>CM062258.1:29716071-32312401 GCA_031216405.1 Syzygium malaccense | reverse complement strand
CAGATCTCCTTAGTTCATTGACTGATAGACTTGCTGTGAAGAGAAGACAGATGCAAGCAATAGTAAGCTTTTTGTTGAATTAAAAAGGCCACCAAGAAGGAAGATGTGCAAGAATCTAAATGTAAAATCCTCGTCTCTCCCATACCTCTTGTTGAAACTGCAACCTTCCTTGAGCTGCATCTGGACGTAAAACTTTAACTGCAACCGGTGTATGATCTAGGTAACACTTGAACACTGGGCCGTAACCTCCCTCGCCAACCTTGTGAGACTCGGCAAAGAAATTGGTTGCAGCTTCAATCTCTTCAATTGTGTATCGCCTGTATCTTACATCGCTGTGCTGCAGTTCATCCAATACCTTCTTTATCTCTTCTGCCTCTCTGAGGGCTTTCATTTCTGCATTCAGTCTCCTTTGTGCTTCCAGCTCCGCAATTCTTTGTGCTGACTCTGCTTGTTCAAGGGCCGCTTTGTACTTAACTCTTTCCTTCTCTGCAATTGACAGTGCATTTTCCTTAGCATGTTGCGCCTCATCCAGTCTCCGCTCTTCTTCGTATCTCCAGCGTTGCAGTTCCATTGCCTGAAGTTAACTCAATTTAAACAATCGCAGTTTACATATGTATAATTGAAGTACATGGTGATCATCCATACCTTCTGTTTTGCCACCAGTGCCTCCTTGCATGCTGTACTGTACATCTCCATTGTTTGCTTCAATTCTAACTTTAGCCTCCTCATTTCAACTTCTGCATCATCCTGTATATTTTGTACAGAGAACGTGGAAGTCTGAAGTCATTTATTAATTCTTGATTTTTCACTCATGCAATTAGTATTCTTGTGTTTGAGTAAAAAAAAAAAATCTAGTACTCTTTCAGGCAATGCGTACATACTTTAAATTTTTTGGAAACATTCTGATGACAAATATGAGGTAAGATAGTGATGCTGGTAGGTCTCAAGCACTTTCCAGACCGCAGAAAATATCTCTTGGTTAGTTTTAGAACATTGAAACTGCTGTTTGTACGTTGAAGAAATGTCTTAGAAAAAGAAAACATTACCAGGTTCTGTGATGAGAACGAGCATGATGTTCGTCCACTCTCTTGTGAGATCGGTGACAATTCATATGATGAACCGAAATCGATAAATCTCTGCAGTGAATGAATGGATGACCTATCTGGGCTGGTGGAGAGCCGTGCAGGGTAGATGGAGTCCATTCGGTCATAGAGCATAGAGGACGATTGATCTGTGCTTGATCTTCCAGAGCTGATGAACGATATGTCAGTGTCTACTTCTGGCATCATCCCTGCTGCATATGCTGATGAGCCTCTTCCTTTGTCCAATGCCGACCTGTTTCATTTTTTTGCATTGAACTCATTGAATGAGTCTAAACATATAAAACCAGCAGCGTGACATGACCACAATGAGAGTACTCGACCTATCCTCCCTCTTCCCCTGCTCTCACAAGTCATGAGACTCGCAATGATATGTACCTAATATCTGACTCGACATGCATCTAGGATAGACTGGATAGGCACTTATCGGGAAAAAAAGGCACTTCTTCTCGCCAAACATTTGTCTCTTCATAAATTGAACTGTCTATAGACTATAAGCATTTGAAACCCCCATATGCATTCGACCAAAAAAAAGAAAAAACCTATATGCACTCTTTCTGGAAATAGTCTAAGATTTCACGACTTACCTGATGGACTCATTGGGCATGGCAAGAGCAGACTTGATTGAAGTTTGATCTGCAACTAATAGAAGGCTCCAACAGTATAACATTTTTGCCATACTGAAGCAATAACGGAAGTGGTTGGTGAGATAAACGAACCTTTTAAACTGTTCTGTAAGTGTTTTTCAGAACCAGCGGTCTGTTTGTTAAGGTTCTGTATTTGTTCGAGAAGAGGGGAGGCGTAAGGAGACGGACGAGAAGCATTCCGCACGGAAGAGACCTTTCCTTTGGAGACAACGTAAACCGTGCAGAAATCTGGTGCCCCTTTTGAAACACTGCTTGGGATATTTGAATGCTTTAATCTATTCAAGAAAAACCAAGAAGTTTAGGCCTGTTGGAAGTACTCATATTGCAGAGTGCAAGTTTGATTGTCCTCTTTATAATGTTTTTTCGTAGAGCCAGGTTCACACACAGTGTAAAGCACGCATATCTTCCCAAGTTATTGTCCTTGGAAGTTGGCGTGAAGATCATTCCGCTTAATGTTTGCAAACTTTTATGTTTGACTATCTTTGTTTGATTGAGTGAAGAGCTTTTCGATTCTTCAGTAGTGCCTTATTTCATTTCCGTTTTATTCCTCATATCATGTGATTCGCTTCTGAGGTTTTGTCACAGGAATGGTGTGTTGAATAGTTTGAAATCTTTGTAGAGCTAGTGCAAAAAAATAGGAACAAGACACGACTAGCGAATTTGAAAGCGAAAAAGATGCTCTATGACCGACTCCAAAGGACGTATCACGGATGGTCCGGTCTCACGTACAGCTTCATTTGTAATGCGATGCCCAAGACGTAAGAGAAAAATTAGAAAAGGAAAAAAAGGCAGAATTTTAGAGGATCGAAGATGCCACCTGATGAATCCATGACGATGTGAAGCACCGAGAACCAAGAGCTCTATCCCGGCGTAAGAGACGTATTCTGTAATTGCTCTGGCCACATCCAGGTCCTCCAGTATGACATCTAGGCAATGTATCTGATCCAAGTTACTGAATTTGTGAATGTAAGTAATAAATGAGGCAAAGAATGTTGCATCATGCATGTTTTGCTTATGAAAGATGGTGGGAAAATTGCAGTATTGAAGGGCAAAGACTTCATCATTAGATGCATACATCTTTTCGAGTGCAATAACAATGGAAGGTGAGGAACAGGTCCTTGTTTAGCTTTTGCAACTCCTGCTTGTGTGGCGCCGGGCGTTCCATACTGGAATTCGTGTGGTGGTCATAATTGCGATGGTGTCGTGGTGCTGCATCCACCGAAGAGTGGGAGAGAAAGTTAAATGTATGGGTTACCTATTTCCACGAGGCATCATGACATATCATAGCTTCGAAAATGGCGATCGGCAAGCTACTTAGAAAGAGAGAGATCTGCAGAATATAATATGGCAACGTACAGGAAGCGGAGGCGGAGTTGTGGTGCACATGGATGAGGATGACGGTTTGGCCTTTGGAGAGGATATTATCTGCGGCCCACCGGATGGCATATTGGCTGCCTTTGTCACTGTCGATGGCGACGGCGACCAATCCATTCCTCATCGCGGCTTTCTTCTCTACATGACTCTTTCCAACCCACATTCTCTCTCTCTTTCTCTCTTCTCTTCTCCGTGGCAATGAAGGATCAAGCAGATTGATTCTTGGGTGGGTGACAACAAAACCTGGGACTGTGTTTGATGATCAGAGCTCCCTCCTGAAAAGGTGTACCCGCTATTTTCTCTTCTTCAGATATCAAAGGTTGTTTGTTTGCTTTCCTGTTTTGTTCCCTCGTCTTGTGCACGAAAGCATCGAGCATCAGTCATTAAAAATAGCTAAGAGGAGACCGAAATATGAGACTCTCCTGTAATCTCTCTCTCTCTCTGATTTTCTTCTCTTGATATGGAGCCCAAGTTGGAAGTTCAGCTCAGGCTGAAGGAAAGAAAAACGTTGGAAGTTAAACCATGATTTGCTTTGCTTTGCATATTTTGACAGTAGGATTACGTGCCTTGAATTTCTATATAAAAATTATTATGGAAGTGACGACAGACTTTGAACTTTTGCTTGTTATTCAATATCATTCCTGAACTTCTTTTTGTTCGACGCCATCTTTGTACTTTTGAAAATTCAGTTCAATGCCATCTTTTCGTTATAATCGTTGGTGAAACCTGCTAATGTTGATGGATATTCCGTTTACTTTAGGACTTGACATTAATTTTTATTCAATTTTGTCCCTATACTCGTTTATTTGTTCAATTTGGTCCGCCGAAGAGTTGTTTTTCTCCCTCACTTGCGTCGTGTCAAATTTAGGTTTAGTCCCCATTCAAATTCTCATTGATTATATCATTATGTTAAAGCCTAAACAGATAGGTTAGGCAACATGAAACATTTAAGATGTGATCTCTTCTGTATAAAAGGCTCATCTGTGTAGTTACATGTTGCAATTACTTTTAAATGAACCCAACATATGTTTCATGCCAGTACAAGGATCGTTTTGAATTGTCAAACCTGACATTTTATTGTCCGAGAATAAATTGATTGACCAGCTTCTGACGCAAACGCGATTAAATCTAATACGAACACATTAATACGTGCTGTGTGTACGTTTTGCCAAGGGTTTGTACAAAAAATTATTAGTTCTAATGACGGCCATCTAGGTTTATCGTGCGAAACGTTTGATGACCATCGCGATGCTCAAGCGATTTTTGTTAGAAAGAGCACCAAAAAATGATAGGTTAAGGACTAAACTCAACTGACAAATAAGTCCATGGACGCAACTAAACAAAAAATGAAAAGTCGGTGACTTCAACGACCCCGCCAGCAAACTTCTTTAAGTTATGATAGAAGGGCTACAGCGAGGAAAAATTAAAAGGTACAGGAACGAAATTGAATGAAGAAAACTCTTAAGAATAACATTGAATATCGAGTGAAAGCTTAGGACTACATATTAAAGCAAATAAAACTTGATTTTTTTGTATGGTTTTAAGATATGTGATTAATTAATCATCTCATTGCATCTTTTTTCTAACTGTTTGAGACATATATATATATTTTATTTGTGGTTTCAATCTTGAAAAAGTTTGACCTAACTTATCAAGATGAAACCAACATAAAAATTTACAAACATTAAAGTTAGGATTTTGTTACCTCTGCGTGGCTCACCCTTTTCTTTTTTCCTCACAGAAAAAAGGATTTCCAACTTTGGTAAACTATAGATTAACCATAGGATTAAGTAATTGGTTACTTATAATTTACTTATTTCATCAATCAAGAAATATACTTCTTGCTTTTTGTCATAAAAAACTTTTTGAAGGCGAATTTGTTCTTTCTTGGGAAATTTGCATCTTTTTCCCCTGGAGGAATTAACTTTTAGTCCCTATACTTTATAGGGTTAATTTAAAAAAAAAGGCACAAACTTTAATCTAAGTAACAATTCTAGCCCGAACCTTTTTCTGTTTCATAAAAAATCACAAACTTTCACTTAAATTCCAAATCTGGCCCGAACAATTAGAAAATTTCGCATTACGAGAGCCGGATTTGAGACTCATGTAAAAGTTGGTGCTCTTTATTGAGACAAAGAAAAGGTCGGACCGAAATTGTCACTTAAGGTAATGCAAGTGTGTTTTTTTGGAATTAGCCCATACTTTACGTGGTTACATAGCTTGATAGTATTTTCATTTGCCAATTTAAGTCCTTCAGTTCAATTTCCATTCAATATCTGCTCGAAATTGCCGAGTTGGTACCGAGTTATCGACGCGTGGCTCCTACATGTACAAACCTCTAAAGCAAATTACACTTTTTGGTCCCCATACTACATGGAAATGATCTATCCTTGCTTCGACTTTCTTTTAGTGACAAAACTAAGCCCTGTATTACTTCTCAACGACAATGTAATTATTTGCGTCACATTTCTATCCAAAATCTTACGAAAATGTCAAATCAAGACCAATTAATAAGTGAATGATACCTGTATTTCCGAATCTAACCATACCAACAAAATAGGGTAACTTAAATATGGAATTGTTTTGTACTTAGTTGCGCAGAGAATCGAACCATCATTGTGCGTTTCTTTTTTTAATTTTCGAAATTGTCATTCAATAACCTCGTTCAAATATTTCCATCCCAATTAAACATAGAATTAAGTTGAAGCTTTGAAGCTACAATCAAACCACTTTATGTAAATTGTTCGCGGGCTTTTCAGAAAAGGCAATCATTATGATGCATCTGCATCATCTTCATCAGCATCCAAGTTCTGCCTTCTTCAAAGCATCAGCAAACTTCCAGTCAACGTTTAACATAAACAAGATAGTCACATGAAGTTTCCGCAGCTCAACCGTAATGATCTACTCTAAAGCTCCTTAAACATGTTTTTGGCGTCTTTCGTGAACTTTAAATACAATGGGTACAAGACAGGTCCTTCTGATCATCAAATATATCCAGTGACAGTATACACAAGACTATGTACTCTGTTTCATCAGAAGGCCCTTGGTGATGGATGAACCAGCCTACAATACTCCGGGAAGCCCACGAGTGTCCGCTCCCCAGTAAACAGCACTATGCGACACACTTTATGAAAGCTCATTGATATACTGCAGGCAAAGCGTAATTAAGTATATTGGGGAGCAAAGTTCAAGCTTAGAAGACAGGATATGTTTCGTTGTAAGGTGATGCTTTTGGGTTCCCGATTAGGCATCAAATGATCAAATTCGTCCTCTGTTCTACAGTACAGGAAATTGCATTCATCTAAAAAGCAGGAGAAAAAGTTACAGAAAGTTCCAAACCTGCTGGGAATATTCACTGTTTTCTATTTGTCAATTGATTAGCACCTTCCTGACATGGATGTAGAATTGAGAAAACTTAAAATGGTGTATATGATGAAGACGCTAATAACAAAGTTATACTCTGACCGAACTAGCTGTTTTCGCAGAGAGTGTTGGAGTGGCTCCTTGAGCTTCCTGAATGCACGAGCTAAGTATCAGTTATCACCTCCTGCCACACCATTTTATAAAACAAGTAAAGCCTTCTTATTATGTTAGAAGTGTGCTTTGAGGAAAGATCGTAGTGGGAGGGGCACGTTTTGGGCCAGTTTCCAGATTTTAGTGAAGAGAATTTGTTTTTACCTGGGTATTGGAAATGTGAGAGTGATCAGGAGATGGGGTGGCGGCACCACCTAATAATGAGCCATTCTGTATATTCTCAGCGAAATCTCTCAATCTGTTAAGCTCTGGCAAAATCACTGTGCCAAGATCAGGCCGATCCTTTCGTCTTAACTCTGCACACTGCAGAGCTAGCTGTGCTATGCACAAGGCCTCCTCAACAGGCCAATTAGGCACGTCAGGGTCTAATATCTCCGAAAAGTTCCCATTTTCTATAGATGTGCTGACGTGATGAGTGATACCCATCGGTGGTTTTGCCGTGATTAATTGTAGAAGCACAATTCCGAGAGAATATACATCAGATTTTACGGCAAGCATTCCAGTTTGTTGATATTCAGGATCAATATAGCAGAAGGTTCCTGCAGTCGACGTCATTCGGTACTGAGTCACGTTTTCAGCAACAGAAGGAGGAACTAGCCTTGCCAATCCAACATTGCTGATCTTGCTGACGTAGTTGTTACCGAGCAAAATGTTGCCCGGTTTTAGTTCTCGATGGACTAGAGGCTCTGGTTTTGTCTGATGGAGAAACATAAGGCCTGTGGCTACCTCTGCAGCAATTCGGAATCGAAGTTGCCAAGAAAGAACTGGAGATTTGCCTCGCCTGAAAAGACGGTCATCTAAGCTTCCGTTGGCCATGAACTCGTACACTAGACACCCGTGCTCAGGGCAGGCTCCTAAGAGGAGAACCATGTTGGGATGCCTTATGCGGCTAAGTACTTCCACCTGCATCATCATGGTCAATGGACAGATTAAATACGTTTATGTGATTTAAGTCATTGCAATTTTGCTTCCTCTTTTCAAGAAAATAATTGTGAAAAAGAAAAATCTCTTGAATAATTGTGCCTCACTAGTGAAAGAATGGGAAGAATCCTGAATTGCATACCCTATTCTTCATCCCCAGTGACTTTGATAGATTCATTGGCGGTATTCAATTTCTATAAGGCCTAATTCAACTTGTTTGTGGCAGGACATATATGCAAATAATGAATTTTTTAGGTATCTCAATCATGTTTCAGCTGTAATTAAACAGAAGTTAGATGTCCAACATTTGCTTTGACTGCCATTTACTTAGCGGCACTTCCATGACGTTCTCAGTTCCTCAATTGATGACAAACAGTGACATTTGTGAGCTACAAAGTAAGCAAGAAAGTCTGCTGTGCAAGGCTTCAGAAAACGTTTCAATTCTTTTCTCTCACCTCTTGCTGAAACTGTGATTTTCCATGAGCTGCATCCGGACGTAAAACTTTAACTGCGACTGGTGTATGATCAAGGTAACACTTGAAGACTGGCCCATAATCTCCCTCCCCAATCTTGTAGGACTCATCAAAGGAATTTGTCGCAGCCTCAATCTCTTCGATGGTGTACATCCTACATCTTGCATGACTGTGATTTAATGAATCCAAGACCTTCTTCATCTCTTCTGCATCTTTGAGGGCTTTCATTTCCACATTGGCTCTCCTCAGCGCTTCTAATTCTGCTATCTTCTGTGATGCGTCGGCTGCTTCAATGGCTGCTTTGCATTTAGCTCTCTCCTTTTCTACAATTGAGAATGCAGCTTCCTGAGCAAATCGTGCCTCTTCAAGACGTCGCTCTTCTTCCAGTCTCCAGCAATGCATCTCCATTTCCTGAAGTTAGTTCGGTTTAAGCAAGAACCCTATTTTCACATGAAATACTTGCTTCCCTTCTCAGTACCTTCTGTTTTGCTGTGAGTGCTTCTTTGCATGCTGTACTATACAGTTCCATTGTTTGCTTAAGTTCTAACTTCAGCCTCCTCATTTCAGCTTCGACTTCATCCTGCATGATTTTAACATGGAAAAAAAGGTTGAAAGTCATGATGTAAGAATTTCACTTGTAGTACGATGATTATCTTTCATGGAAACATGCCATTACTTTGATAGATCTGGGTTTTTCAAGAAACCATAAAACCGTGACAGAATATATATATACCTGTGGAGAACAGACATTATTCTAATCATCTTTTACTCGGCTATGGGCAACTAACACTTGCCATTTGTTTACCTTGTGTGAATGCAATTTGAGATTTGGTCATCCAATTCTGTTGCCTTGTTTTATACTATTAACAATTGCATGCTGAACACATACACACCTATGTGAATGGCCTTCTAATATAAGGCACTTCCTTGTTCACAATAGAAGAAGATTATTGTTCGGCCTAATTAACAGTTATGACTGTTTCTGCAACTGAAGAGCGCAGGAAAATTGCATATTACGTCAAAAACTAGTTTGAGATATGCTCGAAAGGAACCAAGATACGATATCTCAATTTCCTATGCTTTAAACTTTTTGGAATAATATATCCGAAAGAAGACTGCGAACTCATCATGCTGATAACTCTTGAACCCATCTCAGGGTAGGTGGGCATCTCTTTACTTAGTCGTATTAGATAAAATCACTTCCAACTTGTCATGGAAAAGCATTTAATTACCCTGTATTATGGCAGATGCTTGTAAGTCTGAGAATGAGAAAAGATTACCATGTTATGTGATGAACTTGATGTCCGTCCACTGTCATATGAAGCTGATGAAAATTCATGCAGAGAATTGAGGTCGGCGAACTTGTGCAGTGAATGAACAGATAACCTATCAGGACTGGTGGAAAGCCTTGGACTATGGTCATAGAACATGGAAGACGAGCATTCTGTACTTGGCCTTCCCGAGCTGACAAATGATATGTCAGAATCCGGTTCTGACATTATTCCCGCTACATAGCCAGTTGACCTTCCTCTATCCCATGTTGACCTGTTTCATTATCACTTGCCAAGTGAGTGCACATTCGAAGAAACTGAAGCTGTGACAATTGCAGGGACAATGCTCAACCAATCCTCTGCCTCTCCCCTCTCATCATTACTACCTCTAATTAAATTCATGCGCATCCAAAATAGTCAAGAATATACATATCATGCTTACAACTAATCATTTTTCTTCTTTGAACTGCACTTGCTTAGGATATATATTGTCTGCAACCCCATATTCCTTGGAGTAGTTCGATCTTTCTCGCTGGCATTAAATAAAGATATAATATTTTTGAAACTTACTTGATGGACTGGTGTTGCCTGCTGAGAGGTCTAGGTAAGGGTCTTTCTGCAGCCATTAGAACACTTCAACAGTTTAGCATTCTTGTAATGCTGAAGCATATCTGAAGTGATCGGGGAGAGAAATGAACCTCTTAAACTGTTCTGCAAGTGGTTTTCAGAACCGGCTGTTTTCTCTTTGTGGGTCTGTATTTGATCAAGAAGAGGGGAGGCATGAGAGGCTGGACGAGAAGCTTGCCGAACAGAAGAGACCTTTCCCTTGGAGATGACATAAACGGTGCAGAAATCCGGTACCCCTTTTGAGACACTGCTTGGGATATGAGAAGACTTTAATCTGTTGGAGAAAAATCACCAATTTAGGTAGATCTACACAAACTCTATTCTTTGTAGCATATATGTTGTGGATGATGTGCAAATCTCATTCTCTTCTCCTATATATTACAATCTTTCATAGAGGAAGGTTGTGTATCACTGTGTGAAGCACCCATTTCTTCCTTTGAGTAGTTTTTGAGTCGTGAGGAGTTGGTGTCAGAAACACTTCCTGAATGTTGTTTGTACGAGTGGACTTGCCATCTCTGTTTGGTAAATCCAATACTAAAATAGAAGGTCAAATACCTCAATTAGTTTATATGTGAGTGTTAGTCTCGCTATATGAGTTTATAAGTGAAACTATTCGCAGAGCTTAAGAAAAGTATATACGTTTGCTTTTAAAAAAGTAAGAAAGGAGACAAAGAAAGACATGACCTGCAAAATTTCTATTTGAAACAAGTGGAGGTTGTTACCTGATGAAGCCATGCCGCGATGAAGCACCAAGGACCAAGGATTCAATTGCAGCATAAGAGACATAGTCAGTAAGTGCTCTGACCACGTCTGTGTCTTCCAGTACAACATCTAGGCTATGTATCTGATTCAAGTAACTAAATCTGTAAATAATCAGAAAGAAAGGGAGGAATGTGGAAACTGAATTCTACATATACGTTGAAGGAGTGAAACAACACTATATGAAAGATGGTGGAAAAACATAAGGATTTTGTTAGAAATTGTCCATAAAAAAGTACTCGTTGAGAATCCAACTAAAAATTTTTTCAATTTCCAAATAACTAACTTTTTGGGGTAATGGGCGTAACTAGCGCCTTGAAATCGAAACTTTCCTTGTCAGGCAAGCATAGCAAGTCCTCAAGGGGCACTTGTCAACATGATCTGAAATATTGATAATTGAAAGGACTTTGAGCTTTTTGACTTACATCTTTTCGAGTGCAATAACAATGGAAGGTGAGAAACAGATCCTTGGTTGGCTTGTCAAGGTCCTGCTTCTGTTGGGGGGATGAAACTACATGAGCAATGTCGGAAGTGGAATGGTGATGGTGACGATGATGTTGGTGGTGGTGGTGGTGGTGGTGGCGGTGGTGATGTTGGTGTGCGACTGCAACCAATCAAAAAGAGAAATGGTCAAGTCACATGTATGGCTTCTTCCCTTTTTGGAATCTGCAGGGTGATACAAAACATCACATTGCTAGCATTTCATGTAATAGTTTGCTTTGCTCGGTCAAATTCCTCGTGTTTGCCTATCTGGATATGATGTACCGTGATGATGAGCTTATGAAGTATTTGCGATGGGCTGGAAACCGAGGATGCGAAGCGTGTTCAAGACTGAAACATGATCTTGATCTCTATGTATATATAGGTCATGAAAGAAATGGATGCGGATGAAAAGAATATACATACGAGAGGAGTCGTCATGAACATGAATGAGGATGACAGTTTGGCCCCTGGAGAGGAGATTATCGCCAGCCCATCGGATGGCACATTGACTGCCTTTGTCCTTGTCGACGGCAACGGCAACTAATCCGTTCCTGGCACTGGTTCTCTTCTCCACATGACTCTTTCCGATCCACATTCTTTCTTCTCTGTGACAAGAGCTCAATGCTTCTTTCCTTTTGCTTTTTGGTTGTAGGAAACAATAACTGCGGAAATGTGTTTGACCAAAGCTTCTGAACAATATAATCTGGTGGTTCTCTCTTCTACAAGTGAAAAACATTCAGTAGCTGTTTTGTTCCTTCCATATCAGTGAAGAATTTGTACCAGACGTTAATGTGGCTAAAAATAGGGGAGAAAATAAAGATGAGACTCCCCTCTAATCTCTCACGCCCTCTCTCTCTCTCTCAGATATCTTAAATTGAGGAGGACCTTTCTTGTTTTGAAGCTAGTCAATCCAAATGCCAATGAGAGAAAACTTAATCACTAAGTTGGTTCATCAGGATAAGAATATACAATATTGTGTATGTGTGCGAGTTAATGGATCTAAGTACAGTTATTTAGCCTTCCTGCTATCTTAATCGACAACACCCTTTGTACTTCTAGGTTAGCACATAATGCGGCACCTTAACTCGATTTCTGGATTATCCCACATCGCCAGTTCCGCTTACAGAAAATGGCCCAGTTGGAGCTCATGATTCCATGACGTGGCTCGACAAATCAGCCGCACCGTCCAACATATTATACAGATCAAATGGGCTATATTTGCATATGATAAATCGAAGAATTGTCTTGCCTCGTGTGTTGTCAAGAGGACAATGAAATCAAAATGAACAAATTTCTGCGAAATATCATCTCAGTCCCTGTTCTAATGAAAGGGCAAAATGACGCAATTTTTATTCAACACCAGAAGAAAAGGAATAGAAAAAGTATAAATGCACCAATGCGCCCCACAAGGTGTAGATAGAGCGTGTAAAAACTTGTTTTTGATCATTTACATTATTTCAAATAATAGTTTATATTACATTACAACGAACTATGGATACACCGTCATCATAGTTTGGATCCTCTGCTCTAGGATCGCAAGTCCTTTGGATCCATCATACCAGAAAAACCACATACATGGGTTTTGAATTCTGTTACGCTGATGAAATCTACGTTTCCTCAATATGGAAAGCTGTGCTGGTATGACTTGTTTCTTCAAAGGCCTTTTGACGGTAAAGGAACCCGTCTACGATACTCCGCGAGAGCCCACAATGGGTATATGTTCCTGTATGCGGCATAGTGTAACATGCAGTTCTTCATGAAAACCCCGGTGATTTCCTGCAATGCAAAATTATTGACTATTAACCATAATGGCAAGCATAGTTCATGCTTCGATCATGTTGTTTTGTTGTACGGCAATTCTTAACAATTGAGTTCTCTCTCTAGTTCATTTTTTTATTATTTGAATTAGTTCCCTGACTTGTTTTGAGTAATTAAACAAACTGTCTGTAAGATAACATGCGTGGAAAAATCATCTCTGGGTTCTACTAGTTGTATGGATTGGTGCACAGGAAATTCTTTCCAAGGATATTGGCGGTGCTCACTCTTTTATTTCCTGAGATATTAACATTATATGAGATCAAGTCATAGAAAGGTACAAACCTGTTGGGGATAATCACCGTCTTCCATTTGTGAATTGATAAGCAGCTTTGCGGCACGGTGCAGGGGAGTCGGATCCCTCTCCGCCTTATAGTAGATGAAGGACCAAAGTCAGAAACATCACATAGTATATTGATTTTTACTATCACCAAAGTATGGTCAATGTGATTGAGACCCAAACGACACTATCATCCACTGACCTGCCCCGCGTGAATTAGACCCATCATAGCCCAAGCAGTGTGCACCAAATTTGATCTGTTTCCTTCAAGCGGTACGTATTCCTACATCGACCGATTTGACCATTAGAAAATTCAAGATTTTCCATGTTGCCAGAAAAGTGTGCAACAAATACAGCTAAAGTCAAACATGCTGTAGAAGGTCCATCTAGAAATTACCTTCTTTGGGCAAGAAAGATAGCTCTCTCCCCACCCGCCATCCTGCAACTGTGTTCGTAGAAGAAAAGCGACTCCTTTGCGCATAGCTGCACAATTGCTGTATGTCTTGCCTGCAGCTGCTAGTCCTCCAAGAGCAAACCATGAGCCGTATGTAAAACAGACTCCCCAGTTCCCATACCTGCAAAAATTGCTCAATTAGTTAGTTGTTTCCTTAATTTATCCGAAATATTCAGAAATACCTAATGGAAAATGAACATACCATGAGCCATCTAGATTTTGTATATTCTCCAGATACGGTACGGCATTTAATATGAAATTCTCAATCTCCTTCTTCCTGTGCCCGGGATACAACTTCCGGAACAAAACTAAAGCATGGATAGCTGAGGATGTGCATTCAACATATTCATGCTCGACGACGATGTCCGCAAAGAACTCTGTCGGATTTAGGAGCTGCAAGAGACAAATGATGAGAAATAATGTCCTCATTTAGTAATGTATTGACAAAGAAACATGTCTTGGTCTGTCCAGGAATTCCTACAAATTTATTATATACTTACTTCTAGCCATTCCTGGGCTCCTGCAGGTTCCCATGCTGCCAATCCGCCATTTTTACTCTGGAACAAGTGACATGAATGGTTGATGTGATGATACTATAATATATAATCATACTTGGGAATCTGAAAAAAGTTACGAAACTCAAAGACAGACTTAAATAGCAACACGAATTTGGGATGCATGAGGCATACAGAGTTTAGCCAATATTTCTTATATAGCTCAAATATTTTCTCAAGTCTTGCTCAGGAAAGAAAAAAAATGGTGTACTCACTTGTAGAGAAAGTAAGACATTGACAGCATCGTACAATCTTTCTGGCTCCATCTTCTCACCAACAATTTCAGGTGGCATCATTGAGAAAAGCAAGCAACACTGAATACACCAGAGAAGAGATTCGGTGAGAAACTGAGCAATTTAGGAATGGATTGAACCTGTGAATGCAGTGTAGGTATTCATAGCGGTATTACCTTCAGACCTTCTGCAGTGCAATCAGAGACTTGCCAGCCATGATCTTGATCCGAAAATGTCCAAGATCCTTTAGAAATATGACGGTGCATGCTTTTGAAATCACCAGAAGGATTGTCCTTGACCTGGAAGGTTGTTGACAGATCGATGCAGTTCAGCTTATGTGAGGAAGCAAAAGAAACTAGGAAAAGGTTTGGAGGTAAGCAGATGCTCGCAAGAATAAAAAATCAAACCTGAGATTTTTTAATGAAGTCGTGTCCTCTAGCTAATACTGGTGCTATCTCCTCAGTCATATTACTGGCAAGCAAAGCTTGGATGGCGAAGCCCGTATCCCACTCTTGGCTGCCAAAACTCTGCATATGAATGAGCCAAACACCATACTAAGCTTTCCTCTAGATGGTCTCGCTTTACTAAATCAATCTTATCATTATAACAATACTTCCATCTTTCAAACATGCAGATAAGTATTTATCAGTTCAAATTTGAGCCCAATTCTGTTATAGTTCAGTGACACTACTACTAACCTGCATCTTCATTCCGTCTTCAGCCACCCAAAGGTAATCCGGAATCCTAGCAAGATGCTTCTTGAAATAGTCACCTTCTGGGTCTTCTACCCAGCAAGCAAGCATGCATAACACCTGTCCAGGTCCAAAGCAAAAATATATGTTCTCAGTGTTGTTTCCCATGATGTGTAAATTTTGGGATTTATGTATTCCTCTCTCCTGTTTAAATATATGTATTCATTACCTTTTCTACACATCCAATTGTGATATATCGACTGTTCTCATCTTCGTAGTGAATGTGCTTCATCGTCACTTGAAGAGCCTTTTCTCTAAGTTTATTAAAAGGCCAACGGTTGAGAAAAGGCTCTGTGAATATGTAAAGACTGTCCCACATCAGATCCTGTACTAAAGGATGAGGATAGTAGAGATCCTCCTGCAACAACAATTCCAATCATTCCATTAAAAATTTGCTTACTTGCGAACTATCTGATTCTGAATCCATATTTTGGACCAGCTAGTGATACTTGCCTTGGCACAAAGATGGCGAACTTTTCTCCAGCAAATCGTGTCGTAGGGTTGAGAATGAAGTTCTTCTCTCAACTGTTGAACAAGAGGTGTGATCGGACCGACGAATTTTTTCCCATACAAGTATGACATGGGCATGTAGACCATCCGACAGTAGCACCACATTTTAGCTGCATCATTCAATATGGGCCAATTCAGTCAACAGATCCATGAAACTAAGGAGAAACGCAATTACACAAAACAGAAGTTGAAACTTTCTGTCTTTCAAGGGGAATTCTTGAAAAGTGGCGACTTCATTAAAAAGCCAATGCCATATTCTTGTTGGTGCAGCAAAAATTCCACATGGTTCCAACGTGAAAATTAGTCCAACAAATTTGTCTTAATACCTGTGTGAAATTATATGTACAGGACTATTATAGAATACCATCAAGGACAAGACCAAGAAAATCTGGGAAAACAAACCTGGATACATGGGGAGGAATGAAGGCAAGATCCAGAACTCGGGGGGCATTGGGTTGCTTCCAGACCAATCGAAAACGCCGAGAATCTACAGAGCGTTCATGATAAAACAACACACAAGCACAAGCACAATGTCACACAAATGATTCCCTCAAACACAGAAAAATTCTTGAGAACTTTTTATTGGCGATTAATGAAGGAAAAGTGAGAAAGTACCGAGAGCCAAGTCTTGCCCCAGGAGGGTATGTAGGTGACCCCGCCATGGTCGTGAATCCACTTCCTGGCCCGAGTACAAGCATTATCCAGGCCACCATCAGGCCCTTCCCCAAGTATGCGCATGCATATGTAGCTCAGGACGGTGCAGAACATGGTGCTGTGACCTTCAATGTGCAAGCCCCACCCACCGTCTTCATTCTGCAACAAAATTAATGCAAGACAAAAACAGAGAGTTTCAAATCGAAGTGTTTCGAAGTTCCTCTGCTATTTCTCCATCCGGGTGTCCTTTTTGAGAGAAAAGCGTACCTGGTGGTTGTAGACGTAGCGGAGAATCTCTTTGCGGTGCTCAGCGGGGAAGACGGTGTCGAGGTGGCCGGTGATGTAGACGCACATGACCAGGGGAGGGAGGAAGAAGAGAGGACCGGCATTCTCGGCGGGCCAGTGGCCGTCGCTGGCCTGCAGGGCGGAGAAGAAGTGGACGGCCCGGCTCAGCGCGGTGGACGCCTTGTCGTAGGTGATCTCCTCGCCATCCTCCACCCTCACCGGCGGGATCGTCTGCTCGAACTGCTTCTCCCTCAGGAACTGCCCAGAAATCATGCACCATGCGTCAGCTTAAGATTGTCCCTCGTTTGGTATTACCATACGTTAGCAAGTTCTTAACTATACGACAAGCAACAGGGGTAAATACTGTACTAAACAATGCGCGAGTGGGGCGATATTCCAATGGGTGTTTGATAGCGTGTTTTTCTCATTTCAAAACGCAATTAAAACACGAAGAGGAAACGACAAAGCCATGGCGGTCGGGCGTGCGGTGGCCGGGCGAAGGTTGGGTTGAATTTTTTGACCCGAGATAGATGTCTGGCTGCTACTTGTCTCTCCTCGCTGACCTCCCTCCAAAAGTTCAAACCTCTCCTTTTCAATCCGTGTGGACCAACCTCGTATCCTTCAGTTCACACCCATTATTCAAGCCCACCACGACAGCCTCAGCAGCATCGACATATATAATATATATCGCACGTGTTTCAATTCTTGTTCGAAACGTGGCCATGGATTTTCTCCCTCAAACGTAGAGGCCCTGCAGCAACCGAATATCAGGCTATCTACGTCGCTGGAACTAGTTGCGCGATGAGCTAACGGGGTCGAAAACTGATTCTGCGTATCCGTGTCGAGTCCAACACGTACGTACTTGTATGCAATGTACGGTACCTCTTTGCATGCCTGGGGCTCTATGCCGTCCTCATTTCTAAAGTCGACAGTAGAAAAAAATGTAGAAGACAATTCTTTCCCCCAAGCACACGGAAACAAGGAAGTGGAGGAGTGTCTTGGGTGTGTGTTTAGGTGCGTGTGATATTATGTTATGTACCTGCATGCGCCAGAGGAGGTCGCCGCAGGGCTTGACTTGGTGGCGGTTGTCGTAGAAGTGCTGGCGAGCAGCCTCGACCTCTGCGCGCTCCTCGGTGGTGCCGGCCTCCAGGTCGAACTCCCAAATCTGCCTCCCCACGTAGTTGTTGGTGCTGTACAAGTAGGGACCGTCTTCTCCTTCTGCTATCTTCAGCCTCCACATCCTGATCCTCCTCTTTTTGTCTCTTCCTTCAACTGTTTATACCGCGATTCTCTGTATTCGGGCACCCGTGAACTGTCCTTCCTGATGATTATGCAAACAGAAAGAGAAAGTTAATGAGTTGCTGCACATCGAATTTCCTCAGTGAACATGTTCATTATATATTTATGAACTCAGTTCTTTTTCTGAGACTATAACACCATCTGCATGCATGGAGGTATCGAAACTCATCGCGCAGTGATCTCAATCCAGCATAGCGAAAGCATGAACCAGTTACACAGAGAGACATCTACCTCTTCTGTGCGTGAGAGATTTGAGAGAGCTGATGAGAAAAGAAAAGAGCTTTCTCTCCGAAACCAAAGGGCTGTTGTGCTCTTCAGGAGAAGAAAGGGCACCTCCATTTATACCCGCGTCTTGGGTCGGCTAGCTCCTTCCTCTTTCTTTCTCTCATTTAATATAATTTCCGGTTTTCCGAACAAAAGCAAAATAACGCTAGATCTGCCCAACAAAATTAAATAATGTTACATATGCTACTCGTGGAAAGAGCTGTACTTTCTCTCGTCCCTGATTAAGTGATATATCGTACTCAAACACCATACGTAACCACTTAATCCGACAATAGTGAGGAGTGGTCACTTGGGCCAAAAGGAACCTAGACAAGAAGTGACTCGTAGCAGGTTTTAGGATAATGAAGTGGGCATGAATGAATCAACTGTGCAACGAATAGGCGGATAACGATTTTAACATATATATATATATATGTGTGTGTGTGTGTGTGAGAAAAATGGAATTAACTTTTGAAGGTGCATTTTAACGTAACCGCAATACTTAGCTTTTGAATTTCAAAGTTAAGCATGCTGGAACATTATCACGATGAGTGACCTCTTGAAAAGGTGCCCACTTGTACGCTGAAAGACACAATCATCCAGGAATATCATAGGAAAAAGTGCCAAAAAAGTTTCAAACCTTTTGTATTAGTGCCAATTTAGTCCTAAACCTTTTTTTGGTGTCAATTAAGTCCTAAATCTTTTGCATTGGTGCCAATTTAGTCCTAAACCTTTTTTTGGTGCCAATTTAGTCCTTCCAGTCAATTTTGGCCTGAATTTGCCGACGTGGACGCCTGCCGGTCACTGGCGCCGACTTGGACAACTTTAATAATATTTTAATATTTTTTTGAATTTTTATCTTTTTCCCTTTTTGTTTTCTTTTTTTTCCACTTTTTTTTGTCCCCCCTCCTTCCTCTGGCCGGTCGCTGGTCCAGCGACCGGCCAGAGGCCAGAGGCCAGCGAGCTCAACCTCACCGCCCACTGGCGAGGGCGGCGGCCTCGCCCAGCCAGGGCGAGCCTTGCCTTGGTCGGGCGAGGCTTGACCTCGCAAGATCTAGCGAGGTCGGGCCTTGCCGCCTTCGGCGAGGGCTCAAGCCTCGCCATGGTCGGGCGAGGCCCAATCTCGCGGGATCTGGTGAGGTTGCTGGGCGAGGCTCGACCTCGCCGGATCCGGCGAGGTCGCTGGGCCTTTGGCGAGGGCTCGAGTCTCGCTTGACCAAGGCGAGGCTAGCCCTCGCCAATGGCCGACGAGGTCGAGCTCGCCGGCCTTTGGTCTCTGGCCGATCGTCGGACCGGCAACCATCCAGAGGAAGGAGGAGGGGACAAAAAAAAGTAGAAAAAAAGGAAAAAATTAAAAATTAAAAAATATTAAAATATTATTGAAGTTGTCCACGTCAGCGCCAGTGACCGACAGGCATCCACGTTGGCAAATTCCGATCAAAATTGACCAGAAGGACTAAATTGGCATAAAAACAAAAGGTTTAGACTAAATTGACATCAATTTAAAAGGTTTAGAACTTAATTGGCACCAAAAAAATGTTTAGAACTAAATTGGCATAAATGCAAAAGGTTTAGGACTGAATTGGCACCAAAAAAAAGTTTAGGACTAAATTGGTACTAATGCAAAAGGTTTAAGACTTTTTTGGCACTTTTCCCGAATATCATATCACCTGCCTTTTCATTTAATTAAATTCGCAACCTTTTGATATCTATAACTTGCCACTCGCCTATCGAAAGCATGGTCGGAGGAAAAAAAAAATACCCCCGCACAAGATTTTAATGGGCCACAGGTGATGCGGGGCGAATATGGCCAATACGACCCTATCCAATCACTTTGCATATCGATATCGTATAGTCGACGAACCAGCCGTCTGTACAAAGTAACACGTTCGATCACAGACCGGTGATTTGACTAAACGTGTAATCACTATAAAGCTTCCCTCGGCGTGCAAATTTCTACAAAATCAATCTCGATACGCCTATAGCAAAATGTCACAATTCAATTGCCAAAGTAAGCGGAACACCCAGTTCATCGTGTACGTTGAATGATGGTATTGGGTGGGAAGAAAACCGAACCGTCGGCGTTTGAAATGCGTGCGCGATTAGGTGTGTGGCAACGCAGCAACTTTCGTGCTGTCGTCCCGTCCCGTGACTCGCCCCACTCATGTAAAGCACGTACTAGAACAAAAAAGTTAGGCCATTCCTCGAGAATGTCTCCTTTTTTTGACTTGCGGAGATGCCCGTGTCGAACACGGTAATAACCTAGGCATTGAACATTTTGATTACACCCCAGAAGAGTTCGGTTCGCGATTCCTTCCTACCGCGCGACACGTCGAGCTAGTCACTTCCCGGCACCCTACGTGCGACGGATCAAGCCCCGATCGTTTAAAAGATGATTTACGCGGACTAATCTTAGCTTGCTCGGCATCGTTCTCAACACTAATAATGTCGAGATGGGCTGTAAGCGGAGCGATCCGTCCAATGAGAAATTGTTTATGTAAACAAATCCGCAACCCGGAAGCTGATCAGGGAATTCTGCTTCCTAAATGAATGAACAAATAGATAAAGCGGAGCTTACAAAGAAATTAACAAAGAGATTGGAGGAGGTCGAGATTCCGAAAAGGAATTCATTTGAAATCAAGGAACGACGCTTGAACGAGGACAAGATAGAGGCTGGTGAATCATAGAGCTCCAAGCAGACGGCATATTAGAGGCAACTATTAAAAGTCTCGAACTTATTGCGTTTGTGGCAGTATAGTCCTAAACTTTTTAATTTGGCCAATTGAATCTTAAATATTTTGACGATTTATCAATGCAATCCATTTAGCCAACTTTGGCAGGAAATCTCTAACGTGGACACCGGCTGTCCTACGTAACACGATCGGAATTGACGTGGATAATTTTTACAAGTTTTCAATAATTTTTTTTGATTTTTTTTCTTTTTTTGTTTTTCCCTTTTCTTTTTGTCAGTGGCCAGTCGCTGGCCACTAGTCATAGGCGATGGCCAACGAGGGCTGGCCTTATCTGGGGGAGGATTGCCCTCGTCCGTCACAAGCGAGGCCCGATGAGCCTCGTCATGGCCTAGGCAAGGATCGGCCTGGCCAGATCTGGTATGGGGGGTCCTTGTCGACACTTGCCCTCGCCCATGCCAGGGCGGCCTTGACGGGCCTCGCCCTCGTTGACCTTATTTGGTGGTCAACGATAGACCACTGACAAAAAGAAAAGAGAAAGAAAAAGAAATAAAAAAGGAAAAGAATAAAAAAATCAAAAAAACTTTAAAAATTTTCCAAAAATTATTTACGTTAGCACAGGCCATGCCACATAGCACGGTTGATATACATGTCAGCGGTTTATAGCTAAAATTGACCTGATGGATTAGATTGATAAATCATGGTAAATCATTAAAAGATTTCAGACTAAATTGATCAAATTGAAATGTTTATGATTGAATTGGGACAAATGCAATAAGTTTAAGATTTTCTTGGTAATTTTCCCTAGAATATTACTAAGGGTTCCGAGTGATTGATGTAGGTATATTACTAAAGGATTCAAAGGACCAATCCTTGGTGTTATCACACATAGCCATCATATCTCCCTTTACTCTTCTAATTCAAAGAAAAGCGCCAGGATCCTAGCTCGCCAAACCCTCCAGTAGACCAAACCGCGCTTTAGGGGGTGGAGTGCCCCTCGCTTCACGCTATTCCTTCGATTGCTTCAAAAATTCTTCGAGTCTGATGTGACCGACCGGGTCCAATCGATAGTTTGAGTCAATAAGAGTTAGAGGCCCTACATTGTAAATGACTAATGCTTAGTCGATTCTGTCCCTCCCCTCTCATTTTCCTTGTCTTATTTGGTTCATTGTTTACTTTTTCTTGCTTTTTTCTCGTTTGGGGAGCTTTTATCTTCCAATCTAATTTAGATTTGAAACTTCTCTCTCCCATTTCAGAGAGATTTTTATCCCCGATCTAATCTAAATTTGAGGATCTTTGCGTGTATGATTTTGGGGCCTTGCTTCTCTCGGATTTCGTTAGTGTAGAAGTCCAGTTTTGAATGTAATCGAAGGAGCTTCGTGAAGGTTCCTCCTTTTATAGGCATCGTATCAATGCATGTTCAACCTTTTTTACTTTGAATGTCGATGATGTCGGGGATGTCGAGCCTAGGTGCACACCACGAAAAGGCAAAGCCGTACTAAAAGTTGGAGATCTTGCCGTGTGCTCATTGACGGATTCGATGAATGACTGTCGATTTTGATTTGAAGAAGTGATAAATCTGTGATTTGGACGTATAATCCCTAACTTTGTTATAATGATTCATTTTGTTATACGGAGTTTTCTTGTATTTCTATATCAATGAATGAAATATTACTTTGACCCAAAAAAAAATTAATGATTTGTATCTTCCCCCGCGGCGGAACTAATGAGCTCCCACATTAAAAAAAGAGAGAATATAGAAGGATTGAAAATAGAAAAATAAATGATGATTTTACATTGTCATGGAAAGTAACGTACGAGAGTACAAGTGCGATGCAACTGCTGCACGTGCTGCCCACGTGCTGCATGTGGTCGGTACAACCGTACAACCTAAACCGGGTACTGGATTACCGCTCCAATGTTGATTTGACTTGACCAATTACTAATGAGTAAAACTTACGCGCAAACTGAGGATCATTCAAATTGCAAGATCTTATAAAAACGTCGTACCAAATAATTGAATTATATTGCTGATATTTATCACCGATTATCGTTGCTGCTGTCTCAGTACCTTGTGAAGCTCTTGATTGCTATCTTGTCGATTTCGGGCTGCAATAATGACATAGCCGTCCCTATTGGTATGTGCCTGATTGTATGGACGTTGTGGGGCACTCACTTTGCGTGCCTTTCCAGCTCGCCTCGCATTCATTTTAGAGGATCTCCAGTTAACTCTTGACAGTGACTCTATTTGTGCTGGACCTTACCACGGTGGTCATGTTGGGGTTTCTCAAACGGAGCCTTGTTAGGGCTTGCTCTTTGAAACGAGAAAATGAAACCCTTGATGTTCTCTTCCCTCTTGGAGCAATTGATCGTTGGCGCTCTTCCTGAGTGACCATAGGAAGTGGTTCAAGTTTTAGAATTTGAGAATGAGGATTCGCATAGGTCTCAGGGTTGAGGCCCTTAAGAATCCGGTGTATCTCGTCAACCTCCTTTTTTTGGCATACTTCATTATTATTGCGACACAAGTATATTTTGAGATATCATCATTGTCATTGATGTCATCCCATAAGACCTTCAACTTGGTGCAATATTCCACTATGGATAGTCCTCCTTGCCATAATAGCCCAATCTCGATGTTGATCTCATGGATGCGGGGTCTGTTCCCTTGGGCGAATCTCTTGTTCAGCTCGTTCCACATTACATTTGCTTCCTTCACGTGTGTCCGTTTCCTCAAAGATTCTTGTCGAGATAATTGAAAATCCATTAAACTATCATGGAATTACAGATTCCCCTAGCATTGATTCATGTTATCGAATGCGGCTTCTTTAGCGATCCGACAATATACTTGAGTTTTTTTTTGCTTGCAATGCACATTTCTTTGCCTTTGGCCATGTTGCTTAGTTATCCGAGGTCAGCACACATGAAACAAGTACACTTCTGGGATTGTCGAACATGTTAAGATAATATGATAAGAAGGGTTAATCACCGGTCGAATTGTCCGGTGGGTTTTGATCTCTTTGCTCTTAACCATATGAAAATTCGCAATTGGCTTGTGTTATTCATAGTACAGTGCTGAAACGCGTGCAAGGCATTGCTCAATAAAAGCAGTAGGTAAATCTTCCCTGATATTCCCTAACTAATTATAAGAGAACCACCAAGAATTATACTAACTTAAAAAACAGAACATAAATCCTCTACAGTAGTCCCTAGCTAATTCTAGGGCTAATTCCAAAAAAAAAAACACCACATTTACCTTAAGTGATAATTTTGGCCCGAACTTTTTTTTGGTCTAAATAAAAAGAACAAAATTTTACTCTAGTCCCAAATTTGACCCTCATGATGTGAAATTTTCAAATTGTTTGGGTTATATTTAGGATTTAAGTGAAAATTAGTGATTTTTTATGAGACAAAAGACAGTTGGGGCTAGAATTATAACTCAAGGTAAATTTAGTGTTTTTTTTTTGTGGAATCACCAAATATTATGCCGAGTATAAGACACAAAGTGTAAAATCTTCACTAATATTCCCAAAACAATTGTAAAAGAAAGACATCAAATACTATGCTGACTAAGAAAATACAAATCCTCATTGCATTGGATTTTTGTTTTTAAAGTGTATTAAGTCATCGACAGATTAACAAATTTGAGGATTCGATTGAGTAGGCGGCGCTAAGCGCATGTGTCAAGATTGATCCACCCATTCACATGGTTCTTTTTTTTTAATTTAAAATTTAATCATCGAGGCTTATTAGAAAAAAAGACCCTCTTTATTTTCCTCCTTTTTAAAATCCCCTGCATGATTCTTTCTTTTTTTTTTTGTTTGGGTCAAAACATTGTCATTCTATTTGACGCCGAGAGATAATTTGCCAAACACGTGAGAGACAAGAACGTCAACCGTGGCGGGCGGGGCGGGAGATCTAACGTCGGTGTGGGGAGGTGCACAGTTGGTGGTGTGATTCCACCCGAATCTGATCCCACCTGAAAAAAAAGAAGAAAAAACGTGTTTGGTCAACGATACGAGGCTGTTGTCCCTTCTGGGATTGCATTTTCTTTTTCTTTTTTTTTCTTTTCCGATTCTAGCGTTTTCGCTATAGAAATACAATTGGTAGTTCCCACAATTATAAGGATCCCCTCTAGGCTATGTACGTATTCGTATCTATTGCTGGTTGGATGCGGATCGTTCTGTATACTCTAATGTTCGAGCTATCAAGCTCGATTGGCCAATCGCTTGATGATATTGCTCAATATTATGCTCGGATGCATGGATCGCTAGTATCTTCGGAATTCCCTTTTCAGACGTGAGCTCAATTACATTGCCTTTTTTCTGTCATTGAAATCTTAGCCACGCATTAAAGTGATAGGTTTTTACGTTGTATGGAAGCACTTACCGTACAAAGTGTTAAATATAGTTCCCCTCGTTTTTCTTAAAGAATCTAGTTTAACAGTGGTAATGGTTTCCCTTGCTCTCCACAACTTGGGACGGATGAAAGTATATCCCAATTTAGAGGGCGAATTGCGAATATAATCTTCAATCAGTGTTTGTTCGACGACAACAAATACATGAAGGTCGAGGAAAAGAAGTCCTCTGATTTCGTTTTCAATGAAGTCAAAACTGGAAATTGTTTGCTGGTACCTATCGTTTTTGTGATTTGCAAGGAATGCAAAGATGTCAATGCAAAGTATGACTTCTCCTTCCACCAAAAAGCAAAAACAACGCATGACTTCCTCAATTATGTCATCCACCTCTTGAAGTGAAACATAGTTAGTGCCATCCAATCATGCTGTGTGACCACTTTGTCTTTCCTGCACAGAATGCTTATCTCATATTTTGTTTTTTGTGACTTATTTCCTGTTTTTTTTATTAGCTTCGTGTGTGCTGGCTCTCGCGTTTGGTGGATCCAACGCCTAATTTATACCTTTTCTCACTCATGCTCATGGGATTACTAATCGCCTTCATATTGGGAAGGGGAGATGCCATCTCGGGTCGATGTCGTGTTATGTTTTCAGTGAACGGCGGATATGCCATTTTAGGTCAACGGCGGATATACTTTGACTGAGTTAATACATAAATGTCACAAGATTTGTGTTGCATCAACAGCATACATGCACCGGAAAAAGGTAACTTGAGCATTTAGCTGGAAATTTTAATAGCTTATTCAGGACCGGAAAAATGTATTCACCCTAATATGTATTGTATTGGTGAGAGGTTTGGTCCACTTTGGAGTGACTTTTGAGGAGGCTGCTCTTGATGGGCTTGTAATATATTAAAAGTTGCTCCTCCATAAGCTCGCCAAATCTGAAAAAAAAAACCTGAGGTTATTTATCGGTTTACTCTACCTCAATTCACCATTTTGAATTGATCCTATTTGACTGTTGTACATTGCTAACCCCCTAGAAGGGTTAGAATGGCAGTTCTTAATCCTTAGGAGGTGTCGAGGCCGGTCTATTCAATGGACGTCACATGGCACTCTGGTCTCTCTCTCTCTCTCTCTCTCTCTCTCTCTCTCTCTCTCTCTCTCTCTCTCCTTGTGATGTCTCTCTCGTCCTTCTCCCTCCTCTTTGTGCCACAAGGCTCGGGCTGCCATGGCCACGAAGCTCGACCTCAAGCCTAGAGCTTGAGGTAGCCATGCCAGCTCGAGTTTCGAGGATACATACATGGCCGTTCTCGTCTTTTTTCTCTATTGTGCTAGATAGCCACATCCATGATTTTTCTCTCTTCTATTCTCTCTTTAAGCATCTGGCTTTGTATCTCATCTATTGTCGCCTTAGACTCCCAGCCGTGGCCACTTGAGTTTTGAGCTCGTGGTCATGGTGGCCCAAGCTTCAAACTCCTGTTTATGTGATTTGGTGGGACCGTTACCAACTATTCTAAAAGTTTAAGCTATTAGATGAAGGCATAATTTAATATTAATTATTTTAACACTCTCCCTCACACTTAGTCTGGCTTTTTTCTTTTCCTAGTATTAAGCATAGACATATTTAATTGGAGAGACAGATATGACCTGGAAAAATTTGAATTTAAGTCCTCCAGCTTTGGTACCATGTGAGATTTTGGTGAAATCATTGTCAATTGTTCTAAAAACTTAAGCTGTTAGATGAAGGCATTATTTAGTATTTAATTATTTTAACACTGTCCATGGTTGCTAAATCCAAAGACTTGTGGCCATAGACAATTAATCTGCAGTCTTGTAGCTGCAATGGTTGTGGAGCTTGGGCTTGACCCTAGAGCTCAAGGGCAAGGCAGCCAAGATCATTTGAGCACAAGCTCGAGGTCGAGCTCTATGGTCATGGCAACCGTGAGCCTTGGGATTGAGCTCCGTGGTCCTGGCGGAGCGAGAAAAAAGAAGAGAAGCAAGTGGAGCATAGAGAGGAGAGAGAAGAAAGAGATCAGAGAGAGAAAGTGGGACTCGGGGTGTCATGTGTCGTCCATTGAATGGACCGGCCCCATGGAGACATGGAGGGCTGGCCTACACAATATTTTCTACCAATTTCTTGGGACCCCTTCACAAAAGTGTGGGCTATCTAAGAGTGAGTATGGTCTAGGTGGGCGGTTTCGACCCTAGAACTGGAAATCGCCCACTAAGGATCAGTTCTAAAAAATTGGAATTGAGAATTGCCCGTTGGTTTCATGGATCCACCCGAAAACTGGACCGCCAGTTCGGTCCGGTTCTCAGGTGAGTCCATGGAACCGATCCCACTAGTCAAGGACAAAAACGGAAAGACGGAGACGGAGATGGAGATGGAGAGTCGGAAATGGTAAGGTGAGCATCGATCGAAAAGAGTGAGAGTGAGTATGAAGCGAAAACGAAAGAAGGTATTTCTCGGCTCAATATGAGGTTGTGAGCTTCAAGCGAGTTAGGTTTAATTTAGAGATTTAAGATTTTTATTTTTTTTAAAAAAAATTAAAAATTAAATAAATACATTATATTTATTATTATATTACTGGTCCGGTCCGGGCGGTTCCACATATAGAACTAAAAATCGGATCGGTACCCATCGATTTCCAAAAATTAGAATAGGGAATCGGATCGATTTTCTTAGGAATCACCAGTTTCGATCCGATTTCGGGTGGCTCTCGATTTTTTTGCACACTTCTGCTGTCTATATGCCAAAGCTTCTGGAAATCAATGACGCGTCATCCCCATGCTTCGTTTTCAACTCAAAATTCGAAGATCTTTCACGGTCATTTTCGAGCAATTTTCAACCCACCCACGGGCGTCTCGTCCTTGTATCATCACTGGAAAGAGATTGCAGAGCACTTGCTTTTGGCTTAAGTTCAACTCCGCAAGCCTATCACATCAAAGCAATCATTGCGTTCCGGATTGTCCAAAGATTTAAGGTAAATTTTTCAAACGGCGACGTTTCTTGTATTGAAAGTTTGAGGTTGTTGACATCGTATTAAAGTTCCAGTTGAAGAGGTTCAAAATCAGAAGTATGTAAAAATCATAAAATTATTCAACGACGTGAGGACATGCCGTTGTAATTTATCATAAAATTTTTCATAATAAGCAAGCTGTATGGAACACCGGTTTTGTAACGACCTCACATATTTTACATGGTCTAAACCCCCAAAACGAGTATTTTGAGTAATCACACAAGTTGATGATCATTTAACTATTCAATGTATGCTCTGGTTCATCCCGGCTCCATCCTCTATACTAAAAGCCTATTAGAAGTTGCACCTTGTCCGAGCACTCTTGCTTCAGATATTACTCCCACCCTCGTCATATTGGGGACAAGTCTAGTCTATCAATAAGCCACACTCTTTTTGGGGATTCCGCTTTAGTATTATGTAAAACGTTCCGATCTAGTCCATGTGGACTAAGCCTTTAAAAGAAGCACTCTGAGTGATCATACATGGTGGTGACCGTGTAGGGTTGGGTATTGACTTATAAATCATTCGATATAGAACTTGAAATGTCCAAAATATACCTTAGAAATTCCTTGTCCCCATCTCTTGGACAGGGGTGGGGGAGATGGGGATGGACGTTTTCCTTTAGCTGCCATCAGGAGCTTGATGTATCTTACGAATAGCTAATTCAGAAATTCTGCTTGATTTTAAGTTTAGTCAACTATATGGGTGGTGCTTTTGGGGATTGATTTTTCTTTTTTTCACTTCTACCATTTTGACTGTAAAGTAAAGTAGCAATAATTATAAGAAATTCTGCGTCATTCGTCATGTGTAATATATTATGCACATACTGTATCTCTCACTAATTAGATGCGTGTCAATTTGTTTACTCAAATGCCCAAGCTATCAAACTCGATTGGTCCACCTCTTGATAATCTTGCTTAAGTTGGAGAAATTATCACATGAGCGTTGTATACATACTCAATTTAATAAATTCGAAATATTGAAAATGGTGAAAATCATATGAATCCTACAAGATCTAACTGTTCAGATTCGAATTAGTATATGTATTAAGTTCACCTAATAATTTCAAAATGCTTTGAGGCTTGTACAGAAAGTGAGTATGTATGTATTCTACGTGCAAAGAAAAAGCATCTACACATTTCGCATCTCAAATGTGAACTCAAAATCACATTGAAGGCGAGAGATTTTAGTTTTTCTCAAAGTACGTAGGCATGGAGCACTATGTGATATGAATTTTCTTATTTTTTCTTCAAAAATCTATCAACACCAACACCGATGTTTCTCGATTAGTTCACACTTGATACTAGTGAAGCACTTGAAATACTTTGCATTGTACTAGTCATTGGGATTAATTGAGTAGTTAGACGTTTGGTTTCGATCCGGCAAATATTATAATCAAATCACACCGCAGCCCACTCATCAGAGTAATCTCGAGAGTCATGCCCAACCACTGTGCAGATGGAGCCTTACCCGATTCAGGCTGTGATTAGTGAGGGAGCAAGACCTTTTAAATTCATAGCTAGGTGCAAGTTATTGACTTAATTCCTCATCTATGGTAGGATGGGGCCTTAATCTATGGTCCATTGATGCCGAACTTCGAGGAAATCGAGGTTAGATCATCCTTAGTGGTTCGTTCCAACACAAAGCTATCAGTCTTTCACAGTCTCACCAAGAAGCTTTCAACCCCACCACAAAAGCCCTCAACGTCGTATCACCATTGGAAAAAGAAGAGGGTTTGCCTCTGGCTGTCAACAAGCCACGTTCGAATTCACATAAGAACAGTTTGAATCTGCAATGAGAAAGGTAAGAAATTGTAGTGTGAAGAAAAATGTGCGCTCGATCTTCTCTTTCCTCAGCGCTAAGTCAAGTCACAGCTTCAAAAGTCGGAGAAATCGATGTTTGCTCTGAATAACCGTCACGATTCCATTATGGTGTCACAGAGACCTAACTTTTCAGTCAACGTTTCCACACAAAATACAGAAGGTCAAAACTCTCTTTGACTTTCGATGCATCTGACCGAGAGACCCTCGATCAAAAAGCGAGAAAAATCATGCATCTTTACGCACGCACCATAAAGCGTCTCTTCGCTCTGCCTTCGACGACTCTGTTTTCAGCGGTTCACACAAACATTCCAAAACTTTCAGATTCCTCTTTCAACATATGTATTTCGTGACAGCCAAAAGCATATGATAAACTATTTGAAGTAATGGGAAGAAACCTAACTCTTTCGTTGAAGAAACCTAACAGATCGGGTCGACAAAGAATGCATGGGCCTGCATGTATCTTGGACATACCCTCGTAATGAATTACGTGATCAAGGTACCGCTAGTCCGAATTGGAGGGCGCGTTTATAGCCTGTTTTTATTCTGTTCTTTTCTCTTATAGTATTGGACATTGAACTATTAGTGTTATCAGAAATTCCAGGTCGTCAGAAATTACTATTAAAATATCAACTGGTAGGCTCATCGATGATTTTCATGTAGGCTATAAGGAAGTAGATGCACATGAAATCTAGATCAGCACCCTCGATTCCTTCGCCATCCTTCCTCTCTTATTGAGTCGATGGAGAAACATTACGCATGTGAGCATGCTGGGATGTGTGTTTCTAAGATATGGATACTCTCTGAATCTTAATGCGGCCTTAGAAAGGAGCGAGTGCTGAATGAGCAAAGTTAGGGTTTCAAAAAAAAAAATTCGTGAAGCGACGGAGAGAGAGAAAGAGAGTGTGTGTGTGTGTGTGTGTGTGTGTGTGTGGGAGTGGGGGTATAGTATTTTTGTTTGGTATATGTATTTTTTTGTATATATACTTAGTTGGTGATGATAGAAAGAACACATGATTGCCTCCTACCCAAATTAGAGGGATTTGCCTCTTGACCGAGTTTAAGGTAAATATGGCTCTTTCTTGCAATTGATGCCATCTTTTTTCTACATTCACACTAGAGCCAAGTACCTCTAGCCTAATATCTTGGGTTGGATTAGTGCATTCCGGCGGTTGAAATCAAAAGTTCTATTGACATGATTGAAATTACATGATAACAACAAATGAATTTTATTTGCGTGATTCGATCGGATTAGAAATATATGCGGAAGAGAGAAATGCGAAATTTCTGTATATTTTGACATCTTTATAATGAAGAGAACATAAGCTTATAAATAGGTTATACAAGATAACTATCTAAGGTAAAACGATGTTACGATATAAATCATAATCAATCAATGATATTTATAATCAAGAGAGATATATGCACAATCTCGAGAGATTGTAAAATCAAGGGAAATAAACCTAAATAACTCTAACATAGGAAAACATGCTAGAGAAATATCTAAATTATCTCTAACATCCCCTCGAACTTAAGGTGCATGGAAGAAGTCAATCGGAGTTTGGATAAAAGACCCGAAGAACGCCCATGTGGATCGGCGAAGCAGTTCGGTGTGCTGAAGAGAGAACCAGTTGACGTTGACATGGCTACTTATGTGGATGTTATGTGTTGTTGGGGCCGCTGTGCAAGCTACACGACAGAATGCTGCAGTCGCAACAGGAGGCTAGTTGTCGCGACAAGAGGTTATCATGGCTGCTGTGGTAAGCAACGCGATAACAAAATAGGCTGACGTGGCTATCGGACGAGACATACAATGTTGAGGATTGAATTTAGAGAGAGATATTAGTAGTTTTTAAACAAAAAGAAGATGAGATTTGCACTCAGAGTGCACGGAGGATGGATCGAGGGTGCACTCAGGAGTGCATTTGGTGCAATGTGCACCCGTATACCTTAGGATTGACTAGCTTTGCTACCAAGATAAATTGTATAACTCAAAAACTTAAGCCGATAAGTGGAGAAAGATCATATGTATATAAAAAGTATACAAACCCCATTGTTAAGCATATGTGATATTTCAATGCTCCCTCTTACATGCAAGCCAGATGAAGAGTGTCACGTAGAATTCAACTAACAAGGGTGGATACGCACGTGAAAGGGACCGGATTTGACTTTGATATCATGCTAGAAAATGCAATCCAAAAGTTTAAGCCTATATGTTGTCTAACAGGATCACTTGGTTCCCTCTCTCTTCTTTCTCATCCAGCCCCGCGCTCTCTCTCTCTATGACAAGTAATTTCTCAATGAAAAGTAATTTTTGGAAAGAGAGAGGGGGGTATGCTGTCAATTTCTCTAGTCTAGATGATATTTTAGCATATCTTATACGTTGATGATGATAATTGGCATGGATAATTGCCACCACCCAAGTTAATGAGAGCTAATTGCCTCTAGCCCGAGTTAATTAGAGATAGATTTGGCTCTTCCTTATGAGAAAGAATTCAATATATCAGTTACATGATCCATGTGCGTGGTATGACTAGTCAAATGGATACCTACATGACACGCATCTCAACTAATTTTGCACTTGAAAATTTTCAAATTTTGCTTTGGGATTGGCCTACTTTTTCATGCGCCATTACGTGGTATATAGCTGACGTGCACTGAACAACCTTCTCGAATTAATTTAATCTCTGACCGTAGGATGCTTTGACTAGAATGCATCGCGTGACAAGTGGAAACTGACGTATAATTGGAGTTGGCGCGCAGCGACCAAAACAACAAATCAAACGAACCAATGATCTATCATTGAGGCATCGCATGTTATCATGAGCAACCCCCGATACTCATAGTGCATTCCAACATTATTGAAGTACTCCCAATTTTGACCAAAAAACCTCACATTGGATGGCGAGAGAAAAATAAAGTAATGAAATAATGTTTAGTTGGACATAACTCGTCGAACTAAGTTTTTGAGTGAAAATGAGTCTAACTAATTTGTTAACAAACTCAAATTATGTGCGCCTTTATAGATTTTCTCATGAAGTAACTGTACTTCTATGGTGCTTCCCCCAATAGTGATATTAGAGCTATTGGTTAATCAGTCAACCCACAATGTGCATCTATATCCTGGACTAAATAAGGAACCCAATCGACCTTCGTGATTGCCGATTGTAGTTTTCCCAGCAGTGGTATTAGAGCTAATGGTTAATCAATTGATAACATCAAGTTAACTCGTTACCCAATAGTCTCAAGCTATGGCTCCTCTTAAGTCTTCTCATAACGAAGGTATTAAACTTCCATGGTGCTTCCGTCAACACGTTTAACGCAAGTAACCCGAAATTTACCAACGTCTAAATCTCGGTCAAACCACGTCCACCCACCAAACTCCTTCCGACGTAGCAAAATCTTACAGAAGTGATGGGGGAAGAGGGGGGGGGACATATTTTCTTCTATCTGTTTCCACAACCACCATTCTTTGCGGCGATTTCCCCTTGTGCACATCTGTTTGTTTTTGCTGCATCTGAGGCTGACCGAGTCGTCCTTCGTTTCAAGTCTACTTAATTGGACCGCAACAATACAATATCTTCATACTTTATCTCAACTTCAGTCGAGCACTGCGGTCGTGTCATCAATACTTTTTAGCGATGCCGAGGACGACGAGAAAAGAATGGTCGCCGGTTCTGTACTGGTACACGGCTTTCCACACTCATCCAGTCCATCTTAGTGTTCTATTCCGATCGTTTATCAGTTCATTCATGGACCCGCATATATCAAATTTTTTGTTAGCATTGCGTACCTATAATACGGCGAGATTGACCATCAACACCAGGACGTGACCTTTTGGGCCGGACCAAAGCACCAACTCCATTTCGCTGAGAAATGATATTGAATTTCTAGCAATTCTACAGGTGCGAGTTCTGTCTTGCTTTGATTAATTGATTGTATAAATGCATCTTTTTCATACTGTTCCCCACATCTTTTCTCATTCGTGGCTTCAATTTCGAACGAGTTTGACTTGACTTGATGAGATGAAACCGTATACAAAAGTTTACAAACAATTTAGGGGAGTTTTGATATCTCCGTGTCGGCTAACCCTTTTTTTTCCTCACAGAAAAGGATGTCTAACCTTGGCAAATTATAAATCGCCTGTAGAATTAAGTAATCACCTAGTGGCTAGCGAACTCCGACGACCCTTGCTAGCCATAGTGAAAAAAAAAAAAGAAAAGAAAAGAAGGAAAGAGAATATAAGAAAAAAGAAAAGGAAAAAGAAAATAAAAAATTTAAAAATTATAAAAAATTTGTCCACCCCAGAGCTGACCGGCGTCTATGTTAGCGATTTCCAATTAAAATTGCCCGGGTGGAGTTAATTGGCGAAACGTGAAAATATTTAGGAGTAAATTGACACAATTGAAAGATTTGTAACTGAATTGACACAAATGCAATAAGTTTAGGACTTTTTTGATGATTACCCCATTTTACACATATACTTCTTGGTGATGATAGAAGGCATGCAAGATTGCCACCTGCCCAAATTGGAGTTATATATGCCTCTTTGGCCGAGTTAGAGGTAAATACGGCTCATTCTTACAATTCATACTTACGGTGAGCATTGGGCTTGGTTTAACCCGGAAACTGGACTGAATTGATTTGGACTGATCGGTCCAAGGCTAGTTCTAGGGAGAATCGGTTTTTAAGCCTCTTTAGAAGAAAATAAAAGTACTCTTGTGACCAAAGTTTACAACGTGCACAAACAATAAAATCACTTGACCAACATATATTTTTGTAGTGTAATAATACTACTTTTATATTTAAAACATTTGGTTTTTCACGCAAAACATATAATGGATCCATTCCCTTTTATAGGTTGGGAAGCGACTCAACTTGGAATTGATCATTCCTAATGAATTTGATGTTTTAATCTAACTCACATTAGAGCCAATTGTCTCGAGGCTTATATTGTTAGCTCAAATTAGTGCACGAAGGTGATTGACTAAAATTTAATAGCAACAAATGAAATTGACCCTCGTGATTTGATCATCTAGCCCCAGTTAACTAGAGATAAACATAGGTCTTCCTTACGAGAAAGAATGTTATGCATTGATTACAGGATTCATGCGCGTCGTGCAACAAGCTACCTGAAGATGACATGCATCTCAACCGAATTCGCATTCGAGTACTTTTAAAATTTGCTTCCGATTGGATGACTTTTTCACTCTGGTGCATGCATAGCTGATGCACACTGAACAACCTTTTCTCAAATTGATTTAATCTCCCCGTGGGATGCTTCCTTTGACTAGAGCGCACCCATTCCGTCCCGTGAGAAGGGGGAACGCACCTATAATTTCAGTCGAGCTCAACAACAAGACAAAAGAACAGAAGAACCATACATCGATCGTGGAGGGATCTTATGCTATCATATCATGGGCAAATCTCGATATTCATGGAGTATTCGAACATCATTGAACCGCTCCCAGCTAGGACCAAGAATGTGAAGGTTCTTTGGACGGAGCGAGATGGATTTCTGTGTATCAAGTATGGGCCTTCTCGAAAGGTGTATCTTTTGGATTGAGATCTTCTAAAATCAGTATTCTCTAAAATTCTCTCTCCCACCCAGCACACCGCCCTCAATGTGTAATGTGGTCCCCGAACTTTTAATCTGTTCGATGCAGTTCCTGAACTTTTAGTATATATTCAATTTACTTCATATACTTATGAAAATATTCAATGTTGTCACTAATACTGAATTAATGGAAGTACGGTATTGAACATTTTCATATAGTTCATGGACCATATAGAACATATACAAAAAATTCAGGGATCATACTAAATATTGAGTTAAAGTTCGGGGACTACATTGAATAAATTAAAAATTCAGAGACATATTGCATATTATGTCATAGTTCAAAGACCGTTTCTGTCGTTATCCCTTCTTTATATTCATTTCACACGTGCTTGATATCTCGGCCTCCATTTGATTATGTTCATTAGGCACGGAGTCCACAAAAATCTGCTTTGTTTATAGGGTTTCAGCTTTCGCATGTGAGGCTGACCCTTCCTTCGTTTGAAAGTCTCTCACCCTTCGAAATAGACCACAACAACGTGATTATCTTCATATTTTATCTCGACTTCTTCATTCATGCGCTTCGGCCGCATCGTATCGTCGTACTTGGTGACGCTGAGCACGACAAGAAGACAATGGTTGCTGGTGCAGCTGCTGTACTGGTATGGTATGCCCTCCCGACACTCTTCCCAACCGGCCAACTAAAATAACTCTGGGAGTCCATCTTGGTGTTCTATGCCAATCATTTATCTATAACTTGTTCATGGACTCACCTTCCATCAATACTTCAGCAACGCGTTTCTACAATGATGCGAGCTTGAGCAGAGATTGCTTAGAGCCGACATCCGAATTTACGCAGGATAATTGTCCATAATGTCCTAAACTTATTGTACGGCGATCAATTTAGTCTTAAACTTTTAATTGTGTCAGTTCAGTCCTAAACTTTTTGACGATTTGCAATATAGTCCTAAACCTTTTGATTGGGTCGATTTAGTTCTAAACCTTTTGAAAATTTGCCAATTTAGTTCTAGACCTATTATTTGGACAATTGGTCGGGAGAATTATATCGGCAAATTGTTTAAGTGTTTAGGACTTAACTGGCAAATTATCAAAATGTTTATGACTAAATTGGTACGATTGAAATGTTCATGACTAAATTGGCAAATCGTCAAAGATTGACGACTAAATTGACATAATTAAAAGATTTAAGACTGAATTGACAGCTATACAATGGATTTAGGACTTTTTAGACAATTTTTCTCGATCGGGTGAGTTCTTTTTGTTTCTCTTTTAACGAGATAAACAACATGAAATGGTAAGGTTCAAGTCAACTACTATTCGAAGTAGTTGTTCGGGAGAATCAATTCACGTTTGCCACAATGACTGTATTGCGATCATGGTATCGGCACACGGATTGGGTTGAAACTATTTAGTACGTCGTACGTCTTTTTTTATTTGTGGCTTGAATATCCACAAACATTGACTTGGCTTATCGAGATGAAACTAAATTAAAAAGCTCACAAACATTAAGGGGAAGTTCAGCAACTTTGTGTGGGCCAACCATTTTCTTTTCCTCACAGAGAAGGACGTCCAACGTTAGCAAATTATAAATTACTTATAGGATTAAGAAATGGTAACCAATCTCATTACACTCTAAACACATACACATTGGTTTTGTCATATAAACTTGTTTAAGACAAACAAAATATGTTAGTTTTTTGGGAAATTACATTTTAAGATTAAATTGGCCGCCGTACAAAAAGTTTAGGATTTTTTGGATAATTTTTTTCGACCGGCTGAGTTCTTTTTGTTTCTCTTTTGACGAGATAAATGACGTGAAATGATAAGTTTCGAGTCAACTACCGGTTGAAGTAGTTGTTCGGGAGAATCAATTCACGTCTGCCACAATGACTCTATCAGGATCATGGTATCGGCACACAGATTGGGTCGAAACTACTTCGTATGTCATATGTCTTTTTTTTATTTGTGGCTTCAATTTCCACAAACATTGACTTGACTTTTCGAGACGAAACTAAATAAAAAATGTTACAAACATTTAAGGGGGAGTTCAGCACCTTTGTGTGGCCTAATTATTTTTTTTCCTCGCAGAAAAGGATGTCCAACGTTAGCAAATCATAAATTACCTGTAGGATTAAGTGATGGTTACCACTCTCATTACACTCTAAATATATATACTTTTGGTTTTGTCATAAAAACTTGTCTAAGACAAACAAAATATGTCAGTTTTTCGGGAAATTACATTTTTTTGGCCCCGTAGTTCCAATTGGTGTTTGCGAGTGACTGTCTTTCTCATTTTCAGAACACAATGAAAATTTTGAATTACGAGGGGATTCAAACAACTCTCAGATTAGTTCACAAATGATATACCAAAGTTCAAAAGTGATTAAAGTGATATTTGTATGCGGAAGACATAATTCATCCCTCCATAAGTGTGTTTACGTAATTGGTTATTTATTCTACCTATCCATGTCGAGTTTGACACGTATGTACGCGTGCCTCTTTGTGTGCCTGTTGCTGAATGAGAACGTGTGCGTATGTATGAGTATTTAGGTGCATGGTGTATGTTATGTACGTGCATGCGCCAGAGGAGGTTGCCACAGGGATTGACTTGGTGGCAGTGGTCGTAGAAGTGCCGGCAGGCGGCACTGGCGAGGAGCTATAAAGTAATGTTAACAATAAGGATAAGACATATGTAGGTTCATTGGAACCATAAAGATATTCTCTAGTGACACATCGGGTTTTTGTGATACTTAAGGAAAGAGAATGAGGAATGACAAAGGGGATGACACATGAGGTATCACTCTTTATGAGGTGTCATCCATTTGCCACACAACCATATCGAATCCATATCAGTAAAGTTTAAGGCATTTGTGACCATGGAAGGTTCTGCGGGATTACATGCAGTTACCGCCATGATTCGGTATTTGAAACTTTATGGGATTGGATTGACTATTAAGAATTATCCATAGACCAAATAAAGGTGCACATAAGGTACGATTTCAATTAATATAGCCCAAGTGGGAGAATGTAACGTTTTCCCAACGTGGGTTACATTAATTGAGATTATTATTGTTGAGAAAAACTCCTACTAATTTTGAAGTTGACAAAACCTTCTGTTATTATTGTAAAATTTGATATTTATTTTGAACCTTTTGATTCCAGGAATATATATATGTTCTAGAAACTCAGAAGGAAGTTATTCAGACTTTACAAACTGAAAAAATAAGTTCATTAAAGACCCACAGAATCTAAGTTCTGAGATTCAGACGCAGAAATTATTCAGACGGAGAATTTTTTTCAGAAGCAGAATTCAGAACAAAACAAAAACAGCTAGTAATCTGGCATAGATTTCACAGAGAGAAACTTTTGATTAGTTCAATCTTAATCAAATTGATTGACAATCAAATATTACGATAAGAATGCACTACAATGGACAAAGCTCTACTTTTGGAAACCAAGATTCTGATTGTATGGGCGACCAGAATCAACAGGATTCAGAATTTATCATCCAACGGCTACTCAATCCTTATTATACAAATCTGTCCAAGGTGAAGATTGGAAGATGATCCTCTGAAAGTTGTCCAACGGCTAGTTTGGGAGTAGAGGAGTATTTAAGGAGATCAACGAGCAGCAAAAGGTGAGAACAGATTCAAGAATCAACAAGTTCAAAGTCTGAGTATACTCCAATCATTTCTCTTGTTGTTCTGAGCCAAAATACTGAGATCTTGAGGATTACTTTGTAAGAGTGACTGTGTGAGATAGAGAGTCCTATCATACACAAAAGTGACATCACTCAAAATCTGTAAATTCCTCTTGATTACATAGTGAAATCCAGCCAGTAGGCTGTAAGCGTGGGAGAGTGGACGTAGGCTTGCCATAAGCCGAACCACTATAAATTTGCTGCACATCAAAAGCTTCATCTATATAATCTGTCTTGAATCTGAACTTTATCCAGACTCTTCTGTGATTTATTTTATTTCCGCATAAATATATTAAAATTGTTTAAAGTCACCTATTCACCCCCCTCTAGGTGATTCCTGCTAGTCACATCAATTATTACCCGCTTACGGGTTTGGTCTAATAAATTTGGATATAAGGTTTCTTAATTGGTCGGATATGGGCCCGGCTTATGTGGGCCAAGATTGGCTCGGCCCGTTATGAGAGGGCCTGGCTCGAAACTCTATAAATAGAGCTGCAGGTCCCTCCTCTGCACCTAACTCTCCCCAATCCCTCTCAAACCACCTAAGGCTTCCGTGAGTTGGCTGAGGTGGTCTCATAGCGCCAGGACTTCGGAGGTGACAAGGGAGAAGACCTACGGCACCGATTCATCGTCATTTCTGCATCCAGGCCGATGGAATCCAAATCAAGTGCACAAATTCTATCCATCCTTTTACCGTACTATTAATATCTCGCTATGGTGATCCTAGGGCACTCGGTCGAGCCATACGGGCCGGCTAACAAACAAGTCATGCCTTCTTATTATGTTAGAAATGTGCATTAAGTAAAGATCTTAGTGGCGGAACATTTTTAGGGGATGTTTGGGGCCAGTTTCCAGATTTTAGTGAAGAGAATTTGTTTTTATCCTGGCATTGGAAATGTGAGAGTGATGAGGGGACGGGAGTACAGCGCCACCTAATAATAAGCTGTTTTGTAAGTTCTCAGCGAAATCTCTCAATTTGTTAACCTCTGGCAAAGCCATCCTGCCAAGATCAGACCGATCTTTTTGTCTTAACTCTGCTCCCTGCAAGCCAGCTTCACAATGCACAAGGCCTCCTCAACAGGCCTATTAGGGACATTGGGGTTTAACATCTCTGAAAAGTTCCCATTTTCTATGGACGTGCTGATGTTAGGAGTGCTTCCTATTGGTCATTTCTTGTGATTGATTCCGAGAGTATATACATCAGATTTTACACCAAGCATTCTAGCTTGTTGATATTTGGGATCAATATAGCAGAAGGTTCCCACAGTTGATGTCATTCGTTACTCAGTCTCGCTTTTGCAACCGAAGGAGTAGCTAGCCTTGCCAATCCAACATCGCTGAAGTAGTAGTAACTGAGCAAGATGTTTCATGGTTTAAGGTCTCGGTGGACTAGAGGCTTCGGTTTTGTCTGATGGAGAAACATAAGGCCCGTGGCAACCTCTGCAGTAATTCGGAATCAAAGTTGCCAAGAAAGAACAGGGATTTGCCTCGCCTGAGAAGGTCATCTAAGCTTCCGTTGGCCATGAACTTGTGCACTAGACACCCGTGCTCAGGGCGGGTACCTAAGAGGAGCACCATGTTGGGATGCCTTATGCGGCTATGTACTTCCACCTGCTTCACCGTGACAAATGGACAGATTAAAACGATAATGTAATTTAAGTTACCGTAATTCTGGTTTCTCTTTTAACGGACAAATCCTCATAAAAAAAGTCATTGTGCAAAAGAAGAATCTCATAAACAGAATCCAAACTGAAAATTGTGGCTCACTAGATAAAGAATGTGAAGAATCTTGAATTGTATGCCCTTTGCTTTATCACCAGCGACTTTGATAGGTTCATTGGTGGTATGCAATTTCTATAAGATCTAACTCAATCTGTTTGCGGTGGGACAGATACACATGTGGAGATATAATCATATTTCAACTGTTACTTTACGGAAGTCAGATGTCCAACATTTGCTTCGATTGCCGTTCACTAGCAGCACTTCCTAACATTCTCAGTTCATCGATTGATATAAACAGTGACCTTTGTGAGTTACAAAGTCAACTGTGCAAGGCTTAAAAAAGGTTGCATTCTTTTCTCTCGCTAACTTGATCTTCCTTGAGCTGCATCTGGAATGAAAACTTTAACTGAAACAGGTATATGATAAAGGGAACATTGAAGACTGGCCCATAACCTCCCTCCCCAATCTTGTAGGACTTGTCAAAGGAATTTGTCACAGCTTCAATCTCTTTGATAGTGTTCATCTTGCATCACTGTAATTTAATGAATCCAAGACCTTCATGTCCTCTGCATCTTTGAGGGCTTTCATTTCCGAATTGGCTCTCCTCTGTGCTTCTATTTCTGCTATCTTCTGTGATGCTTTGGTACTTCAATGGCTGCTTTGCACTTAGCTCTCTTTTTAGCAATTGAGAATGCAGCTGCCTGAGCAAATCGTGCTTCTTCAAGACGCCCAGCTTCTTCAACTCTCCAGCAATGCATCTCCATTTCCTGCAGTTAGTTCGGTTTAACCAAGGACCCGCTTTTCACGTGAAATACATACTTGTCTTCTCAGTACCGTCTGTTTTGCTGTGAGTGCTTCTTTGCATCCTGTACTATACAACTCCATTGTTGGCTTCAGTTCTAACTTCAGGCTCCTTGTTTCGGCATCAACTTTGGCGTGCATGAATTTAACATGGAAAGAGAGGTTGAAAGTCACCATGTGAGAATCTCACTTGTACCTCAATGATTAATCTTTCGTGGAACATGCTTATCACTTGTATTGAGAATCATACTACTACGATGAACATTCTTTTAATGCTGAAGCATATCTGAAGAGATTGGGGGAGAGAAATGAAACTTTTTAAAGTGTTCTGCAAATATCTTTCAGAGCAGGCTGTTTTCTCTGAGGGTCTGTATTTGGTCAAGAAGGGGGGAGGCATGAGAGGCTGGACGGGAATTGTTCCGCACAGAAGAGACCTTTCTCCTGGAGAAGACATAAACGGTGCTGAATTCTTATACCCATTTCGAGACAGTGCTTGGGACATGCGAAGACTTTAATGTGTCGGAGAAAACCACCAATCTTTGGCAGATCAATGTAAACTCTAGTGTTTGTAGCATTCGTATTGAGAATAATGTGCAAATCCCATTCCCTCTTCCTCTACAAGTGACAAGTTCAATGAAGATGACAAAACAGGTGAGAAAATAAAGATGACTCTCTCTCTCTCTCTCTCTCTCTCTCTCTCTCTCTCTCTATATATATATATATATATATATATCGTCTATATATGCGTGTGCTAATGGATATAAGAATAGTCGTCTTAGAATCTTATACAGATCAGACAGGCTATATTTGCTAAAATTGAAATGAACAAATGTCCATGAATCTTGTGTCGGTCCTATTCTATTATAAGGGGAAAATGACAAACGATTTTTACTGGACATCAGCAAAAAAGGAATAGGAAAAATGATATAAAAGCTCCGATGCTTCCACCCACATAAGGTGTAGATACATGTGTATAAACATGTATTTGTTCATTTGCATTTGTTTCCAGAATACTTTAGATCATATTAAAATGACTAATGGTTACACCATCATCTTAATTTGGATCCTCTATTCTTGGACCGAAAGTCCTTCGGATCTGTATTCATGATACAAGAAAAACAACATTCATGGGTTTTTATTTCTGTTGAGCTTGTGAATTGGACATTTTCTCAATATTGAAGGGGTGATGATATGCCTTGTTTCTTCAGAGGCTTTCTGACGGTAAGGGAACCTGGCTACAATACTCTGCCAGAGCCCACAATGGGTATGTATTCTTGTAAGCGCCATAGTGTAACATGCAATTCCTCATGTAAACCCCAGTGATTTCCTGCGACGCAAAATTATACTATTAAGAATAACGGCAGTCAAAATTCTTTCTTAGTTCATGTTGTTTTGTTGTAAGGCAATTCAAACCATTCGAATTCTCTCTCTCCGATTCAGTTTTTTTTAGTCGCACTAGTTCCTGACCATGTTTCAAGTAATTGAACAGATTGTTTGTAAGATGATATGCATCGACAATAATCATCTTCAAGGTTCTCCTGTGTATAGATTAGGGCACGGGAAATACTTTCCAAGGACACTGGTGGCGCTCACTCTTCTATTTCTTGAGATATTAATGCTATATGAGATCAAGTTATAGAAAGGTACAAACCTGTTGGGGATAATCACCATCTTCCATTTGTGAATTGATCAACAGCTTTGCAGCACGGTGCAGGGGAGTCGGATCCCTCTCCGCCTGATGGTAGATGAAACATCAAAGTCAGAATTCAAAGTCAGAAACTTCACATAATGCGATTGAGACCCAAGCAACAAAATCACTCACTGACCTGCCCCGCATGAATCAGACCCATCACAGCCCAAGCTGTTTGCACCAGATTTGATCTGTTTCCTTCAAGTGGTACGTATTTCTACATCGATTGTTTCCACAGTTAGGAAAGTCTAGATTTCCATGTTGCCAGACATCCAACTAAAACAGCTAAAGCCAAACATGCTGTAGAATGTCCCTCTCGAAATTACCTTGGTCGGGCAAGAAAGATAGCTCTCTCCCCACCCGCCATCCTGCAACTGTGCTCGTAGAAGAAAAGCTACTCCCTTGCGCATTGCTGCACAATCGCTATATGTCTTGCCAGCAGCTGCTAGTGCTTTAAGTGCAAACCACGAGCCGTATGTAAAACAAACTCCCCAATAGCCATACCTGCAAGAATTGCTCAATTGGTTCCTTGTTTCCTTAATTTATCTGAATTCTTCAGAAATACCTAATGGAAAGGGAACATACCACGATCCATCTGGCATTTGCGTGTCCTCCAGATACAGTACGGCATTTGATATAAAATCCTCAATCTCCTTCTTCCTATGATCAGGATACAGCTTCCTGAACACAACTAAAGCATTGATAGCTGAGGATGTGCATTCAACATGTTCATGCTCGACAACAATGTCTGCAAAGAACTCTGTCGGATTCAGGACCTGCAAGTGACAAATGATGAGAAAGAATGTCCAGATCAAGTAATTTATGAACAAAGAGACATGTCTTAGTCTGTGAGGACTATCAAGGAATTCCTACAAAATTAGTAACTACTTACTTCGAGCCAATCCGGAGCTCCTGCACGCTCCCATGCTGGCAATCCGCCATTTTTACTCTGGAACAAGTGACATCCATGGTTGATGTGATGATATTACAATTTATAATCAGACTTGGACATCTGGAAAAAGTAGGAAACTCAAAGAAAGACTTAAAAAGCAACATGATTTTGGGATGCATGGAGCAAACTAAGTCTAGCCAATATTTCTTGTCTGGTTCAAAGATTTTCTCAAGTCTTGCTCAAGAAAGAAAAACGATGGTATACTCACTTGTAGATAGAGTAAGACGTTGACTGCATCGTATAATCTTTCTGGCTCCATCTTCTCACCAACAATTTCAGGTGGCATCATTGAGAAAAGCAAGCAACACTGAATAAATAGGGAAAGAGATTCAGTGAGAAAGTGAGCAATTTTGGATTGGAATGAACCTGCGGATGCAGTGAAGGTTCATTGGAGTATATTACCTTCAGACCATCTGCAGTGCAATCAGAGACTTGCCAACCGTGATCTTGATCCGAAAGTGTCCAAGATCCTTTAGAAATATGACGGTGCATGCTTCTGAAGTCACCAGAAGGATTTTCCTTGACCTGGAATGTTGTAAACAAATCGATGCAGTGCCGTTTATATGAGGAAGCAAAAGAAACTAGGAAGATGTGTGGAGACAAGTAGATGCTCACAACAATCAAAAATCAGACCTGAGATTTTTTAATGTAGTCGTGTCCTCTAGCTAATACCGGTGCTATCTCCTCAGTCATATTACTGGCAAGCAAAGCTTGGATGGCAAGGGCCGTATCCCACTCTTGGCTACCAAAACCCTGCAGATTAATGAGCCAACCACCAACCTAAGCTTTCCTCTAGATGGTCTCACTTTACTTAATCAACCTTCTCATTATTATAAGAATACATCCATCTTTCAAATATGCACCATATGTATTTATCGGTTCAATTTAAGAGCCGATTCTGTTATGGTTTGGTGACACTACTACTGACCTGCATCTTCATTCCATCTTCAGCAACCCAAAGGTAATCCGGTATCCTAGCGAGATGTTTCTTGAAAGAGTCACCGTCTGGATCTTCTACCCAGCAAGCAAGCATGCATAATGCCTGTTCAAGTCCAAAGCAAAAGATGTATTCTCAGTGATGTTCCCCATGATGTGTGAATTTTGAGATTCATGTCTCTCTCTCCTCCTGAAATCTATATATTCATTACCTTTTCTACACATCCAATTGTGATATATCGACTGTTCTCATCTTCGTAGTGAATGTGCTTCATCGTCACCTGAAGAGCCTTTTCTCTAAGTTTATTAAACGGCCAATGGTTGAGAAAAGGCTCTGTAAATATGTAAAGACTATCCCAGATCAGATCCTGTACTAAAGGATGGGGATAGTAGAGATCCTCCTACAACAACCATTCGAATCATTTCGTTAAAAATTTGCTGACTTGCAAACTATCTGATTCTGAATCGATATTTTGGACCAGCTAGTTATACTTGCCTTGGCACAAAGATGGCGGACTTTTCTCCAGCAAATCGTGTCGTAGGGTTGAGTATGAAGTTCTTCTCTCAACTGTTGAATAAGAGGCGTGATCGGGCCGACAAATCTTTTCCCATACAAGTACGACATGGGCATGTAAGTCAACCGACAGTAGCACCACATCTTAGCTGCATTGTTCAAAACGGGACAATTCAGACATGTCAATGAAACTAAGGTGTAACACAATTACACGAAACAGAAGTTGAAACTTTCTATCTGTCAAAGGAAACTCTGGAAGGGTGGCCACTCCAATAAAAAGCCAATGCCATATTCTTGTTGATGCAGCAAAAATGCCGTTTGAAATCTAGTCCAACGCCTGTCTTAATACCTGTCCAAAATTAAATATACAGGACTACTAATAGATTACCTATGGAGGACAAGATCAAGATAAAACAAACCCGGATGCATGGGGAGGAAAGAAGGCAAGATCCAGAACTCAGGGGGCATTGGGTTGCATCCAGACCAATCGAAAATGCCGAGAATCTACAGAGCGTGCATGCACGACGAGACAACACACAAGCACAATGTCACATTTCGATTCACTCAAACACACAGAACTCTTCAGAACAACTTTTTATCGATTAATGAAGAGTGAGAGAGTACCGAGAGCCAAGTCTTGCCCCAGGAGGGTGTGTAGGTGACCCCGCCGTGGTCAAGAATCCACTTCCTGGCCCGAGTACAGGCATTGTGTAGGCCACCATCGGGCCCTTCCCCGAGAATGCGCATGCATATGTAGTTCAGGGCCGTGCAGAACATGATGCTGTGACCTTCAATGTGCAAGCCCCACCCACCATCTTTATTCTGCAATAAAATTTATGCAAAACACACGCCAAGTTTCAAGTCAAACTCTTTCAAAGTTCGTCTGCTAGTTTCTCCATCTGGGTGTCTTTCTTTTTGCGAGAAAAAAGTACCTGGTGGTTGTATATGTAGCGGAGGATCTCTTTGCGGTGCTCAGCGGGAAAGACGGTGGAGAGGTGGCCGGTGATGTAGACGCACATGACCAGGGGAGGGAGGAAGAAGTGATCGCCGGAGAGCTCGGCAGGCCAGTGGCCATCACTGGCCTGCAGGGCGGAGAAGAAGTGGACGGCCCGCCTCAGCGCGGTGGACGCCTTATCGTAGGTGATCTCCTCGCCATCCTCCACCCTCACCGGCAGGATCGTCTGCTTGAACTGTTTCTCCCTCAGGAACTGCTCAGAAATCATGGACCATGCGTCAGCTTAAGATTGCCCATCACTTGGTATTACCACACGTAAAAAGTTTTAAATTTTATGTCAAGCAACAACAGTAATGGTGTGCTGAACAATAACAATGAAAATTATAACGGGGATTCAAACAACTCTCAGATTAGTTCAAAAATGATATACCAAAGTCCTAACGTGATGAAAGTGATATTTGTACGTTTAGGACAATTCAACTCTCCAAAAGCGTGTTTATCACATCATTTATCATTTTGTAGACACCTTTCACTAAAACCTATCTGTCCTTGACCGCCATAAGGGCAGCAAACGATGAGAGTTATTAATCTACAAACCCCAAGTCCCGAGATCGAGATGATTACTTCCCCCATATAATGAGTAAAAATCTAGCATTTCTCGTAAGGCTACGGTGGTGAGCTCATTTTCACAGCATACTTTAGTGCCAAAACTTACGTACGACGCTCATTTTAGTGTCAAAAGTTGTCACCAGCTCACTTAAGTACCAAATCGAAGGAAAATCGATCACTTAAGTGCCAACGACAAAAAATTTCGATCAAATTAATACGTGGATTTTATAATTAAAATTTTAATCTGAGTTGGATTTTTTTTTAAAAAAATAAGTATACGTAGCATTTCCATGTGTATATTTGGATTTTTTAAATATTTTTTCTTTTTTTTTTCTTCTACCTCCGGTCACCGGAGACCGGCCACGGCCAGCCACCTAGCCTCGCCCAGACAAGGCCCCCGTCGCTCGCCATAGGTGAGGCCTAGCCAACCCTCGCCTGGGCGAGAGCGGGCGAGCCCCAGCAAGGGTCAACCTCACCTTGCCTGGGCGAGGGCTCCCCTCGCCAGATCCAGCGAGGGCTCCCCTCGCCAGATCCAGCGAGGCTGGCTATCGCCAAGGCCACGGCGGGCGTTGCCTTCCCCCAGGCGACGGTCGGCCTCGCTAGATCTGGCAAGGGTCGGCCTCAACTTGTTTGGGCGAGAGTGATCCCCGGCGAGGGCGAGCCCCGGCGAGGTCGAGCCCCAGCGAGGTGGCTGTGGCCTGGGCAACGGCGATCTCGCCGGATCTGGTGAGGGGAGCCCTCACTAGGGCTTGCCCTCGCCTGTGGCAAGCAATGGCGACCTCATCCAGGCAAGGCCAAGCGGCTGGCCGTGGCCAATGGCCGGCCCCCAGTCACCGAAGGTAGAAGAAGAAGAAAGAGAAGAAAATAAGGAAAAAATCATAAAAAATATTTAAAAAATCCAAGTGTACATGCTAAATTACGTCGTTTTGATGTATACATGCTAACTAGACCTCCGACGAGCCACATTAGCTTCAAAAATTAATAAAAAAATATCACGTCGGATTTCCAGCCAAACTAACCGGAGTTGGCACTTAAGTGATCATTTTTCAAAAATTTTGACACTGAAGTGATAAAAAAAAACCTTTTGACACTAAAATAATCACTGTATATAAGTTTTGATACTTCTGCTGTTCTTCTTCCCTTTTGGCGGGCTTGGGGGATTGAAGCAATAGCGAGATCGTTTGAAAAGGAAAGAAGAGGAAACAGACAAAACCAAGAAGAGAGGAAGGGAATGTGGTAAGACGGAGGAAGGTGGGGTTGAATTTTTTGACCGAAAAGAGATTTTTGGGCCACGGATCTTCTGCTTGAAACGTGGAGGCCCGACAGCAACTGGATAGCACGCGCTATTTATGTCTCGGAAACTAAATACATAATTAGCTAACGTAATCGAAAATTGTTTCAAGGTATTAATGTTGAGTTCGATGCGTGCGTTCGTGCATGCGATGCATGGTACCACTTTGCGTGCCTGTGGCTCAGCTAGTCCTCAAATTTAAAGAAAAGACAATATGGACACGACAGTTCTTTCACACACCCATACACAAGCAAGAAACTGGCCGACTCTGAATGAGAACGAGTGCGTCTCCATGTTTAGGTGCGTGGCGCATGTTACATACCTGCATGCGCCAGAGGAGGTCATGGGAGGGCTTGACGCGGTGGCGGTGGTCATAGAAGTGCTGGCGAGCGGCCTCGACCTCAGCGCGCTCCTCGGCGGTGCCGGCTTCGGGGTCGAACTCCCAAATCTGCCTCCCCACGTAGTTATTGGTGCTGTACAAGTAGGGACCGTCCACTCCTGTTGCTATCTTCAGCCTCCACATTCTGATCTTCTCTTTTTACCTCTTCCTTCAACTGAACAAATTGTGACTCTGTATTTGTGTCCTCGCGATCTGTCCTTCCTGATGCAAATGAAAAAAGAAAAATAACCCACAACAGAAAATGAAGAATGAGTTGCTACAGGCCAAAACTCCTCAACCAACAAGGTCATTATACATCCATGGGCTCTGATTTCCGAGATCATGTCACCATCAGCAATCATTGTGTATTCAAGCTATCGAAACTTAATCGCGCGTTTATCTTATTTTGGCATTGCGAGAGCATGAACCAATTATACGGAGAGAGAGACACCTCTTTTGTTTTTTAGAGACGCGTGAGAGTTGATGAGAAAAGAGGCAAGCTCTCTCTCCAATTACAGAGGGAAAGGCAGATACCTCTTTGTGGGCTTGTGGAGAAAAGAGACCTCTTTGTGGGCTTGTGGAGAAAAGAGACCTCTTTGTGGGCTTGTGGAGAAATGAGGGACCTCTATTTATACTCACGTCTACGGGATCATTCCCTACTATTCTAAAAATTTAACCTATTAGATTAATATGTAATTTATTATTTAAATATTCTAACATTGAGGAAATATGCAACTAACTCTGATACTATGTAGATTTTGTAAGACCATTGTCAACTATTTCAAAAACTTAACCTGTCAGATGAAGGCATAAATATTCTGCACACGGCAGAACTCCATATCTTCGCTCGAGGGGATCGCCAAGAGGAAACCTAAATCCGAACCCATTAACATATGCATGGAATCCACCTTCAATCAAAAGTTTAAGCCAATAAATTATGGGTAACTATGATACATTAATTGCTCAACACCACACCACTTATTCAATATGAGACTTCTCTAATACAACTCACACGTGTAACTTAATGGGATCAACATATTAATGTAGTCTCATTAGGACACACTGAAGAGCACAGCCCGCGATGATTGTTCCATCGTGAGGAATGAGAAAATGGTACACCCAAGACAGATTGATGGAGTGCCGAAAAAGCTTTGCGCAACAGTGCCACTCAAGTCATGTGCAATTCGGGTCCTATATTGCCCTCTTACCTAGGTTTCAACAAAATAGTGCGCATGGGCTGCTTTCCTCTGATAGTATGAACGGGATGAAAATTACACAACGCGGGATACGGACGGATGCAAACCGCCAATTTTCTCAAAAGTATGTGACCAAACCTAGGCATTACTTTAATATTATATAAGAATGATGTTATTTTCGATTAATCTTAATAATCTTATAGATGAGAAAAAGTTGCATAACCATCCAAATTACAAGATCACGCAAAAAATCTCGCATCCAGTGATTGATTTGACTTTTATGAGTGCTAAAAACTCATGATATAATCATGTTACTTGTCAACACTTATAATTTGGTTGAACCCCTCTCTCACACTGCCGTCTCACGTTACCGATTCCGCCACCGTCATCTCTATCTTGTTGTCAACCGAGTTAAGATCCCGCACGATTCATCATATGGATTATATTATGTACATTATTGTATTAGTCAATAATTGATTGCTAATTAATCTGCCTAGTTAAATGGGCAAGCTATCGGATTCAATTGGTCATTCACTTGACTATCTTGCCCAAAGTAATGTTTGTGCCTTGACCCTCCCGCCATTAACCTTGCCGGTTTAACGGATTGTTGGGCGGGCGCGTTTAGCCCCGTAAGGCGGCGCTTATGCTTCATCATGTCTCTCTCGAGCCCTGCAGACTGCGACTTGATTTTTCGCGCACAAGCACTAATAATTTAATGGACCGGCTCCGAATGAGAACGAGCGTGTGTGTTCAGGTGCGTGGTATGGGTTATGTACCTGCATGCGCAAGAGCAGGTCGCCACAGGGCTTGACATGGTGCCGCCACCTCGGCGGTGCCGGCCTTCGGGGTTGAACTCCCAAATCTGCCTCCCCCACGTAGTCGTTGGTGCTGTACAAGTTGGGACCCGTCCACTCCTGCTATCTTCAGCCTCCACTCCTTTTTCTATCCACATGAGAGAGATGAGTCAAAAGAAACAAAGAAAAAACAAAAAATCCAGCAATAGCAATGTCCGCAAATCATGTTTTGGTCTTCATTACCACAAAATTGCTTCTTAGTGTGTTTGCTCTGTCTTTTCGGGTGAGCCAAGGATTTTGTTGCGAAAAACTCCATCCTCGGTTTATCGAGTGAGTTCTCATCGATCCCACCCCTTATGTATATTATTAGCTATAGATATGTCTGTCTTCAATATCACAAAAATCAGAGATACTACACATTAGGTCATTGGGTTGATTGAAATTACTGGGAATCATCTCACGTATTAATCCATTTATGACAATGATTTTTTATGTAACAACCCGATTCATGCAACTATTTCATGCGCTGTAGGTAATCGGCCCTGCATGGTTCTTATTTAACGTGTGTATTATACCATGTACACATAAGCAATCGATCAATCGCTTGATAATCTTGCTTAAAATTATGCTTGGAGGCATGATGTATTCGCACATTTCCCTTTCCGAGCGCCTACTCAATTACACATTTTATTCTTGGCCATCAACAAACTCCGTTACCCAATAAGGTGAGGGATCTTTTAAGTTCATTGAAAGTACGTGCCATCCAGAACTCTTATCTTGACTGCACTGATGTTTTCTTGGTAAGTTGGACGGACAAGTGCCGTGTGATATATATAAATCAATCTCGAACCTAAATACCGCGGAGCTTCCATATCATGTTGTTAAACCGGTCTATCTGGTATATACGTAATGGTATCGTAGCACAATCTTAGTAAAAAAAAAAGAGTCGTATAGTACCTAACACGTATATTCTGCGACACATTTATGAGAATGCATCACCTTTAAGGCCTCGTTTGTTTTGCAAAGATATGGAATCTAAATTTAGAAGAACGTAATCACTACCTCTACAATTATCTTGAGGATTCAATTCCAACTAAAAATTCGGCGTTCAATTACTCTCATAGCCCTTTTATTATGATTTCTATTTCGTCATTGCTAATTGTCACGCGAATACTTTTTTGAAGAAATTGTGACACTTCACAATTAAAAAAATTTTAAAAAGCATATTTTCCTCCAGATAGTTTTATGATTGGCAGATTACACACATGAATAACATCCAAATGTATTATTAATTAATCTCAAATTTTAACCCATCAATCAAAGGTCTTTTTCTCCAATTAGGACGGAGGAAAAAAAATAACCCAATTCAAAGGACGAATTATGAATATAGTCCTCAATTTCTAGTTCTTCAACAACATCAACACACGGAGGTTAAGTCAAAGAAGCATTCATTTTGTTTTCAGTGAACTCAAAATTGAAAATCAATGCAACATGCTTTCTTTTCGCTTAAGCAAAGTTGTTTGGGGCATACCGTGAATTGATATGTATGACGTGAAAAATGGCAAACCTACTCTTTTCAAACAAGGTCAATGGGAATTTGGCTGTATGTCAGTTGGGAACATGAGACTTACTTCTAAATTTGACCAATGCGAACTCTGCCATCGCAAGGAGGCTGTCGTAGAACCTGAGAAAACAGTAAGGTGATCACATAGCAAATTGCAATTTCAAACCAGAAACATGTTCTTCCAAGAGAAGCAGATGCACAATCCCACATATTTTCCGCGGGGAGGGACTTCATGACTGATTGCGGATGATATACTTCTCAAATCCAGCGGACGCTTCCATCTCATATTCTTTGTCCCACAAGAAGAGTACAGAGACGACTCCAACTGATTCTCGCTGTTGCTCCACCACTCTATTATCATCTGGAAAGTAGTATACAGATATCATAACATCTAAAATGTTAAAGACAAAATAAAGGAATAGAATATTAGAATGCTGCATCATATGATTTACACATCATCAAGGATTATTTGCGGTGCAGACAATGCAGTTTCAGAATGGGCTGTTCGTGTATAAAAGCTGACAATTCTGTTATGTGGAATTGGTAAGTCTCGTTCCAGGTAATTACATACATTGGACCAAACACAAAGAAACTTTAGTAAGGATCTCTTTCTCTTTTTGCTATGTGTTTTCTAACCCATGCACCTCTCTTTTTCACCTCTTCTACACCATCCAATCGGTGGATGTCGTACCAATAGATCAACCTAGTGTTCTAACGAAATGTACTTTGCTCATTAGACCTTCAATACAGTTCCAGCAACTTCTTAGGTCATGTTACCTCAGTTCTGCAGTCTTTGACTGGAAGAATCACCGCGATTACTCGGTTTTGTCAACACGTAGCCGACGGCTACTTTAGCTCCAAGTGTAGAGTGGCCACGAGTCAGGCAAATGATGCATCCAAGAAGAAGAAAACCATTGGCAAGTGCTTTCTTAGATGGTCTTCTCAATAGTTTCTTCTATTCGGTGATTGTTTCAACACAAACTGAAGGTGCTGCAGCCAGTGGTGAAGAGTTAGCGCTACTTGACATTTGTAGTTCGCGAGGTACCTAGGAGTGGGAGAAAAGCACATGTCAGCCACCATGTAGAAAATTTCAGGAGAGTTTGCTTGCTGATATAACGAAAAAATAGGGAAAGAGTAGAGCAGCGTAAGCTGATTTCTTGGAACTAAGGAGGTCAATGAATTTAGTGACCACATTAAAATCAGAAGTACCCCCATTTCTGTTTATCATGTATGAGCAGGTAATCAGGTTATGGTGAAACTAACCACGACCTAGAAAAACTAAAGCGCTAGCAAATTAATCTCTTTGTCAGACCCTCTGGATAAAGGTGACAGCACTGAGAGATGAACCATGTTGCAGATTACTCGATGAGTATTTGCGTAACGCACTGTCCATCTTGCAAACGTAACTCCATATGCCCTTTGCAAAAGCCATCTTCACCATTTCCACATTTAAACCAGCATCTTCTTGATGGAACATTCTAATCTCAGAGGCATTCCTGCCAGGTACTGAGAAGCAGGGGGGAAAGAGACTCATGAATGGAGTAAAAGCCCATAAGCCTGCTGACGTGAGGCAGTCGACATGCAGTGCATGGTTGCCTCAACTTCTAAACGTTAAAAGGTGCCTTTGGGCTTCCCCACAGAAAAATTATTATCTACTTTAATTTGTTAAATATTATTGAAAAGAATCTACATGACTTCGAATGACAATAAACGTCAATATCTATCTGTCATAAGGATTTCAGGTGGACAATATCATAAGAGAGTTAAATTGCTTAAGACTAAAAGAAAAATTTAAACCAAAAGCCATTCCAAAAGCCCCTCATGAATTTCTAGCTAGGAATAAAAGATTATTTTAGCTTTAATGGAGTTATAATTTTTTAAACATATTTGAGATTTTCAACATAAAATGAAAAACTGATTTCCAACTCTTAAAACTTAATTAGAGGCAAAAAGTTCAGTGCAAAAGCCACACCAAACACTCAAACACCCACTAAGGGTTTGAGTTATTGTCCCAGTCAATGAAGCTTCAAACAGAGTCTAGTATCAAGGAAAAGAAGTATCGCTAAAACAAGAAGTTTGAGAACATACTTTTCCTGATTCTCCATCCTGATCTAAAGAACTTAACACGAACATACTTCTGCTGCTGCGGTGCTGAGGGATGTTGACATTCCTGGTAATAGTCGAAGAAGATAAATGAACAAGGCCTTTATCGTCAAATACAAAGTCTTCTCATCAATAGTAAGTTCAACATAAGAAGGCCATCGATTCCTATTCCTGATCACGTGAATGATTCTTAAAATCTCAATTAACCCAGCATATTGCGGGGTAAAGTGTGTGGACTATCTCTCAGAGTACCAAAATATTAGTCTCCGCAACTTGATATGGTCACATAACTTTCCTAGCCAGCAGCAAGGAAATTGGAGTATCAACTCTCCCTAAGGCTCTAGGTGCACATCCTCAAACCAGTCCCTATCTACAACAAACCACCAACTTGAAAGATCTTTTGGACCTGTTTTAGCACCCAGAGTTGAGACATCACAGATAATATTCATGTCTATAGAGCCTTCAAAAAGTAGGGACACCTGGGGATAATTGCAGCCTCGTTATAAAAGTCATGGAACTGATGTGACGACACGCTTTGCACTTAGGATAGCAATTTATAGAGCACAGTCTGGTGTTGAACCCATAACTCCTTAGTAAGCCCGAACAAAGATAAAGACAAGTAAGCCAGTAACAAGACACTCCTCTCTCCCTCTCGCACAACGTCTCGAGTCCTCCTTAGAGAAGCCTCTAAGGAAGGAGTAGTCTTGTCCATATGAAACTTCAGAAAAGTTGAAAGCTTTCCTTGCCAGAATACCCCCTGTATTCTTTTGCACCCCTCTCCTCAAGAAAATTCATTGTGAAATATGATAATCGAGCTTTAAGGACATGCACCCAAAACTTGACGGTGTATCTTTTTTTTTTAACATATGACTTGCTACAACCACAATATAGTACTTTGACAAAAATATTTGTTCAATCACCCTAGAGTTGCCTCCATCCGCCTTGTTCTAGACCAATCCTTACCAAGGACTTCCACATTTTTAACATCTCTTTTGGTGGTTTGTTACTGAATCAACATATGATAAGCACCGTGGTCACAATCACGGAGAATCAAAATGCTAAAGTCCTGATATTATCTTCAGCTCACTAAATTCACAGTTTCAAGAAGATGAAGCAACAAAGTCGAAAGTTACTTATGCCAATTAACTAAACATATTGTATCATCCAAGTCTCACCAAACAATCAAATCGTCTTTCCTTGGCATAAAATGAGCTGAAAAGGAAATTTATTTCTGAAATGGAAATGAAACAATGAACCAATATAGGCAGTCATCCCATCAAAAAAATTCTCAAGACTGGACTCCTGAGTATACCTTCAGAAATTAGGAAGAAATTTATTTTTACTTTGGTACAGAAATAAAGGGCAAGTGACAAGTGGTATTATTTTCAAGTTCTGACTGTTGGACCAAAAGCATCTGCCATATGATCTCCTAACCATACGGTCCTGTCACGCAATACAACAAGCATGGCGAGCATGAATGAGAGAGAGAGAGAATCTAGTTGTATGCAAGCAATATATTAAAAAGATTACATCATTCAAAAAGAGAAAGCTCATCGATTCAGAGAGTTGCCAGAACATAGAGATGTGTGAATTACCTTCGTAAAACAGTAGAAAGCTCCATCTGAGTCCTCCCACAGCCTCCAAGCCGATACATACTCTCTGGCTGTCAACAGTGGAAACTTTTTAATTGTTCGACCAATTTCAGTTCCATTATTTACATCCACCTGCAATTAGACATGGTCAGTAACAGTTTTGTCCCATTGCTACCTGTAAAAATTATCCATGTAAAAGTCTCTCAGCAATTCAGAAGAGCAAATCTCAAATACTGTCACACTCGGGTATTTCAAGAGGCCATCCTGTAAGCAACCAAAAACAAAAAGGCAAGAGATAGTTCACAATCAGCTCATGAAATTCATGAAAGCTAAGATATTGTCACTACACCTATAAAGAAGGAGACACACTTCCTGAGATTGACTCTGATGATGAGATCATTCAGTCAAAAGTAAAACAATAGGATCAAGCACTATGTATTATTATGACACATCCTAAAGTATAACCACTTGATGGAGTACTCCTTCTTGTCCCTTTTCACCCAATGAAGCACTCCTTTTTTGTTGGCATCAATAATTTCTTTGGCATTAGGTTTAAGGTTGCTTCAGCCACTTTGAACAGCTATATGTCGCGACCTCCCCGCGTAGGTGTCAACACTATAGTGCCCTTTTCTCTTCAAATTTATGAACCTTTTTCGCTCATTTTCCCAATTACATTGTTGCAGCGTATGTATTCCACATTTTCTTAGGTAGCACGCTAGGCTCTCACCTCGAAAGAGTCTCAAGATAAACGACGTAGCACCTCTCCAGTTAGCAAAACTAAATTGACATGCCTTTTGTTTCTAAACGATGCAGGTCGAACTTTCACCAAGAAGACCCATTAGGTCTAAATCTGAATTGCCAGTACTTGAATATTTGGGATGCACAATTTCGCCATGCATCGGACAACTGATGGAATGATTGCCTTCCCTTGCTTGACCAAGGAGTTGCTCACTAACGTAAGAAAGTATGACAGTTCGCTGTCCTAACTCAAACAATATTACCCGAGCTGCTGCTTAAGAGTTCTCATATGACCAATTCAGTGAACTAAAGAGCAATGAGAATATGGAGACTTGGTGAGAAAGAGTCTTTACAGCCAAATTCCATAGCGGTGAAGGAATGCTAACTGCAAACACCCTTAATTGGAACAAACATCTGTCTCCTAGGTTCAAATGGAAGCCAAAGGTAAAGCATCAACGATATAACAACGGCAGTTGTGCCGATTTTTGCACGGGCAAGCCACTGATGATGTTTCAGCACATGTACAATACTGAAGGCTACTACATACTAGCGACATGAAGCAAGTACTGTGGGAATATGCGACACCTAAGCATCATCATACTGGCGAACAATTTCCTCCTTTCCTTTCCTTTCCTAAGAACATTTCTCGACATGCAAGCAGGACTGAATAATCTCAACACGTGAAATGCATAGGAGAGTATGGCATCAAAGCTGGAGAAACCTTGGGTCTACAGCACTTGGCGGAGTAGGAGACCAGACTATTCCTTTTTCTGGACAACATCCTCCCATCTCTCCTCATTGCAATTGCTCTCGTCCAAATTCCGACTCAGAAACCTCAGATCATCGTCCGACACGGTCTCCATGAATCCGCTGCCGAAGCATAATAAAACATCGCAAGAGTCGACGCCAGCACGAGGAACGGGAACAGCTCACCTGATTTGGGGAGACGCGGTGGAGGCGGAGGAGGAGGAGGAGGTGGAGGGGAGCGTAGACCGGAAGAGGAAGCAAACGAAGAGCCTCAGCCTCCTCCGGCAATGCCAGAGGAGGACGAGGAGCAGAGCAACGGCGGTGGCCCACCCGCCACCGGCGTTCGACCGCCACAGCTCCTCCGCAGAGCGCGTGTTGGCATCGATGGTATGATTTAAACAAAATGGGGAAATGGCGGTGGTAGGCGAAGGTTGTGACGATTTTTGAAAAATATTTTTCGGAAAGTTATTTTTAAAGAAAATGATAATATTTCTCAGTGTTTATTTTTGACCTAAAAATAAATTGGAAAATATTTTCTGCCTTTTGATATCCATCTTTTAGTAAGAAAAATTCCTAAATAGATATACACAATTTCGGGATTTAGTGGCTTGCGCATGAGTGGCCAAGGAACCTAGCACGGGCATCGGAATCTCAAGCTCGGATCCCCAACTCCCTGACACGAGCATGGGGACTGATCTTGGATCCGCCGAAGCTGAGCCCGTGAACTCATTGTCTGTGCCGCCTCCCTAGCGCCCCAGCCCCGGTCCATATAGGTCGACCCAAGTCCCCAGTGCCCAAGCCACGGTAGGACCCAAGCCCGAGAAATGAACCTTTTAAAGTCTTCTGCAAATATCTTTCAGAGCAGGCTATTTTCTCTGAGGGTCTGTATTTGGTCAAAGAAGTGGGGAGGCATGAGGGGCTGGACGAGAAATGTTAGTCCCTTCTCCTGGAGATGACATAAACGGTGCTGAAATCTAATACCCCTTTCGAGGCACTGCTTGGGACATGCGAAGACTTTGATGTGTCGGAGAAAACCACCGATCTTTGGCAGATCAATGCAAACACTAGTGTTTGTAGCATTCATATTGAGAATAATGTGCAAATCTCATTCCCTCTTCCTCTCCAAGTGAAAAGTTCAATGAAGATGACAAAACAGGTGAGAAAGTAAAGATGACTCTCTCTCTCTCTCTCTCTCTCTCTCTCTCTCTAAAGAGAAACTCAATCTCTAAATTGACTCGTTAGGATAAAGAAAGTACAACATCGTCTATATATGCGTGTGCTAATGGATCTAAGAACAGTCATTGTAGAATCTTATACAAATCAGAAAAACTATATTTGCTAAAATTGAAATGAACATATATCCATGCATCTTGTATCGGTCCTGTTCTATTAAAAAGAGAAAATGACAAACGATTTTTACTCCACACCAAAAGAAAGGAATAGGAAAAATAATATAAAGCTCCGATGCTTCCACCCACATAAGGTGTAAATACATGTGTATAAACTTGTATTTGTTCATTTGCACTTGTTTCTAGAATACTTTGGATCATATTAAAATGACTTAAGGTTACACCATCATCTTAATTTGGATCCTCTGTTCTAGGACTGCAAGTCCTTCGGATCTGTATTCATGATACAAGCAAAACAACAAACATGGGTTTTTATATCTGTTGTGCTTGTAAAATGTATATTTTCTCAGTATGGAAGCTGTGATGATATGCCTTGTTTCGTCAGAGACCTTTTGACGGTAAAGAAACCCGGCTACAATACTCTGCCAAAGCCCACAATGGATATGTATTCCTGTTAGCGCCATAGTGTAACATGCAATTCCTCATGTAAACCCCAGTGATTTCCTGCACCGCAAAATTATACTATTAAGAATAACAGCGGACAAAATTCATGCTTAGTTCATGTGTTTTTGTTGCAAGGCAATTCATACCATTCGAATTCTCTCTCCAATTCAGTTTTTCTTATTCGCACTAGTTCCTGACCATGTTTCAAGTAATTAAACAGTTTGTTTGTAAGATGATATGCATTGACAATAATCATCTTCTATGTTTTCCTAGTTGTATAGATTAGTGCACAGGAAATACTTTCCAAGGATACTGTTGGCGTGAACTCTTCTTTTTCCTGAGATACAAACGCTATATGAGATCAAGTTATAGAAAGGTACAAACCTGTTGGGGATAATCACCATCTTCCATTTGGGAATTGATTAGCAGCTTCGCAGCACGATGCAGGGGAGTCGGATCCCTGTCCGCCTGATGGTAGATGAAACATCAAAGTCAGAAACTTCACATAATGCGATTGAGACCCAAACAACAAAATCGCTCACTGACCTGCCCAGCATGAATCAGACCCATCATAGCCCAAGCGGTTTGCACCAGATTTGATCTGTTTCGTTCAAGTGGTACGTATTTCTACATCCAGGGATTCAACAATTATAAAAGTCTAGATTTCTATGTTGCCGGCATGCAACTAAAACAGCTAAATCCGAACATTCTGTAGAATGTCCCACTCGAATTTACCTTGGTTGGGCAAGAAAGATAGCTCTCTCCCCACCCACCATCCTGCAACTGTGCTCGTAGAAGAAAAGCTACTCCTTTGCGCATAGCCGCACAATCGCTATATGCCTTGCCAGCAGCTGCTAGTCCTTTGAGCGCAAACCACGAGCCGTATGTAAAACAAACTCCCCAGTTGCCATACCTGCAAGAATTGCTCAATTAGTTAGTTTTATCCGAATTCTTCAGAAATACTTAATGGAAAGGGAACATACCACGAGCCATCTGGCATTTGCGTGTCCTCCAGATACTGTACGGCATTTGATATAAATTCCTCAATCTCCTTCTTCCTATGACCGGTATACAGCTTCCTGAACACAACTAAAGCATTGATAGCTGAGGATGTGCACTCAACATATTCATGCTCAACAACAATGTCTGCAAAGAACTCTGTCGGATTTAGGACCTGCAAGCGACAAATGATGAGAAAGAATTTCCGGATCTGGTAATTTATGAACAAAGAGACATGTCTTAGTCTGTGAGGACTATCAAGGAATTCCTACAAAATTAGTAACTACTTACTTCTAGCCAATCCGGAGCTCCTGCACGCTCCCATGCTGGCAATCCGCCATTTTTACTCTGGAACAAGTGACATCCATGGTTGATGTGATGATATTGTAATTTATAATCAGACTCGGACATCTGGAAAAATTAGGAAACTCAAAGAAAGACTTAAAAAGCAACATGATTTTGGGATGCATGGAGCAAACAAAGTCTAGCCAATATTTCTTGTCTGGTTCAAAGATTTTCTCAAGTCTTGCTCAAGAAAGAAACGATGATATACTCACTTGTAAATAAAGTAAGACGTTGACAGCATCGTACAATCTCTCTGGGTCCATCTTCTCACCAACAATTTCAGGTGGCATCATCGACAAAAGCAAACAACACTGAACAAAAAGGGAAAGAGATTGAGTGAGAAAGTAAGCAATTTAGATTTGGATTGAACCTGCGGATGCAGTGAAGGTTCGTTGGAGTATTACCTTCAGACCATCTGCAGTGCAATCAGAGACTTGCCAACCGTGATCTTGATCCGAAAATGTCCACGATCCTTTAGAAATATGACGGTGCATGCTTTTGAAGTCACCAGAAGGATTGTCCTTGACCTGGAACATTGTAAACAGATCGATGCAGTTCAGTTTACGTGAGGAAGCAAAAGAAACTAGGAAGATGTGTGGAGACAAGCAGATGCTCACAACAATAAAAAATCAGACCTGAGATTTTTTAATGAAGTCGTGTCCTCTAGCTAATACCGGTGCTATCTCCTCAGTCATATTACTGGCAAGCAAAGCTTGGATGACGAGGGCCGTATCCCACTCTTGGCTACCAAAACCCTGCAGATTAATGAGCCAACCGCCAAACTAAGCTTTCCTCTAGATGGTCTCACTTTACTAAATCATTTTTCTCATCATTATAAGAATACATCCATCTTTCAAATATGCACCATAAGTATTTATTGGTTCAATTTATGAGCCGATTCTGTTATGGTTTGGTGACACTACTACTGACCTGCATCTTCATTCCATCTTCAGCAACCCAAAGGTAATCAGGTATCCTAGCGAGATGTTTCTTGAAAGAGTCACCGTCGGGGTCTTCTACCCAGCAAGCAAGCATGCATAACACCTGTTCAAGTCCAAAGCAAAAGATGCATTCTCAGTGATGTTTCCCATGATGTGTGAATTTTGCGATTCATGTATCTCTCTCTCCTCCTGAAGTCTATGTATTCATTACCTTTTCTACATTTCCAATTGTGATATATCGACTGTTCTCATCTTCGTAGTGAATGTGCTTCATCGTCACCTGAAGAGCCTTTTCTCTAAGTTTATTAAATGGCCAACGGTTGAGAAAAGGCTCTGTAAATATGTAAAGACTATCCCAGATCAGATCCTGTACTAAAGGATGGGGATAGTAGAGATCCTCCTGCAGCAACCATTTGAATCATTTCGTTAAAAATTTGCTGACTTGCGAACTGTCTGATTCTGGATCGATATTTTGGACCAGCTAGTTATACTTGCCTTGGCACAAAGATGGCGGACTTTTCTCCAGCAAATCGTGTCGTAGGGTTGAGTATGAAGTTCTTCTCTCAACTGTTGAATAAGAGGTGTGATCGGGCCGACGAATCTTTTCCCGTACAAGTACGACATGGGCATGTAAGTCAACCGACAGTAGCACCACATCTTAGCTGCAGCGTTCAAAACGGGACAATTCAGACATGTCAATGAAACTAAGGAGTCACACAATTACACGAATCTTTCAAAGGAAACTCTGGAAGGGTGGCCACTTCAATAAAAAGCCATTGTCATATTCTTGTTGATGCAGCTAAAATGCCACGGGCTTTCAATTTGAAAACTAGCCCAACACCTGTCTAAATTACCTGTCCAAAATTAAATATACAGGACTACTAATAGATTACCATCAAGCACAAGATCATGATAATCTGTGAAAACAAACCTGGATGCATGGGGAGGAAAGAAGGCAAGATCCAGAACTCAGGGGGCATTGGGTTGCATCCAGACCAATCGAAAATGCCGAGAATCTACAGAGCGTGCATGACAAGACAACACACAAGCACAATGTCACATTGCGATTCACTCTAACACACAGAACTCTTCAGAACAACTTTTTATCGATTAATGAAGCAAGGGTGAGAGAGTACCGAGAGCCAAGTCTTGCCCCAGGAGGGTGTGTAGGTGACCCCACCGTGGTCAAGAATCCACTTCCTGGCCCGACTACAAGCATTGTGTAGGCCGCCGTCAGGCCCTTCCCCGAGAATACGCATGCATATGTAGCTCAGGACCGTGCAGAACATGGTGCTGTGACCTTCAATGTGCAAGCCCCACCCACCATCTTCATTCTGCAATAAAATTTATGCAAAACACGCGAAATTTCAAGTGAAACTCTTTCAAAGTTCGTCTGCTATTTTCTCCATCTGGGTGTCTTCTTTTTGCGAGAAAAGAGTACCTGGTGGTTGTATATGTAGCGGAGGATCTCTTTGCGGTGCTCAGCGGGAAAGACGGTGCAGAGGTGGCCGGTGATGTAGACGCACATGACCAGGGGAGGGAGGAAGAAGAGATTGCCGGAGCTCTCAGCGGGCCAGTGGCCGTCGCTGGCCTGCAGGGCGGAGAAGAAGTGGACGGCCCGCCTCAGCGCGGTGGATGCCTTATCATAGGTGATCTCCTCGCCGTCCTCCACCCTCACCGGCAGGATCGTCTGCTCGAACTGCTTCTCCCTCAGGAACTGCTCAGAAATCATGCACCATGCGTCAGCTTAAGCTTGCCCCATCAATTGGTATTGCCACACGTAAAAGTATTAAATTTTATGTCAAGCAACAACAGTAATGGTGTGCTGAACAATGACAAAGAAAATTATAACGGGGATTCAAACAACTCTCAGATTAGTTAAAAAATGATATACCAAAGTCCTAACGTGATGAAAGTGATATTTGTACGTTTAGGACAATTCAACTCTCCAAAAGCGTGTTTATCACATCATTTATCATTTTGTAGACAGCTTTCGCTAAAACCTATCTGTCCTTGACCGCTAGTAAGGGCAGCAAACGATAAGAGTTATTAATCTACAAACCCCAAGTCCCGAGATCGGGATGATTACTTCCCCATGTAATGCGTAAAAATCTAGCATTTCTCGTAAGGCTACGGTGGTGAGCTCATTTTCACAGCACAGTTAAAAAAATTTCACCTTTTGGTGGGCTTGAGCGATTGAAGCAATTGCGAGATCGTTTGGAAAGGAAAGAAGAGGAAACGACAAAACCAAGAGGAGAGGGAGGGAATGTGGTGAAGTCGGAGGAAGGTGGGGTTGAATTTTTTTGACCGGAAAGAGATTTTTGGGCCACGTACCTTCTGCTTGAAACGTTAAGGCCCTACAGCAACTGGAGAGCACGCTATTTATGTCGCGAAAACTAAATACATAATTAGCTAACGTAATCGAAAATTGTTTCAAGGTGTTAATGTTGAGTTCGATAAGTGCGTCCGTGCATGCGATGCATGGTACCACTTTGCGTGCCTGTGGCTCAGCTAGTCCTCAAATTTAAAGAAAAGAAAATATGGACACGACAGTTCTTTCACACACCCATACACAAGCAAGAAACTGGCCGACTCTGAATGAGAACGAGTGCGTCTCCATGTTTAGGTGCGTGGCGTATGTTACATACCTGCATGCGCCAGAGGAGGTCATGGGAGGGCTTGACGCGGTGGCGGTGGTCATAGAAGTGCTGGCGAGCGGCCTCAACCTCAGCGCGCTCCTCGGCGGTGCCGGCTTCGGGGTCGAACTCCCAAATCTGCCTCCCCACGTAGTTATTGGTGCTGTACAAGTAGGGACCGTCCACTCCTGTTGCTATCTTCAGCCTCCACATTCTGATCTTCTCTTTTTACCTCTTCCTTCAACTGAACAAATTGTGACTCTGTATTTGTGTCCTCGCGATCTGTCCTTCCTGATGCAAATGAAAAAAGAAAAATAACCCACAACAGAAAATGAAGAGTGAGTTGCTACAGGCCAAAACTCCTCAACCAACAAGGTCATTATACATCCATGGGCTCTGTTTTCCGAGATTATGTCACCATCAGCAATCATTGTGTATTCAAGCTATCGAAACTTAATCGCGCGTTGATCTTATTTTGGCATTGCGAGAGCATGAACCAATTATACGGAGAGACAGACACCTCTTTTGTTTTTTAGAGACGCGTGAGAGTTGATGAGAAAAGAGGCAAGCTCTCTCTCCAATTACAGAGGGAAAGACAGATACCTCTTTGTGGGCTTGTGGAGAAAAGACCTCTTTGTGGGCTTGTGGAGAAATGAGGGACCTCTATTTATACTCACGTCTACGGGATCATTCCCTACTATTCTAAAAATTTAACCTATTAGATTAATATGTAATTTATTATTTAAATATTCTAACATTGAGGAAATATGCAACTAACTCTGATACTATATAGATTTTGTAAGACCATTGTCAACTATTTCAAAAACTTAACCTGTCAGATGAAGGCATAAATATTCTGCACACGGCAGAACTCCATATCTTCGCTCGAGGGGATCGCCAAGAGGAAACCTAAATCCGAACCCATTAACATATGCAATGGAATCCACCTTCAATCAAAAGTTTAAGCCAATAAATTATGGGTAACTATGATACATTAATTGCTCAACACCACACTGCTTATTCAATATGAGACTTCTCTAATACAACTCACACGTGTAACTTAATGGGATCAACATATTAATGTAGTCTCATTAGGACACACTGAAGAGCACAGCCCGCGATGATTGTTCCATCGTGAGGAATGAGAAAATGGTACACCCAAGACAGATTGATGGAGTGCCGAAAAAGCTTTGCGCAACAGTGCCACTCAAGTCATGTGCAATTCGGGTCCTATATTGCCCTCTTACCTAGGTTTCAACAAAATAGTGCGCATGGGCTGCTTTCCTCTGATAGTATGAACGGGATGAAAATTACACAACGCGGGATACGGACGGATGCAAACCGTCAATTTTCTCAAAAGTATGTGACCAAACCTAGGCATTACTTTAATATTATATAAGAATGATGTTATTTTCGATTAATCTTAATAATCTTATAGATGAGAAAAAGTTGCATAACCATCCAAATTACAAGATCACGCAAAAAATCTCGCATCCAGTGATTGATTTGACTTTTATGAGTGCTAAAAACTCATGATATAATCATGTTACTTGTCAACACTTATAATTTGGTTGAACCCCTCTCTCACACTGCCGTCTCACGTTACCGATTCCGCCACCGTCATCTCTATCTTGTTGTCAACCGAGTTAAGATCCCGCACGATTCATCATATGGATTATATTATGTACATTATTGTATTAGTCAATAATTGATTGCTAATTAATCTGCCTAGTTAAATGGGCAAGCTATCGGATTCAATTGGTCATTCACTTGACTATCTTGCCCAAAGTAATGTTTGTGCCTTGACCCTCCCGCCATTAACCTTGCCGGTTTAACGGATTGTTGGGCGGGCGCGTTTAGCCCCGTAAGGCGGCGCTTATGCTTCATCATGTCTCTCTCGAGCCCTGCAGACTGCGACTTGATTTTTCGCGCACAAGCACTAATAATTTAATGGACCGGCTCCGAATGAGAACGAGCGTGTGTGTTCAGGTGCGTGGTATGGGTTATGTACCTGCATGCGCAAGAGCAGGTCGCCACAGGGCTTGACATGGTGCCGCCACCTCGGCGGTGCCGGCCTTCGGGGTTGAACTCCCAAATCTGCCTCCCCCACGTAGTCGTTGGTGCTGTACAAGTTGGGACCCGTCCACTCCTGCTATCTTCAGCCTCCACTCCTTTTTCTATCCACATGAGAGAGATGAGTCAAAAGAAACAAAGAAAAAACAAAAAATCCAGCAATAGCAATGTCCGCAAATCATGTTTTGGTCTTCATTACCACAAAATTGCTTCTTAGTGTGTTTGCTGTCTTTTCGGGTGAGCCAAGGATTTTGTTGCGAAAAACTCCATCCTCGGTTTATCGAGTGAGTTCTCATCGATCCCACCCCTTATGTATATTATTAGCTATAGATATGTCTGTCTTCAATATCACAAAAATCAGAGATACTACACATCAGGTCATTGGGTTGATTGAAATTACTGGGAATCATCTCACGTATTAATCCATTTATGACAATGATTTTTTATGTAACAACCCGATTCATGCAACTATTTCATGCGCTGTAGGTAATCGGCCCTGCATGGTTCTTATTTAACGTGTATTATACCGTGTACACATTAGCAATCGATCGATCACTTGATAATCTTGCTCAAAGTTATGCTTGGATGCATGATGTGTTCGCAAGTATTCACACATTTCCCTCTCCAAACGCCTACTCAATTACACATTTTCTTCTTGGCCATCAACAAACTCCGTTACCCAATAAGGTGAGGGATCTTTTAAGTTCATTGAAAGTACGTGCCATACAGAACTATTATCTTGATTGCACTGATGGTTTCTTGGTTAGTTGAACGGACAAGTGCCGTGTGATATTTATAAATCAATCTCGCACTTAAATACCGCAGAGCTTCCATATCACGTTGTTAAACCGGTCTATCTGGTATATACGTAATGGTATTGTAGCACAATCATAGTAAAAAAAAAAAAAGAGTCGTGTATGTTGACACCTCAATTTCGACCGATCATTTAATAATAATTTGCATAGAAAATTTGGGATTAAATTTTAACCCCTAAACAAAAATATTAAAATTGCATAGCATATAGTTTAAGTTCATATAGGTTAGTTGCATTCCGCATCGGACCGGCAGTGGTGAGAAAGCTGAAAATTCATCGGGTAAACCAAGCTCGAGCACTCGGCTCACTCAAGGGATTGGGGGCCAAAATTCACAAGTCTAAAAGGCTTTGGTTGTTTTAATTTGAGCTTAAATCAGCCCGAATTAATTTAACCCATTTGGAATTAAAATGAAATTAACTGATAAAGCGTAAATCTAAGCCCATTAGGATTAGGAAGCCCGGTTAATTAACCTAGGGTTGCGATATAAATATGTCGTTATGCGTCATAATCAAAGGGGGCTTTCATAATTCCTAGAACACAATTCTTGAGAGCACAAGAGATACATTGAGAGATGGCAGAAAAAAAGAAATAGAGAGGGAGGCTGGTGTTGCTTCCTCGGCAACACCCGCCACAATACACAAGGAGGAAGAAGCTGGCGACGGAGTGCACTGGTCATCCACACTTCACTTCGACAATTCACGCCCAAGTCCAAGCTTCTTCACGGGAGGCCATATAGTTCAGAATTCACGGCCACAAAACAGAGAATACAGCCCCGCAGAGGGAGAGAAAAAAAAGCGTTAGAGAAGAAGAACAAGAAAAGACAAAAGAGGGGATCTCTCTTCTCTCTCGGTGAATTCTACATCTTCAAGGGGGAGAACATACTTTGGCCACAAAAGAGAAAAAGACAAAAAGAAAGAGTCTAAAAGATTTTCCCGGTGAGACCAGCGGGTCGAGTCGCCTTGGCGTGAAGTCCAAAATAGTTCACCCGTCGTCCGGTGATTACCTAGCAGCCTTCACAAAGACTCGTTGTCGCGTCCATGCTTCAGGTCAGACAAGTCTTCAAGCGATTCCAGCAAGACCCAAATTCATTGCCGCGTCATTCATCATCACCACAGCGAAGTAGCCTGAGCTGCGAACACCACTGCGACACCGCCGCCGGCCACCCTGTCGCCATCCCACGGTGAGCCTCCGTCGCCGTCGCCTCTCATCGTCGCCGCCTCATGGCCGCACCCACCAGCCGGCCGTCGGTGCCGATCCGCAATACCGGTGATTCAAATTTGGAAATATCCGCCAAATTAGGCACAATCAATATCCAATATTTTTAGAATATTTTAAATTCCTAGTTTAGGTGTTTTAAATATTCTGAGAATATTTGATGGATTGCTAAATCTTAGGGATATTGTTTGCTCCATCCGCAATATTCTAAAACGCTCAAAATTAAGAATTTTTCCTAATTTGACAACGTATCTGGATGACTATCCGACATTATTCATAAGGTATTGTAAAAAGTGAGGAAAATATGAAGAATTCTCTCATTGATATGTATATTCCTCTTTTCAAGGTTACGATATAACATGTATATATATACAGAGGAGGACAACCCTAATTTTCCTACTAAGTCAGGAGATAAGAATAGGAAAAAACCAAATAAGGAAAACTTCTCCTATTAGGACGCTAATTGACAGCTCGTCATCAGGTACGATACGCGACGATATAACATGCATATATATACAGAGGAGGACAACCCTAATTTTCCTACAAGTTAGGAGATAAGAATAGGAAGAAACCAAATAAGGAAAACTTCTCCTATTAGGACGCTAATTGACAGCTCGTCAACACTCCCCCTCAAGCTGGTGAGAAGATATCTTTGATACCCAGCTTGACAAGAGCGCTGTGAAATGCTCGGCTCGACACAGCTTTAGTAAGAACATCCGCCAACTGATCTTTAGACTTGACAAAAGGAAACTCTACCACCTTAGCATCCAAGTTTTGTTTGACAAAATGTCTATCCACCTCAACATGCTTAGTTCGGTCATGTTGAACTGGATTATGGGAAATTTCAATTGCCGCCTTGTTATCACAGAACAATTGCATCTCAAACTCTGGTGGAAAATCAAGCTCTGTCAGCAACTTCTTGAGCCACAGTAACTCACACAGCCCCTTAGCTACTCCTCGGAACTCAGCTTCAGCATTGGACAGGGCTACAACCTTCTGCTTTTTGCTTCTCCATGTCATCAAGTTACCTCCCACAAATGTAAAGTAGCCCGAAGTAGATCTCCTATCTGAAACGTTGCCTGCCTAATCTGCATCCGTGTAAGCCTTTATTTCCAAATGTCCATTTCTCCCAAAGAACAACCCTTTGCCTGGAGCTGACTTCAAGTAGCGTAAAATTCGAATCACGGCGTTCATATGTTCTTCGCTCGGAGCATGCATAAATTGACTCACAACTCCTACTGCATATGTAATATCTGGACGGGTGTGCGACAAATAAATTAACCTCCCTACTAACCTCTGGTATCAATCTTTATTAGTAGGTACCTGATCAGGAACTTCTCTAAGTCTGTGATTTTGGATGATAGGTGTGTCTGCAGGCTTACAATCCAACATTCCAACCTTAGCCAATAAATCTAACACATATTTTCGTTGAGACAAGAAAATACCTTTCTTTGACTGGACTACCTCGATCCCCAAAAAATATTTCAGACCTCCCAAGTTTTTCATCTCAAACTCCTTCGCAAGTTTTCTCTGAAGTTCAGCAATTTCTTCAACATCATCTCCAGTGATGATCATATCATCCACATATATGATTAGTGCAGTTACTTTGCCTTGTCTCCTTTTTAGAAATAGTGTATGATCAGAATTACTTTGAATATATCCATACCTCCTCATTGCTAAGCTAAAGCGACCAAGCCATGCCCGGGGTGACTGTTTTAGTCCATACAGGGAGCGCTCAAGCTTGCAAATCACATTAGGCTGATTGACGCATGCATAACTCGGTGGAATCTCCATGTAAATCTCTTTCTCTAAGTCCCCATGAAGAAATGCATTTTTCACATCAAATTGATGCAAAGGCCACTCTCTGTTTGTTGCAACTGACATTAAAACCCGGATAGTGTTCAACTTAGCAATCGGGGAAAAGGTTTCTTGGTAGTCCACACCGTAGGTTTGGTATACCCTTTCGCTACTAGCCGAGCCTTGCATCTCTCAATTGAACCATCGGCCTTGTATTTGACGGTGACGACCCACTTACACCCTACTGCTCTCTTTCCTGTCGGTAACTCTACCAGTCTCCAAGTCTCATTCTTCTGCAATGCTTCCATCTCTTCTTTCATCGCTTGTACCCACTTAGGATCATTCAATGCTTCTTGTACTCCACCAGGAATTTTAACATCGGAGACGTTAGACACAAACGCCTTCACGGGTGCTGACAATCTCTCCGTCGATACATAGTTCGTGATTGGGTACTTCGATTTTCTTTCCTCCACATCAGGTGAGTACCTATTAGGCGCCTTCCCTCAATTATGTATGTAGGGCAATTTATAACCAACATCCGTATTAGTATCATCAGAGGAATCATGTATAGTTAGAGATCTTACCTCAGGAGTATCGTCAGGAGAGTGGTCGGGTACTTGAGAGGGAAGAGAGGATTGTACTTGTGACTCTTGGAGTGAAGCATCATGCTGATCTTCTCTACTAAGGAGTTGCGGCCTAGGGTCCTATTCACTATCCTGACCCATATCCTGAGTTGCTGCCGTAGGCTGGCCTACTGCCTGTCCTCCCAATTTGCCATTCTCTGATACTGAGTCCGCCCCAATTGCTGCCATCAAACCAACATCCCACCAATTTTTCCTTTCATCCCGTTTCTCCCCCTGAAAGGTAGAATTGGTGCTAGGGAAAAAGAGTTCTGTCTCAATAAACGTCATATCCATGGTAACAAATGTTTTCTTCGTGCTAGGATTGTAGCAGCAGTAACCTTTTTGGTGAGTGCTGTAGCCCAAGAAAACACATTTAACAGCACACGGATCGAGCTTTGTACGGTGATGCTTATGAATGTGGACATAAGCCACGCACCCGAACACCTTCGGAGGCAAAGTCAAGATTGACGGAAGAGGAACATGTTTCGAAAGCTCCTGGAGTGGAGTCTGGAATGCCAAAACCCGAGAGGGCAATCTGTTCATGAGATACACGGTCGTAACAATGGCTGCATCCCAAAAACGACGAGGAACCTGCCCACCCTCTAATAAGGCTCGCACCGTCTCAAGAATATGACGGTTTATTCGCTCGGCCACACCATTTTGCTGTGGTGTGTTAGTACATGAGGTCTCATGAATGAGGCCATGCTCCCGGAAATAACCTGCTAGCTACTGGTTGATATATTCACCACTATTGTCACTTCAGAGAATGCGAAGTTGAGCTCCAAATTGAGTGGCTATCATGCAATGAAACATACAAAAGACAGAGCTGACCTCATCCTTATGTTTCAATAAATATAACCAGGTCATTCTGGTACAGTCATCCACAAACATGACAAACCAACGAACCCCAGACAAAGTAGAAATCAGCGAAGCACCCAACACATCAAAATGGATTAATGAAAACGGTATCATGCTTTTATTGAAACTCAACGGAAAGGAAGCTCGATGGCTTTTTGCCAAAATATAGGTCTCACATTTAAATGCAGAAGTTGAAGAATTATTGAATAAGTCTGGAAATAAAAAATTTAAATAGCCAAATGAAGGGTGGCCAAGTCGACGATGCCATAACCAAATGTCTTGTACTTTATCAGTGGAGGAACCGCGGGTGTGGTAAACTCTGCTCGTATTGAAGTCCTTCAAAAAGTACAACCCCTCTCTTTTAGTACCACGTCCAGTAATCTCCTTCGTGAGGATATCCTGAAATAGACAAAAAGAAGGATACATGAGTACGCTGCAATTCAGTTCATCAGTGATTTGTCCAACAGACAGTAACCAATTAGATAAAGATGGAACTAGCAGAGTATTTGTCAATGACAGAGACTGAGAAAGATTAGCACTGCCAGCTCCTGTAACAGGAAAGCAACTGCTGTTAGCATTAAAAATATGCTGTCGCCTCGGAGTGGTACGATGAAGGAGGTCCTCAGCATTGGGTGTCATATAATCCGTGGCACCCGAATCTATAATCCATCCATCACAGCCGTTACCTGTAGAAGCACTGACAAGCATAAACCCATCATTACCTTCAAAGGCTGCAGTCAGGGTAGAGGTAGTGTCTACCGTCAGTACTAAAGATAAGGCCGAGGCAACTGGGGCCCTATCCAAGTCACCAGTAGCCAAGGACACCTGTCCCTTCCCTACCGTAGTATCTCCTTTCTTCTTAGCCTGTAATTCCTTCCACCAATTGGGGTAGCCATGCAACTTAAAACAGGTTTCCTTTGTGTGCTTAGAATTCCCACAATGGCTACAGCCCCCTACATTCTGTGGAGATGATCTAGCCCTCAAACCATCACCGGAGCGTCCTCCCCTAGAACCGCCAGGCACCATCTACAAAGTAGTGTGTGTGGTGCTCTTCTCAGGAATTTTCTGGCCAAGTTTTCCTCCACGTGACACCATGGCAGTAGCGGATGTAGTGTCTGGACGTGTGAGCATAACATTTTGTCACATATCCTCACGTCGAACTCGTGCATAGGCTTGCTCTACGGTAGGAAAAGGTTGCATTTGCAGCACATCAGCCCTGACATTGTCAAGGCGATCATAGAGACCATCCAAAAATAAGTAGACACGATCTTATTGTACTAAGGCATTATAGCGCTCAATATCGCGCAGGCATGTCATGGGGTTCGAACTGCGAAAGTCAACCTCCCTCCAAAGACCTTGAAGAGTATTGTAATATTTCTCAATGGGTCCACCTGCCTGCTTCAATCGACTCAGGCGTTGCTTCAGATCATATACCTGGGAAACATCAGAGCCGTCAAAGAATGTTGTAGCTACGGCCTCCCAAACAGCCTTAGCGGTGGGGTACCGAATAAAATTGCCAATCAATTCCGGGACCATAGAATTGATAAGCCAGCCTTTAACTGTAGAGTCGTCAATTTTCCACTTCCAAAAACTAGGATCGGTCGAAAGTGGTGGGGAAAGATCTCCATTAATATGCCCCAATTTGTCTTTTCTGGAGATGTACATCTCGACAACTTGGGTCCAAAGGCCATAATTGTGGCCATCTAACTTCACGGCAATGGATGGTGCAGGAGCCTCAACGTGGGACGGTTAGACCTGATGAGTGGTCAAAATTTGGGTCAACTTCGATGTTAAATTCTCAAGGAGGGCATCAGTGGTGGGAGCCCCTCCTGGAGCTTGGAAAGGGACACCGCCACTCGAAGGGTGCACAACAACTCCTACAGAAGCTGGAGGGGCCACATCGGATGGGATCTTGTCATCGGCCATGTCTCGAGAAGAGAAGAAACGGTGCGGCAACCAATCATGGTCACGGCAATTTCTGGTTTAGAAGGTCGGAGTGGCGAAGAGATTGCGATGAGAGAGGATCGGCGCGATGACAAGCAAAGTCGCGGTGGGTCGTAGTACCTCCGCTGTGATCGGTGGCGAGTCAAGCGATCGACACAGCAGGCATCGGCGCTGGATCGTGAAATAGAAGAGAAGACCAAACCCTAGTTTTCGGGTTTAGTTCAATTGGTCGGGTCAACAGGTTCCTAATCGAACCCGCTCTGATACCATGTAGAAAAGTGAGGAAAATATGAAGAATTCTCTCATTAATCTGTATATTCCTCTTTTCAAGGTTACGATATAACATGTATATATATACAGAGGAGGACAACCCTAATTTTCCTACTAAGTCAGGAGATAAGAATAGGAAGAAACCAAATAAGGAAAACTTCTCCTATTAGGACACTAATTGACAGCTCGTCAATAGGTACGATACGCGACGATATAGAAAATTATTATCTTATCCATAATCACTTGGATACGATAATAAATTTAATTTGCTTTCCAAATTTAAACAATCAACTTTGTGTCGATATCTATAATCCTATAGATATGACCGTTAGTTTGATTTCTTTGCCTTATCTGAATTTGAAGAATCTTGCGGATTGCGTGAATTGTTTGAATGTGGTTGTTATCTTTGTTTGATTGCTTTCCTTTTAAATAAAGAAAATCCAAAAATTTGTTAGTTAGATTTAAATTAGAAGTTTTGCATGTTTAGGGAACCCTAAATGTATCTAGAAGATAGGATAATTATTTAATTTAAATTAGGACTTGAGATAATTTATTTCCTAGTTTAAATTAGGTGTTATTCTAATCCTAATAGATTATTTAGGTTATTTTAAAATTTCGAATTTTAATAAAAATACCAAAAAGAAGTCACTTTAGGATAGATTAAATTATCCTTTTTTAGAATAGATTGCATGTTAATTTAGGTATTTTTTTAATTCTGAATTTCATTTGAAAATACCAAAAATAAATTATTTGTCCGTCATTAGAATTAGGTCACGTCGTCACATGACATATAGTTTGCATGTTAGGCTACATTAATCGCATGTTAATTTTTGCACGTCATTACATATATGTTAGTTTGCATTTAAATAAGTGAAAATCCTAAAAAATATTAAGTGAACTGCTTATTAATTAGAAATCATATCAGGATTGTTGATGCGATTTTCTAGTTAACAATGCAAATGCTTACGTTGCTTCGAGGTAAGTAATTCTCTCAATCTTGCAATTTATTTAATGTTTTGATTATTGGGTGTTACTTTGGTGATTTGCACACCCGCATGATCACCTCACGTGCTAGTGACTAAGTTAAAATGAATCCAGACTGCCTGCATAAACATTTTTGAAAAGAAAAGGTACCGAAAGGGCGTTAGACTAGATCTAGCGTGACCAAGTCCCCGAGCTTAGAATCTCTGGTTCGTAGGAATAAAACATATATCTCTATGTTTTATTTAGGTTTCTAATTGACCTACCACAAATAGATTAGTGGCGACTCCAAGCATGAAAACTTTTGCATGTTAAAAACTTAAACCCTAAGTTGCGAATTGGTAGGGTTTGGGAGGGCCCAAGTTAAGTTTAGTCTTAATAATCCATTAGCCTGAGAGAAATTTTAGGTCGCGACAGCTTGGCGACTCCGCTGGGGAACTTTTGCATGTTAAAAACTTAAACCCTAAGTTGCGAATTGATAGGACTTGGGAGAGCCCGAGTTAAGCTTAGTCTTAATGATCAATTAGCCTGAGAAATTTTAGGTCGCGATAGTATAGTACGTAAAACATATATTCGGCGACACATTTTATGAGACTACATCACCTTAAAGGCCTCGTTTGTTTCGCTAAGATATGGAATCTAAGTTTAGAAGAACATAATCACGACCTCTACAATTTTCTCGAGGATTCAATTCCAACTAAAAATCCGGCATTCAATTACTCTCATAGTCCTTTTATTATGATTTCTATTTCGTCATTCCTAATTGGCACGTGAATACTTCTTTGAAGAAATTATGACACTTTACAATTAAAAATAAAAAATAAACCATATTTTCCTCCAGATAGTTTTATGATTGGCAGATTACAAATATGAATAAACATCCAAATGTATTATTAATTAATCTCAAATTGTAACCCATCAGTCAAAGGTCTTTTTCTCCAATTAGGACGGAGGAAAAAAAAATAACCTCAAAGAACGAATTATGTCTATAGTCCTCAATTTCTAATTGTTCAACAACATCAACACACGGAGGTTAAGTCAAAGAAGCATACATTTTGTTTTCAGTGAACTCAAAATTGAAAATCAATGCAACATGCTTTCTTTTCGCTTAAGCAAAGTCGTTTGGAGCATACCGTGAATTGATATGTATAACGTGAAAAATGCCAAACCTACTCTTTTCAAACAAGATCAATGGGAATTTGGCTGTATGTCAGTTGGGAACACGAGACTTACTTCTAAATTTGACCAATGCGAACTCTGCAATCGCAAGGAGGCTGTCGTAGAACCTGAGAAAAAAGTAAGGTGATCACATAGCAAATTGCAATTTCAAACCAGAAACATGTTCTTCCAAGAGAAGCAGATGCACAATCCCACATATTTTCCGCAGGGAGGGACTTCATGACTGATTGCGGATGATATACTTCTCAAATCTAGCGGACGCTTCCATCTCATACTCTTTGTCCCACGAGAAGAGTACAAGACGACTCCAACTGATTCTCGTTGTTGCTCCACCACTCTATTATCATCTGGAAAGTAGTATACAGATATCATAACATCTAAAATGTTAAAGACTAAATAAAGGAAAAGAATATTAGAATGCTGCATCATAGAATTTACACATCATCAAGGATTATTTGCGGTACAGACAATGCAGTTTCAGAATGGGCTGTTTGTGTGTAAAAGCTGACAATTATGTTGTGTGGAATTGGTAAGTCTTGTTCCAGGTAATAACATACATTTGACCAAACACAGAGAAACTTAAATAAGGATCTCTTTCTCTTTTTGCTCTGTGTTTTCTAACCCATGCACCTCTCTTTTTCACCTCTTATACACCATCCAATCGGTGGTTGTCGTACCAATAGATCAACCCAGTGTTGTAACGAAATGTACTTTGCTCGTTAGACCTTCAATACAGTTCCAGCAACTTCTTAGGTCATGGTACCTCAGTTCTGCAGTCTTTGACCGGAAGAATCACCATGATTACTCAGTTTTGTCAACACGTAGCCGACGGCTACTTTAGCTCCAAGTGTAGAGTGGCCACAAGTCAGGCAAATGATGCCTCCAAGAAGAAGAAAGCCATCGGCAAGTGCTTTCTTAGATGGTCTTCTCAATAGTTTTTTCTATTCAGTGATTGTTTCAACACAAACCGAAGGTGCTGCAGCCACTGGTGAAGAGTTAGCGCTGCTTGACATTTGTAGTTCACGAGGTACCTAGGAGTGGGAGAAAAGCATATATCAGCCACCATGTAGAAAATTTCGGGAGAGTTTGCTTGCAGATATAACGAGAAAATAGGGAAAGAGTAGAGCAGCGTAAGCTGATTTCTTGGAACTAAGAAGGTCAATGAATTTAGTGACCACCATAAAATCAGAAGTGCCCCTATTTCTGTTTATCATGCATGAGCAGGTAATCAGCTTATGGTGAAGCTAACCACGACCTAGAAAAACTAAAGCGCTAGCAAATTAATCTCTTTGTCAGACCTTCTGGATTAAACTGACAGCACTGAGAGATGAACCACGTTGCAGATTACTCGATGAGTATTTGCGTAATGCACTGTCCATCTTGCAAACGTAACTCCATATGCCCTTTGCAAAAGCCATGTTTGCCATTTCCATATTTAAACCAGCATCTTCTTGATGGAACATTCTAATCTCACAGGCATTCCTGCCAGGTACTGCGAAGCAGGGGGAAAAGAGACTCGTGAATGGAGTAAAGCCCATAAGCCTGCTGACGTGAGGCAGTCGACATGCAACGCATGTTTGCCTCAACTTCTAAACGTTAAAAGGTGCCTTTGGCTTCCCCACAGAAAAATTATTATCTATTTTAATTTGTTAAAATATTATTGAAAAGAATCTACACGACTTCGAATGACAATAAACGTCAATATCTATCTGTCATAAAGATTTCAGGTAGACAATATCATAAGAGAGTTAACTTGCTTAAGGCTAAAAGAAAAAATTAAACCAAAAGCCATTCCAAAAGCCCCTCGTGAATTTCTAGCTAGGAATAAAAGATTATTTTAGTTTTAATGGAGTTATAATTTTTTAAACATATTTGAGATTTTCAACATAAAATGGAAAACTGATTTCCAACTCTAAAAGTTAATAAGAGGCAGAAAGCTCAGTGCAAAAGCCACACCAAACAATCAAAAACCCACTAAGGGTTTGAGTTATTGTCCCAGTCAATGAAGCTTCAAACAGAGTCTAGTATCAAGGAAAAGAAGTATCGCTAAAACAAGAAGTTTGAGAACATACTTTTCCTAATTCTCCATCCTGATCTGATATAGAACAGTTAGCCTGTGATTATCTTGAACAATGTAATCGCCGTAATCATCGGAAATCTCGACAGTTTTTCTGATTTTGGGAAAAACAACCATTCAGGCAGTTTCCTATATTATCATTTAGGTAGTTTCCTATATTACTATTTAGACAGTTTCCATTAGTATTAGAAGTCCTATCTCTATATATAAGATGTCCGTCTTGTAATCAAAATCACAATATTATTGAATAAAAATTTCGAGTTCTTTGGAGTTGTTCCAAATTTACGCTTTCTCTCTGCGTTATTTGGTATCAGAGCAGGATTCTCCTGTGACGATGGTGAATAACGTGAATGTCAATCTCCCTGCTGCTGAGGGCCGTGAGAACGAGCCTATTACGTGGGCTGGGTTCAATCAGTTCGTGGGTCAAACCAATCGGAGGTTTCAAGAGATCCTTGATGCCCTCCAGCGTTTGTCCACAAATCATGCTCCTGGCGTTCTTCCAGCCAAGCGAATTTCTGTCGCTCGTGATCCCGAAGATGCTATGGGGCGTGGAGGAATCCCCCGACATAGGCGTCAAGACTATGTCGAGGATACGGAAGACGAAGACGAAGATTTCCAGGAGATGCAGATTCGTGATGGTCGCCGCTACGGGGGATTCCAGGAGGAGCATGTTCGTGGGAATCGACGTCAAGGAGGCTATCGACGAGATTCTGAGCAGTATCAACTAAAGATAGATCTTCCTACTTTCAATGGGAATTTGGATATTGAAGATTTCCTAGATTGGCTTTGGGAGGTCGAGAAATTCTTCGACGCTATGGATATTGACAAGGATCACCAAGTGAAACTTATGGCGTACAAGTTGAAGGGTGGCGCTTCATCTTGGTGGGAACAGACTCAATTGACACGACGTCGACAAGGCAAGGCTCCTATTCGATCATGGGGTCAGATGAAATAGAAGTTGAAGAAGAGGTTCCTCCCAACGGACTATGAGCAACTGTTATTTCAACAATTCCAAAATTGCCGACAATCGAATAGATCGGTCCAAGCTTATACGGAAGAGTTTCTTCGACTCTCCGCTCACAATAACCTGGATGAGTCCGAGGCACAACAAACTGCTAGGTATATTAATGGTTTGCGACTTAATATCCAATATCGGGTTTCTTTGCATCGACTATTCTCTGTCGAAGACGCCCAGGATATGGCGCGAAAAATTGAGATGCAATTGGAGAGGACTAGCCCTAGTACTCGTGGTAGAAATTACTTGGATCGTGGGTCAATCGCGAAAGGAAGACAGCTTGATGTTACAAGTTCTTCTAGTCAACAAACCCCTGAATCGAGCCGAGTTCCAGGAAGTACTACGGGGATGCCTAAGGAAGCAGTCGCAGCAAGCAATCGCACTCTCAATCAAAATACCCAGAATCTATATGCCAAACCCCAACCGATCAAGTGCTACAAGTGTAACGAGTTGGGCCATCATTTCAGCGATTGTCCTCGTCGTAGAATGGCCAATATCGTTGAACATGACGAAGATGTGTATGAGGAAGATTGGGAAAAGGAAGAAGAAGTGAGAGTGGAAGATGAAGTGGGCGAGCAAGTTAATTGTGTTGTGCGTCGTCTATTGTTTGCTCCGCGGATAGAAGATACCCAGCGGAATCAGCTTTTTCGTGCTCGCTGTACTATCAACGGCAAAGTATGCGATATCATTATTGACAGCGAAAGTTGCGAGAATATAGTGTCAAAGGTCTTGGTGGATCACTTGCAACTAAAGACGGAGCCACATCCCGCGCCTTACACGATCGGGTGGATACGCAAGGGAGCAGAACTTAAGATTATGAAGAAGCAGAATGCAGGGGTTATGATGGACATCCGAAAGCGTGAAGGCATGTATATGGTTGTGGACAAGAGTGACCAGCAAGTTGTGGCTTGTGTTCCCGATATTCTTAAGCCCTTATTAAAGGTATTCAGTGATGTTATGCCTAAGGATTTACCTGACGGATTACCTCCTTTGAGGAATATCCAGCATGAGATTAATTTTCTTCCAGGTGCTAGTCTTCCTAATTTGCCGCATTATCGAATGAATCCGAAGGAGAATCAGATTTTACAGGAACGGGTGGGAGAGCTCCTTCGAAAGGGCTTCTTGCGTAAAAGCAAAAGTCCATGTGCAGTTCCTGCGCTTCTCACGCTAAAGAAAGACGGCACCATGCATATGTGTGCAGACAGTCGTGCCATTAACCGGATTACTGTCAAGTATAGGTTTCCAATTCCACGACTTGATGATATGCTAGACAGACTTGCTGGATCACGGATTTTTACGAAGATTGACCTTCAAAGCGGATACCACCAAGTTCGCATCCGCCCTGGCGACGAATGGAAAACGGCCTTCAAGACAAGTGCGGGTTTGTACGAATGGTTTGTCATGCCGTTTAGACTCACTAATGCACCTAGTACTTTATGGCGTTTGTTTAGGACTGATTTACAGTATAGTAGTTCTTTCCATCCCCAAACAGATGGTCAGACGGAAGTTGTGAATAGTACTATGGCGGATATCATTCGTTGCCTCTGCAGTGATATGTCTAAGCAGTGGGACTGGTATCTTGCTCCTGCTGGGTTCGCCTTCAACAACTCGGTTATCTGCTCTACCGGTACATCTCCCTTTTAGGTCGTTTATGGGCGTACACCATAGCATACTCTTGATTTGGTTCCCTTACCCAAGATTCCAGGCTATAGTGTCGCGGCAGAGAATTTGGCGATCAGAATTAATGAAGTCTAAGCTGCTGTGGCTAATCAATTGGCTGCTTCTAATTCAAAGTATAAGGAGGATGCTGACAAACGGCGACGTTCGAAAATTTTTGAGGTAGGCAATGAGGTAATGGTTTTCTTACGAAATGAGCGTTTTCGTGTAGGTACCTATAATAAACTGAAGCACAAGAAGATTGGTCATTGCCGTATCCTGAAGAAGATCAACGACAACGCCTATGTAGTTGACCTTCCTGGTGATCTCAACATTTTCCCTACATTTAATCTGGCAGACTTATTTGAGTATCATGCTTCCGATACACCCCTCTATCCTGATCATAACTCGAGGGCGAGTTTTTCCGAAGAGGGAGGGAATGATGTAGAACAGTTAGCCTGTGATTATCTTGAACAATGTGATCGCCGTAATTATCGGAAATCTCGACAGTTTTTCTGATTTTAGGAAAAATAACCATTCAAGCAGTTTCTATATTATCATTTAGGCAGTTTCCTATATTATCATTTAGGCAGTTTCCTATATTATCATTTAGGCAGTTTCCTATATTACTATTCAGGCAGTTTCCATTAGTATTAGGAGTCCTATCTCTATATATAAGATGTCCGTCTTGTAATCAAAATCACAATATTATTGAATAAAAATTTCGAATTCTTTGGAGTTGTTTCAAATTTATGCTTTCTCTCTACGTCATGATCTAAAGAACTTAACATGAACATACTTCCACTGCTGCTGTGCTGAGGGATGTTGACGCTCCTGGTAATAGTCGAAGAAGATAAATGAACAGGGCCTTTATCGTCAAATACGAAGTCTTCTCATCAATAGTAAGTTCAACATAAGAAGGCCATCGTTACCTATTCCTGATCACATGAATGATTCTTAAAAACTCAATTAACCCAGCATATTGCGCGGTAAAGTGTGTGGACTATCACTCAGAGTACCAATACATTAGTCTCCGCAACTTGATATGGTCACATAACTTTCCTAGCCAGCTGCGAGGAAATTGGAGTATCAACTCTCCCCAAGGCTCTAGGTGCAGATCCTCAAACCAGTCCCTATCTACAACAAACCACCAACTGGAAAGATCTTTTGGACCTGTTTTAGCACCCAGAGTTGAGACATTACACTTAATATTCATGTCTATAGAGCCTTCAAAAAGTAGCGACACCTGGGGATAATTGCAGCCTCGTTATAAAAGTCGTGGAACTGATGTGACGACACGCTTTGCACTTAGGATAGCAATTTATAGAGCACGGTCTGGTGTTGAACCCATAACTCCTTAGTAAGCCCGAATAAAGATAAAGACAAGTAAGCCAGTAACAAGACACTCATCTCTCCCCTCTCGCACGAAGTTTTGAGTCCTCCTTAGAGAAGCCTCTAAAGGAAGGAGTAGTCTTGTCCATATGAAACTTCAGAAAAGTTGAAAGCTTTCCTTGCCAGAATATCCCCAGTATTCTTTTGCACCCCTCTCCTCAAGAAAACTCATTGTGAAATATGATAATCGAGCTTTAAGGACATGCACCCAAAACTTGACAGTCTTTCTTTTTTTTTAACATATATGACTTGCTATAACCGCAACATAGTACTTTGACAAAAATATTTGTTCAATCACCTTATAGTTGCCTCCCTCCGCCTTGTTCTAGACCAATCTTACCAATGAGTTCCACAATTTTAACGACATTTCTTTTGGTGGTTTGTTACTGAATCAACTATGATAAGCACCATGTCACAATCACAGAGAATCAAAATGATAAACTCCTGATACAATCTTCAGCTCACCAAATTACAGTTTCCAGAAGATGAAGCAGCAAAGTCAAAAGTTACGAGGCCTTATGCCAATTAACCAAACATATTGTATCATCCAAGTCTCACCAAACAATCAAATCGTTTTTCCTTGGCATAAAATGAACTGAAACATGAATTTATTTCTGAAATGGAAATGAACCAATGAACCAATATAGGCAGTCATCCCATCAAAAATATTCTCAAGACTGGACTCTTGAGTATACCTTCAGAAATTAGGAAGAAATTTATTTTTACTTTGGTACAGAAATAAAGGGCAAGTGACGTGGTATTAGTTTCAAGTTCTGACTGTTGGACCAAAAGCATCTGCCATATGATCTCCTAACCATACGGTCCTGTCACGCAATACAACAAGCATGGTGAGCATGAATGAGAGAGAGAGAGAATCTAGATGTATGCAAGCAATATATTAAAAAGATTCCATCATTCAAAAAGAGACAGCTCGTCAATTCAGAGAGTTGCCAGAACATAGAGATGTGTGAATTACCTTCGTAAAACAGTAGAAAGCTCCATCGGAGTCCTCTCACAGCCTCCAAGCCAATGCATACTCTCTGGCTGTCAACAGTGGAAACTTTTTAATTGTTCAACCAATTTCAGTTCCATTATTTACATCCACCTGCAACTAGACATGGTCAGTAACAGTTTTGTCCCATTGCTACCTGTAAAAATTATCCATGGGACCGTTTAGTTCAACTTTGGAAAGGGGTCTTTGGGAGATGTAAATATCTTTAGCTTAAAGCCCCTTAGGGAAATGCAAATGGCATTTGATAAAAAATTCTTTGTGAAGCTACTTTGACCAAAGTAGTGTTTGTCTAATTTTTTTTGCAAAAGGCTTTGGGACCGTTTTTTACTAAAAAAAATAATGTTACCCTTCGTTAGCTACGGCCACCGACGAGCCAGATCTAGCGCCAGAGGCCATCGCCCGACGTCGGGCGACTGCCGGCGAGCCAAATCTAGCGCCAGCGGCCATCGCCCAACCTCGGGCGACCCCCGGCGAGGGTTGCGCAACCCAGGCGGCCATCGTCGAACCTCGAGTGACCCCCGGCGAGGGTCACGCAACCCAAGCGGCCATCGCCGGGGGTCACCCGACCTCAGGCAACGAGGCCTAAGGTCATGCGGCCCAGGCGCCATCGCCTGGACTCGTGCGACCCCAGGTGACGGCTACCTTAGGCCGCAACCCAAGAGACGTCAGCCTGGGTCGAGCGACCTCGCTGGCTCCTTGCCGGCCCTTCGCCGTTCAAATCCGGTGTCGTCGGCTGCCCTTGCTGGCCACGCTTTCATGAAGAAGGTGAACGGTAACAAGGGGCAAAACCGGAATATTAAAGTTTGAGTAAGAGTAGTTTGGGAAGGAAAAAAAAATTTTCAGCATTTGTGGAATGCCGAAAGCCCAAAGCCGGTCCAGACCAACTTTGGGCTTTCCGCATTCCAAATGCTATCATTTGGCTAATGCTAGGCCGAAAGCTGAACCAAACGGTTCAGTATTTTGTGAAGGAGCTTTCGAGGCTTTCGAGGCCGAAAGTGTAACATCTTGAATTTCGATCCATTTCCGGGATCCAACGAAGCGGATATTATTTCTCATCTGATTTTAGTACGTCTCGCCCGGAGCTGGCCCCTCGTGGGATACTGACCAATGGGAAAGGCTAACTAGGAAAACGGTACGTGGACCGGGGACCCGATTGCGAATCGGGCACTGATTCCGAGAAACGACGGGGAAGTATTTTGGGTCAGTGTGGGCCGATCTTAGGAAAGTGACGAATTTGGTTTGGCCAACGACGTACGATTGGATCGCGGGTGATTCCGCTCGATCAAGAGTACGAGTAGCGAACAAATCCCGAACTTGAATCGAACGATCGTGACCCCTGGAATAACCAATAATTCCTTGCGTTCTCCCAGTAATCGAAACCGTCACGACTCGAATGACCCTAGATTGATATGCGTAACTCCTAAATAGCCATCCGTCAGTGAGAGGCTCTAAAATTCTGAATTGAGCAATTTTGATCGCCAAATTGGACCCGAACATCGATGTCAAAATTCTATGGGTATTTGCGACTATTTTGCGAGGCCGACGTCATTTTTGAGTCGCCAATCATATTTGGGGTCGGTACGGCCGAAAAATGGAATTCCGACTCGGGACCGAAAAATTACGAAAATGCCCCTGTGCCCTATTTTTGGAGTTTCGAATTTTGAGGATTTTTGGGGACTTCATTGTGGATAATTATTAGAATTTTTGAATCACCAAAAGGCCCTCAATTATTGGATGGGAGTGATTAATGGCCATTGGATCAAAGGGCAAAATAGTCCAAGGGCTAGGATCGCGACACATGGCACGACCTTTTTTACCATAAGCCCACTTTGACCCATTTCTCTCTCCCCCATCTTCATTTTCACGGCGGTCATCTTCCTCTCCCAACCATCTCCCTTCTCTCTTCCCTTGGCCGTGAGGAGCAGTCACCACCGGAGCAGTCGTCACCGCCGCCGATACGTCGCCGTCCGTCGCCATGAGGACGCCGAAGCGCCGCCGCTGAATCAATTTGATCCAGCTACTGTTCAGCCCATTTCTCTCCTTGTTCAGCCCACTTTTGAAGCTTAAACCTAGTGAATGAAAATCCTAACCCTTAATTAGGATTATGTGTACTTTGGACAAATTTTAGGGGTAAATTAGTGAGGGCTGATTTGGGCTGATGTTGTGGTGATTTTAAGGGCCTAGGGTGATGATTTAGGGATGGTTTTAAGACTGTGGAAACTTGATTTAGAGGTTGTATGAGCTAGATTTGCTTAATGGTGCAAGTTTAATGATTCCCGAATTACTGATTTTACTGTACCTCTGCGCTTTGTTATTTTTTTTTTGTGATCATTATGGGCCGAATCTAAAGAATTGTTCTTCATGAAAGTTGTTTCCAACATCTTTAATTATAACATACTTTAATTTGAGAATTTTTAGAAATCATTTGAGGCCATTCGGAAGTCCATCTTTGGACCGAAACAAAACTGCCCGATTTACTGTTCACCCGACCTTCTGGTCTGTTCGAATTTTTATAAATTTTTCCAGGCCTATTTTCAAAATACTTCCTTCACAAAAATTATTGGGGACATTTGTGGCTATAACGTATAAAAATTTCAAGACTTTCCAAAATGATTTGGGTACTGAATAAGTTGTGTTTTGATGGCCTGAGGGGCTGTCCAAGCGAATCAGATGTTGTCCGAATTTGAGTGTCAAAACGAGGTGCTTACGGTTAGAACTGGGTTTCTAGTTCTTCACGGAAAATGTTCATTGAGATGTTTTGTACAACATATCCAAATTTCATAATTTTTGGAGTTGATTTACCATTTATTTCAAATGAATTTCTGTCACTGTGCAACTACCCAGTTTGGATCCGATTTTGTATATTCCCGATTTTTCTCTCTCTCGGACTGATTAGTGGTTGTCCATTGAGGTTTAATTGGGCCTTGTACGGCTAACATGTGGTTTGTTCGTGAATTGCTATGTGTGAATGGTTGGGCCATGTAGTGGCTGATTTGGGTACAAATTGTGCTTGATTGGGCATATTGAAATACGCATTTGTGAAGCCATTTGATGATTATATGTTCTCGAGAAATTTGGCATTTATTGTGCATGGCATTATTGCCTGAATGCGAATATTTTATGGCTAAGCATTGGTATGCCTGTTCGGGTCGGAATATTTGCTGGCCTTCGGGTCGTGACCTTCGGGTCGAAATATTTGCTGGCCTTCGGGTCGTGGCCTTTGGGTCAGTTTATAACTGTAAATGAATCGCATGCCGGAGTGCATTGTCTGAGACGATTCATGAGCATAACAATTGTGTGCCGGAAGGTGTTAGCCGTGGTGCGAAATCGGTGAATTGCATGTCAGGTTGGCATTAACGAGCATGAACATGCGTATGGCGTACGCGTGACCAGTGTGTGTGCGTGTATGTGCCGTAAACAATGTTATGAAATGTCTAACCTGTAGGGTCATTGTATGAGTAATCTGGGCTGCAGGCCTAGATCAATTATTGTGATGTTTTGGTACACTGTAATGTGTGTTTTAATCGCCTGTCAGGGGGTGCATATTAGCCTAGTTTCGATTTAGGAGACCTACTCACTAAGATTTGTCTTATAATTGTTTAAACCCCGTTTTTCAGACTCCTGATAGAGGTTGCCTGATGTACCCGATCCATATGAGAATCCGGAGCCCATAGAGCAGGATCCCGATCAGGTTGGCGAGGTCGAGCAGATGGATTCGGAGGATGAGACAATCGAGGCTGAGTTCGAGTCATCAGGATCTGATCCCGATTAAGTTTCCTAGGATTAGCCTTAGCCTTCCTTAGGTCGGGCCAGTAACCCTTCTGATTATAGCCCCACCTTAGATTGCCCCTTGGCCACTTAGGGATTTTGTTAGTAGTGGCCATCGACCCACTTTTATTTGGTGATTTATTATTAGTGTATAGTGGACATTGTATATGTTTTGAAGTTCAATGCAAGTCTTGATTATTAGGCTTTGAATTGTTCGACGTTCCTACTACCCTTGGTTATGTATTGTTTTGTACGGGGTGTCTTAATTATCGCTTCCGCATGTGCCTTATGCTCTGTGTTGGGAGTTGGGTCGGCGACGCGGCCTGGGACGTCGCAGCAAATTAGACCGGTACGTGGGATGATTGCGCTTCGAGGGCTTCGGGGCGTGACAAAAAGCCTATTCCCAAAGCTGAACCAAACGGAACCACATAAAATTCTCTTAGCAATTCAAGAGGGCAAGTCTCAAATACTGTCACACTCAGGTATTTCAAGAGGCCATCCTGTAAGCAACCAAAAACAAAAAGGCAAGAGATAGTTCACAATCAGCTCATGAAATTCATGAAAGCTAAGATATTGTCACTACACCTATAAAGAAGGAGACACTTCCTGAGATCGACTCTGATGATGAGATCATTCAGTCAAAAGTAAAACAATATGATCAAGCACTACGTATTATTATGACACATCCTAACGTAAAACCACTTGATGGAGTACTCCTTCTTGTCCCTTTTCACCCAATGAAGCACTCCTTTTTTGTAGGCATCAATAATTTCTTTGGCACTAGGTTTAAGGTTGCTTCAGCCACTTTGAACAGCTATATGTCGCGACCTCCCCGTGTAGGTGCCAACACTATAGTGCCCTTTTCTCTTCAAATTTATGAACTTTTTTCGCTCATTTTCCCAATTACATTGTTGCAGCGTACGTATTCCACATTTTCTTAGGTAGCACGCCAGGCTCTCACCTTGAAAGACTCTCAAGATAAAAGACGTAGCACCTCTCCAGTTAGCAAAACTAAATTCACATGCCTTTTGTTTCTAAACGATGCAGGTCGAACTTTCACCAAGAAGACCCATTAGGTCTAAATCCGAATTGCCGGTACTTAAATATTTGGGATGCACAATTTCGCCATGCATTGGACAACTGATGGAATGATTGCCTTCCCTTGCTTGACCAAGGAGTTGCTCACTAACATAAGAAAGTATGACAGTTCGCTGTCCTAACTCGAACAATTTTACCCGAGCTGCTGCTTAAGAGTTCTCATATGACCAATTCAGTGAACTAAAGAGCAATGAGAATATGGAGACTTGGTGAGAAAGAGTCTTTACAGCCAAATTCCATAGCGGTGAAGGAATGCTAACTGCAAACACCCTTAATCGGAACAAACATCTGTCTCCTAGGTTCAAATGGAAGCCAAAGGTAAAGCATCAACGATATAACAACAGCAGTTGTGCCGATTTTCGCACGGGCAAGCCACTGATGATGTTTCAGCACATGTACAATACTGAAGGCTACTACATACTAGCGACATGAAGCAAGTACTGTGGGACTATGCGAAACCTAAGCATCATCATACTGGCGAACAATTTCCTCCTTTCCTTTCTTTCCTAAGGACTGAATAATCTCAACACGTGAAATGCATAGGAGAGTATGACATCAAAGCTGGAGAAACCTTGGGTCTACAGCACTTGGCGGAGTAGGAGACCAGGCTATTCCTTTTTCTGGACAACATCCTTCCATCTCTCCTCATTGCAATTGCTCTCGTCCAAATTCCGACTCAGAAACCTCAGATCATCGTCCGACACGGTCTCCATGAATCCGCTGCCGAAGCATAATAAAACATCGCAAGAGTCGACGCCAGCACAAGGAACGGGAACAGCTCACCTGATTTGGGGAGACGCAGTGGAGGCGGAGGAGGAGGAGGAGGTGGAGGGGAGCGTAGACCGGAAGAGGAAGCAAACGAAGAGCCTCAGCCTCCTCCGGCAATGCCAGAGGAGGACAAGGAGCAGAGCAACGGCGGTGGCCCACCTGCCACCGGCGTTCGACCGCCACAGCTCCTCCGCAGAGCGCATGTTGGTATCGATGGTATGATTTAAACAAAATGGGGAAATGGCGGTGGTAGGCGAAGGTTGTGACAATTTTTGAAAAATATTTTTCGGAAAGTTATTTTTGAAGAAAATGATAATATTTCTCAGTGTTTATTTTTGGCCTAAAAATGAATTGGAAAATATTTTTCGCCTTTTGATATCCATCTTTTAGTAAGAAAAATTCCTAAATAGATATACACAATTTCGGGATTTAGTGGCTTGCGCATAAGTAGCCAAGGAACCTAGCACGGGTATCGGAATCTCAAGCTCGGATCCCCGACTCCTTGACAAGAGCATGGGGACTGATCTTGGATCCGCCGAAGCTGAGCCCATGAACTCATTGTCTGTGCCGCTTCCCTAGCGCCCCGGCCCCAGTCCATATAGGTTGACCCAAGTCCCCGGTGCCCAAGCCACGGTCGGACCCAAGCCCGAGAAATGAACCTTTTAAAGTGTTCTGCAAATATCTTTCAGAGCAGGCTATTTTCTCTGAGGGTCTGTATTTCGTCAAAGAAGTGGGCAGGCATGAGGGGCTGGACGAGAAGTGCTAGACCCTTCTCCTGGAGATGACATAAACGGTGCTGAAATCTAATACCCCTTTCGAGACACTGCTTGGGACATGCGAAGACTTTGATGTGTCGGAGAAAACCACCGATCTTTGGCAGATCAATGCAAACACTAGTGTTTGTAGCATTCATATTGAGAATAATGTGCAAATCTCATTCCCTCTTCCTCTCCAAGTGAAAAGTTCAATGAAGATGACAAAACAGGTGAGAAGGTAAAGATGACTCTCTCTCTCTCTCTCTCTCTCTCTCTCTCTCTCTCTCTCTCTCTCTCTCTCTCTCTCTCAACTTGTATTTGTTCATTTGCATTTGTTTCTAGAATACTTTGGATCATATTAAAATGACTTATGGTTACACCATCATCTTAATTTGGATCCTCTGTTCTAGGACTGCAAGTCCTTCGGATCTGTATTCATGATACAAGAAAAACAACATTCATGGGTTTTATTTCTGTTGTGCTTGTAAATTGTATATTTTCTCAATATGGAAGCTGTGACGATATGCCTTGTTTCATCAGAGACCTTTTGACGGTAAAGAAACCCGGCTACAATACTCTGCCATAGCCCACAATGGGTATGTGTTCCTGTTAGCGCCATAATGTAACATGCAATTCCTCATGTAAACGCCAGTGATTTCCTGCACCGCAAAATTATACTATTAAGAATAAAAGCGGCCAAAATTCATGCTTAGTTCATGTGTTTTTGTTGTGAGGCAATTCATACCATTTGAATTCTCTCTCTCCGATTCAGTTTTTCTTATTCGCACTAGTTCCTGACCGTGTTTCAAGTAATTAAACAGTTCGTTTGTAAGATGATATGCATTGACAATAATCATCTTCTATGTTCTCCTAGTTGTATAGATTAGTGCACAGGAAATACTTTCCAAGGATACTGGTGGCGTGAACTCTTCTATTATCTGAGATACAAACGCTATATGAGATCAAGTTATAGAAAGGTACAAACCTGTTGGGGATAATCACCATCTTCCAATTGGGAATTGATTAGCAGCTTTGCAGCACGATGCAGGGGAGTCGGATCCCTCTCCGCCTGATGGTAGATGAAACATCAAAGTCAGAAACTTCACATAATGCGATTGAGACCCAAACAACAAAATCGCTCACTGACCTGCCCAGCATGAATCAGACCCATCATAGCCCAAGCGGTTTGCACCAGATTTGATCTGTTTCCTTCAAGTGGTACGTATTTCTACATCCAGGGATTCGACAATTAGCAAAGTCTAGATTTCTATGTTGCCAGGCGTGCAACCAAAACAGCTAAATCCAAACATGCTGTGGAATGTCCCTCTCGAATTTACCTTGGTCGGGCAAGAAAGATAGCTCTCTCCCCACCCGCCATCCTGCAACTGTGCTCGTAGAAGAAAAGCTACGCCTTTGCGCATAGCTGCACAACCGCTATATGTCTTGCCAGCAGCTGCTAGTCCTTTAAGCGCAAACCACGAGCCGTATGTAAAACAAACTCCCCAGTTGCCATACCTGCAAGAATTGCTCAATTAGTTAGTTTTATCCGAATTCTTCAGAAATACTTATTGGAAAGGGAACATACAACGAGCCATCTGGCATTTGCGTGTCCTCCAGATACTGTACGGCATTTGATATAAATTCCTCAATCTCCTTTCTTCCTATGACCGGGATAAAGCTTCCTAACACAACTAGAGCATTGATAGCTGAGGATGTGCACTCAACATATTCATGCTCGACAACAATGTCTGCAAAGAACTCTGTCGGATTTAGGACCTGCAAGTGACAAATGATGAGAAAGAATGTCCGGATCTGGTAATTTATGAACAAAGAGACATGTCTTAGTCTGTGAGGACTATCAAGGAATTCCTACAAAATTAGTAACTACTTACTTCTAGCCAATCCGGAGCTCCTGCACGCTCCCATGCTGGCATTCCGCCATTTTTACTCTGGAACAAGTGACATCCATGGTTGATGTGATGATATTATAATTTAGAATCAGACTTGGACATCTGGAAAAATTAGGAAACTCAAAGAAAGACTTAAAAAGCAACATGATTTTGGGATGCATGGAGCAAACAAGTCTAGCCAATACTTCTTGTCTGGTTCAAAGATTTTCTCAAGTCTTGCTCAAGAAAGAAAAACGATGGTATACTCACTTGTAAATACAGTAAGACGTTGACAGCATTGTACAATCTCTCTGGCTCCATCTTCTCACCAACAATTCCAGGTGGCATCATCGACAAAAGCAAACAACACTGAACAAAAAGGGAAAGAGATTCAGTGAGAAAGTGAGCAATTTAGATTTGGATTGAGCCTGCGGATGCAGTGAAGGTTCATTGGAGTATTACCTTCAGACCATCTGCAGTGCAATCAGAGACTTGCCAACCGTGATCTTGATCCGAAAATGTCCAAGATCCTTTAGAAATATGACGGTGCATGCTTTTGAAGTCACCAGAAGGATTGTCCTTGACCTGGAACGTTGTAAACCGATCGATGCAGTTCAGTTTATGTGAGGAAGCAAAAGAAAATAGGAAGATGTGTGGAGACAAGCAGATGCTCACAACAACCAAAAATCAGACCTGAGATTTTTTAATGAAGTCGTGTCCTCTAGCTAATACCGGTGCTATCTCCTCAGTCATATTACTGGCAAGCAAAGCTTGGATGACGAGGGCCGTATCCCACTCTTGGCTACCAAAACCATGCAGATTAATGAGCCAACCGCCAAACTAAGCTTTCCTCTAGATGGTCTCACTTTACTAAATCATTTTTCTCATTATTATAAGAATACATCCATCTTTCAAATATGCACCATAAGTATTTATCGGTTCAATTTATGAGCCGATTTTGCTATGGTTCGGTGACACTACTACTGACCTGCATCTTCATCCCATCTTCAGCAACCCAAAGGTAATCAGGTATCCTAGCGAGATGTTTCTTGAAAGAGTCACCGTCTGGGTCTTCTACCCAGCAAGCAAGCATGCATAACACCTGTTCAAGTCCAAAGCAAAAGATGTATTCTCAGTGATGTTTCCCGTGATGTGTGAATTTTGCGATTCATGCATCTCTCTCTCTCCTCTTTAAATCTATGTATACATTACCTATTCTACATTTCCAATTGTGATATATCGACTGTTCTCATCTTCGTAGTGAATGTGCTTCATCGTCACCTGAAGAGCCTTTTCTCTAAGTTTATTAACGGCCAACGGTTGAGAAAAGGCTCTGTAAATATGTAAAGACTATCCCAGATCAGATCCTGTACTAAAGGATGGGGATAGTAGAGATCCTCCTACAACAACCATTCGAATCATTTCGTTAAAAATTTGCTGACTTGCGAACTATCTTACTCTGGATCGATATTTTGGACCAGCTAGTTATACTTGCCTTGGCACAAAGATGGTGGACTTTTCTCCAGCAAATCGTGTCGTAGGGTTGAGTATGAAGTTCTTCTCTCAACTGTTGAATAAGAGGCATGATCGGGCCGACGAATCTTTTCCCATACAAGTATGACATGGGCATGTAAGTCAACCGACAGTAGCACCACATCTTAGCTGCAGCGTTCAAAACGGGACAATTCAGACATGTCAATGAAACTAAGGAGTCACACAATTACACGAATCTTTCAAAGGAAACTCTGGAAGGGTGGCCACTTCAATAAAAACCCAATGTCATGTTCTTGTTGATGCCGCTAAAATGCCACGGGCTTTCAATTTGAAAACTAGCCCAACACCTGTCTAAATACCTGTCAAAAATTAAATATACTGGACTACTAATAGATTACCATCAAGGACAAGATCAAGATAATCTGTGAAAACAAACCTGGATGCATGGGGAGGAAAGAAGGCAAGATCCAGAACTCAGGGGGCATTGGGTTGCATCCAGACCAATCGAAAATGCCAAGAATCTACAGAGCGTGCATGACAAGACAACACACAAGCACAATGTCACATTTCGATTCACTCAAACACACAGAACTCTTCAGAACAACTTTTTATCGATTAATGAAGGAAGAGTGAGAGAGTACCGAGAGCCAAGTCTTGCCCCAGGACGGTGTGTAGGTGACCCCGCCGTGGTCAAGAATCCACTTCCTGGCCCGACTACAAGCATTGTGTAGGCCACCATCGGGCCCTTCCCCGAGAATACGCATGCATATGTAGCTCAGGACCGTGCAGAACATGGTGCTGTGACCCTCAATGTGCAAGCCCCACCCACCATCTTTATTCTGCAATAAAATTTATGCAAAACACACGCCAAGTTTCAAGTGAAACTCTTTCAAAGTTCGTCTGCTATTTTCTCCATCTGGGCGTCTTCTTTTTGCGAGAAAAGAGTACCTGGTGGTTGTATATGTAGCGGAGGATCTCTTTGCGGTGCTCTGCGGGAAAGACGGTGGAGAGGTGGCCAGTGATGTAGACGCACATGACCAGGGGAGGGAGGAAGAAGAGATTGCCGGAGCTCTCAGCGGGCCAGTGGCCGTCGCTGGCCTGCAGGGTGGAGAAGAAGTGGACGGCCCGCCTCAGCACGGTGGACGCCTTGTCATAGGTGATCTCCTCGCCATCCTCCACCCTCACCGGCGGGACCGTCTGCTTGAACTGCTTCTCCCTCAGGAACTGCTCAGAAACCATGCACCATGCGTCAGCTTAAGCTTGCCCATCACTTGGTATTACCTCACGTTAAAGTTTTAAATTTTATGTCAAGCAACAACAGTAATGGGGTGCTGAACAATAACAAAGAAAAATATAACGGGGATTCAAACAACTCTCAGAACAGTTCAAAAATGATATACCAAAGCTTTAACGTCATGAAAGCGATATTTGTATGTTTAAGACAATTCAGTCCCTCCAGAAGCGTGTTTATCACATCATTTATCATTTTGTCAACAGCTTTCACTAAAAACAATCCGTTCTTGTCCGCTAGTAAGGGCAGCAAAAGAAAAGAGTCAGTAATCTGCAAACCCCAAGTCCCGAGATCGAGATGATTACTTACTTACCCCATATGATGCGTAAAATCTAGCATTTCTCGTAAGGCTACAGTGATTAGCTCGTTTTCACAGCACAGTTAAAGAATTTCACCTTCTGGTGGGCTCGGGGGATTGAAGCAAGAGCGAGATTGTTTGCAAAGGAAAGAAGAGGAAACGACAAAACCAAGAAGAGAGGGAATGTGGCGAAGTCGGAGGAAGGTGGGGTTCAATTTTTTTGACCCGAGAGAGATTTTTGGTCCACGGATCTTCCGCTTGAAACGCGAAGGACCGACAGCAACTGGATAGCACGGAATCTCCGTCGCGGAAACTAAATACATGGTTAGCTAACGTAATTGAAAATTGACTTTAGGTACCCATGTTGAGTTCGATACGTGCGTTCGTGCATGCCATGCATGTTACCACTTTGCGTGCCTGCGCTGCGTGTTTAGTTGCGTGAAAATTCTTTCACGCACCCACACACAAACAAGAAACTGGGCGACTCTGAATGAGAACGAGTGCGTCTGCGGGTTTAGGTGCGTGGCGTATGTTACATGCCTGCATGCGCCAGAGGAGGTCACGGGAGGGCTTGACATGTTGGCGGTGGTCGTAGAAGTGCTGGCGAGCGGCCTCGACCTCGGCGCGCTCCTCGGCAGTGCCGGCCTCGGGGTCGAACTCCCAAATCCGCCTCCCCGCGTAGTTGTTGGTGTTGCGAAATTCAAATCGGCATTAGTATAAATATTACAAATAATACAGAATTGTAAAAAAAACGAAATTGCAATAACAAATTTGGAATCGATACAAGTGAATACCGAGGCCTGTGTTTGACACAGTTTCCTTAAAACAGATTCGTTCCCTCCAGCACGCGGTTGAGGTTTCGTGAACGTCTGTCTCCCAGGATACAACGGTTGACGGCTAAGAAGTAATCAGCACTTCAAAGCTTCCGGCGAACTTGAACAAATTGTGAAACTGAACACTATCGAAAACAGTGCAAATGCAGAGAATTCTTAAACAGAGGAAGAATGATTTCAAAAAAAATAGAACAGAGGGGGAGAGGATTTCGGGAATAATAATGGCCGATTAAATCTGCCGTTATAAAATTAATTTCGTAACAGCTTGCCATTATAATTAATTCTGTAACAGCTTGCTATTATATAATTAATTCCGTAACAGCTTGCCATTATAATTAATTCCGTAACGATGCCATTAACCTACTATTAATCATATGTTACAAATCGAAATTTGTAACAGCTTGAATTGAAAATTAAATCAGAAGGCAAAATTGGGCTGGTCGCGAGGCCCGCTTTTCGGTCCTGCAATCGTGTACATGAGACATGCGCTCGCGCCCAAGTTTCAGCTTGTCGAGCGTCAATGAGTGTAACTATATATAAAGTACTACATAACCTTCTTTCTTTTTCAACGTGGGACTAGTGTTTTTTCACTTCCCACTTCCAACTCAAGGGTGTTCTTTGAGTATCAATTTCTCATTCATTCACCCATCAATTTATCCCATAATCCCCCACATGAATGAAAATTGTTTTAGTTTTGACTCTGTGATAGTGTTCAACAATTGAAACCTGCATAGGATGGGTAGGTGTTACCCTTTGAACCTTCCCTTGTGAAAGTATTTTTACTTTACTAGTTGTCCAGTAGACATGATATCCTTGAACTGTCCAGTTTTCTTATGTAAATGAACCATACACTTCACACAGGAATCATCCAAACGTTTGTTCAGTTCTCATAGTTATGTTCATTTTGGTCATGAACATCAACCTGGTTCTGCAAGAGTTTCTAAAGAATTTAGCCCTTAAATAATTCTCCTTTGAAGCGGCCCCACTTCTCTCTCACATAGGTGATTACTTAATTTTGAGTAATTTGTTTACTCCACTTAAGAATCATTAAAGCAAAAATGCTATCCTTTCCTTTACAATATCACTGTTATTTTATGTATAGGAATGGTTTTAGAGGTAACCCCCACAGTGACAGCACTAAGTTTATATAATTAGGTTGTTCCTTTGAACCTAGATCTTGGGATCTCTAGTCAACTAGGTTGGATTTCCTTTATACCAACTTATTCTTTCATGGGCTTCGGTCCCATTCCTCTTGTCGATTTCTCAACTAACTCTCTATTTAACCCTTTAGTTAGCATATCCACAATATTATCCCTTGACTTTACGTAGTCAATAGAGATAATTCCTATTGAGAGTAGTTGTCTAATGGTATTATGTCTACGATATATATGTCTAGACTTACCATTATACATATTATTCTGTGCTCTTCCAATCGCAGATTGACTATCACAATGTATACTTATTGGTGGCACAGGTTTTTGCCATTTTGGAATATCCTTTAAGAAATGGCGTAGCCATTCAGCCTCTTCACCACATTTATCTAAAGCTATGAATTCAGATTCCATTGTGGATCTGGTTATAACAGTTTGTTTACTAGATTTCTAAGATACGGCTGCTCCTGCTAGTGTGAATACATATCCACTAGTTGATTTTGAGTCTTTTATATCATATATCCAGTTTGCATCACTATATCCTTCTAGAATAGCTGGGTATCTAGTATAATGCAAGTCATAATTCCGAGTATATCGTAAGTACCTAAATACTCTCACTATTGCTTTCCAGTGGTCAGCACTCGGATTGCTCGTATATTTACTCAATTTACTAACCGTATAGGCAATGTCTGGTCTAGTACAACTCATTAAGTACATTAGACTTTCAATAACTCTAGAGTACTCTACTTGAGAAATACCCTCTCCTCTATTCTTGGACAGATGAAGACTATTGTCTAATGGTGTTCTAGCAATACCAAAATCATTCATGTTGAATTTTTCAAGAATCTTGTCCACATAGTGTGACTGGTTTAAAATAAGACCTTATGATGTTCTTGTGATTTTAATTCCTAAAATCATATCGGTAGGTCCCATATCCTTCATGTCAAATCTTGAATTCAACATATACTTAGTAGATTTGATCATTTTATCATCACTACCAACAATTAATATGTCATCTATGTAAAGACACAAAATGACATAGCCATTTGTTGTCTCTTTAATGTATACACATTTATCACATTCATTTATCTTAAAACCATTGGTAATCATTGAATTATCAAACTTTTCATGCCACTGCTTTGGTGCTTGTTTTAGGCCATACAATGATTTCACCAATTTACAGACTTTCCTTTCTTGTCCTGGAACTATAAAACCCTCATATTGTTCCATGTAGATTTCTTCATCCAAATCACTATTTAGGAAAGCTATTTTTACATTCATTTGATGTACTTCCAGATTTTGCAATGCTGCAATTGCAATTATCATCCTAATAGAGGTTATTCTCGTCACAGGAGAATAAGTATCAAAGTAATCTAAGCCTTCTCGTTGTTTGTATCCTTTGGTCACAAGTCTGGCTTTGTACTTATCAATGGAGTCATCTGCTTTCATTTTCCTTTTAAAAATTCATTTGGACTTTAAAGGCTTACAACCAAGAGGAAGATTCACTAGCTCTCAAGTATGATTCTGTAAAATAGAATCAACTTCACTTTTTATTGCTTCTTTCCAAAGAGGTCCCTCTGAAGAACTTACAGCTTCTGTATAATTTAATGGTTCCTTTTCTAATAAATAAGTTAGAAAATCATTTCCAAAAGATTTTCCACTCTTGCTCTTTTGCTACGTCTCGGTTCTAGTTCATGATCTGAGTCATGAATTTCATGAGTCGAATCGTGACTTTCTTCATTCATAATTTCATTCTTTTGTTTAGATGAACTTGATCCATCATTGGATTTACAAGGAAATATATTTTCAAAGAATGATGCATTCCTAGATTCCATGATGGTATTCTTATGTATATCTGGAATTTTAGATTCATGCACAAGAAATTGATATGCATTACTGTTATGTGCATAGCCTATAAAGATACAGTCCACCGTTTTAGGACCTATCTTTGTCTTCTTTGGTGTTGGAACCGCCACTTTTACAAGACACCCCCACACTCGCAAGTATTTGTAAGATGGTCTCCTACTTTTCCATAACTCATAAGGGGTTTTTTCCTTTTTCTTTCAAGGTACCTTATTTAAAAGGTAATTGCTTGACAATATAACTTCTCCCCACATATTTTGAGGCAAACCTGAATTTAGTAATATCGCGTTCATCATTTCTTTCAATGTGCGATTTTTACATTTAGCAACACCATTTGATTGAGGAGAGTAAGGCACAGTTATTTCATGTATAATTCCGTGTTGTGCACAGAATTCACCAATTGGTACTTCATACTCGCCACCTCCATCACTTCTCAATCTTTTAATTCTCTTATTAAGTTGATTTTCAACTTTATTCTTATATAGAATAAATTTCTCTAGGGCTTCATCTTTGCTTTTAAGCAAATACACATAGCAGTATTTAGAGTTATCATCGATAAAGGTAATAAAATATTTATTACCACCTCTCATTTGTGCGAATTTCAAATCGCAAACATCACTATGAATTAATTCAAGGGGTTCGGTGTTTCTTTCAATTGTTTGAAATGATGATCTCGTTAATTTTGCCTCAACACAAATTTCACATTTATGTTTTGAATCAATTTGAAATGAAGGTATATGTTCCAAGTTAGTTAATCTACGCAATGTATCATAATTAACATGTCCTAGTCTACCATGCCATAAATTGGAAGACTCAAGCAAATAAACGGAAGACTTATTATCTTTATTGATAATTGTCATTACATTGAGCTTAAAAAGCCCATCAGTTACATATCCCTTCCCCCACATACATTCCGGATTTAGACAAAATAATTTTATCTGACTCAAATACCATATGAAATCCATGCTTGTTCAACAGAGACCCAGAAACCAAGTTCTTTCGAATTTCTGGCACATATAGAACATTGTTTAGAGTCAGCTCTTTTCCTGAGGTCATCTTCAACAACACCTTCCCTTGGCCTTCGACAGCAAAAGAGGCAGAGTTTTCCATAAAAACCTTTTCCTCATTAATTGATTCAAGATTTGTGAACAGATCCTTATTAGAGCATATGTGCCTAGTGGCACCAGTGTCAATCCACCATTCCTTCGGATTGGACCCAACTAAGTTTACTTCAGAGATCATTGCAGAAAGGTTTATGTTTGACACGTCTTGAGCGATGTCATTCACCATATTTGCCTCATAATTCTTCTTCTTCGGAAGTCTACAATCCACAGATCTATGCCCCATCTTGCCACAGTTGAAGCATTTTCCTTGAAACTTATTCTTGGAAACTCCTCCTTTTAGTCCCAACTTTGGCTTGGCAATCTTTTTGTTCTTGTGGCCTTGTCTAAGCTCCACAACATTTGCCTTAGCTGCAGTAGGATTGAACTATTTGCGTTCAAATCCTCTATTGTCTTCTTTAATTCGAAGTCTAACAATCAGCTCTTCCAGGTTCATTTCCTTTTGCTTATGCTTGAGATAGTTCTTGAAATCCTTCCACCCAGGAAGTAGCTTTTCAATAATAGCAGCCACTTGGAAGGTTTCACTCAAGATCATTCCTTCAGTTTGGATTTCATGCAAGATCACTTGAATTTCTTGCACTTGACTGATCACAGTCTTAGAATCCACCATTTTATAATCAAGGAATCGACTGACAACAAATTTCTTTGCTCCGGCATCCTTTGTTTTATATTTCCGGTCCAAGGCTTCCCATAACTCCTTTGCCGTCTTTTTTTTTGCACAATAAACATTGTACAATGAGTCATGTAAGCCATTCATGACATAGTTCCTACATAGGAAGTCAGAGTGCTTCCATGCTTCAACAGCGTTGAAGGCTTGCTTATCCGTTTCTCCATCGAATAACTTAGGAGCTTCCTCAATCAAGAATCTCGCAAGATTCAAGGTTGTTAAATAAAACAGCATCTTTTGCTGCCACCTTTTAAAATTCGATCCGTCGAACTTTTCAGGTTTCTCACCATGGTGGATAGAAACCGTCGAAGGAACAGAGGATGAGCTAGGCAGTTGGACAGCTGAGGCATTGGCAGAGTATTTGTCAGCAGCCACATCCACAACTTCGTTTCCAGTAGCCATTTGAATTTGAAAACCACGAATCTGTTTTAAGATTGTTGCGAAATTCAAATCGGCATTAGTATAAATATTACAAATAATACAGAATTGTAAAAAAATGAAATTGCAATAACAAATTTGGAATCGATACAAGTGAATACCGAAGCCTGTGTTTGACACAGTTTCCTTAAAACAGATTCGTTCCCTCCAGCAGGCGGTTGAGGTTTCGTGAACGTCTATCTCCCAGGATACAACGGTTGACGGCTAAGAAGTAATCAGCACTTCAAAGCTTCCGGCGAACTTGAACAAATTGTGGAACTGAACACTATCGAAAACAGTGCAAATGCAGAGAATTCTTAAACAAAGGAAGAATGATTTCAAAAAAAAATAGAACAGAGGGGGAGAGGATTTCGGGAATAATAATGGCCGATTAAATCTGCCGTTATAAAATTAATTTCGTAACAGCTTGCCGTTATAATTAATTCCGTATCAGCTTGCCGTTATATAATTAATTCCGTAACAGCTTGCCATTATAATTAATTTCATAACAGCTTGCCGTTATATAATTAATTCCGTAACAGCTAGCCGTTATATAATTAATTCCGTAACGACGCCATTAACCTGCTATTAATCATACGTTACAAATCGAAATTTGTAACAGCTTGAGTTGAAAATTAAATCAGAAGGCAAAATTGGGCTCGTCGCGAGGCCCGCTTTTCGGTCCTGCAATCGTGTACATGAGACGTGCGCTCGCGCCCAAGTTTCAGCTTGTCGAGCGTCAATGAGTGTAACTGTATATAAAGCACTACATAACCTTCTTTCTTTTCCAATGTGGGACTAGTGTTTTTCTACTTCCCACTTCCAATTCAAGGGTGTTCTTTGAGCATCAATTTCTCATTCATTCACCCATCAATTTATCCCATATTTCCAACAATTGGTGCTGGACAAGTAGGGACCGTCCACTCCTGTTGCTATCTTCAGCCTTCACATTCTGTTCTTCTCTTTTTACCTCTTCCTTCAACTGAACAAATCGTGACCGGTATTTGTGTCCTCGCGTTCTGTCCCTCCTGATGCAAATGAAAAAAGAAGAACAACCCACGACAGAAAACGATGAATGAGTTGCTACGGATCAAAACTCCTCAATGAACAAGGTCATTATACATCCATGGACTCTGTTTGTTTCCGAGATTACGTCACCATCAGCATGCATTGTGCATTCAAGATATCGAAATTATGGCGCGTCGATCTTATTTTGGCATAGCGAGAGCATGAACCGATTACACAGAGAGACAGATACCTCTTTCGATGGTCAGAGATGTGTGGGAGTTGATGGAGAAAAGAGTCAAGCTCTCTCTCCCATTCACACGGAGGGACAGATACCTCTTTGTGGGCTTGTGGAGAAGAGAGGGGACCTCTATTTATACTCGCGTCTTGGGTCGCTAGCTTCTTCCTCTCTCTTTATGTTATTCAAAATAGAAGGAAGAGAGCCCTCATCATCCAAAAGACTACAAAAGCCTCTTGCATGCGCAGTTCTTTCTTTTTTTCCAGTTGCATGCGCAGTTTTGAATGGTTGGCGTATCACACTGTTTAATCCGAACCGTCTGGCTGCTCAAACCTTTAATTTTATTCATTTTACTCAAGGCCACAACTCGTGGCGAATTTGTCGGGAGCGCGCAGTTGTTGGGAGCAGTTCTCACTTAGAGAGATTGCCGAGAAGAAGGTAAAGTCCAAACTCATTAGCATATCCAAGGAACTCAGTTTTAATTAAAAGCTTAAGCTAATGAGTTATAGCCAATTCGAACACATTAACTACTCCACACCCCACCACTTGTCCAGTAGGAGACTTCTCTAACATAAATCACACACGTAATTTAGCAGGATTGACATATTCATATAGTCTCATTAGGACACACCAAATAGCATGGCCGGTAATGACTGTTCCATGGTGAGGAATGAGAGAATGGTACACCCGAGATAGATCGATGGAGTGCCGAAAAAGCTTCGCGCAATAGTGCCACTCAAGTCATGTGCAGTTCAGGTCCTATATTCCTCTCTTGACCCATGGGCATGGGCTCATTTCCTCCGTTAGTATGAACGGGACGGAATTACACGATGCGGGATACGGACGGATGTAAACCGTTCTCAAAAGTATGTGACAGAAGCTCGGCATTACTACAACAATATATACGAATGATGTTATTATCGGTTTATACTAACAATCTTATAGATGAGAAAAAGTTACATAACCATCCAAATTACGAGATCTCGCAAAAAATCTCGCATCTGGTGATGGAATTGACATTTATGAATTCCTAAAAACTCGTGATATAATCATCGTTCCTTGTCAACACTTAAAATTTAGTTAAACCCCTCTCTCGCACTATCGTCTCATACTACCGATTCCGCCACCATCATCTCTGTCTTGTTGTCGACCAAGCTAATCATGTGGATTATACTATGTACATAATTGTATTAGTCGATAATTGGTGGCGGCTTGATCTGCCTAGTCCAGCATGATTCATCGTGTGGATTATACTATGTGCATAATTGTATTAGTCAATAATTGGTTGCGGAAAAGTCTGCCTAGTCCAATGGACGAGCAATCGGACTCGATTGGTCATTCACTTGACCATCTGCCAAGTAATGTTTGGGCCTTGACCATCCCGACATTAGCCTTGCGGGTTCAACGGATTGTTAGGTTGGCGCGAATAGCCCTCCCGTGAGGCGGCGCTTGTACTTCGGTACGTGTCGCTCGAGCCCTACGGACTGCGACTTGATTTTCCAGCGCATGCAAGCTCAAACGATACAATGGACCGGCTCCGAATGACAACGAGCACGCGCGTGTGTGGGTGTTCGGGTGCTCGGCATGTGTTATGTACCTGCATGCGCGAGAGGCGGTCCCCAAGGGGCTTGACGTGGAGCCGCCGCCACGGCGGTGCCGGCCTCAGGGTCGAACTCCCAAATTTGCCTCCTCGCGGAGTATAGCCGGGCCCGTACAAGTAAGACCGTCCGCACCTGCTATCTTTAGCCTCCACTCCTCCTTTTAGTATCCACGCGAGAGAAGTCAAAAGAAGACAAAAAAGAAAACAAAAAATCCAGCGGCGGCGATGTCCGTAAATCTTGTTTTGGTCTCCTCCTTTTTCTCTTCACGGGAGAGATGAGTCATTGATCCCACCTTTTATGCATATTATTGACCAGGGGCGTCGGAACCAAAATCGAAATCCAACCCAAATTTTGTCCATTTTGGGTTTGATTCGAGTTTTGGTTAGGATAAGGACAAGATAGCCGTTTCTTGTTCCGGTTTGGATAGTTTAGGTGTTACCGGACCGAATTGATATCCGTCCATCTTCTTAATATTACAATTTACACATTTTCTTTCCTTTTTCGCTAAACTTCTTCTTAATTTTACAAAAAAGAAAACCGAAAAACCATACCAAACAGCAGTTGGGTTCAAAGTCAATACACGCCTAAACAGTTCGGTTCGGGACCAAACGGAACCATAGACACCCCTATATCTATAGATATGTTCGTCTTCAATATCACAAAGATCCGATACGCTACACATCAGGTCATCGGGTTGATTGAATTTAGTGGTAATCATCTCACTTGTTAATCCATTCATGACGATATGTTTTTTTTTTTTCATGTAACAACCCTATCCATCCAAGTATTTCACGCGCTGCAAGTAATCGGCCTTGCGTTATTCTTATCTAACGTGTATTATACTATATACACATTAGCAATCCGTCAAATCGCTTGATAATCTTGCTCAAATTTATGCTTGGATGCATAATGTATTTGCAAGTATTCACAAATTTCCATTTTCAAACGGCAACTCAATAACACGTTTTCTTCTTGGCTATCAACAAACTCAATTACACATTAACGTGAGGGATATTTTAAGTTCATTGAAAGTCCGTGCCATACAAAACTCTATCTTGATTGCACCGATGTTTTCTTGGTTAGTTGGACTGACAAGTGTCATGTCACATTTATAAATCAATCTCGAACTTAAACACCGCGAAGCTCTTCGCTTCCGTATCATCGTTGTTAAACTAGTCTATTTGGTATACATGTAATGATATTGTAGCACAATCTTAGTAAACAAAAGAGTCGTATAGTACGTAACACGTATATTTGGCAACACATTTTATGAGACTACATCACCTTAAAGGCCTCGTTTGTTTTGCAAAGATATGGAATGGAAGTTTAGAATAACGTAATCCCGACCTTTAAAATTACATCTTACAAAATAAGAACAGTTATTTTGAGGATTTAATTCCAACTAAAAATTCGGCATTCAATTAGTCTTACAGTCCTTTTATTATGATTTCTATTTCGTCAATTCCTAATTGTCACTCGAATACTTCTTTGAAGAAATGATGACACTTCACAATTAAAAAAAACATATTTTCCTCTAGATATTTTATGATTGGCAGATTAGAAATAGCAGATTACAAATATGAATAACACCCAAATGTATTATTAATTAATCCAAAAATTGTAACCCATCTATCGAGGTCTTTTTCTCCAATTAGGACGTAGGAATAAAATGACCCAATTCAAAGAACGAATTATGAATATAGTCCTTATTCTCTAGTTGTTCAACAACAACCCAACACGAAAGTCAAGTCAAAAAAGCATAAATTTCGTTTTCAGTGAACTTAAAATTGAAGATCAGTACAACATGCTTTCTTTTCGCTTAAGCCAAGTCGTTTGGAGCACGCTGTGAATTGATATGTATGACGTGTACAATGGCAAATCTACTCTATTCAAACAAGATCAACTCATCAGAGTAGGGCCACGATCACTCATAAACTGACACGAATGTTTACCTCGGTTTTCCTCGCAGCAGCCAGCAACAGGCGATGTTGTTGATTTTCGCGAGGGCCACAAAAATAGTTGGGAATTTGGCCGTATGCCAGTTGGGAACATGAGACTTACTTCCAAAATTTGACCTATGTGAACTCCGCCATCGCTGGAGGGCTTGTTATAGGACTTGAGAATTTCGCTCTCTGTCATCCGGAACATGAGACTTGCTTCTAAATTTGATCGATGCAAACTCTGCCATCACAGGAAGGCTTGTCATAGAACCTGAGAAAACGGAAAGGTGATCACAGAGCAAATTGCAATTTCAAACCAGAAATATGTTCTTCCAAGAGAAGCAGATGCACAATCCCGCAAATTTTCCATGGGGAGGGACTTCATGACCGATTGCCAATGATATACTTCTCAAACCCAGCGGACACTTCCATCTCATACTCTTTGTCCCACAAGAAGAGTACAAAGACGACTCCTACTGCTTCTCGCTGTTGCTCCACCACTCTATTATCATCTGGAAAGTAGTATACAGATATCATAACATCTAAAATGTTAAAGACTAAATAAAGTATTACAACATTAGAATGCCGTATCATATGATTTTCACATCATCAAGGATTATTTGCAGCGCAGACAATGCAGTTTTAGAATGGGCTATTTGTGCATAAAAGCTGACAATTCTGTTGTGTGGATTTGGTAAGTCTTGTTCCAGGTAACTACATACATTTGACCAAACACAACGAAAACTTTAATAAGGATCTCTCTCTTTCTGCTCTGTGTAATCTAACCCATGCACCTCTCTTTTTCACCTCTTCTACACCATCCAATTGGTGGTCGTCGTACCAATAGATCAGCCTAGTGTTGTAACGAAATGTACTTTGCTCGTTAGACCTTCAATACAGTTCCAGCAACTTCTTAGGTCACGGTACCTCAGTTCTGCAGTCTTTGACTGGAAGAAGCACCGCGCTTAGTCAGTTTTGTCAACACATAGCCGACGGCTACTTTAGCTCCAAGCGTAGAGTGGCCACGAGTCAGGCAAATGATACCTCCTAGAAGAAGAAAACCATTGGCAAGTGCTTTCTTAGATGGTCTTCTCAATAGTTTCTTCTTTTCACTGACTGTTTCAACACGAACTGAAGGTGCTGCAGCCACAGATGAAGAGTTAGTGCTGCTTGACATTTGTAGTTCACGAGGTACCTAGGAGTGGGAGAAAAGCACATATCAGCCACCCTGTAGAAAATTTCGGGAGACTTTGCTTGCAGATGAAACGAGAAAATAGGTAAAGGATAGAGCAGCATAAGCTCATTTCTTGGAACCAAGGAGGTCAATGAATCTAGTGGCCACCGTAACATCAGAAGTACCCCTATTTCTGTTTATCATGTATAAGCAGGTAATCAGGTTATGGTGAAACTAACCATGACCTAGAAAACTAAAGTTAGCAAATTAATTTGTCAGACCTTCTGGATAAAAGTGACAGCACTGAGAGATGATCCATGTTGCAGATGACTCGATGAGTATTTGCGTAATGCACTGTCCATCCTGCACACGTAACTCCATATCCCCTTTGCGAAAGCCAGCTTTGCCATTTCCACATTTAAACCAGCATCTTCTTGATGGAACATTCCAATCTCAGAGGCATTCCTACCAGGAACTGCAAAGCAGGGGGGAAAGAGATTCATGAATGAAGCAAAAGCCCATAAGCCTGCTGATATAAGGTAGTCGACATGCAATGCATGTTTGCCTCAACTTCTAATAGTTAAAAGGTGCCACTGGGCTTTTTCACAGAAAAATGATTATCTAGTTTAATTTTTTAAAATATAATTGAAAAGAATCTACACGGCTTCAAATAACTTTAAATGTCAATGTCTATCTGCCATAAGGATTTCAGGTAGGCAATATCATATAAGAGTGAAATTGCCTAAGGCTAAAAGCAAAATATAAACCAAAAGACATTCCAAAAGCCCCTCATGAATTTCTTGCTAAGAATAATAGATTATTTTAGTTTTAATGGAGTTATAATTCCTTTAAACATATTTGAGATTTTCAACATAAAATGGAAAACTGATTTCCAACTCTTAAAAGTTAATAAGAGGCAGAAAGTTCAGTGCACAAGCCACACCAAACAATCAAACACCCACTAAGGGTTTGAGATATTGTCCCAGTCAATGAAGCTTCAAACAGAATCTATTATCGAGGAAAAGAAATATCGCTAGAACAAGAAGTTTGAGAACATACTTTTCCTGATTCTCCATCCTGATCTAAAGTACTTAACACGAACATACTTCCGCTGCTGTGGTGCTGAGGGATGTTGACATTCCTGGTAATGGTTGAAGAAGATAAATGAACAAGGCCTTTATCATCAAATACAAAGTCTTCTCATCAATAGTAAGTTCAACATAAGAAGGCCATAGATACCTATTCCTGATCACGTGTATGATTCTTAAAATCTCAATTACTCTAGCATATTGCAGGGTAATTGAGAAGACCAAAATATTAGTCACCACAACTTGATATGGTCACATAACTTTCCTAGCCGGCAGCAAGGAAATTGGAGTATCAACTCTCCTCTAGGCTCTAGGTGCACATCGTCAAACCAGTCCCTATCCACAACAAACCACCGATTTGAAAGATCTTTCGGACCTGTTATAGCACCCAGAGTTGAGACATCACTTAATATTCATGTTTCTAGAGCCTTCAAAAAGTAGCGACACCTGGGGATAATTGCAGCCTCGTTATAAAAGCCGTGCAATTGATGTCACAACACACTTTGCACTTAGGATAGCAAAATATAGAGCACAGTCTGGTGTTGAACCCATAACTCCTTGGTAAGCCCAAATAAAGATAAAGACAAGTAAGCCAGTAACAAGATACTCCTCCCTTCCCTCTCGCACAAAGTCTTGAGTCCTCCTTAGAGAAGCCTCTAAAGGAAGGAGTAGTCTTGTCCATATGAAACTTCAGAAAAGTCAAAAGCTTTCCTTGCTAGAATACATATCGATGAAAAGCTTTCCTTGCCAGGATTTCCAATCTGAGCAGGACAGGGAGGGAAACGGATACTCAATTTCAAGTGAGTAAACAGAATTCCATACTCGATCTCACGGATACATATCGAATTCTATGGAAAGCCATATTCAATGAAATTCGTATGTACATACGGCTTAGAGGGAGAACTTTCTTTCATATCTTTGGAGATCCACCCAACAATATGGGGTCAAACAGCCAAAATAATGATTATAGCCCTCACAAAAAGAAAACTGATTCTTGAATCCCTTTCACGCTCATGTCACGTCGAGGTACTGCAGAAGAAAAAACTGCAAAATCCGATCCAATTTACTGTATTCCTTTGCACACCTCTTCTCAAGAAAACTCATTGTGAAATGTGATAATCAAGCTTTAAGGACATGCACCCAAAACTTGACAGTCTTTCTTTTTTTTTTAACATATATGACTTGCTATAACCGCAATATAGTACTTTGACAAAAATATTTGTTCAATCACCTTGTAGTTGCCTCCCTCCGCCTTGTTCTAGACCGATCTTACCAATGAGTTCCACAATTTTAACAACATTTCGTTTGGTGGTTTGTTACTGAATCAACTATGATAAGCACCATGGTCACAATCACGGAGAATCAAAATGATAAACTCCTGATATAATCTTCAGCTCACCAAATTACAGTTTCAAGAAGATGAAGCAGCAAAGTCTAAAGTTATGAGGCCTTATGCCAATTAACTAAACATATTGTATCATCCAAGTCTCACCAAACAATCAAATCATTTTTCCTTGGCATCAAATGAGCTGAAACATGAATTTACTTCTGAAATGGAAATGAACCAATGAACCAATATAAGCAGTCATCCCATCAAAAGTATTCTCAAGACTGAACTCCTGAATAAACCTTCAGAAATTAGGAAGAAATTTAGTATTACTTTGGTACAGAAAAAAAGGGCAAGTGACATGTGGTATTAGTTTCAAGTTCTGACTGTTGGACCGAAAGCTCTTGCCATATGATCTCCTAACCATACGGTCCTGTCACGTAATACAACAAGTATGGCAAGCATGAATGAGAGAGAGACAGAGAGAGAGAGAGAGAGAGAGAGAGAGAGAGAATCTAGTTGTATGCAAGTAATTTATTCAAAAGATTCCATCATTGAAAAAGAGAAAGCTCATCAATTCAGAGAGTTACCAGAACATACAGATGTGTGAATTACCTTCGTAAAACAGTAGAAAGCTCCATCTGAGTCCTCCCACAGCCTCCAAGCCAATACATACTCTCTGGCTGTCAACAGTGGAAACTTTTTAATTGTTTGACCAATTTCAGTTCCATTATTTACATCCACCTGCAGCTGGACATGCTCAGTAACAGTTTTGTCCCATTGCTGCCTGTAAAAATTATCCATGTAAAAGTCTCTCAGCAATTCAGGAGAGCAATTCTCAAATACTGTCACACTCAGGTATTTCAAGGGGCCATCCTGTAAGCAACCAAAAACAAAAAGGCAAGAGATTGTTCACAATCGGCTCAAGAAATTCATGAAAGCAAAGATATTGTCACTACACCTATAAAGAAGCAGACACACTTCCTGAGATTGACTCTGATGATGAGATCATTCAGTCAAAAGTAAAACAATATGATCAAGCACTACGAATTATAATGATACATCCTAATACATAACCACTCAATGGGGTACTCCTTGTCCCTTTACACCCAATAAAGCACTCCTTTTTGTAGGTATCAATAATATCTTTGGCATTAGATTTAAGGTTGCTTCAGCCATTTTGGACATCTATAGTGTCCTTTTCTTTCCAAATTTATGAATTTTTTTCACTCATTTTCCCAATTATATTGTTGCAACGTATGTGTTCCACATTTTCTTAGGTAGCACGCCAGGCTCTCACCTTGAAAGAGTCTCAAGATAAAAGACGTAGCCCCTCTCCATTTAGCAAAACTAAATTGACATGCCTTTTGTTTCTAAACGATGCAGATTGAACTTTCACCAAGAAGACCCATTAGGCCTAAATCCGAATTCTCGGTCCTTAAAGATTTGGGATGAACAATTTAGCCATGCATCGGGCCACTAATGAAATAATTGCCTTCCCCTGTTTGACCAAGGAGTTGCTCACTATTGTAAGAAAGTATGACAGTTTGCTGTCCTAACTCGAACAATTTTACACAGGCTGCTGCTCTTGAGTTCTTATATGACCATTTCCGTGAACTAAAGAGCAAAGAGAATACGAAGACCTGGTGAGAAACAGTGTTTACAGCCAAATTCCATAGCGGCGAAGGAATGCTAACTGCAAACACCCTTAATCGCAACAAACATCTATCACCAAGGTTCAAATGGAAGCCAAAGGTAAAGCATCAATGATATAACAACGGCGGTTGTGCTGATTTTAGTGGCATGGCAAGCAAGTACTGAGGGAATATGCGACACCAAAGCATCATCATACTGGTGTACAGTTTCCTCCTCTCCTTTCCTAAGAACATCTCTCGACACGCAAGCAGGACTGAATAATCTCGCCACCCAACGGAACAACACGTGAAATGCATGGGAGAGTATGACATCGAAGCAGGAGAAACCTTCGGTCTACAGCACTTGGCGGAGTACGAGACCAGGCTATTCCTTTTCTGGACAACACCCTCCCATCTCTCCTCATCGCAATTGCTCTCGTCCAAATTCCGAATCAGAAACCTCAAATCATCGTCCGACACGGTCTCCAAGAATCCGCTGCGGAAGCAAAAAACTTCCAGTCAAATTCCTCCCAGCAAGAAATTCAGAAGGAAAACATCAAAAGCAGCACGAGGAACGGGAATAGCTCACCCGATTCGGGGAGACGCGGCGGAGGCGGAGGAGGAGGAGGAGGAGGAGGAGGCGGAGGGGAGCGTAGACCGGAAGAGGAAGCCAAAGAAGAGCCTCAGCCTCCCCCGGCAATGCCAGAGGAGCACGAGGAGCAGGGCGGCGGCGGTGGCCCACCCGCCACCGGCGTTCGACCGCCACAGCTCCTCCGCGGAGCGCCGCGAGCAGGCTCCCCCCGATCCGATCCCGATCGCCATCATCATCCCCCCCGCGCTCTCCGTCGCTGCAGGCTCCCCGGACCTAAGACCGTCGGCGCCGGACGGAGCGAGCTGCTTTGCGTGGGTGGCTCCGCCTCGAGATGCGCATCGTCTGCTCTGCCTCTCGGAACTCTGATCCGCACAGTCGCTCGCGCGCAGCGCCCCAAAGAGGGAGGGAGCTGAGCTAAGCCGAAGAGCTTGGATCAAACGAATGAATGGGAAGAGTTTGTCGCTAGTATCGATGATGTGATTTAAACAAAATGGTGAGGCGGCGGTAGTCATCAGATCTAATCCTCAGCGTGCGGCCCAGGGCCGCTCCCCCGAGATGCACTCTCGCATTCACGTCCCCGGCGATTCACCCCCGCCACTGCGTTCCCGGGTTCTCTAGGATCCAGTTTCATTAGCCTCGACAATTGTAGGGCTTTTGTTTAGCCCACACCTAAGTTCCACAGCCTTGGGTCCGCTATCCCGATCATGATTTTCTGACCCCACAGGAAAAGGTTGTGACGATTTTTGAAAAATATTTTTCTTTGGGAAAATAATAATGTTTCTCGGTGTTTTTATTTGCGACCTGAAAATAAACTGAAAACTGTTTTCCATCTTTTGATAAGTAAGATCCCTGACTAGGCATGCACATTTCGGAGCGCTAGTGGCTTGTACATAGGTAGCCAAGGAACTCGGCACGAGCATAGGCAACGATCTTGGATCCACCGAAACCGAGCTCGAGAACTTATTGTTTCTGCCAACTCCCTAACACCCCGCCCCAATCTATAGAGGTCGGACCCAAGTCCCCAACGCCTAAGCCTCGATAGGACCCAAGCTCGAGACCCCGGCATCCAAGCCTTAGTCAGTTGAGGCTAGGCCTAAAACTCCGGTACAGATACCCACGCCCAGATCCATTCAGACCAAGCCTCATACCCGGCACCCAGTCCCCTACGGTCATACCCGGGTCCATCAAAGTCAAACCTAGGATCTTGGCACCCATGCCCAAGTCCATCGAGGCCATCGAGTCTTAGAGTCTGGGGTTGGGCCTAGCATTGATGGACCAAAGCGCAAGTGTAAGGGACTTGGCCACAAGAGTCCCATGCTTGGCCAAGATGGACATAGGCTTAGAAGTTGAGGACCTAAGCATGGGCACTAGGGTCCGGGGCCCAGCCTCAATATTATTGAGCCTGACATCCCAAGCCCAACCTCAATGGACCCAAGCACGGCGGCCAACTTGAGAGTAGTCTAAATGGACCCAGGCCCAGCCTCGATGGACCTAGGCACAAGTGCCAGGGACCCGATCCCATTGCCTAGGGCACACGAACGAGCATTGGCTTTCCGTGCCCAAGTGTAGATACTTAATCATGTATGGAAACTAGAAATCATTTTCCTAAATTTAAATTTTTGTGCAAAAACATTTTCAATTGACTCATGTTTCTAAGCAATCCAAACGCCAAGAAATAAGAATAATGGTTTCCGCGAAACAAACTGAGTCTAGAATTCCAAATAAATAAATATAAGCCCTTCACTGAAAATAATTTCAAGAATTTATATATCCCCATGCTTTCTATAGAAATTGCAATAAAATGTGTTTTAATACAACTCATTATAATCAGGAATTGGTCTATCAAGGTACCCACGAAAGCTAGAAGATAGTGACTCGCCTGCCAAGAAGGCCCCGTCGACCACGGATGAGGGCACGAAGGCTCTCAGTAGATCTTGGAGAGGGCCACCTTGCCTGCGGCCGACGGGGCCGCAAAGGAGGCTTGTAGTTGGCAAGGCCGCAATTGCCCCAGGTGAGGGCACAACTAGCAAGGGTCATAGATAGACATGGCCTCGGTTTGGAATCGGCGGTTCCGGTTCATGGCCATGTATGAACCGGAACCGGCGGTTCCGAGCCGATTCCAATTCTGGCCCAGTTCGGAACCAGCAGGTAAAAATTAAAAAAACAAATTATGAAATAATGAATTATTCAATATAAAATGTAATCAAAATGTACATTTTAATCAAATTTGGGGAAAAAAGAGAGAAAGAGATGGGGCTCGAACTTAAAATGTAATCAAAGTCTTTTTTTTTTTGAACCAGAACCGGGCCTGTAGGCCACTAGAAGATTCCGGTTCCGAATCGCGGGCCCGATCAACGGGCCAGTCCCAGGTTTGACCCAGGCCAGTTCCGAGCCAAAATCGGCCCGTGGCCATGTCTAGTCATAGATGACCCTCACCGACACTGAAAAAAAAACAAAAGGAAAAAAAGGAAAATAAAAATAAAACAATTAGAAAAAAAATGTTGTTCACCTAAGCACTAACTGTGCCATGTAGGAAAGCTATTCACTTCAACAGCCAAAATTAGTCGGATGAACTCAATTGACAAAATATGAAAATGTTGAGAATTCGATTGGTAAAATTGAAAGATTTAGAAATGAATTGGCAAAAATGCAACAAGTTTAAAACTTTTTGGACAATTTTTACAATAAGAGCAAATAGAGCGGTTCAATTTGATCATAGGGATGTACAAGACAAAATAACTTTGATCCTACTCGCCATGTCCTTGGTTCTATCAAGGGAAAATAGCACAAATAGTTTTTGAATTTTAGCCCAATGTACAATTTGGTGTATGAACTTTTAATTTATTCAATGTAGTCACTTAACTTTAGCCTAATGTTCAATATGGTTCATGAACTTTTAATTTGTTCAACGTCGTCCCTAACCTTTTGGGATATGTTCAATTTAGTCTATAAACTATACGAAAATATTTAATGTAGTTATTCAATTAATTCAACTTCAGGGATTACAGTAAATATTTTCATATAGTTCAGAGACTAAATTGAACATATATCAAAAATTCAGAGACCACATTGAACCAATCAACAGTTTAGGGACCACTTTGAATATTAGGCTAAAGTCCAAGAATTATATTAAATAAATTAAAATTTTAATGAATCAAATTACACATTAAATTAAAATTTAAAGACTATTTATGTCATTATCCCTTCCGTCAACAGTATAGATAAGGATCCATATGGACGTGAAGATAGATTGAGCCATTTTAACGTAAAGAGGAAAGTCAACGTGCGGAGAGGATAAGATAAGGGAATTGTCAAACGATATCCAAGAGAAGATTATTCATCTCATCATTAATTCCTCCTAGACTATAGGCACCATTGCATCGGTATCACACCTCGTCGTTCCAGTCACCACCATCACCCGTCTACTATCTACGACCGGCTCCGGCTTCGGCTTCGTACCAGTGTTAACGCCATGACAATCCACCTTCTCCGCCTGTGACGCCACCCCAAACAGCCATGACTTATTGCCACCAAAACCACCGCCACGGCTTGAACACAACAGCACATCATGGCTTCTTGAGACGAGATGTATATCGACCGAACACATATGCATTCGACTGCTGCACATCGTTAATTAGGAGTGCCCGGACAGCATGCGCATGCTTACAGAAGCGAGATGCCGAGAAAACCGCGAAAACTACTTAACGGCTTGCTCTTCTGATGAATGGACGGAATGAGCAAAAGGGACCGTGTTCGAGATTGAAAATTTTACATGCACGCTTCTGTTGCACTCTCGAGGCCACTGGTCTTCTTACAATCTCGTGGTCACGGGCTCGCGAATTGGGCCACCATCGATCAGCCTGTTCGGGCCAAGGCCGGGAATGAGACAAGCTCGGCTCAGTGGCAACTGTGGCAAGCATCTGTTGCGTGATTCAAGCATAGGAGAATGTGTCGTGATCGATGAATTCCTCACTCAAGACCTCACATTTGAACTTTGAAGCACCGGATTTGCATATTCTCTTTTCAGTAATTATGGGAAACTGCCTCGATCGCTAGAGATTAGCGGAGTGTTCCGACGATTTTTAAGGTGCAATCGTTAAAAAAAAATATAGTGATTGTTGCGAATATTAACGAAATGTTTCGGCAAAGAGACTCGATTGCCTTGGTGAGAATTGCGGGAGGAGAAGGGAATAGAAGGGGACGAGAAACAAATAAAAGCTCCTGACCACCCGAATTCGTCAGCCTTTGCTACATTCTGTGATGATGACTAAGGAGCTCCACTGTTGCATTTACACTCGTCGGCCCATGACCCCGGGCAACGGTCATCTGGGTTCCCGCCTCCTCGGGCCGGTGCTAAATCTAGCTTGCCGCAAGATCTTTTTATAAAAGAACTAGCAAAAGTCTTTTATAAGTGTAATTTTTTTCCAAACAGCATCAAAATCAAGGTTGTTTCTTAATGTATTTTTAAATTACACTTTACCAAATACTATTTGCATTTAGAAAGAAAAAAAAATCTCTTTCACCTAGGCTCCATTTGATTCGCAAAAAACATTTTCGTCATTTTTCGGAATTTGGATCGCTTGGGAAAATAAGTCAATGGAAAATATTTTCCTAGTCAACAAAAAATGTTTTCTTACCAAAGCTCAAATTAAGGAAAATGATTTTTTCTTTGAAAAATTGAAAATCATTTTCTAAAATATGACTAGATATTGGCACATGGACCAAAAACTATGCACTTAGACACAAGAACCCCAAACTCGTTCTCGAGCCCTAGAGCTCGGGACCAGGTCCCTAGAGCCTAAGACTGGGTAGGCCAGCTTGGGTCCATCTAGGTTGTGCCTAGGTCCACCAAGACCGAGCTTTGAGACACCGGTTTCGGTGCCCTTGCCAAGGATGCTAGGCCCAACAACATCGAGGCCGAGCCTCGGACTCCGACGCCCGTGTCAGGGCCTCGACTCCTGAGCCCGGGTCCATTAGGGCCACGCCCGGGACTTTTGTGCCCATGCACGAGTCCCCTGCGCCCGCGCCTCGTTCCATTGATGCCGAACTTGGGTCTATCGAAGCCGTGCCCGCAACCCTAGCGCCCGTTCCCTAGTCCCCAACATCCAGATCCACGTCCATCGAGGCCGTGCCCGGGACCTCAGCGCCCATGCCAAATAACACAACCACCGTTTTTGCCTGTCATCATTCTTCATTGATTTCAAACCACACCTTCAGGATAAAAAAGAGTAAGCAATAGCGTGGGGAAATGCGAAATCGGCAAGAGCTTTTGAGAATGAAAAATGAGCCCTCCTCCTCAATTTTTTTAATGGAAACGAGGTTGATGTCCGCTGCGACAAAGTGCACCCCTACCTAGTAGTGAGTGGCCAGCTTTCGTCATCAAAGATCGGATCTAAAAGACACCGAGGAGTGCGGAGGTCCCAATAAGGAAATAATCGAAATTTTAGGGACCACATTGAAATTACCTCAAAGAAAACGAGAGATGTGAACACAAGACCCCACCCACCACCCCCATCATTCCCCTATAGTAGAGGAACGATTGGCCGCCGATAACATTCGCGGATGATGTGACTTTCTACGACCCCGTACAGGGTGTGCTGCTCCGGAGCTTTATAGATCGTTTTCCAAAGCCTTTTTAACATTTCGTTTGTCTTTTTTTTCCTTTTTACCAAGAGAATAACGTTCTGTTATTATACCAAATGGATGCGCACCTCCTATAAAAACACCATACCACGTGTAGGTGCACTCTGTTAGTGGGTTGCAAAGGGGGATAATCGTCTAAAAATTTCTAAACATGTCTTAAATATTTCAATTTGGACCAATAAATTTGACATTTGTTAATTTAGTCATTCCAGTCAATTTCAGCCGGAATTAATAACGTAGACACAGGTCATCCTACGTGGCATGGTCAATGTTGACATTAACAATTTTTTCATTTTTTATTTTTTTTTATTTTTTCATCTTTTTCTTTTCTTTCATTTACCATCCTCTTCCCCCAAAGGGCCAATGACACTCGCTAGCCACAGCTAGGGACACAAAGCCTGTGCCGACCACTGTGCGAGGGTCGTGACCCTTGCCAAGTTTGTGCAAGCTAGAGAAGGCTCGCGGCCCACGACGGCCACTGGGGGAGGGCCACGACAACCCTCGCTAGGTTTGAATGAGCTGACGAGGGCTATGACGGCCTTCGCCTCGCCAGATTTGTTCGAGGTGAGGGCTATCGCGGCCCTCCCTGCACATAGATCTGGCTCGGGCAAGGCTACGATGCCCTCGTCTCACACAAATTTGGCAAGGGCCATGGCCAATAAGGGTCTTGCAGCCCTTGCCCACATCAGCATCAATCGTGCTAACATGACCAACGTATATATCATCAATTTCTTATCAAAATTGATAAATTACCAAAAAAAATTTGATTAAATTAACCAAATTAAAAGTTTTGAAATTAATTTGGTTATCTTACAATAAATTTATGATTTTTTAAATAATTTTTGTTTCGTAAAAGAAGAAGGGAAAAAGCTGTGAACCCTGCTCCCTTTCGTCTGACGGGAGGTCAGGCTGTTAAAGTCGATAATAATTGGCTGGGAAGTCAATTTTTTAAAAAAATTACATCTCACGCTCGAGGAGATCAATCGAAAGGGGTGATTCCATTGGCCGTAGAGCGCATGATGGGTTTTGTTAAGGGCGTGCAAAACGAACGGAACCGTCCAGATCGCCTAGAACCGACTGTTTTCATGGAACCCTTTAATCTCCGGTCGCTAATTCACCTTCGCCGATGATCCCAACGTACGCAGCAAATCTCCAGAGCCGAACTTGCATGTTCTTTGCCGGAGTTGCGACTTACTCGCATTACTGCCGCCCGTGCAAGTTTCCGGAGCCGTCATTGCCTCGTGTTGCTAGATGCAGTCCAGCTTTTTCAATGAGTTCCAATCAGGCCCAACAGCTATATGAATTTCCTTCCTCGTGACTGTTGTTCTCTAAGTCGTTTACGATGTTTCCAGCCGCACATCTAGTCACTGCTCAGGCCACCACCCACACTTTTGCGCTTGGACCATCGCCGCAGCTTCTTCACGACCGGGGACTGGAGAGTCTTGGAAGGAATGGCCGGTTTCATAAACTCACTTGGGAACTGAACCGGACCAGTCCGGTGGTCCAATTTCCGGGTTAGTCCGGGAACCTAATGAGCGATTCCTGATTCTCAATTTATGGAACCGACTTTTCATAAGTGATTTCCAATTTCAGGGTGGGCGTCGATCACCCCTAATTTTAAGGACGGGATAACTGGCAAGGGCAGCCTGACATAGAGTAAAGGCAAATTGTTAGAGAGAAGAGAATGCAGATTTGATCAAAACGGGGGCTCAAGCTGATTGGGATCGTGATATGACCGAGATCCTCCACCTCTTACGTGACGTTTATATGCAACCAGGTCTTCTTATTGCTGATGGTATTGGCTGGGGCCTAATAAAGGTAGACACTTTCGAGACGGTCATCATGCCAATTGCGATTTTGGGGGTTATAAGATGAGTTCGGAATACTCTTTCCAAAACCTCAGAGGATTGCGAGATTTGTCCCGTAAATAACCCGATATTCAAAACCTATAAAATCACTCGTAAAATAAAGTACGATAATACCATATCAATAGTGAAAGATTACTTATACACCTCAATATGCCCCGATTCTAGAAATCACTCACATTCATCACCTACAAGGTCCCCCGCCTTCCACTGAAATCATGGAATGATTCAAAAAGTAAAAACCAAGTCGCAGCCGACTGTTTTCTGATTATATTTCTTGTTTATTATTAATTTATATATAAATGAATATATATTATATTATATTATATTGTTCCAATGTCTTGGACAAAGTGTTTTGGCCATTTGCTCCCGGTGCCAGAGAGACTTTGGAGGGAATATTGCGAGGGGGGACGTCGTCAGTGGGGGCCAAAGCTAGTGGTAATGTAGGAATCGACTAAGAATGGTAATAAATTTCACTTAAAACAAAGAAGGATCTCATTATTGTCTTAGGAAAGCCCCACCATTCATGACGTGAGATCATGGAATGAGGTCGTCATGCCTTCGTTTTCCTGGTGGTGTGGACGAACTGCTCAAAAAAAATTTGACGCCATGAAAAGATAATTAAACCATAAATGGAGAGAAAATAAATCATAGGATTAACACCACGAAAAATCTCAAACTGGTATACGTGTGATAAATTTATCATGAACGAATTTTTTTACCATCAAAAACCCTAAGCTGATATATTTGTGACAAATTTACCTCCCGTGAAATTGGATTAATACCGAAAAACCACCAACTGGTATACCTGTAGCAAACGGAGGGTAAAACCCTAAACCGGTACACTCGTCAACTGTCAGGAGTCTTCCAACTCAAAAATTTGATGTTAAATTTAACGGAAACTAGTGAAGGGTAAAATTGTCACCAGTGTACCAGTTTAGTGTTTTTGGTGATCAAAAATTAAATTTGGTTAAATTTGTCACAAGTGTACAGTTTGGGATTTTTCGTGATATGAATCCTAAATTATATTAACATACGAGTTTTGCTAAAAGTGAGCCTTAAAAGGCCTCATCTCGATTCTTGTTCGGATATCGGAATCACTAATATGTAAAACTTTCGGAGGGTATTCCTTTTCCCTAGGGAGCTTCAAATAGACAGGCCGTAGATGCCTTCATAGGAGCTTCAACTCCCTTCCTTTGGTGAGGTTAGCTTTTAACCCAATACCAAGGAGTCAAGAGAGCCAGCTACACTTGTTAAATTTCCACTCAAAGAAATTTTAATATATTACTTCATATAAAGTATTCTTAGCAAGTACCTTAGGAGCCAAGAGGGTAAATTTTTGTGAAACCACCATCAACTGTTTTAAGGGTTTAGGCCATTTGATGATGGCGTAATTTAATATTTAAGTATTCTAACACTATTCCTCGTTGCCGGACTTTGGCCCGAGATTAAGCATGGAAATATATAATAAGAGAGGCAAATTAGGAGCTTGGAAAGATTTGAACTCTAGATCTCCTGTTCCAATACCATGTAAATTTTTCGAGAGATCATCGAAAATTATTTTAAAATATTATTCTATTAGGTGAGAGTATGTTTACCGTGACCTTTACAAATTATTTTTTGGGGGGGACCAATGACGTATTACATAAAATGCAAAAGGGAACATGACCCAAAAAAATTGCAAAAGGAAAGAACAGAAAGCATTCATTATCCAAACCCCACCTCCTTTTGAAAAATCGCCATCCTTATGTCTGCCCCTTTGTCCTTATCACTTTGAATGGAGCCATATCAATATCAGCACCTACTTTTCGCATCAGAGTCCTATATCACAACGCAAGCCCAATTCGAAATTATCATCGCGATACGATGCCGTAGCGCTTCGTATCAAAAGGGCATCTTCAATTAAAATAGACGCACCGAGCAGCGACGATTAACCGCCGATCTCTTAATCTCAAGAGCAGCTCCCCGAAAACTGCGAATTTCTGCGATTCTCACGCGCGAAAACATGAAGTGGGATCTTCATGTCCTTATAGCGAAAGATGGTATCGTATTGATGATGTGAGAGGGGCAATAGCTTGTCAAATTTGGCATGCTTCGTCAATCCTATCACGAAGAGCACATCGGTGTAGCTTTTGGAGATGGCGACTGCCACGTTTTTGGTCACACTCTTCAAGTAGGGGTGATCGAGTTTTGCTTTGTCTTCTTTTCATGATTACTTTCCTTCCTTTTTTTAAAATTTTTTCTATAAATTTTCTCGAGCGGGAGGGGTGAGATCGAGACCATTATTATTTGGGGTTTTTTTTTCTTGTTTTTTTTTACCCATTTTCGTGTTGCATTAAGATTAAGCATCGGATTAGGGAGAAGAGTCCATTATTGTCTTTAAGGTCCCCCATGGAGACGTGATTATTACAGGACAACCATAGTTACCGCCGAAATTGAAAATTTTGAACGGCTTACATTCGTTGGATGGTCATTTTCCTAGTCTTGATGAAGTTTATTTCATGTGGTGGTGGGGCTAGGAAAGTTCTTATGCGATGGCCCGACTTGCATGATGGAACTGTAATTCAGTATTGTAGTTCGTATACCAGAAATTAAAACAAACGTTAGGAAAACAAACCTGAAAGCAGTACAATCAAATAAGCAGAATGTTGATCCGAGCCCAACGAATTAACGTCGTGTCCTTAAGACGAATTTGGCCCCTCAATCAGTACCCGAGAATATTGGACAATTGTCTCCCAGGATAGAACAGATCTCGTTCCTCCGAAGCGGTACGTATTCGGAGGACTCCAACGAACGCAATTTTGCAGAACAATCGCACAAAATGACAATGACAAAGTGAATATGCGTAGAGTTCGGAAAAGAATGTCTCGCGAGAGTGAATGCCGATGTCACGAAGTGTCGTGTTATCCGAACTTATTGTTCGGTCATAAGTGGCGAAAATGAAGAGTTGCAAGCTTTCGCGAACAGCAGCGAATGTTCTCTTTGAACTGGCTTGGTTCGTGAACAGTCGCGAAGGGCTTCGGTTTTTCGTTCGGGCGAACCGAACCTCACGAACAGACATGTTTGTTCGTCAAAAAAATAAATAAATAAATTCTAAACAATGTGTCTGTTCGAAAAAAACAAAAGTCGATGGAGACGGCGGCGGCGGCGCGCGCAGGGGGTGGACCGACCTAGCTTGACGTAGATCCTCTCTCTTCTACAAAAGTGGGATACCCCTTGGGGCCCAAACTCATTTGTGAGGCTCAATTATTTGAACTCATCTCCCATCTCTCTTCTATTCAATGTGGGATACTTTCATCCACACACTTTTCATTCAATTTTATGGGTTTTAGATTCCAAAGTCTCAATAATCCCCCACATGAATGAAAAGTTCTGATATCATGACTCTCCGTGTATGCATGAGATGCAAAGTGCGATTATTCCATGAGAAAACGTTGCATCAGGATAAGTAGTCTGAGACTTTGAACTTTCCTTTTTGAAACCTATCGGACTTACTCGGTTAATCAGTAGACTTGATGTCTTTAAACTGTCAACCTTTGGTGTAAGCCTAGACAATAGAAATCACACAACTGTTTCTCGAACAAAATTGGTTCTCACTGTTGTGTTCGTTTTGGCCATGAACACCGCCTGGTCTCATGAGTGTTTTAGAGAATTCGACCTTTTCAATTCTCACAGAAGCGGCCCTCACTTCACACTCACATAGGTGACTTCTGAATATATAGTATATCACATACTCATTTTAGAATCATTAAAAACTTTTGCTTAACCTTCACATATTAGTACTGTTTTCATCCGGGAATGAGTCAAAAATTTGACAGTACTCTATACTGTCTTCATAACTTAGTTGTCCCTTTGAACTTAGATCTTGGAATTTCTAGTCAACTAGGTAGGGTTTTCGCTATGATGACTTGTTTATAGGCCTTAAACCCATTTCCCTTAATGTTGTCGCAACCATCTCTCTAGTTAGGCCTTTTGTTAATGGATCCGCAATATTATCTTTTGACTTCACATAGTCAATGGTGATAATTCCACTAGAAAGAAGTTGTCTTACCGTGTCATGTCTTCGACGTATATGTCGAGACTTACCGTTGTACATGACATTCATTGCCCTTCCTATTCCGCTTGACTGTCACAATGTATACAAACAGCGGGCATTGGTTTAGGCTAATTAGGAATATCTTTCAAGAAATTTCGAAGCCACTCTGCTTCTTCACTGGCTTTATCCAAAGCGATAAATTCTAATTTCATAGTGGATCTAGCTATACAAGTTTGTTTGGATGATTTCCAAGACACTGCCGCTCCCCCAAGTGTGAATACATATCCACTTGTCGATTTTGTGTCTTTAGTGCTGGTTATCCAATTTGCATTACAGTATCCTTCAAGTATCGCTGGATATTCTGTATAATGCAAAGCATAATCTTGAGTATGCTTTAAGTAGCCCAATAAACGTTTCATAGCTTTCCAATGATTTTCATTTGGACTAACTGTAAATCGACTTAGCTTGCTTACAGCATAAGCTATGTCCGGCCTAGTACAGTTCATGACATACATTAAACTGCCTAGTATATTAGCATACTCATTTTGAGCCTTACTTTCATCAGTATTCTTTGAAAGATGTAAATTAACATCTATCGGAGTCTTTATTGGCATAATATCTAAATTCTTGCACTTTCCAAGAATCGTCTCAATATAGTGGAATTGTGATAGAGCTAATCCTCCATATGTTTTATGGATTTTAACTCCTAAAATAACATCTACAACCCCCATATCTTTCATATCAAATTTACTTGTGAGCATGCGTTTGGTCGCCTTAACAATCTCACTATCGCTGCCCATAATAAGCATGTCGTCTACATATAAGCACAAAATGGCAAAACCATTATGAGTGTTCTTAACATATACACATTTATCATACTCATTAATCTTAAAACCATTCGACAACATGACTTGGTCGAATTTAGCATGCCATTGTTTCGGTGCTTGTTTCAATCCATAGAGTGACTTGATAAGCCGACATACTTTCTTCTCTTGTCCTGGAACAATGAACCCTTCGGGTTGTTCCAAATATATTTCTTCTTCTAATTTCCCGTTTAAGAAGGTCGTTTTAACATCCATTTGATGGATTTCAAGCTTATACACCGCTGCTATGGCAATTAGCATCCTTATAGATGTAATTCTAGTAACAGGTAAATAAGTATCAAAATAATCAAGACCTTCTCGTTGTTTGTATCCTTTTACTACAAGCCTAGCCTTATATTTATCAATAGTACCATCCGCTTTCATTTTCCTCTTAAAAATCCACTTACATTGTAGTGGTTTATTACCAGGAAGAAGGTCAACCAATTCCCATGTATGATTTGACAAGATGGATTCAATTTCACTATTGATAGCTTCTTTCCAAAACGGGGCTTCTGACGAAATCACAGCTTCTTTGAATATCCGAGGCTCATTCTCTAACAAGTACGTTAAGAAATCAGGTCCAAAAGACGTGGAAGTCCTTTGTCTTTTACTACGTCTAGGTTCATCCTCCATTGGATCACTCCTAGATATAGTATCTCGAGACCTCTTATTATTATCAATTGGCTCATATACTATGTTATACGGAAATATATTTTCAAAGAACGAAGCGTTCCTTGATTCAATGATCGTATTAACATGTATATCTGGGATCTCTCACTTATGAACAAGAAAACGATATGCATTGCTATTCTGAGCATATCCGATAAAAACACAATCAACAGTCTTTGGTCCTATCTTAACCTTTTTAGGCTTAGGAACCACAACCTTAGCCAAACACTCTCACACTTTGAGATAATTCAAGTTCGGCATTCTGCCTTTCCATTTCTCATAGGGAGTTTGTTGTGTTTTTCTGTGGGGCACTCTATTTAAAATAAAATTCGCCATCAAAATAGCTTCCCCCCACAAATTCTGTGGTAAACCGTAACTATTCAACAATGCATTCATTGTTTCCTTTAAAGACCGATTTTTCCTTTCCGCCACTCCATTAGATTGTGGTGTATAAGGAGCAGTCATTTGATGAATGATACCAAACTCGATACAAATTTCCTCAAAAGGAAATTCATATTCACCTCCTCTATCTCTCCTTATTATTTTAATTTTCTTATTCAACTGAGTTTCATCTTCGGACTTATAAGTTCTAAAAGCATTCACAGCCTCATCTTTGCTATTAAGCAAATAAACATAACAATACCTCGAGTAGTCATCTATAAATGTGATAAAATACTTATTACCACCTCTTGACGGTATTGATTTCATATCGCATATATCTGTGTGTATTAAATCTAAAGGTTATGAGACTCTATTGTCTACAGAATGAAAAGGAGGCTTAGAAAATTTAGATTAAACACACACTTGGCATTTCTCACTTGAATAATCGAATTTTGGCAATAACCCCATGTTCATTAATTTCTTTATCGACTTATAGTTAACGTGTCCTAATCTAGCATGCCATAAATTAGGAGACTCAAGCATGTAAGCATAAACAACTTTATTCATAACATTATTAGGTACAACAGTCATTACATTCAACTTGAAAAGACCATCACTAAGGTAACCATTTCCTACATACATCTCATTCTTGGAGAGTACAAACTTGTCGGATACAAAAACCAACTTGAAGCCATTCTTGCTAAGGAGAGATCCAGACACTAAATTCTTACAAACATCTGGCACATGCAGAACATTATTTAGTGTCACAATCTTTCCGGATGTCATCTTTAGAGCAATCTTTCCGACCCCATCAACCTTAGAGATTGATGAATTACCCATATAAAGTTTTTCATCACCCCCCACAGTTGTGTAGGTCGAGAACATCGATCTGTTTGCACAGATATGACGAGTTGCTCCAGTATCAATCCACAACTCCTTGGGGTTTCCCACCATATTACACTCGGATATCACAGCAGTCAGATTGATATCATCAACACCATTGGAAATCTCTTCCATCACATTAGCCTGAGTTTTCTGTCTTTTCTTGGCTTTGCAGTCTTTGGCTCGATGTCCAGACTTGCCACAGTTGAAGCACTTGCCAACGAACTTTTTCAGGCTTTAGATGAATCCCTCTCCAGACTTGGTAGGCATTTTCCTCTTCTTGTTGGGTTTCGATCCTTCTTCAACAACATTGGCTCTTGAAACTGCCAAATTGCTGCCAACTTTCTTCTCGGAAATCCTATTGTCTTCCTCTATCCTCAACCGAACAATCAAGTCTTTAAGTGACAACTCCTTTCTCTTGTGTTTGAGATAATTTTTAAAATCTCTCCAGGATGGTGGCAGTTTTTCAATGAATGCAGCCACTTGAAATGTCTCACTTAGAGTCATTCCTTCAGCATGAATATCATGCATAATCACTTGAAGCTCTTGAACCTGACTTAAGACGGTCTTTGAATCAACCATCTTGAAGTCTAGAAATTTACCGACAATGAATTTCTTCAATCCGGCATCTTCGGTTTTGTATTTTTTGTCCAAACTATCCCATAACTCCTTAGCCGTTTTAAGCGGACTATAAACATTATAGAGAGTATTGTCCAGACCGTTGAGGACATAGTTGCGACATAGGAAGTCATAATGATTCCATGCATAAACAGCAGCAACTTTTTCTTTATTTGTCTCTCCAACGTCCAATTTAGGACCATCCTCATTGAGGAATCTAGCCAAGTTCAAGGTCGTGAGATAGAACAACATCTTTTGTTGCCATGTCTTGAAATCCGTACCATTGAACTTTTCTGGCTTTTCTCTGTGATTCGGAATAGGGTTAACCGGAGTTGAAGCCGAAGCCATTTCTGAAATATAAAAACAGAACATATTCACGACCAGAATTGGAATTATATGACTATGAACAGAGTTGAAAATTTTTTAATGCGCACAGAAACGAAAAATTGTAACAAGTACTTGTTTACAGAATACAACAGAACCGAAGCAGAATAGAACTACGACAAGGAACATATGAAGTATACATAATAGTTGTATTAACTGAGAAGCATACGAACAGAACCAAAACAGAATAACAATTCAACGCAAATTCGTCTTAAGATTATAGTTCGGTATTGTAGTTCGTATACCAGAAATTAAAACAAACGTTAGGAAAACAAACCTGAAAGCAGTACAACCAAATAAGCAGAATGTTGATCCGAGCCCAACGAATTAACGTCGTATCCTTAAGACGAATTTGGCCCCTCAATCAGTACCCGAGGATATTGGACAATCGTCTCCCAGGATAGAAAAGATCTCGTTCCTCCGAAGCGGTACGTATTCGGAGGACTCCAACGAATGCAATTTTGCAGAACAATCGCACAAAATGACAATGACAAAGTGAATATGCGTAGAGTTCGGAAAAGAATGTCTCGCGAGAGTGAATGCCGATGTCACGAAGTGTCGTGTTATCCGAACTTACTGTTCGGTCATAAGTGGCGAAAATGAAGAGTTGCAAGCTTTCGCGAACAGCAGCGAAGGTTCTCTTTGAACCGGCTTGGTTCGTGAACAGTCGCGAAGGGCTTCGATTTTTCGTTCGGGCGAACCGAACCTCACGAACAGACATGTTTGTTCATCAAAAAAATAAATAAATAAATTCTAAACAATGGGTCTGCTCGGAAAAAACAAAAACCGATAGAGACGGCGGCGGCGGCGCGCGCGCGGGGTGGACCGACCTAGCTTGACGTAGATCCTCTCTCTTCCACAAAAGTGAGGTACCCCTTGGGGCCCAAACCCATTTGTGAGGCTCAATTATTTGAACTCATCTCCCATCTCTCTTCTATTCAATGTGAGACACTTTCATCCACACACTTTTCATTCAATTTTATGGGTTTTGGATTCCAAAGTCCCAACAGGAGCTTTGTGAATTGATTAGGAAGTAATCCTCCCAAGAAAAAGACCATTTAGACCATCAAATCCAAAGGTTACCGCCGCCTTTAGTAGTAGTCTTCGGAAACTTGATTCATGAAAGTCGAATCGGGTCGTTACAGTTGTCATCGGATCAAGACCATCTGGACACGTACAACCTTATATTAGTTCGAATTAATCTGCACAAGCTTCATTCCATTCAATTGGATCCGTGAAAACCTATTCAAATCATTCGCCTTGGTCCTTTTATTCACTAAATAAAGCAGAATCGCACAACATTTTTTTGCTGCTGATGATGTGGAGGGCTAACGCAATCGTCTCCAAAACTTTTTCGGAAATAAGGACGGACCCCAGAGCTCGCCCTCTTCCAACCGCTGAGTGCAACTGCTTTCATCGAATCGCAGCTCGTAGTCTATGAAATTACGTATGGAAAATCCTTGCATCGTGCGCAATCGTCTCAGTTCGGTATTCTAAACCCCCCTCGTAAGCTAAATTTCCTCATCGCCCCCCGCTTGTATTGGAAAAAGGGCTTCAGATGGAGGCCAAGATTGCTGGCGACACCAACACGTGGTGAAAAACATTAAGATATATGCCTGAGGAAACAACGGTGGAATCATGGACAGACCCCAAAAACACGGGGGAAATAATAAGAGAGCAACCTTAAATTTCAAAGGTTCCCCGACTAGTATAATAGTGACGAAGATCATAATAATTATATATTAATTAAGATTAACTTTAAAAAAAATTAATATAAAAACCCCACCAAACGACTCAGAGGCCTCAGCCCTGGATTCCAGTATCTTGGCGGGGAAACAGCCAGAACAGCTGATACCAACCCCCGAGCAGGCTCCTTTTTATATATTAATATTAAAATTAAATTAATCAGACCAGCTAACCAATCAGATGAGGCCACGCCAGCTACCGGCGGGGTCGCGCATGCCGGAGCCTCCCCCCCCATGCGGAGCGCCCGGGGTGGCGGCGGCGGCGGCGGCTCCGGCGAGAGGCTGCTGCTGCTGCTCGAGCTCAGCAAGCACAACCCAAATTAGGATAAGAATCGAATTTTAATAGTATTTTCTACATCGCAAAACAGGCAAAAGTAATTCCACACCGGGGGCTATTTTACTTTACCCAAGAAAAAAAAATGTGAATCTATGACGTCATGATGCGGAAGCCAATTTTTATTTTCGTTGTTTCTTTTTTTTTAATAATTCCGTGGGCCATATTCGGTCATGGCATGGTAACGTTACCTCCCAAAGCGAAATAAAACCAATCAATCATCGACGACGACGCCGGCACGGGCTGCGTCCGCGTCCCGCGTCGTCGTAGATTCCTTCCCTTTCGTCCCTTCGTCCTCGCGGTGATGCTGTGAAGAAGACGAAGAAGGAGGAGGAGGAGGAGGAGGAGGAGGCGGCGGCGGCGGCGGCGGCGGCGGCAGTGGTGGCGGTGGTGGTGGCGGTGGTGGTCCCGTCTTGTCTCAGGTGGGAGTTGGATCTGACTCGCTTCGCTAGTTACGCCTGCGCCGTTTTTTTTTTTTTAACCGTGCCTCGCCGCCGATTTTTTGGTCGCGGTCGCGGCTCGGGAGGGGCTGCCGTCGATCCGCCGTCGTGCGGGCGGAGCCCATGGTTTCGTCCCTTTCGTTACGTTACGTGGCTCTTCTTCTCCTTCTTCTCCTTCTTCGCCGTGAGCGGGCAATACCGTTAGTAAGCCGACGGCGAGCTCCGTTGGCCCTTTCTGTTCGTTTGGTTTCGCGCGTGATTCGCCGCGAGGTGATGGGTTGTCGGTACACGGGGAACTGCCCGGTGATTTGAGTTTCGATTCTCTTGCGATTTCGACTTGTGACCCGCAGCTTTCCCCTGCCTCTGTCAATTGCTCATGCCGTCTTGGCTTGATGTACGTGCTTGAATTTGGCTTGACCGTCTAGTGCATAAGTTGTTGAAAAGCTCGATTCGTTTCAAATAGGTCGCTGGGATTTGAATTGGAGAGATTCAGCTGCTGTGGGATTCTAGGCAATGCTATCTCATTAAATTACAAAGAGACGGACTTTGTTACAATGAATTTGTCCCCCCCCTCCTTCCCTCGTGGTGAATTTTTACTGTAGTCTGCTTTTAGTTAAGTACTCGTCAAGGATTCGTCCCGGCTTTTGCGAAAATTCGCATCAAGATGCCGTTTTTTTATGGATTGTCATCACCGCTCGCGTACCCGGTAGCTGCCTAGTCTATCTATTTAGTTCTCCCTCTAGTCGGAGCTCGAACTGGGCTCTGAAATAGATGTCTGCACGGTTTCTAGTTCTGCTCTTGTTGTCCGGACCGAAGAGATACGGCCAACTAAACGAGAGCAGAGAGAGTCGGAACAATGCGGTGGCGTGTGTCGCTAAGGAGTAACCATCTCCTTCTTCCTGTTACCAGAAAAGAGATGTAAATGAATTCTTTCAATGCTTACCTTACAATAGTTTCTGTTGCAATAGCTGCTTTTAAGATTCTTGGACTTGTATTTTAGGCTTACGAATATCTCTTCCGTCTCATTTTCTTTTGGCACTGTTTTTCACACACAGCCTATCAGCTGACTAGGGGCACCCCCTGCATATTGTTTGTGCTGCTATAATTTGCAGTTGATTGTATGACATCAATGCTGTACTAGTGAAAGGAAGATTTCGCAAAACTAATCAGTTGAGAACTGTTGGTTTGTTGTGAAGGTATCGTCTCAGACGAGAGTGTCGGTAAACGTGCATAGTTACTGATACTTTCTGATGAGAAGGACGAGCGGTTGATCTCTGTAGCAAATATCATGCACATTCTCTTGCCTGAAAGAAGATTTGAAGTATCTCAAGTTATCAAAAGATGACTAGTAGTTTTTGATCGAGTGGAAAGGCGGCAGACGAACTTTTCCTTGAATGGGTAGACTGTTCTTTACCCTTTCAAAAAGCTCTTGTATTATTTCCATTTATGTAATTCTATCACTCAAGTGCAGTCTCAGTTCTTACTGTGGCATATTGTCCTTACTTTTTCTGACAGGTTATCACTGTCCTCTATTAAGTTGATTCAGCAGATTTAGAGCCATGAACGGACACAGCATGACGTTACCTCAAAGTGGGTCTACCAAGGCGATGACAAATTCCCACTACACTGGTATGTCCCTGGATCATCAATTTCTGAATGCTGAATCTGAAGGAATTTCCAAGGCCAGTGGATGGTCATCTTCATCCCCATCCCCATCCCCATATATCCAGGAGGCACCACTCACTTTGAATCTTTCGCGAGAATCTACCTTTCAATCTCACAAAACCTGTTCAGAATCAAGCCCATGTAGTCCTCTCCCTGTGGCTTCTCATGTCCAAACTCCAAAGAACACATATTCACGATCTTCAGTGTTCTGTACTAGCTTATACCAGTCATCTTCTTCAACTTCTGAAGCCCACAAGCACCTACGGAATCTGCCATTTCTTCCACATCCTCCAGCATACAACCAATCTGTTTCTGCTGTTGACTCAAAATCTTCATCTATCTTCAGTGAGGACATTAGTAATTTGGATGATGAAAAACATACAGAGGCTCTTATGACGGATTTCTTGGGCTTTCCTGGAGATACTTCTGATGGTAGCTTCAGTGGCATGGACTGTGCAAGTGACAACTTAATGCTAACAGAGCAATTGGAGCTACAGTATTTGTCCGATGAGCTTGATCTTGCTATAACTGAGAATGGAGAAATCCCAAAGCTTGATGTAAGTATACCAAGTATTGCTGCTAGTTTTTTCAATTCCAAATATGTGGATGTGAGTGAAATAATTGAATTTTAGGTCAGTGCCTTCCCTTTCTGACCGCTTATCTGTAGCTGCCGCTGAATGAAGGAAGACATTGCAGTTAGTTGCTGATAACTGCATTTGATTTGGTCATTAGCTATTATTAGAAATAATTATAGCAATAGCATGGTTGGCTGTGCGTGAGAAGTGCACGTTGTCCTTTTGCCTGCTTTCACTTTCCATGTGAACGGAATTGAATAGAATTAGTCGTTTCTCTCGGACGAGGGAAGATTCAAGCAGCAATGTTGAGGTTTGGGCAGCTCTATGTTTTGTTTCCTTGCCGTGTATGATCTTTTGCACGATCCGCTAACTGTGCCTTGTTACTAATGTTCTCTCCCCACAGGATATCTATGAAGCACGGCAACCACCGTCGAAGCAAGGAATGGGATTGGTTTGCCACCAAAAGTGCCTTTCCCCATTGCCAGCCATTGATTCTCTTTCTAGTCAGCCATCTTCTGGCCCTGCCGCAGCACACAAACCAAGAATGAGATGGACGCCAGAACTTCATGTGCGTTTTGTGGATGCTGTCAATAAGCTTGATGGGGCTGAAAGTGAGCAATCTACGTGTTTGGTCTTTACTTTGTTATTGTGCTTCCACTCGATTATTCAGAGAAGAAACTTTTATTTCTAATAAGAGCTTCTAGATTCTTTAAAACTCCATGTTGGTACAAAAAACTAAAACTCGTCATCCAACTATTACTAGTTTGCTCTGATTTGCAGAGGCTACCCCTAAGGGAGTATTGAAGCTTATGAATGTTGAAGGTTTGACAATCTACCATGTAAAAAGTCATTTGCAGGTATATATTTCGCCTTTTCTACTGAAGCAAGTGTTTTAGTCCACTGCTAACATCTTATTTTACATAAATCTTCCATATGTCTTGCAGAAATACCGTTTAGCGAAGTACATGCCAGAGAAAAAGGAAGGTATGATTCATCGATGTTCATAGTTCTCACCATTCATAACTGCTATGTTGCCCTCCTGCCCATGTTACATCTATGCTGTTCCCGTCAGTTACGTGGATTTGCAATTCATAGTTGCTGGCTATATGGAACTGCTACTGAATACACTAATGCTATTATTGACTTCTGGTTTCATTCTATTTAGAAAACACAACTAGTAGTTTCTGTGCTTGACATGGAAAAGCCTACAAGTATGGGTTTCGAATACTCCCCACTAGCCAAAATGCTTGCTGTGGGCCATCCAATCTATCCAATCCCAAATTCTCACTTCCATGGCTATTTTACGTTATCATGTCGTTTCTGGATGTCATATTTGGGACTTTCTTAGTTTAAAAAAAAAAACACTTACGTTCATTTTTTAAGCAATGTAGCAGAAGGTATGCACTGGAGACAGAGGACTTGCTGCACGGGATTAGTCTGCGGTGTCCTTGGCTGAAACTGATAGGGGATGGAGATGATGAGACGAGATTGATATGGAGAAAAGGGGGTAATAGTTATACCATGAATACATGACTACAGAGACAGAATCAAGTTCTGATGTCGGCTGATTTGTCTATATGGGTTAAATTGTCAAATAAGCACCTCTCGATCAGATTACCCACGTCTATCTGTGCATTCAACAGAACGAGAAGAATAACTTAATGTACGTGTTCCGGTTGCAATAACCTTAAATGATGCAGCAGAACAATCAAGCTTCCTGATTTGTCTGATATCTTGTTTGCCGTGAAATTCGAGGAGAGGGATGGATCAGTTGATCAGTTAGCCTGAGAATGATCAATATGTGCTTAATGAAACAAAATGTGGGATAGTTGTCTGCTTATGATTGTCGGTGGCTACCAAAAGGGTCCTTGAGGCGTTTATATATTTCTGTTAAGGGGAGCTTGCATACTCTCTTGCATGTGTATACTTCATCTCAGGCTTTCTCCTTGTGTTTTGTAGTCTCAGCTAAATTATGCTGTTGAGTTACGGGAAAGAATTTTGCTTTTCCTTGCCAATAAGGAATATCGACGACATTGCATACTGGCTTCTCATGAACACTGAGCTTCCTGTCTTTTGTTTATCTGTTGGAGGCTTTTCTATTTATTTGCCGGTGGCTTCTCTAGTAACGATGAGATAGAGTCTTTCGTAGTTCAAATCTTTATTCCTTATTTTGCTTTGCTAGAGAAAAAAGGTTTCAACTCTGAGGAAAAGAAAGCAATGTCTTGTGGCAATGAAAGTGATGGAAGAAGAAAAGGGTCAATACTCTCTCTCTCTCTCTCTCTCTCTGCATAAATCTATGTTCATCTCAATTTCTCCAACGGTGTCAAACAAAATTCAATCTCTGTATCCTTTATTTACAGGAGCACGCAGATTACAGAGGCCTTGCGCATACAGATGGAAGTTCAGAAACAGTTGCATGAGCAACTTGAGGTATTTCAATGTCTCGAATTTAGTGGCGCATATTGATATTTGTTAGTCCTTAAGTTTTGCTGCAATTTTTTGTACTCACACACAAAAGAGAGTTGGAAAAGAGTAGACCAACATATTATAACGTGGACTGAGATGTTATTGCTTTGCCATTTTCCTTGGATTTGAATGGCTTCTCTTGAATATTATGAATTTATATTGTAGTTCATATGCTTAACGATGGGTTGTAGGGGAATCCTTTGTTTTCCAGTTGATGCCAGATAGATCTTACTCACTGCCTTTACACACATTAATGTAGGTGCAAAGAGCACTTCAGTTACGCATAGAAGAACACGCGAGATACTTGCAAAAGATTCTGGAGGAACAGCAGAAAGCTGGTGTCGTCCTGACCTGCCCTCAAAAGATGTCTTCCTCAGAGGATCCATACCCAGAATGTGAACTGCTATCGCCTTCTCCAACCATTGCTACTTGGCTGCATGGGCCAGCTGAATCCAAATACAATCCCGGAGTCCTCTCACTTAAGAACAAGGCTAGTGAAAACAGCAGCATCGAATCACATGAGTGCCAGCAGAAGAGGATTCGGGTGGATGAAAAGGCTGAATCCACTTCAGTTTCCAACGAGGCTGTTGTTGAGAATCCAAGTGAGGTGACTCAAATTCAAAGTCGCTAGTCCTCTCATTCCTTAAACCCCTGCAAATTTTATTGATTTCTTGTAGACGAGTTGTTTAATGAATTTGCTTGAATGAACACTACTTATTCTTCAGCATCTGTAGGCAGTTAAAATATACATTTTGAAAATGTGTTGTTGCCAAACTCTTTTGGCGGACTCTTTCTTAGTACATATACCAAGTAGTGAGTGGATTGATCGAAACTACGACGGTATGCGTACCATTAGGCAGGTGCTACTACTTATTCATTGATACATCGAATAACATGATATGCTTGTCACATAATGCTCCCACTGGGTCACATGTGAAGAGTACTTCTCAAGTATTTTCTGTAGACGTTTTTAACCTTATGACATAGTTGACTCTAATCACGAGCTGAATATTAAAAATTCTTGCAGGAATCAATTATGAAGGGGCAACTAAGATGCAGGTTAAACCAGGAGTTATTGGAGTATTAATACCTCAATCATATGAAAACAACATAAAAGCAGGGAAAATGCTAATTGAGCATGCGATTCAATTGCGGAAAAGAAAAGGGGATCTCTAGTTATACCTCTTTCTTTTTCTAGTCTCTAATTAAACCTATAATTAAACCAAAAAGAGGAAGGATAAATGACTGATATAAAAGGAATTATTTGTTGAAACTGGTACATGAACTATAATGATGTTGTACCTTTAGATCGAGTTTAATGAGACTCACATGAAACTCAAATTGAATCCATTGCTTTTTTTTCTTTCATATGAAAGTGCATAAAAAAACCAAAAGCCAACCATGTATTTTGAAGATTTATATGGACTATGATCAATATGCATGGCAATTTTTTTTGTAAAGATAAAATGGAACATCCTTATTCATTAAACATGGTAAGTTGAGAATTTATTAACCATACTTAAGGAAGAGTAGCTTCTAAGGGGGAAAATTTCAATTTGGGATCCAAAGTGGGGCCATTTTCTCAAAATGAGGTCTCAAGTGGACTTAGTGCCAAATTGGTACCCAAAATCCCCAAAAAGTGTCAAATAAGGGTCTAGGTCGCTGGCCGACCAAAATACCCGCCAGCCGGCGATCCCACAACTGTTCCGGCGAACGGAACTGTGTTTTTGTATATTTTTTCTTTTTTTTGTTTTTTTCTTTTCCTTTTCCTCTTTTTTTTTCTTCCTTTCCCTCCGCCGGCCATTGCCGGGGCCGGCGGAGGTCGCTAGCCTCAGGCAAAGGCGGCCCTGGCCGGCGAGGGTCGCCCTCGCCTAGGCTGGGCGGGCAAGGGCAACCCTCGCCCGCACCAGAGGGTTTTGGGTCACTGCTTTTGTCGCTGAAAATTTCGATCTTGAAGCTGCGAAATTTGGATTTGTATTCGATTCGTGTTTGGGCAGAGAGGAGATGGCAAAGTCGAAGAACCACACCGCACACAACCAGTCCTACAAGACCCACAAGAATGGCATCAAGAAGCCGGAACAGTCGCCGAATCCGGAGGCACCGCCACACCTCCACCAAAGGGGTAATCACTGCCTTCCCCCCCCCCTTGCCGGATCCGGCAAGGGTCGACCTTGCCCGCCTAGCCCAGGCGAGGGCGACCCAGGGTCAGGCGAGGGTCACCCTCGCCGACGTAGGGCTAGGCCGCCCTCGCCTGGGCTGGGTGGGCGAGGGCGGCCCTCGCCCTCGCCGACGTCGGGTGACCCTCGCCCGACCCTGGGTCCCCCTCGCCGGCGAGGGCCGCCTCCGCCTGAGGCCGGAGACCTCCGCCGACCCCGGCAATGGCCGGCAGAGGGAAAGGAGAAAAAAAAAGAGGAAAAGGAACAGGAAAAAACAGAAAAAATATAAAAATATATATAAAGCACTATTCCGTTCGCCGGAACAGTCGCGGGATCACCGGCCGACGGGTATTTTGGCCGACTGGCGATCCAGACCCTTATTTGACACTTTTTGGGGACTTTGGGTATCAATTTGGTACTAGGTCCACTTAGGATCCCATTTTGAGAAAATAACCCTACTTTGGACCCCAAATTGAAATTTTCTCGCTTCTAAGGCTCCTCTCACCTACGATGTGCTGCCAAACTTATCTGATGAAAAAAAAAACAGTTTTTCCGGTTTTTAGCTAGCTTCATTCGATCAATAATTTATCAATTTATATGAGTAGTGTCTCGATCTTTTTAACTATGTCTGAATTATTAGAAATTTTGTTCAAAACGATAAAATACTAATACAGTACATATCTATTATTTTCTCCTTTCCAAAAGTTTATAGAAAGATACATACGGTGATTGGCATTACAAAAACATCTAATTCAACTTAACTTTCGTGCATTGACCGAGGTGCTTCTTTTGGTAAGACAGAGATGAGAAATTACGTCTTATATCTCACGTGCCTTAGCTTCATATGGACCGGATGCATGTAATTGGTTTGTCCATCGCATCATCCCCAGACCTTCTCTATAACATACGCTGCCTCTACCTCTAGATAACTATCCAAAAAGTCCTAAACCTATTACACAATGGCCAATTCTGTCTAAACCTTTCGATTGTGCTAATTTAATCCTAAACCTTTTGACAATTCTCCAATTTAGCCCCAAACCTTTTAATTGTGTCAATTTAGTCATAAATCTTTTGGACACGACTTGTTTGATGATCACGACAAAAATTTCAACTCGAACATGACCCCTTTTCATAAATTGGTAATCCAAGCATGATCTGCACAATTGGTTTAATTAAATAGGTCAAATGAGGTCAATATCAATATTCACTCAACCCGCTGGTATAGGTGCAGTGGATTGACGCATATAATCTCTATTTGACGGGGCTTCTTCCTATACCTATTAATTCCATTGGATCCAAAATCAGTGATTATTCCTTCAAATCTCATGAACTGCATGTAAATTACTTTAAATTAAAGTCCCTTGCACCACCCAAAAGGCTAATTGTAGTCGGTTTGTGGGGTTTGTAAGGCGTTGATGGATTTCCACTAGATGAGTCTTTGCATCCGTACCCTCGGTTATCCAAAAGAAAAAGCATTCGCTTATGATATAGTCACAAATGCAAATAATAGAAAATATCTAAGCTAATTTTAGTTGAACCGGTCAATGTAGTCCGTTCATTAATCAAGCAAGCCTGGCTAATTTATTTAAATGATAAGACGGATCAATTTCGAGTTACAAGGAATGGACTCAAACATTATTAATCGTGCCTTGCGAGTCTGGCACAATTTGTGACACAAACTACATTAATGTTAGCCCAAAATCTTTAGGATTAATACAAAAAACAACTCAAAATCGGTATACCTGTGATAAATTTACCTTAAACTAAATTTTTTACCACCAAAAACTCCAAACCGGTACAATTATGATAAATTTACCCTCCACAAATTTTCGCTAAATTTTACCATCAAATTATTAAGTTGGATGACACTGGTAGTTGACAGGTACACCATTTTAGGTTTTACCCCTCTGTTTGTCACAAATTTACTAATTTATGATTTTTCGTAATATTAATTCAATTTAATGGAGGGTAAATTTACCACAAGTATATCAATTTAGAGTTTTTAATGATCAAAAAATTAATTTACAATAATTTGTCATATGTGTATCAATTTGAAATCTTCGTAGTATTAACCCAAATCTTTACCTTCGTGTTGGTTCAAGTCTTGTCACCCTATTTAAGGCATGTGATTCTGGACACGAGTCTCTTACAAGAGACCAACAAAATAAAATGGAAATCAAAAAAGAAAATCCAAATAAAATATGAAACCAAATGCTTCATAGATATATCAATATTGAGTGCTTCTAATTCGTAAGAACATGTATTTTGTATTAATTTCTATATGGAGTGTTGTGCCATACAATAAAATTTGTAAGTTTTCCATCCCATGACCACACCAAAAAAAAAAAAATTTCTAGACATTGAAGGAGCACCTTATAGAGACATGCTTGCTCGGTTCTAGGTTTACTAGCCCGGTTCCATCACAACCCTCGATCCTCACATTACATGATCAACGGCCGTAATAGGCTCAATTAATACGTTACGCTTTTTAGGGCAACTGAATCGGATTGGCTTCTTTTTGAGAAATTAACGATTTTTCTTTTTAAGGCCGACGCAAACCAAGAAAAATGACAAAAAAAATTTGAAATGCTGATAGTGTAAACTCTAGCCAATGCTTTTAATGCCACTTTCATTTTCTGGGAAAATGCTACGCTAACCGTACCGTGAAACATAAAAAAGAGATGGTGGCTTTTTTTATACTAATTTTTCCGAGGAAACCGATTAACTTGTTTAACCGGTTCGCTTGGAAAGATTAGAATTGGAAAATCTCAATATGAAGAATTAAAAAACAACATTAGGAAACAAATACTATTTGGTTGGATTGTTTTGCAGGCAAGAAAATTACAATGAGTGGGAGTAAATAAAAGTAAGTTCCATGATTAAAAAAAGGAAAAGAAAGCCTGAAGAAAAAAATTATCGAATTTTGATAATTAGGGCTTGTTTGGTAACTTGCCAAATAGTAACAATTTCTGTTTTTTTGTTTTCATAATCAGTTTGGGAGCAGAAATTCGTTTGGTAAATTTTTTATGCTCGGGCACAATTTTGCAAAACATTATTTCCAGAATCAGTTTTGGAATAGAATCAAGAAATAAAAACAAATTTTCCATTTCTGATTTTTCTTGATTTTCTTCTTCTTTTTTTTTTGATTTGTTGTTGCTCTTCGGCCTGCCGCCGTCGGCGACCGGCCACAAGCCAAGGCTGGCAAGGGCGGCTCGCAACCGCGACGGCGAGGCCTCGCCCAGCTAAGGTGACGCCAACCTCGCGGTTGCCTGGGTTGGCTATAGGCGACAGCGAGGTTGGCCTAGCCAGATCTGGGCAAGGTCGAGCCCCGCCCAACCAAGGCGAGGCCGACCTCGTCATCGCAACTGGCGAGGGAGGCAACGAGGGCCACGACGCCCTCGTCGGCCCTGGCCTATGGCCAGTCACCGACGCCGGCAATCGACCTTGGCCGAGGAAGGGAAGGGAAAAAAAGAAAAAAAAACAAAAAAAAGAAAGAAATATTAAAAAATATTATTAATAAAACGAAATTTTGTATAGTTACCAAACGCATTTCTGTTTTTTTTCTATTCTAAGAATAGAAATTTTGAACAGTTCCAAACGCCTTCAAATGCTTAGAAATTATTTCCAGGCACAGAATAAAAAAGAATCATTTCTGAGCAGAATCTGTTCCCGGGCACATAATAGTTGCCACGTGTAGTCTTATAAGGATGAGATACGGTGGCAAACTGTCTCATGTTATTAGATCAGTATTAACTATTAGTGTCATTTCATGTTGTGATTTATATAATGTTCAATTTAGAATCAAATTCTCAGTAAGTTCATATCATATTCAAGTCTTTTTTTTTTGTTGTATCAGAAATTGTGATCCCTGGTATGAAACGATTTATATTCATTTTACTTGCTACATCACATTATAATTCTATTTTTCTTTTATACTAATTGTCAAAATCTAGATCAAGATAGATAAGTAAATTTCTTTTTCAAAAAAACGAGGCTAACTGGGTTTTAGCATGGAAATAAAAGAGCTTGTAACATGTGTATCTTAACAAATAAAAAAAAACTTTGAAAAAAATTGAAAGTCGATATAAATGTACATCTACCTACATAATTTGCATATTGGATATTTAATTTTCTTTATTTATGAAAGTTAAATTTCATTTATTTTTATTTTGGACCAGTATTTCGCCATCAAAATTTTGCAGTTAATTACCATGAAGTTTTCTTTTTTTAATATTTTTTTGTAAGAGTTTTTTTAAATATTGCACACATGCAAAAGCAGTGACTTTCTACAGCAAATTAGCATCCGGTTGCCGGTCATGATCAGATCAAAATGGACGGCTCAAGTTGCACCGTCGCTCGTCGAGGGTGACGGTGCTGTCATGCAAGCAAAGTCCCATTTCAAAAGTCGCTCGCTCGAGCGACTCGGCTGTATAGACGAGCTCGCTCGAGCGACTCGGCTTTCCTCTGTTCTCTTCTGCATGCTCTCTCCGATCGCAGCTCTCGCTCTCTACTAGTTTCCTTCACCGCCGGCTGCTGCTCCGTTTCTCCAGAAACCCCTTCAAGAGAGAATAGGTAACAGTCTCCTCTTGATCTCATCTGACCCCTTGATCGTTTGGTTTTTGTCTCCTTTTTCCGTTTGGCTGAGTAGAAGAGCTCCCCTGTTTTCGTAAGCGCGCACTCTGTTTCGGAAAAAGCAGAGCACGGGGTTCTCCTCCTTTCGGGGGCGGAGGGAGGGGGTGGGGGGAAAGTTTTCGTTTTGGTGCTCGTTCTGACTTCGTGCTGTTTCGCCAAGAAATGGGGTCCGTCTTTCTTTTCTTTCTGGAGGCCGATCACTTGCGTTTTGTGTCCGTGGGCTGATCGGGTCACGTCTTTCTTGTCTTCCGGGTACCGTCCGGCATGACTGGACTCCCCTGACGATGTCGACGTCTCGCGGCTTGTATCTCGACCACGGTCCGCTTCAACCGGCTGAGTTGAACCCGTGTCTGTCTGTCCGCGTGTGGCCATTTTTGGCTGCTTCTTTTCCCGAAAAGAAACAGGAAATGACCGACGCTGTCTTTTAATTTCTGCCGTTGAACGCGACGAGTTTGCCCCCTTTTTTGTCATCAGCTGAATCAACGGCTGACGGAGAGTTTGGCGTTTGTGGGGGTTTGCCAAAAGATAAATTTTCAACTAAAATATTATATTTTCCTTGCAAAAATTTTTGCCTTAGTTTTAAGAAATATTGGGGGACCGAGGTGACGTGGGCTTCCACCAGGCAAAAGTGCAGTTCAGATCGCTGGCGGGCCTAGGGGGGGCTGTTGGTGCGTTGTAATATCGGGAAACAATTTGGTTTTGCATCAATCAACAGAAACGGTTATGTCATGTTTGGTTTTTTTGAAAGGATTGAGGTAGTATCAAGCTCTTTGTTAGCAGTTAATGCATGCATATCTGTCTTTGTTAGTAGTTAATATGTGACAGAATGTTGTGTGCCATGTACACACTTCCTAAACCACCTAGACTTCATTGCCACTGATTGTCAGGGTTTGTCATCACAATCTTTGCGTAAATGGCTGCCAGTGGCAGTGGGGCCTCCGACGGCCTCGAAGCTCACTGTACAATCCACGACAGCATGAGAGGGAAAGTGCAGTGCAATTACTGTGGTAAGGTAGTGAGCGGAAAGTTCCGTCTCAAGTGTCACTTGGCAGGCGTGAGGGGAGACGTGATTCCCTGCACAGAAGTTCCCGCAGATACAAAGAAACTATTTCACGATAAGGTAGTTGAACAAAAAGACGCGAGTAACAAGGCTTTTAATAGGGAAGTCCTTAATCTGGGCACACAGGAGACTCCCTCGAAGAGAAAGAGGGGCCCAGGCACGAATGGCTGCACACCAAGAAAGAGTCAATCTACCGAAAGTGCAGGTTCAAGGAAGAGCGAAGAGATAATTAGCATATCAGAAGATGGTTCGGAACACCTTTCTCCACTTTCAGAAGACGTAGGTTTATGGGAGAGGACATTTCGTGAAGGCAAAGAGTACAGATCGTCAATGCGCGCCCGACTTGTTGGCCGGTTCTTCTATGAAAATGGTATTGATCTTAATGCTGTCAATTCTCCTAGCTTCCAGGAAATGATGAATGCTATGGTTGGCAATGCTCATAGCGATGACGAGATCCCCAGTTACCAAGAGTTGAAAGGCCCGATCCTTCAGGAAGAAGTGAAAGAAATGAGACAGTATGTCCAAACGGTTAGGCAATCATGGGAGACTACGGGGTGCAGCATCCTGCTGGATGGATGGATAGATGAGAAAGGCAGGACCTTAATCAACTTTTTGGCAGACTGCCCGAGAGGTCCGATTTATCTCTCGTCAACTGATGTTTCTTCTTGTGTTGGTGATGTTGATGCCTTTCTGTCAATATTATATGGAGTAGTTGAGGAGGCTGGACTTGACAATGTTGTTCAGGTCGTGGCGTGGTCATCGGAGAGTTGGCTGGAGGATGCAAGCAGGCAGTTCATAGAAAGATACAAGACAGCTTTGTGGAGTGTGAGTGCTTCTTACTGCATCGAACTCATGTTGGAAAAGATTGGGATGATGAGTTCCGTCACAGGAGTGATGGAGAAGGCCAAGACTCTCGTAGAGTTCATCCACACTCACGCAGCTGGCTTGGAACTAACGAGCACACAAACCCTTGGCCATGAACTTATCAAGCCCCAGAAGATAATGTCAGCTATCCCATATATGACATTGGAGAATATTGTATTGGGAAAGAAGAAATTGAGGGAGATGTTCCGGTCATCCGCATGGAGCACCTCAGTTCTGGCTTCGAGTGAGGAGGGAAAGAAGGTAGCGGACCTGATAAATAATCCCTCTTTCTGGTCTGGAGCCAGAATGGTCTTAAAGGCAACGGTGCCATTGTTGCGTTTACTGTGTTTCATTCGCAGGGATGATATACCGCAAGCGGCGTACCTATATGAAACTATGGATCAGGTGAAAGAAACAATTAGAAACGAGTTTAAGAAGAACGAGTCCATGTACATGCCCTTCTGGAAAATAATTGATGAGGTTTGGAATACCGATCTACACAGCCCACTCCATGCTGCTGGATATTTTTTGAACCCAAGTCTCTTTTATTCGAGTGACTTTTACTGCGACGGAGAGGTGGCCTTTGGCCTCCTGTGTTGCATGGTGCTGATGGCTCATGATCGTGAGACTCATGCCTTAATCTCGTTTCAACTTGACAATTACCGACATGCCGAAGGTGCTTTTGCAGAGGGGAGTGCTGCTGCCCAAAGGAACATTTCCCCAGGTAGGACAATCCCTCATCTTGCTTGTGAGCTTTTCTTGTTCTAATAATGCTGTATTCAAAGATACTTAATGTGACTTTGGGCCGAATTGGGTGCAGTGGACTGGTGGTCTAGGTTTGGAGGAGAATGCCCTGAGCTGCAGAGGTTTGCTATCCGGATCTTTAGTCAGACCTGCGACGGTTCTTCAAAGTACGGGCTAAAAAAGGACATGGCCGAGAAGCTTCTTGACGGTGGAAGAAACCGTGCGGATCAAGAGGAATTACAGGACCTGACATTCTTGAGTTACAATCTTCACCTGAAGCAATTTCACTCTAAAGCTGGTTAGGAACAATGCCTAGCCTGTGAAGATGTCTGGATGGATTGTGGGACGGGGGATGGAATGCCTGGAAGCATGAGCGCAGATGATGAGTAGGTGGTTCTTTTTGTGGGGCAAGTTTGGAACTTGACGCAACTAGGACCAATTTTCCAGTTGGCTCATCTTCGGGAAATGGTGAAGATGTTATCTGCGATCGATTTTCCGTGAGACCGACGGATCCTTAATTTTCTTGGCGTGTTGGTATTTACATGTTTTGATAAGAAAATGGTTAAGTCCATTTTTGTTCTCCATACTCTTGTTGAAATGTGTTATTGGGTTATCTGACTTGTTTTTTTTTTTGGTAATAGAGTTTCCTTCTTCGTAATATTTTTTTTTGCAATTGAGTCCTTCCATTTCATGCAATCTATATTCTTGACATGATAAATACGATGTGATCAAAATTAGCATATGGGCGTTGAAGTGGGCACGCCGTATGACGAGAAAATCAGAAAAAGAGTGACATGAGAGGCAAAGAAAGAAGGGGGGAGAGGAGTGCCGTCTTGGCCACTAGTAAGGGCCGGTAACGTTTCCCGGTGGTCATGCAAGGGTTGTCGGCCCTCCTTTGCCATCAAAGACAGCCCATCGGAACTCCGGGTATGATCTAGGTGAGTTTGCCCTGGTCGGCCTTACCTAGTTCTAAGTGGTGAGACCCTTAATCGAATTCGGTCCCCAAGGCCCCATTAATGGTCACGAGGGACTAAATAAGGATGGAACGACCCCCTTCAAGGGCTCTCTGTCTCTTGAACTTTTTTGGCATATTGCCGCTTCATGGCAATTTGAGTTTGATATACTCAGGATGATCCATAAAATATGAAAAACCAGGGCAATTTTTCCCCATATCAGCAGTGTCACACATTGACTAAAATCATCGAGTTACTATCAAGTCTTGATCGTGTTTTATTAGGCGCTCCGGGAGCATTCCGTGATCATCCACCCAATCAATCATGAAGTATGGAGTCGCACAATCTTGTTGTGCGAGGTCCGAATTAGGAATAGTATGAACCGATTAGCTGATTATCCTTTCGATGAAATATGAACAGTGTGCTGGCGGTTTGGAGAAAAAGATGAAGGAAAGATCACAAGCCGCCTAGTTTTTATAGGTAATAAGAAAATAAATATACATAAATTAGGTTATGATGATCAAAACCATCCTAAATTAGTGCTTCTCTACACGTTGACGCGTGACGCCTTTTGGTAGTCACATGATCCCCATTTGTTTCTTTTGATGATATCGCGATATCCTCAATTGGCAAAGGGACCCATGTATGACTGGAAAACTCTCTTTGGTCATTTTGTGGTGTGCCCCATTTGTTGTCCTTACATGAAATTTTCACGACTCACACAACAAATGGTAAAAAGGTAAAAACATTAAAAAATCCATACAATTAAAACATATGTATTATTTTCCTGCAGATAAAAAACCCTTCTCTTTGCCCAGTAAATATAACCAGCATAACATTCTATTTACCAAAAGATATTATTATTTTAAGGAAAAATTACCCAATCGATCATAAATTTATTGCACGTATGTTAATTCAGTCATAAATTTTTTAATTATGTTAATTTAGTCCTGATTCTTAGCGCGAATAGAGATGGTCACGACAAAAAACACATGGCCGCGGTAACACAAGACACAATGTTTCTTGCGTGGTTAAAATTAATTTCACCTGATTTTCATGGACATGACATTACACTGTACGTAGCTGAAAACCCCGCGCGGTCTCCGCCTGTCCCTCCGATGGAGATCGTGTCCGAATCACCTTTACGTACGTGTACTCGCGCGATGCATGGTTGCGGGGCGTGCGGAGGAGGATCTTGAACCGCGTGTTCAAACGGAGGAAGACCGCGCGACCCACGGGTCGGGAAAAAGGCCAGGTGGGCGAGCCGCGAGCGCGGGCGCCCCGAGTAAACGGGGACGACGACGACACTCGATCGCTGCTGGTTCTTGTCGTGTCTCGCGTCGCTCCACAACGTGGGATGCGACAATTGGCGAGCGCTTTCTCACCTGACACCGAGCCTTTTTGTTTAAAGAAAAGTCTCGACGCGATTCATTCGCGCGGGAGAGGAAATAATTAATGGGAGTTGGTTTGGTTGGGACAGAAAGGCCATGGATTTCTGCAGATGGGTCGGGTGCTCTCGTCGTCCTCGTTTAAAAAATTCAAAAGAAACACCGGAAATTCCGAAGTCCTGGAGCTTCGCGAATGGATGGGACCAGCAATGAGTAACGAAATGGTCAAATTCCTCCTCCCCCACCATGAAGTCTTGAAAAGGCATCTTGGGCTACTTCGCTAGAGTCTGCCCGAGAAAAGACAATCTTAATTTCTGCTACGCACTGTCCGTTTCACGCCTCCACGCAGAGTCAAGACCCCACCCCACCCTTGCCTTCTCGGTCTAAATTTTTAGTTGGGGAGTGGTTGCGGGTGCTCCGTGTTTTTCAAGGTTGCTTCCTTTCCTAATCTTCTTGAAAATGCCCTTTCGCTGGTTTGGCCGGAGGAAAGGAACCAGCTTTGCGAGAGCCTATATAGCTATAAGCTATTCTCTAATCTCGCACACGCGCTGCACGACTGTGGCTTTTTGTCCTTTTCTGGTGGCGCCAGACGACCGAGCGCAGAGCTAACGAAGCTTTTGACTTGGATTTGAACTGGCCTAGAGAGAGAGAGAGGAAAAGCGGCAGCGCAGCATCCCGGTGGAACCAGGAGCATTCGAGCCGTGTTTTGAGCGGAGGGAAACTACTTTTGATGGTTTCTGGGTTGCGGCATTTTCCATTACTCCTTTCGCGTCTTGTCAGAGAACTGAAGATCCATCTTCTTCGTCTTCTTCCCCGCGCCGGAGCATTTGCCTCAGAAAGGTCTCTCCTTTTTCTTTCTTTCTTTCTTTCTTGCGCGGAAAAAGCTTGGCGACAGTACCTCTCTCGCATGAAAATTTTTGTCTTTTTAATCTTCCGAAAGGAGAACGACCCACATCACGTGTTGGGTCGGGTTCCTTTTTTACGACTCGAATCAGAATGTATATTCAAATAGAAGTGGGATGCTGATGCTGTTGCTGATAGTGACGGATCAAGAGTGGGGATGCTGATGGTTTTCGGCAGCCATGGACCACTCGCTGAAGATCCCTCCTTTGGATTGTTGTCTACTTCCTCCTCCTATTCTATTTTCTCTTGTCTCGTGGTTCTACATTGGTGTCGTGCTGTCGCTAGCTTTTAGCTCCAATTACCTTTGTTTCTTTCATCTTTCTTTTACTTGCTTCGAGCTGTTTGGCTCACAATCCTCTCCTGTGATTGGCCGGAGATCTTGACAAAAGCAAAATCATTTCCTTTCTCTTTGCCTGATATCTTCCTCTTCTTCTTTTGTCTCTTGATTTGCTCAATAATTTAATGCCCGAGTCATTGAACTTCCTACTTGCATTTTCTGTGAGATCTTTTTGGGGGTCGTTGCCTCGTGTTCGTTCTGCCCAGTCTTTGAGTGGGTAAACAAAGTTCCGTTCTTTTTATATATTCTACTTTTTTTATGCACTCCACAGTCCTATGATTCTTTTGTTTCACTTCATGCATAGACTGTTTAGTGTGATCTTCATCAAAGTGAAAAATGGTCCCCTATATTTGAGATCCTCCTGCATCAAGTCATTCCCCCCTTTGTACCTTCCTTTTTGAGTTCCTTTGTGAATGTTGCGCTTTGAAGCAGAAATTTTGGGGTACATTTGAATGGTTGCTGTGAAAACAACTTTTTAGGTCGCGTTGAAAGTGATTGGTAGTTTTGCATTCATGACGAGCTTGACTGATTTTATTGCTTGGTTCACAGGTGTCACAGCACCTTCCTCCCATAACTGCAATATTATTTCTAAAAATGTCTCTCCCACAAATTTATGATAGATTTCTTGCGTTATAAATTGGGTAAAGAATGCAAAAGTTTAGTCATTTGACTATCTGGTAGGATTGCAGGTTTCTCAGGTTTCTCTTGGGTCGACGATGATGCACAGCGATGATCTGCGAATGTGTTCCAAGATACTTCTTATGTGCTTTATGGCATAGTGGCCAAACTCCCGGCTTACAGGATGTGTGACTCACCGTCCCTCGGTTGTTCGCAAAATCAGTAATGGAGATATCTTATTTTCCTTTTTCCCCCCTCTTTATGGATGCTTCTGGTTTTTTTATGTCGCTGAGATCCGTTTCTGGAATTTCTTTAATTACAGAAGCCATTCTCTCTCCGAATGCTCTCATTCTGGTACAGTTGGTTGGATTTCGGAAACTTCATTGGATAAGCTCCATCTTCAGAGAGATGACGGTTCCTTATTAAATGTACAACTTTTGCGTTGGTCGGAATTTGTCTTCCCTCTACTATTTACATTTGCATTTGCAATCTTACCGCTGTGTTGATTCTGAAGGCTAGAGATTCTGATAATGAAACCGGACGTCCTGGATTATCTACCGGAAGAAACAGTACCTGCCCTTACAGATTCCAACTTGAGCTGGATGTAAGTTCTTTTCTCACTGACATATGCATTCTGCACAATCTGCTATATGCTCAAGGCTTTGAGCAAATATAGTTGGTTCCTTCCATTTCCCTTGCATTCTAGGTGGCTGTTGGTCAGAGTCAGTAACTTTGGTTGTTGCCATCTTGACCAAATTTAGGATTTCCGATGTCAGTTTGTGATTCATTTGGTGGATATAGATTATAAAATTATGTATATCTCTCTGCATGTACTTGAGATGCTGAGTTTTGTTTGGTAGGTTGAGTATAATTATGAGAGTAAAAATAAGGAGGCATCATCTTTCTATGTGAGAGGTGCATTATCTCAACACTCCCCATAGCTTACTATATCTGACATATCCTGTGCGGAACTATGTTGGAGATGACCATTTTTATATTGGTTGCAGAGTTACTCATGCACCGTATTCTCTTTTTAAACTGTAATTAGCAGCAGTTCTTTTGCAGTTTATATTCATCCTCTCTTTGATGACAATATTTGAGATAAATGAACGGTTGATTTCAGAACTACAAGGAGCCTTTGAAAATTACCTAATTTTCTTTTTTTCATTTCGGCTTTTGGTTGACTTTCCTTAGATTGCCTAGTATTTCAGGACAGAAGATGGCCATCATCTTAAATGCATATGGCTGTTCTATTGACTTGAGCTTCTCCATATCTCCTAGACACAGGTGTCATGACCATTCTAATGGTTATGTAATGGAATTTGGTTGCTGCAGGTACTGAAACTTCAAGAGCAGCTACGAGAAGAGATAGAACTGCATGCAGTTTTGGAACAAGCAATCGAGAGAAGTGCTGTAAAATTATCAAAACCTTCATGTCTTCCTCATCAGGTTAAGTACCTATTCCATTTATTCTTTGGGGATATAGTTTTTGATATCTTGTGGATGATAGTATCCATGCCATCGTGCTCCTTCAAGTAACTTTCAGAGGAAAATTTTACCTCATTTTGATCACTCCTGTGTATGTCAGCATCAGATACAAACTGGAGAAATGTTGGTTTTTACATTTCAACACCCCTGTCTAGTTTTATTTTTATTGTTATGTGATATTATTCCCATTTTGAGATCCATGGGTAATCTGTTAAGTTATGAGAGCCAATATTTATTAGGGAGTTCAACGACACGATCTGCATACTTTTTTGCATTTTTCTGTTAGTTTGTGGTTCTGGAAAATAGTTTTTTTCTGTGCGTTCAAATCTGTTTGCCTTCATGGAACAGATGCACAAGATATGTAGTTTCAGACGATTCAACTATTACTAAGCCAAAGTCAAGGAACTATTTGTTTGTTGTTAACTAAAAATAGGGAATGCTGCCTTCCCACAGAACCTTGCTTTACAAAGAACAAATCTCGTTGGCTTGTGAAGAATCATGCTAAATATGATTGTCTGCTTCTTGACAGCTTAAGCTTTTGGGAACAATAGGTGTCTCACATGACATCAGAGCACATGTTAAGAGTTTGAATCTTTACTTTTATTGTTATTCTGACAATTTCCCAATAATTTGTCTCCTCTTTTAACTGTTAGCAATGCTAGATATCCAATTTGGGTCCGTTTATTGACATTTAAAGGTTTTAGGGAAAACAGTGGTCTCATCTGGCCATCTGCAAATTTTTGATTGTGTAGAGGGAGAGACGAGCTCTTGAGGGATCAAATCTTCCTTACAATTGATGAATGATGGTTCACTTATTCAGTATAAGGACTACGGAATAATTTATCTTGTTTCACAAACGGAAACACGACATAGCAGATTGCATTTTGTCGGTGGGCTTTGCTGATGTTTTAATTCTGTTTCTGATCCAGGCCTTAATATTGGTAAAATCCTTCCTTATGTACAGGCTCAGGAACTCCTTTCCAATATTGCGATGTTGGAACTCGCAGTTTCCAAACTCGAACATGAGATAGTCTCTTTACATTTCCAACTAAGTCAAGAAAGAAATGAACGGAGGCTGGCTGAATACCGTCTGAGGCACTCTTCCTTGGAGGAGAAGTCTCTTTGTTCCTCGGGCATTTTGCAAGTGCTGGTAATTCACATACTTTCAGTTAAATCTACTTGCTCCCAATTGTCACAAATCCTTTAATTTTCGTTTTGGAGTTCTCTTCTCATTTTTAATTGTCGTTAGCTTTGGTTTATTTGTTGACGTACGCATCAGATAGAAAGTGCTTATGGAAGTCATCCTTGATAATAAAGTAAGTGCTGATTAAGAAGTGGAAAGCAACTTTGTGTGGAGTTGGGTGGTTGGGATCTTTGCATTAGGCATCTGAAAGTCACTTATCTTCATAGGATGTCTAATTATATGCAGGTCATGTGTATTGAACCCAGACACTTATGTGAACATAGACATGACATCATTTGACAATGAGTTATATTTGAATTGCCATATGTCCCAACATCATAAAGCGTCCTAATTCTCTGTAAGATTTTTGAAGACATGCATATGCATTATTTGATTGCATAAGTTTTTGGTGGTGTTATTTGACTTTGGACATATGACATTTCCTCGCATCAGGACGAGGATGGCTCCTCTGCACCTCTCTGCGATAACATAGGGTCTGATGCAAAACATGGTCAAACTCAAGATAGTAGGAAGCTACCCAGGGAATTGCCACCTAAGGGCCTTTGGGATTATCCCAACCTACTGTCTGAAGAGATGGTCAGATGTATGAAGAATATATTTATCACACTGGCAGATTCTGCGTCGTCATGCCAGTTCTCTACATCACAGGGCCACCTCTCACCTTTGTCTCCACATGGGCATCTTTCCAACTCATCGTGGTGGTCATCATCTGAACGCTCAGTCATTTCATCCTGGGTGCAAAGCCCCCAAGTTGATGTACAAAGTAACTTGGACGTGCTGGCCTCAGATAATGCTTGTGATCCATACCGAGTACGCGGGAAGCTAAGTTGGGGAGATGTAGGAAATTATGGGCAGGCATCCGAAGTTTCTTGGATGTCTGTTGGGAAAAAGCAATTGGAATATGCCTCTGGAGCTTTGAGGAAGTTTAGGTTAGTCTTGATCTAATACGATACCAATTTAACTGTCTTTATATAAGATCTAGTTTATGGTCATACTAGAAGGGAACACTTCTTTTGGCTCCTAGAGTGGTTTATGTTCTTTGTCAGGTATTTGTCCTAAATTCAATATAAACGGACTATTGCTGTCAGGATGTTATCTTTGGTTTTGGTTATGTAGACAAATTTTCTGCAAAGGAGATGTGGCATGATAGGTAGAAGGCTCCAGAATGAACTTTTAACCTAACAGATGGAAGTTGATGTCATGTTGCATTGTGGAGGATTTGCATGCGCACAAATGTGTGCATTTGGCTGAAATTATGAGTGGTTTGCTCATTGTACGGTAATCAACAGTCATGCTTTCTTGAGCTGTTTGTAGATAAGATCGTCTTCATAGGCGATTGTCTCTTGCATTTATCATATAGTTCAGCCGCTGCGTACAAGAAAACAGGAAACAGTTCTCTTGATCTATCAGATTTTTTACATGTTTGGAGCTTACTGATCATTGTAGATCTATAAATGTGAACAGGACACTTGTTGAGCAGCTTGCCAAGGTCAACCCAATCCACCTGAGCAGCAACGACAAACTTGCCTTTTGGATCAACTTATACAATGCAATGATCATGCATGTAGGTCATTGATTTCCATCAAACCGTGGAATATCTTGCTTATGTTGTGTCCTCAGTTTGGCAGGTGTCTAGTTGCTGTGCTACTATAGTTTAGACAGTGCTTTTCAAGTAGCATATATGGGATGGTGACACCTGGTTCTTGGCCTGTTTTCTCATAGTTTTCTTCCCCTGTTTCTCGTTAGTTAATTGTACACTCTTAAAAAACTTAGCATTATCAAGTACCTGTGAACTATGAAATTACGGATGGGCAAAAGCAATGTGAAACCCAAAACTTTTTGAACAAGAAAAACTTCACATTCTGTCTCAGCAACAAGCAATACTTAAAAGTATATAAACAAGAAAATAAAGGGGGAAACATAATTTAGCCTCATAGGAATTCTGGCCCATGCATTGCACGGACATTGTTGCTAATATAAAGAATATACTGGCGAACAGAATTTAGAAATTTGTGAAGAAGACTTTTGTTTTCCACGTAAAGACATAAAACAATGTTTAGACAAACAGCTAAATCCACATCTACATCCATGGAACATGCACACTCACCCTTCCATCCACATGTACAGAGATGATTTTCTAAGATTTTGACTTTAAGCAGGCTTACTTGGCTTATGGGGTTCCAAAGAGTGATATGAAGCTGTTCTCGTTGATGCAGAAGGTTTGTATCTATCCTTTCTAGATTTATTTTCTTCTCATGGTCTGTCAACTTGTGTGATCTCTTATGAATATCATGATCAAGGAAATTGCTTTTTCATTTTCCTGGACCAATATGTTGTGCCATAAGGGAGAACGCGTGTTTTACATGCCTTTCACGAACCATGATGTGTGCGTTACCCTCATTGGGCGATAACAGAAAGCTGTCTCATGAGAAGTCAAATTGTCAGTTCAAGAACCCTTTTAGGTGGCACATGGTGAGTGACGGGAGCAGATGCTGACTTAACTTTTGAGCCAATTTTCTGCTTACAGTATACATGGCTGGAAAGTTATTCCTACTGGCAGCTTTTAGGTTGCATGTGTGCTTTGGTTTTGAATATAAAAGAGAAAATAAGATCACTAACACTGCAAAATTTGATAGATTAGCCTACATCAAAGATGAAGAATCAGATGAAAGGCATGACTAAAGAAACTGTCGGTATTGCTTGGAGCTATCAGTAGTTTCGTGACTTCCAAGTTTATGGCTGAATAACCAAGTACAGAAACAATTTAGGTTACCTCCGGTCACCAATTCCGTGTCCTAGTTATAAGTGGAAGCTTTGTTTATGCAGAGTATACAAATATCTATAGCTGAATGAAACTCCATCTTTCTTCTGCTTTTCCAATTGTTGAGTTTTTAACTTTTCTCCCTCTACTCTCGGTAGTTCATTATTATTTATTATAGAGGGTTTTCTTTCATCTCTTAGTTTTTTTCCCTACATGGCATGGAGGACCTGCAATTCTGGGCTGGTGTGAAGGTGATATGGTTGGTGTTAGTTTTTTGTATGGGATCAAACGACAGAGTAGAATTAGTAGTGGGATCATATATTTGTCATCCCTTTCTTAGTTATTTTGGAGTGGTGCTCGTAGCCATAAAATAAGATAATACAATGATAGCATGCAAATTGGCGGCTGACAAGAAAATTTTTTGAGGTACAGTTGGAAGTTGGGAACAATGTAAAATGAGGTTGAACGCCTGTCCTCAATTTGATGCCTAAGGAAGGTTTTCGCTCGTCGAAGATTCTATTATTTTGACTGATAAATTATTCTTGTATTGTGTTTAGATAGATGGCATATTCGTCTTGAGTGGATGATGGTTATTGATGTCCGGTGAGCATCAGCCATGGTCAAATTAACTTACATGATAGCACCGTGTGTAGATGTTTGCAGCAAGGCCAGGTCTACTTGTTCATCAAGTATTGGAAGTGCTAAAAAATGCTGCATAATGTTGAATGATGCTAGCGAAAATATGAAAATCGTACATTAATCATCTTTCCTGCAGGCAGCATATACTGTGGGAGGCCATTCTTTCAGTGCAGCAGTTATTGAGTATGGAATTTTGAAGATGAAACCACCTCTCCATAGGCCACAGATTGTATGGTCCTGCCTTGGATATGATGTGTCATTGCTTATTAAAAGTTCTCGCCTTGCATGATTTTCTGACTGTCATTCCCATTGATAATAATCAGGCTTTGCTCCTCGCTCTTAACAAGCTAAAGTTATCTGAAGAGCAACGAAAGTTTGCTGCCGATGTGTCTGAACCGCTTGTAGCATTTGCTCTCAGCTGCGGAATGTACTCATCTCCTGCGGTAAGATCTTGAATTTTTCCCTAGGTGATGTTTGACTTTAAAGAGAATATTATACCATACTTAAAGAAACAAATTCAGGTTCGGATCTACACTGCCAAGAATGTGAGGGATGAGCTACAGGAAGCACAAAGAGATTTCATCAGAGCTTCAGTTGGGGTTAGCAGCAAAGGGAGGTTATTGGTGCCAAAGATGCTACATTGCTTTGCCAAGGGATTCGTGGACGATGCTAACTTAGCTGTATGGATATCACACTACCTCCCCCCCCATCAGGCGGCCTTTGTGGAGCGGTGCATGTCACAAAGGCGTCAAAGCCTTCTTGGTTCTCGCAATTGTGGAATTCTTACCTTCGACTCCCGCTTCCGTTACCTATTCCTGCCAGAGAAAATTCATTTTGACAATGCTTGTTCATAGTTACTTTGGCTAGCCTTGGCAAGATTGGTAAGGTCGTGGCAACAATGCCTTCGAGGAGGCTCTGTATCATTTCGTCTTGTATATCACAAGATGGCTGCAGCCCGTGCAGTTTTGGTCTTTGCTCTTGAAGCCCAGCCGTAGTCTTTGATGATGTACATTCTGTTAGAGAAACTCTGACCGACAATTGTTAAATAAGATGTTCAAACCATTTTTCCCGCTGATACTGGGAAAACATAATGACAATGTTCATATTGGAATGGTAGTGAAGCCAATAAAAGAGTAGTGAGGGTGAGACGATGAGAGGTTGCTTATTTGCCGAATTACTGCAGTGTCGTCGCTTAAAATAATGAAACGAAGTCACTAATTGGTATGCTAGTAATGGTCACAGGTGTCTTTACACTTCTAAGAGGTGATCATGGGACTAACTGTTAACACTACTTAAGCATTGATGCTTATCCTGCATTGTGAAAATCGTGCTTGTTATTTGCACTGTTCCCTAACACAAGCATTAGCCTTGAGCTTAAGTGAGTGACTGCAGGATCTTTGAAACTTCCCATGAAAGAATGTGTCATAAGGTTGGTCATTTATTCCACATACATTTGCTATCAGGGACAAGATTTCTCAAAATGTATTCTCATTTCCCAGGCAACTCACCATTCCCTCTCTTCCGTTGTTTGAACTCTACGCACGAAAGAAAACGGAAAGGTTAGGTTGGTAATCTCACTAACGGAAACGGTGATTCCAAACACTAAGTGAGAAGCTTTGCTAATGTCAAAGTTGCCTGAGCTCTAGTACTTTTGCGCAACCAACTTGAAAAGCCATAAATGTATGGACGGAAAGTTTGGTGTAGAAGCCCAGTATCTGGCATTGTCTTCATTCGTTAGTACACGACAACTAACACTATTGGTACCACGGGAATGTACTCAACCCACAAGCAGATTCAAGTCCTCTTTGATATGTAACGCCAATAATATGTGGCAACAGGTTCCTATTTCTTGATGCTTAGGCCACAGTATGGCTTTCTCCTCTTTTCTACACTCGTCTTCACAACTATTTAGCAGTATGGCACTAACGAATTAGGATTATTCCCACAAAAACTTGGATGATTGTTCGCTGAGCACTGACCATTCGCATTTGCTGATCAAACTTCCAGCTTCAGACCTTTGAAGAAAATTTTCCGACTTAATGTAGGAGAAATGAACGATGGCTTAAACATTCTAGGCCCAAAACTTCTGTATTTTCCCATTTCAGGAAGTTCACAGAAAGCTAGTAGGAAAAGAAAGAGCGAGAATTTTCCAACTAGCATACTGTCAAGCATACTGTTCCACAGAGCAACAGGGAGAATCATGGTGAATAAGTGGTGTGCACACTGCCCGAGCAAACCTCGAGATTAATATTTCATCTGTGTTTGAATTGTAACCTTGGGACAAGAGTAAAGGTCTGAAGAGTACACACAGAGCACCTGTTTCTTGTCGAAAGAAGTCCCGTAGTTGGTGCTTCCACTCGGAAGTCAGAAAAACCTATACAGCTTGCCCAGCAAACCTTCCGAAGAGCAGAGGTCGGAACCGGCCGAAACTTCAATCTGGGAAGTGAGAGATTAGACAGCATGCACAGGAACATCAAAATGTTTGTAATTGAAAATTTAGATAGTACGGAAGAAATTCTTAAGTCTCAGGGAGAACATCCATTAGCTACACTTAAATGCGCATGATAAAATGTTATGCGTACGAAAAAAAGCTTAAATCCTCAAATGCACTATTACTTCTATTCTTAGTAATGTTAGGGAGAATAGGTGAAGAGTATGAAGCATACATCATTCTCCTCAACACAATAACCGATATCATAGGATTACTACGATGATCTCACAAATCATAGAGACATTGTGCTAATCGCTCTCTCTAGTACTGGAGTCAGCATGGTTCCCCTCTATTAAAAATCCAACTCCGAAAGATAATCCACATAGTTGGTATTTAACGAATGGTCCACACATGATGTAATTAACCTAAGAGAATGCATGTAGCAAAAATTGAGCTGTAAAGAGAAGCTCGATGGCAATTGGGGGCCAGAACTCAATGAAAGATTTATTGGTGTTCTATTCTAACTATCAAATAGCTGGGATGATGGAAATCATGAGAAAATAATGGCTCTGATTTCATTCAATGTGTATGAAGAACAGATGATGAGTGAGGTTCCACTGTAGTCTTACCAGTTTGTGGTTCGATCATTGTCAAGGACCATAATCCTCATCTCCAATCAAATTACAAATATCTGAGCACTCGACCAGACTGCACAGACGTCAAAAGCTGAATTAAACTCTATCCATCATGAAGAAGCATGCTAATATAGGAGAGGGAAATATACAATGGCATGGTTAAGTGCTGATCCTGAGATGAGGTGGAGAGAGGGAATGAATAGTATATTACCAGTATTTCCTGCTGCGAAAGCCTTGCTTGAAAACCACCAGTGGTCTGCCAAAAAGGAAACAGAAAATTAAGGAAAAAGAAAAACCCCTCTGGAACGTACAGATTGGAGGGCCTTTTCTCTCAAATGCAAAGATAGGTGATATGTGGCCGGTTGGTGGCAATGAGGTGTATGTATGACGCATATCATATGACCAGTGCAGTAACAAAAGAAAACTAGCAACCTGCGAATGTTCAGGGGGCCTTCGCCAGGAGAGCCATCGCCACCGCGGATGCAGGTGGTGACGCACTTGGTGGTGCACGACTCTGCCTTTCTCGATTTGGGCCTCTGTATCCTGGGCTTCTTGCAGTCCTTGGGAGACTTGCACTCGCCCGACAGCATCTGAGGCACATTCGACAGTGTATCCGACTCCGACGGCTGCGGAACCACCTCAGCCACGCCCGCAGCCGCGGGCCAAGTTATGAGAGCCACAGCCAAGAGCCAGCCAGTTGCTACCTGTCTGGATTTTGTGGGGATGCGGTTGTCAGCAATGCGCCTTGAGAATGAGGGTGCACGTACAAGAGCAGAAGCAGCAGCTGCAGAAGCTGGACTACCAGGGTTGGAGCAATGAACTGGTACTATCATTATCCTCTTTCCTCTGTGTCTCTGAGTTTGCCTCACAAAGACAAGGCCTCGCTCATTTTTTCTGGTCCAATCCCATCCAAAGGCTGGCAGTTTTCTCTTTGAGTTTTCTATTTCTCTGCCTTCTCCTTATCACCTCCACCACAAAATGCAAAGCTAACCAAGTAACCAACAATCTCTCCCCCGGTCTGATATGATCTACGTGTCACCACACATGGCCCAGGATGATCTGTCAGTAGCATGACTTCTTGGGCTCTTCTGTCATTCCTTCCCTGTTCTCATTCCCTCTTCGTGCAATTACATGTAGCAGTGCAGGTGGAGGGGCGATATGTTCAACTTCTTCATGTTTGTCCCGTCAAAATAGACATGAAAGCCGATTAGCTTCCCTGGAGGAGGTACGAGTGATCAATCTGAAGCACGGAACTTTCAAATTTTAGCTTGTCACACCTCGCATTATTAGCTGAAAATTCCTGTTCGGATATCCAATTCACCGAAAATGCACATTGTTCGAGTTTTGGCTTCAAGAGCTGTTTGGACAAAGCTGATCAACTCGCTTCTAACCTCTTTAATAGCAAAAATCTAGCTCTAACTCGGGCTCAGAGGCCCTCAAGACTGCTGTCAAAACCATCACGAATCTCACCAGGTCTGACGGGAAGTACTTCATAAAGACAGCAGTGGTTTAGAGGATTCCTTGCTGCGGCTGAGGGTTGGGAAGAGCGTCAAGAGACACAGGAGGATGTGCCCAGATTGAACTGTGCATTTGCTTGCTCAAGAATAGGCTGTGCTCAGATAAACAATGAGACCAACAAACACATGGACCACATTATCACAATTCCCTGGAGCTTCCGGGCATTACAAATAATAGGAAGAGACCAACTATTGTTCCCTGTATATAACTCTCAAACCATCATATGACACACCCATTTTATAGGAATTACAGAAGATGCTGCGATAGGGAACATGAATGACTTATGTACATCACATGGGAAATACACGAGGTAGAGCTACCCCTGAATGTCCTCAGTGTCTTGACAAAATGGGCATTTTATACCGGACCAACAATTATAATCAGCAAAAAAGTGTGTAAAGATATGTATAGAGCCCCCGTGGTAGACATCACCACTCTTCAAGCAAGAAGTCGAATTCCTTTTAAATTCCACGTGTAATTTCTGACAAGGATCTCATATAGTTGGCCAATTCAGCCTCTTCCAGACTGTACTCTGTAAACTTAAGTACATACAAGTCACCAATATACACAGGGATTGTCAAAAGACACTAGCCTGTGAAAAAAGGGCAAGCAGAACAATTAGATATTGTAACAGCATATATTCACAGGACAGTTAAGATCAATTTTACTGCCCAGATTCACATGCCCAGTAGGGAGATGAATTCTTCAACAATTTCAGGTATTCTTTTCTAGGACTGACAGGGCTGGCGTCAAGTAATTATTTGCTTTATCGGGCAAGTGTGCCACCTACACAAAGGAGATTCAAGACATTATCACTCCCCATACAGCATATCTAGACATGTGGAAACGAAAAGAAACAACCCGATGGTCTTTACCAGTTCATAGAGCTCCCTCCCTTGCTCTGCAACATATTCATGGCATACCTGAACAATCAAACAAAATCACTTGTCTACACTTCCCCAAATCACAATTAGTAGCAATAATAGAGTGTAACCCACATCAAAGCTCTTGTTTCTTGCTGTTGAGTCATGCAACGCTTTCACACAGATATCAGCCACATCCGCACAGCTGATTCCCTGCATTAGAAGATAAACCTGATAAAATCTCAACTATTCCCTTGTCTATAACTTACAATCAAAACTTGTGTTTTCACAAAGAGAAAATAGATCAAAATCAAGGACAACCAGGAAAAATTTTAACACTATCTACATGCAGGAAGATTGATGATCTTCACCTGAGAAATCCGGTTTCCTTGATCAAATATGAGAGCACGTTGACCGCCGGGTTCCTCCTGCAATAATCACTATGAATTCCACAAAAACGGCCATAAAAATTTTAATAACCACCCAGGTAAGTAAAAGGTGTGTGTTGTACTTGGAAACTTTCTGCGAAAAAAATCTATCAACAAAGTTTCCTTGAGAATAAAGCAGAAACATTTAGCCCAGCAGGATACAAGGATCATCCTTGATCTCCAAAAGTCCATCTACGCACTACAGGAACAGAGGATCCACTGGAATACATTCACTACCAAGTTTGAAACCAAAATCTGTTTTGGGTGTTACCATTAAGGGACCAGGGCGAATAATTGTATAACCAAGCCCTGACCTTCTCAAATAATCTTCTCCAGCCTGGACATGAAAACAGGAATCATGAGTTAACAAGTTTGACAATAGAATTTCACATAGAAGTAAGAAAATCTGAAAGGGCTAACCCTCTTGGCTTTCAGAACTTGCTCTCTTCTAGAAGGCTCAATTCCAAGTCCCGTACACGAAACTAACACGAAGTCTGTTTCTTGCCCTGTCTGCAGGTAAGTAAACATGAAATGGTTAATAGACGCCAAAAGACAGTGGGGTTTAGCAAAATAATCCACAAGCTTTATCATTTGCCAGTTAAATAAACATTCCTCAGTTTCATTGTACTACAGACATATCCAAAGGCTTTGCTACAGAACATCTTCAGTCACAACTCAGGAAAGCAGCGTAATAGTGGATAAATCTGGCATAATGGTATTGCTTTTTTGGAAAACTGCAATTCTGCAGACCCTCATCATCTTCCTTTCTCTAACATAACAAGTATTTTAAATTCAGACGACCAAAATCTATTCAAATGATTTCGATGAATATTTTAACAGTTTCTTATGCAGCCAGAAAACATAACGAACTTACAGGCAAGGCCTTCATATATTCCAGAATAAGCTTAAAGCTTCGTAAGTCCTGCATAGTACCTGAAGGTCCTTCTATGGGTCTCTGCAGCACAAAGATAAGCCAAGTATTGGCAGCATTAATCCTTTGGCTCATGTCAGGAAATTCAAAAGGAGCGCTATACCCATACGAAAAGCATTGACGCAAAAAAACTAGGGAAGTTTTTTTATACAAAAGTACATCGTTTAGCGATTCTCAATCACATCACAGGCGCCGTTTGCTAAATAGAACTGACAGCGTGTATTCTGATTGATTACTGGACGAGCTAATGAGTTTTCACCACCAGATTTGATCGGGCACGCTAGGATTTCTAAGATCCAAATTTTGAACAACTGTCCAGCACTTCAATGAAATCCAAACTGTAGGAAAACTTGTGAAGGGAATTATCTTACGATGGTTTAAAGTGGCAGAGACAGAGGACAAGATTAATAAAGATCCTACATGCGCTGCCTCACACAAAATATAGCATAATGCAGGCTTCACCTACCTAGATAGTAGAATGTTGAAACTAGGTAATTCAACAACTACAGTCCAGAGTGGTCAAGACAAAGCAATGGTTGAAAGTGGAAGACTATTCTATCAATCAGTAAAGGGATAGACCTTGGCTAAAAAGAAAAGTTCGGGGATAGACCTGTCTTCGGGGTTCAAATCGAATTGTTAATGTATGCACCAGGAACGGGTCGAATGGAGGATCATCCGGTTTCACTGGACGGAAGGATGAAAATGGTACTCTCACCTGTCAGCTTTACATATCAGTGAGCAGACAGGAAAGAAGAGTCTGACAACTAAAAGCACAGAAAAGAGCAAACATTGTGGAAGTGCAAACAAATTGACGGAAACAGAGTTCATCATAAAAAAGGAGGCGTGCATACCCTGCAAAATCCAACTTTGGTGCTGATTCTCGCAAAGTATAGCTTGCTCTGAGTCGTATCGGCCGAAGGACCTGCTTCAAGAATTAACACGTACGATCTTCCGTTGCCGCCAACAGAGAGGACTAGACCTTCATATCGATCAAGAGTGCGATCCAAAGGAAGCGAGATCTTTTTCGACAGCTCGACATAGCCTCCTCTAGTGAAAACATACCCTGAAACATAGAGTTAAAGTGCTCGAGGAGTCAGGAAGCGTAAATGAGAAATGTACCTTCGTTAACTGATCAAAGTTTAAAGAACTCCAATTCACCTGAGAAAACGGCCTGCCCTGTCTCGGTGAATTCGAACTTGGCGTCCATGCCGGCGTCGTACTTTGTGGCGAGCACGTCCTGGAAGTAGGTCCCCCAACGAACCTGCCATCCCTGGAGAGATTCGGGGGACTTGAACTTGGCGAGGAGGAGCTTGCTCTTGCTGCTGCGGCCTGCGCCGAGCTGGGCGAGCCGGTTGTTGTGGTCCTGGAAGGACTTGGTGAGGTTGTAGACGCCGCGGTGGTCGACCCTGAAGAGGTCGCCGGTGATGGCGGAGCGGGCGGTGGCGCAGTAGATGATCTTCTGGCACCCCTGGACGGCGGCCTTGAGGGAGGCGAGGTCGCCGACGTCGCCGGAGACGACCTCGACGGAGCGGGGGAGGGCGTCGGGGGGGAGCTCGTCGGGCCTGCGGACGAGGGCCTTGACGGAGTAGCCGCGGAGCATGAGCTTGCGGACGAGGATGCGCCCGATGCGGCTGGTGGCGCCGACGACGAGGACGGTGGTGGACTCGGCGGCGGGGATGGCGAACTCGCGGAGGAGGAGGGCGGCGTCGCCGTCGTCGTCGGAGAGGGAGGTGCGGGAGATCTGTCCGAGGCCGGAGAACTTGCGCCAGACCTCGTCGAACATCTGCCGCGACCGCCGGCCAAGGCCCACCGGGTCCACTATGGACACCTGCTGCTGCTGCTGCTGCTGAGCTGGAGCCCCGCTCGCCTTCGCCTTCTTCACCGCGGCCTTCTTCGGGTCGCTGCCGCGATCGCCGCCGCCGCCAGCGCCGCCGCCGGAACCGGAAGCGGAAGCTCTGGTTGAGGCGACGAGCTTGGCTCTGGCTCGGGCATTGCCGGGGGAGTTGGGCTTGGGGAGGGAAGCGATGCCGAGGAATTCCGACTTGAACCGGACGAAGCTGCTTGCGCCCGACATTATCGCCGTCGTCGTACCCGCGCGAACAGCGGTCGTTGTTGTTGACGACGACGACGCCGACGCCGACGATGTAAATGTAAGAAGGAGAAGGAGGAGGCGACGTGTCACGCTGCGGGAAACAAGCGTGAATTGGAAGCGCGACGAAGGCCACAGAAATGTGTGTGTGTGTGTGGTTTTGGCTGGGAAACTTGCAGAATCGCGCCACGTGGACCCGCTCCTCTCTTCTTCTTCTTCTTCTTCTTCGGATATTCCTTTTTGTTTTTGTACGTAAGGACTACGAAATCTTGTGGATAATGATGACTCGTCTTTTTGCAAACTACAAAAAAATAATAAATAAAAAAGATGAAAATGAAATTATGCCCAAGTTTTTGCGAGGCCCTCAAAACATTATCTTTTGATATATGACGAATATGAGTGATTGAACTTGCAAAATAATTAGCAATAATCAATGCCTGCAAACGAGCAACACGGCCATGGGCGCGGAACGATGGGAGGACGACGGACCGACCCGCGAGGCCAACAGAAAGCCGAAGCTCGAGCGTTCGCGTTACGAAGGTTTAACTCGTGTTTGTCCCGGTCACGTACTCTTTATCTTCGTCAGGAGTCGTCGTCGTAATCTCGTGTACCGCATCCCGAATCCACACCATTGGATGAATTGGCACCCAACATCGTCGACCCTAACGGCTATCGCCAATTTGTCACCCTCAAGACTTTCTTCAGAACATGATCAGATGCAACCGTCTCAAATCACGGCAACGGGTCCTTTCACCCGGGATGCAAATTCAATCGGAATGCAAAGACGGCACGATCGGTACACCCCGACCTCTGTAACAAATACAAAGTTTTGATCATGCGAGGCATGATCGGCACAGCCCAACCTCTGTCACAAATACAAAGTTTTGATCATGCGAGACGAATCGATAACAATGACTACTACTTCGCAACCAACAGAGAGACCAAAGGGCGTTTCTCAGCAGAACAGATTTCCTCCCGCTAGTATCACTCCATAAAACCAGTTCCCATCTGCCTTCATTATTTCAGAACTCGCACCAACAAATCGAGGACCCCCCCAACTGGTTGTTTAATTCGACGCTCAATATCCTTGTAACATCGAAAATAAGAAATGAAATGGCACGAACACGACGAAGACAACGACACGCTGCTCTTCGCCTACAAATACTCTGGCTCTTCCATATGAGAGAGAGAGAGAGAGAGAGAGAGAGAAAGAGAAGTTTCTTAAATAGCAAAAGTAAGAATATACATCAACAACAATGAAAAGAATTGCTGTGGATTTGGCGACGCCCTTATTTTGCCACCCTATCTATTAGAAGACAGCCTACCAAAAAAGGGGCCAATATAAAACAGAGGAGGGAGTAAAACCGACTTTCCTCGACATTTTCTTCCGTCAAAGTAAAAGAAGGATCAGAACAACTATGGTACACTCACTGCCATGACGCCCCTGGCCTCACGATAACACAACACTTCTAAGAGGACCGAATCAAAAAATTTACCATAGCGACCCACGTGACGAGGGGCGCCCATTGGCACTCTTCTAGCCCATCACTTCTGGTCAAGGGCACCTCCAGAGGAGGACGACGCCATTTTGAGGAGGACGAGTCTTCTTCCTGGTAGATTCTGATAAAGAAAGATCTGTATAGCCTGCATGCAGGGCACCGTGACAGCATCAACAGCAGACCCTGCTCCAACCAGACACAGCCACCAATTTGCCTGACTCCAAGCAATCCACTATACTTAAAGCTGCACGAACCCATTTCCTGCCTCCTTATCTGAAACTTTCCCGGAATAATTATTCACCTATGTACAGACGGGTCATCCTCCATTGTTGGCAACTTCCGCAGCTCTCTGTCTCATCATCTCCATCACAGCTGCCCTGCGCCGTGAATCTGACTGCTGCTGCAGCCGCCTCAAATGTTCTCTTAAGTCTCTGGTTAAGACAAACACATACAATGATAATATATAAGGGCAAGAAATCACCAAACATATAACACTCTCCTCCAAAGAAAATAAAGAAACAAACTGCAGATTGCTTCGAACAAATCTTCACTAGGAAAGCCTTGGTATTAACCTGCATCGTGGGACATGGCACACAGCTTCTTTGCAGGCCCGTGCATGTAGTTGCAGGAGATACCACATCTTCTTGCAAAGAACACAGCCTCTAGAAGCACGTGTTTTGCATTGGATCCCATGGCGGAACAAACCTTTCACTTTGCGACAGTTCGGGTATTGACAAAGTGCTGAACGGCATTGTGATGCATGCACGAGTAGATCAAGCATTTTCCTAAGCTGCATTTCCACATAGACAGAAACATGTGAAAAAAAGTCCCTTGGATCCAAAAGCATGAAAAAGTAATACCAATGATCCTAATAACAAAGTGCATTAAACTCCCCCAGATTAGGAGTTCAAATGGATTGATTGCGTGGAACTTGTGCAAAACGACAGGAAAGAGCACTCCAAATGTGTCCATAGGATTTAAAAGACTGAAATATTCAATAAATGAACAGCTGAAAAACCATGGCCTGTTATGATACCTTTCTCAGTTTTTGTTTTGATCTATAAATTCAAATAAAATGAGCATTCTGCAGAAAAAATATTAATGACTTGATTGCTATGTGAATAGTCATTAGTTCTCCTGTCAACGTCATTCATTTTTTTGGTCCTAAGCCAAACACAACAGAAAAACCAATCTAATTAAACCAACCCAAAAACATTTGAACCCAATCCAATCACACTCTTTCACTCAAATTTATTGTCCGCTTCCTCTTCTCTTCTCCAAAATACTAAGAGACAGCCAAAGTTGAGCATGCTTGCAATCAAATTTGTATGCGAAAGCAATCCTCCCAGTAGATTTGTTTCTGCAAGCACTTTACCAAAACTGACTATTGCTCCAGTCTTCTACATTCAGACATTTTTTATGAGAAAAAGATATGTAACTTTTTACAAAAATAAAATGAAACGATTTAGTCAAAAAATACGAAGCGATTTAGATAAATTTTTCTTGTCAATAACCTAATACCGACCACACATATGTCGACTAAAATTCTCAATCAAAGACTACTTGAAAAGGTAGCTCAAAAATTGTTCATATAAATGCAACTCCCATGGGTTTCTCCATTTCTTCAACTGTGTTTTGCATAGTCAAAAAGCATGTACACAAACAAAGATAAGAGATGGAGAAAAGAGAACAACCAACACCTTCCCCCACCCCCTAAAATAAAACAAAAAGAAAACAGCTAAAAACAGCTTCATTATCATGGGACAATTGAGAAGTGTTGAGCTCACTGAGATACCAAAATGCCCAGCCTCCTTGATGTTAGTCTTTTTATAAATCGAATTTGACCTAACCTCATGATGGTAGTTCTCGAAAAAGGAAAAATAAGCCCCTTGTTTTCAAAAAAGCGATGAACAAGCCTTAATCCTTTCGCTCAAATTAAACCAGCACTAAACTATGTACAAGCAAATTGAATTTAAGTCCATTTCATCAGAATTAAACTAGACAATTCTCAAGATATCAGTATATTTTTAAACACGCACCTGCAAAACTCTTAATTGTCTGGCTTCCTTGTTTTGTGCATCACGATCAACCATAGATGGGTGATTTGTCAATTTGTGGGGATGATCAATACCACCATCCTTTTGATAACAGGTATTACATATATCATACTCTGGGCAAACCTCGCAACGCCAACCCTTACCAGCTTCAATGTCAAGACTACATACATTACATGTTGTCACAAACGCTGGAGCAGTTGGATTATGAAGATGGTAAAGGACCATCATTGAAGAGTGTTTTGCACGCCTCAGGGTGTCATATTGATAGTGATTCCCTTGACATAAACTCAAGAAAGCCTGTCTGGTGTCAAAAAATTCACTTTCAAGTATCTCATCTTTATCTTTTGTATCTTCTGGTACATCAGTAATTTGAATCTGCAAAATTTAACAATCTTTCAGCAGCATATCGTGACCAGCCTTTTTCAACACAATAGTGAATTGCCTTACTGTAGATAACTCATTCGGTACACATAACATACTTACCGGAAACAGAGTATGTTTCTCTCTTAAATTGATGGGATGTCGCTCTCTTTCCTCACGTTTCTGTTCTAATTCGTGGCACCTGCAAAAAAAAATTGTTAAAGCCCGTGATTTTAATCAATACACTACAGACTAGGAATTCGAGATAACTCTTAAGTCCCAAACCAAAACTAGATGACTTCCTACAAAACAAGGATGACTCAGGAACACAATGTAGAGTCTCAAGCCAGAACTAGACTTCCTACAGCAAAAAAATCATTGAAAACCATAGTCATTTCATATTCCCTTGCTAAGCAGGATCAATCAGAGGATAAGAAAAAGAATGCCACAATTTCAGGTAACAAAATGAGGCTTAGATCATGATAAAGGAGATACGTGTTGAAAGCATCCAAGCAAAGCGTCATCAAGGAGATAGGGACAGGAGAAATCCTAAAAATCCCTGATGACTTCCACATTAATTAAAAACTGTCCCGAAACAAACTCTTAAAGACCATGAGCATCTGCCCTGTACACTAGTCAATGATCGTTCAATTACTCTAACTCCACATACAGAAAAGGAGATGAGAAAGATCAACCAAACTTATCAAGGAACATACAAACTTAGAACAATTATAATTATCAGCTTATATTATACGCTTAACCTAAGTTGTCAACAAGTCTTAGATCATTTTCATCCATGTTTCACGATGCAGGATAACTCATATTGGGAAGGGGTCAAGTATCCTAGTGGCTATAATAGATTAGATAGTATGAATTTCAGCATCTGAAAAATAAAAATTTTATTACTATGAGTTGACCGCTGGCCTTTTTTATAGGTAGAAGAAAGAAGAATAAGGCACACAAGAGACAGAGACAGAGAGACAGAGAGGGAGAGACAGAGACAGAGAATTTTTTTTTCCAACATTCAAGTGAGAAAAAAAATTTAGTGACATGCAAGCAGCAGCATTCATAGTGCCGAGGTTGAACAGATATGAGGTTATTAGCTAAACAAAACAAACACCAGAAGGCCAACATTAAGAACAACCCAACGTGAAGAAAAAAGGAAAAAGATCACAGTAACGTTGAAAAAAGCCAATGAAGATCTTCAAATCTTACTTGTCACAAATATGAAAGTTTTTGCACTGGCTGCAAACCCAGCGGTTCCCAGAAACCATGAGAATGCAACAGTGGGTGCATGCATACTGCAGATGGACCATAATAAAATCTTCCTTCATAGGCGATATAGTTTCACCAAGCTGAGAAAATAATTTACTCACGTCAGAAAATGAAAATGCAACAGAAACTAGAAGATGGGAGAAAATTTATGAAAAGGAAACAAAAGATGTAGGGACAAGAAATTACTTTGTGCATCAATAGCAAATCCTTCGATGCATTTCCAGAGAGATCAGACTGGCCAGATGCTTTTAACGCCCTCTTAGTGATGGTCTTTTTAGTCGTTCCTTTCTTATTCTGCTTTCTGCCATCTTCCTCTTGTTGAAGCTGATAAATAAGATCTTCTGCAGCACCTGGCCAGTAGTCACCATCAAAATACGGAAGCCTAGCAGCAGTTACCTTTGCCTTGCATTCGCCAGCGCATACAAAGAAATGATCGTACAGGTTGGTAAGATCAACAACAATACTCTCCTTTGCAGCTTTTCTTAACATTGCAAGATACCTAAAATCCAAGATAAAAAGCATCCCCAATTAGGGGGAAGAGTTAGTAAACATAAGTGTTCAGGTTGCATTACAATGATGAAATAGTTTATTAAGTGCATCCTTGCAAGATGCCTCACCACTCCCGGAGTTTATCAGATTTTGGGGTTTTCTGTATCTCTGGATGACAGTATAGTATATAATCTTCGCCTTTTAACGGCGGGCATGCCCATATGTAACAGCTTGTAAAACCCCGCAACTTGCAATACTCGAGGTATCCAATCTGCACAGATATAAATAATAAGATCCAATAACAGAACCCAGACCAGGCATGTGGAAAAACATACAAGCTAAAAAATAAGAACTGACCAAAATTTCATGATACACAAATGTTCGAAGAGCTTCTCCAGACACTGCTTTAACCTCAGGCCTAAAGTATTTCACGGAATCCAGATACGAGAGATAGACACGACGTTGATTTGGGAATTGGCATTCAGATCCAAATTCTTGAACATACATACCAAATAAGCATACCTCCACACCTTCAATCTTTTGAAACAAAAGAATGACCTTCAAGGACGAAAGCAATCTCCCATGAGCAACTTAACAAAAGTAAGCATTGCGATAAAACACAATCAAGTATGGCATCTCATAATTAGAGATGCAACAAAACAAAACCTGTCTCGCACCTTAGACTTGTAGGGGAACTCTGTAGGGTAATTTTCTTCCTGAAATATTTCGAGAAACCGCTGCTTCACTTCCAACTTTTTGTCAACAGATGAAACAACTCTTACAACTAGTGATTCTGCTCCAGGGACCTGCAAAAACAATTAAAAATCAATCACCAAAATTCTTTCCATTGAAGAACTAAATTTGGGGCATGAAAAATATCCAAGAGGAATTCTTCAAATAAAAATGATGAAGACTTGAATCCCATGGTATCAGCAGCAGAAAGGATGATTAGTCCACGTGGAACAATCTAGTCTTAGTATATCTGAAACTAATGGGGTCAAGATACTCATCTCTACATTGCAAGGGAAGTCTATGCAAATCGGACTTCCCCGTATCCCACAAAGCTGGATCCACAAAAACTCACTAATAACAACCAATATGTGCGAAAGAGTTATAGTGATGTGTTACCATTCAAGCATACAGCACCTTGACCACTAATTCATCAACTAAAAATGCTTCTATTCAGTCCAACGTTACTCTTTCTAAAAAAAGACCTCACATAACTACGGTTTATTTATGCAGACTCTGCAGAGATTACAATCACCTCATCATAACTCTTCCCCTGAAACTTTGCCCTATCTTGTCTTTCCTGTCTGAGTCTCCTAGCTAGCCGCTGTTCTATGTGGTCACTAAGAAGCGTCTTTGGCAAATCTTTTGCTCCAAGAACAGCATTCTGTGGCAAGGGCTTGCGTTCACCTCTTTCAACCTCAGCTATATAGCAGTTAGGGCAGGTATATTCAGCTTGGCCTCCATCATTTCTCCGACCATTAAACAAAGCACATATTTGATGTTGCCAAGCTTCACACTTGTCACATTGAACCCACTGCACCCATAGAGTAATAATCAAGAACGCAAATGAGAACATTAAGGACAATAACTATGTCAAAAAATAATGAAATCAGCATCATGGTGAAAGAGAAGCGCATCAACTCACCCATTCTTCAGTCTCCTCATCGTTTTTCTTCTTCTCCAGCTTTGCCTTCGGTATAGGATTCCCATCAACAACAATGTTATCCCCACGAGCCTCATTATAGCAGGGAATGCAAAAATAATGCCGGGTATCTCCAACTGCACCAGTATAATAAGGTGCATTTCTCTTAATACGAGCACCACATGGCGAGCAATATATCGGTGGTGGTTCAAAAGTAAGCTTTTCCACAGCACACAACTGGCATGAATTTTCACTCATCGAATGCTCCATTGCCTGATTCTTCTCTGCCTTAGCTTTACTCTGCAATGAAATGTAAACAGATACCATCAGCCAATATGTCAAGCGTCCTTAACCAGATAATGGAAACTTCCTAGTAAACGAAGTTTTTTACATCAGTCATTGGACAGAAGCACAAACTATATAATACACACGTGCACGCACATATATACATACACAAGAAACAGCCACAGAAGAAGGCTCCGAAGATCCAGGATATAACAACTGAAAAGGATTATATGATTAACATCACTTTGAATGATAATTATGCTTTATTCTTTTATTATCTGTTTGGCTGACATTCATCCAATTAAGAAAAACAATACAAAGACCGAAACAAAAGAGAAACAACTTCTGAAGTCATCCGGGCTCCTTTTCTTCAAAAGGATGAACTTCCACCTCCCCCCAAATAGGACAGTATTCTTCTTCTGTGCTATACTCACTCTCTGCACTGCATTTGTTCTGGGATGTTTGGCAAATTTTGGCAGCAGAAGTACTCTGAAAGATGCTAATATCCGAGCCACCTTTTACTAACTATGGTGTACACCGATATTCAAGAAGCGGATAGTCATTAAAACAAATTATACAAAGGCTGAGCTAAAATCTGGCCGAGGGGAAAAAGAAAAGAAGCAGACCATTCAATTTGGACTTTAAGCAACATTTACTAGAAATGCACTTATTTTCATTCGACAGAAAGGAAGAAAACAGAAGCCAGAAAGGAACTGCAGAATAAGCAAGCAAATATACCTGGCCAACCCATTGCCTTAAACCTGTGATATGCTCTCTCACTTGCTCAGGGGTGAAGAGTTCGGTCAATGATACTCCTTTAATTTTTGGCTTCCCAGACTTGGTAACAATTCCTTGATCAGCAGGTTGGGCAATTTCTTGATTCGATTGATCACCCTTTTTCTCAAATGGTTCTTGCATGACAGCAGGTTCCTCACCAAGCATTTTATTTGAGACATCATCTGTTCCTTCCTTATTCATCTCAGCAATATTATGGTTTCTTTCCCCAGAGTTGCCAGAGGGATCCATCTTTGTATCTGCAGGTTCATCCTTAATTGGAATACCGATCTTAACATGCTGCAGACCATGGAAAGGGACTGACTGGGAAATCTTCTGCTCCTCAGCAACAGACGCTGATTCAGCTGAATTATCAATCGAGGGAATAAGAGGCTGCGAAGGCGCTTCCTTTTTGACACGTTTCGTAGAAGGAAGTAGGTCTTCCGAACTTTCAGCAACAGATGGCTTCATTGTCAATAACTTTGCTGGTTTTTCCATAATGTCAGAGGGTTTACAAGATCTGCTAAGGGAATTTGTAAAGCTGGATGTAGAATCTGGACGAGGATATGCCTTCAATTGTGCTTGCAAGTAATTTTTCACAGGAATGCACACAGGGCAACTTGGGTCCCTGCAATTTTTATTATGCATAAGCAATACTTTTGTATGATGACAACGAGGATAAGGGCATTGAGCCAAGTTGCAGCTTTCAATGTGTTTGCACAATCTCTGAACAGTGATACAATTACTCTCTTGGCATTTCCCTTGTGGAGCTGCACATCGACGAGCATGGCGTATAAATAAAAGCCACCTCTGCTGGTTTCTGAATTGACGGTCACGGTTTGTGTTTCCAGACCTACAGGTGGCAGTACTTAAATTTGGTGCTTCTGCTTTACCCCTTGAAGCGACATTTTGACCAGCAACGGATCCCTCTGAAGACAGATTATTACACTGAGCTTCATCATGCCTAGAAATTCTCTTCTGGAAATCATCTTGCAAATGTTGCTCGTTTAATTTATTCCCCAGGATTTCAGTCCCATCTTGCAATTGGGGATGCCATTGACCATGAAGAACTGAATCTGATTGTAGTCCGACAGGATGGCAAGTGAATTCATTTTGGGCCTCGGCAACTAGCTGTTGTGATTGTAACAAGTGTTGCACTTGCGGAGTATTTTGAGACAACATAGAGCAACTGTTGTGTTGGTTAGATTGACCAGCAAAAAGCTGAACCTTAGAGTGATTATCAGAAGGATTCTGCTGATACTGATTTTGAAACTCAGGCAAATGAATTCCATCCGATGCCTGTTCTCGCATGATTTCTTTAGGCTCCTGCTTGAATTGATTTCCCGGATCAGATGTCACCTGAGGAAGACCAAATATCTCATTGTCCAACAAAGCTTGGTGCTGCTGATTTTGCTGCATGTGCGGGCGCTGCTGAGCAAATTGCTGTTGCTGTTGGTAATGAGTCTGTGGATGAAATTGCTGTTGGTGCTGAGATGGGATAAAGTTCTCCCTCGAAGGAAGTGCAGATTGAAAATTCATCTTTTCAACTGGATCAACCGACTGAGGCTTCAAGTGTGCAGCTTGCTGAGTGCTATGCAGATTTGATGTATTAGCAACCAATGAAGCCTTTGTTTTGGAAAGAGACTGCAAGTTTAGTGTACCCATGCTTTGAGAATTTGCCATTGGTCCAACAGAAGTTCCAGCAGTGTATATATTTCCAGGGCCAGAAACATCAGTACTGCTCCCATACACATCACCTGCCAATAAGAAATGTTTCATGAAATATATAATTACAAATATTTCAGAGAGATGACATAGATCAGAATTTTCCTGAAACATTTGTCCCAAGGCCTTAACTAGTAACTAAGGCTATTTGTATAAAAAAATCATATAGAAAGATCTGTGGAGTACCCTGAACAGATGAACGTTGATATTGATCAAATTGGGGTTGCAAAGGTTTCGGAGAATTGATATAAGGTGACGCATTCAGAAAGCCCTCAGAGGTGCTAGGCCCATTGGACATCTGTATATTGCTCCCCATCATTCCCAAGCCACCATTTAGCGCTCCGTTGGAAAAACCATAAGGTTTCTGCTGAATACCAGACCTAATCGCCCCACCTGTTTGGCTGCCAAGGGCATGCAATACCCGACTGTTCTGATTGCTTACATGCAGCTTTTGATGCGGATCCTGTGATACCATGGGAGAGTCAACAATGGACATCCTGCCACCATTATTGGTAGCCTCCAAGCTTCCGTAAGAATGATTTCCACTATTATTATTAAATCCGGGAGTCGGAATCATCTGGCTGCTCATTCTTGGCATGCCCATCTGTGGCAGGTTGTTTCCTCCAGAACCAATGGAATAGTTCGCTTGAGGTTGCTGATACCCATTGGAAAGCAGACCTACACCATTGGAAAGGGTAAAATTGTTGCCACAATAATGCCAAAAGTATCTAAAATCAAATAGAATAGCATTGACATTTACCATCAGTTCGGTTATAGGAACTGCTCTGCATGACACCACTTGACATAAGGCTTCCCGTGTTTGCATTCGTTGGCTGCATGCTGCTACTCCCAGCCATATTACTCATTGGTGCATCCACTGAAGATGTCGCCATCATGGTCGAACTTCCATTATGCGACAATCCAGGAGTTGGAATCATCGTTGTCATTGAATTAGGATTGACTGGATTTCGATTGTTAGGAGCTGGACGCTTGATCAAACTATGCAACCGGGACTCCAATGTGCCCAAATTCATATACTCATCCTACATAATAGTAATTTTAAGGAAGCAAAAGAACATCAAGTCATATTCACAAAAAAAAAAGAGGAAAAACTGATAATGGTGTGAAAAACCATGTGAAACCAGGCAAAAACATGAATAGATTACTGGCTTTCTTAAATATAAAATGTAAAGCATTATAAAAATCCAATAAAGGGTAATCATAAGCCACTTTTTGTACGTTTACAAAGAAGAAGAGGAGAGAAATGATGAGGATGGGAAGACCTTCGAGTGAGCAGATTTGAAGAGACCCTCTTCCAGGCGTTTAACAATATCCTTCAGCTTCTGCATTTGAGAGTCATTAATTTGCTGGTGATGCCGCTGAGCTAAGAGAACAAAGCTGAAGGGGATAGTAAAAAGTTCGATCAGCAAACAAGGACCAATTGAATTGTGGAAGTTAAAGCACAAGAACAAGTGCTCTAGATTAGATTACATCTTCTCTTGCATATAGTGCCGAGCTCTGATAAGATCCGCATCCATGCCGAAAGCAGCATGAGGGGCACCACCGCCGGCAGCTACTATATTCTGGACAACATTGCCATTTTGCTGGGACACCCCAGGCAACTGAGTGCCCGACTGACTAGAAACATGGCCCGACATATCCGCCTGTACATTCATCACGTCAATCTACAAAAGCCCTCACTCTTCCTGTAACCATTCAAATTCGCAAAGGGTCCACGCATGCCCGAGCCGGCGCTACATACGCTAAGAAACTCTATTCACAGTGAACAAACCACACCCAACACCGCCAGCCACCTGTGCAGACAGCCACAACGAGAGATTACAGGGAGCATCAGCAAAAGAAGCAAAAGCAAACGCGACATTCCACCACCACCACTCCCTCGAAAATTTTGCGGGGGGGGAGGGAGGGAGAAGGAAAGCCCCGCACCCGAGAAGCTGAAAAAGATCAGAGCTTTGATCAACGGGGGGGCGGATTGAAGCGCCGGAGGGACCGTCGCGTGCAGAAACAGTAACCCTAAGACCCCGGCAGCGAGGTGACGAAACCCTAGGGAGGACGAAATCGGGGACGACGAACCTGAAGCGACGTGCGATTGGCGACGGGGACGGCGACGGCGGCGACGCGGCCGCGGCGGCGATCTCAATTCGGAGCTCAATCGGATTGATCGGGAATTCGACGATCGGAGATCGACGATCGGCGCAGAGGAAATTTGGGGGAAAGGAGCGAAGAGAGAGACAGAGAGAGAGAGAAGACGACGGGGGGGTGGTGGTGCTGCTGGGCTTCTCGACTCCACCACGTGCGAGTTCTCACGCGCGAACGAGGCGAGCCAATTATATATCCAAGCATGGATCAAATATAAGCTAGAGAGAGACAGACAACAGACACAGCTAGAGATTTCATTCATTCGTTCATTAACAATCGTTAACAAAAAAAATTTGAGCTTATGTGCTTTATCATCTGCTGCTTCTTTACTCTGATGACGTGTGTTTTTTCCCAGGTCGGGTTGCGGAGTGGGATCGATTGGCGAATAATTACCTGCAATGAAAGTGCGAAGAATCTTAACGATACTCTATCATATCTCCATACAAGGAATACACGGGAATTTCTTGTGATTTTCAAGTTCGGGACCGTTTCTGTATAGGCACGTATTTAGCTTTTCAATTTAACATTAGTGGGATACCCAGATTTCCATTTTTTTTCAATCACGTGATATGATATATTAGAATAGCCAAAATTAAATCGACTGTTTATTAACGATGATAGTAGTTAATTGAATAAGATTCATCATATTTAGTGTTTTCATTGCAATCATGTGTTTTAATATATGGATCGTGCATAGTTTTTAAGGGAGAAAACCGAGGGCAAAAGCTCATTTGTTAGATTGGGGTTTGGGAAATTATTCTCACACTCCATGGTTGAATTTTGATCGAATTATTCATGTTTGTTCAAACAATCACGATGCACATTATGACAATTTAATACTAATCACCTCGAGTGTTTTCTTAAACCGGTTTATCAAAGTCATGCTTGGAAGATACTTTCTCATTCGGGTGATAGTTTCGTGTTATGCACATTCTAAAGATTTTTGCAAAACGAGCCGAGAGATTAATTTAATCAAATTGGTGTCATTTTCGGGCAATTATGGATCTCAAATTCCAATATTTGGGGGAGCCAAGATAATATGCTTCTTTTAATCAGACTATTTTGTAAGGTTCGTCAATTATAAAAACAATTTTTTACATGAGGAACATCTTAAGAATCAATTCACTTTCATTATATTGTAAGCACCTTTCTATGGAAAACAATGTGCAAAAGAGACTTTGAGCATCACGTTTGTCATGAGATTAGCACATACGCTGGAAAATCTACTTAATTTTATCCTACATACTTGCTTTGTTAATCGTTAACGTGAATTTTTTTTTCAATTAGATATTAACTTGGAATTAACAAAGTATGTTCCATACTATATTGGGATATAAATGGTATTTACGGATTCTATGTTAATCCCTCGTCTTTCAAGTCGTACATGGCAATAAGCTTTTCTGATAAAAGTTAGGGTATTAACAAGCCGCATCCGATATGTACGTTGTTTATCTTGAATAAGCAGTGTCTCAAATGCTTTTAAGGATGCTTCACATATTAGAAAAGTTTGTTCAAAGATTAAAGAAAAATGCTACACTCAATGTGTATACACTGATTTCGCTAATAGCAGGAAGTATGTTTTAATCATAAATTTTAATAAAATGTCAAATATTTTGCGGCGAAGACAATAAAAAATATGAATTGATTGCATATATAATTCTATATGTTTATTAACAGATGGTCCCAATTACATCTTCCAACCACTGAAAAAATTCATAAAAAAAAATTGTAATCGTTACTATTCTCAGTCTCGGCGTGCCGAAGACACGGGTTTATCACGAGTAACGTTGGCAACGATTGTTTAAAATCACGGCCCAAAGGACATCACCAACATAAAATGCGAAACTGCACTTAGAGAAGCGAAACAGAGAAATAAGAGAGAAATGGATGAATAGTCAAACCAGTCGGCGGGCTTGTTGCCTTCTCCCCAACACAAGTTGCGCCAGATTTCACGAAGAATAGTCCTGAGCACCGAGCAGTGGGGTTTGAAACATTAGGCGTGCCCGATCCTTTGGTGGGTGCATCGGCAGTAGGCTTGGAATCCTTCTCAAGATGCGGCTTGCTGTAACCTCATTCGGCTTGTACCCATGATGAACTCGATCCCACGAAAGAGGCTAAACCACCCGACCATTCACCGTTTCTGTCGTGAAACAGCTCGCCAGCTCCTGATAATCCCGGGTTGCCCTTCAAGGCCCCGTTGGTGTTGAGTTCGAATCCAACTTGTGAGGAGGAGGACTCCAAACAATTTACTCTCCTATTGTTCTTTTTTATAGATTTAACTACTGCAGAAGCTCATGTTTCTTCTTATGGATTTAACACTGTCGAGAGAGAGAGAGAGAGAGAGACATCGAGAAGATGGTGATCATGTGTACAAGTAAAAGCAGAACAAAGGTATCGAGGTGGAGCATTGCAGGAAAATACCATCCATCCCACTACAACCAGGATGTACATTTTCAATCTGAACGAATCACTTTCCGACTAATATACCAGATTTCAGTGCTAACTACAAATTGAAAGGTTGCAGTTATGGTGGTACATAGGGAGAGTTGCCAAAGTCGATTGGAGAATGCATAAGAGGGTTCCACCTATCAAATATTATCCGACCCCCTCGGCCTATTCTTCCCCGGAACTTATTGACGGTTGGGGTATTAAAACTCTTCGACAAATTGACCGGCGGCACAATGCCAGCAGATGCCAACTTTTCAGGAACTAAAGGTTTTGTGAACAACAGAATTGGCTCAACAGGATCCTGCATTGTCAAAGGAGCAACATTATCTTATCGTCAAGACTCTGATGGGTACCAAATCAGATTACACAGCCGCAAAAATAGATAATCATAGGGAAAAACTTCTGCAAGAAGAGATCGAGATTGCACCATCTTATGCAGCCATGTATTGGGCACAGGTCGCCGTCTCGACTCTTGTTTGATGCTGCCCGGAGGAGCCGAAACAAAGTTGGAGTTTGAATAAGGTAGACTTTGTGTTGCTGAAGCCCGTGATCGAGGACGAAAGTTGGCAATTTCATCAGAGTCCACAAACTCTTCCTCAGTTGAACCAAACTTGGAAGAGAGAGGTGGAAATCCAGGTAGAGCCAAGCTATCATCCACTAGCTCCATTTCATGCTGAAAAGAAAAAGGTGCAAGAGTAATCAGTAAAAAGAGTAGGAGGACAAAAGCTAAATTGCGGTCCGGAAATTCAAAGTTCTACAAGCAGCCATTTCCTCGTGCCGATAACAGGAGTTAGTCAACTTCCAGAAACAGTATCTGAGCAACAATTACTGCATTGCCAGGTTCTGGAATGGAAGAGCAAGTTTCTTAAAGAAATGTGACAAGCTATGACTCTGAAGATGAACTGAAAGCAAGTCTCGTGTGATAAAAGTTTGACTTCACCTAAGCCACACTCCCCAAAAGGGATCGCTGGTAACAAAGAAGATCATGTTCTGGATCTAGCTTCAACACATAGGAAAACAAGTGGACCACATACAACATACAATTATAGCATCTGCACCTTATATTTCATCTGAAGCCTCTGAAGGCTTACTTCAGTCTCCATCGCTTCTCTTTTCCTCTCTTCTCTCTGTAAACATGAATCGAGAATGAACATTGTCCACTCCTGAAAAAGGCAAAATCTAAGACATTTATACCAAATCAGAAACAACAGAACTTTTACTTGCCTTAATTAAAGCCTCCATGATTATCTTTGCTTGTTCAAGGTTACGTCGGACCTGAGAGGAGTTGATTTCAAACAAAGAGAAAAAGCTTCTGGAGAATTGCATACACTTATACAAATATTCAAGCGCCTACACGGGTTCAGCGCATAACCTCCTTGAGCTATCAAATTACATAAATAAGAACAAATATTCACTGAAAAGTAAACCTGGCTAATCTAAGATTACTTGCGAAATATATTATATATGAGAATCCCGGATCTAACAAAACAAGATGAGAAAAAGTCAACCCTCAGGAGTCCCAAGTTGCAAGCTCTCGCCAGAACTCCTCACCTCTAACCTGAGCACTGCCTTAGTCGCGGCTGTGATTGCCATCACCTTCTTACGATCTCTCCTGAGGAGGTATGTGCACACATTTTCTTTTGCATATGGAGTGTTGGCTCTAGCAGTTGATATATCCCTATCTAAAAGGTCCCTTGATGTCGCATCGCATCACCTTGTCCTATTAGGCTATATAAGTGCTTGTCAAATGTTATTCATTGGTAATGGGTTGCTCCTGTTTGACTTGGTTCTCACTGAACAACGTTGATCTGGTTGAATGCAGTTTCTTTCAGCACGTTAGAGCATTTCAACATTACAGTTCTCCACATCTACATATATTTCATGTGTGTGACATTCACAATTAGAGAGATATCATAAATCATGTGGCAAGATTTCTGAGAAGTATTTCCCTATTCAATGGTTTCTACTAGAAAAACAGATATCGGTTCATCACATAATCTCTCTTAACTCATTCTTTTAAGTATTTGAGCCAGTAATTTTTGCATTTACCTCTGAGAATTTCCATCCCATGTAATTTCTGAGGAGAAAACTATTTTCTATGTTTCACAAGCAAAATGCATAAATAATCTTAGAGAGAGCTAACGTTGAAAAGGTCAACATGTGGATCAATGCATATTTAATTCGGATATAATTATTTCTTCATGCTAAAACAAGCTGTAAACCCTGCAAAACGAGAGGCTGTACGACATCCTTATCAATTATAAGTAGAATACCTTCCTAGGTTAGAATTTAGCTCTCATGTAAATAAAAGTATCTACTATGATCCATCTAAATTATACCCCTCGATTTGCTTCTCCATTCTCATTCCTCACATGAAATCATGAGAAACCAGTAATTTCACATGTTATGATAGATGTACTATAAACTCAATTTATATGTTGCTTATAAGAAACCCAGAGTATAAGCACGTATCATAGTTTGAAGCATATAGAAGTTACTTGGGAATTCCAAGCATATATCAGAAATAAAGCAAAATCCACGTACTTCAACCAATTGGCTCAAACCATTTTGGTCCTTTAAGTCATAGACCATCTGTATGTGGATCCTTCAGCAAGACCAATATGAAACACAAACTAAACAAGACCAAATACAAAGTTTCCATAAGAAAAAAAACCCATTTAGTTTGAGGAAATCCAGTCTCATTTAAGTCATCTTTTGTCGATATTTTTTTTTAATTTTCTGCAAATCCTTCATCTTTCAAAAACTGCTTCAGCTTTTTCCTTTCTTTTTAAAGTAACAAGAATCAATTATGAGGCAGTATGTAAGGACCAACCACTATACTATAGAGAATTGGGCCCCTTTGCATAACCAGAAGGAATAGAGCTATGGTTTACTGATAGATGCTTCGTCTAATGGAATTATCAAAACCATTTGAATGTTCTATATTTGAAAAATTGAAGGAATAACACCAATCTCATGATTGCTGGACAGCAAATAGAACCATACAGAAGAATATCTATGCATATATGATGTCTCAACCAGCTTTAAAAGCGATGTCATAAAAGGGAGAACTTGTAGATACGCACCTGACGAAGCTTTTCAAATGATTGCACATTATTTTCTCTCCGTTGCATCTGAAAAGATCATCACATAGCTTATGAGATCCATGGGAAGGCACATCGTAACATAATATCGAAGAAAGTAAGACATAAGTGCTGCAATTGACTACCCTTCTTGTGTGGAGTCTATGGGCTTTCTCCCTGGGTCTAAAGACATTGTATGGATTGGTGTCATTAACTGGCGGGGGAGGCTTCATAAGAGGAAATTAAAAGAACAAACATGACATAAGAAGCCAATAGGTATCATAAATTTCATGGAAGACATTGAAGTGATGGTGTCATTAACAAGCCATCCTTCATCAGACGTCGATATGTAAGCTCATGAAGAGAAACTAACCTGGAGACGCCGCAATACAGGTTTTTGCCACCGTTCACGCTGGCCAAGCCAGAAAACAAAGCTTTAGCATCCTCATTGTATACAGCCACAGAGGTGAAAGAGTCCAACCAGTTGAGTAAAAGATAACTACATGGCATAGATGAACACTAGAGCACAAGAAAATAATCATTGTTTCCATTTCATTCAGTAAGCACTGATTTTCTACTCTTTAATCAGATACATCCAAACGATAAGTACCAACTCCGACCTTTGCAGAAAAACTACAGATTTGTCAAGGAATATTTGCTGCTTGATTGGCAACCACGTATGTCCTCTTGCCTTAGAAACTTACCCTTTTAGTGATGGTTATTTAATAAAAACAGGTGATCATAACATTAGAAAAGAAACAAATATTAATTAAAATAAATAGTTTGTCTTCATACTAGAAACAAATATGAATTGGAAAACAGCTGACCTTTATGCTAGTCCAACACCCTTCTAGGAATTGCTCAGGATTAAAAATCATTTTGAGAAAACTATTAGCCATATCAATTTTAACCTAAGACCCTGTTTAATGAGTCAAGCAATCACACTTGAAAAGCTGAACAATTACACTAGAAAAAGCTAAATACCCAGCTGACCTTCCTGCTGGAAAGAAATATTAATTCAAAAATGACCTTTATGCTAGCCCAACACCGTTTTAGAAATTGGTCAGCAGCAAATCATTTGCAGCATCAGACACCATGAAGAAAGTCAAGATATTATACTAGGACGCGTTCAACACTCAGCTTTCACCATTTAGCCATGGAAAGAATGTGAACATTTTGGGAGCCAGAGGAGTGCATACCCGTGCATTAGAAACAGAAATAAAGCTGAAGATGATAGGAGCATAAATAAAAAATAATTGCTGCAAAAACTAGGTACAAGTAACAGGTAAAAACAAATCTCTTCAGAATCTTTACCATAGAAAAAATCAAGCGTGACTGTTAATGATACACCATACTTATCTGAATCACATATTTTCAACATTTGGCCCACTTAATTTGTGGCTCTGTATCATGTATACTGACAGGCGTTAAAAATGAGGAGTTCCAACCCACAACTCCACCACAGAGGATGATTTTAGGAAAGACATCAATGGACAATACTGGATATTGTCAGAGTTTCCTTTAAGTGCACAAATAAAAATGAAATGTTTTCAGAAGCAACTAAATTCATACCTTTTCTTTCCAATAAGAATAAACAAACTGGAAAATTGAATATTTAATGGACTGAGTCTGCAAGGCCTGGCACATAAGAAAAAGAAGTCATTAAGATACAATATATTCCTCTCATGTTAACAATCACAATAGCAGCAACTAAATCTACTGTGCAAACAAAATGTCAATAATCTTCTTTATTAGAGGACCAAAAGTATTTAGCTTGATTCGAATAATGAAAAAAGGACTAGCATGTTCTATAAATCCTTTTTCCTACTGTTACGGCAGTTGGTATGCACTCTCTAAGGTCGAAATATATAAAATGAAACCATTACCCCACACACCCCCCCCCCCCCCGCAGGTACAACCAATAACATGCAAAAGTTTTTTCTATGTAAAAAGTTTCTTCCTTTGTCACCTGGATCAATTACTCCAATTTTCCATATTCAAATAGGATCCCATCATGTCCATACCCTACTAAGATGAAAAAAATTAAACACATTCTTGTAACTTAGGCTTTGCACAGCACCTCAAGCTTAGTTACTTGCCCATTAGTCACTCAGATGAATCTTATAATATTTGACTGAACTGGTATCAACAAGTAGTTATCTAGGAATAGGCAAGTTCTTTTCTGAGGCAATCTTCAATTTAGGCGAAAGCAGAAAACAGAACTTTGTATTTTTGACCTATGACAAACAATCAGCAGAATTTATTGGATCAACCACAAAGTAAACTGTTTGGCAAAGCATCTCTAACAAGTGCTACCATAATAACATTGCATAAAGTGTTTAAGTGTATTATTTGAAAATTCAGGAGGTATTGATCCAATAAATTACTGGTTAGTAACAATTATATTGAAAAGTTGAGTTAAACAAGATGCCATAAACAATACACAGAGAAAGTGAGAACTACGTCTAGCATCAACTGGAATTATTATACGCATTTACCTCACTAGCAGCATCGAGTTGCAAAAGCACAGGAATTGGTGAACCTAATGTAGCTGTTAAGACCCCAGCTCTTTCCCTAGCCTTATGATCCAAAACCTCAAACCGGAAGAGAAGACTTTCCAACCTTCAACAAACATGAAACAATAATCACAACCATAACAGAATGTTAGTGCATGAATATTGTGAACTCAATGGATAGGTTGTCCGTGCATAATTAGCATTCATGATGTTTAATCCAACTTGAATGTATTGTGCCCCATTAGTGCATGAATATTGTGAACTCAATGGATAGATTGTCCGTGCATAATTAGCATTCATGATGATTAATCCCACTTGAATGTATTGTGCTCCATGGAAAATAGCATCCACCAATCAATCCAAGCTCTCATAATTTGCTGCCGCTACTACTCTGGAAAAATAGTCATTATGTTTCAGGAACTCTTCATTCATTTTGAAAAAAGCTGCAACCTTTTTCTATCCAGTTTTCCCCTTTGCAGCAAATAGAATCGAGGGTGAGCAAAATCACAACCCCACAAAATCTTTGTCAAAAAGCCTCCAATTTTGGCTACAAAGGGGAGGAAATGTGGGACCGTGATTTTTCCGTCTTCTTTTGAAAATTACATCAACTTGACTCACACGGAATATTCTTTGAACTTGGTAACATGAGCTAAACCCAGTAGGTCACTAAGTCACCAAAGGTTTTTTTTATGAAGAAACTATGATGATTCTTCTCCCTTCCATTTTATGGTAAGTAAGAATTATGGTGAGTAAGAATCGATCACCTCTCGAATGATACAAATAACCATTCTCCATTTTCCCGGACCAAAAGCATTATGAAGCTTACAGAGTACATGTCTAGCAGCCAACACCTATCGCCAAAAACTTGTGCATGTTCCCTACCAAACTAAAAGGCCAACAATTTTCTCTCGTGGCATCTCTCTTCCATTCAGCATATGGGTGAAAAAAATGCCACCAAGACCATGTTCAGTTGCAATCTACTTAAATCAGTGACTTGTTGCCCAAATTTCGCAAAATGAACTTCATTTAGACAGATTTTCTGCAACCCAATGAAAGCAGTGGCGAAACGGCACGCAATGTTACCTTTCGGGTGACAAAATCTTTTTTTCCTGGTTAAATTCTTCAAGCCAGTCCTCATCCTCATTGTCCAAGTCATACTCAACAAACTCTCCAAGCTCAGCCCTAGCTGCATCGAATCATCCGAATTCAACACGTTCATAACTGACCGAAGACTAAAACCGCCAGAGAGAAGTAAGAGAGCAGAAAAAGTTCTTTTAATCTTGCAGACCTCCCCTTCCACGCAAATAGGACGTCGGTTGACTGAAGGTGCGCGAGTAATCTCTTTCGTACGTATCGACAACAACATATTCAGGCGTAGGTATTTCAGAGGCGACCTTCTTACTGTTAGGGACCGGGTTCACCTAATCCAATCGCAATGCAGGCAATGTCAATGTCGACAGCAGCGAAAGCAACGCCACAATCAGGTCGCAGAAAGGCAAATCTCATCATGCCGCGATCGGCGCGATACCTCGTTGCCGGCGCTGGCGTGGTTGTCGAAGTCGATAGCGGAAGAGAGCCGCGACAGCTGGGAGCTGCGGGTGGCGGACGTCGTGGGCGTGTCGTCATCTTCGAAATCCTTGACGGACTTCACGATGGGGAGCTTCTTGTGGATGTCGAGGGGACGCGGCCGGAAGGAGAGCCTGCTCATCTTCTCGTCTCAACGCAAGCGCCAGCCCCGATCCCGCGCTCCGGCCATAAATCGCCGCAATTAGCTCCGGCGAGCTCCGCCGTCGGCTCCCCCCAACGACTTCGCCGGTCAATTCGATCCGGAGATGTGCAGGAGCAGCAATGGAGGTAGAAGTGAAGGATCGCCTGTTATGGAGCAGAGCGAGCCCTAAGCAGAAGACGAGGACGATGATGGAAGTGGTGCCAACAAATTTTTTTTTTTATTTTCTATATTATTCTCGTTTTAATTTTTTTTTTTAGGTTTCTTAAACTTTTGAAAAATTCATAAATTATCTGCATTTCAGTTTCATATTATCTTTTCGCAATTTTAATTCTTTCGCTAATAAGATATAATCTGTTCCGTGATTCAACCATAAATTGGCCCAAAGAATGGAAATCTATCATTGGCTATCATTGCGATTTTACTGAAAAATTAGATCGGATTAAATCAGATATATAAACAGATTTTACTCCTGCTTAACGAATATTTAAGTCTCATTTTCTGATTGAGCGCCGTGTTTAATGTAGCTTGTTGGCACTTTTGGAACCGGAGAAATAAAAGACCTTTTCAAGCGGATTTCAACCTTCGAAATACTCTAGTGAGCCTAATCTTGGGATACGTCAAGGACATCCTTTCGACTCGATTGGAAAAAAAGAGACCGTCTCCCAAGAGGGATAAAAGAGAGACGTATGTGAGATGGAGAGCCCCTCCCAATGATTGGACCAAGCCCGACACCGACGAGGCCTCTAAACGAAATGTTCGTCTTGCTTCAGCGGGGGACTTCTCCACGATAAGTCAGGTAACTGGCTTGCAAGATTTTCCCAACATGTAAGAGTGTGCTCTTTTCGTTAAAAGTTGAACTTTGGGGTATTCTTTTGGGCTTCAAACTAGCAATCTCGCTGGACATTTCCAAAATTATAGTAAAGGTGGACTCATGCAAGTAGCGATTGTACTACTTTAGAGACCAACTATCTCTTGCCATTTTGGCAACATTCTCGTCTTTCGAATTTGATAATTGTTGAAATACTTCAAACGAGCCAGAATTATTCATACTTTTAATAAAGGAAATTCATGTGTAAATTGATAGGCAAATTGCCACTCTAGCAATAGATAGCCACTAAGGTTATGTTTGGTGGTCCAGATTTGAGTCCAGATAGGATAGAAAATTATAATATCTGGTGTTTGGTAATGTCTTTCGGACCGGATATACCCGGATAAAATGTCAGATAAGAAATCCGGGGGAGGGGATGAGATAAGCCCAAATTTGATAAAAAATTTTTTACAAATAACTTAACAAGTGCTATTTTCCAATGAAGGATGCCAATGAATTACTAAAAGATATTGTCACAAGAACTCAGCAGATTTAAAAGGTGTATTTCATGCAAAGCTTACTGGAATTAAAACAGACAAAAATGAGATGCATAGCAAACCCAGTGGATTGAAAGGTGCACCAGTAGATCATTCAATTCGACCTTTTCCCAACCAAGTCTCGTATTTACAAACAGAAATCCAAGGAAAGAAATATCTTCACAATTGAAGAGGGACGAATTGGAAGACGAGGTACTATTAAAGGAAGTTACTCAAAAAGTTATCAGCAGCAAGAAAATTAAGAGAAAATAGGTCAAAATAAATCCCCGCAAGCTTTCATTTTCTTCTAAGGATAATTAAGATGAGTATTGAGATACACATATGAATTGTGTTAGAGAATCCCACATCGGATAATTAATATGGTATTGAGCAATTACCACGGTTGGTTTGGCAAGAAGTGACCATGGACGGTTGGTCTAGTGACGCGAAATAAAGACCATGGGTGATGCAATCCCAAGTTAACAATTGATAATGGTTTGTTGTACATAGTTGCCGGTGCATTGCAATGATTTGGAGATTCAAGTTAGGATAAGCTGATGTAGAATTAAATTAAGGGGTGCTTGGTGAATACCTTAACAAAGAAATCTCGTGATCGACGCTTGCTTTGGATGGATGCTTGGTGAATACCTTAACAAAGAAATCTCATGATCAACGCTTGCTTTGGGTGGAAATTACCACGGTTGGCCTGGCAAGAAATGACCATGGATAGTTGGTCTAGTGACGCGAAATAAAGACCATGGGTGATGCAATCCCAAGTTCACATCGGATAATTGACTTAATGTTGAGCGGTTAATATTTCTAGTTGGCCCATAATTCATTGGTTTAAATTTTTAAGCGAATGTGGTCCAACTGGATATGTTGACTGGCTCGAACTTGAGCTCCCTCTTAGCGATCTCCCCAGGTGAAGGTATCGGGTTTCTGCTGCGCATTCCCAACAATGAAAATCAGCACCCAACTAACTGAAATGAAAATTCACCATAAGAGGAAAGATCATCCCCACACGGTTACAGTAGACGAAGCTTGCATCACTTCTCTTTGCCTGTCAACATATTAACCCTGAAAAGATTTGTCGAGAAAAAGATCTCCCGGAGCAACCAGCAATAAGCAAGCCATGTCAGCATGAAGCTATTAATAGCCCAGCTCCAGCAAAAAATAAAGACGATAGAGAAGGTACTGGGAACACATTCCCAAAAGGTTATGTTAATTGACGAGATAATTCCCAAGTCCAACAGTTCGAAGATATCGGATGGCGGGCTCCTCACCAAGTCCATTGATTTAAGAAGACTAGGCGGAGCAGGAAGCAAGTAATTTTGCGCAAGGAAAAGGAAGATATCTTCGGTTTCGAGAGATTTCTTTCGTGGAAGCTTCAAGATGGATCTAGGGTGCATCACTGTTGTTCAAGAAAGCACATCTTGATATCCATGTTATATCCAAACATTTACCAAACATATGATGGGATGTTTCATAATTCGAAGGACAATCTGGAGGATTTCTAATCCCCCCTTATTCTATCATATCACAATCAATATCCAGACCATCAAACGCAGGCTAATAGGTTTAATTTCTATATTGACAGGAGATCAGTTTGGTTTAAATTATGTTAGGTAAGTGTTAATGTAATAATCGGACTTTGCCCCTTTGGTCAAAGTCTCATTTTATTATTAGTAACTTTTCAAGAAAGGATACTGACAATTGAGATATGTAAAGTCGTTGACCAAATGCAAAATCATCTATTAGTGTTAAGGTCGCAATTACATTTTCTACCCTAAAAATCAGTGTTAAGCGCATACTTTAATATTTAAAGATTAGCTATTTATTATCAAAGTGGTTTTAGATACTTCTATATGAATCTATATTGAGAATGAGGATAAAGACACCATCATTTTCAATGGGTTTAATCTTAATAAAATTGCGAAAAAAGATTGGGCACACTTGTAAACGGAAGAATCTCCACTTGATGGTTGGCCATAATATGACGTTTTCATAAGATTCTATATTAAAATTTCAAATCATTCGTTTTTCGCGAAATAAATGGAGTTTTAGAGTGACTCAGGACTTTGACTTAAGAGAGTTTATGCTGCAAAGTGTTTTTGTGGAAAATAAGCAAAGAAATTATCACATGCTTATTATTTGGTAAATCTGCAATTGCAATTATGAACCCCTTTGTTAATTCAACTCCGCATAGGGAAATCAACTCGATAGCTATTTTAAATTAGAAATGTTATGTTTTTTCTGTTCAAACAAAGGAATCCACTTGATCTTTAGTACATTTAAGAATTTTACAAAACGAATTAGAAAAGAAAAAAAAAGGAATGAAGAGTAAACACTGGAAAGAGCAAGGTTGCCTCGCCTTGCCGGTGCGGCACAACTCCGAGCACCTCGACATCGAGGGCATGCGACCTTGGGCCGGTCCATGGCAAGGTTGCGACTTGCGAGGCCTTAGGCTATGCATTGTCGGAGTTGAGCAACCCCAAGCGGGACATCTCTTGCCCGAGACTGCTCGACCACCGCTAATGAGGCTCGCCAACCTCGATAGTGGCCGCACCGTCGCCAGTCCCGACCACCACTAACGACCTAGGTAGTGGCAGCAATTGCCGCCATCTCTCTCTATCTCTTGTAAGAAGAGTCGTAACTTTCAGTGGAGCTACAAAACTACTCTGCACTTGTGAAAGCGATTCCGTTCGATTATTGATAGTCCCACCTCTCGGTCGCGCATTATACGATCACACAAATTTGTGATTTTCGTGGTGGCTCCAAAAATCCCTTTGACTCTATGAGCCGAACTCGAAGCGACAGGTTTAAGCATCAAACTAAGTCCTAAACCACAGTGCTAGTGTTGATCGAAACTAACTACACAATACTACCGTCTGGCACGGTTTTCATGTCGTAATTTCAGCTGTGAAAAATGGATTTTACAGCTTTTCTATGAGGTGCTCGGCAAGCACCCTAGATTCGCAATAAGTCCATAGATAAATAGCAATTTTTAAGAAGCTAACCCGCCCCACTTTTAGGTGCTGCGATTATGGAGCAAACGACGCAACCGGTATCCTATTTGAAGGACGCAACGTTATACACATAACCGACAATAACCCGTTTCTGAAACATGTCCATCGATATGCCTGATGGATTCGTAAGCTGGTCATAGACGGGCTATTAGAAGTCTGCTAAAACAATATGTACATGGCGAGCGATTAAACAAACTAAACCCAGAAAACACCATTCATCTCAATTCTCCCGCCGGTGCCACGGCTGCCAAAAGAAAAAGATGGAACCTACGTCGACAAGATATGATTTTTGATAAGGGATAATGATACAGATGATCCGTAAATTTTGATCCAATACGTAACATGATCCATAAATTTTTTATTTATTCAATATGATCCGTAGACTTTTAGTACACGTTCGATACAGTCTCTAAACTATATGGAAATGTTCAACAACATTGTTCTATTAATTCAAGTTCGAGAATAATATTAAATATTTTCGAATAGTCTAAAAATTAAATTGAGCACGCGTACTAAATAAGCCCGGCTCATCACATGGAGCGTTGAACGAGTCGGGGACGCAACCCCGGGACGGGAAAGCCGACGCAAGTATCGGAGCGCGCAAGTCTTGCACACATCACCAAAAGGGGAGCGGGGAACCCACGCGCATTCGCTGGTCTAATCAGGAGACCCCCAAAAAGGAGGTCTTCGGGTCAAACCTTTCCCAGCTCCATCAACGAACAACTCCAACCTCTCTTCCTCTCTCTCTTGCTTTCGCGGGGTTGGGCGGGGTGAGTGGACAATCTCTCCCCCCCCGCCCCCTCGTGGCGTTTGGCGAAACAAGGACGAAAGCGCGTCGATGATGTCCTCGTCCCTTCTCCATCGTCGCCGCCCGCCCGTCGCCATCACCAGGTACAACAAAACCGAGGGGTGGGAGGTGAGGAGAAACGCGGTTTTGATTTAAGGCAGAGGGTCTTCCTCTTTGACACGATCAAGGATCAGATTTTTGTGTGCCGAGGAGGGCGGCTCCATTGACCTTTCCCCCCCTTGACCGCAACAGCAACAGCACAGCCGGGGGGGCGGGGGTGGGGGCGCGCCGCCGCGCTAATTCCATCCACACGCAACGCGAGCGGCGTCTCCTGAACACGCCCGGTTCCGTCGTCGGGTCCACGGGGCTAGATAACGAGAGCGAGAAGAGCGAGAAGAGCAGCTCTTCTTGTTCCGGCAGCCGCAGCTTGCTCGGGGAAGTTTGAGGTTCGAATTCCCGTCCTACCCTCTTCTTCCTTCTTGGTCTGCCGCTGTTTGATCCATCTGGGTGTTGGGTCTTTGCTCTTGTCTTTGCTGATTTTGATCGGCTGAGCGTGAGGGAGGAGGGGGGGTTGTGCGTGCGTGTGTGTTGGGAGGGTGGGGAAATTTCCGGTCGCGGAAAGATGGGCGGCCTGATGAGCAGCTTGTCCTCGTCTACCTCGGACTCGGGCAAGGGCCGGAGCAAGTCGTCGAGCGTGTGGGTGTCCCACGGGTTCCACCTGGTGGTGGGCAAGTCCGGGCACGACATGGAGGACTACCACGTCGCCGAACACAAGAAGAGGAGGGATCACGATCTCGGCCTGTTCGCCATCTTCGACGGCCACCTCGGCGATCGGGTCCCCCGCTACTTGAAGCAGCATCTCTTCGACAACATCCTCCAAGAGGTAACTGCCGACTGCCACCTGCTTACTATTGTTTCGGTCACTGTTGTTTTTGGTCATCCGCTTTCGTTCGGTTGGTTGACTGGCGTCATGTGCCTGCAAAGTTAGCTTCTTGATGAGACTAGATGATAGTTTTAGGAGTTGGATTGGACTTACATCCTGAATAAGCAAGACCCTTTCCGTTGATGACAGCCGAGTTTCTGGAAAGACCCCGAGACCGCTATAAAGAATGCGTATCGGTCCACGGACAAATGCATTCTCGAGAAGTCGATGCAGTTGGGCCCTGGCGGCTCAACTGCCGTGACTGCAATTGTGATCGATGGCAAAGATTTGTGGGTTGCCAACGTCGGTGATTCCAGAGCAGTGGTCTGCGAGAGGGGCTCTGCCAATCAAATTACAGTTGATCACGAACCGCACACTGAACGGAAAAGGATTGAGGAGCAGGGGGGGTTTGTTACTCTTCTTCCCGGTAAAACTGTCACCTTTCGGATGTTTTGTTACGCTAGTGCCTCCTTCGTGATTCATGAGTCCCAGCAGGTCGACCTGTGGAATGCAGCCCGATGGTTTTTGTACTTAGAACAAGTGTTTTCTTCTAATTTCAGGAGATGTGCCTAGGGTTAATGGACAGCTTGCAGTTGCACGGGCTTTTGGGGATCAAAGCCTCAAAGCACATTTATCTTCGGAGCCTGACATAAGGCATGTACCAATTGATTCGACTATTGAGTTCGTCATATTGGCAAGTGATGGCTTGTGGAAGGTCAGTTCTCTCAGCATGAAAGCTCTCTCTCTCTCTCTCTCTCTCTCTCTCTCTCTCTCTCACACACACACACACACACACACAATCATTATCGTTGTGGCATTTGGTAAATCAGATTGCACATTTGTCCGGGCCACATAGCATAGAGTTCGAGTTGCCTAGTCTGCTGCTATATCATTTATTAGCTGGAGTCATTATTTGTTTGCCTTTTTTTTTTCTAAGTTTGATGATTTAGGTGGGGGTGACTGCATTAGTGCATGAAATCAGAATTTAGGTTGTCGGTGGTCATGGTCCCCCTTGCCATGATCCAAGAGATTTTGAATTTGAGTTCTATCTTTCTACTCCCTCTTGTTACTGATCTAGAAAAAGATAAAACAAACATGAATTGTGCCCTTTAAATTAGACTGTTTGCCAGTTCTCATCACTGGAGGTTTTCCTCACCTTGGATCTATGTATGGCATTCGTCAACTTAGAAAATTGGAGATGCCGCAACAAAATTCCTTCTTATTCCTGTCCTGTATGCGTAGCCTCAAAATATTATCCCGCGAAGCCTGTTTATACTGTCAAATTCATTGTTCCTGCTGTAATACGAGGCAGCTTAAATAGGCAACTTCCTGGAACTGAGCTTAACTGAGTCATCTCCTTTTAAGTGATGAATCTTATTAAGTAGTGTCCCGATCCTCCTCTGTTTATCATTGGTTCTGCCCTGCCCCAGTTTGTCAAGAAAGATTCAGAGTGCTCCATCATTATCTTAAAGAAATCGTCTCGATAAGTAGGCACGCCTGAGATAGCCAGAAGAAACATGAAGTTGCATAGCAATTTGATCGGGTGCTCTTGATCTAAGCAAGTCTACCTCATCCACCCGGATTATTTTTTTTTAAAATTCTTTTGAGTGTACCCTAGTAGAATTTTCTTTGAGAGTTGCAACTCGAGGTAGCCCCCGTAGGTCAATGATTTTTTCTTGTCGAATCACCTTGGAGATGACCTGAACCTTTGATCCTGTGCTGGAATGCTCGTCTGAACAGTTAGCTTTAGATGTCTTAATTGCAATTTTGCTCGGTTGGCAGGTGATCAGTAACCAAGAAGCAGTTGACTTGGTCAAACCGATAAAAGACCCTCAAGCAGCAGCAAAGAGATTAACAAGTGAAGCACTGAGAAGAGAGAGTAAAGATGACATATCTTGCATTGTCATCAGATTCGCTAATGCTGTTGAGAAGCATCCTGATAGAGCCACTCGGTCATTGTGAATATCTCCCGTTCATAAAGAAGTTGAATGTTGATGTGAAAAGTAAAGTTACATGTCAGCGCCATCTGCTTTTAGGGTGCTGTACGTAGTAGCGGCCTTCATTGTATAGGTGTTAGAGCAGATTGAATAATAGTGGTGCAGTTCCTTGTTTATCACAAGCGCCCGAGCCTCCTGGAGCGCCCTCGTAGTTTTAGGATGTGTGAGATCTCATTATTTTACTGTATTGGCGTTTGTATAGTTAGTCCTACCATGTTGATTGTCATGAGGGGTCTAAACTCTAGGGGATTTTGAACCTTGAGATGTCTTTTTACCCAATACCAAGTCTGGCTTGTGACTAAAATTCCTCTTGTTGCATTTGCACTGTCTTCTCCTTTTTGATACTGGGGTTCAAAAGTTTCTCAAAAAGGTTGTCGCCTCATTACATTGTTTTGAATATTACTTGTTGGCCGGCGTCGATTGAAATGAAGGGGATTCACCATTTTGTTGTTGACCATGTCGCATCTTTAGTGTGCTTCACTCAAATGGCATGAATTCTTTGTGCCCCAATGGCTTTGGAAACTGAAGATTACATTCTTAATGAGATTGAAGAACGCAGTTTAAACTGAGGGACTAACCTTGAGGGATTCACTCTTTTGGAGGAAGAGGCAGTACGCCTGCAAATTAAAAGCACGGCGACTTTTTGTTGTATTCCTTCCTCGTCGAGATTAGAACTGTCTAGAATGGCTGGGTTTGGTCGTGCACTAAAGTTGTAGCTTCCATAACCGGTCTTTAGGACTAGGGGTGAGTATGATTCTAGAGTAGAATCGAGAATTTGATAATCAGACCGGTCCTAGTTTCTAGGGTATGTAAGGTAGGTTTCAGGTTTCAAAAATTGAGAATCTGTTTCGACGGGTAGGTTTTAGGTGGAATCTGAAACTTAAAACAAGTTTTTGTATTTTTCTTGTTTTATGTCTTTGCAGGATTTTACAGCATTCCATGGCGTCCAATGATAAGTATGTAATCTGAAATCACTAGCATAAGCTTTCAATTCCGGTGATATCCATGATTGAAACTTTTACTTTGCTTATGTTTCATTTTCGTCGTGTGTCTAAATATGAGTTGTGGTCAATAGATCGTAGCAAATGGTGGTCATTAGAGATAATGATTTACTGCAATTATTTGATTAAGAGTACGGGGGATTCTAGGTAGACCCTGAAACCTGTGACGGGTAGATTTCAGGTTCATGGGTATGTAAGTTATATTCAAGTTCTAAAAATTAGGGAACCTATTTCGACGTGTAGGTTTTGAACTGAACTTGAAACCGTTCACCCCTGTTTAAGACTAACTCCCAAATAAAGGAGCAAGAGATTAAAAACCGAGAAACCAAGATCTAAACAAAAAAATTTCAATCGAAGAACTGCTTGCACAATGCAAGACGCAAATCAAACGGCAAACAAGAGAGAGACGTTAAATATCATTCACATAGATTTGTGTAGAAGTTGAGTGATTTGAGGATTGATTACAATTCATTAGCTGTAAAAGTACAAGGGAAAGGAAAAAACTCCAACCCAAAACCCGGATTGATGCAAGCAGCGGCCTTCATCAACTAGCTTCCCATGCCCTATTAGCGGCCTTAAGTAAATAGAATGGGGGAAGAAATGGAATAGAGGTAGGAACAGAAAGGAAAGAGGTAGGTCTGAATCCCGATTCCGTTCGAACCCCATTCCGCGCACCAAACGTGGCCGAAATGTTCTTAAGCTATTCAACAGGAATTATCGGTCTTGTCGTTGAATTGTGGTTAAATAGTTGCTAATTGGGGATGCTGCGTCGCATCAATACATGGCATGTTGGAGAAACATCCATTGCGTTGTTCTCCTCTGAATCAAGAAAGGAAAGAATGTAATGGTACAAAAAGAGGAGGTGGACATGGAAAGAATTGAGAAAGAATGGTGTTCTCTACAAATTTGGCTCGGCGGTGATGGCAAGTCGCGCTATTCACAACGAACAAGGACAACTAAGTGGTCGAGGATTCCGTCGAAGACCGAGAGTAAGCAGGACGGGCCGAGCACACGACCAGAGCTCTTTCTAATCTATATACAATTTCTCTGATTGTGGGGCGATGTTTTCCTTCCAAATGCACGCAATCCGCAGCTAAGTATCCTACAGACATCACAGCTTGTATTTCAAGAGGGTTTGGGGGCAAGACCTTCCGGTCTAGGACCCTGTGAATCTCGTCTCGCAATATGTAGGGAATCACAAAGTCCACCACGTTCCTCGGCACGCCGTTGTCGTTGTTGTGAATAGCCCTGTACCCCGATAATAACTCGAGCAGAACGACCCCGAAGCTGTACACGTCGCTTTTGGGCGTGAGGATTTGTAGTCGATAGTACTCGGGATCCACGTAGCCAAGTGTTCCTGCAGCGTGGAGCGAGAGGTGGGACTCGTCGTCTTCGGGGCCCATAAGAGAGAGCCCGAAGTCGGAAACCTTAGCCGTCCAGCTTTTGTCGAGCAAAATGTTGGAAGACTTGATGTCGCGGTGGATGACGGGGGGAGATGCGTAGACATGAAGGTACTCGATGCCCCTAGCCGCGTCCAAGGCTACTCCGAGACGCGCTGCCCACGAATTGAGCGGGGAATCTGGAAACTTGTGGAGATGGTCGTGGAGCGTACCGTTGTGCATGTACTCGTAGACCAATATCAACTCGTTGCCGTCTTCGCAGAATCCAGATAGCTTGACGAGATTCTTGTGGTTGAGGCGGGACAGAGACTCGAGCTCGTTGAGAAATGCCCTGTCTATGTCTTCGTTTTGCCTCCTGGCGCTTGGGCCGCCACCGCCTAAATTTGACGGCGATGCTGCTGTCGATGTTTCGGCTCGCTTGATGGCCACTTCTCGTCCATCGTCCAATGTCGCACGGTAGACCGAGCCGAAGCTTCCCGTCCCGATCTTGAACTCTTCGGCGAATCCATTGGTGACACAGGCGAGCACTTGCAAGGGGAATTCCTCCAGTTGGGAGTCCATGCTGACCAAATGGCTCAGCCGCTTCTCCAGTGGCCGAGGCTGTGGCGGCGGGTCCGTAGTTTGATCCGGGTTCGAGGTCTCTTCAATGCGGCCCGAATCATGGACGCGGCACACCCTCCCCTTGCAGTATCTGAACAGCCAGAAACCGAAGATCGACAGCAAGCAAACACATCCCACGCATCCCACCACCAGGAACCCCACCAGTTTCCTATTTAAGCTCTTAGGCTGAACAGGTGGCGGTGCCGGCGACGGTGGTGGCCCTGGCAATGGAGGATGAACCATTGGGGTTGGAGCTTGGCAAGGTTGGCACACATATCCTTGCTCGCACAAGTTCGCGTAGCCCTGCAAAGGGCCGCAAGGACAGTAGCTCCGGCACGGGCCGGGCAGCACGTTATCAAACACCATGGAACCGGGCCTGGAGTCGAAGTGCTCATTGCCCCAACAGCACAAGGAATAGTTGGCGGCCAAGACTCCGCAAAAAACGCTGCGCTTGCCTTCGATGGCTGTGAAGTATGCGTCTCGCAAGTGGTTCGGCAATCTGAAATTGCTCCGCCCCCAGCACACGACTGTGCCGTTCGTCCGCAGTGCGCAGCCCCTGTTCTCTCCCAGGGCCACCGACAAGAAGTCCCCTTGCGGCGGCTCGATCTCGTCTGCCCCATCTCCCCAGCACTCCAGACTGTTATCCACCGAGGAGATGGCGCAGGCGTGCCGAGACCCGGCCGCAACCGCTCTGAAGGTCCCGTTCGGCGGCTTAGGCACGGCGTGGGCATTGTCCCCGAAGCACTCGACTTTCCCTGCGGCCTGACGGGCGCCCCTCAGGCCGCATGCAAAATCCCCGCCCACGGCAACACTGGACCAGTTGTTCAGGACCGTGGTCCGATGGAGTCGGGGCCACTGCCAGCACTCGATCCGGCTAGTCTCGTTGACGAGACCACACACGTGAGCATCTCCGGAATCGAGCTCCGTCACGAGACTGTGGTTGTAGATGCGCTTGTATTCCATGTCGGTGCCATTGGCGGCGGAGAATCTCCAGCAACCCAGGACCGACGTCGGCGAAAAGAAGCCACCTCTCAAGCCGCACAGGAATCCGTCCCCGCCGACGATGCCCGCGAAGGAAGCATTGGGATTGAAAGGGATTTGAATTCCCGCCGGGAAGCTGGTACAGTTGAGAAACAGGCTCCGGCCGGGAGGCTTTATAAGAGCACAGACCAGCGTCTGGTTCGCGGTTCTGGAAATCGACACGGTCGAGAGCGAGACGACCGGCGAAGCGAACGGCACCGCGAAGAAGAAGACGATCAAGCCGAGCAGGGAGCGGAGTTTCCCGAGCAAGCGAGCCATAGGAAATGGTGCGACCAGCTTGATAATCTCATGTTGGGGGTCGTATTACAGATGGGTGTTTGTGTCTCTCTCTCTCTCTCTCTCTCTCTCTCTCTGCTTATCTAGCAGCTGAATGTTTCTTTATGTGCAAGCTCTTCCAGGAGAACGGGCACGCCATGACAGTGAAGGGGAAGGGGGAGAAACGCGGTTTGAAAAAGCGCGAAGGAGCAGAGCGGGAGGGAGGGAGGAGGAGGAGGCCCAGCGACCAAGAAGACCAAGTCGTTCTGCGGAAATTATTTTGCAAGTCGAGCGTGTGGTCAACCCTTGGAAAAGTCGCCGCGAGCAAAGACCGGTCCAAGTTTCAACAATTTCCAACGAAGACCCACTTTTCTGCAAGGGACGGTGGGCGGGGGGGGCCGAAGCTGAGATCCTCGCCCCTTTGAATCGGCCCGGTTGGGACCCAATCATGTCTAATTTCTCTGCCCCGTTGAAAAAGGAGTTTTGAGGTAATTACACCCGCCCTCGAACTGCCACGCTACGTGCATCGCTAGCCACACGTTCTTCTTGGTTAGAACCTTCGGTAAAGACTCCTTCGCCCCGTTTAGGGACTTCTTATTCTTCTTCTTCTGCTTTCTTCTTCTTCTTCTCGCGGCGACTCTCTACGCTGTGGAAACTTGCGACCCGAGACCTCGACTCGAATTTGATCTCACGCTCCTTCACCTTTGCTAAATCAAGTTTAGGGTTAACACTACGGAAAACCCTAAACTGATACACCTGTGATAAATTTATCCTCCGTTAGATTTCCGTTAAATTGGATTGATGCCACGAAAAATCACAAACCGGTACATCCGGGACGAACGGAAGATAAAATCCTAAACCGGTACATCCGTCAATTACCATGTGTCATGTAACTTAGCAATTTAATAGTAAAATTTAACGGAAACTGACTGATGGTAAATTTGTCATAGGTATACCGATTTAAAGTTTTTGGTAATCAATAAATTAGTTTGGGTAAATTTATCACGGGTGTATCAATTTAGGATTTTTCGTGATATTAACCCTTGAGTTAAGTACCCAACGGCACCAAACAAAAGTTATGCCCAGCTATTCCCATAAATCGGGTAACAAAGGGGGAATGAGGAATCGAACCCGATTTAGAGCGGAGCGTGTATCCATTCAGTTCGAGCGTTCGAACCCGATTCCCGTCCGTTGATGAAACCGTCTAGATTTATTTCACGCGGGGAGGAGTTACAAGGGCAGAGGGAATAAGAAATTGTCGTGCGTGCACGCGAAACTATATATTATCCAGATTGGCAATGCAGGTGGACTGTCGTCAATCAATATACAGTCGGGAGGCCGCCATCCTAGAAGTGAGCTTTAGACCATTTCATCCTATATGGAGACACGGGCTCACGCGGACTCATTGACGATTCTTTTTGTTCTCATTGGATTATGGGGATGGATCGCACGCGTTTTATGCACTTTATCATCATCCAGCATGTCAATGTGTGTCACGCTCTAAATTTTCCTGTCCCGTTCACAAACCTGCAGCAAGAGTTATGCCCTCATGGCACATTTTGCACAACCGCATCGAGTGGAATCGAATCGGCAACTCCATGGGAAAATTGGAGGTACTGGAATGCACCTGAATTTCATTGAAAGTACTGCCAACCGAACATCAAAACACAGCTTCATTCATCTCGACTTTACCAAAGAGGTAAAATTGCTATCCTTCGGACGTGTCATCGCGGATTGGATGATCCGGCGGGTCTCAGCATCATCATCTCGGTTGACCATACCCAGATCGGATTACGTTTGGCATCATGTCAAGATTAAACCAAAAAGAAATTTCATAAAGGACCGAATAAACAAGCACTTGTCCGAGACTTATCTCCGATTAAGTTAAGAGCACACATTTATTTGACGCCCCTGGCTATGTAATTGAATTTCTACTAAACAAGCACTTGTCCAGGCCAGGTTCGACTCCCACCTCTCGGGTGTTGGGACCAAGGATACATACGCCCCTCATACTCGGCTTGGTGCATTCCTCGCCAAGAATAAGTTGGCACTATAGTCTTTATTCATCAGAAAGACTGACATGTGAAATGTGAACTACCATAAGAGCATGTGATTTGGTAACACATCCAAAGATATGCTCCTCCTGAATTGGCTTCCCATGTTTTAGTCAGTTGACAAACTCTACCCCTGTCAAAGATGTCCCAGCATGAAGTTGAAGAGCCACATCACCAACTACCTGCGTAAACCAATACAACAATCATTTGACTGGAAATCCGCAGGGTAACATGTCATCACAAGGTAGCCGCAAGAAGTAGGATAAACAAAATGATAAATGAGTAGACAGTGGTCCAAAGAGTGAAATAAGATTTGGATTGATGGACTTCCACCGTCATATTAACATGCAAGACTAGATCAGGAAAAAACTGCTATGTCATTTGATCCGTTCTGCCTCGATTAAGTATGGCGCCCTAGTCTCGATTCCTGATTACAACAATTTATCTCAAGTCATTCCTGATGCTTCACATTAACGGTGCCGTGGTAGGCTATTCAAGCTACTTTGTTGTCTAAACTCAAGAAAAGTGCTGCTTTCAGCCCTGTTTGGTTTCTGGAGATCGCCAATTTACTTTCATTCTGATTTGAGAACTAAAACAGTTCAGAAGATGCATGGAAGCAATTTAAAAACAATTTTCAACTACAAACAAAGAAATCAGCTATCAAATTTAAATATGCAAGGATGATGATTTGGTTGTTCTCCGTACACTAGGTTTTTTACGCTTGACCATGAAAAGACAGAACACTAACCCATCCATACCACAGCCTACAATTTTCACGAAAAATGAATAGGAGGAATATAAGATCTTCGTGATCACTTAGAATAACCTAGTAGATTAATGTGGACAAAGAATTTCTTATACTTCTACCCTCCCACTGAAACATGCAAGCACTTACCCTATGTTTGGGAACAAGGGCTACAGGATTTAAAATTTCCCTCCAAATCCATGTCAAAATTAAATTCCTTCCAATTTTCACCCAAATTTTCTTCACCTCCATTTTTGCTCTTTTCTAAACAAAGCCTTAGGAAAAAACAAAAGAGAGGAATGTAACCCTTGTGTACGTGTGTGGGTGGGGGGGGGGGGGGGGGGCGGACCCCCTTTAAGAGTTTAAAGAACTCCAGCATATTTTGTAGGGTCCACAAACCTTAGCCATGGATCTGTAAGAATGTTCTGTGACCCCTGCAACATGAGGAGTTAAAAGAACATTTTTGTATTTCAAGATTTTGTCATTCGGATCAAATGGCTCTGTCCAAGCCACATCAGTGCCCAAGCCTCCCAAGTGACCAGACTCCAGGTGACGAGCAACGGCCTCATAATCCAAGAGACCCCCTCGAGCAATATTTATAAGAAGAGCTCCCTGTATCACCATCGGAAAATAGTTAAAACTCTTACCCCTAATGCAATCTGCCTACTTGACATGCCACAGAGATCTCATTTTCGCATCCTTTATTTCCAAAATGTTAAAAGAGAGAGATGTGAAAAAGAAAAGGAATCACAAAGACTGTGGTGTGCCACTTTCTCATCAGAACTTTCCTATTATAGGTTCTCCATTTGCAGCCAGTCTTTTTTCTCCATAAAATATTTATCTGTGAGCTTAGGAGCAAAAATACAGGAGAAATACGAGAAAAGGAATAATGACAAAGCTTGCATTTAAAGGATGAGTAAAGGACATGGTATGAGTCATAATTAAGCATCTGTGATCCTTGAATAGGATGAGTCCACCTCAAGCAAATAAGACTGTACATTTCAAAATACACTTGTGTGATATTTAGTGATGCAACAAAGCAGAATACATCTGTCAACCGCCCAACCCAATTTTCAAGTGGACCACAACGCGTTAACCGCTTCACTAAGAGGTTAGTTTCATAATATCTGTTTTAGAACCCCAGACAGATCAACGGCTAAGGTTACATGAAGGGCAGAAGGAGTATCATTACTACCATCAATGGCACCTGTAAAACATAGAGAAGGATCTAGACTTCTCATTAAGGCTACTGAAGAAGATGAATGGGGATCATAGAACCAGTCACGAGTGTTAAGAAAAAACTAGTACGGCCAAAGAATAGAGCAGAACTTCGTATCTGTAGCATAAAACATCTTTTAGGGATACATAGAGCAGACCTTTCTCATTGAAGATATGAATGAGTCATTGATGATGCCAGCCTGCCAGATAATCAAAATGAGCTAATAAGAATCCAGAAGACATTTCCGAGTGAGAAGTGAATAATGACAAAGGAACAAAAGAAAAAAAAGGGAAAAAAAACATTTCAAGGCAACATATTTCCAAAAAGGAGCACCTGTAAAGTATGATCATATTCATTCAAAAACATCAGTAATGTATGGCTCAGGGAAAGAAGAAAAAATGGCACATGTCACCTTTTCTCACTTTTCAACCAATCTGAATAAAGCAACCTAAGAAGCTTTCAAACTGGATAAAGAACTCAGACAAATAGAAGTAACTAAGCCACAAACTACCCTGAATCCACGCTTTCAAAAAGTTCTTCATGTAAAAGCAAAGACTACTATCGACTTAATTTTTGCTTTCCCTTGTGCAGTCAGAATGCATTCTTGCAAAATCAGTTCCATGGGACAACGGATTGATTTGGATAAACCAATGAAGCAAAGTATAAATGCATGGAGTCAAATAAGTCTTACTGTGTCTTTGTTTAAACACAAGCAACAGACAACTATGTCTGCCTCGCCAGCAAAGTTACAAATGTCGTTATGACTTCCCTTCACATCAACCAGATCGTCACTCATGCCATTTTTACCAGGGTCTGCTGAGAATGTAGCCAATATTGTATGTCAGGAGAATGTAAAGAAAAATTTCCTCATTTTGAATGACAATACATTACCATTCGATTGGAGAGAAGCTTGTGAATTTAAGCACCAGCTCCTTCTTGTGGCAATAATTTTCACCCCAAAAGGTCTTAAGCGCTTAGCCAAGTCAACTCCAATATTTCCAAACCCCACAATCAATACCTACAATGGACATGATATTTTCAATGATACTTACAATGCAAAGAGTAAAAGATAAACAAAGGACATTCATGAAACATGAAAGAGGCTCAACAATGATTCTTGTTGTGTATTCAACAACTAAAACATAAAAGATACTCACGGTTTTTCCAAATAGAGTTTCACCAATTGGCTCCCCAAGTTTTCTCTGATTTACAGAAACTTGCATCTCGGTCTGCAAAGAACAAAACTGAAGCAATGAAGGAAAGGCGCGTGCACATGCACGCACACGCACAGAGAGAGAGAGAGAGAGAGAACTGAACACTAACAAGCAAAAGGCAGCCCACTTTAATATAACAAAAAGGCCAAGTCTCCTTATCTAAACCATCACTAGCCATGGAATATGCTTATTAGATGTAGAGTTTTTACATCTAAGAGGCCCAAAGATGGATATTCTATCGCATAATTTGCATCATGTAGCTTTGCATCCAAGAAACAATATTTGTTTGTGCAACGCTTTTGCAATGTCATCCTGATAAGGACATTTTTTCTCCACAATCATTTTCTCAGTAAAGCATTCTCAGTTTCTTGATAGGAGTACTTGTAACGAAGATGGTGAGATCGAGACCCTCCTCTCAAGAACACCTTAGCTGATGATTTCATTTGCTCGCACCAATGTCAAACTCACTTGAGTCACTTCTACAGCAACTCTATTCTGCGGGGTACTCGAGCCTTTCTTCCTTGTGAGAATTTCTAATAAGTACCCATCAAGTGGAAGAGATTTCTTTGTTATTTTTAGGCCTTGTTTGGTTCAATGCAAAATTGGATTCCTCAAAAAATGGGATTCCAATTCCTACATATTTCATGTTTGGAGAGAAATCAAGATATGGATTTGAATTCCACATGGAATAGAATTCCTCAAAAAATGCAGAATTAGATTAACTAGCTATAGTTAGTACTGGAATGCCACTTCCAGATTCCTATAACCAAAAATCTATCAAAAACCCAACTCCACCGCCATGGGTCGCCAGTTGCCACCACAGGTTGTCGGTTGTGTTCGCCAGTAGCAGCAATGATCGCCGATCACTGATCTTTGTATTCAGTGAGAAGTATTCTCCAAAAGGGCAAAATTTTTTTGTCATACAAACAATGGATAAGGAAAATTATTCCAATGAATGATATTTGGAATGGGAATCCATTTGATGATTCCTTTATTCATGGAACCAAACGAGGCCTAGTACAATGCTTGGAACTATTTGTTTTCACAAATCACCTCAGAGATCAACATTTCAAATTGAATAACGAAGGCCTTTAATGGGCATCTTGACAAAGAGTCAGGTATCCTGTAAGATTATGTCCACAATAAACTTAACTTTATGCCGTGCAGCTGTTTCTATGAGTTTGACATAATCAACTGAACCAAACTTCGTTAGTAGTTGACTATTTGACATGGTGCAACCAATGGCATTTGACAGACTACCGCTAATTTCATTCATATCATTACCATTCCTCCCCACTGAATGAAATCAATAAACAAGTCATGCTTTACAGCTGCAGTATTGGACTATGTGAGCAAGACGACATGGGCATGATTTACCTATCAAAAGAAGGATAGACCTTTGTGAAACTTGAATTGTAAGTGAACCTTCTCATTCAGATGTAGGCTTGATGTAGGAAGTCTGCTATGTTTTGAAAGTCGGGGTATAATTTGACGATTTTCCTGTTTCCCAGTATATCAATGAAGCTATAAACACCTACGCAATTTGATTTAGAACAAACTATTCAAACAGAATTTACTGGGGCTGATGATCAAACATTCACTCAAAACTTCGACCAGAAAAGGATGAGAATGCAAAATAATGGGGAATTTATTCACATTTCAGAAAATGTTACAGTTAAAACATTCAACCTGTCATTCCCTATGCTTGAACAAAAAGAAGCACAACGTACAATGAACCTAACCTGTGGACTTAGCATGTAAGAATGAATCATGTGACGTACCCCAACTACTTAAGATTTTTCTAGTGATCAAACATACCTGCTTTCGAAGTAAACCCAGCATCAGATAAATCGCCATCTCTGCACATGACGTTGCATTTCCTGTGACGTCCCCTGGAATCCTGGCAACTTTAATTCCATTTTTGGTGGCAGCGTCAATGTCAACACCTTCATGAAGATGTAATGTTGGGTACTAAATTCCATTAAGATCTAACAAAACATAGTAATAATACCGACAAAATAAACCAAACTCCCCCAGCCGAACATACACAAGCAAGCAAGGGCAAAGAGGGGGGGACGGGAGAGAGAGAGAGAGAGAGAGAGAGAGAGAGAGAGAGAGAGAGATTATCACCTTCCAGACCGACACCAAATTGCATTAAAAGCTTCATTTGTTTCGCTCGAGCAATAGTATCTGAGTCAAAGCGCCTGTTTTTTACCACACAAATATGGTAGTTTCCTATAACATGAGGCACATCATCGAGGGCCACCTCATCAACCTATGAAACGGGAAAACAGATGAACGAATGATCTTCAAGGTGCAGTTAGAGAGGAAAATTCGGAAACGCATATGTATCAGTAAGTCCTTCCACTGCCATGAACCCAAGCACACCAACCGGCGAGGATATATCCACATGTAAACATAAGCCCAAACCGAATGTGCAAAGTTGGACATGCTTTCTTTTTTTGGCCCCCTAGTCTGTTATTTATCCAAAGGCAGGTGCTGGCGACAATGGGATCGTTACAGCAAGTTTAAGCAGGACCCCAACAAGGAGCAGATTGGTTTTCAATTCAGCCAAGTGAAAATGTCATCACTTACTACAGTGTCTCAAAGTATACACTTCTACTATTCAGCATTTTACCATGATCAGAGGCGAAGCAATCAAATTCCCTTTTTTCCGCTCAAAACACATCCAGCTAAAACCCCCATCAAGTCCACCACTTCCGACCGAAGAAAGCGGAACAGTAAACATTTTCTATCATGTACTGTAGAGGGGGGGATCGCACGAGGTCTGAACCTGGATAAATGGGTATTCGCTCAAGTAGTCTCTGGTGTAGTTTTGAGAGGCCGGGAAGTGAGGCCCGCAGAAGAGGACGCGGGTGACGCCTGCTTCGCCGGACTCCGTCCCCATTTCCCTCCGCTTCCTTCGAGCTCGAGAAGCTGTAACTCCTGCGACACAGAGAGAGAGAGAGAGGAGAGAGAGAGAGAGATGCGTGGGCAAAGAGAAGAGGACGAAGGAGGGGGAGAGCGAGAGAGAGAGAGAGAAGGCAGGGGACGTTGACGTGCGTCCTACTGGGGGTGCTGGCGAGGTAGAGAAAGAAGTGACGGAGTTTGCAACCTCCACAATCTAACCTGACACTTGCTACTACAGTTGGGTTTTGTTACGGGGTTAATCCTACGAAAATCCCTAAATTAGGATGTGATAATTTTACTTATTTTTTTATTATAAAAACTCTAAATTAGTACATCTGTGATAAATTTACATCGAATTATTTTTTTGATCACTAAAAATCCTAAACTGGTACACTTTTGATAATTTTATTTCAAACTATTTCTTTGACCACCAAAAACCCCACACTGGTACACCTGTGACAATTTTACCTCCGAACTAATTTTTTGAGCACTAAAAACCCCAAATTGGTACATTTGTGACAAATTTATCCTCTGTTAGTGTCTGTTAAATTATATTAATATCACAAAAAATCACAAATTGATAAATTTGTGACAAACAGAGGGGTAAAACCCAAAACCGGTACACATGTCAATTACCACGTGTTATTACACTTAGCAATTTGATAGTAAAATTTAACAAAAACTAACGGAGAGTAAATTTGTCACAGGTATACCAGTTTGGGATTTTTGGTTGTCAAAAAATTAGTTCGGGGGTAAAATTGTCATAGGTATACCAATGTAGGATTTTTTATGGTAAAAAAAATAATTCGGGGTAAAATTATCACAGGTGTACCAGTTTATGATTTTTTGTGATCAAAAAAATAGTTTTTGATAAATTTGTCACAGATATACCGGTTTGAGGTTTTTCGTGGTATTAACCCTTTGTTATATGACATCATAGTTTTTCCACGGTGGTCAGCCAGGTCACTCAAAAGACAGAGATTTGTACAGATCAGTCACTAAACACAACTCTTCCTGTGGATTGGGAAAACATCCTAAAATTTTTTAATTAATATGCAACGTAATTCTTGAATTTTTAATTTGAACTTTAGTCCGATATTTCATATCATCTCTGAACTTTTAATTTGTTCAATATAATTTCTAAACTTTCAATATATATTCAATCTAGTCCTTGGACTATATGTAAATGTTCAATATTATCCATGAAATTTAATTAACAGAAAAATAATATTAAACATTTTCATATAGTAAACAAATTGAATTGAATATGTACCAAAAGTCTAAGGATCACATTAAAAAAATCAAAACTTCAAGGACGACATTGCACATTGAACTAAAATTCAAGGATCATATTGAACAATTTAAAAGTTTAAAGACTATATTATATATTGAGCCAAAATTTATGGACTATTTGTATCATTATCCCAAAAATATTTTATCCCGATGAACCAATCATCTCCGGAGCATTTATGGAAAATCCCACAACTTATCGCGACGTCATCCATCCGCTGGCGTTGAAGAAAAAGCGTACTCAATCTCTGGTCATCCTTTGACTTACATCGAAACCTCGCTTCTCGAGTTCAAAGGTTTTTCGATGGAGCTCAACGCGCAGGATTATAACATCGGGACGACTCTGTGTACTTTCAAAATCACTGAACTTTAAAGTATGACAATTGTCCCCAAGGAACTCCGTGTTAGTATCTCGTCCTCAGGTTGTACAGCACAAGCAAGACATATTTCATGTTGAACATTAACAAGAAGCATAGGACTAGCCAACAATAACACTGTTCAGATGATGAGGTTAGCCACACATGCCTCTCTTGTCCATTGCTGCCTATTGAACGTGCGTATAAATGGCAGTACATGCAAAATGTATAGTGAAGTAGAAAAGGAATCGATGGAATGATCTTCCCCATCATTGGAAGTGTCAACTTTTCAAATGTACTAAGAAGATGACTAATCTTCTGATAATGCAACGATAACCACACTGCAAAGAGAAATCGTGCAACAAGATTGAACAGAAGAGATGCGGATTCCTTGTGATGGGCAATACTGAGAACAAAGCACAATCACCACACCTCACTTTCCACGGTTTATGTATACTGTGATGTCAGTCGCATCCAACAGCTATCTCCAACATCGACTGATAAGTCAAAGCACCGAAACTTGGTCAGTTATTTCACCATAATACGTGACATCTTCGGGAACCAGTACATCGAAATCGCTAACACTCCACTCTGCAGTTACCCCGTTCTGGCTGACATAGATTTCAGTACCAACATTGATCGAGGACCATATACGCTTTGCTGGTTCTGTTCCCGGATCCTGCAGAGTGAAATAGTTAAGAAGGTGTAGCAGTGACAATCAATACTCAATAGGACAAAGGCCCTTTTTGGTGCCTGATCAACCGCAAATATAAATTATTAGCGACAAAAGCCATTTTTGATGCCCGATGAATGTTAAGTTATGAAAAAAACCCAGTGTTCTTGAATTGGAAGATGGGGACATGTTGTATTTTCGTTTTCAACCACGTAGAAGAAAAAGACAGAACGCGGGAGTATTGGATAGTCAAGATTGGACACAGGAATTAGGCTCTTTTGTCTGTAAAACAGCTTAAGATTGGTTAGTCAAGATTGGACATGCAAATTGTCTGTTCCCTCTTTGTTTATGTTGTAGGCTGCACAGGGTACAGCAGTGTGCACCCGATTAGATAGTATAGAAAAACCAGGCAAACTAAGGGCCTGTTTGATTCAGTTTTCCCAAGGGGCTCTGGAGGCTCAAAGCCCTTGGGAAGAACATGAGATGTTTGGTTCAGCTTTTGGGACTCCATTGGCCAAATGTTAGCATTTGGAATACTGAAACTATTTTTTTCCTTTCCAAACTACCCTCACTTATTCTTTAATATTCCGGTTTTGCCCCCTTGTTGTTACTATTCATCTTCTTCACGAAAGGATGGCCGGCTAGATGGCGAAGGGCCGGCGAGGTCACCCAACCCTCACTGGGGGTCACCCGACCTTGGGCAACAGCTGCCGGTGCTAGATCTGGTTCACCGGCAGCCATAGCCCTTCACCGACTCCAGCGAAGGGTAACTTTTTTTTTTAATAAAAATGGGTCTCAAAGCCCTTTGAAAAAAAAAATTAGCCAAACACTGCTTAGGCCAAAGTAGCTTCACAAAGGATTTTTTATCAAACGCCATTGCATTTCCCTAAGGGACTTTAACCTAAAGATATTTGCATTCCCCCAAGGCTTATTTGCAAAGTTGAACCAAACGGGCCTATAAAAGTATGCCTATAGGCACATAATGACCACAGTCAGCATATCAACCATTAACCTGGCAAATTAACACCGCTACATACAGCACAGAAATTATGATTATCACAAAATGACAGAAGAGTGCAACCGACCTGGTAAAAGTACAGACGACTGGACAGAGCTCCAACATCAAGTTCCCACGTCCTAGAATCTCCAACCCATCCGTCTCCTTGCTTTTCAGGATATCCATGGATAGCCCATTCGACATGTGGGAGAAGTTGAACAAGTTCCTGTGCTTGTGGATTGCTATAAGGGTCACAGATATCATATGGTTTATCCAAATGATTGGCGTTCCCAGGGCCACAATATAGATGATAAGCAGAATAGGGGAACCGAGATGTCTCGTTCCTATATATGATCTCACCAGAAACACTGACGTGGTAAGGAGGACAAGAGACAAGGTTATCTGGTCTGCACCAGCTGGTAGTTTCTGGATTGATTATCATCTCGCTGTATCTAGTCACATCTGTGAGGACATCGCCATCACATGGATCCCCGCTATTCTTCCAACAGCTTCCTATATCGAGTAGATAGAATTGGCTATTAGGCCCTCCGCCACGTTTCACATTAAGAGTCAATCTTACTTTGAAGTTTGGAGATTCTGGCAACTAAAAAATCACAAACAAAAATGTCACTTCCAGGAATCAGATCACATAACACAAATTTTAAACAAGCAAAACCAATGATATGGCTATATCCATTGGGATCTCTTTTCACCCCCTAAAACATATAGATTCTGATTCAAAGAGCAGAAATTTGGTGCATACTGATTTTTCTGCTTTGACTATTTGATCTCGTTGTTTCCTTTTGCCCTTTACGTACTGCCTAGTCCAACATAGTCAAGTGCTGGAGATGACTTTAATGCAACAAGGACGTGCTTATTTGACATGAGTAACTATGCATTGGTGCAAAGATATATGGAAAAAGTGCCCGGAACCATATGTTTGCAGACCAAAACGCATACCCTGCTTAGCTCCACGAGAACCAAAAGAAAATCTACTTCTGCCCTAGTCTGAAGTTGAAACAATTTCACATGGGTACAGAAAGTGGAAAAAACAACCTCCTAGTCCCCATCAACAATGGATCGACTGACTGGCTCAGAAAGATGGGAAGAGATAGAAAAAAGAAACTATGGCTTAGCTACACAAATTCCATTGCATTGTCCATTGTGGATATGGACAAACTGCATTCCGATTCAGTCAAGTACGCTTCACTAACTTGCCAAATGATACAAATGAAAAGGAACTTTCCATTCAGCCTATGCTGAGTAGAGTGGGGAAAAGGCCTTGGTCTCTCTATTGACCCTTTTGCGGATTCCTTCTACCCTTGGCTAAACATCAGTTGAAATTCTCCGAAAACTTTATAGATTCAACAAAATGCAAAGAGAAAACTTCGCTGTAATAATGAACGAACCTTTCGCATGATTCCCCGACCAGGGTAATGATAACCACCATTAAATCCTTTTGTTGCATCTGCCCGTAGATACAACATAAGCCAAGGATACTTGGTAGTTGTCCTCAATATTTGAGAAAAAATCCAACTTCCGGAGCTCATATTCTTCTGCCACGAGACCGAAAAGTACGAGTTGTTTCCATCGTCTTTGCTCAAATCAGCATCAAGGTCGTATGTCCCATAAAACCCTCCAGTCAAAGATGCGATTTTGCCATCAGGATAAAACAATCTCGATCGATTATGGTACACCAAGGGCTGATTCATGCAGCCGCTGCCAAAACAGGGAAAGCTCCTATCGGTCACTATTTTGCCAACTTTCTTCCCGTTCTCGGGACAGAGCGTGGTGTTCTTATCGAAATTACCATTCTTGAGCATGACCATCCAGAACTGCCACGGCTCCGCAGCATCATTCGTCTCACAGAGAGAACCGAGGTACCGTTCTTTCTCGGCAGCATACAAATCCGGATCTTCGTATGGCTGAAAACCCTCCAGACGAAATGCATCACCGGCCCTCAAATCGTTGTCCGATTCCTTCACTTTTTGATGAACCACGCATTCGCTCCCATCATCAGAAGTGGTTAAACTTAAACCTAACACATACGGTGAATCCAAACAAAACCAATCAACACTACAGAAGCATAATCATCAAGAGACATCAAAAGTGAAACACTGAGCATGCAGATGGGGAGTGCAAAAGTGAAAGCGCATGCCTTTCCTGATCTAGAAGAGCTACTTTACGCACATGCAATATCATTCGCAGTCAAGGTCCATCTCAAGACGACAGAGAAGGATGACAACCCGAATTCTTGCTTGAAAAAGACATGAGGGTATTTCAGAGATCGCGGTTCACGAGTCCGGGCCGAGGATCATCATATTCCATGCGACACGAAATATCTTTGGAGTGACATTACTTGAATGAGAAGAGAAGGGAGAGTGAAATGGCGAACCGGGGAAGGAAGGGCAGAGCAAGTCGGTGCAGTCGGCGAGCCGGGGACTAGGCATGGAGGGAGCCTCCGCGCCCACTTCGTTACAGAAGTTCCAAGCTTCGAAGCCGACCCTGACGTTGGGGCTCTGCATCCCAGGGTCTCCGACTGCTGATACGAGATACCCATCTGCAGAAGCATCCGTCGGACACAGTAGCAGAAGAAGAAGAAGAAGAAGAAGCGGCGGTGGCACCAGCGGCAACCGCGAAGGACCACTCATCGTCTCCGACAACAATTACTTCCTCGGTGCAGCGGCGCTGAGGATGGGTAGGAGACAGGAAAGCTGGACGCCCGGGCCGCATGAGTGGCGACATGGAAAATGGAAGAAGGGCGATGGGAGTCGCTTGCTTTTGTCCATGCCTGGATCTGACGTCTCAACGACCACTCCCTCGCTGTTTGCGGTGAGAGAGAGAGAGAGAGAGAGAGAGTGATTTGCGATTGCTTAGAAGCAAGCCTTCTGCCAACGTGTCTTTCTCTTGAGCCGGCGCCGCCGGACATAAGACTGGGAAACAACCGCGAGCACCTTTAATTCAACTTGTCTAATGGAAATCATTATATTACTCTTCTTTTATAATCATATCAGGTAAGTTGTGTGATAGAAGTGCGCTTGTCCAATGTGATATCTGAGAATGTCCAACGACATCACACGCGTTCACATGCCGGCTCGAACTCGATGCGTGGATATGAATGAGAACTGAATAACACGCTTGACAAAGCGCTACTCATGTTGTGAATCTTGAGTACTTACCTACGTACATTGATGGAATCAACAACTTTGGATTATGACGAGCGCGAGTTTAGTATGTTCGGACTGTTACAATCTCTCTCTTAAACACCAATTTAATTCTCCGGTTGCTTATGAACCTGTGTACTTTGCTGACTACTGTAGTGACTAAACACTAACTCCTCTAGGCCTGGAACTTATGATTTAATAATAGAGCCCGCAGCCAGACAGCACAGTACGCCAGCAATCTAACTTGAGATTCGCTGTTAAAAGCAAGCCAAGGAAACCAGAATTCTTTGTTAGTACTAAGGTCCGCGAGGCAAATTAGTCAACATGGAACGAAAAGCGAAATTGAATGGAATATGAGGAAGCAAGTTCATGTCGAACCTACAGTTCTTGTTGAACCATCAAAGCTAATGAACTGTAACTGCTTCTCTTGATCAGGGACAGTAGGAAACAAGGATGAAGTTCTGCTGTCAAAAGGGATCGAGGAAGACTAGAAGATGGTTTGAAAAGATATCACGTGTTAATCATTCAAAAATCCAATTACAGCATGTTCACTCCAAAATGCGCTTCAGCATTTGTCTGGTTAGTAGAGATACAGATACTTTGTGGCTAAACACATTAAGCCGGTGAGCAAATAGAGCCATCCGGTGTGATAACAATCCTCGCATCAACTCAGCTTGGGACTGAGGTAAAACTTGGGATCTCTGAAAAACCTTCTGATGATGTCTGCCTTCTCTGCTGAAAGGTCAGTTTTCTCTAAAATGTCTTCCTTTGTTGCCTTAGCAATTGCTTCAATGGAACCAATAGCTTGATTAAGCTGAATATGAGAAAATCAGGAATTAGTGAAAAAAGCATGAGTTAAAAAATGTGATGTTGATCTTCCAACTCCAAGTGCAATATCTCCAATTAATTTCAGATAAAATATTATGGCTGCTGCCTGTCTCTGAACACAATCCGACTGTTAAGAGGAGGATATTGATAATATTACATCACCATACAATCTACATGCACTAAGCTAATGAATTTTCTGAGAGAAATATAGTTTCTAATACACATCGTTAGTCTATCTTGGAATCTTTATGAAAAGATTACCGCAGAGAGCAAAATCCCTTTTAAGTCCGTGCAAATTTTCACATAGCTAAATAAAATCTGGAAGTGAGTGCTATTACCTACGTGGATTACTAACTGGAAAGACAATATTTGCTGTACACAGTATTCTGTTGATTAAGACCTTGCAATACTACAGAAAATAAACTTAGCAACGGAATGAAAACCATAACAATGTAACGGAAACATTGCAGACCAGTTCCATAATGGAATAAGGATGCACAAGATGCCATGGAAAAGATGCAGAAAGCAAAAATTCATACAATGGTTCCAAGTTCACCCCTTTAGTTAGCTCAACAAATCGCCAACCTGATAAGACAATTTTTTTTTGCAGTGAAGAAAAATTGGCAGTTAACTGAGGTGCCGCTATTGAAAGCTCACGAGCAGTGGGCATTCTTGTTTTCTTCCTAAAGCAAATCAGATTTTCCCAGGTTCCATAAGGCAGCTTATTGTGGAAGGAACCAAAAAATGAGCCCTAGATGCATTGAAAAGATTGGATAGCAAAAAATTCAAGTAGTAAGTTGCTGTGAACTTGGCAAAATTACCGAATTAGCATCATGATTGTCGATGCCGGGTATGGATGTGACGATTCCAATAAAGAGATCCATCCTTTGCATTGATCGCATCCTCTTGAAGGTGATAAACGGGGGAATCATATTAAATGCAGCAGAGAACTAGCTTCCAGAAACCAAGAAGACACCTAAATAGTCACCCAACTGAGGTCAACTAACCTCGGCCTTCAATTTCCATACGGCATGCTGCTGCTTGCTGACTGCAATTCAAATGGCAATTAACTTTGGATATGTGCTGCATAGATTTATCAACTATAGCCAGTGGGAAATAGGTGTACCCCCAAGGGAGAGAGCTATCTTGACAATCTTCTCAAAGCCCATCTCTACGTCAGGAACAGGAACGAATGTTGGCCTGCCAAGCTCCATTCCAAATCTTTGCCATAACCAAAGATAGGAGATCTTTACTAACATCCACTGCCACAAGTGAGATGCGTATGAATGTAACACTTACTTGAAGTAAGAGTGGACGAAAGAATCATTTTGCTCCTTTGTTTGGAGAGTGATGACGACATAAAAATGTGCAAATTGCTCCTTCAGCTTCTGAATCCTAATCCAAAAATCAAATCAAGCATCATATAGAGCAAGAGACTTGAAATAAAGCAGCCAACCAACCTGCTGAACATATATGGAATGAGGTTGCACTCCCAAGTTGTAATAAAGACAAAAGCCACAGACAGACCCCCACAGTTAAAAATAAAGTCCTGCAAAGAGTACATCCACGAAATTGAGCAACAGAGCTTGGGAATAATTATGGATGCAGCGGCCAAATTACCGGGTCGATGGGGACAAAGTTAAGGCGGAAAGAATTTGAACTGAGAAAGGAGGAGATGAAATAGATAAAAGACTCGTCCTGTCCATTCCTCCAGGTAGTTTTCATCATACAAACCCCTGCACCACCTGCAAGCACGTAAGGCTATGCTCATCTCAGGCTGTTCAGCACAACATTCGCCAAGCAAAACGCTTGCCGTGGCAATAGGAATAAGCATCAACTGAAATTTTTACCCAGACCATGTGAACATAATGTAGAAAAGGACTTTATCCAAGACTCATGCTCCTCAACGAATATGGAGCAATCACGTCCCAGATCATCTCTAGTCTAGACTCTATCAGAAAGTAGCTATAGCTAGAGAAGATGTATATCCCTTGCCAAATAGCCCAAGCCGTCAGCACAAGCTTCTTTAACATCTCCCAACATCCCATGGTTGGAGGAATAGAAGCAGACAAACAGATTCGAGATCGATTTCCACAATCTTATCACGAGCTGAAAACTACCGAAACGTCCGAGGGTCGAGACACAACGAGAAAAGCGTCGAACTAAGACATGGATTTCAAACGACGGAAGCCGAAACAGCGGACCAACATTTCGCCGCGACAGCTCTGGCATCTGCAGTCCATTGACGTGTCATCAGAGAGCAAATCCTAGATTCGCATTTCGCATCTCCGTCACCATGAAGGATCAGAATCGAACCGATATTTCCTGCATGTTGCCCTGTTACTAAGACAATCGAGCTACATTTCCTGCGACCGGTCGGATCATCCGTCCTCCTCCGATGCTCCGGTCAGTGACTTGTTCAGCGGCACACCTCTACGCCACTAAAAATGACGAATCCGAAAGAATAGCGGACGGATTACGGAGGAACATCGTCACGGCGCGCCGAAATTGGCCCCGCATCGCAGGCTCTTTCGAATGCGCTTGCGATCGTTCTCGATCGTCCAGGCGAGATTCGAAGCGGTACCAGTAGCGAAAGCAGGGGGGGGATCACCTGAACTCGACGCGGCATTCGATGGAAAGAGAGGCGCCGGATGTCGTTCGCCGCGAGCGATGGTGCTCTCCATCCGCGAGAGCGAGAGCGAGAGAGAGGGAGAGAGAGTTCTCGTTCGCTTCTGTGTTTGCATGAATGCCGAAAGGAGCGACGAAGTGTGTCTCCGCGATTCAAAGAAGCGGATGCGTTTGCGCGCGTGTGAATTGCGCAATTTTCCGCTCAAAATAATCTCACTATTTTCTAATCTCTTTCAAAAAATTTAAAATAAAATCTAAGATATTCCAATTGTATTTAAATTAAATGGTTTCTGCGCAGAGTTTATAGATCTGCCGTTTGTTTTTGAATTCTCAACAACGTCATAAAATATTAGAAGGGTCGTGCGAAACATTTTGGAGCGGTTAGCCTCGATGTGGATATACTTGAAGCACAATGTGGTGCGGTTGACGTCCAAATAAGACCTGACCACGGAATGCAGTCGCCACTCGAAAGTATAACTTCAGCTAAATTGGGCGCGACCCTGCACACGGCCTTGCTCTTAGGGTTTAATATCGATGCCATGATCTTAGGACAACATGAAATTATTTCCTTAAGATTGCCGTGCAAAAAATTCATTTCGAAATTCGATTCTAGAGAGTCTTGAGAACATGAATTCAATTCTTGCATGCTACGGGCACTCGATACTCGACGTTATGCTTCTATGCTTGCAACATAGCTGTCCATCTGGTGCTTTATTACAGATATGGAATTGTTCAGAAATTGCAAGGCCTCTAAAACCATCCAAGTCGTGCGGATAACATAAAGAAGAGAGACTTGGCGGGAACCGAATGAAAAATTCTAGCACTTGAAAAGACGAGGAGAGTTGCTACCCCACATGGTTATTCTACTGGACAGCAGTGCTGTGCAGAAAGTGCAGTCTATCCGCAGACCTGATTTTGGAGAGTTTTCAGGGGATCCTTCCGCATTGGATCCTCGGACGCGAACCGCATCTTTACATGAATACTCTCACGCGGCAAACACGATGGATCTTGTATTCCTTCTTCATCCTATCTGTCCCCTATCAATGACAAATACATCCAAGAAAGCACTAGTCTGAGGTTCTTGGATGGGAAGTCACACCTTCTCTTTCCGGCAAGACTGTCCAAACTTTCAGGCACTGGACACCTGACAATGGTAAATTTTCAATCTTCCGAAATAGGGAGTGATTAACTTCCATCCCCAAACTGCTTCTGGATGTCCTTGAAGGATATGGTCGCAGATCCCCTTTGTTTGGCTTTTGGCTGAGATGGATGCTCCTTCCATCCCGTCATATAGATTACCTACGAAACAAGTATAATTTGAAATCCAGATGACGAGAAGGAAGATGCCTAGCAACTGAATCTGATAGATCCATAATCACTGAGGAAGGGAAACGTTCTCAGGATTAGCGTCGAGTATATGAAACGTTCTCATCCCGATACACTACACTTCTCCTCAATAGACTTCAATATTAAACAGCTCTTCAAGGTGGTAACATATGATTATTCTCAGTAAAGTTTCTACTTTGAAAACTAAAAGCAGAGGAGTAAAACCAAAGACGAGAATCTACAGCAAAATGTGAATACTCTGGTTACCTGGAAAGTTGCAGGGATGGTACCGTCTTCAGCAGCAAACATCGACTCATAGATTGCTGCAGTTGCCAGAGCTGTTTCCCTTTTTAGAATCTGGTTTTATGAACGAACAAAGTTATGGTTAATTTTATTGGGTACACCGGAGTTTGCTACTGTAACAACCCAAAGGAAACAATTAGTGAGGGAAGAACATTCACGACATATAAGGTAGTCTTACAGGAATCCTTTGTAGAAGAGCATTAGTCTCGCCCATTGCCCTGAGATGTTCTATCAGCTCAAAAGCTATACCAGGAAACAGAGGAAAAAAGAACGACATAAATACCGCACGTATTGACACTGATAGCTGTAATTACAAAGCCAAGAATCACGGAGTAGTATAAAAAGACAATACATATATAAAGCATAATGGAAGAAAACGGAAAGAGAGTAGGTAACATGATTCTTGTTATATGAGTCAAACTCTAGGCAATGAGAAGATCGAATTGAGACCTAAATTCTTAAGGCCTCTGAATTAATGAATTAACATGCACCAAGTAGCATATCTTAACTGAAGAAGATGCCCCAAAATTTCCTGACCACAAAGAACAATAGAAAACAGGATTTATCGGCAACTGAGTCAGTGGTTTGCAACTAGGATGCTCAAATGCAGCTTATGCAAACGAATCAGGATCTACTTGGCCTATCCTCATCTGTTGCTTACTGTTCCTCGATTTCCTCCAATAGAAAGAAATGTAAGTACCACCTTGACTTGTCTCCCTTATCTGATGAATTCTCTCATTTTCTGATAAAACATGTAGGGCTACACAGCACTTTGTGCAAGAGCATGAAATAGACCTGCTAAGGAAAACTAGGGAGAATGGACGAATAGAGGCATTGCAAAATTTTCAACAACAGCTTTTTCTCAGATATTAATCATTCGCCCTAAAGATTCAGCATTTCTCGTTATATTTTATTTCTCAACAGTGAGGGAGTGAGTTATACACTAGCAGTCACAAAGAAGTCAAAGCAGAACTTTCATAGTTAAGCTGTCCATTTCACAATGATAGAGAACATATAAATAACAAGAACAAGCATCGAAACCAGAGCTCACCACTTTTATATCTCACTACATATTCATCCACATCTACACCTGGAAGGGAGAAACCTGCTCTAGTCAACAAATTACCAGCATCTCGCACCTGAAACACGCCAATAACTGTTGCTAAGTAAGGGAAAATGCGATAACCATCAATTGAAGGATCATGAGTCATATGTTTAACTGATCTTGGATATGGAAAAAAGATTCACTGAAGTCAGAAACAGCAATCACAAAGGATATAGGCCTCGAGACTTCATTATCACAAGTACATCTACCCAAAGTCAGTTAAGCACAACCCCATAATGTGAAGCAGGCATGCAAGACTACATCTCCATAAAGGAATTATAACTTTGTGAGTACAGACTGCAGGCAAGAGTGATTTGAAGAATACTTGTGCCAGAGGAGATAATCTTGGACTGATGCCTCCTTCACGTTCCATTTGTGCTATAGTGCATGCAATTCTCAGTTCCCTTATGACAAGAATAAGAAAACAAATAAAATCAATCAGAAATGCAATCCTTAAGGTAAAAATGAGATAAATATATATAAGAGAAAATTCGACAACTTTAAGGTTTCTCCACCCAAAATAGCTGCTAGAAAGAGGCCATCAGCCTTCAATGCCAGTTTACACTGTCAAAAAAAATAATAAAACAACTGTCTGAGCTTCGAATGAACAGAGAGTGTCATGCATTACCATATATCAGCAAGGAGATCTAGATAAAAGAAAAATCTGTAGAAGAACTTTCTAAACAGCATAAAGAGACAAAAAATAAAGGACTGCTATCACCCTCATCATGAGCCGTAACTTCCTTTGATAATCTCAAAATAATCATAAGTCCTAATCAGTGATAAGAAAACTCACTCTCACTCTCCTAGGAGAAATATAGAAATCTGAAGGAAATTAAGACCTGATTACAGATAATCAATCCATGTTGTGGATTCTCGTACAAGAGGTGGAGACTCGGTCAGTTTGTTTGTCTGAGCTATTCGAGGGCAAGGTCTGATGCTGAAATGATGAAGTTTTTAAATCGAGAGAACTTGGCAGCGGGCATTACACAGTTGACCTTAAGCTCCAAGAAACTACTTTCTGGCCTGAAAATTAGCAAAGCAAGTCACTTTGCTCCCTTTTGTTGATGTAACTGCCCGCTATGTATGCAATGCATGCTGAGATATCAATTTTATGGTGCCTCTTTTTAATAGAATGCAAAAATCCACTTGCACAGTTAACCCAATTTGAAGCTTCCTCCACAGCAGAATGTTTTGGAAGGCCCAAATGCTCTTTCCCTTTATCCGATATCACCATATTGTCACCAACAAGGAACTACATGATCAGATTGCACTAATGACGACAAAGAACAAGCAGACCCATACCTGAATCATCGCTCCAGGAAGATCATTTGTCCAGTGTAGACCCAAACAACTGACAACCAGATCTAGAGAACTTTATGTCCAAAAAGACAGACTGTTAGGAATTCAATTAATACTGCTCAGCCAAGTAAACAATGTAATAGAACTTATGCCCAGATCTACACCTTTCCTTCATAGGCAAAAACTCTTCATCACCAACAACATGCAGCGTCTCAATGTTCTTATCAGATTTATCTTGCTCCCGCTCTTTGCACTGTTGAATCATGTCACATGACATATCCATCATAATGAGCTTTTGAATGCCACCTTTTGTCAGAAAAGGAATAATGTTCATCATGTTATGTGAATAGCATAAACAGTATTTACTAAGTCTGCAACACATTGATAATTTTTGCTTGTCTATCAGGTATGTGATGTTTGTTTGGTCGAGGATGTTAACATAAACTAACAAGCTTCCTCAAAAATCGAAAGGAATGCTCATAAAATCATTATGGAGCAGCTTAATAGATTTTCATACATTCAAGCATGCTTATCTCCAACATGAAAACTGTAATAGCAGTTAATTGATGAGGAAAAAGGATCCTTAGTTCATAGCTATATACAAGATATACATAAAATAAGAGTACTAAGATGTTAGTAACAGTAGGATAAAGTGAATGTCAGTAAAGGTAAGATAAGACAAACTCATGCAGAGATCCTTTCTGCTCCACCAAAAACAAAAGAAGAAGCATGTGTATTAAAGGATTTGCTTCCCACAAAACAAAAAATTGCACACTGTATCCCTCGCTCAAAAAGTCCCCTTTCTCTGCCCAGACATAAATAAAGTGGATCAAAATACTACAAGACTGCGACATAATATGTTTGAAGCTCACATTATGAACTGGCATTTCAGGCTTCATTTGTATGTCCATCTATTCATCAAGAACAAGGCCGCTACTGTGATCAGTGTATAGACAGCAAAGGCATGTTGTTACTATAATACAACCACTTTGCTCAGACATTTGGAGAGGACTTCCACAATCAGTTTGCATTCAGATCCAAACAAAGGCATTAAGCATAACCACCCTTCAACTGTTATTTCCCGTAACACCACATGCAATCACAAGTGTCCAGGCTAATTGGTGGAGGGAGGAAAAGGGAACTGAACCTAAGACCATTTCGTCTTGATAAAGGTTGTCTGTCGACCCGTAGACCAAAACATTCTGTCTACATGCACAACAGTAGAGCAATATAGATTATGAACATCAGCCCTGTTTGATTCATATATTCTTCCAACCAAATTGATCATAGTGGGCCAAGAATGTTAATAACCTCAAGCTAACAGGCTACCACGAGGAACTCACAAAAACTGGCCGTCCCATTTTGCGAAGAAAAGGTTCATCCTAAACTGTGGGATCTCATTCTCAGGAGTTCATGTCTACACATGACAATCTCATGGCGTTCTTAAGCGCTAAAGCTGACCTAACGGGTAAGCAAAGATTGAATTAGAAAGCAAGCGCAGGTATTGAACACTCACCACGACCACGTAACAAGCGCCTGACAGCTTCCAAGGAACCACCCAAGCACAATGCTGTTGGAAATGTCTTCTTGCAGTCCTACAAGAGGCGATCACATCCGCAACATAAGCACAGTAACTGAGAAAACCAAACTAAATGCAAGCTGAAGAACGAATTCTCTCTCCCTCGTATCTTTCTCCTTGCCCAAATCGAATTGCAAATGAAAGTGGAATCCACTCCACGCAGTGCCCACCTCCAGGCGATCCAACAAATTCTCCGCGACGGAATCGACGAAACAATCACCGGGGCGCATCAACCACGCAGCTCGATCACGCTGCCACGCCGAACATCCCCAACCAAAAAAGAAGAGAAAAAAACTGTAACTGAGCGAGAAAATGGCGAACGAGAAATCAATCAATTTGTGATCAGGCTCGCATTACGTGCTTCCGCTTGAGGTCGCGGTCGAAGATCTTCATCCTCGAGCCGTCGCCGCCGTCCGTGGAGGAGAAGCGGCGGCGGAGGCGAGCGCCCCCCGGCGCCTCGGCCGTCCCTCGCGCGAAGAGCGACGGCGACCAGGTGCGGCCGGCGCTCCCGCCGGAGAGCAGGGACAAGCTCCTCCTCATCGTTCTTCGCATTTCCCCTGACGGAGGGTGAAATCGAGCGGCGGAGTCGCCGAGGTTCGGATTGGATTCGCCGGCTCCGGTGCTTCGCAGGGGAAGACGAAGGCCGCCTTACGGGCACAAAGCGAGAAGCGATGAAGAGAGAGATGAATGGGCCTCCCGCTCACCGGCCGGGTGCCGCAGACGATCAGCGAAGAGGAAGAGAAGAGACGATGGCAGAACTGTAAATTCACGTCTATGTTTTTGTGATTAATATCACGAAAAAACCCCCCAACTAGTATACGACAAATTCACCTCAAATCGATTTTTTGACAACAAAAAATCTCAGATATATTTATGACAAATTTATCCTAAAGTAATTTTTTAATCATCAAAAATTCTAAATTGATACATTTGTGACGAATTTATCCTCTATTAAATCGGATTAATATTACGAAAAATCACAAATTGATAAACATACAATAGACGGAGGGGTAAAATCTCAAATTGGTACACCTATCAACTGTTACGTGTCATCCAACTTGGTAATTTGATTGTAAAATTTGACGAAAACTAACGAAAGGTAAATTTGTTACAAGTATTTTGGGTTTGGGTGGTCAAAAAATTAGCTTTTGGGTAAATTTATCACGAATATACAATTTTAGGATTTTTCATGGTATCAACCCATGTTTTTATGAGGACGAGATATGCCTATCAAAATTACGGCTGGATTTGTTTCTCTGAAAGAGTTTGGTGGACCATTTGTGTCATCCTTAATTTATCTATCTAATGCGATTTGAGCCCTAAATATTTTCAATTAGGCTACATTTATCTTGCGAGAAATGAATAATTTAAAAGATATTTTTCTAAAAATGATTGTTTGTATCATTTGTAATAATCATTTAATAAAAAATGTTCTGCCAAAGATCGAATTCACAAAGACAATCACACTAACAAAGATCGAATTCACAAAGACAAGGTAAGCATACATTGGCAACCCAACAAGCCCCACAAAAAGATCATTCTCCATATCGTTGTCGGCTGCGGATCGTCCGCCTCGGGTCATCAAGTTCTCTACACATACATCCAACAAGCCACATCATCAGCTTGTCTCGAGACGACGAGCTAGACATGTCAGTGAGTTCTTAGGCCAAAACTATTATATCAACAACACAGTCCTCATGCCCCGCCACGCCAGACAACTAGTGGATGGTGGAGTCAACAATGTCGAGCACATCCTTGAACTCCAAATGAGACACTTCAAGTGGGTACAAATCTACCCAATTCAGCTCTAGAACGCAGTGGCCGAGCTATGGGTGTGACTGTGGGAACGGTGGGGTGAAGACGGACCACGACCTTTTCCTAATGAAGTTGAACAAGAAGTTGATGCTCTTGAGGAGGCAAATTGGGGACTGCAGACCCACATGGTGGAAGTTCGAAAGGAAAGAAAGTATGACACTAGGAATGCATATTGGCAAGAAGACCAGGAGGATGCTTATAATGGTGGAACGAACATGGAGGATTTCATAGGCAAATGTTGGAAGCCTCTCACTCGGAAGATCAAGGTCTTGATCAAGGTCTTTGACATGAACTCAAATTCATGAAATCATAGGTAACTCCAAAGAAAAGAGAATGACTTGCAAGAGAAAAAAACATAAAGACGATTTGCAAAAGCGGAAAACTAAGAACTCAAATGCATGAAAAGAAACAAGAAGGAAAGGTAGACCCATAAGCAAAAAAAAAAGAAACAAAATAAAAAAAGTTGACTAAATAGAAAAAAGGGTTAATAGAACAAAAAAATTTCAAATTGGTATATCCATGACAAATTTATCAAAATTAATTTTTCAACTACCAAAAACTCCAAATTGATACACCTGTAATAATTTTACTCTTCGTTTGTTTCCATTAAATTTTATTATCAAATTTATGAGTTGGATGACACGTGGCAATTAACAAGTGTGCCGGTTTGGAGTTTTATGTTCCGTATGTCATCGGTGTACCAATTTGGGATTTTTCATAATATTTATCCGATTTAACGGAGGATAAAATCATCATAAATGTACCAATTTGATGATTTTAGTGGTTGGAGTAAATTTGTCACAATTATACTAGTTTGGGATTTTCGTAATATTAACCCTAAAAAAAAGATCACTTTTATAGATTTGTAATAGAAGTGGTGGGCCACGCGAAAGCGCGGCCTTTCAAAAATAGCCTATTGTATCCGAGGTAATTTCCACGCGGAATGATGAAATAGAAAAATGCGCCAATACCGGAATTTTTTTTTTTGGTCGAAAGCCAATACTAGAATTTAATCGCGACTCTTCTCCTACGCAAATAGCCAATGCGAGAAAATAGCTTATGGTGACGGTACATATAAGACGCTCGCCTGATTTTTACTTCCCCACTAAGGAGAGAGACGGGATCGCCCTCCTTTGTCGTTCCTGAGCACTGTCGTCGTCGTCGTCCTCGCGTAGTCGTCATCGTGGTGGTCGCCGTCTTCTTCCTTCTTTCTTCTGCTGCTGCTTCTTCTTCTTCGGCAATGGAACACCTGATGGGTCTTCTCAGGATTCGCATCCACAGAGGCGTCAACCTCGCCGTCCGAGACCTCAGGAGCAGCGATCCTTACGTTATCGTCAGGCTCGGCAAACAGGTTCTCGTCTTCTTGCTCGCCTCCGGGGCTCCGCGGATCCCAGACTCCGTTTTCCTCTCTTCTTCTCTGTCTTTGATCTCTGTTTATGGCTTCACCACAACCCCACCTCTCGTCCGTGGAAAGTCGTCGATATCAGAACTCTTGCGTGGTTTCTGCAGAAACTGAAGACTCGGGTCGTGAGGAAGAACACGAACCCAGAATGGAACGAAGATCTTACGCTGACCATCGCTGATCCGAGCCTTCCCGTTAAACTGGTGAGATCGCGTCGTCTCTTCGTACTGTAAGCTTTCAGAGTTTGATTCAGATGACCCCCATCAAAGCTGCTCAATTAACTTCAGTCCCCTGGCAAAATTTTCGCAGTTCGTCTATGACAAGGATCGGTTCAGCTTCGACGACAAGATGGGGGACGCGGAGTTCGAGTTCGGGACCTTCGTGGAGGCGCTGCGGATGCGCCTGGACGGGCTCCCGAGCGGGACCATAATCACCCGGGTCCAGCCCACCCGGCAGAACTGCCTCGCCGGCGAGAGCCGCGTCGTCTGGGCCGGCGGCAAGGTCGTGCAGGACATGGTCCTGAGGCTGCGCAACGTCGAGAGCGGCGAGATCGAGCTGCGGCTGGAGTGGATCGACATCCCCGGATCGAGAGGGCTGTGAAATCGTGTCGCGACCCTTCTCAATGCCACCCTCTCCATGTGATGTTCGGCGCTATTGGGTGTACAGTTCAATAGAGAAAGGACCCAGCCGAGTAAAAGTGTATCAAAGGGGGAGGCATACAACGAGAGTTCTTTGATGTTGCTTTGTAGGGGAGGCAAAAAGAGCAATGTGTACATTGAATACCTTAATTTGGACCGCTTGACCATGGTGAAGAAATTTGTTTAAAATTTCCGGTCACCAATCACCAAATCGTCCCTACCAACGCCGCTTTGTGCCTTCTTCTTTGACCAATAATATTCCATTACATAAAGGAATTGACACTAAGGCCCAAGCCACCCAACTCAAGTGTGCGTATGGATCAGCTTTATCCATGATGTTAACCCGTAGGATGAGCTTATAAAAGGGCCCTTACCTACCAATGACAAAACTAATTTACAAATTAGCTTTACCACGCGGATGATAACAAGCAAAACTAATTTACATGGGAGGGCCCGATCTCAGTGTCAAAATCCTTGCTCCAGCTTCGCTCGATATAAAATTGATATACTCGAGCTCGATTTGGCTCGGTTCCATTAATTTCAAATTAGCTTTACCCTATTTTCTGATATCAAAAAATAAATAAATGAATGAATCAACGTGATTTATTTTCCATAAAGTTCGTTTTCATCGTTTTTTAAGCAGTAGGGACTGCGCGGGGCCAAACCTGATCTAACATGGATTGGCTAAATAGCTTGCGCGTATCCTTGGAGCCCAAGATTTCCCATTTTATCCAAAATGGACACGAGTTCGATATGAGTGCCGAAATCCTTGCTAGAGCTTCGTTCGAGTATAAAATCGATATACTTAATCTCGATTTGGTTCGGTTCCATTGATTTGATACTGGCTTTACCCTATTTTCTAATATCACAAATAAACCAATAAAATGTGATTTATTTTTCGTATTGAGTGAAACATAAAACACGCGCGAAAATAATCGGTTCAATTCAATCTAAAGCCATACGAAAATTAATGAGCAAGCATTATGATCCAAGCAAATTATCATAATAAAATAGAAGACGGAGATTCAAAGGAATCAAAATAAACTTTAGATATTTGCTAAAACACTAACAAGTGAGCCATCCGTACCATAAAGTTCATTTTCATCGTTTTTTTAAAATTGTATGGACTATGCGCGGCGGGGCAAACCTTCTCTAACATAGATTGACTAAATAAAGTTTGTACCTACCCTTGACCTATCGAGCTATAGATTTTTCATTGGGTAAATAACATAAATGGTTTATAAATATTGACTCAGTGTATAATGTGATCAATGAATTTTAAATTTGTTTATTGTGGTGCTTGAATTTTAAATCAATGTCCAATGTTATTTTCTAAACATTTAATTTTTTTAACACGATTCTTGGACTTTGGGTATATGTTCAATTTAATCTATGAATTGTATGAAAATGTTCAATATTATCTCTAAATTTGAATTAATGGAGGGAAAATATTGAACATTTTAATACAGTTTAAGGACCAAAAGTCTAGAGACCACATTAAACAAATTAAAAGTTTACAGATGGCATTGCATATCGAATTAAAGTTCAGGAAGGGCATTGCACATTGGGCGAAAATCCTAGGATCATTAGGGCGCGTTTGGCAACCGGCCAAACAGTAACTATTTTTATTCTTTTGTTTCCAGAATCAGTTTTTAAACAAAAATCCGTTTGGTAAATTTTTTGTTCTCGGGCACAAATTTGCAAAAATTTGTTCATAGAATCAGTTTTGGAACAAAATCAAAAAGCAAATAAAAGTTGCTTCTTGATTATAGGAACAAGAATGAGAAATGAAAAAGATTTTTTTTTCTTATTCTTCTTTTTCTTCTTCCTGGCTTGTGGTTGGCCGACGACCGGCCAGGGCCAAGGAAGCAAAAACGCATTTCCGTTCTTTTCTATTCTAAGAATAAAAATTTAAACAGTTATCAAACACCTTCAAATATTTAGAAATTATTTTCGGATACGGAATAAAAAAGAATCATTTCTAAACAGAAATTTTTTTCAAGAATAGAATGGTTTTAGTGTCATTATTCTTTTCCCATTTTATCCCAAAGAAAGTAAAAAAAAAAAAAGATAATCGAGTCAAATCCAAAATTCAAATAGACGACAAGGCAAAGCCAAACACACGACTGACTCGACTCATTATACTATGTTATTCTTTCGCATGAAACGAGCCAATTCCTCGATCCTCCTAGCGATGCCTCTCTTCATCAATCTTCTAGTTCTAACCCTTGCAGGGACCGAGGGGAGGACCGCACAGGCAGTCGTTCCCCGCGAACGACGTGGCGGCGAACTTCTTCCCGGCGGCGTCGGGGATTTTCCCGCACAGATGGTTGTAGCTCACGTTCAGGCTCTCCAAGCTCGACACCGCCTCCGGCACCTTCCCGTAAACGAGGTTCCTCGAGACGTCCAGCTGTTTCATCGTCTTCGGGATCCTCAGCCCCGCCATGTCGAACCTCAGCCTGTTGCCCGCGGCCCCAAAGCCCACCAGGAACTCGGTCCGGTTCAGCAGGCCCTCCGGGCTGCCCGAGATTTGGTTCTCCGACAGGTCGATGTAGTCGTAGAAGTAGGTCTCCTTCGGTTTCCAGTCCTCCATCCGCATCTTGATGCCGCAGTTGGCCAGCTTGAGCGAGTATATGATCGGCGAGGAGGTGACCCAGGAGGGGATTTGGCCCAGTTTGAACCGGTTGTGGGAGAGATCGAGCGACTCGATCCCTTTGACGTACATTTGGGGGAAGGGGTCGACGAGGAGGTTGCGGGAGAGGTCGAGGTTGAAGATCTTGGTGAGGTTGGCGAAGCTCTTGGGCACGACGCCGTGGAACTGATTCGACGACAGGTCCAACGTGTCAAGCGCTCTGAAGTTCCCGAAGAAATCCGGGATTTGTCCCGTCAGAGCATTGTGGCCGAGCTCGAGATACGCGAGGGTTGGCGCTAGACCCGAAATGGTCGCCGGAATCTCGCCGGATAATTTGTTGTGCGACAGTCTGAGGATTCTGAGATAGGGTAATGACCCGAGATAGTCCGGCACGGGTCCGGTGAGCCGGTTCCGGGCCAGGCTCAGCACTGTCAGGTTCTCGAGCCGTCGGATCCCGTCGGGGATGGCTCCGGAGAGGGAATTCCCGCCGAGTTTCAGCTGAGTCAGCTGTGTCAGCTCGGAGATCGAGCCCGGGATCGGCCCGGTGAACTCGTTCCCCTCCAGGCTCAGCGCCTGGACCCCGGCTAACTTCCCGATGGCTGCCGGTAACTGGCCCGAGAGCTTGTTGTTCTCGATGTACACGAACTTGAGCTTCGGCAAGCGGAAGAGTAGGTCGGGGAAGCGGCCGGAGATGTTCCTGAGGTCCAGGAGGTAAATGCCGTCGAGGTCCTGGAGCTTGGAGAGGGAAGGCGAGATGGTGCCGGACAAGTAGGCGGCGGGGCGGTCCGGGTCGCCGGACACCCAGACGCTGGTGACCCGGTCGCCGGACAGGCAGGTGACGCCGTGCCAAGCGCAGCAGTCGGTGCCGGGCTTCCACGAGGCGAGGATGCCGGAGGGGTCAGCGGTGATGGCGGACTTGAAGCCGAGGAGGCCGGCCTCGTCGTCGGGGTGGCAGGAGGCGGCGGAGGCGAGGTTGGGGCTTCGGAAGATGAGGAAGAGGAGCAGCAGGGGGAGGGTGAGGGACGGAGGCGGCTTCATCCTTTGGCTTTTGCTGGGGTTGGGATGGAGACGATGGGGATGAGGATGAACGAAAGTGGGCGTTGCTTCTTCTTTATACTGTTCTGGTCTGGTCTGGGGTTTGCAGTGCGAGTCCACAATGTAATGCGGTTTTTGACTTGCGGGTTCACGGTCAAAGGGAGGAGAAGCCGACAAGGAATTTTGCCGGTGGCTTATCTCCATGCTCGGTGCACAGGCAGCGGTAGCGCACTAAATATAGACAAGTGGTGGGGGGATGGCAATAGCCGATAAGGGTGTCAGAGCCCATCCGGAATTGGTTCGATTACATAAGAATTCATAGAAAAGGCGAATCCTTGTGATACACCAGATCCGGCTCATGTATTTGGTTTGGATCATGATTAAGTTCGATTCAGCTGCTCACTCTAACAGATCGATTAGCATTGGTTCAGGTTTTCAAAATTGACCAAGCCGTTGACATCCTTAGATGGGGATAACGTGCACGTTGTGTTACGGTATGTCAACATACAATTCATTGTATGGCTATATCATGTTCATGAGGAGGGACGAGGACGGGAAGACTAAAGGTTTTCATAAATACAATCAATGTTCGGATGAAGGGAGAGAGACGGGAGGGAAAGGATTAGGAAGAATGGTCCCGTGCATTTTATGTGCATCTCAAATCTCTTACAATCTTCTCGAACTTAGAGAGTTGAAAGTTGATAAATAGGTTTATTCTTCTTTCTTGCTTATACTCCTTTTAGGTCTATTTATAAACACATAAAAGGAAATTTATGTTATGATGCATTAGTTTTTCCTCGGTTTTGCCTCCCCAACATCTAGGACAATATTATAATTCAAGCCCTTCAAATTCTTTCTCTTCTTTTCTCTCGTAATTTTCGTATCCCTTTATGTTCCAATCTAATCACTTCATCCGAAGTAAGTGTTTTTTTTTTTATTGAACCGAGCTGAGTGTTAACGTATTGATTTTGTACATCACTTTTAGTAAATCACTTTTGGTCAAACTACTGTAATTCGCTTAAAGGGGGGTGAAATGATCTAGCCCGTTATCCGATCCGACATATGATGGGTTGTCCTGTGCTTGGGCTGGCCCTTTTTTTTTTTCCAATGGCCCAACGCATGCCTCGCCCAGTGGTAGGCCGATGTGTATTGTCTGCCGGCCCACTGGCCCACTAATAAATGGGCCATGTCGTGAGTGTGCCGGCCCGACCCGGCCCATTTGACACTCCCAGGTTTCCCCGGCCGACTAAAGAAGGAAGGGCATTTTTTTTACCGTTTCTTTCCCTCCTCCCGTCTCCATCCACTAGCAAAAGTCAAGCTTAAATCGGGGGCACCTGCTCTTGATGTTTGCGTTATCGCCTGATCTCGAGTTGATCTCTCGCCATCGGCTCGGTTTCTAAAACTCCGCCTATTTCGCGAAATAATTTTCATTATCCCGCGAAAATGTTTAGCCACAAATTGCTATCGATAATGAAAACGTTTCTCATTAATTAATTATTTCGTACAACACAAGAGACCAATTCAATGATAATGTTGTTGCCAGATCATTTAGCTCCCGAGTAAAATATAAATGCTTAAAGTTTTCGATTTAACGTATACCAATTCGGATTAAGGAGAGGCGCAGCATACCGTTTTTGGATTGCTTAGGGCAGAAGGGAAGCGTGACGGTCCATGGGACTGGAATCATGTTTGTTGTATGTCAGCTTCATTCTAGTATTAGAATTGGAGCAGGTCGGGGAATAAATTTTTCTAAGAGGGCAAGCGTAAGCCGTTCCCCAATCGTAACCACCCAAAGCGGGAGGAAGGCCAAAAATAAAAAAGTAAAAAAAGAAAATTAGAAGAAAGGAGGGAGTCATTGCGTCACTTTCTTCTTCTTCTTCTTCTTCTTCTTCTGCTGTGTTTAATGGGCTGATCAAATTCCGGACGGAGAAGAAGACGACGACGACGAGAAGAGACGCCGCCCGCCACAATTCAATCGGTCCAGCCGCCGTCCGCCACCGCCACCGCCAACGCCCACCACCGCCGCCGCATCCCTCCTCCCTCCCTCCTCCTCCTCCCCGATTACAAGATCCGCCGGACGAGATCATCGATCTGCATCCACGCGGGGCGCGCGCGCGCGACTAGTCGGATCCGACATATCCGAACGAGCATCGATTCCGATCGATCAGCGCGATCTCCCGATGGCTCTCAACATGAAGACCCTGACCCAAGCCCTCGCCAAGGCCGGCGCCGTGATCGAGAAGACCGTGCAGACGACGGTCCAGGAGGTCGCCGGCCCGAAGCCCCTCCAGGACTACGACCTCATCGACCAGATCGGCTCCGCCGGTCCCGCCCTCGCCTGGAAGCTCTACTCCGCCAGGGCCTCCCGCGACTCCGCCCGCGCTCACCAGTACCCCCTGGTCTGCGTCTGGGTCCTCGACAAGCGCGCCCTCTCCGAGGCGCGCGCCCGCGCCGGGCTGTCCAAGGCCGCGGAGGACGGCTTCTTGGACGTGGTCCGGGCGGACGCGGCGCGGCTGGTGCGCCTCCGGCACCCCGGGGTGGTCCACGTGGTGCAGGCGCTGGACGAGAGCAAGAATGCCATGGCCATGGTCACCGAGCCCCTGTTCGCGTCCGTCGCCAATGCGCTGGGCAATCTGGAGAATGTTCCCAAGGTTCCTAAGGAGCTCAAGGGCATGGTTCGTGGTCTTGTCCTCTTCTCCTCATTTCTCATCAGTTGTCGGCAATAGTGTAAATGCGTCCGTTCATTGCATTATACGTGCCTTGACAATTAGAGCCGTTGTCAGGTTTGCTCATGTCTCCGATCACTTGCTTCCGGCAACCATTGTTAGGTTTTACTCGCTTGACGTTATAGTTAATTTGTTGTTGGCGATCATCAGTATCGATCAAGCTGATTGCATAGTTTAGATTGGTGCGACTCAGATAGGACCTCTTTCCGATAGCCTGTTTGATAGGAATTCATAGATAAATTGAGCTTGAAGGGGCGTATCTAGTGTGCAAGCCTCCTTTCAGTCTTGGTTCGAATAGTTGTTTGATAGGAATATTTACAGAAATTGAATTAGGAAGAGCGTGTCTGGTGCACAAGCCTCCTGTTAATCTTGGTTCAGGAGAGGGTAAGGTGAATGCCTCGAACAGTACGGGAAGACTGTTTCCTTGGTTTAGACGGGGAGGCAATGTAGGGAACCCACTATATTTATGAGACTTCACTTATGACATTTCGCACGTGCTTTTTTCATTTTGACGATATGCATAATGTCTTCTCTGAGGATGGTTATTATTATCCTCAATTTATTGTTACAAGAAACTTCTGCTTTTGGATGGAGCACGCCTATTTGAGAAAGCATATAGATGTCCATAATCCCTTGTTTTTAGCTCAACTTCTTTAAGTTCCAACGAGTAACAGCTAGGATCTATTGAGGTCTTGATGTAAATTAGAAGATACTGGTGTCAAGAATTGCAAAATGAGGAGGGGCTTGCTGTTTCATGTCGTTCTATTCATTCAGGCTTGTATTCTTTCAAGTTAGTCAATATGTGTCTGCATCGCAGGAAATGGGGTTGTTAGAGGTGAAGCACGGCTTGCTACAAATAGCAGAATCGCTGGACTTTCTCCACAACAATGCACGTCTCATACATCGGTCGATATCGCCAGAGGTTAATTCTTTGGGCACCATTTCTTTTCCCTGAACTTGCCTTAGGGATCATTGGAAGAGAAGCATAGTGTAGTGTTGAGTTATTTCTTTCTTTCTTGGATCAAGTAATGCAACCAATTTTTTGTTCTTTATCTTTAAAACTGGAGCTAAGAGGATCCTTTAGCTGAGTGCTATCTTCTTCTTTGCTTGGGTGTGTGTTAATTTCTTGTCACCATTATTTAGTGACATGATAGTTGCCCTCTATATTAGACGTGAAGTCCTATATGAAAGGCTTTATCTTCATATAATTATATGACTTTACAGTCCCCAAAATCCTTGTCATACTGTCTTCATGGTATGCTTTCCAGGGTTTTGCACTTGCAAATCAATATTTTCCTCCTTTCTGTGGAAAACTGTCTTTCCCTTTAATGGTTGATGTTTCTACACTTCTAAGTAAAATAATTTAATTGCACTCTTTAATCCAGGATTGAAGACGAGTAGATGGATTTTTGAACATGCATAAGTAATTCTTGGGAACATTTTTATTTTTTTGCAGAATGTGCTTATTACATCAAGTGGAGCTTGGAAGCTTGGTGGATTTGGTTTTGCCATTTCCTCAGACCAGGCCTCGGGGGATTTATCTAGTCTGCAACCCTTCCATTATTCTGTATGTGGATAATTCAATAAGATGACGAGTGAAGAAAACTGACTTTGTTTTCATCTCTCTATTCTTTGAGACATAATTGCTGCGCGTTCCTTTTCTTATTTTTGATCTTGCAATAGATGTTGGCAAAAGTTACTTATCCTTTTCTTTTATTCACGATGATTTTACTCAATCTTGACTATTAGTGCCTGATTTGGTTTTTGTAGTTTCTCCCTACTTGATTCTTGTTCTCTTGCTACACCAACCATTCTTGATCTAGTACTTAATGATGGAAAACTGTGGAAATAGACTGAAAATTCTCTCGTATGCGAGTCATGACAGTATTGCATGGCACAACACAATTCTTGCATTTTGTTCGGTATGTTATTGCGGATATAAGTATGATCGCAGTTTGGTTACTTATTCGAGCTTTTGTAATGATCGTGCAGGAATATGATGTTGAGGATTCTGTACTGCCCTTGCAGCCATCACTCAATTACACTGCTCCTGAACTGGTCCGGAGCAAAACAGCTTCAGCTGGGTCTGCTTCTGATATATTTAGTTTTGGATGCCTTGCTTACCACTTAATTGCTCGCAAGCCTTTGTTTGACTGCCATAACAATGTCAAAATGGTACTTTCTATCAAACGCTGGGCTTGTCCTTCTATCTATGTAACCCAAGTGTCTGCCCGTATAGGGGAATCGGTGGACACACATATTTCCATGGGATCTCCCTCGATATATGGTGCGCTACTGATGCGTTTTGCTTTTGGTGTGCTATATGCAGTATATGAATACCTTGACATACTTATCAAAGGAAGCTTTCTCAACCATTCCTCCTGAGTTAGTTCCTGACTTGCACAGAATGCTTTCAGCAAATGAATCTTTCAGGCCTACTGCACTTGATTTTACAGGTCCTTACTCGATATTGTTTTGTGGATTGATTATTTATTAGTGAAAAAGGGGAGATTTACAAATCTGAAGAGACAATTTAATGCATAATAGGGGCAGATAATTGATCTTCACTTTATGGTTTCTGGTTATTTGTACTACGGGCAGTTGGTACGGCTTAGATATCTTTTATATTTTGTTTGGTACATGAAGGGAAACGGTAGTTTTTGAATTGATTGATAAATTCTCGGGTTATTCGTTGTCCATCTTGAACAAGGAGAGATGTCCTCTTAACCATGAGAACAGAGGTCCTCTCTTTAGCTTCTCTTCTTAATAATTTTACATTCTTCCTCCACAAGATGAGACTAGTTATTAAGTGAAATTCCTTGGAAGAAAAGCAGAATTAGTACTTATAGTTCGTCTATAGGGTGGGTTCTTGGTAATTAAGGGTTGATGAAGCATTTTGTCTTGAAGTGGGGTGATTGGCCATGTGTACTTCTATTGAAGCTGGGGAAAAAAGCAGCAGAGTTAGAGGCAATACGTAGATGTCAACAACGTGGGTTGTTTGGAGACAGGCTTCTTTTAGATTTTCATTTGGAGTTACTATTCTTTGCTTGCAAAAAAATGATGAAGGACATGTTTGGTCAATTACAACTTAGATGAACTTCATATCCTTTTTTTGTATGTTTGACAATGACATCTGTTTCTTTAACTTTTTAAGATTCAAATTCCTTTTTGGGCAGGTTCTCCATTTTTTCGAGATGACACGAGGTTGAGAGCTCTTCGGTTCCTTGACCACATGCTTGTATGCATAGTTATATTATTTTGTTGACTCACTTTTAGCTGGATAATTGAATTAGAATAGGATTGTTAAACAAATCGTGATGAATCTTGTGTTCTTGCAGGAAAGAGACAATATGCAGAAATCTGAATTTCTGAAAGCATTATCAGATATGTGGAAAGATTTTGATTCTCGGGTTTTGCGGTATAAGGTTTGATTTTTATTGGGTGTTAAAAAACATAATATGCAACATTGACTGCTATCATATTTTTGACTTCTACATTTCTTTGTATACATTTGTGGATTAACTCCCAGCTCATCAGGTAATTAATGGTATTTCAATGTGACAGTTCCCTGTACATAATGTATATACTGTCTCTTATGAATACATAATAGCAATGAATCATGTTGTTCAACTGATACAGTGTCCCATCCCAATACATATTCTAAATTTGGCTATTTATATGTAAATTGAGGATATGTGTGTGTCTGCCTATCGTTTTTCCTGCTAAAGGGGATAGATGAATTTATTAATTCTCTTTCAATAAACCCAAGAAGGATTTTATTTGAGGCATTGGATGCCATTTATTATTATGAATCTTCTGGATAATGGGCAATTCAGTTCCTGTCTACTGAAGTGACATTTCCTTTAAATGAAGTTCCTGTATCTTGTCAATATAAAAAAAAGGTTGATATCTTGAGTCATTCAGAACCTAGATGCTGTTATTTGATTAAAGAGAAACAGAAGTAAAACTAAGGTGGGTCATAGCCCTGGAGAAACTTCTTTTTGGTTTGATAGCAAACAAAGATGGGAGAAAGGTTGGCTGGGGACAAACTTTTCATTGTCAGCTCAGTCTGTTTTGTCAAGTATACTATATTCTGGCTAACGCCTTAAAAAAATTTTAAGCTCATCTAGCCCTTTGATTTTCAACTCTAGTTTTCTGTAATTTGAATCTAGATTTATACATCGTTTTGCTTGTTCTTTACTGAATAAAGTTTTTCTATTATTTCCATGCAGGTACTGCCACCACTTTGTGCTGAACTTCGGAATCTGGTGATGCAACCAATGATACTACCCATGGTTCTTACAATAGCAGAGTCTCAGGTACTTCGCCTAAGTCTTTAACTTTAGGGACCAATGTTGTACAGCAAGGATGTCTACATGCTAGGTTTAGAGATTGGCTGCTGTCTCTGTAATTTTTCTTGCATGCATTGTAAAAGAAAAGCAGAAATGAGGATAAAAGTCTTTCTTTTCCTTCAAAACTGAAGTTTTATGAACCAAAAAATGTATTTAATGGAGAATTTGACTTATTTGTTCCTCTGACGAATCTATATTTGATTTGTGTGAAACAATACTTAAGACGGGGGTGCACTCGAGCTCAACCGAAGGATTGAGCTCTTCATTCACAGTTGGAATCTACCAAAAACTATGATGAGTTAATTTCTCATGGCTATGAATGATATAGGCAAGCAGCTAGCTGCAATAATCCTCGTCTCCCTTACTTTGCGAGTAATAATTTTCGCTTATCTGGCACAGTAAATAGATTCCTTGGATCTTTTTTGTTTCAAATCTTCTGAATATATTTCTTTGCACCTCAGTCTTGTGAATAGAATGGATACCATATTCTTTTCTTTTTCTGGAAAAAGACCATGTTTTAGTGAAAAGCCAATAGTTTTTTCAACGCAAATCTAGATTGTTAATGCAATATGTTTCACGTGCTATACGTGATCAGAAATTTTTTTTTTTTTTTTTGGGTAAGGCCGTGATCAGAAAATGTTGGTCTCTCTGTTTCTGCAATATATTTTCAGTATGTCTGATGAAGATGAGAGCCTTAGTTTTAGATGTTGCATCCTTTGATGTAAATTTATATTGGGAGAACAGGTGCAGGATCTGAACAATTAAGATATAAAACACCTAGGAATAAGGCCTAGATTTTTCTGAAGTTTTAAGCCTTCTATCTAGTGCAGAAGAGAAGAAGAAATTATCATAAACATTGAGTTGGCAAAGTGAAATTTCTCATTTCTCTGGTTATTTTTCCGCTTAATGAAAATTTTTGGAGAAGAGAGCAGTCCCTGAATCAAAAGTAGAATGAGAGTTTTATGAGGACTAGAGACATTCGGAATGTTGAACTTCTGTCCTCATGTCTTTTGCAGAGCCAAATACAAGAATTATCAACTTTATATCTGACATTGGCACAAAATGAGTATTGTACTTGTTATATACTACTCTGAGGGATAGTTTTAGTCAAGACTAACATTCGTTTTTGGAATCTTGACTGGCTTGCTGGATTCTGGATTAATCTTTCGCTTTGTGCCAGATAGGACCAGCGTGAAGGAACGACCATAGTTTCTCCATCTCAGCTATATTAAAGGATAGACTCAAAACCTCCTTTGGGTCTTGGATCATGATCCATGTACCTTGTCCCAGTCTTTGTATTTTTATGTCTTGGGTCACCAGAATTCTGGACCCTGCCGACCACTTACACCATCGCTAGAATTTGCGTTCCCTTTGTATGTTTGCTTATGTTTGTTCATGCAAGGGTGAACAAGAATTTATGCTAAGTGTGATGCATGTGTGGGTGCGTGCGTGCGTGCATATATCCATTTGTCTGGTTGAATGTTGGCTTCTGCCAAAGTACACGTGGTGAAAGCTTTGATTTATTAGATAGTGTATGTTCTCAGACGTTGTCAATTCCTTTTTTGTAGGATAAAAATGATTTTGAGTTATCTACGCTTCCAGCACTTGTTCCTGTCCTCAGTTCTGCTTCTGGTGAGACACTGCTACTACTTGTGAAGTGCGCAGACCTAATTATCAACAAGGTAATTGCTTATGTAAATTAGGGGAACTGAGATTTCTCTAACATAATGTACATTGAATATCTGGATTAACCTCTGGTTTGTCAATCGGTTTGGTTGCTGCGAAAAGAGATTGGAGGAAACTATATGAAAGATCTCTGATGTTTTCGTCCTCCAAATTAACCTGCATTTTCTGGGTGGAGAATGTAGGAAGACATGCATACATATATACAATCCATTTCCCTTCAATTTTGGATGAATCAGTTCTTTTGGTATAGGACTTGCACCCCCTTGGTTATCTTTAATGAAGCTTCTCTAACTTATCAAAATAAAAAAAAGGAAAAATTTGGATGACAGTCAGTTACAGTCCATAATGAAATAATCTACCCATATATCTCTGTAGCTGGCTTGGGTTCCTTTACTTTGTTCTTCCCTTTCCACTTCAAGCATCATCGGTTACCTAAACCCAATGAATTACCATATAACCAGGTCTTTAACTTGCGTAAACTGTTATTGGGATTTGTGTGAAGGACATCTATTTTTTAATCATTGCTGCTGTGAATTCGTAGCAGTGGTTTGAATTTAATTTTTAGTTTAACTGCTCCACCGTTGATTCCTTTCATGAAGGAATCTGTTACCTTCAAATTTAGTTAGATAATTGATTTTTTTTTTCTTGATAACGGTTGATAACAAATCAGTTGCTTTGGGTTGCTTCTGCTGTGACTAGATTTCTTTCAATTTTTGGAAGTGGGTGAGCCTAATGTGTGCTACTAAAATCGTGCAAATTATAGCCTTTCTGAGATGCTGGCTTTCCAGTCCTAACAGGATTAGTTAAATTTACTTGTTGACTCTATCATATTACTATGTGCGGACTCGTGAAAGATAGTTCAAGTTGTTTCTTTATGCAACCTGGGGATTGCGAGTCATGTTTTTTCAGATGTATCAATAAATACTGTCCATCCATATTAGGTTTTCCTAGGAACATGAAATTCCATTTATCTGGATATTTGAAATCTCTTGTTTGTGTACCTCAATTTCTTCTATCATGTATATGCCTTGTATCCAGCAATAGTGATCATGACATTGGCCTGAATGTCATTGTAGACTAGTCAGGAGCAGTTAATATCTCATGTCCTGCCTTTATTGGTTCGAGCTTATGACGATAGTGATGCCCGCATACAAGAGGAAGTTCTGAAAAAGTCTGCATATCTTGCCAAGCAGCTCGATATTTTGGTAATTACCTCTTTACTCTTAGCAACAGTGCTACTTGTGTTAAATTTTTGTTAAAGCTTCTTTGCAATGTGGTGTGCACATAGCCTTGTCTGATATGAAATTGTGAATTAAAGACGAAGTGACTGTTTGGACAATGAAAGTTGCTCCATCACTTTAGGAAAAGTCTTAGGTAAAATATCTTAACACATGTAAAATGATGCTTCTTAGTAACTCCTTGTCTGTTATTTTAGCATTTTCTTTGCCGTTTTCTTGTCATCACAAATTTTCCTAATAAGGTTACTCTTGCCTACAACCTTCTATCCTTGCATATCCACTGATTTTTGCTTAAACGATGGTTCAACTAGTTTACTCCTGTTTATGCTAGAAATCATGACGTTTTATTTGCATATGGATTTCTATTGGACACGGCATATAGGAGTCTTAATAGGGCATAGCTGAGTCGAGTCGTGCCAGGTTGATACTTGAGCTCGACTGGTCTCTAGTGTGCACAGCTTGATACTCGTCTCAGGCTTGGTTTCACAAGCTCGATTGACTTGATTAAGTTTTCTATAAGCTCAAACTCATCCGGACTTGACTGAAATAATTTCATATATATTTTTATTTTTATCTAAGCTATTTTTAAGCTTGAACTGAGTCTCGAGCTTGAACTCAAATTCTTACAATATCATGTAAACTTGAAAAAAAATCATTAGCTGTTTGTAATACTTACAAATGAAACACATTAATTTCTATATAAAATTCTACTACTCGATTAGTCTTGCTACTCGAGTCAATCCTTATCAAGCTGGAGTTTTAAGAGAAGAATTGAGATGAGTTCAAGTAATATACAGGTCAGTCTCGAGTAGCTCATGAATAACTTGGTTCGGTTACAATCCATCTTAAGTTTCCTTCTATGAAAACTTCCCAAGGTTTTCTTTTATGCTTTGGAGGTCGTCTGGGAAAATGTTTCTACTATTGACAATCTTGGTAAATGAGGCTGCTGTTGGGTGAAGCACGCCTATTCTCTCTGTAAGATGGATTGCATTATGCCTACTTTTGGTACATTTGGAATTTGGGGCTTGGAATGTTTGATTTGAAAATAAAGAGAGAAGCATTAGACTTTGGGTAGTGTAGGTCCGGAGGAATAAGAGATGTTTTGATGAAATAGCAGCACATAATTCTAAGCATTGTTCAGTGGAATGTTGAATAGATTTTTCCTAACAGTTCTACGTGGGCTTCAGGATGACCAAGTATGCTTCCACCAGCTTTACTCAAGCAATCAGCTCTTGTAGTTTCTTTATTTACTGCAATGAAGATGAAATTAGGAAAATCAGAATCTAAAATTGAATGACAAGCCCTGGGGTCAAGCCAGACCATGATCTTATGTCCTTTGGAAAACTGAAAGTTCAAAAGTCAGATGTTAAACTGATCAGCTTCAGACTTAAGTTCCATGTGGCTCACTGCACCATCAGAAGTCTGTTGACCTCTATATTACGTGTCTAGTCAGATGCGGGAATGATTGGAAAAACAAACAGATTCTATGTTTAGAACTCAGAATGGTTCACTAAATCTCTTTGTGATGGATCTTGGCTGGCATCCTATCATCTATAGATCTTTGGATTTGGTTTCAGTATGGTGGTTCTTTGGTGTAGAATCATGTGCTGTTTGATTGCGAGATTTAGCTGCTGGAAGCAATAGATGTTTGGGTTTTAACAAACATTCATCAACTAATAGAGGAATTTGTCATTTGCTTAAGTTGACTCCTTTTTTTTTTTGTGTATATAGAACTTCATGAACAGTTATTGACAATGTTTGTTGGCAGCATTAATGCTCTCCACCGTAGGTGCTAATTTCTTGCTATTTTATGCAGCTAGTCAAGCAAGCAATTTTGCCTCGAGTTCATGGCTTAGCGCTTAAAACGACTGTTGCTGCGGTATGTATGTCTAATATGCATCCTTTACAAAAGTATGTGGTCAAACTCAGATCATCGAGAAGTTGTCACCGAGATATTGTTTTCTTTGTCCGGACTCATCATGTTGACTCTTTCACGAACTTCTTTCTTTGGAGTATTAAATATAAAATTCATTAGAAGGGTACTAAGGGGCTGACTCAACAATTTTTCATGTCTCTTTTTTTTTATCACATCCATATTATGAATGATGCTTCAATTACTCCGTTTGATTTAGAAGAGAATCAAAATAACTCCAGATAGTGAAATTTTGGATTTTATTTGATTAAAATAGAAAACAATAGGCGCAAAGAACCAACCAGACTGACTGGAATCAGAAATTCACTTTTTAATAGCTCCATATAGTGAAATTTTAGATTTTATTTGATTAAAATAGAAAACGATAGGCGCAAAGAACCAACCAGACTGACTGGAATCAGAAATTCACTTTTTCCTAATTTTTCTCACCTTGATCACCATGTGTTTTTTTCTATGTCTTTATCTAGGTTGTCTTGACTTTATGATGCATGGTAGGTTGGAGATTTGTATTGTGGTTGTCCGCCTTGAGTATGAGGTCTTTCACTTTCAGTTGGGTGGTAACGTTTCAGTCGTTCTCTTGCCTTGGTGGCTCTCTCTTCTTGTCCTCTTCTTCACCCAGATTCTGATTGCTTCTACATCAATGCCTATGCTTCTGCCGTGTCTGATGATAAATAATCTATCAATCTTGTTTAATCATACATTTGTTTATATATTCTTCGAATATTTTTATGTGCTAGAGAGCTATCGTATGTGCATGAAGTCTGTAGATTCTCATCTTTCGCGTTTAGTTTGATGCTTCTTTTGTTTCTTTTGGAAGGTGAGAGTCAATGCTTTGCTATGTTTAGGGGATTTAATTCCTAAGCTCGACAAGCAAGCTACCCTTGAAATTTTACAAACAATTCAACGTTGTACTGCTGTTGATCGTTCTGCTCCTACGCTCATGTGTACTCTTGGAGTTGCTAACTCTATGCTTAAGCAGGTAATGAGTTTGCATTTGCAGCCCTCTTCAAAATGCCCTTTTACAATTACTTGTGTTTCTTGGTATCATTTTTGTTTTTACGATAAAATAGAAAGTTCTCTTTCTTATAATGACTATTACTATGCTGCTTTCAGTATGGAGTAGAATTTGCTGCAGAGCATGTCCTTCCATTGCTCGTACCTCTTCTCACTGCACAACAATTGAATGTCCAACATTTTGCCAAGTATATGCTCTTTGTAAAGGATATATTAAGGTATAGCTGTAGTATCAGCATACTCCCTTCTCTTGCTCTCTTCTGCAGATGTATTATTATTTCATTTGTTCTGTTATGTTTATGCCGTGCCACAGGAAGATAGAAGAAAAACGAGGAGTTTCTGTTGGTGATTCTGGTACTGAAGTCAAGTCATCTCCCATGGCAGATGGCCTGCGGTCCCAATCCAACAGCAAAGCAAGTGGTAGTGTTGCTTCTACCATGAAAAAGTCCGCTTCTTGGGATGAAGATTGGGGTCCAACAGCCAAGGGACTCATCACCGAAAATTCCCCAAGCGTCTCTGCACCACCAATTTCCAGCAGTCAACCCGTGCAATTGCTTCCTCTGCAAATGCCTTCCTCCATCCCATCTGCAGCATCTAGCCAGCAAACAATCACAACATGCACCCCCGTAGCTGATGTTGAATGGCCTCCGCGGACGTCATTGAGTGTTAAGCCCCATTCAAATGAGGCAGAGAAAAAAGTGGATGCGGGGGCATCATCTACTTTGAGTTTTGATGAGATTGACCCTTTCGCTGACTGGCCCCCACGTCCTAGTGGCTCCCAAAATGTTTCTGGGTCTTCCAAAAATGGCACCTTGGCAACATCTTTAAATGGCTCTGCAGTCATGAGTATGTCTAACATGACGAATTTCCAGCCTAGCAACTGGGCTTTCAGTCAAAATTCAGTCGAGCCGTCGAGAACCAGTATAGGTAATTCTGCTTCAATTGGTGGTGGTCAAAATGGTGGTGTTAGTTCCCAGAATTCTCTAGGCTATCTAAAACAGAGTCAGGGAAATATGAGCTCTAGCTTTAATCTTGACAAGAAACCCGCTGATATTGGATCCATCTTTGGTTCGAACAAGAGTGAACAGACTGCACCTAGACTTGCACCACCACCTTCAACTGCAGTTGGCAGAGGCAGAGGGAGAGGTTTGACGTCAACCTCTCGGTCAAACCCTACTAAATCGGCCTCTGGACAGCCTCCCCTTTTAGATCTACTGTAATTTTGTAAGGTAGTTGTACAATGTTTGTATTACATAATATTGGAGTGAAGAGGTGAAAACTGGGGGCGAAGAGACCTTGAAAGTGGCCATTTCCACAGTGCTCGGAGAAGATCTCGACTTGGATATTGGTGGCGGCCCAAAGTATTTTAGCCTCCACTACGGCAATGGCAACTGGGATGGTTGTGAATCGTGGTATTAGTTGCTTTTGAGTTTTGCATATAGCTTGAAGCCAATTGTATGTATGGATCTTTTCGATTCTTGACATTTTGTTCGATTCTTTGTTGTATCGATGATCTCGGGCATGTTCATTTTTCCAGAGTTCAGACTGACCAGGGTAGTTTCATGTTCTTTTCATGATAAGATGAAGATTATTGTTCTGCACAAGCTATTAGTAGGTTGATACAGTAATGATCAAAATGTTACAAGTTTGGCCCAACATGTTAAGTTGAGTGGCTTTTGGTATGCGGAAGAGGCAGTGAACAGAGAAGTTGCCCGTTGCCATTTGCCATTTGATGGCTCTTTTGATAGAACTCAGGCTGTGAATCTTCTGGGTGAAACTTTGTCAGATGCTTCTGTGTGATTACTGGACAGTTAACACAAAATAGGAGTGCAAGAAGGAGTGGATGGGGTATATAAACCATTCAGAGTCACCCGAGAACGCAGATTTTCGAGATATGGCCTACGGCCAAAGGTTGTCAGAATTTGGATAGTCATCAAGCAAATTCGTGAGTCAATGAACCGGCTCATCCTCAGGCTTTTTTATAACTCTAATTTGAGGTGTACACCTGGTCGTAAATGATGTGTGGTATGTAGCTACTTATGCGAGGGATTTTGTAAACTAGACCGTCAATAATTGCAGTAGAGTTTCTGGCTTCTTGGAACCAGAGAGGATACATGATAGAGGGGATAATTACCAAAAATGTTTTAAACTTATTATATGGATGTCAATTCAATTTTAATTTTTTCAATTTGACAAATTTAGTCCTAAATCTTATGACGAATTACCAATGTAGTCCTTTTGGCCAACTTTGGTTGGAATTGCGGATGTAGATGCCGACCGTTTTACTTGGCACGATCGGCACTGACGTGGATAATTTTTTCAATTTCTTTTCGAATTTTTTCCTTAAAAAAATATGCAAAAATTGTCCATGTCAACGGTCGACGTCCACATCAGCGATTTCCCACTAAAATTGATCGGAAGGATTACATTGGGGAATTGTGAAAATGTTTAGGATTAAATTGACAAAATTAAAAAGTTTAAAACTGAATAAATATCTGCGCTAGATAATAGAAAATTGATTTTCGATGTTTATCCGTAGTCTAGTTTTATTAGAATTTATGGAATAACTTATTGATTTGATGATTTCTTAATTTATAGAAAGCGACCGTATATCTAATTTTACCAAGAAAAAAGAGAGTTTTAATACGAAATGATACCTTTTATCATCAAAATAACTATTTTACCAACACATTTCTAACCCCAACCAAGAACGGCAAGAATTTATATCATGAAAGATTCATGTGCAGTTTATCATGGAATATGTAGGCTTCCCAGATAAAGGAAGTTTTCTCGGCGATGACTAAACTTTGGCATTGGATCAGGCGACCGTGTGAAATGAAAATCAACAGTTCTTTGCTTTCAAAATAAGAACACCTCTTGCACGGTAATGTTCGCTTATTGTTAGACTAGGCAATTACATTTGGTAGTGCCACGTTAGAAGTCCAGTCAACGACAGGTGGTGACACATGTCACCACATGCCTAATGACGTGGCGGCGCCACGTCAGATGGCGGCACGACAATTCAGGGGATGACATCGCTACGTAGTCAGCGTGATGTGAATGAACCACATGTTGACGTGTGGCAGCAAGAGCTGTGTCAGAAGTTGATTGGCTTAGGCGTGTGAAGCCACGCGCAAGGTGGGGCTCAGTCACCTTGTCTAGCGGATGGTGCACTTCTGGGTTGGTCCCGAAATATTTCTATAAACTCAGCTTTATTTATGCGAATATGCGAGCTACTTTGTTTTCATATATGTTGTTATTGAAAACTAAATGAGGTTTAAGTGTGTTACAAAATTGGAAAATTTGAATAAAATGTACAGGCCCCCGGAACATTCTTAATTACAAAAAATATATTAAAAGTTAAATATATTAGGTAACCTGCAATAAATTTATTACACACTTAATGTTAAAATAAATATATGTTGTAAAGTGGATAATATAAGCACATTAATATAAATAAGTAGAATTAAGCTAGTGAAGATTGTGATTTTTTTTAATAATTATAGATCATGAATAAGTTTAAAATAGAGCAATTCATAATTGTTAAGAAATTATTAACGGTTATATATTATATATTATTTAAGAAAAAGTTAATGAATTTTTTTCTCTTGCGGGCACAGTGCCTCGTCTCGGGAGGATGTGCCCCACGCAGCCCCACATCCGGCGGTCGAAACCGCCGCCGATAATTGCACTCCATAAGAATTTAATTGTGCTATTTTTTGAAGTATTTCACAGAAAGCATTTAAAATTTCTACTACAATTTTTTTTTCATGTTTACCACATGTGCGAGGGAAAAGCTTTTGTCTTAATCCTCCTCCTCCTCCTCCTTTTGCAACTTAAATAAGGCACTAAACATGTTAGAATGATTTTGCGATCACCGAAATCATTCTCTCCACAAATTGTCACATTGATAGAGCTATGGGTGGCAATTCATAATCAGAATGAACTTGAACAAGTCAGAGAGATATATCGAGAAAAATCCCACACGACACAACAACGATTAATTCAAAGAGGACACAAATTGATATATTGTCACTGATATTTAATTGAAATAAATTGCAATTACTGGCTGCCAAAATGACACAAATAATCAATAATAGATTTGATGATATGAATAGCCAATCATTCTAATTATAATTCTAATTAGATTTGATGTTAATTCAATAAGAAAAAAGTAGACTTTTTTATCTTGGATGTTGAGCGGAATAAGCAGGCAAAGATCCTTTTCCACAGAAGAGCAATTTGGGTTCAAATTCACAGTGGGAACGTGGAAAATGATGTGTATGGAGTGTCCAATGGTTAGTGGCATCCGCATATTATAATCCTCTTTTGCAAGAAGGTTTTGTTGACATTGAACGGTTATTGCCAATGGGTGTCCAAGCATGTCTTTTGGGCTTTCGGATTGGAAAAAAAGAGGGTGGAAATACTGGTACATGAATTATAGCATTAGAAGACCATCTTCTAGCGGCCCCATACCTTTGAACGGATTTTGAGAACGGATTTTGCGGGTCGAATGCGTGCCAAAAATTCTATAATAAGTTCTTCTCTGTGAGGCTGTTTAATATATCTTGAGCTGCTCAACTAGTACGTATCACTTCAGTCATACTGCCTAATTTATGCTCGTAAAATGGCACAATTGCGTCTCATTTGTGCACAACTCCTTTGTTCTTGTCTTTTTTTGGCTGCCCTCCTCATGTCGTGCTTCGTTGTCATAGATTGTGCTACTAACGATACAGACAGGCTTGCATTGCTTGCATTCAAGGCTGAAATAACTAGCGACCCCTTCGGGTCGCTTAACTCTTGGAACGACAGCACCCACTTCTGCCGATGGTATGGGGTTATATGCAGTCGTCGACACCATAGAGTCACAGTACTGTACCTTCGTTCCCAAGGACTCTCTGGATCCATCTCACCTCACATTGGGAACCTCAGCTTCTTGAATATACTGGCGCTCCAAAACAATAGCTTTGGTCTGGAAATCCCTCCACAAATTGGCCAATTGCATCGGCTCAAATTCTTGTATTTATCCAATAATTCACTGACGGGTGAGATTCCCAGGAATATATCAGGTTGGTCGAACCTTATACATCTCGTCATCGAGGGCAACCAATTGGTTGGAGGAATTCCAGGGGATCTAGGCTCCTTGTCAAATCTAAAAGCGGTCAGCTTTCATGCGAACCAATTAACTGGCAGCATCCCTTCATCCATAGGAAACTCATCATCTTTGAAGGAGATTTATTGGGCCTACACCCGTTTGAGTGGGATTATTCCCGAATCTCTTGGTCGACTGACCAAGCTAGAGACGCTCTACTTGGAAATGAACAGGCTTTCATGTACCATTCCGCCTTCGATCTTCAACCTGTCTTTGCTGATTACATTTAGAGTTGGTGGGAACCAGATCCGCGGCAATCTTCCGGAAGATATAGGATTCACACTCCCAAATCTTCAAGTTTTGACCATTTTTCAAAACCAATTCACGGGATCTATTCCTCTGTCGATATCCAATGCCACAAATCTAGAAAAGCTCCAATTTGGAGGCCATGAGCTCTCTGGAAAAGTCCCTTTGTTGGCAAATCTCCATAAACTTCAAAAGGTTACCTTATACACTAATTATCTCGGGAGTGGAGGGTCCGATGTAGATGAGCTGAGCTTCCTTTGCTCACTAACAAATGCCCCTAACTTGATGGTATTGACGATGAATGATAATAGATTTGGTGGGATGCTTCCTTTATGCATCGGTAATATTTCCGCTGCTTTTATGATCCTGTTAGCAGGCCAGAATCTGATATCAGGTAGGATCCCGAGGGAGATTTGTATTCTTGTGAACTTGCAGGCATTACACATGGGAGACAACCATCTTTCCGGTCCGATCCAGTCAGATTTAGGAAACCTTTCGAATCTTGCAAAATTGGTCTTGTCAGACAACAATCTATCTGGCATAATCCCATCCTCTTTGCAAACTCTGCAGAATTTGTTAGATTTACAATTCGAAAGAAATAACTTCGAAGGGCCCATTCCTTCATATCTAGTTAAGCATCTTTCCTAGATCTTTCTAGTAACAATTTTAGTGGTCCTGTAATATTCCCTGTGGCTGGGAGTCTCATCTATTTGAATTTGAGTCGGAACCATCTGAGTGGAGTCCTTCCGATGAAAATCGGGAACTTGAAACATTTGGACACATTATATGTCTCGGGAAATATCCTGGATAGTGGAATCCCCAACAGTCTAGGCAATTGTGATGGACTAACAGTACTAAGGATGCGAGATAACCTCTTCCATGGGTCCATTCCTCAATCAATTAGCTCTTTAAGAAGCATTGAGGAATTAGATCTTTCCAACAACAATTTCTATGGTGAAATTCCAAAGTTCATAGAGGCATTTCAGTTTTTGGTAAAGCTGAATTTATCTTACAATCATTTGGAAGGCCCACTACCAACTCAAGGAGTTTTTAGGAATGTGAGTATGACTTTTGTCGCCGGAAATGAAAAGCTATGTGGAGGAATGCCTGAATTTGAGCTCCCTCAGTGCGTCTCTTGAAACTCCAAAAGTAGAGGAGTCCATAAGTTGAAACTCACCATTTCCGTTGTTTTTGGTCATCTCGGAATAATTCTCCTCATATCTCTGTTGGTTGAAGCAGAAACAAAGCGAGCCGATTTCAAGCTCCTCAAATGATTCATTACCGAATCTGTCTTATGGAACACTTCTAAAAGCAACCGATGGTTTTTCTTTGACTAATCTAATTGGGGCTGGAACTTTTGGGTCCGTCTATAAGGGGCTGCTCCTGGAGATTGGAAATCTCATTGCCGTGAAGGTGCTTAATTTAATGTGGCATGGCGCTCTCAAGAGCTTCAAAGCTGAGTGCGAGGCTTTAAAGTGTATAAAACACCGAAATCTTCTAAAAGTCTTGACTGCGTGCTCAGGCATTGATTATAAGGGTGATGAGTTTAAGGCTTTAGTTTACGAGTTCATGGTCAATGGCAGCCTAGAAGAGTGGCTGCACCCAAATCCAGCTCAAGAGGATGCAGATGGGCACTCCAAGAAATTGAGTCTCGTCCAAAGGATAAACATTTCCATTGATGTTGCTTCTGCATTAGATTATCTCCATAATCAATATGAAAGCCCAGTAATACATTGTGATCTAAAGCCAAGCAATGTCCTTCTAGATGCTGACATGGTTGGACATGTTGGTGACTTTGGGTTGGCGAAGGTTGTCCTCGAATCCACATCTGACACTAGAGCGAATACGAGTTCTGCTGGTTTAAGAGGAACAGTTGGTTATGCCGCTCCTGGTAATCTCCTTCCCCCTCTTCCCTAAGAAAGCTTAGACCTTGTCATTATCAACTTGTCCTTATAAGGACTAGTGTTTTTTTTTTTATCATTTTTTCAAGAAACTGTTTTGTGAATTCAAATTCTTGTTTTTGGCATTTCTTACTTCACTGGCATGTGTAAACCGCAGAACATGCTAAAGGAAGCCAAGTTTCAAGAGAAGGTGATGTCTATAGTTACGGCATCCTTTTATTGGAGATGTTCACGGGATCAAGTCCCACTAGTGACATGTTCAGAGATAATTTGAATCTTCATAATTATGTTGCTGAGGCTCTACCCCAACGAACTATGGAGATTACCGATCCCGTGATGCTTCACGAAGGAGGGAGCCACAATTGTGGCCAAGATTCGCTACACGAAAGAAATCGCATATTTCAGGAATGTTTGGAAACAATATATCATATTGGACTCGCTTGCTCCGTGGAGGAGCCTAGAAGACGCGTGAGCATTGACAAAGTTGCAACCCAGCTGCACTCGATCAGGAAGAAATTTTTTGCAGCTTCTTTGCTTGGATAGATAAGATGTGACAAGAATAGATGACGTCGAAAGTAGCAAGTTCATTTCCTATAATGAATCTCTCTGGTGCTATTTGCGAATGAAAAGGGAAAGGGCGAATGTCTGACTTTCCTAATTTCCTTGTGAATCTAAGAGAGTATCGTCCCGACATTCCTACTTTAAAGGATTAGCCATCAATTCACACTTACTGACATTTTTTTTTGGTCAGAATGATATTTCCTGACAAATTAACGGGACAAAGGGCCAAAATTATGAGCCAAATTGACCTGTAATTACGGATTCAATATACACGAAATGGGACTAGTGCCCCTCTGAGCTCTACAAGGCTCTGCTCTCTATATGGCTCCATTGCTATTAGGGTGTCATCATGCTTTGTTGATTGAAAACTTTTAATGCAACTTGTTAAGGTCTATCAGCACTGCTTAAAAACTAAGTTGCAATGGGTTTTATATAAATGTGGCGTCCCTCCAAGTAACAATTCTGATATTTGAGGTGAATCTTCAAAAATCACATTTGAGCAAAAAACTTGTTTTAGTCCTGACCACGAGCAACGGTTTACATCAGAGGTTGACTGTTAAAGCTTGAAGTTTTGGGATTTGACCGGTCTTGTTGCCAACCGCTTATATAATTGCTGTTTTGTATTCGTTGCCGTCCTTCTAAGTCCATGATCTAGTCCAATATCCAGAGGCAGCCAAAACGTCACTTGCTGACATCACAATTGAAAGAATTCGAATTTGATCCTCCTACTTGCGAGGTCAACTTGTACAACGGAAAAGGCAGAATTTGAATGAAATCCATGGCATTAGTAGCTAAAACAGCCAAATGGCTTGAGAAACAGTTTATGCAGCTTTTTCTTGAGGGCTTACTGACCTCGTTATGTTTGGAAGGTATTCCAGCTCAATATGGTCACTAAGTATGGATGTTACAATGAAGCAGAAAGTCGTTTGGTTGGGCAGAGGCATCTACAATTCGACTCGATCTCCGTTTTGCATTAGTTTTCCCTCCTTTTTTCTCACTTTTTATTATATTGATACAAATTCCTCTAGAGCGATTTGCCATTCCAGTTTAGTATTATATTCCTAGGCTAGTTAGTAGTTAAAATTTATGAGTTTCCGGTGTTCTGCGTGCTTTCTTTTCCTGTTCATACTCAAGCATCTAACTCAATCTTGTACTCCTGTCCGCAGGCACACTTCACGAGCTGCAATATTCCCTGTTAAAAGCAGATAAACAAATGATTTCGACAATATATATGAATAAGTTGAGACAGCATATATAGAAGAACAATGAAATTCAGAGAAAAAACCAGACGCTATGGAAAAACAATCTCCTAGTTCTGGAAGATAACAGAGGTTGGAAGTAGAGTGAAACCGATCCCGTTTTACGGGTACACTCCCCAGTTAACAGCACATTGTTCAGATACAATATTGTTAACACCCATTTCCCTCGTTTTTTTAAATGAAAATCACATTTTTGGAATAATTTTACCTTCAGTTTCTCGATTTGATTCTGCACAGACTGCTGGAACTCGGTTTCCCCAACAATATCTGCTAAAACAAATTTTTGTTCCTTTTCCAAGGTCTTAACATCCATTGCCCTTAGCTCTTCCTGCAACATACCACAGCAAACAAAGATGCTGAGTCTTGACTACAACCAAGTACAATTAATACAAAGTCCAGGACCAGTACTTCAAGTTCAGCAGATAAAAGCGAACCACAATAATAGAACTTCAAGGTGCCTATATCGGTAATGATTTGGTTCATTAACAAATGCAGACATTCTACATAGGTATTGCATGAACTATAAGTATTACGGTGATTGAGTATAATGTGTACTTTTTTTTTGGTCGAATAGTGTAATACGTACTTGATAATACCTATTGCCTTGATACTCACCTAGAACTCATTTGACTGGCTTTTCATTCGCTCAATTCGCTGCTTCATCTGCAATAATAGGAGTTGCACTAGCACCATAGTGTTCATGAAGAAATGATTATGAGCTGCAAATCGAGAATATTAGCTCCTAGTGTTTGGTTGCCTCTTTAACAACTTTGCTTCTATATTTCATCATTACAATAATGGCTTCTATAGTCCAAATGATTAGAAATGAGACATCACACTCGCACCAAAAGGAGAAATTAAGAGATAAAGATGGAAGCATAAATACCAATGCAAAGCTACAACCCCCCTAGAGGTATCAATTTAGGCGATTGGGCATGTCATTTAAATCGAGTTGCTCCATGGCAGTTTCTGCTAGATTATAAAATTGAAATGGATCATGCTTCATTCAGGACCATGAGTTGGTATGCTCTATTTTCTGGTGCTCATCTCCCAAGATGAGCATTGTAGTGCATATTATCACATATCCACTCTAAGCTTTGACAATTATTAGAGAAAATCATTTTAACCAGAGAATCGAAATCAACACATTGTGGAATTTAGATATGGACTACTTAACTGCAGAATTTCTGCCGCTATCTTAGCTTTTGTTCTTTTGATCTCGTCAAGCTTTGCTGTCGCAGAATCCACGCTGAAGATCAGTTCCTCGCTTCATTTTTCTGTCAGTTCAAGCATTAAATTTAAGTAACTACTCTGTTCAATGAACCTAGCTCTTTTGTTTTTAGTTTTTCGTCTGTAAGTACCACATCATCGGTAAGCGGGTGCTGGAAAGTTTGCCTCTTGCTGCAAAGGTATCAGCATTAGATATCAAATGTAAACCGCAATGGGAGTTTTTGTAACACATAACCTCACGATGCACATAGTACGGGGAGCATGGCTACTAATTGTATATGCTTACTGGCGCTTCCACGTAGGTGATAAGTTTTCCTGGCGTGCATCCTGCCCTAAGTTGAAACATCAGATTACGATGGTCAGATGAAGCAACCAATGGCCCAACAACACCAAGGACTAGACTAGTAACATGGCTTTCATGACGGACACGATTGAGTTACTGATTACCTCTGCTTTACTAGGTACATTGGCAGTGCACTAGCAAAAATAAAGAAGGTTGACAGAGACCCGGCGGTTGTTAAAGGGAATTGACGATCTTATCTCAATGACATATTTGTCAAACTGAACTCATACCGATGGAAAGAAAAATGGAACCATTCTTGTTTGAAGTGTATGGCCAAATGATGAGCTATCCTGAAGAAATTGGTGTCATGCTGTTATAAAGCACAGTTGATCACGACATTGATGTTGAAAATGCACATGTTGGGATCTGGGTTAGATGTTTTCTAATCGAGGGCTTATTGTCTCCCTAATGTAAACACTACTCGTTCCCCATTGATTTAAGAAATTATTTTACTCTAAAAAAGCATAGAAAAGGCATACTAATGAATTAATGTAAAAAAATATACCGTCGTTAGATATTTGGAACGTCGAGCACCAAATAAAAGTAGACATGAAGCGACACATGTCACCACATGGCTAACGACGTGGCGGTGCCACGTTAGATGGTGGCGTGACAATTCAGGGGATAGCATTGCCATGTTAGCCTGATGTGAACGAATCACAAGTTGACATGTGGCAACAAGAGCTGTATCAGCTGTTGACTGGCTCGGGCGTGTGAAGCCACGTGCAAGGTGGAGCTCAGTCGCACCGTGAGGCGCGTGGGGCGCTTGTGGGTTGGTCGTGAAAAATTTCTACAGACTCGGCATGACTTATGCAAACATGTGAGCTACTTTGTTTTCATATATGTTGTTAACGAATACTTAATGAGTTTTAGGTGCGTTACAAAATTGGAAAATTTGAATAAAATGTGCAGCCCTGCACATTCTTAATTACAAGTAATGTATTAAAAATCAATTATGTCATATAACTTGCAATAAATTTGTTACACAGTTAATATTAAAATAAAAAATCTTTGTTGTAAAGTGAATAATATAAACACATTACCATAAATAAGTAGAGTTAAGCTAATGAGAATCCAATTTTTTTTTTAATTATAGAATATGAATAAGTTGAAAATGGAATAATTCATAATTGTTAAGAAAATGTTAACCGTACACACAAATGTATATAATATTTAAGAAAAAGTTCATGAAAATTTTTCCCTTGCAGGGCACAGTGCCTCGTCTCGGGAGGACGTGCCCCACTCCACCCCACATCCAGCGATCGGAAACCGCCGCCGATAATTGCACTCCATAGAAACTTAATTGTCCTATTTTGAAACATTTCATAAAAAGGGTTGAAGAGTTTTAACGTAATTTTTCTTTTTCATGTTTATCATATGTGCAAGGTAATCACAATTCGAAGAACTTATGATCGTCATCAGCTTTTGTCTTAATCCTCCTCCTGCTTCTTCTTTTGTAACTTAAATGAGGCACTAAACATGTTAGAATGATTTCGCGATGTTGACACCTAAATTTTACCCAAATCATTTAGAGTTTTATCGCATAAAAATTATGGATCAATCTTTAATCCCTAGCCCAAAATATTTTCATTAAATTTCATGGCATATAGACATTAGATGCATTTATGGTAATAGGGCCTATTAGAGTATATTTTCCTTGTTTATTTTTTTTTTAAAATTAAATTAAAAATTATTAAAAAAAAAGGGGAGAAAAGATGAGGCCAGCGTTATTCAACGCTGACCCACTTTCTCTTCCCCCCAGACCAGCGCACCTTCAGTCCTTTCTTCCCCCGAGCTTTCTCAACGCTTCTCGAAGCAAAAGCCAAAAGAACAGAGGCCAGAACGAAGCAAGACGTAGCAGCAGGAGCAGAAGCGCCAAGGAGCAAGCGGACAACCGGAAGCGACAAAGCAGAAGAAAGGGGACGCATCGAGGACGGCGCAGCGCTTCCGGCCTGCATCGAGAAGTCCTGCAATCATTTTAGCCGAAAACGGGTCTGGCTTGGTCCCGAGAGTAGGACCGACCGCTGACGCTCGACGAAATGGGGAAGGGCACACTGATCCATGGTTCCCCTGAGCTAGAAATGGAGGGTGAGCGTCACCGGTGGAGGCGAGGAGGAGGACAGCCTCCTCCTTCTCTGGACATTAAAAGAGGGGGGCCATCGAAGAGAACAGAGGGGGGAGAGTTCGGGGAGAGTGAGCGAGAGAAAAAAAAGAAGAAGGAGAAACAGAGAGAGAGAGAGACCGAGAGGGAGAGATCCGAGAGAGAAAGACCCGAGAGAGAGAATTCCGGAGAGGGAAAGAGAGCGACGAGCTTGCTCGTAGCCCGGCCACGCCTGAGTGTCGTTTCACGTCTCCCGGCCGCACCTAAGGTGGGTCTCGTTTGCTTGGTTTTCTTTAAGAGTTTTGAGTTGGTTTCCCGAGGATTCCGGCTTGGGGGTGTGCGAGGCGACCGGACATAGTCCGATCCATCAATTTCGCCGTCGTTCGCCGCCCCCCAAGCTGGATAGGGACCGCCGCAACGGCACTTCCCCCCTTCCCCTGTTTCTGCACTTCTTTTCCCTGTTCTCGAGCTCACTGATCAGGGCTCGCGGCCGTCCGGCTCGCGCGAGTTCCGGCCTGTGATGCGTCGTGCTCGCTCCTGCTGTTTTGTGTGTCTTGTGTCGACGATTTTAGTCCGTTTTGAGCCTCGATCGAGTCCGAAATTTCTCGTTTTTGTCACGCGCTCGCAACGTGTTTGACCATATGCCCAACTCAGCCCGTGTACTGGCTTTGCTGATTTCCATTCGTTCTTACTTGCGTATAAGTAAGTTCGACATCATTATAAACTCTTTGTTGCTTGTTGAGCATTACTCTGATCGTCGAATCAAGTCTGAGCATGAGATTTTCTTTGAGCATTCTTGTGCATGAGGAAATGATAAATGTCCATGCTTGAAACGTCAATCTTTTGAGACATTCGCGTTGGTTTGCCTCTCTGAACTCTACTATATTCTGTCCTCTCATCTTGTGATTTTGAATGTCAAATAGCCAGAATAGGCGATGGACGAATATGTGGCAGACGGTGAAGGTCCGATGACTGGGCGCGTATCGACTGACTGTGAAACATAATGTTCATGGCTTGAATGTTGATGTTCTTGAGTCAGTAAGCAAATCTTTGGGTGTTCTGGGCATGCTTGAAGAAGGAGACGTGGGTTGGAAATTTGTGAAGGAGGGGCCGAGAGCAGTACCGTAGTATTGGACTTTGGGCTCATTTAGACTTAGTGGGTCTTGGGCTTAGAGTGTTATTTTGGTGAGTCTGGGCTTAGTTTTCATCATAAGAGTAGTGAATGTTGGGTTTAAATTGGCTTATTTGGGTTTGTTGTTAGTTTGAATAGGCTTGAGAAAGGGCCCACTTTTGTCTATGGCACGATCAAGTAGCCCGTTCGCAGTCCATATTCGGACTGGGCCCCAAGGCCCGGCTCGATTCCCTATTTTCAGATTGAAAGTTAATATTTTTAAAAAAAATTAATTAAAAAAAATTTTAAAAAAAATTTAAAAATTTCGAAAATCAAAAAATGTTATTTGGACTTTGAAATTAGCTTTTCTTGCCCCCTTTTTGCATGATTAGTGTCATTTTTTATTGTATGTTGCTTGTTTCATACACTTTGAATTGCGCATTTAACTTAACTTCGCATATGATCAATTATGCATGTTAAGTTTAGATATTAATTGTGGCTTCCCTTAGCTTAGTTAGGAATGGAATTTTGAGACTTCCGATTAGTGTGAACACATTAGGTGGTGAATTGAACAAGTTTAGGTACCGAAAGGGCACTAATTAATCAATTAGTGTAATCAAGTTCTCGTACCCATTGAATCTCTGGTTCGTGGAAGTAAAGCATTTCTCCCATGCTTTGCTTGGGTGTCTAATCGACCCACTAAAAACTGATTAGTGGCGACTCCTAAATGAAATTGATTTGCATGTTAATAACTTAAACTTAGGTCGCGAATTAGTATGAGCTTGGGAGAGCTCGAGCTATGTTTAACTTAGTAATCCATTAGCCAAACCCCTCAGGCGGCGGGGCCGGTTCAGGGAGGTCGTGACAGCTTGGCGACTCCACTGGGGACTTGATAAATTCTTAGTGGACTTAGGCCGTTTATCTTGTTCAATTATGTCCTTAATGTGAATGTTCTTACAGTTGGGAGTTATAAGGGAATAGATGATTGTTAACCCTTGTTTTGCAGGTTTGGGGGTTTGGAATGAATGTTTATTTCGCATTTTTTGAAGTGGTGATTGCATATGAATTGTTGTGTATGCCTTTGTTGCGTTAGCACTACACTATGGCACACTCACAACCCGCCGTCGGTCCTGGGCCGCGCTAGGAATGTTTAGGATAGTATTGAGTTGGATACGACTTCGACCGCGAGGCCGCGTAGTAGAGGTTGCCCAACTCAATCCTGAAAGTTTCTTTCTTGGTGTCGAGAATGTTTACCTTTGCCCGCGAGGCCGCGTCGCATTGAGGTATCATTCCTGACTGAGCCGGAGTCGTGAGGACTTGGCTTAGTACGCGAGGCCGCGACTAGTCATCCCACCCTCGTAGCTCCAATTTGTTAAGCTGTTTAGAATAGAAGTCGAGCCGCACGTTTCATGCGCATGTCTATGTGGTTGACATGGTTGTTTGGTGAAGTAAGTTTCATACCCTTTACTTTTGCAATTTACTTACTTTTATGCTTTGGCTGATCCATGACAATTAGGTTGGTCGAGTCTTGGTCTATATGCAATGGGAAGATCCGACATTCGATTCATTCCTACTCCGAAGGCCGAGCTCAAGCATTGGTGGGATCAATTGGATCGTGAGGGCCGAGTCTATGTGGAGAACAAACTTGGTCATCTTTTGCCTCTTCTTGACATCGACATCCAAAGTGGGGTCATGCAAGCAATAGCCCATTTTTGGTGCCCCAAACGTCCACGTTCATATTCCATAAGCATGAGTTAACTCCGACTTTGGAAGAATATAGCGTCGCCATAGGAAAACCTTTGGATTTAGAGTTAATTGATCCACCCCTTGGGTTAGAGCCGGAATCGATTTTATCTGACTTTCTTAGGATGAACAAGAACCAAATAGGAAGAGTGCTGAAAGATAACTGCCATGCATGCCCACTTTCTTTCTTAGGTCAGTGTTTTGCAAATGCTGAGACCCTCTTAAAAGGTAAGATCTTCCTTCTAGCTTTCTTTGGGTTCATAGTCTTTCCCTTTCGCCAGAATGCTATTGATCCTTCTGTTGCATGGGTGGTCAAATAAGTATGTGGTGGAGTTAGCTTTGTCAACGCTATCTTGGCTGAAACATTTTTATCACTCACCCGATTTAAAGAAAATGAAGAAAAGGTTTTCCGTGCTCCTGTCGAGCTTTTACAAATCTGGTTTTTCTCTCATACAAGTGAATTTGGTATTCACATGAATATCATTGACATTAGTGAGTCTAATCATCCTATTGAGGCATTTAAGAGTCATCAGGATCGAACTCCGAATCTTTCTTTCTCAGAATGGGTAAATTTGTTGAAAAATCCGAAAACCAAGATTTTCCTATGGCAAGCTAAGTGGTTCCGACTTCGCGAGGGGCGTCTCTCTTATGGCAATAATGAACCAATCCCATTACTGGGAATCACCGGCATCACTTCCTACTACCCGCTCCGAGTGGCCCGCCAATATCGAGTCGTCCAGGATCTACCACCTCCTCTCAAGCCAGATTCGCTACAAGTTCGATTTACCAGAAAGGAAGGAGATTACAAAAGAGAGCTTTGCCATGCTGAACAGGCTTGGCTCGCCTGCCATGCTCAAAAGTTAAATTGGCTCGAAGACGAGCTCGAAGGGAAAGAAAAGACTTATTATGCCACGGCCCGATACATCCATCGGCATAAGATCCCGACCGAGCTTCTCCCAAAGATCCCGGACGTGACAAAGAAGCCAACACGCCAAGCAGAAATCAATTATCTCAAGAGGAAGACAGAGAAAGCCGAAGAAAGCTTGAAGCATGTTGCCAAGGAGAATAGGCAGTTGCGTCGAGCGTTGGCTTCCCATTCGCATATGGATCAAGAGGAGTAGGATAGATTGAGTTTGTCATTTTGCGTTTAGTCACTCCGTCTTTAGTTCATCTGTCTTAGGATTTTTGTTTTATCTTATTTTGTTTAGGAGCTTTGAGTTTTCAATTTTTAGTCAATTTTTCGAGTTTAGGAGTGCTATTAAGAACATTCTAATGAATGAAAGTGGCTAGACCATTGTCATGGACCGGTCTTCTATATGAATCATGTACTTACGTATGCTTGCTTATTTATGATTCAGGTGATTACGAACCGTCCGTACTTGTCAATTCGAGCTCAATCAATGCGCGGAGAGTGAAATCGAGATTGAGGAGCTTCTCCTGTAGTCGTCACAACCGGGCTTTAGCTAGTGCATCCGTTCCACCAAGATAATCGAGACGGCTAAAAGGAGATCCCCGATCTGAACCCGTGTAAAAGTCAGAATGGAGAGCGAAGAATCCAATGCGCGCATGACCAACATGGAAAACCAACTGGCCCAACTTACCGCCATGATGGCTGAAATAAGTTAGAAACTCAAGGATCCTCTGCCTGCACATGCCACCGAGGCTTCTGTCCCGACCTCGTCAGGACATACTCCCCCATTAGCCATTGACCCGCACGCCACGGACCCTCCTGAAAAGGGGACCGCATCGGACTCCCCTCCTGTCGCGCCGATCATTGTAAATCTGGACCCTGTTTCCAAGGAGGAGCCTAGCTCCCGCCTCGATGAGGAAAGCGCAAGGCGCCTGGCCAAGATGGAGGAACGACTCTGTGTTCTACAAGGGTACGAGATGCGAGGGGTTGACAAATTATCTCTGTATGCTAAAGTGAAAGTCCCTGAAACCTTCAAGGAACCGGAATTTAGCATGAAATACGATGGCACCGGTTGCCCTAAGACTCATCTCAAGTATTACTTGAGAAAAATGGCTCGTTATTCCGATAACATACCACTCCTCATCCAAACCTTCCAAGATAGCTTGATTGACCCTGCCTTGTCATGGTTCATTGCGCTGGATGTTGAGACGATCACAGGATGGGAAGATCTTGCCGAAGAGTTCATTCAGCAGTATAGGTTCAACTCTGAAATCATCCCCACGAGAGAAGACTTGGTTCGGCTAGAAAAGAGAAGGAATGAACCTTTCAAGGCCTTCTCTCAAAGATGGAGGACGATGGCATCACAAGTAAAGCCCCCGCTGATCGAGAGGGAGATGAGGCAACTTTTTCTGAAAACCCTGCCACCTGAGTATTTTCACGGAATGTTAACTTCTGGATGTCAAACATTTTCCCAACTGGTGGAAGTGGGCGAAGGGGTAGAATGGGCGATTGTCGATGGGAGGATACCCGCAGGGAATAGCAAAGGATTCCCAACAAAGAAGAACAAGGAAACCGCTGTCGAAGTTGCATTTGTCCAAGAGCCGTCTAAGTCTTTCTCAGCACCCCCACAAAAGCCATCAATCGTACAAGGGCATGCACCCCAAGGGCATGATCGAAGTAAGAGATTTCCTCACAGGGAATTCTCCTCGTTGCCAAAATCCTTGTCAAAGTTGTTGCCCATGCTCATTGAGAGGAGGATGGTAGCCAAAGAAGTACCTAGGGACAATCCTCCAAGGTTCCCTGGGTTTGACATGACCAAGACATGCGAATACCACCGGGGGGAAAGGGGGCATGACACGGACAATTGCTTTGCACTAAAGATCAAGATTCAAAACTTGTTGGATAAGGGAATTCTATCGTTCGAGAGAGCGCGACCCAATGTGAAGCGAAATCCCTTGCCCGACCACGCCGAAGGCGTAAATGTGGTGTTCGGAAAAGTGAACGTGAGCAAACAAGCCTTCATGGTGAACATCCCAAGGCTATACGCAATTCTTCAGCTAGCTGGACACCACGAAGGAGGAAAGGATGTAACGATGGAAGAAAAACTAGCGTATGTTCGTAGAACGATAAGCATGGGGGTAATTGGGAGTGCTGATATGGGACAGGGATTAGTTGCCATGACAACACCGGTCGTGATATACTTCTCTGATGAAGATTATGCTAGCGATAAGGAGGTGGAGGATGTCGAGCCAGTGATAATTGATCTCGCAACTGAAGAATTCTCAGCAATCCAGGTGGGAAGGGAGGATATGACACGAGTTGTAATCGAGTTGCCATCCTTAGAAGAAGAAAGGGTCGTAGTCCTGGAAACTTCTCCGGATTTCGATACTAAAGCGGTCCCGTGGGATTACAAAATGGATGAAGTGGATGCTATCACCCGATCAGGTCGCTGCTATGCACCTGCCAGAGGAGTTGAGAAAAAAGCAGTGACCGAAGAAGAATCAAAGCAATTTTTGGCAGTGATAAAAACGAGTGAATTCAATGTGGTAAACCAACTGCGGAAATGCCAGCCCAAATCTCTCTCCTGGATCTTTTCAAATCTTCTGAGAAACACAAGGATGCCTTATTGAAGGTCCTTAACGAGGTTCATGTCCCGGAGACGATCGACGAAGACCAGTTAGAAGAATTTATAGGGACCATCCTGTTAAAGGATTAAATCTCTTTTGCGGACGAAGACTTTTCGGTAGAGGGCCGAAATCATAATAAAGCCTTGTACATTTCGGTTAAGCATCACGATATGGTGGTCGCAAGGACATTGATCGATAATGGCTCCGCTTTGAATTTATGCCCGTTGGCCACTCTCCGTCTCTTAATGGTCGATCTAGGGAAGATGCGTACTGCCAAAAATCCGGTACGAGCGTTCGACGGCACTAGAAGGGAAGTAATAGGAAAGATAGAGTTGAAACTCCTGATCGGTTCCATGACGTTTCTGGTGCTTTTTCAGGTACTAGACATTCCAAGTGCATTCAACTTTCTACTAGGGAGACCATGGATTCATACTGCGGGTGCCGTACCCTCTAGTCTCCATCAGAAGGTGCGGTTTATGGTCGATGGCAAGCTTCTTACAGTACATGGAGAAACAGACTTCAAAGTCTATCACAAGATGGCCATCCCGTACGTGGAGCCCGAATGCAAAGAGGAATCCAGTTTCCAAACTCTGGAATTGGTATCTATGGTCCACGTTCCCGTTGGCTCGCTCATGGGCACCCCTGAACTATCCAAGCCAACTCTAGCCGCTGGAAAAATTATGCTCGCGAACGGGTACAACCCCGGGGAAGGCCTTGGATTGCATGGGCAAGGGATTCGGAAACCCATCGAAGCCGGAAAAGGTACAAAGAGGGAAGGCTTAGGGTATCAGAGAAGCCAAGATAATGGAGGCCGAGGTAATCGCAGAGGCCGAAGTGGCTATAGGGTTCAAGGTAACGATGAAGGCCGAAGTGGCCGTGGACGTCGAGGTAGCAACGGAGGCCGGGGCAACCATGGAGGCCGAGGTGCAGGTCAGGGGAACCATGGTGGATATATCGGAGTGGAAAGAGGCTGTCAAGGCCCAATACTCCCCCTATTGAAACAGATGTTCCCTGGGCCTCCGAAGATGCTACATGAGGAAGACGCGGCCATCGACAGTATAGCTAAGTTATTCGAGGAGAATGTCATATGCGCTATCCTGACGTATGAAGAAGTTGAATCTTCTGGAAGCGTCGCCGACCCTGCAGAGCATCACATTATGCATAATCATGGTAAGGACGCATGTGATTCGGATTTACACGAAGGGAATCTCTCAGATATCGATAGCGATGACGATGACCTGAAGGGTATTGAGCGTGAATGGAAGTGACATGAGGAATCGAGGCCATTAACAGTGGAGCAAACAATCACCATAAACTTGGGTAATGATGAAGATGTCAAGGAAATAAAGATCGGGGCAAGTCTTTCGAAAGCAGAGGTTGAAAGAATGGTTCGCCTTCTTAAAGAATATCAGGATGTGTTTGCTTGGACGTACGCTGACATGCCGGGATTGGATCCAGAAATTGTAGAGCATGCTCTACCAATCGATCCTGACATACCGCCGAGGAAGCAAAAACTCCGAAGGACCAAGCCAGAGTTGTCCAAGAAAATCGAGGAAGAGGTTATGAAGTTGCTAAAAGTGGGGTTCATCGAAGTGTCACATTACTCCGATTGGATAGCAAACATTGTGCCAGTGATGAAGAAAGACAGTCGAGTCAGGGTCTGTGTGGACTATCACGACTTAAACCGAGCTAGTCCAAAAGATGACTTTCCACTCTCGTATATAGATGTCTTGGTCGATAGTACTGCAGGATTCGAATTGTTCTCCTTCATGGATGGATTTTCAGGGTATAATCAAATCCGTATGAAGAAGGAAGATAGGAGCAAGACCTCGTTTATAACCCCGTGGGGGACCTTTTGCTACAAGGTGATGCCTTTCGGTCTGAAAAACGCCGGGGCAACATACCAAAGGGCCATGGTCGCGTTATTTCACGACATGATGCACAAAGAGATCGATGTGTACGTAGATGATATGATTGCGAAATCAAGACGAGGCGAAGACCATGTCGAAGTTTTGCAAAAGTTGTTTGATCGCCTCCGAAGGTTTAAGTTGCGCCTCAATCTCGCGAAATGTGTATTTGGAGCAAAGTCTGGAAAGTTGTTAGGGTTTATGGTCAGTAACAAGGGCATCGAGATTGACCCGTCGAAAGTAAAGGCCATTTGCGACTTACGGCCTCCGGCCACTGTCAAAGAAGTCCGTAGTTTGTTGGGACGGTTAAATTATGTGGCAAGATTTATCTGCCAGTTGTCAGAAACAGCAAGGCCATTCTTCAAACTCTTGAAGAAGAATGCGAAAATCGAATGGGACGCTGAATGTCAGGATGCCTTTGAAAAGATAAAGTATTATCTGACTCATTCCCCAATCCTGGTCCCGCCAGTGCCCAAAGTTCCATTAACTTTGTATCTAACTATCCATGATGAATCGCTGGGAGCCATGCTGGCTCAAAAAAGGCCGGACGACGGGAAGGAATGCGCAATATATTACCTCAGCAAAAAATTCACTACCTCCGAGGTGAACTATCCGGAGGTTGAGAAGACGTGTATAGCCTTGGTCTGGGTGTTACACAGGCTACGCCAATACACCCTCCATCACCAAGTTCTGCTAGTAACTGAAAATGATCCCATCAAGTATCTCTTAGAAAAGCCAGCCTTAGTGGGGAAGCTGGCCAAGTGGCAGATTCTAATTTCAGAATTCGACGTGCAAAGCCTGGGGCAAAAGTCCGTAAAGGGCAGGGCTATAGTGGACATGTTAGCGGGAAATCCTGAAAAAGCGGAAGACCCCGATGAAGATGGTGACATGGATGGGTGGATCTTATTTGCGTCGAATTTTCAAATGGACCATGTACTTTAATGGTGCAGTCAACTTGTCTGGTTCCGGTACTGGGGCAGTTCTCGTCTCCCCGGATAGTCAGCACTACCCCGTGGCCGCCAAATTGATTTTCCCTTGCACGAATAACATCGCGGAATACGAAGCGTGTATCCTTGGCCTCCAAGCTACTGTTGACATGGGTATCCAAAAATTGCAAGTCTATGGCGATTCGGCCCTCATTATCCTTCAAACCGAAGGCAAGTGGCGAACGCGGGATCCAAAACTAGTCCCGTATCACGAGTTTCTGGAAGAACTGGTGAAAGAATTCCAAGAAATATCATTCGATTACCTACCCAGGTCTCAGAATCAGTTCGCTGATGCTTTAACCACGTTATCGTCAATGCTGCAAGCAACAAAAGGCTTGGATATCGAACCATTAAGGATTGAAATCCTTAAGCATCCAGCCTATTGTATGGTAATCGAAGAAGAGCCTGATGGAGAACCATGGTACCATGACATTCTGAATTACCTGCAGAAAGGTGAGTTCCCTCAAGGAAGTGAAGCATCGGACAGGAAATACCTAATGAAGCTGGCCTCAAAATTCTTCATCAGCAGGGATGCACTTTACAAACGATCTTATGACTCAGTATTACTGAGATGTATCGACGCGAAAGAGGCCAATCGTTTGATGAAAGAGATACATGAAGGGGAATGTGGCCCACACATGAACGGCCATCTCCTAGCAAAGAAGATCATGCGACTCGGGTACTATTGGTTGGCCATGGAGTCTTATTGTATTCAGCATGTGCGATGCTGCCATCGATGTCAAATTTATGGAGATAGGATTAATGCTCCGCCGAACGAACTCTATCAGATGTCTCAAGCTTGGCCGTTTTCCATGTGGGGGATAGATATAATTGGACCGATCAACCCTAAGGCGTCAAACGGACATCGATTCATCTTAGTAGCAATCGACTACTTTACGAAATGGATTGAGGCCAATTCATATGCTAATGTCACCGCAAAGAACGTGGCCAAGTTCATTCGCCGCGATATCATCGTCCGTTACGGAGTTTCGGAAGCAATCATCACTGACAACGGCTCCAATCTAAACAACAAGATCGTGGATGGATTACTCGATACATTTCAGGTCCGGCATCTAAATTCATCACCATACCGCCCTCAAATGAACGGGGCAGTTGAAGCGGCAAACAAGAACATAAAGAAGATCTTATCAAAGACTGCTGAGAATTATCGCGATTGGCATGAAAGACTTCCATATGCATTGATGGCATATCGGACATCGATCCGCACCTCGACTGGAGCAACCCCTTTTTCGTTAGTATATGGAATGGAAGCGGTATTACCCGTGGAAGTCGAAATTCCGTCCTTAAGGGCTCTCTCTCAAGCAAAGCTTGATGAGGCCAAATGGGTACAACAAAGGCATGAACAGTTGAACATGATCGATGAGATCAGATTACAAGCCATATGTCACGGTCAATGCTATTAGAAACGAGTAGCGAAGTCGTTCAACCGAAAAGTTCGTCCCCGGCACCTCGAAGTCAATGACTTGGTATTGAGGAATGTGATATCAATTGTGCGTGACCCTCATGGCAAATTTGCCCCGACTTATGAGGGCCCTTATGTCATCAAAAAGATCCTGTCAGGTGGTGCTTTAGTGTTAGTGGAAATGGATGGCCACGAGTTGTCAAAACCTGTAAACTCTGACGCAGTCAAGAAGTATTTTCCATAAATGAAATCAAGGCTAGAAAGCTGTTCTCATGCAATCTAAATCACTTAGTGTCATGCATGTCATGCATACATTTCCATACATGTACATGTGTTTGTGTTTCGGGTATCCAACCGCAACGAAATGAAGGATGAACGACGAAAAGGCTGAAGTACAGGGATGAGAAACATTTCTCGTGATAATAATCTTTTGAATAAATGCTCAAAGTCATGTTTGGTGATTGATCATTATGCAGTTATGAACATTCCTGTGCACGTGAATGATGAGTTTGAAGTGCCCATGTCTTTGTAATGATTTTTATTTGTCTAAGTCACCAATTCCACTGAGGATCATTAAAATGGACAATTTAATGAGTGATGCGGAAATGCTTGAATATGCTAAATGAGACGTGTCGGAATGAAGAAAGGCAAGCCATGTTCCACACATTGTCCCATGTATTAATTCCTAGTGAGTTGACCGGAAAAATTCCATATTCACAAGGTGAAGGGTTATCTCGCAAAAGGTACTGCAGCTAAAGTGATGAGAGGCACTTCATTCATTCATCGCAAACGCTACCGGTTCTCATTTGCTTAACCCTTTTGAGCTCAAACACTTGTGAAGTTTCTTTCATACTACCCCCGTCAAGAACCACCCCACACCGGGGCAGATCGAAGGTGAGTCGGCATACCGAGGTGAGAAAATGAGTAGAAAATTTTCTTGTTTTCACTTGTATCAATCTGTGAGTGCCTCTATTACAAATGAACTAGTACATGAACTCAAGTGCCTTAGGACGACGAAAAGCGTTTCTTTCTCTATCCTACACACTTATATCCATTGAACAACCCAATTGAGCCTGCAATTTTGCTTCTCATGAACCCAGCTGGTGATCGTCCCCCGCACCGGGGCAAGGCAAAAGTCATCACTGTTCGAGCATCATGGTCCGGAGTGCCAACCGAAGATGGGGACTTGAGAGTTCAATAGCATTGTACTGTTTAAATTTGTCCAGGCTAATCCATAAGCGCAAAAAAAAAAGGGGGATGAGCTAGGGGGCATTAAAGGCAGTGTGCCCGCCAGAGTGAGGTCGGTGCCCATGTATTAAATAAGAAGCAAAATGTTGAGATGACATGTGTTGAAATCGCAAAATCAGCTCCAGTCAAGCAATAGTCGTCCTTCAAGTCTCAAGGAGACGAGTGCCATATGGTTAAGATCGATAGTGCATTTCTGGGGATAATCCCCAATGGCGAAGAAGAAGACCGGTGACAATGTCAAGATGATCACCAGCTCTCACCCCAATACACATCATTGAGCCTGTGATCCGTTCGTTTTTCAACCCATGAACCCAATCTACGTTACGTCCTTCGTAAAGTCTTTTCTGATTAGGGCACTTGAGTCAACGTAGGAGCTCATATGTTTATAAGCATCGCTCGAAGAAGTGCGAACAAGATTATTTTCTATCCTATTTCGTAGAGTTCTCGACTTGTAAACCTGAAGATGATCGCGAAGTATTCATTTCATAGCTTCGACTTGGACAGTCTCATTTGTTAAACCATCAACCAAGCCTACGTTACGGTCCTGATGAAGGCCTCTCAGATTGATAAGGTTATACTGTTTGCGAGAATACTCGGACCTTTGTCGATGTGATGATGGTAAGACAGAGTGATTCTCACAAAATAACCCTTTTAGATGAGAGTGAACAAAAGTCCTTTCTAACTGAAAATATTTCATTTAGCATTTTCAAGATGATTCACGTTATGAGTGGAAATTGTCTTAAATGATAATTATCCCCGGTAGAAAGTTGGTGATGCGGATATGTTAAAATCGTTACACATGAACTCCAATGGAACTGATCTTGAAGCATGTGCTTTGGAGAGTGCCGGTCGTCTATTTCCGAGATGAATACATGTACCTGTTATTACTAATCTTGTAAGATAGGTGACGTTTCCTCAAACACCAACCTTCAAGCCGATCTCGAAAATGCTAAGATACATCTAAGCATTCATGAATTCCCAAGATCCTGCTGGCAAGGACACAACAGGCATAATCTATCAAATCCTCGGGTGAGGAACCCCGAGTGCTCATTCACTGAATCTTTTCAAGCCTCACTGGCAAAGAGCCTCTGAGCAATCCGATCCAACCTACAGGTATGTAATCCCAGGTACGCATCAAAGGTTTATGGTCCAACCTTAAACCACTCTTTCAAAAGGTTTGTGGTCCAACCTTAAATCACACACTCTTTCAAAAGGTTTGTGGTCCAACCTTAAACCATACTTTTCAAAGGTTTGTGGTCCAACCTTAAACCACGCACTCTTTCAAAAGGTTTATGGTCCAACCTTAAACCACGCTTTTCAAAGGTTTGTGGTCCAACCTTAAACCACTCTTTCAAAAGGTTTGTGGTCCAACCTTAAACCACGCACTCTTTCAAAAGGTTTGTGGTCCAACCTTAAACCACGCACTCTTTCAAAAGGTTTGTGGTCCAACCTTAAACCACTCTTTCAAAAGGATTGTGGTCCAACCTTAAACCACGCACTCTTTCAAAAGGTTTGTGGTCCAACCTTAAACCACGCACTCTTTCAAAAGGTTTGTGGTCCAACCTTAAACCACGCTTTTCAAAGATTTGTGATCCAACCTTAAACCACTCTTTCAAAAGGTTTGTGGTCCAATCTTAAACCACGCACTCTTTCAAAAGGTTTGTGGTCCAACCTTAAACCACGTTTTTCAAAGATTTGTGGTCCAACCTTAAACCACGTTTAAAAAAAAACTATGCTTTTCGCTTATTTAGATTTTATTTTATTTTCTCCCTTCTCTTTCTTGCATTGCATCATCCCATGCCCTCCGTCAACAAAATTTAGGCGTCTCTTATCTTTGAAAGGAACCTCTTCGAGCTCCCCTTCAAAGAGGGGCAGCTGTTGACACCTAAATTTTGCCCAAATCATTTAGAGTTTTATCGCATAAAAATTATGGATCAATCTTTAATCCCTAGCCCAAAATATTTTCATTAAATTTCATGGCATATAGACATTAGGTGCATTTATGTTAATAGGGCCTATTAGAGTATATTTTCCTTGTTTATTTTTTTTAAAAAAATTAAATTAAAAATTATTAAAAAAAAAGGGGAGAAAAGATGAGGCCAACGTTATTCAACGCTGACCCACTTTCTCTTCCCCCCAGACCAGCGCACCTTCAGTCCTTTCTTCCCCCGAGCTTCCTCAACGCTTCTCGAAGCAAAAGCCAAAAGAACAGAGGCCAGAACGAAGCAAGACGTAGCAGCAGGAGCAGAAGCGCCAAGGAGCAAGCGGACAACCGGAAGCGACAAAGCAGAAGAAAGGGGACGCATCGAGGACGGCGCAGCGCTTGCGACCTGCATCGAGAAGTCCTGCAATCATTTTAGCCGAAAACGGGTCTGGCTTGGTCCCGAGAGTAGGACCGACCACTGACGCTCGGCGAAATGGGGAAGGGCACACTGATCAATGGTTCCCCTGAGCTAGAAATGGAGGGTGAGCGTCGCCGGTGGAGGCGAGGAGGAGGACAGCCTCCTCCTTCTCTGGACATTAAAAGAGGGGGGCCATCGGAGAGAACAGGGGGCGGGAGAGTTCGGGGAGAGTGAGTGAGAGAAAAAAAGAAGAAGAAGGAGAAACAGAGAGAGAGAGAGAGAGAGAGAGACCGAGAGGGAGAGATCCGAGAGAGAAAGACCCGAGAGAGAGAATTCCGGAGAGGGAAAGAGAGCGACGAGCTTGCTCGTAGCCCGGCCGCGCCTAAGTGTCGTTTCACGTCTCCCGGCCGCACCTAAGGTGGGTCTCGTTTGCTTGGTTTTCTTTAAGAGTTTTGAGCTGGTTTCTCGAGGATTCCGGCTTGAGGGCGTGCGAGGCGACCGGACATAGTCCGATCCATCAATTTCGCCGTCGTTTGCCACCCCCCAAGCTGGATAGGGACCGCCGCAATGGCACTTCCCCCCTTCCCCTGTTTCTGCACTTCTTTTCCCTGTTCTTGGGCTCACTGATTGGGGCTCGCGGCCGTCCGGCTCACGCGAGTTCCGGCCTGTGACGCGTCGTGCTTGCTCCTGCTGTTTTGTGTGTCTTGTGTCGACGATTTTAGTCCGTTTTGAGCCTCGATCGAGTCCGAAATTTCTCGTTTTTGTCACGCGCTCGCAACGTGTTTGACCATATGCCCAACTCAGCCCGTGTACTGGCTTTGCTGATTTCCATTCGTTCTTACTTGCGTATAAGTAAGTTCGACATCATTATAAACTCTTTGTTGCTTGTTGAGCATTACTCTGATCGTCGAATCAAGTCTGAGCATGAGATTTTCTTTGAGCATTCTTGTGCATGAGGAAATGATAAATGTCCATGCTTGAAACGTCAATCTTTTGAGACATTCGCGTTGGTTTGCCTTTCTGAACTCTACTATATTCTGTCCTCTCATCTTGTGATTTTGAATGTCAAATAGCCAGAATAGGCGATGGACGAATATGTGGCAGACGGTGAAGGTCCGATGACTGGGCGCGTATCGACTGACTGTGAAACATAATGTTCATGGCTTGAATGTTGATGTTCTTGAGTCAGTAAGCAAATCTTTGGGTGTTCTGGGCATGCTTGAAGAAGGAGACGTGGGTTGGAAATTTGTGAAGGAGGGGCCGAGAGCAGTACCGTAGTATTGGACTTTGGGCTCATTTAGACTTAGTGGGTCTTGGGCTTAGAGTGTTATTTTGGTGAGTCTGGGCTTAGTTTTCATCATAAGAGTAGTGAATGTTGGGTTTAAATTGGCTTATTTGGGTTTGTTGTTAGTTTGAATAGGCTTGAGAAAGGGCCCACTTTTGTCTATGGCACGATCAAGTAGCCCGTTCGCAGTCCATATTCGGACTGGGCCCCAAGGCCCGGCTCGATTCCCTATTTTCAGATTGAAAGTTAATATTTTTAAAAAAAATTAATTAAAAATTTTTTTAAAAAAATTAAAAAATTTCGAAAATCAAAAAATGTTATTTGGACTTTGAAATTAGCTTTTCTTGCCCCTTTTTGCATGATTAGTGTCATTTTTTATTGCATGTTGCTTGTTTCATACATTTTGAATTGCGCATTTAACTTAACTTCGCATATGATCAATTATGCATGTTAAGTTTAGATATTAATTGTGGCTTCCCTTAGCTTAGTTAGGAATGGAATTTTGAGACTTCCGATTAGTGTGAACACATTAGGTGGTGAATTGAACAAGTTTAGGTACCGAAAGGGCACTAATTAATCAATTAGTGTAATCAAGTCCCCGTACCCATTGAATCTCTGGTTCGTAGAAGTAAAGCATTTCTCCCATGCTTTGCTTGGGTGTCTAATCGACCCACCAAAAACTGATTAGTGGCGACTCCTAAATGAAATTGATTTGCATGTTAATAACTTAAACTTAGGTCGCGAATTGGTATGAGCTTGGGAGAGCTCGAGCTAGGTTTAACTTAGTAATCCATTAGCCAAACCCCTCAGGCGGCGGGGCCAGTTCAGGGAGGTCGTGACACGCGATCATCAAAATCATTCTCCCCACAAATTGTCACACTAACTGACGTAAGGGTGGCAATTCATAACGGAGATGAAACTGATGTGACTAGCAGGAATCACCTAGAGGGGGGTGAATAGGTGACTTAAAACAATTTTAATATATTTATGCGGAAATAATATAAATCACAGAAGAATCTGAATAAAGTTCAGATTCAAGACAGATTATATAGATGAAGCTTATGATGTGCAGAAAGTAAAGTAAGAGATAAGGGATAGAGAATCTGCACACGAATTTATAGTGGTTCGGCTTATAGCAAGCCTACGTCCACTCTCCCACGCTTACAGCCTACCGGCTGGATTTCACTATGTAATCAAGAGGAATTTACAGATTTTGAGTGATATCACTTTTGTGTATGATAGGACTCTCTATCTCACACAGTCACTCTTACAAAGTAACCCTCAAGATCTTAGTATTTTGGCTCAGAACAACAAGAGAAATGATTGGGGTATACTCAGACTTTGGACTTCCTGATTCTTGAATCTGTTGTATCCTTTGGCTGCTCGTTGATCTCCTTAAATACTCATCTACTTCCAAACTAGCCATTGGACAGCTTTCAGAGGATCATCTTCCAATCTTCACCTTGAACAGATTTGTATAATAAGGATTGAGTAGCCGTTGGATGACAAATTCTGAATCCCGTTGATTTTGGTCGCCCATACAATCAGAATCTTGGTTTCTAAAAGTAGAGCTTTATCCATTGTAGAGCATTCTTGTCGTAATATTTGATTGTCAATCAATTTGATTAAGATTGAATTAATCAAAAGTTTCCTTCAGTGAAATCTATGCCAGATCACTAGCTGTTTTTGTTTCGTTCTGAATTCTGCTTCTGAAAAAATTCTCCGTCTGAATAATTTCTGCGTCTGAATAATTTCTGCATCTGAATTTCAGAGCTTAGATTCTGTGGGTCTTATTTTTCCAGCTTGTAAAATTTGAATAATTTTTTTCTGAGCTTCCAGAACATATATATATTCCTAGAAAAAAGGTTTAGAATAAATATCAGTTTTTACAATAATAACAGAAGGTTTTTGTCAACTTCAAAATTAGTAGGAGTTTTCCTTAACAATCTCCCCCTTTTTGATGGTGACAAAACTTTCCTGCAGATTGAATCAATGTGAAATTAATTTTGAAGTAAATAAGCATATATAGCGCATGGATCACAGATTGAAATTTAAGAGAGCAAACTCTGTTGATATCTGTGTCTTTACTTTCTTTGTAGATAGCCTGCATATGATCTGCATCAAATAAATTCTCCCCCTTTTTGTCATCAGCAAAAAGTAAATAACAGATAGTATGAAGCATTTATATTGAACAAACAAATAGTCTAACAAGAAGTGTTAGTTAAGTTACAGACCAAAAATGAAAATAAAGAAGACTTTGAGAAAGAATGTTTGTGAAAACAGGCTATTGTTTTGACGGAGTACGAATCAGTTGAAAATTTTCCAATATCGAAACAGCTTCCTCAATCTTCGAACTGCACTGCCCTACAGCATTATCCATGTTGGATGAGCACAGGGTAATGGCTTCCTCAAGTTCTGCTTTATCTGCTGCTGCTTGAAGTCGTTAAGTGTTGTAGTTTTCCTCAATAATTTTCTTGAGAGTCTTCATGTCCTGTTCTAGTGCAGCTTGATGATTCTTAATTTCGAGCAGAATAGAGAGGATGTTCTGATTTTCTGAAGGCTGTCCTTGGAAATTAGCTGGTTCAGACTGATCGAACCCCATGGTTGCTGCTTCTGGATTCTCCCCCTGAATAGGTGCTGGATCTTCAGAAACATGTTCTGTAGGAGTTGGTTCCGAAACCTTTGGAAATGATTCAGAAGCATGTTCTGGAGCATCAGTATGACCTGTATCAAAGTGTTCTGCTTCTGCTTCATCACTTTCATCATGCAGAAGAATTTTTCTTTTCTTGCTATACACTTTTAGTGGAATGGGAGAATCTGACTTCTTGCTTGCCGAACTTGCACATTTTCTCTGCCCTGTTTTCTTAATACTCGACTTTTCAGTAGATCTCGCTTCAGACTGAAGAGCATCTTTTCCTTTGATTCTTTTCTTCACATCATCAAACTGTTTCATTTTGGAGATCATTCTTTCTCCAACAAACATACAGGGAACAATATTATGGCGCAACTCATCAGGAATTGAGATTTGTAGAAACATGAAAATACGAGAGATTAGAGCACCATATGGTAGTTGTCCCTTGTCTTTGTGTAATGTTCTGTACATGTGAAAGATGATGATGTGAGGGAGAGAAAAATGTTGACCTTTCAAGATAGCCCAGATGAGCTTTATTTCTGATTTGGATAGGTCAGTTTTAGAAGCTGCCTTGGGCCTCAAGCAGTTGATAATGATCTTGTGCAGAATCACTGATCTTTTGGATAAGTCAGAATATGAGATATGTCGGTTTGATCCAAGAGCAAGGTTGGAATTTTCAGAAGCAATCTTTGAAGCATCTTCAAGATTCACAGCCAAAGGAGTAAACTTGTAGTGTCGTGCTCCAATAATCTTTGCCAATACTTCCGCCTTTAAGTCGAATTTTTTGTCACCAACAGTGAATTGGATCCAGTTGGGAGATAAAATAGAGAGATTTGAAAAGAAGTAGGCAGTTAGTTCATCATAGACATTTGCAGATTGAAGGCAAAATTCATAAATGCCTAGCTTTTGAAATAGGTGTTTTACTGAAATTCCAGCCCTCTCTAGATAGTCAAAATCCACAGTCTTGTGGTTCATAATCCCTCGAGCCAGCAACAACTTGTAACAGGTATTATGTTCAGAGCTTCTGAATAAGCCACCTGTTCCTGGCACACCAGATGCTATACTTACTTTCATTTCAAAGAACTCAAACAAACGAGCATCATCATCAGGTATAACAAATTTGGTTGAACTGGGAGTTTTAGGGCTAACGCGATCAGATGGTGCTGATGATTCACCGACTTTTTCTTTGCCCTTTTTGGAAGACGATACTTTTGGTGTAGTACTGACGGGAACACTTTCAGAATCAACGCAAACTTTAGAGTAGTTTTGCGTTAGATGTTCCTCAGAAGAGAACCCATTATCCCTCAGACAGTCACGTAAAGTAGATGCAGAGGCATTGTTTCTCTTCAATTTCAGATAAGCATTCCAGACATGCTTTATGCTTTTGAAACGGAAATCAGTTTTACCAGAAGCTTTTGGAGGCGACGACTGACGAGGTGGTGTCGCTTCGGCAGATTCTTCATGATGTTCAGATTCTGTATCTGAAATCTCTATAAACTCCGCCGATGCGGCGGATTTAGAGTCTTGGTTCAGAATACGTGAGGATCTTCTTTTGAACGGCATTTTGATCACGCCAGGAGCAGAAAGTTTCGATCTTTGTAGAGAGAAGACGAGGAGAGTCTCTGAATATCGGAAGGTTTTGAGGAAGAAGAAATCGTACTGATAGGGTTTTGAAAAGAGAAGGACGGGTTTATAAACGAAAAGGACAGATTTAAGGAATAAAAGGTTAGTTTTAGAAGGTGAGAATAAACCCGGATACGTAGGAATGAAATATATTTTTGGAAGCACAAAGTATTAGAATAAAATTATGAAAATATTTTAAGCATAAGTAATCAGATAAATTAGGATACGTACCTGATTTGCTTCCAAATATAATAAATGTGAGAATATCTTGTCAGAAATATTCCCGCCAAACTTTAAACTATGTAAGTACCTTTGTTGAGAGTCTGAAAAATGTTCAGACCGAGAACCCTTGAGTCTGAAGATTCGTCTCTGTTAAACACTTCAATAGAATGGATAAGTAATGCACAGTTTGTTTCTAATATACTCAAATGAAGATTTGTCAAGAGGTTTGGTGAATATATCAGCTAATTGATTCTTAGAATCAATGAATTGAATATTCACATCGCCATTTTGAACATGATCTCTAATGAAATGATACTTGATTTCTATATGCTTTGCACGTGAATAAAGAATAGGATTTTTGGACAGATTAATAACACTTGTGTTGTCACATTTGATTGCAACATTTGATTCTTCAACAGCAAAATCTCTCAACTGCTGCTTCATCCACAGAATCTGTGCACAGCAACTTCCCAATGCTACATATTCTGCTTCTGCTGTAGAAAGAGCGACTGTATTTTGTTTCTTTGAGTACCAAGATATCAACATTTCTCCAAGCAATTGACAAGTCCCTGTGGTACTTTTCCTGTCCACTTTACAACCAGCTAAATCAGCATCTGAATAACCAGTGAGAGTAAAATCTGAGTCTTTTGCGTACCAAAGACCTAGCATTGGATAAGTTTCAATATATTTGATTATCCTTTTTACTGCAGAAAGATGCAACTCTTTTGGGTCTGATTGAAATCTTGCGCACATGCAGACACTAAAAAGTATGTCAGGTCTAGATGCAGTAAGATACAATAAAGAACCTATCATGTTTCTATATACCTTCTGGTCCACCTTTTTACCGTGTTCATCCTTGTCCAATTTGGATGTGTGGGACATTGGAGTGTCTGTTTTCTTACCATTTTGCATTCCAAATTTCTTGATAATCTCCTTAGCATATTTCTCTTGGCAAATGAAAGTACCATCTTTGGTTTGTTTCACTTGTAAGCCAAGAAAAAATGTTAGTTCTCCCATCAAGCTCATTTCGAACTCGTTCTGCATATTCTTGGAGAATTCCTTGCAAAGCAATTCATTAGAAGATCCAAAGATCAACATAAATTTGAACAAGTAGAAAGTCCTTACCCTTTTTCTTAATGAACAAAGTTGTGTCAACCTTACCTTTGGTGAATTCATTTTGCAGAAGGAAGTTACTTAACCTTTCGTACCAAGCTCTGGGTGCCTGTTTCAGACCGTAAAGGGCCTTTTTGAGTCTGTAGACATAATCACCTTTCCTTGGTTCCTCGAAACCAGGTGGTTGATCCACATATACTTCCTCTTTAATAAATCCATTCAGGAAGGCACTTTTCACGTCCATCTGAAACAATTTAAAATTATGGGAATAAGCATAAGCTAATAAAAGTCGAATGGCTTCTAACCTTGCAACTGGTGCATATGTTTCATCATAGTCTATGCCTTCTTCTTGAGAATAGCCTTTCGCAACTAGTCTTGCTTTGTTTCTTGTTACTTTCCCTTTGTCATCCAGTTTGTTTCCGAACACTCATTTTGTTCCAATTACTGGATGGTTTTTGGGTCGTGGCACAAGTTCCCATACTTCATTGATTCTAAACTGCTGGAGTTCATCCTGCATAGCTTCTATCCAGCTTTCATCTGATAAGGCTTCTTCAACCTCTTTTGGTTCTATTTCTGATATTAATGCCAAGTTGCTAATGTTCTCCTTTTGTTTGGATCTAGTCTTGATACCATCTTTTATTTCTCCAATGATGAGGTTCTTCGGATGACTGGATTTATGTTTCTAGTTTTTGTCAAATCTTTCCTTCTGAATATGTACAGACTCTGAATTTTCCGGTTGAGTCTGGATAATGTCCTTTTCTTTTTCTCTTGAGGATTCTTCAATTTTTGGAGATTCTTGATGAGTCTCTGTTAACTCTAGAAAGTTGGAAGATAATTCAGATTCATCTTTGTGAGTCTGAACATTTTCTTCAAACCTCACATTCATTGATTCTTCCACAGTCTGAGAATTCTTGTTGAAGACTCTATATGCTTTGCTTGTGGTTGAATATCCAAGGAAGAATCCTTCATCTGCTTTCTCATCAAACTTTCCAGTGCGGTCATTTGGATTTTTGAGAATAAAGCACTTACAACCAAACACACGAAAATATGATATGCTAGGCTTTCTGCTTTTGTAAAGCTCATAGGGGGTTTTCTCAAGAATAGGTCTGAGAAAGACTCTGTTTATGATGTAACATGCTGTAGAGACTGCATCTGCCCAGAAATGAAAAGGAATCCTGCTTTCAATCAACAGTGTTCTTGCCATTTCTTGCAAAGAACGATTTTTCCTTTCCATGACACCATTTTGTTCTGGTGTATATGGAGTTGAAAAATTATGTTGAAAGCCATTTTCCTCACAAAAGTTTGAAAAACTTTGATTTTCAAATTCTCCCCCATGATCTGTTTTAATGCTGGAAATAGTATAGCCCTTTTCATTCTGAACTCTTTTTGCGAATTTTGAAAAGTATGAAAATGCCTCACTTTTATGAGCAAGAAAGAACACCCAAGTAAATCTTGTAAAATCATCAACAATTACTAAACAATACTTCTTACCACCAATACTTTGTGTTCTGGTTGGTCCGAACAGATCCATATGAAGAAGCTGCAGAGCACGATTAGTGGAAACATGATGTATAGATTTAAAAGAGCTCCTTACTTGCTTTCCTAGGGTGCATGCATTGCATAATTCTGTTTTTCTGTATTTCAGCTCTGGCAAGCCTCGAACCAGTTTCTTGTTTGAAATCTTCGAGATTTGTTTCAAATTGATATGCCCCAACCTTCTGTGCCATAGATCTTCATCTTCTTTGATTGAGATCAAACAATGAGTAGAATTAGTATTCACATCAAGAAGATAGATATTTCCATGTCTTCTTCCTGTGAATGTTTGAGAAGAGTCTTTGCTTGTTCCTGAACATGTGTTTTCTTGAAAGTTTATTCTGAAACCTGTATCACATAGTTGGCTTATGCTTATCAGGTTGTAGTTGAGTCCTTTTACCAATGACACATCATTGATTGTAAGTCCTCCAATTTTAACTGTTCCTTTGCCAACTATTTTTCCTTTGGTATTTCCTCCAAAGGAAACTTTTCCACCATTCAGACTATGTAAATCAACAAATATACTTGGATCTCCTGTCATATGTCTTGAGCATCCACTGTCTAGGTACCACTTTCTTTTTCTTTTTGTGGTAACCTGCAAAGATCACAACCTTTCAAGTTTTCTTTGGTATCCAAATTTGTTTGGGTCCTTGAGCATTAGTGTAGGCTGTCTTAACAAAATCTCTTCGAACAGGTCTCCAGACCTTAGGACATTCATTCTCAAAATGTTTTGGATCTCCACAGTTTGAGCATTTAAGAGCACTTCGCCCAACAGGTTTTACAAAATTTCTTTTAAAATGATTTTTATAAGCTTGTCGAGGAGGTCTTTGTTTTAATCTCTCCTTGACTTTTGGAAAATCAATCAAGCTGTCACTTTCCTTTACAAACCCTAAACCAGATTTGTTATAGTAAGGAATTTGAATGGAAAGGATATGCTTCAAAGTTTCTGAACCTTTTGAAAACTTGGAAGTAATTTCTGAAACTTCCTTTTTCAAAACATCATTTTCTTTGGAAAGTAAATCTCGATTTTCCTTAATTTGATAAAATTCTTTTTGAAGGAAATCAATCTTTTCTTTTTGTAAAACATCCTCTTGTCTCAGAGAAGAATTTTCCTTTTTCAAAGAAGAGATTCTTTTAAGACCAGTCTTAAATTCAAAGCATAAATCATCAATGTAATTTGATACTTCAGTAGTCATTTCAGAAGGTTTTACCTCGATTTCCACTTTAGGATCAGAATCTGAATCAGAATCTGAATCTGAATCTGACTTTGCCATCAGACAGAAATTTGAGATATCTTCATCACTATCTTCGCACTCTGTGTCACTCCAGGTTTCTGCCTTTAAAGCCTTCTTTGCTTTCTCAAATTTGGTTTTCTTTCTCAGAAGTGGACAGTTAGGCTTGATATGTCCACGTTTCCTACAGTGAAAGCATATCACATCCTTTGATCTCTCTGTTTCATCGATAGGCCTCTTATTTTCGAAAGGCTTTTTCCCTTTGAGGTTTCTTCCTCTGATTTTCATTCCCTTGTACTTTTTTATGAAGAGAGCTAATTCTTCATCATCAACATCTTCATCTTCAGAATCTGCATCAGAATCAATGTTAGTTTTCAATGCAATTGACTTATTACCTCTGGTTTCGTTCTCCTCATTTCGTTTCTCAGTCTCATATGATTGAAGAGTTCCAATTAACTCATTCACTGATAGAGGCTTGATCCTTTGTGTCTCACGAAGAGATGTTTTGATGTTGTCCCATTCCTTTGTCAGACCTCTCAGTAGTTTGTTGACTTTCAATGCATCTGGGACTGGTTGTCCTTGATATGCAAGACCGTTTACTATGTCAGTAAACCTATCATACATATCAGCAATTGATTCTTCAGGCTTCAGTTTGAAGGATTTATATTGACCAAGCAGAAGATTGATTTGAGTTTCCTTGGCTCGATCTGTTCCTTCATAAGTAATGTAGAGAGTATCCTAGATTTCTTTAGCAGATTCACAGGCAGCAATCTTTTTATATTCAATAGGAGATAAAGCACAATAAAGAGAATAAATTTCTTTAGAATCTAGAGTTTCTCTTTTAGAGATCTCAGTTGGAGATAAAGGAGGATCTGCTGATTTGTTTTCGTCTGCCTTTTCTTTTGAATCAGAGGATTTTGGTTTGACTCCTTTGATAATGACATCCCATTGCGAATGATCAATTGACTTTATGAATGCCTTCATCTTATTCTTCCAAACGCTGTATTCCTTGCCATCGAAATATGGTGGCCTGTTGTTGCTCCGACCTTCAATAAGCCATGGAGCACCAAAGCTAGCCATGTAGATCGTTAGCTCAGAAGTAAAACACTTCAATAAACGAGCAACCTGCTGTGATACCAATTGATGTGACTAGCAGGAATCACCTAGAGGGGGGTGAATAGGTGACTTAAAACAATTTTAATATATTTATGCGGAAATAATATAAATCACAGAAGAATCTGAATAAAGTTCATATTCAAGACAGATTATATAGATGAAGCTTATGATGTGCAGAAAGTAAAGTAAGAGATAAGGGATAGAGAATCTGCACACGAATTTATAGTGGTTCGGCTTATAGCAAGCCTACGTCCACTCTCCCACGCTTACAGCCTACCGGCTGGATTTCACTATGTAATCAAGAGGAATTTACAGATTTTGAGTGATATCACTTTTGTGTATGATAGGACTCTCTATCTCACACAGTCACTCTTACAAAGTAACCCTCAAGATCTTAGTATTTTGGCTCAGAACAACAAGAGAAATGATTGGGGTATACTCAGACTTTGGACTTCCTGATTCTTGAATCTGTTGTATCCTTTGGCTGCTCGTTGATCTCCTTAAATACTCCTCTACTTCCAAACTAGCCATTGGACAGCTTTCAGAGGATCATCTTCCAATCTTCACCTTGAACAGATTTGTATAATAAGGATTGAGTAGCCGTTGGATGACAAATTCTGAATCCCGTTGATTCTGGTCGCCCATACAATCAGAATCTTGGTTTCCAAAAGTAAAGCTTTATCCATTGTAGAGCATTCTTGTCGTAATATTTGATTGTCAATCAATTTGATTAAGATTGAACTAATCAAAAGTTTTCTTCAGTGAAATCTATGCCAGATCACTAGCTGTTTTTGTTTCGTTCTGAATTCTGCTTCTGAAAAAATTCTTCGTCTGAATAATTTCTGCGTCTGAATTTCAGAACTTAGATTCTGTGGGTCTTATTTTTGCAGCTTGTAAAATCTGAATAATTTCTTTCTGAGCTTCCAGAACATATATATATTCCTGGAAAAAAGGTTTAGAATAAATATCAGTTTTTACAATAATAACAGAAGGTTTTGTCAACTTCAAAATTAGTAGGAGTTTTCCTCAACAGAAACTTGAACAAGCCAGAGATTTATTGAGAAAAATCTTACACGACACGACATATAATTCAAAGATGACATAAATTAGCACATTGTCACTAATATCTAATTGAAAAAAAAATCGCAATCACTGGCGAAATGACACAAATGATCAATATTAGATTTGATGGTATGAATCGTCAATCATCTTGGTTAGAGCGTGAAAAGGTACACTTTTTTGTCTTAGATGTTGAGCGGAAGAAGGACGGAAAGATCCCTTTCCACGGATGTGCGATTTGGGTTCGAACTCACGGTAGGAACGTGGAAAATGATGTGTATGGAGTGTCCAATGGTTAGTGGCATCCACATGTTATAGTCCTCTCGCAAAGAAAGTTTTGTTGACATTGAACGGGTATCGCCGATGGGTGCCCAAGCATGTCTTTTGGGCTTTCGGGTTTGGAAAAAAGGAGGGTGGAAATACTGGTACAATAATTGTAGCATTAGAAGACCATCTTAAAGCTGCCTCATACTTTCGAACGGATTCTGCGGGTCGAACGCATACCAGAAATTCTATAAAAGCTCTTCTCTGTGAGGCTGTTTAATATATAGCTCAAGCTGCTCAATCGGTACATATCACTTCCGTCATTCCTTCTTGCCTTCCCTTCGTGACTCCTAATTTATGCTTGTAAAATGGCACAATTGCGTCTCATTTGTGCACAACTCCTTTGTTCTTGTCTTCTTTTGGGTGCACTCCTCGTGTCGTGCTTCGTTGTCATCGTTTCTTCTACTAACGATACAGACAGGCTTGCATTGCTCACATTCAAGGCTGAAATAACTAGCGACCCTTTCGGGTCGCTTAACTTGTGGAATGACAGCACTGACTTCTGCTGATGGTATGGGGTTATATGCAGTCGTCGACACCATAGAGTCACAGTACTGCACCTTCGTTCCCAAGGACTCTCTGGATCCATCTCACCTTACATTGGGAACCTCAGCTTCTTGAATGTACTGGCGCTCCAAAACAATAGCTTCGGTCTTGAAATCCCTCCACAAATTGGCCAATTGCATCGGCTCCAATTCTTATATTTATCCAATAATTCATTGACAGGTGAGATTCCCAGGAATATATCAGGTTGGTCGAACCTTATACATCTCATCCGGGAGGGCAACCAATTGGTTGGAGGAATTCCAGGGGAGCTAGGCTCCTTGTCAAATCTTCAAGTGGTCAGCTGTCCTGTGAACCAATTAACTGGCAGCATCCCTTCATCCATAGGAAACTCATCATCTTTGAAGGGGATTTATTGTGGCGACAATCGTTTGAGTGGGATTATTCCCGAATCTCTAGGTCGACTGACCAAGCTAGATACACTCGTCTTGGTAATGAACGGGCTTTCCAGTACCATTCCGCCTTCGATCTTCAACTTGTCTTCGCTGATTACATTTAACGTTGGTGTGAACCGGATCCGCGGTAATCTTCCTGAAGATATTGGATTCACTCTCCCGAATCTTCAAGTTTTGAGCATTTTTCAAAACAAGTTCGCTGGATCAATTCCTTTGTCGATATCCAATGCCACAAATCTAAGAGTGCTCCAACTTTCAATTAATGAGCTCTTCGGAAATGTCCCTTCGTTGGCGAATCTCCATAACCTTCAAAAGGTTACCTTAGACACTAATTATCTCGGGAGTAGAGGGTCCGATGTAGATGAGCTGAGCTTCCTTTGCTCTCTAGCAAATGCCTCTAACTTGATGGTATTTACGATGAATAAAAATAGATTTGGTGGGATGCTTCCTTTATGCATCGGTGATTTTTCTGCTACTCTTACGACCCTAGTAGTAGGCCAGAATTTGATATCAGGTACGATCCCGAGAGAGAATTGTAATCTTGTGAAATTGCAGATATTACACATGGGAGACAACCATCTTTTTGGTCCGATCCCCACCAGATTTAGGAAACCTTTCAAATCTTGCAAAATTGGTCTTGTCAGACAATAATCTATCTGGCATAATCCCATCCTCTTTGCAAAGTCTGCAGAATTTGTTAGCTATATCCATCGAAAGAAATAACTTTGAAGGGCCAATTCCTTCGTATCTAGTTAAGTATCAAAGCTTGGAAGTTCTAAATCTTTCTAGTAACTGTTTTAGTGGTCCGGTTATATTGCCCGTGACTGGGAACCTCATCTATTTGCTTTTGTCTCGGAACAATCTGAGTGGAGTCCTTCCAATGGAAATCGGGCACTTGAAACATTTGGACACATTAGATGTCTCGGGAAATATTTTGGAAGGTGAAATCCCTAGCAGTCTAGGCAATTGTGATGGACTGATAGTACTAAGGATGCGAGATAACCTCTTCCATGGGTCCATTCCTCAATCAATTAGCTCTTTAAGAAGCATTGAGGAATTAGATCTTTCCAACAACAATTTCTATGGTGAAATTCCAAAGTTCATAGAGGCATTTCAGTTTTTGGTAAAGCTGAATTTATCTTACAATCATTTGGAAGGCCCACTACCAACTCAAGGAGTTTTTAGGAATGTGAGTGCGACTTTTGTCGCTGGAAATGAAAAGCTCTGTGGAGGAATGCCTGAATTTAAGCTCCCTCAGTGCGTCTCTCGAAACTCCAAAAGTAGAGGAGTCCATAAGTTGAAACTCACCATTTCCGTTGTTTTTGGTCTTCTCGGAATAATTCTCCTCGTCACTTTCCTATATCTATGTTTGTTGAAGCAGAAAAAAAGCGAGCCGATTTCAAGCTCCTCAAATGATTCATTACCGAATCTGTCTTATGGAACACTTCTAAAAGCAACCGACGGTTTTTCTTCGACTAATCTAATTGGGGCTGGAAGTTTTGGGTCTGTCTACAAGGGGTTGCTCCAGGAGAACGGAAATGTCATTGCCGTGAAGGTGGTTAATTTAATGCGGCATGGCGCTTTTAAGAGCTTCAAAGCTGAGTGCGAGGCTCTAAAGTGTATAAAACACCGAAATCTTCTGAAAGTGTTGACGGTGTGCTCAGGAATTGATTATAAGGGTGATGAGTTTAAGGCTTTAGTTTACGAGTTCATGGTCAATGGCAGCCTAAAAGAGTGGCTGTACCCAAATCCAGTTCAAGATGATGTAGACGGGCACTCCAAGAAGTTGAGTCTAGTCCTAAGGATAAACATTTCCATTGATGTTGCTTCTGCATTAGATTATCTCCATAATCAATGTAAATGCCCAGTAATTCATTGTGATCTAAAGCCAAGCAATGTCCTTCTAGATGCTGACATGGTTGGACATGTTGGTGACTATGGGTTGGCAAAGATTGTCCTTGAATCCACATCTGACACTAGAGCAAATACGAGCTCTGCTGGTTTAAGAGGAACAATAGGTTATGCAGCTCCTGGTAATCTCCTTCCCCCTTCTCCCCCAAGAAAGCTAAGACCCTGTCATTATCAACTTGTCCTTACAAAGACTAGTGTTTTTCGTTTTATCATTTCTTCAAGAAACTGTTCTGTAAATTCAAATTTTCTTTTTGACATTTCTTACGCCACAGCATGTGTAAACTGCAGAATATGCTAACGGAAGTCAGGTCTCAAGAGAAGGTGATGTCTATAGTTACGGCATCATCTTATTAGAGATGTTCACGGGATTAAGTCCCACTAGCGACACATTTAGAGATAATTTGAATCTTCATAATTATGTTGCTGAGGCTCTAACCCCAACGAGCTATGGAGATTACCGATCCCGTGTTGCTTCACATAGGAGAGAGCCACGACAGTTCCCATGATGCGCTTCACAAAAGAAACTGCATATTTCAGGAATGCTTGGAAACAATATATCGTATTGGACTCGCTTGCTCTGTGCAGGAGCCTAGAAGACGCATGAGCATTGACAAAGTCGCAACCCAGCTGCACTCGATCAGGAAGAAATTTTTTGCGGCTTTTTTACTTGGAAGGATGAGACACGAATAGATGACATCGAAAGTAGCAAGTTCTTCATTTCCTATAATGAATCGCTCTAGTGCTATTTGCGAATGAAAAAGGAAAGGACGAATGTCTGACTTTCCTAATTTCCTTGTGAATCTAAGAGAGTATTCGTCCTGACATTCCTACTTTAAAGGATTAGCCATCAATTCACACTTATTAACATTTTTTTTGTCAGAATGATATTTCTTGACAAATTAATGTGATAAAAAGCCAAAATTATGAGCCAAATTGACCTGTAATTACGGATTCAATATACACGAAATGGGACAAGTGCCCCTCTGAGCTCTGCAAGTCTCTGCTCTCTATATGGCTCCATTGCTATCAAGGGTGTCATCAGGCGCTGTTGATTGAATCTGGTTTGCAGGTCTACCAGAAGAATAATGATAAATATCAAATACTCTGAAAAGTTTTGTTGCAACTTTGTTAAGGTCTATCCGCACCGCTTAAAAACTAAGTTGCAATGGGTTTTATAGAAATGTGGCGTCCCTCCAATTAACAATTCTGATATTTGAGGTGAATCTTCAAACATCACGTTTGAGCAAAAAACTTGTTTTAGTCCTGACCACAAGCAACGGTTTACATCAGAGGTTGATTGTTAAAGCTTCAAGTTTTGGGATTTGATTGGTCTTGTTGCCAACGGCTTATATAATTGCTGTTTTGTATTCGTTTCCGTCCTTCTAAGTCCATGATCTAGTCCATTACCCAGAGGCAACCGAAACGTCACTTGCTGACATCACAATTGAAAGGATTCGAATTTAATCCTTCTACTTGCGAGGTCAACTTGTACAACGGAAAAGGCAGAGTTTGAATGAAATCCATGGCATTAGTAGCTAAAGTAGCCAAATGGCTTGAGAAACAGTTTATGCAGCTTTTTCTTGAGGGCTTGCTGATCTTGTTATGTTTGGAAATGTGGTCACTAAGTATGGATGTTACAATGAAGCAGAAAGTCGTTTGGTTGGGCAGGGGCCTCTACAATTCGACTCGATCTCCGTTTTTCATTAGTTTTCCCTCCTTTTTTCTCACTTTTTATTATATTGATGCAAATTCCTCTGGAGCGATTTGTCATTCCAGTTTAGTATTATATTCCTAGGCTAGTTAGTAGTTAAAATTTATGAGTATCCGATGTTCTGGCTGCTTTCTTTTCCTGTTCATACTCAAGCATCTAACTCAATCTTGTACTCCTGTCCGCAAGCACACTTCACGAGCTGCAATATTCCCTGTTAAAAGCAGATAAACAAATGATTCCGGCAATATATATGAATAAGGGTGCAAAGAAAATTTCTAAACAGAAGGGCTTGTTACATAATTATCCGTTTCAGTAGAGACAGCAAATGTGGAAGAACAGTAAAATCCATAATAGAACTAGATGCTATAGAAGAACAATCTCCGAGTTCTAGAAGACAACAAAGGTTGGAAGTAGAGGGAAACCAATCCCATTTTATGGGTACACTCCCCAGTCAAGAGCACAATGTTCAAAATGATATTGTCAGCATCCATTTCACTTTCTTTTTTCTTAAAATGAAAATTACAGTTTTGGAATAATTTTACCTTCAGTTTCTCGATTTGATTCAGCAGACTGCAGGAATTCGGTTTCCCCAACGATATCTGCTAAAAGAGCTTTTTGTTCCTTTTCAAAGGTCTTAACATCCATTGCCCTTAGCTCTTCCTGCATCGCAGCACAGCAAACAATGATGCTGAGACATAAATACAACCAAGTAAAATCAATAAAAAGTCCTGGACCTGTACTTCAAGGATCCACTATAGAACCAGGTTGAGCAGATAAGCTGAACCACTTTAATAGAACTTCAAATTACCTATATCTTTAATGATGTGGTTCATTGAAACCAAATGCAGACATTCTACATAGGTATTGCATGGTGTGGTGATTGAGTATAATACGTACTTGACAGTACCTATTGCGTTAATACTCACCTGGAACTCATTTGACTGGCTTTTCATTTGCTCAATTCCCTGCTTCATCTGCAATGATAGGAGTTGCCCTAGAACCATTAGTGTTCGTGGGGAAATGATGATGAGCTGCAAATCGAGGATGTTTACTCCTAGTGTCTAGTTGCCTCTTAACAACTTTGCTTCTATATTTCATCATACCAATAAAGGCTTCTCTAGTCAAAGTGATTAGAAATTACACATCACACTTGTGTCAAAAGGTGAAATTAACCGATACAGTTGGAAGCATAAATATAAGATCCAAGATAAAACCCCCGTAGAGGTATCAGTTTAGGCAATTAGGCACGTCATTTAAATCGAGCTGCTCCATGGCAATTTCTGCTAGATTATAAAATTAAAATGGATCGTGCTTCATTCAGGACCATGAGTTGGTATGCTTTATTTTCTGGTGCTCATCTCCCAAGATGAGCATTATAGTGCATATTATCACATATCCACTCTAAGCTTTGACAAACTTGAGAAAATCATTTTAACCAGAGAATTGAAATCAACACATTGTGGAATTTAGATATGGGCTACTTAACTGCAGAATTTTCTGCAGCTAGGTTAGGTTTTGTTCTTTTAATCTCGTCAAGTTTTGCTGTCGCAGAATCCACACTGAAGATCAGTTCCTTGCTTGCTTCATTGTTCTGTAATTTCAAGCATTAAATTTAAGTAACTACTCAGTTCAATGGACATATTTTTTTTATTTTAGTTTTTGTCAGTGAGTACCATGTTATCAATAAACAGGTGATTGGATTTGCCTCTTGCGGCAAAGGTATCAGCATTAGATATCAGATAAAGTAAACCACAATGGAAGGTTTTGTAACACATAACCTCACGGTGCACAGTACACGGAGCATGGCTCCTAATTGTATCCGCTTACTGGCACTTATATGTAGGTGAGTTTTTCCTGGTGTAGATCCTGCCTTAAGTTGAAACATCAGATTATGATGACCGGATGAAGCAACAAATGGCCCAACAACACTAAGGACTAGACTAGTAATATGGCTTTCATGACGGATAAAATTGGGTTACTGATAACCTCTGCTTGCTAGGTACATTGACAGTACTCCGGCAAAAATAAGGAAAGGTTGACAGAGATTCAGCAGTTATTAAAGGGAATTGACGGACTTATCTCAATAATATATCTGTCAAACTAAACTCACACCAATGGAAAGGAAAAAGAAACTATTCTTGTTTGTAGTGTATGGCCAAATGATGATCTATGCTGAAGAAATAGGTGTCATGCTGTTAAAAAGCACAATAGATCATGACGAAAAAAAAAAAGTTCAGTATATGGTCGTAAACGCACATGCACTAATATGGCAAAGAGCATAAATGTTTGATATTTGCAACAGCTAAAATGATTAATATAATGTGGCTCTTGCAGAATTGAGGAATGGACATGACTACTCAAGCATGCCAGTATATAGACACAGGGCATCTATTAAGAGAAATTGAAGAGGTATTTTGATTGATATCCTCGTCAATGTGCCATTATTATGTATTTATCATTTTTATTTTGACTATGAGTAAGCCTGTGACAATATACCGATTTTACATATTCAAAGTGCAATATGCGAGCAAATTGAATGTAGCATTCATGATTAGGAGAATGGAACGGTTATTTTTGGGACTATACAAATGGAAATGACCAAAATTATGTTTCATTAAGTATCCAGTGTTTGTAGTAGATAATACATGACTTTCTTGAATGCATTGGCTTGATGTTTGAAATTAGAGGGACAGTTAAAGATACCAAGAGATGCATTATGCATGCATGACAAGTTCGCACTTACAATTAAAGAAATATCATTTTAGGAAAATATGTTTTTATATCTGAGATATGTTCATGGAGCTTCGTGAATGGAATTGTAGCCTTAAGGAATATAGCTTCAGATGTGCAGTGTTTATTGGTAACTAGACTCATGGATGAAAAATATGATAGCTTATGTGCTGATAGTCCGATAAGAATTGTCGACTATGCAATAATACCTGAATTTAGCAACACATACGGGTTTGCATTGTCAATCGCGTGAGACTGAATCAAACTTTGAATCCCATAATTTTTTAATTTTACCAAATCAAACTTTAAAAATACAAAAGGGTTTGCATTGCTTTTAACAATAAGTAATGATCCTTTTGGGTCGCTTAACTCAGCTAAAAAATGTAATATCTGGTCATAAACACACATGCATTAATAGGGCAAAGAGCATAAATGTTTGATATTTGCAATAACTAAAATGATTAACATAATGTGGCATTTGCATAATTGAGGAATGGACAAGACTACTCAAGCATTCCAGTATACGGACACATGGCATCTACTGAGAGAAATTGAAGAGGTATTTTGCTCGATATCTTCAAAGTGGATTATGCTAGTGAATTGAATATTACATTCATGATTATGAGAATGGAATGGTTATATTTGGGATTATACAATTGAAGATGACCAAAATTATGTTTCATTAAGTATCCAGTGTTTGTAGTAGATAATACATGACTTTCTTGAATGCATTAGCTTCATATTATGAAATTAGAGGGACTGATAAAGATACCAAGAGATGCATTATGCTTGCACGACAAGTTCACACTTAAAATTAAAGAATTATCGTTTTAGGAAAATATGTTTCTACTTCTGAGATATGTTCATGGAGTTTGGTGAATGGAATGATAGACTTAAGGACTATAGCTTCCGATGTGCAGTATTGATTATATAATTAGACTCATGGATGGAAAATATGATAGCCTATGTGCTGATAGTACGATAAGAATTGTCAACTATGTAATAATACCTAAATTTAACAACACAAACAAGCTGGCATTGTCAATCACGTGAGACCGAATCAAACTTTGAATCCCGTAGTTTTTTTGTTCTACAAAATCAAACTTTAACAATACAAACCGGCTTGCATTGCTTTTAACAATTAGTAATGATCCTTTTGGGTCGCTTAACTCAGTTAAAAAAAGTAATATCTGGTCATAAACACACATGCACTGATAGGGCAAAGAGTTTAAATGTTTGATATTTGCAATAACTAAAATGATTAACATAATGTGGCATTTGTAGAATTGAGGAATGGACATAACTACTCAAGCATTCCAATATACGGACACATGGCATCTACTGAGAGAAATTGAAGAGGTATTTTACTCGATATCCTAGTCAATGTGCCATTATTGTGTATTTATCATTTTTATTTTGACTATCAATAAACCTGTAATGGTAGACTGATTTTTTTATATATTCAAAGTGATTTTTGCTAGTGAATTGACTGTTGTATTCATGATTAGGAGAATTGAACGGTTATTTTTGGGATCATACAATTGAAGATGACCAAAATTATGTTTCATTAAGTATCCAGTATTTGTGGTAGATAATACATGACTTTCTTGAAAGCATTGGCTTGATGTTTGAAATTAGAGGGACCGATAAAGATGCCAAGAGATGCATTATGCATGCATGACAAGTTCACACTCAAAATTAAAGAACTATAGTTTTAGAAAAATATGTTTCTACTTCTGAGATATGTTCATGGAGTTTGGTGAATGGAATGGTAATCTTAAGGAATATAGCTCCGCATGTGCAATGTTGATTGTATAACTATATGTCACGCCCCGAACCCCTACGGCACGCGACACCGCCTTTGGTCGATTTAAGCGACGTCCCAGGAATATCGCTGACCTCAAAAAGCCATCAGAGGTTTACTACCACCGCGGATATCAACAAATAAACCCGGACAATTAAGAACTGGGGAAACAATCAGGGAGAATGAACATATTCATTCTCATTGCCAAACTTACACCATAATATTTACAATATCCATTATTATTACAAACACCCCGAACCAGTAACTATTAACTTCCAAAAATGTTATCCTTCTGAAAACCCGCCGGAAACTCTGCCACATCGTACTCCGTGTGCACTGGTATCCAAAAACGTACTGGCGGCGGTGGTGGAGGGTTCACGGGTCCTGTCGGGGTTCTGAAATATTTGGTTGAAACCAACCGTGAGAACACTTCTCAGCAAGTTCACCCCTAAACCCAACCTAGGCTATCACGTACCTCCAGACAATTATGCAATCACATACATATTCACACACGCTGAAACATCACATCGCAGGTACAACAAATAATATTGTCAAGCTCAAACATGAGCACAACATCATTCAAACTCAATCATGTCAGATGTATACACGCGCATGTACTACTCTTATCCCATTATTCCGTCCATTCTCATTTCCTCTTTCTCATTCTTCGTCAGTGACCCGCGTAAACGTACATGCCTCAGGTACACTGCGACCACTCACCACATCCGGCCCGCGTACTCGTTCACGCCTCAGGCCCCTCGATCGCGCCCCGAGCATCACACGCCTCGGTCCGATCCCACATTCACACTCGATCGCGCCCCGAGCATCACACGCCTCGGTCCGATCCCACATTCATACTCGATCGCGCCCCGAGCATCACACGCCTCGGTCCGATCCCACATTCACACTTTCCTCAGCCCGCGCCAAATGCGACAGGCCTACATGATCGAAACCCGAGCTTATAATGCCTCGGTCCAATCCCGGTCTCACCCGAGCTGATCGTGCCTCGGACCGAACTCAATCATGCTCTTTCGAGCCTCAGCCTGTGCCAAATGCATCAGACCTACGTGATCGCTGCCCGAGTTTATGATACTCGGCCCGATCCCAACCTCGCACTTTCACATTTTCACATACTTTTCACAATTACTTGCCACACCACTTTTCTTTCTTACTCATGCACATGCCCATCAAGCATTTACTACACTTAACTGGCCCATCACACGTGGCCTATGCACGCATCAATTAACACGTACAACATGCTCACTCAGCATTCGACATGGCCAATTTCAACAATTAAATTAATTTGGCCCACGCGTGCACATAATCAAACACATTTCAATCCATCAATCACAATTCAATAAACACACAAGGCCACTCATGGACCCACAAACACAGCCACGTTCATAGGCATAATTTCGGCATTTCCGAGCATATTAAACACCACAATCCAACCATACTACCACACACCAAACTGACACCATTTGTCCTTAAATCGAGCCCTAAGCTCGCCAATTCCATCCCACAACGTCCGACACTCTATTCAGTCTCACTCCAGCCTCGAAATATCCTCATTTCATCCTCAAGTTACCTCATATAACACACAAATAAACACTCAATTAAATCAACCCCATCCAGAATAATTCAAACATGCCCAAAACACGTAAATTATCAATTTTCTCTAACCAAATGGTGTCGGATTAATTCCGATCCTTCACGAGACTTTCTCGCCATAATTTCTAGGTTCCAAAAATTCAACTCGCGTCCCAATCGGACCATCACAGCCCCGTGAACAGTAATTCACAGCCAGTGAACAGTGATTCGAGGCATATGAACAGTAATTAGCAGCCCCATTTTCTGTATTTCCAATAATTAGTGCCCGAATTAAATCCCAAGGCCCGCCATAAAATTTCCACTACCAATCCATGTAATTCCGCACCTAATTCCATACTGATTTTGTCCAAAATCACCCGTCGATACCCGAAGTCCTAAATCAGGTTTAGGCGCGACTTACCCGCGTCGACTAACTCAACATATCACCTGGTCAATTGAACCATCATTTCAATTGAACCCAAACGTGCACGAATCAAACATATTTACACCAGCCCATTGCACAAATGCACATACAATTCTACCACCACAATTCAATTATGATTAAAACACATGTGAAATACATAAATTTCTATTTTTCTCCCACCAAACGACGCCAAATCGATTCCGGTCCTTCACGGAACTTTCTCACCATTAAATCTCGGTTCTAGAAATCCAACTTGCGTCCCGAACCGAGCATCACAGCCTCGTGAACAGTGAATCACAGCTCGTGAACAGTGAATCTTAGCTTAAAATTCCCTCAAATCGTCCTCCAAAAATTCCAAATTAATTCCTTAAGGCCCGCCATACATTCCCGGTCTAAAGCCCCAACCTTTCGCACCCGCACAAGTCCGATTTCACCCAAAATCAAATTGTTCGGCGATACCCGAAATCCTAAATCGGGATTAGAGGATGACTTACCGCGTTCTAGGCTAAAACGGCTAGAACGGAAAGCGGTGGCGCTCTATGGCGAAGGCGAACAACTCACGATGGCTTCCGGCTTGCACGGCGGCGGTCCGGCGGCGGCGTGGTCTTGCACGGCCGGAAATGGGTCACGGGAGAGAGAGAAAGAGAGGGGAAAGAGAGAGAGACGGTGAGGTTGGAGGACGGCACGGCGACGGCAAGGTGGCTGTCCGGCGGTGTGGCAAGCGGCGGCGCCGGCGGTGGAGGGAGAACGGCCAAGGAAAGCCCACGGTGGAGGAGGGGGAAGCTCACGGTGGAAGGAAATTTCACGGGGGAGAGAGAGAACCGAATGGGGGAATGAGAGAGAGGAGAGAGAGAGTCTACGGTGGGGGGAAATTTCACGGCAAGGGGAAGAGAGAGGAATGAGGAGAGAGAGTCTCATCTAGACTTAAATAGGAATTTTGACCCAAAATTATCTAAGGCACAAATGACCAAAATACCCCTTGCCCCTAAAACTAATCCTTAATAAATCCTTAAGGGCAAAACAGTCAACTTCTTCGTTTCTCGTCCAAATTGAATTTTTTCGAAGGAATTGAGCACACCAAAAATTGACACGTGTCACGTGCAACGTCGTCCTAACGTTCCGGCGTGCTTTCCTAATTTTCCGGTGTCCAATTTGGGCAAAATTTCCATAATTAAATTCTATTAAACGCAACTCGAGCGTTTCTCGAGCTAACGGGCGGCTTGCTGGGGAAATTCGCTGAATCGACTCATGACTGATACTAAATCGAGTCACGTGCAAGTTCGTTCGGTGCGTGACGACCTCGGTTGTCATTAAAATCGCGAAGATCAATCACTTGATCCGAGGGGTACGATCGTTCGGTATAATTTCGGAATCATTCGTCAAGTCGTTTCGTGGTCCAACGGAATCACCCGCGATCCACTACTAGGACAGTGGCGAACTGACCCCTAACTATCCTTGGATCGGCCAACAGTGGCTCAAAATATCACTTACGCGATTTAATGGTCGAAATCCATTCACGATCGAATTTCCTTTAGCCGCGCGAATTTAATTCCCCCTAATAGCCTTTCCCTAATGGTTAGCATTCCCAGGAATGATCAGTTCCGGGCGAGAACTTACTGCGAGCACATTTCATAAAACTCAATTATTTAATAAATTTCCAATTGGTAGAATTTCGGAATGTCACACTATACTCATGGATGAAAAATATGACAGCCTATGTGCTGACGATAAGAATTGTCAACTATTCAATAATACCTAAATTTAACAACACAAACAAGCTTGCATTGTCACCACGCGAGACCGAATCAAACTTTGAATCCCTTAATTTTTATGTTCTACCAAATCAAACTTTAACAATACAAATCGGCTTGCATTGCTTTTAACAATAAGTAAAGACCCTTTTGGGTGGCTTAACTCAGTTAAAAAAAGTAATATATGGTCATAAACACACATGCACTAATAGGGCAAAGAGCATAAATGTTTGATATTTACAACAACTAAAATGATTAATATAATGTGGCGTTTGCATAATTGAGGAATGGACATGACTACTCAAGCACACAGGGCATCTACTGAGAGAAATTGAAGATGTATTTTGCTCGATATCCTCGTCAATGTGCCATTATTGTGTATTTATCATTTTTATTTTGACTATGAATAAGGCCGTGACGATAAACTGATTTTTTTTTATATTCAAAGTGTATTATGCTAGTGAATTGAATGTTGCATTCATGATTAAGAGAATAGAACGGTTATTTTTGGGATTATACAATTAGAAATGACCAAAATTGTGTTTCATCAAGTATCCAGTGTTTGTAGTAGATAACACATGACTTTTTTGAATGTATTAGCTTGATGTTTGAAATTAGAGAGACCGATAAAGATACCAAGAGATGCATTATGCATGCATGACAGGCTCACACTGCAAATTAAAAAAATATCATTTTGGGAATATATGTTTCTACTTCTGAGATATGTTTACGGAGTTTCGTGAATCGAATGGTAGCCTTAAGAAATAGAGCTCCGAATGGGCAATGCTAATTGTATAACTAGTCTCATGGATGGAAAATATGACGGACTATGTGCCGATAGTACAATAAGGATTTTTAACTATGCAAGAATACCTAAATTTAAAAATACAGACATGCTTGCATTGTCGACCACGTGAGATCGAATCAAACTTTCACTCCCTTAGTTTTTATGTTCTACCAAATCAAACTTTAACAATACAGATAGGCATGCATTGCTTTTAACAATAAGTAATTATCCTTTTGGGCTTAACTCAGTTAAAAAAAGTTTAATATCTCGTCATAAACACACGTGTACTAATATAGCAAAGAGCATAAATGTTGGATATTTGCAACAATTAAAATGATTAAAATAATGTGGCATTTGTAGAATTGAGGAATGGACATGACTACTCAAGCATGCATGGACACAGGGCATCTACTGAGAGAAATTGAAGAGTTATTTATCTCGATATCCTTGTCAATGTGCCATTTTTTTGTATTTATAATTATCTTGAATATCAATAAGCCTGTGATGGTAGATTGATTTTTTTTTATATTGAAAGTGCATTATGCGAATGAATTGAATGTTGTATTCATGATTAGGAGAATGGAACGGTTATTTTTGGAATTATATAATTGGAGATGACCAAAATTATGTTTCATTAAGTATCCAATGTTTGTGGTAGATAATACATGACTTTCTTCAATGCATTGACTTGATGTATGAAATAAGAGGGACCGATAAAGATACCAAGAGATGCATTATGCATGCATGACAAGTTCACTCTTAAAATTAAAGAAATATCGTTTTAGAAAAATATGTTTCTAGTTCTGAGATATGTTCATGGAGTTTCATGAATGGAATAGTAGCCTTAAGGAATATAGCTCCGAATGGGCAGTGTTGATTGTATAACTAGTCTCATGGATGGAAAATATGACAACCTATGTGCTGATAGTACGAAAAGAATTGTCAACTATGCAAAAATACCTAAATTTAACAATATAGACGGGCTTTCATTGTCAACCATGTGAGACCGAATAAAACTTTGACTCCCGTAGTTTTTATGTTCTACTCAATCAAATTTTAACAATAAAGATAGGCTTACGTTTCTTTTAACAATAAGTAGTGACTCTTTTGGGTCGCTTAACTCAGAGGATGCAGGCCCAGGCAATCAAGTCTTCTGCACCTGTTCGCAGTTCAAAACACTGAACTTATTAGATGCAGCAATTCAATGACATAGCAAAGTAAAAGTGGGAATATAGAAACATTTAGAATGCAAACTTCCTTATGATGAACAACAAAGCTATCTAATATAGCACGCATCCAACAAAATCTGATGGGGAAGAAGCACTGGAACTAAGTAGGCAGAGAATATGGAGCACGAGATCGTCGAATTGTAACATATCGAACTCGTTGATCGCCGCACGGACACCTGTTGCGCAGACACCTGTTGTGTTTTGGCATAATCCATTGGGAAGATTTGGACCTCTTTCTTTTTCTTCTTCTTCTTCTTCTTCAGATTTGGACCATCTCTTTCTTCTCCTTCTCCTCCTTCTTATGCTTCCCCTTCTCCTTCTCCTTCTTAAATAAGTAGGATGATTATATCTCTTTCTCTTCATTCTCCTTCTCCTCCTCCTTCTTCTCCTCCTTCTCCTTCTCCTCCTTAAATAAGTAGGATGATTATATCTCTTCCTCTTCATTCTCCTTCTTCTTCTTAAATAAGTAGGATGATTATATCTCTTCCTCTTCAGATTTTACAAAGGTTTGATATTGTTGTGTTTTACGGACTTGTGTTAGTGAAGTTGTCCTTTTTTTGTTTGGTAAGATGAAGTTGTTGTATTTACTTTAAACAATATTCAAATTTATTATTTTGCATCTAGACTTATAAGAGATATTAAATTTGTGGGGTGACAAATCAGTAATTTAAAGCTTAGAGGTTGAACGTGTGCAACTTCTTCTTCGGATTAACTCTTTTTGATAGATTATTTCTAAAAACGTAAAGATCGTACAAAGCTTTAAAAGCAATCTTAACAAACTTTGTGTAGAGATGTAAAAGAGACCAGAATTAAGAGGGGGATGACTAGACAATCTTTAGACGTGATGTAACAGTGAGAAATCTAATGCGTATGTCGTTCATTCTGAAAATCACTTTTTAGTTTCCACTGTTCAAGATGGACCTATCTCGGTAGAAAAGGTGGGATGTTTTCCCAATTTTCAACCTACACATTGTATGCGCCTTTTTTGCTAAGATTTAGAATAATGGAGAATAGGTCTCTTAAAAGACTATTTTTTTTTTTGGTCGGTCTTAAAAGACTATTTTGATGAAGTGTTTGCCATTAGAAATCTGCAACTGGGAAATGACTTGGATAGGTTTGACCGGGATCCATTGATCACAACTCCCTAAGTAAGACCCAGCCAAGAAGCCAAGAAGGTTCGTGGGGTAGAATATGACAAGAGAAGAACACGACTGGAAATAGATGCAGACCTTTTCTTTCATTGAAATTTAAACACTTACCATCTATTTAAAACACTAGGCACGCTCGATAAGATGCTTCTTATTAGTCAAGCGACTCATCCCGGAGAGAGACCGCAATTGATGCTTAGAGAAACTGGCCAGGATGCTCGCCGCGATTCCTTCAAGGTGATAGCTGGGATTGCTCTGTCCGGCATTCACAGCATTGACCAAAGAGAGCGAGTCGCTTTCGAAATGGGCTGACTGCCGATCTACCTTCTCTTCCGGAGCGGGGGGCAAGGAAAAGCCTGTTCTTCGGCTTCCAGTACAGAGCCCACTGCTATGACGTTTCTTGAGATAATGTCATCAAAACTTCCTTTACTTTTGCACAAAATTCAAGCGCCGTCTCTCTACCTTTGTTTTTTATTATTTAGGTTTTGGATGTTTCGCAGGTACATAAAGATGAGGCCGATGGATGAAATATGCTAGGATTAGAGATTTGGTTAAAGTAACCATCAAAAGTAAATTACTGAATAAAATTTGCATGCGAGCATGTCACTTGACTCAACCTCGCGCAAGACATATGTATGTGGCGATGGTTGAAGAGATGGATTAGATGTCGAAAATGCACATGGTGAGATCTAGATTAGATGTTTCTTAATTGAGGGCTTAGATTCTCCTTGATGTAAACCCTATTTGTTCCCCATCAATTTAAGAACAATTATTTACCTTCAAAAAGCATAAAAAAAATAATTAAATATCAAAATTCAAACGTCTTTGCAAATTTGGAACTTTCAGCATTAAACAAAAGTCAAAATTCAAAGGCAAACAAGCTCCAAAAAGTACGACCTTTTTTATATAGACTTTGTTAAATACTTCATTGGGAAGTATTTGTTGAACGCATATGTTAAAAATAATAAAAAATTTCTCATCATATGGATAAATTAAACTCTTGCATGCATTTCCGATCGATCATCAAAAGATTATGTATGTCATAATAAGAAGTATATTACAATCAGCAAAAGCAAAAGAAAATCAATGCTGGTGAAAGAACATTCCATCCATAAAATTTTCTATTTTGTTGTTTTGCAAAGCTCAAGAAGAAACCTAAGGAAAAAAAAAAAGAATCCTGCTCAATACTTGCGTTTTTTACTGGAGGAAAGAGCAATACCGTTTCATGGTATCTTCTCATTAGTTGCCTTGCCACTTTAACACGAAGACTGCCAAAGTAGACATGTACAGTTTGACCGAACGTAATGCATAGAGACAAACAAATTACTTTGGGCGGTTTTAGGAAAATATCTGAAGAGAGAGGGGAGGATGAGTGCAAACTAGAAAATTCGAAAGTGAAATACTTGAGAAATTTCAATCTTGGTTCAAAGTATGCTCAAAGATATGAAAGTTAGATCAATTCGACATCCCAAGAAAAGAAACCCATAATGCGAGTTATTTCGATTAAAGGAAAGGAATGGAAGGACGAGAGAAAGATTAAGTGACCCACAATGCCCCGCCGATGCGGGACAATTTTCCCCTTGAAGTGTAGGGCAGGGCAACTGATGAGACGGGGACAGGAGTCCTCCAGCGGCTGCAACAGGCAAAATGCTTTCAACCACCGTTTGCAATAAATGTTCGCTGTTGACGAGTCACCTTTCCAGGAGAAGTTACTTGAGGAAGAAGGAGGTGGAAAAAAAAAAAGAAATAGACAAAAAAGGAATAGACAAAACATGTCAACCACAATTTCCCCCTTGAAGTGTAGGGCGGACCAATTCATGGGATGGGGACAAGAGTTCTCCAGCGTCTTCCATAGGCAATACCTTTTAACCGCCACTGGCCACAGACGTTGGCTGGCGACTAGTCAACCTTCTTGGTGAAGTTACTTGAGTAAGGAGGGGAAGGAAAAAATAAAGAAATGAAAAAAAAAAGAAAAGACAAAAACATCTCGACCATTAAAATCAAAGGTAATAATATGTTTTTTTCCCTAAAATAGAATAAATTTTAAGGGAATAAGTTCACTAGAAATCCTAAAATTTGTTACGAAAGTATAATTGAGTCTTAAAACTTTCAAAATGTGCAATCAAGTCCTAAAACTTATCAAATTAGTCCAATCAAGTCTTTCTATCGATTGCATTTTTTGAAAATTTTAGGACTCGATTGCACATTCGGGACAAGTTTTAGGATTTTCGGTATACTTATCACAATTTTAAATATAATTTTACCTTTCAAATTAAAAGAATATCTAAAACTATATCTCCGTACATTTACCAACTAATTAGAGACAATGGGACATAATAATTAAAATAGCATTATTTAAAGGATATTATGCACCAATCTTTGACAAATTGAAAATAAATACTGATTCATCACATCCCACATATAACATTCGGCATAAAAGTTAAATGAATAGCATGTTTCGCTATTAAGCAGTTGTTTAGTATAACTTTCCCACGATACCTTAGCTATGAGTAAGGGAGTTGTAACTTTATGAGGAGCAAATTTTTTATAATTGCGGTTCCTACAAAAGTACATAAATTTATAACAGCTTTTGGAAGGAAACATCATCCAATTTTAAGATGTTGCAACTTTAAAATACGTATTACCAAGCACGTAAATTACCATACACTTCACAATACAGTTAAACACAATATAGCTACAGTTCAACCAAAACTATATCAAGCGGGCTCTGGTAGCCCATTACCCAATCATGCCATGAAATTGAGAAAAAGAAAATGATTTCAACCATCGATTTTGAGATGGATCACACAATTATTGATCCATTGGTATACATTTGCACTTGCAATTTGACTTCTAATCCAAGGCCTGACATTTAACTATGATTCATCAAACTAGAGATCAAAATAAAACTAGGCCGAGTCTCAAGATAATCGCCCCCTATATGTGGCCATATCGTCAGCACTTCATCCACATGGCTCGACCCTTGAACCACCACTTCAAAATCCTATGACGCAGCGCACCTCCAATGTGGGCTTCCTATTTCACCACACACTTACCAGGGGGTGTTAAAAAAACAAAAAAGACACGCGCACAAACATAGACAATGGTAGAACTTATGATGGTCAGCTTTTGTGTTAATGCTCCTCTTTCTTTTGCGAACATCAAAATCATTCTCCCCACAAATTGACAAACTTTCACTTATATTTAGTAGAAAAAAACTCTTTTCAATTACGGTGAATCGACACAAATAATCAATATTAAATTTGATGACATGAATGGTCAACCCTAATTAAAGTGTAAAAAAGTCTTATTCTTTTTGTCTAGGATGCAATGCAGAATAAGGACGGCAAAATCACTTTGGACATAGATATAACTTGGGTTCAAATTCACCTTGGGAAAGTGGAAAACAATATGTACGGAGTGTCCAATGGTTCAGATTGTAGGAGGACCACTCATCGAACTGAATTGTCCAATGATTAGTGGTTTGGTGGTCTTTTCCGCAAATAGCAGTTATCATGGAGGGTCAATCAATGGGCGCTTCGGCTCGTAGGAGGACCACCCAGCGTACTGAATTATCGCTCGCAACTGACTGTACAGGGGGCAAGACTTCCTGGGAAAAGAGGTACGAATGCTTAGTAGAAAATAGTCTTCCGAGTCTACACACCTTCTATAAAAGCCCTTCTGAGAGGCTGTTCAATATAAGCTCAAGTTGCTCAACCAATACATATCACTTCACTCGCTCCTTCTTGCCCTCCTTAGCGAATTAGTACCCAATTTATGCTCATAAAATGAGACATTCGCGTCTCAATTGTGCACAGCTTCGTAGTTCTTGGCTTCTTTTCGCTGCTGTTTTTGTGTTATGTTTTGGTGTAGTCGTTTATGCTACTAACGATTCAGATAGGCTTGCATTGCTTGCATTCAAGGCTAAAATAACTAGCGACCCTTTTGGGCGGCTTAACTCGTGGAATGACAGCACCGACTTTTGCCGATGGAATGGAGTTACGTGCCATCGTCGACACCACAGAGTCACGGTCCTGGACCTCCATTCCCAAGGACTCTCGGGACCCATCTCACCCCACATTGGGAACCTCAGCTTCTTAAGAAAACTGAGGCTCCAAAACAATAGCCTCGGCCTTGAAATCCCTCAACAAATTGGCCGGCTACATCAGCTCCAAATGTTGTATTTATCCAATAATTCACTAACGGGAGAGATTCCCAGGAATATATCCGCTTGCTTGAACCTTGTATTTCTCCTCCTCGAGTACAACCAGTTGGTCGGAGGAATTCCAGCGGAGCTAGGCTACTTGTCAAATCTTCAACAGGTCGACTTTACTGCGAACCAATTAATTGGCAGCATCCCTTCATCCATAGGGAACTTATCATCTCTGGAGGCGATTTCTTGTTATCAAAATGGTTTGAGTGGGATTATTCCCCAATCTCTAGGTCGACTAACCAAACTAAAGGCACTCACCTTGGGAAGCAACGGGCTTTCAGGTACCATTCCGCCTACCGTCTTCAACTTATCTTCATTGATTGTATTCGACGTAAAAGCGAACCAGTTTTGCGGCAATCTTCCGGAAGAAATTGGATTCACTCTCCCGAACCTTCAAGATTTGAGCATTGGTCATAACAAGTTTGCCGGATCAATTCCTATGTCGATATCCAATGCCACAAATCTAAGACAACTTGACCTTGGAGACAACGAGCTATCGGGGAAAGTCCCTTCGTTGGCGAATGTCCGTAACCTTTGGACCGTTACCTTATTCACTAATCATCTCGGAAGTGGAGGTTCCGATCCAAATGACATGAGCTTCCTTTGCTCGCTAACAAATGCCGCTAAGTTGATGGTGTTGATAATGTTTGAAAATAGATTTGGTGGGACACTTCCTACATGCATCGGTAATTTCTCTACTACTTTAATGTTCTTGCGACTAGGCCAGAATCTGATATCAGGTGAGATCCCAACAGAGATTGGAAATCTTGTGAACCTGCAAGGATTCCGGATGGATGACAACCTTCTTTCGGGTCCAATTCCGTCAGGTTTAGGAAACCTTTCTCATCTTCAAAAATTGATCTTGTCAGGCAACAATCTATCTGGCATAATCCCATCCTCTTTGCAAAATCTGCAAATGTTGTTCTCTTTAAGTCTTGCAAGAAATAACCTTGAAGGGTTGATTCCTTCACACTTAGATAAGTGTCAGAGTTTAACAAACCTAGATCTTTCTTCTAACAAACTCAGTGGTCCAGTTATATTCCCCGTAGTTGGAAACCTCATCTATTTTAATTTGTCTTGGAACCAGCTGAGTGGAGTCCTTCCGATGGAAATTGGAAAATTGAAACAGTTGGAACAATTGGATGTCTCCAGAAATATTCTGGATGGTGAAATCCCTAGCAGTCTAGGTAATTGTGATGGACTGACAATACTAAGAATGCAAGATAACCTCTTCCATGGGTCCATTCCTCAACCAATTAGCTCCTTAAGAAGCATTGAGGAATTAGATCTTTCCAACAACAATTTCTGTGGTGAAATTCCACGGTTATTAGAGGCATTTCAGTATTTGGAAAAGTTGAATTTATCTTACAATCATTTTGAAGGCCCACTACCAACTGAAGGAATTTTTAGGAATGTGAGTGCGACTTTTGTTGCTGGAAATGAAAAGCTCTGTGGAGGAATGCCTGCATTTGAGCTCCCTAAGTGCGTCTCTCAAAACTCCAAAAGTAGAGGACGCGTCCATAAGTTGAAACTTACCATCGGCATTGTTTTTGGTCTTCTCGGAATACCTCTCCTTGTCACTTTCCTATATCTATGTTGGTTGAAGCAGAAAAGAAATGAGCCAATTTTAAGCTCCTTAGATGATTCATTGTTGAATCTATCTTATGGAACTCTTCTAAAAGCAACCGGAGGTTTTTCTTCGACTAATCTGATTGGGGTCGGAAGTTTTGGATCTGTCTACAAGGGGTTCCTCCAGGAGAATGAAAATGTCATTGCGGTCAAGGTGCTTAATTTAACGCGGTATGGCGCTCTCAAGAGCTTCAAAGCAGAGTGCGAGGTTTTAAAGTGCATAAAACACCGAAATCTTGTGAAAGTATTGACGACATGCTCAGGCATTGATTATAAGGGTGATGAGTTTAAGGCTTTAGTTTATGAGTTCATGGTCAATGGCAGCCTAGAAGAGTGGTTGCACCCAAATCCAGCTCGAAATGATGCAAATGGGCACTCAAAGAAATTGGGTCTTGTCCAAAGGATAAACATTTCTATTGATGTTGCTTCTGCATTAGATTATCTCCATAATCAATGCCAAAGCCAAATAATTCATTGTGATTTAAAGCCAAGTAATGTCCTTCTTGATGCTGACATGGTTGGACATGTTGGTGACTTTGGGTTGGCCAAGATTGTCCTTGAATCCACATCTGACACTATAGCAAACACAAGTTCTATCATTTTAAGAGGAACAGTTGGTTATGCCGCTTTGGGTAAACTCTCTCTCTCTCTCTTTCGATCGAGCTTTTACACCCTCTGAAATCAACTTGTCCTTCTAGAGACTACTATTTTCTGTTTTGCTAGTTCTTCAAGACACTGTTTTGTGAAACCAAAGTTCTTGGTTTTGACATTGCTTATGCCACGGCATGTGTAAACTGCAGAATATGCTAACGGATGCCAGGTCTCCAGAGAAGGTGATATCTACAGTTATGGCATCCTCTTATTGGAGATATTCACGGGATTAAGCCCCACTAGCGACATATTTAGAGAGAATTTGAATCTTCATAATTATGTCGCTGAAGCTCTACCCCAACATACTATGGAGATTACAGATCCGGTTCTGCTTCACGAACAAGAGAGCTGTAACAATTCCCAAGATTTGCTTCATGAAAAAAATCGCTTGTTTCAGGAATCTTTGGAAACGATATATCGAATTGGACTTGCTTGCTCTGTCGAGGAGCCTAGAAGACGCATGAGCATCGACAAAGTTGCAACCCAGCTGCACTTGATCAGGGAGAAACTTTTTGCAGCTTCTTCACTTGGAAGGATGAGACACGGATAGATGACATCGAAAGTAGCAAGTTCTTTATTTCATTCCATGAATCTTTCTAGTGCTATTTGAATATGAAAAAGGAAAGGGTGAATGTCTGACTTTCCTAACTTCCTTGTGAATGTAAGAAAGGATTGTCCTAATATTCCTACTATAAAAGATTTGCGAAAAATCCACACCTTCTAACATTTTCTGTCAGTTTCGACCAAACAAAAAGCATTTTCTATCGGAATAACATTTCTCATTGACACCAATTTTTTTTGTCACCGTGTGTTTACGTCTAACTCGTGAGAATTCTAATAAACCCACACATTCTTAGCCTTGATACCACATAGGTAAGATTTTTAGAAAGATCAAAAGAATAAACTACGATACCAAAGAACAGAGATTCCTACATACCTTGATATTGATATTAATGCAATTTGCATATTTATAACCAGCCTACAGAAAAAAAAAACCGCGGACTTGGAAATTTTTCAACATTGGAAGCACACGTTCACCGTTCGATCATTTTACATTTAAACCTGTTATTTGACTTCCAAGGTAGGGTCTGATAAGAACGAGAATAACGACGAAACTCACAAGGTCGAGTCTTAGGGCAACTGCATCCCAAATGTGAGCACATCCTAAGCCCTTCCTCTAACGTGCGTCGGCCAGTTTGAACAACTCCTTCCAAAGCCTATTGATCGGGTGCACCTCGGGTATAGGCACATATATTACACCCAAAATCGCTAAGAAGAGCATAGGCTAGAGACCATATAGGCAAATCTACATGCGACTGCCAATTTCCAATATCACCATAATTGTAAGAAAAAATCAATTCTAGGTCTCAAAGGTTGGCTAGGATCAATAATTGCCGTCCCCTAGCTATGTCTCGATGCACGCCGTAGCCATCTTGAAGGCAATGTCCCAATTCACGAAGCGCATCGATATGGCCAAGGGTGGCAGCTTGATCGCATAGGGCCACTCCGGCCGTAAGATACTTGCGATTCTTTGGTTGGCCGCTGCCATTGAATTGGACAGGGGCCAGAGAGAACAGCGAGGGAGCGTGAGATTGTATAGCGGTTGTTGCCATCAAAGACAGCCCGCACGCTCGTTTTCTCAAGCAACAGAATCGGATCTGCAACAAAGGTTTGGGAAAGTAAGCAGGTCATGGATTTTTTCTCCAAACATCATATCAATACGTATCATATCATGATGTTAACACACACTAGCCATGGAATTATTGTCGACACCTAAACCAAATATACGCAGCCCATCTCGATTATCTCTTCCAACTCATTGCACAAGTTGAGAGCTTTTGGAATTGTTATTATTTGTGTTGAGAAAATTTCCTAATAAATTTTGTAGTTGACAAAACTATCCATGTTAATTTTGTAAATCTGATATGTACTCTGAAGTATTTTGATCTAGGTAAATATATTCTGGAATTGGCAACTTTAATACTTCAAGAGAAATTAACTTTCTGGACGCTTAGACTTTACGAGGTTCAGAAGAAAAACTTCGGACTTTACAAGGTTCAGAACGAGAAATTCAGACCCTACTGAAATAGACACTTAGCCTTTATCTTAAGATGTCATAGACCTTCAGACTCTAATTTTGAAGGACTCAGACTTTACTGAAGACCTACGCTGACTCAGGTTTTGAATGTAAAGCAAGAACCAAAAATTCTTCAGACTTAGAATTTATTCAGAACAAAACATAACAGCTAGTGATCTGGCATGAATTTTACAAAAGGAAAGTTTTGATTGACTCAATCTAAGCCTAATTGATTGATAATCCAACATTATGACAAGTATATACCACAACGGATAAAACTCTACTTATGGAATCCAAGATTCTGGTTGTATGGGCGATCAAATTCAGTGGAATTCGGATTTTGTCAACCAACGACTACTCAATCCATTTTATACAAATCTGTCCAAGGTGAAGATTGGAAGATGATCCTTTGAAGACTGTCCAACAGCTAGTTTGAAAGTGGAGAAGTATAAAAGGGGATCAATGAGAAGCAAAAAAACAGAAGAACGAAATCGAGAATTAACAAATCCAAAGTCTGAGCATATTCCGACTCTATTACTTGTCTTTCCTGAGCTAAATACAGAGATTTTGAGGGATACTTTGTACAAGTGATTATATGAGATAGAGAGTTCTATCATTCACCGAGTGATAACACTTAGATCTTGTAATTCTTTTGATCACATAGTGGAATCCAGCCAATAGTTTGTCAGCGTGGGAGAGTAGATGTAGGCTTGATCTAAGCCGAAACATTACAACTTCTTGTGTGTAGTTCTCTTTATCCCTAATCTCCTTTTATATTGTTTACACTGTACACTATCACATTCATAATCTGAACATTATTCAGACTTTCCTGATTATAAATCGTTTCCGCTTTACATTCATAAAAATCACTCGAATCACCTATTCACCCCCTCTAGGTATACCTGCTAGTTATAACAATTTGGATTGAATTCGAGCTTAAGCAATCGATTCTCTTTAGTGGGGGCTGTGGGGACGCAGAATCAAATGAAATTTATCATTTCCAGGGTATTTGAATTGGCCTGCTGTCCTGCACTGTAGCCGTGCATAAGGTCTGACTGGGTGGAGTTATGGCAAGCCAAATCCTCTTCTTGATTATTACGACCAAAAAGAGAGAATAATTCATCGATTCACGGTTTGGTTAGAGTCCTCCAGCTCGTGACATTTGCCGTAAGCACTTGCCCACTGGTTCTTTATTTCTTCTTCTCTTTCCAAGCGTTGCCAATCGATGAGTTTATGCTGGGGAAGAGGATGGCAAAAGAAAGTCAAAGTCGAACTTCCATTTTGGTCTTGTTGAAGAGAGACACGCCCCCTTGTATTTGCGAGACGTGGGTTTGGGCTTTGGGCCAATCCATTTTGCCGGGCCAATCGTGAATCCTAAACAATTATTGCATGCCACTTCTCACCTCTTTAGTTTTCGTCTCTTACATCATCAGATATTTGATGTCAACATCAAGGTTATAACCTCATTTTGGAAATCCTAGAAAGAGTTGATAATCCGAAGGACATCATCCAGCATGCATACCAACTTTAATTTTTATTCTATAGTTTGCAGTGCATTTGCTCGGGTAGATAAAAATGTCATGATATGGGACATATCATGTGGCGTCTTTCATTCTCTACATTAAGCTATAAGTACGATTGATAATCAAAGAACCATTTCGATAGATCATTCTGGGTCTTTGTTCTTTTCTAATCTTTTCCTAATGAGTTTGGAAAGTAGACACGAGGCATTTTTATGACATCCTAAGTCTCATATTAAAATGAAAAAGAAACTTTTATGTCATAGATAAATAATTACCCCTCTCTAATTGTTGTATTCCTTTTGAGTTTTTAAGGCTTGAAGCAATGGGACGAGCTGGGAGTATTAGAAACAAAGATATCGAAACACATGCAAAACAAGATAATAACCTTTTATTTATAACCTTCCTTTGGTTTTGTTTCTTTTTATTTTATCCTGATGCTATACTTGATCTCACGCACCTTCTTTTTTTTTTTTTTAGTCTGACAAATTATTGCGGTCGAAAGACAAAATTATGAGCCAAATTGACCTATAATTACGGATTCAATTTATAGAAATTGGGACTAGTGCCCCTCTGCGCTCTACAAGGCTTTGCCTCTGCCCATCTGCTCTGTATGGCTCCATCGCTACCAGAGTTTCATCATGCTTTGCTGATTGTATCTGCATTGTAGGTCTACCAGAAAAGCAATGATAAATAACATATACTAGAGTCTTTTATTACAACTTGTAAAAGCTTTTATTATGTTAAGGTCTATCCGCATTTCTTAAAAACTAAGTTGCAGTGGATTTCACACGAACGTAGCGCCCATCCAATTAACAATTCTACTTTAGGTGGTGAATTTCCAAAGATCACAGAAGAACAAAAAATTTTCTTAGTCGTGACCACAAGCAATGGTTTGCACCAGAGGTCAGTTACTAAAGCTGGAAGTTTTGGGATATGATTGGTCTTGTAGCCAACCGCTAATGTAATTGCCGATTTGTTTCGATGTCCATGAGCTAGTCCATTATGCAGAGGCGACCGCAACTTCACTGGTTGACATCACAATCAACAGAATTCAAATTAGTTCTTCTACTTGCGAGATCAACTAGTACAGTGGGAAAGGCAAGATTTTGAATGAAATCCATGGCGTTCGGGACTAATTAGCCAAATCACTTAAGATATTTTCAGTTATTCTAGTCATACATGGTTTATAATGTCAATCATGTGGAAAGGACAGGCAAAGGAGGAGAAATAGTTTATGCAGCCTTCTTCTCGAGGGCTTATAGTGACCTTGTTATATTTGCAAGGTATTCCGGCTCAGTATGTTACTTGAACGATGATAGCAACCCAAAGTACTTTGGCCTCCGCTACGGTAATGGCAACTGGGATGAATGTGAGGTTGTTCTATTAGTCGCTTTTGAGTTTTGCATATAGCTTGAAGCCCGTTGTGTGTATGGATCTTTTTTATTCTTTGACATCGTGCTCGATTCTTTGTTGTATTGATGATCTTAGGCACGTGCATTTTTTCGGAGCCCAGACTGACTAGGGTAGTTTCATATTGTTCTGCAAAATCTATTGGGAGATTAAAATGTCACAAGCTTAGCCCATCGTGTGAAATTGAGAGTTTTTTGGTGCGGGGAGGAGACGGTGCATAGACAAGTTGCCAATTGCCATTTGATGGCTCTTTGGATAGAACTCATGCTTTGAATTTTCTGGGCGAAAAACTTAATAATGGCAGCTTCTTCAAAACTACACCAGTGTGTAGATACTTTCAACAGGCTACCTCATCCAATTTTGAAGTGTTGCAACTTTAAAAAATATATATCACCAAGCACAGAAGTTACAATGCGCTTCACAGGACAGCTAAGCGCAACACAATTATCGTTCAACCACAACGATACGAAACAAGCTCTAGTAGCCCATTATCCAATGATGCTATGTAACAAAGAAAAAGGGGATGACTTCGACCATCAATTTAAGATGGAATCGCCCGATTGTTGTGTCATTAGTATACATTTACACTTGTGATTTGACTTTCAATCCAAGGCCTGAAATAGAACAATAATTCATCACCCAAGTGATCAAAAGAAAACTAAGCCGAATCTCAAGATGATCACACCCCGGATGTGATAACTTATGAGATAACTGCAAATTAGTACAACTTATGATGATCGACTTTTGTCTTAATCCTCCTCCTCCTTTTCTAACTTAAAGAAAGCAATTAAACATGTTAAAATAATTTTGCAATCATCAAAATCATTCTCTCCACAAATTGTCGCACTCGTAGAGGTGGGGTGGCAATTCATTACAAGGCCGGACTTGAATAAGTCAGAGATTTATCAAGGAAAACCGCACACGATACGAGTGAGCTAATTCAAAGACAACACAAATTGACACACTTTCACTAATGTTCAATTGAAAAAAATCTCTTTGCAATCACCATTTGGTGCTCCGCTGAATAAGGAGGCAAAGCCCTTATTCCACAGAAATATGACTTGGGTTCAAATTCACCTTGGAAACATGGAAAATAACGTGTGAGTGACGGTAATGGACCTTTACAAAATTTGTGAACAAAACGTAGAACAAATTAGACAAGGAAAAGTGGTCTGAACGTGAGAAATAATGTCTATATTTGTCATCAAATGCGGGGTTCTTTTCCTCAAACAGCGGGGATGACTTGCTGGGAAAATTTGTATGAATGCATACCAGAAAGAAGTCTTCAGGATCTAACACAGCTTCTAGAGAGTATAGAAGTTGGGCTAGGTTCAAGGTATGCCAAAGGTACGTCAGTCGATCGATTCAATATCACAGAGAAAAAAAAGATTTATAATTAGATTTGCAAATTAAAGAAAAGGAACGAGAGAAAGAATTTGCGTCCTGCGTTGCCCCACCCTGACCGAGACACTTTTCTCCGTGAAAACGCAAGGCGGGGCAATTCAAAGGACAGGACGGGTTGGTATATCATATACCCTATTATAATTTGTCGCACACTTAATAGTAAAATAAAAAAATATATATGTTATTAAGTGAATGCAAACACATTAATAAATATAGGTAGGGTTAAGCTCATGAGATTGTGATTCTTTTAATGATTATGGAATATAAATAAGTTTAAAAAAGAAAAAAATTATAGAAAAATAATTCTTCTAATAATTCATAACTATTGTGAAAATTTTAACAATTATATATTAAAATTCACAGCAAATGATCCCCCGTCGTGCGGACTCCTATCTCCTATACATGCGTGTGAGTTGGGGCGGGATGTGATGATTGAAGAGGATGGATTAAGATGATGAAAATGCACATGTAGAGCTCTGGATTAGATGTTTCTTGTAAACACTATTTATTCCCCATCAATTTAAGAACAATTATTGTACTTGAAACAAGCAAGTAGAAAATATTATGTTTAATGTCAAAATTTATACATCCTCAAAAATTTGGATCGTTGAGCATCAAATAAAAGTCCAATTTCAAAGGCACGTAATCTCCAAATAATATTTTGACCAAAAAACAAATCTACAAACAATAAAATTTTTCTTTTTCATTTAGACTTTGTTAAATACTTCATTGGAAAGTATATGTTGAATGTGATTGTGAATTATTATAAGAATCGGTTATGACCTGGATAAAATATAGTCTTCCGGTTGATAATCAAAAGATTATTTAGGTTGTAATAAGAAGTATAGTACAATTGTTTATCAGCACTGCAAACAAATATTGTAATAGTAAAATAAAAATATGTGTCATTAAGTGAATAACTTGCAAAAAGAAGAAGAAGCTAATAATACAAACACATTAATATAATAAGTAGAGCTAAGCTCACGAGACTGTAATTCTTTTAGTAATTATAGAATATGAACAAGTTTAAAGTAGAGTGTTTCATAATTATTATGGAAATTTTAAAAATTATATCTTCAAATTTAAGGAAAAATAAATGAAATTTTTTTCCCTCTTGAGTCACGGTGCCCTGTTCCCTTGAAGACGTGCCTCACCTTGCCCCACACATAATTTATATGCCCGGTACATGTGATCAATTGGGTCACGTGAATCTCACATGGAACTTGAGTAAAAAAAAAAAAACTTCACATGAAACTCGCATGATTTTGTAATTGGGTCTACCGCACCTGATTTAGGTGTGTCTAGCTCCAACATTACTCTAAACCACTGCTTGGTTTCATGTGGAATTAGATTAATCTATGAATAGAAATCCTGTTGCAAGATAAATGTGTTTGGAAAGAAGATCAAATTCTTGAAATGGATTACTTGTGAAGTTAGATTCCTCAAGAAATGTGGAATTGGGTTTCCCAGTATTATCTAGTATTGGGATAGCAATTTCACTTCTCTATCACCAAAAAATTATCAAAAAAAAAAAAATCAAATCCACCACCACCACCCAATCACCATCGCTGTTGTCGCCACCACTGTCGTCACCACAGGCTTCGTCGTTCTTCCCTTGTCGCACAAAAATTGTTGCACACGCACACAGTATCTCTCTCTCTCTCTCTCTCTCTCTCTCTGAAACTCAAGCATATCAACTGAGCAGAGTCCATCACCGCGGCCATGGAGGTTGGGGGACTAACTCTATTTTTTCATGAATCTGAGTCTTAATTTCAATTAATAGTTCCCTCCATGTTTTCTAATTTGATAATAATCAAAATCATGCATGATTTTGAGAGAAAATCCAAATGGTTTAAAATTGTGGCGATTAAAAGCCGCCGCCAACACTTGCACTCATTTCGGATTTGATTGCACTTTTTGAAGCACTTAAAACTTGATTGCATTTCATAAAAAAAATTTAGGATTTTTAATGTAAATTTTCTTTTTCATGTTTACCACATGTGCAAAGTAATCCCAATTGGTAGAATTAATGATGATCAGCTTTTGTCTTAATCCTCCTCCATCTTCTTCTGTTGCAACTTAAATAAGGCATTAAACAATGATCATCTCTCCGCAATTTGTCACACTTATAGAGGTAGGGGTGGTAATTCATAGTTAGAATGACCTTGAACTAGTTAGAGATTCATTGAGAAAAATCCTACACGATATGACTAAGTTAAGTTGAAGATGATACAAATTGACACATCTCAACTATTATTTAATTGAAAAAAACTTTTTGAAATTTTAGACTTGATCACGCGAATTGTCAACCCTAATTAAAGTGTGAAAAAGTCAAGCGTTTTGTCTACGATGCTTCGAGCAATAAGGACATAAAGATCCTTTCCACAGAAATATGACGGGTTGAAATTCGAGGTGGGAATGTGGAAAATAATGTATATGGAGTGTCCAATGATGAATGGCTCCGTGGTCTTTTCCCCAAATAGGAACAGGAGTTTCCATGGGAGGTCAATCAATGGCGCATCAGCTCGTAGGAGAACCTCTCAGCGATCTGAGTTGTCGATCGCAACCGACTGTACGGGAGGGTTGACTTACCGGGAAAGAGGTATGAATGCATCCAAGACAGCAGAATTCTCCAGGGTGTACATAGCTTATAAAAATCCAACCCTGAGAGGCTGTTCAATATACAGCTCCAGCTCCTCTGTCAACACATATCACGTTACTCATTCCTTCTTGCTCTCTCTTAGCGAATTAGTACCCAGATTTATGCTCATAAAATGGGACACTCCTGTCCCAATTGTGCACAACTCTGTTGTTCTTGTCTTCCTTTCGCTGCCCTTCTCATGTTGTTGCTTTGGTGGAGTCGTTTCCGCTATTAACAATACAGATAGGCTTGCATTGCTTGTAATCAAGGCCAAAATAACTAGTGACCCTTTTGGGTCTCTTAACTCGTGGAACGACAGCATCGATTTCTGCCAATGGTACGAGGTTACGTGCAGTCATCAGGGTCACTGTACTAAACCTCCATTCCCAAGGACTCTCGGGACCCATCTCACCTCACATTGGGAACCTCAGCTCCTTAAGAGAAGTGTGGCTCCAAAACAATAGCTTCGGTCCTGAAATCCCTCCCCAAATTGGCCGGTTGCGTCGGCTCCAAATCTTGTGCTTATCCAATAATTCACTTACTGGCGAGATTCCTAGGAATATATCAAGTTGCTCGAAACCTTGTATTTCTCCGCCTTGATACAACCAGTTGGCCGGAGTAATTCCAATGGAGCTAGCCTCCATGTCAAATCTTCAAATGGTCAGCTTATCTACGAACCAATTAACTGGCAGCGTCCCTTCTTTCGTAGGGAGCTTATCATCCCTGCAATGGATTTTTTGTAACCAAAATGGTTTAACTGGGATTATTCCCCAATCTCTAGATGGACTAACCAGACTAAAAGGGTTCGCCTTTGGAAGCAACGGGCTTCGGGTACCATTCTGCCTTCAGTCTTCAACTTGTCTTCGCTGACTGGAATCAATGTACCTATGAACCAGATGCACGGCAATTTTCCTGAAGATATAGGATCCACTCTACCAAACCTTCAAGTTCTGAGCATATCTTTTAACCAGTTTGCTAGATCAATTCCTTTGTCGACATCCAATGCCACAAATCTAAGTTTTCTCGCACTTGGAGGCAATGAGTTCTCCAGAAAGGTCCCTTCATTGGCAAATCTCCGTAACCTTGAGTTGGTTACCTTATTCACTAATTATCTTGGCAGTGGAGGGTCCGATGCATATGAACTGAGCTTCCTTTGCTCCCTAACAAATGCAACTAACTTGGAGCTATTAGAGATGAATGCAAATAGATTTGGTGGGACGCTTCCAATATGCATTGGTAATTTCTCCACTAGTTTAACAATTATGGGAGTAGGCCAGAATCTGACATCGGGTGAAATCCCGAGAGAGATTGGTGATCTTGTGACCTTGCAAAGATTACACCTGGGAGACAACCTTCTTTAGGGTCTAATCCCGTCAGATTTAGGAAACCTTTTGAACCTTGCAGCACTTGTCTTGTCAGGCAATAATCTATCTGGCATAATCCCATCCTCTTTGCAAAATCTACAGAGATTGATCTTTTTATATCTTTTAGAAAATAACTTCAAAGGGCCGATTCCTTCATACCTATAGCGGTACCAGACCTTGACAAGACTAGATCTTTCTAGTAACAATCTTATTGGTCCCGTAATATTCCCCGAGGCTGGGAGCCTCATCTATTTGAATTTGTCTCGGAACCGTCTGAGTGGAGTCCTTCCAATGGAAATAGGGAACTTGAAACATTTGGACGAGTTGGATATCTCGGGAAATATTCTGAAAGGTGAAATCCCGAGCAGTCTAGGCAATTGTGATGCACTGAGAGTACTAAGAATGCAAGATAACCTCTTCCATGGATCCATTCCTCAACCAATTTGCTCATTAAGAAGCATTGAGGAACTAGACCTTTTGAAAAACAATTTCGATACTGAAATTCCAAAGTTCTTAGAGACATTTCAGTTTTTGGAAAATTAAGTTGAATTTATCTTACAATCATTTGGAAGGCCCGCTACCCACCCAAGGAGTTTTTTGGAATGTGAGTGCGACTTTTGTCTTTGGAAATGAAAAGCTATGTGGAGGAATGCCTGAATTTAAGCTCCTTGAGTGCATCTCTCGAAACTCCAAAAGCAGAGGATGAGTCCATAAGTTGAAACTCACCATAGCCATTGTTTTTGGTCTTCTCGGAAGAACCCTCATTGTCACTTTCCTATATGAATGTTGGTTAAAGCAGAAAAAAAAAAGAGCCGATTTCAAGCTCCTGAGATGATTCATTACTGAATCTGTCTTATGGAACACTTCTAAAAGCAACCGATGATTTTTCTTCGACTAATCTAATTGGGACTGGAAGTTTTGGGTCTATCTATAGGGGGCTGCTCAAGGAGAATGGAAATCTCATTGCGGTGAAGGTGCTTAATTTAATGCGGCATGGTGCTCTCAAGAGCTTCAAAGTTGAGTGCGAGACGTTAAAGCGTATAAAACACCAAAATCTTGTGAAAATCTTGACCGCGTGCTCAAGCATTGACTATAAAGATGAGGAGTATAAGGCTTTCGTTTACAAGTTCATAGTCAATGGCAGCCTAGAAGAGTGGCTGCACCCAAATTCAACTCCAAATGATGCAGATGGGCACTCGAAGAAATTGAGTCTCGTCCAAAGGATAAACATTTCCATTGATGTTGCTTATGCATTAGATTATCTCCATAATCAATGCGAAAGCCCAATAATTCATTGTGATTTAAAGCCAATCAATGTCCTTTTAGATGCTGACATGGCAGGACATGTTGGTGACTTTGGGTTGGCGAAGATTGTCCTCAAATTCACATCTAACACTAGAGCAAACATGAGTTCTGCTGGTTTAAGAGGAACAATTGATTATGCCGCTTCCGGTAAACATCTCCAACCCACACCCCCCCCCCCCCAAAAGAAAGCTTAGAGACTAGTGTTTTTGTGAATTCAAATTCTTGTTTTTGGCATTTCTTACATCACGGCACGTGTAAACTGCAAAATATGCTAATGGAAGCCAGGTCTCATGAGAAGGTGATGTCTATAGTTACGGCGTACTCCTGTTAGAGATGTTCAAGGGATTAAGTCCCACTAGCAATATATTCATAGAGAATTTGAATCTTCGTAATTACGTCGCTGAAGCTCTGCCCCAACGAGCTATGGAGAATACCCATCCTGTGCTGCTTCACGAAGGAGAGAGCTACAACAGTTCCAAAGATTCGCTTCACGAAAGAAAACTCATGCTTCAAGAATGTTTGGAAACAATATATCGTATTGGACTCGCTTGCTTTGTGCTGGAGCCTAGAAGACGGATGAGCATCGACAAAGTTGCAACCCAACTGCATTGGATCAGGGAGAAACTTTTTGCCGCTTCTTTACTTGGACGGATGAGACACAGATAGATGACATCAAAAGTAGCAAGTTATTCATTTCCTTATAATGAATCTCTCTAGTGCTATTTGAGTATGAAAAGGAAAGGATGAATATATGACTTTCCTAATTTAATTACGAATCTAAGAAAGGATCGTCCCCATATTCCTACTTTCCACATCCGATGCATCGATTAATCTAAGAAAGGATCAGCCCATCAATTCACGCTTTCTACCATTTTTTTGTCAGAATAGCATCTTCTCATTCACACCAAATTTTGTTTATCCCCACACTTTTATGTCAAACTCGCGAGATTTCCAATAAACCCACATATTCTTAGCCCTTTTACCACATATGTAAGATTTTTTCGTAAAATCAAATAGATAATAAGATACTAAAGAGCCACTACAAAAAAACGATTTTTTTCCGACAAAATTTCCAACGAAAAATTCTGGAAAATTCGTTGGAAAAAGAATTTCCAACGAAATTTCCAACGAAAAAAAATTCGTTGGTAATTCGTCGTCGGAAAATTTTGCAACGAAAAATTTGAATTTTCGTTGGAAATTTGCGACGAATTTTTTTTCGTTGGAAAATTCGTTGGAAAACTCGTAGCTAAATTCGTTGGAAACGAACTTTTTTTTCCGACGAATTTTTTTTCGTTGGAAACTACAATTTTTTTTTGGTCGAAAAATCGTGGAAATTTTTTTCCATCGAAAAAATTTTTTTTGGTCGAAATTTTTTTTTTTGGTAAAATTTTTTTTTTTGGACGAAAAATAGCCCTCGCCGCCGGCGAGGGCCAGCCTCGTCGCCGGCGAGGGCCGAGCTCGCCGGCCATGGCGAGCTCGGCCCTCGGCATGGCCGACGAGGGCCGGCCTCGTCGCCGGCGAGGGCCGAGCTCGCCCAGATCTGGGCGAGCTCGAGCTCGCCGGCCATGGCGAGCTCGGCCCTCGCCGGCGACGAGCTCGCCCAGATCTGGGCGAGCTCGGCCCTCGCCGGCGAGCTCGGCCCTCGCCGGCGACGAGCTCGCCCAGATCTGGGCGAGCTCGGCCCTCGCCGACGACGAGGCTTGCCCTCATGGCCGGCGAGGCTGTTGCGCCTCTCTTGTTCTGGAAGAACAAGAAGATGAAGAAGAAGCAGCAGCAGCAGCAGGGGCGGGAGCAGGCTTCGGGGTCGCCGCCCGTCGTCGTCTCCTAGCCTCGCCGGCGACGAGGCTTGGTGGCGTCGGGGGCGTCGGAGGTTGGAGTCCATGGCGCCGGAGCCGGAGCCGGAGCCGGAGGAGGAGGGGGGCGGCGGGGGAGGAGGCGGAGGGGGAGGCGGAGAGGGAGAAGGACAGAGAGGGCGAAGGCGAAGGAGAGAGGGTGAAGGCGAAGGAGAGAGAGAGAGAGAGAGAGAGAGAGAGAGAGAGAGAGAGAGAGAATGAATGTTCAAATTGGAATAATGAGCGCGAAAATATTGGATTTTTTTTGTAATTCGTTGGAAATTTCCAACGAATAAATTTCCAACGAATTTTCCAACGAAAATTGTACACACTGAATTAATTTTCCGAAAAATTGAAATTCGTTGAAAAATTCGTTGGAAATTTCCAACGAATTTTCCAACGAAAAATGTGCACTCTGAAGTAATTTTCCGGAAAATTGAAATTCGTTGGAAAATTCGTTGGAAATTTCCAACAAATTTTTTTTCGTTGGAAATTTCCAACGAATTTTGCGACAAATTTTTTTTCGTTGGAAATTTCCAACGAATTTTGCGACGAAAATTTTTTCGTTGGAAAATTTGTCGCAAATTTGCAACGAAAATTTTTTCGTCGGAAATTTTCGTGGCAAAAATCAAGTTTTTTTGTAGTGAGCAGAGCGTCGGATGCATAGCTTATATTGATTTGAAAGCGATTTACAGATGAATAACCAACCTAAGAGGGAAATAAAAAATCTGACTTGGAAACTTTTCAATGTAGGAATTACACGTCCATCTTTCGATCAATGTACATTTAAACTTGTGATTCAACATCCAATCTTGGGCCTGACATGCAGGAGAACGATACATCACCGTACTACAAAACATGCATAATTCTTAACTTCTGATGCATCGATTAGTGATTTACTACAAAAATATGCATAAAACTTAGAGATGCAAAATTAGATTTGCTAGAATTTGATAAGGTGATCATAAAAGAAAATTACTAGATAAAGCTCACACGTGATTAGTCCACATGGTTCAACCTCACGTGAGCTTTACCCACTTAGACATTTATTAGCAAAATATAAATAATTCTTTTGCTTCTTTTACATTGATTAGAGATTTATAATTAAAATATGCATAAGAAGTAGAGATGCATAATTAGAGATTTTCTAGGATTAGAGATTTATTAAAGTAACCATCAAAAGTAAATTAACAAATAAAGCTTGCAAATGAGCGTGCCACGTGACTCAATCTCACATGAGACATACATATGTGGTGATGGTTGAAGAGATGGACTAGATGTTGAAAATGCACATGGTCAGATCTGGATTAGATGTTTCTTAATTGAGGGCTTGGACTCCCCTTAATGTAAACCCTATTTGTTCCCCATCAATTTAAGAACAATTATTTTACCTTAAAAAAGCATAAAGAAAAAAAAATTTAATATCAAATTCATACGTCTTCACAAATTTGGAACGATCAGCATTAAATAAAAGTCAAATTTCAAAGCCAAGCAAGCTCCAAAAAATAAAATAAAATAATATAGACTTTGTTAAATACTTCATCGAGAAGTGTTTGTCGAACGCATATGTTAAAAATAAAAAATCAAAATTGCTTATCGAATGGATGGAATATTCACCCCACGATGGGTGACTCGGTGACGGCCAACATTTATTGCCACTGGTGGTTAAAAGGATATTTTCAAGAGGAAGACAATATGAGAAGAAGTTAATTAATGGAAAAAAAGAAAGAAAGAGCAATAGAAAGAGCAAGAGAAAGACTTAAGAGACTAGACTGACGTGAGGTGGACAAACAAGAATAGGATATAGCGATAATGTTAGTGTTCAATCAACTGATAGGAAATGCGAAATGACTTCGATTGTGAAAGTAAAATGGAGGACCGCTTGGATGCATGAATGGTTTTAAGCTTGGACCTTTACACTTCATAATGCGAGTTATTTTAATCAAGGGAAAGGAACGGGAGGACCAAGAGAAAGAATATGCACCACGCGATGCCCTGCCTATACGGGACAATTTTCCTCTTGGAGTGTAGTGCGGAAATTCATGAGACGAGGACAGGATTCCGCCAGTTTATTGCCATTGGTGGTTAAAAGGATATTTTCAAGAGGAAGACAATATGAGAAGAAGTTAATTGATGGAAAAAAGAAAGAAAGAGCAATAGAAAGAGCAAGAGAAAGACTTAAGAGACTAGATTGACGTGAGGTGGACAAACATGAATAGGATATAGCGATAGTGTTAGTGCTCAATTAACTGACAGGAAAGGCGAAATGACTTCGATTGTGAAAGTAAAATGGAGAACCGCTTGGATGCATGAATGTTTTTAAGCTTGGACCTTTACACTTCATAATGTGAGTTATTTCAATCAAAGGAAAGGAATGGGAGGACCAAGAGAAAGAATATGCACCACGCGATGCCCTGCCTCTACGGGACAATTTTCCTCTTGGAGTGTAGGGTGGGGAAATTCATGAGACGGGGACATGATTCCGCCAGTTTATTGCCATTGGTGGTTAAAAGGATATTTTCAAGAGGAAGACAATATGAGAAGAAGTTAATTGATGGAAAAAAGAAAGAAAGAGCAATAGAAAGAGCAAGAGAAAGACTTAAGAGACTAGACTAACGTGACGTGGACAAACACAAATAGGATATAGCGATAGTGTTAGTGTTCAATCAACTGACAGGATAGACGAAATGACTTTGATTGTGAAAGTAAAATGGAGGACCGCTTGGATGTATGAATGGTTTTAAGTTTGGACCTTTACACTTCATAATGTGAGTTATTTCAATCAAAGGAAAGGAATGGGAGGACCAAGAGAAAGAATATGCACCACGCGATGCCCTGCCTCTACGGGACAATTTTCCTCTTGGAGTGTAGGGCGGGGAAATTCATGAGACGGGGATAGGATTTCGCCAGTTTATTGCCATTGGTGGTTAAAAGGATATTTTCAAGAGGAACACAATATGAGAAGAAGTTAATTGCTGTAAAAAAGAAAAAAAGAGCAATAGAAAGAGCAAGATAAAGACTTAAGAGACTAGTCTGACGTGAGGTGGACAAACAAGGATACGATATAGCGAAAGTGTTAATGTTCAGTCAACTAAAAGGAAAGGCGAAATGACTTCGATTGTGAAAGTAAAATGGAGGACCGCTTGGATGCATGAATGGTATTAAGTTTGGACCTTTACACTGCATAATGCGAGTTATTTCAATCAAAGGAAAGGAATGGGAGGAGCAAGAGAAAGAATATGCACCCCACGATGCCTTGCCGTACGGGACAATTTTCCCCTTGGAGTGCAGGGTGGGGCAACTCATGATACGGGGATAGGAGTCCTCTAGCGGCGGCCACGGACAATATCATTTTAACCACCAATGGCAATAGATGTTGGCATGTGTAAATTGCAAAATATGCTAGCAGAAGCTAGGTCTCAAGAGAAAGTCATGTCTACAATTACGGCATCCTCCTATTAGAGATGTTCATGGGATTAAGTCTCACTAGAGACATGTTCAGAAATAATTTGAATCTTCATAATTATGTTGCTGAGACTCTTCCCCAACGAGCTATGGAGATTACCAATCCCGTGCTACTTCAAGAAGGAGGGAGCCCCAACAGTTCCCAAGATTCGCTTCACGATAGAAATCGCATATTTTCAGGAATGTTTGGAAACAATATATCGTATTGGACTCGCGTGTCTGCAGAGTAGCCTAGAAGACGCATGAGAATCGACAAAATTGCAACCCCGCTGCGCTCGATCAGGAAGAAACTTTTTGCCGCTTCTTTACTTGGATGGATGAGACACGTATAGATGACATTGAAGGCAGCAAGTTCTTTATTTCCTGCAGTGAATCTCTCTTGTGCTATTTGAGTATGAAAAGGCAAGGATGATTATCTGACTTTCCTAATTTCCTTGTGAATCTAAGAAAAAATCGTCCCCATATTCCTACTTTCCACATCCGATGCATCGATTCATCAAAGAAAAGGATCAGCCCATCAATTCACGCTTTCTACCAATTTTTTGTCAGAATATCATCTTCTCATACCCACCAAATTTTGTTTATCCCCACATTTTTATGTCTAACTCAAGATTTCTAATAAACCCACATATTCTTAGCCCTGATACCACATAGGTAAGATTTTTCATAAAATCAAATAGAAAATAAGATACTAAAGAACAGAGCGTCAGATGCATAGCTTATATTGATTTGAGAGCGATTTACAAATGAATAACCAACCTAAGGGGAAATAAAAAAAGCTGACTTGGAAACTTTTCAATGTAGGAATTACAGGTTCATCTTTTGATCAATATATATTTAGGCTCCGTTCGTTTCACGAAAAATAACTTCTAGGAAAACATTTTTTGGATTTTTTGGTGTTTGTTTCACGAAAAATAGACTAGTCATAGAAAATATTTTCCCTCAATGGACAAAACACCTTCAAAAGTGAGGAAAATGTTTTTTACTTTTTGAAAAGAGGAAAACATTTTCCTCCCTCCTTATTTCATCATTCATTATAATTATTTTTATTTTATTTTTTTAAAATTTTCATTTTTTTATTATCTTTTTTTTTCTTTTTCTTTATCTTTTCTATCTTCTTCTCTGGCTGGTCACCGGCCATGGTGGCGGCCGGCGACCGGCCACAGGCGAGCTCGAGCCTCACCACAAGCCGGCAAGGCTCGACCTCGAGCAAGGCTCCCAGCTCGCCAGATTTGGTGATACTCAAGCTCGCCGGCTGAGGAAGAAGAAGAAGGAAAAAAAAATAAAAGAAAAAAGAAAATTAAAAATATTTTTAAAAAAATAAAAAAATTATTAAAAGTAGTGCAATAAGGAAATTCTTTTCCATACCGAACAACGGAAAATATTTTCCAAGACTTTTTCAATTTTTAGCCAAATACTGGAAAATTGTGCCATTTTTCAGGAAAACAGCTTCCTGAAAAATATTTTCTAGAAATGTAACATTATCCACAAAACAAACATAGCGTTAAACTTGTGATTCAACATCCAATCTTGGGCCTGAGTCGCCTGACATGCAGGAGAATGATACATCACCGTACTACAAAATATGCATAATTATTAACTTCTCGTACACCAATTAGTGATTTATTACTAAAATATGCAGAAAACTTTGAGATGCAAAATTAGATTTGCCAGAATTAAAGATTGGCTAAAGTGATCATAAAAGCAAAATACTAGATGAAGCTCGCACATGATTATTCCACGTGGTTCAACCTCGCCTGAGCTTTACCCACTATATATATATATATTACTTAGACATTTATTACTAAAATATGCATAATTCTTTTGCTTCTTTTACATCGATTAGAGATTTGTCATTAAAAATACATAAGAACTAGAGACGCAGAATTAGAGGTTTGCTGGAATTAGAGATTTACTAAAGTAACCATCAAAAGTAAATTATTGAATAAAGCTTGCATACGAGCATGTCACGTGACTCAACCTCGCATGAGACATATGTATGTGGTGACGGTTGAAGAGATGGATTAGACATTGAAATGGCACATGGTGAGATCAGGATTAGATGTTTCTTAATTGAGGGCTTGGACTCCCCTTAATGTAAACCCTATTTGTTCCCCATCAATTTAAGAACAATTATTTTACCTTCAGAAAGCATAGAGAAAAAATATATATGATTTAATATCAAATCCGTACGTCTTTACAAATTTGGAAAGATCAGCATTAAACAAAAGTCAAATTTCAAAGCCAAGCAAGCTCCAAAAAATAAAATAAAATTATATAGACTTTGTTAAATACTTTATCGAGAAGTGTTTGTTGAACGCGTATGTTAAAAATAAAAAATAAAATTATGCTTTGAATTGTGTTATACAAGCTTGATGAGCAATTGGCCATGTTATGGCTGGATTCTAATGTGCAGGGCTTGCGTATGTGCTTAGGCGAGGTAAGGGCGTCTATGATTGTTATGACATGCTGGAAGTCGGTATTGCATGATTAGGATTGTTCGGAGGTACGCGTTAGCCTAAGCCAGGCTTAAGTAGTTACTTATTGAGATTTATCTCATCTCCCGTTATTAAACATTTCCAGGCTTGGAGTGACGAATAGTCGTCACGTGCGGCTTGGAGACCGGCGGTGATATTGGGCATTTGATGCTTCATCCCTTTTTGAATGCTTTGGTTGTAGAGGAGTTAAGCTTGCCAAACACCTAATCCTTTTTGTTGTGCGTGTCGTAGTTAGTGGCATCGTAGAAGGCTTACAAATGTATTTGTTGTAATCGATGTTCTGTTTATAAAATTGCCTTGTTGATGTGTATTCTTTGTCTCTCTATTATCCCATGGTAGACATGTACAGTTTGACCAAACGTAATGCATAGAGACTAACAAATTCTTTCGGGCGGTTTTAGGAAAATATCTGAAGAGAGAAGGGCCATAGATTAGGATGCGTACAAACTAGAAATTTCAAAAGTGAAGTACTTAAGAAATTTCAATCTTTGTTCAAAGAATGCTCAAAGATACGTAAGTTAGATGGGTTCAACATCACAAGAAAAGAAACCCATAATGCGAGTTATTTCAATTAAAGGAAAGGAATGGAAGGACCGAGAGAAATGTGACCTCCGATGCCCTGCCGATACATGACAATTTTCCCCTTGAAGTGTAGGGTGGGCCAACTCATGAGACGGGGACGGGAGTCCTCTGGCGGCTACAACAGCCAATATGCTTTTAGCCACCACTAGCAATAAATGTTGGATGTCGACGAGTCACCCTTCCAGGAGAAGTTACTTGACGAAGAAGGGGATGGAAAAAAAAAAGAAATGAAAAAAAAAGGAATAGACAAAAACATGTCAACCACAATTTCCCCTTCAAGTGTAGGGCGGGGCAATTCAAGGGACGGGGACGGGAGTCCTCTGGCGGCTACAATAGCCAATATGCTTTTAGCCACCACTAGCAATAATGTTGGATGTCGACGAGTCATTCTTCTAGGAGAAGTTACTTGAGGAAAGATTAAATGTTGGATGTCGACGAGTCACCCTTCCAGGAGAAGTTACTTGAGGAAGAAGGGGATGGAAAAAAAAAAGAAATGAAAAAAAAAAGGAATAGACAAAGACAAGTCAACCACAATTTCCCCTTGAAGTGTAGGGTGGGGCAATTCAAGGGACGGGGACAGGAGTCCTCTGGCGGCTACAACAGCCAATATACTTTTAGCCACCACTAGCAATAAATGTTGGATGTCGACGAGTCACCCTTCCAGGAGAAGTTACTTGAGGAAGAATGGGATGGAAAAAACAAAGAAATGAAAATAAAAGGAATAGACAAAGACATGTCAACCACAATTTCCCCTTGAAGTGTAGGGCGGGGCAATTCACGGGACGGGGACAGGAGTCCTCTAGCGTTTGCCACAGGCAACACCTTTTAACCACGATTGGACATAGATGTTGGCTGGCGACTAGTCTCCCTTCTTGGAGAAGTTACTTGAGGAAGGAGAAGTAAAAATAAAGAAATGAAAATAATTAAAAGAAAAGGAAAAGACAAAAACATGTCAATCATTAAAATCAAAGGTAATAATATGTTTTTTTTCCCTAAAATGGAATAAATTTTAAGGAAATAAATATACTAAAATTCCTAAAATTTGTCACGAAAGTACAATTGAGTCCTAAAACGTTTAAAAAGTACAATCAAGCCCTAAAATTTGTCACGAAAGTGCAATTGAGTTCTAAAATTTTTAAAAAGTGCAATTAAGTCCTAAAATTTATCAAATTGATCCAATCAAGTTCTTTCATTGATTACACTTTTTAAAAATTTTAGAGTTCGATTGCACTTTCGAAATAAGTTTTAGGACTTCCAGTGCACTTATCACAATTTTAAATGTAATTTTACTTTCAAATTAAAAGAATATCTTACACTATATCTCCGTACATTTACCAACTAATTAGAGACAATGGGACATAATAATTAAAATAGCATTATTTAAAGGATATTGTGCACCAATATTTGGCAAATTGAAAATAAATGCAGATTCATGACATCCCACATATAGCATTCGGCATAAAAGTTAAATGAATAGCATGTTTCACGATCAAGAAGTTGTTTAGTATAACTTTCGCACGATACCTTAGCTATGAGAAACGGAGTTGTAAAATTATGAGGAGCAAATTTTTTATAATTGCGGTTCCTCCAAAACTACATAAATTTATAACAGCTTTTGGAAGGAAACCTCATCCAATTTTAAGATGTTGCAACTTTAAAATACGTATTACCAAGCACGTAAATTACAATACACTTCACAATACAGTTAAATACAACACAGCTACAGTTCAACCATAGCTACATCAAGTGTGCTCTAGTATCCCATTACCCAATCAAGTCATGAAATTAAAAAAAGAAAATGATTTCGACCATCAACTTTGAGATGGATCACACAATTATTGATCCATTAGTATACATTTACATTTGCAATTTGACTTCCAATCCAAGGCCTGACATAGAACTATAATTCATCACACTAGAGATCAAAATAAAACTAAGCCGAGTCTCAAGATAATCACCCCCTGTATGTGGGCATATCCTAAGCACTTCATCCACATGGCTCGACCCTTGAACCACTACTTCAAAATCCTATGACGCAGCGCACCTCCAATGTGGGCTTCCTATTTCACCACACACTTACCAGGGGGTGTCCAAAAAAAAAAAAAAGAAGACGCACACAAAATAGACATTGGTAGAACTTATGGTGGTCAGCTTTTGTGTTAATGCTCCTCCTCTTTCTTTTGCGAACATCAAAATCATTCTCCCCTCAAATTGGCAAGCTTTCACTTATATTTAGTAGAAAAAAACTCTTTTCAATTACGGTGAATCAACACAAATAATTAATGTTAGATTTGATGACATGAATGGTCAACCCTAATTAAGCGTAAAAAAGTCTTATTCTTTTTGTCTAGGATGCAATGCAGAATAAGGACGGAAAAATCACTTTGGACATAGATATAACTTGGGTTCAAATTCACCTTGGGAACGTGGAAAACAATGTGTACGGAGTGTCCAATGGTTCAGCTTGTAGGAGGACCGCTCATCGAACTGAATTGTCCAATGATTTGTGGTTTGGTGGTCTTTTCCGCAAATAGGAGTTCTCATGGAGGGTCAATCGATGGGCGCTTCAGCTTGTGGGAGGATCACTCAGCGTACTGAATTACCGCTCGCAACTGACTGTACAGGAGGCATGACTTCCCGGGAAAAGAGGTACGAATGCTTAGCAGAAAATAGTCTTCAGGGTCTACACAGCATCTATAAAAGCTCCTCTGAGAGACTGTTCAATATAAGCTCAAGTTGCTCAACCAATACATATCACTTCACTCGCTCCTTCTTGCCCTCCTTAGCGAATTAGTACCCAATTTATGCTCATAAAATGAGACATTCGCGTCTCAATTGTGCACAGCTTCGTCATTCTTGGCTTCTTTTCACTTCTGTTTTCGTGTTTTGTTTCGGTGTAGTCGTTTCTGCTACTAATGATTCAAACAGGCTTGCATTGCTTGCATTCAAGGCTAAAATAACTAGCGACCCTTTTGGGCGGCTTAACTCGTGGAATGACAGCACCGACTTTTGCCGATGGAATGGAGTTACGTGCCATCGTCGACACCACAGAGTCACGGTCCTGGACCTCCATTCCCAAGGACTCTCGGGACCCATCTCACCCCACATTGGGAACCTCAGCTTCTTAAGAAAATTGAGGCTCCAAAACAATAGCCTCAACCTTGAAATCCCTCAACAAATTGGCCGGCTGCATCAGCTGCAAATGTTGTATTTATCCCATAATTCTCTGGTGGGAGAGATTCCCAGGAATATATCCACTTGCTCGAACCTTGTATTTCTCCTCCTCGAGTACAACCAGTTGGTCGGCGGAATTCCAGCGGAGCTAGGCTCCTTGTCAAATCTTCAACAGGTCAACTTTACTGCGAACAAATTAATTGGCAGCATCCCTTCATCCATAGGGAACTTATCATCTCTGGAGGCGATTTCTTGTTATCAAAATGGTTTGAGTGGGATTATTCCCCAATCTCTAGGTCGACTAACCAAACTAAAGGTGCTCACCTTGGGAAGCAACGGGCTTTCAGGTACCATTCCGCCTACAGTCTTCAACTTATCTTCATTGATTGTATTCGACGTAAAAGCGAACCAGTTCTGTGGCAATCTTCCTAAAGAAATGGGATTCACTCTCCCGAACCTTCAAGATTTGAGCATTCGTTATAACCAATTTGCCGGATCAATACCTATGTCAATATCCAATGCCACAAATCTAAGACAACTCGACCTTGGAGACAATGAGCTATCAGGGAAAGTCCCTTCGTTGGCGAATGTTCGTAACCTTTGGGCCGTTACCTTATTCACTAATCATCTCGGAAGTGGAGGTTCCGATCCAAATGACATGAGCTTCCTTTGCTCGCTAACAAATGCCGCTAAGTTGATGAAATTGATAGTGTTTGAAAATAGATTTGGTGGGACACTTCCTACATGCATTGGTAATCTCTCTACTACTTTAATATTACTGCGACTAGGCCAGAATCTGATATCAGGTGAGATCCCAACAGAGATTGGAAATCTTGTGAACCTGCAGGGATTCCGGATGGATGACAACCTTCTTTCGGGTCCAATTCCGTCAGATTTAGGAAACCTTTCTCATCTTGAAAAATTGATCTTGTCAGGCAATAATCTATCTGGCATAATCCCATCCTCTTTGCAAAATCTGCAAATGTTGTTCTCTTTAAGTCTTGCAAGAAATAACTTTGAAGGGTTGATTCCTCCACACTTGGATAAGTGTCAGAGTTTAACAGACCTAGATCTTTCTTCTAACAAACTCAGTGGTTCGGTTATATTCCCCGTAGCTAGAAACCTCATCTATTTTAATTTGTCTCGAAACCAGCTGAGTGGAGTCCTTCCGATGGAAATCGGAAACTTGAAACATTTGGACCAATTGGATGTCTCGAGAAATTTTCTGGATGGTGAAATCCCTAGTAGTCTAGGCAATTGTGATGGACTGACAATACTAAGAATGCAAGATAACCTCTTCCATGGGTCCATTCCTCAACCAATTAGCTCCTTAAGAAGCATTGAGGAATTAGATCTTTCCAACAACAATTTCTGTGGTGAAATTCCACGGTTCTTAGAGGCATTTCAGTATTTGGAAAAGTTGAATTTGTCTTACAATCATTTTGAAGGCATGCTACCAACTAAAGGAGTTTTTAGGAATGTGAGTGCGACTTGTGTTGCTGGAAATGAAAAGCTCTGTGGAGGAATGCCTGCATTTGAGCTCCCCAAGTGCGTCTCCCGAAACTCCAAAAGTAGAGGACGGGTCCATCAGTTGAAACTTACCATCGGCATTGTTTTTGGTCTTCTCGGAATACCTCTCCTTGTCACTTTCCTATATCTATGTTGGTTGAAGCAGAAAAGAAATGAGCCAATTTTAAGCTCCTTAGATGATTCATTGTTGAATCTATCTTATGGAACTCTTCTAAAAGCAACCGGAGGTTTTTCTTCGACTAATCTGATTGGGGTTGGAAGTTTTGGATCTGTCTACAAGGGGTTCCTCCAGGAGAATGAAAATGTCATTGCGGTCAAGGTGCTTAATTTAATGCGGTATGGTGCTCTCAAGAGCTTCAAAGCAGAGTGCGAGGTTTTAAAGTGCATAAAACACCGAAATCTTGTGAAAGTATTGACGGCATGCTCAGGCATTGATTATAAGGGAGCTGAGTTTAAGGCTTTAGTTTATGAGTTCATGGTCAATGGCAGCCTAGAAGAGTGGTTGCACCCAAATCCAGCTCGAAATGATGCAAATGGGCACTCAAAGAAATTGGGTCTTGTCCAAAGGATAAACATTTCTATTGATGTTGCTTCTGCATTAGATTATCTCCATAATCAATGCCAAAGCCAAATAATTCATTGTGATTTAAAGCCAAGTAATGTCCTTCTTGATGCTGACATGGTTGGACATGTTGGTGACTTTGGATTGGCGAAGATTGTCCTTGAATCCACATCTGACACTATAGCAAACACAAGTTCTATCATCTTAAGAGGAACAGTTGGTTATGCCGCTTTGGGTAAACTCTCTCTCTCTCTCTCTCTCTCTCTCTCTCTCTCTCTCTCTCTCTCTCTCTCTCTCTCTCTCTCTCTAGCTTTTACACCCTCTGAAATCAACTTGTCCTTCTAGAGACTACCATTTTTTGTTTTGCTAGTTCTTCAAGACACTGTTTTGTGAAACCAAAGTTTTTGGTTTTGACATTTCTTACGCCACGGCACGTGTAAACTGCAGAATATGCTAACGGATGCCAGGTCTCCAGAGAAGGTGATATCTACAGTTACGGCATCCTCTTATTAGAGATATTCACGGGATTAAGCCCCACTAGCGACATATTTAGAGAGAATTTGAATCTTCATAATTATGTCGCTGAAGCTCTACCCCAACATACTATGGAGATGACAGATCCGGTTCTGCTTCACGAACAAGAGAACTGTAACAATTCCCTAGATTCGCTTCATGAAAAAAATCGCATGTTTCAGGAATCTTTGGAAACAATATTTCGAATTGGACTCGCTTGCTCGGTTGAGGAGCCTAGAAGACGCATGAGCATCGACAAAGTTGCAACCCAGCTGCACTTGATCAGGGAGAAACTTTTTGAAGCTTCTTCACTTGGAAGGACGAGACACGGATAGATGACATCGAAAGTAGCAAGTTCTTTATTTCATTCAATGAATCTTTCTAGTGCTATTTGAATGTGAAAAAGGAAAGGATGAATGTCTGACTTTCCTAACTTCCTTGTGAATGTAAGAAAGGATCGTCCTAATATTCCTACTTTAAAAGATTTGCCAAAAATCCACACCTTCTAACATTTTCTGTCGGTTTCAACCAAACAAAAAGCATTTTCTATCGGAATAACATTTTCTCATTGACACCAATTTTTTCTTGTCACCGCATTTTTACGTCTAACTTGTGAGAATTCTAATAAACCCACACATTCTTAGCCTTGATACCACATAGGTAAGATTTTTAGACAGATCAAAAGAATAAACTACGATACTAAAGAACAGACATTCCTACATACCTTGACATTGATATTAATGCAATTTACATATTTGTAACCAGCCTACGGAAAAAAAAAGAACCGCGGACTTGGAAATTTTTCAACATTGGAAGCACACGTTCACCGTTCGATCATTTTACATTTAAACCTGTTATTTGACTTCCAAGCTAGGGTCCGATAAGAATGAGAACGACGACGAAACCCACAAGGTCTCGAGTCTTAGGGCAACTGCACCCCAAATGTGAGCACATCCTAAGCCCTTCCTCTAACGTGTGTTGGCCAGTTTGAACAACTCCTTCGTAAGCCTATTGACTGGGTGCACCTCGGGTATAGGCACATTACACCCAAAATCGCTATGAAGAGCATAGGCTAGAGACCATATAGGTAAATCGACATGCGACAGCCAATTGCCAACATCACCCTAATTGAAAGAAAAAACCAATTCTAGGTCTCGAAGGTTGGCTAGGATCAACAATTGCCATCCCCTAGTTATGTCTCGATGCACGCCGTAGCCATCTTGAAGGCAATGTCCCAATTCACGAAGAGCATCGGCATAGCCAAGGGTGGCAGCCTGAGCGCATAGGGCCACTCCGGCCGCAAGATCCTTGCGATTCTTCGGTTGGCCGCTGCCATTGAATTGGACAGGGGCCAGAGAGAACAGCGAGGGAGCGTGAGATTGTATAGCAGTTTTTGCCATCAAAGACAGCCCGCACGCTCGTTTTCTCAACCAACAGAATCGGATCTGCAACAAAGGCTTAGGAAAGTAAGCAGGGCATGGATTTTTTCTCCAAACATCATATCAATACTTATCATATCATGATGTTAACGTACACTAGCCATGGAATTATTGTCGACACCTAAACTAAATCTCCGCAGCCCATCTCGATTATCTGTACCAACTCATTGCACAAGTTGAGAGCCTTTGGAATTATTATTATTTGGATTGAATTCGAGCTTAAGCAATAGTATCTCTTTAGTGGGGGCTGTGGGGACGCAGAATCAAATGAAATTTATCATTTCCAGGGTATTTGAATTGGCCTGCTGTCGTGCAGTGTAGACGTGGATAAGGTCTGACTGGGTGGAGTTATGGCAAGCCAAATCCTCTTCTTGATTATTACCACCAAAAAGTGAGAATAATTCATCAATTCACGGTTTGGGTAGAGTCCTCCACTCGCTCGTGACATTTGCCGTAAGCACTTGACCACTGGTTCTTTATTTCTTCTTCTCTTTCCCAAGCGTTGCCAATCGATGAGTTTATGCTGGGGAAGACGATGGCAAAAGAAAGTCAAAGTCGAACTTCCGTGTTGGTCTTGTTGAAGAGAGACGCCCCCTTGTATTTGTGAGACATGGGTTTGGGCTTTGGGCCAATCCGTTTTGCCGGGCCAATCGTCAATCCTAAACAATTATTACATGCCACTTCTTATCTCTTTAGTTTTCGTCTTTCATATCATCAGATATTTAATGTCAACATCAAGGTTATGACCTCATTTAGAAAGAGTTGATAATCCGAAGTACATCATCCAGCATGCATACCAACTTTAATTTTTTATTCTATAGTTTAAAGTTCATTTTCCTCGGGTAGATAAAAATGTCATGAAATGACATATTATGCGGCGTCTTTCGTTCTCGACATTAAGTTACAAATACAATCGATAATCACAGAACCATTTCGATCAATCATTTTAGGTCTTTGTTCTTTTCTAATCTTTTCCTAATGAGTTTGGAAAGCCGACACGAGGCATTTTTATAACATCCTAAGTCCATATTAAAATGAAAAGAAACTTTTATGTCATAGATAAAAATTACTCATCTCTAAATGGTGTGTTCCTTTTGAGTTTTTAGGGCTTGGAGCAATGGAGCGAGCTGGAAGTATTAGAAACAAAGATATTGAAACACATGCAAAACAAGATAATAACCTTTTATTTATAACCTTCCTTTGTTTTTGTTTCTTTTTATTTTATCCCGATGCTAAACTTGATCTCATGCACCTTCTTTTTTTTTAGTTTGACAAATTTTTACGGTCGAAAGCCTAAATTATGAGCCAAATTGATCTATAATTACGAATTACCGATTTGGGACTGGTGCCCCCTCTAAGCTCTACAAGGCTCTGCCTCTGCCCATCTGCTCTCTGTATGGCTCCATCCTATCAGGGTGTCATCACGCTTTGCTGCTTGTATCTGCATTGTAGGTCTACCAGAAAAGCAACGATAAATATCATATACTAGAAACTTTAATTACAACTTGTGAAAGCTTTTATATGTTAAGGTCTATCCGCATCGCTTAAATAATAATGGATTGATACGAATCTAGCGTCCATCCAATTTACAATTCTACTTTAGTTGGTAAATTTTCAAACATCACATTAGAGCAAAAGCCTCTTTTAGTCATGACCACAAGCAATGGTTTGCATCAAAGGTCAGTTACTAAAGCTTGAAGTTTTGGGATATGATTGGTCTTGTACCCTGCCGCTTATATAATTGCTGCTTTGTTTTGATGTCCGTAGCTAGTCCATTATGCAGAGGCCACTGCAACTTCACTGGATGACATCAAAAGTAAAAGAATTCGAATTAATTCTTCTACTTGCTAGGCCAACTAGTACAGCGGGAAAGGCAAGATTTTGGATGAAATCCATAGCGTTAGGAACTAATTAGCCAAATCACTTAAGACATTTTCAGTTATTCTAGTCACACATGGTTTATAATGTTAATCATGTGGAAAGGATAGGCAAAAAGAGGAGCAATAGTTTATGCAGCCTAGTGACCTTGTTATGTTTGCAAGGTATTCCGGCTCAATATGTTCCTTGAACGATGATAGCAACCCAAAGTACTTTGGCCTCCACTATTGTAATGCCAACTGGGATGAATCGAATGTGAGGTTGTTCTATTAGTCGCCTTTGAGTTTTGCATACAGCTTGAAGCCCAATGTATGTATGGATCTTTTTTATTCTTTGACATTGTGTTCGATTCTTTGTTGTATATTGATGATTTTAGGCACATGCATTTTTTCAGAGCCCAAACTGATCAGGGTAGTTTCATATTGTCGGCAAAATCCATTGAGAGATAGATACATCAATGATTAAAATGTCACAAGTTTAGCCCATCGTGTGAATAGTGCCAATTGCCATTTGATGGCTCTTTGGATAGAACTCATGCTTTGAATTTTCTGGGCGAAATACTTAATAATGGCAACTTTTTCAAAACTACATCAGTGTATAGAAACTTTCAAGAGGTGACCTCATCCAATTTTGAGGTGTTGCAACTTTAAAATATATATCACCAAGCACAGAAGTTACAATACACTTTGCAGCACAGCCAAGCACAACACAGCTATCGTTCAACCACAATGTCACCAAAAAGGCTCTAGTAGCCCATTATCCAATCATGCTATGTAACAAAGTAAAAGAGGATGATTTCAACCATCGATTCAAGATGGAATCACCCGATTATTGTTCCATTAGTATACATTTCACGCAAGAGATCAAAAGAAAACTAAGCCCAATCTCTAGATAATCACACCCCGGATGTGAGCATATTTTAAGCACTTTCTCCATCTGCCTCGATCCTCGAACCATTCCTTCGAAACCCTATGACCCAGTGCACCTCGACCGTGGGCACAATGCACTCGAAATAACCACGAAGAGCATAGGCTCCAACTCATGAGATAACTGCAAATTTAGTTATGATGATCGACTTTTGTCTTAATCCTCGTCCTCCTCCTCCTTTTCTAACTTAAAGAAAGCAATTAAACATGTTAAAATAATTTTGCAATCATCAAAATCATTCTCTCCACAAATTGTCACACTGGTAGAGGTGGGGTGGCAATTCATTGCAAGGCCGGACTTGAATAAGTCAGAGATTTATCAGGGAAACAGTACACGACACAAGTGAGCTAATTCAAAGACAACACAAATTGGCACACTTTCACTAATGTTCAATTGAAAAAAATCTCTTTGCAATCACCATTTGGTGTTCCGCTGAATAAGGAGGCAATGCCCCTTTTCCACAGAAATATGACGGGTTCAAATTCGCCGTGGAAACATGGAAAATAACGTGTGAGTGACGGTAATGGACCTTTATAAAATTTGTGAACAAAAGGTAGAACAAATTAGACAAGGAAAAGTGGTCTGAACGTGAGAAATAATGTCTATATTTGTCATCAAATGCGGGGGTCTTTTCCTCAAACAGCGGGGATGACTTGCTGGGAAAATTTGTATGAATGCATACCAGTAAGAAGTCTTCAGGATCTAACACAGCTTCTAGAAAGTATAGAAGTTGGGCTAGGTTCAAGGTATGCCAAAGGTACGTCAGTCGATTGATTCAATATCACAAAGAAAATAAAATATTTATAATTAGAATCGCAAATTAAAGAAAAGGAACGAGAGAAAGAATTTGCGTCCTGCGTTGCCCTACCCTGACCGAGACAATTTTCCCCGTGAAAGCGCAAGGCGGGGCAATTCATAGGACAGGACGGGTTAATATATCAGATACCCTACTATATGAAGATTTAATTATGATATCATATACCTATTATAATTTGTCGCACACTTAATAGTAAAAAAACGTATATGTTATTAAGTGAATACAAACGCATTCATATAAATAGGTAGAGTTAAGCTCGTGAGATTGTGATTCTTTTAATGATTATGGAATATAAACAAGTTTAAAACAGAAAAAAAAAATTATGGAAAAAATAATTCTTCTAATAATTCATAACTATTGTGAAAATTTTAACAATTATATATTAAAATTCACAGGGAATGATCCCCCATCGTGCGGACTCCTATCTCCTATATACATGTGCGTGAGTTGGGGCGGGGTGTGATCATTGAAGAGGATGGATTAAGATGATGAAAATGCACATGTAGAACGCTGGATTAGATGTTTCTTGTAAACACTATTTATTCCCCATCAATTTAAGAACAATTATTGTACTTGAAACAAGCAAGTAGAAAAAATTAAGTATGTTTAATGTCAAAATTTATACATCCTCAAGAATTTGGATCGTTGAGCATCAAATAAAATTCCAATTTCAAAGGCACGTAATCTCCACATAATATTTTGACCAAAAAACAAATCTACAAACAATACAGTTTTTATTTTTCATTTAGACTTTGTTAAATACTTCATTTGAAAGTATATGTTGAATGTGATTGTGAATTATTATAAGAATCGGTTATGACCTGGATAAAATATAGTCTTCCGGTTGATAATCAAAAGATTATTTAGGTTGTAGTAAGAAGTATAGTGCAATTGTTTATCAGCACTGCAAACAAATATTGTAATAGTAAAATAAAAATATATGTCATTAAGTGAATAATTTGCAAAAAGAAGAAGAAGCTAATAATACAAACACATTAATATAGTAAGTAGAGCTAAGCTCACGAGACTGTAATTCTTTTTGTAATTATAAAGTATGAACAAGTTTAAAGTAGAATATTTAATAATTATTATGGAAATTTTAAAAATTATATCTTCAAATTTAAGGAAAAATAAATGAAATTTTTTCCCTCTTGAGTCTCGGTGCCTTGTTCCCTTGAAGACGTGCCTCACCTTGCCCCACACATAATTTATATGCCCGGTACATGTGATCAATTGGGTCACGTGAATCTCATATGGAACTTGAGTCAAAAAAAAAACTTCACATGGAACTCACATGATTTTGTATCTGGGTCTACTGCACCTGATTTAGGTGTGTCTAGCTCCAACATTACTCTAAACCATTGCTTGGTTTCATGCATGTGGAATTAGATTAGTCTATGAATAGAAATCCTGTTGCAAGTTGAATGTGTTTGGAAAGAAGATCAAATTCTGGAAATGGATTACCTGTGAAGTTAGATTCCTCAAGAAATGTGGAATTGGGTTTCCCAGTATTACCTAGTATTGGGATAGCAATTTCACTTCTCTATCGCCAAAAAAAAAAAAAAAATCAAATCCGCCACCACCACCCAATCACCATCGCTGTTGTCGCCACCACCGTCGTCCCCACAGGCTTCGTCGTTCTTCCCTCGTCGCACAAAAAGTGTTGAACTCTCTCTCTCTCTCTCTCTCTCTCTCTCTCTCTCTCTCTCTCTCTCTGTCTGAAACAACTGAGCAGAGACCATCACCGCGGCAATGGAGGTTGGGGGACTCACTCGATTTTTTCATGGATCTGAGTCTTAATTTCAATTAATAGTTCCCTCCATGTTTTCTAATTTGATAATAATCGAAATCATGCATGATTTTGAGAGAAAATCCAAATGGTTTAAAATTGTGGCGATTAAAAGCCGCCGCCAACACTTGCACTCATTTCGAATTTGATTGCGCTTTTTGAAGCACTTAAAACTTGATTGCATTTCATAAAAAGCATTTAGGATTTTTAATGTAATTTTCCTTTTCATGTTTACCACATGTGCAAAGTAATCCCAATTGGTAGAATTAATGATGATCAGCTTTTGTCTTAATCCTCCTCCATCTTCTTCTGTTGCAACTTAAATAAGGCATTAAACAATGATCATCTCTCCGCAATTTGTCACACTCATAGAGGTAGGGGTGGTAATTCATAGTTAGAATGACCTTGAACAAGTTAGAGATTTATTGAGAAAAATCCTACACGGTATGACTAAGTTAATTTGAAGATGATACAAATTGACACATCTCAACTATTATTTAATTGAAAAAAACTTTTTGAAATTTTAGACTTGATCACGCGAATTGTCAACCCTAATTAAAGTGTGAAAAAGTCAAGCGTTTTGTCTACGATGCTACGAGCAATAAGGACATAAAGATCCTTTCCACAGAAATATGACGGGTTGAAATTCGAGGTGGGAATGTGGAAAATAATGTATATGGAGTGTCCAATGATGAATGGCTTCGTGGTCTTTTCCCCAAATAGGAACAGGAGTTTCCATGGGAGGTCAATCAATGGCGCATCAGCTCGTAGGAGAACCTCTCAGCGATCCGAGTTGTCGATCGCAACCGACCGTACGGGAGGGTTGACTTACCGGGAAAGAGGTATGAATGCATCCAAGACAGCAGAATTCTCCAGGGTGTACATAGCTTATAAAAATCCAGCCCTGAGAAGCTGTTCAATATACAACTCCAGCTCCTCTGTCAACACATATCACTTTACTCATTCCTTCTTGCTCTCTCTTAGCGAATTAGTACCCAGATTTATGCTCATAAAATGGGATGTGCACAACTCTGTTGTTCTTGTCTTCCTTTCGCTGCCCTTCTCATGTTGTGCTTCGGTGGAGTCGTTTCCGCTATTAAAGATACAGATAGGCTTGCATTGCTTGTAATCAAGGCCAAAATAACTAGTGACCCTTTTGGGTCTCTTAACTCGTGGAACGACAGCATCGATTTCTGCCAATGGTACGGGGTTACATGCAGTCATCGACACCTCAGGGTCACTGTGCTAAACCTCCATTCCCAAGGACTCTCGGGACCCATCTCACCTCACATTGGGAACCTCAGCTCCTTAAGAGAAGTGTGGCTCCAAAACAATAGCTTCGGTCCTGAAATCCCTCCCCAAATTGGCCGGTTGCGTCGGCTCCAAATCTTGTGCTTATCCAATAATTCACTTACTGGCGAGATTCCTAGGAATATATCAAGTTGCTCGAAACCTTGTATTTCTCCGCCTTGAGTACAACCAGTTGGCCGGAGTAATTCCAATGGAGCTAGCCTCCATGTCAAATCTTCAAATGGTCAGCTTATCTACGAACCAATTAACTGGCAGCGTCCCTTCTTTCGTAGGGAGCTTATCATCCCTGCAATGGATTTTTTGTAACCAAAATGGTTTAACTGGGATTATTCCCCAATCTCTAGATGGACTAACCAAACTAAAAGGGTTCGCCTTTGGAAGCAACGGGCTTCGGGTACCATTCTGCCTTCAGTCTTCAACTTGTCTTCGCTGACTGGAATCAATGTACCTATGAACCAGATGCACGGCAATTTTCCTGAAGATATAGGATCCACTCTACCAAACCTTCAAGTTCTGAGCATATCTTTTAACCAGTTTGCTAGATCAATTCCTTTGTCGACATCCAATGCCACAAATCTAAGTTTTCTCGCACTTGGAGGCAATGAGTTCTCCAGAAAGGTCCCTTCATTGGCAAATCTCCGTAACCTTGAGTTGGTTACCTTATTCACTAATTATCTTGGCAGTGGAGGGTCCGATGCATATGAACTGAGCTTCGTTTGCTCCCTAACAAATGCAACTAACTTGGAGCTATTAGAGATGAATGCAAATAGATTTGGTGGGACGCTTCCAATATGCATTGGTAATTTCTCCACTAGTTTAACAATTATGGGAGTAGGCCAGAATCTGACATCGGGTGAAATCCCGAGAGAGATTGGTAATCTTGTGACCGTGCAAAGATTACACCTGGGAGACAACCTTCTTTAGGGTCTAATCCCGTCAGATTTAGGAAACCTTTTGAACCTTGCAGCACTTGTCTTGTCAGGCAATAATCTATCTGGCATAATCCCATCCTCTTTGCAAAATCTACAGAGATTGATCGTTTTATATCTTTTAGAAAATAACTTCAATGGGCCGATTCCTTCGTACCTATAGCGGTACCAGACCTTGACAAGACTAGATCTTTCTAGTAACAATCTTATTGGTCCCGTAATATTCCCCGAGGCTGGGAGCCTCATCTATTTGAATTTGTCTCGGAACCATCTGAGTGGAGTCCTTCCAATGGAAATAGGGAACTTGAAACATTTGGACGAGTTCGATGTCTCGGGAAATATTCTGAAAGGTGAAATCCCGAGCAGTCTAGGCAATTGTGATGCACTGAGAGTACTAAGAATGCAAGATAACCTCTTCCATGGATCCATTCCTCAACCAATTTGCTCATTAAGAAGCATTGAGGAACTAGACCTTTTGAAAAACAATTTCGATACTGAAATTCCAAAGTTCTTAGAGACATTTCAGTTTTTGGAAAAGTTGAATTTATCTTACAATCATTTGGAAGGCCCGCTACCCACCCAAGGAGTTTTTTGGAATGTGAGTGCGACTTTTGTCTTTGGAAATGAAAAGCTATGAGGAGGAATGCCTGAATTTAAGCTCCTTGAGTGCATCTCTCGAAACTCCAAAAGCAGAGGATGAGTCCATAAGTTGAAACTCACCATAGCCATTGTTTTTGGTCTTCTCGGAAGAACTCTCATTGTCACTTTCCTATATCTATGTTGGTTAAAGCAGAAAAAAAAATGAGCCGATTTCAAGCTCCTGAGATGATTCATTACTGAATCTGTCTTATGGAACACTTCTAAAAGCAACCGATGATTTTTCTTCGACTAATCTAATTGGGACTGGAAGTTTTGGGTCTGTCTATAGGGGGCTGCTCAAGGAGAATGGAAATCTCATTGCGGTGAAGGTGCTTAATTTAATGCGGCATGGTGCTCTCAAGAGCTTCAAAGTTGAGTGCGAGACTTTAAAGCATATAAAACACAAAAATCTTGTGAAAATCTTGACCGCGTGCTCAAGCATTGATTATAAAGGTGAGGAGTATAAGGCTTTAGTTTACGAGTTCATGGTCAATGGCAGCCTAGAAGAGTGGCTGCACCCAAATTCAACTCCAAATGATGCAGATGGGCACTCGAAGAAATTGAGTCTCGTCCAAAGGATAAACGTTTCCATTGATGTTGCTTATGCATTAGATTATCTCCATAATCAATGCGAAAGCCCAATAATTCATTGTGATTTAAAGCCAAGCAATGTCCTTTTAGATGCTGACATGGTAGGACATGTTGGTGACTTTGGGTTGGCGAAGATTGTCCTCGAATTCACATCTGACACTAGAGCAAACATGAGTTCTGCTGGTTTAAGAGGAACAATTGATTATGCCACTTCCGGTAAACATCTCCAACCCACACCCCCCCCCAAAAGAAAGCTTAGAGACTAGTGTTTTTGTGAATTCAAATTCTTGTTTTTGGCATTTCTTACGTCACGGCACGTGTAAACTGCAAAATATGCTAATGGAAGCCAGGTCTCATGAGAAGGTGATGTCTATAGTTACGGCATACTCCTGTTAGAGATGTTCAAGGGATTAAGTCCCACTAGCAATATATTCATAGAGAATTTGAATCTTCGTAATTACGTCGCTGAAGCTCTGCCCCAACGAGCTATGGAGAATACCCATCCTGTGCTGCTTCACGAAGGAGAGAGCTACAACAGTTCCAAAGATTCGCTTCACGAAAGAAAACTCATGCTTCAAGAATGTTTGGAAACAATATATCGTATTGGACTCGCTTGCTTTGTGCTGGAGCCTAGAAGACGGATGAGCATCGACAAAGTTGCAACCCAACTGCATTTGATCAGGGAGAAACTTTTTGCCGCTTCTTTACTTGGACGGATGAGACACAGATAGATGAGATCAAAAGTAGCAAGTTATTCATTTCCTTATAATGAATCTCTCTAGTGCTATTTGAGTATGAAAAGGAAAGGATGAATATATGACTTTCCTAATTTACTTACGAATCTAAGAAACGATCGTCCCCATATTCCTACTTTCCACATCCGATGCATCGATTAATCTAAGAAAGGATCAGCCCATCAATTCACGCTTTCTACCATTTTTTTTGTCAGAATAGCATCTTCTCATTCACACCAAATTTTGTTTATCCCCACACTTTTATGTCAAACTCGCGAGATTTCCAATAAACCCACATATTCTTAGCCCTTATACCACATATGTAAGATTTTTTCGTAAAATCAAATAGATAATAAGATACTAAAGAGCAGAGCGTCGGATGCATAGCTTATATTGATTTGAAAGCGATTTACAGATGAATAACCAACCTAAGAGGGAAATAAAAAATCTGACTTGGAAACTTTTCAATGTAGGAATTACACGTCCATCTTTCGATCAATGTACATTTAAACTTGTGATTCAACATCCAATCTTGGGCCTGACATGCAGGAGAACGATACATCACCGTACTACAAAACATGCATAATTCTTTACTTCCCATGCATCGATTAGTGATTTACTACAAAAATATGCATAAAACTTAGAGATGCAAAATTAGATTTGCTAGAATTTGAGATTTGTTAAGGTGATCATAAAAGAAAATTACTAGATAAAGCTCACACGTGATTAGTCCACATGGTTCAACCTCACGTGAGCTTTACCCACTTAGACATTTATTACCAAAATATAAATAATTCTTTTGCTTCTTTTACATTGATTAGAGATTTATAATTAAAATATGCATAAGAACTAGAGATGCATAATTAGAGATTTGCTAGGATTAGAGATTTATTAAAGTAAGCATCAAAAGAAAATTAACAAATAAAGCTTGCAAATGAGCGTGCCACGTGACTCAATCTCACATGAGACATACATATGTGGTGATGGTTGAAGAGATGGACTAGATGTTGAAAATGCACATGGTCAGATCTGGATTAGATGTTTCTTAATTGAGGGCTTGGACTCCCCTTAATGTAAACCCTATTTGTTCCCCATCAATTTAAGAACAATTATTTTACCTTAAAAAAGCATAAAGAAAAAAAAAATATAATTTAATATCAAATTCATACGTCTTCACAAATTTGGAACGATCAGCATTAAATAAAAGTCAAATTTCAAAGCCAAGCAAGCTCCAAAAAATAAAATAAAATAATATAGACTTTGTTAAATACTTCATCGAGAAGTGTTTGTCGAACGCATATGTTAAAAATAAAAAATCAAAATTGCTTATCGAATGGATGGAATATTCACCCCACGATGGGTGACTCGGTGACGGCCAACATTTATTGCCACTGGTGGTTAAAAGGATATTTTCAAGAGGAAGACAATATGAGAAGAAGTTAATTGATGGAAAAAAAGAAAGAAAGAGCAATAGAACGACTTAAGAGACTAGACTGACGTGAGGTGGACAAACAAGAATAGGATATAGCGATAGTGTTAGTGTTCAATCAACTGATAGGAAATGCGAAATGACTTCGATTGTGAAAGTAAAATGGAGAACTGCTTGGATGCATGAATGGTTTTAAGCTTGGACCTTTACACTTCATGATGTGAGTTATTTCAATCAAAGGAAAGGAATGGGATGAGCAAGAGAAAGAATATGCACCACGCGATGCCCTGCCTATACGGGACAATTTTCCTCTTGGAGTGTAGGGCGGGGAAATTCATGAGACGGGGACAGGATTCCGCCAGTTTATTGCCATTGGTGGTTAAAAGGATATTTTCAAGAGGAAGACAATATGAGAAGAAGTTAATTGATGGAAAAAAGAAAGAAAGAGCAATAGAAAGAGCAAGAGAAACGGATGCATGAATGGTTTTAAGCTTGGACCTTTACACTTCATAATGCGAGTTATTTCAATCAAAGGAAAGGAATGGGAGGACCAAGAGAAAGAATATGCACCACGCGATGCCCTACCTATACTGGACAATTTTCCTTTTGGAGTGTAGGGCGGGGAAATTCATGAGACGGGGACAGGATTCCGCCAGTTTATTGCCATTGGTGGTTAAAAGGATATTTTCAAGAGGAAGACAATATGAGAAGAAGTTAATTGATGGAAAAAAGAAAGAAAGAGCAATAGAAAGAGCAAGATAAAGACTTAAGAGACTAGACTGACGTGAGGTGGACAAACACGAATAAGATATAGCGACAGTGTTAGTGTTCAATCAACTGACAGGAAAGGCGAAATGACTTCGATTGTGAAAGTAAAATGGAGGACCGCTTGGATGCATGAATGGTTTTAAGCTTGGACCTTTACACTTCATAATGCGAGTTATTTCAATCAAAGGAAAGGAATGGGAGGACCAAGAGAAAGAATATGCACCACGCGATGCCCTGCCTCTACGGGACAATTTTCCTCTTGGAGTGTAGGGCGGGGAAATTCATGAGACGGGGATAGGATTTCGCCAGTTTATTGCCATTGGTGGTTAAAAGGATATTTTCAAGAGGAAGACAATATGAGAAGAAGTTAATTGATGGAAAAAAGAAAAAAAGAGCAATAGAAAGAGCAAGATAAAGACTTAAGACACTAGTCTGACGTGAGGTGGACAAACAAGGATACGATATAGCGAAAGTGTTAATGTTCAGTCAACTAAAAGGAAAGGCGAAATGACTTCGATTGTGAAAGTAAAATGGAGGACCAATTGGATGCATGAATGGTATTAAGCTTGGACCTTTACACTGCATAATGCGAGTTATTTCAATCAAAGGAAAGGAATGGGAGGAGCAAGAGAAAGAATATGCACCCCGCGATGCCTTGCCGTACGGGACAATTTTCCCCTTGGCGTGCAGGGCGGGGCAACTCATGAGACGGGGATAGGAGTCCTCTAGCGGCGGCCACGGACAATATCATTTTAACCACCAATGGCAATAGATGTTGGCATGCGTAAATTGCAAAATATGCTAACAGAAGCTAGGTCTCAAGAGAAAGTCATGTCTACAATTACGGCATCCTCCTATTAGAGATGTTCACGGGATTAAGTCTCACTAGAGACATGTTCAGAAATAATTTGAATATTCATAATTATGTTGCTGAGACTCTTCCCCAACGAGCTATGGAGATTACCAATCCCGTGCTACTTCAAGAAGGAGGCAGCCCCAACAGTTCCCAAGATTCGCTTCACGATAGAAATCGCATATTTTCAGGAATGTTTGGAAACAATATATCGTATTGGACTCGCGTGTCTGCAGAGTAGCCTAGAAGATGCATGAGAATCGACAAAATTGCAACCCAGCTACACTCGATCAGGAAGAAACTTTTTGCCGCTTCTTTACTTGGATGGATGAGACACGAATAGATAACATTGAAGGCAGCAAGTTCTTTATTTCCTCCGGTGAATCTCTCTTGTGCTATTTGAGTATGAAAAGGCAAGGATGATTATCTGACTTTCCTAATTTCCTTGTGAATCTAAGAAAAAATCGTCCCCATATTCCTACTTTCCACATCCGATGCATCGATTCATCAAAGAAAAGGATCAGCCCATCAATTCACGCTTTCTGCCAATTTTTTGTCAGAATAGCATCTTCTCATTCCCACTAAATTTTGTTTATCCCCATATTTTTATGTCTAACTCAAGATTTCTAATAAACCCGCATATTCTTAGCCCTGATACCACATAGGTAAGATTTTTCATAAAATCAAATAGATAATAAGATACTAAAGAACAGAGCGTCGGATACATAGCTTATATTGATTTGAGAGCGATTTACAAATGAATAACCGACCTAAGGGGAAATAAAAAAAGCTGACTTGGAAACTTTTCAATGTAGGAATTACAGGTTCATCTTTTGATTAATATACATTTAGGCTCCATTCGTTTCATGGAAAATAACTTCCAAGAAAATATTTTTTGGATTTTTCGATATTCGTTTCACGAAAAATAGACTAGTCATGAAAAACATTTTCCCTCAATGGACAAAACACCTTCAAAAGTGAGGAAAATGTTTTCCACTTTTTGAAAAGAGGAAAACATTTTCCCCCCTCCTTCTTTCATCATTCATTATAATTATTTTATTTTCTTTTTTGAAAATTCTAATTTTTTATTTTCTTTTTTTCTTTTTTTTTGGTCTTTTCTAGCTTCTTCTCCAGCTGGTTGTTGGCCATGGCAGCAGCTAGTGACCAGCCACAGGCGAGCTCGAGTCTCGCCACAGGCCAGCAAGGCTCGACCTCACCAAAATCAACCTCGGGCAGGGCCTGAGCCTCGCCCAGCTCATCGGATTTGGCGAGACTCGAGCTCGCCGGCCTCACCACCGGCCAGTGAGACTCGAGCTCGTCGACCGAGGAAGAAGAAGAAGGAAAAAAAAGAAAAAAAAAGAAAAGAAAAAATATTTTTAAAAAATAAAAATTTATTAAAAGTAGTGCAAGGAGGAAATTCTTTTCCATACCGAACAACAGAAAATATTTTTTAAGACTTTTTCAATTTTCAGCCAAATACCGGAAAATTGTGCCATTTTCAAGGAAAATAGCTTCCTGAAAAATATATTCTAGAAATGTAACATTTTCCGCAAAACGTACGGAGCCTTAAACTTGTGATTCAACATCCAATCTTGGGCTTGAGTCGCCTGACATGCAGGAGAACGATATATCACCGTACTACAAAATATGCATAATTATTAACTTCTCGTACATCAATTAGTGATTTATTACTAAAATATACAGAAAACTTAGAGATGCAAAATTAGATTTGCTAGAATTAAAGATTGGCTAAAGTGATCACAAAAGCAAATTACTAGATAAAGCGCGCACGTGATTATACCACGTGGTTCAATCTCCCCTGAGCTTTACCCACTTTTATATACATATATATACTTAGACATTTATTACTAAAATATGCATAATTCTTTTGCTTCTTTTACATCGATTAGAGATTTGTCATTAAAATATGCATAAGAACTAGAGACGCAAAATTAGAGGTTTGCTAGGATTAGAGATTTATGAAAGTAACCATCAAAAGTAAATTAATGAACAAAGCTTGCATATGAGCATGCCACGTGACTCAACCTCGCACGAGACATATGTATGTGGTGATGGTTGAAGAGATGGATTAGACATTGAAATGGCACATGGTGAGATCTGGATTAGATGTTTCTTAATTGAGGGCTTGGACTCCCCTTAATGTAAACCCTATTTGTTCCCCATCAATTTAAGAACAATTATTTTACCTTCAGAAAGCATAAAGAAAAAATATATATGATTTAATATCAAATCCATACGTCTTTACAAATTTGGAAAGATCGGCATTAAGTAAAAGTTAAATTTCAAAGCCAAGCAAGCTCCAAAAAATAAAACAAAATTATATAGACTTTGTCAAATACTTTATCGAGAAGTGTTTGTTGAACGCGTATGTCAAAAATAAAAAATAAAAATTGCTTATCAAATGGATAGAATATTCACCCCACGATGGGTGACTCGTCGACAGCCAACATTTATTGCCATTGGTGGTTAAAAGGATATTTTCAAAAGGAAGACAATACGAGAAGAAGTTAATTGATGGAGAAAATAAAAATAAAAATGCAATAGAAAGAGCAAGATAAAGACTTAAGAGACTAGTCGAACGTGAGGTGGACAAACAAGGATAAGATATAGCGAAAGTGTTAATGTTTAGTCAATTAAAAGGAAAGACGAAATGACTTTGATTGTGAAAGTAAAATAGAGGACTGCTTGGATGCATGAATGGTCTTAAGCTTGGACCTTTATACTTCATAATGCGAGTTATTTCAATCAAAGGAAAGGAATGGGAGGACCAAGAGAAATAATATGCACCACACGATGCCCCGCCTATATGGGACAATTTTCCTCTTGGAGTGCAGGGCGGGGAAATTCATGAGATGGGGACAGGAATCCTCCAGTTTATTGCTATTGGTGGTTAAAAGGATATTTTCAAAAGGAAGACAATATGAGAAGAAGTTAATTGATGGAAAAAAGAAAAAAAGAGCAATAGAAAGAGCAAGATAAAGACTTAAGAGACTAGTCTAACGTGAGGTGGACAAACAAGGATAAGATATAGCGAAAGCGTTAATGTTTAGTCAATTAAAAGGAAAGGCGAAATGACTTTGATTGTGAAAGTAAAATAGAAGACTGCTTGGATGCATGAATGGTCTTAAGCTTGGACCTTTATACTTCATAATGCGAGTTATTTCAATCAAAGGAAAGGAATGGGAGGACCTAGAGAAAGAATATGCACCACACGATGCCCCGCCTATATGGGACAATTTTCCTCTTGGAGTGCAGGGCGGGGAAATTCATGAGATGGGGACAGGAATCCTCCAGTTTATTGCTATTGGTGGTTAAAAGGATATTTTCAAAAGGAAGACAATATGAGAAGAAGTTAATTGATGGAAAAAAGAAAAAAAGAGCAATAGAAAGAGAAAGATAAAGACTTAAGAGACTAGTCTAACGTGAGGTGGACAAACAAGGATAAGATATAGCGAAAGCGTTAATGTTTAGTCAATTAAAAGGAAAGGCGAAATGACTTTGATTGTGAAAGTAAAATAGAAGACTGCTTGGATGCATGAATGGTCTTAAGCTTGGACCTTTATACTTCATAATGCGAGTTATTTCAATCAAAGGAAAGGAATGGGAGGACCTAGAGAAAGAATATGCACCACACGATGCCCCGCCTATATGGGACAATTTTCCTCTTGGAGTGCAGGGCGGGGAAATTCATGAGATGGGGACAGGAATCCTCCAGTTTATTGCTATTGGTGGTTAAAAGGATATTTTCAAAAGGAAGACAATATGAGAAGAAGTTAATTGATGGAAAAAAGAAAAAAAGAGCAATAGAAAGAGAAAGATAAAGACTTAAGAGACTAGTCTAACGTGAGGTGGACAAACAAGGATAAGATATAGCGAAAGCGTTAATGTTTAGTCAATTAAAAGGAAAGGCGAAATGACTTTGATTGTGAAAGTAAAATAGAGGACTGCTTGGATGCATGAATGGTCTTAAGCTTGGACCTTTATACTTCATAATGCGAGTTATTTCAATCAAAGGAAAGGAATGGGAGGACCAAGAGAAAGAATATGCACCACACGATGCCCCACCTATATGGGACAATTTTCCTCTTGGAGTGCAGGGCGGGGAAATTCATGAGATGGGGACAGGAATCCTCCAGTTTATTGCTATTGGTGGTTAAAAGGATATTTTCAAGAGGAAGACAATATGAGAAGAAGTTAATTGATGGAAAAAAGAAAAAAAGAGCAATAGAAAGAGCAAGATAAAGACTTAAGAGACTAGTCTAATGTGAGGTGGACAAACAAGGATAAGATATAGCGAAAGCGTTAATGTTTAGTCAATTAAAAGGAAAGGCGAAATGACTTTGATTGTGAAAGTAAAATAGAGGACCGTTTGGATGCATGAATGGTCTTAAGCTTGGACCTTTACACTTCATAATGCGAGTTATTTTAATCAAAGGAAAGGAATGGGAGGACCAAGAGAAAGAATATGCGCCCCGCGATGCCCCACCTTTACGGGACAATTTTCCTCTAGGAGTGTAGGGCGGGGAAATTCATGAGACAGGGACAGGAGTCCTCTAGTGGCGGCCTCCAGCAATATCCTTTTAACCACCAATGGCAATAAATGTTGGTTGTCAACGAGTCACCCATCCAGAACAAGTTACTTGAGGAGGAAGGACATGGAAAATCAGCCACAATTTCTATTGCGGAAGCCCAGCGATCAAACAATAAAATTAACAGAATAAGAAAATAAATCAGACATCAGATTTACGCGGTTCAATCGTGATGACCTATGTCCACGAGGAGAGCAATACGAAATTCCACTATAGATCAAGCGATACGACGGAGATTACAACTACACTCGAGTCACTCAAACACTCTAAAAATTTTTCAAGTTTCAATTACATCCAATAACTCACACTGTGTTTTGGCCCATAATTCTTCATGAAATAATCTCCCAATCTCGTAAAGAAATTATACACAAATCTCATCACAAGATTTACTCAGCTTGAACACTGAATTATAGATGTAGTTGCACGAACGAAACCAATGCCAAGCGTTCGCAAGAAAAACGGCACTTCAAAGACCTCACGTACAGGGGCGTTACTTCAAGGTTTCATAGACTGCACAAAGACCACGCTGCCTTTTATCAACAACGGCGTATCAGGACTCCTCTGTCCAAAAATTTATATGTGTATAAACGGAAGCCCCTTCTTCTTTGCCGACTTCATCAAGGAAAGATAATCCTCATCTTTTTATTTCTTTCTTTTTCTGACCAATCAACAAATCCACGTAAGCCCACTTTCCATGGTCAAAGTCCAACAAATACTTTTGGACTTATTCATGAAAATAAGAAGCCAGGGTCCACGCGAAAATTGATTTCCGTATATTCCTAACGGAGTCCAAGTCAGACTTTCCCGTTTGACGCCCAAGACTTGATAAAATTGATGTCCGTGTATTTCCTCCATGCAGTAAATTTCCTTCATTCTTTTTTTCTTGAAATTTAAATTTTCACTTCAAACTCAAACTCGAGACATATTTTTAATAATTTCTCACTTAAACTTGAAGCGTAGGGCAGGGCAATTCATGGGACAGGGACAGGAGTTGTCCAGCGTTTGCCACACGCAATACATTTTAACCACGATTGGCCGCAGATGTTGGCTGGTGACTAGTCACCCTTCTTGGAGAAGTTGCTTCAGGAAGAAGGAGAAGGATAAAATAAAGAAATGAAAACAATTAAAAGAAAAGGAAAAGACAAAAACACGTCGACGATTAAAATCAAAGGTAATAATACGTTTTTCCCCAAAATGGAATAAATTTTAATTGTAATTTTACCTTTCAAATTAAAAGAATATCTTACACTATATCCACATACATTTACCAGCTAATTAGAGACGATGGGACATAATAATAAAAATATCATTATTTCAAAGGCTATTATGCACCAATCTTTAACAAATTGAAAACAAATACTGATTAATGACATCTCACATATAACATTCGGCATAAAAGTTAAATGAATAACATGTTTTGCTATTAAGAAGTTGTTTGGTATAACTTTCCCACAATACCTTAGCTATGAATAAAGGGGTTGTAACTTTTATGAGGTGGAAATTCCTTATAATTGCAGTTCCTCCAAAACCATATAAATTTATATCGGCTTTTGGGAGGAAACTTCATCCGATTTTAAGATGTTGCAACTTTAAAATATGTATTATCAAGTATGTAAATAACAATGCGCTTCACAATGCAGCTAAACACAATAGAGCTATGTTCAATCACAGCTATATCAAACGGGCTCTAGTAGCCCATTACCCATTCATGCCATGAAAATGAGACAAATAGAATGATTTCAAGCATCAATTTTAAGATGGATCACACAATTATTGCACCAATGGTATACATTTACACTTGCAATTTGACTTATAACCCAAGGCCTGACATAGAACTATAATTCATCATCCAAAGATCAAAACAAAACTAGGACGAGTTTCAAAATAGTCACCCCCTAAATGTGGGCGGAAAAATTGTCCAAAAACTATTAAACTATTACATTTTTGCTAATTCAATCTTAAACCTTGTAATTGTGCCAATTAAGTTATAAACTTTTTTACTTTTGCCAATTGAGTTCTTCAGGCCAATTTTGGCCAGAAATTGCCGACATGGGTGCCGGCTGTCCTATGTTGTGACATTCTGAAAATCGGCCCACTTGGGATTTATAAAATAGATGATTTTATGGGCGTGCTTGTAGTTAGATCTCGCCCAGAACTGATCACTCTTGGGATACTAACCGTTAGAGAAAGCCTAATTAGGAATTTAAATTCGCACGACCAAACAAACTCGATCGTGAACCGACTTTCGACCATCAAAATTATCGATGTGGAATTTTGAGCCAGTGTAGGCCGATCCAAAGATAGTTAGGGATCAGTTGGCCGCTATATTACGAGTGGATCGCAGGTGATTTCGCTTGACCACGAAATGAATTGACGAATGACCCCAAACCTATACTAAACGATCATGCCCATCGGAATTAGCAATCGATCCTCATGATTAAGTGATAATCGCGATCGTCACGACTCGAGTGAACTTAAATGTGGCTTGATTTAGTATTGGCCACAGGTTAAATGTGTGAATTTCCCCAAAAGCCACCCATTAGTTCGAGATACGCTCAAGTTACGTTAATCAAATTTAATCATTAATTAGATATCAAGTTTGGGCATCGGAAATTATGAAGGTCACGACAGGATAATTGGACGATGTTGTCATTAGCTCGGTCAGTCTCAAATTTGTCCGGATTCTTCAGAAAATTCGAATTTCGGCGAGAAATGAAAAATGACCGTTTTACCTTTGGGATTTTGTTAAGGCCAAGTATAATGGGAGAGGGGCATTTTGGTCATTTCACACGTACTTTAGAAAAAGAAATTTTTGGATAATTTTGCCCTTGGAAATTTTGTGAAATTCTAATTTTGCCCCGGAATATTTTTGGTAAGGATTAATCTTGGCCGTCGATCTTAGGATAAGATTGAATCGTGACCGTTGATTTGAAATTAGACAGGAGAGTAGGATGGTCATTTCCTAGGGTATTAGACACCAATTATTGGTGTAATTAAGCCTATTTTTATCTCTCTCTCTCTCCCTCTCATTTTTTCCTCACGCCATTCTCTCTCCCTCACTCTCCCTCCCGGCCAAGCCTCCTCCTCCTCCCACCATGAAGTGGCCAGCCGGCCACACCCATCGCCGCCGTACAACCGCCGAGCCGGATCACCGCCATCCGCCCGTGAAGCCGCATCCTCGCCACACCACCGCCTCACCGTCCCTCTCTCCCCTGTTTTTCCCTCACCGAAACCACCACCAACATCCTCATTCGGTTTTGTCCAGCCGCGGAAAGCCAGCAGCCAATCGCCGCCGCTCGTGACCGCCGATGAGTTGCCGCTAACCCTTACCGCTTGTCGCCGCTGCCGCTGCCGTTTGCTCTCTGTCTAGCCACCGTAGAGGCCTCAATTTCGCGTAGGAATTACAAGTAAGTGATATCCTAACCCTCGCCTAGGATAAAGGATATTTTCGGGTTAGTTCGGGGCCATTTTAACGAGTTTTAGGGGTTAATCGTGGATTAATGGTTGGACTGATTTGGTTGAGTAGTTTGGATGAAATTGTGATAGTTTTTGAGGTGGAATTGAGGTTAGAATTGATTGGTTAGGTAACCGGAATGATTCCGAGTGATTATTGTGGCTTATTACGTGAAAAATGGGCCTAAATGTGCCGTTATGGTGATTTGCTGTGGTGGCCGAATTACTGTTCATTCTGTGGCCGAGTTTGTGCATATTGGTGATTAAAATATAGTACGTGCTGGTTTGGGGGTTGTCGGTAGGAGTACGACGCCCGTGAATGGTGAAATTCGGCTTAAAATGCAAAAACCCGAGTGAATTGTACACGTGCGAATTTAATTGGATTGGCTGGTTTGTGGTGATTGTTATGGCTGGAAATAGACATGGAAATATTGAATTTATGCCCATAATTGTGGCTGTGATTGTGGGTCCATTAGCGACCTTGCATGCTCATTAAATTGTGAAAAAATTGTTGGAAATGTGGCCTCGTTATATGCGTGTATGGGCTGGATTGAATTGGCTGGAAATTGGCCATGTTTGTGTGATAATTGAGCATGTTCGCATGAGGTTCAAGCGTGTGGATGGGTGAGAAAGTTATGTGATATGTCATGCGTATGGTCACGAAAGTCCCTAAGGCATGTACTGTAACGCGGGGCAGTGAGCCGTCCTGAGGCGTGTACTTTAACACGGGACGATGCCCGGTATTATCGGAAGACTGCAAACCTAAGGCGTGTACTTGAAAGCGGATTGTGTCGTAGGTGGTGGATATTGAGCCTGAGGCGTGTATTGTAACGTGGGCAAGAGACATAGCCTGAGGCATGTACTGTAACGCGGGCTAAGAAGTGTTGTGAAATTGAGATGGTCGCATGTGGACCGTAGATTGACAGTGGACTTGAGGCGTGTACTGTAACACGGGTCGCTGGCAAGTCGAATGAAAGTGATATGATGGTGCATGAATGAGTGTGTGTGAAATGTCAAGCTTGGAAATGACGTACATTCGACTTTGTTTGTGGGCATGGAAATTTATTTGGAATGTGCATGTGGTTGGAATTTGTGTTATGATGGCTAACGTGCAGATTGTACACATTGAAAGCCCAGGTAAGTGCAATTGTGTGCTTGTTATGTGGTTGTTGAGTGTTAGTGTGTTTGACTTATCTGGAGGTACGTGTTAGCCTAGGTGGGGTTTAGGATGTGTACTTGCTGAGACGTGTTATCATGGTTGTTTCACCAAATAATTTCAGAATCCCGGTCTAAACCATGAATCTCCCACCGCCGCCGCCTCAACGTTTTGGTATTCCGATGCACACCGACCATATTGTGATAGAATATCTGATAGATGAGAATATGACCTGGATCAAGCATACTACCGTAGTCTAGGTAGACATAGGGCAACCTCTTTGGCAGGCCCATACCTATATCGCCCGGATGTTTTGAGACGGGATGGATGAGTTCGGCCCCGTCTGTGGCTTTGATGTTCCTTTTGACAGAATAGGAGATTGAGATCCGTCGACCATACCCCCTCTCAACGGTGAGATAACTAGTCTAGATACTAGCCTAGCACAGTTCGGACATCAGCTCGCACCTGCAGCACCCGAACCTTTAGTGGCTGAGCCTAATCCAGAGCCGGAGGAATCACAATCAGGGTATGATTCGATGGATGTGGATCTAGAGGCAGTACCAGAGGAGGAACCTGAAGAAGAAGAAGAACCAGAAGAAGAAGAGCCCGAAAGAGAGCCTAAGAAAGCACCAGAGGAGGAACCAACAGAAGATCCAGAGGAAGAACTAGAGGATGAGCCAAAGGAAGAGCCAGATGAGGAGCCCGAAGAGGAGGAGCGAATTGAGGTTCCGTTACAGTTGGGTGATGAGGACAACCCGATTGAGATCGAGGCTGATTTGGAGTCCTCAGAGGAGCAGGTGGCTCAGGGGGTTTCAGACTTGGGTTCTAGGAAGTCGGACTCGAAGTGGACGTCATCCAGGGGTCATAGGGGCTAGTTTAAGGGTAGAGTGAAGGTTTTGAAATGTCCTATTTTTGGAGTTAGGGTATACCCAGGCTACTAATCTTTTTTTATGTCAGTAGTGTAAAGTTTAGAAGCTCGATGTGCATGTATATTATGTGGATTGTAAATGGTGGATATGGTATAAGTTTGAATCGGTTATGGATATATATTCTCCCTTTTACCCCTAGTTATATATTGTCTGGGTGTTTGTTGCTTCCGCTGATGCTTTATATCTAATGTGTAGGGTCGGCGACTTCCTGGGACGTCGCACTAATTCCACCAAGGAGGGATGTCACGAGCTCGATGGAGTTCGGGACGTGACATCATGCGTTGATTTGGTATTAGAGCAAAGACAACTCGATCTAAGTTGGTCGAAGCCTTGAGTGATAAGGAGCAGAAACCCTGGGGTAGTCATCTAGGGAGACCTTAGTGAGTCATAGGTGTAGAATGAGCTACGCGTGCCTCCAGATTGTTTGTCATGATTGCTGAGTGAATTGAGTGTTATAACGATTGGAATGCAAGTGCGTCTGGACTGAAGGTAAGTACACAGACCTTATTGATTGTGGCCTTGTGCTATTGTGATTACTTACCTGCTGAGTGAGTTATTGTGTTAATTCGCTGCCTAGGACTAGACTGGTATAGTTGGCCTAGGAATTATAGTAGGTAGGTGAGTGATAGAAACCGTGAGGATGAGTTCGAGAGGTGGAGGAACAGAGGGTTCATCCAATTCACGAGGCCGACCTGCAGGAGATCTGATAATGGATGCGGTCATGAGGACTCTAGAGGAGATTGGTAATCTGATAGGACGGCAGACTCAGGAACGAGCTGCCACTATTGCCCAAGCTGCTCAGGCCACTGTGGCCGCCGCTGCCAATAATAATAATGGGAACCAGGGGCAAGGGCAAGTGAATGTGAATAGGCAAATGCATCTAGTTGAGCAGTTTTTGAAATTAAAGCCCCCTAATTTTGATGGTAAGGGCGACCTTGAGATTGCATCGCTTTGGGTAGAGGAGTTAGAAAGGGCCTTTGATGTACTAGGGTGCACCGAGGAAGAGAAAGTGACCTTAGCGGTGTACTAGCTCCAAGGAAATGCAAGTGATTGGTGGAAAGCCACCAGAGGAATGGTGTTCCCTGCTAGTGCCGCCCAGACTTGGGCGATGTTTGTGGAAGTTTTTAATGGTAAGTATTTTTCTAAGAGTGTCCGGCAACAGAAATTAGCTGAGTTTACGAGGCTTCGTCAGGGACAGAGGACAGTGGATCAGTATGAGGCTGAATTCGCCCGATTATCTAAGTTTGCTCCAAGGATGGTGGAGGATCCGTTGGATAGGGCTCAAAGGTTCCGAGACGGTTTGAAGCCAGACCTTCATAGCCAAATGATTTCGTTGAATTTGAGGGATTAGAACGAGATTTATGATTGAGCCCAAGCAATCGAACGCGATTTAGCGGATAAGGCTGCTGCTTGTAGGTCGAGATATGCCTCGGGTAGGGACAATCGCCACTTTAGGAAGAGGCCAATGGCGAGTAATCAGCGTTTCGCCCCTCCTGCTAGGAAGAATATCGGAAAACCGAACCGTTTCCAAAATGGTCCATGTCGAGTATGTGGGGAAAAACATGGAAACGGACCTTGTCTGAACAGGGGTAAAGCATGTTTCGAATATGGCGGGTTTGGTCATCAGAAAAGGACTTGTCCTAACATTAGGCAGAATAGATTGCCTGCGTTGCCGCCACTCCGGAACGGGAACCAAATTGGAGCTACCCCGCCGGCTAATCAGAATAGGCCACCAGTCCAAGGACGGGTGTATGCCATGGCCAAAAGAGAGATTAAGAACACGCCAGGGGTAGTCACAGGCACGGTTTCTCTATGCGATCATGCTGCATATGCTTTGTTTAACCTTGGTGCGTCATATTCATTTATATCAGAGCAGTTTGTTAAATTGACTGGCATAGAACCGCAATTGCTTGATGTTGTGTTGTGTGTTACCACTCCACTGAATGATCAGGTGCTAGTCTCATTAGGATGCCCGAATTGTAAGATCGTAATTGGTGATATGGAAGAAAGAATTGATCTAGCGGTTTTAGCGATGTATGACTTTGATGTGATAGTGGGCATAGATTGGTTAGTTAAGTAGAGGGCTGTTATGGATCGTAGTAGCAGGGTGATCCAATTTAATTCGATTGGACATCTAAAATTTGAATTTGTGGGAAATCAAGGGGGAACCTCGATCCCATGGATTTCGTCGCTAGAAATGACTAAGTTGTTGAACGGAGGGTGTCAAGAATTTCTAACGGATGTGGTTGATTTGACGGCTGAGGAGCCGAGGCTAGAGGACATAGTCGCGGTGTGCGGTTTTCCCGATGTTTTTCCTTAGGAATTGCCGGAATTGCCACCAGAAAGAGAAGTAGAGTTTGTAATCGAGTTGGCCCCTGGGACTGAGCCAATCTCGAAGGCACCTTATAGAATGTCGTTGTCAGAGTTAAAGGAGTTGAAGGTGCAATTGCAAGAGTTATTAGACAAAGGATTTATTCGTCCAAGTGCATCTCTGTGGAGAGCGCTAATCTTATTTGTGAGGAAGAATGATGGGTCCTTAAGGTTATGTATTGATTATCGGCAGTTAAATCAAGTGACGATTAACAATAAATATCCCCTGCCAAGGATTGATGATTTGTTTGATCAGTTACAAAGGGTTTCGGTATTTTCTAAGATCGATTTGAGAATAGGATATCATCAGTTGAGGATTAGGAAAGAGGATATACCGAAATCGGCTTTCAGGACGAGATATGGACACTGTAAATTTACGGTAATGCCGTTCGGATTGACAAACGCCCCTACTGCCTTTATGGATTTAATGAACCGAGTGTTTAAGGAATTCTTAGATCAATTTATAATAGTTTTCATAGACGATATATTGGTGTACTCGAAGAGCTCGGAAGAGCACGAGTTCCATTTGAGTAAAGTTCTACAGACTTTAAGGGAATACGCATTGTACGCCAAGTTTAATAAGTGCGAGTTCTGGCTCAGTCGAGTAGCATTTCTTGGACATGTGATCTCAGGGGATGGAATTTCAGTAGATCCGGCAAAGATTGAAATCGTGATAAAGTGGCCGAGACTAATGATGGTAATCGAGGTTTGAAGCTTCTTGGGTCTGGTAGGATACTATAGACGTTTTGTGGAAGGATTTTCAGCTATATTAATGCCGTTGACATGTCTGTTAAAGAAAGAAACGAAATTTGAGTGGACTGACAAGAATGAAAGGAGTTTCTAGGAATTAAAGCATAGATTGACGACGGCACTAGTATTGACTATTCCGTCAGGATCTGGAGGTTTCGAAATCTATAGTGATGCATCGTTGAAAGGATTAGAATGTGTGTTGATGCAACATGGGTGAGTAGTAGCTTATGCATCAAGGCAGTTGAGGCCGCATGAACTGAATTATCCGACGCATGATTTGAAATTAGCCGCGATCATATTTGCCCTTAAGATTTGGCAACATTAGTTGTGCGGAGAGAAATTCCAGATATATACGGACCATCAGAGTCTGAAATATTTGTTTTCTCAAAAGGAGCTTAATATGAGGCAGCGTCATTGGATGGAATTACTGAAAGATTATGATTGCGATATTTTATATCACCCCGGGAAGTCCAATCGGGTAGCCGATGCCTTAAGTCAGAAGTCCAGCATCGCACACTTGATGGTCAAAGAATGGATTTTGTTAGAAGGAGTGCGAGACTCGGAGTTTAAGTTTGAAGTAAATCAAGTCTCGAGTTTGTTTGCCATCTTAAGGATCGAACCAGAAATCCAAACTAAAATTAAGACATTAGAGTCTACGGATCAAGAAATTCGAAGGATTTTTGAAATGGATGCTACAAAGAGAAAGCCGGACTACCAAGGATCCGAGGATGGGATCTTAAAATTCCGTGGACGATTGTGCGTGCCTGACGATGTAGAACTTAAGGAAGAAATTTTGTCGAAAACGCATCGTAGTAATTATAGCATCCATCCTGGTAGTACCAAAATATATTAGAATTTGAGACAATACTATTGGTGGAATAGTATGAAGGTGGACATAGCTAAGCACGTGGCCAAGTGTCTGACATGCCAACAAGTGAATATGCAACATTGTAAGCCCAGGGGATTATTGCGACTTTTGAAAATCCCAGAGTGGAAATGGGAACATATTACTATGGATTTTATAATAGGATTCACACGAAGCCAAAGAGGCCATGATTCCATTTGGGTGATTGTCGATAGATTGACAAAGTCAGCACACTTCTTGGCCGTGCGAAAAGACTTCGCGTTGGATCGGTATGCTGAGTTGGACGTACAACAAATAGTTCATTTGCATGGGGTACCAGTAATGATTACTTCGAATCGTGATCCTAGGTTTACCGCCAATTTTTAGAAAAGTCTGCAAACGACATTAGGATCAAAGCTGCAATTTAGTATAGCTTACCATCCATAAACGGATGACCAATCTGAGAGGACAATTCAGACTCTAGAGGATATGCTTCGGGCATGTGTGTTGGATTTTCAAGACAAGTGGGAAGAGTAATTGCCCTTAGCAGAATTCGCGTACAATAATAGTTTTCAGCAGAGCATCAGGATGGCGCCATTTGAAGTGCTATATGGCAGAGCATGTAGAACGTCCGTGTGTTGTGATGAAGTTGGAGAAAGGAGTATAACCGAGCCAGAATTAGTTCAACAGTCAGTTGAGGCTGTTAAAATAATTCGTAAAAGGCTGAAAACAGCTCAAAGCTGTCAAAAGAGTTATGCAGACAAAAGGCGAAGACCTTTGGAATTTCAAATAGGTGATCACGTATTCCTTAAGATATCGTCCATGAGAGGATTATCCTGATTTGGCAAGAAAGGAAAGTTGAGTCCGAGATACGTAGGACCTTTTGAGATGTTGGAAAGGGTTGGAGACTTAACTTATCGCCTTGCATTATCGCCAAATTTGTCGCAAGTGCATAACGTATTCCACGTATCGATGCTGAGAAAGTATGAACCGAACCCGACTCATGTATTGAACTATGAAGAGATAGAAGTTGACGATTAGGTGTCCTATATCGAAAGACCAATAAGGATCGAGGATCGGAAAGAACGAGTTTTAAGGAACAAGACGATCCCGATGATCAAGGTTGTTTGGGAATATCACGGAACATAAGGCACGACTTGGGAAAATGAGGAGCTAATGCAACGTCAATACCCCTACTTGTTTGAGTAGTTAGGTTGAATTGTAAATTTCGAGGACGAAATTTTTATAAAGGGGAAGAGTTGTGACATTCTGAAAATCGATCCACTTGGGATTTATGAAATGGATAATTTTATGGACATGCTTGTAGTTAGATCTCGCCCGGAACTGATCACTCCTGGGATACTAACCGTTAAGGAAAGGCTAATTAGGGATTTAAATTCGCGCGACCAAAGAAACTCGATCGTGAATGGACTTTCGACCATCAAAATTGTCAAGGTAACATTTTGAACTAATATAGGCCGATCCAAGATAGTTAGGGATCAATTCGCCGCTGTCATACGAGTGGATCATAGGTGATTCCGCTTGACCATAAAATGAATTGACAAATGACCCCAAACCTATACCAAACGATCGTGCCCGTCGGAACTAGTGATCGATCCTCGTGATTAAGTGATAACCGCGGTCGTCACGACCCGAGTGAACTTAATTGTGACTTGATTTAGTATCGGCCACGGGTCAAATATACGAATTTCCCCAAAAAGCCACCCGTTAGTTCGAGATACGCTCAAGTTACGTTAATCAAATTTAATGTTAATTAGAGACCAAGTTTAGGCATCGGAAATTATGAAGGTCGCGACAGGATAATTGGACGATGTTGTCATTAGCTTGGTCAGCCTCAGATTTGTCCGGATTCTTCAGAAAATTCAAATTTCCGCGAGAAATGAAAAATGACCGTTTTACCCCTGGGATTTTGTTAAGGCCAAGTATAATGGGAGAGGGGCATTTTGGTCATTTCACACGTACTTTAGAATTAGAAATTTTGGGACAATTTTGCCATGGAAATTTATGAAATTTCAATTTTGCCCCTGGATATTTTTGGTAAAGATTAATATTGGCCGTCGATCTTAAGATAAGATTGAATAGTGGCCATTGATTTGGAATTAGAGAAGAGGGTAGGATGATCATTTCCTAGGGTATTAGACACCAATTATTGGTGTAATTAAGCCTATTTCTCTCTCTATCTCTCTCTCCCTCTCATTTCTTCCTCATGCCATTCTCTCTCCCTCACTCTCCCTCCCGGCCAAGCCTCCTCCTCCTCCCACCGTGAAGTGGCCAGCCGGCCACACCCATTGCCGCCATGCAACCGCCGAGCCGAATCACCGCGGTCCGCTCGTGAAGCCGCGTCCTCGCCACACCACCGCCTCACCATCCCTCTCTCCCCTGTTTTTCCCTCACCGAAACCACCACCAACATCCTCATTCGGTTCTGTCCAGCCACGGAAAGCCAGCAGCCAATTGCCGCCGCTCGTGACCGTCGGCGAGTTGCCAATAACCCTTACCGTTTGTCGCCGCTGCCGCTGCTGTTTGCCCTCTGTCCAGCCACCGTAGAGGCCTCAATTTCGCGTAGGAATCACAAGTAAGTGATATCCTAACCCTCGTCTAGGATAACGGATATTTTCGGATTAGTTCGGGGCCGTTTTAACGAGTTTTAGGGGTTAATCGTGGATTAATGGTTGGACTGATTTGGCTAAGTAGTTTGGATGAAATTGTGATAGTTTTTGAGGTGGAATTGAGGTTAGAATTGATTGGTTAGGTAATCGGAATGATTCCGAGTGATTATTGTGGCTTATTACGTGAAAAACGGGCCTAAATGTGCCGTTATGGTGATTTTCTGTGGTGGCCGACTTATTGTTCATTCTGTGGCCGAGTTTGTGCATATTGGTGATTAAAATATAGTATGTGTTGGTTTGGGGGTTGTCGGTAGGAGTACGACGCACGTGAATGGTGACATTCGGCTTAAAACGCAAAAACCCGAGTGAATTGTACATGTGCGAATTTAATTGGATTGGCTGATTTGTGGTGATTGTTATGGTTGGAAATAGACATGGAAATATTGAATTTATGCCCATTGTGACACCCCAACCTCGGGGTCATTCACGTGACGTCCCGTTCATTATTATCTTTCTTTACACACAAGTGGAAGCATAATTTCGAGACAATCACATTAAAAATAACAACGGGATTAAGACAAAAAGCATCATGAGCAAACCTTGTATTTACAGGACACGTAAACATATTTTACAAGCCAACTTAGCCGGTTTTAGCTATTTACACAACAATAACAAGTGGCTTGGGTGTCCTAAGCCCACTACTTTGGATTCACAGCTCCTAGCTTTCCCCGGACTCCAACATGACTCAAACTCCCCCTGTCGCCGCCATCCGTTCGACCATCCTATGGACCTGAGAGGGAAAAACGGGGGATGAGTCGGAGAGACTCGGCAAGTGAAAACACTAATATCAAGCAAGGATATATCGATCGCTGTTAACACAAGTCGGCTCTTACCGCACCCACATCGATGGCAGATCAATAGCAAAGTTCAAACAAGAGAACGTCACGCACGGCTATAACATGTGCACTTTACCAGCCAACTCTCGGTTACCAACCAAGGCTCGGTTCTATCTCATGTACACTTTATCAATCAAGGCTCGGTTCTATCTCAAAACAACATCAAACATGAAACACGATCAAACCAAGGAAATAAACTAACTACGACCAACCAAACGACCGAGAAACGGTCCAAGCAAACCACGTCACAACGCATCTCAACATCATTTCCCGATATTAAGGAATTCACTTACACAATGATATCAAACAATAACTAGAGAAAACGAGGCGTGTGAAAGACACGTGAGTCTCGGCGATTCTCGGGCGATTCTTGGTGGTTCTCGGGCTTGAACACGAACACTCGGGCCTTGCATAAGGCTTCCTCACTCAATCAAACCACAAGAGAGAGACACGGGCTAGTCGGTAAGCTTTTTCTCTCTTTCTCAGTCAAAACGTGAAGTAAAACTAGAAACAAAAGGAAGAAGAAGATGTTGGCGTGAGAGAGGAGAAGGGGGGGCTTCACGTGAGGCTCTCTCTCTCTCTCTCTCTCTCTCTCTCTCTCTTCCTATTTATATATATAGAAGCCTTACTTGGTCATCACTCAAGACATTTAATGTTGGTTATGATGACGGTGCCTCCAAAGTCCAACTTCCATTAATGCAAGTCATGATGAAGGGCCCTAAAGTCTTGAGTCATGATGGCTTGTCATCATGATGGGGGTCTCAAAGTCTTCATTCATTTATTGCGAGCCATCATGAAGGGCCACCAAAGTTCAATTTTCATAAATGCAAGTCATTATGAAGGTGGCCTCCAAAGTCAAGAACTATAATGGCCAATTAATGAAGCTTGGAGGATAAGCTTTGACTCGGTCAAGGCCTTATCCTCTAGATTCTTCTACAAATTTCCGAATCGTGGACTTCCTAGAGTCTTCTGACTTTGCCGAATTCTCACGCAAATGACTTGGGCCAATCGGGTCACACGAAATATTCAATTGGCACAAAAATCACAACCCGTGCCATACTTAATCACAAGATTTTCTGAAGGTTTTCCGCGATAAACATGCATAATAATTCCATCCAACCCGAGGTTTGGTACAGATATGTCTTTAAATATCACCAAAAGACATCAAGTCGAGATTCCAACGTTCTCACATAGAAACTGATAAATCTTTGAAATCTGACAAAACCGAACAGCTTTGCACTGTTCACGAAATCGAACTTGAAAACATAGTAAATGGACTCCGAAAATTCTCAAATTTGAATATGTTGTAAACAAGGCCTTAACAAATATTTCTCGTGAAGAACACAAATTCGAAATCTTTCTACAAACACCATTTTTAGTAGCTCAAAGACAGACTAAAAACAGTTCGCTGAAACGGGACTCTGGTTTCTCAAATTAAGCTCTGTCCATAATCCAAATCATCTCGAAAAATTCCCAAATTTATACATGTTATAGGAAAGGACGTTCTCAACAACTTTTGTGAAGGAAACTTTTCCAAAATCGTCCCAGAAAAGCTTGTAGAAAATCAAGAATGTGGGAACATCACCGAAATACCCATTCTGGACAGTTTCACACGGTCCAAAAATCAGGCCATCGTACCACTCATATCAACTCCAAAAATTCTGAATTTAAATTATGTAAAACTTCAAGATGTTTGGAACAACTTTCAAGAAGAAAGTGTTTGGAAATTCGGACAACAAAATTCTCCCCAAAAATAACAAAATGAAGGGGTACAAAGGATCCAAAACTGGGTTTTCCAAAACAAGAGAAAACAATTTAGTTCTGATTGGAAAATCACCAAACTTAAACCATAGCCATTTCCTAGGGATTGAAATTGAGGATATTACAATTTACCTATAGCTTTCCAGGCCCAAAAATCGGGATGTGACACCCATAATTGTGGCTGTGATTGTGAGTCCATTGGCGACCTTGCGTGCTCATTGAATTGTGGAATAATTGTTGGAAATGTGGCCCCGTTATATGCGTGTATGGGTTGGATTGAATTGGCTGAAAATTGGCCATGTTTGTGTGATAATTGAGCATGTTCGCATGAGATTTGAGCGTGTGGATGGGTGAGAAAGTTATGTGATATGTCGTGTGTGTGGTCACAAAAGTCCCTGAGGTGTGTACTGTAACGCGGGGAAGTGAGCCGTCCTGAGGCGTGTACTTTAACACGAGACGATGCCCGGTATTACCGGAAGACTGCCAACCTGAGGCGTATACTTCAACGCGGGTTGTGCCGTAGGTGTTGGATGTTAAGCCTGAGGCGTGTGCTGTAACGTGGGCAAGAGACATAGCCTGATGCGTGTGCTGTAACGCGGGCTAAGAAGTGTTGTGAAATTGAGATGGTCGCATGTGGACCGTAGATTGACAGTGGACCTGAGGCGTGTACTGTAACGCGGGTCGCTGGCAAGTAGAATGAAAGTGATATGATGGTGCATGAACGAGTGTGTGTGAAATGTCGAGCTTGGAAATGACGTACATTCGACTTTGTCTGTGGGCATGGAAATTTATTTGGAATGTGCATGTGGTTAGAATTTGTGTTATTATGGCTAATGTGCAGATTGTACGCATTGAAAGCCTAGGTAAGTGTAATTGTGTGCTTGTTATGTGGTTGCTAAGTGTTAGTGTGTTTGACTTGTCTGGAAGTACGTGTTATCTTATGTGAGGTTTAGGGTGTGTACTTGCTGAGATGTGTTCTCATGGTTGTTTAACCAAATAATTTTAGAACCCCGGTCTGAACCATGAATCTCTCACCGCCGCTGCCTTAACGTTTTGGTATTCCGATACACACCGACCATAATGTGATGAAATATCCGATAGATGAGAATATGATCTGGAGCAAGCATACTACTGTAGTCTGGGTAGACATAGGGCAATCTCTTTGGTAAGCCCACACCTATACTGCCTGGATGTTTCGGGACAGGATGGATGAGTTTAGCCCCATCCGTGGCTTTGATGTTCCCTTTGACGGAGTAGGAGATTGGGATCTGTCGGCCATACCCCCTTCCGACGGTGAGATAACTAGTCTAGATACTAGCCTAGCACAGTCTGGACATCAGCCCGCACCTGCAGCACCCGAACCTTGAGTGGTTGAGTCTGATTCGAAGCCGGAGGAATCACAAGCAGGGTATGATATGATGGATGTGGATCTAGAGGCAATGCCAGAGGGGGAACCTGAAAAAGAAAAAGAACCATAAGAAGAAGAGCCTGAGAAAGCACCAAAGGAGGAACCAGCAGAAGATCCAGAGGAAGAACCAGAGGATGAGCCAGAGGAAGAGCCAGATGAGGAGCCCGAAGAGGAGGAGCGGATTGAGGTTCCATTACAGTTGGGTGATGAGGACAACCCGATGGAGATCGAGGCTGATTCGGAGTCGTCAAAAGAGCAGGTGGCTCAAGGGGTTTCAGACTCGAGTTCTAGGAAGTCGGACTTAGAGTGGATGCCATTGGGGGCGTAGGGGCTCGTTTAGGGGTAGAGTGAAGGTTTTGAAATGTTCCATTTTTGAAGTTAGGGTATACCCAGGCTATTGATCCTTTTTTATGTCGGTGGTGTAAAGTTTAGAACTCGGTGTGCATGTATATTATGTGGATTGTAAATGGTGGATATGATATAAGTTTGAATCGGTTATGGATATATATGCTCCCTTTTACCCCTAGTTTTATATTGTCTAGGTGTTTGTTACTGCCGCTAATGCTTTATATCTGATGTGTGGGGTCGGCAACTTCCTGGGATGTCGCACTAATTTGACCAAGGAGGCATGTCACTAGCTCGATGGGGTTCGGGCCGTGACATATATGGCACGAACGGCGCTAATGTGGACAATATTTAATAATATTTTAATATTTTTTTGAATTTATTTATTTGTTATTTTCTATTCTTTTTTTCTTTTTTTATTCTTTTCTTTTCTTTTCTTTGTTTTTTTTACAACTCTAGCCGGCAAGGGCCATGATGCCCTCCCCCAAATCCAGGCGAGGATCGCAACACCCTCACTTGGTCTGGGCAAGGGCCTCTGCATCCTTGCCCTCGCCGGCAAAAGTTGAAAAAAAAAAGAACAAAGAAAAGAAAAAATAAATAAATAAAAATTCAGAAAGATATTAAAATATTATAAAACTATCCACGTCAGCACCGTATGTGCTATGTAGGATAGCCGGTGTCCACGTCAACAATTTCTAGATAAAATTGGCCGGATGGACTCAATTGACAAAATGTGAAAAGGTTTATGACCCAATTACTCTAATTGAAAGGTTTAAGATTAAATTGACAAAAATGTAATAGTTTTAGGATTTTTTGGACAATTTTTCTAAATGTGGGCATATCCTAAGCATTTCATCCACATGGCTCAGCGACCCTTGAACCACTCCTTCAAAATTCTAAGACGCTGTGCACCTCCAATGCGGGCTTCCTATTTAACCATATACTTACTAAGGGGTGTAAAAAAAAACACACACACACACGTAGACATTGGTAGAGCTTATGATGGTCAGCTTTTGTCTTAATGCTCCTCCTCTTTATTTTATGACATTAAACAAGTCATTGAAACACGTTAGAATGATCTTGCGAACATCAAATCCATTCTTCCCACAAATTGACGCACTTTCACTTATATTTAGTAGAAAAAAACTCTTTGTAGTCACTGTGAAACGACACAAATAATCAATATTAGATTTGATGATACTAATTGTTAATTCTAATTAATTGTAAAAAAGCTTCTTCTTTTTTTCTGTCTTGGAAGCTTTACGGAATAAGGACGGAAAATCCCTTTCCACGTATATATAACTTGGGTTCAAATTCACCTTGGGAACGTGGAAAACAATATGTACGGAGTGTCCAATGGTTCAGCTTATAGGAGGACCACTCATCGAACTGAATTGTCCAATGATTAGTAGTTTTGTGGCCTCTTCCGCAAATAGGAGTTATCATGGAGGGTCAATCGTGGGCGCTTCAGCTTCTAGGAGGACCACTCAGCGTACTGAATTGCCCGCTCGCAACTGACTGCACAGGAGGGATGACTTTCGCGAAAAAGAGGAACGAATGCGTAGCAGGAAGAAGTCTTCAGGGTCTACATAGCTTCTATAAAAGCTCTTCTCCGTGGGGCTGTTCAATATATAGCTTAAGCTGCTGAGTCAATACATATCACTTCACTCAGTCCTTGCCCTCCCTTAGCAAATTAGTACCCAATTTATGCTTTTAAAATGAGACATTCGAGTCTCAATTGCGCACAGCTTTGTTGTTCTTTGTTTCTTTTCGCTACCGTTCTTGTGCTATGCTTCGGTGTAGTCGTTTCCACTACTAACAATACATACAGGCCCGCATTACTTGCATTCAAGGCTAAAATAACTAGTGACCCTTTCAGGTGTCTTAACTTGTGGAACGACAGCACTAACTTCTGCTGATGGTATGGGGTTACGTGCGGTTTATAAAGTTTAAGAGAATCTAGAGAATTATGAAGAAAAGATTTTATGCAACTGATACATTTTCCATACACTGAGTACATGTATTATATAAGAGATTACAAGCCGTTAGAATCAATCAAATTGAATTTACAATCCCTTGATCTTAGCACTTGCTTGTTATGTGAGATTCTTCCTTGACTTTAGCACTTGTGTGATTTGATTTGATCTTGATTCCTTGATTTGTGCCATTATCCTTAACACACCCGCGCAAGATGGCGCTTCCATTGAAGATGCCAATCTTGGGTCGCAAATAACTTAACTGAGGTTTGGATAATGGTTTTGTGAGGGCATATGCAAGTTGATCCGTAGTTGAGATGTGGGAGACGCGAAGAGCTCCACTTGCAACTAGATCACGAACGAAATGGTAATATGTGGCAATGTGTTTCATCCGGGAGTGAAATACCGGATTTGCACATACATATGCAGCGCCGATGTTGTCACAGTACAGAGTTGGAGTGGTGATCAGTTGGATGCCAAGTTCGGATAGCAGATTGTGGACCCATTGTAGTTATGCTATGGCGTTGGCAACGGCACGATACTCGCCTTCGGACGAAAACCGGGAAATTATGCGTTGTTTTCGCCCACTCCAGGACACTGGATTAGGGCTGAGATAGATGACAAATGCAGAGGTGGATGATCGGTCATCTGCATTACCTGCCCAGTCAACATCGGAGAACCCGTGAAGAATGGATGTCGTGGAGCGTGTTAGATGTAACCCATGAAATAGGCTTCCTTTTAAGTACTAGAGAAGTCGCTTAGCAACAGCCTAATGTGTGATAGTGGGACGTTGCATGAATTGAGATAATTTGTTGACAAAGAATGTGATGTCGAGTCTTATGATAGTGAGATATTGAAGGGCCCCAATAAAACTTCGATACTCACTTGCATTTGTTGCCTCGGTGGGATCATTGGCAGATAAGTTGATTCCCACTGCCAATGGAGTGCCTACCTCCTTGGCTTCATTCATTTTGTGTTTTTGTAGAATCTCACAGATATACTTATGTTGAGAGAGAAGTATATCCGTCTTGGTTGGGATCACTTCAATGCCAAGGAAGGAATGAAGTGGTCCCAAATCTTTCACAAAGAAATGCATAGACGGTGCTTCAATGAATTTGGCGATGAAAGAAGTGTTATTGCCTGTGATGACAAGATCATCAACGTAGACAATGAAGAATGTTGTAATTGGACCCATGGTGTAAGTGAACAAGGATAGATCGGAGCGGGAGCTACAAAAGCCGTGAGTGTGTAAGAATTTACTCAATGCGGTGTACCATGCCCTTGACGCTTATTTTAATTCGTAAATAGCTTTCCTCAATTTGCATACATGGTTTGGTCAAGTTGGATCAATAAACCCCGGAGGTTGAGTCATGTATACTTCATCCATGAGATCCGCTTGGAGGAAAGCATTGTTGACATCAAGTTGTCGAAATGGCCATCCTCGGTTTAATGCAATAGAAAGCACAACACGAATGGTGGTCGGTTTAACAACGGGATTAAAGGTATCCTTGTAGTCAATCCCGGGGCGTTGGTAGAAGCCTTTGGCAATGAGACGCACTTTGTAGCGCTCGATACTGCCGCAAGGTCGGTGTTTAATCCGGAAGATCCATTTGCACCAACAACATTACTGGAATTTGTGTTATATTATGAGTTCCCATGTTCCATTACGCAGCAGCGCATTAAACTCCTCGGACATGGCATGTCACCATTTGGCATCCCGCAAGGGTTGAGTAACACATGTTGGTTCGATGGTGTCGGGTAGAGGATGTTCAGTGGTGTAATGAATTTGTTTGTGTTTGAAGATGTTATTCCTAGATCATGTAATCATTGGATGGCTGAGAGTTACGGTTGGTAGAGGTGGTGGTAAGGCCGGTTGTGGTGGTGGATCAAAGGATGAGGAAGGCGGGTCCAATGGGGTGGGATTTATGGTAGACAGTAGTGTATTATTTTGGTTTGAGTTGGTCTGGATTTCAGTTAAGGGGTCAGTTGTGGGTGGGTTGAGTGGTGGCTGAGGTTGTGATTTGGGCTAATGATGGTTGTTGGTGGCGTCGGTGCTGCGAACTAGAGAAACAGCTATTGCATGAGGAGCAAGCAGCGGGTCGGCAGCAGTTGTAGGAGCTTGCGATTGGATCGGCATTAGGACCGAAGGCGAGGATTGACTCGTTTGTTGGGCAATGATTAGGAGTTGGATCCACGTGGGATTCATAGGTGGTAATGTGTTTGGAGGTGAGGAGGTTTGTTGTAACATATGGAAAATTGTGTTCGTGGAACACAACATGACGAGAAGTGTAAATGCGTTTGGTTTGGGGTTCAAAACATTTGTATGCGCTTTGAGAAGGCGAGTAGCCAAAGAATATACACGGACGAGAACGGTTATCAAGCTTGTTTTGGGCAAATGGGCAGAGCCACGGATAGCATAAGCATCCGAAAATTCGAAGTTTGAGATAGTTCGATTTTTTATTAAAGAGTTTTTGATATGGAGATTGATACTGAAGGATTAGGGTGGGTAATTGATTGATGAGATATGTAGCGGTTTGAAAGGCATGGGACCAAAACGAGGTTGGAAGAAATGCATTGTGAAGTAAAAGTTAAGGCCGTTTCTACGACATGGCGATGTCACTGTTTGGCGGTGCCGTTGTGTTGCGGGGTGTGGGGAGGAGTGGTGAGGTGAGAAATACCGTGTGTGGTGAAAAAAGTTTTGAGTTTTAGATACTCACCTCCGCCATCGGAGTAGACAAAGATAATAGGACGTTGAAATTGTTTTTCGACAATTGGTTTAAAAGCACTAAAAATGGCATAAACGTCGGATTTTTTTTTTGCATAAGATAAAGCCATATGTATTTTGTAAATTGGTCGACAAATGAAACGTAATTTTTGAAACCATCAACCGAGGTGTCCGGAGTAGGACCCAAACATCGGTGTATATGAGTTCTAGTGGATTTTGACAAGAGAGAGTAGAAACATTGAATGGCAAACGATGATTTTTATTGCATTGGCATGAATCACAATATGATTTGGAAATTGATTTGGACATAGGACTTATGGGTAATGAAAATGTCCTAACTATATAATTTTGAATAGAGAAAGAAGGATGTCCCATACGTCGATGCCAATCGCAATGAGCCACTTTATCTCCTATGAACACCACAGGTTGGTCTTTTTGTGGCCGTAGGAAGGGTGGCATCCAATAAACTCCGTGCTTATGCTCGCCTTGCAACAATATCGCTCTCATTCAAAGATCCTTCACAAAAAAGGACGTGGCAAAAAATTCAATAGAGGTATTATTTTCGGTACAAAATTTAGAGATGGAAATTAAATTTTGAGTAAGGGACGGTGCGCAAAATGTGTTAGGTAAAACAAAGGTGTTTTCGGGAGACACAAGTTTTGTCGTCCCAACATGTGAAATACCTAAATCTGTCCGGTCGCTAATAACAATGTCATCTGGTCCTTCATACTCCAAGTGGAGAGGTAGGTTTGCTAAGGCGTTTGTGACTTGGTGAGACACTCCTGAATCAACAAGCCATTGCGAGGCTAAGCGTGTGGCTGTTGTGTGGTGCACAACAGGTTCGGTATTTTGACGACCTCAGATACGGTAGCAAGTCTTGGCCATGTGGCCGTATTTATCGCAAAATTGACATAGAGGTCGAGAGTCGTGAGACTGAGATGGGCTGCCCCGCTGGGTGTGGTTTCTATTGGACTCTTGGCTACTAGAGTTGTTGCGGGCACCATGAGAAGCACAGCGTCTATTTTGGGCACCGTTCTAGCGAGCAGCGGACGAACTAGAGCATGATTTGGTAGTATACTGAGCTGTGACAAGAATGAATTATGCATCTTTTTCTTCATGCTTAAGATAAGTTTCAGAAGCGACAAGTTTGTCATGCAATTCCTTAAATGAAATAGGATTTTCTCTAACGCGAATTGCAACTACTAATTCTTTAAATTCAGGACCAATTTCACGTAAGGCATGAATAACAATATCATCATCTTGAAGGGGTGTATCAACAATGGAGAGTTCATTGGCAATACCCTTTAATTCTTGAAGATATTCGGAAACTGACCTCGATTGACGCCGGATTGTGGACAACTGATCCTTGAGAAACATTACCCGAGAACAAGATTTGTTGGCATAAAGGTTGCTGAGCTTTTTTAGTGCCTCTTGCGAGGTTTCGCTAATGCAATCAGCGGCAAAATAGATTCAGAAACTAAGCCAAAAATGGCGGATAACAATAGCTGGTCCTGGCGAATCCACAATGTGCATGCTGGACTGGCTGATCCGAACGAATAAAGTGATGGACAAGGGTGTGTGCCATCAACAAATCGGAGCAGATCATGCCAGATTAAAATGGCTTGAAGTTATGCTCGCCAAGAGGGAAAGTTACCGGCCGTGAGCTTCACGAGAAGCTGAACAGTGTTGCTGATGGCGATGAGACCAGTTGCGAAAGAGTTGGTGTTGTCACTGGTTGAACTCGACATGATGGGATCGAAGGCTCAGTTGAGCAAAAATGCTCTAATACCATATAAAGTTTAAGAGAATCGAGAGACTTATGAAAAAAAAAGATTTTATGCAACTGATACATTTTCCATACACTGAGTACATGTATTCATATAAGAGATTACAAGCTGCTAGAATCAATCAAATTGAATTTACAATCCCTTGATCTTAGCACTTGCTTGTTATGTGAGATTCTTCCTTGACTTTAGCACTTGTGTGATTTGATTTGATCTTGATTCCTTGATTTGTGCCATTATCCTTAACACGGTCGTCGACACCATAGAGTCACAATACTTGAGCTCCACTCCCAAGGACTCTCAGGACCCATCTCACCCCATGTCGGGAACCTCAACTTCTTAAGAAAACTGAGGCTCCAAAACAATAGCTTCCTCCTAGAAATCCCTCCACAAATTGGCCAGTTGCATCAGCTCCAAATGTTGTATTTATCCAATAATTCACTGACGGGTGAGATTCCCGAGAATATATCAGCTAGCTCGAATCTTGTATTTCTCCTCCTTGAGTACAACCAGTTGTTCGGAGGTATTCCAGCGGAGCTTGGCTCTTTGCCAAATCTTCAACGGGTCAACTTTGCCACGAACCAATTAACTGGCAGCATCCCTTCATCCATAGGGAACTTGTCCTCTCTGGAGGCGATTTCTTGTTATCAAAATGGTTTGAGTGGGATTATTCCCCAATCTCTGGGTCAACTAACCAAGCTAGATACAATCGCCTTGGGAATGAACGGGCTTTCAAGTATCATTCTGCCTTCGGTCTTCAACTTGTCTTCGCTGGTTGAAATTGATGTAGGTGAGAACCACATCCGTGGCAATCTTCCTGAAGATATAGGATTCACTCTCCCAAACCTTCAATGTTTGAGCATTACTGATAACCATTTCACTGGATCAATCCCTTCGTCGATATCCAATTCCACAAATCTAAGATGGCTCCAACTTACAGGCAATGAGCTCTCCGGGAAAGTCCCTTCGTTGGCGAATCTACATGACCTTCTTAAGGTTACCTTAGCCAGAAATTATATCGGGAGTGGAGGGTTCAATGCAGATAAACTGAGCTTCCTTTGCTCACTAACAAATACCGCTAACTTGATGGTATTGGTGATGCATGAAAATAGATTTTGTGGGACACTTCCTGCGTGCATCGGTAATTTCTCTGCTACTTTTATAGCTCTGCGACTAAGTTAGAATCTGATATCGGGTGAGATCCCGAGAGAGATCAGTAATCTTGTGAACCTGCAGGGATTACGGATAGATGACAACCTTCTTTCGGGTCCAATCCCATCAGATCTAGGAAAACTTTATCATCTTGCAAAATTGATCTTGTCAAACAACAATCTATTAGGCATAATCCCATCCTCTTTGCAAAATCTGCAAATATTGTTCAATTTAAGTCTTTCTAGTAACAATCTTAGTGGTCCTATTCCCAGTAGCTAGGAACCTCGTTTATTTTGAGTTGTCTCGGAACTAGCTGAGTGGAGTCCTTCCAATGAAAATCAGAAACTTGAAACATTTGGACCAATTGGATGTCTCGAGAAATATTTTGGATGGTGAAATCCGTAGCAGTCTAGGCAATTGCGATGGACTGACAATACTAAGAATGCCAGATAACCTCTTCCATGGGTCCATTCCTCAACCAATTACCTCCTTAAGACATAGACATAGACAAGTTTCCACAAGCAATGATTCCTCCTGCTGCCACCCTCAGTCTTCTTTTATCCACCGCTGGCAACAAATGTAGCCTGGTGGTGAGGTTACTTGAGGAAGAATGAGAAGGGCAAAAAGTAGAAATGAAAAGGAATGAAAGAAAAAGAAAAGACTAAAGCCAGTCAACCATCAAAATCAAAGGTATATATATATTCCTAAAATGGTATAAATGCTAAATAATAATGTAGCCTGCAAGGTTGTGGGGATAGGTACAGTTCGAATCCTGATGCACGATGATGTAGAGCGAACGCTGACAGACGTGAGGCATGTACCGGATCTCAAGAAAAACCTTATTTCTCTAGGGACACTCGATGACGTCGGCTGCAAGTACACCGCTGAAGGTGGAGTACTAAAAATCTCTTGAGGTGCCATGATAGTAATGAAAGGGAAGAAAGTGAATTCTCTCCATCATCTACTGGGAGAGACCGTGACCGAAGCTACTGCAGTTTCATTAGCTGAGTCAGACTCAAACTTGACTCAGTTATGGCATATGCGATTGGGACACATGAGTGAGTCTGGAATGATGATGCTAAGTGAAAAGGGATTGCTAAAAGGTCAGAAGATAAGAAAGCTAGACCTGTGTGAGCATTGCATCTTCGAAAACCAATGCCGTGTTAAATTCGGTACAGCTATACATTTGACCAAGCAACCAGTCAAACACATTCATTGAGACATTTGGGGGCCGTCTCTAGTTCCTTTGAAAGGAGGTGTCCGATATATGCTAACATTTATCAACGATTATTTGAGGAAGGTATAGGTATACTTCCTGAAGCACAAATCTGAGGTATTTGATCGGTTCAAGAATTTTAAGGCATTGATTGAGAAGTAGTCAAGTAAACAAATCAAGTGCCTGAGAACCGATAACGGCATGGAGTTCCATGATAAGGATTTTACCAAGTTCTGTCAAAAGGAAGGGATTGTGATACACCTAACAGTTCCTAGGACACCACAGCAAAATGGCGTTGCAGAACGGAAGAACGGAACTCTACTTGAGCAAACTCGATGCATACTTTCGCATGCAAGATTGGGCAAGGAATTTTGGGCCGAAGTAGTGAATATGGCATGTTACCTGGTTAATCAATCTCCATCATCTGCTATCGAGTGGAAGACTCTTGAAGAAGCATGGTCGGGGAAACCTGTTGATTACTCCGGATTACGGATATTCCGATGTCCTGCGTATGCTCATGCGAGTGATGGTAAGCTTAAGCCGAGGGCAAAGAAGTGCATGTTTATGGGTTATGCACAAGGGGTAAAAGGCTACTAGCCATGGTGCACTGATATCAGATCACCCGATTTTCTAATCAGTAGAGACGTGATCTTCGACAAGACTACAATGCTTCAAAAGAGGAACTTTGAGACTCAACCAATAGAGCAAACGAATCGTAGTGTCAATAGCGAGGTGGAGCTTCAGGTGGAGCCTCCGGAGACCTCAAAGGTAACAAAGGAAGAGACTATAGATGAGGCCATAGTTCCTGAAAACGGTGATACTAAACAACCAGTAGAGACGCAGCACAATATAGCCACAAGCAGACAAAGAAGGCAAATCAAACCATCGGTACGTTATGGTTATTTTGATATTGCCTATGCATTAACTGTAGGTGATGAGGTGGAGGCAGATGAGCCTTCATCCTACTCTAAAGCAATGGCTAGTACAGAGTCGTCGCAGTAGCTAGAGATTATGAGTGAAGAAATAGAATCACTCTATCAGAATCAAACATGGGAGCTAATCAAAGTACCCAAAAGCCAGAAGATTGTCGGGTGCAAATGGGTCTATGAGCTAGACATGGCCACGGGCCGGTTTCGGCCCGGAACTGGCACGGTCAAACCCGGGCCTGGCCCGTTGATCGGGCCTGTGGTTCAAAATCAAAACTAGCCTGTGGCCAACGGGCCCGGTTCCTATTCTAAATTATTTTTTTAAGATAATAATTAATTTTTTTTTAAAAATTCATTATTTAAATTTTTTTATAAAACAATTTGAACTCTAATTGCCATACATTACAAGTGTATTGATCTCTAATTACAATGCTTGACTTGGGTGTATTGAACTCTAATTACATGGCTTGGCTTGGGATTTATACACAATAATTCTAATGCCTCTTCGTTCCCATTCGATGTGGAACTCTCAGCTTACCTTGAACACCTTCGATATAAGACTCTTGGCTTGTCTTCATATAAATGCCAAGAGTCCCACATTAAATGGGAATGAAGAGACCATCAAAGGGGTTGTGTATAAAACCCAAGCCAAGCTATGAGCATGTGAAGTTGTATGCCTTTTGTGATTACAATCCTTTGCTAGTTAAGAGCAAATGGTTACATTAGACCGCCTAGAATTGGACCGGACCAATGGTCCGGTTCCCGATTCTATGATTTGCCGGTCCGGTTCCTAGTTCTAAAATTAAGGGACCGGTCTTACTTGTTCGATTCCCGGTTTCGAACGAAACCGGACCGATCCGGGAACCAATCACCCCTACGATTTACATTTTGACTACAATTTATATTGAATAATTCATTATTTCATAATTTTATAATTCATTATTTTTTATTTCATAATTTATTTTTAAAATTTTTAAATTACGAACCAGAACCGGCCGATTCCAAACCGTGGCCATGTCTACTATGAGCAGAAGGAAGGCATTCCCGATGTCGAGGCAACAAGATACAAGGCAAGACTTGTTGCAAAAGGGTATATTCAACGATAGAGCATCGACTACAACGAGGTGTTCTCTCCTATGGTAAGACTTACTTGCCTTAGTTGCTGCACAGGATCTCGAGTTGGAGCAGCTATATGTGAAAACAGTGTTTCTTCATGGTGAGTTGGAGGAATGAATTTACATGAGGCAACCAGAGCGATTTGCTATTCCGGGCAAGGAAGACCATGTTTGCTATTAAAGAAATCTTTGTATGGGCTAAAACAATCTCCTAGACAGTAGTACAAGCATTTTGATACTTTCATTGCTAGTCAATACTATTCGAAAAGTCAGTGTGATAGCTGTGTTTATTTTAGGAGACTAGAGGATGGGTCTTTGATTTATCTATTATTATATGTTGAAGACATATTAATAGCAGCTAAACATATGTCTGATATTGATGTGCTGAAACGGTAGTTGAATGCTAAGTTTGAGATGAAAGATTTAGGTGCTGCTAAGAAAATATTTGGTATAGAGATTTTGCGTGACAGGACTGCAAGAACGTTGTGTTTATCTTAAAAGAAATATATTGAGAAGAATGTGAAAGCTCTAACATGCAGTCATCAAAATCTGTAAATACTCCTTTAGCCACACACTTTAAACTTTCTGACATGTTATCACTATAGACTAAGGATGAGGAGGAGCATATGTCCCGTGTTCATTATTCTAATGTAGTGGGTAGTATCATGTACGCTATGGTATGCACTAGGCCTGATATTTCACAAGCTGTAAGTGTTGTCAGCCTTTACATGAAACGTCCAGGTAAGACACATTGGAAAGCTGTGAAATGGATCCTCAGATATATAAAGGGGACAGCAAACGTCGATATTGTGTACCAGAGGGACAACAATGACAGTGAGACCATAGCATATGTGGATTCGGATCACACGGGTAACTTGGATGACCGCAGATCATTAGCGGGGTAAGTATTTATGCTAGTAGGTGGTGCAATAAATTGGAAGGCGCTCTTACAAGATAATGTTGCCTTGTCTTCAACAGAGACAGAGTATATGGCACTAACCTTTGTGGCGAAAGAAGCGATATGGCTAAAAGGTTTGCTCTCGGACCTTGGACAGGAGCAGAAAAGTGTCACTATACATTGTAACAATCAAGGTGCGATATATCTAGCCTATAATCCGATATATCATGAGCAAACGAAGCATATCGATATCAGGTACCACTTTATCGAGATGTCATAGCGAAGGGTAAGATTGTTGTGAATAAAATAGCAACAACTAAGAACCCGGCAGACATGATGACGAAGCCCGTTCCTTTGGCGAAGCTCTAGCTCTGTTTGAGCTCGATTGGCGTATGTAGAGAGTAAGCGTCTATCGAGGCATTGTGAGAGCCGGCATGAATAATGAGCATTATGACTTGGCTACAAACGTTGAGTCAATGTGGAGAATTATTAAATTATGTCTCAAGTTTGAGCCCGTACATGATATTCAATCCGCACACTCAACATTTATTAATACTCTGGAAAGGAAAAGAACATATGTGGAGCATTCAACAAGAACAGTGCCAATCATGGACCGTTAAATGAAAATGGACAAATCTTCTACACACGGGTTTATGTGCATGCCTTCACGTCCATTTTTCTTCTTCCTCTTAAATGCATGCCCATAGAGGAAGAAGTGAGGAGAAAATTAGCGCCACTGTCACCTTTCTCCCTATTTTTGGTCAACTTTTGTGGGCTCTTTTGTTAATCAAAAGGAGGAGGGAAGACAAAAGCGATGTCAATTTTTCTTGCGGCGGTGCATGATGGTCATACGCACAGACAAAAGCTATGTTCTATTTTTTTTTTGTGGCTGTACATGATGGTCAAACGCCCGTACCATCATTAATTGCATGGAGACGCATGGCTTCTGGAGATGGGCGCCATTTGTCTTGTTTATATGTTATAACAATCGAGGTGCGATATATTTAGCCTATAATCCGATATATCATGAGCAAACGAAGCATATCGATATCAAGTACCACTTTATCGAGATGTCATGGCGAAGGGTAAGATTGTTGTGAATAAAATAGCAACAACTAAGAACCCGGCAGACATGATGACGAAGCCCGTTCCTTTGGCGAAGCTCTAGCTCTGTTTGAGCTCGATTGGCGTCTATAGAGAGTAAGCGTCTATCGAGGTATTGTGAGAGCCGGCATGAATAATGAGCATTATGACTTGGCTACAAACGTTGAGTCAAGGTGAAGAATTATTAAATTATATCTCAAGTTTGAGCCCGTACATGATATTCAATCCGCACACTCAACATTTATTAATACTCTGGAAAGGAAAAGAACATATGTGGAGCATTCAACAAGAACAGTGCCAATCATGGACCGTTAAATGAAAATGGACAAATCTTCTACACACGGGTTTATGTGCATGCCTTCACGTCCATTTTTCTTCTTCCTCTTAAATGCATGCCCATAGAGGAAGAAGTGAGGAGAAAATTAGCGCCACTGTCCCCTTTCTCCCTATTTTTGGTCAACTTTTGTGGGCTCTTTTGTTAATCAAAAGGAGGAGGGAAGACAAAAGCGATGTCAATTTTTCTTGCGGCGGTGCATGATGGTCATACGCACAGACAAAAGCTATGTTCTATTTTTTCTTTGTGGCTGTACATGATGGTGAAACGCCCGTACCATCATTAATTGCGTGGAGACGCATGGCTTCTGAAGATGGGCGCCATTTGTCTTGTTTTTCCGTTCTTCCATCTATAAAAAGTGGACGCAGAGAACGTAGAAAAAAAAAAGAGAGAATAGAAGTCCAGAGACACCGAGAGCTCAAGAAAACAGAGGCGTGCGCTCGGAGGGACTTGTGCGTAAAGAAAGTCCATGGAGTTGAGTTATTAAATGCTGTGAGTATTGGGCATATACTAGGCTTGGGAAACACTTGAACGTAAGTGATTGTAATTTTATAATTTTTCGATTTATTAGTGAATTATTTATCGGTTCTTCCCGTCGACGTAGGTTCCAATATTCGGACCAAATTACATAAAATTTCTCGTGTCCTTTTATTGTTCCTCATTTTTTTTCTCTATCATTAATATGGCTCTTGACTTAATTGCAAAGTTACGATCCACTTCCACCGCATCGCTAATTAAACAACATGTGGAGGCTGAAGATAGCGGAAGGAGAGGACAGTCCCTACTTGTACAGCACCAACAATTATGTGGGGAGGCAGGTTTGGGAGTTCGACCCTGAGGCTGGCACTGCTGAGGAGCGCGCCGAGGTCGAGGCCGCCCGCCGGCACTTCTACAACCACCGCCACCAAGTCAAGCCCTGTGGCGACCTCCTCTGGCGCATGCAGGTGCATAACATACACCATCCACCTTTTTTTTTGCTAAAAACATACACCATGCACCTAAACACTCGTACATACGCACTCGTTCTCATTCAGCAACATGCACACAAAGAGGCACCCGTACATACACTACAAAAAAACAAGATTTTTGCCACGAAAATTTGCGACGAAAAAATTTTCGTTGCAAATTTGCGACAAATTTTCCAACGAAAAGCAAAATTCGTTGGAAATTTCCAACGAAAAATTTTCGTCGCAAAATTCGTTGGAAATTTCCAACGAAAAAATTTTCGTCGCAAAATTCGTTGGAAATTTCCAACGAAAAAAAATTTGTTGGAAATTTCCAACGAATTTTCCAACAAATTTCAATTTTCCGGGAAATTTCTTCACTGTGTACAGTTTTCGTTGGAACATTCGTTGGAAATTTCCAACGAAATTTCCAACGAATTACAAAAAAACCCACATTTTTCATATTCGTTGGAAAATTCGTTGGAAATTTCCAACTAATTTTCCAACGAATTTCAATTTTCCGGGAAATTAATTCAGTGTGTATAATTTTCGTTGGAAAATTCGTTGGAAATTTCCAACGAATTTTTTTTGTTGGAAATTTTCAACGAATTTTCCAACGAATTACAAAAAAAATCCGATAATGTTCGGTATTTTTTATATTCGTTGGAAAATTCGTTGAAAATTTCCAACGAATTTTCCAACGAATTTCAATTTTCCGGAAAATTAATTCAGTGTGTACAATTTTCGTTGGAAAATTCGTTGGAAATTTCCAACGAAAAAAATTCGTTGGAAATTTCCAACGAATTTTTCAACGAATTACAAAAAACCCGATCCTGTGCGGCATTTTTGATATTCGTTGGAAAATTCGTTGGAAATTTCCAACGAATTTTCCAACGAATTTCAATTTTCGCGCTCATTTTCCCCAAAATTCTAAATTTCAACATTTATTCTCTCTCTCTCTCTCTCTCTCTCTCTCTCTCTCTCTCTCTCTCTCTCTCTCTCTCTCCCCTTCGCCGAAGCCTTCCCCCTTCGTTTCCCCCTCCGCCTCCCCCTCCGCCTCCTCCCCCGCCGGCCCCCCTCCTCCTCCGGCTCCGCCTCCGCCTCCGGCGCCACGGACACCAAGCCTCCGACGCCCCCGACGCCCCCGACGCCACCAAGCCTCGTCGCCGACGAGGCTAGGAGACGACGACGGACTTGACGGGCGGCGACCCGAAGCCTGCTCGATCGATCCCGCCCCTGCTGCTGCTGCTGCTTCTTCTTCATCTTCTTGTTCAGGCGCAATAGCCTCGCCGGCCATGAGGGCAAGCCTCGCCGACGACGAGGCTTGCCCTCGCCGGCCATGGCGAGGGCCGAGCTTGCCATGGCCGGCGAGCTCGGCGCTCGCCGGCGACGAGGCTGGCCCAGATCTGGGCGAGCTCGGCCCTCGCCGACGACGAGGCTTGCCCTCGCCGGCCATGGCGAGGGCCGAGCTCGCCATGGCCGGCGAGCTCGAGCTCGCCCAGATCTGGGCGAGCTCGGCGCTCGCCGGCGACGAGGCTGGCCCTCGTCGGCCATGCCGAGGGCCGAGCTTGCCATGGCCGGCGAGCTCGGCCCTCGCCAGCGACGAGGCTGGCCCTCGCCGCCGGCGAGGGCTATTTTTCGACAAAAAAAAAATTTCGACCAAAAAAAATTTTTTTCGATGGAAAAAAAATTTCCACGATTTTTCGACCAAAAAAATTGTAGTTTCCAACGAAAAAAAATTCGTTGGAAAAAAAAGTTCGTTTCCAACGAATTTAGCCACGAGTTTTTCAACGAATTTTCCAACGAAAAAAAATTCGTCGCAAATTTCCAACGAAAATTCAAATTTTTCGTTGGAAAATTTTCCGACGACGAATTACCAACGAATTTTTTTTCGTTGGAAAATTCGTTGGAAAAAGAATTTCCAACGAATTTTCCAGAATTTTTCGTTGGAAATTTTATCGGAAAAAAATCGTTTTTTTGTAGTGATACGTGTCAAACTCGACATGGATAGGTAGAATCAATTTCCAATTACGTTAATTAATCGTGTATTATGTCTCAGCGACGCATAGCCCAGGTGCTGTCGGGCCTCTACCTTTGAAGGGGAAGATCCGTGGCCACACACCCTCTCTTCTTGGCACTTCTTTCCGTTTCAAAAGTTTCGCTCTAGCTCAATCCCTTAAGTCCACCAGAACGTGAATATTTTTTTTGTCTTCTGAAAATAAGCTCGTCACTATATTCTAAGAAGAAATGCTAGATTTTATGCATTAGTAGAGTGAAGCGATCGCCTCGATCTCGAGACTTTGGGTTCGTAGATTACTAGCCCATATCCTCTGTTGCCACTACTAACGGTGAGGGACAGATAGTTTTTACTGAAAGCCGTTTACAAAATAAACACACTTATGGAGGGATGAATTATGTCTTCCGCATACAAAAAAAATCACTTTAATTACTTTAGAGCTTTGGTATATCATTTGTGAACTAATCTGAGCGTAGTTTGAATCCCCGTCATCATTCAACATTTTCATTGTGTTCTGGAAATGAGAAAGACAGTCTTCCTCAAACACCAATTGGAATTTTACTGTTGTTGCTTGTCCTAAAGTTTAAACTTTAACGTGTGGTAATACCAAGCGATGGGCAAGCTCAAACTGACGCATGGTGCATGATTTCTGAGCAGTTCTTGAGGGAGAAGCAGTTCAAGCAGACGGTCCCGCCGGTGACAGTGGAGGATGGCGAGGACATCACTTACTACAAGGCCTCCACCGCCCTTAGGAAGACCGTCCACTTCTTCTCCGCACTGCAGGCAAGCGACGGCCACTGGCCCGCTGAGATCGCCGGGCCTCTCTACTTCCTCCCTCCCCTAGTGATTTGCGTCTACATCACAGGCCATCTCAATGCCGTCTTCCCTGCCGAGCATCGCAAAGAGATTCTCCGCTACATCTACAACCACCAGGTACTTTTTTTTCGCAAAAAGAAACAGAACCAGATGGAGAAAACAGCAGAGGAACTTTGAAAGACTTTGACTTGAAACTGTGAGTGTTTTGCGTTAATTTTGTTGCAGAATGAAGATGGTGGGTGGGGCTTCCACATTGAAGGTCACAGCACCATGTTCTGCACGGCCCTGAGTTACATATGCATGCGCATTCTCGGGGAAGGGCCTGATGGTGGCCTGGACAATGCTTGTACTCGGGCCAGGAAATGGATTCTTGACCGTGGTGGGGTCACCTACGTACCCTCCTGGGGCAAGACTTGGCTCTCGGTACTCTCTCACTCTTCCTTCAATAATTGACTAAAATTTGTACTCCAGGTTGTTCTGAGCATGTGTTTGAGTGAACCGTATAAGTGACGTTGCGCTTGCGCTTGCGTCTTGTCTCGTCACGTGTTCTGTAGATTTTCGGCCTTTTTGATTGGTCTGGAAGCAACCCAATGCCCCCTGAGTTCTGGATCTTGCCTTCATTCCTCCCCATGCACCCAGGTTTGTCTTCGCAGATTTCCTTGATCTTGTCCTTGATGGTATTCTATAGTAGTCTCGTTTACTTAATTTTACACAGGTATTGACACAAAGGTGTTGGACTAGTTTCCAAATTGAAACCACGCGACGTTTTTGCTGAACGAAAAAGAATATGGCATTGGCTTGTTATTGAATTGGCCACCCTTCCAGATTTCCCCATGAAAGTTAGAAAGCTTCCACTTCTGTTTCGTGTGACTGCGTTTCTCCTTAGTTATATGGATATGTTGTCTGAATGTCCCGTTTTGAATAATGTAGCTAAGATGTGGTGCTACTGTCGGATGGTTTACATGCCCATGTCGTACTTGTACGGGAAAAGATTCGTTGGCCCGATCACACCTCTTGTTCAACAGTTGAGAGAAGAACTTCATACTCAACCCTATGACACGATTTGCTGGAGAAAAGTCCGCCATCTTTGTGCCATGGCAAGTATCCCTAGCCGGTCCAAGATATCAATCTAGAATCAGATAATTCACGAGTCAGAAATTTTTAATGAAATGACTGGAATTGTTGTTGCAGGAGGATCTCTACTATCCCCATCCTTTAGTACAGGATCTGATATGGGATAGTCTTTCCATATTTACAGAGCCTCTTCTCAACCGTTGGCCGTTCAATAAACTTAGAGAAAAGGCTCTTCAGGTGACGATGAAGCACATTCACTACGAAGATGAGAACAGTCGATATATCTCAATTGGATGTGTGCAAAAGGTAATGAATACATAAATTTAAGGAGGAGAAACGCAGAAAAAATGCAAAATCCTTGCATCGTGGGAAAACATCACTGAAAATATATTTTTCGCTTTTGACTTGGACAGGTGTTATGCATGCTTGCTTGCTGGGTAGAAGACCCAGAGAGTGACTATTTCAAGAAGCATCTTGCTAGGATACCAGATTACCTTTGGGTTGCTGAAGATGGAATGACAATGCAGGTTAGTAGTAGTGTCACCGAACTATAACAGAATTGGGCTTAATTTGAAATGATAAGCACTTATGCTGCATATTTGAAAGGTGGAAGTTTTTTTATAATAAGGAGAAGATTAATTTAGTGAAGTGAGACCATCTAGAGGAAAGCTTAGTTTGGTGGTTGGCTCATTCATATGCAGAGTTTTGGTAGCCAAGAGTGGGACACGGGCTTCGCCATCCAAGCTTTGCTTGCCAGTAACATGACTGAGGAGATAGCACCGGTATTAGCTAGAGGACACGACTTCATTAAAAAATCTCAGGTTTGATCTTTGAGTTTTGCGATCATCACTTGCTCCAAACATCTTCCTAGTTTCTTTTGCTTCCTGACATATGCTGGACTCAATCGATCTGTTTTTACAACACTCCAGGTCAAGGACAATCCTTCTGGTGATTTCAAAAGCATGCACCGTCATATTTCTAAAGGATCTTGGACATTTTCAGATCAAGATCACGGTTGGCAAGTCTCTGATTGCACTGCAGAAGGTCTGAAGGTAATACTCCAATGAATGCCTTCACAGTATCCGCAGGTCCAATCAAATCCTAAATTGCTCAGTTTCCCATTGAATCTCTTTCCCTGTTTATTCAGTGTTGCTTGCTTTTCTCAATGATGCCACCTGAAGTTGTTGGTGAGAAGATGGAGCCAGAGAAATTGTATGACGCTGTCAACATCTTGCTTTCTCTACAAGTGAGTACATTATTGTTTTTCTTTCTTGAGAAGACTGAAGAAAATCTTTGATCTAGGCAAGAAATATTGGCTAAACTTTGTTTGCTCCATACATCCTAAAATCACGTTGCCACTTGATTCTTTCGTTAAGTATGATTATAAATTGTAATATCATCGCATCATCCCTGAATGCCACTTGTTCCAGAGTAAAAATGGCGGATTGGCAGCATGGGAGCCTGCAGGAGCTCAGGCTTGGCTAGAAGTAAGTACTTAATAATATTTTTGGAATTCCTTGATGGTCCTCACAGACTTAGACAAGTTTGTTTGTTCATAAATTACTAAATCAGGACATTATTTATCATCATTTGTCACTTGCAGCTCCTAAATCCAACAGAGTTCTTTGAGGACATCGTCATCGAGCATGAATATGTTGAATGCACTTCCTCAGCTATCCAAGCTTTAGTTTTGCTCAGGAAGTTATATCCCGGGCACAGGAAGGAGGAGATTGAGGATTTTATATCAAATTCCGTACAGTATCTGGAGAACGTACAAAAGCCAGATGGCTCGTGGTATGTTCCTCTTCCATTGGGTGTTTGTGTAAAATTCAGATAATTTAAGGGAACAGCTTACCAGTTGAGCAATTCTTGCAGGTATGGGTGCTGGGGAATTTGTTTTACATACGGCTCGTGGTTTGCGCTTGGAGGACTAGCAGCTGCAGGCAAGACGTATAGCAATTGTGCTGCTATCCACAAAGGAGTTGCTTTTCTTCTACGAACACAGTTGCCAAACGGCGGGTGGGGAGAGAGCTATCTTTCTTGCCCGAAGAAGGTAATTTCTAGAGGGTTCATTCCCAGCATGTTCGGCTTTTGCTGTTTTAGTTGCATGCTTTTCTGGCAACATAGAGATATTAATTTTCCTAATTGCCAAATCGGTTGATGTAGGAACACGTTCCCCTTGAAGGAAACAGATCAAATCTGGTGCAAACCGCTTGGGCTATGATGGGCCTGATTCACGCGGGGCAGGTCGGTGGATGATATTGTCATTTGGGTCTCAGTTGCATTAACCATACTTTGGTGATAGTAACAAACAATATTCAATGCGAAGTTTCTGACTTTGGTATTTCATCTACTATTAGGAGGAGAGGGATCCAACTCCCCTGCACCGTGCCGCAAAGCTGCTTATCAATTCACAAATGGAAGATGGTGATTATCCTCAACAGGTTTGTACCTTTCAGTAAATTGATCTCATGCAGGGTCAATACCTCAGGAATTAAAGGAGCGCGCCCCGCCAATATCATTGAAAAGAATTTCCTGTTCACTAATCCCTACAACTAGGAAAACCTAGAGATGATTATTGTCCACGCATATTATCCTTCAAACAATTTGTTCAGCTACACAAAACATGGTCTGGAACTAGGGCAAATAAAGAAAACTGATTAAGAGAGAGAACCCGTTCGGTAAGAATTGCCTTACAACGAATCCACATGATCTAAGCATGAACTTTTCCTGTTGTTATTATTAATAGTAAAAAAATTTGCATTGCAGGAAATCACTGGGGTTTTCAACAAGAACTGCATGTTACACTATACCACTTACAGGAACATATATCCATTGTGGGCTCTCGCGGAGTATTGTAGGCGAGTTCCCTTACCGTCAACAGCCCTATGAAGAAACGAGGAATATCATCACAGCTTGCACACTGAGAAAACATAGATTTCACAGGCACAACAGAAATCAAAACTCATGTATTTGGTTTCTCTAGTATGATGGGTGTAGATCCGACGGACTTGCGATCATAGAATAGAAGATCCAAGCTAATATTACGGTGTATCCATAATTTATTTTGATGTAATCTATTTGTTGTTGAAATAAAAGGAGATGGTCAATTACAAAGTGGCTGCAATTGTTGGAGCACTTACATCACTTTTTCTATTCCTTTTCTTCTGGTGTCGGGTAAAAATTTCTTATGTCATTGTTTCATGGGAAGTCGACTCCGTGGCAAAATATTTTTCACAAAAGTCATTCTTCGATTTTATGAGAGGAGACAGATTCTGTGGTGACTCCGGATAGGAAATATCACCGATATACAAGAAAATCGATAACTTCACTTCAAACGGAATTGAACGTACATAAACTGTACCGGAATTTAATCAACAACAAAACCTGAGAATGTAATCACTTCAGATGGAACCAAACATACACAAATTGTGTCGGAACACAAATTGTGCCAAAATTTAATTGACAATAAATCCTGATAACATAAAGATGCAATGTTGGAATTTAATCGAGACGCAAATCTGGAAACTACAGGTAAGAAATACCCTAGAATTTAATCAACGACATGAGTATGAAAACTATAACTACAATGCAAAAATTGAAAGATAACATGTTTGTTTAATTGTGCGTGGGGTGCCTTCGAAGAATACGATGTGGCTATTTAAAACCTATCATCAACGGTTATCAACGGAAGTTACAAATAGAGATTACAAAGGGAGCTTACGAACGGTTAGCGAACGGTTACATTAACTCCACTACGACGGTTTCTTCGATTTCGCTATCCTGACGGTTGCTTTATTCCACTATGTTGATGGGTACATCTTGGATTGCATCTGAAATTGTCGACTCCACTTTTTGTTGATTCCTTCAAGCTATCGATTTATCAAGTTGTTGATTCTTCAAGTTGTCGATAATTCTATTTATAAATGAGTAAACTCTACTCTCATTGACTAAGTTTATTACTTATCCATAATAATTAAAATTGATCATTTTTTGGTGCAAATAGTCATTTTTCGTTTTTATTAGAATAGATGCCTATGCAAGGGTTACAAATATTTATTCGTTTTAATTTTATTGTCGTTCTTTAATGATGTACTCTTTGCAATTTCATCTTCTTTTATTTAATATTAAATTGCAAGATCCGTTGATTTTCGCATTATTATACAACAAAACGGTAGTTTATGGGGAAAAATATAGGTTATGAATTACTTTCCTATTTTATTTACTTTTAAATTTATATTTATTTCTAGATTCTACGGTTCACACAATTTGATGTCAATTTAAAGTGGTCTTTTTTCTATATTTAATTTGTGTAGGTGTGTCTTGATCCTAACAATACAACCTAAGGGGGTGAATAGTTTGTTTTAAATGATTTTGACAATATTTCAAGAAAAACTTCAAGTTAAACTCTGGTAGATGCAGAATCAGTTTAACAATAGCAGATGCAAGTAATTCTATCAAATAACTAATGAGAAGAATGAAGAGATAGAAGATATTTCAAACAGATATTTAGTGGTTTAGCTTACATCAAGTTTATATCCACTCTCCTAGATTAACAGCCACTAACAAAGCTAGAATCCACTAATAGTCTTAAGAAATATTACAAAGTAGAAGATGCTACTTTTACCTAAAGCTCACAGATAATGCTTTCAATTGTATTTTGGAAGTGATTTGTATGAAAAGATGTTGTGTACCGGATGTCGATTCTTGAACCGAGTGTTGATTTTGTTGTTGATGCAAGGGTGATCATATGATTATAATGTTATCATGTGCATTGTTGCTATGTGATTAAATACGGAAAGTTTAATGTTTTCTGTCGCCCACTTATTAGTGGTGATGATACCTCGGAGTTGGGATGTGCCAAGAGTGTTCGCGATGACTTGGGAGTGAACCATCTTATACAATGTTGTTAATAGTTTACATTGACATGTCATGATAGGAAAGATAAAGCATTGCTTTTGCATTTGTCATACATGATTATTTTGTGCTTGCCTTGAATTCACGTTGTTTGTTGGTACCAGATTGAGTGGTAAAATGATCTTTCATTTTAAATTTAGAAATTTCATTTGCTAGCTTCGACTCATTTCTCTATTTTTTTTAGATATGTATGATGTATCCTTCCACCGCCACTGCTTTTTTTGGCACTCCCATGTATTTTAATTGTGAATACCAAGATATGCTTGTACCTGAATCGGTGGTAGTATATTGTTAAAACAACTTAGGGGTTTCGATGGTCCCCTTGGTTTCGATGGAGATGACTTGTCGATGGGCATAGTTGTCGATCTGTAGTCTAGTCAAGAAACTGTCTTGTGAATTCAAATTCTTGTTTTTGACATTTCTTACGCCACTGTATATGTATACTGCAAAATATGCTAAAGGAAGCCAGGTCTCAAGAAAAGGTGATGACTATAGTTACGGCGTCTTCTTATTAGAGATGTTCACAGGATTAAGTCCCACTAGTGACATGTTTAGAGATAATTTGAATCTTCATAATTATGTTGTTGAGGCTCTACCCCAACGAGCTATGGAGATTACCGATCCCGTGCTCCTTCACGAACGAGAGAGCCACAATAGTGCCCAAGATTCGCTGCACGAAAGAAACGGCATATTTTGGGAATGTTTGGAAACAATATGTTGCATTGGACTCGCTTGCTCTGTGGAGGAGCCTAGAAGACGCGTGAGCATCGACAAAGTTGCAGCCCAGCTGCACTAGATCAGGAAGAAATTTTTTGCAGCTTCTTTGCTTGGATAGATGAGATGAGACAAGAATAGATGACATCGAAAGTAGCAAGTTCTTCATTTCCTATAATGAATCTCTCTAATGCTATTTGCGAATGAAAAGAGAAAGGGCGATGACTTTCCGAATTTCCTTGTGAATCTAAGAGAGTATCGTCCCGACATTCCTACTTTAAAGGATTAGCCATCAATTCACACTTTTTAACATTTTTTTTTTAGAATGACATTTCTTGACAAATTAATGGGATAAAAAGCCAAAATTATGAGCCAAATTGACCTGTAATTACGGATTCAATATACACGAAATGGTACAAGAGCCCCTCTGAACTCTACAAGGCTCTCTGCGCTCTATATGGCTCCATTGCTATTAGGGTGTCATCATGCTTTGTTGATTGAATCTGGTTTGTACGTCTACCAGAAAAATAGTGATAAATATCGTATAACTTGAAAATTTTTATTGCAACTTGTTAAGGTCTATCCGAACCGCTTAAAAACCTAAGTTGCAATGTGTTTTATATAAATGTGGCGTCCCTCCAATTAACAATTCTGATATTTGAGGTGAACTTTAAAACTACGCATTTGAGCTAAGAACTAGTTTTAGTCCTGACCACAAGCAACGGTTTGCATCAGAGGTTGATTGTTGAAGCTATAAGTTTTGGGATTTGATTGGTCTTGTTGCCAACCGCTCTTATGCAATTGCTGTTATGTCTTCGTTTCTGTACTTCTAAGTCCAAGAGCTAGTCCATTATCCAAAGGCGACCGAAACTTCACTTGTTGAAATCACAATTGAAAGAATTGGAATTAATTCTTCTACTTGCGAGGTCAATTAGTACAGCCGGCAAGGCAAAATTTTGAATGAGATCCATGGCATTAGTGTCTAAAAGAGCCAAATGGCTTGACATTTTCATTTATTCTAATCTCCTATTGTTCATGTTGTTAATCATGTGGAAAGCATAGGGAAAGGAGGAGAAATGGTTTATGCGGCTCTTTCTTGAGGGCTTAGTGACCTTTTTATGCTTGATAGGTATTCCGGCTCAACATGGTCACTAAGAACGGATGTTACAATGAAGCAGCAAGTTGTTTGGTTGGGCAGTAGCCTCTACAATTCGACTCGGATCTCCGTTTTGTCTTTAGTTTTCCTTCCTTTTTTTCTTCACAACTGGTTTTTATTGATGCGACTTCCTCTAGAGCGATTTGTTGTTCCAGTTTAGTATCGTATCGCTAGGCTAGTTAGCAGTTAAAACTTGTCAGTATCCGATGTTCTGGCTTCCTTTTGGCCCTGTTTATACACAAGCATCTAACTCAATCTTGTACTCCTGTCCGCAGGCGCACTTCACGAGCTGTGATCTTCCCTGTTTAAGGCAGATAAACCAATGATTCCGGCAATATACATGAATAAGGGTACTAAGAAAATTTCTAACAAAAGGGTGTGTCACATAATTTTTTGTTTGAGTTGAGACAGCATATATAGAAGAACAGTAAAATTCAGAGAAAAAACTAGACGCTATAATAGAAAAACAATCTCCTAGTTCTGGAAGATAACAGAGGTTAGGAGTAGAGTGAAACCAATCCTGTTTTATGGGTACACTCCCCAGTTAACAGCGCAGTGTTCAAAAACGATATTGTCAACACCCATCCACTCTCTTTTTTTTTATAAAGAAAATCACAATTTTGGAATAATTCTACCTTCAGTTTCTCGATTTGATTCTGCAGAGACTGCACGAACTCAGTTTCCCCAACAATATCTGCTAAAAGAGCTTTTTGTTCCTTGTCCAAGGTCTTAATATCCATTGCCCTTAGCTCTTCCTGCATTGCACCACAGCAAACAATGATCCTGAGACATAAGTACAACCAAGTAAAATCAAAAAAAAGTACTGGACCTGTACTTCAAGGATCCACTTTAGAACCAGGTGCAGCAGATAAGCCGAACCACATTAATAGAACTTCAAATTACCTATATCTTTAATGATTTGGTTCATTGAAACCAAATACAGACATTCTACATAGGTATTTCATGGTGCGGTGATTGAGTATAATACGTACTTGACAGTACCTATTGCCTTGATACTCACCTGGAACTCATTTGACTGGCTTTTCATTTGCTTCTTCATCTGCAATAATAGGAGTCGCACTAGAACCATTAGTGTTCGTGGAAAAATGATGATAGCTGCAAATCGAGGATATTTACTCCTAGTGTTTAGTTGCCCCTATATTTCATCATTACAATAAAGGCTTCTATAGTCCAAGTGATTAGAAATTGGACATCACACTTGTGTCAAAAGGCGAAATCGAGCTGCTCCATGGCAGTTTCTGCTAGATTATAAAATTGAAATGGAACATGCTTCATTCAGGACCATGAGTTGGTATGCTCTATTTTCTGGTGCTTCTCTCCCAAGATGAGCATTGCAGTGCATATAATCACATATCCGCTCTAAGCTTTGACAATTAGAGAAAATCAGTTTAACCAGAGAATTGAAATCAACACATTGTGGAATTTAGATATGGACTACTTAACTGCAGAATTTTCTGCAGCTAGCTGAGCTTTTGTTCTTTTAATCTTGTCAAGTTTTGCTGTCGCAGAATCCACACTGAAGATCAGTTCCTTGCTTGCTTCATTGTTCTGTAAGTTCAAGCATTAAATTTAAGTAACTACTCTGTTCAATAAACATAATTTTTTTCTTTAGTTTTTGTCTGTGAGTACCATGTTATCAATAACCAGGTGATTGGATTTGCCTCTTGCTGCAAAGGTATCAGCATTAGATATCAGATAAAGTAAACCGCAATGGAAATTTTCGTAACACATTTCCTCACGGTACACAGTAAGTACATGGAGCATGGCTCCTAATTGTATCCGCTTACTGGCGCTTATATGTAGATGATAAGTTTTCCTGGTGTACATCCTGCCTTAAGTTGAAACATCAGATTACAATGACCAAATGAAGCAACAAATGGCCTAACAATACTAAGGACTAGACTAGTTATATGTCTTTCTTGACGGATAAACTTGGGTTACTGACAACTTCTGCCTGTCTAGGTACATTGACCGTGCTCCAGCAAAAATAAGGAAAGGTTGACAGAGACTCAGCAGTTATTAAAGGAAATTGACAGACTTATCTCAATAATATATCTGTCAACCTAAACTCATACCGATGGAAAGAAAGATGAAACCATTCTTGTTTGAAGTATATGGCCAAATGATGATCTATGCTGAAGAAATAGGTGTCATGTTGTTAAAAAGCACAATAGATCATGACGACATAAAAAGAGAAACTCCAAAGAAGATCACATGTCAGCAACATATGCCTTTGTTGGCCTATAGTTCAAACTTGAAAAAGGTAAATACCCATACCTCCAGCTGCAACCTTTTCTTCATCGAATGTTTCCTTGACCTGCCAATATTCTGGTTAGCAAAGCACTGCTATGATCTAAAAAGCATATTACTAACCATTTGGCTGCAAGGTAATAGCCAAGAAAGAAAGACATAAGAGAATTCGAGGTGGTTAACAAACTCTTTCCTATAGGGGACCATAATATAATTAATAGTAGAGTTCCCATCATTAAATTCAGCCTTCAGTTCACAAAATAAAAAAAGTACAGCCTTCCGAAGACTAATACTGAGGAACTAAAAGAGGGAAAAAAGTGACTGAAGCAATGCAAACCAAGATGTTTGTACGTGTATTTAAAAGTACATATATTGGAGCACAACAAAGGATGATCCTCCTCGATATGACAAATTTAAAATCTAATGGTAATAGCAAGTCCAAAAGTAGATAAACAAAAAGGAGTACCAAGTCACGCACTTCAGTGTCTGGGCTTGCTATGCGACAGTTAAGCCATCCCTAAAAGAACAGGATAAAAAAACTGTCAGCTGCTTGGTGGACATTCTGAAGCTGAGAGGTCAAAACTTGAGAAATCTTACTTGTAGCCCCTGGAATTTGACATTTATATCCTCAGCAACCTTGGCATAGTAAGTGCTGAAAGTCCAAGAAATTCAGTGAACAGTTGAAGAACACGGCATCTTTTCGGGTTCAAGGACACAACAAATTTAGATACTTGAGAACAGGCCAGTAACCTTTTCTCAACTAGTTTGGCCGATAAGCTTACTCTTTCTTGGTCAATTAGCTCCAACGTCTGCACAGAACTCCAACAAATATTCATGGTAAGATAACTTTCCCAAGTTTCTTTGTTAAGCATATCCAATCATGTGGCTTAGTCATTTATAAGTTTAGAAAGCCTCACACTCCAGCATATAAAGTGTCAAAATATAACACAATTGACCTTAAAAGTATCAAAATCAAAATTTATTGCTCAGCCAGACCTACATGGACAAACTTGAAAATCAACACAAATGATTGAAAAATTACCTATGTTGACACATTTTGGGATAATAACTATTCAAGTATTAGCTGCTTCGACAGCCAAAGATCAAAGCAAACAGCACCTTAGCACATGAAATTTGTCTCCAGAGAACTCTGAGAAGACTCCAGGAAAAAGATATAGAATTTAATTGCTGCTCTGATTGCCTTTTAGCTTTTCAGCTCGTATCAGATAAACATCTATGTCTTGTAAATTGAAAGACAAATTTGAAACCTTTCCAACTTCCTCTCCATCCTCACTTTCTGCTAGTGATCCAAATCTAAAATTCACGTTGACCTTAGAGTTCTGCTCGACATTCCAAGCTATGTACTAGCCATCAAAAGCAGCCACATTGTGAGCTTGAAACTATTCTCTGAAACCTTTGGTGATATATTTGTTTCTGACACAGTGTCTGACTCTTCAGAATTATTTTGAGATTCATGATCATCCATTCCCACATCATATTACAGTGCTTTTATGCCCTAACCTGATAATCGGAAAAGCTGCTACGCAAAAAATAATCGCTGCAAACAATAGAGTTCAATGCTTCTCTTTATCCGGTATCTTTCTATCTCGGAGTTGACTAAGGCATGAACCTGAACTCCAAGTCACGGATTCTCTTTAAGATATCATGAACTAGCAGCAACAACGAATTATTCACATTAATACAAGCGAAAGACCAATCAACCAATAGAGAGACATAAGAATCAGCCTGTAACTTGAAAAGGGAAATATTATTTGAGGAATGGAGAACACAGCATACTATTTTTGTTGAATAGGATGCTTAGTTGAGTTTCAATGAGATGGAATGGTGCAAAAGATTCTTCCAAGTTCCATCCAGTACATCTTGGCGAAAAATTTGTCTCTAGAGTTCATTAGTAAGGCAAGCAGAATAGCATCTTATCACAGGATCACCGTGAAGGACAGACATCACAGTTCAGTATATCAGATATAAGGCTGCAGATCGCTTCCTTCTTCAGAACCCAACAGGTGATCGTGTTCTTCTTTTCCACTCTTTTGGTGGAGTTCATGTAACCCATCACTATCAATTAAATTACACATATATAAATAAGGAGGAGCTCTACCTGTGTCAGTGTGCGACAATCAGATTCCAAGGAAGTGACCTTTCTCTGTTCATCCAATATCTGAGAGCATATTTGACCTTTTGCAGTCCTCATCTGCTCTGTTTCTTCTTTCAGTTTTTGAATTTCAGATTTTGCTGGACAAACAACGTTTTTAAAAAGAAAAGCAAGTTAAGTACTTTAAGAACCGGAAAAGATTGTTCGCTTTTAACAATTCTATACAGTAGCATACACAACAAAATTACCCGAAAGCAATAATGATTGAAATAAGAGGATCAAAAGATTTTAGCCAAACTAACAATAACTTGCACGAATTGATTGGGTAAATACTTTCGAGGAGATATAGAAGAAGAGTAAAGCTTAAATTCAAATAGTTACTGTAATTATCACACAAAGAAGAATCACGCAGCTCCCAAATCACTACAACAAGCAGACAAATTATTCTCACGAAATGTACCTCACACCTAGAACAAGGTCCACATATCCCATCAAATCATAGGGACAAGGAGAACAAACACCGACTTAGGGTTGGAAAGATACTCTCTGAAACAACCAGAAATATCAACAATGCACATCCGACATTGGGGTCCGCTCGTGTACAAATAGACCTAGCAAGCATGCGCCTCTTTGATTAAACGTCATTCAGCTTCTACTCCACTAATAAAAGACCGACATTTAGTGTTACTGGTACTAGCCAATGAGTTTAGAAAAACCATTACATACCTTACTGAGCTCTTGCAGAAATTTATTACGGTTTATAGTATGTAATCGGCAGGTAGATAAGCAAAAGCAGATAAAGTAAGCACCAGTAAAAAAATTGTCATCTATTAACGGTATTATTGTTTAAAAAAGATCGTAGTCATTGGTGGATCCACTAGGAAACTGGTAAGATACTGGAACTGAAGCTAAACATATACCCTGAAGAGAAACATACAGGGAAAAACTAATGCACGTTAAGAAATGGAGCGCACACATATGCAGATCAGGTAATACATATGTTTGCACATGCACCTATCATGTCCTAATCATGTGTGCCTGCGCATGCTCGTGTGTGTAAGAGAAGAAGTAGCGAATAAGAGAGAGAAACCAAACCAGAAGTCAGGTCGCTTTCCAGAGATTGAATGGTAGTAATCTGCATTTGCTCTTCAACCGACATCTTGGCCACCTGATCCTCCACATCTTTCAATACACAATTGCAATTCAGCAACAAATTTTTACACATAGGTGTACATGTTCTACTTCAACAGAATGACAGGAGGTAGAGACGCACCGTTCATTTGACATCGCAGAGTCTTCATGTACTGCAAGTATTCCTCCATCTCAAACTGTACATACATTCATATCATGTGTTATCCAATGTACAAAAGTGGAAAGTCATCAAAAAAAAGTGCTTTTCCTTAAGAATTTCCGTGCAGCAATACTGCGTTGTCAAAATCAAATATAGTGAAAACACGAGATTAATTTCCGATTATGAACTAGCGTCTCCGACTCCTTCGTCGACAGAGCCCTGAGCTGAGACAGATCGTGTAAGAACTGGACATTTTGGAACCCTCTGTATCACACCACGAGGAGAAGCTCTAGTGCAGTGATCAAAGAAACCGCTAATCTCGCGACGAAATCACAGAAACGCATCGTTCAGCTGTAACCGCTGAATGACCGAGCGAAGCGCGCTCGAGTCCTCGAAAGAGGCGGAACTAAGTACAGCAGAGACGCCGCACCGGCGACGGTGTCGCGAGCTCGTGATGGCGGCGCTGCGAGCTCGACGTCACTAGCGGTCGCGCCGAATCGGCGGCAGCGACGGCGTCGTGAGCTCGCGATCGCGGCGATTCCTAGGCGACGAAGAACAGAGAGACGCACCTGATGAGAGAGAGATGACCGAGCGACTTGGCTTTGGGGCGGCGACGGCGACGGCGATCGGAGAGAGAGAGAGAGTGATGCTGAAGCCGGCGACGGGAGGATCGGACGCCGGGAACCTGCTAAACTTGGGCGCCGAAGAGAGGGGAATTTATAGCCTCACCCAATCCCGTACCCGCCTAAACGGAAAGCGGAAAAAATAAAAATAAATAAATAAATAAAAGAGAAAATGAATAATCACTAATATTGATCAAGATCGGTGTACCCGAATATTCACTTAACTCGATTCCTTGGGTCCTTCCTTTTCTCCAAAGTTAAAAATTATCAGTACGGATAATCCTCGACGATATCATAAAAATTCTATACCCACGATAAAAATAAAATATACCGTGGCTAGCATGAAAACTTCTCATTTTGAACAAGCCTCTCATAACCACCTCCTTTTCATAATTTTGACGAGAGTAAAGCCGTTTTCTTTTTTCAATACAATGAAGGAGGGAATGGTCCAAAAATAAAGAAATAGACCAAGATTCTAACATGTCTGAGAAAGCGGCGACTTCTAAAATTTCTGATGATAGGTCTTCCATAACTAGTAGATTTCCCATTAGAACGAGTCCTTATTTTTGCTGTGACATCAACACATTAATTTGATTATCTGAATACGTGTCCCGTCCTATATCGAGGAGAGCCTTGAATTTAAGCTCCATGACAAATAAGGAGTCAAGCTCCATGACAGATAAGTATATTTGCACGGCTTTTGCGCAACCCCCATTGCCTAAATAAATTTTCACTTTAATGCACCGTCTTCAATGGCCACCCCGACATCGACGGGCAAACTTCAACCGATTAAAATCTCATAACTCGAGTGACCATTCAAGTTCGAACATTCGGGTCACTGTCTCGTCACAGTTATCTCGAGCAAAAGGACCGCTGATTTGGTTTCTAACGAGAAAGGAGGTATTTCTAGCGCTCCTCTTCTTGTAGGTTTGAAAATTTATTCCGTCGGCGCCGGTTAGAGGGACCGAATTGATTCGAATAAAAAACACACGTGATGAGATTAACTAATCATAATCAATTTTAAGGACCAAAATTGAACAATGACTAAGAATTCGAGGACCAAATTGAAGGAAAGACGTATAAATATCTGGAGTAGAACTGACAACGCCGGGGGAACAAAACAGGTTCCTCGAGATTGAAAGCAAGCGTGTCTGCGAGCTTATAGCAAATAGCTAGCTGGCTATCAAGCAAGCAAGCAAGCCCCGCGATTCGAAGAGGGATTGAAGGCGGTGAATCTCTGCGCATTGCGCGACCCAATTCGATTCGACGGCTCGGTTCGAGCTTCGCATTCGCGCCTGGATCTCGAGGGATCGCTGGAGTGGATGACGATGCGGATTCTGGGAAGTGGGCTGATGCCTTGGTTGCACGGCAAGGTCGTCGATCCCCTCCTCCAGATCCTCCGCAAGTACCCTCTCTTTCTCTTTCCTTCTCTCTCTCTGTCTCTGTCTCTCTCTCTCTCGTGGCTGCGCAGCTTGCACGTGGGTTACTGCAATGTTTGATGTTGCTCCGTTTCGTTCGCTACGTCGAAGCCAGCACGCGATTTTGTGGGTTGAACGGTGGGTTTGGGATCTATGGAAGAAGCGGGTTGCTCGGGTTTCTGAGTGCCTGGGTCGATTGAAAGCTGAGATTTTAGTTCTCCGTCGTCGTTGCGATGATGCTTTGGTTGCTCGAGTTCGGATGTCTGGAACGTGCTGTTCCGATCGTGGGTCCTTTCTTGTGTTTCGTTTGTTTGCGTGTGAAGACATTCTTCTAAGCCAGAATGGTTTCGGTAATCGAGGGTGACGAAGGATTGACGTTTCTTCTGAATCTTGAACTCGCAGGGGTGCAGAACCAAAGCAGCTGGCGTTTTCTGCGGCTCTTGGGATTACCCTTGGCGTGTTTCCAATTTGTGGTATGTTTGTTCTTCTTTACCTTTGGACAATGGAGCGATACTTGCAAAACCAAAACACTGCATTTGGCATCCATTTTTTTAGTCCCGGTACACAGTTAGGATTTGAGCTTTTGGGCTATGAGCTTAAGGTCTACCCTCATCCTTATTAATTCGGCCTACTAGAAGCTTGGAGGTACTCTCGTAAGAGTCTTGACATTAAACTTGTAGAGACATGTCAAATTGGCACGCATCATCCCATTCTAGGAGCCATGTAAGTCTGGCGCGTATCCCGTAGTTGAAGAAAGTGCAATGGAACTCGATTTTTTTTGCTCACATTCATAGGCGGTTCTACTAAAAGAGGGACCAGCCTTATTGTGGAGTGCATAATAGAAACACCTCTTTCTTCCCTATTTTGGACCAGAAGATTGCACTGCATCAAGCATTTCAAATGCGAGTTGATGGGCTCATTTTATGTTGAACAGGTGTCACAGTCTTTCTTTGTGGAGTGGCGATTGCCTTGCTTGGATCTCGATGTCATGCCCCCAGTGTGATGCTGTTTAATTTCATGGCTACTCCTTTAGAATTGAGGTAAGCAATTTTGCGGCAGCCCTATGCTTCTTGCCCTGAATAATTGAAATAGGACAAGACTATATCAGTATAACTAGAAGCTGCTGACTTCTGTTGATAGTCCCCATTTAGTTTTCACAGATAATTGGATATTCAGTGGACTAAAAGCATAAGGCTCTAAAGAGTGACTTTTCATTATTAAATGATTGGATAACCAGGGGTCATGTGTTTGATACTTGGCCGACGTTAACATAATGTACGTTTAGAATAAAAAGTTTCCAAATATGCTAACCAGCAGAAAACTGATAGTGCTTTAGGTGCCACAAAAAGAATTTGCTAGACTAACACTCGACATCTGAAACCCTTATCTCCCCAAAGAGCCTCTTGACCTTAACTGGTAAGTTTGAGATAAAGGACAAAAGAGAGTCAAAGTGTGGGAATGATGCTTTCGGTGCACAGTTTTGGATGCAAGTCAGGAAAGGATCTACTTCTGGAGAGTCATAATGGCATAAATCAGTAAATCACATCTTTAGTCACATATTTGGCCTTTTCTCATAGCAAAGTCATTGTCGTTACATTTGTCGGACTAAGAGCTTAGACCATTGCAGAACTATGACTAGCCGAGTAGTGCAAGCTGAAAAAGAAAGTTGCCCCAACCAAGTAGACCATTTGTCATTCAATGTTATGGGTAAGTGTGTTGTTGATACTTAATGTTGCGATTAAATTTAGATCAGTAGTTAGATACAATCCTTGAACTTAATTTGCCAAATTCGCAATCAACTGTGCAGTTCAAAATCTGAACTTTGAGCATAATTTTGATGGGGAACAAATTGTATGGCCGAGCTCCAGCAGATGAGCTACTGTTTGGACTAATCAGAAGCCACTTGGTTTCTTAGAGCTTGCTCTCATATCCTCTCAAATATTAAGGAATCTATTCTCCCAAGAAATCTACCTCTTCCTATCCTGACCCATGACACAGTTTTGGCCCCAAGTATCATGGATGAGAATGAGAATGACTCTGATTATTGGAGCAGCTCTGTGGTTCTCCAGACAGACCAAGCAACACCTGAGCACGACCCCTTACAGTTGCTTATGGTTTGGATGTTTTGGAGTTCAGTTTTGTCTGCTAAGGTAATGGATATAGGGAGAATCAAGCTGGTGATAGGAGCTGGTCCTTAATCATCAAGACTGGACCGCTCAATGACTGAGCAGTAGTTGTTTGAATTTATAATTTCCAACTGTCTTTGTCATAGTTTACGAGAGACAAGTCTTGTAGCTTCCTGCTTTGGATAGTGTACCAGGAATATGAGAAGAACAAGTTTTAGAGATTAGTTTATGTGCCTTCAAAATGGAATCCATAATATTATACTTAATACCCCTTTGAGAAGGTAACCACCAAGGGCCTTTTTGCAACAGAAATCCTAACAATGTCACTGTCTGATTGAATCCATAAACTGCTTCGATCTCCATTGTAAGCTTAGTGCTGAATGGGAGTTCACATTCACTGTGATTTCAGCCTTTGTTTTTCAGTATCTTTAGTTCCTAACCCTATAAGCTGTTTGCATGAAGCTTATTGTGAGTTATACTTCCAAATTCAGCTTGCCAGCAACTTATTTTAGTTTAATTTGTTTCTTGGAACATGTTTGTTTGGCCTTTGAAGTCTGGTGGTTCCATTTCTGCGCTTTGGCGAGTTCATATCAGGGGGGCCTCATTTTCCACTAACATCTGATGCCTTGAAGAAGGTGCTAATGGGTCATGCATCTCGTGAGGTCTTACTGAGTATATGTCATGCGGTAAGTGTGGTCATCCTCTCGCAAGTGTGGTCACCCTCTCATTATTTCTGGATTGTCTTTTTTCTTCCCCCTTTTTTGTCTACTTTATTTGGAGAGGCAAATTTATTCCATTTACTCTTCTCTTTTGTTAAAAGAAGTTCCATGTATTTTGTTAAATATGTCATTGTTCTCGTGTATAATCCAAATTAAGACTAAATGCTACTAGAAAAACACCGACCACAACTAGGCATAACTAAATGGGTTGGCTATGTAAAAAATGATCGCGCTTGAATTGTAATCACTCCTATGTATACCTGTCAAAATGGGTCATAATTCCATTTCTTAACTCATATTTGATAATCCGAGTTGTTATATGGGTTAGTTATATTCAGTAAATGGGTCATAATATGAATGTTCAAAAAATTCACAACTTACTTAGACCCAACCCATATTTGATGGGTTGAGTTATTATATGAGTTAGTTATATTCAATAAATGGGTCAAATGAGTTTAGAATGGTAAAATCCAAAATAATAGAGGAGTTAAATGGGTTCACAATTTACTTAATCCCAAACCACCTTTATAACTCTCTCTTCACTTTGTCTCGCACTCGCTCACTGCGCTCTTTCACCTTAGTTTGGATACAAGTTTTCTTAGATTTGATTAAATATGGAAGTATTTTAGTAATATGAGTTGAGTTAGATATGGGCCACTAAATTTGTATTACATGGAAATGGCTCCATTTGGGACGGACTATTTTCGACCCGACCCGTCCCATCCGTTTAACGGATCTAGTCCTATGTAATATCTATGTGCTCTATATCTTGCCTCATGGTCTTCTTCAATGTCTTTTCAATTTTTTGCGGATCCCTTTTGACTTGAATCTTCATCCTATATTGACATCTCACAGCAGCATAGTGGCATCATTACAAGCACCCAAATCATCTCGAGCGAGTCTTACTCATTTTGTCCTTTAGTGAGACCCAATTTTCCTCTACTACATTTTTTTTTAATCCTTTTGTTGTCGAGGTTTGGGGTCGCCTTTTGGTTGTAGGAAAGTCTTCGATTTTGCCTTCATGTCCCCTTACTAAAGTCACAGCTAGTCATACATTTCTTTCGTAGCTCATATATACGCAAATCATGATCCTTTCTTCTCTGGAAATCATTCAGAGAGATTCTCTTGTAACCTTTCTCATATGATTTCTTCAAATCTATAGAGGTCATTTGCACATCCTCTTGTTTATTCGTACACCTTTACACCTGTATCTGAAGCATTTCCTGACTTCTTTTGTATTTTAGCAGTTTTTTTAAGCTTAAATAATAGAGGAGTTATAAAAGATTGTGTTTTAGATAATGTCTTAGTAATTGTTCTACCAAGCCAACTGAGGCTTCCTTCCAACCAAAAAAAGAAACTGAGATTTCCTGGCTTTATCGTAGATTACTATGCCCGGTTTATCATTTTGTTGGGCACAGGGAGTCTTATGGTATTTATGTCTTGGATTTGTGAGAGCTAAAAATCCTTTTGCAGTTATTGGGATGGCTTGTTGCTGCGCCTTTTATTTTCACCTTCCTCTGTGTATTATCTCTACCGTGTTTCAAGCTTTTGGTAAGCAAGTTCAAATCCGGTTCGTCAAGCCCTAAAAAGACCAACCATTCGCCAAAAGATGTCAAGATAAAGGTAAGAGATGTCTGACAGCTGATTACTCCTGCAACCCTTGTGTATATAAGACTATTTTCAGCTTTGTATAATGCTCTGCGGTTGTCATCTTTTATGCTGGTGCTAAGGCGCCGTGTGGGGCAGAGAGTAACCTGTGACCGTTATGATCACATTTAGAAATGGATCGAAATCTCTACTGAATATGTCATCCACTCGAATGTGCAGTGGATTCAATGTAATTTGTTCTTTCACGGTTATATGAAACGCATTCTGCCATGCTGGTGTTGGCGAAGAAGCAGCTAAACTTACTTGGTTTAGTATTGACGCTAACGTGGAAAAACAATAGCTGAAGGAGCGCCAATGTTTCCTCTCAAACATCTATTCGCCGGATATCAGAATCCCCATTTATTTCCTTGATGGTTGTGCTTGAAAGCCGATGTTTTGTATGACTCTGTCCCTACAATACATTTTACCATGAAAGATCATGAGAAATTCGTGGAAAGGGGGAGAGTAAAACTTGCATCGTACCATAATTGAGACGAGTAACGACGTAGAGGCATTTTCATTGTCCCTTGCGATCCCTCAGCCTCGTAGCGAGGTTTCATTCGAAGAACCCAACTGAATCACTACATGAGGTACCGTAGAGAGAAATTAAATTATTAAATTATTTAGATTCATAAAGAAATAACAACTAATATCGTCATCATAATTACTCTATCATTATACTTAACTATAAATTAATGTCGACTGATATAATGATTTATTGGAATGTAATTATGAAGTGGGTGCGGCTAGACTGACCAATCCCTGGGGTATGCTCTTGAATGAGATAATCCTGACACTGGAAGGAAAGCTCTCGTTCCCATAATATGGTGATTCCAACTTCTTTAGTGCCACCCAAGTAATTGGACCAGGAACCATGGCCATTCCATCAAACCAAACACAACGTTGTACTGTCAACGAGTCGAATGAAACGGATCGGTCGTTCTAGATCGACGGATGGGTCGTACTAGATCATAACTTCAGCTCGAGAATTGAATGGGATGGCAGGAAAATTCCTAAGTTCGAGTTTAGATAACCCCTATACTAGGGTGGCTAGCTGCAAAGATCAAAGAGGTTCAGGACCGCATCGCCTTTTCCTAGTGCCTTTTATGGGCCGAATCTGAGGAACTTTTAAGATTAAATGGACCTACAATTTCGCCAGACATATCACGGTGGTCCATTAACTAACTCGACTTCTCTGCACATGATTTTCTCCTAGGCTCTCAGCAGTTTGGGGAGAACGAGGATAATTTATTAATTTTCCTCTCTCTCTCTCTCTTCTCCTTCCTTCTATTTTTGTTTGCCCTTCTTGTTCTGGTTTTCCACTCCTTCGACCAACTAAGAGTTTGCGAAGATTATCGATCATTCCACATAAATTACGTGAATCAATTATTTACAAGAATCGCTTCCGGCCTGTCCACACGAGAAGTTAGGAGGAGGGGAAAAGGACCCCGTGCAAGAGCTTTTACCGGATACTCTAAATTTGCTTAATTCGCTTTACACGAATTTGTCCGATCACGTAGAGTGGGCCAGTTCGTACAGCAAGTACTCGATAGTTTTCGCCCGTGTCGCACGTCGACCCGGCATTCTTCCGTGTCCCAATAGCATTCGTCGCCTCACCAATCTCAGCACAGAGCAAGCATTTAAATGAACGCACATGTACATATTAAATTCAATTCGACACCTTCACCAAATGATTTTTGCCTCGTATATTTTCTTCTCCTTTATCTGGGGGGCAACCTGCCTCGGTATTAAATCCGTGATATATCTGAGACGTCTCCCTCTCTCTCTCGCTCTCTCTCTGTCTCTCCATTCTGGCCGCGCCTCCTGTGATCTTTGTTCGCATCTGAGTTTTTCTCCTCCGTGCTGACACGCCCCCGCCCCCACGGCCCGCCCCGTTCGGGCCATCATCTCGGCGGATTTGCATTGTCGTCCTCCTGCAACTTCTTGAACATTTGATCCCTTCGGTCCGACCATTTTTCTTGTTCTTTCTCGGTTGTCTGGTTTGAAGGAGTTCGTGTGTCGCTGTCCTCGGCGCGCCCCGACCGTTTGAAATCTTTCTTTCTCGCGTTGGGGGGGTGGTGTGCGGGGGAGAGAGATCTTGATCCCTTTGCCAAATGACCGTCGGGTCGGCGGAAGATGTCTTCTGAGACCGTGACCGGTTCGAGCTCCGACCCACCAGCGCGCTGCTGCTCCTCTGCTTCGTCTGCGCCCGGCTCCAGCTTGGCTGAGCTCAAGCTGTACCAGGCCTTCATCTTCTCCGTCCCCATCGTCTTCACGTTCGTCCTCCTCTTCTCCTTCTACGTGTTCTATCTCCGCCGCCGGAGGGCCGATTGGGTGTCTCTCCGCATGCGCGCTTCTTTACCGATCGATGGGCAGAACGTCGACGTCCCCAGAGTAAGAGACCGATGGGTCCTCGTGTTTTTCTCCCCAAGGTTGGATCTTGCTCTGATATTGTTGCTCACTGATCGATTTCTCATTGGCAGCCTGAAGTGGGCCTGACGAAAGAACTGAGAGAGATGCTTCCCGTCATTGTGTATAAAGAGAGCTTCTCGGTCAATGACTCGCGGTGAGTACATGATGCAACGGCCTTTTTTTTTTAGTGTTTGAGGACCTGTGCGGCGTGGCTTACTGTAATGTTGCCCTGCTTGTTGCTTTGTCTCGGGATGTTTTAATCGGTTTCGTCATCTCTTTTGTGTTGAAATGAAAGTCCTAGAGGTTACAATTGGGACACATGATGCGTAGAATTAATTCATCTTAGCTGATTCAACTGGACATAGATGCTGTACATTCGAACATTTTAATCATTCTTGATGGGGTGATTTGGACATTCTCGGCATCTAAAGAAAGCATAGTCTCCGGGCTTTCAGCTTTTGGATTCGGAAGGACTTTTGCTTATCACATACTTCAGCATTGTAACTCACTGGAAAATTTAGAAGGCGAATACATAGCAGAGTTTTAAAGTAAATTGCTCAAGAAAAGATTGTTGCCTCACGGAGATTGCGTTGGCTTGATTGGTCGGTCATCTTATTTACTGGGCACTTCTTTATCGTCTTATCTTTTGCCCAGCAGGTGTTTAATAGACAACAAGATGAGAACTATGCACATTTGACCTGTAGGTTAGTGGTGGACACAAGTATTCAGAACTTTATAAAGGGGGTGATTTTGGGTCAAGTCTTGTTATCTGGCTTTAGCCAAGGCGGAATCTTGATTCTCGTGGAACAGTACTATGGGAAAAACTCTTAGACAAAGTTAAGTGGGTACCTTTAGGTGGGAAGTGAAGTGATGAAGTATCGTATCCGCCCACAGATTTCAAAATAGAGAAACTTTCTTAGTAGTGGTTTTCATTTTTGGGGCATGGCAGAATCAGTGAAAGATCCTACGCATAAGCTTTAAGGGTAAGGCATTTACCTGCATTGACATAATAACTGTGGATGAAATGGATCATGTCATTTTTTTCCTCTTTTTTTTATTTTTCATGGGAGTGTGGGTATAACTTTGAAATAAGTTGGTCCTGCAGCTTCAAGTATGTAAATGTTATATAGGAAAAAGGTATTCTTTGGCTTCTTTAGAAGGGGATAAATCGGGGAGAATCAAAGAGAAATAGTTTTCCCTGGGAATGGCACTTTGCTGTTACAGGTGCTGCTTGTGATATTTTTTCATTCATTTGTTCTATTTAAAGTTTTTTCTTAAACAATTGGCACATATTGGTCCATCATGAGAAGTGCCTGGTTCAGCAATCCTTGAACAGTGGTTTTGGGGCTCTGCAAGCATGCTATAATCACACTGAACCTCACTCTGGTGGTTTGGTCATTTACAATTTGTGTTTGGGCTCGGGGTGATAAATATGTGAGAGATAGAAATTAAAATTGCAGCTTTTCGGAGGTGCCGGTGCATGCTTATTTCCAGACTGCTTGGCATTACTGCTCAGCTTTATGGCAGGCTATTGCCTGTTGATGGTGATACTGTCCATTAATAGGAGCGTACTGCAAAATGCACCCTGAGGAAATCCGAAGGGATAGAGTTACGAATGTTACCTAGAACTTTTAGTTAGTTTGATGCACATTTTTAACATTAAAACGATGACCTGATCTTTTGATTGTCTATTGATCTTTCAATTGTCTATCTTTCATAACTTGAAAACTCCGTGGCTGCAGATGTTCGGTGTGTCTTGGGGACTACGAGGCCGAGGATAGGCTTCAACAAGTACCGGCGTGTGGTCATACTTTTCACATGGGTTGCATTGACCATTGGCTTGCCACCCACACGACCTGCCCCCTTTGCCGCGCCTCTCTTCTTGCTCCTACTAGATCCATTGAGGTCCAAACAGAAGCAGGATGTGGATCTTCTGCCCAAGAAGTTCTGCAGGTTTGTGAAGAAACACATACCATGCAATCTCAGCAGGAAAATGGTTTTCTCAATGAAGAAACAGACTCTCAACCTGTTGTTCTTGAAACAGAACGGCATCCTTGAATGGCTTGAGGATGGTGGACGATTCCTATGGGTCAGCACTTCATCTCCCGCTCAATTCATTCAACATTTCATTTTATTCATGAAGCCGATTTCAAAAGTCAGTTATTTAGATCCATTAGGCCAGCTATTCAATGTAGATTAACTGACATCCCTGATTTGAGCAATAAAAAATTGTGCCTCAGTCAATCTAGAATTTCTACTGTCTAGGAGATTCAATTAGATTGAGTTCTCTCTCTTTGCTTCTGTTCTGTCTCTGAAGTACTTCATGAAGCATTTGTAATGGGCTTGTACCGGGATTAGACCCCTGCACTTGTATTTCGGATAATCTATGATACAAATTCTTTGTTCGCAAACACCGGCTCCTTTGTATCGGTTTATTGGAGCTTTTATTTTACTCGTGGTAGCTGTTGATTTTCTCTCGAACTTTCTGTAAGCGATATTGTCCCCATCCATTCATTTGGTCAGCTAATTGTCTGATATCTTGCACCGACAGCAATTTACTCACGATAGGTCTTGCAAGCGAAGCTTTAGGTTTCCTGTAGAAAGCATTTGTTGTAATAGAGAACCACCATGTTTCTACTGAAAATTCTCTCTTGGAGTAGTGATCATTTCATTTCTATTTTCATCAGCAAAACATGTTGGAATTATTTTGTAAGAGCAGAAGTTTACCAACAAGATCAAACAGGTTGATCACATCAGTCAAGGATTGAGGCACTTGGGAGTTCCAAGACAGTTATCTCGAGGGCCGCCGTCTCGCCAGTAAGAAGCTGCAATCGTTCATATGTCGATTAGAAAAGTTGAGAACTCTATTGACTTTTACTCGAAGTAACATTCTCAAATGAAGGTTGAGTGAGGTTTGCCTGGTCTTGACGCAATCGGAAACCTAATCAAGCTACATGCTTTGGTTGGAGAGAGGCTCGATAGATTAGAAATCACTAGGTAAGATTAACATTGTTAATACCTATACCTTTCAAGTACTCCAAAACTTCCATTTGCAACGAGTCATTCTCATATACTTAAATAGTGCCGCCATACGTGTCTTACACACCCAAGCATAGAACGTACTTGGATCAAATCCGTGCTACGCGTAAGGAGGGCTTGTATGGTCTCTGATGGGACCAATCTATCGTCGTTACATAACGGTAGAGGAGAGGTGGAGTATCGAGAAACGGTGGTGATGTTGATGGTGGAACTCCTATCAATTGGAGACGACGTGGGTGGCGATGGTGGTGACGATATACAATCAATCTTCTTCTATCTCGCAAAAAATAATGACTTCGTCACCCGTAGTTGCTAATTGTTCTCGCGGTTACCATTAATAATGGTCAATTACTTCAATCATCCTTTTCTCTTCAAACTTAGCATGCGATTGCCGTGGAAATACGAGTTTGACCAAAAAAAAAAGATTTAATAGCATCAACTTTAAAGAAAAATCAGAATATTGATTAGGGATAATGACACAAACAGTCCCTGAACTTTAGTCCAACATACAATGTGATCCGTGAACTTTTAGTTTGTTCAATGTGATCTCTAAACTTTAACCCAATATATAATATGATCCCTAAAATTTTAATTTTTTCAATATGGTCCCTGAACTAGTCCCTAAATTAAATGAAAATGCATATTGAGATTAAATTAAACATGTACCAAAAATTCAGTGATCACATTGAACAAATTAAATGTTTAAGAATTACATTGCATATTGGGTTAAAACTCAAGGATCATATCGAATAAATTAAAAATTCCAGGAACATGGGCCAAAGTTCCGGAATTGCTCGTGTCATTTTCCCTATTGATTATTCTAAAGTTCTTCCTTTTACAGATTTAACATAAACGTTTTCCAATTCACCCCTTTTTGTGGTGGTGATGTCTCTCTATATGGCAGTAGTTCTCTTTTCTTATCTGATGTATTAATATTATAGGCAGGCAGGCGATCACATACCCTATTTGCATCTTCAAATCATCATGAATCATCTACGGTTCTCTTTATTTCATAAAAGATGAAAAGGGGTTGGACAAAATCAATTCATTATGAGATTTCTTGTCGCCTGCATGTGGATGACCTGTGCCTGAGCGCAAAGACGAAGTAAAATAACGTGGGATGCGCGTAGGCTTGCCCGTTCGCCAGTGGAACACAAGAGGAGGAAGGGTCAGCTCGAACTGGCATGAGGGTGATTGGCGATTCCGTTGCAATCTGACCATTACAACCCCCGAAATCCGCCTGCCCCGAATCTCGCCCCACCCACGCCGTCTTTTGCAGTTGGGAAGGTGGTTTAGATCATTGCAGTTCTTGAACGGGTCAATTTCTGCAGAGCGGTGCCAGTGACGTTGTCAAGAAACTTTCAAGTTTCATATCTGTTGGGTCGTCGAGAGATTTCGAGGACAAAAAGACGAGAACAGTGTTTGACTCGCGAAATTCTTGATTCTGTCCTCCTCTTCTTCTTCTTCTTCTTTTATCCGTCCGCTTCCTTGTAAGTATCTTCGTTCTTTTCGTTTCCCCATTATCGATCGCCGACTCTTGATCCGTTTCTTTTTGCTTCTGTGTGTAGTTCTTGGTAATTTTTTTGATGGGTTATTTCGCTAGATTTCTTTCATTCTAGGAGACACTGGGTGCACCCTCTTCCATGCATTGTGATCGGGTTTTCAACGTTTATCGGGGGTCGATTGCTTTATGAGAGCTGGCTGAAGGAAGTGACCATATCCGTTCATTAGTTGTTTTGATTACTGAGCTGAAGGACCCCTTTTGACCCTGCTATTGAAGAGGGTTTTTGAGGGTTGTGTCCAAGATCTGAGTTCTCACAGGCTGAGAGGGGTGCTTCAATTCTGAATCTATTTTGGCTAGTGTCGGCCGAACAATCTTTTGTGGGCATCATGGATACTATCCCGAATATGGTTCGCTATTGTTCCGTGTCAAGGGGAAACAGAATTCTTTATGCTTATAATGGGGGCAACCCCGAGCTAGATAACTTGGGCGCCTTGTGCTTGGAAAACACTCCTGCTTTCCATAGATGGTACTTTGAGACTGTGGGTAAGAGGACCTTCGGATTTCTGATTGAAGATGGTCACATCTATTTTGCAATTCTTGATGAGGGTCTCAGGGACCGGGGCGTCCTGCAGTTCCTAGAGCGTGTGAGGGACGAATACAAAAAGATTGCTAGAAAGGGCTCACGGGGAAGTTTGTCGAGTATTAACTCGGTCATAGTACAGGAAAAGCTAGTACCTGTAATACAGCGCTTGATAACTTCGTTGGAGCAAGTTCCTCAGGGTGGTGATGACTGGCCAATTGAAATCGCTGCATTGGATCAGGCAGGCTTGTCCCCGTCGCCAAGTAAAATGGATGGGGTAAATGAAATCGGTAGCTCCACTAAAGCCCCTTTGTTGGGCAAGATTTGTGTGCAAGAGAAGAAGAAGACCAAGGATCATGTTCTTGTGATGCGGGATATTGAAGTGGAGGAGCACCGGAGGTCATCCGACAGAGGAGTCAGAGTTGATTCTGCTGGCCTGGACTCTACCAACCTAAGCAGATCAGGTTCTGCTGTCTTAATGCAGAAGGATTTTGGTTCCATGAGGAATAGATCTGGCTCACAAAACATTAAAAAGAGATGGTGGCGCCTAGTTCGCATTGTTCTTGCCATTGATGCTGCTGTCTGTGCAGTTCTCTTTTCCATTTGGTTAATGATTTGTCTCCGAACCGAATGCATGCGCTGAGGAATTTTCTCCGCTGCAATGCTGCAATTTTTCTCATTCAATGAAGACAGTTAGTGGAGGGTTCAGGTTCATGCTCTTCTGATCACTACAACTTGGCTTCCAATCTCACAGATCAAAGTAGCTGGCTTCTTAGCCATTTTGAGATCATGAAGTGGACTTTTTTCAAGGAAGGATCTGAATGGGATGTTCTTGATATTGTTGACTGTCTCATAATCCTCTTGGAGGTAAAGTGATTTACGTTGTATCTGTGATATAATGGAAGTCATTGGACCTAGGATCCCCTATGCAAAAGGAAAGAACGTTAAGATGACAAGAAACCATAGGGATCTTGGTTGGAGTATCTATACCATACTTGCATTGGTGACAGTTGTAATTATTTTACATGTTGAAAATGCGAGTCTCCCTTTTCCTCTCTAAATTATGTTTGAACTTTGTAGTTGCACCTCTGTAGTGTCAAAAACACATTGTAAATCTTGCAGCTTTTTACCTACATGTTTGATCCCTTGGTAGTCCATGTCATTGCTAAAATACTAATTGTGCTTTTTTGGTGATTCTTGTTTTTCACTTTGGAATTGTTTAAAAATGGCGATGTCAATATTAACATAGAAAAATAGTTTCTTTACAGTGGTGGTCATAATTGATGATTCTGAAACGATAAAATATATTTAAGTAGGCCGGTGAAAGATTAAATCATAGTTTGTTTAGGGTGGTTTACTCTTTTAGTTGGAGCCTTTGGCTTTAAAGTGACTCTAGTGTTTGGCTTTAGTGATGACTTCTATAGAGATTTGTTGGGAAGGTTCAACTTCTGAAGCTGTTATTTACATGGGGTTTACCAAAAACTTAGAAGTATAGACACAACTATAAAGGAAATTACTCTTATTCGAAGAGTAATTTTTGAAGGAGATGGATTTCATAACTATTCAAAGTGTATCAATGGTCGCTTACTCTGCCTTGTCAATGGATCCACCAATTGGTATATTTCAACATTCTGTCTCCTGGAAAAAATATGATTGATGAGAGAGTGGGAATCTATGGTGAAAGTCAAAAGCATAAGCCACGAATCCCTGAGGAGAGGGGAGGGAGTAGCTTTTGCCATAACTCAGTGTCAGCCTTTACATATTGTGTTTTGATGCCAAATACTCACTTAGAATCTGTAGGAAGCTCTTAGCGGAACACGCACTTTGTTTAATCAGAATCTACTTCCTGAGTTTTCTGTATAGCCCAAGAAGAATGAACTTTGGTATTGTGTACTTTGAGGCACACGTTTATATCATCCTTCGTGATGTTCTAGATGGTGTAATTGTCGACATGGATAATTGTCTTTTACATCACATGCTAGGATTATCTTGACAAGGCATCTAAGTTGGATCTTATGCTTTGAAGTCTAGGCTCTATTAGAAGATGGAGATATGAGATGGATATAAATATCGTATTGATGGAATGGGTAGATGCTGATTACAATTATATAGCAGGGAATACCCAGACAAACATTTGATGTTTTACATGAGTTTCTTGTCAAATGAGACAATGCATAGCATGTTTATGAGCATAAAAAATAGTGCGAGTAATGATCGAGGAGTCTAGGTATTAGAGAGGAGAAATAGCTTTTACGGAGAGGAGAGATCATATTTACACCTGTGCTAGTTTTTGCCTATTGCGGAGGCAAGACATTGGCGAGCCTTGGAGAAAACAAGGCATCTACATGAATTCTTGTGCTGTATACTTTGGACGCTAGATTTTGGTTTAATAAACAGCATTTTACAAATGTGGAAGTTGCCATAAACTTTGTTGAAAGATCAAATACTATTGCCACCAACACCTCCATGATGTCTATTATTACTAAATTTTTCTTCTAATCTATTAGGGCAAAAAAGACTGCTAGTAGTCACTTGCTGGATTCATCAGGTTCCGTGTTCTGATGCTGATATTGTCCTTAGTATGTTAAAAGATGCATAGGTTAAAAGTTAAATTTAAAGTGATCAATGAAGAAATTATTTAAACTTGATGTCAGTAATGATAAATATTGCTCAATGCTCAATTGGAGCTTCATCTTTTTGGGTCAAGCTCCATTATCATGATGCTAATCATCTATAGAGTATGTTCTTGCTGATGGAAAACTTGCGCATAGTGCTTCCTTCACCTCTGCCTCTTCTTCATCTGAAGTAGATCATTTTCGGTCGAAACGGTTGTTGCCGATACTACGAAGTTCTTGCTAGTTCTTTCCTTTGAAGGGATGAACTCTAGGTTTCAAAGAGCCGAGGCCATCAGTTGGTGGGTCTGTGAAACTCTTCCGTGAATCAAGCATAGTGTATCTGAGGACTATAAAGTTCGGACGAAGATTTGGAGACTCTAAGGTAAAGGTCACTCGGTTCCAATAGGATTTGGCTTGATTTGACTTTAAGCCTTGTTTGGCCGTTAGAGTTGTTTCTTTTGGTCTTTGCCATAAGGTTAAAATGATTGAATGGCTTGTCAAGACGTAAAGTTTAATGACACTTACAGGTGAAACTGCATACATCAAATTGGAATATCACTCGTGAATGCTTGAATTCTTGTGCTATTAAAGTTGCAAGCACCACCGCCCTCTTAATGACATGCATGCATAATGTGGATGAAGAATTTGAATGTGATGATATTAGCTGAGCAAAAATTTACTGTAAGAGAGATATGTCTACACAGTTACTTTGACAGCACTTGAATAATCGAGATCTATATTCACGCCAAGAGCATTTGTTTTTGAACAAATAGGACGTTGTTTTATCATTCTTCTCTTTGTTTTCCTTGGCCAATCCAGTAACCTTCAGGTTTACCTACCATCTGATGGTTTTCCATTGACCATGTATGGTCGAAGGCCGACGTTCATGCTAGGACTAGAACAAATTGTTATGAGTCGCCTCCGTTTTAAACTACTCCCCATGAATGAGACATTCGACATCCGTTCAATGTCAATATGCCTAGAACTAAGTACGGATCGATTTGCGAAATCAAAAGAAGGCAATGATCAGATGTACGAACCAAGAAACAACATAATACGCATGAAAGTCTCGATTTAAGGCAATAAACTTAGGAAAGGAGTAGCTGATTCATCCTCATCCAACCTTGAATGATGAATGAACCACTTATATGCAACATAGCATGCTAGCTAAAACATTACAATCCAAGCAGTCTTGTAAATACATCGACGACATTATCAAGGTCCACAGAATTAACAACGGAAGTTTGCACAGAGAGAGAGAGAGCTGATGCGATGGACAAGATGAATGGAAGATGGACAAGCAGAGGGAGGGGGAGTGTGGAAGGTGGGAGCTTCAATGAGAAAGGATGATGATGACGACGACTGATTACTTTAAAGTCCTAACCATGGTTGAAACTTGAAAAAGGGTGTTAGCGGAGAAGAAGAACCCGAGGGAAACAAAATATATCCCTATCTGGGTTGCATGCAAAATGCTTTGAGCTCCATCTTCCATTAACGGAGACCTCAAAGTTTTGGTCAGTTATTACAAACCCTAAATGCAAAAGATTGAGAAATTCCTATTCTAATCCTCCTACCCGTCTCTACTTTGATGGGGCTTGACCTCCCATGGTTCAACCCCCATTAATGCTACAGAAAAAAAAAGGTTTTGAAAAAAATAAACAAAAACATGACTATGTTCCCTTACCCTAAGGGATGATGGTTGATTAGCAGATAGATTATGTGAGAACTCACCATTGATGGTGAAGTATTTAACAAATGCCCGGCTAACTCCTAGTGCTAATTACAGATGTTTAAGACAGTACTACATGTTAAGACAAACAAAATTTGGGGCCCACCTGGCCCTAAATTTCTTTTTCCTAAAACTAACCCTTCATTTTGAGAGATGATTAGTTTCAAGTAACTTGGAGGGATTAGCCAGTTTCCTAGCCTAGCCTAGACTAGTCTTCCAAAAGTGAGGATGGGCTTGCCATTTGTTTTCTTTTGGTTGGTGACAAATTTACAGATTTTTAGCAAACCTTTTTTGAAGGGTTTCTTCTTTTTTCCTTTTTCTATTATTAGCCTCTTTCCCAAGGGCTAAAATAATCTTCTCATCAGTCAAAGGCTCCCCCAAGGGCCAAGACTTTGAAAAAAGAAAAGAGCTTTTTTTTTTCTCCTCCCAACTCTGGGCTATTTCCATAACATAGCTTGAGCTGGCCATGAATCCTTGTTTGGAAAAAAATGCAAGGAGATGATGATGATGATGATGATGATGATGCTGATGATGCATGAAACACACCCCAATTCTCTTGGAGGTGATTTTTTGGCCCCGACAGAGGGCTTGGCATGAATGAGATGACCCGAGAATGCCGAAGGCATGGGCTCATGAGTGTTAGAGAGAGGGATATAGAGAGAGACACACAGAACCATGGTTAGGCTTTAAGGTCTTTCAGGCTTCAAAGAAGGCTGGGCAAAAATGTAAAGAAGACTTGGGACCAAAACGACGACGAGTCCAGTCTAGCGATGTGGTATCGGGGCTTGCAGAGCCATCGTCACGCCTGTGGCACAGCAAAACACACTGTCATAGATATTAGTACCTTTTGTCGACCTAATGAAATGAATTATGAAGTTTGAATAGTTATTTAAGTCGTAAAGAGAGATCGTTTGATCAGTAGCAACTAGGAAGTAAATTTTATTTTTTTTAAATTGAGAGGTCAAAAGCTCGAATCTTGAACTCGAGCGCGGAAAATTGATTTCACTCGCCATTATATGAAAAGGAGTTGGGTTATGAATGTGGTACTAACCTGAGTGAAGAGCAGGAGTGGGCGCGAGAGACATGGGCGCTGCATAGTGCTGCGCCGGGTAGCCCGAGGTCGAGTTGATGGCCGAGTAGTGGAAGAGGTGGTGCGGGTATTGGACTCCGTAATTCTGGCCCGAACTGTAGCCCGACCCTCCGCTGCTCCCTTCACCGGCGAGATGTACATATGGGTAAAACGCCGCTGCTGCCGCCGCACCACTCATGAGCCCATTCGGCCCTGTCCCGTACATCGGGTACTGGGCAGCAGCTCCTCCATACACGCTATAGTAGCTCTGGACCAGTTTGCACAAACTCAGATGTGTTACTACTTCATTCTTGCACATGCTCGAGACTTTAGTCAAGTACCTCTCAATCACTCTTCCTGCACCGTAATGTCTCGTGGGCACGTGACATGCAACTCTTATCTTTCGTGACATAGTTTTTTTCTTTCCTTTTTTGCTCCCAAATCTTTTGTAATATAGTATAGTAGCATGTGCGCGGGGCTAAGGGACAAAAGATGCATCGAACATACCAAACAAATTTAGATTAAACGACCCTTCGTTTCAAAAATCGCTGAGCTTCACCGAATTTCCATGGGATTTGCGCCTATAGTAGTTAAAGAACTATGTGTAGAGTCATAAGAAGGCGCGCTAGTCAAAATATGGTGAAACTATAGCTTGAAAACTTACTCGAATAGTCGGTCAAAAAGTGAAGCCAAGATCATGAGATTCGCTCCATTTATTTCACCACTAAGAATTTACCACTTTATTCCTACAAACCTTATCGTGAGCTTGTTTAACAAAGTCATATATCATTAATCTTTCACCCTGGGAGCTTCAGAGAAGATAAAATGAGACCGACAAAAGGAACAGTCCGAGCCGTGGCAAACTTTTTTCATTTTGTTTTGTCATTAATGTTTTATTATCCAGAACAGTAGGGGCAACATTTCACGAAAAAGAACCAAAGGGTTATGCATCATGTTATTTTTCGGACATCGAATATCGACTATAGTGACTAATCAAAGGTAAGGGAAGTTAACAAAGTGATTTGTCTCCCTAAAAGATGGTCACGATGGTTTAAAAGTGAAAAAAAAAAAAGAAGAGGAATCCTATGTAGATTAGCTTTCAAAAACAGGTAATAAAAGAGAAAAAGGGAGCAGCTCGTACGAACCGTGGGGTAAGTGTAATCTGGTGAATAGGAGGAGTACCTGAAACCACAAAGCAATCAGTTAGAGAAATTGGAGGTTCGTTGTGCATGCATGAATGAGTATGCACATTTTGTGGTTGCATGGACCGATGAGTAGTATAGGACTCGCCATTACAATTCTAATACACTGCATGGCAATGCTAGGGAGCGTGAGAATATACATATGCACAGGAAGGAACCCTACATAAGATAAGAGACAGCAAAGAAGAGAATGATGTCGGGTCGAGAACATGGGTGTTTCTTTGATGCATGCAGATATGGGGTCGAACATGAACTGTCACTTTGAGTCTTTCAGCATGTGCATGTCGAAAGCAGACACTGTTGTGAGACATGTACGTAAAGCCAACCTAAAAGAGGAACAACTGTAACACGCTTAGAGAGAGAGAGAGAGAGAGAGAGAGAGAGAGAGAGAGAGAGAGAGAGAGAGAGAGATGAGTGGTGACAGACAATGATGAAATGGAATAAATATGTGGGTGGTTCCTATTCTTCTAAAGTTTGACTGATGGAAGAGAGAGAGAAAGAGAGAGAACACGATGACGTGGACCCTTCATCTCGTGAGAAGCTTCTTTCGATATCTCGATCCATCTCAACCGTTATAACGACGATCGGGATTGATTGAAACCTCAAACGGAGCAGCAACTTACAAGGTCCAGGATCTTCATCCAGAAACCTGCAACTCCTAGTTACTAGCTGGGGATCAATGTGTGAGTAGTGAGTAGGGTGTGTGCGCATGAGTTGGCAATGCACGTGGAGGGTTCTCAGAGAGAGAGAGAGAGAGAGAGAGAGAGAGTACCCAGCATAGAGATTAAATGGGAAGCCTTGTTGGAGCGCATAATGGGGGAAGGTTGCTGCAGAAGCAAAAGCTGTTCCCACACCTCCATGAAACCCTCCTGTCTGGAATCCGCTCATGCCCCTCATATTCCTCCCTCCTCCACCTGCTTCATCATTCACCATCATGATGGCCATCAGCAACCCCACCATTTACTCGCATTTGTTAAATTAAACTGATCGACAATTACCATTCGCTTTCCATAGCTAACAATGACACACAATAACTTAGGAATATGAACTTGGACCCGAGTACAGCTTGGATGACCAAAAGACAACCCGATCGGATAAAGAGAGGGAAGTAAAACATCAAGCGATGCATGAAATGTGAATGTGGTTCCTTAGCAGTAGATGTTAAAGAACTTTGGGATGCATGGCATGTACCGAGTGAATAAAAACGACTCATTCCCTCTCGTTTGAACAACTCTCTCTCCTCTCTTTTTTTTTATTTACTTAAGATATTTCCCATGATAATGCTTTCGTCTTTGTCGTCTCCCACTTTTCTCTCGCCAAAACAGCTAAAAGCAAACCAAAAGAAAGCAAAAGAAAACCCCTTCATGAATCTTCTATATATATGGATCAAAATGTAAAAGCTTTGGAAATACCGATAAGCCCAAAAGAATAAGAAGAAAGAGGGAAAATTTGTGATCACTAAAGCATGGACTAGAAGCAACCATAAAACCCTTAATAAGAGAAAAGCGGGTCAACAGTGAAAACCCTCATTAAACTTTGGCTAGATCTGATGGAAAGGAAACCTCATTGATATCAGTGAGATGAAGAAAGAGTTATTATGTGTGTAGATATACCGGTTTTTGGGGTGGAGGGTTTGGATCTTTGGAGGCCAAGGCAAGCAAGATTGCAGTTAGCTCTCCTCCCATCTATCACCGGAGACGCATCCACGCACGCTCTCATCGCAGCGTCTGGCTCTCGAAACGTCACCTGCAAAAAACAAAACTCTTATTAAAAAAGAAAAAGAAGAGAGAAGATAAAGAAACAAAACAGACAATCCCTTGAAAACATCCATGTTTAAAAACCCCGTGACTCGAAAGGACTCGTGAAACCATCCATTTCGATATCGTATGAAGGGTCATGGACTGGATCTTCCCATCTGTTTCAACTGTTTCAAGATCTAGACCGACTAAATAACACACACACAGAGGATGAAGGAGTAGGAGGAGAAAGAACGTACGAAGCCGTATCCTTTGGACCTGCCAGTGGCCTTATCAGTGATGACGACGGCCTCCAGAATCTCCCCGAACTGTTCGAAGTACTTCTTCATGGTGTCCTTCTGAGTCTCCCAAGCCAGCCCCCCCACGAACACCTTGGTGTACGTGGTGTCCCCGAACTGCCCTGCCAAATTAGCCGGAGTCATCTTCTTCCTCCTTCCTTCCTTCCTTCCTTCTTCCGCAAGGATCTCTATGCACGCGCTAGCCCCCGAGGGGAAAAGGTCAGCAGCAAAAAAGAGAAAGAACTCGGGGTTCCTCCGGCTGCGTTGACACTACTACCGGTTCAGATCTACGACAGGAGAGAGACCACAACAGATCTTGAGGGATCTTCTCTTTTGGATATGGAGGGTGGTGGTGGTGGTGCCGATACAGATCAGACGATTAGGTCAGATATCAGAAACAAGAAGACGTGAGAGGAAGAGAGAGAGAGAGAGAGAGAGGGGGGGGAAGAGAAAGCAAAAGTCGAAGGAGGAAAATAAGAAAATATGAGGAACGAAAAAGAAAAAGGGCAGACACCATGTCATTTATGAATTATATACACGCGGCGGGCCCCCACCACCCCCTTTTACATCCTGGACATCACGTTCCCACGTCCTCACCGCGCGTGCGCCTCCGCGCGCCGCCGCCGCCGGGGGTGTTCCGCCAGTTCACGCGCCGCGCCGCGCATGGGGGTGGCCCTCGGCCGAATTATTATGTCCGTCACTCGCTCGCCAACTTTGTATTATTTCTAGGGGGGGTGGGGGGTGGGCCGGGGAATTTACCGGTTCGCCCTCGTCGCTTGGAGCGAAATTACGATGCGGCACCGCGCGGAGCGCCGTTTCCCGCGAGTGGCAGAAACGGGACGGGAGCGATTTTTCCTTTTTTTCTTTTTTTTTATCATTTTTATTTTTCGTATGGGGGAGGGAGGGAAACCGGCGCGGGAAAGTCAAAGGTCAACCGTCGACCGGCGGTAGTATTCAACCTGGATTCTTGCCGAGCCACACTGACACCGTCGTCAAAAAACGCACTGATTGCATTTTCGCGCGATGACAAGCACCGGCTTCACATAACTCAAATTAAGATATCCATTCCATGCTTGGAAAAAAATAATTTTTATATAGCTAGCATGCTGAATAAAATACATACATTATTACGCAAATCAAGCATATAATTTCTAATCGGGTGGATCTCTAGAGGAAGTGGAAACGACGGTCGTCGATTTGAACGGTCAGCATTCATCCGGGGGCGGATTCAATGAGCTCTCTTCCTGTGGATGAGCACATACATATAGATTTGTCAAATGAGTAGATCGGATCGGATCATAAATGGTCCGATCTAAATTAATCCATTAACCTGTTTATAACCCATTTATTCGTTATACAAATTCCTCAACACACATCCAATTGGACCCATACCCGACCCGACCGGACTCATATTACTAAAACACTTCCATATTTAATATAGTCTATGATCACTTGTTTCTTATAAAATTTTAAAAATAGCTATGTTGCTAAAACACCGAGGATAACTTTTATAATTTTTTTAAAAAATATTATGAGTTTTTTATATTTTTCTTTTTCTTTTTTTATTTTCCTTTTTTTCTTCTAAGTCTGGTGAGGGTCGCCAGCAGACCCCTCGCCGATCACAGGCGAGGGGCGCTTGACTTTCGCCGACCACAAGCATGGGCTAGCCCCCGCCGCAGGTGCGGGGTGGGACCCTTGTCCAATGGTCGACGAGGGTCGTCGAACCTTGCTGTATTTCGTAAAAAAAAGGAAAAAAAGAAAGAAAGGGAACGAAAAAATAAAATAAAAAGATTATGAAGAAATTCAGAAAAATTAAAAATAACCCGTCTATAATTTCTTACTAAGTAATCCATTTATGACCTATTCAAAACTCATTTAAGGCCTATTAAATTGTTAAATAATCCATTTATAACTCACATGAGCTTGTTTTTAAAAACTTCAATTAATTCATTTATGCCCCCATCCCGTATTTTAGACTCATTTTGCTATCTCTACTTACTAATGATCCCCACGCCATGGCGATGCATTCACAAAATTACAAAAAAAAAAGGGCGAGGTCGTCGGGTTGGCTGCTTTGGACCGACGAAGTTGACAGGGTACCGACACCGGTCGCATTCACTCCACGCAGGCAAGGGAGGTTCGAGATGGTGGCGGTTGTGGCAGAGAATTCAAAAATGGCGACTTTGTCGGCGAAGACGGAGGCGGGAGGAGGGACAGGGGAAGGGACGAGACGAGGATTCGCTGGTTGACCACGTTGGGGCGCTAACATTCTCTGCAGACACCATCATGAACCCCAACCTCTATTTAACTGTAGCGTCTTCATGGGTTCTTGTGCAAGCTTCGTTTCATTAAATCGGAGAAAGTGAATGTACTGTGCATGCACTGGATCTTGTCGTTTGACCGGGTATCATCCGGTTCGACTGAGATGGGGCTCCATGGCGGCTGGCGGTCCGGGTTCCCAGGAACCGTCGATTGCCCGGTCCGCCCCCAGCGAGTACAGGAATATGAGAACGAGGGCCTGAATTTCACGACGCACGGGAGATTTTCGAGCGCTCTTTTCCCCGGGCCAACCCGAGTGGATACTGCCCGTTAAACGGACCCGGCCTCGACGATTCAAAATTTCTGTGCAGGCACGATCCTCGGAGAGAATCCTTTGGTCCGATAATCCACAACGAGTGGTGGGTCTTGCCGGTAGTCGTCGGAAGTAGTAGGTCGATTTGTCCACCGGGAAACCTTAAATGAGCGAATCCTCGCGCCTATAACCCGTAGGCGAGCGACGAGGGATCCGAAAACTGACCCGAAAACGGGCGTGTAAATCAGCACGGACATAGCTTTTTGGATGCAGATGATGATGATGATGATGTTACCAATAACAGAGCACGACGCACAGGGTAAAAAGACGGGGTGTGTTCGTATACGTGCAAATGGTTCGTGCGTGCCGCGGCTTAGAGGGAGGAGGGGGCTGCACGTGGAGGATCGGAAGTGATGAAATGGGCAGGGGTCGTGCACGCTCGAAACCGTGTGCAGAGAGAGTGGGAGCGAGTCCTCGTTGTCTCTGCAGTCAACAATTATTATTCAGCAGAAGAGGAGAGAGAGAGTGAGGGACGCGAACGAATGAATGCACGAAACCGCGTCGCTTTCTGGTCAAAAAAGGAGACCCCAGCTGGAGACAGCTTGCTTGCCCCTTCCCCCCCCATCTGCCAGATAAGAAAAAAGGGGCAACCCACCCTCGTTTTCCCTTTGATCTCCTGCTTCTGTTCTCACCTCCGCCAAGGATTGCTCCAGCTACAAGCGTGTTCGTGTTTGTCCTTTTACGTTCGAGATCCAGAGTTCGAATCCCCGCATACCCCCCGATCGCGAATGGTCGGGCGTTCAAAAGAGCCCGGGCACGGGCACAGGCGCATCTCATTGATATGGAAGAGAAGAAACCACCTCAGTAGTCTTGAGAAATTTTTACTTTGGTACTCAAATCAAACTGCCGAACATAATCATAAGTTAAGTTCAATCTGGTAGGGCTAACCTGCACGTGCCCGTCTGCAGCCTTACACTACAAAAGGGGAAAAAGAAGACTCACTCATCCATCTTCCTTTCATCTTTCCAAAGCTGCCCTTCTTCACGTACGACTACGACCCTCGTTTGGCCGAATCGCCACCCCCCGTTGTGTTTTCATTTTGGGGGGCTGTTCTTCGCTTTTCCTTCTGTGGGCCAAAAGCCCGCTGTTTTCTCCATCTCTTTGGCAATTGGATGGGGTGAATAGATAGGGGGTAGACAATTTTTCTGACCAACAATGATGTCTTAATGCCCCCCAACTTATGTCATTTCATTGTCAATCCTCATCCGTGGATCCCTCGGTCTGTCTTATGTTCTTCGGCTCTGTTAGCAAAATACTCGGTACTGTTACGCAAAATACACGCACGGGCGTACGTGATTTTCAAAAATTTTATAAAAACCTTCATCTCCCACACGTTTGCTTAACTTACGTAAAAAAAAAAAAAAAATACCCGGTTCTTTTGGAAACAACCGAATTGTACACATACAAAAAGTGCGCCGTATTATGGTCAGGTAAAAATACTTCGGTTATGAACTTGTTTCATGTCTATCACTTGTACACCAACACTACGATTAAATTATCACATATTCACATGAACAAGTACTGAAACACTGATGTGGGTTCTGAAAAGCCGAGCATGCCGAATATATAATCTCACCAGGAGTACGGTTCAAAATGCAATACAAACGTTGCAGCACTCAAGTCATGCAAGAACTAAATAGGAAGTTCCAAGACAAAACAAGCCATTATGAAGAGCCATAAATTCCGGTCCAGGATAGATACAACTCAAAGCTTGGCCTTTGTGCATGACAGCAACCCAGTGGTGACGGTAACATGACAAGATGCAACTCGCAAAAATTCATAGTAATGCAACTATCAACAGAAAAGCCACGGCCGCACTGCCGTACATTTAACTGGAGGAATGCTTTCCTCGAGCGCATCAACAAAAGAAAGCGCTACCACAGAAGAAATCAGAAGCATTATTGACTTCAAATAACATTACTTCGGTTTTCTTGGACAGACAATTCTCCATATTCCTACATCCCACATCCCATGCCAACAACGTTAACATGAGATTGGTGCATTAAATTTTAAAAAAAAAACATCTAACCTAGAAATCTGCTAAGATGCATATAGAAATAATGCTTTAACCACAACATGTACCAAAATGCTCCTTTCTTCCAAAAACCATGGAATCTACATGCGAAGTGTAGCCCATCTAACTGACAAAAAATAACTGATGAACCTCCACTCCTCCATCCATAGCAACAAAAGGAGCAAGAAAGTCATGCTTACCACCAAGCCAAGCTCATCACAGCATATCTTCATGATACAAATGTAGGCCAAGGCCAAAGCGCGCACAAGCTCGACGAAAAGCCATAGCTTCTGCCTTTTGCACAGGATCTCCATAGCCAGCATCGTCAAGTGAAGCAGTACCAGTTGACTCCCTGTACATCTGTCATTACAAAGAAAAAGGAGACACAAAGAAAGAAGATGAAAGTCAGCTTCTTTCCTCCCTTACACGCCATCTGCATCCACAATCTTGTTAGAGTCTATCAAAATGAGGCATAGACATGGATAGGAATCTGTCGACTGCTTCTGAAAAATATTTATTAACACGTTTAAAAAGTTTGTTTCATCGCCTGAACTTTGCCACCATGATAAATGAATGACAGAATGCGGTGATAGTCCGCCATATCGCATTACTTAGTCACAATGGCACGGGATGGCCATCTAGAAAATATCTCAAGAATGAATATTGCTACTTTTAATATGAAAATAGAATATGTCATTGAAGATTGAGTTAAAAAAATTCCTTCCGAGCAGGTTCTACTTACAAGTTCAAGCGGACTAAAAATTTCTATTCAACTAACGTGTATTTATGAGAAAAGTAGACATATAAGCACTTTAAAAGTACAAAAAGTGGGATAATTGAATGACATAAAATTCTTAGACCCAACATTCACAACCTAGTAACCTACAAGCTTTATCATGATACTCTACACAGAGAACTGCTTCCTAAGTAACAACAATATCGGCAGCAAGAACTGTTTGTGGGCTGGATGTGATGCTTAAACTTTTGCTTTAATGTGAACTTCTAACAAAAGTGTATGTAGAGTTCTTTATTCCCAACAAAACCGGATTATGGCAGCTAATGACAGGAATGCTGTCACACTTCTGGAGCTGACCTGAAATCACTAAGTTCAAACTAAAAAATTGCTAGAATTTTTCATCAAGTTGCACTCAAACAAACGTCGCTAAATCATAAATCACAGAATATAACAGATGATCCAACTGTAAAACATGAAAGGCATGATGCGCTCCGAAAAAGGCAGTCCAAGAGAGCAAACGCCCTAATATAGTACATTTACTTTACACCCAGAGCCAAGATTAGTCTAGTGCATCGAAAGGATCAGAAGAAAAAGTTCCACCACAATTAATGTAACATAAATCAAATTCCACTGAGCTTGCTCTTTGATCAAGGGATAAACTGGATAGGCACTTGCAAGTGGTGCTCATAATTTCTCTCCAGCTTTAGGAGAAATCTGTTATTTTATCCAGAGCAAGTTTTGTTTCATTTTCTGTACCATACTCTTTTTCATCATTACAAGCACTACGCATTTACCCTTTTCTTCCAAGTGAATCAAACCACAACCTCTGTCCCTATTAAATAGAATTAGGCATTCTTGAAGCATCCTATTCAGAGACATCTGATACATAGAAACTTTATGTGTCCATGCAATCTACTTCTGTAGTTATGAGCCCATTAATCATACAATGGTTTCCAACATTTCCAGCATGAATGGCATGAGACATTACCGAGAAATATTATATATCAACCTTTAAAAGCCTGGAAACCATTATATTCGAGGAGTCATTTTCTTACCACATCTAACTTGAATAGTTCAAGTTCATCAACAAAGAAATGGGAAATTGATCAGATCAAATTAGCCAGTTTTCTCCCCCTCACTGGGTAAATTATATTGCCATAAAGCCACAAATTGGTGGAAAGTGCTAGTATTAAAGATTCACTTTCCTCTGAAGACACAAGTTACTTTGATCCAACCATCCCATCTGAAACCTTCTTTACTTAGATCAAAATTCCTTCACTCGTGTTGGAACATTGTTTGCAGTGATGTTTTGCCATATTTTTATGACTTTGATTGTTGAGGGAAACTTTGAGGAGTTTTACTTTTACCCACTAAAAACTTGCTGGACAAATCCAAGAAACTATTGTATAGTTTACGCCTTTTGCATATAATATCATGTTGGTGGGATGAAACACGGAAAGGGTAGAAATTATGCACTAAAAAAATCTAGAAGTCAAAAGGGCTTATTACAAACGTGGAAATGGGAGGATATGGATATGAACTACCACTTTAGTAAAGGAAGAAGAAAGACTGAAGCCATGAAGAGAAATGAATGTAAGAACCAAAAATTCGGTACATAGGCCTATTTTGCTGAACAGCGGCAAGATGGAGAAGTCACTTGCACAACAGAAGCAAAATGAAAGAAATTGATCTTTCAAGCAACTGCAAAATGCCGCTAAAATTTAAGAGAAAAATAAGCAGAACTGCAACAAGAGTGGCTACATTGCATAGGTCAGAATCCATCATGAAAAGCAATTTGGGCAGAAACGTTGGCATTCAAGAAAGGACAGTAATGGAAATAAAAATTAACAAAAGAACTTGAAGGAGCCCAGTGGAGGATAATATGAGAAGTGAGAAACCTGGTTAAGGTGGTTTGCCCACTTGTAGCGATAACCAGGAGAAATTTCAAGTTAAAAGATGTGATTTTATGAAACGAGAGAATACCAAAGAAAAGGGTACAGAAGACATATTAGACATATACAAAACCTTAATGGACCTTGATTTGATAGAACTTCCAAGGATAATGGCACTTAAAATGGTACAAAGCATAAGAGTATCTATGTATGACTGACACTACTTATTGAAAAAAAAGGCTCTATTATTATTGTTATAATTATCAAGAAATGACCCAAAAATTTCCACCAAATGCGGACTACTATAGATTGTACTTGCTGAGATGAGACCAACTCAACCATAATATAAATATTTGAACTGAAAAAAGGGTCCATAAAGCAATATACAAGCTACGAGTGATGGGTGGTGGAACACATTCTGCTAGGGAAGAAGAAAGATTAAGCTGACAATTATCAGTCTAGAACATGACATGAGAATCTGAAGAGACTCATTTTTAAAATACTGTTGTATCTGTGTAGCACTAGCACAATAGATGACGATGCCTTCTAGCACTACCACTAGCTTCTATATATATATATATATATATATATATATGCACAAGGCATGGCTAGAGAAACTAAAGGGAGTGAAGTCACCCACGGGAGCAAATCTACACACCTCGGCTACATTTCCCCAAGGCTATAAACAATCTCACAACGTGGTAAATGGGATTGCCTCGGTAAATCAATGTGATAAGTGTTAAATCCGACACAAAAGATCAAGTAGACACATTTTAGGCAAGTGCATTATAGAAAAATGGCACACAACATATAACAACTTGCTGTCATGGGCTTATTGCCATATATGCGAAACGTTTTGGGAAGTGGCAAAACTACCTCTGCATCGGTCCCGTAAAGCGTCACGCGGTAAACAACAGACACGGTCTTGCCATCAACCGAATAACTGATGCTCCGGACCTCACCAGACCACTCTGCAACACGCACATTCCAAATAACGAGTAAGAAAGCTTAAAACTTTGATACGCAACACTCGCCCCCAAAAGAGAAGGAGAAGGAAATGGCAGGTCTTCCACTTACCCGGAGCATGTAAGTTCATGATTCTATTGACTATGTGCCTGCAAAGAAATGCAAAGGACAAAGAGCCCACTAAGAATCCCAGACTCAAATCGAGTCAGTTGCCAGGGTGACAAATGTCAGAGACGATAAACAAATTCCCCTTCAAAACCAGTAGGGAAACAAAAGGGGCATTTCCGGCTCAAAATTTCCTCAAATCACAAGGAAAACAAGAATCCAGTTCGCTTATCGGCAGAGAGAGAGAGAGAGAGAGAGAGACCAAGGGATGTATTTGATGGAGAGGCCATCTTCGAGGCGGGTCCTGACGAGAGAATCAGGGACCCGCTTGTTGAGCTCCTTGAGTATCTCGGAGAGGGGCCTGCTGATTCCGGAAGTGGGTACTGCGGCGTCGTCGTCGTGCTGCTCCTCGGCTCTCTCGGCCTCCGCGTCTCTGTCGCGGCTCGAAGAAGGCGAAGGCTTGGCCGCGAACGTGCGGGGACGAGCTCCAAGTTGAAAGGGAAGGATGGGTTTCGAGGGAGAGGAGGAACGGAGTGAGTTCCTGAGGGATCTCATCACAAAACCAGCCATGGTCGATCGAATTCAGAGAGAGAGAGAGAGAGACAGAGACAGAGTTTTCCGAGGTTTATGCCATGGTCGAGGGACACTGGGTTCTTGATTCTTGAATGCTGTCTGAAAAATGAAGTAGGGACGGGACGAGACTCTTGGTGTTCCAAGGGGGAATGTTGAAATTTTATTTTTGTAGGAAAATCCACGTCGGACTCTGTAATTTTTTTTTAAATTCGATTAATTGTGTAGAGTCTACGCTAAGGCTGTGCAAAAGAATCGGAAACCGCATGAGCCGCCCTTGACCGCACGGAACCGGACTGAAATTGGTGATTCCTAAGGGAACCGATCCAATTCCCAGTTCCAGACATAAAACTGCCCACATGCCCACCCGGACCGGATCAGTAATATAATAATAATATAATCTAATTATTTAATTTTTTATTAAAAAAATCTTAAATCCTTAAACTAAACCTAACTCGCTCGACGGTCACAATCTCACAGTAAGTCGAGAAACACCTTTTTTCGCTTTTGCCTCATGCTCACTCTCACTCTCACTCTCGCTCTCTTACTTTTCTCGATCAATGCTTACCTTACCGTCTTCTTCTCTGCCTCTTCATCTCCGTCCTCGATTGGTGGGACCGGTTCCATGGACCCACCTGGGCCACAAACGGTCTTATCCGATTCTCGGATGGGTCTATGGAACCAACGAGTGGTTCTTAGTTTCAATTTTTTGAAATCGATCTTTGGGCGGTTCTCGATTCTAAGGTGAGAATCGCCCACTCGAACCATGCTCACCACTAGTCTACACAATGCTTGCATGTAATAAGGGCTTATGTTATGACCCCCCCCAAAAAAATAGGGGCTTGTGTAAAAAATGAAAATAAAAATAAGGGTTAATACCACGAAAAACCCTAAACTGGTACATTTGTGACAATTTTACTCCAAACTATTTTTTTGACCATAAAAAACCTCAAATTGGTACACTTGTGAAAAATCTATCCCGAACTATTTTTTTGACCACCAAAAATCCCAAACTGGTATATATGTGACAATTTTACCTCGAACTAATTTTTTAATATTATTTTTTTTATTTTTCGAATTTTTTTTATTAATTTTTTTATTTTTTTTACTTTTTATTTTTCCTTACTCTTCAACCTCTGGTCGGTCGTCGGACCGGCGATCAGCTAGAAGCGAAAACCGGCGAGGTCGACCCTGCCAGCCACTGGCGAGGTTCAACCTCGCCTTGCAACGGCGAGGTCGAGCCTCACCAGATCTGGCGGGGACCCGACCCCGTCGGTCGCTGGCGAGGCATGACCTCGCCAGATTTGGGCGAGGTCGGCCTCGCCCTGCAACGGTGAGGTTGAGCCTCGCCAGATCTGGCGAGGGCTCGACCTTGCCGTTGCAAGGCGAGGCCGACCTCGCCTAACGTCGGCGAGGCTGACCTCACCCAATGCTAGTGAGGGCCCGACCCCGCTGGCTGCTGGCGAGGCTCGACCTCGCCGTTGCAAGGTGAGGCCGACCTTGCCCAACGCCGGCAAGGTCAAGCCTCGCCAGTGGCCGGCGGGGCCGACCTCGCCGGCTTCCGCCTCTGGCCAGTCGCCGGTCCGACGACCGGCCAGAGGTTGAAGAGAAAGGAAAAAAAAATAAAGAAAAAATAAAAAAATTCGAAAAATAAAAAATAATCTTAAAAAATTAGTTCGGGGTAAAATTGTCACATGTATACTAGTTTGGGGTTTTTGATTGTCAAAAAAATAGTTCAGGGTAGATTTGTCACAAGTGTACCAGTTTGGGATTTTTTATGGTCAAAAAAATAGTTCGGGGTAAAATTATCACAAATGTATTAATTTAGGATTTTTCGTGGTATTAACCCTAAAAATAAATAAGGGCTTATGTGATGAAACTAGAAATCTGAGCGGTAGATTTTGAGTGCTTTGATGATTTTCATCGCTGGAAATGAAATTTAAATCTTCTTCGGTGATTTCTTAGAAGTAAAAATCAAATGTAATTAATTTCTTGCCTGACATGGAGTTGTGAACATAGTTAGTAGATTTTAGCATGAGAGTTAGAGACAGTTCTAAAAGTGGTCGTCGATTATTCAAGAGCAAGACTTAAGTGCGATTATCTTGATAACGAGTTTTATCGGCTCCATTGATAAGATAGATGAACCCCGTCATATAGAATGATTCGTGTCTATTATGGACAATTGCTGAATCGAATCATTGAATCTAGTAAATTTTCACTGATGCACGTACAAGATACGTGCGGAAATCTCTCCAGGGAATGGATGAATCTTCGAAATTTGGAAATTCCATCTTTTAATTTCGAAACCAATGTGCAACTCGAGACTTCAATGAAATTTACCCTTTACAGCTTTTGATTCCTGTAATTTTTTCCATAAATTTCTTTAATATTTGTGATCTCTCCAAACTGTCTATCTCACAGTGCAATGCTGGAACCAGATAACAACTCAACGTTGTGTGCTTCAGGGCAAATGGATTTCTTGTTGCCAGCAGTGAATATTTATTGATCTCACCAAAGAGGGTTGGCGTTCAGTTTGAGATACACCATAGATTTGCACACGTACTTAGGAAAGAAACGCAACACAAGCAGAAACACAGAAAGCCAAACGAGCTGAGAACTAGAGCTGAGTCATTTGCTGGATGTTGATCGGGTAACAGTCCGACGGCGGACCGTAGAAAGCCCTCTGGATGAGCACCGAAGAAGCGGCCTGCGTCAGGTGAAACGCATCCCAGAACACTAGTCGATTCCTGTCAGGGCATGGCACTAGAAACGGAATGCACGTTATTTCGCCTTGGTTCCTTCCTATTCCACAGCACGCCTTGTCCACAACACTGAATCCTGTGCATTCGCAGACATTCACGTTTAGGATCAGTGGATCTAAGACTGAAGATGGTGCTGGTTCAGCGAAACCACGAGGGTCGTAAGTGAAGTTTTCGATGGCTTTTACCGTATGCGGCGGGATTGTTTAGGATGTCGCCCACGGCGCCATAGGTGTTTCCGTAGATAAAGATTGAGCCGGGGTGGTTGCTGTTCAGCTGCTGCACGAGCGACCTGAGCCCCTCATTGAAGGTCCCGAGCATCTGGTTCACGGAGTCGACACATCGGTCTGGGTTTTGGCTACGGGCCCTCTGGTTTGGGATGCAGCCGAGTGGTGGGATTCCTGCTAGGAAGAACTTCCTCAGTCCGACACTGTTCAGTGCCTGCGAGAATAAGAAACGTCAAATGCTTGCTCTGTAACTTCTCGTCCAACATCCTAGTGGAAACCGAACAAGAAAATTAAAACTACCAGAATCTGTCGAGCGTAACGATTGATAAGGAGGTTCCCATAGTCCCGGGGAGTGTAAGTGTAGCTGGAAGGGTACAAGGAAGGCAAAAGGTAGTTGTTGATGTAGTCGTTGCTTCCAATGACCACGACGGCAATGGATCTAGCGAGGTATTGGCTCAAAGCTGCTCCGCCCAGCATTGTTCTCAGTTGATTCAGTGTGTTCTCAAAGTTCAGAACTTGCTGGCTCAGGCTGTACCTCTCTCCCTGCATTTTGCATGTGAAAAAAAACAGATTCCGTCAAACGAAGTACATCCACTTAAATGGAAGAATTTTCTCCTGCATTCATGATGAAGATGGAAGCATATCTCCAAGGCACATCAACACGTCTGAACCCACTGTATGTTGCGTTGGCATGCTAGTAATATTTCCCCAAATCTTTCGTTTTTCTGTCCAAATTGGAATAATAACTAGGTAGAATCTCTGTGAATTCCCTAATAATTTCGACATAAAAAGGGTCATGATACACGAAAGCCATCATGAAACAGACCGCGAGGCCTAATGAAAACTTCCTGCGCGTTTCTTTCTTTGCACTGGCAATAAGCACATAGGCCCTGTATTTTGTAGGGATCTTCGTTTATTCTATTGATTTACAGACAATACAGCGCATATATAGCTCAAAAATGGAAACTTTGTTACGTAGTGTCGGCCTGTCTCATCGAGTATGCCCCCAGCCGCAGATGCATAATTGACTCCCCCTACGATTTTCGCTCCAGTTGTAGACGGATCGGCATAAGCCGGAGGACTTGGCAAACCCAGCATGTCTCCTGTCAAATAGGACTCGATTAAAGAAGAACATATATATGATTCCTTTTCCACCAAGAAAAAGCGTGTGATTCATTAGACTTAATTGTTCTGCTTCCGGATTAGATGCATTTGAAATATATCGATTGATCTGTACAAGCACAAAGTTGAGAAAAATGTGGAGAGGTGTTTACCCAGCATGTCGACGATGTTCTTCCCATTAGAAAATCTGCCAGAAGGTCCTCCAGGGTAATCAATACCATAAGGAGGGTAATTGCTTTTGGCATAGGACCTGAGGTAATTATTGTTCCCGACATCAACTATCGAGTCTCCGAAGACGAACATCGCCGGTACTCTCTGCGATCCTAGAGCCACATTCACGCACTGTACAATTGAAACCACCAGTAGCACAGCAACAAGCCATGGTCTCTCACTGAACCCTATCATTTTTTTATTTCCTTGCCATGAAAATTGTGATGTTTAAGGCACTTTTAAAGATGGAAACAAGAGATGATGATGATGATGAAGAAAAGAAGAAAAGAATTGCACCATTTATTGAGTACCATAACGGCTGGGCTTGTAGCGTGTCTTTTTGTGCGAGCAAGCCTTGTAATGTTGCTTTCGGTCACGCCTTTTGCGCAGGATTTGGGCTGCACTTTCTCAACGGCCATTTGTCCTGGTTCTTTCTTCTTAATTACGATGCTCATCAGCAACATTGGTTTCTTTCATTTTCCGTGTACTATACCAGATATAGGAGTGAATGTTGATTTAGATACAAGAATACAAACTGAAAGTTATTGCCAAAGTTGGTTGAGGGGTCCGACGATTTCCGGTTCGAAAAATGGAGGTCACTCGTTCAAATCTCACAAACCACATGACGGCTCTAGGTCAGGTCCACTTGCACAGGCAAAGGACCCGAACTTAACCTGCTCATCAAGCCTTGCAAGGTGTTTCATGGATCTCCAGATAGCGGGGTTTCCACGTCCGTGCCTCTAAATTATCAAAAGAAATCAATACAAAGTGACGCTCTTTTCACAGCTTTACTTTTGAACCAAATGGGCAGCCACCCAACCTCGAGATGCATGGCACCAGAACTTCAGATTATGTTGGAACATCTTTCGTTTTCCTTCATGTAATAGATCATATCAGGGCCTAATCAGGTCGAGTTCTGGGCTTAAAAATCCTTTCCCAATCCTCCCAACGATGTTAAACTTTTTGTTGTTTCTTTTCCTTAAAAATGATGGGTTTGAGCAAGCCTGAGCGGCCTGAGCTAGGTGGAAACTGCTCTTTCAAGGCAGTGATTTGTGCTTTGGACATGCGGGTGATCAGGCCATGACCATGTCTATTCGAAGAGGGAGTTGCACTCACTATTAAGCAAATCTACTGTCTCATCCATGACTTACCCGCAAATGGGCAGCTTCTCGGTTGTTTAGCAATCAGTTATTTTGGTCAGCAGGAAGTAATATTCCCAGAGAGTAAGATTTGAGATTTCAATGGGCTTAAGATTTTTATATTCTTTCGATGTCTCTTGGTTAGATTATTATTCTCGATTGCGGTCGAAAGTTCTTTTCATAACTCAGAAACGAGAGCTTACAACTTTTTTCACATCATTCAATCTACAAATTCTCTTCGGGCCATCTTAACTCTAGAGGCACAAATGGTGTTCATTCTCATAATCGCCTGATCTTGAGCGTCGAGGAGAGATTGCACACTAAGTAGCTAGCATTTGAGTGCTAAGGATGCTCCGGACACATCCGGCATTTGAGTGCTAAGGATGCTCCAGACACATCCGGTTATCTGCGAGGAGGAAAACGTAAATTTGCACACTCCTCACTCCTCTTATAGCTAAAAACACATAATAAAAGCCATAGCTTCACTGTATCATTCGATGTCTCTCTTTTCCTTCACCTTGAGGAAGAGAAAAGGCAGTGACAGGAGCATTTCGGAAGCGTGACCCTACCTCATAAAAGAGACAAAAACATGGACCGGACATTTCTTAGCGGAGAGGCAAGAGCCCTTTTACCCAAGTAAGATAAAGATCACAGCATTTCCAAGCTACTCTTTCATCCTTTTTGAATTGATTATTTTGATTTATGATCCGACATCATGATATATTAGATTCGCCACAAAAGGGTTCCCTTTAGACAGACACAGCACAAAGCCACAGCATATCCCCCACCACTTAGCATGCCCTCCTTTTTCATCCATAGAAAGACAATGCCAACAGGAGGTATATACATAAACATATTGTCATAAAGACACGTACTAGCTTGGTAAATTCATTGAATGATGATGATATTTTGTACTGTGGGATTAGACCTAACTTCCTCGCGATCGCCTCGCCAACATGGGGGCCCCTAGTGTCCGCCACACACGGTGAAAAGTTGATTTCGGGATGGAAAAAAGAAAGGAAGACATGGAAAATGGGGTTGTCATTGATCAAGCCAGATAGTGACATATATCCCAAAAGCAGAAGTAATCACTCTGTATTGCTAGCTCTCACCAAGTAATCAGTAATATATCTAGACAACTGGATCGACAAAATTAATCGCAGTCCCGGGCCGGAGTAGAGCAATATGACCAGGATCTTTCATGTTCAAATGGTTTGATTAGGCCGTGGTCTTTCTACGTCGTCTCCTCCAACATGGGATTTGATTGGTGTTGTGGAAGATGGATTGTAAGAGTGCCATGAAGAGCAAAAGAGGTAGTTGAGGAAGTTGATGAAGCTTAGCGCAGCCAATAACCAGTAAAAGAGGTCAAGCCTGTCCTTGTTGAGGTCATTGTCACCGAGCCACCCACCAACAGAGGATGATGAATTTGAGGTGATCTTGTTGACTACTGAGACCAGGAGTGAGCTCAGATAGAACCCAAATGAGTAGGAGCAGTAAGTCATTGCGGTCAAGAAGGATTGCATCCCGACGACTGACTGCTTGTAGAAGAACTCAATAAGCCCAACTGCGGTGAACATCTCTGAGAGCCCAAATATGAGGAACTGCGGGGCTATCCAGAATATGGAGAGAGTCTCGTGATGCTGCAGCGCTGAGTCCCTCCTTTTCTTCTCAACCAGCGCTGCTGAGACCATTGAGAAGCTTGCAACGAAGAGCCCAATCCCAACTCTCTGGAGAGGGGAGATCCCTGAGTCCCTCCCAGTCAAGCGACGGGTGATCGGGACGAACACAGTCTCATACAACGGGACGACGAAGATGAGCATGAGGTAAGGGATGGCCTGTAGGGACGCTGGGGGCACATGGAAGTGGTCCGTGATTCGGGTGTCCATGGAACTCCCTTGTTGGACCGAGAACGTTTGAAGCTGCGCTAGGATGGTATTGAAGATTATGGTGCAGGCAAAGATCGGGATGACCGAAATTATGATCTTCACCTGCTCTACTTGCCCGACGGTGCAGAGTTTCCAAGGGCTCTCGCTGTCCTGAGCTCCGTTTTGTATTCTAATGCAGGCCTTGTCTAGGAATCTGCAATTCAATTATGATCACAAACTGCGCTGTATGCACTATTTCACAGTGAAATATGTGGCAAAGGCAGAAAGTCGCCCTAGATTCCATTGAAATGTGGTACTTATCTCTAAGGCGAATATTAATTTGAGTGAACTTAATAAACCTGAGTTGCTAAGCACATCGGGCTTTATTTGCTCTTAACGATTCCCAGAACATGAAGGGCGAATTGGATCATACACCAGTATTATACGGGTGAGGTGAGATTATGTGAAACAGAGAAATTCATTGTCTAAGCTTACTAAAATAGACTAAGCTACTCATATGACAAAAGCAAAAAACAAAAATGAGGATTAAGCGAGTCATAATTCAGAATAGATGTATTTATACTATGACTATCTACTACATGTGCAGAGGACACTGTCCCATGACGCTATGTTGCTGATTTGTTCTGCCAACTTGAACAGTTTGAGTGCTACCTGAACTTTTCGGTGTGGCTGAGATTGCTTCTCTCGGCAGCAGAGGCAACCTGACGGTTAGATTCAGTGATGTTGTTCCCATGAAGCATATCTGCATTTGAAGGACAGATTTGTTTTCTCTTTGTGATTGCAGCCACAAAAACCTGACCACACGCAAAAACATATGCACAAAATTTACACATAATTATTCAAAACGGAAAGTTTCACAGAAGTCAAATGACTAATACGTGAAAGGCGAAAGCGAAAGACCGCTCACTTGGGCGATCGGGATGAAGATGCTTCCGCGAGGAGGCGTGTTCTTGTAAAACAGGGCTCCCGAGATCAGGCTGACCAGCCCAACCACCATGGCGGCGGCAGATACACCGAAGCCAACATCCATCCCAGAGTCAGTCTGGACCCAGACGAGAACAGTGAGGGCGATGAGCTCCCCGGTGCAGAAGGCGAAGTAGGCGGCATTGAAGTAGGAGGAGAGCCTCCTGGACTGCTTGGAGTCCTCCCTCCTGAACTGGTCCGCCCCATGGGAAATGATGTTGGGCTTCAAGCAGCCACTCCCAAGTGCCACCAAGCACAGGGACACATAGAATATGAGGGCCCTGTAACCACTTGCCTCCTCACAATGGGACCCTTGGGCGTCATTCATGTTGCATTTTGGTGGCCTCAGTGATTGGAGATGTGCTTGGATGGACAGGAGTATGAAACCCTGCATATCCAATTCAGAAACCATAGTGTATTTCATTATTATTGTGCCTCTATTTGTCCTCCTATGATAATATTAGACCTGTAGGGGTTGACCTTCACTTTTCAGAATATTCTAATCCATAATATAGTCTTTATTTAGGTATATTAAAGAATTGTGAAAATTCTGAGTGTAAGGCCATCATCGAATGAGATAATTATGTCTAATCCCACACTAATTGCACATTTTCCACATTCTTGAACTCCCGCAATTTGTGAGCTGTTCCTTTAGAAGTAATTTTCTTCCCTCCATTTCGGCAAGGAGGTTGATGTCCAACATACATCATGCCGTGGATAGATTAAGAGCTGCTAAAACCATGGGCTGGAACAAGAAGTAAATCTTTATATACCATGAAAGTGCAATAGGCAAAAAGTGAAAGTGCAGTAGGCACTGAGCTTTTTGCTTCTGAATAGGATCAAGACACCAGAAAAACAGAAGAAAAGTATACAGGAATAAAAAGGGATGATCCTAGGAGAGAAAACAATTGAGTTCATGGAAAGAGGATTGACTCACGGAGAGCTCGACGAAGCCGAAGACAAGCATGGTCCAGAAGCTTCCAAGGTACGAGTCGGAGAGGAAGCCACCGAGGAGGGAGAGGAGGAAGATGGTGCCGATGAAGTTGGTGACGATGTTGGCGGATTTGGACAGAGGGAAGTGCATTTGGTTGAATACATATGTTATCAGATTGTTGCCGACCCCCGCGATCGCCATCATCTCAAACGCTTGGAGACCTGTGTGATCATCAATCACGCACCACCAACCAACCCAACAAGCAATTACAAACTATCACAACGTATTTTTATGCGCATAAACTTTGTTCAAAGTGAGTACAGCAAGTGAATGACACCTCACTTGCTTATTTACTAACAAAAGGAAGTGATCACTTCTAAATTCTACAGTAACTAAACTTTGCTTTCATCACCGACACCTTATATAGTGGCTTGAGCTACTGTTGACCGTTATGAAAGGGAAAAAGTTGGAAACTTACTCATCCATGCTGATTCACACACATACTCACGCCCACAGAACAAAGAGCAAAAGCTTACGAGAAACAGAGTTTAGCATAAACAAGGCAGAGCGTATAATCTTTGAAGCTACATGAGAGAGAGAGAGAGAGACCGAGAACAAAAACAGCAGCAGTCATTCCACCATGCGTGTTGGCTCGGCAAGGTCGACCTCTCCAATCCACAGACACCTGATGATGAAGAATCCGATCACCATCTCCAATTTCAGACGTCGAATTTACGTCCAACTTCCTGCTTGTCTCCTCCATCGCTTACCCTCACTCAGTCTCAGGACTCTCTTTGTGCCAATCTGCCAAGCTTGTGTTTCTGTGTGTGTGTGTGTGTGTGTCTGTGGGTGGGCGAGTGCGCGCGCGTGTTATATATAGCTTGGCAGGCAAATCCTGCTTTGTGGAGTTTCTTCGACGCACAATGAGGATCACTATGCTAATCTTCTAAAGCGTGCCAAAAGCTAGAGAACTCATAACCATCTTTTTCTTTAGTGAAATGGAGAGGCAATGTCACAAAGTGGCACCCAGGCCCTCCATTTTATAATGCAATTTACTGTTGAATACGCCCTCTTCTTCTTTTTCTATCTTCGTTTTTCGCGTGCCTTGTGGGTAAAATCAAAATGGCTTCAACCTTTTTCTCAAGCATATGTAATTGCCACCCGTCCAGTTGACTCCATTGATGGATCGAAGTGGTGGACCTGCCCCATTTTCCTCCCAAAATTTTTATCTTTTAGCCTATCATGTCTTCCATTTCTAAGCTACCACGAAGCTCTCTCCCTCTCTCTCTGTAGGTTGGTGGTGCCGGGAGGCAAGGACCGTCCATGTCGCCGATCACAAGCCATTCGTCGAATCCTAAGGTCATCTCTTCCTCTCTTTGAGTGGGGGGTGATGAGTACACATAATGAGATTGATGAAGCCATTGATCCCACCCCACCACCAAGACTGACGGGCTCTTTTATCTGTATGGCCTCCTCGGATCACGAATCAACTCATGTCCAATGTATAAAGTCAAGTTGGTCGCTTCTCTGTCTCCACTTTTTTTCTTTAGTTCCTTGTTTCAGAAGTCGATGGTACACGAAATTAGCGCAGTCACATACAGACATGCTCTCTAATCACAACAACGCTCATGATCACGGATTACTCTTGTTTTTCTCAAAGAGCACACAGCTCTCTTTCGATGCGTGAGCTCTTAATATCTGATCGAGCCGACTGAGATGACATCGACGTGCGGCCGGACTGAGACGGCAGCGCCTTCTAACATCATTTGACCCGAAACCGATCGAGCCGAGGAAACCGAAAGACAAGAGGGCTCTCCTGATCTAAATGCAGAAGAACAAGATTGAGTGCCACTGTTGGCCCCAGGAGAATGATGGAAACTCTTTTGATATGGAAAGGATGATTGTTTGGATCATGCACAGTGCGCTTGTCGAACGAGACGAGGGCAACCGGTGGGACGTAAGTCAACAGTCTTGTGGACATCCCCCCCCCACACTAAAGCCTGACTGAATCCTTGTACGACGAAAACCCCCGGATTTGAAGTTGCAGGCATATCAGCTCCCACCAGCCAGAGCCTCTCCCCCACTTTTCACGCTTTTTCAGAACTGTGTTTTTTATTTTGCTTTTTATTTAAAAAAAAACCATATAAAATCTCGAACTATGTCTATTATAACATATCCATTTTGAACTTTTTTATGCGAAACCAAAAATGCCAAACTTGTATTTTAGTGACACATCTACCCTCTGTCAAGATTTTTTTTTTTTTTTTGATAACCCAGGGAACCCCCGCACGGCCGACAGCCGGGGAGTAAACCCTGGGGGCGACACGTGCTAGCCACCACACACGTGCCACCGGTTAAGTCACCCTGCGGCGCCCGGGATTCGAACACTCAACCTTTTGCGAGAGGAAGAGTGCGCGCTCCAGCAGCACCACCCAGGCGGGTGGTGCCTCTGTCAAGATTTTGTTTAATGACTACCCTTAAAAATTTACCTACATAGACATCACGAGCAAACGATGTTAACATGGCGGCCACTTAGCTTAAGTGTAATAAAAACAATGTTGTTTTGACAAAAAAATCATACGATGGACCTTTAGCAGAGAGTAAATCTGTCACGTAGGCAATGATTGGCGACGATGCCTGGCGAGCTACCCAAGCCAAGGCAGGCATTGCCGAGCCTCGCCATGGTTGAAGCGATGCCTAGCGAGGCCAACTGAGCCTCACCCTAGCCCAGACGACACCTGATGAGGTCACCTGGCCTTGGAAACCGGCCTCGCCCAACATTGCCTAGGCCAGGGTGAGGCCCAGCTTGCCTAACCCTCGCCCAAGCGACGCTCGCCAGGCTGCTTGGTCTCGCCATATTTGGCGAGGGCCGCCTCACCAGCGCTAGCCCTTGCCCCAGTGAGGGCCACCCTCGCTTAGGCGAAGCTAGCCCTCACCGGCCACCGGAGGAAAAAAAAGAGAGAAAGGAATAAAAAATTATTAAAAATGTCAACGTTGGCGTTGGTCATGGCGGTATCCACATTTCATTACTATCGGCCAAAATTAGACGAAATAATTGAATTAGCTCTAGGTCAAAGGATTTATGACTAAATTTGCACAATTAAAAGGTTTAGGACTAAATTGACACAAATGCAATAAGTCTTTTCCCCATCTTAGTATCTTGCATTAGGAACAAAATATAATTATAATATAAAGAATATTTTTTTAAAGCAAGATCTAAGCATCCAAAAACTCTTTTCTTCTCGCTTTCAAGTACACCACCAACTAATTAGAAATTAGTCATTTTCCTAGAATTATTTTCACTGGAAAAGCTTTTCCTCTATTAAGAAGTTTTCTGCAAAAGAAACACGCCCCTAATTAAAAATTGTCAACTAGATTGTGAGACTTTTAGTTTGCTATTCTCCAGTCATGTCATCGATGCAATTGTATCCTTATCTTCTACGTTCTTCAATTTCCATTTAAAAACGAAATTTATACGCGACGGTACGGGTTAATGTAAACTTGCAGTGACTTGCTTTGGAGTTTGGAATGCTTCCATTGCCTTTCTGGCATGAGTCTTCAGGAAAGTTAATTTGACAGGACTTGAATTCAAAAAGTGTGATGGTAGACATTTGATCTTAGTCAAAGTGGAACTTTTGGAATGTTCTTAAACCTAGTCTTTTCCTAGGGTTATTTTTTTCCCCATATGTACTCATTCACCGTTGCGTGTGGACATACCCTAAAGCGTGTTCTCAAGTGCAAGCTCCTGGGTTCTGGGTTCTGGACACGAGGAAGATAAGGAATTAATACGAATCCCTAGTCCCATCATGGGCAATCTCTCTTTGACTAGGCCGAAAAGTTAGATTCAATCGTGCTTACAAACACTATCCCGAGATACCACATGACTCCAAACAAAAGGGCTCTCGTAACTTATGACCCTCTGTTACGATCAGCATATCGATTGTGTCCATATACCGGCAGATCTTCATATGTTTTACCTATGAACAAGCCAGCAAGAATCCTTGCCACACATGCATGACATGAATCAAGATTATATGGTAAATGGGATGAACCGTGGGATTCCTGAGAGGAAAGGAAACCACCACCACCCTCTTTCTGTCCTCTGCCCCACACCCACTTCAAGGCGAAAAGAAAGCAATAATCAAGCTGGAAATGTGGGTGCAACAGAAGAGGTCACTAGAGCCTACAGCCGGAAGCTCCCTTCCCATAATCATATTTTGTCTTCCACAGCCCACAAACGCACAAGTGAAAATGGGATATGCTGCCATCACCTTGCACGACAATTACGGATTCTGAGCTCTCAAGAGTTAAAGAAACGTTGTAAAATTCTGCTGGACCACCGCCTAGTGGGAGGTAATCTTTAGAGTCTTTGGTACTCCTCTCACATAAGCTAAGGATAGGACAAAATAAGAGGATCCGACAGTTCTCTGAACATTGGATCTCCCGAATCATGTACTGTTTGGGAAAAGTACCAAAAAGGTCTATCGGTACAAATTCAGTCATAAACTTTTTAATTATATCAATTTAATCATAAACTTTTTACATTTGTACTAATTAAGTCCGCTTGAAATCGCTGACATGAACACTGTGGCACGACCGACGCTAATGTAGACAAATTTTTATTTTTTTCTAATTTATCTTTTCATTATAGCCGGTGATGGTCGCGGTCCTCGCCAGCAGCAGGCAAGGGCTGCCATGTGATAAAAATTCAGAAAATATATTAGAAAACTATAAAATTTGTCCACGTCATCATCAGTCGAACCACGTAGAATGGTCGGCGTCCATGTCAGATATTTCCGGTCAAAATTAACCGGATGGACTCAATTGGTACCAATATGAAGATGTTTAAAACTAAATTGGTCCAATTAAAATGTTTATGATTGAATTGGTACCAATACAATAGGTTTATGATCTATTTTTGGTTCTTTCCCCCGTAAAATTTAGACGGATTTGCTACAAATTTTTCATAAAAATTTAAGACCGTCAAATGGGGCGCGACATTTGATTGGGAACAACCAAAGTCTCTTGACCCATCATTTCAACTTTTGATTGGGACCAAAGTTTGGAGGGAAGACCCTTTTTCCCGATTGTTCTTGTGGGTTGGTCAGATGACACTTTCATGAGCCGGTTGATTTTAACATCGGTTGTGCACGTCCAGCGCGGGTCGAACCTATTGGCCCTTTGGCGATGCGAGTGCCGGGGAGTGGGAGACAGGGGACAGCCATTGATCCTTTGTCCCCGGCATCGACTTTCATGCACAATCGTGGCTCCTGTAATCGAGTGTTTCTCCAACATCCACCCTACTAATTCCATTGTCGAATCATCATTCGATGCATGTAATGACCAGATGAAGCAAGGGGGGTTCTTTTTTATTTTTTAAAATTTTTAATTTTTGGGGTAATTTTGAGAATTCATCTTCACTTTGCTGAGCCTCCAGCTGCGCCTCGGTTGTTCTTTAGTTTTATGTCCATAGAAAATAGTATTCGTAGCTTAAAAGGATACATGAGAAATGCATAGATTTCCATAGCAAAGATAATCAAAACAGAGCAAAGCCCAGAATACTACAAAATAAAATCAAATTTAGAAAATAAGGAGAATCAAGAAAGCACTAACATGATTAGGAATGCACTTGTTCCAGAAGGACATATATGTCAATATGATGGTAATTTTCCATTGTTAATTGCGTTCACACGACATTTAATATGGCTGTTTTCTGTCATTTTTCAAAGCGGTTGTAACTTTTATGGGTAAAGTGCAGATTGAGTCGTTTAAATTTCAGCGTTTATAAGATTTGGTCTTCTAAATTTTATTTCGTTCGATCAAGTCCTCTAACTTTAAAGATTTGTGCAATTTGCCCCTCTAATTATTTTTTTGTTCGATCAGACTCTCTACCTTTCTTGATTCGGAGGACCAAATTTCACAAATCTCAAAAGTTAAAGGGCTTGTTCGCACAAAATAAAACTTAAAGAACCAGATTACACAAACGCCGGAAACTTTAGTGGATCCTTACTATTCTAGATCAAAAGTGAGCAAGATGGTGCCATGGCGCTGCTAAGAGTTTTTGATGTTACACTGACTGGACCTGCTCATTGGGCGGACCTTTTGGTCCACCCATAGGGCCAACTTTTTTTCCTTTTTTTTTTTTTTTAAATTCTCAGCTAAATGTATAAATGAAGATAATATCAGGGTTTTTCGTTATTTTATTTCGTTAATTTACTTGCGAATTTTATACTATTTTTATCTTCTATATCAGAAATTTGGACTTATTTTGTGCTATCGGTGTTTATAAATCTTTAAATATCAAAAGCAAAGCTATTACTCGAACGTATTTTATAATCTCTTTTTTAATTTAAAAAAAACATAAGCGGGCCGGGCCGAATCTCCAAGGCCCGGCCCACGCACTTCCTGGGCCCTGGGATTTTTGTCGAAGCTTACCAGCGGGCCTAAAGAATTCCTTACTAATTAGAAGTTTTCCACGTAGCTTTTACATTATCGTCATCGAACAATTGAGATTTGTCGAACAATTGATTTTTCCTTGTGTCAACTTTAGCCTATCTTACACTCGACAAATGATGGTGCATAGCACGATGTTGTTCCCCAGCCATATTTGATGCCGCCTACCTTTGATTGCAGCCACATCGAATTTAAAGAGGCTAATTATTGGCCTCGGATTTAAGTATCGTTTCGCACCATACGGGCCAGAGATTATTGAATTCCTTTGCGAAATTGACTTGACAAAAGGAAATAAAGGCCACAAGAAACAAGGTCGGCTATGAATGAATTCGCGACGATTATGTTTCTCTGCGCTGTTGTTCCATGATATAAATTCAAGAATTATCAATTGTCCGACTGTTGGCGTACAAAATAAGTTTAATGCGTCTTCATCGAGGGGCTAACATGTACACATAAAGTTACCTGTGCTTCCATATGCCGATCATCCGACCGCGGCCCTTATATCAGCAGACCTATTCAAGGTCGTCAACTTTTGTTTTTCTAATGACCGCAATAGCTCGCACCCATGTTTATCCCTAGGAAATACCAACCAAAGAGCCCTCTTGCTAGGATGCAATGCAATGTTGTTGTTATGGATAGGGTGTAATTTATAGGGGCCAGAAAATCTGAGGATTAAAGTTGGGTATACGGGCCAGTTCTCACGTGACATGCACATTGAAATTACGCTAGTGGATGACCCGTGAAGATTGTCACTTTGTTAAGTTTCTGTCTGTAGTTTTGGCCAGAACCAAAAGCTCTCATGCGTAGTTGCTCCCCTTTTCAATGTTAACGAATTACACGTGATTTTTGCACATATTAATGTTGTTTTCCTGCATATTACTAACTTTATGAAATTCTCGATCGTAGAAAAAAAAAGATATGTAAAGTAATCACTTGTTGGCATCGACATATTTCATGTGTTGGTTCCGACATGTACTACGTCGCACAAACATATCAACGAGAGGATAAACATGTAACTCATATTACGTGACACATGGTCATGGAGAGAGGAGAAAGCATTTTTACGTGCATTGAATATTGGGCGACGAGCTAATTACAATGCTCGCGTCAATGTTGACCAATGAATCGCTCTGCATCCAATTTGTCCTTTGCTCTATCTTATGCTGGCCAATGGTAGATGACTCGTTGCCATGTTTGGCGGGGCTTCGGTCCAAACTAGACCCACATTGGCAAATTCTTCTTTTTCTAAACTGGACTCCTAGAAAAACTAATTTCAATTTAGACGCAACAAAAGTTGGATTTCGGTGGTCATCATGATCAAATGATTCACTTGGCAATCTTGTGCCCACAAACAAAAGTTGTACGTGTCCCTGGCATCGGCCAAACCGAAATGGTCTCTTTTTGTCATGAATGGTGTGGAATGTGGAACTGCAAGACCTTGGTACGTGCACGAGGGTAGAAACCTTGATGCCCGACGAGCTGAATGAAACAGGCCACGATGCACGTGCTCCACCTTCCCATGTTTCGTGTCCTAAGCATGTTATTGTACGTGCCGACACGTCTCTCGAACGCTCAAACACGATCAATCAGAACAAGGTCCATACGACACAGGCAATTTTGTTGATTAACATCATGCGCTGTTTCAGCTCCCTTGTCGTACGTAATTAGGCGACCGATGAATGACTCGGGGCTGTATTCGCAATTGCAAGCTAATCCCTCTCTCTTTGTCTGGAAGTAAGAAAGTCGATGGGGGAATTTCAACGACATATCTCGTTCTTGCTTGACTACATGCTTATCGATACGTAAGATTACTTCCTTCTAACAATGATATGAGTGGCGTGAGGATCGGACCAATCGCTTCGCACTAAAATTCATTTCATCTTATAGTAGAAGTAGGAAAATCGACATATGGGATCTATATGCTTCTAATTCTACCCTTTGAAATGAAATCTGTCATGTCCACGTACTCTTTTTCTTCTTGTTTTGAATGCAAAAATGTCTGCCAAAGCTAATTTCACTCGCTCTCTGAAGAGGAGAGAGAGGCCTCAAGCTTGGTGGACATGGCGTGTATCAACAAAGAGCAATGTGTATAATCTTGGTGACATGAGCGGACAGGTTCGTTGAGCCATGAAATACACATGATCGATCCTCCAAACAGAGAGCCGTCCTTCTAATCGTTCGGCGTTAAAACCATTGCCTAAAGAGAGAGAGTGACAATATCTTTATCCCTATAAAACCTGAAGGAAGACGCGCCTGTATGTCATCCCGCAGCTAGCATTTAGACGCATCGGATCGCCGCGATCCCCGGGATCTCTAGGCGTCCTTATTGAGGTACTCAGCTTCACGTCACTTGTTCTCGCGAGCATACGATGTTGTGCTGTCCGTATGGCAAGTTTTTCGGAGTTAGAAATCAGTTCTGAGTAAAGTTTTCCAGTGATTTATCAACTCGGCAATGCAGATTATTCGCGAGTCTGTCTTACATTCGTGCATGGTAGACATGTAGAATTGTGTGTGAATTTACATTGCTCGACGAAAGCCAAAGTTCGCCGGTTTTGGTCGATTATGCTGTTCAGTTGCTTCGCCTTACCTAGGTCATTTACTTGGTCGTAGATCTTAGCTTTCTGAAAATAACATGATCATATCTGTCCTCTCTTCATCTTGGGGTAGCTCGAAATAGAGATTGCCATCAAACTTCGCATTCCCGTCGCTTTCGCTAATGCGAGTCTCGCCTCACATGACATGTTATAATGAGGACTTCATATTCAAATTGACACCTTTCTTTTCCGCGGTGGCTTGAGGGCTATCTAAATCGTCGACCGGTTATGCTTTGCGTTTACATAGAGATCGCTCGAACCAGGAGAGTAATTCTCCAAGAGCTAGAGCAATTCCACACTATAAATACCGTCCTGTACTGTCCAGGAAACCCCCGAGTTCAAGTGTATCCATCTGATCATGTTCTCCTCCTTTTCCAGGAAACATTACACTAAGGCACCTTCATCGCAAAAGGAAGCGAAAGTGGGGTTGCGGCGACTAACGCTCAAGGTCTGGCCGATGCAACCCGAGAACGTGCTCAAGAAAATGCGGGGAAAGCCGCTTCCTGGGAAATTCATGCTCGCACTGTGCATTTCGAGCTTCCTGGCAGGATCGCTCTTCACCAGCCGAACATGGAATGCTCACCCTTCTCCCGAAACCGACGGACAAATGCCGGCCATTAGGGATGATATGCCGATGCAGGATTGCGACCACAAGCGTGTAAGCTTATACTTTCCGTTCATTTGGTTCAATACAGAACAAAAGCCAAAGCGGAGAAGATGAAACCGATGGAGGGGTATCGCCACACGAACTGATGTTACTTCCATTCTTTCAGAAACTCGTCGAGGAACAACCTGGAGATATAGCGGAGGAAGTCACCAGGACCCGCCAAGTCATCAAGTGAGTCTGGCCTGAGGATACACGAGTTCCTTCCTTCAACATTTACCTTAGACAGCATCTGATCTTGAGCACAGGTCTCTGGAAAAAACAATGTCTAAACTGGAGACGGACTTGGCCGTGGCTCGTACGAGCCAACACGGAGCGTCCTCGTCTAATCACAGTCTCGAGAAGGCCTTCGTCGTCATCGGGATCAATACGGCGTTCAGCAGCAAACGGAGACGAGATTCGCTCCGGCAAACGTGGTTGCCTAGAGGTTTTTTCCCTTCCCTTTCCATCGAATCTCTTCGACATCATTAGAAGTTTCCCGTGTGATCAGCTCCGGAAGAGTGACGTGCGTATTTACGGCAGGAGAGAAGCTGAAGAAGCTGGAGAAGGAGAAAGGGGTGGTGGCGAGGTTCGTGATCGGGCACAGCACGACCCCTGGCGGGGTCCTGGACCGGGCGATCGACGCGGAGGACGCTGAGCACCACGACTTCCTCAGGCTGGACCACATCGAGGGCTACCACGAGCTCTCCTCCAAGACCCGCCTCTACTTCTCCACCGCCGCCTCGACCTGGGACGCCGACTTCTACGTCAAGGTCGACGACGACGTCCACCTGAACCCTGGTCCGTAGATTTCACCCCCAACCCCTCACCCCTCACCAGCCATTCTCCCCCATTCAAATTTTTCGCTCTTCCCGGCCTAATTTTACCGAGACTGACGTTCTGCAACGTAGGCGCGCTGGTGAGCACGCTGGCTAGGTATCGGTCCAAGCCGCGGATCTACATCGGGTGCATGAAGTCCGGCCCAGTTTTGTCGCTAAAGTAAGCATCTACCGAGCCAAACGTTAACGAAATCGTCTTTTTTTTTCGTCGTTCAATATAAAATACGGAACTATAGAAAAATTAATTACATGCACAATTGGTAATTCTTTTCCATTTTGCCAAATATCGTGTAATACGATAGGGGCGAAAAATACCACGAGCCGGAGTTCTGGAAATTTGGGGAAGAAGGGAACAAGTACTTCAGGCACGCCACCGGCCAGCTCTACGCCGTCTCCAGGGACCTCGCCTCCTATATTGCCACCAACTCGTGAGTCGACTCGTCGGCGCCGCCGCCGACGCGGCCCGATCTTCACCCGATTCTTCTTTTTCTTCTTCTTCTTCTTTTTTTCTTTTATTGCCGCCATTTTTATTTTTCCAATTTCGACTTATTCGTTTAATTTTTCCGATTTTTTAAAAATGGGGCAGGCCGATATTGCATAGGTATGCAAACGAGGACGTTTCGGTGGGGGCCTGGTTCATCGGCCTGGAGGTTGACCACGTTGACGAGCGGTCCATGTGCTGTGGGACACCTCCAGGTTAATTAATCCAGATTTAATTCGAACCCTTTTTTTACATTTAATTATGCGCCCGAAGGAAAAAAATTAAATTAAACGGATCTAACTTTTCATTTTTCTCTCGTTTCTCTCTCTCTTTTGCTGTTGTTCTTTTTTTGTGCGCGCACGTGCAGACTGTGCACTGAAGGCGGAGGCCGGGAACGCGTGCGTGGCGTCGTTCGATTGGTCGTGCAGCGGCGTGTGCCGATCCGCGGAGAGGATGAAGGAGATCCACAGGCGGTGCGGGGAAGGAGACGGCGCTCTTTGGGATATTCATCCGTGACCCCCGGAACAAAGGAAGAAGGAAGGAAGGTATGGAGAGACTGAACGAGGAGCTAAATTTTTCGAGCAGTACCTATTATGGGCTTCTACGTGTGTTTTGAATGATTGAAGGTTAATGTGTTTTCGATTCATTTCGTAAATGCGTGCCGTTTCATGTTTTGAATATTTGAAAAGTGTTTGGTTTTGCAATCGAGACAGGGAATTCGCGTTTGTCATCTTTTCTGCCTGTTTTTTCAGCATTTCGACGCGTCAAATCAAATTAATCGCCCTCCCCCCCGCGAAAAATAAAATGGTATCGACCGCATTTTAGGATTAACTTATGATGGGCCTCACGAAAAAGAAGTCACTTGTAGAGCGCCAGCGTTGTTGTCGGGGGCTTTTGACTTGAGGAAGACATGCTTTTGTCCTGAGGAAGACATGCTTTTGTCCTTTGACATCACCGAGTTCAAACATCGAGCGCTCCGAAAACGTAAGCCGACGCTGGTCGTTGCCATTTGAGGGGAAGGACTAATTTGTAAAGAGAAATGCTTAATGTATCTAAAAATTAGAATAAAGGAAAGGGGCTAGTACTATGGAAAATCTCAAACTGGTACGTTTGTGATAAATTTATCCCAAACTAATTCTTTGACTACTAAAAACCTCAAACTGAGGCCCCGTTTGGTTCGGCTTTGGGAAGGGGCTTTCGGCCTCGAAAGCCCCTTTCCAAAATGCTGAACCGTTTGGTTCGGCTATCCGAGTTTAGAAAGCTGAAAGCCGGCATTCCACAAATGCTGACTGTTTCCAAAAAAACAAAAAAAAAATCTTCAACAAAGCCCGGCTGCCTGGGGTCGGGCAACCGCCCAGGCCGTCGCCGCCTGGGTCGCGCGACCCCAGGCGATGGGCGGCTGGGGTCGTGCAACCGCCCAGGCGCCATCGCCTAGGTCGCGTGACCCCGGCGGCGACGGCCTAGCACCTAGGTCGCTCGACCCAGGCCGTCGCCGCTTAGGTTGCACGACCCAGGCGGTGATGGCTTGAGGTCGTGCGACCTCAGGCCTCATCGGGCAATGGCCGCCGGTGCCAGATCTAGCTCGTCGACGACCATAGCCCTTCGCCGGAGCCAGCGGCCATAGCCCTTCGCCGGAGCCGGCAAAGGGTACTTAAAAAAAAAAAAAGCCTCCCAAAGCTCATTTTTTAAAAGGAATTTACCAAGCACGATTGCATTTCCCTAAGTGACTTTCAATTGATTTTTTACCAAACACCACTTACATTTCTTCAAGTGACTTTCACCTAAAGGTATTTGCATTCCCCCAAATAGCATTTGAAAAGCCGAACCAAACGGACCCTGATACGCATGTGACAATTTTACCCTCCATTAGTTTCCGTTAAATTTTACCGTCAAATTTCTAAATTGGATAGCACGTGACAGCTAATGGTGTGCAAAGAAATAGGAAACCGCTCAGACCAGCTCGGAAACCACAGTTCCTGTGGGGACTGATTCGCTTTCTAGTTCCAATTTACTATAACCGGTGAGTATTGATCCGATTCTCGGTTCTAGGTGTGGAACCGCTCACCCGGATCGGACTGGTAATATATATAATTTTAAGAAAAATGAAGACCCCAAAACCCATAATCTGAAATTAAACGCCCATCAATTGAGTGCTCGTCTTATGTCACTTGTCTTTCTATCTTTCATTCATAGTCTCGACTCTCAAGCTCAGTACCCATCGACTCGCGGTCATGCCTGCGACTATTCATTATCTCCCTCTCTCGTTTTCAGTCACCTCGATATACGTGAAATTTGATGGGACCAGTTCCCGGTTTCAAGTTTTCGGAACTAGTCCTTACTGGGCGGTTCCCGGTTCCATGATGGGAACCGCCCACGCGCACCACGCTCGCCCCTAGTGACAGCTGACAGATGTACCAATTCGGGGTGTTGCCCTCCGTTTATCACGGGTGTACCGGTCCGTGATTTTTTGTGGTATCAATCCAACTTAATGAAAGGGTAAATTTATCACAAACATGCTAATTTCGGGCTTTTGATATTAAAAAAATTAGTTCGGAATAAATTTGATTTTTGAAGACATTAACCCAAAAAAAAAAAAAGAGGAAAAAGGCGGGAGGAGGAACCTTCCCTTCTGAAGAGGATGGAGAGGATCCGTCGCTTTCGTCCCACCCACCCCCATTCCCGCGCGCTGCGCTTCGGTCCGCACGTATCTTTCCCGCTAAAACCAATCCCTTTCGGGGAAGTCGCGCTCCAATCCTCGTCACATGATGCGCGCACCAGTTCAGGTCAAGAGAGAAGTCTCTCCCTTGCGCAATTCGTAACGATTGCCCCCGCAAGCCAATTTGCTCGTGTACGTTTGAGAAGGACGGTGGGCATTCGAATTCGAACGCGGCGAGGCGGCGCGAGGCGTTTCGGGGATGGCGCGGCGGTTGTCTCGAGGGCGTCCGGGATAGCGAATTCGTCCGCCGAATTGATAACTCGGTTCTTTTCGAGGATTTATGGCGCGGCGTTCGTAAAAATTCCCCGCAAAAAGGCATCGAGTTGAATGGTATTCCAAATTAGCTTTGTTATAAATAGAGAGACGGAGGTAAAAAAAAAGGAAAGGAAAGGAAAAAAAAACTTGAAAATTATAAAAGATTATAAAAAAAAGTTATCTACGCCGGTGCCGGCCGTGTCACGTCAGACAGCCGATGTCCATGTCAGCAATTTTCGACATAAATTGGTCGGATAAACTAAATGAGTACCGACGTGATAAAATTTAAGACTAAATTGATCAAATTGAAAAGTTTTAGACTGAATTGGTACCGATGCGATAAGTTTATGACTCTTTTTTTTATTTTTGTACTTTACCCCTCAAAGAAATGCAAACGTGTTATTTGCTACGAAATTAATAATGTCGGAATAATGAACTCGGATCTCGTTCCATAAAAATTATCAGATATTCTAAACTGAAATTAAATCTTCCTTGTTATGCAAGAATTTAGAAGTCATTGCTGAAATATCTAGACGACACATTTTTACTTCTTTCGTTTATTTGTTTCGACCGTTAATGAAGCAAATTCAACCTAAATCTTTTTATAGAAAACGCAAAAAGGTCTCATGCCCAATTTAAAGTCAATTACATCCATTCACATTTTTAGCAAATAATCCATGAATCCCTCACTTTTCGAATTCGAATCGAAGAAAAATACCAAGCATTTCACAAACAATAATCTTTTCGATATTAGATGGCGGTGTCTCGCCCGACTTCCACTTTTTTTTTTTATTTCAGATTTGTCGAGGCTCACAACTTTAACTCTTTTTTAAAACTATAAACGCTCCAAAATTTTCGCAATATATAAATACCGACACGTAGATTTGCATAAATGCCTTCTTATCTTTGCAATACCTGGAATGGTATGTTTAGTATACTACAAGGTTTGTATTTACAGCTGGAATCCAAAAGGGTTTCTCTCGCCCAAATTAAATGCACTAAATGCCCAAAACTCTGGCTTAGCGCGATGGATCAGATTATCGTCATCATTATACTACTGATTATTCAGTAACCCAGTTCAGATTTTCTACCAATTTTGTGCCGCAATCAGGATCAAACGGGTGTCTTCCATTGCTTGCTTTCCCAATAATAGATAAATAAAAATGTCATAAACAGTCCTTGAGTTTTAACTCAACGTGCAATTTAGTACATGATATTTTAATTTGTTCAATGTAATTTCTGAACTTTGATCCACTGTTCAATGCAGTCCTTGAAATTTCAATTTATTCAACATGATCCTTGAACTTTTGATACATGTTCAAAATAGTCCCCGAATTTTATAAAAATATTCAATGTAGTCCTTCAATTAATTCAAGTTCAAGGATTATATTATACATTTTCATATAATTTATGGACTGAATTGAATAAATAAAAAGATAAATGATCAAATTGCATTTAGGGACTATTTGTATCATTATTTCAATAGATAAAGAAGGAAAAAAGCAAAAACAAAAGAGATGGAAATCTTTAATAATATACCGAATTTTGTGGAATTGCAAAAAAGGCAAAGGCGGGGCAAATTAAGAAGTCTAAGCGGAGAGAGAGAGAGAGAGAGAGAGAGAGGGCACCGCCAATGACGGAACCGAACGAAAAAGAAGTAAATAAATACAGCCGAAAAAGAAGTAAAACCCTAATCCACCTCCTCCTCTTCCTTCTCCTTCTTCTTCTTCACCGCCTCTTTCCCAACAGTAGCCACTCCAGCCTCCTCCGCCTGCGACTCCTCGGATTCCTCCCCCGGCACAGCTGGATAGACCCGCGGAGCGAAAGCCTCGCCCCCACCCTTTCGTAAATCGGACCGAACGGAAACGAGGGTCGGTCCCAGATCCCGCGCCCCGAGCTCTGCTCCGTTCCCTTCCCTTGTCCTCCTCCCCGTCAATGCCCTCCGCCATGGGAGTCAACGACTGCGGGAGGCCCTACTACAAGCGCCTCAAGAGGAGGGTCACCGCCGACCTCTCCGACTTCCTCTCCTTCGGCTCCGGCGGCGAAGGCGGCGGCGGCGGCGGGCCCTTCCGGACGAGGGTCGCCGAGTTCCTGGGCGGCCGCGCCCGCGCCACCTTGCCGCCGTCGCCCTTCTCGTCGCTGGCCGCGTGGAGGGTGCTCTTCCGCGTCGGCGACCTGGACTCGTCCAAGGTGGTGGTCCCTCTGGACGTCGTGGAGGAGGACGTCACGAGGTCCAGATCGGTGTACTGTGACCAGTGCCGCGTCGTTGGTGAGTCTTGACTCAGTGAGTTGGGACGAGTTTCGCTACTTTTTTTCTAGGCGCGGGGGGTGGCTGCTCTTCTTTTACCGCTCCGTTTCTTTTTTAACTTTTGATTTAGCTACACGGGGAAGGATCAGGGCTGAAACTCCAAAAATTACGAGATGGGTCTTTGCTAACACAAACTTCTTGGAAAACTCAAGAACCGACAAGAAGATATTATATAAAATTCTAATGTGAAAAGACTTTTTGCTGAGCCTGGCCTCAACCGACGAAAAGAAAAAGTAAAAAGTAGGAGTCTTGAAAATAACGGACCGGCGGGTCGCTGTGAAAAGAAGCAGCAGCACCACCGTTCTTTTGGGTTTGTTGAATCGAGTCGACTCACGAGTGGCGATGATGCACGCACCGAGTTAGAACACGCGACTTCCTTCTTCTTCTTTGTCCACCAGAGTGTGACGATGCGGAACTTACTTGAATTTTTGGCTTTTGTATTACATTGGATGAAGACGATATTGATGCGTGTCTTTTTCGTTTTTGGTCGATCGATGGTCGGCGGTGGAAAAAAAAGGGTGGAGCGGGCATCCGGTGTGTAGGAAGCGATACCATTTCATTATAAGGAGGTCCAACGAGACCAGTCTCTCCCAAGGCAAATGCCGCAAGTCTTGCTCCAGATGCGGCAACACCTACCTCTTGTCCGATTCCAGGTCTCTGTCTCTGTCTCTCTGTGCGCAAAGCCCTTCCGATTCTATCTTTCGTTGTGGGTCTTTTCTTGTTTTCTTTTTGATGTTGTCGACGTTGTCATGGTTTGTCTGAACGTGTGCGCGCGTGATTGATTTGGTGTGAGCAGGTGCAAATGGTGCGACTGCGTGATAACGTCGGAGGATGTGGAGGAGTGGGTGTACTCGCAGCTGGAGAGCAACACCCATCTCTTGCACGGGGTCATTCACTCCAACGGCTTCGGTCACTTGCTCTCCCTTAACGGCCGGGAGGGCGGCTCAGCCGTCCTCTCTGGGCGCGACATCATGAACTTCTGGGACGGCCTCTGCACCACTCTGTCCGTCAGGTTCGTCTCCTCTTATCCTCAGGAAATTGGGGCTTTGGCAATCTCATGTGTATACAGACTTATTGACTTTTTTCAATTCACTGCTTTCCCCTTGGTGGCACCATATTCATCTCTTCGACTCGATGAACAGGAAGGTCAGCGTGATGGATGTGTCGAAGAAATACGGGATGGAGTGTCGTCTGCTGCATTCGATCGCTCATGGCCACTCTTGGTATGGCAACTGGGGCTATGAGTTCAGTGCAGGTAGCTACGCACTGACACTTGACGCCTACAAGAGAGCCATCGGCTCGCTATCTAGCATGCCTCTGTCGCCCCTTCTATTCCACAGCCGGAAGCCTCGGACTTCCTTGCAGAGAGTCATTGCTTTCTACCTAGCCATAGCCGAGACCGAACCCCTAACGCTACAAGACCTCTTCGCCTTCATGTTGGGTCTAATCCGTGAACAAGGAGGGGTTTCTAAGGAATCGCCCAAGAAGAAACCTCGAACTTCAAAGGTGTTATGTGCTTGGTCTCTGGAGGAAGTCGAACGTGTGGAGCAGGCTATGGTGAGAGTCTTGTTAGCCGCGGTTGGTGAGGCTGGCTGGGTGAAAAGGTCCGCTCTTAAGGGTGCCTTGTATAAGTCTGCTTCTCCGGAGCTTCTTGATTATTGCCTCAAACACTTGGGAGGGAAATCAACGGTCAATGGGATGGTCGTCCAGACCCGTTGCAACAGCACGGCGAGTGCTGTTGAATTCAGGTAAGCAAAGCGATGATAAGGTTTCCTGTCTTTCTTAAGTTTTGTCTTCAGCGGTTTGCAGTTTGTGTTTTCTAAATGAGATGATATGTCAGGCTCGAGACTCCGAGTCTTGGATACGATGGATCTCGCTTCCAACTTAGCCACCCATCGAGAGAGCATGTGATTCGGGACCTTAAGTTCCTGTACAGTTCTTTAATTTTTCCGGAAACAATGGTAAATTATAGACCTCAGGCAACAAGAGAGCGTGTGCGTGATTCAGCGGCAAAGCTTCTGGATTGCAAACAGTTTATGAAGGATTACTCATGCTATGAAAAGACGGTTAAATCCCCGCTTAACATTCACCTTTGGTGTCATGTGGAGCTCTCAGACCATTCTAAGGATGAATTGCACCTCCCTCGGGAACTCATTGTGTTGCCCTTGAATGCGAGTGTAGCTGACCTTAAAGCCGAAGTCACAAAGACATTCCAAGTTGTGTATGCAATGTTTAAGTGGTTTCAAGCGGTGGGTTTCCCGGAATATGGCCTCATCGAAGATTCTCTCTCTGTTAAGCTTTTGACTGGTTTAAATGGGTCTGTCCGGGTTCATGGTAAATGCCTCTCGATGCACGGGCTCAACCGTTTTCGGATGGAGAGGGGGATAGAGAACTGGACGGTGGATTGTGTCTGCGGCGCCAAGGATGATGATGGGGAGAGGATGTTGGCTTGCGACACGTGCGGGGTTTGGCAGCATACCAGGTGTGCTGGAATTGACAATTCAGACTCTGTCCCTTCGAAATATGTTTGCACGACGTGTTTGGACTCGTCCATTCAAGCAAGGAAGGCATCAGGTTATGGTGGTAACACCACCAATATGGATTTTTCTATTTCGGGCGCTACTTGCAGGGTTCAGGCAATGCTAGCTGATGATCACAAAGTTGGAAGCAATGTAAATATGTCGTATGGTGTACCCTGAGTGTAGATGTCATGTTGTATATTTAAGCGGACATGCAGTTTTGCCACCCTGAATCAGCAATATGAGCTGCTGTGATGAATGGCCTCATGATCGGACATTTTTGTAAAGAACAGATGTAAAGAGAGTACTTAGCAAGTAATGTTTTATCCTGTGATTCGCGGACAGATTATGCTTGTCAACAAAATTGTATAGTACAATGGCCAGGAAGAGTGTAATACCTACCTGTCAAACCGCTAAAATGTTTGATACATTATTCGCCTCTTCCTTCGATGCTTTCTTTGCCTTTGCGAATGCTTGTCTGAGGTGGCTGGGCAAACAAGCCACCAGTTCCCTCCAAATGATGAAATTCCGGTTTTGACAAAGAAAGCTGCCTAAATGCCTCGCTTAGATGTGTGTACTTGTTGACTACATCCTTGTATATGCCTAGCAGTCTTTCAACATCTCCAACTGTAAGTTCACCAGCTTTTGCTTCCATGAATGGATAAGTTGAACGTCCTGTAATGGTTATAAGCAGCTTATAAGTAATAAAGGTCGTTGCATAGCGAGCAAGAAAATATATGAAGTGCTTAACTTGGGATATGCAAAATCTAGATAGCAAAGCAGGAACATGAAAAAGTACATAACAATCCCTTCAGAAGAACTTCAAATGAAACATGAAATACCATTCTATGCTGAGCTTACCCTTCATTATTCTTTCTTTATCACTCATTGTAAAGGAAGGACCGGGGTTGCCCTGTCTTCTCCTGGCAGCCATCTCCTCAACTGCAGTGTCAGGCTCGTCATGTGCAAGTTTAGTGGCTCCTCTAGCTGCTTGCATGTTTTCCTCAAATTCAATTTCATTGATAGATAGAGATTTGGCATTTAAGTCAGCAATAAATGACTTTGCTGAGATGAGATTTGTGAGATAGTAAGCTGCCTCAGAGACAAGTTTCGGCTGTCTTCGATATAGCTGAATAAATTTGAGGTTGGAATGCAGCTGTGGAGGATTAGCCTGTCAACAAAGAATTATTGGCATGAATACAGGAAAAAGCATCACTTCAAAAGTGAAAAGAGAGGATTTTAACCAAAATGTATGATCTTTTATCTAATCGTGTAGACTAACTACCGAGTATCATCGACAACAATCTTCTATCTTATCTACGATGACTGAAGTTACAGAATCATTCAAAGAGTAATAATATGATAAGTCAATCCGAGTAACTTCATCTCAGTCTAACATCACAATTTTTTTGAGGACCACCAAGAACCAATAGGGTAGTCATTAAGCGGTAGCATAGCATGGATGCTCAGGATACTTGACTCGTTTGTTTGGGTGAGCTCTAGGATAATATCTAGGAAGATACTGGCCACATATTAGGCTGCATACACCGCAGGATAAAATTTCTCAAGGGGAGGAGAATATAAAGATGCAGTTCCTTCGTAACCAGCAACAGCTCAGAAGGTGGTTATATTCAACTGGAACCATGTCTCCTACGTTTAGGCGGTCTGTTAACATTCTGGAGGTTCATGAAAGCTGGTCCTTCAAGTTTTGACAGCATCTGGAGGTAATCTTTCGATTGTTCAATCTAATCAATGGTGATTCCATTGGGATACTTGAAAGCATCACAAATGGTCGGGATGATTATAATCACCGTAATAGGAAGACCGACAAAAACAAAAGTTATCAATTGAAAGAAAAGCTTCTAAAAGTCTGACTGTGAGGTGAGACCATGTCTTACCCATATTTTAACAGCGCCTCAATTGATAAAACCATAATAATCAATTTCATTGAACAAGCATACTTCCCTTTTGATTAATGTCATTGAACAAGCAATACTAATTCCATTTTAAAACTTGTCTTTTAATCAAGAATAGCTTATGATAAGTGATGAACTGCACTCATGTTTACCAGGCATTTAGAAAAGAATACTTCCCTTTTAATCATTCACACACACTGGACAATAAGTACATGTGTATAAAATAAAATATTTATTGGCAGAAAATATTACCAATAAGAGCTTGCCTTGAGCGTAACATATATAAGAACTGGAAGAAAGTCATCGGCCCCAGCTAGTACATGATTTTCCGATATTGATGCATTGAGCAGCAAATTGTTGATGACCCTACAGCAATTCATTATGCACAGTAGCTTCTCCCGGGGAGCATGGAACCTGTTCATTTTTTGCAGCTCCTTCTCTGCAAGCTGGAAAGCACAAAAATTATAGCACTAGAAGTATTAGGGAAGCAAACGCAGTTATAATGATGAGCAGTCTAAGACCTGATATAAGTTTGAATTTAACCCATACTCAAAATAGTTGCTAATCATCTGATTCCAGGATTTTCCTCTCTGAAGCAGAAAACTATTAGTAAAAAGGAGTCATTAACAGCAATGTCTAAGCCTTTGCTGTAATGACCAAAACAGAAAAAGGCATTGGCCGTAAACTACAGCTAGAAGTCATTGTTTTTTTTTGGTAAGGTAGCTAGAAGTCATTGTTTATAGTACGGTGACTTCATAAGAGCAGATTTAGGAGGGATTTGTGCTGTCCAACACCTTATCAAAGCCTATAACAGTGCAACAATGACGTGCTTTTTCTATCTCTATTTATTGATCTTAAAACTGTCCGTATTGTTGTGGAGGGCAAGTCATCGCCCCTTGTGGCCCTATTTCAACTAAGAATCTTCTTTGATTCTTTTTTTTGGTAAGATTCTTTGATTCTTTTACCTCCTCAACAATCACATAAAACTATTAGTTGAAGAGAACCAGAGGACGTAAACAATTGACAACATTGAAACAATAAAATTAATGAACCCATACTGGAATAATCATGCAAATCAGCAAACTGAAATAGTTTCAGCTTGGTTTTAGTTTTTTAACAAATGTAAGAAAGGCAAAACTAAGGTAGATATTTTACGAAAAGAGGAAAAACACAAAACAACTAAGATCTTCCAGGTTCCAGGGAGTATCTATATGGAAACAATCAGGGTTCCTATTAATATCATGTCTTGAGTAACACGCATAGCAAATTTCCAAGCAAAAAGCAGTAGTATCACACATACCAACCATGATGCTTCATTTCTAAGAATAGCTGGTATATCTAAATGCTCAGGCCTCAAGAAGGTCTGCAAAAGCGAAATTTTCTCAGCAATCTCCCAGTCAACTTTTGAATCCTCAGGAGAAGAAGCAAATGTCCGAGAGAACAGCTTTGTCATGACATATTTTTCCAATCCCTGCATGGTACATAAGAGCAGAGGTTACAGAAAAAAAAGAACAAGAATACAAACTATAGAAGTGAACAATATGTATTAGTTTTGAGCAGACTCGGAATTGGACATGGTATGCCTCCAGATTTCATAATTATAAGCACCAAGCTCATCCATCTGTTTAATAATACCTAGAAGACATTCAACTTCCTTTCATAAACAAATAGTGAACATAAAAACACGAGGTAGCCCAAAGTGAACTTCACAATCAGGCTCTAAAGCTAAACTCAAGCTAATCCTAACAGAACGGTCACAGTGGACTTTTGAACTCAATCATCCACATAAACTGACCCGCAATTTTAAGTGGATGGCAATATAATATCTTTTGATCAACAAAATAAAAAAAAAGGATAACTGAAATACATTACCTCCATTGCACAGTCGATTTCATTGTCAGAAGCACCTGCCCAGAGAGGATGATCCCTTAATGCACCTTCCATTGTCATAAAGAAGTCTTGCACTTTTTTGCCATCAGTTTCAGGATTTGGAGGATAAAACGAGAAGGATACAATGAAGCTGCAAAAAACACATTCAATGCGGTAAAAGAGTTAGAAAACTTTGGAAGAAGTTGCTCAAGGGAGTAGGGTCTATCTGGAGTAAACTGCAACCCTCAAAACAGGAGCCAAATCCATCAAAAGGCATGTCTCTTACTGCGGAAGCACTAAGAAAATGAATGCCTCATAATTAAGATAAAAAGTACATGATGCTAGAAAGAAGCTTTCATCATGCCATTCTCTCAACTCTAGTCCTATAAATGACAGACGCCTGATATCCAAGACTGAAGCTAAGCTAATCGATGTACCAAAAACTATCTGTTGATGATTTAAGAAAACAATTGATCCAGGTAAGGTATTGCGGATGTTTTCTTTGAGAGTGATTAACCTTCTTCTAACATCTCTCTCTCTTTCAATATCCATTGGGCTGGTATCAGTCCTCCCTTAATGCTTTCCTTGAACAAAAAGCCTCAGTCGAGTACAGTCGGGTGCAACTTAGGGTACTAGTAGCACATAGTATAGGCAAGTTGCAATGCTGGTTTACTCTAGATGCAACACGTGTGTTCCTCCTACTCTGTTGGACGAAAAGCTAAAAAACACACCCAGAAAGCAAAAAACACTCTGCACCAAGAACTACAAGGACCCACATTACAGGTAACAGAGAAGAGGTTCCTGTCAAAAAGTTAAGCCCCCAAAACCCCCTAAGAGAGTTCAGCTTGACCTAGGAACATGAAACATTATTCAAATAACATTCATGGGCTTCTCCAGTGCTCCTAATCACTCCTGTCCTGCGCAATTCTATCACAAACCACTGAACCATGAGCAGCAGAACATGCCAAACTCGGCATTTTGCTAAAAGTTAGTCCAGCAACACGGTAAATCAAGGTACAGAGAAGGCGAATGTTTCCAAAAATCAAAGGCTTCCACAGTCGTCGGCTTTTGACCGATACAATTGCTCAAACTCACGACGAATATCATAACCACAAGTACCAGAAAAAGACAAAACAGGAATCAAGAACTACGGCAAACCAAAATCGAAAAAAGCAAACATGCTTCCACAAAATGAACTCCGGTTAAAAACGAGCAGACCGTGCAAGTACAGATTGAGCCGAAACTGCCACTGGAATCGCGAGAGAGCGAGGGAGGGAGGGGACGGACCTCTTGATGGATCGAACGAGATCGAGAGAAGTAGGGTTGCGCATCCTGTCGAGGAAATCATAGAACTCCATCGAGGACGGAGACGCCAGCGACGGCGGCGGCGGCGGCGGCGGCGGCGGCGGGGGGGTCGGCTCCATGCTTTCAAGCTTCGCAACTTCGGAGGCCGAGACAGAAAAAAAGAGGAGAAGACAGCGCCGGAGGCTTCCGAAATTCACCGGTTCGGAGAAGGCGACAATGGCGCGGGGGGAAGCAACGAGCCCCGATCGCTCTTCCTCTCCTCCGCCGCCGTCGGAGCCGGGCCGCACTCGCGATTCTGGTTTTTTGATCGGATGCTGAGGAGATCAGACTCGGCGAAGAAGAAAAGAATACGGTTTGAGACCGATGGACCAGAGGAAGACTGTTAGGTTCGGCACGTGACCCGAGCCGCGGCAGTCGAAATCACGGCGTGCTTGAGAGCGATAATGAACCAAACAGTTTCTAAACTTTAGCTCGATGTACAGTTTGATTCATAAATTTTTAATTTATTTAATATAATTTTTAAAATTTTGATTTGTTGAATGTGGTCATTGTACTATACGAAATTTGTTTAATGTAATCCTTGAACTTGAATCAATAGAAGGATTATATTGAACATTTTCATATAAAAAAGTTCAGGGACAATATTGAACAAATTAAAAATTTAGAGACTATATTGCATAACGGGTTAAAGTTCAATGATCATATTGATCAAATTAAAAGTTAAAAAACTACATTGCACACTGAACTAAAATTCAGAAGCTGTTTGTGTCATTTTTTCCTAAATAAACAAGGGAGAAAAAGAGAGGCTCTTATTGACTTTTTCATGAACTCCGAGACTTTTATCTTGACTTTATAAAAACCATATGATGATTTCTTGATGACTTTGCTTAAATTTTTAAAGATTAAGAATCCGTTGGTTTGGCTGACAATGAATGATTTTGAAAAATAGTTTCTTAACAATAGCTATTTGTATTGCTTGAAATGATTAGTTAAGGAAAAAGATTTTCATTATCGACGAACGTTCATTCGATTTTATAAGCGATATAAATGATCATTTTTAGGAAAATAATTATCAAATCATTCATTTTCTCCAAAACAAAACGGAGCTTAAGAGACAATCAATAGCCTCACCTTTTTCTAAAAAAGCTAAAAACAAAAAAAGAAGAAGCAATTAACAAGTCACTTACAATGGACTAACCTTGTGTATATATAATCAAACTAGTCGTGAACCTGTATTTTACACGGCACTTAATTATGCATGTATATGGTCATAAAGTATTTTTTTGTGAGAAATAAAATAAGTTGGTAATTAAAAAAATCATATCAAAGTCGGATATCTAAGTCAAATAAGAATAGGGTTTTTCGCAATATCATTTGGTAATTTGATCGGAGATAAATCACCTTAATCTGTAATGGGCTCTTAAGTAAGGCAAATAAAAATTGGTTACTCTATTAAATGTTGATAAATTTTTTTAAAACAAATCAAAGTGGCGTTGGTAAGCAACTTAAATGAGACTCGGTAAACCAAAACAAGTTTAGTAACCTAATAGGAGAAAAGTTAGTAAGTTATAAAGGTTGGACATATAAGAGTTAACAAATATAAGATGCTTGTAAGACAGACAAATAAAAGTTAATACATAATATCATAAGTTCATAAATTGAAAAAACTATATAAACGTTTTGAAGTAATTTAAATGCTAGTTGTTAACCCAAAATCAGTCGGTAATTTAATTGGAAAAATAGTTGGCAAGTCATTCATATACAAATTGGTAAATTCACAAAAGAGTCGGTAAATTTAAGGCGTTTGCAAGAAAGAAGAATAAAAATCGATAAAAATTAAAAGTTGGTAATTCACAATCGTTAAAAATGGTTAGTAATTTATGAAAGTATCAATAATTAAGTTACTAACAAATTATACCGAAAACGAGATGAGCGGTAAACTTTTTTGACTAAAAATGTTTTTCCACTTATGAACTTCTTCAAAGGAGAAAAATTCCTTTCTTTTCTATCCATCTATATCTACTACTGCAAGCCCTTGTCATTGTAGTTCTGCAGGAAATGTCCAGCAGTGTGAATGATGCTGACGATGAAACTCAGCAAAAATCTTCGCGGGACACTCTCAGCTCTATCGTTAAACCATTGCAGATTGTGGAATTTTGAACTTCTCCATCACATATTTGAGGAACAATACTGTTATTCCATTCATCGACCATTTTCGCATCCGAGGCTGATCCGATCCGAGCAACGTCTTCCTGAAATCACGGCCATGTTCTTCCCCCCGAAAACCGGGTTTCCTTAAATAAAATGCAACAAACCTGCATGGTTCATCGCCCTGGTTTGCTTACAGAACACAGAGACAGAATAAATAAATGCCTCCTGGAATCACAAGTCAATATACGGTGCACAAGGTTGGAATGTGCAGTCCATGTACTAACTCTTCGCCCAAGGACTATTCCCAATCACTGGCCACACAATGCAACGGCAGAAAGTTCAGAGTCATCTGGGTTAAAACTAAACGAGCCCGTGCATACCAATCGACTTGTAGAGGTTGTACAGATCAATCGATCAGAGAGCTACTTGGACAGCAACTACATCTGGGACAGGGCTGTTCGAATCCTGCAAGAGTAATGAACCTCGCCTTGCCTTGGCATGAAGTGCTAAAGCTGAACCGTATCGGATCCTCGAAAGCAATGCAGTGTCTTCTCTTCAGTCTAGTCGCCGGAAATTTCCAACTGCTAAGTGTGGCAAAACTGGATGCTCACTCAGCTACAGCAATGTCACTGCAAGAGTCAATGATCTCTTCCCATTCATTGATGTAACTACAGGCCTTCTAGCATGCTTGGAAGTCCTATAGCACAAGCTACATACCTCATGGATTTGGCTACCCACTTGCAAACCAATGACTTTGGACTTTCTGCAGCTTTAATTAAGCTCATCACACTCTTATAAACACAATTCCGTATTTTCAACCGTTACCATTCATCAAATCCTTATTCTCGCTCGCAATGGACCTAATGAAAACTCGTAATCTGATAAAATTCTAGAAATCGGCATTCGAGGATTCTTTGAGCGCTCCTTTGTTCAGGAGGCCAAATCAAATGACCATGCAAAATGGGGCGCAGTAATTCGAGGCAAGAATGCAAACTGTTGCATCTCATTAAGTCAAACTGATCAAAGCTGCACCATCCTATATAATAATCTTGGCCTTTCTTCTATAATAGCTCCATGCAATGAGGCTCTCATCGTGGTCATGTCGGCGTGGTTATATCTCATTAGCACGTGAAAGTTTGAAATAGCGGGCGAAAGATCGCTTCACAATCCAGTAAGCCTGCGAATTTGGGTTGCTTCCAAAGGTGATTTCGATGATGATTTGACCTTCGAGCATTAAATGAATTAATTCGAAATTGTGTTGTATATTCTTTGTTGTCTCATCAGGTCAATGACGAGCACGATGCTTCCGTTGGACTTCATCCCATTCTAGATGCCATGCGTGAATCCGACCATTTCGTCATGTAATGGCTGGAAGATGATCAATGAGAGATGGACACAAGGCGAGGCGGGACAAGGTTCACGTCCTGCCCCGTCGAGACCTCTGCCAGTTAACCTCCGGCCCATGCGAGTCACGGCCCTGCGGGGTGACCTCTTTTCCATGCCCATATCTATGATCAATGCTCAGTGCTTTTTCGATTTACTTTCCCGATGGCTAAAATGCATATTGGATTAATATTGCTTGAAACGTATCAAAGTTACGGTTTTTCATTTGCACAAGTGCAGAATATAAGATCATATTCAACATTAACAATAGGCCCTTATATCACAATATATCGATTTTATGAACCAGTCTTATTTACTATACCTAGCATTTCTCCATCTGCAAAGAATTTCTATTGTAAAAGTTCTCGTACACATCCTTGTATGTCAATTTTATCTCGAATAACTTCTTTTACATAACAATTATTCATCTAATGTAATGATTATAAATTTGGTAATGATGGTTGAATATCAAAGTACAAAGAGTAGCACGTTTCTTAGCACGTAAAACGATGGAACTTTGCCGGTTAGAAAGTAGAGCAGAGAGATGGACGAGGGAAGTGGAATGCAACCTCGAGACCCTCAACATGAATTTAGGGTTTAGGCCGTGGACAGACACAATCGTGAGAGCACACTCAGTTAAAATTATTATTGTGAATGCCTAATGGATTATGACTTGCTGGCAAAGGAAGAAGGTGGTCAAGGTTTACCGCAACATGAAGTTTTTTGGATGTGGGAAACAAAATATAACTCCAAGTAGGCAAAATTATGTTATTGTTTGTCCTGCATATACGATAAATATACTACGTGGCTAATAGTAGGAGTAATGAGGATCGAATGGACCGTACCGAATTACTTTGAATTTATAAAAGGGTTGTGTTTTCCTTCGTGCCCGATTGATGGGTTGCATGCATAAAGTTCACCCGTATGCAAACTTAACTGAATATATGTTTCTCCTGCATCGGCCTCCGCCGCAACTTGCCTCATTGTCGCGACTTGCTGCCTTTTGCCTCGTTCTTGAGCCCGTAGCGACTAGCCGCTGTGGCCCCGACGTTCGATTCCCATCGCGGCCATCCTGCATGTGTCCCTGTGATGTTTATGTGACGTGAAATAAGCTGCAAATGATTTCCCAACCCAGATAGATCGTTGAGAGGCTGAAGCAGGAGAGCATTTATTAGGGCAAGCAGCATTCTAGGGACCAAGTCATGTGGGAGACAAGCTAAGTCTACATTTTACAAAGAGAAAAACCCTACTCACAGCGCATCCCTAATAACTCTTACAGAATCAACTCCGCATGACCATGGGAACCTTTAATATCATATGATATACTGTGGTGATATATAATCTCCTGGAGGGTTCAATGATATCTAATATATAATCATGCAAGAACTAGGATGCGTGCTATTGAATCAAATGTACTAATGTGAAGGTCATACTCATCGCCCCACATGTGCAAAGCTCAATCTATGGCGATTGCGGCTCCAGCTGTTGATGAGATGTGTCCATCTTGTAGTGCCGCGTGAATATTTACCTGATAAAAGATCGATCAATATAATTTTCTAAAAGTAATTAAGAAAGTTCGTAAAACCTAACACACTTAGATGTTGATCGACGCCATGGCCAAGCTAAGCTCCAAAAGCAACTTACCTATGATAAGAACAAAAATCATACCTGATTAAGTTGGGCATGTCTAAAATACATGAGTATCTCGTGAGGGTTGTTCTCTCTATACAACAACAATTTTTCCAATAAGTTAATGACACTAACGTTCGTCATCGATAACTTTCAAGTGGATAGAGAAATATTCACGGGATCATTGGAAAAAAATGATCCAATTAAATCAAGACAAAGAGCGGGGGCAAACATCTCGTCCGAATTGTCTCAATACGATAGTAATTTTGTCATGCAGTAACTTTTAATGTCAACTTTTGAAGTGAATACGACCTTATATAAAGTCTTAATTTGAGTTAACTAGTGTGAATGATCAAATTGATATCCACACACAATAACATTGGCCGTCCAATCCAGCCCGAGAATCCCAAGGAGGTTTAGTAGCTGTTTTTCCAAAGGTTGCTTTGAGAGCAATCAAATATCCCCATAATTGAATTCCCTTCTTTATGCCTCGGGATCGTTTAAGGGTTTAATTTAATTCCATTCGGCTCGTTCGTTGCACTTCGACAATGAACAACTCCAATGTCTTATGGTGGCGCGTGGATTGCATGTCTCCCTTTCTTAATTTTGCTGACGTGTATTTCACTGCTTGAATTATTGGTTTTTTTTTCTGCTAGGTATGTATTGTCAATTTCATGGTCGTATATTTCACTGCGCACATCGCTTAATGCGAGGCAGAAGCCACTTAGACCATGTTTTTGCACCACATAGTTACGAAATATTAACGTCTGTAATTAGCTGTGATATAACATCTATATATTGAAAAAATGTTTTGCTCATGGCTTTCTTTTATGATGAATATCGAAATAATGAGTTCTTGAATTACTAATTCTCGTCCGACTACCTTTTCTGGGCTTGGATCCGGTCTCCATTTGCCGTCTTATGAAAAAGATGATGACGCGTTGTCATTTTACGAATGTGCTTAAACACACATCAGGTAAAGAAATTTGGAAATCCTTAACACCTCCAATCACCACTGCCAACGGCAACCCCAATCGTGCTGTCATCACTCTCCTCTCGACGTCCATGCCGAGCGCTTGCTCTCTCTCTCTCTCTCTTTCTCTGCATAACTTTGAGGTATTCATTTCTTTATAGTATTGATCTTGAAGTCTAGGTAGAAATTTCTTTATAGTATGGATCTCTCTCTCGGTGAGCCAGCGCTCGTATTAGTCGTTGAAGTCACTTTGTGAGGTATGACACTTTTGCATGAGGTCTGTACATGGGTTTGGCTAAAACTTCGTTATATGTTTATGAAGTGCTAACTCTAAACATTGTGAGATGGGTGTGAAAGGGACATTGAATCTAGTGATACTGAGTATGTTACTTCCCTTTTAAGATTTCAATGAAAATGCTGATATATAAAAACCATATGATGCTATCTTACATCAACTTTAAGTAATCATAAGATTTCAAGATCAAGTCACTCCTATAGAGTTATCAAAGTGAATGTAAGTTCGCGGTTTGATGTTGGAGGATAACGTAAGAACATTTTGTTTGGTCAATCGAGAAGTACCGTTCTTAGAGTTTAACAAAAGAAGAAGACATGCATCGATGGATTCCGAGGTTTGGAGGGAGTGCTGAGATAATAATTTAACCAGACCCAAAGTAAATCCCAACAACGTGTGAGTTGACATTAGCGTAACGTAATTAGGACGATAATCGGTGATGTTGGCGTCCGCCCACGCTCCGCAGGAGCGAGTGAAGGGAGAGGAAATGGGGTTGTCCAGCGGATCAATAACTACAACCTGAGAAATTTCTTCGTCACCGGTCATCAAGCCCTAGGGAGACTTGCTTTTCACGATATCTTTAGCCATGCCCGCCGGCGTAGTCACCGGCCGTCAACACTTCCTTTCGCCTCATCGAACATATATAGACCCCCATCTCTTACGTGCAACTGACATTGCTTGCTCTTGCGCACATTCTCGTTCCCATTTCATTTCACCAGAGTTCATTAGCTGCAAGCATCATCTCTCTCTCTCTCTCTCTCTCTCTCTCTCTCTCTCTCTCTCTCTCTCTCTGTGCAGAGTTAGGAAAAAATTTATTCTTGTAAGTCCTCAAAGAGAGATATATTGAAGAGCTTCGCTGCATCGGCTTGTCGTTGTGGGGTTTGGCTCTTATGGCTTCGTCCAGCGGCAGTGTGCCTCCTGGGTTCCGGTTCCACCCGACGGACGAGGAGCTCCTTCAGTACTACCTGAAGAAGAAGGTGTCGTTCCAGAAGTTCGACATGGAGGTGATTAGGGAGGTTGACCTAAACAAGATGGAGCCTTGGGAGCTTCAAGGTAATTAATTTAAACTTTAGTTGATCAACATGCATTGGTTTTTGTTATAATCGAGGTTTCGTTTCTCTTTTTCTGAGCTAGAACTAAATCATCGCGCAACTTCGAACCATATGGTTTAAGAATAATTCGTCTCAAATCATATATTATTTTATTGGGACATTCATCAATTGGTAAAGTTCTGAGGTGATGGGTTGTTGAACCCAAAACCTTAACACCTCGAACCGTATAGTCATCCTCCCTGAATGAGTGGACGACGGTCCAATAGTATCTGTTTTTGGCTCAAGATCCTGTGGAATATCGCATCTCTACCAAATAAATTTAACCCTCACCGCAGTTTAATTCCTATTTGGAAATGAATACGTTGCCTATTTAGAAGAATTCTTACATTGACAGAGGAAGCTCATCGTATATCTCATAATTCATGTGATTTATAGGCACCCTTTTCGTTAGCAGGACAAAAGCCACGTGAATATTTGCTTAGCACTGGCCCAAAATTATGCAAGACTTTCTTGAGACCTCACATGAATTTGGCTGTTTTGTATACACAGCAAGAGTAACTTCTTGCTTGCATGAATCTAGGGCCTGTCTGTCGACCGCCTTAGTCGCTTTTTTCCTAGGGCGTACATTATTATTGACGAGGAAGAATATAGTTTTTCGTAATATAGTTACCAATATACAAGAGCACCTCGAAGTCAGAGTACAGTAGAAGTCAGCTTAAGCTGTGCATCAGCACTCCACAGGATCTGTAGTTGGGCTTGGGGGAAGACATTCCTTCTTTAACTAGTGCAATGGGAAGAGTATTTATCATGGCCGCATTTGCTGATTGCAAGCACTTAGTTTACTATTTCCATGATCAAACTAGTCATCGCTCTCAAAGGGAAAGCAAGAAGTTTGCTTCCCCGTCAAACAATTGAAATTTTATCCGAATTTCAGAAAATTGTGAAAAGACAAATGTTAATCTACATATGAACATTTGAGTAGTCATGAAAGTATCGGAAGTTTTGAATTTGAAAAAAAAAGTGAAAATATGTATGTCACGAGACTTAGATTAAATAGAAAAGGGCAATGTAAAAGTCAATTTAGATAGGATTTTTGCATCTATTTGGAAATGCATGAACAGGTTTTCTAGGTGACTTAATCGGTCAGAGTTTGACCAAGAACCCACCAAAACAGTAGAACTAGGTTAAACCAGATACTTCTCCGTTCAATTACTGTCTATGAATTTTGAGAGCGAAATCTTCCAGTCCTGTTGCATGTAGCCTGACAATTACCCTATGCTAACTCTTATAGGAGTTGTATTATCCTATGAAGGGGAGTACAAATTTTCATATAGACCGACTCTATAGGACAAGCTTGCTTGACAGTTTCCAAAGACGATAATCCACGTCCATATATGTATATTTATTTAAATTAGTCAATGCAATCTCTTTCTCAAATGTAGATTTCAAGTGAGTCAACCGCCCATCCTTCTCAAGATCTAGTATTTATAGTACTTCATGTACCGTCAATTTTGGTAATTAATTTTACTTTCTCGTGGTTGCACCCATAGAACGATGCAGGATCGGATCGACGCCGCAGAATGAGTGGTACTTCTTCAGCCACAAGGACAGGAAGTATCCGACCGGCTCGAGGACGAATAGAGCGACGAATGCAGGGTTCTGGAAGGCGACGGGGAGGGACAAGTGCATAAGGAACACACACAAGAAGATCGGGATGAGGAAGACCCTCGTCTTCTACAGGGGACGGGCTCCCCACGGCCAGAAGACCGACTGGATCATGCACGAGTACCGGCTCGAGGACGGCGATGACCCCCAAGGAAACTCTAATGTGAGTTTCCACTTCCTTAAACTCTCTCCCTCTCTGCCTTTCCTATCGTGATGTGCAATTTATCTGCATCCCATATTTCTTTCTGTGATAAGCTGTGTTTACGTGATCTTTTCCAAACAATTATTTAGGTAGTGAGGTATAAACTTACGAACATAAGTAGACCTCGGCATGCAAAAATAATTCATACTTTCATGGTTACGATCATGCGCGATAAGAGTTAGTTAAGATGAAATCGAAATCTCACGCATGCCGAATTTGTTGATCTCCTGGATGCTCCATTGCCAGGAAGACGGGTGGGTGGTGTGCAGGGTGTTCAAGAAGAAGAACCTCTTCAAGATCGCTGGCAATGACAGCGGAGGTCAAACCAGCGCCGGCTCCGACCAAAATCACCACCACCAGCAACTCAGCATCAACAGTACGTCCAACGCAACCGCCCATCAACCTCGCTCCTTCATGCACCGAGACCACAGCCTGTACCTCCACTCCAACCACCTCGGCCCATCGACGGCCTTTGAGCTCAACAAGCCCGAGCTTGGCCTCCACTACTCCTCCTCCCACCACCTCCCACAGTACTCCCTCTTCCCTTCCTCGCAAGCCCTGATGCCGACCCCGAAGGCCATCGGGTACCACGACTACACTGCCCTTCAGTCGACGGATGCAGTGGCACCACCCGTGATGCTGAAGCAGCTCATGTCCAGCAACGCGAGGGATCAGTGCGAGAGCGGGAGCGACAGCTTCAGGTACCAGAACTGCGAGCAGGGCCTCGAAGTGGGGACGTGCGAAGCGACGCAGGAACAGATGGTTGGAGCGAGAGACGAAGCGGGCATGAGCGATTGGGGCATGCTCAGCGTCACTAGTGGTGCTCATAATCAGCTCGGGAACCATAACGAAGACGATTCCGTTTCAAAGGGTGTGAGGTTTGAGGACGGGACGGCCACGACTTCTCTGCACCCGATCAACCATCTGTCCTTGAGGGGCGAAATGGACTTTTGGGGTTACGGCAAGTGATCGTTTTCTAATCTGCATGGTGCTACTGAAGTAAATTAAAACAATTTAATTGAAAAATATGAATTCAAAGAACCAGCTACGTCCATGATGGTTCTCAGCATGTCTAGGTTATGGCACCACCCACATTGGGTAGGCAAAAATCAATCATTTGTTGCATTCACCCTCGTTCTTGTTGTCTTCATCATGCTTGTGACACTGATAAAGTGAAGATTGTTGTATTGCTGTATTGAAACTTTCCTGATGATGCGTTCGCCTGATTAATATCGTACGTGTGTCGATATGTTCAGACAGTAGCTGCACGTTGTTATACTTCGTCACGCACAGTAGTGTCCGTGGTATCATGTTAAAACTGATTGAGAACGTTAAATTTTCTTCCAGGCGCAAAATGGCAACAAAGAATTTGAGATGTTTGGAAAGTGAGGCAGTTGGTGTATGAAAAACTAGAAAAGGATCTATGCACACTTATATTGGTGATAGATCGCACATTATAACAAGCTCTACTAGTTCTTGTGGCTTTCACACACTTATGATGAGCCCAGCTTTCACGGAATGACTCCAACTAGTGGCAGTAGCCTTCCTCTCTCAGAGACGGCCACAATCATTACGACTGTGGCCAATTTTATCTGAAAAGGGGATGATCATGAACACCACTATCACAAGCTTGATGATCCCTGAGGAACTACCTAAGATCGACCCAATAAAGAAAGTCTCCATGGTCAACCAAAACACTCTTGCCCTAAGCTCCTTGCTATACTGTTCAAATGCTTCCTCAACAGCGGACTTCTCAAATGATAAGGACGTCTCTCTCGGACCACGATCATCGTCATCGGCTAGCTTAATCTTCTCGGCCAAGCACCGAGCAAGCACAACCGCTTCCTCCAAAGAGGCGGCGCCACCTTGTGCGAGAAATGGGGCCATCGCGTGCATGGCATCCCTGGCCACCACAACGGCGCATTGCCAAACGCTTCTTCTCAATATCTCCCACATAGGACGATACCGTATGTCCGTGTATTGGACAGTAGATAGGTCGCTGTCTGACACCATTTGCATTGCTTCAATTGGGGAATCATTCATTGCTTTCACGATCGAGCTTTTGAGGAGCATTGGATCTTTTGCAAACGTTACCCTAGATTCTAACTCCAGAAAATTTGTAACCGTTAGAAAGGATTTGAATTTTCAAAAGGACCACGTAAAATTTGGTGTCCAACTTATTTTCTTGTTCTACTTACCATAATGTTTGATCGCTTGTTTTCGCAACATATTCCATGAGAAAAGAACTAGCAAAGAGAGCGCAAGACATAACACCTCGAGAAGTCCACTTCCGAACATGAACCAGTAAACCAAGTGATCATCTACGGGAAGCCACCCCAGTTGAAGTCCATCTTTGCTCATGAAAACGAACTCGTTTTCAAGTCCACGACCATTTTCATACCCAGTGAACCCTCTTGTTGCATATATTGAGTAAAGTCCAGTTTTGTTCAATCTGACAATACTCGCAACCACAGAGTGCACACTATCGCATCCAATTACAGTCCGAAATTCAATCAGATATGAACCATAGGACCAAAGAAAGCCGTATTGAGCGATGAAAACAAACGTGGATTGAAGCATTCGGTGTTTTTGTGGATGAACAATAGACGAAAAAGACTATAAATTCGGTCATGTGTAGTTCTTAGAACATCACCTTGGCCTTGATGGTACCACCATCATCGAGATGTAGGAGAGGACATGATGTAGTTGGATCCAGTTCAACAGAGACTACACGACATCCGAATCTTATAGTGTTCGATGGCAAGTCCTCAGCCAATACATTGATGAGATCCATTCTTCGCAAGCACCGTACTTCTCCTCTGGAAACAAAAATTATGAACACGAACGCTAGTTCGTGTTCAATCGTGCGTTTAAACCCTAATAGACCTGTCTGGATAAGCTCTTAATCAAGCAATTTCAATGGTAATTTACTGCTCTACTAAACATACGAGACAGGTATTCGAAAAGGTTTCTCTTTAAACAAGAAAAGAATAGATGTTGTTGATTATGACTTACCCAAGGGGGATAGGTTTTTGCTTCCCATCCGTGATGGCTACGAAGCGGCCGCTGGGCATTCGGCTTAATGCATTAGCATTGGAGAAAACAGATACTGTCCGAAACATAACCAATACTCTAAGCAAAGGACAAGGATCAAAACTTACGATTCAATGGCATTGGCTGTTTTCCGGAGCTTCGAGGCGACTCCTAATTGATCAAGCGCCCTCCAACCATTTGGCTGCATGATTATGGCTGCTCCGGTCGCCCGGAGCGTCTCCGATCTATCTAACACCAAGCTTTGTATCCCCTTCCTGCATTTGGTAGTAAATACAGCTTTGACATTCACGGAAAACAATCTTGTAGGTTAATATACGTGCATCCAATGATTTCGACTTTCTTCGCATTCATTCTAATTCACGTAGCTTCACTTTTGCCATACCGAATGATTGATTGGTCACAACATTTGTTGGTCGTTCAAATATTGGAGTTATGTTCGACTCTCGACGCTGCTATACTTTTTACCGCACTGTCGATTTGCCGTCACGGCTCATGGTGAGGACTATCTGAAATGCGCTCTCTTTTTTCTGTACATTGCCATTAGATATCCGCACGAGCCATCAGCCACCGCGAAAAAATGGCGGCACCGAACACTGAATCTATCCTTAAACGTAGAAGTTCTCGATCCAATTAAAACTCACGATCGAAGTTTGAGTGGTCATGAGAATCCACAAAATCACTTTCAAATAATTTTCGAAGGTGTATCATATGCGCAGATAATTATTATATACATCGTCGGCGAAAGAGAAATTCTCCACAGGTGGCCGTCTTCATCTTTTGTTAGTGGTTGTAACTCTCCACTCTCACGAACCATCTCATCAACAGTTTGTGTGTGTATACATATGTATAAAGCAGTCTATGAAGATCTCCAATCCATTGCTAGGGTACCCAAGATGAGTCTTTCAACGGGAATTGTGTCAAAAAGGTTTGTGGGATGTAGAGATACAGATTATAAGATTGTGTATGGATACTCTGTGCTGAGGATAAAAGAGCATGGCTTTAGGTCATTTAAGTTGCCCTTAGAGGTCTCTCGTCTAGATAAAGTATACGTGTTAACAAAAAAAAGTCCACTATGTACAACTTTTAGTGACGGCAATACTTTTCGATAAATTACTTACGCTCGAGAGTGAAAGGATAATAAATTGCCGTAAGCTATCGAGCGAAAAAAGAAAAGACAACCGGAGTCGAAAGCCGAACTGAAACTGTAAGAAGCCAATTGTTTTACTTTCTACTCGAACCGAAAGAAAACCTAAATTGAAAAGACTCAAAAATTTTTTTTGTTGAGATCGGTCAAAACGGTTCGGAAGATAACCCTATCGGCCTGAACGACTTGTGGCTAGCGATGGACACGATCCACGTGCACCAGTTATTCGGGGTAGCAACATATCGAGAAAAAGAAAGTAGGGGTGATTGGTTTTCGGGTTGGGTCAGTTTTACCCTAGAATCAATAAGGGGATTGGTAGGGTCGGTTCCCATGTTCCTAGAACAGGGAACCAGACCGGTCGGTCCCGGTCTAGTTCCAGCGTTGGTCCGGTCCTTAAGGTGGATCGGTCCGGTTTAGGGTTTTGACAATTTTTTTTTATTCTTAAGAAAATATAAAATTAAAATAAAAACATATTAGTCTGGTCTGGTCGTTCCGATTGGTTCGGTTTCACACCTAGAAACGAGAACAGCTCAAAACCAGTAGGTTCGGCTCGATCCAGTTATTGGGTCGGTCTGGTTCCATGCACATCCCTAGAAGGAAAGAAAAGAAAGCAAAACAAGAAAAAAGGAAAAATGGAACAGAGGGAAAAACTGAAAGAAAAGGATAAAAGTACATATTCAGTCATTTACTTTTGGTTGACTAATGTGCCATTTATCTAAATGAATAAAACTGAGTTGTAACTTTATCTCATTTATTTAGAGGATTCCCATCAAAGTATAAAAACTTTAAAATGGAAAAATGGATTTATCCCTTTTGCTTTGGGCAAGTGATTACAGCTTTAATTTATCCTCAAAGACAATTCGATTTGAATTTCCATGATGCACGATGGACACCGGCGAAACTCCATGCAAAAAGAAAATCCGGCCCCTCGCGTATGAAAACCTAAACGAAAGCACATCTTCGACGTATATCACGAGCCTCGCATTGCAATCGTATCATATAACAAACCAAATGCCGATGAGTGCGAGAAAAACAAAGAGATCGATGTTATATGATGAAAACATCTTCTTGCTTTCGGAGAAAGGAATACAACCTATGAAGCGCCAGTGCAGTCGCGAGGCCGCATATGCCCCCCCCCCCCCGGACGACAAAAATGGGCATGTTTGGTTCGGTTTTTGGGAAATGAATTTGGCAAAATGCAAAGGCTTTTGAGTTAAAAGGGTTTTTCGAAATGCAAGTAGTATTTGGTAATGTATACTTTAAAATCACATTTGAAAGTAACTTTGGTATAAATACCGTTTACTAAAAACTATTTGTAAAAGACTTTTGCTGATATTTAAAAAAAAAAAAAGCTGGCCAACCGACTACCACCAGATCAGGTCGCTGGCCAGATCAGGTCGCCGGCCAGCCTCGCCTAACCTCAGGCGGCATCGCCGGGGTCACGCGACCTCAAGCAGCGGTCGCTTGGGGGTCGCGCGACCATCGCCTGGGCTCGTCGGACCTTAGGCAGAGGTCGCCAGGCCGCTAGCCCTCAGGCGACAATTGACGGCGTCGGACCAGCTGCTTGGGAAGAGGATGAATAATGGCGATGAACAGTATCCGATTGCATTCTGAAAATGTAACTTTTCAAGGGTTCTCATGGACTCCATTTAGTCAAAGGCTCTTTTCAAGATTTGGAGATACAATTGCATCTCCTTAAAGCTTGCCAAATAATTTTACATTTGTTCGAAGGACTTTAAACCCTTAAATAGCTTTCAAATGCTGAACCAAACATGCCGTATGTCTCTCTCCTCGCTCATCTCTCTCTCAGCGTGCAAGCGGTCAGCCCGTGTAGATGGTAAGCAAAGGAGCAGCAAGACGAGCTAGCTCTTCATCATAGCAATGAATGTGCGCTGATTTAGGTGGTGTCATATGTTTCCCGCGGCCAGGCCCCCACCTACGTGCACGTCTTGTCTTTTTCGTGAACCACATTTTCTGGGAAAAGATTGGTTGTCCCTATCACCAATGTGCTTGGTCTCTACATGCGTTACGTTTCACTTTTAAGAGGGAATTAAGCACGATTTCGATAACAATTCACAAACGCAAACGGCGCACCTTACTTACCCGCTAAACACTCACAAATGACTAGGGGTGTCAAACGGGTGGGTTGATCTTTTTTTGTACTCCTCAATATCCGAACTTCCCGTTAGACAATCTTCGAGGATCAATTTCCAGTATACCCATTGGAAAATTGTAAAGAAGATTAGGTAGCCGTTGGGATTTAACAATCAGAGATCCTGTCAATCTAGTCGCCCATATAACCAAATCTTGATTTCCAAAAGTGGAGGTCTTCGTATATGGAAATAACTATTGTTTAATCAGCGACGCGGTGAAAGCGGATCGTAACTTTACAATTAAGTCAGGAGGTATAGAAATTTGATAGAGAAATAAAACGATGAACGATAAAAAGGCGCGAGAATTTTATGCGGTTCGATCCGAACGTCGGAATCTACGTCCACGGAGAAAGTCAATAAATAATCAATTAATAAATCGGAAATTTATAAAATTATAATTACTCACGCTCAAGTATTTTTCAATCCTAAAATACATCCAATATCCATAATATTTAATAACTCAATTTGATGGACTTAACTCTACGCACAGATGTCTCCGAGCTCACGCCTCTCTTCTCTTCTTGAGCACTCTCTCCTCGCGCTACACAGAACTCTCTCTAGTTGTACACAGAGAGGAGCCCGCACCCATTTATTATGCATGAAGAAGTCTTCCCTTCTTTTCGGTTGCGAGAGGAAATCAATGAATAAAACAAAACAACCCCACGCCTTTTGATAGTTGTACATTATTATCAAAGGTAGGGCCCCCTTCATTGATGTGCGCAGAGAAGAAATTCATCTTCTCGGTTCATGCAGCTCCTTGTAATGTCAATTGGAGTCTTCTTCATTAAATGTGCAGCCTGTGGACATCACGCGCGAGAAGGAAATCGAAGACTCTGCAAGCGTGTTAGTCAAAAAAGTACTCTCTCATTTGTCTTTAACGTGAGAGAACATGTCTCGATTGTCTTCAACGTATCTCTCTTAAACGAGACCGTGCGCAATTTACAATAAATGCAGCTCATGGCCCACCGAACGTTGGATGAAAATGTGTGCAGTCAAATCCACAAAATCGGCAAGATGACGTGCGTAATTAGTTTTAGTTACCGGGTATTGCCTAACGACTCAAATTCGAGATATAATTTAACAATAATTTTACCTTCAGGATGATTATTAATCAACTATGATATTTCGCATGATTGATTATTTTGTGAAATTAATCTTTAAGATTGATAGTCAATCAAGACCTACTAAAGTGAAAATTTAAACCTGATCCCTAGCCATAAAGAATGATATTAAGTATCTTAAATTGATAATCTTGAAACTTGTGATAAAAATCTGGTTGCAGAAAAATAGGTGCACTGCTAGTATTTTGCTCAATATGATGATGTCTACCGTATGCTCCGACGTTGTCTATTAATATCCACTTAGTAGCCTTAATTAAAGGTCCCTTGCAGATATTCATCCAGTTGGCTTGTTGATTAGTATGTTGCTTCTGACTTCTGGGATATCATCAACTGTTTCTTCCAAGATATTTTTACAACGGTAACGATGTAGATTCTGTAGACATGAGATCTTGATGCTTTAAAGTAAATATAGAATTTCATTCATCTGGACTTGTTCAGATGATCTTTCAGGTGCAAAGAAAACTCTTTCAACGTGAATATTACCTGAAATATAAACACTTCTTGCATTTATTAATATCGATATAAATTATGAATAGTTTTGTCGCTCAACATAAAAGACATACGGTTATACTGGCGATAGATCGCACGTTACATAGCAAGCCCTATTAGTTCTCGTGGCTTTCGCACACTTACGATGAACCAAGCTTTCACAGAATGACTCCAACTAGTAGCAGTAGCCTTCCCCTCTCAGAGACGGCCGCAATCATAACGAGTGTGGCCAATTTTATCTGGGAATAGAATGATCGTGAACAACACCATTATAAGCTTGATGATCCCCGAGGAACTACCTAAGATCGACCCAATAAAGAAAGTCTCCATGGTTAGCCAAAACACTCTTGCCCTACGCTCCTTGCTATACTTTTCAAATGCTTCCTCAACGGCAGACTTCTCAAATGATAACGACGTCTCTCTCGGACCACGATTGACGTCGTCAGCTAGCTTAATCTTCTCAGCCAAGCACCGAGCAAGCACAACCGCGTCCTCCAATGAGGCGGCGCCGCCTTGCGCAAGAAATGGTGCCATCGCGTGCATGGCGTCCCCGGCCACCACAACGGTGCCTTTCCAAAAGCTTCTTCTCAATATCTCCCACGGCGGACGATACCGTAGTTCTGTATATTGGACGGTAGATAGGTCGCTGTCCGACACCATTCGTATCGCATCAGTTGGGAAATCATTCATTGCTTTCACGATCGAGCTTTTGAGGAGCATTGGATCCTTTGCAAGCGTTACCCTGGAATCTAATTCCAAAAAACTTGTGACCGTTAGGAAGGATTAGAATTTTCACATTGATCACGTAAATTTGTTATCCGACTTATTTTCTTGTTCTGCTTACTATAATGTTTGATCGCTTGTTTTCGCAACATATTCCATGAGATAAGAGAGCACAAGAACGAAAGACATAATACCTAGAGAAGTCCACTTCCGAGTCACGAACCAGTAAACCAAGTGATCATCTACGGGAAGCCACCCCAGTTGAAGTCCATCCATGCCCATCACAACGAACTCATTTCCAAGTCCATGAACATTTTCATAGCGAGTGAACCCTCTTGTTGCGTATATTGAGTAAAGCCCGGTTTTGTTCAATCCAACAATACTCGCAACCACAGAGTTCACGCCATCGCATCCGATTACAACCTGAAATTCGATCGGACATGAACCACATGACCAAAGAAAGATGTATTATGTGGCGAAAAGAAATGTGGATTGAAATGTTCGGTATCCTTACGGAGGAACCGTTGACGGAAGAGACTATAGATTAGGTCATGTGTAGTGCTTAGAACATCACCTTGGCCTTGATGGTACCTCCGTCATCCAGATGAAGGAGAGGACGTGATGTAATTGGATCCAGTTCAACAGAGACTACACGACATCCAAATCTTACAGAGTTCGATGGCAAGTCCTCAGCCAATACATTGATGAGATCCATTCTTCTCAAGCAACGTATTTCTCCTCTGCAAACCAAAAATTATAAACACGAACTAGCTGAATGCTTGATTTTCGATTACGAGTGCATTTAATCCCGAATAAATTGGTCTGGATAAGCTCTTAATCAAGCAGTTCCAATGGTGATTTACTGCTCTACTAAACAAACGAGACAGGTATTCAAAAAGGTTTCTCTTTAAACACGAAAAGTATAGATCTTGTTGATTATGACTTACCCTAGGGGGATAGGTTCTTGCTTCCCGTCCGTGATGGTTACGAAGCGGCCACTGGGCATTCAGCTTGATGCATTAGCATTCGAGAAAATAGATACCACCTGAAACACAACCAATACTCTAAGCAAGGGACGAGGAACAGAACTTACGATTCGATGGCATTAGCAGTTTCCCGGAGCTTCGAGGCAACTCCTAATTGATCAAGCGCTCTCCAACCATTTGGCTGCATGATTATGGCCGCTCCGGTCGCCCGGAGCATCTCCGATCTTTCTAACACCAAGCTTTGTATCCCCTTCCTGCATTTGGTAGTAAATACAGCTTTCACATTCACAGAAAACAATCTTGTAGGCTAATATACGTTCATCCAATTGATTGTGACTTTCTTCTCATTCATTCTAATTCATGAAGCTTCACTTTCCCCATACCAAATGATTGATTCATCACAACATTTGTTGGTCGTTCAAACTTTGGAGTCATGTTCGACTCTCACATTGATATACTTTTTACCACACTGTCGATTTGCCGGTTCATGGTGAGGACTATCTGAAATGTGCTCTCTCTACTTGCTGCGCATCGCCATTAGCTATCCGCACAAGTCATCAGTTACCGCGAACAAAGGGCAGCACCGAACGCTTAGTCTATCCTTAAATCTAGAAGATCTCAATCCAATTAAAACCACGTAGAAGTTTGAATGGCCATGAGGATCCACAGAATCACGTTCAGATAATTTTTGAAGGTGGATCATATGTGCAGATAATTATTATATACATCGTCGGTGAAAGAGAAATTCTCCCCAAGTGACCTTCTTCATCATTTGTTAGTAGTTGTAAGCCTCCGCTCTCACGAATTATCGCATCAACAGTACGCAATATTTATAAAACTGCACCATGTATAGTTAGTTCCCCTAAAATATCTTGTCATGCTCAATGAAAATTTACCACAAAAACTTAAATATCTCTCCATCCCACCCTCGTCGGCGCGTTATCACTGCCGCCTCTCACTGCCGTTGTCGTTCGCACCCCCCTCCGTCACCCATTGCCCCTTGCAAGCTCATCTAATATGATCCCGACGACGCGATTCAGGACAACTAAATGAAGGCAACGGTATGTAGCCGTGTCAAGGGCCGGTTCGGCTAGGGTCTCCACTGATACCGTATCCGATCCAGACATGGAGGGTATACATTTTTTTTGGGTAGGTGACCCGATCCGCGTGGAATCTGAATCGAGGGTTGGCTTATCCTTTTATTAAAAGAACTGCGTAGCCATCCGTGATTATAAGAAAGTACACTCATTTAGCATAAAGCAAGCCTAATACGAATTTCAAAATATATAAAAGAGCATGGCTTTAGGTCATTTAAGTTGCCCTTAAAGGTCTCTCGTCTCGTTAAAGAGCACATGGTAACACTTGCACCTGGAACCAGTCCCAGCAGGAACTGATCAGAATCGATCGGTTCGTCCTGGTCGGGTCCGCTTCCCGTGCACATCCTTAAAAGGAATGATAGAGAAGAAAGCAATGAAGAAGAAGGAAACATGTAACTGAGGAAAAAAAAGAAAGAAAACGATAAAAGTACAGGCGCTCATTTATTTTCGGTTGACCAATGTACCACTCATGAAAGTATAGTTACTTAAAAATGGAAAAATGGATTTATCCTTTTTTGCTCCGGGCAAGTGATTACGATTTTTCTCCTCAAAGTATCGAAGAAGATTCGATTTGAATTTGCATGATGTACGATGGACACAGGCGAAACTCCATGCAAAGAGAAAATCCGGCCCCTTGCACGTGAAAACCTAAACGAAAGCACATCATCTTCAACGTATATCACGAGCCTCGCACCATGATCGTATCATGTAACAAAACCAAATGCCGATGAGTACAAGAAAAACAAAGAGATCGATGTTATGCAGATGACAATATATTCTTGCTTTCAGAAAAAAAGGAATACAACCTATGAAGCGCCAGTGCGGTCGCGAGGCCACATATCCCTCCGCCGACGACAACGATGTCTCTCTCCTCGCTCATCTCTCTCTCTCTCTCTCTCTCTCTCTCTGCGTGCAAGCGCTCAGCTCGTGAAGATGGTACGCGAAGGAGTGGCAGACGAGCCAGCTATTTAACATGGCAATGGAAGACCGAGGGAACGGCTCTAGTGGAGTGCTACGCACCGGATCGATATGTTGACGAAGATGTATGATGATTCAGGGTGTCATATGTTTCCCCGAGCCGGGCCAGGCCCTACGCGCACGTCTTGTCTTTTTCCTGAACCACGCTTTCTAGGAGAAGAGTGTCTGTCCTTACTGCCAAGCTGCTTGGCCTCCACATGTGTTACGTTTCTCTTTTGAGACGGAATCAAGCTCGATCTCGATAGCAATTCATGAAAGCAAAAGGCTCACCTTGCTTGCCCGCTAAACACTCGCTAATGACTGTTGAGGTATGGATCCTTTGCGTTTACACTGAGATGACCGAGATGCCCCCGGTCTAGAAAGAATTTACCCTGGAAAAGAAGCGAGCACCTAATCTCTCTCTCTCTCTCTCTCTCTCTCTCTCTCTCTCTCTCTCTGCGTGTCAACCACCATGACTTTGTCGCCCCTCTCGCTCCCCACCACCATCCCGTCTCCGTTTTCGTCGGTCTCGTCCCCATCTCCATCTCTAGCTTTCACTCTCGGCGACCACAAGGGGGGATGCACGAGATTGCGACCACCGCGCAAGTGGCAGGTCCAGCCCTCAGGTAAGCTTTGGCAGTGCTGTGCAGTACATGCGCAAGCAACAACGCATGGAATGGTTACTGCGACTTGGATCGAAGAGGTCCGTGGACGGACAAGGCGGCAACAGTTGAGGGGTGACGATGCTTTGGTATGCGATGCATGCACCGAAGTCAAGAGGAGGGGCAGAGTGGGAAAAGAAAAAAAAATGGCTGTTGTTTTTTTCTTTCTAACTAGTTTTTTGATTGGTGAATTATAAGTTACGAACATTACTGGCATGAAAATTTAGCTTAAAATGAAGGGATTAGTGCATTGAAAGTCTTAAAATTTGCAATGAAAGTGCAATTAAATCATAAAACTTACAAAAAGTACAATCAAATCCTAAAACTTGTCAAATTGGTGTAATCGAATCCTTCCGTTAACTCTATTCTATTAGACTAACAGAAAAGGACTTGTAATATTTTCTCTCACCAACGTGGCACTACCTTACTTAAACAAATGACATCATTTAGACCTAAATCATAAGTTTTAACCAAATCTCAATTAGATTAGATTAAAAAATGAAAAGGCATTTAAAACAAACACAAAGAGGCAAGGCATGGCCGCACTTTTCCGGCGCCGGTGGCGAGGGCCAGCCGCCCTTGCCTGTGCCTTTTTTCGCGTGTTTTTTTTTCTAGAATGCCTTTTTTATCTTTTTAATCTAATTTCGTTAAGATCTTGGTTAACAAATTTAGATTTAAACTAAAAACGACGGCATTTTGGCCGTGTATTTCATGTTTTGGTAAGATAATGGTACGTACAAAAGAGAAAATATTTCTAAAATGTCAAGTAGGACGAAGAAAATATTAAGAACAAGCCACTTCAATAAACGAACTAATCAAGCATTGGTTAAATGAAAAAGACACGATCGGGAAAAGGAGGAACAGGAAAAAGAGAAAAGAAAAGATTTGAGAGAAAACAAATCTAGACCGTTCAAAGTGCACGTCGCTGCGATGTGCGGTCACAAATTTACTTCGACAAATAGGGAGGTCCCAACATTAAAGCGATACGACCTCCGCTTTGTCGTCACGTGCGAAGTTCGTAGCTCGCGCGCACAAACGGGACACGCTCCCACGACAAATTCCGGACACGTGCGCACATTCGATTGGAGCGTCCACACCAACCCAAAGTGGCTTTCAAAGCCCATCGTCGCTATCATCGTTCTCGTCAGAGCACGGTGATTCGACCCAACAAAGGAAAAAGAGGTACAGTGATGAAAAAGATATCTCACCAGCTTGAAAAGATTATTTAACGCGGAATTAATTAAAGGAAAAATCCCGGATTATGTCCATAATAACATATTTATCTAAAGTCCCAAACTTATAATCGTGCAACACATTCACCTTTCATCATAGTAGCCTCAATTAGCACCGTTAATAATGAGCACCCTGGTATAACTGTGCTTGGGTCACATTGCGCAACCCAAGCGCAGTTATACCGGGGTTGCGCGTCCTCGGTATGCCAACAATGTGAAGTTGAACAGTGTTGAGAGCCTAAGTGGGGGTTTTCAGATTTGCAATTTGGGGTGATTCGGATTTGCAATGTCAGGGCTTCACCAACAATCATCTTGCAGAACATCCGGTGGAGATTCGCTGGCAACTTACGTCTACTACTTGGAAAAGATGAACAGTTACTTATGAGGACAAAATTGGAAATGGAAACATTGATGATGGTAGTTTGGAAGAAAATTTTGTATCACCTGTAAGACGTGACATCTGAAACTTTCTATGTTTGGTGATAATATTTCAAATGATTTTTCAAGCCCGTATTTGTCCAAATGGTGAAATTAAATTAGAAAGTGATATTTTTGTGTAATTCAAATAGTTGGAATGGACATTGATTTTTCTTAAGTTCTGAATGTCACATAAGAAGTAGCTTGTCACAAATGCTGAAAGCCCAAGGTGAGAGCTTTACCAAGGCTGATTTACCCAAAATGGTCCCAAAAAAATTTCCCAAACGCCCTAACATTTGTCCAAGGATCTCTAAAGCTCCAAAGCTTATTTGCAAAGTTGAATCGAACGCAGCCTAAGTTTGGAAAAATTTAGGATAAATATGTCATGATGAAAATAGTTTGGAGTTTTTGATTTAAAGTAAACATTAGTGTTCAAGCGAAAAATTACAAAAAAATTTCTAAACCCATCACAATCGTGTCTATTCAATTATAAACCTTTTTTTTGTCAATTAAGTCCTAAACATTTTATATTCGTGCCAATTGAATTCAGCCGGCCAATTTTTGCTAAAAATCGTTGACGTGAACGCCGGCCATCTTACATGGCATGGCCAGCACTGATGTGGATAATTTATAATAACAATTTAATATTTTTTTTTCAATTTTTTCCCTTTTCCTTCTTTACTTTTTTTCTTTTTTTTTCATTTTCTCTTCTTTTCTTTTCTTTTTTATTTTTCCTTTTTTCCCTCCACTGGCCATCGTTGGCCTCGGGGGAGGGCTGCCCTCACCTAAGGCCAGTAATGGTTGCCCTCACTTACTCAGCCTACGGTTGGCGGAGGGAAAAAAGAAAAAAAGAAAAGAAAAAATATAAGAAGAGAAAAGGAAAAAGTCAAGAAAGAAAAGAGAGAAAAAGAAAAAAGGAAAAATAAAAAAAGTAATATAAAATTCGAAAAAAAATATTAAAATATCATTAAAGATTATCTACGTCAGTGCAGATCATGCCATGTAGGACAATCAAGGTTCACATCAGTGATTTCTGGCCAAAATTAATCGGATGGACTCAATTGACACAAATGCAAAAAGTTTGGGATTCAGTTGACAAATAAAATGTTTTAGTTTAAATTGGCACAATTACAAAAAATTTAGGAATTTTTTGGTAATTTGCCGTTCACTCGCGTTTGGGTGGTTTTGTGAGGAGAAATAAATGAGTAGTCGCACGAAGAAATGGATGGAATGGGTAATTACTACCCTAAAACTATAGTAACTTGTTATTGTCAAATAAGTGAGGCAAAACACATAAATATATAGATATAGATACAACAATCATCTTACTATAAGAGTTAGTAAGGGTGCATTTGGTAACATTTCTATTTTTCAGTTTTTCTATTTTTTTGATTTTCGGAATAGAAATAGAACAGAAATCTGTTTGTGTACATCAGTCAATTTTTCTACTCCCCAAAATAGATTAGTAGCTAGATAATAGATTTGGAACAGAAACAAGAAGTAAAAAAAATCTACGTTTTTATTCCCGGGAACAAAAACAAGAATAAGGTCATTTTAAATAAACAAGCTTAGCATAACCTAAACCCTAAACCTTAAAATCTAAACCCCTAAACCCTCACACATTATACTCTAGATCCTAAACTCTACAACCTACACCCTAAACTCAAATGGTCTATGCACCTATTTATTGTAATGTCCAAAAATTTATTTGTGAGTTATAAACCGGTAGAACTCTCTGCTGCTATTTCCAGCTATCCATCTTTGACTAACTATTACGTTGGATTTTTAAGGCCATCTTAAAATATCTTGACCAGTTAAGTTCTTACAAAAGTCCAGTTTTATCCAAATATAATTTATTAAGTCTCCCCTGACATTTTCATAATTAAAATAAAAAAATTGGAAATATAAATTTTTAGGGTCGTACCAAGTGCATTTATGTTCTTCTATTCCGGAAATAAAAATTTTGTACATTTGCCAAATAGAAAAAATTATTTCTGAACAAAAATCGTTCCTGGGAACATAAATGTTATCATAAGCGCCCAAAATAGCTCGCACGGTCACTTAATGGTTTGATTAGATTAAAAACCAACAAATTCCATGACTTACGGAGACCAATACGTTGCCTATATACTCCACCATTGCATCAATGCCACACCAACGACGTGGACATATATGGACCGGAGATCCTTCACGAGTTACTACCTAGTCACAAAGTCAATTTACCAATTGGAATTCGAATGGCGAAATTTAGATTTCAAAAGCTTCCAGAGGGGCCGGACCCCCGTGATTGCATATTAATGGGTTGACAGTTCGTATCGGCGTGATCATACCCGTAAGTTTGTGTCGATTTCGTGATAGCTTGACGCATCGAGATTTCGATTCTAAAAGTTAAAAGACTGACAAGGAAAGCTAACACTAAATTCAGTGAAGTGGTGTCTCCTTTTTTGTTCTGTTCGACATCGGTAGTCTCAGCCTGCATTAGTGCTTTCGTATTTCATAGCTAGACTTGGGGCCCTTTAGCTGAAAAGAACCAGAGTAAGCCGTGATAGGTTGGACAAAATTTTCATTGCCGAAGCGATTAAAATTCTATTTATTTCGCGAAAAATAAATAATTAAAAAAATAATTTTTTAATTATAATCGCTTATATCACTTGAAGTAATTAGTCAATAAAAAATATTTTCATTATTAATAATAACTTAAGTCTGAATATTTTTTTGTAAGTGGTATAAACGATCGATTTTAAGAAAACGTTGTTCAAGTTATTTATATTTTACGAAATAAACGGACTCTAACAATAAATCCACGTGATGAATAAACTTATCGAGGACTGCACGAGAGGTTCCCTACCTTATGCGATTGTTATTGAATGTGGGATGCATGCTAGTACCATTGTGGAGTGATTGCACTAACTCTGCCCTTCATCTTGGTTCTTTCTCAGGAAAAGATACCATTTTTCACAGGCGTGCGCGGTTGATCCCCATTTCTTGTGCAATTATTACAAGTCAGTGATGGAATTCATAACTTTTATAACACAGAGGAATAAAGGAGCTTGACATTATTTTCTTCGTGTTTCCAATGTACGAATTCTCTAATCTAGAAAGAAATCGTTGAAAGAGAAATTGACATTTGCTCGAACTTCAAAAAATAAAGAAAGACGAGAGAAGCATTCCGCGTTTCTCTATATTTTTTTGCATTTTGTTTCTGTTCCAAAATCTATATACTCTGGCCACCGATCTACTCCGAGGAAGGGTATGCAAAGGAATTGGGAACCGCTCGGAACCAGACCGGAACCGACGGTTCTCGTGGGGACCGGTTCAATTTCCAGTTCCAATTTACTAGAACTGATAAGTACCAATCCGATTCCCGATTCTAAGTGTGGAACCGCCCGCCCCCCGCCACCAGGACCGAATAGATAATATATATAATTTTTGAGAAATTTTCCAACAAAAAGAATGAAAATATTTGAAGAAAAATGAAAATCCTAAAATCTCTAATTTGAAGCTTAATGCCCGTCAACTAAATGCTCGTCTCGTCTCACTCTTACTTTGTCGGAATCGTCTCTTTATCTCTCATTCATGTCTCGACTCTTAAGCTCATCGCTTATCAACTCACAATTTCAACTCTCAACTCCCTTTAATTCACTGTAGCTTCTCTGACTGTTCATCGCCTCCCTCTCTCGCTCTTGGTCACCTCCATTTGCGTGAAACTTGGTGAGACCGGTTCTATAAACCCATCCGAGAACCAGACCTGGAATAGAAGAAGAACATAAATATATTTGTGTATGGTCCAGGTGGGAGTTCCCTCCCAGACTATGCTCACCTTTATTCTGACGAATAAAAAAATTAGCTGACGTAGACAAATATATTTCTATTCTTTTTCTATTCCAATGAACTAAATAATAGAAAAACAGAAATGGTACCGAACATGTCCTTACTAACTGCACATTCTTAATTGAAAGTTGTAATAAGATTTTTTGTTTTATCTTTTTTCCTTTTTTCTTTGACAATGTTACCTTTTTTCTTTGCTTTACAACTAGAAAAATAAGTCTTGAAGTGTAGAATGGGAAACACAAAAGCGAGAGAAATGACACTTTTGACGGTTAAATGAATACGTTCAAAGCGAAACAAAATCCACTTTTGGACTAAATATATAGATTTTAAAAGAGGATCTTTTATAATTAGAGATTAAATTCATGAACTTACTCATTACACTTGATTGGTATTACCTTGGTAATTTTGAAAAAAGGAGATCTACTTTAAGCGTTTATCCGTGTTTTCCTTTGAGCAATTGTTACCTTCCTTCGTCCTCACATCCATCACTTCCAACACCTAGGTTGTATTGCTTGAAATGATTAGTCGATGGAAAATATTTTCATTTATCGACAACAATCTATGTTTAAATATTTTCGGGGGACGAAAATATTTTTCAATTATTCATTTTTATAAGTGATACAAGCGACATTTTTAAGAAAATATTTTCTAAATTATTCATTTTCCGCGAAACAAATGGAATCATAATCTCTCGGGAGTGAATTAAATCACCACCTCCACGCAAGTGGCGGGCCCAAACCTCAAGTAACCTTGGCGGCATTGCTGCACATGCGTGTGCTCACACAAGCACACGCATATATAAGCGAGAGAGAGAGAGATGGGTGGCAATGGGATTTAGACGGTGCGGGTGACATAAGTAGTGGGTAGTGTAGCTTGGATGGACATGGTGACGGCAAAAGAAAAAAAAAAGGCTACATTTTCCTTCGTCTTTCCCATTAGTTTCCTAATCGGTAGGTTAAAAGATATAGACATCATTCACATGAAAGTAAACCTCCGATCCTTAGAGAGAAACACCTTACGAATTCCACACTCCGGTTGATCAAGCACTTCCAATATAGGCACATCATAACATTCTAACAAACCGCCTTAGAGAGAAGCACCTACATATTTGATTATTCGAATCTTTTACTCGACTAATCCTATAAATGCACGAAAACCGTACTGTTCATATATTTGGTTTCAGCTTTCTATGCAGTATTGAATCATCGTCCATCCAATTATATAATTTGTAAGATATAGAAATCAAGAAACGACGCAGAGCTATAACCCTATGGAAGCAAGTACGTGCCAACTCCAAATGCCAACCCTCTCTAGACGCATAATCTCCATGTCAAGCATCAAATTTTGCGCCGAGAAAGAAAGAAACTAGAAAGAGAGACACATCGCTCACAGTGATGGGAAACGAGCAGCTGTTGATGAATCCGACGCACCAAGATCATCGAACGTAAACGATCGAACAGCCGAAAGAGAAGAGAGAAGAAAACAACACCGTAGAGCATTCAAGATTTCGCTCACAGCAATCGTGGACTGTGTGTAATTGTGGAGAAACCGGTTTGGTAAAAAAAAAGAAAGCCATTTGCGGGCACCGACGAAGTGCGGTGAAACGAAGGGCTTTGCTTCTTCCGGAGTGAGCTCCCTCGACCGTGGCACTCGCCCGCCACCGGTGTCATACACCACGCCGCATTACAGAAATTCACAACACAATAAAGTTTTCTTTATCATCCTTGTAATGATATACTAACACGCACCGGTTGGTGTTGCATGGAGATGCTTACAACGTTCTGAAGATCTCTCCAAGTGTTAGATGTTTGTGTGTTTGAAGATCTGACGTGAAGTCGGATTTGAAAGGCGTAAAGCCAAAAACCTCAAAGTAATTTCTCTTCAAAGACAGTAGGCCCAATCATGTGCATGGTAATCCTGTTGGAGTTGGCGAATACTTCGAAAACTCTTGTTTCTCATATCGGGCACGCCTACATGAGTTTAGAGAAATCAAAGTATGATCCGACGACATGTGACCTCTGCGCATGGAATGCAGGGGTTCGGGGGCAGCGCCCCCGACACGGGGGTCCCGTTGATCGAATAGCAAGTGGGGGTTCCGCTCCTCAGTGAGCGAGCGTGATCGTTCTGATTCGATTTGCGATACAACCCCCCATCAATTGGTATCAAAGCCAAGGTCGAGGAATTAGGGTTTATCTAAGATGACAGGAGGGTCACGGATTGAGATAGAAAAATTCGATGGGACGCGGTTCGACTTGTGGAAGATGAAGATGGAGGACCTACTTTGTAATCGAGATCTCTGGTTAGCAATCATAAGGGAAAGGCCGATTGTTGCAACAGCTAGTGTTGTGATTGGCAAGGAAGTGGATGCAACTTCCAAACAGCCAGATCCAAAGGAGATTGAGGACTGGGATCGGATCGATCGGAAAGCAAAGGGTTTGATCCGGCTTTATCTCGAAGATTCCATTCTGACGAACGTGATGAACGAACCTACAACCAGGGATTTATGGCAGAAACTAGAGTCGCTGTACCAAAGTAAGTCGCTGGTAAATAAGTTGTTCTTAAGGAAGAAACTATATAATCTTCGGGTGCATGAGGGCGATTCTTTTTCTGCACATCTGTATAACTTTAACACGTTGATAAGTTAATTCGTATCAATCAGTGTTAAGTTCCAGGATGATGATAAGGCGATAACACTACTCTGTTCACTACCGGATTCATGGGATAACCTAATTGTGGTAATCGGTGGTAGGGAGAAGGAATTGTCGTATGATAATGTGTGTTCGGCCTTGTTATCAGAGGAGATACAAAGAAAAGGGTCAAGGAATTGTAGTAAAGAGGCACTGGCTGCTAAGGGTAGGCCAGCAGAGAAGGCTTTAAATCGGAGAGGGTCCAGATCCAAATCTCATGGATGATCGAAGAGTAGGGAAAGGAGGGTACAATGCTGGAGATGTCAAGAGTGGGGCCATGTGAAGCGAGATTATAAAAACAAGCCTGTTTCTAAGAAAGAAGCTGAATTATCCTCGGGAAAGAAGAAGGACGAGATAGGAGATATGTATGTGGCTGCTGCATGTATGACGCAGTCAGACAAGGATATTTGGTTCGTCGACATCGACGCTTCATACCACATGACGCCTCAAAGACACTGATTTTGTAAATATGAGAAATATGATGGTGGAGATGTTGTGCTCGGAGATGATATTGCAGTTCAGATTGTCGGGCGTGGCAAGGTGAAGCTGAGGATGAGTAATGGCACAATGAAGACTCTTCCAAACGTGATGCACATACCCTCGATGAATAGAAAGCTGTTATCAGTCGGTACGATGGTTGATTCAGGGGTTACTTTCAGCTGTGATAAAAATTCGTGCAAGATGACTCGAGGTTCTATTGTGATTGCACGAGGAGTTTGTTATGGAACGTTGTACAAGTTGCTTGGGGAAACGGTGATTGTTGATGGCGGGTTCATCTCTGAAAAGGCAAAGGAAGATGGATATGACACGTCCATGTTGTGGCATCAGAGGCTAGGGCATATTGGTGAAAAGGGCTTGTCTACCTTAGCTTCGAGTCACATGGTAGAGGGAGTACCAAATTGCTCTATGGGTTTCGAGTTTTGTGAACACCATTTTCATGGAAAACAGAACCGAGTTAATTTCCAACACACCGGTACGAGAGCAACAGAGATTCTGGAGCTGATTCACAGTGATGTTTTTGGGCCTACTTAGACTCCATCTATTGGAGGATCCAGGTACTATGTATCGTTCATAGATGATTTTTCGAGATATAGTTGGATTTATTTTATTAAAAGTAAATCAAATGTATTAAAAAAATTTCGAGAATTTAAGGCTTTGGTTGAAAATCAATTGGGCAGGAAAATCAAGATACTTCGTACGGATAACGAAGGTGAATTCTGTTCGGACAAGTTCGAGGAGTTTTGTGTGGATACTGGTATCGCGAGGCAGAAAACGACCCCATATACGCCTCAACAGAATGGGGTGGCCGAAAAATTAAATCGATCACTCATATAAAAGGCAAGATGCATGCTGAGTTGGGCAGGTCTGGATCCTGAATTTTGGGCAAAAGCTGTAGCCACGGCCAGTTATTTGAAGAACTGGTCACCGACCTCATCAGTGAAGGACCGTACACCATACGAGGCAGTGTTTGGGAAGAAGCCGAATCTATCACATGTTTGGGTGTTTGGATGTGACACGTATGTTCATGTACCCAAGGAGAAAAGGGGTAAGCTTGATAATAAGTCTGAGAAGAACATATTCGTCGGATACAAGGAAGAGGTCAAGGGCTATAAGCTGTGGAATCCAAAATCAAAAATCATCGTATACAGCAGGGATATTGTCTTTCGTGAAACACAATCCCAAGCAAGCATACAGAAAAGTGATGAACCCAAGAAAGTGACAGTGCTTGAAGAAAGTCCTAAGACTGGAACTGTGGAGATGGCTCTACAAGATATACTAGCAGAGTCTGATTCTGATCCGGAGCAAGGGGACTTGGTTAATGAAGTTGATGATGTAGATTCGGATGAAGACCCGGACACCAATAGCATGCCGGTCCTCAAGAGATCAACACGGGAAAGGCGAAAATTACTTCGGTACTCACTTAGTGCATTGAGTACGTTTCATGCATTACCGGAGATGATCCTAGTTCTGTAAAAGAGGCGAGATCCATGGATGACGCGAATCAGTGGGAGCTCGCAATGATAGATGAGATGCAGTCGCTTGATCAAAACGAGACATGGAGCTTATGTAAATTGCCTAAGGATAGAAAGGCAATTGGGTGCAAATGGGTGTTCAAGCGAAAGCTGAAACCGGATGGGACTGTGGAGAAGTACAAGGCAAGGCTCGTGGCCAAGGGGTATTCTCAGATCGAGGGAATTGACTATGACGAGGTTTTCTCTCCTGTGGCGAAATTGACCTCGATACGGTTTGTTCTGTCCGTAGCAGCTGCATACGATCTTGAGGTGGAACAGATGGATTTAAAAATAGCTTTCCTTCATGGGGATTTGGAGGAGGAGATTTATATGAGGCAACCAGAAGGCTTTGAAGCAAAAGGAAAGGAGAATTTGGTATGCAAACTGAAAAAGTCCCTATACGGGCTGAAACAGTCACCGAGGATATGGTACCAGAAGTTTGACACGTACATGCTCCGGTTTGATTTTGTGCGTTCAAATTCTGACCACTGCGTTTATGTGAAGAGGGCAATTAGTTCGTTATTCTCACACTATACATGGATGATATGCTTTTAATCGGGAATAGCGTGAAGATGGTGAAATCCGTGAAAAATTTGTTGGCTAGGAAGTTTGATATGAAAGATTTGGGGCCTGCAAATTTTATTTTGGGTATGCAGATTACGAGGGACCACGGGAAACAGAAGCTATGGTTAGGGCAAGAGAAATACATCAAAGAAATATTAAAGAAATTCAACATGATGGACTGCAAACCTATTGATACCCTTATACCTTTAGGGACCAAATTATCTGCGGAACAGTGTCCTAAACGGATGAGGAGACTGAAGAAATGGCCCGAGTTCTATACGCAAGTGCAGTGGGAAGCTTGATGTACGTTATGGTGTGCACATGTCCGGATATAGCCCAAGCAGTGGGAGTCTTAAGCCGATATATGTCTAACCCGGGTAGAGAACATTGGAATGCAATAACAAGGGTTTTCAGGTATCTTCGTGGAACTTGAAATTTTTCTTTATGTTTTGAAGGTACAGGGAATGGAAACATCCTCGATATCGTAGGCCATGTAGATGTAGATTGGGATGGAGATATTGATAATAGACGGTCCACTAGTGGGTATGTTTTCACATTATTTGGAGCTGTGGTGAGTTGGATGAATAGGAGGCAAAACGTGGTAGCGCTCTTTTCTACGGAGGCTGAGTACATGGCTCTTCCTCATGCCGAAAAAGAGACCATATGGTTACGACGGTTGTGCTTGGAGCTTGGTTTTGAGCAAGGTGCCGTGGAGGTGAGATGCGACAATCAAGGGGCTATTTATTTAGCTAAGAATCCAGCATTTCATTCACGTACAAAGCAAATCGACATTCAATATCACTTTATCCAAGAGAAGGTGGAGAAGAAAGTGGTTCGGCTTGAAAAGATCGACGCTGTGAAAAATAGTTTAGACTTCCTTACTAAAGCTGTCACGGTTGCGAAGTCTAAATGGTGTTCTGCTGCGATTGGATTGAAGAGGAGTGATGTTGGAAAGGCTCTCATTTGCGCAAAGTATCCATCAAGTGGGAGAATGTTGGAGTTGGCGAATACTTCGGAAACCCTTATTTCTCATACCGGGCACGCCCACATGAGCTTATGGAAATCGAAGTACGATCCGATGATATGTGACCCCTGTGCACGGAATGCGGGGGTTCGGGGGCAGCGCCCCCGACACGGGGGTCCCGCTGACCAAACAGCAGGTGGGGGTTCCGCTCCCTGGTGAGCAAACGGCGGCCTCGCTCGCCGGTGAGCGAGCGGGGGCTCGGGGGCAGCGCCCTTGAAACAACATCAGGTTTGCTGGCCCGTTTGTTGTGGGATCAAAGGGATTTTGATAGGCTTGGGCTTTGAGCCCATTTAAGTCCTATATATATTGTACTCGTACGAGAGATCATTGTAACGAATGGTTGTGGCTGTAAACCTAAATCATAGTGAAATCCCTTTGCAGGACGTAACCCTATTTGAGGGTAAACTTGGGTAAACTCGTGCATCATTTAATTTTCTTCTATTTTCTGCGTGATCGTTTTGATTCGGTTTGCGATACAACCCCCCATCAAATCCAACTCCATACTCTTCTTTGGAACTGATATAGCGGTAACCAGATCAATCATGACTGTTGGAAGTGATGTAATGCGGATGAACTTCAAGCGATCTAACAAATTTATGTGTCTTCGTCCAAGAATGTTCGATCCATGTGGAGTATTCTTGGTAAATCAAACCCTTTTAAAGGATCTTTTATATAGGGAGAATAATTCGTAAATTTACTCATTGTACGTGCATGACATTAACCTAGGCGACTTCTGAAGGATCGAGTTCTGTTTCGATCGTTTATTCATGTTTTCCTTTGAGCCATCGCCACCATCCGTTTACTCACCTCCATTAAGGCCAGGTCCACGCCTCCCGCAATCGCTAGCTCGCCGCTTCTAGCCGCCAATGGCATGCTGCCTCCCCACTGCATTGACCGTTGAGATTCAAAGTCATCCATGGCAGACAGCCACATATTCGATGTCGTCAACCTTGATATGTGGCAACTACAAGACAGTCACTTAGTTTGAGCAATCTTAGTTATATGGACGATGAGTACTTCAGAGTTCAAAGTTCAATCAGGTCGCGACAATAGAAGTGACAAAAAATTGCGCATTAGTGTGCTGAAGACAGATTTTGCACATATGATGACAAAAGAATATTCAAGATGTTACAGCCTTCATGGCCAACTTGATCAAGCCCATCTATATAGATCATAAGAGAGAAAGTTCCAAGTGGAAATTCTGATTCATGCCTTAAAACTTTCTCAATGAGATGTACAACTCATTCCCATATTCAAGAGGATGATCTCAAGAACTAAAATCACAGGGTAGGAGTTCTTTCCGCTGTTCCCGCAATCACAGTGAGCAAGTTGTTTCCGAACGGGTCGCTGAGGTGCTTCGCAAGATTCTCGACAGGGCCCTCCCCGGTAACGTAGGCTTGCAAGAAGAAACCGAGCATGGCGAACATGGCGAGGCGGCCATTCTTTATCTCCTTCACCTTGAGGATGGCAGCCTGGTCTGGGTCCTTAGCGAGACCCAACGGGTCAAATGGACCACCAGGGTGGAGGTTGTCCTCCAAATCCTAACAAGAGAACAGAGAGAGAATTAGTGGAAGAGGGAACCATGAGATAACCCAATGGTGTGTTTGCGCTGCTGTATTTGTAATCTAACCACAGCGAATTCACAACACAACATTGATGGATTTTTTGATCAACTGATAGCAAAAACTGTTCTACTTTCTATATTTGAAAACTTAAAGCTTGTGATGGTTAAGGATGAAAATCATCTGAGAATATGATCTGAGTGGTGCAAAATTGGCACCACCATAACAACTACAACAACAACAAAGCTTTGGACACTATGCGGCAAGGCATATGCACTCTACTAAATCATTGCACACCATTCAACACAAAGTCAAAGGCCTCGTATGATTACAAAGTTCAGGCTTAAATTTACGGGTCAAGACTCAAGACTGCTGATATAAGTCCAACTAGCTAGTTCAAGGCCTGCCTGTGGCTACTCTTACAATCAACGGGGCAGCGTTCAACATATATGCACTTACCAGCAGATATTCTCTAACTCGAGACACAACAGTTTCCCTACTCAATTATAGTTCATGAAACACATATAACATGTTGAAGTCAAATAATTGGCATAATAACATTTGACCTACCAAGACATTAATAATTCTGTAGTACTCGGCACCACCAACAAGAACAACCTCAGCAATGACAGCAAAAACTAGATTGATGGGAATGTTCTTCCCGAAGTAGTTCAATGTGTTCCCGTCCAGGAGGAGGGCCCCGGTCTGTATCAACAGTCAGAATAGGTATCAGATCAATGTCAAAGGGAAAAACAAAACTGCGAAATTCTACGCCTGTTTTGGAACAGAACAAAACGACCGAAGATGTGAACCTTGAACCAGACAGCTTCGGGGCCACAGTTGGCACCGAATTTGTTGAAGGCCTCAGGGATAATGAAGCCGGCAGCTCCGAGCATGGCCCATCTTCCGTGGATTAACTCATTGGCCTGGTATCTGCAGACAGTATCTCATCGATTTGAGATGCTGATTCATTCTGAATATATATTCGTTGAGAGAAAAGAGAGAGCGACAAGAAGATAAAATGGCAGGCCAACTCACTTGCTGAAGTTTTCTGGCTTCTTGCTGAGGCCAAAAGGATCATAGCCATAGCTGCATGAACATGCATCAGAATTAGCACCACTATCATATCACGATGAATCTAAGAATTGCACTAACTGCTAACCCTCATTACTAGTAGTACCGCTCGCCATGTACTATTATCCAGGAAGATTTAATGCTAGCTGAGTTCATCCCACTAATTTCAATTGCAGCATATCTCAAAGATATCACTGCTAACGGAGGGAGAAGAGAAGGTAACTTACTCTCCGGGCACCTCTCCAGTCAAGTACTCGGGTATCTCGGACCGGTCCAAGAGACCATCAGGCAAGAAGATCCTTCTGTCAGGACCTGAAAACCACACGCGCACAAATCCAAATGAATACCCCTCCCAAAAGCTCCTAAAAAAACTTCATGTGAAGCATAGCTTTCACAATGACCAGAAGAAGGCTTGGATACTAACTGTTAAGTGATTGGCCACTCACCATACCACTTGGCGAGCTCCTCGTCAGCCGGAGAGACGGCGACTGCCTTGGCCTTGGCTGGCGGGCCGGGCTTCTTCCTGGAGAAAAGGGCCACGGTCTTGAAGGTGGCGGGACTGGAGGCGGTCGGGGCTGATCTGGCGGCGCTGCTGAAGTTGAGGGGGTTGCCCAGCATTTCGGAGACTCCGAGAGAAGCCATTGCACGGTGCTCCGGAGGGGGTGGTGCTGGAGGTGAAAGATTGAATCTGTGCGCAATGAGAGGAGGATGAAGAACGGTAGAGAATATAATGGATGGTCTGGTGGATGCGGACGTGCCACATCGGATTTGTGATTGGTGTTGCATGGTGAATTGCAGATGCGCAATCCAATCCAGTCATACCATAGGTCGCCCGGAGTGACGTGGCGGATGATGGGCCGACGTGGCCAACTGCTGAATGAATGGATTGGTCCGTTTAGGATAACGTGTCCTATCCTCCGTTGATCTCTACAGTCTACACGCCCAATGATCAAAATCCTCAGTCACACCGCACTTGATGGCGAAGGACTATAAATTTATACCAGCTGAAACTTTATTAAAAAACAATCATTTCAAAAACCAATTTACAAGTCTATTCAAACCAATCCAATCTCTTATAATAAAGGATTAAAGCAGAATTATAAGGTGTAATTTCAAGCATATCACAGAAAAGTTGCTCTCAACTATTTTGGAATTTCAAATGTTATTTCATCGTTCAAAAACAATTCCGAGAATTGATACGAATGAACGATCGCCAACGCTACGGTCGTGTCTGAAGTCCAGCCGAAATCTATGCCGATGACATAGTCAAGTAAACATCAGGAGGGGGGAAAAAGATTAAATCGAAGAACTGCAATTTTGAGCGGTCCTGGGATGCTGCATACGCAGCTGAACGTTAAATACAATCAATACAATGTCTTCCACATTCATGGATTCAACAACTTTGAACAGAAACATACTTTGGTCGAAACATATCGATGCTATACACTATATCATCCCTGGTTGACTGCATCAACTTAGGTAACTGAAATCATCTCCTCCACTTGTCAATTTCTCTTGAAGTCGCACTGATGAGCTTCTTTGTGTTGATTACGAGATCATCAACAAGTGCACCAATTTCATCCCTGTGAAAGCCAAGAGATGTCAAAAACCAAGAACCCTGAAAATCCTTCACATTTCACTCATAAGTTAATTCGCTTCTCCCAAAACTAGTGACTCACACACATCACGAATTTGGCTAATTGTCAATTCAAAGGAAACAGAGGGTGTAGCTAGAGGTTACTTACTGAGTAGGAAGACTCCCTGAACCATGAAAGACATTTCCCACATTTGAGTATCGACGATTATCATCATGAGCGATTCCCCTTCCAACACCATAACCAAATCCCACACCAACACCACATCCTGCCCCTATCCCAAAGCCAAGCTGCAAACCAGGAATTCCAGGACCAAAGCCTAGCCCTGCAATGTGCCAAAGAACTCACTATTACAACTCCAAGCATTACAATAGCTATTGAACATCAGGTCGACAGCACATAACTTTCAAACCTGGTCTGTGACTAGGAAATGTTGCAAGGTAAAGCACACACTTACGCACAATTTATATGCTAAAAGAGATAACCACACAAGACAGAATCCCAATGAATGGTAATACTTTACACTATCTCAGAATTAACACCAATTGAATCATCTCGCAGGAAGAGATGGCCCCTTCTCGATGAAAACCAAATAAATCATGTCATCTCCCTTGCACCCCATGTGGATAGAGGTGAGAGTAAGACATGCAGCACATAACCAGATCATTCTCTATTTGTGAGCTGCAAATCTTGCAATCTATGGAAGCCTGAAGCAGTAGATTGGTTTTGCAGAAATATTCACACGGTGAGAAATTGGTGCAAGGGAGATGACATGTCCCCCGCCTCCAACCAAGCACCCTATCTTCAACCACATTCAATTTGGTTATTGCACCAAATAGTAGTGGCAATACCGACACACTCAACATTAGCGGCTATTTCCCGCATAAATTAACTTTTAGGACGAGCGAAACTGCGACGGCACGGCAACAACTAGGCAAGTCTTGAAGATAACTTGAAGGAAGAGCAAGCATCCACAGACATCGTTTGCTCGCCTTCATCTCACATGCAGAACCAGTCGAATGCCCAGGGTTGCAAGTCTTGAACATAACTTGAAGGAAAAGCAAGGATCCACAGACATCGTTTGCTCACCTTCATCTTACAGGCAGAACCAGTCGAATGGCCTGGGGGTCGCAAGAACACTACTTTCTCCGCCAACACAGGATGGACCAACAGAGTGGAAGCATCAAAGTGTCAGCTCCAGATTCATCCAGGAGCCGCTAAACCGTCCCGAAGGAAATTATTAACCCGACCCATGCTTCGTCTTCGAAGTAGAGAGCCATACTGCTCGTATACACCAACTTCCTTGCTCTTTTCTTGCATCAAAAGGGGAAGAAAGCCCCATTATCCAGCTGCTTTCTCTACCCCTGCTCTCTATCCCACTTTGCGGACACAAGTGCTAAAACTGGAGTCACTCTTATGGAGCGACAACTACTAGCAGCTTAAACCTTTGATACTCAAGTGAAACAGAGTACGCATCTAAACCTGACGTCTGTGTAGAACTCTAAACATTAAAGCGACGGGTAGCTTGGAATCACGAGTTCCAGGATTCAGGAATCTGATACTCAAGTCGCTCGCTACTCGTGAAGAAGAAACCCTAAATCGTCGAAGAATCCAGAGAGAGAGAGAGGCGGGAATTTTTACCGCCCATGAGGCCGACGCCGGCGCCGAGGCCGCAGCCGGCGCCGACGCCGAAGGCGGGGCCCAGCTTGCCGAGCTGCTTGGACCGGACCGCCGGGAGCCTCCACAGGATCCCCCTGCCGTCGTCGTCTCCTCCTCCGCCGCCGCCGCCGTCCCTCGCTCCGCTCCTCCCGCCGTTCATGGTTCCGCAGGCTTCGTCTTCTCCGGAGCGAAGCCGAAGCAGCAACCACCCCCGGCTTACAACCTGCTCCCTCTCGTCTCCGCGCGATTTCTGGAGACTTTAGTCAACAGTTGCTGTCTGATTTCAAACTTTTTAGGGAAAATTTCATTTCGGTACACGAAGTGGGCCCTTTTTCTTAATTTGATACCCAAAGTGAACATAATCTCAAATCGATATCTAAAGTGTCCATTCAGTCTCAATTTAGTACCTGAGTTCGCCGGCCAGTCAAATGCTCACTGGCCGGCAAGAAATTTACTGTTCCGGCTACCGAAACAGTATTTTTTTTACTTTTTTCCTTTTCCTTTTCTTTTTTTTTTCCTTCTTCACTCTGCTGGCTATAACCATGGTCGGCAGAGGTCGCTGGTGTCGGCCCTGGCCTGGGCTGGAGAGGGCCGACCCTCCCCAAATCCGGTGAGGGCGAGGGTTGCCCTCGCCGGCGTTGGGTGAGGGCGGCCCTCGCCTGGCCTGGTGAGGGTCGCCCTCGCCTGGGCGGGCGAGGGCCGACCCTCCCGGATCTGGTGAGGGCCGACCCTCGCCGGATCTGGCGAGGGCCGCCATTGCCTGCGCGGGCGAGGGCCGACCCTCCTCAGATCCAGTGAGGGCAACCCTCGCCGAATCTAGTGAGGGTCACCCTCGCCGGCATTGAGCGAGGGCGGCCCTCGCCTGGGCTGGCGAGGAGCGCCCTCCCCTGCATCGGGCGAGGGCCACCCTCACCTGGGAGGCCCTCGCCAACCCAGGCGAGGGCCGCCCTCACTTGACGCCGGCGAGGGTGACCCTCGCCAGATCCGGCGAGAGCAACCTCTCCCTCATCGGATTTGGTGAGGGTCGGCCCTCGCCCGCCCAGGCGAGGACAGCCCTTGCCCGACGCAAGTGAGGGCCGACGCCGGCGACCTCCGCCGGTCATGGCTATAGCTGGCGGAGGGAAGAAGGAAAAGGAAAAGAAAAAAATAGAAAAAGAAAAAAAATACTGTTTCGGTAGCCATAACAGTAAATTTCTTGCCGCCCAATGAGCATTTGACCGACTGGCGAACTTAGGTACCAAATTGAGACTGAATGAGCATTTTGGGTACCAATTTGAGATTATATCCATTTTGGATACCAAATTAAGAAAAAGGCCTCACTTTGGGTATCAAAATGAAATTTTCCCAACTTTTTAATTACAAAATTCAAGTTTTTGGAAAGTTAACAGTAAATTTTTAAAAAATATATTTTCTCGCTTGAATTCCAATTATTATTCGAATTTCAAACCATGTGAATTTCAAGAAGTACGTGGACCGCCTTCGAGACATGACAAATGGAGGAGAGTGACGGTGATGGAGCTCGCCGTCGCCGCCGCCCCCGTCCACCGTTTCGCCCCTCCAGTCTCGACGCGCGAGAGGCCGCCCCTCCGCCTCGTCGGCTCCGGCCGCCGTCTCGCGCCGAGCGGCCGTCCCCGGAGAAGGCCGCCACGCCTCTCCGCGACCTCCCGTTGCTCGGCTCCCGGCGCCGGTTCTCACTTCACGGTCGAGGACGATCTCGGCGCCTTGTTGCAGGTCTCGTCCCTTCCCCTTTCTCCGCCTGATAATTTTCGCCGGATTCGCCGATCGTATCCCGTCGCCCGTTATTCCTCGTTTCCGCCCACCGTTCGCTTATCCGTACAGTTTCGCGACTTGCCATATCTCTGGCTGTATTCGGTGCTTTGCGTTCGAATTCAATTACGGAGAAGATTTAAGAAGAAAACTTTTCTGGGTTTCTCCGTAATTGTTAGTTGCTCTGTCGTACGTCTCTCTGCCATAGGTCCTGAATCAGATGAAACTGGTGAGCAGAGCATTGCTCTTGTGCTTCTTTCCATTTTCTTTGCAACTAGAGCAAGAGCTGCATTATCAGGAAAAAAAACAAAAAAGGAGAAGAAGAATTTGATAGTATCTTCATCATCGACACTTAATTCGCCCGTTAATCTGTATGAATATATATTATAACAAAGTGTTCTCTTGCGTGTTGCCTCTAAGTGTGCCGCCTATGGTTTGGTCGGAGATTATAAGAATTGCGCACTCTTGCAATTTCTCCATAGAAGTATCTAACTATCAAGCATGTGCGCTGTTATATAACACCGTTCTTCTCCTTCCTCTTCACTATTTTAGCATTTACTTATGACTCATTTGTATTTAAGAAATATTTTCCATTTTAGTATAATAACATATAGATTTTTTCCATATTAGTTAGCAGACAGAAGCTTCTACTTGTTTATATGCATTCAGAGATAGTATAATATCTGCGGTATATAATATTCTGTATTGTGTTTGTGGATTTATTTTTTTATAATAATTGGTTGCTTTATACTTTGAAAATTTAGTTGCATGTGTACCTTTTATGTGAACTGATACGTTAAAGTAATGTTGAATTTATGCTAAAATGTTCCCTACTCCATTTCAATTATACTTTTGTGAGAGAGCGCGGGTACATGTCTAATGTTATACGTGACTCGTCCCCAAATTGCTTCTTCAAACTGCGACCTTTACTACAATAAGTTGATGTTTTCCCCTCTGTCGCTGTTAAAGCTCTTTGCATTCATACTTGTACGATATGTCATTCTAGTGGGGAAATAATTGAAGTTCTTTTTGCCCTTTGTAAAGTTTCAAAAGTTTTGTTTTTGCTAAGAATTGTAAACTTATTGTAGTAGAGTGCCGTTGGTTCGCAGGCCAGTGCAAGCAAGATTATGGTTCCAGCTTTTTTTTAACACAAGACTCGTGTGCGCATAAAATTCCTGTCACAGTAACTTTATCGTGCTATTATTGAGTGAATTCCTCCTTTCTGCATCGCAGGTTCTTCCAAGCGACTTGCGTGATGACTTGATGAGTGAACCTGGTCGATCTCAACTAGTAGAGGTTACATTCCATTAAACCTGTGCTGCTCGTACTTATATCGTTATTCTTATGGAATAAATAATTTTGGTCTTCTCTTGCTAGTTGCTCACAAGACATACTATGGAGCATAAGTGGCAGATTTTCATATGCTTCATTATATTCATGAGGTTCTAGAACAAATTTTTTTTTTCAAATAAAAGTACCTTTTAATTGAGAAAAGAAGCACTTAGCATTCATGATAGCTTGGGAATAACATTATTTTGCTGCAGCTGAAATTCTATTTGTGGAATTTTTAGATGGAGAGAAATTCTTTTTCTCATTCATAGATACTACCTCTTTACAGTGTTATATTTATAGACTAATACACAGAGGAGTCCTAGCAAACAAAATAGGAAACAAAGCCTAAATAGGAGAACAGCTACAATCCCACGATTTGTGGGATTTAACTAGAATAAAAAACTCCTAAATAGGAAAAAATCTACTCCTAACAATCAGTCAATTTTCCTACATATTTACAGCCATATAATTTGGATATTTACAGCTTGACGCTATTGTATGTTACTGTGGTGGCACATTATAGAGAAAATTTGACAAGACCAAGACATGGAGAAGCTTTTTGTAATAGCTGAAAGCACAACTCCTTGAAAATCCTAGAACGAGGATAATATAAGGTGTTTTGGAAAAAAAATGTATAAAAACAAGATGTTGGTTTTCTTATTCATCAAATATTCTATGTGTACTAAGTTTAGTATGCAGATAGAAACATATGGATAATTACTGAAATTAGAAACATATGGATAATTACTGAAATGATGATTTTCTTCGTTGTAACTTGCAATGACATGAAACAATGAGAATAAGTCACTAATTGAGATGCTTGCTGTCTAAGTCACAAGTGGAGATGCTGGGTATCTGGGTCATAGTTTCGACATGGAAGGCTGGGTCAAGTGTTTGAGGTCTACAAGTAGGTAAGCATTAGAAAGGGACTGAGATTTAGTACTTGCTTGGGGTTGTTGTTATGTCTTGTCATATCTCTCTGTGCTGCCTATAGAAATGGCCGACATATATCTTATACTACTCTACAGCTTTTAAAGCGTTCAAGACATTAAGAAAAGAAGGAACTTTTTTATGTAAAGGAGAAAGCCCTCCTCCAATCAAAGCTCCAAAAGCATGTACAGTATTTCCTAGAATCCAGCTGTGAAGAGTTGTGACTTTGCGGTGCTGATGCTCATATGTGTTGCTGAATACCTTAAAAGAGTGAGTAACTTGAAAGAAGGCAACTTTTTGTTGATAAGGACTCCCGGATGCCACCTACTGCCATGCATTATGTTCTTTCTTCTTGCATTTGAATTTGGTCAAAATCCATCACAATGAAAACTGGATTTTCCAATTATGTGACATTTTTCAGTACATTTGGCAATGTTTTCCTTCCAAAATCATTTGACTGAAATGAGTGCTTTCAACACTTCTCTAGGACGGTTTTTCATTGTTTAGACGTTCTTTGAGACTTAATCAGAGATATATAAAATTTCCTCCTTTATAATTTCTTTTTAATTGCATTGTTTCTCTTTGCAGATGCTAGGCTTGATTTAGTGCTCGTCTGTCATTTTTATTTTTTCTTTGAAGTTCCATTCATTAATGAGTATTTTATACTGGCCTTCAGGTTTATAGAATTAGAAGCGTTAGCATAATGGAGGTTGTGTCAAATTACATCGTGTAAAACTTAATGGAATGATCTTGGATTCTTGACAGTGTTACCTTCTGTAAAGAAAAAGAATTATTTGCATGATCCCTTTGGCCATGTTGTGGATAGCCTGGAGACAAAGAAGGAGAGCAATTTAATGCACACATTGCCGCTTGTGTTGTATTTGGAGAGTCTTGGCTTGTTATTCGAAATTCTACTGCTCAGATGCCACATGAGTCTAGATGTGAATGAAGACAGATTTAGTTAGATCTTTCTGCTAAAATGATATTTTACTTGGGATTGCTATTTTTAAAGATCACATTATCTTACCGATGAAGATATCCTTTCATTCTCAGCATAAAATGAACAGGAGCTTTTTGGACAAAACTTGCTGATTCAGTTTTTTTCTATGATTTCCATTCCTGCCTAGATAATCTAAAAGGTAACAGTTGCCTTATGCTGTCCGAACAGGTGATACTAGATTTAGGCCGTTTGCCTGAAGCACGTTATCAAGGTGAAATTGGTGGAAAATACTTGAGGCAAACTGAGGTGATCAATGGGTTCTCTTTAGTGTTTACATTTTGGACTTGCTCAAGCGCCAACTTATTTACTGAATGAGTTCAAACTTCTTAAACTTTTTTCTCCCTCCATATGTTTGTACTAAATGATTACTTTTAACATTCCATTGTGCTTTGACCCAAAAAAAAAAAAGAGAAATTCTAGACTTAAGAGAGCACTTTTGCAAAAAATTTGACATTGCTTGTGGTTGGAAAATAGATTTACAGTAATTTTGCCACTTCCTGACCCAATATTGTTATCTAGGTTACAATGAAAGATTTGGAGATTGCGCTAGATGCTGTTGGAGAATTTATAGACAATAGAGCTGGCATGGCAGGTACCTTGCATAGGATATCTGCCATCAAGAACAGGGAGGGGGCCGTGGTTGGTTTAACATGCCGAGTTGGCAGGGCAGTCATTGGTCATGGTGACATGGTCTATGATTTACTTCGATATGGGAAGAGCATCCTGTTTGTTGGAAGGTGAGCATATTATTTACCAATGTTAAAGGAAAGAAAAAGGTCGATTGGGGGTCATCCCAGCTCGAGTGAGTAACAATGTACATATGCTGTTGTGCATTCTATTGTATTGTGGATTTTTCCTTCTAAGATATTTCCTTTCAGGCCCCTTGAATATGACACAAATATCTTTTCGACCTATTATATGGTCCACAAAATGCATTATAATAGGTGGCGCTTCCCTGCCCATGAATAATGCATTTGTGTTTTTCCCAGGTTATGCGAAATGAATTTTTAAACTAATGATAGTGCATAAGAAACGTTGAGGATTTCCTTTCTGATTTAAGGCCATTATATCTATACTTTATATGGACAACAAAACACATCTTATGTGTCCTAATACCATATGACCCAATACGCGAGCTTCCAGTGCAGCCATGAGAAAATCACTTTAAAGAGATTTTTTTGTCGTTTATTTCCTTCTTTCTGATGAATTCTTGCCTAGAGGTTCTTTCTTTGAGAGGTACTGTTTAATTGGTAATTTCTTTTTTTGATTTTTTAAAGAACTTCTAGTAACTAATAATCATATTGTAGTAGTACTTCTTGCCAAACTGTACACCGCTGCTGGAAAGAAATAGCCATTTCAAATGGCAGGCTAACAGGGGCTAACGGTGATGTAAAACCTATGGATGGGGTATTGCTCTGCTACCTTTAAGAGGTCGGGTCAACTCGAAAAAGGGCCCTGGGTTTATTCTTATTTCTTCTTTAGCAATTAGGCCCTTTAATGCTTTGGAAACCTGCTCTGATGTACTTTCTTATATTGGAAAGGCCAGGTGTTGGTAAGACAACTGCAATGCGAGATCTAGCTCGTGTATTGTCTGATGAACTTTGCAAAAGAGTGGTAAGTTGAGCTTCTTCTTTGCAATGCTTTCTCATCTTTGATTCTACTGTGTCTTGTCTGTCACCACCTCTTCGTTTCCCCTGAAAGATTAGAAAAACCTCTGAACTCACTTCTCCTAATATAGGTGATTGTCGATACAAGCAATGAAATAGGTGGATATGGAGATGTACCACATGCAGCTATAGGAAGTGCCCGAAGATTGCAGGTTCCAGAACCATTATTGCAGCACAAGGTCATGATCGAGGCGGTGGAGAATCACATGCCTGAAGTGATCATAGTGGATGAAATTAGCACTAAGGCTGAAGCTTTTGCTTGTCAGTCAATCGCTGAAAGAGGTGTCATGCTTATTGGGACAGCACATGGTGAAACACTTAAGAACATGCTAAATAACCCTAATATTTCTGACCTGGTGCGTTTGAATTTCTGAGGATTTTTTTTGGAAAACTTGCAAATTATCAATTAATCATGTCCGTATGTGGTTATATTATTTACACCTTCCTTGCTCAATTTTCTCTTTGATTTTGCCTTCCACCTTGCGCCACAAGAATATGAAAAGCCAAGACCTATGAATTGCTCGATGTGACCAAGCATAACGCGGTAATTTAAGATGAAAGTTCCCCTTCAAAAGTTCATCGAGGAAAATTGAGATGATGTATTTTCCAACTATCTTAATTTCCAGAGCTCTTACAATCAGTAAGTTGTCGTGTTCTAGATGTACTGGCAAGTTTCCTATCACCTCTTAGTATCTTATACCTACTGATGAGTGATGACAACTACTCTTGCTGTCTTATTGAAGTAGGTTCACCCTGTGCAAAGCAGATGCTCTGTTTCTTTGGTTTGAGATGGGAGAGAACGGATAGGGATGTGGATGATTTTCATCAAATTTCAGCGCTATTAAAACATCTCTATTAGAAAAGTGCCATAGAAATTCTCACTCTAGAGTGTTATCCCTTTATAACTGAACTGCTCATCTGGAAATACAATTGTCCTGATGATTTCTTCAAATGGACAACAAGTGCTTCTGAATATCCCCTTCATCCTAGTCTAAGTATCATGCGAAGGATCTTGTTAATGAATGTCTACAGGGCACTTATAAACATACTTAGTAAGGAATGTTTTGATTTCTAAGCTTTAATTACACAAGAACGAGAAATGCAACTGTAAATTGTTCTTATTTGGTTACTTAACAGCTTCCCTTAAGCCACTCATTAACAGACTCCTTATGCAAAAACTTTCATCCTTGAATCAACATCTGTTTTTGAGGAGCAAAAGCCGGATTTTGTTTAGATTTTGGATGTTGAATTCCTGTACCTTTATGAGAGGTGCTCTCACATGTTATTGTGTACTTTGTCAATAATTAAAGTGGTATTGTGATTTAAGTCTTGATATTTCTCTTTTTGATTGATCATTGTGACTTTAATATATGCTCAGGTTGGGGGAGTAAGAGCTGTTACCTTAGGCGATGATGAAGCTCGACTAAGGAGATCTCGAAAGATTGTTCTTGAGAGAAAAGCTCCTCCAACATTTCCTTTTGTGGTAGAGATGAGGAACAGGTGCTATTGGGTGATGCATCGGGTATGTACTGATGCTGTTCACCCCCTCTTGGCTGAATCAGTGAAGCAATTCTTTTTCTTTTTTCACTGCACACATAGTTTGAGCGAGAGTCTCTTTTCATTGGCTATATGAAATATTAATTCTTGACATGGAGCATTGAGCCTGTTTCCATCAACTCAAGCTTTTGGGAAAAGGATTGCTTAATATGGTATTGGAGCTCACAGCACATGAGGGGTTTGAATCCCGGCACCTTTTCTCTTGGTCACTTTATTTTTTACTCCTAATGGATTCTTGATACAAATTCTACTTTTATTTTTTCATCATTAATAGCAATGAAATAACCAAAAAGCTATTTAACTTTACATCTAATTCATTCTTCGATTAACATACTACAATTTCTTGACATCATTGGATGCGTTTAAAAAAATTCTATTATTCGTATAAAATTGTAACTAAAGTTATATTCAAGTCGCAGAAGTTAATTTCTGATTCTATTTTATTTGTGTCAACATTTTAAATATAATTGCTTCATATAACTGCTCTATCCTATTGGGTATCCACTATGGCCGCATTGGTGACTACCATTGTGTGACTGCTTCTCTGACCATAACCACAATTTAAAACCTTGCTTGACATGGTGTTAAACGACTGCTGATGTTATGTTGTTAGATGTTCAGTTTATGTTCGAAACAATGGTGGTTACGACTGTTCTTTTTTTCGCCTTCTCTGTTATTGTGTGTATGTACCTTAGTTGGATTCCACTTGCTATTTGTTTATGTTGTGGTTGGGCATCTGTTACTTGCTAGTTGATACTTACCAAATACATGGACATCTGAGCTTTATTCTTTAAGAAGAAATCACCTAACAATGTGGGACAATAAATTATCGACTTAATTATGCTTTCAGATTACCAATTTTTCACCTTGTTTTGCAGACAGAAAAGAGCGTGGATATGTTGCTTCATGGTAAATTGCCTCTTGTTGAGGTAATGATTTCAACCTATGCAACTCTTTTTGTCAGAGAACCTAATGGAATAACAATCTACTGACATAGAACTTCAAGTGGATTTGCATGGAGTATGGTCTTTTGCCTTTGCTGGTGCCTGATTTGTGATTAACTGGCAGAATGAGAAAAAATCCCTTATTAATCTGTATGATTCTTGCCATCATTGACCTAGAATACAGTGATCTCTTTTCTTCGGTTTCATTTATACAGCTTAGAAGCTCCTTGGTTTTTCAGGTCAGGAGGCGAGATGACCAGTTCAAGGTTGTGATGGAGCGATGGAAGACATACAATGAATAATATATGTGAATAATTTTTCCCCTTTTATTTGTTAATTTCTCAAGACAAACTCCGCCTCATCATCCAGCTATTTTTAAGCATATCTTTGTGCTAGGATGTGAGTTCCGACCAATATGCGATTACAGTTTTTGAAAAGAAAACACGCCCGAAATGGTTATGCAGTGTCCCGTTCTACCAATGTTGATTCATTCCTCCTCTTTCATGGTGCTCTGGGAATCCTGCCTCTGCCTCTATATCTGGAAGTTAGAAGCTGTCCCAAGACATTCTAAACCTTGCTCACCACACAATTGAATTTCCATAGCCTAGCTTCCTACCCCCGATTGACCGATCGTGACTTTGAAAAAGAAAGAATAGAAGTAAAGAACTGGGCTTTTCGGGGTAAAGATAAAGAGAAATTAGTTATGATTCTAGACCACGACCAGTATTATGGCTTCTGGCTAGAAAAAACGTTTGGTTTACATTTTCGCCTCATCATGTGTTTTCTAACAGCCATACTAGTGGAAGGAGTCCATTCCCCTTTTCAGCCAAGTCATTTCCAGTGAGCAAGTGAGGCATATGCCATATGGCAAGAACTATGATTTGCGAAAGGGCTTTCACAGAGAAGGCGTTATCAGTACATGAAACGGTAGTCTAGAAATGCCTTACCGAAGCTAATGGCTTTTGAATAGCTGAGCGCTGATTACAAAAGTCTGATTAAGAATGTTATTTTTTATTGGGTCAAAGATTAACCATGTTAAGTAGCCAATTTTGTAACTTACCCTATCTTGTACAACTAGATTTAGACCTATGTGAACAGTTGATTGCTGTTTCATACTTTCATGAGTATCTACGAATTCCAGGTTTATTGGCTTTACATGTCCCGCATAGGTACGGTAGAGATATATATCATGTGATTTTATTTTTTCGTGGTAAGTTCATTGTTGGAATCAAAAAAGAAGGTACGGAAAGTCTTTTCAGGAGGATCTTCCATATTCGTTGGGTCTGGAATCTGATACAAATGCATGCTTGACAGAAAAATTATGCCCTTTTTTTTCAAGCTGAACCGCAGTCAATTGTCTCCTGGAACATCAGTTGAATTACCATAGAACCATGTCTACGAATCTACCTAGAAGAAGCGAGATCACCTTCTTTCATGGCACAAATTCTAAAGTCTCCCTGTGCGCGCGCGCGCGAGTTAGGATCATAGTGCCTCCCTTTTGTCTTGCTTCTGTGTACGCCGCAAGCTAATATGAAAGTCCTGCCGTGTTGAAGATTTATAATGATTAATGGATGTATCTGCTCATATGATTCCGCCGGTAGTCATAAAAAAAATCTAATGGCAACAGAAACGATTCTAATGTGCTATATCCGCTTGGATACTAGTCTAAACATGTCATGTCCAGACACTCGACAAGTGGCTGCCTAAATCGACACTTCTTTGGCGGAGTAGAAAATTAGAACGGCGACTGCTAATATTGTCTATCGACATGAAAAGTTATGCAGTCAGGACAAATCGCTCCCGGTTAACTCTCTGTTCCGGCGAAACGCAAGAGAGAGGTCAAGCAGAGGACAGCACATTGGTTCAGCCATCTCCTAGCCCTATCAGGCTTTGGATCATGCAACTGGCTGCGAAGTGCTTGCAAAAGAAATTCATTTAAGCATGAGGGTGCGTTCTTAGTCATATTTTCTGCTGAAAGAGACCGGCAAGGCGTGATCAGACCGGAATGGATTTCTTGCTTCTTGTGCGAAACCAGGGGGAAAATTGTCTAAAAGTCTTAAACCTATTGCACTTTTGCTAATTCAGTCCTAAACCTTTTAAATTTATCAATTCAATCCTAAACTTTTTCACTTTTTATCAATTGAGTCCATCCGACCAATTTTGGCCTACCAGTACTGATGTGGCTGCCGGCCATCCTGCCGACGCTAACGTGGTAAATTTTAAATATTTTTTTTTGAATTTTTATTCTTTTTTTTTCTGCCCTTCTTCCCTCTGGCCGATCCGACGACTAGCCAGAGGCACGAACCGGCGAGGTCAACCTTGCCAGCCTTTGGTAAAGCTTGCCCCCACTGGCGAGGGCGAGCCTCGCCCACCGCTGCTAGGCTGACCTCGCCCAAACAAGGCAAGGCTGACCTCGCCGTCGCTGGGCGCCAGCGACGGCGAGGTCAGCCTCGCCTAGATCTGGCAAAGTTGAGCCTTGACCAGCCATGGCAAGGCCAACTTTGCCGTCACTGAGTTTCACCTCGCCTAGTGAAGGCGAGGCCAGCCAACACCATCGTAGGTTAGCCTCGCCTTGGCTAGGCGAGGTCGGTCTGATAGCGACGGGCGAGGCTCGCCCTCGCTAGTGGCCGGAGGGGGCGAGCTTCGCCAGAGGCTAGCGAGGTCAACCTCGCCGGCCTGCGCATCTGGCCTTTTGCCGAATTGGCCAAAGGGAAGAAGGCAAAAAAAAAAGAAAGAAAAGAAAAAAATGTTAAAAAATTCGAAAAAAAATATTTAAAAATGTCACGTTAGCATTGGCTAGATGGCCGGCGATCACATCAACGCCGAACGACTAAAATTGGATAGATGGACTCAATTGGTAAGAAGTAAAAAGGTTTAAGACTGAATTAGCAAATTTAAAAAGTTTAGGACTTCTTGGACAATTTTCCCAAAATCAGGAGCTGTCAAATTGTTTATTAGGTGACATCATATCAACGTTTTGGCATGGATGGAGATGTGGGTTACCTCCACATACAAACAGGTGAGCAGAAACACACAAGTGACTTGGACTTCATGATTGGCCGGCCTCAGCTCCTGCTCCATTCTAGGATCAGGTAACCTGTGGCATCAATTCGATGAGTCTATTTCTTCTTTGTTTGTTCTCCTTAACACTTTGCTGAAAATGCACGCATGTTCCATGAGCCACTATGTTGCGAAACATGTTCGACCTCGAGATACCGTCGTACAGGCTCAGTTCTATCCAGACACTCAACCGGTCGCAATTTGGAAAGTATTTGGCTAGTTGTACATAAAGAATACATGGACTTGCATATTTTCAGACCCTTGATTGGTATTGCAACCTGCTTTTGTCACCATGCAATGGAATTTTGAGCCCCCATTAAATACGCAAGACAGGAGTTTCAACTTCGGTAAACTACTGCAAAAATTTAAAAGAAATGGCCGGCCACGTATGCGTTTGTCTTCATTGAAGAAGGTCATTCTCCACTTTTCCATTAAAGTCCCTCCTTTGCTTTGCCCTCTTCTCAATCCCAAAACATGATGGTGATGAACTCCATCAAGCTCTTCTTAATTTGCTGTGTGTTCGTGGTCATGTCTCTTTTCGCTCCTGCTCTCTGCTCATCCACATACAACATTGCTTCATGTTTGACGCAACACAACATAAACAACTTCACCACTATCCCCACCACCGAAAATGAGTCGACACAGTACTATGAGCTGCTCAATTCCTCCATCCATAATCTGCGGTTTTCAGGCCCTGCGGTCCCCAAACCGGTCGTGATTATCTTCCCGGATAGTGTCGAGCAGCTCAGGAGTTGCGTTGTGTGTTGCAGGGAAGGCGCATGGGAAATCAGAGTACGGTGCGGTGGGCACAGCTACGAAGGGACTTCATGGGTGGCCACCAACGGAGCCCCGTTTGCGGTCATCGACATGATGAATCTAAATCAGGTCCGCGTGGACCTTGCCACCGAGACGGCTTGGGTTGAAGGTGGGGCTACGCTAGGAGACACCTACTACGCCATTTCACAGGCGAGCGATGTCCACGGGTTTTCAGCAGGGTCGTGCCCAACCGTGGGAGTGGGCGGACATATCAGCGGTGGCGGATTCGGGCTATTGTCGAGAAAATACGGACTAGCGGCAGATAATGTGGTCGATGCGCTCCTTGTAGACTCAAGGGGGCAGTTGTTGGACCGCAAAGCCATGGGAGAAGATGTGTTTTGGGCAATTCGCGGTGGTGGCGGCGGCCTCTGGGGGATTATCTATGCCTGGAAGATCAAGTTATTACATGTGCCACAAAAAGTGACAGGCTTCATAGTCTCTAGGCCAGGAACAAACCACCGAGTAGCAAAGTTGGTCGACAAGTGGCAACACATTGCACCTAACTTAGAAGATGACTTCTATTTATCAGCTTTCGTAGGAGCTGGTTTGCCAGAGATGAAGACAACAGGGATTTCAGCTACTTTCAAGGGCTTCTTTCTGGGTCCAAGAACTGAAGCCGTCTCTCTCATAATCCGGAAATTTCCGGAGCTCGGCATTGAGGAAGAAGATTGCAAGGAAATGAGCTGGATTGAGTCCGTCCTGTTCTTCTCGGGGCTTGGCGATGGAAGCTCCATTTTGGACTTGAAAAACCGGTTCATAGACTACAAGTACTTCAAAGCCAAATCGGACTACGTGAGGTCTCCAATTTCCTTGAGTGGGATCCTGGAAGCGCTGGACATACTCAAGGCAGAGCCCAAAGGGTATGTGATCCTGGACCCTTACGGAGGAATCCTGCACAACATAAGTAGCAAATCCATTGCTTTTCCGCACCGGGAAGGCAACTTGTTCACAATCCAGTACCTCGTCGAGTGGCATGAGAATGACAACGAGGGAAGAGACGGGTACCTGAAATGGATCAGAGGGTTCCACGATTCGATGACGCCCCATGTCTCGAGCGGTCCGAGGGCAGCTTATATCAATTACATGGACCTTGATCTTGGGGTGATGGGATTGATTGATCCTAGTGCTAGTAACGATGGTGCAGTGGAGATCGCCCGGGTGTGGGGTGAGAAGTACTTCCTGGGGAATTACGAGAGGCTCGTGCGAGCCAAAACAAAGATCGACCCTCTCAATGTGTTCAGTAATCAGCAGGGGATTCCTCCCATGTCTTCGGGTGGCGGTGCTGGAACGGGACATCTCGACGTAGCGAAATGAGCTCGATAACATTGTCGTAGGCGAAGGAGGAGAAGAGGAAAATGTGGAGGCTTTTTTCATGGTGATTCGATGCATATGCGCTTACAAGATGAGGGATAGGAGTTTCCTGTTTGCGTCAGGTTGAGTCTTGTTGGTGGTGGTTGTTGTTATGCTACGAGTCTCACGTGGTTTGAACTAGAAAAACGACCACCTGATGTCTCGAAGCCAGGGTAAATATGATTTACATTACAGTTTTATGCCACTCAAATTAAGCATCAGCCTAGTTGTATGAGCCACTCTTGATTAGAATCTTCGTATAAAATCACGACTTCCTTTACAATCCAAAAATTATCGTATGCGATACTTATGCCGTGTGACGTGTTTGCAAATGCTCTCATTAAACATAAAGCAATAGCAGTCACGCTCGTCTATAAAAGAAAAATTTTTTAGTTCATCGATACATTGAATGATTTAAAAAGTACTTGATATACTTTGGGATTTCTCCCCCTTGTAGGGTGTACCAAAGGGAGTACAAATTTGTAAATTCATACCATCATTACTATGTATTTTGTTCGGATTTGGTGACCAAAGAACGATTAATATTTCCTAACCTAAAGAAAAACTAAAATTTATCCCATAAACTTATCTAATGATCTTGTACAACAATTCAATAGCTCTCACTCATTTTGCTAAATTGGAAAAAACAATCTCATCCATTAACTTTCGTCTATTGACAATGCACAAGGTCTTTTGTGTGAGTACGAAGAATTGCATTAAGGAGACTAAACAGGAACAAAAGGGATCCACCAATGAAGATCCTTCTCCTTCCCATTTTCCGGAAAGGAAAGGAGGATCCGTGCAAAAGTGATGAAGGGAAAGAGATCCAAATGAATGGTAAGAAAAGAAAAACAAAGGGGTGAATTCAACTATCAAGAGACGTTACACGCGCTATATCATATGTAATGTCGATAGCCACAAGCCGTGACAATAAGTGGTGCTCCATGGTCGCCGTCCGGGCGATGGCCGCGAGCCATGGCTCTTATCATCCGAGCATCGGGCTATTTTCTCGCCCGATCGTGGCGTTCAAGGATGGAGACACTTGGACAGGGACAGGTGGGTGCAGCGGATTTCACGTGGCACCTAAGCAAATGGGATGAGAAACGAGTGGCCACCAACAAAGTTTAGTCCAAGCATATGAAGCATCAGGAGATGGAAGAAGGAGATTTATTAAAAGGAAAAAACGAGAAAGAAAAGAAACGGAGAATGGCATGTTCCTGTGCGACCAGCAATGGCTTATTAACGAACCGGTCCCTGCCAAAATACCCGAGCCACCACCGTTCAAAGCGAAGAACTTTGGCATTCACATCGATCAGAGCATCGACCGAGAGCATGAGCAGCAGCGTGGTGGAGAAGCTGGGCATCAAGGTCGAGAGGAACCCTCCCGAGACTAAGCTCACTGAGCTCGGCGTTCGCAAATGGCCCAAGTACGTCTCTCTTGTTTTTCTCCTGTTCAAGATTCTGGGTCTTCCTCCTGTGTTGTTCTTTTGTGGTGACTCGTCTTCTCTGGCCTCTCTGGCTCGAATTCGTATGTGGGTGTCTGAATTTATGTTTTTTTTCCTTCTGGGACGGCACCATTTCGTCGGCGTGATTGATAGCCCGGATGCTCGGCGCTGCTCGAACGTAAATTCGTGTTGGCAGGCGATGAAATGGGTCTTTTTTGGTTCAAAGTCAAGTGATTGTGGAATTGGGCGTAGGGCCTTGGAAGCTAATAGCTTGAAAACTGTCTTCACGTAGTGGTGCGGAATGGGAAGAGTGAGGTGTAGACAGATGCCAGTGAGCAAAGGATGGAACCACCTTGCTCTAAAATCAGCATGATGTACCTTAGTTTTCATCGTTTCAAGATCTTCTTAATTTCACAATCGAAAGGTTCTTTAGGGTCGACCTATCTTTGTCTCGCGATAGTTAATCGATCTATTGTTGGATACCGTAGCTAATCTTTTGTTCTTGTGCAATGATTGGCACATTACAGTAAATGAAGAGAGAGGAGTTTCTAACAAGGTTGTCCCTTTAATTCCTGATGTTAAGACAGATACTGAACTAGTTGGAGGCCTTACGAGGGCTAACCTACTACTTGACTCACAACCGTTTAAAGCATTACTGGACATAGAATGAGGAAACCACGGTTCGCAAAGAGTTGGCTGATATATCTGAACAATTGTATGCTGGAAGATAGGGAGCTTCAATCCTATAGGCACAATATGCACAGGGTAGCTCCAAGACTTTGTGCTTTGTAAATTCTTCCGTTGCTGTATTGGTTTTTTTTATAAGCAGAGATGCTTTGGTGCTTGATAGTTACATTTCAGCCGACAAATCTGTCTGATAGCATAGACCAGTTGGTTTATGGTTGGCAACACACTCTGTTTGTCTCTAGTTGCTCATAATGTCCTGTTTACTGCAGATTTGCTTAGTATTTTATTGCATTTGATTGAATAGTGGATATGACTTCATTTTTGCCGTTCTATCTTTCTTAAGACTGAACTGGCAGCTGGAGCTCACTGGCATTGTCGTGGCACTTTTATCTCTTCGATTTTTGCAACTAATTAGCAGGAAGATTCATAGCTATCTGCTCTCATCACATGCTGCTTTAATCTGACCTGTGTTTTTGTTGGGTCGGACCAACAGGTGGGGTTGCCCTCCAAGCAAATTCCCATGGACATATTCCTCCAAGGAGACTTGCTATCTTCTAGAGGGAAAGGTGAAGGTCACTCCCGAAGGAGCAAATGAGGCTGTGGAGATTGGCGCTGGCGATCTGGTTGTGTTCCCAAAAGGAATGAGCTGCACTTGGGATGTCTCAGTCGCCGTCGACAAGCACTATAACTTTGAGTAGGTATACCCTTTGATGGAGCATGTTTCGCCCCTTACTTAGAGAGAGGTCAACATAATGCTGTGTCCGAGATATGGCCCAAAGAAACTCCATTAAGTTATTACACAGTTATGTTCTGCTATGAGGTCTCTATGTTGTTATGGTATATTAGCATGTCAACTGATACGTCTATCTTAAAATCTTCTACCTTGGCTCTTATTTTCCGAATTTCTTCCTTTCATGTTGGGAAATCTCTTGTTTCTTGGTGAACGTTTTGAGAATTTCTGTGTATATCATCTTCCTTGTACCGAACTATTTGTTCCTTGAGGGTGGGAGGCTTGGCCACATCATCATCATCATCAACTTGGGGGCCACATCAGCAAAACCAACATTATTTAAGAAAAGGTGAAGAGAGAGAGAAGTGGGGGATGGAGGGAGGTTGGGCTGTGGCAACATTCACCTTCGAGAGTCTTGAAACCTTGATCGCGTCGGCGAGTACATCAAACTTAAATCCTCGCAGCGTCCAGGGTTTGTGCACAAATTGTCACCTTTGGTAGCCAGAGATGGCTGCGCCACCCTCTCGGATCACTACTGATGCCATGCCGCCCCTCCTGATCATTAGTAGGCAAACCAGAGAGAGTTAGAGAGTAGCTGAAGAGGGGTGGCGATAGCACGCTGTCGCAGCTCCTTTGGCGTTGTTCAGGTGTCTTTTTGAACCAAATGGCAGGCATAAGATCCTAAGTGATGGAAACATCGATGGCTTTATATGCGGCATGGGCGAAATCCGTTACCAAAACTATCCAAAAGCACGAACTGAGTGTTCCAAACCGCGGTTGTTTCGGACCAAATTCAAGTGTAAGCACCACCTCGAATTTCAAGCAACTATCTTGAAATTGCTCGTTCGAGGGGTCATTTTTGTACCCTTTAGTGGAGCACTAGAATGAAAAGAAGATAGGATTTTGTCATGACATTGCTTTTCTCAGAGATGCTTACCGGACCAATCAGTTCACCGTGTGCTGAACGTTACAGTAACAAAGTACAACGTAATGGGAATCAAAAGGAAATCTTTTGCGATTGCCTCGTCGCCATCTTTCCTTAATAAAACAACAAAGAAAGAAGCAAAAGCGCGTGATTCTCTCCGAGGAATAAGAGCTCCTCTTCCTTTAATGGCGTCGCACTATTTCCCGTCCAAATTCCGCTCTCTTTCCCTGCTTGCTCTGTCGGCTCTACTCCTCTCCTACTTGGTTGTCACAGTACCCAGATCGAAGAAAGTGGCCATGTCTAAACCGGCAGCAGAAGGAGAAGCGAGATCGGTGACGGAGGTTCACGGTGTTAAGATAGAGAAGAATCCTCCTCAGTCCAAACTCGATGAGCTTGGCGTCGCCAACTGGCCCAAGTACGCTTTCTTTTTTAGCTTTTCTTGTCTTTTGAACTTTCGTTGATCTCTGGTGTCAACTGCTGATGTTGTGTCTGCGTGGAGATTTCTGGGCACTTCTTGGTTTTATGTTGTCGGCTCCTGCTCGGGCTTGATCGTCCTCTTGTTCTTGATTTCATTTTTGTTCTGGTTTTTGAGTCACTTCGGAGAAATTTAGTTCGGTAGTTAATTTGTAGTGATGTTGAGATGAAGAAGCTGCTTTGAAGTTTTGCTCTGTTTCTTTCGTCTCCTTTGCTCATGGTTTTATGTAGAAAGCTCCTTTTTTTTATTTTGCCCACAACCCGAATCTTGCTGGAATCCTGTGGTTTAAAATGGTGGCAAAAGCTAGAAGCATGAGATATCGTACTCTACATTCTCTGTGTGAAACAAGCATTTATGCCATGCTGTAATTTTAGCCCATCAAATATGAAAGACTTAAATTTTAGGTTTTTCAAACATTTTTTTACGGATGAACATGTCACAACATTATGAGTAATACAGAGTTTGTCTTTCTCATCTTTGGTTAAACCATCATGTACATGAGCAACATTATGAATTACCCATCTTGCTTTTGTCGTCTTTCTTAGTCCTGAGTTTGTGTGGCTCTCGATCAGACTGAAAACTTGCCCTACTCAATGCAGAACCATTGGGCTATTGCCTGTGGCTTGTGTTTCATATATTTCTCTTCCCCATAAATGTTCAGCTCTAGTGGATAAAGTATATGAATGAAGTCGCACTACCAAACAAGACACCTCGTTTTTGCCAGCCTCAGTCTAGCTCAATACTTTCTACTCAAACATTATACTCTGGTAAATTCAGTAAATAAAAAATGAGAGGACTACAAGTTTTAGCTAAATTAGTTCAGAATTATATCTTAATGATCATGATAATGACTCCTTATACATCCAGGAAGATTTCCTTCGTCTTTTCTCAGACTTGTAGTTCTAGGAGTAGTTGCAGAACTAAATCCACTGTAATTGCTAAATTCAAGATCTGCCCTATCTAGTCATTGCAAGGCCTTCTGCTACTAATTTGAAGAGTGGGACGTTGGCCAGCAAGAGAAGTGACTGGACAGCTCAATTTTTCCTTGTTTTTGAGTTTTTTGAAGAGGAAAATAGTTCTTCAATTAATTGTTTTAAACGTCAGTGACAATGGAAACTTTTTTCAAAGCCGGACATTTCCAAAGCAAGCTTCCTTGAGAGAACCGGCAAGACCGAAATTTGCATTTCTGTCTAATTGCATCATTCATCCAGTTAATTTGGTTATACTTTCTTGTGCAAGATCTGCCGATGCAGGGTTGATTATAAGAGGGGCGATATATTAGCAAGACGTGAAAATCTTGTGCTGTTGTCATTTGACATATGCAAGAAGTGTCAGCAGTTATAAAACTGTGAATCAAATCTTGTTTCTGTGTTTTGTATGTTACAACGGCTTATAAAAGAAGTCATACTGCTGAAGAAAAAGAGTAATTAAAGAGCAGGAGTTAATATTCTCACTAAACATACCGATGCGTGATTATATCGACAACTTACAAGGATGATGTGATATGACCAGGTGGGGATGCGGTCCGAGTAAGTTCCCATGGACCTTCGAATCCACGGAGACAATGTACTTGCTGGAAGGGAAAGTGATAGTGTATGTTGACGGGCATGATGGTTCTTTCGAAATCGGAGGCGGGGATCTGGTTGTATTCCCCAAAGGCATGAAGCTTGTTTGGGATGTCGTCGAAGCTGTGAACAAGCACTACAGCTTGGAAAAGAACTAAGGATTTGGAACAGTGTTGGTAACTTCATGTATCTGCCAATCTAATATATGCTTACTAGGAGGCACTAGATTTCAATTGCTGTCAACTGAAGGATGAACATGTCGGAGACTGACTACCAAAGATTCATATTATCATCTTGTATTGAAGTTGAGCGAGTGTTCGCTTCTTTCTAAACAAGTTTCCTCCTGAACTTACAGGAAGAAAAATCTTGTACTCTTCTGTTAACTATGTTGTTTCTTCGATGAGGTTGCTTAGATGATGCTTTGCAACGTAAAAGATGATCTTGTCAAACTCAGGTTCGTTATTGCATTCAAGAGAAGATTGTATGCAAGGTTCTATGACAATTTGGCGACGAACATTAACCGCCGCATAAAGCCAAAGCTAATTTAGCCATCAAGGTCCGTGAATAGTTAAACACTGTCCTGGCAGGCTGGCATTAAATTTATTTTGGGCATAGGTTGACCATAAATGGAAAAAATAAACTTTACATGTGTTAAGTCAAAGTAATGTAATGTTGGGACCTGGTAAGAGATCAGAGGACAATCTTTATGGCACCATTAAGGATAAATACATGCTTGAGCAAGAACACGCCCAAATTCTTTCATCAGTTAAACCTCTTCAATTGCAATTAAAGTTTTATACAAGGAGCAGCTCAATTAATGGCGCTCAAAGATTTACTTTTCTTCACTAAATTCCTATTTCCTATTGAAATTGAACTGAGCTATATGTTGTCTACAGTGGTATAATCACACCCAATTATTAATTCCCGAAACAGCAATGCGTTTTTCCAGCCACGTTATCTATTTGCAGTAATAACCTCACAAGCTCACGGCCCTTGATGATACATCCGACTCGCCATCCTGCAGCTCGCCTTCGGCTGCATCCACATTTGCCTGCAACAAGCATACGGGAATGAGAAACCATTCAGCACATCATAAACGCCGTATCCAAGAAACAAACCAAGTAAAAAGTGGACTGGACAAAAGAATCAAATTTGATAAAATCAAGCACCTTAAAGAGGAATTGCCAAGCACACTCAAGTTAAAACAATGCTCTTAAGCTAAAATTTAGCAAAAAAATTGCACCTATGGGTTTTTCCCATTCATGACCATGTACAAGATGCATGCAGTGAAGGTGCACACAAGCACCAGTTCACTAAGATAACAAAAGGAAAATAACGTAGCGACAATTTCAATCAAGTGTCGAAGGTAAATTACAGGCCCAGACCACATAAATTTGCAGAATCATACCGCTGAGTTTTCGAATTTTATTTCGGCAAGGTAACGCTCCAATGCACTGTCTCCCCGAAGAATCTTTCCTCCACATCCTGGGGCTTCAATTGATCCCACAGATTCTTCATCTACGACAACTGCATCGACTCTCTCATTTCCTGTCTTCATGTCTGGAATCTGAAACATACAAAAGGCCAATGGCTAAGAAGCAGCATAACTAGAACAGGTGCCTGTGATTGCCACGATAACTCTTTGTTATACCTCATACATTGCTTCTGTCAAAATGCTTTCAAGGATGGCCCTTAGACCTCTGGCGCCAGTATTTTTTACCATTGCTTTCTTAGCAATCAATCTCAGTGCCTTTTCTGTAAAATGTAGCTTGACCTGAAATTGGGTAAAGAATATAAGAGGACAAATGACATTGAAATTACTCGTATCGCTATATCCACTAGATTAATCTCCAAGTTTTCTTTTTTGGCTTTGTAAGATTGTGGATTGTGTGCACACATACCAGTGAGCTTGGCTGAGGGGAAGGGGGTTCATATAAAGATGAATGAGAGGAAGACTCACATTATTCATGCTGAACAATTTCTTGTATTGCTTGCCAAGAGCATTTCTTGGTTCTGTGAGGACCTGTAAACAAAACCATTTTGAAGATGAAGCAACATGACCAGAAGTTTTTTTTTTTTGGTAAGGTAACATGACCAGTAGTTTATGTTGTTACATTTCTAAAGCTGAACTAGATCGCTGAAATACTTCATATAAAGTGCAGACTCCAATTAGGATGCAAAATCATGGTCAATAAAAATACTCAAATCTGCAGAAAGTGCCACAATCTTTCGGCTCAAGTGGTTCTCTAAAGTTGATCGAAATATATAAAAAAAAAAAAAGGCTAGCCTCCAAATGGGATCCATCAAAAAGTAGTCCTGTGAATAGTTTCACCTAGAGAGGCCAGTTCAATCTCCCAACATCAGTACTAATTGAAATGAAACAAGCAATAGAGAAAATAGTATATGAAGTCTGTATATGAATATCTTCAATTAAATCATATGGATAATTGAAAAGTATAAAATTACTTAATTTGTAATCACATAATTTTCCAACCTTGTTTGAAGTCACCAATCATTTAGATGTTATTATGGTAAAATCTATTCATTGCAACTTTATTTATTCGATAGTACTACTTTTCAACTTCAAAAATTTTATAAGGAAATTGACAAGCTGATTTAACCTGATGTTCCATTGATCAAATGGGACGGCTTTGACAAATTTTCTACAAGCTGATTTTCCCATCTGCATACATCATTCATCCAGCATCGTTCCAGGCAAAGATGCTCTAGTTACACAAAACTATGGAAACAAACACCACGATTCATTCACGGAAACATTTGAATCTATCTCGTACTAATGGGGTAATGCCATTTAAAACTAAGGAATGGCAAGGTTTTCATCACATTATACAGATTCTACCGAATCGTACTTCAATATAGCTTGGCTAGGCAGATTTTACTCTATTACAAGTTTGCAAAGAGAATTAACATTCAAATTATTCAAGCTTGTTGTGAAGTATTGTCAATGAGGGCAATCATTTCGTTTGAAATCAGCGAACAGGTTAGCACAAAGTCCAAGAAGACATCAAACCAAATCCACAGATTGAGAAAGTAGCATTATGGTCCAGATTATGAAAGTTGAAAATGGTTAAACACATTTCGCAAGTATCAAAAAGATTACCTGAACAAGTTGATCTTCCGTCAGAGCTGACAAACTGACTAAAATTGGAAAGCGTCCAATAAACTCTGGGATGAGGCCATATGCAATAAGGTCAGCACTTTCCACCTGAAAACAAAACAGAAAAAATCTCAAGAGAATATTATGATTGGGGGAATTAGGAAGATCATGAAAATTAATTCAAGAGATAGTGTGGAGAGCAGCAATCCATCTTCTGCAAAGAAGAAAACGAAACAGGCTTTGCCGTACTGATTCAAGTAAAGATGATGTCACTGCAGCATTTGTTACTCCACCAGCTCTCATATTAGCACGAACAGGTGCTCCAAATCCGATGGAAGAATCTTGCCGCCTGGTAAAGCATCATGTAGTTAAATACTGCCACCAACAACATGGAGAGAAAGATTTAATTCACCAAAGGAATGATGTCAAAATTTATTACCTTTCTGAAATGGTTTTTTCTAAATCGACAAATGCACCACCACAGATGAAAAGGATATCTTTCGTGTCGATCTGGAATAATTCTTCATAACAATTAGAGGAAACACTAAAAACTTAATATAAACATAGAACCACTCAAATCCTAGAGTTCTCTGATGCAGAATAAGATCAACAGAGGACCAAAGCAGGTAAAGGGACTGCATTTGAGCTGCTCTTTATAAAAATCGTGAAATCTGGCAAAATGAAACAAGCATAGAGACAATAGAGGAGATAAATACAGCATGCAACCACTCAAATACCAAAGTCTCTGATGCACAGTAAGATCAAGAGAAGACCAAAGCAGGTAAAATGACTGACAAAATGAGATAAGGCTAAACATATAGGGGAGGTAAAGAGATGATATTCTATTGAAACCAGACTAAGAAAATAAGCAAGTGTTTCAGTTAATTTGCAAATGAGTAGGCTCTCACATGATGCCTACTTTTAAAATCTGTACTCTGAGAGAAATAATATTGTGTTCATTCCGCTAAAGAAAACTTGATATGAAGACATTTCTGATGAAGTCCCAATCAACCACAGAAAACACAGCCACCTTCACAAATAGTGAACCTTATCAAGGGTCACAAAAGTTGCCATACACAAATGTCCTATACGATATATACGGTGAATGCAAGACATGAAAAGCCTGAAAGCACAACCAGGAGATGAAGCAAAAATAGATCACAACAGAAGGGCATATTCACAGCAGAATACCTGTATGTTATCACCTCGGGGATGCTTCCTTGCACCCTTCTCAGGAACATTTACTATCTGGAGAACAAAAACAGTTGCTAAAAAAAGGAAGAGGTGGACAAACTCCCTTTTGCCTCTGAAGCAACTTGAATAGCTTAGGCGCACAAAAATCGCATTCTGTATCTTGCACAAGTGTCTAATATGATGAAATCTAAATCTCAGGCTTTGGGGATATGCAGATCCTTCAACAGTTTAAATTTTTTGGTAACACTCCATCAAGTAGAGTAGGAATGTCATTAGATTCTATCAAGATTCTAATGGTTTGAGAACTCATATACAACCACCGAGACGATTAACCAGGTAGTCAGAGTTCTTATTTGTGTTCCTCAAATGCAAATAGGATGTTCTGGCAGTGACATTCTCCTCTCTACATGCAAGCTTGACCACAAGAAAAGTATGACAAGAAAGGTTAATTACGTTGCAAACAATTACGCATATTAACACTTATCATTTGCAACAAAAACACATCTTTGGTGCTGATATTTTTAGCACACTCAAATACTTAACAGGGCCTCTTCACAATGGTTATATGTAGCTTTTGCCAGTTACCTTTTCGATTTAACTGTGGCTTTTCACTTTTATTTCAACTACTACTGTTATTTGGGGGTTATGATCATAGAGATTCTTTAATTTTTTGGCCTTTGTCCCAAAATAATGCCAATATAAACCAAAGTATGCTTCAATAAATCCAAAACACCAGCCAGAAGATAAGAGGAAGAACTTCTGCGTCCAGCTTTAACAAAGTTTTTTATGGCAATCAATAAGTTGGATTAATACCCAAAAGCCCAAAAGATATTTGAAAAATCAACAATTACAGCAATCTTTATTGAGATTACTTTCACCACATATCCACCCATACAGATAATGTGCAATTATTTCAAAAGGGCATGCAATTTGCAAGCCTTGTTTAATGGGATTCAAGAAAGCATGAAGGGGAAGAGAATGTTCCTTGGCCATGTACTACAGGATACAAGCCACTACTATTCTGCAAGAAAGCATCATGTGACTTACTGTTCCTTCCAGCATCTTAAGCAAAGCCTGTTGAACCCCCTCACCAGAAACATCTCTGCTGATATTTAAACTTTCAGCCTGCAATCAGACTTCACAGTAAAGACAGATGGCTTGCAAAGTAGAACTAAATGGAATAGTCATGAAATATCTCAGAGACCCTCTTTGTTATCTTGTCAACTTCATCAATGTACACCATTCCTTGCTGAGCTGCTTGTATATTGAATTCCGCTACCTAGAGGAAAATTTACAGCTTCATTCATCATTTAACTAAAGGAAACTGACAGATGCAAGACCATTGCAAGTACAGATTTAACAGGAAAAACTGCTAGTTATGGAAACTCTGACACAACAACTTCAATATCAGATAATGACAACTTCATCTACCAATTACCCAAACAAATATAGAACGAAACTTGCTGTTGCAAATATCCACTGCTAAATAACACAAATCCCTTGACCAGGATCCTTTTAAGCATTTCAAGCTATTATATCGGAGCCAGTCATTTCCAAGTTCGTTATTTGTAACAGACAGAAGAAAACGTGACATAAACTGACATCACATGAAGTGAGCAGCTATGCCTACACTGAGACAGTAAACAATGATGCGATCAGATTGGAAGAACTGAAGATGGTATTGATAGAAATGAAGTGCAGTAAGCCACAGCAACTTAACTACTAATCTTGAAGAGATAGAGACATGAACTCACCGTGAGCAGCTTATAAAGTATTGACTCCACATCTTCTCCAACATAACCAGCCTGCAAAAGTAATCCCATTTTGTGTCTGAGTAAAAAAAGTCACGTCTAGACCGAGAGCAGCGCAGAAAAGCAAGACCAATCTCAATTTCAGTAGTTAATATTATTACACGAAGAATGTCCCAACTTTACCTGTGTGAGAGTTGTTGCATCAGCAATGACAAAAGGCACATTCACAAAACGAGCAAGTGTTTTTGCCAATAATGTCTTCCCTATTCAGGAGTACGCAAGTCAGAGGCGCACAGTGAACGAGGTAATGACAAACAACATAAAACGACACTGAGCAAGCATTCATCGCATGCCCAGACCAGAGGCGCATTATTTGACAGAAGCTATCATACCCGAGCCTGTGGGGCCCATCAGAAGGACATTGCTTTTCTCTAGCTCCACGTTATCATCATCATCTAATGCCTCTGGAACTCCTGATTCTGCTCCTGACCTAGTAATAAAATCACTAGATCAATTTCAAATCACTATAACAAAGGTAGTATGACAGAACAGTAGCAAGAAATACAGCTCTCAACAGTACAGACATGTGATATTCAAGATGCTTATTGTCTGTAGATTTGGTCAAGCCAGTATCAACAAACATGTTGCCAACTAACTAACTAGTAGATGGCATGCATAGTGATGTCACAGCAATCAAGTGTTATGTATTGCAGGATCAGCGTTTCTTAAAAAGCTATTGATGTGCCAACCGATAAACCCAGCATAACAGAAGTAATTGAGATTCAAATTTTGCTATGAAATTGCTAAAAGGAAATAGATGCCACCAGCATTAGAAAGGACTTAATGTGTCTGACGGAGAGGGGCCAAGAATAGCTAACCCTTTTTGGGAGGCAAGGTATATTCTTTTGTAGTGGTTATAAACAGCCACAGAGAGTACCTGCAGCAAAGGCACAGACCATCTGCATTAGCTTCTAACAGAATACAAGGTTCACAATACGAGTCCAGAGAGTCTTATCAGTGAGAAAACCTTAAACCATATCTTTTAGCATCGGATCACACTTCATATCAAAGACAAAGCATTTAAAAACATGCATGTAAACTGAATTACTATTTTCCGTGCTCCAGTTGATGATTTGCTTATTGACTAACTAACAGAGGAAAACCATTTTGAATCCATCCATACAGAAATCTCAAGGCAAAATAAGTTCTACAAGACATACTATTGGTACAGACCGAAACCAGTGACTTAGTTTGCTCAATGACTAATTTTGATTTGCTTAACCAATACAATCATGACCATAATAATGTCATCAGCAATAATTCCTAACTCACATTAAGCTGCTAATTTTTTAGGAGAACTAGGAGCAAATAACATATACTGTATCAGTAATCCACGTGAAGAATCCATCTGAGGAGTTCAATTAAACATCCATTTAGCATTGGCGAGACGGAGGAAGAGTCATCAAGATGCCTAGTCCTATTTGCAATATGAAGAACTATCCCTCGAGTGGCTAGGGTCACTTAAGAGAAGAGAATTAAATAAGAGAACTGGAATTTGATGTCCCACCGGATCAAAGACGTCAGATATTTGCCTGAAACCAAAATGTCGCCCAAGTGCACATCATGGAGAGCTAATCAAACAAGATGTAACATAGTGTTGCATACATTGTCAAAGGTCTCTAAACTCTAAAGTAAATCAACCAGCAACTCCTGAATGGCATTAACCAGATACTGAGATCATGATAACATGTAACAATAATAAGACATTAACATTATAATGCTTGACCTTCAGCATCAACAGAACATATCTCACCTTTTTGGCTCTTTCTTGGCCAATAACAAACTTGTCAAGGCCCTTGCAAATCTCCTTTGGCGTGGGCAAATCCTTGCCCAAATTCGCCCCACCCCATCCGTTCTTCTCCCCACCATTTCCACCAGCAGCACCTCCATTGCCACCGCCAGAGCCACCTCCACCAGGGCCAGCAGCCCGGATCACATTGACCCCAGGCGCAAACGGTGGCCCCGGCGGAGTATGCACGGCCAACCCATTCCCGGCAGGTGGGCCTGGAGGGGGCGGCCAATTCTCCGGCGGGTCCCCGCCATAGGACCTGAGAGTCTCCCAGAAGGAGAACCGCAGCTTATTATTCACGAAATCATCGTACCCACCACCCCCCCTATTGTCCTCATCACAGCTCGCACCAGCACTATTACTAGAATTCCGAGGACCGCCATTCTTGTTCCTCTTTTCAATGCCATTATTGGTCTTGTTCGTGCTCACCACCCTCCCAATCTCGACAAAGCTGCCCTGCAGAGGGGCAATCCGGTACGGGTGGAAGTAGTAAGCAGTCTTACAATTGGGGCACAAATTGACGGCCTCATAACCACCCGATGCGGCTTTCGCGACGTCCCCGCCGCCGTCGCCGCTATTGTTCCGGGCGAAATTCTGATCGAGATTGGGCGAGAAGTGACGATTGGAGAAGAGGAGATCCATGCTCTTGGAGCAGCGGGGGCAATTGGCCTCGGCCCGGATCTTGCGGTGGCGGAGGTCGTCGGAGCCGCCGTGGTCCCACTTGTAGCGCTCCTGGACGCCGATGAGGGATTCCCGGCGGCGGTGGGAGGCGAGGTGGAGGTAGTTCAGGTGGGTGGAGATGGCGGAGACCTGCATGTAACGGTGGTGTTGCTGCGACGAGGGCGACGAAGAGGGACGGCTCAAGCATTGCGAACCCACCAACCCTTTGAGCTTCCGCCATCTCCATAGCGTCGGAGACATACCAAGATCGCGGAAAGCCTTTCTGGGTCGCTGTTACCGACAGCGATAGAGGCAGAGAGACAGAGACAGAGGGAAAGAGAGAGGATTGGGATCTGGAGAGCGCTTTTGGGTAATATACAGAAAGACGAGAAGCTATGGAGAATAAGATAAAGTAATCTTATTTTATATGGAGTTCATGGACTGTGGATGAAGAAGCAAGGCGACGAGGAAGCGTAGGAGAGAGAATTCATGGGCAAAGAATCGTTTTTCAAGAGAGAGAGAGAGAGAGAGAGAAACTGAACAAGAGAAAAACCTGTGCTCGCTCTTCTGTGCTTGAAGCTGAAGTTATGGTTTCGAGACAGTGCCGAGAAAAGATGAAACTGACCCGGAAAAAACACGACGTACACGTCTCTCCATGCACATTGCCATTGCCTCTTCTCTTTCACCCAATCCACAAATTTTCCCAACAAAAAGAATGGTGTCCTGAATGCTTGTCGGAGAGCGCGGCGTTTCCGTTTTCCATGTTTCCTCGGTTTTGACCGCATCGTTTGTTCATCCTCTGCGCTTTGCCTTGCCTCTTTCACCTCTGTCATTTCTTCTCCTACTTCTCAGCTCGACCCCGATCGGCTTTTGACCTCGGACTTCAAGCCCCAAGGACGAGGAAAGAGTTTCTTGCAGATTAATCTCGACCACGAGATTGGGGAGGTGCGAAAGCCATGTTTTACGTTTGTTAAACACAATCTTTTAAGACTTGTCGCAAAATTACAATTAAGTTATAAAATTTTCAAAAAATATAATCAAATATTAAAGCTCGTTAAACATTGAATACCACGTGATCTTAAGAGGATCGCCGAAAAGAACCAACCCGAATATTTTCTTAAAATATGAACTAAATCTTAAGTAACTTATTTCATTAGACCGGGCCGGTCGGGTCCGATTCCCGATTCTTCCTTAAAATCGGATCGGATCGAAAACCCATCATCTCTAATCGATTTAGTCCGGCTTTGAGTCGGGTATTGGCTTGACGTGGTTTGGAACCGTTACTCACCGGTTCTTTCAGTTTTGTACGGTTTTGGTGGGCAAAAAAAGGGGAAAGACGGGGCCTTTTCAGCAAGCCCGGCGTGCACGTTGCTCCTGCGTGCATCGCGAATGCTCTGGCTTGCAGAGAGAGAAGCATCATGCTCTCTGTGACAAACCTAAACGAGCACGTCCTGACCGCCCTCGGTCGATCCACCCACATCAACCACCTCAAGCAGCTCCAAGCCTTCCTCGTCACCCTCGGCCACGCCCGCACCCAGTTCTTGGTCTTCAAGCTCGTCCGCTTCTGCACCCTCGACCTCGCCGACCTCGGCTACGCTCGCCGCATCTTCGACCACCTCCGCTCCCCCAACATCTACCTCTGGACCGCCATGGTCACCGCGTACGCCGCTCGCCCGGACCACGCGCCGGAAGCGCTCGCCCTGTACCGCGACATGGTCCGCCGCGGGCTTCCTAGGCCCAACCAGTTCATATACCCCCACGTCCTGAAATCGTGCCCCGAGCTCTCTGAGTCTCTTGGGACGAAGCTGGTGCATACCCAGGTCGTGAAATCGGGGTTTGGGGGATACCCAGTTGTGCAAACGGCGCTTGTGGACGCGTACGCGAGGTCTTGTTGTGACCTTGGGACTGCGCGACAGTTGTTTGATGCGATGTCTGAGAAAAGCGTTGTTTCGTGGACGGCTATGATCTCGGGTTACACGAGACTTGGGCAGATTGAAAATGCCTTGTTACTATTTGATAATATGCCGGAGAGAGATGTTCCGTCTTGGAATGCTCTTATTGCTGGCTGCACACAAAATGGTCTCTTTTCTGAGGCAATGTCCATCTTAAGGAGAATGATAAATTTCTCCGTAGAGACACAATATAAAGAGAATAGGCCTAATCATGTAACAATCGTGTGTGCACTCTCTGCATGTGGCCACACTGGCACGCTTCAACTTGGTAAAGGTATTCATGGCTATGTATATAGAATTGGCTTAGGTCCAGATTCATTTATCTCAAATTCTCTCGTGGACATGTATGGCAAATGTGGGAGCTTAAAGGAGGCCAGACGAATATTTGAAACGACTGCTAAGAGGAGCTTGACATCGTGGAATTCCATGATTAATTGTCTTGCCCTTCATGGCCAAACCGAGAGCGCAATTTGTGTATATGAGGAGATGATGCGGTCCGGAGATGACGTAATCCCAGATGAGGTTACTTTTATTGGCTTGTTGAATGCTTGTACTCATGGAGGGTTGGTTGAAAGAGGACGTGCTTATTTCAATATGATGACCAGGAATTATGGCATTGAACCTAGGATCGAGCACTATGGATGCTTAATTGATCTCCTTGGCCGAGCTGGTAGGTTTGATGAAGCTTTACAAGTTGTCAGCGAAATGAAGATGCACCCTGATGAGGTTGTGTGGGGTTCTTTGCTTAATGGATGCAAAATACATGGACGCACAGATTTGGCCGAATTCGCATTGGAAAAGCTTATTGAATTAGACCCAAATAATGGTGGTTATGGTGCAATGTTGGCAAATTTATATGTAGAGCTTGGGAAGTGGGATGAGGTCCGCCGGGTAAGAAAGATGCTAAAGGAGCAGGATGCATATAAGACTCCTGGTTGCAGTTGGGTTGAGGTCAACAGCCAGCTCCATCAATTTTATTCTGTTGACTTATCACATCCACAGACGGTGGATATACACAATGTCCTGGAGAGTCTGTTTTCTGTGGGGTATATAAGCATAACTCGAATTCTTTTTATCTGACACACCTAGGCTTTAAGGACATCTTAGCATAAACGTCAAGGTCTTAAGCAAATGTATTGTAATATTAGTTTTTAAAACCTAAAATCAGCTTCCAGTTTTGCATATCTATTTGTTCGGCCTTTTGGGTTCTCTAGGCAGTCTTGCCTGTATGTCTTTGCTAATTCCATTCTGTTCGCTGCATGTCTAACTTGATTGATTTGAATGCAGTGATGAGCCAAGATGCTAATCTCCTATATCTGTTGTTTTTAACTAAAGGAGCAAGTACAAGACCCAAGGAACGGTGAGTAGCTGTCTTGAGATTGAACACAGTTTCAACTGGAATGTGTTTCTGTCGCTTTTAGAGTGATACAGCTCTGGATAAGCAGATGCAACTATGGTTTATTTGGATGCTCAGGTATGTTCTTTCAGTGGAGATGTTACATGTGTTGCTTAAACTTGTAAGCCAAGAAATAATTATGTAAGCCACCAGAAGAAACTATGGCATCAGTGATTGCCGAGTGTTTGTTAATTTCTACCATTGTCAATTTGCAGTGGAAAATCTCAAGTCATCAAAGGAAGACGTATCGGAAAATATTGACACCAAGTGGCTTTCTTGGCTGGAATTGGAAACCATATGTTTTACTATGATCCAGCTTCAGCCCAATAACTTTCGTTTCAAAATCTCATTGAGAAATTTCTTATGCTACCCTGTGAACTTGGTTGTTCAGCAACCCCCATTTCACCTGCTTAGTGGCAACATAAGAAATCTTCTTACAAATTTTTTGATGGCGGTTAAGGTAAGCGTACATGAACATGGTTGTTTGGTATCTAATTTATGTATCCAAGTATTATTTTTCTGATTTTGACTTGGACTAGAACATTGTATTCCTTGGCTTACTTTTGTCAACTGGTTACATGTAGATTGGTGATATCTTAGGTGTTCATTTTGTTCTATAACGCAATATTCTGATTTTGCGTCCTAGTTATTGTCTGTTTCTGGTACCTGCAGGCAATTGTTATAGCAGGAGCTTCGTAGTTTGTCAATTAGCCTCAAGGATGTTGACAAAGAGGCTTTTATGGGGAAACAAGCACCTTTGGATATCCATTTGCGAGACGCTGTAATGAAGTTCCCATTTCCAAGTGTGGCTTGGCTGACTAATTTAAGAAGGCTCTATGTTGAAGACGGCTATGGAAATCTATGCTTGAGAAGATAGGTTTGTGTAAAACAGAGAGATTTACTAGATGTAGAATGGTTAACCCAGAGCATCGACAGGAATTGGAGTATGTTTGTTGTGGCACCTTTTCAGCGCAAGATGCTCAAGATTTACCCAACATTTCTTTTTGATGCAGAACAGAAAAGCATTTTCTTCCTCTACTTTAGCCTCTCGTAACCCAGGTCTGGATCACTCTTTCCATAGCCTCAAGTAAGGAGAGCAATACTGGCTCTTTCCTTTTTCACTTGTGGATTGGAAAGAGGGGATGGGATTTGAATTGATGTAAGAAATTTTGGTTGTGCTCGATATGCCATGGAAAGGTGACGAAATCCTTAGCACCATCCTACTTTGATCTATTATCCCGGGCGTCTTATCGCATGCATAGACCCGTTATGTTGATCCGAGTCAATCACGTATCAAGTAAGAGCAAGTATGATTGGTCTCTAGACAACCTTAAGTCAAACTAAAATCGGACAATTTTGCAAGCTCCACACATATCATGCTTCAGAAAACGTTAGATAGGGAGACGAAAGTATAGACATAAAACTCTTTATTGCTACTTCATGTCCATGGCTTTCGTGGAAGTTCAGCAAGCGAGATTTACCACGTACATATATGCGTAAACATGCACATTACCCATTCACACGTCACGGTTCGCAACAAAAACTTTTTCATTCGTTCTCTCAGAGTTCTTGCTTGGCGTCGCTCTTGATCTTCGGCGGCTCTTCCCCTGCTTCTCCTTCAATGCCGACCACCCTCGGACCCTTAATCTTCTCGGGGGCCAACTTGGCCATCGTCACCGTCAGCACGCCGTCCTCGAGCTTCGCCCTCACCGAGTCCAAGTCGACGTTCTCCGGCAGCCTGAACTGCCTCCAGAACCTGCCGTACGACCTCTCCACCCGGTGCCAGTGATCGCCTTCTCTTTCTTCCGCCTCTCTTTTCCTCTCGCCGCTCAATCGGAGCACCCGGTTCTCCTCCACCTCGATCTTGATCTCCTCCCTCTTCAGCCCAGGCACGTCCATCCTTATCACGTGCCCCTCCGGCGTCTCCTTCCAGTCCACCCTCGCCGGCGCCGGAACCTCGGCAGCGTCCCTCAAAAGGGGGTCCGCCCCGAAGGGGACCTGCTCCAGGACCCGGAACGGGTCGGCCCAGAAGGGATCGCTTAGGAAGCTGCCCATGAGTCCCGGCCGGGTGGTCGCTTCCATGAAGGGCAAGAGCGAGCCTTCCGAGCTCGACGCGACGGCGAAGAGCAGGGACAGTACCAGAAGCAACTTTGGCGAGCGGTTTGCCATTTCTACGCTTGCTCGGGCTTCAGTTCAGTCGAGCGAGTGTGTGATCTCTTTCGGGTTTGGCTTCAGATGAGCTTACTTAGCGAAGTGAACGGAGTGGGACGTGCTTAAATAGATGATGATTGGCGAAGACATTGTTCTTGAAGGTTCACTTAGGCGCTCGATGGGTGCCGAACGTTCGGGAGAGAGCACGAAAGAGTGACCACTAGCGATCGCGGATTGCGATGGAAGAACGATGTCTAGCTTTTTCATCGAGTGTTGCGTGTGCATAACGTCATTACAAATCCACGTGTACATGTTTTTTTTCCAGGTTGGTCTAGTACTGAAGATTGGAAGGATGGAGCTGAAGAGAGGGTGCAGGTGTCTTCCAGTTGCTTCCTCTCCTTCCACTTTAGTCTCGTTCTCCGGAGTCTTCGAGACTGGCGCGACCACGAGCGACGCGAATGTGGCCCCCGGTCATATGGGCCCAACGCTTAGATTCAGTCTAAATCCCCAAAAAGAGGCATGGGCCGGCCCAATAGGGCCCATGGGCTTGGCCCGACCCATTCCCAAGCAGGCCAGCACGGCCCCTCGATCCAACGGGCATTGCCCAATCATGAGCCCAGTCATGTCGGGTTGTGACGATGCTTGGATCGACAGGGCCCGTTGGCCAGTGCTACTACCGCCTTTCGTTCGCCTCCACAGGTCAGAGACCCTCATCTGGATCCCGACGTAAACGATCCTTCCTCTTGCAGCCATCAGGTGAGGGCAAGCAGCCCTCGCCAGTTGTCGCGGTCCGACAGTTTCCAATTCCATGAAGGGATTGGAAATGGAAATGAGCTCCGTAATTTCGAGAGGAACACGAGGGAGGCAATTCAACTGGATCGAGGGAGTAATGTCGGAGAGTTTGTGCTAAGAATTTACTAGTTAAAGAAATATGATGTGGAAGGCGTCCAAACGCAAGTCAACCATCTCTGTACAAATTGGCTGGAAGCTAATGCCACTCTATTGTTAATGGGCACGACAAGTCGATACCAATTCATATATTGAATCGAGATGCATGTCTTGCTCACAATGAGGAGATGTCCAGGCTGATAGGAAACATAAACCGACCGATTATAACAAGATATTTTACTATGCAAATCATATGAACGATCATGGAAAGGAAGGCTGGCGTGATAAACTAATTCAAGAGGCACTGTACAGTCCAATGATCGAGGGTAATTGACCCGGACCGTGAGACCAGTGGTAGCACGCCCCTCGTTAAAATCAAAGGATCATCTGTACTGTTTTCCCCTAAAGAAGAAAAAGCAAACCACGCTGTGATCATTAGTAAACCCAAAAAGAAAGGACCAAAAACGAAACCAAACGGTAAAAAACAGTCAAAATCCTCCGCGCCATGCGTCCACTCATTCCGGGACAAAGATCTTGGAACGTACGGTTCCACAGGAAGTTGGTCCTCTGTGTTCAGCGCGGTCATGGCAGGAAGAAGAAGAAGAACCATCATCACCATTATCATCACCGCCATCTAATCCAATCCAACCTTCGCTGTAATGGGCACTGCGGTTACGTCTCCTCTCGGGTCGCTAGGCCCTTTCTTGCCCGCGCTCGCGTCATCCAGGCAGCCGCACAACCTCAGCACCTCCTTCTCCCTCGCTCCTCCTCTAGGCACCGCGAGGAGGAGAAGCAGCTGCAGAATGCCGGGGCTCATCGCCGTCCGCTGCGGCGGCGATTCTGCGGCCTTAGCACCCGCAGCCACGAGCCCGAGCGACGGCGGCACACTGGAGGCGAGCGAGATAAAGGGCAAGTCCCGGAAGTGGCAATGGCAAGGGCAGTACTCCATCAGCTACTTTGTCTCCGACTCGGATCCCTCGGCTGCGCCTCCTGGTTCGAAGCCTCCCCTGCTTCTCGTCCACGGCTTCGGCGCCTCCGTTCCTCACTGGCGCAGGTTCTTTCTTTAATTCCCAATCCCGGCTTTCTTTCAAAAAGTTCGATTTTTATCTGCACTTTGGGATGAGGGCAATTGCAAATTCTAAGTCGCGATGATGGGGTGAGTTTCTGTGCGTTTGTGTCCGTGCAATTCCAATTTCGGGCTTTGGCGATTTCATTGCTTTCCAGTAACCATATTTTCCAGATGCTAGTCGGTTAGGGGGGGTTTCTTAAAGTCGGAGGATTGCGAGTCGACGGACCAGGAATGATATTCTATGGCATGCTCTGCAATTAGGCTCGGATCATGTTGTGCTCGACTGTCCCTTGAATTCTTTTGATCACTCAACGTTGATAGTTAGAAGAATTCCTCTTTAGTTTAACACGCCGCTTCATCGGAAATGGGTCCTTGACTTGCTCTTTGTTACTTTGAAGCGTGGGCGTGTGCACAATCTTAGGCACCGAGAGTTCATCATATGAGGAAGTAATCTGATTCTTATTTTTTTCATATGTTCTCCAAATATAAGCATCTTCCAGGAATATTAGCACACTGGCCCAAAATTACACTGTCTATGCCGTTGATCTTCTTGGATTTGGTGCTTCAGACAAGCCAGCCGGTTTTAGATATACAATGGAAACATGGGCTCAGGTACGAACGATGTTGTCTTGGCTTCAAATTCGGATGTGCTTCCTGTCCTTCTCGTTGAAGATAGTGGCTTGTTTCCAACAGCTGATACTGGATTTCTTGGAAGATGTTGTTAAAAGGCCAACTGTTCTCGTGGGAAATTCTGTTGGAAGTCTTGCTTGTGTAATTGCAGCCTCAGGTATGATTTATTGTTTAGCAGTGTAAAGTCAGCCTTCTTTCATTTGCAGAATCCACTGAACTTCATCAATAGGAAGGGATTATTTAAGTGGTAATCTGTTCATGATTCTTGAAGATTATGTTGCTTGTTTGTCCAACAGAATCAAGAAAGAACCTGGTCCGAGGGCTTGTCCTGTTGAACTGTGCTGGTGGCATGAACAACAAGGCCATTGTAGACGATTGGAGGATAAAACTACTCTTACCGCTGCTTTGGTTCATTGATTTTTTATTGAAGCAACGAGGAATTGCCTCTGCAATTTTTGAGCGTGTTAGAGAGAAGTAATATATCTTTTTGACTTCAGAAATCTGTTTCTTCCAAACCTCCATGTAATGCAAAAACACTCCGTTTCTTTTGGCCTATTCAGGGATAACCTGAGGAATATTCTACTGTCTGTTTATGGAAATAAGGAATCCGTGGACGACGAATTGGTTCAGGTAAATAAAAGTTCCCTATTGATCGAGTCATCTTTAACAGCCTGGAGATATTTGCTCAAAATGCTTTTCTTCACACTGGACTGCAGATAATTAAGGAACCAGCAGATGACGATGGGGCTCTGGATGCTTTTGTCTCCATTGTGACAGGGCCTCCTGGACCAAATCCAGTGCAATTGATGCCAAGCATCTCGTTGCCTGTTCTCGTTTTATGGGGCAACCAAGACCCCTTTACTCCAATTGACGGGCCTGTTGGTAAATACTTCTCCACTTTGCCTTCTAAACTTTCTAATGTTAGCCTCGTTCTTTTAGAAGGGGTAGGACATTGTCCTCATGATGACAGACCCGATCTAGTTCACGAAAAATTACTTCCATGGTTGGATTCCCTTCCTGCCTCGTGAGTGGTTGCTTCAATGGCTATCTCCCTCCACTTTACAGTTGATGATTGCACTTTTTGCACATAATAACTTCCGTCTATTTTAGATATTATTCTTCTATTCGGAAGATCACACAGAAAGAGCAATTGCTTTAGCTCCTCTCTGCGTTCTCGATCTTATCTTCCATGGTAACCTGAAGGAAGGAGAATTATCATATCTTTCTGGAAAAGAATATAGGTTTTCACTCTCTCTTAAACCTGGTAAGACTCGTAGATCATGACCAGTCAGCATTTTGTGAGCCGATTAATTTTCCTGTGGATTGTTGTAAATGTAAAACGTTTTTCCTTGTATGTTCTCAAGTTTACATTTTCACCGTAATTTTGGCAGAATGAATGGAAAATTTTTAGCTTGTGAAGATCTTTCGCTCTGTTTCATAGATGGCAATAGTATCTACCCGCCCGATATTAATCTGGTTCATCTTTTTTGAGCTGTACTCTTAATCCTAAAAGAGTGGTTGCTTTCTTATTTTGGATGAATATGATAGGCGTGTCAATTTGCATTGATGTGGAATCTTGGCTTTGTTTACTCCATGATGATGTTACACCCTATGAATTTTGCAATAGTTGCCGTGTTCCTTTTCGTTTTTCACATGCTGTTTAGTGCTATACATGATTACTTGAAGAACCAACTCTCTCGTTTTAGAGAATCTATTCTGCAATTCTTTTTGGGAAGTTGTGCTAAATCAATTGACTGCAAGGGAGGTTGTGGATTGCTTTATAGATAAGATTAGATGGAATTAGACACGAATGTCGCGTCCATCAATTATTCACTACTATGAGTTCCAACAATAAGTACTTTAAGCTGTACTGACCAATTCATGTCACCGCTAACATTGGTTTTATTGCAACGCCACTCACTCCTCTCTGAACTCTCCTGATTGATGGATGATCCATCAACAAACATACAAACACTGTCCTAGATATCTATATTGAGCATATCCCACTACTAGCCTGCTTAGTTATGAGTTCGAAGGCGGATTAGAAGACCATTGGCAGGGACCGGTGACGGATTGTAGATGATCTTCTCGTCCGGGATTGCCTTCTCTATTTTGAACCTCGTCACCAGATTGTGTATGAAAACGAGCAGCTCGAGTCTCGCATATTCCTTCCCCGGGCACATGCGAGGACCTCCTCCGAAGGGGACATAAGTGAATGGCGCAGGCCCATCCCCCTCGAATCTGGATGGATCGAACTTCTCCGGGTCGGGGAAGAACTTGGGGTTCTTGTGTGTTGAATATACTGTCCAAAATGTCTGCACATCATGATGGTGGTAAGAAAAACATCGTTAGCGAATGGAGTGTTTGTGGATTGTCATGTTTAAAATGGACCAAGGAAATATGACTATGTCAAAGTACACTCATCAAGCTACAAGAAAATGCAAACTCACTTAATGATAGTATAAACCTGGTAAAGGATATTCTAATATCATTTTCATTTCGTATGCATACTAGTGTATGGACTGAATTCAGATGGAACTCGACTCTGATTGAGTTATATGGCCAAAAAAGAAAAGATTCTGGAAAATTCGAGTTCGTCCGTTCGCTTCTCTTATTTGGTTTTTCTTTTGGGGTCCTATGTAGCTGAAATGATCAAATTGGCTCAATCTTTAGATTGGAACATACTAAAAGGCTCTGGAAATGGACCGTTGGTAAACTCTTTCTACGAACTGCATTTTCGAAAGCATTCAGATGGAGACGATGATTACCTTCCAACCCTTTGGAATTGTGTAGCCAGCGAAAGTGAAATCTGTAATGGCCTCTCTGAATGCGCCTTGAGCAGGTGGACAGAGCCTCAGGGACTCGCAGGCAACATTCCATGAGTACTTCATTTTCTGGATGTCGTCCCAGTTCAGGAGCTCATCCGGACCCTTGGACTTTGCTATCTCCATTTGCTCTGTTCAAAGAAGCAAAATTCAAATGGCTTGTCATTGTACTAATTTCGCCTGTACATAGAACCAAAGATTTTATCGCGTAACAAGCTCAACGTTGCGACACTTAGGAGTATGTAATGAGCTGAAAAGGAAAATCAAGAGTCCGCTCTATAAAAACAGAAGCGACAGGCGAACCTGTTAAGTATCGGAACAGCCGGGGTAGAAGGAACGTATTCCGGAATTCTTAGAACAGCCAGAAACTTTTCTTGAACATCCTTTGTTACTAGAGTCGATGCAATTGAAGTTTCACAATTTTAACATCCTTTTTGCAAAGTATAAGACCTCGACTTAATTGTGTGGATTTTTGTTAGGTTTGACTATAGAAAGGAAATCTTTGCACAAGCGTCAAAGTATATAATAGCGAACACTGTACAAACGTTTAGCTTAGTTTTACTGCTTTACTTATAGAATTTCGGATGGTTGTCATCTTATTTACGGTGATTGTGGATATATGTCTTTCCACTGCAGATGTCTAGTTAAAAGTTTTCCACTGCGTATGTCTAGTTAAAAGTTTCCTTGGATAATAAGATTCAGTATTCTCCTCAAATTGATCAAGAAAATCAAGGGTGAGTAGGTTACGTGAGAAGTTATAGTACCTTCATATACTCGTTGGTAAACATCAGGGAATTGAGCGAGAAAGTTCACCACGACAGTGATCGAAGTACTGGTCGTGTCATGACTCGCGATGAGCAATCCGATGATCTTGTTCGAGATCTCCATCTCGTAGAACACACTCCCATCGTCGTCCGCTTCGAGCAGCAGCCGTGACAACAAGTCCCTAGCATTGGCGTCTTTTCCCTCCGAGAGCTCCTTCTTGCGTTGTCGAATGATAGCCAAGAGCTCTTCCCTTATTTGTTTCCCTCCCTTGACCGCCTTGCTAAATGGCGTGCCAGGGAGATTAATTGGCACCGAAGTGAGCCCAGGGGCGATACGAGCAAACGGGTTGGCAAATTTTGAAACAATGTTCGGATCTTTGATGTTCATGAAAAGGCGACAAGCCAGAGCAAAAGTGTAGTTCTTGGCCGAAGGAAAGACCTCAACTTCCTCTCGTGGCGACCAATCCGTGTCCAAGTGATCCCTGGCCATCGAGTCCATGATCGGTATGTAATGCTGGAGAGCTTCTGGCTTTAGGAACTCCGGCAAGAAGCTGCGCATTTTCTTGGGGTCGTCCTTGTTGAACTTCTCCATGGTCTCTGGGAAGACTAAGACTTTCTTAATGGAGCTAGGCCACCAGGTGGTGATGTACTTGTTCTGGCCTGAGAACAAGAACTTGTTGCCCGAGGCCCCGCAGAAGACCGCCAGGTTCTCGCCGAGCAACGAAGTCCGGAAGACCTCCGGCGAGTACTTGGCGGTCCTGTCGGCTATGAACTTCTCCGGTTGGCCACCTTTCGCGGCGCCGACAAACTCCAGGGACTCGCCGATGACGGGCCATCCCGTTTTGCCTGGCGGGAGATTGGGCGGTGAAGGTTTCTTCCTGAAGACAAGGAAGAGAGCGCGGAGAGAGATGTAAAGAATGGCCAAGTAAAGCAGAGATTGAGCAAAGAGGTCCATGTGCCCGTGTGTGTTACTGGGCTTTGGTTAAGGCAATAAGATGACTATATGATCCTGGGGGGGATTTGTGAGAGGTTGGGGATGAGGAAGAAGCATCCTGTTTAGGGGTATATATACAGACGGGAGTGTTGATGGTTATCAATATTTTATTCACAGGACGCCTCTAATTTCTCGACCTTGGAACGGAAGAAACTAGGGAAATTTCCTAATTTTGAATGCAGCATTGTCCAACAGAGTTTTTCAAATAAGACTTGCGTATACTAATTAACGAGTCCATGATATCATGTGAATTGTCTATTATCTCGAGTTGTCGGTAGACAGTCTGCCTAGCGGTAACACCCAAGAATTTTTGGGAGTTCAATTTTGTAGAGTCCTCACCGTCCTATCTTGCTATTTCTGCAGCAGTCATCACCATCTTATTTACTTATCTATTCTGCACGGACTCGCTCTCTCCTGTCTACACTGGCGTATAGTGGATCCAGAGTTCGAGACACGTGCTTGATTTCCTTATATGTTACAAGTTATGGATGAAAATAAATAAGAATATTTTCACCGGAAATCCTAAAACTTATCATGAAAGTGCAATTGAATCCTAAAATTTATATTGAAAGTACAATCAAGTCCTAAAACTTGTGAAATTGGTGCAATCGAGTCATTCCATCAATTCCGTCTAACTGACTGAAGAAAAATGTTGCGGGCCTAGCCCAGTGCTGGCCAACCCCTATAGGCCGCCACTAGGTGAGGGTCGATGACCCTCACGCTCACCCAATATGAGAGAGGGCCGCTAGAGATCTTAATTAAGATTCCGATTAAATATTTAGGCAAGTGGACATGCATTTCAGTTAACATATTTTAGTGACAAATCTTAGTACCCCTTAGCATTGATCAATGGGTCATGTCTCCACTTTCCGAAGCTCAAAGCATGCATACCTACTAAAATATTGTGAGGTAGGTGTCCCCGGAGAATTTACTATCTGTACTGAACTAAATTTTTATATTCAAATCCAGTGAGACTCGGAGAAATTGTTACATGAGTGCAGTACATGTATTAGACCCGAACCATTGAAAAATGATGGGTCCCTCGAGGATTCTAAGTTGGTCCAACCAAACCCGATGGTCCAAATACTACACTATCTAAGAAGACAGGTGGTCTCCACAGAGGCAGGTCAAAGTTGAAGACATAAATCTCATGAGACGAATGCTTCCTTGTCCCCATATCGTAAAGTCTCCTTAGCCATCGCTCGTGGCTACTTTCCCTTTCATTCAGCTTGAACCTTCAACCCTACTCTCTCTCTCTCTCTCTCTAGATTATCATCCACATGTTAGCAGCAAAATTCTGGAACCTGTGTTCAATGAAGTCAGTCATGGTTAAGAAACTTCTGATAAATTCCTAGAAGCGTTACAGGGTAATCATTTATGCTGCGTATTTCGTCCTATTGGACGACCGCCACTAGAATCAATTCCTAGAGTTCATACTAACGGACATCGCTGCCACTAGAATCAGACACCAATTCATCTAGCCGACCAAGAAGGAGAGTTGATCCATCGAGCTTTCTAAACACATATTTAGAGAGATCCACTTCCTGAGATGGTGACTTCGATGCGGTTTCAGAAGTAACGCACTCTACTTTGTGAACCCTCATTCCCACAAATTAGCATGCGTCCTTCGACGTCGATTCAAGCATTGAATATATAAGTTCAATGTAGCTATATGTATTGAACCACCTTCCGATCGATGCTCCACTTCATCATCAAAGTTCTCTCTTGCTCGCGTGCAATACACACGCACTATAGTTCCAGAAAACTATTGGAGCAGCGATCTTTGATGAGGTATCAAGAGCCAGTTCCAGTCATGTCAATCGGTTGCTTGCTCTTGCGCATCTCTTTCTTTTTTTTGTCTTTTCCATGTATCCTAGCAAAGCCCTAGTTGACAACTCATGCAATACACAGTTTCACGCCACTGTTATTTATTACTTTGCACGTAATATCGAGTGTGAACGATCCCAGCTCTGATCATGAACCATCAACGCCGGTCCATCACCTTTGCATCTAGAACGAGGAGAAATGGTCGAGAGGAAGTTCTATTGAAAAACGTACAGGAAGTTACTCTTCAGTGTGAACCAGCCATCTAGTAACACATCAGGGTACAGAAACTTCTGTCATCAACTCCTCCAAGTCTTGTAGAGTGAACACATCAGGCCACTGTTATTTATTGCTTTGCACGTAATATCGAGTGTCAACGATCCCAGATCTGATCATGAACCATCAACGCCGGTCCATCACCTTTGCATATAGAACGAGGAGAAATGGTCGAGAGGAAGTTCTCTTGAAAAACGTCCAGGAAGTTACTCTTCAGTGTGGACCAGACATCTAGTAACACATCAGGGTACAGAAACTTCTGTCATTGACTCCTCCAAGTCTTGTAGAGTGAGCGCACATGCTCCATTTTTCAACCTAGCGAAAGGTTGTGATACATCAGTCAAATATGGCAATCTCTTCTAGGTTATTGATTTTAATTACAAAAAAAATTGCAAAAACCTCAGAGGTGACCCGGACAATTTGGAGCGGAGGGGATTTCCAAATCAAAGACTAGAGGTCATTCGACCGGATCCAACGTATCGTGTGCAAATTGCTAGCAATCAAGGCCGTTTGCTTAAGCCAACGACTTGGATTTAATCAATTCATGAGACTTGTAAGATATTTCATGGATTTCTAGTTAGTTGGGTCTCTGCAATTGGTGCCCCTCTATTATAAGAGTAATTACACAATTTATCGGACAATTGCCGCAAACTTACGTTAAGCATGCTCTCGCATCTTCTAAACATTTGATCAATGCCTATTGGGACGGGTGTCCACTTACTTTTCCTTAATTACTAGAATGTCATGAAGGAAGAAGGCTAGCAAGATGGTCAAAATATTCGAATGGTGTATTACTGTGGCAATCTCTCCATCATGGCGATAATTGAGCCGCACTATATATCTTCATGTTTTTTCGAAAGCCAACTCCCTATTTCACATTTACCATCTTAATGGACCATATTTTGTTTTGACGATATAGAATAGATTTAAAGCAATTAATTTTGTTGCTATTGGTTTAATCAAATGATTTTAAAGGTATTGAAATATTCCACGTCGCTTGACAATGTGTTTTGTATGCTCTTCATATATATGTAGTCTTCCTCCACTTGTTAGCTTAAAACTTTTGAGTTTATGTCATTTCCACATGTGCATCCACCCCTATTGGTCAAATTTCACTATACATGTGGTTTTTCTCCTTCACCTATTAACTTGAACTTTTCGGTTGAACTTTCCAACACAAGGATTTATATGTGAATGATTTTAAAACCTTAATGAGTAATGTCACGTAGTCTAAAATAGGCTCGTCATATTGAAATTTCAAGTCTGGTGACATCTTGTAAGTGTGTTTTTCAACAAATGAATGATATCCAACACCAATCTAGCAATCTACCATATGGTATACTAGTTTTCTGAACTATCCTTATACATGGAAACGTGCAAATGGTATGGCGTTTCGCTTTGACCGGGTAAGATCAACAGATGGAAAGGTTCGGTAGGCTCACCAAAGCCTGGCCAAGCAACTCGTGTTGTAGAACCATGCCGGCTCGTTTTTGTCTATCTAGACCCAGTGGTCGATAATTCTTTAAGCATGAGCGAACCTGGACAAGGATCTTTAAGCCCGGTACTAAAGTCTGACCCGCTCATTGACCGTATCTTACCTACGTCATCTATCAGGGATGATGCGTCGGTAGCCGATGCATCCCTGTGCGAACTGCTAGGTGAGATGGCTAGCCTCAGGCGATCTCCTATCTAAGGTCGCGTGAGGCCAGCGACATCATATTTTGGCAATGAGAGAGAGAGGTGGCCTGCAGCACTGGTGGACTTGACGGCTAGAGGCACGTCGGTGGTGAGTGGCGCCGGACAATGATGGGGTGGCAAGCCGCGGTGCAATTGATCCGACGGGGAAGAGAAAAGGACAAAAAAAAGTGAGAAAACGAAGACAGAAAAGAGGACACAACATATGTCTCAGTCACCGAAATATACTGACGAGTTCTCCCACGACGATTGTAAACCAACGACCCTAATTTACTCTCCAATCCCGATTCCACGTAAACAAGTGTGCTGTGACTGTGATGTTACGTTGCGCGGGCCGAAGTTGAATGGCCGGGTTTGAGTAAGATGCGACGATGAATGAAAATGACATAGCAGATCAAAAAACGACAAGGACGAGTCCTTAGCCACCTCTGGAGTCTCCGACGGCGTTCTGGTTCAATGTTTTGGATAACGTCATGCTGTCGGACCAGCTTTCATATTCTAATGCCATTTCAGGAAATATGATTCATTTTCTCCAATGCCCCTACTGATTAAGGGGCAAACGATTCTCGATTGCGTGTTTAGTCAAATAATATTTGGACAATCAAGAAATCACTTGAATAACTGTGAATTTGTACCGCAAACCACGGTCAAGTCAATGATTTTTGGTCAAATATCTGGAAAATCTAAAAATAGCATTTGGCTGTCTGTAAAACTTCTACTGCAGACTTATGCTCCGCTCTTAGATTCCGGCGGCCAACCATATTTGTTTTTCTTTTTTTGTGTTTAGCGTCAATATAGTCAAAAATAAGGCAAACATACTCCCAAATTCAAACTGACTCTTCTTCGTCCTAACAAGACAAAAATAGCATTCAACTAAATCTTCTTTGTCCTAATAAGACATTAGGCTCCAATGCCCTTTGAAGAACAATAGGGAGAAAAAACTAAAAAGCACGAGCAAAGAATGAATGGCCTACCTACTCCAAGAATAAGCCACCACACAAGGGACGGGAAAATTACCAAAAAAGTCCTAAACTTTTTGTAATTTTTTCAATTCAATCTTAAACTTTTTTTTTTGTCAATTCAATCCTAAACCTTTTGCAAATCAGCCGATTCAGTCCTTTTGGCCGGTCGGCGCTGACGTACATGAATAGAGAGAATATCATGAACTGGCACAGTAAGGATAAGGGAAAAAAGCGACAAAAAAACATCCAATTATATTTATTGTGGCACATTTACCTTGAATTTTTTTTTTACATTAAAAACTTCAAATTATACCCACCACGACACATTTATCCTAATTATTTCTAGTGACTTAAAAAACGTCAAACATATACATATATGACATATTTACCCTCAGTCAAAGTTTCAAAAGAAAGATAAGCTATGACCATAATCAGAAGATTTCGTATCTCATCTTATCCTATCTTAGCCAATATTATATCCCGGTGACCAAATAGAACCTAACTTGACCAAAATAAAAGCCTACAATGCCCTCCATACTTTGGAAGAGGATATTAGAATTGATTTACAAAGTTTAAATATATTAAATAAATTGAGTAGATTATGCACTGTAACAATTTATTGCATTACGTAATAAACATTTTTTTTGTAAATGATTGGGATTACCCTCCGATAAAATTATTTTTATATTCTTTCTTCATTTCCAAATAAGGGATGTGTTTGATGGACCAAAATAATTAGTAAGCTCGCTTAGGTAACATTAGTGTGCATATTTATAATCCGTGCAGATTGGAATCATGTTATGTGTGACTTATAGGTTTCATATTGACCAAGACGACATTAATTCCTTTCAATTTGTTTCATGTATGGGCACGTGTGTTCATTCATTTAGGACATTAAATTGGACTTTTTGATAAATTGTACGTCTTAGCCGTTGACTAGTCGCCTCACTTGCCGTCTCGGCGTCATCCCTCCATTAATATATATGGACTTTTTTATGTGTGGAGGTTAAAAAGTGTGTTTTGCATGGTCATGGTGGGGTGGAGGTGGTTGCCACCTGGCCAGATGTTACGTACATTATATAATTATTAATTGATAAAAATGAGCCGGATGTTACGCACATTATATAATTGATAAAAATGAGCCGGCTAGCATTCCTGCGGTCCGTATTGGCCGTGCTTATTAAAATATCCGAAAAATAAAAAAGTCCTTGCAAACCCGTATTCTACGGCGTCTAATATCTTTCAAAGTACATTGTGCAACGTCTTATGTATGTTAATTTATGTGAATTTGTATGGCAATATGATCAAAATGTACTTTTTATTGTATACCATATGTAAATTAGTTAATTGCAACACGATACCCATTATTAAAAAATACTTGTGGTAATTAGATGAGAGTGGAGCATTATACAATACGATGGAGCATCAATATTTAGTACTTATTACGATGTCAAAATGGACAGTAGATTTTTAAAGTACACTTTTGAAAGTTTTTTTTTCGCATGCCAACGTTATAAGATTGGCAATACTTAAAAATTGCAAATCTCTTAGTTATTATGGTGATGATATTAATGTAATTCTCATCAGTTGTAATGCAAGCTTAGGAGGTATTTTCATTTTGAGATGCGTACGGACTTCCTATCCCTTTATGCTAATGTTATCAATAGGAAGAATCTTCAGCAAGTTGTTTATGAGATACTTTATCCGTTCGCGTCCCCGTTTGATGAGGTTTGAGATGGTGGCCACGTTTGCAGTAGCGTGATAAGAACATCGACAGATTTATATTTGTTGGAAATTAAATTACCAGCGAACGAATGGGCGCATGAGCGAGATACGAACCTTACAGTTGTTTCTAAACGCCACCATTTAGACGTTATCTGAGTTCCTTTCATACAAACCCCGACGATAGGTCTGTTTTGAATAATTTATTCAGCTAAAACCATCATAATATATCTAGTCAATATTGGCTGCCAGATACGCGATCTAAAAATCATGCACTTTTATGTTAAGTTGAGATTTGACTAAACTTTATGAACCGATCAAGTTGAGTTTGAGTTTGTTGAAAACTAATTCCGGTTGAGGTCGAGCCTGAAACGTTAACTTCGACCTCAGTGTCGAGCCGAGCTTAGGTATTGAAATGATTTTGATTCCACGCTTCTTGATTATCTACAGTTAATTAAATGGGTGAAACCGTCCAATTATCTACCATCATCTCTAATTAATTAATTAATCTCCAGGGCCCACCTCCAAGCCCACGGCGGCCTCTGCACGATGTCGTTGTAATTCGGTAAAGCTTTCACGTAAGTCCTTTTCGGATTGGAGTTGGCCAGACATCTTTTACAATCCTAGTTTGGAGCTAGCTAAGTGCGAGTTGAATTTAGTGCTTTGTCACTTGGCCTGTTTTTTTGTGCGGATGTTCTTCGCTAATTATGTCGAACTAACGTCGTACAAAATACACATGATTAGATAAAACCGTTGTTTTATTTTTCATGAACACTCAGTAACTTCTATGAAATATACCCTCTCCTCTTTAGGGTTCTCTCCTCTCCCTCTTATCTTCACATAGCTTTCTTCTTCAAAATCCATGGAGGGGAGGGTTTGAGTTAGATCTCTCCCTCCCTTCCCTTTTTCCCTTTTCTTAGCCTGATTTGGTTTTCTGTTTTCTTTTTCTGTTTTCTTTTTTTGCCAATTCAGTCCTAAACCTTTTGCAAATTAGCCGATTCAGTCCTTTTGACCGGTCGGCGCTGACGTGGCCGCCGGCCGGCGTCCACGGCGCCGGCCGATGTCCACGTGGCAATATTTTTAATATTTTTTATTATTTTCGATTTTTTTTCTTTTTTATTTTTTTTTCTTTTCCTTCTCCCTCCTGGCCTGTCCGGCCAAGGGGGAGGTTCGCCGGCGAGGGCCCAGCTCCAGTGAGCTGGGCCCTCGCCAGCTCGCCCAGCTCTGGCAAGGCGGAGCCGGAGCTGGGCGAGCTTGCCCAACTCCGACAAGGCGAAGCTCGCCTTGACTGGGCGAGCTCTGCCTCGCCAGATCTAGGCGAGGGCGGAGCTCGCCCAGCCATGGCGAGGCTCGCCCAGCCATGGCGAGGCTCGCCCAGCGGCGGCGAGGGCCCAGCTCGCCATGGCTGGGCGAGCTCCGCCCTCGCCCAGATCTAGCGAGGTAGAGCTCGCCCAGCCAAGGCGAGCTCTGCCTCATCGGAGCTGGGCGAGCTAGCCCAGCAGTGGCGAGGGCCCAGCTCGCCGAAGCTGGGCCCTCGTCGGCGAACCTCCCCCCTGGCCGGACAGGCCAGGGGAGAGAAGGAAAAGAAAAAAAAATCTAAAATATTGTCACGTGGACATCGGCCGACGCCGTGGACGCCGGCCGGCCAAAAGGACTGAATCGACTGATTTGCAAAAGGTTTAGGACTGAATTGGCAAAATAAAAAGGTTTAGGACTGAATTGAAAAAATTGCAAAAGGTTTAGGACTTTTTTGGTAATTTTCCCCACAAGGGACAGTCAGCAGAAATGTGAGGAAACCGTTCCCTGGAACGATCGTGAGTTCAGCTAACAAAGCATTGCCGACTGTTGAGAAATACACGGATTAGCTAAAAAGAATACTTCATTTCGAAACACAAATAGTTACCGATTGGTTATCCGAATAATAACCATTAGTGGTGTTTTCTTTTTAAATGTAACAGTAAGTCTTGTATATATAGGTCCTCTATAAAATGTTATGTCTTGTATATATAGGTCCTCTATAAAATGTTATCCATATATTAAGTACTTTGAAACACAAACTTATATTACAAGCCCCATCTGTTGAACTTTATGTGTTCCACTCTGTCCCCTAGCGTGTAAATTATTTTTCACTGAATTCTCTAGACTTTGTTCTAATTTGAAATTATCCAATGACAAAGAACACATAACTTGATAAACTTCATCACTCTCTCATCTCAGCCAGCTATCGATGTATTTTTCAATAGAGTGGAGGGGAACACAACTCAAGTCCGGCGGTCCATCAAAATGGTGACAATACCTCGTACGCATTAAAAGTAGCACCCCCGAAGCACTGTGCATAGTCATTCATGGAGACATGTTCCGTAGGCGGGCACCTCAGATTCATATCCTAGATTCTAATATGATCAGATCTATACTTAGGATGCATTTGTTTCACAGAAAACATACCGTTTCTAGAAAATATTTTCCGGGAAATCATTTTATTTCATTTTTCGATATTTAGCTAAAACCTAAAAAAGACTTAGAAAACATTTTTAGTTATTTGGAAAGGAAAATCCGATGGTAAAAACTATCAAAAAATTTTGTATTTATAAAATTATTTCAAATCATTTTTATTAAGAAAGAAAATACATGAATTTTTCCTTCTTAGAAAGAAACAGAAACAGAAACAGAAAATAAAATAAAATAAAAAAATATTAACAAATTCAAGATGAGCTATTCCGGAAAGTGTTTTTAAGGGAATTCACTTTGCTAAAAGTAAACATGATATTTGTGTTGATCGGAAAGTATTTTCCGTTGACCAAATCATTTTCAGATAACCAAACGGATGAAAGTCCAGAAAACGCTTTTCAGGAAAACACTTTCACCAAAACAAACACACCCTTAGGCTCCGTTCGTTTCACAAAAAATGTCGCGTTGCTGAAAAATGTTTTCCCGAAAGTCATTTTCCCGGAAAATGACACAATTTTCCGATGTTCTACTTAAATCTTAAAAAGTCTCGGAAAATATTTTTCGTTGTTCGGTATGAAAAAATTTTTCCTCCTTGCAATACTTTAAATAGTTTTTATTTATTAAAAATATTTTTAATTTTCCTTTTTTTCTTTTTTTTCCTTCTTCTTCTCCGGCAGGTCGCCAGCCACGACGACTACCGGTGACCAGCCACAGGAGAGCTTGAGCCTCACCACAGGCCGGCGAGGCTCGAGCTCGCCAGATTCCAGCGAGTACAAGCCTAGCCGGCCTGTGGCGAGGCTAAGCTCGCTCGAGATCACCAGAGCCTCGACGACATCTGGCAACCTCGCCCAAGGCTCGCCTCACCCCAGCTCACTAGATCTGGCGAGACCCGAGCTTGCCCAACCAGCCTTGGGCGAGCTCGACTGCGTCGGATCAAGCGAGCCGGAGCCTTGCCACAAGCTGGTGAGGCTTGACCTCGTTAGAATCTAGCGAGGTCGAGCCTCGCCGGCCTGTGGTAAGGCTCAAGTTAGCCGACTGTCGCCATGACCGGCGACTAGCTGAGAACAAAGAAGAAAAAAAAATAGTGAAAATAAGTGGTGAAAGAAGGCTTCCGAGAAAATATTTTCCTCTTTTGAAAAAGAGGAAATCATTTTCCTCAAAAGTGAAGGAGTTTTGTCTGTAGGAAGGAAAATGTTTTTCATGGGAAGTTATTTTTCGTGAAACGAACATCGGAAAATCCGGAAAACGTTTTTCCGGAAGTTATTTTCCATGAAACAAACAAAGCCTAAGGTGCAACGGAATTTACTACATCAAAACCAACAAAATATTCCCCTGGCCCATGGGTTCTCTTCAACTAAAGGCAGTTCCGACATTAGTTGAAAATCACTGGATACCATAAAGCTAGAGTTGCCAATGGAAAGAATATATGACAAATGATTTCGTGTGTGCAACACTAACACACGATAGAAAGGGGAATCTAACCACAATCATCCTTGTATAAAGGCCCAGGAAGAAAGTCGTACTTAAATGGCCAAAGAGAACTGTGTGGCTCTGCACCTTTGCCTGCTTGACGAGTCCATGAGGTTTTCTGCAATTCCTTGAGAAATCTCTAACCTTCTTTCTTCACTAGCTGGTTCAAATTTCCATGGATGCAATGGAGTTTCTAAGAACCTCCATGACGGGAATAGAGTACAGAACGATATAGAGCAGACACATGGAGGAAGCAAATGAGGACTATAATCACATCATCCAAGTAGCCGATTATGGGATTTATTGCTGAGCAAACCACAGGACAGCATGTTAGTTTCCAAGACTCTCTAAACCATATGAAGAAAGCTCAAATAGCCAGGAGCAAGATACCTTCCGGAATGAAGTCTACAGGGCTGAGTACGTAGATTACACTTAAAACCATCTGTAAAAGTAAAACAAGATGAGATTTCATCTGCAGGTAGAGCAGAAAAGCAAAGAGAATAATCCTCTGAACATGATTAAGGCATGCCCGAAACTTTCCCCCAGCCAAGTGATTATGGAAGCACATGTTTTAATTTAATGACCTGTCCGCTTTTAAGTTTCCATCACTTTGATACTTCTATTAACTACTTAAACATCAGATGTAATTAATATTACAACTCTAGAGCACTGGATACTGGTGTCTTGAATCCCCACCACCCAACTATGCGCACACCCCCCCCCCCCCACCCCCAACCTTGTTTTCTGAAATGCACCCGCACACAGAAGAAGATCGTCCGACATATAAAATGGAAGCAATTTCAAGTTACCACATGACAGGCAAACAAACAAAAGGAAGCATCACGTAGCCCCACTTAACTTTTCCCAGTTTCCTGACACCTCCTCTCCACATAGGAGAAGAATAGAAGACACAGTTGCATACAGCATAATCTATGTAAGCTACTTGACCATCTAATGACTGGATTTTCCTGATAACCTCCCAACCCTCCTCTTTTCTCACGTTATTGATTTTCTGTTTACGTAGTGCTACCCCTAATTCTTTCATCCTCTCCCTCCCTCCCCCCCCACCCCACACCGCCCCCCCCCCCCCCCTTCCCCCCCACACAAAAAAAAAACTCAATAAGCTTTAATTTCAATGGAAGTCCCAGCCGATTTGCTCCTGAGCTTCCAACCACATATGGACAACGATTCGTGTGTTTGAACAACACAAGTATTTACTGACGCAACACATACAATATTTTGACAAAATCAACAAAAATATAACATAATGAAATATCCCAAAAGATCCATCACTCTCATCACAAATATCCACAAAATATTACTAAAAGTTTGGACTTTCAATCAGATAAAGCATGGTTGCCCCTCGGATATATTGTCAAGAAGCAAATTGGGTACTTGCTATGACCTCTGAGGATCTCTAGAGACAATGTGAGCTTAAGATAACCGATGCATCCCTTAAAAACCAAAAGGAAAAAATTCTTCTGATTTCAAAGAATACACCATGGAATAGTTTGGAGTGATGGGAAGCAATCTTAGTCTTGAGTCTTCAGCCTCATCTTGCTGCTTCCTTCCATATACAGCAGGATTGAGCTGAGGCTACTTGCCTATTTCTGGGTGGTTAGCTTTATTTTGGGTTGGTGAAAGGGTGGTTGCTCATGTTCCTAGCTCTAACAGCTCTAGCAACAGGCGCTTGCATTTTAAATGTGCTTCAACTTTGGCTTTTACGGTTAAACGTATGAGAATCATTGAGTACTAATACAATATACCAAACTATTAGCTCAAGCACAGACTTCTTCATAGAATTTTCATTCTAATTGAAGAGACTTGATCTGAAATACCAGAGAAGACTCCGTATGCCCCGTGACAGGCTCAAAAAAGATTTCCAATCAGTTTAAATAAAACATGTCCATATATGATTGTGTACGTACAGATTCTATAGAATTCAGTTTAAGACTCTGCAAAGGAGAGATATTTTAATAAAACACATGAGAGTAACAGCGAGCAAGGAATGCCAGCTTTCCAGGTTAAAAACTCAATAAAAATTTCCCAGCATATATGGACTTTTGTTATGTGAAGAAAATTTCAGCAGACAATAGAAATATTGCAAATGAAATTGGATTCTTCACTTACTGAAATATAGACGCGTGCCCTGATTATGAAAGGAAGAGATCTTTCAGGATCCATCAGTTCTCGTGCCAGCCTTCTCAAGAAGAAAGGAAGGTCTTGCATCCTCTATGGGGAAACAAAAAGAACATACTCCAATGTAAATGTCCATAACCGTAAGGACTGAATGTATTCAACTACGAAAGTCAGCAAGCAATGAACAATTAAGGCCACAAGCAGGTAACATAATTTTTTATTATGGACATCATGATATTAAATGATAGATTATGTTGAACATAAATGGAAAGAAAAAGTAAACAACTGAAAGGTTAATTTAATACGCCGACCAATCTCGAGTTAATGTATTCATTTGCTAACTCATACCCATGATCATGCACCCCGAGTACCTGTGCCTTCTAACATCCAATTCAGTAAATGTCGTTTGGTTTCTTTCTTCTTCCGTGTCCTCCTCATGGCACATGCAAGTATGCCGTTCTAAGGGAACACCAACAATTATAGTGTTCCCAAGTTACAAAAATACGTCATCCAAAAAAAGACAAGCCTTATAGATTCAAAGACTGGAAATTGAATATGGGACAGGAATGAGAATGTGGGATAAGTTGGTCCCTTATCCTCCCCATAATGATTGGTTCTTTAAGAGAACACATAAGATCATACCATACAGATAGCTGATAAAACGATAACCGTGCCAAATTTAGGTCTGGAGAAGCACCAGTAGTAAAATTGTGAGGAGTAATAATATGCATATGGGGTTGTAACAAACACACATCCCGATCAACCCTTAATTCCTTCAATTCAACACTATGAACCATACATCAGAAGAGGAAAGTGAAAACAATCCTCCTCCAGACTCGCCGACATCATTACAAAGGAAACGAGATGCCGCAGGCATGTAGGCACTCAACATTCCACAATTTTCTGCACAAGAGGCCACACTTTAGCAAGGTATGTGGACGAACATTGTCTAGTTTCTCTCCTGCTAACAAACTTCCAAGTTTCGTTCATTGTACCGGACCACCTGACCTGAAACTTCCTAATAGGGCGCAAACACTCCATAATCGTTACACCGAACGGGGCTCGAGAAATGACGAAGCCATTCTAACTCCTCGAAATCGAGCGACCGATCGAATGCAGGTGTAGCACCGGAACGGCGCGTAGGCAGATACAATTACCTGGATCAGACCATCGCTCCTGCCGCCGAAAGTACGGTTGTACGTTTCGACCTTGCGCAGAATCTCGGAAGTGGCGGGTTCATGACGCAGCTGCAACGAAGCCTCGGCGGGAACCAACAGAGTGATGAGGCGGCGGCACAAGGGGCACTTGCAGGGCTGAAGCGCGGAGCTATGGTGCCACACGAGCATGATGCAGTCTCCTGACACCACCGGAAAGCAACCGAACCACACGTCATCCCCGTGAAGGAAATCGTTACCCTAAACCCCACCACATTCACAAGCGCACACGAAGCCAGGATCCGAGAAATCGAAAGAGGCGGGGGGAGGGGGAGGGGGCCAGCACGAGAACCGGCAAAATCGACCGGCAGGAAGCCGAGCTCGGCACCGCGAAGCAACCGAATCCGCAGACTGAAAAAAAAACCCTCAGGCGCCCGAGCGCATCGCGATCGGACGAGGGGGAAGGGGACGAACCGCAGAACCAGTGGGAGCAATTGGCCTGGCAAGGGACGCGGAAGACGCCGTGGCAGACGGAGCAGAAGTCGTTCTCGGGAGGTCCCTCCATTTCACGTCATGAGCCCCACCCTTCCGCCGCCGCCGCCGCCGCCGCCGCCGCCGTCGATCGGATCGCAATCGCCTTCTCCGGTCCGACGTCGGCCTGTGGTGATCGCAATCGCTCGAACGATGATCGAAGGAACGAAGGAAGGAAGACGAGACGATCGAATCTCTAGAGAAACAGCGAAAGTGTTGGGGTTACGTCGGCTAAGACCTTTCCCGATCAAAGGCAAACCGGGAACACCCTGCGCCCGCGGCGGTTACCGACCTACGTGGTTCTCATTTTTTTTTTCCTTTCGAAACATTTTTCTAAATACAATACCTTCTACCGTTTTTGAAATAATTAATTAATAAAAAATATATATTTATTATCGACGACATTTTCCTACAAAAAAAAGCTTGTGATAAGGCTCGTCGACTTCGAGCTTTCATATTAAGCAATCGTGCTTGAGTTGAACATTTCCTGATGAATGTGCAATGGAACGCTCGTGCGATGCTCGAACGAGTTAGCAATGTTGATAATCCCTCGGCCTCTTTTGCATGTTAAAGGGGGGATGCGCGAAACGAGATCCGAGTCTTCGACCTCTTACAAGCAACTAGTTGTATCAAGTAAGAGAAAGCAGTTCCTGTATTGGCGACATCACTGGCAGTCTGGCACGATGTAATAAGACAACAAAAATCGCTGTGTGATATTAATCTGAATCGGCTTTACATTTGAGCTTTCATAAAACTCGCATTCATGGTTTGTTGAAAATGATCAATCAACGAAAAATAATTTACGGTTAAAGACAGTAAGAAAAATGAAGTCTCTAACTTAGGGAAAACGTTTTTCTAGAAAAATGATTTTTCAAGAAGCATTTCTAATCATTTCTTTTATTATGAAATTTTCTCCAAAACAGACAAACCCTAATGTTGTTTTCTTTCATTTGTTTTTGTGGCCTTTTTTGCACTCGTTCAGTAATTACTTCTAACTTATTTGTGATCTCCAATCACTTATATCTCCGAATGCAATCTTGGATTAAGATTATTTATTATGAAAAAAATTTATAGTTATACAATCGACGAATTCTACTTTATTAAGTGATAGATCTAACGTCTAGTTAGATTTTTTTTACGTAATTGTCATTATTGCATACCCTTTTTTCTGGCCGCAGAGATATTCCTTACTTCATGACATGAATATGTTTTGCTTAATACAAACTAGAACTAACTTGCGCCACGCACGCCACATGTTTGGTACATGAATTTGAGTAGTATTTCTTAGTGAGTTTTTTTTTTATCTGAAAAGTAGTGGGTACTTTTTTTATGATGATTTTACGATTTTAGCCTTTGTAAGCTTTTTTTTTTAACGAGAAAAGTAAATTAAAGTGCAGAACAAAAAATGAGATATTTCGTTTTAAAGACAGAAAATGGTGCGAGGGTCGCACGGAAAGTGAAAAAGCTAGACGTACCTACTTCGCTTTCACCTTAGATTCAGAAGATAACAAAAGGGCAAGCATGTAAATGACTTCTGGGTACGTCGCCAGACACGGAATAGGATAAATCAGATCCGGCCGCCGGGCTCTAAGGGCCTGTTTGGCAACTTGCTAAATAGCGGTTAATTTTATTCTTTTATTCTCAGAATCAGTTTGGGAACAGAAATCCGTTTGTTAAATTTTATGTACCCAGAATCAGTTTTGGAACGGAATCAAAAATAAAAAAAAAAGTAGCTTCTTGATTCTGAAACAATTTTTTCAGAACTGATTCGTCTTGGTTTTTTTCTTTTGTTGTTGTTGTTGTTGTTGTTCGGGCCCGCCACCCGCCAACCGCCGGCCACCACCGCCAACGACCGGCCACAAGCCAGGGCCGGTGAGGGCGTCGCGGCCCTCGCTAATGGCCGGCGAGGGTCCCCCTCGCCGCCTGGGCAAGTGCGACTCGTGGCCTCGCCTAGCCAAGGCGAGGCCGACCTCGCCGGCCCTAGCCTATGGCCGGTCACCGACGCCGGTGGCCGGCCATGGCCAAGTAAGGAAGGGGAAAGAAAGAAAAAAAAAAGAGAAATAAATATTAAAATATTAAAAATATTATTAATAAAAAGAAATTTTGTGTAGTTACCAAACGCATTTATATTCTTTTTCTATTCTAAGAACAAAAATTTTGGACAGTCACCAAACGTCTTCAAATGCTTAGAAATTATTTCTGGGTACAAAATAAAAAAGAATCATTTTTGTCCAGAATCAAATTCTGGCCATAAAATGATTGTCATGCACAGTCTAAGTTTCTTATCCCGGCTGCCACAACGGGGCCTCTTAGAGGAAGATCATGGCATTTTGCCCAAAGTCTCATTAGCCATTTTCCTTTGGGGCCCGAACATTAGACATTGTAGGGGGCGTGTGTTCTTAGTGGATTCTTGGCAGGCCGAAATGCATTTTTTCTTTGGGCTTTTTTCCCTGACTGAAGGAAGGGCCTGTTTCAATTACAACATTCGGGTCAGTTCAAGAAAGCCAACGGCATGCGTTGGATCCATGTGGCTCCACCACATGACATCACGTAAATTCAACAACGTCTCCCCCATCAATAGACATGCGGCCCTGCTCGTAAAAGGATTGAGGCGTGGGGGCCAGAGAATATCAAGTTCGGGGTTCGATCTCCGTGAACACTCGGTGTCGTGTCGATTGTATCATGCCGAAGTAACGGGGTATCACATGAATCCGAACGATCCGAACGTCAAACCAGCACGTGTATCTGAACACCAATCCCAGATTCTTCTTACGAATTCTTCCAATCGAGAAACGATTTTTCCCGGTTTACTTCTCGCTTTGCTTTCCCATCTCCCCTGCCTCGCCGAACCTCGGGACCGTCTCTCTAAGATCCCAGGACTTATCTTGAATCCCCCGGACGTATTCGAGAAAGAGGAATCTGATGTCATTCTGATATTTCTTTAACAATCGAGTCGTACTTGCTACAACGTCCACATCCCCTGGTCACCGCCGTGACGGTCGCTGTCCCGAGAAGTCAGTTTCCGCAAGAGGGGAGGCCTCATTCACGGAAGCCTGACCGCTCACCATCCCTTCCGGATCCAATGCCTGTGCCCGATCCCTCCCTCCCATACGCGTCCCTCTAATAAATTCGAGCTGAGTCCCGGAGGACCACGAAAGCGATGCGAAATGCCAACGTTGAGAACGACCGCATCATTGCTCACGGTCCCGTCCAAATTTGACGCAACAGTTCGTCGGCCCGGCAGTCGTTTCGCTACCCACAGCATCTGGCCCAGGTTGGTGGTTTTCTTTGCCTTCCGGAATTTTCTTTTCATTAAAGACAATTAATTTTAATTGTCTGCGTTATTATCTGATTCCCGGGTCTATGACCGTTGTTTTTTTTTCATTATAAATTTGCTGAATTAGACACTACGCGACATGACCTAATTTTAAATTGGGTCGGCGGCGACGTCTCACCATGGAACCTGGAATCTCTGCTATGATTAGCTTCACAGGGCCTTCCCTGGTTCTCAAAAGTATCCCAATCTTTTAGTATGATGGTGGAGAAAAATGATTAGATAGCAACTTTAATTAGAATGGAATCTAATGCTAACAAAGCATGTACAGACCCTAAATAGCTTAGCCCCCACAAGGCAAAGTACGGTCCTCATCCTCCTTTTCCAAGGTGCTTATCAGTATGCTCCGGTGCGTGAACCAGTAATCGTGCCTGATGTTGGGTTGGTGAAGAACAATGGACTTAGTGCTCTTGGGTCATTTGGACTTGGGAGTGGTTTGCTGGATTACATCGCATGCGTACATTTCAAACCTTTTGAAGACAAAATCATCAGTTTTGATCAGGACAAAAGCAAGAGTGCACGTCCCCCCCACACCCGGCCTGCATATTCAGTCATATAATTTATAATTGCTGTTGGCGGAAGAAGTAAATCAGCCAGATTCCAGCAAATGGGATCCCAAGTTTTTCCATACCAAGGTTCCCATTTTGTCAAAACACCCAACACCTTCACCACCCGAAGATTCCCAAAATTCTCAAGGAAACAACATCGTACACAGCACACAGAAATGACACAGCCAAAACGAAGAGACCATCAAATTTACACCATTTATACAGAATATCGTGAACAAGAACAGAGTCTATTCACAGCCAACAAAACATTACCATCCCTTTACATAAATGATGACATAAACCTCAAATGCTCCCCCAATTCAGCAGGAAGGTATGTGCATTCCAATACCAAAAACCACAAAATCCCCAAAACTAGGACCTTAAAACGTATGAAATAAATAAGGAAATTTGGAAAATAAAAAATCCCCAGACACGAAATATAGGAAATTAAATTATGATTTCAGACAAAGTGAATGACCATGAAAGGACTGATTTTGGAAGTCGGGGGCCCCCCGACCCCTTCTTTTTCCCTCTGCAGTTTTAGCCGATGATTGAACATGGGATTCGTTTTCAATCTGCGGTTCAGTCAGAGTAGGCTTTTGTCTTGGACCTGTAGAGGAGCTTCTTCTTCTTGGAGGATTGGTTATCGATGGTCAGAACAATCTTGCCGGCCTCTCCGCCTTTGAAGGTCTCGCTGATTATTGTTTCGTCGGCAGGGGCGACCTTCCTCGTCTTCTGCACAATCACGGTGTAGGCGCCTTCTGCGCTCGGCACGAACTCAGCTCCATATACGACGTCCCAACCGACGACCCGAACTTCCCAAACAAGAAGACATTTCTGCACAGTTTAAGAAAATTCTCGGTCAATTGGATGAAGCGTGCAAAATCTTTCAACAGAAATGCGGATGAATCTTAGGGATACCTCTGTGACAGGGAACTCGATGGTGTGCTTCGAGTACGGCTTGACAGTGAAGTCGGTGGCAGCATCGGCAGTGGTGAACTCTTGCTCGCCCTCCCTACTCAGCCCACCGTACTGCACTGGGACTTGTTCGGGGGCTATGTATCTGATCAATTGCAAATTGAAGAAACAAATTAGACACGCAACGAAACAAAAGAAAGGAAACTAGGTTGCAAACAGTAGCTGTCATGAGCCCATACACATTCACACGTGACATGTTTCACAGGTATTACGCCACCAAGAAATCAAAAACGAGAACTCTAAATAATCGATCTCTCACGTGGGACGACACGACACGCATATAGGTCCTCGACCTCAGGTTAAGCACCGTCCTTAATATCCACGTTACAGGAAAGTCATGCTCTTTAGATATTACAGGCTCGCCCTCAAACAGTCGCAAGGAATAAGAGAGAGAACAATCGAGGCAACAGATACTCAAGCAAATTTGTCACAGGGAATTGTCAAAGATTTCTCTGGGGGCCAACAAAAGATAAAAAAAAATCGAAGAATTGAACCAGCAAAAAATATGGCCAAGGAACACAATAATTGAGCAGCTAAGACCAATAAATAGGGGGGAAACAACAGGTACCGTTGATGGAGCATGACGCACAAATTGGCAAAGCAAAGAATCGAAGGGAGCAATTAATACTCACTTGAAAAGGATCTCAGTAGATCTGGAAACCACAAACTTGCTCTTGGTTCTCTGAGTCAGGAAGGGACTGATCATCCTGTTGAAGACCAAATACCACCATGGAACATTTATGAACACCTGCAAAAACGGACCAACACCCCAACGATAAGAAATCCACTTCCCAATCCTTAAAAAGGCCAACTTTTTTCCTACACTTCAAAGAAAGAAAGAAAGAAAGAAAGAACAAGAATTCCGACAACAGCAGAGATGAACGTTTCAGGGTACCTGCTTGGCCACGAACTCGGGGTAATTGTCCTGAAGCAAATGGAGGGCTTGGCTGGTCGCCTGCCTCAGCTCTCTCTTAGCAGGTCCAGGTGAATTCTTGAGATCGTTCACTTGGAAAATAGTGCAAACACCGGTGGGGCTGAAGTCGAGCTTCCTGATGCTCTTCTCCAGGAACTGAATCCTCCACTTCAAGAACTTCTTGCGCTTCTCTTCATCCGCGAAAGTGCTCTGGTACAGGTCCTTGTTCTGGAACTCCCCGTACACGTTGTAGCAGACGGGGTGGCCCTCGGTGTCGAACCCGTGCGTGAACACGACCTTGTCGAGCTCGGTGCCAAGCTCTTCCTCGAGGATGGCCTCGATCCCGAACTCCTTCCGCCAGCGGACCGTGTTCTTGATCATCACGAAGGCGTCCTTCACCTTGAAGTCCCTGGCCCTCAAGAACTTGAGCAGGATCACGTCGCTCTTTTCGTCAGCCAGGAGAGGAATTCCCCAGATGGACACCTCCTCCGGCGGAGGCGGTGGGGTGGCATCGGTTTCCTCCTTGGGCGGCTCGGCTGCCTCGGAAGCGGGCTCCGCTTCCTTGACCGGCTCCGGCTCGGCCACAGCAGCGGAGGTGGCGACTTCCACGATCGTCTCCTTGTCGACCTCGACGGTCTTGGCTCCGTCCTCATCGACCTCCGCCCGCAATTTCTCCACCACCTCCTCGACGACCACCGCCATCTTTTCAGCGGGAGGCGCAGCAGCCGCCTCCTCTTCCACCTTCTCTTCAGCCGCAGGCGGCGGCGGCGGGGGCGGCGGCGCCTCGGCCTCGGCCTCGGCCTTCGGAGCCTCTTCGGCAGGAGCCGCCAGCTCCGCCTCCGCCTCCGCCGCCTTCTCCTCGGCCTTCTCCCCTTCGGCTTCCTTCTTCTCCTCCTCGGCCGGCTTCACCTCTTCCTTGGCCGCCGGCGCGGGCGGCGGCGGAGGAGGAGGAGCGCTCAGCTCGTGCTTGTTGAGGGCCTCCCGGATCAGCAGCTTGAGCTCGTCGAGCGCCTTCCTGTGCGCCTCGGGCAGCTCCGCGTACACGTTGGTCTCCTTGTAGGACACGGACTCGGTGATCTTCTCGGCCACCTTCTCCTCCTCGACAGCCTTGGCCACCTTCTCCTCCGCTGCGGCCGGCTCCCCGGCGGCCGCGGCGGGCTTCTCGGGCGCCTCCTCGGGCTCGGGCGCCGAGGGGAGCTCCTTCTCGGGAGGGGCCACGGCGGGCACGACCACGACCTCCTCGGCGACGGCGGCGGCGGCGGTCTCGGCAGCAGGCTTCTGGGTCTCTTCGGCCATGGATGGACGAGCAAGTCGACACGGACAACGGACAGAAAACGACGACCGTCGGAGAGAAGGAGAAGGAGAAGGAGAAGGGTTTGGGGCGTGCAGTGGGGAGAGGAGAGGGTTTTTTGAGGGGTGTGGGAGTTGGTGGTGGTGTGTTTGTAGGAGAGGGGAGTGGAGAGAGAGAGAGAGAGAGAGAGAGAGAAGAGAGAGAAGGGAACAGACTGTCCGACTGAGATTGCCAGCTCGTACACCACTTTCGTTTAGCTTGGGCCCCACGCCCTCCCCTCCCCCCGCACGTCTCCCTCTCCCTCTTTTGAAAAAAAGAAGGAAAAACCGCTATTCCACTGCGCAGTAATCCCACTCCTCCTCCCCGCCTCTCTGTTCGTTTTTTTCTCCAAAGCGTGATGATCGTGTGGGGAATAGCATGTCGTCCGTTTCTTTTCCCCCCTCCCCCCCGTTACTTGCCCCTCCGGAAAATAAATGCGAAGGAGAGTTTTCTCACCCCATCAATGAAATTTCAAAAGATGGGACGAAATTCTACGTGCGCTTGCCCGCATGCTGTGAATGTTTCGAGTTATCTGAACACCCCCGATTCGGGCTCGTGAGTTATTTGGCCTTTGCCCTAATGCCGACGGGCACATATCGGGATGCTGTAAAGTTTACAGTTACGATCGCTTGTGATTTCCCGCGATTTTTTGGAAAATAATTCGCATTTGAATGGAATCGGAAATAGCCGATTAGTTGGTACGAAACACGGCCCGAAGGCGCATTGGAGGTAGATGTTATCTTCTTTTTTTTTTTTACTAAATTGCGACTTGGATGCACACGTATTTAGAGTTATAGGGTCATGCTATGTTATAAATGATTGCCTTGGCAGCCCCCACCTGCAAAGCAATCCCTATAGTCTATTGTGGTATTGAGCTGATTATTCCTTCCCAAGCAAAGTTTGGAACTTGATTAGGCATTGCTAGAGAGAGAGAGAGAGAGAGTGAGGGCTAACATATACAAAAACCTTGTGTGGGGGTATCAAGCTTGGGATAAAACTTTGAAGTACAAGTTAGTTCACTCGACCACATGCCATTAGCTCCTATCTTAAGTTCCCTAAACTGTGCTATTCCCAACCAATCGGAAATGGTACCTTCCCCTATCTGGTGCCTAAAACGAATGCATCGGTAGTTTCGTGACAATAAGAATGCCAAATGCACGACGGTTTCTTGATATTCCAATACTCAACCGAAGACTCGCTGAAAATTTAAATACAAATTGCCTTTTTAGATGCTCGCAAGTGTTCTATTACATAAATTGCATAAAACCAATCTTTATCATCGCAGCCTTACTCTATTGCACTGAGGAGATGAACGCTAGTGAAGTTTTTCGAGAGCCCATCGATCGGAGCTCTATCACTTGTGGCCTATGCCACGATACCGACATGCATGCATTTAAATTGTTCACTGTACACCCTTTTACAAATCAACACGTGAATTCACGAACATCCCATCACACTTTTTATGATTCCGGACAACATATATGTTAAATCTCGGCAAGAACACGAATGGGGTAAACTGGTTATTCAAAATTTAAACCTAGACAATCAAAGCCCTGCCCGATCAGATTCCCACGAGATGAGAAAAACCAATCATGATGCGGGGTGCCTGCTAGGATGAAACTCGGGGTAATTTCACGTGTTACCCGTGTGGTCACTTTGACTTGCGGGCACGACACCTCTTTTGAGCAGCCTCTTGTATTGCGCAGAACCGCCAACTTTAGGATAAAAACGGGGAAGAGAGAGAGAGAGTGACAGGTGCAAATATTCTTTTCACTTCATTTCCCTCGACAAAAAAAAAAGAGAGGAAGAAAAGGAAAAACCCGCACGAAACACCACGACCTTCGTAGCGGCCTCCGGATTCCAATCGTATCCAACCGAGAGAAGCGAAGCAATTGGTTTCCACACGTTTCACCTAAATTAGTTATTCTTTTTTTCTCTCTCTCTTTCTTTTTTTCTTTTATGCGACTTCGTTCACACCGATAATGTCTTCGGAACACCCTGTCGCACCATCATTTTCTTGTGCGGATGAATTGGAAAGAACCCCCTTCTGACCCAAAAAAAAAAGAAATTTCAATAAAACAAAACGATTCCTTTTGAGGAACCAAAAAAAAAGGAGAAAAAAGAAAAAGAAAAAGAAAGAAAGGAAGGAAGGAAATGATGGATTTCACGACCACCTCGACATAATCGAGAGAGATTGGAAATGCTGCTTTAAAAAAAAATTAAAATAAAAAAAAGCCGGAGGGAGGGCCGGCCAGCAACAGATAACTGTCAGGGTCGCCGGGGGGAGGGCGGTGGGGCCCGCGAAGCTCGGCTTTCTTGCCCTGCAAAGCAACCCAAAGCTATTGGCTGGTTTTTCCTCGCTGTCTCTTTCTACGGCCCCCGCCTTTCCAATAAAAAATATAAACATCGCAAAAAACCAAAAAATGAAAAAGACCAAAACTTCTTTTTTTATTAGGGAAAATTTCGGTTTTTTCGATTTTTTTCTTCTTTTTCCGCCGGACTTTTTGTTTTCTCTTTAATGGGATCTTATCGCCCCCCCCCTCCTAAATCTTTTCCTCGGTAATCTTTCGGCCGTGACGATAAAAAAGAATTTCTTTTTTTGCGACGAAAGAAAAGAAGAAAAACCGATAAAAAGTCGAGGGAGCATCGCCTCCCCTGCGGGATCCTTATCTTGTAGCGTAGGAAGGAGGAGTTGCTTTCCGAAAGTCATCCGTTATGAGATCGTTCCCGAATTGACGTGATTTTCTTTCTTAATTGGAGACACGAGGTAATCTCGTCCCGATTCATCCAGATATGACCGCAATAAGCCACTTGACTCGAGGGGCTTAAGGATTGGGATTATCATCCGGCGCTTGGCTTGATCATCTCGGGCCTGCCTTTCTTTTTTTTTTTTTGGTGAGGCCACGGGTCTATGCCATGTCGTGGGTGAACGCATGAACGGTCTGTGCCATCGGATGTATAGAGTGGGGGAGCATTAGCATGTCTCGGTGGCCCGGCGACGACAGGCTCCGCCGGAGTAATTTGGCCAGACTCTGATTGTGCACGCTGGGATGGACCCGATTGGTGGGACTAGATGGCAAGAAGTAAGTACCTTAGATGACACAAGGGAGGGTTAAGTGGATTTTCAAACCTATAGGAATATATTTTGCCTACAAGGTACAGTATCGATCCTACGGATCAAGAAAGACGCAAACTGAAACCTAGATGCACGGCTCAAGAGTGGAAATTCCGTGCTTCGTGGTTGTTATAATCGAACGTGTATTATATCTGCCTAGTCGGCACATATAAAAACTATCCCCGAAAAACCAAACCTACTAAGGATTAAGATTAGAATTTTTAAAACTTCCCCCTTCTAGAAACCCCCCAAAAAAAGAGAGAGAAGAAGCCGGAAGACTCTCGCGGATTGAATTTGATTCTTGGATTATTAAAAAAAAGGATAAGTGCATTCAAAATCTTAAAACTTGTTACAAAAGTGCAATTGAGTCCTAAAACTTTCAAAAAGTACAAACAAGTCCTAAAACTTTCACGAAAGTGCATTTGAGTCCTAGAACTTTAAAAAAGTGCAAACAAGTCTTAAAATTTATCACAAAAGTACAAACAAGTCCTAAAACTTGTCAAATTGGTTTAATCAAGCCATTATATTGATTGTACTTTTTAAAAGTTTTAGGGCTTGTTTGCACTTTCGTGACAAGTTTTAGAGCTTGTTTGCATTTTCGTAACAAGTTTTAGGACTTATTTGTATTTTTTGAAAGTTTTATGACTCGAGTACACTTTCGTGATAAGTTTTAAGACTTATCTGTACTTTTTAAAAATTTTAGGACTTAATTATATTTTCGTAATAAGTTTCAGGAGTTCTAACGCATATATCCAAAAAAAACAAAATAAGGGCGGTCGATTGCAGGATTAACATTGACTAACTCAGTCTCAATTCGGTCGAGACGAGGTTTGCACATGCGGGCGGGCGTTAAGTCAGGCCGGACAATTTCTGTCCTTTTCTTTTTCCCTTTTATTGCTTCTTAATTTTACATCATTTTTTCGCTGAAAAGAGAAAAAAAAAAAACCAGCTGTCGTTAGTGCCAGTGTCATTGTTTCGCCTAGGAAAACAGCTTTCGTTGTGCACTTCAGTGTGCGTGGGGCCTCCTCTAGCTAGCCGTTGGATGAATCCTTTCAACGACGCATCGAAAAGGGACGAAATTATAACGTGCGATGGGAAAAATCTGAGATGCACGGTAGACGTTGATTTTGTTTTGGAAGGTTTTGGATATTTGCTCCAAAGGCTACTAAAAGCCTAGCTCCCTAAATTTTGTTTTTTTCCGGGGGTAATAATTTAGGTGGTCCGCGACATTTTCTTCGACATTCACTATAGTCTTCGAGCCTTCTTTTCTTTTTTTTTATTCGATCCGATCCGATCCGACCCTTAAATTTCTAAAAAGTAACTCGATCTAGTCCCTCTGTTTAGTATATTGACGAATCAATCGCATCATTTTTGTGTAAATTGTATGCGCACTTATTGGGTCAGGATATGATGTGAACTGACGTGCTATTTTCCCGAAGCAACAAAAAAGGTTTCATTTCTTTTTGGGATATTGAGAGAGAGAGAGACGATTTGAAAACCACGAGTAAATCATTTGAACACCAACGCATGACAAATCTAACGTCGAGTCAATACAAATTGTGGCCACATTAGCTAATGATGTTGGAATTTTTAACGAAAGGACTACGAAACTTTTGAAAGTTCAAGAACTAAATTAAACAAAAAAAAAAACAATGCACTATCATCAAGGATCAATTGATCCCTTATCCAAAAAGACCAAGTTAAGCTCCAGATTGGCGCAATCAATCAGAGCGCTGGGAATTTTTAACTCAGGAACTAGAAAGGTCACTCGTGCAAACTACTCTAAATAAGGGCCACTTTTACATACCAAAACTTCGATTTCACTTATTTACGAGACTTACAAGGTGCTCTATAAATCTCTAAGTAGTCAAGTCCCCACACTTGTGCCCCCAATCATGTAAACAAAAAAGGCTATCATCACGAAAAACTCTAAACCGGTACTCTTATGATAATTTTACAATAAACTAATTTTTTGACCGCAAAAAACCCCAAACAGGTACATTCGTGATAAATTTACTCTCTGTTAATTTCCGTTAAATTATATTAATACCACGAAAAATCACAAATCCCGATAAACGGAAGTAAAATCTCAAACTGGTATGCCCATTAACATTTAACGGATGGTAAATTTATAATAGATAGTTTGGAGTAAATTTATTATAAATATATTATATTAGAATTTTCCGTTATATTAACCTAAGACGACAGAAAGAACAAATTGCAACATAGCCGCCGCGAAGCACAGCTGGAGAGAGCGGACAAAAGTTAATATTCAGCAGCAGGGGGCGCGGCCCACGCACGTTCTTAACGCGTCAAATCAAAAAGATCGAAGGCGAGCTAGGAGCCGTCCCCTTGCCCGAAAACCTCGTGAATGTCATCACGATGTCGGAATCTTTACCAGTAACGGGGGCAGCAGAAGGAAAGAAGGGAGGGGGGCGCGGAAGTCGCACGTTCCACCAACAGCAAAACCGTAATAAATGAACATTTTGACCCCAGAAGAAAGAAAACCGTCGGGTGAATATAGCCGTAGGCGGAGGTGGGGGCGGAAGTGAAACACGCAATCCCCGAAGGAAATCGCAAGAATTATTGCGTCATTATTGGGGCCTACGAGGCCTTAATATAAGGTTAGAAGGAGGAGAAGCCGCCAACAAATTTGTCCAAAACGCACGCAAATGGTCCGTGCTGTCATGATTGACGACGAATGGGACTCGCGCCCCTATGCCCCCACCACGTCCCACCCCTCGTTCCCTCCCAACGGCACTATCGTTTCAAACGTCATCCGACCGCATTTATACCGCGAATGGTATCCCAAGGAAGGCTTTGTCTTTCATTTCTTGTCCCCCCTCCTTAAGTTAAAAAGATGGGGTGCCTCCTTGTAGCTCCTCCTAGGTTTTGCTCCGACATGCGCCAAACGAATGGAATCGGTCGAGGCAATCCCAAACTGTTCATTGGATTTGGCTTCTTTCGATGCTTTAAGTGGTGGTGGGGGGGAAGAGAAATGTGTTTGGTGGGGGAACTTAGAATGGATCGAAAGTCTCGGCCATGACGACGACTGTGGCGACGGCGATTGACGTGGCGGTTAGCGTAATGGACGGGTGGCGCCACTCGTTCGGGTCAATTGGGAATTTAGTTTTAAGACGCACGTAACGTGCCGTCGTTCCATGCCAATCGAGCGCATTACCTTCCCTGCGAAAATAGCTAGGTCGACGATCATTGGGTTCCAGCAGGACTTTACCATTTGCCATATGGTGCTGCTTGACTAAACTCCCGAGGCCGTCTATGTGCAGCTTCTGGTCAAGCACAATCAGCCATGTCAACCCGTCAATTTGATCGTTGTCTTGATCCCACATTATAGACCCCGATTGGCTTCCTATTCCGACCAATATGGATGATAGTCTCTTGGTTCTGTGCATGTATTTAATAGTTGGGCAAGGTTTACATAGATTTGTATTTCAAGGATAGCCTTGAAAGAATGCCAAATTTTACACGAGCAGACACAAATCAAATTAGAAGTCGAACATTAGATCAGAGAAACCTTTCACTCTCCGATGTTCTGATAGAGATGCAAAATCAATATATGGAGATCGGCATGACGGTTCCATAAGAGCGCTCGATTTTTGGAATGTGGAATCGGGCTATGTGTAACTCTACACCTGCGCACTTGGGCGATGCGGGACTTTGTCCGTGCCTAAACGCTTTTTGGCGGCTCATGTTTTGTAATTGATTAACTAGAACTATAATCTAGCGAGACAAAGCTCATGGTTAAGGACATATATGGAGAAGTACACAGAGGCGATCGTCTTACATCTACTCGCAACACGAAAGTCGTGTGAATGTTTATCCAAAATAATGCATTTTGATCACACAAAAAAAATTTACGATAAATGTGTCATGTTTGACATAAGTTTGGTTTTTTGTGACTTTTTTCCTTAATTTAAACAAAAAACAATTTTACAAGCAAAACGCTGACAAGCGACACTTAAAGACTTTTACAACTGACAGACGATAGTCCGTCACTACAATTAGAGAATTTTCATCAGCCACGTACATAAGTTTACGTATCAGTATTTGTTTATTGCGAAAGTTTCGGGCATTCATGTTAAAAAAAAATACAAATACCAATAATCTTCCGTATAGAAATCGACTCGACAAATGGAAATGTCTTCGTCTCTGGAAGCTGCTCCGTTTCAGCCTATCGTGACGAGCGCTTTGGGTTTAATACTCCTTATTGAAATGGATTTGGGGTCCGGGATTAGATGATTAGGATCACGTCGCTCTTGAGCCGCATGCTGACTTTTCTTTATCTAGAAGCATCTCCAATGGAAAAAAAAAAACTCCGGCCGAAGAAAATGGGTGGGGTGGGGGAATTAAAAAAAAAACAAAACTGTGGGGGACTAGGTCCGCTGAATTTGACGAATGCCTCATCGCGATTCTCGATCACGACTTGCGACAGTACTTTTGCACATGGTCGATTGCTTGATTGAATAGCCAAAGGGGTTTTGAAAGTGTCGTCGAAGATTAAGAAACGTTCGTAGGCATGTGTTATTGCACGTCGATGGTCGTACGCTATTACGTGGCTAAGCGTTAGCCCTTAGCGTTCGTAGTCTTGCGATTATGTCGATGATCGCGATGTCTGCTAATTATATCAGGGGTGGAGATCATAATTTATCTTGATACGGACGGGGAAAGAATCGAGGTGGGGAGTTGCGAAAACCGGTAAAAAAAGACTACTGGGTATCGGGCAGCAAATATTTATTTCCTTCGGGTCTTGAAATAGTCCGATCCGAATTGACATATTTAATCTGTTTTGATCAATTTTCATGTAATATAAATCTAAGGACACATACCCAATTCGGTCCATAATCGACATACATTCGACCTGATCCGTATTATTAAAACATTGTTATATGTAATTCAATCCATGAAAACTAATGCCAAAATCGAGGCGAGAGCTCGGAGCGAGCGAATGCGATATCGAGTGATGGCAAGAGAGTATTATAGATGTATAGTGGGTCTAAGTAAGTTGTAAATACCATTTAACACCCATATTATTTTGGGTTTTACTATTTTAAACCCATTATGACCCATCTACCGAATATAATTAATCAATACAACAATTCAGTTCATCAAATATGGGTTAATAAATGAGTCTACGACTCATTTTGACAGGCGTAATCGAAACTTACTTTTATATATATATTAAACGAAGGAGCGAGCACTCCCAAATCCAAACTCAATCGATTAATCCCGATCGTCCCACTACTTCATCGAAGTCGCGACCTCCTTTCGTAACGAATGTTTTCGTCGCGAAAAGGATAGAAAAGTAAAAAACGAAATCGTACCAAACAGGCTCCAATTCTATTTACACAAACCATATGAAAAATAGGGAACCATGCCAAATTATTCCAATGAATGTAGCAAATGTGGACTTTTGCACATTATTAGGAAGTCCCCTAGGTTTAAGTAATACTTTAATACTTGCTTTGAACATACCGCTTGCGACAAGAGAGGATACGTTCTAATCTAACCCCCGAACGCTAGCGACCAAGCCCCGGGAAGGGGAAGAGACAAGAATCCTTCCCATAATCCTCCAAAGAACCCGCTGGCCACGTGTCCGTACACCCTGTTTCGTAAAGCGCAATCCGGCAACCATTCGCGCATCTGATTGGCTTCGCCCCCGATCCGGGACACGCGGCGGGGAGTGGCCACGGTGATTAGGGTTCTCGGCAAAAAGGAGGTTTTAATTCGGGCGAGGCCAAAAATCATGGAACGGAAGAGGCCAAGCCACCAGCCTTTTCGTTAATGGAGGAGGAGTCCGACAGCGACCCCCTTTAGATTTATCGATTTCGCTTCGGACATCGCCGTTGATATTTCCTCCCCGTCGTACCGCAAGTTACGGCATCTGGTTTGGTTGTTTTTTGTCAAAACGTTCTTTGGGGGGGGGGCCTTGTCGCGTTGCCCCCCCGTTTCATCGCGACTCGCCCTTTTTTGTTCGGATCACAACTCGCCGAATTCCCTTTTTCTTTTCTTCGTTGTTTGGCCCGTGTTCGTGGGAACAGTAAGGAAGACGGCTGTTGATGCCCGCGACGCGAAGTGCGGAACCCCGTCTCTTTTTCTCCCCCAGAAATAAAAGAGCGCCTCGTGAAAAAATCGTGCTCTGGTAAAAAACAAATTTTGCGATCGGGTCCGCGCGACGAGGTTTTTGGTCTCCACGGGGAAACTGACCCGGTGGGTTCCCGCGATTCTGTCCAAAGACACAAAGGGTTTTGCTCCACCACCCCCCAAAAAAAAAATTGATTTGTTTGAAAGAAAGGGGAACCCAAAAAAAAAAAGGATTTCTGGGGGGGACGGGCCCAACACGGGACAATGGGACCAATCAGGGGGATGAGGGGGAATCTCTACCTAATTAGTGCAAATTGAATGAGTTTGACAACAATCCCACTTTAAGAATAAAACAGTGGTGTGGTGGGGAGGGAAGAAATCGTGGATGATTGTCTCTCGATTTGTGCAGAGCAGAGGAGGCTTTGATCGAGATAGAAGCAAAACCTAATCAAAGCTGCAGCAGCTGCTAGCTGCTGGGGCTGAGGCAATGATTAGGGGATGGGGAAGGGGGGCGAAGAGGGGGGGGGGGGGGGGATATGATGACCGGTTAATCCGGGATTTGGTGTGTCCCCCCCTTAAACAGCTGTCTCCCATCGAAGTTTAAGCCAAAGTCTCGAGATTCCGTCCGAAAATTACAATCGGTCCCTTTCGTGCGCTTTTGTTTTTGTCCGTATGAGTGGTGTCTGTTTTGGCTGGCTCCCCGTTTCATCCCCCGTACGCATCCGACGTATTTATTATCTTACCGTGCTTCTCTACCTAATAACGTCTAAGCGAAAAGGCAAGAAGAAGAAGAGGAGGAGGAGGGGCATCGTACCGCGCTTCTTCACAATTCCACCAGTAGACCACCCTTTTCTACGCCAAAACTGGTCTACATACCGTTTGGGTTTGGTCGGGGTCGAGACTCACCTCGACGTGGTTGGAATGTATTCGATTCGAGGGGCCGGCGAAGCACCGACTTCTCCCTGGGGCGAGCCGGTCACTGCGGCCTTATCGAGGGCATGAGTGGAGAGAAAGCATGGAATGCAACTAAAGTCCGGGCCGACCAACCGGTCCGAGATGAGATCGGAACGTGCGATCTTACAAAACAGGTCTTGGGCCGTTCAACAAACCACCCGATTGGCGTTTCTTTCCGAATTGGAATCTCGCGGCGAGCATGATTTTCGACTTTTCTTGATTTTTGCAATACCCCGACGCCTTCACTGCGCACAAACCTCAACGGTTGGATTAACATATGATTCTTCCTAATTTTTTGAATTTTGGGTGATAGACTAAATTTTACCGGAAACAGAGGATGCTTTTGATGGCCACATGTTGTTATTCGTGCGTTTGTGTATGCGTATTTATATACATATACGTACGTATGTATATGTCTGCATACGTACGTATTGTCTTGGCGGAGAAAGATACGAGAACTAAGGAGAGCTCTAGTAAGGATTTTGGAGCCCGGTCTAAATTGGGCTTCCGTTCTCATATGTATGGATAGTCGAACTGGGCTTCGCAAGATTTCGTTCCGTATGGGCTTTCAAGTAGCTCTTGTAAGGTTTAGGATTACTCCGAAGCAGGTCAAGACATATTGCAGAAAAATATTCCCGACATTACTTTTTCGCGATGGATTTGCAAAACATATAACCTAATACATGTCCATCGTCCAGGAACATGTTCAGACATTAATATTTTCATTGTCTAAATATTTTAAGCGACACAAACATTTTCAAAAAAATGTTGCTGTATAAACTATAATTTTTATCCCGAAAAATCCTAAATTATATCCGCTGTGACACCAATGCTCCAAACAAATTTTTTTTTAGTGTCGCCAAAAACCCTCCGTGTCACTAAAATCCTTAAACTTCATCCACCGAGACACTAAATACATCAAAATTTTATCACAAAGCTACAAGTTTGGATATTGATGACACTTAAAAAAAGAGACTTTTACGGTACGTGAAATGACAATGGTAAAAATTTAAGATTTCTTTTACAAAAGACAAAAGACTATTTTTTTCATACTTGTACAAATTTGTTGTTTTGGTAATAAAAGAAATTGGAAAATTAATATCAAAGAGATATTGTCGAGGATTTTTTTATGGTATTAATAAAATCAATTAATCGTTTGTTCTAGAGAAGCTTGTCTTGAAGCACGTAGCCCAATAGAAAGAAAATCCTCCATATCATATATATTTCATTTAAAAGAGGCGGCACACCCAACCCAAGAATTACGGGCGTTAAGACTTTGGTAATGGTAAACACAAAAGCACTTGGTCTCTGTTACAAAGCCGAACTATATTATATAAAGGCGTGTATACACACAGATGAACCAGAAGCAAGCAAAAGCAAAGCAACTCTTACTGTACCATACATCAAAAATCTTCTTAAGCTCGGTGCACATCAGCACGGCGTCGAGATGCGCTGCGCCAGATACACCAGATGCCAAGTGAGGGCCATCAGCGTCGCGACGTTGAGGAGCGACGAATACGAGTTCAGCTTCCTCAGCCTCTCGTTCAATCTCACGGCCCGGGCTCTGAGGGCGTCTCCTTCCCTGTCCTCTTGTGTCGGCGTCGGCGTCGGCGTCGGAGTCTCACCTGGCGGAGGCCTCGGCTCGGTCGCTTGGGTCGCGTCGGCGCTGCCCAGGGGCTCTCTCCCTCTGCCCTCTTCCTTCTCCAGCTTCATCTTCTCGAACATTATCTGGAATGAATCGCGAGGAAGAGCATGGTTGAATGGTCTGTGATAGACAGTTACTCAACAATAAAGCCACGTGAATTAACATCAGCAAAGAGTATAGACAATGATGTCTATGCTATTGCTCTAGTTTCGCCATCAGGGTACTGTCTTTCGCAGAATCATCGAAATCATCCACCTACAAGACCCTGCTAGCCGGCCTCGAGCCAAATCGAACCGGCCGCGATGATCCTAGAAATACTAGATTTTCACTTATGGCGAAATCGACACATGAACCCCGAGAAGATAAATCAGTGAAAGCCATATTCTCGTCGACGTTGTCGTACCTTAGTGGCACGAGGCTCCAAGTAGAGCACATTGGCCAGAACCATAGGAAGCGAGGCCAACAAGTTCAAGCCCTGCAACATCTCCGGCTTGCTCGCGAACAGGTGCCTCCCCTGGCCCAGCAAATGGCCCAACAGGCTCAGGGCGATGCTGGAAAACATGGTCCTGAAGTACACCGGGCACATCTTGCTCTGTACCATCGCGAACTGCTGCCTCGGCAGCGCCCCCACGAGCACGTAGCCCGCCACGAACGTGACCCACGCGCACGTCCCGTATGCCGTCGCGAACCCCAGCAGATGCACCAGCCCTGCCAGCGTCCTCCAGTCGAATCGCGAGGCCACGTGCCCCCTCACCGACTCCTCGAGCCTGCGCAGCCTCGAGCCAACGTCCCTCGCCGCCTCCTTTGCTTCCTCGGCCTTCTCCTTGGCCCGCTCCTTCGCTGCCCCGGCTGCCTCTGACAGGTTCCTCCGGACGTCCCCGACCATCGTCTTCCCTTCCTCCTTGGCGGTCCGCACGGCGCCCCGTGTGCTCTCTAAGGTCTCCCTCGCCTTCTCCCCGGCCTCGTGCGCCGCCTCCCTCGCCTTCTCCCTGGCCACGTGCGCCTTCCGCGCTGCCGCCTCCCTGGCCCTCCGCAGCTTCTCCTCCGCCGCATCCTTCGCCTGCCTCGCGTCTTCCTCGACCTCCTGGACCTTCTCGGTCACCTCCTCCTTGGCCTTCCCGAGGCCGCTCGCGATCCTGTGCTTGCACTTGCCGAAGGCATCGCATATCAGCTCCTTCGCGCCGGTATACCCGTGGCCGCCACCGTCTTCCTTCCTCTCCGGAGCCACCGACGACGCGGCCTCCTTCGCTTTGTCCTTGGCGCCTTGGTAGAGGTCGCCCTCGCGGTCGGTGACGGAGGCGGGCTTGATGGGGATGTGGTCGTGCTCCGGCGAGATGGAGACCTTGGTGTTGGCGTGGCCGTCCTGGTCGTACTCGACGACGACGACTCGGTGGCCCTCCTTCAAGATCACGTCGCCGTTCTCTCGGTCGCCGCCCCGCTTCTCCGGGCCCGGAGACCATACTCCGGCCGCCGCGAGCGACGACACGACGAGGCAAATGGCCACCACGTTCATCATCCTCACGAATCTCTCTCTCTCTCTCTCTCTCTCTCTCTCTTCTCAGGAAGTTCAACCAAGTGGGAGCGAAGTATCGGATTTGCGGGGAAGTCGCGGGGAGGAAGGAACAAAGGGTGCTCGCCGGGGCGGTCCGGTGGTAACTGACACGCGACGAAGGAGGAGGGTCCACGTGGACCTGAACGTGTGCATCCTAATGCCACGTGGGTGTCCGGATGGGGACAGACGTGGAAGCCAGGAAAAGTTCCTCGGTGGCGCCAAAACTCCAAAAAGGAAAGAAACCGCTTCTGCTCCTTCTTGATTCCTAAATCTGACTCGGCGTAATCTATAGATGGGGATGCCGATCAGATCGGAGATACTCATGAAAAACGTTTTCAGATCTGTTATAATTTATATTTGAATATTTTCGTGAACGATTTGAAAAAGACACCAATTCATTTCCACAAACAACATGAGTGATTGTTTTCAGAAAATAATTTTTTTAATTCATTCGTTTGTCACAAAATAAACACGTGCTCATATTTTTCTATACATATTGATAAACATTTGGTTATGACGTGGCATCATTCGACTCTCCCGACCAACTTAGACACAACAAGTTGACTCATTTTAGCCTTTAAGTGCATGTCTTCTTATGTTACCGAGCTAAGTATTGGCGTCGCGAGATGATATGGAGATGGATCATATGGTTTGCTTTGGTTCGCAGCATCAATGTGCTAAAATATGCTTAGCTTGTCACCGTGCATCTGAAGTCTAAATATGAATCCGTGTCATGTCTTAGACAACATTTATTGGACTGCGGACTCAAATCAATAATTCCGCTGTGTCCTGTCCTATCGCGCGCACGTGAATAGTTTCCTTAAACTTGTCTCGAACTGTCCCCGTCGTCGAGAAAAGCGTGATGTGTTCATTAAATACGTCGCTATTCGGATCGGTCGAATTCGCATGATGCCCTTATTTCGACACGGCACGATCGACACGTGAAAATTGTTCTCGATCGTTAAAAACTAAAGGATCCAACGCACGCAGTAGGCTTTCTGTAACCGACCCGGATGGAGAATTCAAACAGGCCCTTAAGCCGGGGAAAAGCCCAGGATGCATTGCCTCCCATGAGCCGACTAGGAATTCCCCACCTTCGGACAATGTCCAATGTGCTGGTCGCAAAGGAAAAAGTGGTCAACAAGGCTTGGTCATTTCCATGATCTTTCTCCAAGTACATATTGTGTAACACGTGAGAAATTGCTAATCGAGCCTTAAACCTATTATACAGATATCAAATCGGTCTTTAGTTTTTCAAATTTACCAATTCAATCCTAAAATTTTGCGCGAGATTCCAGTGCAATCCTTCCGACTAATTACTGTTGGAAATCGCCATTCTATTGACCCACAAGTTGTCCACGTCGGTATGTCGCGTGGGACGACCGGCATCGAAAGGGTAACTTGTTTATTGCATTAGCGGTGGACTTAATGAAAGCCCAATAGGTTATACCCAAAACGAGAAAGAAGCGAGATAGTATCCAAACGCAGTTTTGCTAAGCTTTTAAGATATAAAAACGCGCTGAACATGACTATAGACAAGATTAATTATTTCATTTGTTTTACTCGCAAAAAGGGATGTTTCGATTGGCGGGTCTTGAACTTTGCTAGTTGAGCATCTGTTCAATTCTTCTCCTTTTCAAATATCCTAACTTGTAATTTGAATACTATTTAACGCAAAAGCAACTTCAATCCTCTGTACACATCTTAATGTGAAACCTACATAACTCCAATATACATATACATATACATATATATATATATTCAAAATTTAAATAGTATCGGAAACTTTCGTGGAAATTATAGGCAAAAGAAGCAAACAAACCTGCTAACACGTCTAGTTATATACAGATGTTTGGTGTGATTTTATTTTTTTTTAATTTTAGATTCAATTTATAGAGTTTCATAGTTAAACACCCCTCTATATATATATATGATGTTAAAGTAGTAGCACTATACTTTTCCGTCACTTTAGAAAAATTATTTCTTTCTTTCTGACCAGACGTTGGAAAGTGACGGAGGCGTGCGGTGGCTTGCACGGCCAAATGGCGATTGGTTCTCGCGTTAATGGCCATCGTTTCAATGCCTAGGCTCCACCCAGAAATAACTTTCTGTGAAACTGGGAATTTGTTTGATAAGAAACTAATCTCGCTTTCTTTCTTCTCGTACACATCCTTTTCACGATCTTGATGCGACGGCCGGACCTCGCGACCTAGCCACCTAATCGACTTAATCGAGAGGCGATGGCGATGCCTGTACCTCTTCTTTTTCGATAAGGTCCTCATCATTTGCAGTTTCGGATGAAGGAGACATTGTTCGATTAGTGGAGATACTGGTATTGATTGGTTTCCAGCCAATCTAGTGGCCATCCTTCATGATTACAATTCATTTTGCTTTTTCGTTAATTCGACGAGTATTTCACTTTCGGCCTTCTTTAATGTATACTAGATACCTTCTAGATCAAGAGTTAGAGATCAAATTGTTTGGATGTAAGTTTGGCGGGGTCAAGCCCAAAGTTTCATGGGGTCAAATTAGTCAATTCATGGACTCTTTTTTTTTTTTTGGGTAAAGGTCAATTCATGGACTCTTTGTACATTATCTTGTGAAAAAAAATCCTGTTATCAAGCACATTGAGAAGTCATCATAAACTATGCCCGTAATCTCCTCTCTTTTTTTTTATACAATCTAGAAGCACAATTATAATGCAACCAATTATCTCGAGATAAACAAGTGCAATAACTTATCACTACATCCCTCTCTTAAATCGAGTTCCTCAAGGCAAGAATCGCACCCACCACCATCGACTCCTTGCACAGTGGGCACGAGAGGCACTTTTACCACTAGATGAATCATTATCTCTTTAAAAACGAGCAAAGGAAACTTTGGTGCTCTAAGCCGGAATCAGTGCAATCCATGCAAGAGACAAAATTCAACTAAAGAGTAACCAAATACATCTCATCGACACCAAGTTTATAAACTCTTTCTAACCCTCCGCCCAAGCACAAGAGTGTCTCAAAAAGCCTTTAGTCCCTCTCAACGTTACTGGTACTGGAGTTGCTCATTTGAGTCACTCTCTTTCTTTGTCATCCGTCCTTCATCTCAAATCTTCATATAATTTGATTTCTGTTAGTTGGTTAACTAAAGAACTGAATTGTTTAGTAGCTCGTTGTGTCTTTCAAGATCTGAGGACTGGACAAATAATTTTGGTGGAGAACATCAATCAAATGGCTTATACTACCTTGATAAGAAGGTACTAGCTGCTGCAGTTGATGTGTATCGGTTGCATTGTCGTGCTGGGCATCCACCACTGAACATTCTTTAGCGTTTATTTCCTAAGTTTGAGTTTGTGAGTTCCTATTAGTGTGAAACTTGTCAGTTTGGTAAACACCATAGGGTCTCTTTTCCTTCTCGCATTCAAAGTCGTGTATCTAGTCTATTTGAGTTGGTTTACTCAGATGTATGGGGTCCATGTTGTGTTTACGATATCTCTGGTTTGAGATATTTTGTTACAATCGTGGATGATTTTTCTCGAATGACTTGGTTATTCTTGATAAAAGATCGTACCAAGATTTTTCATTGCTTTCGCCTGTTCTATTTTGAAGTGTTGAATTAGTATCATACTTCTATCAAAACTTTGTGGTTAGATAATGTAAAAGAGTATCTTGTCGCTACTTTTGGTTCTCAACATTTTCTTAATTATCATGGTATTATTCGTCAGACTCTCTGTTTATACAGTCCACAACAAAATGGTGTAGCCGAGCACAAAAATCGCCATCTTCTTGATATTGCTTGCTGCCTCATGTTTTACATGCATCTACCTAAAACTTTTTGAGGCTGTTGAAAGGGTAGTTTAGTCTTTCTCCATAATTAGTGAGCCCTAATGCTCACTATATATATATATATATATATATATATATATATATATATATATAGATGATGTAATTTGATTAAGTTAATGATGATCGTGTTTTTCAACATGGTATCAGAGCCAATAAACAAAACCCTAGTCCTCCAACTGTTACCCTAGCCACCGGAGGCCACTGTTGTCACCGGAGAAGTCACTGCCGTTGGCCTTGGAATCTATGCTGGCGGCGGCTACCACGACTCCCGCAACAACCGCACCGCCGGCGTCCACAACGTCCGCAACGTCCACAACGTCCACGACTCCTGCGACTCCAGCGACTCTTGCGACACCATTCCAGCGTTGATACATCCGTCGATTCACCAAATTGACACCTCGTTACTGTCGCTTTGAGTCGTCCTGAGTTGCGCCAACATTGCCCAATTCTAGTCTGGCATCGCTGGGCCTTGCTGAACTTAGATCTGGCGATGTTCCACCAAGTTCTGAAGCCGCGAGTTTGAGTTTGAAGCCACGACGAAATCTAGAGTCCACGAGTGTGGCTGGTTCTACGAGCGTTGCTGGTTCCACTGAGCTGCCGCCGCCGACCTCCAGAGTCCACGAGTTTTGCTGATTCTACGAGGGTTGCTGGTTCATGAGTGTTGCTGGTTCTACAGAACTGCCAACGATGTCCTTCATAGTCAAAAGGTGAGTGAGAGGAAAGTGAAGTCACAAGGTGGGCCTTGCTCGTACTCAAGTGTAAACGAGCATTATAGGTTCAGCAGCCAGAAGAAATATTTGAGAATGGGATTATTAATTTTTGGTGAATCACACTATTACTTGCCCGATGCATATCACATAGGCGTTCTTTTCTTGCAAAACTAAAGTTCCTGCCTCGTGTTGAAGTTTACTTGCAATGATTGATTATTGTGTTTGTTAATGCCCTATGTTGATTTGGTGGTAATTGGTGGTAATTATTACAATTGGTGCACAAGGTGCAAATTTCGGTTAAGTTTATTTTTATATTGTTATTGAGTTATGGCTGGCAATTTTGGAAACACGGATAGCAGTCTCACTAATCTGAAGTTGACCTCTGTTAAGCTCGATGGGACCAATTACCCTTCTTGGTCTATGGCAGTCGAAACATATCTTTTAGCCACCAAACAACTGAGTTATTTGACTTCATCTCCACCTACGGATAAAACAAAGGAGGATGATTGGCGCTCTAGCGATGCTGCTATTCGAACATTGTTGTGGAATACCATGGATTCCAAGATTAGTCCTCAGTTTATGCAGTGTACATCAGCCAAAGCTATTTGGGACGAATGTGCTCTTATGTTTTCGAGTCGTGATAATATGACCCGTGTTTGTGATGTGTGGGAGGAGCTATTTGACCTACGTATTGGAGACATGTTTGCATCTGATTACTATTCTAGGTTCACCACCCTTTGTGAGAAATTGGATACTTATTTGCCTGCCACTGATGACATTAGAGAGTTGGCTAAGCGCCAACAGAATATGAGAGTTGTGCTATTTCTCCGGGGGCTTGGTCCTACTCATTCTTCTCTCCGACAATAGATTATCTCCCAGGGTACTCTTCCATCAGTAGATGAGATCTTTTCTCGAGTCCTTCGATGTGTGCCTGACTCATTATCATCTGCACCTGTAGCAAGTGCTATGGTCTCTCAGTTTTCTGGTGGCCGTGGAGGCCGAGGATGTGGTCCTCGGGGTCGTGGCAGGCCTGTCTTTTCTCCTGGTTGTGGCCAAGATGGTGGTAGGGGTGCCGGAAGTTCTCGTTATTGCAACCATTGTCAGCGAGCTGGGCATACTGAGTCTTATTACTATACCCTACATCCTGAGCTTCGTCCACGAGCTGCTTATGCCGAAGCAGTAGAATCTTTAGTATAGAAGGTTCCTGATCAGTCACAGGAGTTACCTAATACCATTATGTTGACTCGCGCCGAGTATGAATCCTTAGCGCGTCACAACCAGGTGGTGGATTCCTCTGCTCCTACTTCTTCTTTGGCATAAACTTCTTCAGGTAGGCCGTCCTGTCTACTCTCTTCTGCGCCCACTTCCTGGGTCGTAGACTTTGGTGCCACAAATCATATGACCGGTAATTCTAAGCCATTGTCTGATATTACTTCTATGTCACCTAGTTCCGTTACACTTGCTAATGATTCACAGTCCCATATCACTGGTTAAGGGAATGCAACCTTGGGTCCCTCTCTTACTCTTTCATCTGTTTACCATTTGCCAGCTTTCCCATATAACTTGCTCTCTGTTAGTTCTCTTACTAGAGATTTGAATTGTTCTGTAACGTTTACTTCCACTCGTTGCGTCTTTCAGGATCTGAGGACCGGACGGATGATTGGTGGCGAACATGAGTCCAATGGGCTGTACTACCTGAACAAAGACCTCATTGTTGCGACTGCTCAAAAGAAAACTGCTTCCGACTTATTTCAGATGCATTGTCGTATGGGTCATCCACCACCCGACATTCTTCGTCATTTTTCACCTGCTTCAAAATCTATGAGTCCTATCTAGTGTGATACATGCCAATTTGGCAAACACCATCGGGTGTCGTTTCCTTCTCGTGTCTAGCGTTGTGTGTCTAGTCCTTTTGAGTTGGTCCATTCTGATGTCTGAGGACCGTGTTGTGTCAGCGATATGTCTGGTTATAAATATTTTGTTATATTCGTGGATGATTATTCCCGAATGACATGGTTATATTTAATAAAAGATCGAACTGAAGTTTTTTTCATGTTTCCGTACGTTTTATTTTGAAATTCTCAATCAATATCATATTTCTATTAAATATTTGCGTTCTGATAATGCCAAAGAATATATGGCTGTTTCCTCTGGTTTTCAATCATTTCTTATATCTCATGAGATTTTGCATCAGACTCCTTGTCCTTATACCCCCCAACAGAATGGGGTGGCTGAACGAAAAAAATCGTCATCTCCTGGATGTGGCTCGTTGCCTCCTTTTTCATATGAACCTCCCCAAAATGTACTGGGGGCATGCTGTTCTTACAGCATGCTATCTCATAAATCGCCTTCCATCCTCAGTGCTTCATGGGGGCATACCTTTCTCCACTATCCATCCCACAAGTCTACTTTTTACTTTACCACTTCGTGTGTTTGGGTGTGTCTGTTTTATGCATCGTCTTGCTCCTGGTCAAGATAAACTCGATCCACGGGCCGACAAATGTGTGTTTCTTGGGTATTCTCGAACTCAGAAAGGGTATAAGTGTTATAGTCCAGTTAGTCGGCGGTTGTATGTCTCAACAGATGTAACCTTTTTTGAGGATTAGTCATATTACTCCTCTACAGCAGGTCCTTCTGAAGATGTTCCATCTTCGACTATGGCTCTACTACCGCCTATTCCCTTAGCGAGTATGCCTAAGTCATCAACGTCATCGCCTAGTTTTCAGTTCGCCGATAAGACCTATCAACAGCGCCGGTCTGTTCAACGTGAGGTAGTACAGTCGCCGCCTGCATTGGATATGCATGATTCTCCACCAGTCGATGTCCCATCTTCTGATCCACCAGTTGCTTCTGAGCCTGATTCTGCTACTGACATTCCCATTGCATTGCGCAAAGGTACACGTTCTTGTGTTGGTCAACCCAATCCTCGGTTTACTCCCTATAGTGGTTTGTCTTGTCATACACATACTCGTTACCCTCTTTCTCGATTTTTATCATACGATTGTCTTTCTCCTACATATTTCTCGTTTGTTGCTTCTTTATCTGCTGTGTCTGTGCCAAGTACTGTTGCAGAGGCTCTTGCTCATCCAGGTTAGCGACAAGCTATGGAGGATGACATGCAGGCACTATAGGATAATGGGACATGGCAACTTACATCGTTACCTACTGGGAAACGAGCTGTGGGTTGCCGTTGGGTTTTCACAGTGAAGTTTCAACTAGATGGCACTGTTGAGCATCTGAAAGCACGTTTAGTTACCAAAGGTTACACCCAGATATATGGAGTTGATTATAATGATACATTCTCTCCTGTAGCAAAGATACCTTCCGTTCGTGTTTTCATCTCTCTTGCTGTCCATTATGGTTGGACTTTTCACCAACTTGATGTCAAGAATGCCTTTCTTCATGGGGACTTGGTAGAGGAGGTATATATGGAGCAACCCCCGGGGTTCGTTGCTCAGGGGGAGTCTACCAGTGTTTGTCGTCTACGCAAGGCATTATATGGATTGAAACAGTCTCTTCGTGCTTGGTTTGGTCGTTTCAGTGATGTAATTATTCGGTTTGGTTTGCGACGTTGTACCGTAGATCATTCTGTATTTAGCTCAACTTCCCCTGCTGGGTGTGTTCTCCTGATTGTGTATATGGATGATATTATTATTACTGGTAGTGATCCCGTGGGCATAAAAAAATTGAAACAGTTTTTACAGGTAGAATTTAGCACAAAAGATATGGGTTGTTTGCGGTATTTCTTGGGCATTGAGGTGGCATACTCACGTGATGGTATCTCATTATCACAACGGAAATATGTATTGGATATTCTTAGTGAGGTTGGTTTTCTTGGAGCGAAGCCTGTTAATACTCCGATGGATCCTAATGTGAAGCTTGATGCAGAACAAGGTGAATTACTTCATGATCCAAGTAAGCATCGGAGACTAGTGGGTAAGCTCAATTATTTAACTGTTACCCGACCAGATATCTCTTTTGCGATTAATGCTGTTAGTCAATTTATGAGTACTCCTCGTGCTACACATTGGGATGCAGTGCTGCGTATAGTTAAATACTTGAACGGAGCACCAGGTAAAGGGATATTGTTCAAGAATCATGGACATCTTGATGTTATTGGCTACTCTGATGCTGATTGGGCTGGCTGTCCTTTTGATAGGCGATCAACTTCTGGTTATTGTATATTCTTGGGAGGCAATCTTGTGAGTTGGAAAAGTAAGAAACAATAGGTGGTGTCTCGATCAAGTGCTGAAGCGGAATATCAGGCCATGGCTCATGTGACTAGTGAGTTGATTTGGTTGAAGATGTTATTATCTGAACTTAGTATGTCTTCTTAAGCTCCCTCAGTTCTGTGTTGTGATAACCAGTCTGCTATGCATATCTCTTCAAATCCAATTTTTCACAAGCGCACGAAGCACATTGAAGTAGATTGCCATTTTGTGCGAGAAAAGATTCAAAATAAGGAAATAACACTTCAATACACACGGACTGAAGACCAACTTGCTGATCTTTTCACTAAGTCATTGCAAAGCAGTAGAATGATTACTTTGTGTAACAAGTTGGGGCTCTTTGATGTTTATGCCCTAACTTGAGGGGGAGTGTTGAAAGGGTAGTTTAGTCTTTCTCCATAATTAGTGAGCCCTAATGCTCACTATATATATATATATATATATATATATATATATATATAGATGATGTAATTTGATTAAGTTAATGATGATCGTGTTTTTCAACAGGGGCCATGTTGTCCTTATATCCCACTACTTAATTAATCGGCTTCCAACTTTTGTTCTTGAGGGGGAGACAATGTTTTCTAGTTTACATCTAAATCGTCCTTCCTCTTCATTACCTCTACGCGTCTTTGGTTGTGTTTGTTTTGTACATTGTCTTACTCCAGGTCTTGATAAGTTGGATCCTCGTTCCAAGAAATGTGTCTTTGTGTGATACACTCAATCTTGGAAGGGCTACAAAATGTTATAATCCTACTCCTTGTCTTGTGTTTGTGTCGGCGGATGTGACATTCTTTGATGACTAGCCATATTATAATGTTCAGATGGTCCCTACGGCAACTCCTGATGGTGTCGGGTGTGTCTTATCAACACTTCCACCACTCTCACTTCCTTACCTATGGGGAAGCAACCTATTGGTTGTCGTTGGGTTTTCATTGTTAAGGTTTACCCTGATGGCACTCTTGGCCGTTTGAAGGCTCGGTTGTTTGTAAAGGGATATACTCAAACGTATGGTGTTGATTATGATGACATTAACAGTGGACTTAATGAAAGTTTGATAGATTATACCTAAGAGGAGAAAGAAGTGAGAATGTATCCAAAAGTAATTTTACTAAGCTTTTAAGATATAAGAAAAATGACATAAATGGTCTTCGAATTTTGGTTCAATATACAATGTGGCTTATAAACTTTTAATTTGTTTAATGTGGGCCCTCAACTTTAGTCAAATGTGCAATGTGACCCTTGAACGTTTAATTTATTCAATATGGTTCTTGAACTTTTGGTACATGTTACTTAGTCCTTGAACATATGAAAATATTTAATGTCGTCTTTTCATTAATTCAAATTTAAGGATAACATCGAACAATTTCATGTAGTTCATAGACTAAGTTGAACATGTACCAAAAGTCTAAGTATTACATTGAACAAATTAAAAATTTAGGAACCATATTGCACATCGAGCCAAAATTCAGGGATCATATTGAACAAATTAAAAGTTCAAGAACTACATTATACATTAAGCCAAATGATCCCAACGAGCCAAAATTCAGAAACTATTTGTGTCATTATCCCTAAAATATATAAAAAAAAGCACTGAACATGACTGTAGACAAGAATAGTCATTTCATTTGTTTTATTAGCAAAAAAGGGATATTTTGATTGGCAGTTCTCAGACTTTGCTAGTGGAGCATTTGGTCAATTCTTCACCTTTTCAAATATCGTAACTCGTAATTTGAATTTTATTCAACGCTAAAGCAACTTCAAACCTTTGTACAAATCTTGTAATGTGAAACCTAAATAACTCCTATCTATATATATATATTCTAAATTTATATAGCATCGGAAACTTTCGTGGAAATTACAGGCAAAAGAAGCAAACGAACCTGCTAACACGTCTTGTAATGTGTAGATGTTTGGTGTAATTTTAAATTTTTTTAAATCTTAGATTCAATATACATAGTTTCATTGTTAAACATCCCAACGTATTATTTAATAATGTTAAAGTAGCACTATACTTTTCCGTCATTTCGGAAAAAATATTTCTTTCTTTTTGACTAGAAGTTGGAAAGTGACGGAGGCATGCGGCGGTTTTGACGGCCAAATGGCGATTGTTTCTAGTGTGAATGGCCATCGTTTCAATGCCTAGCCTCCAAGATGGACCCAGAAGTAACTTTTTTGAAATTGGGTAATATTTTTGGTAAGAAACTAATCCCGGTTTCTTTCCTCTCGTACACGTCGTTTTTTGCCATCTTGATGTGACGGCCGGCCCTTCCGACCTAGCTACCGAACTGACTTAATCGAGGGGCGATTCCTCCACCTCTCCTTTTTTGATAGGGTTCATATCAACTGGAGCGTCTTCGATTAGTGGAGATAGTGGTTTTGATCGATTCAAAACAATCTGGTGGTTATGCTTCGCCATTCCAATTCATTTTGCTTATCGTCAATTCGATGAGGATTTCACTTTGGACCCTCTTTTTTAATGTATATTATAGACTTTTTAGATCGAGAGTTGAGATGAAATTGTAAGCAAGTAGAGAAATGCTCATACTTCTCTCTCTTTTCTTCTGTACAATTCAGAGGCACAATATAATATAGCCGGCTATCTCGAGATAAATGGGTACAACAACTTTTCACCCCGATCCCCTCATTTAAATCTGAGTTCCTCGGGACAAAAATCTCACCCACGGTCGACAATCAACTCCTTGCGCTCCCCGCGCCAGTAGGCACGGCAGGCGCTTTTACCACTAGATCAATCCTTATCTCTTTGTTTTTTAGGTTAATCAATCCTTATCTCTTTAAAAAGTGAGCAAAAGGAGCTTTTGCGTTCTTAGCTGGAATCAGTGCGATCCATGCAAAGAGACAAAACTCAGCTGAAGACTAACCAAGTGCATCTCGACGTCACCAAGTTTATAAAACTCTTTCTAACCCTCTTCCCAAGCACAAGAGTGTCCCAAAAAGCCTTAGTCCCCTCTCTTAAAGGGTCCAAGAGATTACCATATTCCCATCAAGAAGAGGCACTGCAAAAGTCCTTAGGAGCAGGCTCCGCTTGGTCTTCTTCATCGCTAAGATATCTTTATAGGGTTTGGGCGGTCTGCAGCCGCAGAGAGAGGGAGAGAGAGGAAGAGGGAGAAAATACCATGTGACCATCTTCAGTGGGTATGCTTGCTTGGGGGACCTCTCCTTTTGCATCTCTCCTTTTGCTTTTGGTTTTTTGTTTGATCGGGGGGTTCGAGGATAGGCAGGAGGATCTTCTTTTCTGGGTAGACAAGAGGAGAATCCTCAAACAGTGCTCTGTCCTTTTAGGCCCATGACCTTGGCATCTACCTCCCTCCACACCATTGGCGGATCAATAATGGATATACCCTTTGGAGAAAAGAGGGAGAAAATTCTTCTTTTTCTTTTTCACTGTGTGTATTTTTGGGGCAAAAAGGAGAGACGTTCTTGAAAAAGAGAGTGATGGACATTATTTTTGACAGAACAGGGACATTACAATGCATCCAAGCTCTGCCCCTCTCTCCACATCAAAGAATCTCTCTCTCTCTCTCTCCAACTAAGCATTAGTCTTCATCATATTCATACCCCTTGGTCCCCCACAAGTAGATTAGAGTAGAACCCCACTAAATTAACTCTCTTTGTCAGACTTTCTCACTGTCTGACATAAGAATCCACCAGAATCCCTCGCTATCAAACATCTGTGACTTCCAGGGGCCACCACTCACCACCAAACGATCTCTCTCTCTCTCTCTCTCTAACATGATGTTTGTTTCTGTCTTCGTACTCCAAATGAGCATCCCATCTCCTTTACCACCAGCTACTCATCTCTCGATACAAATTTTAGCTTCTCTCCTTTGGCTCTGTCCTTATCAAGAACAGTTGCTCCACCCACCATTCTAGATCGAAACCGCAAGCTCCATCATCATAGCACTTGGGCGATTCTTGAGGAGAAACCACAGTACCCACAATGCCAAGCCTGGTTGTGGAAGTTCTCGATGCGAGCGATCTGAAGCCCAAAGACGGGCAAGGGTCGGCGAGCCCGTACGTGGAGGTGGAGTTGGACAAGCAGCGGCAGAGGACGCACACCAAGCACGGGGACCTCAACCCCCAGTGGAACGAGAAGCTCGCCTTCAACGTCGGCGACCCTAGGAGCCTCCACAACAAGACGATCGACGTCCTGGTGTACAATGACACCAAAGGAGGCCATCGCAAGCAGTTCCTCGGCCGGGTAAGGATCTCTGGTGCTTCGGTCCCTTTGTCTGAATCGGAGGCCTCGGTCCAAAGATACCCACTCGATAAGCGTGGCCTGTTTTCGCATATCAGTGGTGATATTTCGCTTAAGATTTATGCCACTCATGATGGTTTTGATGCGTACGTGTCGTCCCCAAATGTTGGTCCTAATGACAATGTTGAAGCTGCAGAGCCACCTCTGCAAGAGGCCGATTTTAGAGATACCAAGCTTGGTAACGACCCCGTTGGTGTTGATCATCATCATGATGTCAATTTCGATGAGAAGAAGCAGAAGAAAAAGAATAAGGACCCGGAAGTGAGGACTTTCCACTCCCTCGGAGCTTCTGCTCCAGCCGGCGCTCCTCCGGCGTCGAGTTTTTTCTCGGGTCCCGGGGTTGAAGCCCATTTCATGAGGGAGAAGGCGGCAAGCACCGAGACCAGGGCCGGTTTTGCCCGCGCAGGCCCAGCTTCTGTAATGCAAATGCGGATGCCAGGCCAGAACCCGGAATTTGCCTTGCAGGAGACTCGGCCGCCCGTCGCGGCACACATGCGCTACCGGGGAGGGGATAAGACCACGACCACTTATGATCTCGTCGAGCAGATGCGTTATCTGTATGTGAATGTGGTCAAGGCCAAAGATCTTCCCACAATGGATGTTACGGGGGGCCTCGATCCCTATGTGGAAGTGAAGGTTGGGAACTACAAAGGAGTCACAAAAACCTTGGAGAAGAACCAGAACCCCGTGTGGCGTCAAATATTCGCGTTCTCGAAGGAGCGGTTGCAGTCGAATTTCCTCGAGGTGAAGGTGATGGACAAGGATACAGTTTCGAAGGACGATTTCGTGGGGAGGGTGGTTGTGGACATATTGGAGGTGCCCGCTCGAGTTCCTCCGGATAGCCCTCTGGCTCCTCAGTGGTATAAACTGGAGAACAAGAGAGGAGAGAAAGTCAGAGGAGAGATCATGCTTGCCGTGTGGATTGGAACGCAGGCCGACGAGTCATTCCCTGAGGCTTGGCATTCCGATGCGCACAACATTAGCCACACTAACATGCACAATACTCGATCCAAGGTCTATTTCTCGCCGAAGCTCTATTACCTTCGAGTTCTCATCGTCGAAGCTCAGGATCTTGTTCCCACCGAAAGGGGTCGACCGGTCGACACTTACGTGAAGGTTCAGCTAGGGAACCAGGGAAGGGTAACTAGACCTTCACAAATGAAGACTGTGAATCCCATCTGGCAAGAGGAGCTAATGTTTGTGGCGTCTGAGCCGTTTGAGGATTTTGTAATCGTCTCTGTTGATGAACGGCTAGGGCCCGGAAAGGATGAGCCCTTAGGGAGGTTGATGATCCCAGTTAGGGATATTCGGCAAAGAGCCGATACCTCCAAGATGCCTGAGCCGCAGTGGTTCAACCTCCACAAGCCATCTATCATCGAAGAGGGAGAGAAGAAGAAGGAATTCAAATTCTCTAGCAAGATTTGCATTCGGTTTTGCCTGGAAGGGGGGTATCATGTTCTTGACGAGTCCGTACATTTCAGCAGCGATCTTCAACCGCCATCGAAGATCCTAAGGAAGCAGAGCATTGGAATTCTCGAGCTCGGGATCCTGAGCGCTCGAAACTTACTTCCCATGAAGGGGCACGAAGGCCGAACTACTGATGCCTATTGTGTAGCCAAGTACGGGAACAAATGGGTCAGGACCAGGACTCTCCTAGACACCCTGGCTCCTCGGTGGAACGAGCAGTACACTTGGGACGTTTTCGACTTGTGTACCGTGATAACGATCGGAGTTTTCGACAACTGCCACGTCAATGGAAAAGATGAGGCTAGAGATAAGAGAATTGGGAAAGTGAGAGTTCGCCTTTCCACTTTAGAAGCCGATCGAGTGTACACTCACTACTACCCCCTCCTCATCGTCGAACCCTCCGGCTTGAAGAAGTGCGGGGAGCTCCATTTGGCTCTACGGTTTACTTGCACCGCATGGGTTAACATGATGGTTCAATATGGCAGGCCGTTGCTTCCGAAAATGCACTACATCCAACCCATACCGGTTCGGCACATTGATTGGCTCCGGCACCAAGCCATGCAGATCGTGGCAGCGCGGCTAGCCCGGGCCGAGCCACCACTCAGGCGCGAAGTTGTGGAATACATGTTAGATGTGGATGCCCACATGTTCAGCTTGAGGAGGAGCAAAGCCAATTTCAACCGGATCATGTCCCTTCTTTCAGGTATCACCGCCATTTGCAGATGGTTCGACAGCATTTGCCACTGGAGGAACCCTGTGACCACCTGTCTCGTTCACATACTGTTTTTTATACTCGTTTGCTACCCGGAGTTGATCTTGCCAACGATCTTCCTGTACCTTTTCGTGATCGGTATTTGCAATTACCGATTCAAGACAAGGCTCCCACCTCATATGGACGCCCGGCTGTCGCAAGCGGAGAATGCCCATCCGGACGAGCTTGATGAGGAATTCGACTCATTTCCCACGTCCAGGCATGCGGATTTGGTGAGGCTGAGGTACGATCGGCTGCGGAGTATTGCAGGCAAGGTCCAGACTGTGATTGGGGATTTAGCCACGCAAGGCGAGCGAGCTCAATCGATATTGAGCTGGCGGGACCCGAGGGCAACCGCGATCTTCATCATCTTCGCATTGATATGGGCAGTCATCATTTACGTCACTCCGCTCCAGGTTATTGCCGTGCTGGTCGGGCTCTACCTGCTGAGGCATCCACGGTTCCGAAGCAGGTTGCCTCCCGTAGCAGTCAATTTCTTCAAGAGATTGCCGGCCAAGTCAGACATGCTACTATAAGGTAGAGTTCATATATATATACAAATTAACTACATATGAGTCTTGTCCTATTGATTCAGTATATATATAAGACAATGGTTCACCAATAAACCTGTAGATGTGGTATGTTAGAGCAATAATATGCCAGCCACTTGCTGCCTCAAGTCTATCATCACTCATATGAAATCTGGCTTTCCACTGGGTCCTGCATTCTCTCTGTTTCTTTGGATAAAGGAAAGTGCAGCTCTTGTTCAATTTCGATGCTTTATCGCCTTTGTGGCTCACTAGTAGTGATTGCTGTAGAAAAACTTTAGTCTGTAGCATCTATCATATCGTTTTCTTTGTTTGGAAGATTATTGAATGAATTAGGTGACATATATTCATTTCCTGACATACTTTATCGAGTACCCCCTATATTTTATGAATGATGATTTCGGAACTCCCTCAGTTTCCACACGATTCCGGATCCAGTATCGGGCTAAAATGCATGGATATGCAAGCAGTGCGTTGATAAGATTGTTTTCCGAAATCTATTTAGTTCGAGACGGACTAATGTCTTGGTTTAACGTGTATTTTTAAAGCAGTCCCCTAAATGCGGAACGACAATAGAATATGAGTTGATCATTCTAAGTCTGATTAAGCTGAAAAAACCGACATCGTAGGTATCTTTTCAATAACTATCGGATCCACATAGTCCATTCCTGGAGAGTTGCTACATCGGTTGCCTCTTCCCACTCTTCAAGTTAATGAGATGGATTTTCTCTTCTGCGACCACGCTTACTGGATAAACTGTTGTTGACGAAAAGTGGCCTAATTTCCTAGCCGATCGCCATTCACTTGATCATCATAGTTCTCTTTCTTCCCGTGCATGGTACGTCAGTTGAATTTGATTGTAAAATTTTCCATTTGGATTTTACTGCAAATAGGTCCAAGTAAAAATAAGAGATTCGCAAGAGATTCGTGACTCCTGAGACTTGTGGAAACTTTATAAATGAGCTTGAACTGCATCGAGTTTTGTTATGGTATCTGTGGTTTGTCTTCAAGATTGGATTCATCCAGGAAATCCCCTCCCATGAGCTACGACCCAGACTTTTGCTTGCGATTCTCCACTTATACATGTTCGGAATCTGGCCCGGCTCCTGCAGATTTTCAACCGGATATTTGTTTCGGTCTCTCCTCTCCGGCGAGATGCATAGGCCTTGGTTCTGCCACCTAGCTTACACCCACATGATCGGAGTAGAAACCAAAAAATGCACCAGCATTTCATAACGAAGGTCTCCAGGTTACAAGGGCAGCCAATTTACTTGACCAGCAGCACTAGAGCTCGCCGACTTAAGGATTTATCTGGAGTAGGACAAACTCAAAAAAATCCCTGGCCTTTTTCCTAGGACTAACTAGTTCAGATACATACTTCTCTACAATCACACTGAGCAAGAATTCTATCTCAAGTGATATAGTCATGCCAGAAATTGAACTAATTAATCCTACATACAATGCGCTAGTTAATGGTTGACTGTATATCTCCACCATCTTCTTGCCTTTTGACAAATAAACTGCAAAATATTCTGACAGGACTGACAAAGAATATTACAAATACCAGGAAAATTTTTCCGTGCCTTTGGCAAAAGTAGCTCCCAGCTATTTCTAACTCGACCATGTTGTATAGAGGTAACCCCGTTGCAAACCACCGCTTCTGTATAAGTCCTATTCACCAAAGAGAGAGCAAACCTGAAAAACAATCAGAAGTAGCCACTGATTCAATCGGCAGGCACCGTGCAAAGCAAGCCATGTCCAGGACTATGCTCCAAAGGATACATCGCTGTCCCTCTAACATATCTTCTATGGTCTATTGCCGATTTTCTGAGACTGGATAGTCCTCTAGAGCTTCTTTTAATTTGCTTTTTAATAATCGAACAAGCCGCCAGAGGGTCCAAAGATGCAGCTCCAACCCTCCTGCAGTCATACAGAAAAACAATCAACCAGAATCCAAACAAAAATCAACACCCAAAAATCTGATTACTTAAGAGAAGACTTTTACGATGTCAGTCTGTCAACTACTAGTGATTAGGCTTTTACATTTTGTTGAGATAAACACAAAGATCATGGTGATGCCACTAAGTTACAGCAACGCAAGACTCACTCCATCTAGTTTTGCTTTTACCAATTTTTCAGTCTAGACTGGCAGGCAAAGATCATTGGATGCAAAGTTAACTGCAGGATTCGTGTCTTGCAAGAGAGGAAAATAAATATTTATCACTTGAGTTCTGACTCGCATCTTGGAGGTCAGAAATAGCCTATCAATCCAACTATGCCTGGAAAAAATCAAGCGATTCAAGTCTTGAAACACTATTTTGGAACTTGTTTGAGGGTTTGAGGGCGGAGATACGCAGGAAGCTATTAATTACAATCAAGAACATGGACAAATGGGAAGCATCACCTTAACACTTTCTCTGATGCAATTCTTGCAGCTCTGATTAAGCTACGGCTTGGCAACCACTTCACAACACGGTGTGGAGCAGCACGCATTGGAGAATGAATCTTGATGAGCTTTACAAAACAAGATGAAAAAATGACATTAGATAATGTTAATTACTAAAACTGCCAGGTGAGCACTCTAACATACAGTGAGATAGAATACGCTGATGATACATTTCAGAAGTACAAATTACAGAGATAGAATAAAAAACTGAAACAAGTTAAGAATGGATTCAAACCTCAAGCAAGAATTGCATTTAACTTGTCATCTAAATGATAAAATAAAAATTCATCTAGATGCATCACCAGATTCATGTAAAACCAAATCCTATTGCCAGAGTCTTCCTAGACTTTATTATAGAGAAATTTAAAGGTTTGGTCGAAAAAAGTAGATAAACTCTTCACATACCCCCAGGCACTCCATCATCTGATAGTAAGCCCGACCATGAAGAGGTGTATGACCCTGTCGAGATTCCGAAAAGTATCTAGTCCTGAGAGAACACTTAGGAAGGATACATGATTAGGAAAACCAGAGATCCACAGTGAAAACATGAAAGAGGTCATATGATATACACAAATTACTAAATCTATACCATTCTTTATAACCAGGATCCACGGTGAAACCGTACATATCTACTGATTCACACATAGACAGAGCAAATTCAAGAGCCTTGAGCCCAGTCCCTTTAGCAGCAGATCCGAAGGATGCCCCTAGCATAAGGTACACAGGATTTTTTATAGGAAGTTCCTGCAAAAGGCAAACCCGTGCCAAGTAAGGAGGATGCTCCAAACACGTCTACTAGACAAATTAAGAGTAAAAGGAAACTTACAGACCCTTATCATCTTGCTCATGACGTCATGGATTGTTGTTTTTATGATCAGAACTTCCTTCCTTGTTTCTGCAGAAAAGTGTCGTTGTAGTTACTATATCTTCGGTGGAATCAGAGAACATGATAAGTAAGGTGCCACACATACCATCTAGCTCAACAACCTTATCAAGAGCTTTTGCCGATCCCCTATTGAGAAGACGAAATGAACTTTTCTTTCCCACATAATCCGTATAATTCTGGTAGACACAGATAGTCAGGAGCAGGCAAAGTAGAGTGGAAATGAAATTTGCACATCCAATATGAAATTTGACCTGGATAGGTGCACCGTTTTCCCGGATGACAACATCATAATCATCTATCTCCTTTCCAAACCTTGTTTTTAGAAGATCTCCAGAATTACCAATGACAGCACAGCGGTCGAACTGCCGTGGAAAGTATGGGGGTGTTTCAGGAAGTACCAGAGAAAGCTTCTCCTTGCATAGAGTCTTATTTTCACATCGGTTGCTGGAACGCAAAAATATACCTAGTCAGACTACTTGTGTGCAATCTTTCTGCAGCTCGCTCTAGTTAGATATACAAATTTCATATAACAACTCCCTAAGGTGACTGAAACTTTGGAAGAATATAACCAAGGGAAGAGAACGGACGCCACTAATTTCATTTGCAAAACAAACTTCATATACCTGAATAGCTGGAACTGACTGTATGCAAGAATGAAATTTCCCATATTTTGAAGAGATGTTAATAAATTCCATCCTACAGACTTCCTCAAAATGTTTCTTTCTTTTCTTTACCATTATGGCATTTTCTAACAAAGCAAGGGCCGAATGGAACCGTGCACAACATCAAGAGAAATTTACAAGATACTTACAGCTGTATTCCTTTGTTAATCCTCCGCCACGCGTAGTCTTCCCACCCATTCGGCAAAGCATCAAGGAACTCCCTGGTAAGTATAGTGGTACTATTCCTCACCTGTGGCAATCAACTCACTACATAATAAATCAATCGCGTAGCGTATCTGATTTCTCAGGAACCAAGTTCAATGAAAAAGGGGCCACATTTACTCGTTCCTATCTTCAATATCTCAATTTGCGTTTCGATTTACCAACCCTAGGCTCACCTGTTCCCATGTAGCCACAGCTTCGCAGAGATTGAAATCGAAAGACAAACCTTCAAGTTCTCCAGATTTTGGATCTCTCTGTCAAAACAAAAACCCATTTTTACACTCAAAAGAAAACCAAAGAGAAACGCAACTGCCCGAGGACAACGGGATTGCCGCAAATGGCAAGAAACCAAATCACCCACCCATTTGGACACAGTATCGGGAGGGAAGCTCATGGCGACTTCGCAAATACTCTTCCCGCCGACAGCTTCCAATCCCAATCCGTTCGCCTTCTGCACACGAACAGCAAGGCGCTAATCGTGACCCGTGCCCACCACGCGATCGATCCGGCGAAAACGGGAGGAGAGGAAAGAAAAAAGGGGAGGGGGAAGCGACTGACCACGCACTTTCGGAACCGGCCCTGCAGAGACCGCAGCGCGTCCAGATCGTCGCCGGAGAGCCGGTAGCCGTCGTCTGCGGCGGCGCACAAGAGCAAAAGGCACGTACACGGCAAGGGGGAGGGGGGGTCAGTAAAGAAATCGCAATGCACTCGAACTTGCGGGGGGCGACGAACGAACGAGCAAGCGAGAGGAAAGTTTTTACAGAAATCGGAGACGCCGGCGATGTAGATGCAGAGCGCGACGAGCCCGGAGGCGAGGGCGAGCAAGAGGCCGAGCTGCAGCACCCGCATGGCGGCCGTCTTCTTCTTCTTCCTCGAGCCCGCCAGAGGAGGAGGAGGAGAGGGAAAAGCTTCGAGCTTGCTGCGATGGCGAGACGATGGACGCGCGCACGCTCCGTCTCGCTCGCCGGATCTGGAAGAAACCAAGAAAAAAGATGGTGGCAGCCGAAGTCGGAGAACCGGAGACGGGGGGAGCCGAGCTGAGCAGAGCCGGAGCCCGAGTCGACGCTGCACGGCAACGGAATCTAGGAATGTTGGGTTAGGGGGGAAGCCCATTAGAAATGGGAATGGAAGGCGTTAGTCATCTCCCTCATTTTTTTTTCAATTTTATTCGATTGGTTTTTAAAACTATAGTCCTTTCTGTTTATATTGGTCATTCCAATTTAAATAGTGTATAAAAAGCACTTTGACATGAATTGACATGTCGGCATTGATTAGACCGATCGATTGACGTAATATTAAAAAAAAAAACCCTAGCCGAAGATGAGTGTGCTACAGAGACCATGGATAATTGCCGACAATTGTCATCGAGCTTGGTTGCGTTCCGGCGGTTTAGGTCAGGCGCGGGTCAGGCTAGCCGATATGCTAGGTGCGCTGCTGCCTACCCGAGGGGCATAAGCCTAACATGAGTCTCATCATCTCATGTATGTCGAGCACTTCAATCAGATTCACTTTGTAAGCTCGTATTAACTTTTTATTCATCTTTTCCAAATATAACGGAAGGTTAACAATTCAAGAATGGAACCCAAGCGAACAAAAAGAAGCGCAAAGACCCATTTGAACCGTTTGCAAAAATTGAAGGACGAATGATGCATTTTGCCCTTTGAAATTCTCCAGGAGATTAACTTTTAGTAGGCTTAGTGTTACTAATTTCCATCAATTCGCATTACTAATAGAATGTCGTATATTTTTTTTAGGGATTAATGACACAAATGGTCCATAAAATTTGATTCAATGTATAATGTGCTCCCTTAACTTTTAATTTATTTAATATAATCCATAAATTTTTGCTTAATATTTAATGTTATCCCTGAACTTTTGATTTGTTCAATATACCAAAAGTTCAGGAGATATATTGATCAAATTAAAAGCCCGAGAACCACATTGCACCTTGGGATAAAGTTTAGAAACCCCATTGAACAAATTAAAAGTTCAGAGACCACGTTACATATTGAGCCAAAGTTCAAGGGACTACTTATGCCATTTTCCCTTTCTTTTAAGAAGTCAAGTGACTAAATTACAATAAAAGCATATGTTTCGTACTTTTATATAGATCGTGACCAATATATCAATCTTACTTTGTGGTCTTGTTCTTCTACACTTAATTAATATGAGAGATTTCTTTAGTACATTAGAGAGAGATTAATAACGAGTTTTTATGCTAATTTCACTTTTTGGTTTGTATGTACTAATGTCACATTTTAAACGGTCAATGTTGGCAAAGGTAATCCTAATACCATCCAAATTTTATTAGATTAATATTACTTGATGTGAGGGGCACTCTTAGGAGCTGTATCTCTAGTCGGAACTCGGTGTGTGTTTGTTGGGTTGGGAGGAACTGCCATACTTGATAGGATTAGTCGAGTACTTAAAAAGCGTTTGGACTTTGATATTGATATATAAGAAATACTTGTTGTGGATTAGGATCAGGATTATGCTTAATCACTTTATATGTAGATATCACATTGTCTAGACATAAATTATTGTCAATAATGAAAATTTTTTTCCATCGACTAATTCTTTCAAGCAACACAAGTAATCGATTTTAGGAAAATATTTTTCAAATCATTCATTATGCAAAACAAACAGAGCCTTGTAGTCGCATGATATGAGATATCAAGCCTATAAATATAGTATTTGACTTCTCAAACCCTTGAAGGCCCGGTCAGATCCAAATGCACAATCGCGATCGAGGGTTGAACCTCTCGTGGCCTTCACCTCCATCCGGATCGGGCTGCCTAAAATCTGAGAGCACGTCCGGATAATCAAAACATCCGCGGAAGTTGTACATGGGTAAGTCGACGTGCCCGATACATCGGATCTCCCCACCTTCTTCTTTCGTCATCTAACTCGAGCGTAAGAAGGTCTCCAAAAACACCACCCTGGAACTTCCTCGTCCGTGCTCTTGACGATTGGTGTTCGGCCGAGCAGATCGTGGATCTCGATGTGCCATTGATTACACGACCTGACTTCCCCGACCTCCGGTTCGGACCTCGGGCGAGAGAGAAGTTGAGCAACATCAACACTCTAATTTCGTCTATCTGGATCATAGCAATGGTGCACCTAGGGTGAGGACACACTACAAAAAAATGATTTTTTTCTGACAAAATTTCCAACGAAAAATTCTGGAAAATTCGTTGGAAAAAGAATTTCCAACAAAAAAAAATTCGTTGGTAATTCGTCGTCGGAAAATTTTCCAACGAAAAATTTGAATTTTCGTTGGAAATTTGCGACGAATTTTTTTTCGTTGGAAAACTCGTGGCTAAATTTGTTGGAAACGAACTTTTTTTTTTGACGAATTTTTTTCGTTGGAAACTACAATTTTTTTTTGGTCGAAAAATTGTGGAAATTTTTTTCCATCGAAAAAATTTTTTTGGTCGAAATTTTTTTTTTTGGTCGAAATTTTTTTTTTGGGCGAAAAATAGCCCTCGCCGCCGGCGAGGGCCAGCCTCGTCGCCGGCGAGGGCCGAGCTCGCCGGCCATGGCAAGCTCGGCCCTCGGCATGGCCGACGAGGGCCGGCCTCGTCGCCGGCGAGGGCCGAGCTCGCCGGCCATGGCGAGCTCGGCCCTCGCCATGGCCGGCGAGGGCGAGCTCGTCGCCGGCGAGGGCCGAGCTCGCCCAGATCTGGGCGAGCTCGGCCCTCGCCGACGACGAGGCTTGCCCTCATGGCCGGCGAGGCTGTTGCGCCTCTCTTGTTATGGAAGAACAAGAAGATGAAGAAGAAGAAGCAGCAGCAGCAGGGGCGGGAGCAGGCTTCGGGGTCGCCGCCCGTCGTCGTCTCCTAGCCTCGCCGGCGACGAGACTTGGTGGCGTCGGGGGCGTCGGAGGTTGGAGTCCATGGCGCCGGAGCCGGAGCCGGAGGAGGAGGGGGGGCGGCGGGGGAGGAGGCGGAGGGGGAGAAGGATAGGGAGGGCGAAGGCGAAGGAGAGAGGGTGAAGGCGAAGGGGAGAGAGAGAGAGAGAGAGAGAGAGAGAGAGAGAGAGAGAGAGAGAATGAATGTTCAAATTGGAATAACGAGCGCGAAAATATTGAATAAGAAAGAAGTAGGGTTTTCGTTGTAAAATTCGTGGGAAATTTCTCACGAATTTTGCAACGAAAATTGTACACACTAAAATAATTGTCCGAAATTGGGAATTTCCAACGAATTTTCCAACGAAAATTGTACACACTGAAGTAATTGCCCGGAAAATTGAAATTCGTTGGAAAATTCGTTGGAAATTTCCAACGAAAAAAATTCGTTGGAAATTTCCAACGAATTTTCCAACGAAAATTGCACACACTGAATTAGGGTGCGCATGAGAACGTTTCTGTGCCGGGGAACTATTTCTGAACAGAAATGATTTTTTTTTATTCTGTGCCCGGAAACAATTTCTGAGTATTTAAAGGCGTTTGATAAACTGTCCAAAATTTCTATTTCTAGAGTAGAAAAGAATAGAAATGCGTTTGGTAACTACACGAAATTTTTGTTCCCAAATAATATTTTAATAATATTTTGAATTGTTTATTTTTTTCTTTATATTAATTTTCTTCTTTGGCCATGGCCGGCGCCGGCGACCGGCCATGGCCAAAGAAGAACACAAAAATAAGAAAAGAAAAAAAAGAAAAAAAAGAAAAAAAACTGATTCTCAAAATTGTGCCGAGGAACAAGAAGCAACTTTTTTTTACTTCTTGTTTCTCTTCCAAAACTGTTTCTCGGCACAAATTTTTGCAAAAATGTGCCCGGGAACAAAAAATTTACCAAATGCATTTCTGTTCCCAAACTATTTCTGGGAACAAAAGAACAGAAATTTTTACTATTTGGCACGTTACCAAACGGGCCCTTAATTTCCCGGAAAATTGAAATTCTTTGGAAAATTCGTTGGAAATTTCCAACGAATTTTCCAACGAAAATTGTACACACTGAATTAATTTCCCGGAAAATTGAAATTCGTTGGAAAATTCGTTGGAAATTTCCAACGAATTTTCCAACGAATTTCAATAATTTCCAACGAATTACAAAAATGTGGGTTTTTTTGTAATTCGTTGGAAATTTCCAACGAAAAAAATTCGTTGGAAATTTCCAACGAATTTTCCAACAAAAAATGTGCACTCTGAAGTAATTTCCCGGAAAATTGAAATTCGTTGGAAAATTCGTTGGAAATTTCCAACAAATTTTTTTTCGTTGGAAATTTCCAACGAATTTTGCGACAAATTTTTTTTCGTTGGAAATTTCCAACGAATTTTGCGACGAAAATTTTTTCGTTGGAAATTTCCAACGAATTTTGAGACGAAAATTTTTCATTGGAAATTTCCAACGAATTTTGATTTTCGTTGGAAAATTTGTCGCAAATTTGCAACGAAAATTTTTTCGTCGGAAATTTTCGTGGCAAAAATCAAGTTTTTTTGTAGGGACATACTTTGTACTTTTGTCATTTGTGTCTCTGATATTTGGTTTCAAATAAAACCTTATTTCATCACAATCCACAAGCTCTCATCTGCTCAGCATCGATGTAATCGAACATTAAAATTAAAATTTGTTAAATATAAAAAGGGAAAGAAAAAATAAAGAACTCTAGGATTGCAAAGTAAAACATGCCGTTGGATTCTCGAAGCCAATACGACGCCACTCCAGAGGAAGAATCTGTCAAACATGTGTCCCGATGAAGTTGGGAGCGAACGAAACGAGTGTAATCAAGTTGGAGGTACTTGGAATGAAACGAGCTAATCTCGGCAAGAATGTCGGAGAACATGTTGTTGTCTTATGCACTTGGAATTTTTTTGTTTGCATCAATTGCTATACGTTGCGAGTCTCAGGAGTCTCGATCTGCCATTGCACTCTTGGGTTTTTCTTTTTTGCATTCATTTTCAATTCGTAACTTTGATCCGTGTTCGCTTCGTTATCGAGCTTCATTCGGCAATGTTATCAGGATTTACAATGGATTCCATGAAGGGACAAGGTGGGATTCAGATGCTGTTAACAGCAGAACAAGAGGCTCAACAGATCATTTCGAGTGCTAAGAATCGTAAGGATAGAGCAAATTTACGTTTCTTTAGTTTTTAAGATGTCGCATTGTAATGTTCTCCTTTCGGAAGAACAAGTTTATCATGTGGGCGAGAATTTCCCTCCGATCATATTTTTCGTTGCTCTTAATCGATTTATCGGTATGGCTGTTCATTTTATTCGATTCAACAGTGAAGATAACCAGATTGAAACAAGCGAAGGAAGAGGCGGAAAAGGATGTTGCAACATATCGATCCCAGCTAGAGGCTGAGAACCAGAAGAGGATTGCTGAGGTACTTTGTGCTTATTTTGTAGCCGAAAAATCTTTTCTTCTTGGTTAATTTTACCATCGTTCATATGGACTAATGCTTGCTGTTTGTAACTCGTAGACGGGTGGGGCGTCTGGAGCGAATGTCCAAAGGCTTGAAGAAGAAACAGATGCAAAAATCAAGAACTTGAAAGAATCGGCTTCGGTAGTCTCCGGGGATATAACCGAGATGTTGATCAAGTATGTTACAACAGTGAAGGTGTGAAGACCGATTGTATCACTTTCATTTACTGAGTTCAGCGTAGAAGAGGATCAGTGCTTCTTTCCATTTCATTCATGTAATTTTATCGGCATAGCCCATTTCATATGTTTAGCTTGCTCTCCTGTTCTTGGGCTTTTCCCTCTAAATTTAGCATGACTGTTGTGTATGAAATGCTTAATTTCACTTAAACCAACACATGGTATGAGAATCCAAGTGAAAATAAACAGAATCGCTTGGAGTCTATCATGATCAAGAATCGTTTTGAAAATAAAGTTGTTGTGATAATGCAACGAACTTACGTAGTTACTCATAGAAAAGTTTTGGTTTTCAAGTACTTAGTTATGGTTTGGAATGATAACGCTCTCCATCCGACCACGCATGCGGTGTTCATTTTCGCCATTCGTATTCTTTCCTTTTTCATCATTTTATCTTCCCTACCTTCCTGTCACACCGATCAAATTCACCATCCTGCCTCACTCGTTGTCTCACTCCTATTTCATCCTCCATCGTCCATTTCGCATTCCCTTCCTGAATGTCGCTTGGAATGCTAGATGCACTCCAAAGCTTGAGCACCTCCTTTGGAGACGCTGTAATGAAGCTATTGCCACTAATGGGAATATTTTCCTACCCTTTTTCTGATGAAGTCGAAAACATTGAGCACATGCTTATCCAATGCAGTGAAATGTGGAGGTATCTGGTTTGGTGGTGCTGATGTTAATGTGCAAAGAGAGCACATTTTTTTAGAGTAAATGATTTGCTGCTTGCTTTAACTGATGGAAAGGAACTATCCAAAGAGGGTAAGGTCAACATAGCCTTCTGTTGTTGGGCAATATTGAAGAGTAGGAACCAGACTCCGGTTCTGCATAAGAATGTGAGTAATAAGGAAGCTGTAAGCAGAATTGAATAAGCTTGTGGGAAGTTCTTTTCCTTGAGGAATGTCAATGTGCTGGATGGGCAAAAAGGAAGTCATGAGCAGACTACAGAAACTCGTTGCACATGGTTTCTCGACAGATTATTTTATTTGAGAATCATGTTTTGTTTTTGGGTTAATACCACTAAAAACACTAAACTAGTACGTGTGTGACAATTTACCCCGAACTTTTTTTTTTACTATCAAAAACCTCAAACTGGTACACCTGTGACAATTTTATCCCAAACTTTTCTTTTTACCATCAAAAACCCCAAACTAATACACCTGTGACAATTTTACTCCAAACTGGTAAGCTTGTGACAAATTTACCCTAAACTATTTTTTTGACCACGGAAAACCTCAAACTGGTACACATGTGACAATTTTACCCCGAACTAATAATTTTTTAATATTATATTTTCGAATTTTTTTATTTTTTCTTTTCTTTTTCTTCATCTTCAACCTTCGGCCGGACCGGCGACCAGCCAGAGGCGAAAGCTGGCGAGGCTCGACCTCGCTGACACGAGCTAGGGCTACCCGCCTGACTTAGGAGAGGGCTGCCCTCGCTGAATCTGGCGAGGGCGGCCCTCGCCTGCGTCGGGCGAGGGCTGCCCTCGCCGGCATCGAGCGAGGGTCGCCCTCGCCTGGGCGAGCGAGGATAGCTCTCGCCCGACGCCGGCGAGGGCCGCCCTCGCCCGAGTCGGGCAAGGGCTGACCTCGCCTGGGCGGGCGAGGACAGCCCTCGCCTGACGCCGGCGAGGGTTGACCTCACTTGATCGGGCGAGGGTCGCCCTCACCGGTGTCGGGCGAGGGCTGTCCTCACCCGACTCAGGCGAGGGCTGGCCTCACCCAACGCAGGCGAGGGCTGCCCTCGCCCGACGCCGGCGAGGGCGGCCCTCGTCGGCTTCTGCCTTTGGCCGGTCGCCGATCTGGCTAGAGGTTGAAGATGAAGATAAAAAAAAGAAAAGAAGAAACAAAAAAATTAATAAAAATTCCAAAAAATAAAAAAATAATATTAAAATTTTAGTTCGGGATAAAATTATCACATATGTATCGGTTTGGGATTTTTTGTGGTATGTTCAGGGTAAAATTATCATAAGTATACCAGTTTGGGATTTTTTGGGGTATGTTCAGGGTAAAATTGTCACATGTGTACCAGTTTGGAGTTTTTGGTAGTTAAAAAAAAAGTTCGAGGTAAAATTGTCACACATGTACTAGTTTGGGGTTTTTTGTGGTATTAACCCTTTGTTTTTTTCTTCCTTTAGGTCGGATATTTGAGAATCACGTTACCTGCCGAGTTCTAACTGCTTTTCGTGGTAAAAAATTTTGAAGTTGAGGGAAGTTCTTAACAAGGCCACATGCCTATAGTACTAATTCCCAAGAGCTCTTTGACTTTCATTTGAATTATGGCAATTTATATCCACCCATGAATTCTGGGTATATTCAATTTAGCTCCCGTTAGGGCAGTGCCTATTGATTATTGACTAGACTGTGTTCGGCCGGCAAAATCGCACTTTCAGATGAGGAAAGTACTAAAAAGGTCATAAATCTATTGCATTGGTGCCATTTTAATGAATAAACCTTTTAATTGGGTTAATTTAGTTTTAAACGTTTTTATATTTTGCCAATTTAGTATATCCGGTCAATTTTGATTAGAAATCGGACGCCAGCCATCCTACTTGGCATGGTCAGCATTGACATAGGATCCATGGCGATGAAAGTACGTATATGTCGTATAGATATGTCAAAGGAAGATGGCATGTATGGGATGAGAGTCGAATATTGTTGCTTTTGAGAAAATAAAAATCAAATGGGAGATACGTTCTTATAGCTTAATCAAACCAAAACTTTTCTAGGCAATACATGTATTGTTCCGAAGACAAATTTGGTTAGCATTCATTCAACCACATCAGTTGATTTGTTTTTAAGCGAGTTCGTTAAAAAGAAATAAAAAATAGCACATTTGCGTTTCTGTCTTTTTGAGTTTATGAATTAGGCAAGAACATGCATGGACTTTGGAGCAAGATGATTCCTTCATGACCAACAACTTAAAAAGAGTTATCTAGTTTGTGAAACATGAGCAAGATAATCACCATAAAGCTTTAATATATAAATAACTGCGAGACTAACGACGAGTAGATCTCACTAAGATGCACTCGCCATTTGCAAACCACCACATAAGATTTTGAAACATATACAATCGGCACCGTATAAAGACAATATGATCCATAAAGTGTATTTCGTGATAACTTTTAGATGATGAATGTACCTAAATATACAAGGTTCATATAATGACTATCTAACTTTTCACTGAGAATATGTTTGCATGATCCGTCCTTTTGATTTGCGCACTAATTTCCACCAGCACATGCTACTTTACAAGTCATAGGATCACTGTACTTAAGAAGCATGTGATACAGTATAAGTCTGCAGTCAAACCTTGAGTTTGAAACCTGCCTACCTCCATCCTAAGAAGCATAAGACCTCGGATCTGCGAAATGATATGGTGACATATCAACTTCTCTCTTTCGCACACACGTTTTTGTGTGCATATGTACTAAGTCAGTAAGTCTGTATATGAAATCAGCAAAGGCAACAGTAGCAACTCTCCAAATACATGGAATCTGCTACTTCCTCTAGCTATCGTTTTACTATATAAGATCCCCTGGTAACCAAGAAAAACCATGCAGCATCCTGTCTAACTGTACTTTCTACTAAAATATGTCATTTTTTTTATTTACACTTGCTAATTCTAATATTACAAGCAGCTTTGTATCAGTCAATTCTAAGTTAATGAATGGGGAAAAAACCCTCATTTGTTGAGTTATATTAGATTACATCAGATAGCTATGTACACAATCCATGTCTAGATAGGGATAACCCAGATAATATTATGGCGATTTGGATGCGCAAATTATAAAATGATTTAGCCTCAATGCTACCTAGCTAATTGAGAACAAACCCTTCAAAAGTTCTTAAAAACCCAAGTCTCGTAGGATTGAAAACCACCTTCTTGTGCACACAAGAGAAACATCACTTACACAATTCTTTGTCCAAGAGGTCCGATGATAATAGAAATTTGAAAGAATAATGAAGCTGTTCATAGCAATCAATTAGCAAAAACAATGTTCTCACTCAGTAGTCCAAAAGCACTTCATCGAGTTTCGATTGCAGCCGAGCTATATCGAGACACCCGGCATGGCAAACCTAAAGCAGAGACCCGAGAAAATAAGGGAATGAATTCTTAGTACTTATGATCATTTTTCACGAAAACCAAAATGACACAGAAAACCCTAGTTCTACAACACTTCTTCATTAGAGTTATACCTCGGATTGGATGGTGTGGATGAATGTCATTTCGCTAGTTCTAGTGGAAACACAACTTGCTACACTAAGTCCTTCTTCAAGCAGTAGTTGCAGCACCTTTGATAAAGGAAAATTATGGTCTTGGTCACTGGAACTAGCACTTCTGATGATTATTTCCACTCCATCCAGACAAGGCCTTACACTCAAAGCTCTCACCGAACAATTACCACCCTTCATTTCATCTCTTCTACTTCCCAGCTCTTTGATCTTCCTCTCTTGATGGTTTATGTAACTTAGGGCCCGTTTGGTAACGTGCCAAATAGTAAAAATTTCTGTTCTTTTGTTCGCAGAAATAGTTTGGGAACAGAAATGCGTTTGGTAAATTTTTTGTTCCCGGGCACATTTTTGCAAAAATTTGTGCCGAGAAACAGTTTTGGAAGAGAAACAAGAAGTAAAAAAAAGTTGCTTCTTGTTCCTCGGCACAATTTTGAGAATCAGTTTTTTTTCTTTTTTTTCTTTTCTTATTTTTGTGTTCTTCTTTGGCCATGGCCGGTCGCCGGCGACCGGCGGCCGGCGGCCGGCCACAGCCCAGGGCCGGCGAGGGCGTCACGGCCCTCGCCGGCTGCCGGCGGAGGCGAGGGTCGCCCTCGCCGGCGAGGGCGAGGGCTGGACCCTCGCCGCCTGGGCGAGGCTGCCTCGCCCAGATCGAGCGTGGCCGAGCCTCGCCGTCGGTCGCGACGGCGAGGTCGGCCTCGCCCAGAGACGGCGAGGCCTCCGCCGGCGGCTGGCAAGGGCCGTGACGCCCTCGCCGGCCCTGGGCTGTGGCCGGCCACCGGCCGCCGGTGCCGGCCATGGCCAAAGAAGAAAATTAATATAAAGAAAAAAATAAACAATTCAAAATATTATTAAAATATTATTTGGGAACAAAAATTTCGTGTAGTTACCAAACGCATTTCTATTCTTTTCTACTCTAGAAATAGAAATTTTGGACAGTTTATCAAACGCCTTTAAATACTCAGAAATTGTTTCCGGGCACAGAATAAAAAAAAATCATTTCTGTTCAGAAATAGTTCCCCGGCACAGAAACGTTCTCATGCGCACCCTTACAGTCCCACTTATATGATCCAATGTCGCTCGCTTCCCCTAAAACTCCCATGCACAAAAACCCTAATTCAGGGGAAAACATCAGAATAACAAAAAAGATAACCTCTCTGATTACCTTTATATACTCGGGAGGGAGCAATGATCTGAGAGACGCGTAAAGGGTGCTCATCTCTTGCCGCCTCCGCCGCTCGATGTCTCGATGCATCTTCTGAGGATCACAATCTTCATCCTTTTTGTTGCTTCTGCTGAAGGATATGAGTACAGATTTGTCTAAGCCCTCGTTCTTGTCCTTTCGGTTGGTGACATGAAGGCCACGAGGATCTTGATCATCATGGATGATCTGATCCTCTGGAATCGGGTAGCGATTCGGGGGGAGATAGGGCAGATCGTTGTTGGGTTGTAAAGGAAACATGTTACTCGTGAAAGTAAAAACTAATGGAGGAGCTCTAAGCTTTGTGCTGCAATGGAAATGGAGATCGAAGAAGAAGAGGAAGAGTTATATTAATCATGTTAGTGTGTGTGTGTGAATACTATATTCTCCTTTTTGATGGGCCTCATGTGTCGGGAGATCCTTGAAAATCTCCTCGGATTAGCATAATCACTTTAATTAAAGCTTAGGTATGGTATCCTGTTCTTAAGGCACACCAGACCTTATCCACCTTAATACACACATGACGTATCAATGGGCTTTGTATAATACGATAATTCCACTACATTACCGGTAAAGAGAAAGATTTTCAATTGATTTAGACATGGTCTTCAAATAAAAATACGCGGAAAATGACGAAAACTATGTCAATTTTTGTCCCATATGGCTGTCGTCCGATGGAAAAAAAAATGATGAAAACTATCTCATTTTGAATCTAACAAATAGATCAAAACCGATAGTTCATAAATTTTTTGGACTATAAATGCATGGTGTGTTTCAGCTCCAAGAGAAAAGCTTGAGTCTTAAATTCGAAACTCCTTAAAATGCCGGTTCGTTGAATTGCATGACATAAAGAGAACTTTAATATATTCATTACAATTTTCCACAAAGTGATATTATCGTCACAAATCTGTATCAAGAAACTAAGGGCGCACATGGTAACATTTATGTTCTAGAAATCAATTTCTAGCCAGAAATACATTTTTCTATTTCTATTCCGTGATGAGTTTTTGAGCAAAAATGCGTATTTGATAACTATACAAAATTTCTGTTTCTGAAATAAAAATTTATTTGATAACGACACAAAATTTCCTCTTCCGGGTAGCCAGTGGAGGGCAGCCAGTGCCAAAGGATAGTGGCCGGCGGCGGGAGGCGATCGACACCGGGTGGCGGCTAGCATTGAGTGGTGGAGCACGGCAGCCGACGACGAATAACGGTGGCGGCGGCTGGCGTCGGGCGATTGTGCACGACGGCTGGCGGCGGAGGACGGCGGTTGGTGGTGGGTGGCCACCGGCCCCCTAGGGGATGGAGGGAGGCGGCCTGCGTTGGGCGGTGGAGCACGGCAGCCCGTGGGGAAGGCCGGCGGCAGGCGTCGAGCGGCGGAGGACAGTGGTCGGCGGCAAGAGGCAGCCGGCAGTGGACGGCGATCAGCAATGGGAGTCGGCCGGCAGGTGGCGGCAAAGGACGTGGGAGGTGGCAGTGGGTGGGTTGCGGTCGGTGTTGGGCGATGGCGAACGGCGGAAGATGGCGGTGGGAGGAGGTAGTTGGCGAAGGATGCCAGCGGTAGGCGGCCGATGGCAGGAGGCGGCCAACGGAGGGAGGTGGCCGGTAGAAATAGCGAGCGGCAAGGGGGTGGCCGGCTAATGGCGAGGGCGAGCGATAAAAGAGTTTTTATTTCTCATTTCTGTTCCAGAAATAGAAAAGTAAATTTTTTTTACTTCTGATTTCTATTCCAAACTTATTTCTGGAATAGAAATTTGTTCTAGAAAAAGAAAAATGAAATTGTGTTACTAAACGGATTTCTATTCTAAACCTGTTCCCAGGAACAGAAAAATAGAAAAACAGAGAAATAGAAATGTTACCATGCGTTCACTAACTTAACATACAAGGTTTCAGTTAGTTCCTTAAAATTAATGAAATGGTTTTTTTGTTTGAAGGAAAATTGTTTTTGATGAATTATTTTCTGACTTTCCGGTGCTTGGACGATGGAAAACTAATCGATTATGGAAAACGTTTTCCATGGACCGAAACAACAAAATTCAATTAGGGGACGGCAATTTCCCCTTCTGGCAAGAAGGATATCAGTTTTCTTAAATCACAACACAAATGAAACTAACCATTTTCCTTGAAAATAATTTCCAAGAGAAATATTTATCTTCATCATGAAATTTTCAAATAAACAAATGCAATCTTAGTTTTCATCTATTTGGTGGTTCAAGAAAACTCATTTCCTTCTTGTTAGAGGGAGAAGTCGTTTTCTCCCAATCTAAACTTGTTGTTTTCAATCCATGGAAAACATTTTCCATAGATTGATTATTTTTCCGTCATTCAAACACCAAAAAGTCATAAAACAATTTCCGAAAAACAATTTTCCTTCAAACAAATGGATTCCAAGTATGTATATGAACATTAGACCATTGTGTTAATTTTCTTGATTGGTTTAAGATCATGGATAACTTTGTTGAATTGACAACATTTGATCACTAACACCAAAAGAGCGGGCAAAGAAAACAACTACATAATCTCTTTTAGAAAGTGCTTGGTAGTGCTTCCTCACAAGCGAAGTATATTTGCAACTTGGCTAGGCAATCCTTACGGCCACAACACCTTCATAATATGGTTCATGAAATATGATTCTCAACCATTGCCCGTCAAGTCAACATTCTAATAGTTTAGGGATTCGTTCTTTTCTTTCTCTGCCAGCAAACCTCCTCAACTCCCAAAAACTCTTCTCTCCTTAAAGCTCTCATGTAGACTTTCAATTTCAATTTATGAAGCCGAGAGTCTAATTAGTCTTTGATTTTCTTTTTCTCTGCTTTGATTGTATTTTCTTTTCTCTCTCAATTTATTTTGAGAGTTTGTGTGTGTAAATAAATTTATGTAGCTGATATTGGGTGAACTTGGAGAGCAGTTCGGCGATTTGTCCAGTTGATAGCCACCGAGGAGGTTGTTCATGATATGGCTCTACAAACTCTCCGAGATTATACTGCTCTCCTCTCCCAATTTAGATTTAAGTCCAGATTTGTAGGTTTTAGGGCGCGCATGGTAACATTTCTATTTTTCTGTTCCTGGGAACAGGTTTGGAACATAAATCCGTTTGGTAACACAATTTCATTTTTTTATTTCTGGAACAAATTTCTATTCCAGAAATAGGTTTGGAACAGAAATCGGAAGTAAAAAAAATTTATTTTTCTATTTCTGAAACAGAAATGAGAAATAAAAACTCTTTTTATCGCTCGCCCTTGCCATTAGTCGGCCACCCCCTTGCCGCTCGCTATTTTTACCGGCCACCTCCCGCCACCATCGGCTGCCTCTCGCCGTTGGCCACCTACCGCCGGCGTCCTTCGCCAACTACCTCCTCCCACCGCCATCTTTCGCCGTTCGCCGCCGTTCGCCGTCGCCCAATGTCGGCCGCAACCCGCCCACCGCCGCCTCCCGCGTCCTTTGCCGCCACCTGCCTGCCGGCTCCCACTGCCTAGAGGTGGCCACGGGCCGGTTTTGGCCCGGAACCGGCCCGATCAAACCCGGGCCCGGCCCGTTGACCGGGCCAACGGTTCGGAACCGGGACCGGCCCGTGACATACGGGCCCGGTTCCGGTTCCATAAAAAATTGAACCGCGGTTCCGGGCCGGTTCTACGAAAAAGAAAAAAGAAAAAAAAAAAAAAAAAAAACCGCAGCTGCTGCTGCTGCAGGCTGCACGTGCACGCTGCAGCAGCTGCTGCTGCTGCTGCAGGCTACACGTGCACGCTGCAGCAGCAGCAGCAGCCCGTTGGGCCGTTGCCAGGCCCCTCCCTGGCAACGGCCCAACGGCCAAAAAAAAAAAAAAAAAGAAAAACTGCAGCAGGGCCTGCAGACGTGCAGGCCCTGCTGCAGCGGCCCGTTGGGGCGTCCGGGCGAGCAACGGCTACGCCCGTACGCCCCAACGGGCATTTCTAATTAAAAAAAAAAAGATATAACCGTTGCAATTTTGCAACGATTATATTTTATTTTTTTAATTCTAAATTTTCTTCTATTTTTTTCCTATAAATTCTCTCAAATTCTCACAATACACACACAATTCTCTCAAATTCTCTTCTCTCAAGTCTCAAATTTTCTCAATACTCAAAATTCTCTCAAATTCTCTGAAATTCTCTCAATTTTCTCAATCCACGCAATTTTTTCTTAATTCTCCCAATTAATCCGCTCAATTCTCTCAATCCATTCGAAAAATGGCAAGTGAAAGTCGAGTGTCAACTGACAAAGGTAAGAATATCGCGACGGAATCCCATCATTTTTTTTATCCTCGTGAATATGCAGATTTTCAAGATGATGGAATCAACATTTTTCCTGATGTGGAGCACGTCCCGACGCAAGAAAGTTTTCATCCTCCTGCCGAAATATCTACAACAAAGGAAGCGGAACGGGAATTTACATCTGACATTTGGAATCACTTCACGAAAGTGGAAAGGTTTGATATCGGTCAAAAAAGGTATGATATAATTTGTAAATATTGTGGAAAAATATATAAACATACAGGTGGACAAGGATATGGAATATTTAAACGACATCTTAGAAGCAAACATCCAACCGAAACGGGAATCGATATCGGGCAACAACAAATTTTCGGGTACGTCAATCCTAACACTTCCCCTTTATTTCGTTTTAATGAAAAAACTTATAAGGAAGAATTAGGCAAATTTATTTCCGTTGAGCATTTAGCATTTAATTTTGGAGAAAGATTTGGTTTTAATGAATTTGTACAAAAAGCATGTGCTCCACAAGCAAAACGTGTTCCTAGAAATTCAATTAAACGACAAATTAAAGATCTTTACAAAAATGGAAAAAAAGATTTAAAAAACTTTTTTATGCAATTTAATGGATGCATGCATATAGGTAGTGATATTTGGAGTGATCATTGGCAAAATCATTCTTACATGGGCATAACATGTCATTGGATAGATGACGAGTGAACTATTCAAAAAAGAATTATTGCATTTAGAGTTTTCGATGATCATCATACGGCAAATAATATTTATAGAATAATTAGGCAAGTTTTAGAAGAATATTATTTGCTTAACAAAACTTTTTCAATTGGTTTTGATAATGCCGCAGCAAATACCGCTTCAATTGCCGAGTTAGAAAATATTTGTAAACCTGCTTTTGGCGGAAAATTTTTTCACATTAGATGTGCTTGTCATGTTTTAAATTTATGTGTACAAGATGGTTTGAAAACTCTTGATATTTTTCTTCAACCAATAAAAACGGCGATTCAATTTTTATGGAAACATCCCAAAAAAATGAAAGAATGGGGTCAATTTTGTAGAGAAAATCAGGCAAAGCCAAAAAAATTTTCAAGAGATGTTCCAACTCGTTGGAATTCTACTTTCCACTTGCTTAATGAATCTTTACCATATAAAGATTTATTATGTGCATTCATTTCTAATAATATACCTCATATTAATTTATACCCACAAGAGTGGCATATTTGCCAAAAAATTTTAGATGTTTTAAAGGTTTTTAATGATGCAACTTATACTTTGTCCGGTATTTATTATCCTACTACACATTTATTTTTAGTAGAGTGTACTAATATTGTCGGAACTTTTGATGAATATAAAAATGATGTTGAATTACAACGTACTATAGTTGCAATGAAAATGAAATGGCTTCATTATTATAGTGAAATTCCCATGATTTATTTAGTTGCTTGTGTTTTTTATCCACGTTGCAAATTGGATGGCTTAAATGATTTTTTGCGTGTATATTATCAATGTTTACATTATGACACGCCAAATATTACAACCATCGTACGTGAGGTTAAAAACGTAATAATAGAATTATATAATGAATTTTATACTAAATATAATTTAGGTGATATTGGATCTTCTCAATCTACGGAGATACAAAATGACAATACAGGTAAAATTAGTAGAGACTACAAACTTTTATTACATAGACAAAAAAAACAAAAGGGAGTAATGGGAAATATTTCTGAATTAGAGAGTTATCTAACCATTTTATTTGAGTTTACTGAAGCCGAAAGTGGTACAGATTTTTTAATTTTGGATTGGTGGAAGAGGCACGCAAGCCAATACCCAATCCTTTCTCTTATTGCAAAACAGATTTTTTCAACCCCTTGTTCCACAGTTGCGGTCGAACAAGCATTCAGTGCCGGAGGTAATATTTTGAACGAACATCGTTCAAGATTAGATCCAGAATCAGTGGAGATGCAAGCTTGTGTTGCTGATTGGACGAAGGCTCAATACCGGCAACAAGAGATAGATCGGAATAATGAATCCGAATTCTTTAACGACGGAGATACTACCGCTACCAGTATCGGTACTGAAACGGGTAGTGACGATTGAGGGTAAAAGAACTATTGGAGTTGGCAAATATTTCGGGAACTCTTGTTTCTCATACCGGGTACGCCCACGTGAGCTTAGGGAAACCGAAATATAATCCGACGATATGTGACCTTTGGTCCCCTACGCACGGAATGCTTAGGTTTTGGGATGATTTTAGGGTATATATATTGTACTCCTTTTTTTTTAAGATCGTTGTAACGAATTGTAACGTGCTTAATGATAATTTATTAAGTTGAAGTTGAAGCCCTCTCTTTCTCTCTTATCTTTTTGTCATCAAATTTGAGTACAATTTGTATTTTAATCACAATTTATATTGAATAATGTTCTATCACAATTCACAAGAATAATATTTTTTAAATTTTTTTATTTTCATTTCTGTTTTTCTTCTTTTTCTTTTCCTTTTCTGTTTTTCCTTTTTCTCTTTTGTCTTTTTTTCTTGTTTCTGTTTTTTAAAATTATAATTTATATTATATTTTTTTTCTTCCTCCGCGGCCGGCCATGGCCGGGGCCGGCGCGGAGGTCGCCGGCGTCGGGCGAGAGCCGCCCTCGCCGGCGTCGGGCGAGGGCGGCCCTCACCGGGGCTGGGCGAGGCCGGCCTCGCCCGACGCCGGCGAGGTCGAGCCTCGCCAGATCTGGCGAGGCGAGGCTCGACCTCGCCGGCGTCGGGCGAGGCTCGACCTCGCGACGCCAGCGTCGGGCGAGGTCGGCCTCGCCCAGCCCCGGCGAGGGCCGGCCTCGCCCGACGTTGGCGAGGCTCGACCTCACCAGCGTCGGGCGAGGTCGGCCTCGCCCAGCCCAGGCGAGGGCCGGCCTCGCCCGACGCCGGCGAGGTCGAGCCTCGCCAGATCTAGCGAGGCTCGACCTCGCCGGCGTCGGGCGAGGCTCGACCTCGTTGGCGTTGGGCGAGGTCGGCCTCGCCCAGCCCAGGCGAGGGCCGGCCTCGCCCGACGCCGGCGAGGGCCGCCTCGCCTGAGGCCGCCGACCTCCGCGCCGACCCCGGCTATGGCCGGCCGCGGAGGAAGAAAAAAAAAGAAAACGAAAAGGAAAAGAAAAAAATAGAAAAAAAATCGGAACCGGCCCGAAACCGGTTCCGAACCGGAACCGGCCCTGAACCGGGCGGTTCAGACCCGGAACCGGAACCGCCAGAGGAGGTTCCGGTTCCGGTTCACACTTGGCCACGAACCGGAACCGCCGGTTCCGAACCGGAACCGGTCGGTTCCGAACCGTGGCCACCACTACCACTGCCGACGCCTGTCCACCGCCAGCTACCTCTTGCCGTCGACCACTGTCCTTCGCCGCCCAACGTCGGTCGCCACCTGCCACCACCCGTCGCCCCCCAGGGGGCCAGCGGCCACCCACCATCGACCACTGTCCTCCGTCGCTAGCTATCGTGCACAATTGCCCGACGCCGGTCGCCATTCGTCGCCGGCCGTCGCCACCGTTATCCGTCGTCGGCCGCCGTTGGCTGTCATGCTCCACCACTCGATGCCAGTCGTTGCCCGACGCCGATCGCCTCCCGCCACCGACCAACCACCTCCAACCGCCGGCCACCATCCTCCAGCATTGGCCGCCCTCCATCGGCCGCCCGAAAGGGGAAATTTTGTGTCGTTAGCAAATGAATTTCTATTTTAGAAATAGAAATTTTGTGTTGTTATTAAACACGCATTTTTACTCAGAAACTCATCCATGAAATAGAAATAGAAAAATTTATTTTTGGCCAGAAATTGACTTCTGGAATAGAAATGTTACCGTGCTCGCCCTTACTCTCCCGAAATAGCTTTAGATATAGATCTGAGAGTTCCTTATAGGTATTTGATTTGTGTTCTTTCATCATATTGATGTTAGTTTTCTAGCATGGCGATGCTGATGAGAACATTATACCTAAAGGCGCATCGCAAGCTAGGGGTGAGTATGATCCGGGTGGACGGTTCCCACCTTGGAATCGGGAACCGCCTGCTGAGGACTTGTTCCGAAAAATTGAAATCGAAAACCGCTCGTTGGTTTCATGGATCCACTCGGGAATTAGATCGGTACCAATCCCCAATTCATACAAATTTGCATTTATCAATTAATATCATGGTCCTCAAGTTCGACGAACGAATGAATGTGTTAGGTGATTAGCCCCCATTCCATCTACAGACGTTGCAAATGATGACCAACTTTAAGAATCTCTCGTAGAAGAGGAAGAGAGAGAGAGAGAGAGAGAGAGAGAGAGAGAGAGAGAGAGAGAGAGAGGAATCTCCCAGTTTGTATGTGTCACATGACGGAATTTGCATATACACATGGATTGCCAGACGAGTCGTAAAGGCGGGATCAGATTTGAAAAAGTAGAAAAAGGGGCTAAATGAAAAACAATGAATTTCAATCAAACCAAGTTGTCAAACTTTCAAACCTCCAACCAAAATCAATCCAATAATAATAATGTTAAAATGTGCCAACTAAAAACCAAGCCCTTTCCCCTCTCTCTCTCTGTCGCTTTTTTACATAGTCACCATCTTCATACAATAGTCGCGCACACTCAGAAAATACCATCCCCAACATCATATTTTATATATATATATATACCGGTCTGGGTGGGCAGGTGGTCTGTTCCACCCTTGGAACCGGGAACCAAACCGATCCCTATAGGAACCACCGGTTCTAGGCCAATTCGGTCCGGTTCCGGGCGGTCCAAGCGGTTCCCGGTTCCTTTGCATACCCCGATGGAGTAGGAGATCTTGACGTGTGTTCATGACTGAATGTGGTGATCGACCGCCAAATGTTTATACTAGCAAATCTGTTCTTGAGAGATGAAAGTATGTTTCTAGCTACAAACTTTGCTTTGTTATTTGCATTCTAGCATTTGCTTTAATCTGCAGTTATTTGAGATTTGCTAGGCTTGAAATCCTTCTATATACCTCTCAAGTATTATTCTGAAAAATGAATGAAATCTTTCTTTCAAAAAAAGAAAACGTTCTAATTATGAGAACCCTTGAAAGCTAATTAATACCGTTTGCTCGATCAATAAATTCATCTTGGGTCTTGTTGAGTTATATAGTGTTATGAAATGACCCTCTTAGGGCTTTTGAAGCTAGCCAGCCTCTTTTCTCCAAGCAATCGCTTGCACACCCAATGAAGCTCCGTAATTAATTATGAGTCTGATGGCATAACCAACTATAATTATAAAGTACATGTGCTCATAAAAATTAGATAATTGAACAATTAGTAGAAGACCAACATCGTCGAGAGTGGAATGTGTTGGGAGTACAATAGAAGTCCAATATCTATATTTGAGAAGATCGTCAAGAGAGAGCCCAAGTATAAGCTCAATAATATATCATGTTCGACCCACATTCACTCAAAAGTTAAAAGGCAATGAGTTATGGGCTAATTATTATATGTTAATCCACACCACATCAATTCTCCGATATGGAACCTTTCAAACACAACTTATTCGTATATCTCAAGAGAATGACGATAGGGTATTGTGTGGACGTCCCAATTTATAAAGGTGGGACGTTTTTCGAACATTCCGATAACTTTATAGGTGTCCTTTCTTTGACAACTTGTCAACTTATGGGGACGTTTGGAAAATTGTTTAAAAAGTCCTAAACCTATCGTGCGAAAGCCAATTCAGTCCTAAATTTTTCAATTGTATCAATTAATCCTAAGCCTTTTGATGATTTATCAATGTAATCATTTCGACAATTTTGACTAAAAATTGCAAACATGGTGTGGCCGATGGTGTTGACTTTGACAATTTTTGCGAATTTTTATTGATTTTTTCTTCTTTTTTTTCTTCTCTCTCCCGCTTTGATTTTGTGACTCGCGACCTTCTCCCTTCATTAGCTCTACTTTTGTTATCGTTAAGTTTTCTTCAACCTCTGACTCACAACTTCACACTATTGTGACAAATTGCACTTATGAGGAAACCTAAAGTTTCACCACCACCTTCACACCCCTATCCATAACCCAACCCTCGAGCTCCCTCACAAACTTAACAAGTCGGTCCATGGAGCATCCCATTCTTCAAAGACAACAATTTAAGGAGAAAAGTTAATACAAATGGATTTCGAATCTGGTCGGGTACAGGTGGGTTAAATATGAGCCACTAAATTTGCATTTGATATAAATGTATCAATTTGGGATGGACTATTTTGAACCGTCCAAATCCGACTTGACCCATCCATTTGACAGGTCTACACATAGTCACATAGTATAATGAACTCTGATATATACTATATATATTTATATGAACAATGTAGTGAGTCCAACGACATGAATTTATGATTGATAATATACTAAAATTATGGATGATACCAAAATGTATTCGAATGTAAATAGTACCTATAGTTACCACCTACCATAGTCATCTAATGAAACAAGCAGTCCAAAGAAACTAACATTTACTTACAAAATGATATCGAACAAATGAAATCTAATGCAATCATCAACTTTCTCCAAGACCTTACTCTCTCCATCTTCTTAAACATCACTTTCTCCTTCCAAGAATTTAAGTGGTGTCAAGGAGGTTGACTTGACGAATCAATGTGCATGAAGCAAACAATATCAAAATGATAATCAGGGGGCGACCGATGATAATAATCAAGAAGACAAGTATGAATTAATTGAAGGAAGTTGAAAGTACCCAACCTATTACAACATATACCTGCAAGTCCAGTGAGGATTATTCTATCCCCTCTGACATTGTTGGATCGTGGGATGAAGTGCATCTAGTTGATCTCTCACAACAGACATATCTGAAATCTGAATCATGATTCTTTTGCAGAGTGGAGGAATCGATCGAATGGAGAAGGGAGTAAGAGTCGACGCCGAGTGACCCGATCGTGAGAGCCGAGTGAACATGGGAGAGAGATTGGAGGCGAGTGAGTGAGAAAGAGTGCATAGACTGAATTTTGGGCTGGATCAACACGTGCTATGCACGTAGGCTTGGGCCGTTTGTATCCCCATGCGATCCACAGTTTGGGACGGAAAAAAAATAGCGTGCCCGTGGTCTCGAACCACGAGACGTCTGCTTAAATGGAAGCACGCGACGTACATTCTCAAAAGGATTAATACCATGAAAAATTTCAAATTGGTACACCTACGATAATTTTACCTCAAACTAATTTTTTGATCATTAAAAACCTCAAACTGGTACACCTGTAACAAATTTACCCCAAATTAATTTTTTGATTACCAAAAACCCCACACTAGTACACTTGTGATGATTTTACCTTGAATTAATTTTTTAATCACTAAAAATCCAAAACTGGTACACCTGTGACAATTTTACCTCAAATTAATTTTTTGACCATTAAAAATCATAAACCGGTACTTTTGTGACAAATTTATCCCCAGTTAGTGTCCATTAAATTGGATTAATATCACGAAAAATCATAAATTAGTAAACTTGTGACAAACAGATTGGTAAAACCCCAAACCAGTATATCCGTCAACTACCACGTGTCATCAAACTTGACAGTAAAATTTAACGTAAACTAACAGAGGGTAAAATTATCATACGTATACCAGTTTGAGGTTTTTGGTTGTCAAAAAATTAGTTCAAGATAAAATTATTACAAGAGTAACAGTTTAAGGTTTCTCGGGGTATTAATGCTTCTCAAAATGCTAAGAAAAGCGATACTATTCAAAACAGCCCGACAAATCCTTTCGTTCTCAACCCTTCCTACATTTGTCTTTCGAAAGGATTTAACTTTTGAGGAAGCTATTAGACTGAACATGGGTTGAAATCCGTTCTCATCAGGAGTTTGACTCGACGGTCAAAATCGAGATGTCTTTAGAGGAGGGAAGGGAAGAAGAAGAAGAAGGCCCAGGCCCAAAAGGACTCCCGGACCCGGGTCTTAGGTTTGCCGGATCCAACCCGGGAGGGTGGGAAATGACTCCGAAGTCCGAACCCGGTACGGACCCGGCTCACCATGCCTTCTTTGCCAACAAGAAACCTTTCGAAAGGCTCTTTATTGCGCAGAAGGGAAAAGCTTTCTTCACAGCAGAAGCAGCGGACGCGAAACCTCAGCCAAATTCCGCGCATTTCCCCTTCCTCGCGATCCATCTGAGCTCGCCATCGCAGTCCTGATCGTCTTCGCCCCTCTCGCTCGAGGCCGAGATCCGGTGATCTCTCTCGCTCTCGCTCTCGCTCTCTGATTGTGTGCGTGTGCGTGAGTCCGACTGATAGCGATTGATGGGTCCGTCTCGTGTCCAGTGACGCGGCTTCCTCCTTTTCTTGCCTCGCAGATTCGCCATGGGAGACAGTCAGTACTCTTTCTCGCTCACCACCTTCAGGTGTGTCCGCGCCGCCGGCGAAGCCGGGCCCCTCCTCGTCGTCGCTGGTTTTCTTTTGTTTGCATTGGGTCGTGTCTTTTCCTTTGATTTTCGTGAGCTTGATTTCGTTCCGTGTTGGCGATGGACCAGTCCTTCCGGGAAGCTCGTGCAGATTGAGCACGCCCTAACGGCGGTGGGTTCCGGTCAGACGTCCCTCGGGATCAAAGGTGAGTTCCCCCAGGTCCTTTATGTTTGTTCCTGTCGGTTGAGTGCTTTTTCTTCGGTACGTGAGAGCCTTTTGCCACGGGAAATTGAGCATCGTGAGCAGGCCCGCACGGAGTCTAGGGAAGCTTTGTTAGCTGGGATTCTGATAATGCTCAGCTTCGGTTCAGCTGTACCGCCATTGGGTTTTGATTAGTTATGTGTTAGTGTCGCGATGTTCAGCATAGAGGAAGCTGTAAAACGCCACTTGGCTGTTAGTGGGCGTCAGTAAACAAGTGCCGACGTGTAGGTATTGCCATTGAAGAGTTCCTTATGTTTTGTTTGTGCAATTTTCACTGGGACAATAATCGAATGATTGCATGACTTATTTCGGTGTGAAATTTGGCATTTTAGACTTGATTGATCATTTCGAGATAGGCCATTTGACCTGAATATCCGTGGGGGCTATAAATAGTTCTTGGCAGTCAATAGCACCGGAAGGATTGAGTTCTTTAAGTTTCATTCTCTCTCTCATTCCCTTTTGCGGCCAACAGTTGTGTATATATTTTTATTATAAATCCTAATATGCAATATTTTTCTGGCCCTAATCTGATCTATATGACTGCAGCTGCTAATGGTGTTGTTATTGCGACGGAAAAGAAGCTTCCCTCTATATTGGTGGATGAAACTTCCGTAAGTGACTCTCAGTACACCTTTTATGTTCTTTTTGTTTCTTTTGAAGGACTGACTTTTTTTTTATCTAAGTAATATTTGTCTCATGCCTGTTGGTTATGTTTGGACTTGTCTTCATTTTCTTCTTTCCATATTCCTTATGCCCTCAATGAAATCTGCCTCTTTGGATGATTGTAATAGGTCCTTGCAAATTTCTGATGAATAAGTTGGTAGCTAAAGAACTTTGTTGAAGATAGAGAATTTATGTGAAGAAGCTGCAGACAGTGTCAAGGCTTTTTAATACCTTAGAGGGATAATTGGTCCCAACTCCTAAGAACTTAGTTTATAGTTTTGGTTTGTCCTTTTATCCAAGGCACTACAATCTATGTCCTGCGTCTGGTTAAGGTCTCCACTAGGTGGATGGCTTTCCCTCCAATGCTTTACTTATGATGGGGTTGTCTCCTTGGCACCTTTGATACTGCGAATGTTATCTATTTGCAAAATGGTAAACGAGATCACACTTGTATCTGTTGTAATTGCTATTATGGCCTTATGTGTTTGCTTTTTGTTCCTTGATTCTTTAACTCTGGACCTTCACATTCTTTAAATCAATTCTATATAGTTGTTGTCTAACCATTTTTCTATCTATTCTGCTAAATGTTATCGTTTTTACTCTTGTCAGGTTCAAAAGATACAGTGCCTGACACCAAATATCGGAGTTGTTTACAGGTTTGTTTCCTCAATGCTCTTTCAGTGTTGCAAGCCTTTTGTTTTTGGGCCCTGTTTCTGATGGAAGTATCGCCATGGAGCATCCGGCTCTGTGGCAATATGAGTCTGTTTAAAGTGGAGGGGGCAATGTGAGAATTAGTTTTTTAATGGGAAAATGATACTAATGTAAAGCTCAGGGAATGTAATATCTCAAGTTATGCTCATATTGCTTTTGTAGGAAGATTAAGACATGACATGGTATATTTTGACTTTACCGTGAAGGAATAATCTGCTAAAGAAATATTCTAGCCTTCCAGTTCTGCTCTGGAAAGCAGATTTGGCCGCTCTTCTCTGGCACCTTTTGAGAATATATGTATATGACATGCTTTTGCAAAGCAAAAGAAGATTGGTTCAGTACATACAATACAGTGAAGAAATGTCGGCTTTTGGAAGACAAAAATGCAAGGATTGCACTTTGTTTCCCTTATTTGTGATGAAATTGGAAATTAATGTTTATCTGAATTTTACAACTTCAGTCAAGCAACACTTAGGAAGTATTTTACACTATTCCTTTGACTACTTGACATGCTCTATAGGTTGCTCTCTTTGGTCACTGATTTATTTTGTCTTTTTATCACCATTCCTGTTGCAGTGGCATGGGTCCAGATTTTCGAGTCTTAGTTCGGAAAAGCAGGAAACAGGCAGAACAGTATCACAGGTTATATAAGGTACCTCTTTGCATTCTGAAGAGTGATGCTCTTTTGTTCAATCAAAATAGTTGGCAAGCCAGCCATTCTTTTGTGTTGAGACCAAGGCTTGTTCTGACCTATGTTTTGTTCATATGTAACCCAAGCAAGTATAGTATGGTTTCGTAAAACAACAATCCACAGTTCACATGAAATCTAAGGATTATAATATCATAGAAGGACATTCTAGTGCTATGTAAGTTGGTTATTCATCTTTTATTCTTTTTGTAGGGGTATACATATGAGAGAGCAATCAGTATTTATTGTGGAACCTGTACATTTGTGTAGTTTGGTTATTTATTATCAACATCTATCACCATAATCTAGCGAATGCACTTATGGTACCTTTTAATTCACAAGATAGAAAAGAATTCTTGAGCTGCTTCTTGAGAATTATCTATTGTATGTTTCTGTTTTTATTTTGTAAATGCATTTAACTTCTTCAGTTTTATGTGCCTTCTGCTCTTGCAAGTTCATCAGCAGCAGCACTAGCTGCTGTAACTTTTAAAAGTATGATTGTAAAGCACTGCTAAATAGATATGAGTGGGAAAGATATAAGTTTTTGTTGCAATGTTATGCCATCGTTGACCATTCTTACTTTAAATGTAGGAACCCATACCGGTCACGCAACTAGTGAGGGAGACTGCAGCTGTCATGCAGGAGTTTACTCAGTCGGGGTAAATGAGCTACTTTATAGAGTTATGCTGTGTTTGTTCTTTTCCATATTCATTGTCGTTTAATGGAAGATTTAGTTAATCCTAACATGATGTGCATACCTTAAAGATAGTATGTTTGTTGATTTTATAATGGATATCAACCTTGCAAAGTTTTCATTGTTCTTTTGATCTGGAATGCCATTTCTTACATGGCCTTCCCTTTTCGTCTGTCCTCTTTTGAAGTGGTGTGAGGCCTTTTGGAGTATCTCTTCTGGTTGCTGGATTTGATGATAATGGTCCTCAATTGTATCAGGTATTTTGTGTCCTATTATGAGATCCTGCAGTGTTTTAATGACGGTTATAGATTTAGTTAATCTGCTTTATAGTGTGTGACTGGGAAAGTAGATGTGAGAATACCCCTCTAATATGATGAATGAATACCTCTCATCATTGATCCACCTCTAATTAACATGTGAGTTAAGTTTAATATGTGTAATGGGGGTCTAGTCTGTCCATGACAAGATTGGCGGTGTTCAGTAATTTTCTTCAATATTTTATTACTTTAACATCAAACAATTATTCTGAAGTTGTCATGTTGATTAAAATGCCTCAAAGAACGTTTCCATACATGGTGGCAAATTTGTTTTCAAGTATGTAATCGGTGTTAGATTGTGTAACTTTTCAATATCTTATCTATACTGGAGTTCTACATGATTGCAGTAAACTGGAAGAGTTGAGGATGTGGTCAGTGGAGAGACAAGGGTAATGGTGTTGGAGAAGTCATGAACGATGGAGTGGTTGTCATTGGAAGAGTGGGCAGCCTTGTCCTTGGCTTTGGCTTCGCCAGCCATGGTGATTGGATTTTGGGAGGACGAAAGAGGGGGGGGGGGGGTTTGGTGTACGGTGCTGTTTTGGCCATATTTCCTGTCATATTTGTAATGCTGGATCTTTAATCCTTTACAAAAGTCCCGCGGGAGGTGTTAATAATTAAATTAAGTAGGATTTTCTGGTGAGCCAAGTTGCTGGAGTAACTTAAATGATTGAATTTTAAAAGTTTTAGAATCAAAGTGATCAATTAAAAATTGTCGGTACTAAATGGAGTGCTGGGTGATAGTTTTGACACTTCTAGTGTATTTTTTCTCATAATATTCTATCACTCTCGAGAGCTTTGTACCGCTTCCTGAACTTCAAGACATCCATTGTTGGAATATGCATATCCCAGCAATCACAGTTAGAAGCATAAAAGAATGCTCATTTAACCATCTTGCTTTATATTTGTAAACAGAAACAATAGTGTTTTATTACCTTGTATGTGGTTAATTAGAACTACCATGAAGTACTTGTTGCTGTGCACTTATAGGTCGATCCATCTGGTTCATATTTCTCTTGGAAAGCTTCAGCAATGGGAAAGAATGTTTCAAATGCGAAGACATTTCTTGAGAAGAGGTAATAAAATGTAGTAGCCATTGGAATGTCTTCTGATTTTTTCTAACTGTATTTCTGATTATTATTAATATCATGGAATCGTTCACTGGAAGATACAGCAAATAGTCTTCATTTTCTGTATGACTCGATCTTTAGCCAAGCTTTATATCATTGCATGAACTATGCAAAAATGAGATCTTTGTACTGTGGCAGGTAGATGCTTTAAAAAATCTGTTCATTGTTATCTTTTTCCTTTAAATGTAAACTTGCGTGATTGACATGATTTGAGTCAAGAGGCATACAACTCTTGCCCATGCCCCTCCACATGTGCTTATTTAATGTTTTCTATGCCATTCAATCGTGTAACAAATGTTTTCTGTCTGAATCCTGATAGGTTATTCTGATTGCTTCATCTCTCTCTTCATCTATATTCTGAACTATTTTTGTTCCAATGGCCATGAAGAGGCAGGATAACTGATATTAATATTCCCTTTTTCGCGTTAAAATATCAGCTTGCTACTGTAGGTGGTAACTTAAGGACGAATTTTAAGAGATTCTGTCAAAAGCCTAATTGAATTAGAATGGTTGCAGCAGTGATGTATGAGGAGATGGTATTAACAGTCTGGATTGTTAGAGCTGTATTTATGTAGTATTGAGTGAACCTTGCATTCTTTCACCAACCTTAGATTGTAGTAGATCACTCTCCACAGACCAGTCTACTATCCTGAAAATTGATAATCCGCTCAAAAGGTTTACTTTTAGAAACTTTTGGACCACTCAATGTATAATCATTTATCTTCTGAACTTCCTTGGTTGTTTGTTTGCTGAGTCCCGCGACATCTTACAAGAAGAGTTAAGACGGATATAGTGATTTACGAAATGTGATGTGTGTCAATAGTATTATGATTCTCTAAGAAGGTTCCAAAATGGTAGCTTGAAAAACCTTGTATCTGATGGTTGTTGAAACCCTAGCCAGTGTCCACTGCACTACTAGGGCAGAGAGTGGGAAAATATTCATCAAGCGTAGGAATTGTGTTAATCACTCTAAAAGGAACGACATCTTATTGTGTTGTCACTCCTGTTAGTTCTGAATAAGTGAGCTGTAAGTGCCGCAATTTTCAAAAGTATGGAAGTTTAGCAGGGTTCATCGTATTGAATCAACTAATAAGCTTCAGGGTTTGGCTGGTCGTTTCACGTTTCTCTTTGGTATTGTTTTAAGGGGACGTGTGAATGTCCTGATGAAGATTATCTTCTGTCTGTAAAATTATACCATAAGATCTTTTTTCTGATGACATAACTTTATTATATGGACACCCTTGATGACAAGAGTAAGCTCCTTGGGTATTGTAGGTACACTGATGATATGGAGCTTGATGATGCCGTTCACACAGCTATTCTTACACTGAAGGAAGGGTAAGTGATATTCTTTTTTCCTTTACCTTGAGACTTTGTTTAGCATGCAATAACTTATGATTCTAGAGATAGTGTCTAGTGCAAATACTCTGTGGGGAATGTTGCGGTATTTTTCTGTTTCTCACTTCTACTTCCAATGATGGCAGTTGTGTTAATGTTTGTCTGTCTGATTCCTTTGGCTAGGATTCATTTGATTGGTTAGGGCAAACAATGAGATCTTTTCGCTGTTAAGTCGTTTAGACGTGCTGATCCTATTACTTTTTGGTTTCTTCGGGTCCTTTTTTGATACTGGAGACTAGAAAACCCACGGAGCTTCACAGCTTAATGTTTACAAGAACGAGAGAAATTGCAGAAATACTCCTCTGTCTTTACCACCGCATTCATTTTACATTAAGGGAAATTTAGAGGTGGGCTTGCAAGAGGCCAAATTTTTAGCTTTCTGTCAAATTACATAGGTCCTCCCTAGAATGTAGCTGCGAGATTTCAAGGGGCTTTAATAGTCAATTTATTGATAGCCTAGTGATGCCTTTGTTACTTTGTTGGTGACTGATCCAGTTATATCTATGGTTTGAAGTGCCCCTCTGCAATGTATTGCCAGTATGTGGTTGCTAGGCCTAGCTTGTTGCATCTGCAAGCCATAAATTAGGGACTTTAGAATTTCACTTCGATGACTAGGTGGGGATTACCACTTTAGAATGAGAAAAGCTGCATTTGCCATCTTTTCTATTTTTAAGAATTAGAAAAGCTGCATTTGGACAACTGGCTTGATGTTCAACTAGAAAAAATCGTATCCAGAATCTTGCAGTCAGAAATGCTCCGGTATGAGTTATTCAACTAGAATAAAGTTTCCAGAGAAGGAAACTTGTCAGGAATCAAACTAGTGCATGAATTTATTCATTCATGATGGGACATTTTTTTGGTAGTCAATGGGTGCAGGTACTAAATATGACCTATGTATGAGTTGTTTGAGTGTGCAATGGCAGTGTTTTTGGTTGAATGTTTTGAAAAAGCCATGAAATATGGCATCTATTCGCCATGTTTTCTTTGATTGTCAGCACATGGATCCAGACAGTGACAATTTGCGTTTTCTTTGCTATTTACCTGTAATTTGGTTTGGATGGGCTAGTAAATTTGACCAAAATAAATTTGGTGTGTGATGAGAACTTTAATTGCTCATGTTTAATTGTTAATTGCTTAACCAAGGCATACATGAGTACATGGATCCAGACAGTGACAATTTGCGTTTTCTTTGCTATTTACCTGTAATTTGGTTTGGATGGGCTAGTAAATTTGACCAAAATAAATTTGGTGTGTGATGAGAACTTTAATTGCTCATGTTTAATTGTTAATTGCTTAACCGAGGCATACATGTTAAAGCCAAGGACTGTTATAATCATTGATTTTTAGGTGTACTTAAAGCCAGGAAGGAAGCTGTGACGGTTCTTGTTAATAACTCTGGCTCTGGCTTCCTCTCTTCTGTTCTGGAACTTCTACTGGACTACTTGGGCTTGCTTGTTAATTTTTTTCTTTTGTTTGAGATTCCAAGTCATATTATTGTTAGATGGTTTGCAGGTTCTTCTGTTCCACCTTACTTCTTGTGATCTATACGTAGCGGATATAACTTTACTAGCAAATGCTGATATTACAAATTGAACATCTTTTATTGTGGATTGCAGATTTGAAGGTCAAATTTCGGGAAAGAACATTGAAATTGGAATAATTGGCACTGACAAGAAGTTCAGGTAACATCTCTTATGTGAACTTCTCTGTAATATCTGTGGCGAAATCTTGAAATTTTTTCAAAATCTGTTGGTGGATAAGTTTCTCTGTGATTGCTTATACTTTTCGGTACATTTATGTATTGTGAATGTGAAGCAGTATGAACTTTAATATTCTTGACGAGAAGTCGTTTCACTTATCTTTGGAAGAACTCTAATTAAATTTTCTTGACTCAATCTAAGCTGTCTTAAAGAGTTCTAGCTATTTTGGGTAGCTGACATGTTTTCTAATTGAATTGAGTTTTCAAAGTATACCAAAAGTCTTTCTTTGGCATATATAATCATCGGTAACTTTGTACTACATCTGAACATATGCTAACACCTTATAAGATAGAATGTCACTGAATCTCGCATTAAATTTGCTTTTTTTTCTTGTACTACATCTGAACATATGCCAACATTGTTGAAGATGGGTCAAGTAAGATTTCCAGGAAGACATAAAACATGATGAATGGAAGCTGAACCTGTCACTAGAGCTGGGAATGGAGACGCAATGAGTCGGACTTGAATGAAATAGCTTGCTTTTTTGATTTACGCTGTGAATTCTAGAAGAGGCATAGCATTGAGAATTATGTGACCAATATATCAGCATTTTTTTGAAAGAAAATGATAGATATTTTCTGATTTGATGTGAAAATATTAATGCTTATGCCTTTGTACTACACAATGAAGTTTAACACATGCTTAAGGTATGGATCTCCTGGGTTCGTCCATGTTATTCTTCATTGTTGAGAAAAATATGAAGAGCAATATACATTCTGTTTTTCCTATAAGATACAAGGAAATTGGTTATTGCGCTTTGTAATCTCATGCTGCAAAATATTAATGCTTATGCCTTTGTTGCCTATGCTTAATGAGGTATAGCACTCCAGATTTTTGCTTTACATGCATGTGTAACTTAAGCGCAATTTCTCCCATGCAGGGTGTTGACTCCAGCAGAAATTGATGATTATTTGGCAGAAGTGGAGTAACTTGGTTCATTCTTGTATACCGGTTTATGAGGTCTGGGCACATCCTTTGAGTGGTTCTGTGCATTTAGCATGACAATTACTGTGGCTTGGACATTTAGGTTTCGACAAGTCAGAAAAGCCCAATTGTATTGGACAGAAGGTGGATTTTGTTCCAGTTTGAACGGTTGCAGCAAGTTATGAGCACTAAATCCTTACTATTTTATGGCCAGAACACGAAATCCACACTTTTAAGTGATGAAATGTGCTGCTTATGTTTAAATCTTGCTGAACTCTTTTAAGCTATGTATTTTGGGCCCTCTACCCTTGTTAGGCTGCAATGGGGCAGAAGTGATTTGATTCAAAGGCGTCCACTACATAGGGGCTCACGACTCCTGGGATGACCTTTCTTGATCAGTATCACTGTCTGATTTCACTTTTCTATTATCTTCAAGAAGGACCGCACAGATGAACAAGGTACTGGAGAATGAGAATTTCATTATCCATAGTACCCAACAAATAGTATGAGACAGAAGCACTGCGTATGATTAGGGGATACATTTTTGCCTCAAGCCTTGATTCTTGTGGGATCAGGCTTTTGGGAGAGTATCTCAGATACATGAGGGGAAAAAAATATTCAGTTACCCACACAATCACTCATGATACTTTTTCTCCTCGTGTTCACTTTGTAGCCCAAGGTTCATATTGTAGAGGGGAGGGGCAGCATTTCTCTTCACAAAAGAAGTGGGTTATGCAGTTTACAATTACGACTGACATCACCTTATGAGTCATTAGTAGGTAGAAGGCACATCATCCCAGCAAAGAAGTAGTTTGAATGTTAATTGGCGTTACTACTTTATAATTCTGGTCTATTCTCTCCGGGTCATAGTTGAAGCGAATGCATTGCAGCCGTCATCGAAAATGAAACGCATTCGCTTTGAGATGTGTTTTTGTGGATTTAAGTTCTCGTCGATCTCTGTTTCCTCTACGATACTTCTCCACTTGTTATCGTAAAACTAAGAGATGCCGACCATTCATCTGATTTGTGGATCAGTGCAAGTGAAGGTGGTCGTAGGACTTGAATTCTGGTTCATGACCCAGATTCTATTTATTGTCCTTCGTTTCCATGAGCTTTCCGCACGTATATCAGCATTGCCCAATTCAATATCACAGGTCGGCACACGTTTGGTGCTCATGCTACCAAGAATTTCAACTCATGCACCCGCCCTTTACCGCATTTGAGGGCACCTCCATGCTAGCGTCGATGGACTTTTTGATTGCTAAGTTACCTGAGTTCAATCCCGAAATGTTTGGAAGTTTCCGTCGTTGCGATACGGCCCTATAAGTTTGGCAGAGTTGTCAACATATATGCCAAAGATCGCGAAGTTTGCTCTCCGTGATGAGCAGCCGATGCTCGGTTGAATATAATATTTACCGGCCGGGTGTACCGGGTGAAATTCCTAGACAGAGTTATTAATGGAGAAAAACTGCAGTTGGCCACTGCTTTGGACGATTGTCACGTGGGATATGAAAGTAAGGCATCGTTTTCACATCGAGACAACTCAGACAAGCACATGAAAACACAGCAAGTCCCCATGTGAGAAGCTCAATCCACCCATTAAGGCAAAAAGACAGTGACTCCACTCCACCAGGATGGAAAGACTCCAAAGACCAGACACTACCCTCTTCCTTTTGGTTCACGCGATAGACTCGATATAAAGCACACCAGAAGCACGCTATTTACACATGCCACGAAACATGAAGCAAGGATCATCAATAAAACACATAGCTGGATCTAGAATTACTAAGCCATGAACTACTGACTACTGATCATAACCATGACCATATGGTTTATGCTCGACTGATTCGGGGGCGAAACAGATCGGAAGATGCTCTGTTTGATCTCGCGACGTAGATAACGGAGTCTGAAACCGCACAGGTTTGCTTGCAAGAAGCAAGATCAACAAACCCCAAGCCATTGCTTATCCTCCTTGAGACCCTGGCCACAGCCCAGCGATTCCCGGTCATTTCTCGGCCGGCTTCCTTCGAGCACTTGACGAACGCCGAAACGAAAGGGTCTCTCTTGCTGTACCTTGCGGCGGAGGTCGTTCTGCTGAGCCTGTGTTTCTTGGAGGACAGAGAAGAAGCAGCAGCAGCAGCGGAGGCAGCAGGAGGTAAGGGAAGCAGGGGGCTGGCGGATGGAGATCCCGCCATCTTCCAGGACAATTGGTTCTTGGGGATTCCCGGAAGCTTTTCCCAGGAGAAGGGAACGCCGGAGGACGCGACACGACCGAGGGGGTAGGATGGAGACACAGATCCACGACAAAGTCCAGGAAAGTCTAAAGGTTCAAGAAAAGAAGGAGATGAAGATGAAAGTGGTGATGTTGAGGGAGAAAGGGAAGGAGTTCTGCGGGAAGATGGACACTTCAGTGTCAACAGAGAAGCTGAGGAATCCATCGCGTTGATGAAGAGAGAGATCGAGAGAGAGAGAGAGAGAGGGTCTCTGTTACATCTATTTCTCTGTCCTTTGATCTTCGCGAGTGTTATGCATATATAGGCGAGCTCAGGCGGTGGGTTTTGTCATCCCTCAGGCGTTTGGACCAGGATAAAAGGCAGCGAGGAAAAATAGACAAGGGAAGAGATGTTACTTAACTGACATAACGACCCCCTTCAGCATCGATGACACATTGGCACTAACCACATGGGGGAAGAAGATCTTAGGAAGCAAAATTTTAGATTGTTTTAGGTGGATCCAAAATCTCAAGTGTAGGTAGCATCAGGTTATCATTGGATTGGTGAGGGAATTTGGTTTTGTTGAGTGTACGTGAAATTTCGACAATGTAAATAGGCGCGCTGATTGGGGCAAAAGACTGCGAGCGAACCTCGCTTCGAAATGTCAGGAGATCATATTTCTGTATGCACGTACCATACATGTCTGGTGAAACTTCTCCATAGCAATTCTGGTCGTGGGGCGATTCGATTTTGCAAGGTCCTTTCGAAGAACGTTTCGAATTAAGAAAGAATTATTAGACCGGACCTTATATGGATGGGGAATATGTTTTGGTTCTCTAAATCAGGAGTCATCCCCGTCATCGGTAAAGAGCCTTTTAAGCACCTTTCATGTATGAAGGCCATGAGATTTCTTCATAAAAACTTTCATAGATGAAAAAATTGCTGCGATAAGAAAAAATCTTCATTTATATCCTGCTGAAAGATTATTATACGAGGACAATTGTCCAAAGAGTCCTAAACATATTACATTTTTGTCAATTCAGTCATAAATATTTTTCAATTCTGACCAATTGACTCATAAGCCTTTTCATTTCTTATCAATTAAGTCCATCCGGTCAATTTTTGGAGAAAATCGCTGATGTGACACCATCGGTGCTAACGTGGATAATTTTTAATTAATTTTTTTTATAATTTCCTTTTCTTTTTCCTTCCTTTTCTTTTCTTTTCATTTCATTTCTTTGTTTAATTTCATCTTCTTCTTCCTCTGGTCACCGGCCTCCTCGATGGCCGGTGACTGGCCACAGGGGAGAGCTGGCGAGGACCAACCTCGCCAGCCGACCGAGGATCGCCGAGGTCGGCAAGGTCCTCTCGCTGGTAGCTAGCGAGGCCGACCCTCGCCAAATTGAAAAAATAATAATAAATCGTTAAAAATTGTCCCCGTCGGTACCAACGATGCCACGTCAGTAATTTCCGGCCAAAATTCACCGGATGGGCTCAATTGGTAATAAGCGAAAATGTTCAGGACTCAATCGATAATAACTGAAAAGGTTCATAAATGAATTGGTAAAAGTACGGTAAGTTGAGAACTTTTTGGATAATTTTATCTTATTATTATTATGATCAGTTCTGTCCGTCTTAACCTCACACCGGCATCGGATCGAATTAAGAATTTTCTTGGACAAGAAGCTTAAAAACCCGTCAATTATTTACGAGCGCGATGCATCTAATCCATCGCAACGGTGAAGAGAGAGAGCACGGGATTTCCTATGCAAAAGGAAATGCAAAGACAAAACGAGGCTTTCGACATCGCTCTCCTTGAGCGGGGGACGTGCGTCGTCCACGACTCGGGCCGCCGCCCGCCCACCCCGTGCACGTGATGGAGGCTTTTGTCCGCTACCCGCACGTGAAGCTCGTTGGGGCCCCCCACCTCCTCCTCATGACGGCCGCTGACGTCACCTCCGCCTTCGTTGCTTTAGGCTCGTGATCTCGCGTTTTCGGCTTGTTCCGCGAAAGAACACGCGATTCCGAAAAATACGTTTCCTAAAACGATCGCTCGCGCTCGCGATTAAATGGATAAATGAAAATACTTTTTATCGGCTAAATATTTCGGGCGATAAAAATTTCTTTTTTCTAAATTATTTATCTTTTGCGAAACAAATGAAGTACCGTCTCGAGGATGACCGAACATCCATGTCCAATCCAAATATGGCATTATTGGGTTAGGCGCGCTAATGAAGTTTAGCCATCTAATCAATCTCTTGTGGCTGGGATCCGTCGTAATTAAAATCGACCCATTTCCTCCCACATAGGTCCCCCACCCCAATAAACGACCGCACAGTCTTGTCGAAGTCGCACTCAAACTGCAAGTCCTTGAGAATCCCGATCTTCCATGTGAGATCACGTGCAAAGTTTTTAATGTGGGTTCGTTTGGACCTCTCGATCGTTCGACAAATCAGTGCAAGTGTTTATCTTTATATGCCCATCTATATCTATCAATGCAGCTCGGCCTACCTGTCCAAGCATATAGAAGATTGCATGATGAGGATTGATATCTAACTCGCTTGCCACCATCCGGGTCTTTTTTGAGCTTAAAGGTCCTCTTAGTGACATTAGTTGTTTAAGCGGAGATCGTGCCTTTTGGATTAATGCGATACGATGGTCGGATAAGGCTTGGTTCTCTGAAACTATAGCTAGTCATATAATATGATATCGGTGATCACGTGCGCTTCATACGAGACCTAATTAAGCCGGGAAGGAAGCATTCCGAAGAATAAAAGAGAAGGACGAGGCGACGACCTATCGTGAAACTAAAGAGCCGCGATCGGCTTTTGCGTCCCGTGGTCATCGTCTCTAGATCTTGATGGATCAGTAACTTTTGCATTCGCTGCAACTCCTGCAATTCTTAAATCAGGTAGGTCTTACGTGGAGCCACGACGTCCACAGTTCAAGATGGATGAGGAGTAGTCATTATCTATGGCATGAAAAGAGAACGAAAGCCCGAGAAAGATTAAGAGCTCGTTCATTTCCATCGAAGCATAACCCACTTTTGCTTTCTTTCCAAAAGTTCACAATACTATCTTAAATTTGAAAAAAAAATATATATTAAATGCGAATCTATGTTTGCGAAAGTTTCACGAGGTGTTCCGCGCTTACATAAGGTCAAAATACGGTGCCGTGGGACCTAAATTAAGCAAGAAAAAACAAAAGTAATACGGACTTCATTGAATGTTTTGACAATGCTTGGCGTTCATGTGATTTTCATAAAGAAGTTGATGCGGTTGAATTGGCCCGGCTCCGTTTGTGGCCCAGGCTTTGCCACCTCTTCTTGATGTGGTTTTATTTTATACTATAATCTTGTTGTTATGCTTTTTCAAATGTTGCAACCGTGGTACAACAGTACCCTTTTACCCCACGTTTGGGAACTGTGGAAAGATAGGGAGGAGCGAAAATTAGACCCGGAAAAAAAAAGATGAAGAATTCAGAACTCTTGTGAGAAGAAAGAAACAAGATCTGAAATTATATGAATTTTTATTTTTTTTACATTGTCCACCCGCGCGGTGTTTTCCAAATGCCCAAACACAGCCTTAGTGATGTGATCTGACTCGGTGCTTGTGTTGTACAAAAAGCTCGGTATGGTGCGATACAGCATTAGTGTCAATGAAGTCGACCGACCCCAATAAAGTTCTACTCGTTTATCAATAAATATATATATTATTTGTCGCATAGTTTATTAACAGCTATTGAGCGTCAAAATATATGTAATTGCACTGTTTTTTTTTTTTTCTTGTAGTAGGTGCTAAGTCTAGCCCATTCTTATCTTTAGAAAAATTTGACAAGCCCATGTTGCCAAGCTAGGAAGGCCGGGCTCCATTCCAAAAACCGTGAAGGGTTTTTGCTCCATCTCGGATTTTGGGCATCGAGGCCTTTTAAGAAATTGATAGGATTTGGAAGTGCGGAAAGGTTGTGAATTTCAAGTGATTCAATTTATAGAGCCCTTTGATTTCATAGTCACCTTGTCCGGTCAGAAGAAATTTAGCTAGAACTTTATCATGGCCAAAGCCAATATAATGTGAATTTGCCATCGTTTATATAATTCTAACTAGCGACGAGTACTGTTGGGTACTTTAAAATTTATATGTAAAGATGATATGGCAAGTGAAATGGCGATTGTGACTGGACATTTAAACCAGCGGACCATATTCATCCTTTAATCGGTCTTTATTACATAACTCTGTATATCGAATTTGGAAAGCAATATTCATACGCAGTGATATTGAGGATTAATCAATAGAAATTTGGCCCCTCATTGGTTCGCGACTTTCTAAATCTACAATCACTTATGCTCTAGATAAAAGTAGTTCTAAAAGTGGTGATCATAACTTGAAAAATCATGTGTATTGCTCGAGTGAAGGACTTACACATTAATAGTACGTCGATGCAAGTGATCATAATTGATTAAGTATAGTCTTTACTTTGTTCGATCTACACTTACGTTAATAAAACTATGGTTATCCTAACTTCCCATCTTTTATTCAATTTCCATTGGTCAATTAAATTCAATATAGTAATACTTTGTTGGTACTTGAAAATGAAAAACTCGTCGCAAGGAATACTTATTTGTGTAAAGAATTGAGTTTATTCCTTTGATCTTCTGGGGAAAATTCCAAATAAGGGCATGAAGTGCCCTAATTTTCTCAAATAAGGGCCTTAAGTGGACTTTGTATCAAATAAAGATTTGAAGTGCTATCATTTTCTCAAACAACGGTCCGAAGTGGATTTTGTTTCAAATAAAGACATGAAGTTGCTATATCTGTTTTAAAAAAGGGCCTAGCTTATTGGATGGTTAGGGTATTTTCGTCTTTTTACTTTTTTGAATTTTTTTCCTTTTGTCTTTTTACTTTTTTGAATTTTTCCTTTCTTTTCTTTTTCTTTTTTCTTTCTTTTTTGGTTTTCTTGTTGTTCTTCACCGGTGGCCAGCGGCCTAGGGGTGTGCAACTGGACCAGGTTTACCCCGAAACCGGACCAATCCACCCGAAAAATAGGTTCGGGAACCGATTCTAACAAGAACCGGTCCGGGTACTGGTTCCATTTTTTGGGAACCGGTTAGAACCGGTTTGGTCTTCGGTTCCAAGTAAAAACCAACCCAAACTTGTTTTAGAACCGGTTTTAGAACTGGTTTTGAGATAATGTACAAAAAAGTAAAAAGCCTATATCACGTTACCCTACTTCACCGGTTTTAGAACCGATTTCCGGTTTAATATTTGAATATGTTTCACAACTATGAGTAAAACAGCACGGCCCTTAAAGTCATCTAAATATTGTGTGATTCAGATGAGATATATAGATATTTTTCTAGTGAGAGCATATGCCTTACCACTAAGTCTCTTGATTTTTCTTTCAAGATATTTCATTCGGAAACAGAAATGAGGAGTTATCTCATCATGACGCAAAATAAAGAGCTAAACATGTTGAATAAATTCCTTGAAAATGTGACTCTTAAAGATTTATGCGATTGGATTAGCCACATAGTGCTTTTAGATTGTTGATTTTGATAGATTGTAATTTCAATTGCTCATTTTGGGGATTGTTACTTTTGGCGGATAGTGATTTTTGTTATTCATCTTTTATTTTAAATTGTTTCATTGCTACCTATATTATTTTGCTAGAAAAAAATGAAACCGAAAAAAGGAACAAAAAAAATAGGTTCTCGGATAGACCCTGAAACTGGACCGGAAAAATAGGGTTGGTTCCAAAACAGGATCTAGGAAAAACAGAATTGATTTCAAGTTTCAAAAATTGGGAACCGGTTATAATAGGGTTGGTTTCAGGTTCTAGATCCGAACCCAACCTATCCTGGAACCGATTACCCCTACGACGGCCAACCGGCCACCGGCGAAGCTCGAGAAGGGTTGGGCAACCCTCGCCCGACCAGATTTGGCGAGGGCCACCTCGCCGACAACAGGCGAGGGACGGCCTCGCCTGCGTGAGGTGACCCTCACCTTGGGCAAGGCTGCCCACGCTTGCCATGGGCGAGGTGGGCCCTCGCCAAATCTGGGCGAGGGTCACCTCGCCGGCAATAGACGAGGACGGCCTCACCTAAGCGATGTGACCCTCCCCTTGGGCAAGGCCGCCCTCACCGGATCTGGGCGAGGGCCGCCTCGTCGGCAACAGGCGAGGGACGACCTCGTCGGACCTAGGCGAGGGCGGCCGTGGGGGAGGCGACCTCTCCTTGGGTGAAACCGTCCTTCGTCGGCAGCTGGCAAGGGTGACCCTCGCCCAGATTTGGCGAGGGCTAGCCTCACCCATGGCCGGCGAGGACGGCCTCGCCCAAGCCGAGGGTTGCCCTCGCGTAGCCCTTCCCGGGCTTCGTCGGTGGTCGATTGGCCACCGGCAAAGAACAAAGAGAAAACCAGAAAAAAGAAAAAAAAAAAGAAAAGAAAAGAGAAATAAAAATAATTTTAAATTAAAATGGTTTTTTTGAGGGAAATACCCTTGATCGGCCAGAATATTTCACCGATCGGTGACCGGCGAGGTCAAGTCCTTATTTGTGACTACCATGGTCACTTCATATCCTTATTTGATACTCACATGTCACTTCAGATCCTTATTTGACATAAAGTCCACTTCGGATCCTTATTTGAGAAAATGAGAACACTTTACGCCCTTATTTGAAATTTTTCCGATCTTCTGCTATCAAAGGAATAAGAGCCGAAGGGGGTCGAGAAACGATTCCTTTAACACATGCATTGTGTAAGGAAGAATTCGTTAATCGATCGTTGCAGCTAGAACTACCAATTCTACTAGGGAATTGAACTGGTTTATGAGTTGAACTGGTTTTGAAGCTTATTTTAGAAAAAGAAAATGCTTTTGCACTCATCTAGGATCGAACCATGTGTTCAACACGAACAAACCATAATAGAACCACTTGCCTAATTTATATTTTTGAATGGCCTTCACCCCTAAATGACATACCCAAAGAACTAATGATTTTTAGAACTCCTTTTCATTTGAGTTCATGTACTTGCCCAATTCACTCTATTCACTTCTCTCTCCTCATTCACATCTTTAGCTCTCTTTATTTCGTAAAAAAATTGAATGGTTTAGAAAATATTTTTCTAAAAATAATTATTTATATTATTCACAAAAATTAATTAATGAAAATATTTTTATTATTCACAAAAATGCTTGCAAAATTATTTCTATTTTCGAACGATACAAATTATTATTTTTAGAAAAATATTTTTCAAATCATTCATTTTTCTTAAAATAAACGGAGCCTTTATTTCGTTGAAGGAAAATTGATATAAATGGTCCTTAAACTTTGGCCCAATGTATAATATGATCCCGTAACTTTTAATTTGTTCAATGTAGTCCGTGTACTTTGGCCTAATTTGTAATGTGGTCCCTGAACTTTTAGTTCGATTTGCAATATCGTCCTTAAACTTTTAATTTGTTCAATGTGTTCTTCGAACTTTTGACACGTGTTCAATTTAGTCCATGAACTATATAAAAATATTGAATATTTTCATATAGTTATGTACCAAAAGGCTAGGGATCACATTAAACAAATTAAAAGTTCACATACGATGTTGCATATTAGACTAAAGTTCATGTACCGCATTGAACAAATTAAAAGTTTGAAATTCACATTGCATATTGAGTCAAAATTAAGAGATTATTGATGTCATTATTCCTTTTGTTCGATTCACATTTTTGACGTAGTTAATTTATAAAAACAAGATTTATACGAAATATCTCAAAATCAGTGCACAACAAAGCAAAATTACAAAGAAATGAGAGAGAGAGAGAGAGAGAGATTTCTGGTTCGTTCTGGTGAGCTCCATGAAGACGGCTCGAGCTAAGACCGACTCGCCTTGAACACTCGACGTGTCGTTGCTGCTTCCGCGAGCGCGAGAGGATGGAAAGATCGCCGTCGCCGTCGCCGCCGCCGTCGCCGCCGTGCGAAGGCTCGAGGGAGCTTCAGTGCGTGGGCAAGCTGGAGATCGTCAACCCCAAGCCCGTCGGCTTCCTCTGCGGCTCCATCCCCGTCCTCACCGACAATGCCTTTCGCGCCTTCGACTCCGCCCTCGTCCCCTCTCGCCAGACGTACTCCGTCCTTTCCCTCCCTTTTGTTCATCCCTAAATGCGCTTATGAACGGGACGTGTCCGTCCACGTGATGATCGTCGTCTTTGTTCGTTTTGGGGGATTCACGGAGCTGTCGGTTTTTTGTTGGCTGACGATTCCTTTGCTTTACTCGATTCAGGGTGAGCGCTCCGCGGTATCAAATGCTTCCGATGGAGACCGACCTCAAGAGGCCTCCGGTCGCTCCGAATTTTCCCGAGAAGTTGCTCCCTACCGGTGCGCTGTTGTCGAGGATGGCTGCCGGAGGTAATTTTAGGATTGCGTTGAAGGCCGGAACACGGTGCTCACGTAAATACGCAGTTGATATTGTTTTTGTCGTGGTATCGTGATTGTACTTTGTAAAATTGTTCTTCTGAATGGAATGATTAGGGTTTGGCATCCAGGTATTCCTCCCTGCATTATACGATTTGCAGGGAATTCACAGGTTTGTGTGTTCATTGGCTGTCTGTCTGTACATGATGATTGAGGCAGCATATTGTGAAATTATTTGATGATTATATGGATTGAACAGTCCGGTGTGCGTGCAACATTCATTTCGACGGTGACCTTGGGAGTTCTGAGACCAGTCTTGGGGTTTGCATAGACAGTGTTGAATCTCCAGTGTGCTTATCGTGGCTCTCTCATCATGATTTTTGCTAGGATTATTTTAGTTCTCTGCTCAGAAGATCAGGGTCCATGCATTGCAGGATTTGGTGTTATGATGGAAAACCAGAGGTTTTATTTAGTTAGCTAGAACTTGATTGAATAATTTGATACTCTAGGGTGTTTAAGGCGAGTCTATACTCATTTGAAGAATGAAGTTTTGCTGGGAACTGGTTTCGGTGTTTTAGTACTGACACAATGATGTTTAGCGAGAGGTGATAGTAGAATTTGGTCTTGAAGGAGAAGGATAGGTTTCACACAACAAAGGAGGCCCTGAGCAGTAGTTTATGAGAAGGATTGGAGTTGGCTGGGGGTACTTCAAATCTGTTGACACTTAAGTTGGGAATGCGAGGGGAACACTATTGATCATGACGTGCGGTTTGAAATGAACCTCTAAAGAATTGATTCCTCAATTTCGTGGTGCTAGGAGCAAAGAGGCTTTGGCAGCATACTATTACGTGCATTATGATGATAAGATGTCTGGATCCATTTATCTCTCCAAGCAAGCCCAAGACGGGGAATTGGAACCCTTCTCTAACTTATGCATAGAAATATATCAGAATTATTTTGGCAGGCAAAACAGAGGATGCCGTTCATGGCCTATGGCTTCTATGGTGTGAATGTTATAATGATATTGTAGATCTCGCAGAATATTTTGCATCAATAATGGGAACAAGAGACTCCATTGGGAGATGATATGGAAAAGAAATGTCTTAGGAAAAGTTTATTCCTTTGTTTAGGAAAACCTAAGAGGTGGAGGTAAATTTTTGGCAAATTGACACTTTCATGCTAGAAAGAACGGGACGTGTTGCTCGCGTCTTTCTACATAACCTTTGGATGTGGCATACTTGGTCAACTGTTTGTGCACGGAGATGGATTGGGCCATAATATGATTATCCTAGTAAGTTATTTTGGCTTGGTACAGTATAAGAGTCCTGTTAATAAGAGAAAGTCGTCATTTTTGTACGTTAGCACATATTTGTTAGTTCTAATTTGGAAAGAGAGGAACAAAAGGCCTTTCAGTGGAAAGTATTCTTATCCTTTAGATTGAAACTTCGTACTTTTGGTATTGTATGAAAGTGCTTTAACTGGCGCTGAATTTTCTGTTTCTGGTGAAACGGCTTCTTTTTTGGCTGGGATCTCTTTATGTTTATGGTTCGCACCTGCTTGGTGTATTTTTGATTAAATTTGTAGCAACTAAAAAAATTAGCAATATTTTTATTCCAAATAAAAAACCAATAACTTGTTAAAAGCCCTTCACTTAATGGGTAAAAAGAAAATAGAAAAATGCACCCCGAAGGTGTGGAGAGTACAATCAACGTCACATAGCACGTAAGAAAATGAGCGGGGAGTTTATTGAATGATATACAGTCACTGGTGTGCCTAAAATGAGTAGCCCAGCTACACTTTTTCATCTCTGGTCAATGTGCTTTTCTTATGCTAACGAAATTATTGCGATGGAAAATTCAAACTTTTCTGCATGGATTCAATCCAGTTCGAGAGCTTTTAACTGATGCAATGTAGTGCTAAACAGTATCAAAAAGTTGCAATGACACCTTTTTGCCATGTGAGAAGAATAAGGGCCTCATTGCAACTTTACGAAATGGTTTAGGGCTTGTTTGATTCCTTTCAAAAAGTTCAAAACTTCCGGTGTAATTGTCTATTATACCAAAGATCATTTTGTAACATTTTCAAATGCATGAATGTTTGATTATCAAAAGAAAATATGCAATGAACCCTTAAAAAAGGTGGAGATAAAAAAAATATACAGATAAAATAATGGTTTTGGAATGCCACATATAACAGAAAATTATGAAATAGGGGGCCTCACAGACAAAGAGTGCAGAAAGCTCTTCCCAAGCCTTTAGATTAGGAAAGAGCCGAACTTCCAACTCGGTTTGCACCAAAGTGAACTTTCATAAATATAAAGATTTGCAGTTCAAGAACTATTAAAATGTGGGTTCGTGGAATTGATCCGTGTATCGTATGGTTCTTCTTTTGTTCTCTCAGAGGATAGTTATCTGGTGGCTGCATAGTTATATTTATTAATGCATGATGTTGTCAAGTTGTTAGTTAAAAAAACCTGATCCTTCAGTGCAACTTGATTAGATAATTCTTTGCATCTGTTATTTTCATCTTGAAGCTCCTTTTCTGAAGGTGGTTCTGTGGTATTTGTATTGACAGATTTACCTTGGGAAGACAGTGCTATCACATCAAACCTTAGTAGGAAATGTGAGGCGCTTGCCGTATCTGGCTTGGTAGAGTACGGTGATGAGATCGATGTGATCGCTCCTGCAGATATACTGAAGCAGATATTTAAAATGCCTTATTCAAAAGCTCGCTTGTCCATTGCTGTCCATCGTATTGGGCAAACTCTTGTTCTGAATATGGGGTCAGTTTGAGAACTGACTGTCTTGGCTTAACATTGCTTTTAGACTTCTAATCTTATGTTTCGGATATGACGCAGGCCTGATGTGGAAGAGGGAGAGAAGTTGATTAAAAGACATAGTCAATCACAATGTGCAGAGCAGGCTTTATTTCTTAATTTTGCTATGCATTCTGTTAGAGTGGAGGCTTGTGATTGTCCACCAACACATAATACTGCATCATCAAAGGACCAATCGAGTTCCCCTGTTCTTCCTGGAATATTTACTTCCAACACTTTTGGTCTGCATGACGACATTGCTGAAAAAGAGCAAGTAAGACAATGCTCAGAGTATCCGCAAATAAAACAGAGTGGTTTCTTGTGGGAAAGTAAGTCCAAGAGGAATAAAAGGTGTGACCCTGTCAAAAAGCCAACACAAGTTAGTGAAAAGAACCGGAATGTGATGCAAGAGTCTGACAGGCATAGAAGAGTTGCCAGTGATGGATTTTTGAGGGTCCTGTTTTGGCAATTTCACAATTTCCGCATGCTTCTGGGCAGTGACTTGCTTCTCTTTAGTAATGAAAAATATGTTGCTGTGAGTCTGCATCTGTGGGACATTACAAGACAGGTTCATCTAATGAATCATTTGTTTTCTTCTCTTTTCGTTTTTCCCACTTTTATAATAACCACATTTTAACCTCTATTTCTATACTTTTGCAGGTCACTCCGTTGACTTGGCTTGAAGCCTGGCTTGATAATATCATGGCTAGTGCACCGGAACTGGCTATTTGTTATCATCAGAATGGAGTGGTTCAGGGCTATGAGCTTCTTAAGACGGAAGACATATTTCTATTGAAAGGCATCTCTGAGGATGGCACTCCTGCTTTTAACCCTCATGTTGTCCAGCAAAATGGGCTTTCTGTATTGAGGTTCCTTCAAGAGAATTGCAAGCAAGATCCTGGGGCATACTGGGTACGTTTTTATTTTTTATTTTAATAATCTTATACTGGGTAAGTACTTGAAGTGAATATTTAAAAAGTTTCTTTTGAAACTTGTGGGTGTTAATTTTTTCTCCTTTTCTGTCGCAGCTTTACAAAGGTGCTGGCGAAGATGTAATTCAACTTTTTGATCTTGCTGTTATCCCTAAGAATCACTCTTCTGACAATAGTGATGATAGCTCGAGCTCTTTGCCTTCTCCAATGCATAGAGGACGAAGTGACTCTTTGTTTTCACTGGGCACTTTGCTTTACCGCATTGCTCATAGACTTTCCTTATCAGTGGTCAGAACTTTCTTGCTAGGACTCCGCATAAACTTTTCTGTTTTGCCCTATTAGCTACAATCTATTGATGACAATGTATGATTTTGCTGCAGACTGCAAAAGATAAGGCAAAATGCGCAAGCTTCATCAGGAAGTGCTTGGAATTACTGGATGAGCCAGATCAGCTTGTATGAGTTATTAATTTGTTTTCAATCCCATTTTTGGAGTACAATTTGTTTTCACTTTTGTGTTGTTTTATTATATTAGGTTGTACGCGCTCTTGCTCATGAACAATATGCCAGACTTATTTTGAACAATGATGATGAAGATGTTGATTTGGCATCTGAATCCGTCCCGGAAGAATGTGAAGTTAAAGTTACTGATGTTGAAGAAGAATCTTTGGATTTTTTGAGAAGCATTTCTGACTCTTTTGTCCAGGATGATAAGCTCTCTTTTGTTTTAGAAGAAACATCCAGTGAAGGGCAAAAGGGACTTCAAGATTTAGCATCAGAAGCATCATTGAATATGTCTCTGGAGGCTAGTATATCTGCTTCTGGAAAATTGATAACATCATCTGACATTGAGAAGACAGTTCCAGAAGGAGGTGTCTCTAGTTCTAGATACAATGATCACTTTGCAATCTGCAAAAGGTCTCCTGTATCTACACAAGTAATTCAAACAGTTGCAGATCCAATCTCCTCCAAGCTGGCTGCAATTCATCATGTTTCTCAAGCTATTAAATCACTGAGATGGATGCGCCAATTGCAAAGTAATGAGGCAGAGCTGGTTGACTGTGGCACTGGAGCTGCTGATGGAGCACCATTGCCAATGAAGTTCTCTGTTTGTGCATGTGGTGATGCTGACTGTATTGAAGTTTGTGATATTCGTGAATGGCTGCCTACGTCAAAATTGGATCATAAGCTGTGGAAACTCATTCTGTTGCTCGGAGAATCTTACTTGGCACTTGCACAAGCCTATAAAGAGGAAGGTGAGTTGCTTCAAGCATTGAAGGTTGTAGAATTAGCTTGTTCTGTCTATGGATCAATGCCCCAACATCTTAAAGATACACGATTTATTTCCTCAATGGTTAGCTGTTCAACATCCTTGTCAATGCTTAATGACAAAAATGGAAGGACAAAATCAAAGTTCGATGCTGGTGAAGATGTTATATTGACCACGGACGATGATCATATTACTTCTGAGCAATTCTCTTTTACTTACCTCTTTTGGGCCAAGGCCTGGACTCTGGTTGGAGATGTTTATGTGGAGTTTCATATGATAAAGGGCAAAGAGGTTTCAATTCAAACAGCCGAGAAACGGTCCATGAAAGAGCTGAGAATGTCATCTGAGGTTGTGAAGGAAGTCAAAAGGCTCAAGAAGAAGTTGGGACAACTTAAGCAGAACTGCAGTTTGTGCTCCCTGGTGAATTGCAGCTGTCAAAGTGATAGGGCTAGCAGCGGTAGCAGCGCAAGCAGTAGCACTGGAGATTCACATATGATTGCTCATGGCAGAAGACAGGGTAGAAAATCGCATAGTAGGCGAAGCTCTTTGTCAAATTTTGTAGACACTGAAGATGAAAGCACTTTCCAGAAAGTGGACAAGGGCTGGCGGAAAAAGAAAAATATTGGCACTGTACCGGAAACATTTGATATAACTAGAGGCATTGTGGATTTGGATTCATCAGCTGCTGCTGTTTCTAACAATGGTGAAGATTCTTCTGAAAAGCATGCTGTTGCATCCAAAGTGGCTTGTGAAACAGGTTTATCTTGGAAAGGCGTGCCTAAAAAGAAAACTGGTGGAATATTTAGATATGTCGTGGGTGCTGCAGCTGAAGACACAGACTGCAATCTTTTATCTGCTCTAAGCTGCTATGAAGAAGCTAGAAATGCATTAGGTGGAGTTCCTGCTGGCTCAGCGGAACTTCGATCTATTATGAAAAAGAAAGGATGGGTTTGCAATGAAATAGGTAGAAACATGCTCGAGTGGAAAGAGTTGAGTGAAGCTGAGGTTGCTTTTGCTGATGCTATAAATGCATTTAGAGAAGTCCCTGACCATACCAACATTATACTAATTAATTGCAATCTGGGTCATGGAAGACGGGCATTAGCTGAAGAGATGGTTGCCAAAATTGGACATCTTAAATCACATCCAGCTTTTCATGATTCATGTAAGCAGGCATTGGTAACTGCAAAGCTTGAATATTGTGAAGCTCTTAAATTTTACGGGGCAGCAAAGTCAGAGCTCAGAGTTGTGGAGGAAGATGAAGATTCTATTTCTGAGAACTTGAAAAATGAGGTTTACACACAGTATGCCCACACTTATCTGAGGCTCGGTATGTTTTTGGCTGGAGAAGATACGACTGCTGATGTGTATGAAGATGCAGCCTTGGAAGAAATATCACTTGCTCGCTCTAGTTATAGTCCTAGAAGAGCTAAAGATTTGATCTTGAGAAAGCATGAAATCACGGCAAATGAGGCCATCAGAGAGGCATTGTCTGTGTATGAATCGTTGGGTGAGTTGCGTAAACAGGAGGCAGCATATGCATATTTCCAGCTTGCTGGCTACCAGAGAGACTGCTGCTTGAAATTTCAGAATTCAAATCATAAGAAAGGATTCTCTAAAGGTGAGAATAGCATTCTCCAGCGAGTGAAACAGTATGCTTCATTGGCTGAGCGGAACTGGCAGAAAGCAGCAGATTTTTATGGCCCCCAGACCCATCCAGCCATGTACCTCACCATACTGATGGAGAGATCAGTTCTTTCATCGACCCTCTCAAGTTCATTGCACTCAAATGCGGTATGTCTTTGGAAATATTTGTTCCATACTTGGTCAACCTGTTTTGCTACCATATCGATGTCTGTGGTCATCTTATCAAGCCAGATCACTTTGTTTTTCCTTGGTCATGAGTACATACTTTTGTTTTGATACACGTATACAAGGTTGTCAGGATTGGGATCTTAAGTAGAATCGTGTGAGTCTGTGAGGATCATAAGATCCTACTTTTTTACACAATTGAGACTTAAGTTGTGCAATTTTTTCCTTGTCATACATAATTGCATACATATTAACTTCAAAAAATGAAGCTTAATATACGCCATAGAGAAGGTCACTGTTTGAATTCTAGCACTCCACAATGAATAAAACTGCATCTAAGAATATAGTGTAAAGTAATCATGTTAGAAACACAAATGAGTTGCGTAGAAGCAATTATCAAACATCCACTAACATCATGATATAAAAGAAGCTACTAGAACACAAAATTTATAGAATTCATTTATCAGTATCAATAGTTTATGGGCACATAGACCATATAATGAAAAAGGGAAACAAATCTGAGAGTGAAAATGAAGAAATAACAACTTCCTTCACCAAATTGAGATGGCACCCAAAAAGAGACTATAAAAACAAGAGTGTTAGGAAGGAAAACAGGCAAAATGACTAAATATAGATGGCATGACCAATACTGTTTGACATGAGAAGATCATAGAAGAAAAGTTAAAGCCTAAAAATGTGTTGATCGAGTGCGTTGATGAAGAAAGGGAAAAACAAAAGAACAAGGAAAGAAGAAAGAGAAAGAAAAAGCAAGAGAAGATGGTGTTTAGTCAACATGCTGAAGTAGAAGATGATGCCTTATGATAAAAAGTCAATTGCCATAGCCAAAGATCTCTTCTGCTTCGTTCTTCTTCAGAGTTTAGCCTCACCTGTAGGGATTTCTGTCAATTCCCCATGCCCTAGTCTTTCAAATGGACCTAAAAGTAGGCTTAAAGAAGAAAGTGGGTCTTGTGTGGGAGGAATGTGGCCCAATTTTGTCTTATTGTGGCTGAAAAGATCAATTCCGAAGCAAGCTTGGATCAATATGATCGGCTGTGGGATTGTGATCCCACCACAATCCTGACAGCGAGCGATTTTACTACAATCTGGATCATTTGATGCATTTTGGATTGGAGGACTGAATAATCCTTGGCCAAACAATCCTCATGTATGTATGAAGTATGTGAAATATGCATTTGTGAGTATTTGTAGCATCTTTTATCATGCTTATCATTATTTTTCTTTTCATTTGATATGAATTTACATTGTTTACATCATTCTGGAGTAAGGAAATATGATTGGTTTTCCTTCATCTCCCTAAGTCTTTTTACTGACATATAAAGAAGAGATTGTTTCATTTGAAACTACTCTCTTGTTTTATATTACAATCAAATTACATAATTTCTTCTTGTTATTACTCTCAGTTTAGGTCTAGATTATAAGTTGAACAAATTTATTGGTCATCAAGTGATTATGAATACACCAAATCACCATTTCTTTTAGGTCACTCGTTATGCAATTGATTCATTCGTTAGGATTAATCATTTATTTTTCTTGTTCTATTTCACGATCAAAATTGCAGCATTTATATTTTGCTGTTACTCTTAATTTAGCTCTTTGATTAGTAAGTCGAACAAATGTAAACTAAGCGAAGCCATGGGGATTGTACTGAATCACCATTTTGTTTGGATCACTTAACATGCAAGATTCATTGCTTCTTGCTTCTCTTGCTTTTTGTTTAATCAATTTAGGTGTGGTGTATGTATTCGAACAGTCAACACAATATCCTAGAGCTTTAACTACATTAAAGCTTTTGCAAATTTGTTGTTACGATATCGAATTGATTATTTTGTTTTCATTGAGCTTGAGTTTGGACTCAGTATGGTGCTTTTGCTTAGTAGAAAATAATACTTGATTGGGTGCACTCAGTAGATAATGTGGGGAGTGAAAGACAATTGAGGGAGTGGCGATTATTTCTGTGAGATTAAAGAAATTAGGATCAATAACGGTTGGAGTTTCTTGTGTGCAGCGACTATATTGAAAGCACTCTTGGCTCTTCTCATAGTGTGTAGAAATTTGATTGAGTTTCAATGCATTGTGAAGACAGTGTTAGACAGATTTTTCACTTGGAAGGAGTGGGTAGCTTAAATCACAGTTATACCAGGATTCGTTCTCTTTGACCAGCTATGATTGCCAACTTAGCTAAGAATTGTTAAATTCAGCTCTCGGTATTTCCGGAGATTTTATTTACCTCAACTTACGACCACAGTCCTTGAGTCCTTTTCAGTTTTCATGATAAAAGGTAAATCTGCAACTGATCCTGATTGATTATTCTTGTCTCAGATGCTGGAAGCATCCCTGTCTCGGCTGCTAGATGGCCGTCAAATATCCGAAACAACCTCAAATGCTCTAAAAGCCAGTCATCCTGAAATACATGCCAAATTTTGGGGGCAATTGCAGACGCTTTTGAAGAATATGCTGTTGTCAACGCTTGCCGCAAGTGGCAGCAAGTCTTCCGCGCATACAGTTTCAATACCCAGCAAGCCCGGAGATGCTGCGAAGCTCAAAGAACTTTATAGGATGTCTTTGAAGTCTACTGAGTTCAGTCAGCTGCATGTCATGCACTCCTTGTGGATATCTTGAGTTGACCTGGAACTGCGTTTTGTGATACTTTCATGAAACACGTCCGTCCAAAACAGGTATAGTACGGAAATGGACTGGTTCTTGGATATCTTGCATAAATGTACTGTGTCGGAACCCGAGTTAATCCGTGGTTGCAATCGTAGTATTAGTCCTACAAGGTGGTTCCGTGGAGGGTTTGAACTTGAAGAAATGGCAGAGCAAAAGTCGATCGACATTCATTTCTTTTTCCCTGTGCTGGTTTTACTTCTCTCTGACAAAGGATGTCTGGTGTGTGTGTTCTGGCGAGTTCTGGTTCTTATCTATATTATGCTTTCAGGACAGGCCTAAACCATAAAGAACCCAACCCTCTAGCTAGCCTCTGCAGGGAAGATTGGGGATACATCTCTGGCATCACAACGAATTTTAAGGGCAAAACCCGGAATCAACCTCGAAGGGGCTGGCTCTGGAAATTCTGAACCAGGGGTTTCTATAATCAATTGAAGAACCGATCCACCATTCTAAACACATTGTATTTTAACGCATCTTATAATAATTCTCATACAAAATGTAATACCACACGAATACTGAAAACAATCTTTAATGAACAACCATTACGTATTCTCTTGTGAGTTGACCGTTGCTGATCCCCGAGGATCCTCGGAATTTGTAGAAATGCCCATCTGAACAGGAACCATACCAGTCCCGATTTTTCTAATATCCTGATTCTTTCTAACCGATCGCAAGTGGTCACAAGTTGCCACTTGTAATTCCTTTCCATGAGAAAGGACAATTTTCGGCATTGGTTAACATTATCAACGCACTCTAAGACATGCTTAATGCTTTCATTTCCAGTATCTTGCTGAATAAACAAACTCTTGCCTAGAAAGAAACAAAGTTCGTCCTATAATGCTACACTCAGGGCCTATAGGAAGTTCCTTTGGAAATTTCCAGAGGAAAACCTAGAAGTCAATCCCTGAGCCATATTTTCAGAGTCGAGGTTTACACTCTGGCGCCCTGCCACTAGGTCCTTCTCCCTATCCCACGGTTTCCATGGATGTTTCCCCGCCCAATCTTCTTTCTCTTGTGGTTGCTGCTTCTGCTTCTGCTTCTTCTTTGAACGGCTTGTAGACTCTTCTTGGTGCTTTTGAACCAATGATTTTGATCTTTTGGCCTTGTTGTACATGTCCACCAGGTCGGCATCTGCTTTGACCCTTGTCTTTTCCTCTTCATTAGATGCAAGTGCTGAAGCCTCATTGTATGCCTCCAGATAACTGCCATGTCAAAAGTGAATTTGTATGGATGAGCAGAATCAAAACAGCAAAGCTGGAGTTTCCAAATCTTTTCAAAAGGTGGCACTTACTTCATCTTTGCTTTCTGTGCTCTATCTGATGGCGTATCAGTCCAAACACTAGTGTCACCACGGCCTTCTTTCGCGCTCTTGCTAAATCTCGTGGATTGCATAGACACACCACCGGCCTGGCAACCAAAAGAAGCTGGATGAAATGATCTAAAAGAAAAGGTTGTGCTGTTTAACTCTCTTGAGAGGCGAATTCAGATTTTTGTGGGCCTTACCATCATTAGAGGAATGCATATATAATACCGATGGCGATTAACAGTCTACAGGTTGAAAATTACCCCTTGCTTGATGTGCATCTTACTTTTTATCGTAGCTTAGTTAAAAGGAATTACATAGCATGGATAACTGCGATACGATCAGACAAGCTCAATGATTATCAGAGGCCCTAGCAATTCTCCTACAGTACATATGACTTGTGCCTCTCCATGGTCTTCCACCATCCAGGGGCAAAAAGATGACAGTCTAAAATCACTTGGACAAAACTAATCATGTACTAACTCTCAAACAGTAAGTATAATGTGGAACTTCCGAGGATTTTTCAGCACTGCCCGACCAATCAAGTTGGTAATGAGTGATGCACCAGAGTATTACAGAATGCTCACTGAAACATCAAACTCCCCTCCTATAACCATTGTTAACCATTAAACTTTATTTGTTACAAGGGACTAAAACTTACGTGGCACTGTGAACTAACATGAGAGTTGACATTATACGCAATTGTGTAATTTTAATAAGATCAAGAAAGTATGAGTGATCTTACTTTCCTTTCTGGAGGTAGAGTTGTCATCCACTCATCTCTTTTGCGCGTCTCTTCAACCTGTATGTCCGCTAAGAGTTCATCATCACCCTCCATGGATATACCTGACAAAACAACTGTAATTATTAATAGATGAACGAGTATTATCTTCATTTCTTCCAATGAAAGCAATTCTGACGTCGGTTCGGTCATGCCTTCATGCTCAGAAGTCAATAGTTACATGATCACGCAAAACCTCAGGACCACCTCCAAATGAAAATGAAAATAAGAAACTGTCTTTGGTTCTTTTCAAGAGACTCAGCAGATACAGAAAATCAGAATGTTGAGGACTCTAATTCCTCGTTGATTATTTTCCATATAAAAGTGTTGCATCAAAAAAGAATAAGAAAAGAAAAACTAGAAGACTATATGTCAGTGTGACAAGGGACTTGTATTTAACAAAGAGTGGTAGTTGATCGACGAAGGTCAGCTACCCTGGGACTGAGACACAACTCAAGACTCTTATGGCTGAGACAGTTACAGATCGTCATCAGCATTGCACCCAGCATTTATGGGCAATTTATTGGTTGCTGTAGCCATGACTGACTAAATATGATTGGTGGTAGTAGTTGGCAAAAGTGCTGTACAACAAGACAATACTGAAAGTGAGGGAGACTCATAAAAGAGATCCGTTTCATATTTCTCTACCTTCAACAAATGTACCCTTGACTCATCGAAGCATCAAACTAGTGCATTTTCTTCTATCTACTTTTCCAAAAAAAGTATTTGGACCATTTAATCCTTCTAATTCCACATAAGGCAATCCATAGCAGTATAATTTTAAATTAAGTATCAGAGACTTCAGCAAAAAGGATTAACAGCATATAACCAGAAACAGCATACCCTGCGATCTCCTCCACTGGGCAGCCTCACGCATGGCTTTCAATTCAATCTAAGGTGAAAGAAACTCCATCAGTCTCGCGGCCAGTGAGATATATTCCTAATCTATTGCCTCAATAATATTGATAAATAACAAAGTGCACACCTTAAATGCCTCTTGTTCCTCCTTCAGTTTGATTTTGTCATCCAATGCTTTTCGCTGGACAAAGAAGACAAAACATTTTAATGGAAACAGGCAGATAGAACTCCAGAATGATTTCCACTGGTCCTCCACTTGCTCTTTGACAACAAATGCACAGGGGTTTAAAATCTCAGCCCACAACTCTAATTTTAAATATATTCCCTACAATTGCAATGGATCAATAGTCCCAAAAAATCTCTGAAAACCAAGATTTGAGTACAAAATTTGAAACTTAAGCTCTCTATTTGATAAGGAGATGTACAGGCAAAGGTAATGTGGTTAGGAGCAAGTATATGTCAGTGTTGTTTTTTGCATAAACTAAGAAATCGATAACCAAGGTAGTGTCAATCATATGTACCTTCAACAGTGGTGCTGTGGTTAAGAAAAGGATCCATCTCAAAAAGACCAGAGCAACCTCAGATATACTACTTAGAACAAAGGACTACTAGGAATGGGGGAAAAATAAGTAAATGTCAATCCAATGCCTAGAAAGAGCAGCCGACTGCTACTCCTTCGCACTCTTTACTAAGACATATCATTGCGATTTTATGCCTCTGCAGCGGATTCAAGGTATTCTCCACAGATATCTTAAACAATGGTTTCAATGGAACTAAATCCCCCTTCCTCATTTTCTGGAGAGAGAGAGAGGGAGAACATAAGCATGTTGAGTATCTTGCATTGTGTAATCAACTTTATCTCACCTTATCTGGATCTTGTAAATCTTTAAATGCTTTGTTCAGTTTGATAAATGCTTGGTGAGCTTGTGGATGAGAGCATTTGTCTGGATGCACCAAAAGAGACAACCTCCAATACCTAGAATGATTTTAACATGGGGGAAAAAGATTTCAGAATATGCAGACACCTGTCAAATACATGCCGTATATAGCAACTCAAAATATATCAAACCTACTATAATTTTGAGACCAAGATTAGGTTGTTGACTGTAATTCTCTCTACAGTCAGGGGCTACATTACTATTAAACCTCAGGATAATAGAGTGATTATAAGCAAACATCCGATTTATGGGGAACCTTCACAGTATATAACAAATAGAACGGAAACAGGGAGAAAGAGAGTCATTGTAGAGCCCTGGAGAGAGGGAGACATATAATGAGTTTAGGTTCATTCAGACTAAAGTGCCAGCAATCCATCAGTAAGGATTGAAGACCATAAAGTCCCAAAGAGTGAATGCAAACCAATATGTTTGCAAGAACAGAGAAAAAGTGTACAAGCAAGATACATGTAATGGAGAAGTTTATCTAGTGTTTTGTGCAACTGTTGGATGCCACTTAAGCTTACGAGACAATTCCATAGGATGACAATTATGAACAACACGCTTTATGGCATGAAGTGTTGTGAGAACGGACTACTCGTGATGAGCTATTTTCAGGAATCTTTTGCTGTATGGCCTTGGAAGCTTCTGCGAATATAATTCCCTTTGAGTGATATGGAGCATTTAGAGTTTACAGAATACATCAGATGAAATGGAGCGCAATGGCATAGAAAAATTTATTTAACCAACCCTAGTTAGTAGGATAAGACTAGTTTACTGTTGCTGTTTTTTTCGTCAATAAGTCGAGAAATTCACTATGAAACAGCAATAAGGTGCAAAACTGTTTATCTCAGCTACTATAACTCCCAAAATATTTGATTGCCTATATTCACCTTAAGAATAGTATCCATGGACAGAACCATAGAAGTTCTACCAATTTCAGTGATAAACATTTATTGCAACTTCTCTCAAACCCCCCTATCCAATGTTTCTTGACATGTTTACATCTATAACATAGAGAGCGTTGCCATTGGTTTACTATATGGACTTACTTTAAATCAGGCTGTAGGAACCGGAAAAACAAATAGATAAAAAAAGATCTAGCAGTTCAAACACATAAATTATATTTCATTTTTCACAAGCAAGAGTTTCAGGAATTTTTTTTTAATTTTTTAATCAATGTCCAGCTATCCAAATTGTTCCAAATAGAGGAGATGATCCACGTGCAGGCAAGTAGTTTACCTTTTCTTCACCTTATCGGTGGACATGTTGTGGTTCACGCCCACTACATCATAAGGGTTATCAACCTCAGCTCCCATGATTCTCGTCACCTGAATAAAAAAACCAAAAATGGAAATTGAGTAGCTAATGAGATATTTGTACATACAAGTGACCACAAAAATAATATTTTAAGACACATTGACAGATCCTCATGATAATCATACAAGAAGATGAAAAATACTTAGCTCTCGTGTCAGTGGCTGTCTAAGTAGTAAACCACACGTGCTGCTTTTTGATGTTTTACTACACCATATGATTTATCAACATAATATGTACACAAAGTTTTATGATTTTTTAATCTCAGAATAACTAAAGTCATTCATTGTTCAACAAGAACAAAGGAGGTACCGATCACAAAATAAAAGCAGCTAGCTACCAAAAAAACAAAAATACTACAACTGAGAGGTCTAAGTCCAAATCACATCGTTTTCAAAAAAAGTTTTACCCTTAAACACGCCAATTCAAAGTCTGCAACCAACTTCAAGGAAATTAAAAGTAACAGGTTCAATTCTTAAAAGGTCCTTGTATTCCTCTCCATAAATGACAGAAAGATGGAAGGAAAGCCCCAGGGTGTTGGGCTTCTGCAGATGTCTTCTTCCTGTCTACACAAATCCTTTACTACGCCTATAGTTCGTTTTGCACCATTCCTGCCATTACGCAATTGAGCCCCAACAGAGCAAGAGATGTCCAAAGCTACCCAAAGGGAAATGCAGCCAGTGATGGTTAGCAGTTTCTTGTCAGGCTTCAATGAAAGCCTCAAGCAAATTTGTTGAGAATCCCATTGATATCCTTTTCTTATGACTCACATCTTCTAAGAGCTAGACATGCCTCAAGTTATCAGTTGATTTGCCATATGGTCCTAGTTGCATACTGTGCTCATTGCCACACTGGTTTTCAAATGCAAGCATCCTCATAGTCAAATGCTAATCCAGCTATATTCCTCATATCGGCAACAGTTCAATGTCATCCTTTTTATGCTTAAAACCTTTGTCATTTTGACAACACTACCATTAATAATACAGCGAGTCTATATGACATATTCCATACTCCAACATGACATAGATACCACAAAATTCATTATCCATGGTGCATAGTAGAATAACAAACCTCTTCAAAACGCTCTGCTTCATTTGCAGTTTCAGCTTCAGCAACCACAGCGGGTGGTGCAGGTCCAATGAATAATTCAGTATCTTCCTCCAATTCAGCATCCCTAAGAATATGCAAGTGTCATACAAACTCTGTTACAAACATGTCTAGCATACAGACCACAGTCAGTCAATAATATATATATATATTCACACAGTACATACACAGTATTACATAAGCCTATATTACTTGAACACAGTTATACTCACAAATGATGACCTAAAACTACGAAATAGACGTTGCTCCCTAACATGTGCCTAGGTAGAGCACTGCTGCAAACCACATGGTGTTAGAGGGAAAAAAGAAAACCTGAGCTCAGCCTGTGCTTCGGTTAATTTAGCTGCAGCAGCCAGCAACTCAGCTGATGGCATTTCTGGGCCAATGACCCTGCAACGCAGCATTTGGCAGTTACAATCAGAGCAATTACATGAACAAGCTTCAAAATGCAAACCAAGTACAAACAGAAAAATACGGCAATAATCAATTAGGCTATTCCTATCAGGATGTATGCCCAACCTAGGAAGCACGGACACTCTCCGGGGGCCTCCATGTCGGTGTCGGACACCGACACCCTTTTTTTATTATTTATTTGTAGATTTGAATCAAATTAATTTGATTGAAACAATCATAAAAATGATAATTTATAATGTACATATAAAAATATACATTTAATATACGTGTCCTAACGTGTCGGAATTATCTATTTTATATTGAGCTCTTAAACATTCTTCTCCTCAATCCTAATTTGAGCCAAGGTAGTCTCTATGGAGAGTACTCAGCAAGCAAGAATTGATGTCCAAAGACAGCTCAGATATTTAGCACCCGATCGAATTCTGTCCTCCTCATGGTGCTTCAGTTTTGAGCACCAGGAGAATGTATTTGTCTTGAAGATTTGATCTAAGCAGCTTCACAAGGTTCGATGATGTCAAGAAGAGTGAGAGTGGTATTACTTACTCCCTCCCCAACTCAAAATCCTGTTGAAAAGTGAAAACCATTCTAAAAAGTCTTCATTCAGAACTTTTCGACAACCATATTGGCAAGCAAACGGATAACCTTTTGCAATATCATGTTCAAAAGAGCCCTCTGGACTATTAGCCAATAGCAAAGGTAGGAGGAGATAATTGCATCCACGAGTACTTCCAACAAACCATAACAGGGAAAAAAAGTTAATAAACCACATTTGCCCAAAATTTACAATAACGTATTCCAGCAATCTACCGACATGGTACAGGGTGTTGTATATATGGGTAGCAGAGGTAAAATTTACAAAAAAAGAATGAAACTACCTGTGCAAATATCAATTTCAAATGTTTGGATATTGGAGATGATACTGGGCTAGTGTTAAAAATGAAAACTCAAGCAATATATTTCACTGTCTTAATTTATTATTCAGTCAAACAGATCAAAAGACATAATACCTTCTACGAGCTGAAGAACCTTCCTCCGGAACATCACTGCTTATGCCCTCCCGATGGTTAGGCCCCGGCTGTGAATTCTTCACAACTTCAGACTGTTGAAGATTTTCTTCTTTATGCTCAATATGAGCTTCAATCAAGGGTCCAACAACCTGCAGAACTGTACGGCTATTTGGCGGCAGTAAGAATACTCCATCTTTGTCCTCGAGGTCAAGTGAATGGAAGAGCTGCTTCAAATGCCTAACCAACAATCTTTCGGTTATGCCATTGATGTCAACTGCCTGTCCACTATCAATCATTTGCAGAAGCTATTGGAGAAGACCAAAAAGGAGTGTCAATAGATTAACAAATAAGGTTCATCCGAATAAGCTATGTAAAAAGCACAAAACCGACTGGAAACAGCAACCACATTCTTATCCCCAGGACATAACATATGGAAAGATGATGGAACAAATAGCTACTACAGCTCAAAATGCGCACAGTTCTTCAGGAGGTAACTCTGCGACAGCTTAGCTTCTAAAAGGTACAACTGACCTTCGCTGTACAGACCAGGGACAGAAGTTTCATATCCAATTATCGCTTCAAAGAAACAAACTTTTCCGATGTTTGTCTCGAAAGTTTTAGCCTTTTGCGATTCTTTTCTCGACTGTTCTCATTTCTAACCTCAAAACTCAATACCCATTACAGCAAAGCTGCGGACGTGAACTATTCAGACAGGATCACATTCGACCAAACAAAACCAGCAAAAGAACAGAATTTTACCTGCTTCAAGTCACCCGCCACACCAGGGAACTCCAACAACATGTTCCTCAGAACCGATTCCGGATCAACGCGAACTCTCTCCGTCTCCGAATCGGAACCACCGGAAGATCCATCGCGAGCGCTCCTCCTGCTGCTCCTCTTCTCATCCTTCCTCGACCTCTTCCGCTCCTTCTCTCTATCCAATCGTCCCCTCTCCTTCTTCCTACTGCTACTACTGCTACCGCCACTCCTCTCTCTTTTCTTATGTTTCTCTCTCCTAGAACTGCTCCGCTCCTTCCGGCGCCGGTGCCGCCGCCTCCGGGAGGACTCTTCCGAGCCATCGGAGCTCGACTGAGACGGCGACGGCGATTCCGCCTCCGTGTCCGCCTCCGAGTCGGATCGCCGCGACGATTTCCTCCTCCGACTCACCATTCTTTTCGGGGGCGGGGGCGCGCGTCAGAGAGACGAAGATGCAAAGCCCGGCCGAGGCCGACGGCCACCACCAGTTGGCACCGGCTGCTGTTATCGCGCGCGCGTACGCGTACGCGAACGCCCCAGGCTTCGGCCCGCGGGAAAGATTCGATACGTTTTGGGGGCCCTTCATCATCTTCTCCTTCTCCGGTGGATTCTCGTGTTCTGCTGCAGCTACCCCCGCGCTTCGAACTGCGAAAAAGTTCTGCTTCAGGCCGACCCAAATCAACCACTGCTCGTATTGGTTGCAAAGCCCAAGTTTTTGAGAGGCCCGAACAGATTTCGTACCAACCCCCCAGGCATTAACTTCATCATCAAGGAAACCGCCATTAAATCACGCGCCTCAAGCTCCTTCCATCCGATCCCCCCCACTTCAGTTCCCGAGATTGCATTCGCTCCTCATCAGCAGCATCTCCATCTCCCCAAACGAAAAAAGATCTGCAGCTCTTCTCCACCGCCTGCAGCACACCCCAAATCGGATAAGTACGTTATCATTCTCGTCTGGTCTCGTCAAGGAAATTGTGTTTTTAAATTCAAAAATGTGTTTCTTTACCCACGTATGCTTGATACGATGCACGTCAAGTAATGGGGTGTCATTTTAGATCGGAGATAATTCAATTGCAATTTTTCCAAAAGTATTCCGAGCATATCCTAATGTTTTCATACTAGTTCTCCTAGGGTTAGAATTGGTCCGGCTATTAATGATCCCGGCCATCAAGCAAATTCGACTACCGTCGTTCTTGTGGATGATTTCCTTTTCCGACATTCACCGTAGCATCTCAACGTCATGTCAAATAGGAGACGGTTTGTGAAAGGGGTTAATAAACGAGACTCGCTCCTAAACGGTCATCGATTGAGCATTCGAGGAGACATGGAAGCCATACAATATCGTTTGAAACAAGGAATGGAATCGCGTTTTATCTATCTTTCCCCCATACCCTACTGAAGAAGCCACAATCTAGACATTGATGGATTATTTAATCATGTGTAGCACATAACCATCCTTACATAATTCTGCTAGGAAACTCACAGGGACACATGTTATTTAATCAAAGACCTCAACTAAATAATGCGAAAGGTTTCTTACTTGGAAATGAACCCACGATGAATAAGAGCATAGAAGCCACTTCTCACGTTCAACTTATTTGCAATTCTTATACAAACGCAATCTTACTTTTCTTCCTACACACATGCATGCGTGCGTGCATTACTTTTAGACAGACGCGAACGCGCGCACAGTGACATACACAACACAGTACGCATCATATCCAATATTGAGCGAACTTCGAGATATATAATGTGATCTAGGGACATTTGTGTCGGCCGCCGTGGGTTGTCATGTTGGCGTAGCAAGGGCAAACGTCCTCGTTCCCTGAAGTACCAGGAGGCACGCAGTTGCACCTATTGCAGCACGTGTTGCACGCCCTTATGCACATCTTGTGCCTCGATGCCTTGCTGCACCTGTAGTTGCACTTGGACTTGCAATCTGCAAGGATCACCAGAAATCGCAATCAATGTAGCCATCTACCGTCTGTGTCTGTATTAGCTAGCAAAGTTTTTGTTTGGTTATTTTCATCTTGATAATGAACATTTTGGGAGGTTACAACAATTTGTGTAGCTTCAGCAATCAAAATCTGTAAAAAATCTTACCAATTTTTTGAGCTTCAGCTTGGACTTGGTCTCCACCCAAAACCAGCAGCTGACATTGCAAACCCATATAAAAAATAAGAGAGATACTTTAAGTCAGACTTTCAGTCTCGTTGAATCTCTTTCAATCCCTTTACACTGAATTTGATTCTGTTTAGAACCGTGTAAAAGTATGCTGGGAGTACTGCATAATAAGCATGATCTATGCACATATGTATGTACCTCATGTACCAAGACAGTGCAAAGGATTGCAAAGAGGATGCTTGTTTTCGCACTCGCCATCTTTCCTTTTCCTTTCCCACGAGCACACGAACGTGCAACAACTGTAAATCAGAGAGAGAGAGAGAGAGAGAGAGAGAGATGAGCAGAATGCATGTGTAGTTTTGAGAGCTTGCGAGTGCATTTATAGCGGAGGAGGCTGTTGATGGTGAGAGTGTCCCGCGCAACACGTAATGCGACTCCATTGGATACCCGGTATTTCAGCAAAGTTGCCGCGAATGACCGAGTAATGCCTAAGCTTCCATTGCCGGTATTATGTGGTGAAATCGAGTTCACATGAATTAGATTAGGTCTCTCTTTTCTCTCTCTTTTTTTTTGCACTCCCCCTTGTTGCACGACTCTTTAGGGACAACATCGAGATGTCGTCACACTTCATGTCATCGACTTATGTATACAATTCACTTCAGTTAGCTAGAGAATGTCGTGTATTGTGACCGCCTATATCTCACCCGCCTTCGTTTTCTTGGCAATTTGGAAGACGGATTTCGCTATATTTACGCAATTAGCACACTATTGTTGATTGTTGTGCATCATATTAATTAGTGGCGCGATATACAACGACAATGTGCCCTAATAAAATTAATTGTTTGATTTTGATCACCTTTGGCTAACCAAAAGTGTACAAAAGGTTTCTAGATAATAAAAATAATACTAAGATGTATTGCCAAATATTGGTTTTTGTTAAATGATTTGACGAGATCAATATTATGCTAGAAGTTTAAATCAACAGATTTACTTGAGTGTGGATCCCATTTGGTTAATCGAACAATATGTTATCATTACATCATTTAGCAAGAGTTGGTAAAAATCTTAATATCTCCATTATCGCTCAAAATCAGTTCTTGAAAATGTGAACACTTGATTGAATGGTAATATCGTGCCTACATATGACATGATGTAACCTCATCTGATATACAAATTTATATATAACAAAATCCACCTCACCATCCCGAAATAACATTCGGGATGGAAATGAAAAGATTGATTTCTATCTCAGCGTAACATCTTCGGGATGGAAATGAAAAGATTGATTTCTATCTCAGTGTAACATCGATAAACTAATCAAATAACTTTAAATTTTCGATTTAAATGGCATGTATTCTCATATCGATGCGGATGCACAAAATTAGTGGAATCCTTTTGAAAGATGTGGTGATTCCTCACAATTTGTTTACACCTATAACTGAGGTAATCTTAGTCCTATTCTATCATATAGCTTATGCAACTGTACACCATATTCCCTACAAGCCTACGAAAAACCAGCCTTTTCATGCATTTCACATCCCATGAATGAGCAACTTGTGCTCGGATTAAGGACGATTTGGAGACGTTTCGTCTTCTTAGCAAAATGTGACGTGTGGGTCATGCAAAGGAGGCCTCAGATGTTAAATGTGCATTTTAGAAGGGCATCTCGGAAATTTCTTGAGGAGAAGAAACTGGACATTGATTAAAAGCACCATCAGTTGAAAAGTTTTCTTTCCAGATAAGGTCTTATTATAATAATCACAAGATCGCAGCAGAAAAGGAAACTTTTCATCAACGGGGCACGAAATTACAAACACAGTGACGATGCACACGCTTTCTTGCTATGTTATCCCGACTTTAAGAGCAGCAAATGCTGGTTACAATATGGGTTTCAATGAAGTAGAAGTGGTCTGTGAGCCGCCGCTCGATCGATTGAGGATTATATTAAAATGTAGCTATAGTCGATAGTCTTTCGTGGTACAATTACCAGGATGGATGGCGATATGGACTCTAAACTCACTTACATTTACCTCATTGCTAAGTAACGTAAGATATTCCGTCGTATCGAAACAAATAATTATGAGAGATTGATTAGGGAAAAGTGTCAAAAAAGTAATAAACCTTTTGTATTTGTGCTAATTTAGTCCTAAACTTTTTTTGTGCCAATTCAGTCATAAACATTTTGCATTGGTGTCAATTCAGTCCTAAATCTTTTGCATTTATGCTAATTCAGTCCTTGAACACGTGGATAGCTAGTAGTTGCAAGGACTGAATTAACACCAATGCAAAAGGTTTAGGACTGAATTGATACCAATGCAAAATATTTAGGACTGAATTGGCGTCAAAAAAAGGTTTAGGACTGAATTGACACAAATACAAAAGATTTAGGACTGAATTGACACAAAAAAAGGTTTAGGACTAAATTGGCATAAATACAAAAGGTTTAGTACTTTTTTGACACTTTTCTCATATTGATTATCATTTATTTTAACTTGAATGTATACCAACAAAATGCTGATTCAATTGGCAGCAAAAGTCCTCATCTTTGTGCAGTCCAGTTAAGCAATATGTAGGAAAAGGAAATTATGCCATAGACTAGGACTTTGTAGAACCAAAACTGTGGACCATTACGACATCAAAACATCGACAATCCCTTTGGAATCTAGTTTTGTCCATGACCTACATTTATCCATCTTTGGATGTTCCATTTCCTGGTCACCCACTTGGTAAACGACGGCAAAGAATTGAATGCTGCACTTTGATGGGTTCTTTTCCGTGCTGTTGCTTGTATACAGTCGGCAATACCTACGGATCTGTTTACCAACCCTAAAGTTTAGTCTCTTTATCAGAAACTTTGGGTTCCATCTTCTCTATCAAAATTAGCTGTACATGGTTTCAGATCTTGAAGATGATCTGGATAAGATGCACTGTGTTATATGACTGATGTCATGTGATGTTAATGGCACCAACCACTACAGCAATGGAAGGAAAAGCTTCTGCACTCACTGAAATTAAACTTTTTTGGGTCATTATGGAGTAAATTTGTTGTCTGATAATATCTAATATTCATTGATGGTATGGACTAAAGAGTCCCTAAACCGAGTCCTATTAGATTGCCTACAGATACATCACAAGGTTTCTGATAATTTATTTACAGAGGGCATAACATTTCGTGTAGGAAGAATAGAAAAAGAACCTACATTACAAGGTTTCTGATCAATATTATTCAAAAGTTATACATGTATGAAGTGTCATGCTTCAGTTAACATATGTAAAAGACTATCTAAGACCTACATACAAAAGAATCCCGGCAAAATTATAGAGGCGCCGGGTTGGAGAAATGATCTTCAAAAGGTTAAAATCGAACCCAGCATCTCGTGCACTGTGCCTTACAGTCTCCCTTGCAATCAATGTTATAACCCAGGACTTTCGGATTTCGCAGCAGAAGATTGCGGAGAGACTTGCCCTTTATCCCCCAATCCTTTTCCAGGACTTTGACATTGTTCTTCACTTCGTCTTCGAGTTCGCATCCAAGAACCTCAGGGAACTTCTTGAGCAGTTTGCAAAGATCATCGTCTGAAAGGCTTAAACTCCTCAAATAATCCAAAGTGTCGCTTAGAGCTTCATAGGTGGGGACTTCTTTTTTACGTTCTTCACCCCAGTATGGTGAATGAATTTGGCCAAATGCTTTTGCTAGTATCTTGCCTTCATCCTCATTGCCGAAATTGAATGCAGAAAGAGCATCTCTACATCTTTCCCATGTCTTCTTCTCTTCTTCAGTTAAATCTACAGTTACAGCAGTTGCACGTACTACCCATTTATTAGCAGAGAGACTTGGCGGCCAAGCTAAGCTGGTCGCTTTAGATATGGGGCAACTGGAGATTGATGTGCTTAAAGCGGCGCTAGCAAGTGCAACAGTCACAGTGTCACTCTGTAGAACAATTCACATAATTCGATGCCATTACTGAATATTTCAAAAGAAAAGGAAAGTACAAGATCTAAAGTATGAATTACATTGACTTGGCATAGATAATCCTGCTGTCATGCTGTCCAAGTTCATTTGAGAGGTAGCGATGAAACAAAGTCAGTGTGAAGCACAAAAGATATCAGACAAGAAAATTAAACTGCAGAAGCGGGAAGCCAAATTATGTCTGTGAGCTACATATACAAAATTATGACTGGCGTTAGGAGAGAGATCGCATCCTTATTCCATTCATTCCTCATACTGTTGATCCTACTGTCCCAAGTTTCCTATTTCGCCTAAAGAGATGCATCTAAGGGTTAGACTGTCGACACACTTCAGATAACCAATTTCAAGATGATAATGAGATTTTTAAGTATACTTGCAATTTTCTAAGAATTTTTGCTACGAGACTCTGGGATGTGAAATCGAATATTCCATTCAGGTTCTAAGTTTGCAAATATACAATTGAAAACCAAGATGATCCCGTATCTTTGTTCTTTCGCCCTAAATCACGGAAATGAGAGAGAAGCTTCTTTATGTACCTATAAGTCTGCAACATCTCGAATTCTCGGTATCTGACCTTTGGGAGAAAATAATTAGGATGATCCAGAAAAGCCAGTTCAAATTGTACAAAGCGCTACGGGAACCAAGACTGGATAATATGATCAGCTTAGTTCTCACGTTCTCAGTTAGGATGAGAAAGAACTTCATCACGCACTATCGAAATATGTGTTCTCTACTCGAAATGTGTATCATGACTCAGCAAACAAGGAAGACCCCAACAACAGGACGAATCTGCTTTAAGAGATTCTCAAGAATATCAATGCAATGTTCACAAGCTGTAGTGCTGGGTGGTTCATGCCTACAACAAGCTTTTCGCTTGTTGATAGTAGACACAAAGGTATCGTATGATAACAGAAACAAGTGCTTAAGCATACCAAGTGTTTTAACTAGCATGGCCCAGAACCATCAAATGCAGACTATAGTTTAAACAAAATCCACCTGCTCTGTAACTTGGCCTAGTTTCCAACAAAGTTTAGCCAGCAAGGACAAACAGTTAAGGATCTGTAGGAGTGTAATTTCCATAGAATGTGGAGACTGCTCAAAGATTCAATGGGGAAAAAGGATCAATTCACTACTTTGCAATATATAGTGCCATCAGGAGATGGAATCCAAGGGTCACAGCAGGCTGAACAGGTTGCGGCATGCATGGAATTTCTTTGTTTCACTTAATTTTTATAGTTCCTCTAGCACACATTATTGCAACTGGTACTAGAGGTTTCAGTGATAACTTGTATTCCAATACCTTCTCAAATTGCCAATCCAACTCTGAAATCATGCTCATGCGCAAGAAAGTTCTTTCTTAGTAAGCTCAAATCAACAAAGCTTAGACCAGAATGTTGGGTCCATAAATTTGGTTGCTGTATGAATCTGTTGTGTCCATACATTTTATGCATAAGAAGTGTGTGAAATTCATGGACACATGAGCTGGTAAGCAGATTCTCTCGCACAGCCTTCTATTTATTTAGCTGGAGTTAGGAAATAACATGACAAGACGGAGACTGGACTTCCCATGGTGGTATGTAGCCATATAACGACGTAAACTAGAACCACTGGTAAATATTATCAAGATATTTTGATGTCATATAATTGCAAAAGTTCAATCTTAAATATGTAGGAAGTATTGATTAATAAGCTATTCTATTAATAAGATGAGATCGACAGTGGCTATGCTTTATGCAACTGTGAGATTGGCCAAATAAATCTTTTTATGTCATTGTGCCCTATTATGGGTCAAGCCTGATGTATGATCAAAATACTCCTCATCTTTCCATATTGATTCATGTATGTCTTTTTAGATCTTCCTTTACCCCCGTGTCTTCGTCCTATACTACCACCTTCTCATTGGAGCATCTACATGTTCCATACGGATGTTTTTCTAGTTCTTCTACATGTATCTTTTACAGCTAGGCAGGCTGTGGAAAAGCAATTAACTGAAAGAAAAGCAACCAAACATCACCAAAATTATTGTCCTCCATTTGTTCCATCTCAAGTTGGAAGAGAGGGGGGAGGTGTTAGGGTGACTTATTGAGTGTGGACGGGGTCAAGTATTCTAAGCCACATATTTAGGAGACTTGCCCGTCAGCCTGCTCCTCTCATCTCTCTTAACAGGTTCTTCAATCCGCAGATTAGTGAATTTTCTGTTTTCTTTAGGTTTCTTTGAAAAACCGTATGCATTAAGTGGGATGGGAGTTAAGTGAATAGAGGTATAAAGTAAGCCTCGAGAAGGAGACAAGGTGATAGGAAGGAAAGAAAGCTGCAATCAAGGATGGGGAGGAGAAACCGCATACATGAAGTGGGATGGGAGTTAAGTGAACAGAGGTATAAAGTAAGCCTCGAGGAGGGGACAAGGTGGTAGGAAGGAAAGCAAACTGCAGTCAAGGATGGGGAGGAGAAGATTACCCACCCTTCCTTAGTATCCATCCTTACAGGGAACGCAGAATAGATTTTTGTGTACCCAAGAATCTGCAACCAAGGTGAGCCCCATAAAATAATAGAATTCCCGTAAAGTAATATCTCCAAATCTCATCAACCCCAGCCTTGTTTTCACTTTCAGGGCCAAGTGAATCGCAATAATCAAGTCTCAAAATACAAATTAATCAGCACCTTCAATGAAGAAGCCGTGAATCTAACAGCAGGACACTGGAGGTTGGAGAGCTTGATAACTAGACATCAATTAAGCCCTTGTATTCCAACTTTTTTAATGGAAACGTTCTGTTCAAAACACTGCAAATTATAACTAATCCGCAAGTAAAAGGGCCCTCTCCTGCTTATATATATCTTATTCAACCTGCTAAGATGATTACAGACGCAATGGACATAAGATTTCACAAGAATTCTAATGATTCAGTTATGTACTCAGCAATGTATGTAAGCATTCGAGTTAGCCAGTCAGGTAAATAAAATAGTAATAGTAAATAGTATCTCGGGGAAATTCATAAAAGCAATACATTCCTTCATATCACTTTCTGTTGGTTACAATGCAACGAAAGGCCTCTTCGTAGCTTATATCGTGAAAATAATTTTGCAGAAGGAAGCTAACTTTGAAATGCAAACATGTGCTTCCTGATGCCAAAGAAGAATCGAAAGGCACTTCAATTTTTTTTCCGTGTGCCCGAATTCAATACAGAAGGGAACAAAGATTCAACTTACAGGCGTGAGGTTGAGCAGAGGTGAAGCCAAGGAATTCCCCACCATCCCTACGCTTATAGAGGGAAAAAAGAACAGCCATTTAAAGGATAGCGTTCACAAGAATCAAAGAAGAATTGCGAAACTAAAATCAAAACAAACAAAATCCATGCAATAATTACTTTATTGTGAATCCCATGTAAATCCTAAACGCAGTAGCAAGAATGATGTCCTCCAAAAGGTAATTACACAGACCATCGACTTCTTTTCTGGCGAAAATCTTATCATCCCAAGAAGAGATCTTTGAACCTCTCTAAGCGTGTCCTCAGACGTCGACACAAACACCCTAGCTGTTCCGGCCAAATCTCAACAAGGGGTCGTCCTTCTTTTCTCGACAATTGGTCTCAAGCAGCTCCAAATCGAAAGGAAACTCTAACGAGTCGGCAAATAAGTCCCTAAAGCGAACCTGACGAGTAACGTCACCGACCTAAAGAATGACTCTGAAAATACGTAAAAACCTATAAGCATCGTTCTGGGTCTGCCTGAACTCTTCCGTTTCAGACAAAACAGGCAGAAAATCTAGCGTTAACCCGAGAGAAACCATGGCGTCCTGTAATGTCGGAGAACATCTAACGTGGGAATGATGAGGAACATTACCAGAATCCAATGGGCTCTCTGCTCAGAAGCTCGTGGGGAAGAGAGATAGACAGAAAGGAGAGAGAGAGAGAGAGAGGTGGGCTGAGTCCTTCGATGGCTGTTGGACCATGGGATTCTGCGACTCCTGGCTCGCATAAGGGGGCGCCAAAGATTGGGAGGGGAAGAAGGTGGGACCTGCTTGTGCACACATAAGGTCCATGGAATATAGTACCATTTCGAGAGGGAAAACGAGATAAATAATTTCTGAATTTTACCTCAATATGCAATGCGATTTGTTCAATATGATCTTTAAACTTTAACTCAATGTGTAATATGATCTCTGAACTTTTAATTTGTTCAATATCGTTCGTATATGTTCAATTTAATTCCTAAATTATTAGAAAATGTTCAATGTAGTATTTCCATTAATTCAAGTTTAGAGATTACATCGAATATTTTTATATAGCTTAGGGACTACGTTGGACATGTACCAGAAGTCTAGAAACCATATTAAACAAGTTAAAAGTTCAGGGACTACATTGAATATTAGGCTAAAGTTTAGGGATTACATTGAATATTTTCATATAGTTTAGAAACTATGTTAAACATGTACCAAAAGTTCAAGGATCATATTAAACAAATTAAAAGTTCATGGACAACATTGAACATTAAACTAAAGTTAGGAATTACATCGAATAAATTAAAGTTCAAGGACCTCATTGCATATCGGACCAAAATTTAATGACCGTTTGTATCGTTATCTCATTTCATAAATATTATAAATTTTTTTCGTTCTACTACGAGTCAAGATATAATTCACACTCCCACTAAATAATTAACATGTAGACAATAATATGTTATACATCTGATAAATAATTTGTGTGATGTTTCTTACACTGATATGAACCTAATAATCCTTGTTAGTGATATTGTCGAGTGGTGGATAAATTATGCATAACACAGGAAATTTAGTGTTATAAGAACCGTGCGGGTTCTAGGTTCCATGATCTTATTGTATGATATTAGAGCCCATTTCCACTGGACTAACGAAAGGTAATATGTCATTAGTTACCAGAAAAAATATATAATACTTTAGATATGATTTCACAATAGTGGCCGATTCCAGACATAATTGGTTCCGTTCCCCGTCCCAAAAAAATAGGAACTGAAGCCTGTGAACAGTAAGTTTCGGGTTCATGCCTTAAAATTGACTCACCGTGAAATCAATTGTCCCTGATTTGAGTGCTCGAGTGCTCTTCCATATATATTTTTTAAAGTGGAGGGGATTTGAGTATCGAATTCACTATAAAACGATCCAGCCTGATAATGGATGGCACGCCTTGGATCATCTTGGACCAGGATCATTGCTTCGAAAAGACTCGGGAGTCCAGGAAGCGGATTCTACTGGAATTTGACATGTTTCACTTCCTTGAACATGCATTTCCTTTGGATGGACAAATGTTTATGCTTGATCAATGTGCAAACTGCTCTGACTCTATTATGTTATGCTTGATCAAATGAGCAGAAACTGGAATGCAGAGAAACTCTCTGGTTCGTCACAGGTCATCGTCTCCTCATGAGCTCTTGTACTCCTCGTCATCTTCAGTTTGATCACGACGGCCAAAACAACCAAAATGAAGTTGATTTTGGCCTAATATTTTCGGCAGTCGATGTTCCCTTATGGCAAACTTACAACAAGGTACAGAGGAAGCCCTTTGCAAATTCTCGGTGAAACTTGAAGCAGTCGGCAGTGTTGATATGTTAGGCGCATTTTGCAGCAAGGGGCAAGCGTGGTGCATAGAATGGAGTGGTCTTGTTGAAGCATTGGCGAAGGATCTTCCTCAAGGCACAGTTCGCTTCGGATGCCATGTGATCTCCGTGACATTCGACCCCGTAACTTCTTATGCAGTTCTGCAACTTTACAATGGGATGGTCACGAAGACCAAGGAGTTGTATGTATCTTAGAATTTCGTTACATGTGATATAATTAGTAACGGCAATGCTGCGAATGAGCTGGATCATCTCCCTAAACTAAAATCCCAATGTACATATACCCGATCTCCATATGGTAATTTCTTATAGCCACATAGGTACGTAAACTGCTATAACGTAATTTACTCTACATGTCACTATTTTGTACATGAGTTAACTAGTCTCATTTATCGATTTGGTTCCACTGTTAAAAACCTGGAGTTCCATTCTTTTTTCCCAGTCTTGGAAGAGTTCCTCTCATTTCCCCCCTTCTTTGACAGGTTATGATAGGACGTGATGGGGAAAATTTCAAGGTTTTGAAATATCTTCCGATGAAACGTATAAGGTTAACCGCTACATCTGCGATTCGAGGTTTCACGGAGTCGACAACCTCTTCAAACTTGCAGGAAAAGAGCAAGTTTGGCTTGGAAGAGTACCCATCAACGATGCCTCGGTTTATTAATTCATAACTTGTCTTTAAAGACCTACAGTTACTGTGTTCCTGTGTCAGCAATCTTGCTTATTTCCGCGAGCAAAATCAGATTTCGACAAACAAGCAAGGGAAAGGACAATAACTGAGGAAAATAAGCGGACTCGGTTATCAGAGCTAGGAACTCATCTAGAATGGTGAAAAGAATACTTCAATGTACTTAGGACTGTATGCTTACTTAAGTTACCAATTACCATCATCTATATCGTGCAGATTCACAGATATCAAAGAACCAATAGTTGATTAAGATGTCAAGCCTCAAAATCATCAAGGATTTCCCGGAAGAGATGAAAGAGATGATAGAAAACAGCGACCGAAGTTCGTTAGCTTGCTTGAGATTCAGATACCGTGCCCCATGGCATTTAATGCTAGGAAGCTCCAGAAAAGAAACTGCAATGTTGCAGGCGATGCATTACACGCTATGAGTCCGCTCATAGGCCAAGGCGGCTCAGCGAGTCTAGAAGATGCGATAGTCATTGCAAGATGTTTGGCACAGAAAATTTCAGAATCCGACAGAAACACCATATTTGAAAAGTGTACTGTGGAAAAATGTGAGGAGGCACTCAATCAATACAGGAGGGAAAGGAGAATGAGGCTAATCAAACTGTCCACGCAATCTTATCTCCTGAACAAGATGTCCGAAACTTCATCCATGGTTGTCAAGCTCTTTTGTTATGTGTTTATGGCCATCATCTTCAGGGATTCAGCAGGTCACAGTCAGTTTGACTGGGGCCACCTTTAAGACGTATCAGGCCAGTCACAGCTCGTGTCTTCAGTCTGAGTTACAAGAGGGACCTGGATTGATATCTGAAAGAAGAATGAACCACAGTGCAGTAACAACAATGCCTTCATGATTTACTGTCTTTCGCAATTTGGGTGAAGCAATATGGAAGGAGCCCAGCAGAACAAGACAGACGATATTGGCTGTCACATTTCTTTTGTGAACTAGTCTTTACAGCAAATTGCAATGCTGAGGCTCTGCGCTGTACAGATTCTTTGTAACTTCATCTTTCATGATCCGGGATGTGGGTTAGAGTTTTGATTATACAGCGACAATTGTAATAAGTGCAGACAATCAAACGAGTAGTTGCTTGTCATCCACACACAAGCATTGGCAAGTCTGGGGCACTCTCTAGTTCTAGCAGTAAAAAAACAGTCTGGGGCACTTTCTAGGATCAATTTAGAATGAACAAGGAAGAGATCAGAAGGCAGCTTAATCGCTCTTTCTATTTCCAATTGAATCTTGGATCAAAATAAAATTCATACAGAAGCCCCATGGAGATGAAATTGCAGTAATCGTCGAAGAATAGATGAGAAGGCACATATATATTTTTCCAAGGAGCTCTCAAAGTAAAAAGAAAAAAAGAAAAACCCTCAAAACTCATTAATATTCTCATTCCACCCTAAAAGAGCCAAAAAAGAGTGATTCTATAGGAAAACATGCTGAAATCTCGCGGAAATTTGGAAGTCCGAATCGATCCAGTCAAAACAGGCACCTAGCCAAGTAATATCCGAAGCTTGTCCTTCACTGCTCCTGACTGGGGCGCCTGATCCAATGAAGCTACGTGCGTTGGGCGTAACCAAGTTACGTCTCTTTGGATGCCTGGTTCTCTTGTCCAAGCCCACAGTAACTTATAGAATCTATAGAATCATCTTTATCTTGCGCATACTGGATTGTCTGCATGATTTATACGATTGCTCACGTTGTGTAGGTTGACTCATTTTATTGGTTGGTTCGTTATGCTAAGAATTAGTGACTTGGAGTAATATTTCCTTTTCTATAAATTTGATTCAGTTGATGACTAAATTTCTGAAAAGAAATGGCAAAAAGAGCAAGTGAGTTCATACCAAAGGAACTCAGGAGGACAATGTGCATAGTTCCTCAATCAACTGGTCAGGTGAGTGGAAAAGGTCTCTTGTCGACCTTACAACCGTAGTCTTGCTCATAGATCTCTTCTCTAATCACAATGCTTAGCAAGTGGTCTTAAAGCTGACATTGCTTTGAACCGAGTTTGAGGAAGGGAATGCGAATTGAACCAATGAATGAGGAAAAACTCAAAAAGGGGGGCACTTCAGACATTGCCAAAGCGAACTAATGGCCTTTCTTCTTAAGTACCACACCACTTAATTCGTTGTTACCTAATAAACCTTGTTTCTCTGACTATGTATTCCTGCAAAATTTATGTTCAAGTACTCTTCACATAAAGAAGTACTGATCTTGGGGAGTCACGCCCGCCACCTTAGGCATAGAGTCTTATCCGTTGCACATGGACGAGACGATTTCCGTGTCCACAAAAATTAATTGAGATAAAAGTTTCCTTTTTCCTTTCCAAATTTAACAAATTGACTTTTTCTTTAGTGCTGCGCCTAGGCCAGCATATAGGACAGGATGATTCTGATTCTTCTCTCTGATCTGTTGACAATTGTCCATTGGCTTTGCTAAGTGTTAAACATAGCCTGTCGAGGTTGAGCACAGTGAAAGGTCTCTTCACATATAAATATTGCCCGGACTCCAGACATTGAACAATTTATGCGCAAAAGAAACTTTATAAAACTCCAAAAAAGAGATTCCAAGAATTCCCACCATTCTGGGGAAGTTAAAGTTATAACCTAAGGTTAGATAATGAAACACTATTCATGAATTCTGGGACTGATCCTATGAATAATGTCAAAATGGGGAAAAATGCTCTCAATTGATAACTCTCAATTGATAAATTAATCAAGAATGATCTGGACTTGGCCATAAAGATTCCTCAATTATGTTGTCAAGGAGTAGAAAAGATGCCAAACATAAACTTTGTCAACAATTAACAGATCTGAAGAATCTACATTAACAAACAACGCAAGTTGATTGCTTTGTCTGGTGCTCCTCGTTTGGGCAGCATAGAGACAAAATGACAAGGCAAAAAAAAAGAGCGAAATTGAATTTTCCAATGCATGGTGATCTTCATCGGGATCACCATGGGCATGGCTTCTTCATGGAACCATGCGTGTTGTGACCGTGATGAAGTAAGAAGAGTTTCTTCAACACCTTGATCAACACCACCACACCCGGGGGCGGTGTCCTCCTCCTAGCGGGCACCAATGCGCCACCAGTCCTCGACACCGTCCGCGCCTTGACACCCCCGAATCCCACCATCTCCCGCGACGACGTCGATGTCGACGACCACGACGACGATGACACGTCGGGATGCCCGCGGCTCCTCGGCAACTCCTCGTTGAAGTCCTCCCACAGCATGTCCATCTTCTCCTCCTCCTCCCCACACGGACCGCCACCTTCTCCGCCCGCCATTTCGCTGAGGACCCCCTCGTCGTCTGAGCCCCGCGAGGATGACCTGTCTCGAAGCGGAGGAGCCGGAGGGGGCGACACGGGCCAAAGCGGGGGTGAGCAGATCGAGCAGGACGACAGGTCCGGGATTCCGGGGAAGCTGAACCCTTCCTCTGCCATGAGTTTGGATGGTTCTTGGTATGGGAAGTGGAAAAATGAAGGGAGAATGATTGAGGGTATTTGGGTTTGGTGGGCTAATTGGTCATGGGATCATGAAAATTGTAGACGTAGCTCAACTGCTACAAAGTTTTACTTCCTTTGTTTAGTAGTAGGGGGAATCTCCTAGCCTATTAATTAAGCAAATTACAAGGGAGAGCCGTGGTTTCTGTAGGCGGTTGTGATTTTAAATTTCCCTTCTTCTATTTTTCTATTGCTTCTAGTTTCGTTAAATTCTGGGGATGGCTTGGACCAATTCTGAAATGCTAATGGGAAGACAGATGGATGGCTACCTTCTAACAAACGACACGCATTGACGGATGGAAGCACCAAAATTCATTTCAAATGGTGGAAAAAAGAAAGAAGTAAAATAAATGACATCTTATCCACCGCCGGATTGGTAGGGATGATTGTGCTCTGATATTGATTTTTTTTTAATTTATTTTGCTTGCTCGAGAACTCCCTGATGGTGAGCTTTTTACTACTAAGGCACGCTTTTCATTTCCAGAACGTTAAAAAAGTAATTGCGGGCGTCTCGGGTCGACCACGTCTCCACCAAGAAAGCGACAGCCTCGAAGTACTACTTACTCACATGACTTGCAAAGTGGACTTTTGGATGGTTACTATTAGCGACTTACTAAAGATCGTGCCGTCATTATGAGGTCATGCGGAGACATGTTTTGCGTCATTGCTCATCGTCGGATGATCGAAGGAAGGTCGGGAGATTTCTCGACTCGGGTTGAACACAACCGCCTGAAACCAACCCATCTGGACATGATCGATCATAGCCATGTTCATGTAAACCGGATCAGTCATAACCGACATGCGACCAATCTCTCCACCTGATCCATTCAAGGCGGTGTCGCCAATTTGAAGCGCTTCACGCATAACATGCAACAAAGGACATCCGCAGGAGGGAGGAAAAAGCAAAAGCCGACAATGAATTGACATCGAGCCGGAAGGAGCGTTTTGAACTTCTCTCCATTATCACAGGTAAGTAGAAGAAGAAAGGAGTCGCGTCTTTCCCTTCATGTATCTGTGAATGTACCAATCCTAGAGTTTACGCTGGCAAGGAAAGAGGCTAATAACGAAAACATAACGTTAGGGAGCAAACTCAATACAGAAAAGACTCACTTGGACTAGCAACACGACACCCGTATTGCTCTTAAATTAACGGTGTACTCAGCATGTGCGAAAGAGCTCAGCATTTAGGCTACGATCGGGAGCTCTTTCCTACATGCAGCAGAGTAAGCTTGAATGACGTAAGAGAAAGACGGCAACTGTGAAATTAGATATCATAAGTCAAAATTCAGCTCTTTTGATCAAATTAATCTTAAATGAGCTAAAAAGCTTGAAGAAAGAACAAATATATGCTTGGTGCCTGACTTCAAAAGTTCAGAACAGGAACTCAAACGCAATGCGGTATCTGCAGCATTGCAAGCACTATGGGCTTCATCATTTAGAATGCTACTCCGAGCACCAGCGTGGCTATTTGACGTGTATTTCCTCAAAAAGGCTCATCAATATAGACAGTACTCCTGTCATCTGACAGTCCGACCCAAAGAAATATCTAGTTGATAAATTCCAATCGAGACAATTCCATTTTCTCTGCAAATTTGAGCTGGAAATACAAGTATACAAGAACTCTGTACTTCCTATTACAATGCGAAAGACGTTCCAGGAACAGCATCATGTGGAAGCTTTTTGAGGATCATGACTGCTGCCATGCGAAACTTCATCGTATTGACTGGACCCTTGACAAAGAATTTCTTCTTTCTAGGCCATCATTGGGATCAAATGGAGGGTCATCCAAAAATGTGACGCGGCCTAATATTCTTACCCAAAACGTGTTCAACTACAGGGGAAACAGATAGCATCTATGAGGATCTTAAGGACTCAGCTGAGCGTAGTGGAATACCTTCTAGGTCAAAATTATCCTCTTCCGAGAGCTTAGAATGCCGTGAGGATAAAGATGGTGAGCCTGCAAAATAAGCACAACAAGATTAGCTTGTATTACTTTTTGTTTTGAGAAACAATCCAAAGCTTCTAAAAATTGATGAGGGCGCACCATCCACCATGTCCTTTGTTCTGTGGAGAAGAAATGTACCACCAAGGATTGTCACAAAACCACACATCTCAGTCACTATCTGAGTTGGATTTTGCCGGTCCCAGTCCTGTTGTAGATATTTTTTATAGATATAATTAGTACAATGACATTTAAGTAAAGCAAAAGTCTGATATCAAGGTAATTCACCCTATGGCAAACTACCTGGGAGACAAACTATCCAAAGTGAGACAAGCTATCCAAAGTGTAGCAAGTCATACTACTTAATGCCAATGCTTCAGATGACATTCAACTAGCAAGGAGATTCTTTCCTCAGTCGAAGTCATCCCTTCACAGCATGACAACAGAACTTGAGAAATCTCTTCTTATTACTTTTCCAAGATTGATATCTACTTTCTGACGATTTTACAAGAATCAATATCGACCATGAAAACATCTTCTATAACACAGATAATTATATGAGTTGTATAGCACGTTTAATGTGGGAATCTGTCCAACGTGATTCCAAAGATATCTCACATGATCCGTTTCATATATGGCCACCACTGAAGCCAAGTTGATGAGGATCCATAGACATAGTTATGCAAGCATCAAATGTCATGATGCAAATAAAACATACTCAGAGAAGATAACCCAAATGTTTTACCTTAAACATAATTACGCTAGCCAAAATAGTTAGTGACGTAAACATCACATAGTATATTGGTGATACAACAGCAGTATTGAATGTATCAAGAGCCTGCAATGATAAAAGAACTAAGTAAAGTTAGTCTTTCACAATAAAAAAGTCAAACCAAGTCCATGTCTAGTCAAAAACTCTGCTGTCCCATTGGGTGGTACAGAAATAAGAGCAAAAAGAATTAAAACTAAAAACTGGTGCATGAACTATTAATTATAGCAAGGATCAAATGTAAGGATATAACAAGGTAGAGCTCGAAACAAAATTTGGCAAGACATGGAGCATTAAGTATGAATAGAGGAAGAGAATTCAAGTATAATCATGAACTCCCAACATAAATTGAACTCCATAAAAGTACAATCTGTATTTTTCCACCTCCTCAAACAGAAATTATATTAAGAAACTGCAAGCAAAAAGTTACATGTCAACAAGGCAAGATTCATGTTTCTAAGCTTGAACAATTGCATGAGCTCTAGATCTGCATTACCTTGTTCAGATAGTTCATTTGAGTGATCACACAGGTACCCACAACCATGATGAAGGCCCATGTTTGAGGATATATTAACTGATTCATCCCTGAGAATGTTAACTTCAAAGCTATTCCAAGTGCTTTAACGCTCATGACCTACAAATAGCACAATACTGTTGAACAAATAATAGCAAAGTAAATAAACAAGAAAGTTGAACTTGGAACACAAAAGGATTACGGCTGGCTACATACTGATAGCGACCCCACAAGCGAACACACACCAATATAGACCATCACATGTGTTTGTCCATACTGCGGTACAAAATGGACAACGAGCGTGAAGACTGCTGCTATTACCAAAGCCGCATACAGTAGAAAGGCTGCAATAGATTAATTTTCAAGCATGAAATAAAGCAATTCATTGATATACAAAGAAAATTACAACTAGATAGTTGTACAAACTGACAAAGCAAAAGTGAAAACACAATCTGTTTGTATACCTGGCTCTGTAGCAAGATCCCACACTTCCTTGACAGACTCAATTTCCCGCTCTGGAGGAGCATGAAGTACAATCGTTGTTGATCCAACAACGCATAGTATACAACCAAGAACCCCAAAGATATGTAGCTTTTCTCTTAATATAATATGTGCAAGTGCAGCACTGCAAAAGACATCTGAATTAGCATTCAAGAAAGTTTCAAAAACTTGGCTCTTTATAAAATCTACTTGCCTAATTATAATACTCAGTGCACCAAGAGGAGTAACCAGGATTGCCGGCGCAAATGCATAAGCTGCAAAATTCGCAATTTCTCCCACAACCACTGCATTGAAATCATCAGCAGTTTAAACTGGCTGCACCTCTCAACTGAATGGTGTAATATAGGGCCCCAATAGACAACATAACAGGTTCAAAAAGGTTTTTGATGAAAAGAAGATCAAAGAAGAAAATTTGTGCCAAACAGCATGAAAGCATGGGAGTGTATACCATTTACTCTAATAATCAAGAGACTCGAGAAAAATTAAATAAGTAGACCATAACAACTGTTATGACAATTTTCTGCAAGACATTAATAAATAGATTAGGAGATCTAAACAATGAATGAACACCCCAAATTCTTCTGTGCCCAAAAATTTCAATCTAATAGGAAACTACTGAGTATTAGTTCCAACTAGGGCAACTAGCGATCAGTTTGACCAGCACGGGTACTTATACTCATAAACTATTGTCCCTTTAGTGTCCCCATCCTGAAGTTACCCTACCCAATAGTTGGATAATAACAACTAACAAGCACTTGGTTATTGGAGAGGTTCATCTACATTCATCTTCAATGAAATGAAAATTGGGTTGATCCATAGCAATTCAGGATGTTCCTAAAGAAGTAGAGAGTAGACATAAATTAAACAGAGCTATATACGTTTCATATGCAATTGCAAATTGGAGCCCAGCGAAACTATGCGGACGGACAGCATTTCAAATAAGCTGAACCCAGTGAGGTTTATTCTTAGATTCTCCACATACAATGTGGTACCTCTGATTGCTACAGATACAAAAGCCGACTGGGCTTTTTAAGGGGCCTATACATCTTGGTTGCATCTTCTTCAGTACAATAAGACCTTAGCACAGGATATTTGTCGTCCTGATAAACTAGAAATCCTATTTATTTTTTACTAGAACTCAACTCCATCTTCACGGGGACCCATTGTCACGTAAATGTGATTACTTTCAGGCAGGATGTCAAAGGCATTCTCATCTGTCAGAGGCATCAAACATCAAACTCGCCACGCTGAAAAAAGCCCAACCAAATTAACTACGTGAAGTTCTATGCAGGCCATACCACAAGAAAGCAGCAACATTGGTTCAACTTATTAGAATATGGCATAGACTAATACACTTCCATAGTAATTAAGGGGAAGTTATCGGCTTGTTTGGCTCCAAGTTACATTTTCAGTTTGGTTAATAATAGACATTTTTGAAATACTATTTTTGGTTTGAATATTGATTTCCTTGAAAAGTATTTGCTACAATGTTTTCAATATGCAAACTCATGACTTAAGTATTTGCTACAATGTTTTCAATATGCAAACTCATGCCTTTCATTGTCCTCCTCCTAACTATGATTCAAAATGAATGAGACATAAAAACTATTTCAGCTTTCTTCGAATTCGAATTTAAAAAAATCAATCCCCTCAATGAAGCCTAATGTTATCATCAATTATTTTCTCACCCAAAGTTGCTTTAGAGGATTGTGTTCGAAGGTAGAGGCTTAAGCCAAAGTGGGGAAAAGGGGAGCAGAAAGCCACTTAAAGAGGCACTCAATTTCCACATTCACAGCACTTTGCACTTTATAGGATTCTTACCAAATTCATTCTAAAATGAGGCCTTGAGAATCTTATTGTGACAAGAGGATCCTAACTGCAAACCATGGAGACATTATCCATACACAACAAGTTTTCAATCACCAAGATCATCTAGCAAAGCTAAAACAAATCTTAATTCTCATGTTTCAAGATACAATGTCCAACTGCTTCCTTTTAAGCAAAGTATAAGTTCCTTTATGAAGTAAGATGGAAGTGCCTGCCAACCCATGCTTCAAGAAACCTTCTGAAGCCCATATTATCCAACCAAATTCCACGCAAAAACCAGGACTTGCAAGAATTTGGAAAAAGAAAAATCAAGAAAGGTAGGACCATCATATAAAAAGATTTTCATCAAGTATTGGCTATTATTGAACTTCACCACAACAATCCTAATACATGTAAAGCAGTAAAAATATTCTCAGCGCAAGGACCATAGTCTGATGAGGCAAAGTTTATTCTTCTAGCATTATGTTCTCCACCAGCAGAGATCAAGTAAAGCTCACTTGTAATCATGCCGACCCACCAAAGAGGCTCATACAGATAAGAATAACCTCCAACACCTGCAACAGATAACCGTCTGTTTAAAATCCTATTAACCAATATGTCATGGATTCACATATAGCACATCCTTTTAAGGGAGATGGGAAAAATGATTGAGAAACTACAACAGCACGCATATTCGTAAACATTCGAATAAATAAATAAAAGGAGAATATTCGAAAAAACATATTATTCTGCAGTTGAGATGTAATAGATATAAAATCTGTCGTGGCTAAAACAATTTTGCGGTGCAACCGTGCTAGCTATAGGAAGTGTCAAAGTCCACTTTGATTTCCTGCAAACAAGATTACAAAGCTACACTTCTTCTTGAGACTAATCAGAGATTATATGGTGTTGATCTAGCAATGTTAACTGCTAATAAATGATTTTGAGCTCATAAATGGTGAATTCTCTCCATTAGTTTCTGTCCTCTCCTTTACCAAACTTGTGGCAATTTTCCAACAGAGCAATGTCATAGACTCCATATTATGACTCTGATTATGCGATAAAAGCATTAAAAATGCTGTTTCCAATAATTGAAAAACAGAGGGCCTTCGGAGAAAGAGCATAAAGATATTAACCAACAGGATAACTGTAGAGCATATTAATAAATCTGCTTTGCAGGTAACGGATGATTTGGAAACTTTTGGCAAAAGAATTACTTGAAGATCGATGTAGGATACATCATAATCAATCGTTTCCTAGGAACTGCCACTTTCTTAAGAGCATTCACAATCACCTAAAGGGTACACAAGCTCCATCAGTCATCCCTAACATCTGTTGTTCACACCTCCAGGCTTAAGCATATAACGGCAATCTCTTCCATAAGAAATTAGAACAGTCAAGACACTGGCAATGCACTGAAGATGGATCTCCATCACACTTTTTTGTATAACAAAGAAGGTACGCCTTCTATTAACAGAGTCGTCCTCCCTGACATGAATAAACTTTCAAGTTTCAAGAAAAATCTGATCACTCTAGCCCAATTGTGAAATTGAATCACAATATCTAAAAGCGGGTGTTAAGAGAAGAAAGACGCCTTAGGCTCAGCTCAAAAGAATTCAAGAAATGGCTTCCACAGGGAGATTATAGAAGAAACAATAGCCATCCGCTTTATGGCCAAAGGAACGGGAGTTTAAACTCCAAGAAGGGTAGGATACCCTCCAATTTGGTAAAACCGACACTTGATCAAAAAACAACGGTGCAAGAAGAAGCAACCTTTGCACTCAACTATTGCCAATACTATGTGAAATGTCATAAAATTGCCTAAGGACTTGAACAGCTGAATCAGGAAAATGCCATGTGACATCTGCACATTGGCAGATCTAATGCAAGGCACTAATTACTCCGGAGAAGACAAACTGTGTCTCCCCCATTGGATGAGAGTTAGGATCAGTAACATCTGCACATTGGCAGATCTAAGGCAGATTGACATTCACAAAAGGCCCCATTGTTCTTTTTCTTTCTCGAAAGTACCATCATTTTTCTTTCCATCCCAGCATATTGGATCCGGGAAGTGATCTCTCAGGGATAGTCTTTTGCTGTCCAACACAAGTGATCACACCAAGCTCATTATTTAGTGTAACATTGGAGTTGCTTCATCCATCTTATAATATTTGTGAGGTTCCAATATAACCACCTTCCAACATGTCTCTCAATATTTCACCTCAACAGACATCCTGCAAGATAGTCACTTACGAAAATCGACAGCAACATAAAACCAACACCACAAACATACTCTCTTCCAACCACGGCTGGAGAACCATCATGTGCATTCGAGCACCTCCAGATCCCTGTACAAGATGCCAGAAGACTTAGAACCAAATTCCTTCAGCAGCAGCCCCAACTTCCTTACTGCCCTAACCCACCCCCCAACCCCAAGAAAAACGGGGAAGATAACCAGCGTGTGATAAATCAAAACGAACAATATGTCCTGGATTCAAGCCCTCCTCATCCAAAGACAGAACAGCAAGTAGAAAGGAGCAAGGAAGAAAAAAGAAAGAACTAGATTTGCTCCTTAAGTTCAGTGGCAAACTCTGTAAGATGTATGCCATACAAGAGCCACTAACCCACGGTATCAAACGAGAGCCAGATCAACAAATGGTATGTCAATCAATTTATTCCAGACATCTAATTCTGTAAAAGCGACGGAGAAAACAGATGTGCTCATAATATAACCAGTAGGAAAGTTACTTCCCCAGTTTAAGGGCTATGAAGTTCACAGCAACCTTACACGTCTTAGCCGAACGGAGATCCCGTAAAGAACTATCAAACCATCCACTCAATTCACACACAAATCAAAATCCCCAGTAAGCACGCCACTTATTTTAACGCGAAAACCCCCCGAAGTAATGCAAACCCTAGTCCCGGCAGCAGCATCAAAGTGCCAAAGATGAACAATTCTCAAGTAAATCCACATCCGCACACCACTACGCAAACCAAGAACTCGACAAACCACATCCCCAATCGAATCCGAACTTAAAAAGAGAAAAAAGGGCCCCACGCCTCAGGACCCAATGCCGAATCGACGGGATCTTACCTGCCCTAACGCCCGAAGCCCCGGCTTTCTTCAAGCCCTTCTTCTTGACAATGAAGCTGGCGCCGATGAAGAAGCTGGACGACAGGGCCAGCACCAGCCCCTTGATGTTGTCCGAAGACATCCCCTTGTACGAGTCCATGCCCGAACAACGCCCGCCGAAGCAACCCCCGGAAATCCCACCGACACGCCCCGCGACCCTAGCAGTCCCATGCCCCGAGATCCATGCAAGCGCGACCCATCGTCACTCTCTCCTCCTCACCGACGACATCGCATCCTCCGTCGCCAAGAGACGCGCGCGGGGGCCCCCCCAATTGGGCGGGGTAAGGGGGGGTTCGAGAGCCGAAACCAAAAGCGCACACTAGTGCCCCGCACGGTACTCCAGAGTAAAAGGACGACGCAATTGCGGAGGATCGAGGGAGACGCGGCGCCGCGAGATCTGAGGAGAGGAGGGGAAAGAAGATGCCAAGGCGAGAGGAGGAAGCAACGAGCTGGAACAGCTGCGAGAGCTCGCTCCTTTGAGATCCCGATGGCGATGTAGAGAGAGAGAGAGAGAGAGAGAGAGAGAGAGAGAGCTTGCGGGAGAAGGAAGAACGCAGTGGCGGTCGCTGCGGGGGGGGGGGGAGGAGATCGACGCTTGTATATATAGAATATTATTTAGATCGGCGGATGAAAATGGAAGGGACGGATACGAACTGCGGGAGGCGATGGATGACACCGTAATTTCCCCCCCGTTTCTTTAAGTCCGGACAAAATCGGGAATTCCGAACCTCGGAAATCCTTAAAGACCCGGTCGGACCGCCCGCGTGGATCCCACACGGCACGTCGAGACCGGGGGTCAAGGGCCTCGCTCGCCCGCGTAGACGAGCCGTCGTCATCGGCTTTTCGTGCGCATGTTTTTTCCCCATTCGACGAGAACGCGCGCGCCTGCCTTTCGACATGTTCCGTGGAATCCCGCGATGACGGAGGCCCCGCCGATGGTCTTGATCTCTTCCCACCGTCCCAGAGAGGAAATCCTAGACTCTCTCCGGCAGGTCCGTCAGCCTGATTTCGCCCTGAACTATGACGTCGGAAGAGGCGCCTGACAACTCCGGCGCGAGCTTCAGAGGGCTGAGCGTCTCGAGCCTCTCCAGACGGTGCGCGCCGGCCGTTTTTGTCGAGAGATTAAGGTCCGACGTGATGGCTGAGGCCAAAGGAGGGCCGGACAAACGCATGACTGTACCATATTTAAGTTGTCGCTTAAATGCGTACCTACTTTGAGGATACGGTTCCTTCAAATCTTTTCACGAATTATTATACTATTCGCCTTTCTTTCGGGTATTTATTAGGGCAACCCTTCGCGATAAGACGGTAGAATTTACACACTCGATGGCCCAGCATCGATCGATGCTATGGCTTTGAGAATGGTATGGGTGACCGATTTCCGGTCCGATACGTTTTTTCCCTGCGAATGGGACAAAAAACAGAGCAGAGATCCCGACGGGTCGGGTTCGAATGATCCGTGGGCATTTGGGCCTCTTTGAATCTTCGGCTCTGGGCTATCTTGCTCAAATTTAGCAATCTAAACCTTCCTAAATCCATCTCAAGAAAAATAATCACTGAAAACCTCCCTGTTTTTTTTTTGGTCGAACTAAAACCTCCCATTTTAGCCGGCGCGGCAAAGGGTCATTTTCAATTGGGGATTTTTCTTCACTTGTATCGTAGTATAATTTCGTGGAAAAATCATGCCTTGCTATCGAGAGAAAAACAGGAAACACTCGAGTCGAGGACGCGTGCAAAAGGTTCTTGTTGATTGCCATTGACGTTGTGCAAGAATAAAAAATATTATTGCGATCCATCGGGATCTGTAGCATGTTTCTTTAGAGTCATTCAAGTGGTATCTAAACAGTCCGCCCTTGCTAGGTTGTGTGAACGAACCACGAAACGGATTGGATCGACTCGAAATTGGCGGTTCTTGGTTCTAATTTATTTGAATCGGTGAGTATCAATATGATTTCCAGTTTTAGGCGTTGAACTGTCCACCCAAACCGAGCCGATAATACATATTATATAATTTTTAAGAAAAATCTCCAACAAAAAAAAATATTTTGAGAAAAACGAAACCCCAAATTAGGACGCCTGTCAATTAAGTGCTCGCCTTGTCTGACTCTCACTTTGTCCAAGTCATCTTTCTATCTCTCATTCATGGTCTTATCTTTTAAGCTCAACATCTATCGACTCATGAACTCGACTCTCGACTCCCATCAATTCACGGTTACGCTTCCGGACGTTTATCCCCTTCCTCTCTTACTTTCGGTCACCTCCATTTGCGTGAAACTTTGTAGGACTAGTTTCATAGATCCACTCAGAAATCGGACCAGACCGGCAATCTAAATTTTAGATAGACCCATGAAACCAATGAAAAATTTTCAATTCCAATTTTTGGAAACTGATCCATAAGAGGCTATTCCCAGTTTCATAGTGGTAATTACTCACCCGCGCCATACTCACCCCTAGCCATTGCTGCTGATCAGAAGAGGTTTTAAAGACCGTCGCTTATAATGACACAAATCTGTCTTTTCTTTCTTTGCATTTCATATTTTTCCAACTTCTTATCACTAAAGCACGAGCGTGACTTTTTCTTTACGAGTCTTGTGAAATTATATTATCCATCCCATTTAATCTACCTGCCAAAGATGTCCTGTGCATAAGTTCTGCTCGACATCCTTTCAATTGCCAAAGGAAGATGCAAAAGAATCGCATAAAGAATTGGGACCCGTCTGTTTCACAGAAAAATTGATAATTTAAAAAAAATATATTTTCAAAGAAGTCATTTATCAGTAAAATAAATGGTATTTTTTTTTTGGGTGTGTACTTGGAAATTGAGTTTGGAAATCCTTTTTCGATATTTGATCCCGGACAAGTGGCTTTTCCTCTCCAACGAGCTTGACACTTAACGCTGATGGTGTGGTCTTGAATATTTCATCCATCAAATGAACCTCAAACCAAGTGTGCCGAGAAATCGAACCAAATCAACCAGCTTAAGATGTTCTCATCTCTACTTTATAGCTTATTAGGAAATTAGCTCAACTTAATCAAGATTCGTATGGATCCGGGCAATTATAACTATCGACCATGCGAGTTTCACAGATCAAACGTCGTTCATCATACCTCATCTATAATAAGCTCGGAGCAAGAAGTTTTGCCTAACGCTTATTAAATGGTTATGAGCAATAACATGACCGGTCCTTTAATTTTTTCCTTTTTTTTTAATTTTTATTGCGATCCATGAATTTTTTTTGTTCAATTTAAAAAAATCTGCTCAATTAACACTACTTCCAATAAGCGTGCCGCCAAATCACATTTATATTTCCAACGTGAACTGTCAGGATGGGGCTTATCGGGTCAAAATAACGATATAAACTGTCAACTCGTTCTTTCAAGTCAACAAACTTCTTTTCCTGTTTTTTTTTGGGCCACAATTATGAAAAGACGGTACAGATGCAACATGGAGGCTAGCATGACCAATCTCACGTCTGGCTAATGGAATTTTTAATGGGAGGTGACATTATGGGTCCCACCCTCGGGAGTTTTTCCTCCAATTTCTTCCCTCTCGAGCATTTTTAAGAACCTGCTTAAATCCTAACTTAAGTCCTAACGGTGTTAGAATTTTTAAAAGAACCAAATTGAAAGAAAAGTTTAGGAATTATATTAAATATTGAAAGAATGCTCAGGGACCATTTCATTTCGTCAGCGCGCGTGCGACGTCATCAGTGTCGATAGACTCGCTAAAAATTGGAAAGTGGGTCGTTGGCGAAGTGTGTTTTACGGTCGAGAGTCAAACAAAAAGCGAAGACGAGCAAAAGAAACAAGCACGAGAGTCGCGCGCACTGTTCTCAGTCGAAGTCTCTTCTGCAGCTCGCAGCATCAGTCAACTCCACCTCCTCAGACCCAAAACCTACGCCATTGCAGCGCTCTCTCTGTCCCTCTCTCTCTACCTTTGTTTTTTCTTTTTTCTCGTTCCTTTTTTTCTTGATAGGCGTCTGTTTTCTTGTTCTTGACCCCTGTCTCTCTCTCTCTCGCTCTCTCTCTCTTTCCCTGCTCCTTCTTCCGCTCCTTCTTCTCCTTTTCCCACTATCTGAATCAGATATTGCTTGTGTTGAGGCTCTCTTCACGTACTTGCTCTTGGGTTCTCGTGGCTAGCTGCGAAATCTCTCATTTACCATATCGAAAGAAACCGAAAGATGGGCTGGTGCGCGCATGGCAATCCTTTGCTCATCGCTCTCTTGTTCGTCTTCTCCTTCTCTTTCTACCCTTTGGCCTTCTCTAACCTGTCGTCACCTCAGCTGGAAGCCATGATCGTTCTCTCCCAGAAAATCCCGAGTTCTGCCTTATGGCGGAACATCACCAAAGAGCCCGACCCGTGTAAATGGGATGGGGTCACATGCAGTCCCGACAACTCTTCCGTGATCGAGCTCTCCCTCTCTGGGCTCTCTCTCGCTTCCTCCGATTTTTTGCCTGTGATTTGCCAGATTGGTTCTTTGCGGGTTCTTGATCTGTCCGACAACCAAGTGAGCTCACTCCCTGATGAGTTCATCACTTCTTGTGGAAAAATTGGTGGGCTCCAGCGGTTGAACTTCAGCAGGAATGCGTTGGTAGGTCCTTTGCCTTCTTTTACTGGTTTTCTTGGGTTGGAATTCTTGGACTTGTCTCGTAATAATATGGGGGGAAGCATTGGCTCAGAATTAGATGGGTTAGCCAAGTTGAGGAGTTTGAATCTTAGTGCGAATTGTTTCAACGGGTCAGTTCCAGTTAACCTGCCCAGGGTTCTGGAGGAGCTCCAGCTTTCGGTGAATGAATTCGAAGGTGAAATCCCTGCGGGAGTCGCAGATTATCAGAGTTTGACCCTGGTTGATTTTAGCCAGAACCGGCTTTCAGGCTCTGTCCCCGACAGACTAGGGGAGCTACCAAAGTTGGAGGTGCTGGTTCTGTCTTCCAATCTTCTCGGCGGAAAAATCCCCGATAGTTTAGCTAATATCAAAACACTTTCCCGTTTCTCTGCGAACCAAAATAACTTCAGCGGCCCAATTCCCAGTGGGTTAACGACGTCTCTCAAAACTTTGGATCTTTGCTACAATAAGCTGAGTGGGTCTATTCCGCCTGACCTTTTGTCGCGGCCAAATTTGCAGTACGTGGATTTGTCGAACAATCGGTTGGAGGGGCCGATACCTAACAATCTATCGTCTCACATGTTCAGGTTGAGACTGGGTAGCAATTCACTTAATGGGACGATCCCTACTGATTCGTTGGGAAGCCTCGAGAAATTGACTTACTTGGAACTGGAAAATAATAGCTTGACAGGATCGGTCCCTCCTGAACTGGGCAAATGTCAGAGTTTGGCCCTGTTGAATTTGGCGCAGAATGAACTGACTGGTCCCTTACCACCAGAGTTGGGAAATCTCAGCAGTATTCAAGTCATGGAGCTTCAGTTTAACAACATTGACGGGGCCATCCCAGGCCAAATTGCACAGTTAGTGAGTTTGGCACAGTTGAATATCAGCTGGAATCTGCTGAGTGGTACCATTCCATCTTCCCTTACAAACTTGCGGAACCTTACTACTTTGAATTTGCAGCACAACAATCTGAATGGCTCAATACCCGCTGACATCAGGAGATTACAAGGTTTATTAGAACTCCAGCTGGGGGAAAATCAACTGAGTGGGCATATCCCAACCATGCCACTGAGTTTGCAGATTGCTTTGAACCTCAGTAGTAATCTTTTTGATGGGACCATCCCTGCTACTTTTTCTCAGCTAACAAACCTAGAGATTCTGGATCTCTCAGACAACCGGCTTTCGGGTTCAGTTGTCGAGCCACTTACTCAGATGGTGGCCCTGACACAGTTAATACTTTCCAATAATCTTCTGTCAGGTGTTCTTCCGAAGTTTAGTAACAAGGTCAAAGTGGAAGCCAGTGGAAACGAGAACCTCATCAATGGGACAGCACCGAGCCCTCCTGTCATGCGGAAAAGAAACTCTGTTGCTGCGCTAGTTCTTATTACGATGGCCTCTTATGTTGTTTCGGCGGTGGTCGTTTCAGCGGTTGTTCTATCAGTATCGAAGCGCTTTAACTGCCTCAATGGCGAGCATCTCCAATTGGGAGATTTTTCGCCATGCAGACGAAACAAAAAAGGAGTACCGAATGGGTGAGACAAGGCAAGAAGAGGGAATGCGAACGTTGGTGCTTTTACTCGTTCAAATAACAATTAATGTAAAGCAGGATCTATGAACAATGAATCTCTTTACGATGAACAGATTCATTTTGCAAGTTCGTTATTTCGGGTAGTTCCTACAAAGGGTTGAACTCATGACGTATGCGATACTTGAAATTTCGATGTGGATGCTACGTAGAATTTTTAGGTCTCCGACTCGACCGAGCTTGTGCGACAAATAGGAAAGAAGAAGGGTTTAAGAGATGTCCCGAGCATATCTCCAGGTGAACACGAAGCCCGAGTCAAATATCGAAGAAGAAGATGAAGAAGGACCAAAGAGAGATGTTATGAAACTCTTTTGCGCTGAGAGACTTGCCTTTGGCATATGGAGATCTGTGCACGGTCTCTCTAGATAGCCTACGAGAATCTTAGGACTTCGACCTCTCTGAAGTCCGGCGCAGGGGCTCGACGTAGATTGATGGTCCATTACAATAAGGCACTTTTAATTTCGTGAAAAATAAATAATTTAAAAAATATTTTCAAAAAATTATCGCTTATATTATTTGAAATAATTAGACAATGAAAAATATTTTTATTATTGATAAAAATTTATATACAAACATTTCAATGGACGATAAATATATTTCTCGTTCATTTATTCTATAACTGATATAAGCGATTATTTTTATAAAAATATTTATCAAAATACTCTTCGGTTGCCATAAACACAAAGATCTTAACGGGGCGAGTTTGAATGGTCTGTGGGCATTTGCCTCTTTGAATTTTTGGCTGTGGGCTCTTTTCGATGGCTCTGTTGTCGTTTAGGGCGCAAATGAAAATATTATCTTCCCCGACTCAATTTCTAGCCATAAATTAAAAAATCAATTCCCTGGACGAGTTTTTGAGCAAAAAAAATAGAGTTTGATAATGACACGAAATTTTTGTTTCCATAATAGAAATTTGTTCGATAGGTTATTCTTAAATTTTTGTTCCCAGTAATCGGCTAGTGGCGACAGGCGGAGGGTGGGTGACAAGCAGAGACGGACGGCCGCAGGCGGCGATCGACGGTTGGCAAGTAGTAAGGGCGAGCGATAAGAAGAGTTGTTATTTTTGTTTCTACTTCATAAATAAAAAAGTAAAATAAATCTACTTCTCATTTCTATTCTAAACCTATGTTTAGGCTAAAAATTTGTCTAAGGAATAAAAAAATGAACTTGTACTGCCGAACGGATTTCTATTCCAAACTTGTTCCTGATAACAAAAAAATAGAAAACTAGGGAAATAGATTGGTTATTATTCGTGCCCTTAACAACCCAAACCTTGCTAATCCATCTCGAGAAAATAATTACCAAAACCTCTACTTTAGCAGGCGTGGAAAAAGGGTTATTTCAATTGAGGACAAAATTTTTCTACTTAAAACGTATAATTTCATGGAAAATCATGCTTTGCTGTCAAGAGAATAATAGAAAATACCAATGTGGATGATATCCTCAAATCAAGGACGCATACGAGGAGGTTTTTATAGATTGCCATTGATGATGTTTTTTTTTTTTTAAGAAGGCTCAAAGTGGAAGTTGCATGTGGGAGACACATGACCGGCCGGTGAGTTGGGCTCTTATTTCAGACTAGTGGACACTTCGAGTCATAATTTGAGACAGGTTCCACTCTAAGCCTTCTTTTGATAAAAACATACCCACTTCAAACCCTTATTTAGAATTTTTCTCTCCGTTTATTTTGCAGAAAATTTGGTGCGTCTGAATTTTTTTCAGAAAAGTTATTTTTCAGTTCAATAGAAGTAATTTCTTGTGGTGGCTTGGAAATGAGTGGGAAATTCTTTTTGTCTATTTGGCATGGAAAAATGGCTTTTTACCGGTGGATTGAGTCTCACACTGGCGCTGATGGTGGGCTGGAAATCTAGTTTGGGCCCGAATATTTTCTCACTTTTTTGTGGTCCAACTCGCAATTTCCAATTTCCGATTTCCTCCTTCTGTCCCTCTCTTTTCTTCCTCCTCTTCTTCCATTACTTTTACGTTGGGCACAGTGAAGCCTGGTAGGGATGTCAATAGGTCGGGTTGGGTCGGGGTTTCATAATATCCGACCCGACCCAAAACCAACAGGATTGCGCTTGACCCCTACTCGAGATCCTGTTCAGCATATACCCAAAATCTAGTCACAACCCAACCACGGTGGCCATGGGTTGGGTTGGATGGCCGTTTACAACGATGTCTAAAGCAAGGATTAGTTTCATGTCGCGTTGAAGGTTAGATGCCCTTGGTATTGTGGTTGGTGGTGGCTATGGATTCTTGATGGTGGTTCCATGCGATGGTCAGTGGTGGTGGCGGGGACGGCATCGTGAATTGTGAACTATAGAAAATGATGATGATGGTATCTTAGCACGGTGGTTCAAGGACGTGCGGTGGTCGGCAACGGTGGTCGTGCAACTGGTAATCGTGCGTGTTTATAATTTACGGAGGAGATAAATGGTGGTAAACGATGGTGTGTGTCGTCAGGAGAGTGCGGAAATTGATTTCCGTTTTTCGAAACATCATTCGAACATGTCTGAATTTGTATACAAATCGAAAGAGACCGATCTAGCCTTGTTACGAGAGAATCACATCAATGAGTTATACTCAGCTAACTCAACCAACATGCATCATCATTTCATTACACATGACAACACATTGCCGAGATTGATAAACTGTACTGGCAAACGTTAGAAAACGATCGTAGACGAGGAACAAGTGTTTCCAAAGTGTATCTATCACGGCTTAATGAGGTTCGAAGGTTTGCAATCGTACGTCGAATGGACCCCCGGAACACACGTCGCGAATGAACTGGACTTTAAGACCGTGATCAAGACCTAGATTTGAGCTACCCACGAAACCGAACGAGGCCAATCCACTCGAGATGCTCTCATCTCTAGGCTATAGTTTATTTGAGAAATGTCTTTGATTTGATCAAGATTCACATGGATTAGGGTAATCACAGTTATTGACCATGCGAACTTCACGGATGAAACGGCGGTCGTCATATCTCGTCCATGATGGGCTCGAAGCAAGAAGTTTCGCCTTACGCTTATTAGAAGATAATGAGCAATAACACAGGCAGTCCTTCAATTTTTCTTTTATAATTTTCAATACGATTCTCGAATTTCAATCTAATCCCTTAATTTTCATAAATCTGCTCAACGTTATCCTTCCGTTAAGTAAGTGTATTGCCAGATCACGTCATTTTTTTTTATGCGAACCGTTACGTCGGTCAATATAGTAATACGAACTGTTACGCCATTTTTTCCGGATCAACCAAGATATTTCTTCCCTTTCTCTTTGGGTCGAAATAAGGAAAGATTTGACGTGGAAGTCACCCGGAAGCCAATCCTAACTTTCTCTCCAAGTTTAAGGACTCGATCATGAAAATTAATTTAGAAATCGCCGGAAGAAATGTTCGGGAACCATTGATGTCATCGTCGCGTGGCACAAACGTCAAGTGGCCGGAGTTCGGATGGCCGGAGTTCGGAGGGCCGGAGCCGGAGGCCGGCAATTTTTCCCTCCCCCCCCGGCGAACGGAGAGGCGGGAAACAGAAGGAGAGAGAGTTAAAAAACAAAAAGTCAAGGGCGGTGGGGTCCACGGCGAGGACCCGTCAGCGTCGCTGTAGACTCGCGACTCGCCCCAAGTTCAGAAAAGCTGGGTCGTCGGCGGGAGTGTGTTTTACGGTCCCAACGGTCAAGCAGACCGAAGACGAAAGACGAGGAACAGGGAACCGCACACGGAGAGAGAGAGAGAGGAGAGAGGTTCGCGCAACTGTTGTCAGTCAAAGTCTTCCCTTTTGGCAGCATCCGTCAACTCCACCACCTCCTTCCCCACCCCACCCCACCCCCCCAAACCCAAAGCCTACGCCATCGAAGCGCTCTCTTTTCTTCACGTTCCCCTTTTTTTTCTTGATGGGCGTCTATTTTCTTGCTCTTGACCCATCTCTCTCTCTCTCCCCCTCGCTTTCCTTGCTCCTTCTCCCGCTTTATCTTCCTCTTTTTCCCACTATCTGAGCCAGATATTGGCTCTTGCCGTGGCTCTGCTTATATACGTGCTCTTGGGGGTTGCCGAGGCTTAGCTGCGACATCTCTCGCGCTGCCCATTCTTGGCCTTCTGCCGTGTCGAGAGAAACCGAAAGATGGGCCGGTGCGCGCATGGCAATGCTTTGCTCGTCCCTCTCTTGTTCTTGTTCGTCTTCTCCTTCTCCTTCTACCCTTTGGCCTTCTCTAAGCTGTCGTCACCTCAGCTGGAAGCCATGATCAGTCTCTCCCAGAAAATCCCGAGTCCTGACTTATGGCGGAACATCACCAAAGAGCCCGACCCGTGTGGATGGAATAGGGTCACATGCAGTCCGGACAACTCTTCCGTGATCGAGCTCTCCCTCTCTGGGCTCTCTCTCGCTTCCTCCGATTATTTGCCTGTGATTTGCCAGATTGATTCTTTGCAGGTTCTTGATCTGTCGGACAACCAATTGAGCTCACTCCCTGATGAGTTCATCACTTCTTGTGGGAACATTGGTGGGCTCCAGCGGTTGAACTTCAGCAGGAATGCGTTGGTAGGTCCTTTGCCTCCTTTTACTGGTTTTCTTGGATTGGAGTTCTTGGACTTGTCTTATAATCGTATGGAGGGAAGCATTGGCTCAGAATTAGCTGGGTTAGTCAAGTTGAGGAGTTTGAATCTTAGTGTGAATTTTTTCAACGGGTCAGTTCCAGTTAACCTGTCCGGGGCTCTGGAGGAGCTCCAGCTTTCGGTGAATGAATTCGAAGGTGAAATCCCTGCGGGAGTCGCAGGTTATCAGAGTTTGACCCTGGTTGATTTTAGCCAGAACCGGCTTTCGGGCTCTGTCCCCGACAGACTAGGGGAGCTCCGAAAGTTGGAGGTGCTGGTTCTGTCTTCCAATCGTCTCGGCGGAAAAATCCCGGATAGTTTAGCTAATATCTCAACCCTTTCCCGTTTCTCTGCGAACCAAAATAGCTTCACCGGCCCAATTCCCAGTGGGTTAACGAGGTCTCTCAAAACTTTGGATCTTAGCTACAATAAGCTGAGTGGGTCTATTCCGCCCGACCTTTTGTCACAGCCAAATTTGCAGTATGTGGATTTGTCGTACAATCGGTTGGAGGGGCCGATACCTAACGTTCTATCGCGTAACATGTTCAGGTTGAGACTGGGTAGCAATTCACTTGATGGTACGATCCCTGCTGATTCGTTGGGAAGCCTCGAGAAATTGACTTACTTGGAACTGGACAATAATTTCTTGACAGGATCGGTACCTCCTGCACTGGGCAAATGTCGGAGTTTGGCCCTGTTGAATTTGGCGCAGAATAATCTGACTGGTCCCTTACCACCAGAGTTGGGAAATCTCAGCAGTATTCAAGTCATGAAGCTTCAGTTTAATAACATTGATGGGGTCATCCCAGGCCAAATTACACAGTTGGTGAGTTTGGCACAGTTGAATATCAGTTGGAATCTGCTGAGTGGTACCATTCCATCTTCCCTTCCAAACTTGCGGAACCTTACTACTTTGAATTTGCGGCACAACAATCTGATTGGCTCAATACCCGCTGACATCTGGAGATTAAAAGGTTTATTAGAACTCCAGCTGGGGGAAAATAAACTGAGTGGGCATATCCCAACCATGCCACTGAGTTTGCAGATTGCTTTGAACCTCAGTAGTAATCTTTTTGATGGGACCATCCCTGCTACTTTTTCTCAGCTAACAAACCTAGAGATTTTGGATCTCTCAGACAACCAGTTTTCAGGTTCAGTTCCCACGTATCTTACTCAGATGCCGGCCCTGACACAGTTAATACTTTCCAATAATCTTCTGTCAGGTGTTCTTCCGAAGTTTAGGGATATGGTCAAAGTGGAATATAGTGGAAACACGAATCTCATTAATGGGACAGCACCGAGCCCTCGGAAAAGAAACTCTGTTGCTGTGCCAGTTCTTACTGGTTTGGCCTCTGCTGTTTTTGCCGTGTTGGTCGTTGCAGTGGTTATTATATCAGTATCAAAACGCTTTTACCGTGTCAATGATGAGCACTTGCAATTAGGCGAGAACCTTCCTCTTCCTCAAGTCATCGACAGCAGCTTGTTGACTTCAAATGGCATCCACAGATCAAGTATAGACTTCACCAAAGCCATGGAAGAAGTTTCCGATCCAACGAAAATTGTTTTGAAGACCAGGTTTTCAACCTACTACAAAGCAACCATGCCATCTGGAACAAGATACTATATCAAGAAGCTTAACTGGAGTGATAAGATATTCCGATTGGGTAGCCACGACAAGTTTGGACAAGAGCTAGAAGTCCTGGGAAAGTTAAACAACTCGAATGTCATGACCCCTCTGGCCTATGTCTTGACTATTGATAGTGGGTATCTCTTTTACGAGTATGCGCAAAAGGGTACCCTCTTCGACGTTTTGCATGACAGCTCGAGCGAATTGGATTGGGCGAGCCGTTACAGTATTGCAGTAGGAGTGGCTCAGGGTCTTGCGTTTCTGCATGATTGTTCCTCTGGTCCAATTCTCCTGCTCGATCTTTCAAGTAGGACTGTTCTGCTCAAGTCCTTGAAGGAACCTCAGGTGGGAGATATTGAGCTCTGTAAGGTAATCGATCCATCAAAGAGCACAGGCAGTCTCTCAACTGTAGCAGGATCTATTGGCTACATACCTCCAGGTGATTTACTCTGAATTTTACTCATTCTTTTAACATTACTTTCATCAATTAGCAATTTGCTATACCTTCTCAAGGTGACTGCGTTTTCTCGATAAAGTCACACATCATTAAGAACTATCAAAAGAAAATAGTCGGCATCTTTTTTCTCTACTGTGCTGGATTTGCTTGATTTAGTTCATTAAGCTTTTTTTATCAATAGTCAATCTGGTTCATCCCATGCCATGGTTGCCTTTTGGCCTCAAAACTAACCATTAGTTCTTCTCATCTGGTGGCTTGCAGAGTATGCTTACACAATGAGGATAACAATGGCTGGGAATGTGTATAGCTTCGGTGTCATGTTGCTGGAACTGCTCACTGGGAAGCCAGCATGTAGCCAGGGAAATGAGTTAACTAAGTGGGTGTCGACTAACACTTCGAAGCAAGATAAGTGGGACCAAATCCTTGATTTTAGTGTGAGTAGAACATCCCTCACCGTGAGGAGCCAGATGCTTGCAGTTCTAAGAGTTGCTCTGGCATGTGTCAGTATATCTCCTGATTCAAGGCCAAAAATGAAGAGTGTTCTCCGCATGCTTCTCAATGCAAGGTAAATTCTTGTCTAGCCAATGCACTGCTGCTTATGTAAACGAGGTTACCAGAAAAAGCATGGCCCTTTTTTTTTTTTCTTTTTGTTGTAAACTAATAAGTCCTGCTTTGTGTGATATGGTTTGTAATAGAGAAGAAATAGATGGAAGTACGGTTTATCTTGCAGCTACATACCTGGTTCGATGTAAGCCCGTCATGTCATGTAAAAAGTTCTAGGGCGTTCTCATGGAAGACAAGGCAAAATTTTTGGTGTTGTAATTGATAATATTTCAAGCTTATTCAAGTTATATTAGCCTTCTTCAGCCTTCCCCATATTATGGGAGAGTTTCTTAAAGAACTGTTTTAGTTCTGTTTATCTCAGCATCATGTGTAGCATCAAGGCTGATTCCATGGAAAATCGCTGAGATTGTAGGTGCGCGTCGGAGGTTTAGGGTGCATCGATTAGTTGTCGAGACATTAGCCTGACTGGAGAGAGGAATTTCGTTGCTGATTTCCTAGGCAACTGAACTCTTGATGAACTAGGCTCTGTTGGAGAGTTCTGCTTGCAATCTTCAAAATCACATGCTAGACTCTAAGGTACACTGTGGTAGGGATGTTTTGAGTACTCCCCGGTGAAATGAAATCGACATCAGTTATAGCAACAGGTGAAAAGTACATCCACCCCTGAAATTGTTACAAACTCACTAGAATGAATGCAAAAGTTGATCGTTACGAGCTCTCTCCGAGTCTGTTGGTTTCCCTAAACTTGTTTTTCGGTTGGACAATGCTTTCATTGGAAAACCTATTCCTGGAAAACGATTTACAAAATTATGTTCCTATCGTTTGTTTGGCATGTATAGACGAGAAAATCATAAAGCTTTGAAAAGAGACAATTTATCAATAAGAGTAGAGGCAGACTGACAGCAGCCCAGATGCGGCTGCACGGGGTCCTTGCGTCTGGCCATTTGGTCCCGAGTTTGGTCTCTGATGTCTTAAGTCAGCTTGCCAGGATTCAAGGTGCTGTTGACTGCGGTGCGGGGTCCATGGTTCTGCTCTGGCTGGTGGCAACAGGATATACGGAACGAATTTTCCGTCGACCTTACAAAAACCATGCCAAACGTACTCATGTACTCTATCGAACTCGTATAATTCTTATGCAAAGATGGAGATGGTTCATGTAGTTGCACTTTCTGGCACAAGTTACCTTTGTTTCAAATCATCATAGCCACCAGCCCTACCTTGGATATCCCCACTTTGCCATGGTATTGCACTTAAAAGAAGGCCCGATCTCATCTTTCCAACATTGCAAGGATTTCTGATGACTAATATAGGATTTCTCCAAGTAATGTGTAATGACCATACTAATTTGCTACACAATACCACGAGGAGGTAGGACCTTCCACTTGCAGTATTAAGGTTCTCAGCATCAATCACAAAAAATGTGGGTGTCAATCGAAAAGAAGCACGCCGAGATGGTGTCTAGTTCAGGGATGGTGTATAGTTCAGGGAAGTTCTGCCTTAATAGAAACTTCCCACTTGCAATATTAAGGTTCTCAGCATCAATCACAAAAAATGTGGGTGTCAATCGAAAAGAAGAACGCCGAGATGGTGTCTAGTTCAGGGAAGTTCTGCCTTAACAGAAACTTCAGTAAATACCTATTTTTTGTTTTCTAGAAACATATTTCCGCACGGTTGCCATATATATATATCCTTAATGAGGTCAAGAAAGGTCAATCTTCTTCTTCTTTCACATAGCAATATGCATCATGTTAGAATTCAGACGCAGGTTTCATATCCTCATAAGACAGGTTCATCCTGCAGCGTACCAATGTGATCATACAAACCGGCGAAACTAATAGCCAAAATCAATTCATTGAGACAGCAACTGAAGAAGCATGACTTGATCAAAAGCTTGTTCAAGACATCCGTGTGACACAACTCAATATGCTGTTGCTCCAGTGGAATCTACTTCAGTATACGGAGCTCAATCAAGCAAATTAGCTCACCTTCTGCATGAATTGATTCAGTTGATGCCAAAATTTGATAAATCAAAGAAGGACAAAAGTAGTTTCCCGGGCAACCAACATTCTCTGAGAAAATTGGACGAGACAACATAAAGGCATGTTTTTCAAATTATGTCCAATCAAAAGGTAAGATCCTTTGGGTCCTCAATAATCTTGGCCAGAGTCTGCAAGAACTGAGCCAAATCAGCACCGTATATTACCCGATGATCTGCTGTGACGTTTACCTGATATCATTTATTTTTGCTCAATGTTAGAAATACTGCATGAAGCTGGAAGAACTTACACATAAAGACCCAATCATAAGAATAATAAGCAGATGTCTTTTTTACCTGCATCTGATTCTTCATGCCAATCCGACCATCCTTTGTGGCCACAACTGTGGGTTGGGATGCACCAACAGCCATGATTGCTCCCTGCATAAAGGCATGTATCAATTTTTTACACCATTCAATGCATTTCCTGAGAAGCCAGAGGGATTTATGGTACAGTACTCACAGTTCCAGGGGGTAGAATGGCATCGAACCGATCAACACCAAACATTCCGAGGTTAGATAGAGTAAAGGTACCTGTTAACAAGACTAATGATGATAAGAAACAAATCACAAAGATAGATATTAACGTTGAGCAGGCCACTGACCAAGAAATACTGTGGAGGGTCTGGCACGAAAGAGGGTGCAAAGAAGTTAAAAATTTCTTAGTGAAGTACAGAAACTCTGCCCACTAAGTTTGCACAAACATACTGCGGTCTGGCAGTGAAACAGTTCTGCTGCCACTGCGGAGACTAGAAAATCAACCCGAGGGAAACAAGTGACGTCACAACTCAAGTTGGTGGTCATGGCATACCCCGCTTTCAAGACAGTGCAAAACATTGAAAAGAGGAAACCTTGGAATTTGGAATGCTCCAAGCCTGAGCTAGCCAAGAGAAAGGAAGGATCTTCTGGGAACTTAGAATAGGCACAGACCACTAACAATAAGCTGAGTCCATAGATACCGGAAACGTAAAGGCAATCACCAACTTTTCTCGGCAGCGAAGGAAATCAAGAGACAAAATTAAGCAGACCCTAATCTCAGAAAAACTGCCATCAAGCAAACAAATATCTGAATCTGTTTTATTTCTTCTTGCCTTGTATCATCTACTAGGGCCAAAGCAAATGCATAAGCACACGAGAAAACTTATAACCAAGTACGCAAAGGCAAGCAAAAGAGAATTCTCATGATTTGCTCTTACCTCTTTCTCATTGTATCCTTCTACTAGGGCCAAAGCAAGTGCATAAGCACATGAGAACAACTTACAACCAAGCACGCAAAGGCAAGCAAAAGAGAATCCTCACTACCCTAATTGTGCCATTAGCCCAATGAAATAATCATCTGTTTCTCTATGACATGAATCCCTCAACGTGAAACACTGTTATAGTGAGGTGCCACAACACTCTTTTTTATGGTGGGGTTATGGATATCTTCTTATTGTGCAAATGAAACAATTACTCACCATGAAATTCATCTAGCAACATCAATCATATCCTGATCTCCAGAAGTATAGAAGATTTTAATTCTTTCATCACAACCACTTTTTTTAAATATTTGGCAAAACTGGCAAGAACGCAGGAGTACATTAAGAAAAATTGAATACTTTGCATCATTTTACAAAATAAGCTAAAATAGCATGAACTGAACTCCTTAATGCTTCCATAATCTCCAGGCTTATATAATTTGACTGTCATCCAGAGGCATAGCTCGTCAATGCTTCTTTCTGGGCATAGGACTACTCTTTAGGTTTGTATTTAGTCAGATTTAATAAGCACACCATTAAACTGTTTAGCTCTGTTATCATGGTAAAGAAAAACTAAGGTCTGTTCGAGCTGTCAGCAGAATTTTAGATTTTGAAACTTAATTTAGTCCAACAGTAAAAGAAACTCTCAAATCCCTGACCATCTATCTGACTGCACCCCAGCATGAAAAGTTACTCCGGAAGAATTGTCGTGTGCGGACCACTTAGTTATGGCCACTGCTCTAAATAACTAAGCTCGGTAATTGAAAGTTCTTTGACTTCAACAACACTTACATTTCAATACATTTTATCTCAAATCAAAGAAACACAAGCATTATTAAAGTTTGAAGATCCAACCAGATTAATAGGTGCTACGACCACAGAAAGAATTGTGCATATAAATAAGGGAACCATAAGATGATGTGTGAAAGGAATGAGTTATGTACTCACCAGTATTATATTCATGAGGTTGCAATTGCTTGGCTCGGGCCTTGTCAACCAACTCCTTCCATTTTCTTGACAAAGAGTAGATATCCACCTAAACCAGTACATTACCGTAAGGCTCTCCCAAAATTTCCAGCAATTCAATAATAAAACAGAAAGTACTTTATCGGCATCCTGAAGCACAGGTGTGATCAGCCCCCCATCTATAGCAACAGCAACTGCGATGTTGATGCTACTGTTGTATGTAAAGCTCTTCCCGTCTCTACAGCTAGAATTTATGACAGGGTGTTTAACCAATGCAAGTGCCGTCGCCTTAGCGAGCAATGCCGACATCGTGACTCCCTTCGACTTGATCTAGAAGACATACAACATCACAACATCATCAACAACACATGTATCTATTGCCAAACAATACCAAAGTAGACCACTCAAAACAAGAGACAGTGTAAGCATCCATCAGGTACGTTAACACTTCACCTGCTATATACCAGCTAAGCACAAGGCACCATACTACAAGCAATGCAACACCGCAAAAATAAGATTAGCTCAGGCAGAATCATGACTTTAATCCAACACTTTGCTCTCTAATGACACGGCCTACTGAATAGTCAGTCCAAGATCAACTCATAGTTCATGCAGAAAAATGCTTAATTTGTCAATCGAACTGTCAACGGCAATCCAAAATGAACGGCTAAGCGGATTATTAATATCATAGTCCTAACATTACCTTCTTGTAAAGAGCATCAAGCGCATCCGTGGTGATAGTGTACCCAACTCTAAAAGTAGGCACACTCAAGCTCTCCACCATATTCCTACTCACCGCACCCTGCATTGTCGTGAACGGAACAACCGTGCCCAATTCAATTCCGGCACTCCTCTCTGGAGCTGCCACTGGTGCAGCCACTGCGGCACCAGCTGCGGCCGCACTTGCTGCATCCGCAGCCATGTTAGCAGCCGCCTCCACGTCTTTAGCCACAATCCTTCCCATGGGTCCACTGCCCGCTAACATTCCCAAATCAACCTTCAACTCTTTCGCCAATTTCTTCGCATACGGCGATGCCACAACGCGCCTGCCCCCTTCAGAAGCCGGGTGCGCGGCCGAACCAGCACCCGCGGCCACCGTCGCGGCCGCCTTCACGACAGGAGCAGCGGGGGCCGCGGTCTCGGCCCACGGCTCCGGAGCCGGAGCGGCGGAGGGCGCGGGCGGCGGCGGCGGCGGCGGCGAGGGCGAGGACGGGGGCGGGCCGTCCCCGGCCCTCGACCTGGCCTCGGCGATCTCGTCCTCGGTCTCGGCCAGGAGGGCGATGGCGGAGCCGACGGCGGCGACCCCGCCTTCCTCCACCATGATGGCGGCGAGGTAGCCGTCGTAGAAGGTCTCGACGTCCATGTCGGCCTTGTCGGACTCGACGACGACGACGCTCTCGCCCTTGGCGAGCCTGTCGCCCTCGGACTTGACCCAGGAGACGATCTTGCCCTCCGTCATGGTGGAGCTGAGGGCGGGCATGAAGATCTCCCGGATCTTGGATCGGGCCGGGGCGGCGGCGGTCCTGGGCCCGTTGCGGGGGTGCCCGGGGAGGGAGTCGTTGCTGCGGGCGATGCGGAGGGACGGCGAGGGAGGAAGGAACGCGGTGTGGAGGAGGCGAGCCATTTCGAGAAAAATGCGTCAGCTCGGGGCGGGCGTTCGGCCCTCCTCTGTTCTTGAGCGCGCGCGCGAGAGAGAGAGAGAGAGAGATGAAAGGGTGCGGGGGGCGACGGGAGAGCGGAAATGGTGGGTGTGTAATCTGTTCGGCGTGGTCGAGGTCGTGTTTGGGCTGTCCTCGAAAGCATCGAAAACGGGCGAATGTTTCAACAACCTTACCGGTGGAAGTGACGACGGATGTGGGGGGTGTGGTCTTTGAGTTTGGTTTGATCTGAGCCGACTCTTTCCGTCTGCATTGGTTGTCCCCTCTTCCCTTGTAACACTCTCTCTCCTTTTCTTTTTTCCTTCTTTTTTTTTCCCTCTTTTTTATAATTTTTCATTTTCGCAGCACTCGGTTCTCTCATTTTCTAATCCAAAAAGTATTATAACACTACTGATCCTCTAAATTCCTTATTAACTTTTTATGTTAAGAAGGTGTCTGGAAATTTTTTGAACACCTCGTCGTAATGTTATCCCCGAAGTCTTGAAATCGGTTGCGATGTCCCCTCTTGACATTGACTTTTCAACTGGAGTTTCGGGTGATGCGCTTGTCACGCAACTGATTAGCTTTCTTATGAACTGCAAATTTACCTTACAATTCACGGTGAATTACATTTTACGGTCAGGTTTTGGTACATGTAAAAAGTCGCCCCTTAACTTTTCAATTTTTTCCTTTAATGTTCCCCCGAAAGTGTTGAAGAAATGAGCTTCAAAGCCAACTCAACTCAGATTCTGATCAATTTCTTTTTATCTAATCTCCACTAGAGATCGACTTAGGCTACCAAAGCGAGGGTCGTCTTGCCCTCACCTAGTACCTGCATGTAGTTGTGTGTGGCCTCCATTAACGTCACAGCAGTCACGTTCATAGAATAACTCGTCAATGTAAAGTATTCTTAATGATTTGGTACTTTTAATAATGAAGCTCGGCACATTGTCATGCCGCATCGGCATTTGATATTTGCATTATGTTTTTCATAAAGCGATGCTAACACTGAAGCATCGTATCTTTTATTTGACAAGAGAAACAATTGCCTTATAGAATAAACACTTTAATTCGTGTTAATAAATAAAATTTGTAGATTGTACGGTGTCATGTAATGTTAGGATTTGTCTTTACATTTCTTTATTTGCTTTATGTGTAACCCAATATTGCAAGCTCTAGGAGGTCATCTTTTTGAAAATGACATACAATTTTGGCCGATTACACGATACATTCGAAAGTTTGGACGGAGTCCGAACGCTACAATGGAAACGAAATTCAAAGTTTGGTAAACTGTTGGATTATTTTTTTAAGTAAGGGCTAGATTTGAAAAATCATCAACAGCTGCCTTCTACGGAGATTGGCCAAAGTTAAAACACTAGGGAGGACATCAAAGCATTGGCATGGAAATTGCAAAAAATAAAGAAGACGAGGGGCAACTTAAATAAGAGTATAAAACTCAGGGGGCAAAAAGTAATTCAAGCATTTGGAGGGCACATTGCAGAAATCTAAAAAAGCCGGGGGATAATTTCCAATACGTGCCAAAATATGGGGGGCAAAATGTAATTCAACCGTTAGAAGAGAGAATTTCCTGCAGTAGTTAAACCCATCCGTGATTCTGTACTTCCGTTCTTCTGAAGCAGCACCGCTCAGCGTGCTCGAGCTGAAAGAAGATGGAGATGGCAGTGCAGGTGAGGCCTCGACCGAGCGTGACGCCGTGGCCGTCGTCTGTTCCCTTCTCCGCGAGCCTGATGAAGATCAGAGCAGACGCGACCGCCGCCACGACGAGGGCAAGCAAAGCACGGAGCATCCAGGCGGCTTTTTCTCCCTCGGTGTCATTCCGTCGAACAGCTGATGAGCAATCTCCCTCGAAAGGCGAACCCAGTAGTCTCGGCGACGGGACGAGAGGAGGGGGGAATGCAAAGATGAAGGCGAGCAAGAAGAGGGTCTTCTTCTTGGACGTGAACCCTTTGTGCTACGAGGGGAGCGCTCCCAGCCTGCGCTCCTTCGCTCGCTGGATTTCTCTCTTCTTCTCTCGAGTCAGCCGCGACGACCCTGTCGTTGCCGTGAGTCGCCTCCGTCCGTGTCCTCCTTTCGTTAATCCCGACTTTTGATTGAGGATGTTGGCCTGCAGGTTCTTGATGGGGAAAGGGGCGGCGAGCATCGGAGACGGTTGTTACCCTCCTATAAAGCGCAGAGGAGGAAATTCTCAAGCCAGCATGTGTCGCCTTTGCTAAGATATTCACGGAGTTCAGTGGAAAGATCTCATCGATTCGTCATAAATTTTCTTAAGGAATGCAATGTGCCGGTTTGTAAGCCTTAGAACCTACTTTTATCCTTTGAATTGTAGCAATAACTGTTGGAACTATAGCAATCATTGTATGTCTAAGTAATACTGAGTTAGTATTGGGTAATGGTGACTTTGACGAGAATGTTTTTGTAAAGCAACTGTTATGTTGGATCCCATATCTATGGTAGGACGATGATTTATATGTGAAGAGAAACAGAGCCATCTGCTTGCTGTGTTGAACCTGCAGTGAGCACATTTCAAACATTTACCCACCCATGGTCATGAAAGTAGAATATTAAAGTCTCTAGATTTTCTTTTCTGATTGGGTGATTCCTTTGCGACCAAAAGGAACAAACTTGAAACTGTCTATTAAACATTCATGTGTTATGTATTCCTTGTGGAATTTATCAATGTTAACTCTATCTATTTGATGGACTTGTACAAAGATCCTGCTGAATTCAGGTTTTCCTATTTTATTTGTTTAAAGTTAATATCATCAACTTATTAGAGCACTAATCTTGTTTCGGAGTGATTATGTAATTATGACAAAGTGAATATAGGCTCATTTGGTTATCAGAAAGCATGAGTGCCAAAGATGTAAAGGGCCGCTTTTTTTGTGTCACCGGGCTGTCTCTTGATCATCTCAATGGTTACTAATATTTTTTTTAAGTGAATAAAATTTTGGGAATTCAATTGGTGATAACATGAAGTGATTCAGGTCATTAAAGTCGAAGACCACGAAGCAGATGATGTCGTAGCTACTCTCGTGGGGCAAGCTCTTCAAAAAGGATATCGGGTGGTCATTGCCTCTCCTGATAAAGATTTTAAGCAGCTGATATCTGAAGATGTCCAGATTGTTATGCCTGTGGATGAGTTACAGCGCTGGTCCTTTTACACTCTGAGACACTATGTTGAGCAGTATAACTGTGATCCGGATTCCGATCTGAGCCTTAGTAAGTATGTGCTACATCACTGTTTTTGAAATCAAAGTAAATAACTAATTTCTGCTTTAAAAATATGGAAACAAGCAGGCTTTAAGTTTATGAATTATCAACCGAGAACCAAATTTCTGTTCTGCAGCTTTTTTTTTCTTTTGGGTGTTTAAGAATAGAATCGGATCACTAGTCATCCTTCGCTACAGGTGATAACACTACGATCTAGATGAATGGTTATGTTCTACTGGGTAACAACAATGGGATTTATTATCTCCACACAGCCATTCCGTTTAACATGGCCTGTTTTTTTTTTTTCTTGGGCTTGCAGAAAACTTATTATTAATAAAAATTTCTCAGGATGCATCCTTGGTGACGATGTTGATGGTGTTCCGGGAATCCAACACTTGGTTCCGGCATTTGGTCGGAAAACTGCCGTCAAGCTGCTAAAGAAACATGGATCATTGGAAAATTTGCTAAATGCGGCAGCAGTTAGAACTGTGGGTAAAGAATATGCACAAGAAGCCCTAACAAAGTATGCAAATTATCTGCGAAGAAATTATGAAGTTCTAGCACTGAGAAGGTAAACGTTTTCTCGTCCTCTCTGTTCCTCTTCCACGTCTTCAGTATTTCGTTTCAGGTTATAATGCTCCTGGATGTGATAAACAATATATTACGCAGGGATGTCAATGTTTTTCTTCAAGAGGAGTGGTTGGTTGAAAGAAATTCTGCTGGTGATTCAAGAAATTTATCTACCTTCCTCACATTGCTGGGAGAGGCGAAGCTCCATCATCACAATAGAAATCATCCTCCAAAGAATTTAGCCTCAGAAGGTTAGTACCTCTCTAGGAGAGTTACTATATAACCTCTTTTGCAGATTTGGCCTATTCTCGGATGATGTTTCATTGTAGATGTTGGCCCATTTTATTTTCTTAGAACCAGAAAGGGAAAAGATTGGAGACTTGTCTGGTGCTTCGGTTATCAATATAACCCATAAGACCTCCAATATCAAGGTTCTAGTGCTACTGAAGACCGATTTTGTTTACGTGTCATTTGAACAAGACTTTACAATCGATCTATCTTAGTCTAGACTTCAAATCAGCCAGCCCCATTGCATTAAGCTAATAACGGTGGAGCAAGGCATATCTTCTGCAAATTATTAATGCCAATACAAGAGCCATATATTCTGTTTCTAGACTCAAGGTATACTAACAATCCTCTCTTCATCCCAATGAACTCATGTCCATCCTATGTATGCATGTATCAAGACGTGCTGGTTAACGAGTGATCAAATTCTAGTCATTAATCTAGAAATATCAAGTTTTCCATCTCTTCTAGGATATTCAGTTCGTATCTAATTTCGCAGCTTCACTGCTTAATTTCTTGCTTTTTATAATTGTACTTCCTTCAGACAGAGGATGTTGAGGCAGAGAGTTCCGGGACATCTTGTTGGCAACCTGGCACAATGGAAGATGGTATGTTTGTGGGAGAGATTGAAGCGGAAGATGAATTTGGCGGAGCAATCTGGTTCCAAATTACACTTCAGTCAAACTCCACTTATCCAACTAAAAGAGGTATAACGGGATATTTTTTTAATTCCTGCTCTCTCCTTCCTCATGAGGCTAGTATAGCTTCGTGTGAAGGAACAACTAGTTTTCGACAGATTACAGCAATGTAGTGCAGTTGATTTCATCTGGGTTCCAGTTACCCATTAATTTTGTGCTGTCGAATGGTGCATATGTTTTCAAGGAAGTTGAGCTGGATATTGTGTGAATTGTAAAAGCTACTGACGGTCGATACATATAAATGGGATGCATCTCTTCTTTCCAACAAACTTGTTTTGGCCATAAGGAGAAAGCCATAGCTGGGCTAATAAGCATATCCCCGGCGCATATTCCTGTTCTTCCGTCTGGTTTAGCCCAAAGGAAACCATCGTTCGTGTTTCAGAGCAGCACTTTATTTATGTCTAGTGTGAGAACAGCCGTGGATTTCGTCACTCCTCTTCCTCGCATGTTCTTTTCTTGTTCTCTTTTCATTTTCACTTGTAAAGATATTCACTTTGGCGACACTATGATTGAGGCCTCAGAAAATGGTGAGAATTGGGGCATGTGCGGTATGAAATTTACGTTAATTACATCGGATATGCATCGAAAGGCAGTTGAAGCATTGGAATCGGGTATAATTTCCGGCCGAAAAATATCTGTTCAACAAGTACTAATAGGCTTGTCACATGCTCTTCAATGCAATACACGAGACCTTCAACAAGATGAACATTAAACACTCAGAAGTTGCCCTTGCGACAGTATAAAACAGCATACATGTTATCCTCCATGCCTATTTCAACGAAAATTCCTCTCAGGTCTGTAAATTACAAATATGAATATCACCCACATGTACATTTACTAAATAAAAAAGTAAATGTACATATTTATAATCCATAATAAAAAAAATTGATTGAAGGAAGTTTTCTCTGATTATGATCCTTAAATAGTTGTCTAAACCAGAAGTCCACCATCTCCTCAATATGTGATTCATAAATCGTTCTCAAATTTGGTTTCAAGACCAGAAGCCAGCTTTGTGAAGTGAAATAACCATGACCTTACTATTTAACCGCAGTGAATGAAAATATCGGAGTGATTAATACCACATTGAAGTTTCGTTTAACATGCTCGCCTTCAAGTTTCAAAGTTTAAAACTTACCCCTACGAGTCATGTTTTCACCGCATCGATAGTAAGCCTGATGACTGCTGTCGTTAGACAATTAAAAAAAAAACAAAATGCACTACTGCAAGCAGTAAATGACCAGGTTGACTCCCAAAATATTCATAAATTTCACCAAAATGCACCACTAATTAAGTCAACCATACACAAGGTCACGTGAAAAACAAAGAACCACGACTAAGTTCAAGATAGAAACGAATTTCCTGATTATATGATTCCCAAAGTGCAATAGTTCCAGCTCAGCTATTTAGGTGAGATGCTTTACACCACAGAAAACGAAACACCATGTGAGCACAAAACTTTTCAAAGTATGACGTTACACTATCCAAAACCGAATGAAATCCAAGTATAGAAATCTTCGACCATAACTAACTCCGCATGAAGAGAAGCTCAGACAGAAAGGCTTGTGATACAAGATTCACTCCCCATATGTTATGATCATAAGCCACACACGTCAAGTATTGGGGGTGCTTGAGCTATATAGCAAGATCAGGAGAGACTGATGCGTCATGCCTCGAATTACCTCAGTAACTACCACAGAATAAAAAAATCAGTCCTGCTTATTACGAGAAAGCCTTGCTCTATGTCTCAGCTCAGCCTTTTTCCACCTAACAATCAGATGGCACAACGAAAAAAGCGTATTTACCTGCAATATAAAAGTAATATTTTAATCAGCCAGATGCAGCTGCCACAAAGAATTATGCCTTAATACTTGAGTAGGAGGGAAATGATGTGCAGACACATACCAAGATCACGATTGCAATAACCAGTAGAGGCCCTGACCAGAGTGTCGACAGAAATAGTCCATGCGGATCAAAATAGTTCTGGGTTGCAAAGCTCTTCCAGTTGTCTCCCAAAAATTTATTCAGCCTCTCAGCAAGATAAACGCCACTCACTGCACAGGATCAGTAAAAACAGGACTTGAAATTCAAAACAGGCTTAGTATGAGATAAACTAAAGGAATCATAACCTTTCTTCCACCGGGGCACATAATAGCTGCACAAGCATAAAATGAGCATCTCATTTGAAAAAAACTGTACCGAGTAGATGGTGAAGAGATTTTCATAAGCTTTCCCATAGAGGTTTATTAAGAAACACTCTTTATATCGAGTAATTTGCAAGAATGTGGAATTACTTTCTGTGGACAACTTTCAGAGGATGAAATTTCTAAGGCTTTGGAGAGATGAATGGAAATATGGTCAGACCAAATTGTAGCTTTAACCATGATAAAACTGTTTAAGATTATGGAGGAGATGGGATACCGTATTTTCAGAAAAGTCTCATTGAAGGAAGTGCTTGGTGAATATGAAAAAGTGCTTTGGCACCTTATACATATGAATGCTCGCATGACATTGACAACTGTGCCGACAATGAAGAAAATGAGCAGATGAGTCATGCTGTCAAGTTGGCAGGAGGGTTGGGCAAGAAATGCATGTTTCAAAGAACCAAATTAGGTTTATGATGGGAAGATCGACAATGGAAGCAAAATGTTTGCTGCAAGAGTTGGCGGAAATGTGCAAGGACAAACAAGGATGTCAACAATGTATGGTGAAAGCATATCTCGGGGTTTCAAGAGAAATTCCACAAAAGATTCTAGAAGAGAGGAACAAGTGCTGCTTCCGTACAAGCTACAAAGAAGTTGTGTGAAGAAGGTGTGACTTCACTTGGACATGTTAAGAAGAAATACATTGAGTAGCATCTTTAAGTCCATACATCTTTACTTCACATAAAGGGAAGCTCATTGTGAACATTAAGGACGAAATCCCCAGAAGAACAGAAAGATAAGTACCAGCGAGGCCTACTTATGTTACTACCATTCAACCATAACAGAAAACAAGATCACTTTTTTTTTTTGGTCAAAAGAAAACAGGATCTTCATGGATCAAATACGTGCAAAGATTTCAAGCCGCGGGAAGCTGTTGAACATTAAAGAAGCACAGAATATTCTACCCTTGAGGTGGATTATAATAGAAGACGAACAATAGCATGGACAGTTGGCCTCTAAAATGAACCAACAGAATTAATAACGTAAATCTGTATTTGCACTTATATCTATGCATTTCCATTCCGACAAACATTCCTGGGGTGTAGAGAATCCTCCACCAGTAAAGCTATGGCTTAAGGGGTACAATATAGTCAGGACTATTCCGAATTTGGTAGAGCCGGGGCCAGTTGTTTCAGACCAGGCCAAGAACATAATGGTAAGGAGCGTTGTGATTTCTGTCTTTGCAGATTCCATACCAGGACAAGCTGACCTAAAAAGGTCATTTTTATAAGAGCATTTGACTGTTTTACAATTCCATGCGAGTCATATTCTTACTAATGCCAATGCCATTTATTCACTGCTTTGCCATGTATAAGAACCCCACGATGGAACGAGGAAGGAGAGACGGTTCAGAAACATCAACTTACGGCAAAAAGTTAAGAAAATGAGGAATCAAATCACAATTAATGCTGATCATTCATATTATAGCACAAAAGTGCTGAAAAAACTCATAGGTGGGCTTTTCGCTAGAACGCTTACATGTCAGGAGAAATAAACACATTTGGAAGTTGACACTCTTCCTTGAGATGATTACTATTATCAGCAACATTATATGGAATGAGATTAAGCCAATTAACCAAGGTTCCTGAAAAAAATGACAACATTAATAATCATAAAAATGTAACAGTGCTTTAACTTTAACCATCAACACCGAGTGAACTTCAACAATATTTCAGAAACAAATATCAACAGAAGTGAAAATTTTAGGCAAGGTGATAACAACAAAAATTGATGATATCTGGAGTCATCAAGAGCACTTGGCCACTATCATGAAGCAAGCAAATTCACATGCTCTATATCCTTAGCAACATATGAAGGGTCTAACGGCATCCATACAGATTGACAGATCATATAAAAATGCTTTAATCACCAACTTTGGCTAAATATTAGCTCATCCAAGATGAAGTTAATTAATTGCTTTAAGGGTTCAATATATTAGGGCCAATAGGTGGTCTCGTGTCCAACATTTCTAAAACAGCATAGTCGGATATCCACAAAAACATGTATTGTTCAGGATATGGGAAGCAAAAGTTTACACCAAATTGCCTAACATCTAGATATACACTAATCCAATAATAAAACCAGTGACCATCCTTCGGACCAGTATTACTATTTAAAACAGAAATGTAATTTGCCATGAGAACTCAGCTAAATAGAGGTTGCCTCTAAAAACCTCTACAAACAAGGGTTATATGTACAAGCTTGACAGCAGCATTTTGTGCACAGTGATAAAAGGGCAATACACAGTTTGCCACCTAATGTTTGCACTCCATATTAGTTTGCCTCCTTACAGTTGATGCTGCTTCAGTGAAAATTAGTCACTTTTGAAGCATGCGATACAGAAAAAAGAGGACGAAAATGGGCACCATGCAATTCTTCTGGATAGTCATAGCCAATTCATTTCCAAAGCTATACGTCACGTCTCATTTGCTCCAGAGGAATTGGATTCTGCCTTTAGAAAAATGCCGACTTTATGGGTTTATAGCAAAATTGACATAGGTTGGGAAAGTCTAGGAGGCAAAATGACACAAATCAAGCGTCAGTGAGCAATATGATACAAAAAGTATAAGTTCCCCGGGATAAGAACCACGATCTCAAATTGACAAAAGTAAACAGCACCAGTAATGCAATTCCTTTCGGTCTCTGCAATACAACACTACAAATGGCTGCACGAATTTCACTACTGTATCGGTCCACCAGAACCATAAAGGTTTTTTCTATTTAAGAGATGCAATGCAAATCAACGGAAAAAGGGGAAAGGAAGCAGAAACCCAAACCTTCCAATCAATCGCATGGAAGAATCCAACGAAGTTATCGTACGCAGGACGAAGTCCAGATCGAAGCTCGGCCGAGATCTTCTGGACGAGATCCGCCATCTGGTCCATGTGCTGGTCCATAGCCTTACTCAGTTCTTCCATCCGTCCCGTCCCGTCCCCCTCCTTCCTCTCCCTCCTCCTTCCACACTCAACGACGCGACCGCCGGGGCGAGCAGCAGGAAGTTGGGAAGCGTCGTCTTCTTCTTCTTCTTCTAAAAGAGCGCGCGGCCCCGACGACGCGACGAGCGCCGAGAGACACGGCGAAGATGCACGGTCAAAAACGCCGAAGTGGAATTCGCTGCGCGGACGACCTCGGAGGTTCGAGAAGACGATGGCCGGCAGAAATGGCGATGGGCCGCGGAGGTTCTCGAAGCAGCAGATCGATCGCGCCGGAGAGAGAGAGAGAGAAGAGAGAGAGTGCGTTCAGGTTAGCAGTGGCGGATAAAACCTCCAAATACCGTTTTTTAGTTTAAAACCAGGCCGGCCCGATGGACCTCGTGGGCCGAGAAAAAGTATGATAGGCCCAACTTGAAGGCCCAACTCTGGGGCCCGTATCGCGACCCAAGCACTGGCCATGTCGAGAGGGAGTCTCTAGCCGGTTTGTGTGTCGAGCGTGAAGCTAGATCATGCAGTGGTATGTCCTAATTTTGTGAATTATATGACAGATTCGTGCACTTAAAGAATGGACTTCATAGATATGAGTTTTTTTTTTGGGTCGAAACTTCATAGGATATGATTCAAAATGAACATTTTCTCGGGGCCTGTGCACCCCTTATGGTAATAATGCTCCAGGAGATATTGCGCTCGTCGTCTCTCCACGCCTTTTTTTTACTTATTTGAAAGCAAAAAAAAAAACAACTTCAAATGAATCGATCGATGAGCGCGACATAATTTGCATCCACAACGCTTGCACTTGCATTAGAAAAGCGTGATGCGTGCATAGGGAAAATTGTTCTAAAAGTTTTAAACTTATTGTATGGCAGCCAATACAGTCCTAAACCTTTTTATTGTGCAAATTTAGTCCTAAATCTTTTGATGAAGTGCTAATTTAGTCTTAAATCTTTTAACGATTTGTCAATTTAGTCATTCAATTTTTTAAAAAAAATTATAAAAATTGTCCACGTCAGCACCTGCTATCCTATGTAGCATTACCGACGTCTACGTCAACGATTTCTAACAAAAATTGGCAAAACGTGAAAATGTTTATGACTCAATTGCAAAATTGAAAGGTTTAAAACAGAATTGGCTAAAATGCAATAGATTTGGGATTTTTTGGATAATTTTCCCTAGAAATTCTAGTCATTTAATTCTCGATACCTCAAAATTGCCATATCAACATTGTTGATAGTGCTAATAACGGCAACTAATGAAAAGACTTCACCGTGAGAGATCAATTTCTCTATTTGAGATTGAGATGAAATACTAGAACATCCTAGCAAGAGTTCCAAGAATAGTGAAAGATGTTACACTCAAAATAATCTTGTTATTGTTTGGACTGCGAGCAATTCACACATCAATTGATAACTATTTATGTTTTTCGAACAAACCACAATCTTGACATTCACTCTAGCGAGGAGCATGAGTAGGTAGGCAAAATGAAAAGGGCCTATTAGATTCCCGCTCTCGAAAATGGGGACTCTTGGAAATTCGAAAAGACATACAATGTCATATAAGAAAAAAGGGGATAAATTTCACCAATAAGGGAGGATAGATTATGAAAAATATACTTAATATATACATTTCTTAGTAAAAACAAATCCTACTGTTTTTCAATATTCGAGAATGAAAAAAAAACATAATAATCTTTAAGAAACTTAAGAAAAAAAATTTACGAATCCTTGTGTATTTTTAATGTCTTTTGAAAGGTTTTATGCATTTTTCGTTAAATCAAAATTAAATGATGTGAAAATAAAATTTTAATAAATAAAAACACAAAAGGCACCGAAACAAATTCTTACCAAATAGACTTTTGTTAATTTTCAATTAATGTTTTTTTTTTGAGCGAGTTTTTTTTTCAATTAATGTTGAGTTGTCTCTTTTATTAAAACATTTGAAATCGTTGGGAATTGTTTTATTGTTCATTCAAGTGAAACATTTCAAAACTCACGAATATCATCAAGAATTGTTCGGGAGAATAAACATTAATTTATCAAATCACCGTCCTGGAGAATAAACGCTCGATAGTAAATCTAACCATAATAGTAAAACCCTACGTATATAGTAAATCTAATTTATTGCCCCATATCTAGTCGAATCTCTCATTCTCAATAGACAATAGTGAACTTTATGGTAAACCAATTAACCCATATCTAATCGAATCTCTCATCCTTAATATACAATAGCGAACTTTATGGTAAATAATTAATTTTTACTTAGTAAAACCCTAAGTATATAGTAAATCAAATTTATTGCCCCATATCTAATCGAATCTCTCAATCTTAATAGACAATAGTGAACTTTATGGTAAACCAATTAATTTTTACTTTGTCAAACCATACGTATGCAGTAAATTTAATTTATTGCCTCATACCCTAAGTAGCACCGACACGCGACACGCGACACGCGACACGCGACACGACACGCGACACGCGACACGCGACACGTTATTTCTCAAAAAATAGAGAATTCCGACACGTTAGGACACGTTGTATATTAAATATATATTTTTATATATACATAATAAATTATTATTTTTAAATTTGATTCAAATAAGTAAATAAATAATAATAAAAATCCTAGAATGAATTTACCCTAAAAAAATTATACACATAAGTTTTTAAAAAATAATTATGTATAAATAAATATATTAGTTAAGAAACTAAAAATAAATAATCAAAATTGAAAAAAAGGAAAGTATAAATGCTGTCTTCTAGACTTCTCCTTCACGTCTCCGGACTCTCCACTACGTTCTCTCTCTTTCCCTCCTCCAAAGCCTTCGCTTTTAACACTCTTTGTCTGCACGCTTCTCAACACCCGCGAAGGAGAACTGGAGAAACATGCCTTCGGACACGCGCTAGCGTAGGCCGGCCCAGCCTCAGGTCTCCGCTGCCGCCGCGGGGGGAGGAGCCAGCCTACACCATCCGCCTCCGCCGCCGCAGGCGAAGGCGCTGCCCTGCCCGCGCTGCGACTCCACCAACACCTCTCCCAGCCTCGCCACTTCTGCAAGTCCCACCGCCGCTACTGGACCCAGGGCGGCACCCTCTGCAACGTCCCCGTCGGCGGCGGCTCCCGCAAGTCGGTGGCGGCGGCGTCGGCCTCCGCCTCGTCGAAGAGGCCCCACTCGTTGGCCCCGCCTCCGTCCTCATCTCCTTCCTGCAACTCCTCTCTCTAACTCCTCCGTGACCCACGACCTTGACGTCCGACACGCGGCCGACTAGCCCATACCTAATAGAATCTCTCATTCTTAATAGACAATGGTGAACTTTACGATAAACCAATAAATTTTTTACTCCTATTTTATCGATTTTTATTTTTGTCAATATAAGAAGTCATAAACTTAGTTTGCTGCTTAGTACGAGTCCTCCTTTTTTTCATCTGCTATATTGAAGTTACCCAAATCTGATCCCAATAGTGTTCCAGCATGTAAACTCGCGCGGCGGCGATCTCTTGTACTAGTGCGCGTTGCGTTGCGAGCGCATCGTGTACGAAAAGCTTTGATAGTAACACACTTCTATCAGATGGACTAGAACTAGGAGTGAAAATGGGAGAGTTATGATAGAAATTAGGAAATAGAGAATACATATTCGCATTTTTTTTTTGCAATTTATTGCAGAATCGGGGAAATACAAAAAGGGAACCAAGCCACAAGATTCACAAAACACAAAAAAAAAAAAACAAAAAACAAAAACCCGGCGGCGGCAAAGCGACTTCATTTTGGACCGGTGATGAAGCCGGGCGACGCCGCAGGAACAAAACGAGCATGCAATGACGCACACGTTAAGGACGAAGGGCAAAAAAGAGAGGAAGATCCTAGCAGTTAGAGGTGGCGTCAAGATGATTCGGTTCCGGATCAATGTCCGCCACCAGCCAACAGGGTGGGCACGGAAGCTTGTGAGGGCGGTGGGTTCGGAAGCAGGAAGGCGGCCATGAGGGCGCTCACGACTGCCGCAACACCGCCCATGATGAACGCGGGAAGGTTGCCTCCTCCGAATGCCTGGTCGATCTTCCCGCTTACGACGGACACAATCATCTGCAGAACCAAATTAGAAAAGCATAAAGACCCGAACATGGAGGCATCTAAAAAAAATTAGAGCAGATTCAAGTAAAATGCACGTAGAAAGAATTGATTCGCGTCTTGTCATAATTACCTGCGGTATGACGATGGCCATATTGAGAACACCCAAAGAAAGCCCTGCAAGGTGATGGATGATCATGACAATTCATCAGTTTCGATCTGGCGGAAGAACCCGAAAAGAGAGAATGAATTATTTTTACGCAAAGGATGGGATGATTCCTTTCACCTTGGCCAGCGCCAGAACTGGATGAGTAGATCGATGCCAAAGCAAATGGAATGCTGAATGTGACCTGCGCAACGTTATACGGAAGGTTAGCGAGCTGGTTGCTCTCTGTTTGATTACAAGATTGAAGAAAAAGTACATGAAAGAAAAGAATACTCACCGAGAGAGGGATACCGAGGATGGAGAAGATGCTGAGAGCGCCGCCCTTGATGTTGGCCGGGGGCGGGACCAAGCCGTGGGCTGCCCGGTAGGCCTCGGCCATCCTCGTGATGGGGATGGTGCAGAACAAGCCGATGGCTAGGATGATGTTGACAATGCCCCACCACCTCTTGACGCCGCCAACCAACTTACCGATGGGTTCAATCACTAGGGAGGCGAAACCAAGGATCACCGCGTTGAGCATCAAACCCAAGGCGCCAGCGTGGACACCGAGGTCGTAGAGCCGCTTCTCGGTGTTCGTCCCCTGCGCCTTCCCGCCGTACACCTCGCGGCCCATCCAGTCGGTGTCGTAGAGAAGGAAGGGGAACCAGGCGATCCAATTGAGGGCGGTCACGAGGTAGAGCAGCCACATTGGCCTGGACATGTTCTGGAACGCCGTGGTCACCTCCTTGCGGAACGGAGTCGATGGCTGTGGCTCGCCGTCGGCCAGCTCCTCCTGCGCCGGGTGCACGGTCTCCTTGACTAAAAGGATCGCGGTGATCGTCACCGTCGAGATAAAGACGATGTGGATGAGGAAGGAGGTCTTGAGGTTGGCGCAGGAAACGTCGCACGCGACCGTGGCGGTGAAGGGCAGGAACTTGTGGAGGCTGGGAAGGGAGCCCGCGGCGTAGCCGAGGACGTTCCCGACGGCCATGAAGAAGGAGAAGAAGGCGTTAGCCACGCGCATGCGCTCGTGGTTATGGGCGGAGAGGTCGGCGAGGAGGGCGCGGCAGGGGCCCTGGAGCATGTTATTGGCCACGTCGAGGATCCAGAAGCCGACAACGAAGATGGCCACTGCGCGGGGCTTCATCGGACTGTCGAGGCTGTCGCCGCCCATGTGGCCGAGGTCGGCGGCGAAGCCGATGAGGAACACGGCGACGCCGACGAAGCCGGCGCCGCCAAGGATGTAGGGTCGGCGGCGACCGAAGCGGCTCTTGGTGCGGTCGCTGAAGTAGCCGACGATGGGCTGGACCAGGAGGCCGGAGATGGGGCCGCAGAGCCAGATGAAGGACGCCCACATGTGCGGGACGCCGAGCTGCTGGCTGTACGGGGTCAGCAGGGAGAGCTGCAGGGCCCAGCCGAACTGGATCCCGGCCGCGATGGCCGCGATCGCGATGATCTTCCACAGCGGCGCCATGACCTCGTAACTACCTCCTTGCTCCATGCTCGCTGACAGCCACTGGCCCGTACCGCCGTCGTCGTCGTCGCTGCCGCGGCGGCTACACGCAAGTCCCTCCTGAGAGCTCCTACTCCGGTTTGCGCTGTCGCCTGCGTCTGGGTATCCTCGTCGTCGCGGCAAAAACTTGGCAAATCTTCCTCTCTTTATTTCCTCTTTTATTCAGTGCTCGAATGGATCCTCGTGGGTGGGGGGGTTCGCTTACTATGGAAACGACGCTCTAAAAAAGGCAAGAAATCGAAGGGAACGATGCCGGTGAATATTTCCATTGCCCTAATTTTGGATAAGATTCAAAATGCTCTGGGAGATATTGGATAAGGTTCCCGGCCTTTTCTTTTTTTTACTTATTTGATTAAAAAAAAACAACTTCAAATGAATCGATGAACGCTACAGAATCTGCATCCACAACGCTCGCATTTGCGGTAGAAAAGCGTGATGCGCGCATAGGGAAAATTGTTCAAAAAATCTCGAACCTATTGTATTGCGGCCAATTCGGTCCTAAACTTTTCAATTGTGTCGATTTAGTCATAAACTTTTTAATTGTCCAAATCCGGTTCTAAATCTTTTGATGAGTTGTCAATTTAGTCTTAAATCTTTTAATGATTTGTTAATTTAGTCATTCAATATATTTTTTTAAAATTATAAAAATTGTCCACACCAGCGCCTACTATCTTACGCGGCACTACCGACGTCCATGTCAGCGATTTTAGCTGAAATTGACAAAACGTGAAAAGGATTATGATTCAATTAACAAAATGTGAAAATGTTTATGACTCAATTGCAAAATCGAAAGGTTTAAGACTGAATTGGTCAAAGTGTAATAGGTTTAGGACTTTTTGGATAATTTTTCCTAAAAATTCTAGTCATTTAATTCTCGATACCTCAAAATTGTTGTACCAGCGGAAATACTTCATCGTGAGAGATCAATTTCTCTAAGTGAGATTGAGATGAAATACTAGAACATCCTAGCAAGAGTTCCAAGAACAATGAAAGATGCTACACTCAAAACGTTCTTGTTAGTGTTTGGACTCCGAGCAATTCACACATCAATTGATAACTATTTATGTTTTTCAAATGAACCGCAATCTTGACATTCACTCTAGCGAGGAGCATGAGTAGGTAGCCAAAATGAAAAGGGTCTATTAGATTCCCACTCTCGAAAATGTGGACTCTTCGAAACTCGAAAAGACATATAAAGTCATATGAGAAAAAGGGGATAAATTGCACAAATAAGGAAAGATAGATTACTAAAAATATACTTCACACATACTTTTCTTAGTAAAAACAAATCCTACTGTTTTTCAATATTCGAAAATGAAAAAAAAAACATAATAATCTTTAAGAAACTTAAGAAAAAAAAATTTACGAATCCTTGTGTATTTTTAATATATTTTGAAAGGTTTTATGCATTTTTCATTAAATCAAATTTGAATTATGCGAAAAGAAATATTTAATAAATAAAAACACAAAAGGCACCGAAACAAATTCTTACCATATAGACTTTTGTTAATTTTCAATTAATGTTTTTTTTTGAGCGAGTCTTTTTTTTTCAATTAATGTTGAGTTGTCTCTTTTATTAAAACAATTGAAATCGTTGGGAATTGTTTTACTGTTCATCAAGTAAAACTTTTCAAAACTCACGAATTTCATCAAGTAGAATCATCAAGCATTTTTTGCCATAGCTTTCTTTTCTAGCCTCAAAGTACGCATAATTTCGAACTGGAATATTCAAATCTACCTAGTAACAATTAAAAACAAATAACATTAATTTATCAAATCACCGTCCCAGAGAATAAACGCTAATTTATTGCCTCATATCTAATTGAATCTCTCATTCTTAATAGACAATTGTGAACTTTATGGTCAACCAATTAATTTTTACTTAGTCAAACCATATGACTACGTTTGGTCGTCCATATTTGGATTTGGATTCGGATAGGATAAGATAAGGTCGGATTAATATTCTCCGGATTGTAGAAAATCCCATTACATTTTTGGTGCAATTCAAAATAGGATAAAAATCTTTAAAGATTTTTGAAAATCTCACTTTTTTTTTCGGTCGAAAGGCGAAATGTTTCATTCATTAACTGAAAAAGGATAACATTAGTTATGCATTTCTGAACATAAAAGATCCCATAAAGGTAAAGGCGGTTCTACAACCCAGTCATGCAGTAGGACTTTTCTGCTGTGAGACTTAGGCTGCGCATGGCAACTATTTTGTGCCCGAGAATAGATTCTGGTTAGAAATGATTCTTTTTTATTTTATGCTGGGGAACTGGTTTTGAGCATTTGAAAGTGTTTGATAACGGCCCAAAATTTCTATTCCTGAAATAGTAAAAGAACAAAAATGCGTTTGATAACGGCATAAAATTTCTTTTTATTAATAATATTTTAATATTTCTTTCTTTTCTTTTTTTCTTTTCCTCCTTCTTGGCCATGGCCAGTAAAATATTTTTTAATTAATAATACTTTTATTAAAAATAAATTTTTTTATTTTTTTGGCCATGGCCGATAAAAAATTTCTTATAAAATTTTTTTTATTAATAATTTTTAAAAAAATATTTTACTATGAAAATATTTTTTTCTTTTTTTTTTGCCATGGCCTGGTCGCTGGCCATGGTAGGTAAAATATTTTTATTAATAATATTTTAATAAAAAATATTTTTATTGAAATTAATTTTTTTATTTTTTTTTCCATGGCCTGGTCGCTGGCCATGGCCGGTAAAATATTTTTTTATAAATAAATTTTTTATTAATAATATGTTAAGAAAAAATATTTTATTGAAAATATATTTTTTATTTTTTTCGCTATGGCCTGGTCGCTGGCCATGACCGGTAAAATTTTTTTTATTAATAATTTTTTTATTAATAATATTTTAATAAAAATATTTTATTGAAAATATATTTTTTATTTTTTTCGCCATGGCCTGGTCGCTGGCCATGGCCGGTAAAATTTTTTTATTAATAATATTTTTTTATTTTTTTCGCCATGGCTTGATTGCTAGCCATGGCCGATAATATTTTTTATTAATAATATTTTTTTATTAAAATATTTTAATCTCGCCAGATACGACGAGGGTGGCCTTCGCACCGGACATTAGAAGTTATATTAAAAATCAAAAAGAAGAAGAAGAAAAAAAAACAATTCTCATTTTTGTTCCCAGAATCAAGAAGCTACTTTTTTTTTATTCTTGATTCTGCTCCAAAACTGATTCTGGGCACAAATTTGCAAGAATTTGTGCTCAGAATAAAAAAATTAAACAAACAGATTTCTATACCCAAATTGATTCTAGGAACAAAAGAACAGAATCAAATACTATTTGGCAAGTTACTATGTGCAGCCTTAACTAACAAGTTCGCCACTTGGTTGGATTTGCGTGGGCTATAGACCAGTTGAACATACTTGGACCAAGCTAGCATCTCTTTGCATTCCTCCAAGATAGCCTGCAATTCCCATGGGCCTGTGGTTTGGCCCGCAACAATATTCACAAGTGATAAGCTGTCAGAACTTAAGACTACGTGCAGATCAGATTTCCTCCACAGTTCGTGTTCTCTTCTCCACAGATCAGTTTCATCTTCCAAGTACAATAAAACAACTTACAGTGCTAGGGTTTCAATTTCCAACGCCGAAGAGGCAACCACACGTTCGGCAAAGCCTCCAACTAATCTCCCTATTGAGTCTCAGCAAATCCCAGCAACCGCCCCTTCCCTTTCTCCTTCGACGATCGACCCATCAATATTCAGTTTAACGCTGCCTCTCTCTGGAGGGATCCACGAGATCGGTGAGTTCCCCTGTCGCGTTTCTCAGTTGTTCACTAGAGGGCTCCAACGCTTAAAGTTTTTGTCTATGGTGCATGCTTCGTCTACTATTGAGCTCGGGTCTGGATGGCGATTTTGAAAGATGACTCTGTTTCAGGCCAGCCAAATTTTCCACAATACCCCAGTGACCAGCTCCGATGAAGGCAAGTTAGTGTTCTGTGTAAAGATGTCCAACATCCACTTGTCAATTCTAGTAATTTCGTAGCTAGATATATGAATTTTGAGTCGGTAGTCCGACCATATTGTTTTTGTCCAATCGCAAAGCAAGAAAAGGTGTTCCACATACTCGGGGGCTTGTTGACAGATTGGGCAGAGAGGATCAGGCGTTATCGTTCTCTTACACAGGTTCTCTCGAGTTGGTAAGCTATTTTGACACACACTCCAAATGAAAAACTTGATTTTTGGCATAGTACTGAGGTTCCAGATTTTTTGCCATAGTGATTTGGGGATTTGGTACGAGGAGGAAGCCTAGTTGTGATTTTGCTGGATTTCTATTGGTTGCATACCGGTATAGGCATCTTTCACAGTATATTTGCCTGTTTTGCTCCCTGACCATACAAGTACATCTTCTTTCGGGATAGAACTCAGTGGTATAGCAGTGATTTCCTCCACTAATTGCTCGTTGAAAATCTCACTTGCCCAGTATAAACCAGAGCAAAGTTGGAAGACAAAATATGAAGAACGAAATCAGGTGTACGTTTGATAGGAGAAGAAATAGCCCGGTTTTGTTGCAGTGGAATCCACAGGAAGAGGCGCGGCGGATGTGAAAAGAGAAATCCAAAGAGACCTTTGTCCCTCTGCTCGAGGGAGGAGACGAAGCGCCATGCCACTCTGAGAGAATCGATTATGTTCTTGTAGGCCACAGAGTTCCACTCCTCAACGGTGAGTACGGCGGCCAGTTGGACTAGCTTCTGCATAAACTGGACCATCTTCTTGTAACACGCGGCCTACTTGGTGAACTTCGCTAGGTACGCGTACTGATCCATGCTCAGGTTCTCTGGCGCGGCCAACACAAATCGAACTCACTGAGTTGCTCCGGTCAATCGATTGATCTGAGAGCGTTGGCTTCAGGCATAGAAGAGAGAGAGAGAGCCATCTCCTCGGCCGTGTGTGCTGAAAGCGAAGAAGAGGATGAACACCTTCGCCGGAGATTCTTCAAAAAAATTCCCCTTGAGGGCGGTGGTAGCGAGCGAGGAGAGAGATTGATTGAGAGGTGCAAACCTAGGATTTATCTTCTTTTTTTTGGTTTTTTTCCTCAATTTTTTCATATTAAATATCCTATCCAGTTTTATCTCACTGAGATTTTTTTTATCCGGCTTATATCCGGATCATATCCCAATCCCGTGTTCTTCCAAACACCGGATATGGTAAAAATTTATCTTATCTAGAGTTATATCCGATCTATTAAATGCAATCAATGTATATAGTAAATCTAATTTATTGCCACATATCTAGTGGTATCTCTCATTCTTAATTGACAATTATGAACTATAGTGAACTTTATGATAAACTAATGAATTTTTACATTCTTATTTATGTCAAAATGAGTCATAAACTTAGTTCGCTTCTTGGTACGAGTACTCTTTTTTCATATGTTATATAGTAGTTACCCAAATCTGATACCGATAGTGTTTTAGCATGTCCAGCGTCAATCTCTTGTACCATTGCGCGTTGCGTGCATATCATGTATGAAAAAGCAACGCAATTTCATCAGATAGAACTAGAATTAGGAGTGAAAATTGGAGAGTTGCGATTGGAATTAGGAAATAGAGATTTCATATTCGCATGTTTTTTTTTATTTTGGAATTTATTACGGAACCGGGGAATTACAAAAAGAGAACAAAGCCACAGAATTAAAAAAAAAAACAAAAACAAAAACCCGGCGGCGGCGGCGGCGGCGAAGACCTCAATTTGGATCGGGGATGAAGCCGGGCGACACCGCGTGAACAAAACGAGCATGCACGTTAGGTACGGAGGGGAAAAAGAGAGAGAGATCGTCGCAGTTAAAGGTGGCGTCAAGATGCTTCGCTTCCGGATCAATGTCCGCCTCCGGCCATAAGGGCGGGGACGGAAGCTTGTGAGGGCGGGTTCGGAAGCAGGAAGGCGGCCATGAGGGCGCTCACGACTGCCGCAACACCGCCCATGATGAACGCGGGAAGGTTGCCTCCCCCTCCGAATGCCTCGTCGAGCTTCCCGCTTACAACGGACACAATCATCTGCAGAACCAAATTAGAAAAGCACAGAAACCGAACTTCTCAATGAATCATCATCATTCCGAACATCTCAATGAATCATCATCATTCGAGGCATCTGAAAAATTAGAGCAGATTCAAGTAAAAGCACGTAGAGAGAATTGATTGCGTTTTGTTATATTTACCTGCGGGATGACGATGGCCATATTGAGAACACCCAAAGAAAGCCCTGTAACGTGATTGATGATCATGACAATTCATCAGTTTCATAGAACCCGAGAGGAGGAAACGAATTATTTTTACACACAGAATGGGATGATTCCTTCACCTTGGCCAGCGCCAGAACTGGATGAGTAGATCGATGCCAAAGCAAATGGAATACTGAATGTGACCTGGGCAACGTTAAACGGAAGGTTAGCGAACTGGTTGCTCTCTGTTTGATTACAATATTGAAGAAAAAGTACATGAAAGAAAAGAATACTCACCGAGAGCGGGATACCGAGGATGGAGAAGATGCTGAGAGCGCCGCCCTTGACGTTGGCGGGGGGCGGGACCAAGCCGTGGGCTGCCCGGTAGGCCTCGGCCATCCTCGTGATGGGGATGGTGCAGAACAAGCCGATGGCTAGGATGATGTTGACAATGCCCCACCACCTCTTGACGCCGCCCACCAACTTACCGATGGGCTCAATCACTAGGGAGGCGAAACCAAGGATCACCGCGTTGAGCATCAAACCCAAGGCGCCAGCGTGGACACCGAGGTCGTAGAGCCCCTTCTCGACATTTGTCCCCTGCGCCGTCCCGCCGTACACCTCGCGGCCCATCCAGTCGGTGTCGTAGAGAAGGAAGGGGAACCAGGCGATCCAGTTGAGGGCGGTCACGAGGTAGAGCAGCCACATTGGCCTGGACATGTTCTGGAACGCCGTGGTCACCTCCTTGCGGAACGGAGTCATTGGCTCGGGCTCGCCGTTGGCCAGCTCCTTCTGCACCGGGTGCACGGTCTCCTTGACTAAAAGGATCGCGGTGATCGTCACCGTGGAGATAAAGACGATGTGGATGAGGAAGGAGGTCTTGAGGTTGGCGCAGTAAACGTCGCACGCGATCGTGGTGGTGAAGGGCAGGAACTTGTGGATGTTGGAAAGGGAGCCCGCGGCGTAGCCGAGGACGTTCCCGACGGCCATGAAGAAGGAGAAGAAGGCGTTGGCCACGCGCATGCGCTCGTGGTTATGGGCGGAGAGGTCGGCGAGGAGGGCGCGGCAGGGGCCCTGGAGCATGTTGTTGGCGACGTCAAGGATCCAGAAGCCGACGACGAAGATGGCGACGGCGCGGGGCTTCATTGGACTGTCGAGGCTGTCGCCGCCCAGGTGGCCGAGGTCGGCGGCGAAGCCGATGAGGAACACGGCAACAGCGACGAAGCCGGCACCGGCGAGGATGAAGGGTCGGCGGCGACCGAAGCGGCTCTTGGTGCGGTCGCTGAAGTAGCCGACGATGGGCTGGACCAGGAGGCCGGAGATGGGGCCGCAGAGCCAGATGAAGGACGCCCACATGTGCGGGACGCCGAGCTGCTGGCTGTACGGGGTCAGCAGGGAGAGCTGCAGGGCCCAGCCGAACTGGACCCCGGCCGCGATGGCCGAGATCGCGATGATCTTCCACAGCGGTGCCATGACCTCATTACTACCTCCTTGCTCCATGCTCCCTGACAATCACTGGCCGGTACCACCGACGTCGTCCGCTGCCGTGGCGGCTACACGCTAGTCCCTCCTGAGCTCCTTCTCCGGTTTGCGCTTTCGCCTGCGTCTGGGTATCCTCGTCGTCGTGGTGGGTATGGGGGAGGAATCTGCCGTGGCTGGACAAGCGAGAGAGACCCCAAAAACTTGGCAATCTCCCTCTCTTTATTCCTCTTTTATTTAGTGCTCGAATTGATCCTTGTGTGGGGGTTCGTTTACTGTGGAAACCAAGCTCTTATAAAGGCGAGGGGTCAAAGGGAACGATAGGGACATCCGAGAGAGCGATGGATGTCCACCCACCTCGAACGCGGTGAACGTTTCCATTGCCCTAATTTTGGAAAGCGTTGCTGTAATGGATAAGCATCGCTCTGGCTATGGCAGGTTTAGGATTTAAAGCCTTTTCATTGCCTATTTCACGCGTGCGTGGCAGCTTTTTTTACAGTCCATTCCCTTATCTGTTATGTTTCCTTTTTTTGGGTCCTCCTCCTTGTATGTCTTGATCCAGTTGTCGCGTGGGTCGATAGTGCTTATCAGATAGCTACAAAAGGAAATCGTCTGGCACTGAACCCAACAAATTGGTGGAAATTAGCTCAAACCCAGAAAGAAATGGCGACGTCCGTGAGTCGTCATTTTCGAGCTACGACCTTGGTAATCTGATAAGATGACAGCAAGGTACATTACCGAGTGTTAAGGTTAGATAAGACACAAAAAAAACGATAATGGGAGGGATGCTGGCAAATTAGAGTTCTTCGTGAAGAACTGACAAATGCAACTTTATTGGACGTGTGCCTAATTTTAATCCATGGTGTTACTCGATCCTGTCGCAAATTTGAAGGTAAAGAACAAAATGTGTCGTTGTCCGAATGGATTTGATTCCGTCGATCCCCTTCCTTGGCTGCCAACTTTCCAATTTGAGATTTGGGGACAAAAAAACCTATGCGTATGCGGCGTCCATACCATGTTTCATGTGCACAAATAGTCCAAATCCAAATGACATGCTTGTTATATTTTTTTCTATTTTCTTTGACTGAGGTAATAATTAATAACTTGAGCGATTTGGTTCTTTCCATTTGAGTTTGTTCAATCTTATCTAGATTAATGGCTTGGAGGGTTTGTTTCTCGTTTGAATTATATAAACTTAACTAATGAAAAAGGGGTGGATCAAAGCAAAGTACACTGGGGGTGAAAAATGGGAGCGAAAATACCACAAAACAACCCTTATACTCACTGTGATAACAATATCTCGAACTTTTCACCACGCTCCCAAACTTATACCATTTCACCAAAATCCTAAATTTTGCCCATTAAGATTGTAACGGCAATACTCAAAACTATTTTTTTTCCGTGTAATTAACATCCCAAACTTGCCCGTTGTGACAAAAATTTATGGTACTGTTGTTACGATGAGCATAATTTAGAGATCTTGGTGACTCAAAAAAAGTTCGGAAGTGTTAGTGTCGTTGTGGGCATAGTTTAGGATTTTAGTAACAAAACAAATTGGAATATTAACATCACAATGAGCATAGTTTATTGTTTTTTGTGGTATTAACCCAAAATGAACATACCCATTTCGTTCATCATTATAGATGGGTGCATCAAGTCCAACGTATGTGTCCGTCCGTTATCCTTAATCGACGCGTCATAAATTTTGGGGTGAATGAACTCGTCATACTCATCTAGAATGAAAGATGGTTACGAGGGAGACCGGTATTAACTAGCATTTAACTTCCCTAGAAGCTGTGGTCAAAGGGAGTAGGAAAGTCCCAATTTCAATGGTCATGTTCTTTTCTTTTTGCTGCTTTATCAAGGTATCCTAACATCTGCTCCTCGATTTATTTACCTCAAAGAAAGCACGATCAGATCTCGAAATCAGGGAGGAGTAACTGCTTTAGAATTAGAGTAAAGATAGCTCTGTACCATTTCGATCTCCCTAGTCACACTGTTGCTATAGTGACATTTCCGTTTGATTCGCGATGTCGCACTTTGTCAAAGGATCGGTTCATGATTGGCATAACCTTTTGACGAAACATAATGGTGCTCAAGTTTCGCTAATTTCACGAAGTCGGACGTGGCTTGAAAAATATATTCTAAGGCTATGTTTGTTTTACAAAAAATTTGGAATTCTTTAAAGATATTTTTCGGGAAGCCAATTTTCAGGAAAATGACAATATTTTTCATTGTTTGGTACAGACCTAAAAATGAATTGGAAAATATTTTCCGTCATTTGGTGAGGAAAATCCTAAATCGAGCATGGATTTAGACGTCAGTGGCTTGCGCATAGGAAGCTTAGGAACCCGGCATGGGCATCGGGGTCTCAAGCCTGGATCCCTAACACCCGGGCACGAGCACGAGCACTAGTCTTGGATCCACCGAAATCGAGCCTGAGAACTCAGGCCTAGTTCCCTGGAGCTCCAACCCTAGTCTATAGAGGCCGGGCCTCGGTCTTTGGTGCCTGAGCCTCGGTAGGACCTAGGCCCAAGACCCTAGCGCTCATAAACAGGACCCTGGCTCTCTGGCATGGGTCAATTGAGGCCAAGTCGGGACTCTGGTACTAGTGCTCACACTGGGACTCGATCCCCTAAGCCCAAACCCAAGTTCATTGAGGTCAGGCCTGAGACCTTGGCGCCCATGCCTGAGTCCATCAAGGCTTGAGACCCGGGGTCTTGGGCGTGGCCTAGATGGACTCGGCTTAGGGCACCGAGGTACCAAGGGTTCAAGAACAAGCGTTGGGGTTTCTTTACCCAAGCGTAGAGTTTCCAGTCCAATTGTCAATACCTAATCATATTTTAGAAAATGATTTCTAATTTTTTAATAAAAAACTCATATTCCTAAATTTAAGTTTTGGTAGGAAAAATAATTACGTTGACTCATTATCCTAAGAGATCCAAATGCCAGAAAATGAGGAAAATATTTCCTGAAAATGTCTTTTGCGGAACAAATGCAGCCTATATGTGAATTTAGCTTAAGGAAAATGGTTTAGGTTCTCCGCGTTTGATTGGACTTTTCGAACGAGTTATGAAACATTTTATGATGTTCACTATGAAATACCCTTAAAGCGCATTTATGATAAACAAATCGGGTAAGGCACACGATCTCAAGACCATGCATGAGTCCAAATGGGGGGTTGACCACAAGGGTTAATACCACAAAAAAATCTCAAACTTATATTCACTGTGACACAAATATCTCAATTTTTTTTAATCACAAAAAACCTATTGTGACACAAATACCCTCAATTTTTTTTTTTCGTGTTATAGAAAAACCCCAAACTCATACTGGTGTGACAAATATACCATGGATGGAGCTGAAATAGAGGGTATATATCACGTATGTATAAGTTCGAATTTTTTCGTGACATAAAAAAATTTGAGGTATCTGTGTCACAAAAGAATTTGCACAATTAGGTGCTAATTGATATATGCTCCACGGTTTACATATTGGGATAAGATTTGCGTACACGTGTAAAATAAAAAGTGTCACACCTTACATGAAACTTAGATTTCATCTTCACGAAAGAAATATTTTGGATTGCATTTGAATTTAAGGTAAATTGCTGTTCTAAAGATTTTTTGCATATGAATATTCTGCAAAGTATTTGCATTATGTTCGTTGCCACGTTTCGAAGTGCATGTTAGTGTACTCTTTTTTGCATTAGTTATCTCTTGGGACACAATTTCCCATATTGAATTAATTGCATTAAAGAGACCGCTCAAGTAATTCTTTTGGAGCGACCGAAAAAAAGTAATTCTTTTTTATTCTGGCAATAAAAAATATATTTGCAAATCTCTAGACTTTATATTTATCGGTAAATTGCTATATTTGTCATATTCATTTTGAAGTGCATTTTGGTGTTTTCCATTTTCTATGAGTTATCTTTTTTTTTTTTTGGTAAGGATTTTTCTATGAGTTATCTTATGACACAAGTTTCCATATTGAGTTAATTGCGTAAAATGGGCCATCTAAGTAATTTATATTGGCCAATAGGTATGCAGCCCTGCTGGTAAAGGATTGGGGGATGCTAATATCACAGGTGTAGAGTTTGACTTCCACTCTTTGTAAGAGGCGGAGCAAAAGTTAGAGGGTAAGGAGAGTTAGAGATAGGATAGACAAAAAAAAAGTTATTTATATTGGATTCCAGCAAAAAAAAATATTTCTCTTGGATATCATTAAACCTTTTAAGATGTCCGGGATGTCACGACAGGGTGACATTGTATCTACATTGTACTCTTTTTCATCTAATTGTAATTATATGGTATTTATATATCTGTATGAAGGTAATCACTTTAGCTCTGAGGGTAAATGTTCGATGCAAAAAACGAGGGATCTCATGTTCAAATTAGAGCAATTATTTTGCCGATCTAAGTGTTCATCTTTAATGGAACAAGTTTTTGGATGTTCCACTTTTCATACTAATTCATCTTTTATAACATGGAATGGATATAGGAATCACATGTCGTTATCGCATTAAAACAAATAACTTATTATATTGTGTTTGTATAATGAGGCAGAAATTGATATTTCGCCAAAAATTTGAAATTTTAGGATAAGATTTTTGTATATAAAAAAAAGAATAGAATTTTTCCATGGTTATGTGTTTTAGGTGGTCTTGGCCAAATTTTTATTGACATTTCCCATTTGAATGTAAAGAAGATCGTGATCTTATTCTTATGTTGCATCAAAATGTCTTAGTATAATCAGTGAGGCTTAACAAGTGCTTTAGGAGTATCCTTTAACATTTTCAATAAGAATATTTTGGGTTGGGTTTGCATTATATACATTTCAATGTTTAGAAGTACATTTTGGGAAAGTCCCTCACTGAGAAATATTCCTGCAGATCATAGTACCTTATATCATTGCTCTTTTTATTTATTTGATGCCTTCTATCCGTAACGTAATTTTTTTGTTTACGTACTATACATGCTAATTTGAATAGATGAATATTTTAATTAACGTAGTTCTTCTGGCCAATTACCGCCGGAAATTGCTAATGCGATGTCAACTCATCCCCAGTCATCCTACGTCACAAAATTGACTAACACAACTTGTGGATAGCCATGGTAGCGATTTCCATTGACAATTGACCTGAAGAACTAACTACTAATATACTTAGTTAATTTTAATATAGAAAAGCATTAATACCAATGTGGCTAGTAAGGGCGCGAATAAGAACCATTCTATTTCAGAAATCAATTTCTGGCAAGACATAGATTTTTCTATTTCTATTCCATGGATAAGTTTCTAAGTAAAAATACGCGTTTAATAACCACACAAAATTTATGTTCCCTAAAACAAAAATTTATTTGATAACGGCATAAAATTTCTCTCTCGGGCAACCGGCGGGTAGGCGACGGACAGCGAGCAGCCAATGGGAGGCAGTGGCGAACGGCAATGTAGCCAATGCGGAGGACGACAGCAAGAGGCGGTTGATGTTGGGCAACGGCGGGAGGCAGGTGATGGCTAGCGGTGGCCGGCGGCGGGAGGCGGAGGGCGACGGCCACGGCGGTCGACGGCGGGGGACGACGATCGACGGATGGTAGGAGGTGACAAACGACATGTGGACGGTGGCGGGCGGTGGCCTATAGCGGTTGGCGAATGGTGGGAGGCGACGGACGGCAGGTGGGCAGAGGCGGGCGACCGGCGACCGGCTAGTAAGCGATAAGAAGAATTTTTATTTCTCATTTTTATTCCAGAAATAGAAAAGTAGAAAATTTTTACTTCTCATTTCTATTTCAAACCTATTTCTAGAATCAAAATTTATTCCAGAAATAGAAAAATGAAATTGCCTTACCAAACGAATTTTTATTCCAAATCTGTTTTTAGGAAAAAAAAAAAGAAAAAACAAAGAAACGGAATGGTTATTATTAGTAATATTCTTAAGTGATCAATAATTTCATAAATACTGAAGTAACTTTAAATGCACATGTGTATGTAAGCAAGTGGCTTGCACTATTTTGAAGACAATTTGATATTTCGCTGGCGCCATGCCAATAGACAAACAAAGCGAGCGCAAAATTCGTGTTGTGCGCCTCTTCACGGCACTTTAATGATCGTCATTCCCGTTGCTTCATAGCACATTAATGGTTGTTATGTTCAGATTTATAGTCGAGAAAATTGTTCTTTTACAAGTGTGACACGAGAATGTAAATGATGGATTATCGAGAGACCGACAAAATTTTAGGGGTAACAACTTTTGCACAGAAATAAATTGAAGAGGGAGGGAGTGAAAGATAGTTTAGAATACAAAAGGGCGTAGAGATTTTCATTTCCTTTTGATTTTAGTTTATTTATCTGGTTAAGAAATTAAGAAATTAGATTGAAAACTAGTGGGAGACACCAAAAGGATCTCTCCCTTGATAGTAACTAGTTTTCGCCCACGCGCTACGAACGTCGCAACTATTTTTGTATGTTCTAATTACTAATTTATATATTAATATCATTTTAGAAATGTAAGATCGAGATTTGATGTATGTAAAGGTATAAGTTAAAAATTTATAAAATGACAATAGTGTCCCTAAATCATATTGTCACTTGTGCAAAGTGAGACAAAATGGCAATTTTATATGAATTTTTTTTCATCATGCATTCATTTTGTCAATTATTTAGGGGAGCAGTACTTTAAACCAACATCTGACTATATGTTGCTGAAAATTCAACTTGGCCAAGGCAGCTTAAACATGGCCCAACTTTATTAACTTCATTTCTTCTTTCCCCTTGAACAAAGAAAGTCATCTTCACAAATTAGGGTCTACAATTTTAGTTTCCCCGCAAAAGCACAATTTAAATAATTGCGTTGTGCTAATTATAAAAATTCTTTTCATTTCTATACGTTCTTAGAAGTGTTAATTCCGAACCTCTCATTAAGATATTAAGATAAAATGCAGATAACGTTTATATTTTGTTCTTACGAGTTTATCAACTCACATATGTTTCTTTATATCGGTCGATTTTTCAGTCTACTTTACTTACAATTAGCCAGGTCACCATGAAATATACAACATATTTAAATCTTCAGCGAGTTATTTTCTCTATTTTGAAACAACTTTAAAGTACGCGTTGACACGTAATCAATCGGTCCTGTTGGTCTCTCTACTAATAGCCAGCTAATTATGGTTGTATGTTCCAGGCAAAAAAGAACTTGAATCAATTCCCACATGGAATATATATTTTTGTCCCCGTGAATCTGAGATTACATGAGACTAACTCGCTTGCATGACTCTTTCTCATGCAAACTCTCATCAGCGACTAAAATCTATTGCCGTCACTACCACCGCCACCAGAGACTACGCTACCAACGGCGATACTTCCGGCGAGCTGACAGGTTCCCTGGTGGCTTCGGTAGGACGCCAGTTTCCTCTGTAGAAATGTGAACTATTCTGCTGTAGAGACGTACATGTTGTTATCTAGTACCTTGTGACACCAATTGCCTGAGGCGTCACTTGTATGACGTTGTCTCTCAAGAGGATGTTAAGACCGAACAGGATGACGAGATCCCTCCGTTTTATCGTCAGAAAGTTTGATGTCCTTGCCAACCTCAAGTAGCAACTTCAGTGGCTAGAACCAACAGACTCCGTGCTTGAAAGCTACGTCATGACGCTTCGGATTTTGATCAATGTCCACCACCCGCCATGAGGGCAGGCATGGAAGCTTGTGAGGGTGGGTTCGGGAGCACGAACAGAGCCATGAGGGCGCTCACAAGCGCCGCGACGGCACCCATGATGAATGCTGGCAGGTTCCCTCCTCCGAATGCCTCGTCGAGCCTCCCACTTACCACGGACACAATCATCTACAAAACCAAATTAGAGAACAAAAACGAACGTCTCAATTAATCATCATCCGAGCCATCTAATCGAATCGAATCATCAACTGATCCTGTTTCTTTTTGGCTATGTAACGAATGGACTTTCATGGTAGGTCAATGTCTCTGTCTTGGATACTATGAAAAAGGCAGAAGGTTTGGATACGAAAACTGGGATGCATGTTGCACCGGGTCACATGTTGTCAGGCAGGCAGGGGAGGATGGCGACGTATCATAAGATGTCTGACATATAATTGTACGAGGAAGCTCCCAAAGTCGATATCTCGGTACCATAAAGTATGTCATAAGAAAGTCTGATTTCTCCACGTGGGCTCACGCAGAATCATAAATGGCTTGAGGAGGAAGGGCTTCTTCATCTCGCCCTCTTCTCTTTCTTTCAACAAGCACGAAACGGTCGATACGAGTAGTAGTCATAATAAAAACTAGAGCAGATACAAGTAATGCACGTAGAAAGATCTGATTGTGTTTTGTTATATTTACCTGCGGGATGACGATGGCCATATTGAGAACACCCAAAGAAAGCCCTGTAAGGTGATTGATGATCATGACAATTCATCAGTTTCAATCTAGCTAAAGAACCCTTAAAAGAAATCAAGTTGTTTCACACAAAGAATGGGATGATCCCTTCACCTTGGCCAGCGCCCGCACTGGATGAGTAGATTGATGCCAAAGCAAATGGGATACTGTATGTGACCTGCACAGCGTTAGATGGAAGGTTAGCGACCTGGTTTGCTCCTGTTTGATTTCGTTATTAATGGAAAGTACGGATCAGGAAGGAATGCTCACCGAGAGTGGGATACCGAGGATGGAGAAGATGCTGAGAGCGCCGCCCTTGACGTTGGCGGGGGGCGGGACCGGACCGTGGGCCGCACGGGACGCCTTGGCCATCTTCGTGATGGGGATGGTTCCGGCCAAGCCGATGGCTAGGATGAAGTTGACGATGGCCCACCACCTCTTGACGCCGCCCACCATCTTGCCCAAGGGCTCCACCACTAGGGAGGCGAAACCGAGGACCACCGAGTTGAGCATCAAACCCAAGGAGCCAGCGTGAACACCGAGGTCGTAGAGCCGCTTCTCCGCGTTCGTTCCCTGCGCCTTCCCGCCGTACACCTCAAGGCCCATCCAGTCGGTGTCGTAGAGGATGAACGGGAACCACGCGATCCAGTTGAGGGCGGTCACGAGGTAGAGCAGCCACATCGGCTTGGACAGGTTCCGGAACGCCGAGGTCACCTCCTTGCCGAACGGCGTCATGGGCTCGGGCTCGCCGTTGGCGAGCTCCTTCTGGGACGGGTGCCGGACCTCCTGGACCGACGTTATCACGCTGATCGTCACCACCGCGAGGAAGACGATGTCGATGAGGAAGCAGCTCTTGAGGTTGGCGCAGTAGACGTCGCAGGCGACCGTGGCGGTGAAGGGCAGCACCTTGTAGAGGTTGGAGATGGAGCCCACGGCGTAGCCAAGGACGTTCCCGACGGCCATGAAGAAGGAGAAGAAGGCATTGGCGATGCGCATGCGCTGGTGGTTGTTGGCGGAGAGGTCGGCTAGGAGGGCGCGGCAGGGTCCCTGGAGCATGTTGTTGGCCACGTCGAGGATCCAGAAGCCGACCACGAAGATGGCGACGGCACGGGGCTTCATCTCCTTGTCGAGGCTGTCGCCGGCCATGTGGCCGAGGTCAGCGGCAAAGCCGATGAGGAAGACGGCGATGGCGACGAAGACGGCGCCGACGATGATGAAGGGACGGCGGCGACCCAACCGGTTCCGGGTGCGGTCGCTGAAGTAGCCGACGATGGGCTGGACCAGGAGGCCGGAGATGGGGCCACAGAGCCAGATGAAGGAGGCCCACATGTGCGGGACGCCGAGCTGCTGAACGTACGGGGTCAGCAGGGAGAGCTGCAGCGCCCAGCCGAACTGGACCCCGGCCGCGATCGACGCTACCATGATGATCTTCCACAGCGGCGCCATGGCCTCATTACTACCACCGTACTCCATACTCGCTAATCACCTGCAGGAGTTGCTGTCGTAAGTCTCGTTGTTTTCGTCGTCGTTGCCGCGGCTACATGCAGGGGGGGATGGATAGTCCTCCCTGAGCTCGTCCGGTATGCGCTTTCGCCGGCGTCTCGGTTTCCTCGTCGTTTTGGCGGGGACGGGGGAGGAAGCTGCCGTGGCTGGACGGCGAGAGAGACCCAAAAACTTGGCGAATCTCCCTCTCTTTATTCCTCTCTGTTCTTCAGTGCTCGAATCGAACTTGAGGGGTTCGGTGCCGATGGAAACGAGCCTCTTATAAAGGCAAAGAATGGAAGAGAGAGAGAGCGAGAGAGAGAGAGATGGATATCCACTCACGTTAATCGTGGTGATTAAGGATAAGAGTCGCAAGTCCAATGGCCTTTGAATCACTTCGGCTATATTCGGCAAGTTAGACTTTTTCATGCTATTTTTTACGTGTGCATGGGAGTGTTTCACTGCCCATTTTTGTTATCCTTATTTTAATTTAAATTTGCTAGCGTGCGAGTTCACCAATTTTGGCTAAATTGTCGAGTCATATCCTTAGTAATCGGATAAGATGACAGGAAAGTACATACCAAATAAGGTTAGGTAAGGTTGAAAAATGAAATGAGGGGAATTATGACAAATTGGAATGTCCTGTAAATTGTATTAAATTACCTGGAGTCTAGAATCAAACCCCGTATCTTAGATAATGAAAAAAAAAAAAACTAAACTACTTCGTGGAGAACAGACAAATGCAACTTTACTGGACATGCCTAATTTAATCCTTTTGATGTCCCATGATCCTATTGTAAAGTTAAAGGTAAAGGACAAATGTGTCGATGTCCGAATGGATTTGATTCCGTCCTCCTGTCCATCCCTTTCCTTGGCTGCCAACTTTCCAATTTAAAATTGGGAACAAAAAACTATGAAGCTTTCGTTATCACTAATGTAACTTCTCTATTTTAATCGTGTCTATCGTTCTTGGCTCCCTGATGTTGCCGCCAGAATGGGAACGCGAGTCACATGTACAAACCGATCGATCGGAGTAGATTTGGCAGACCGGTGAGGTTGAACACTTATTTTGATTGAGTTGGTCACTTTAAGTCCTTATTTGAGATAATATATACTCAATGCTCTTTTTTTTTTTTTAAATAGAGCCACATTTCAAGCCCTTATTTGAAATTAAGTCGGTCAATCGTACTCTTATTTGAAATATTTTGAGAAAACGGTTGCACTTTATGCTTTTAATTGAAATTTGCCTTGTTTCATGTGCACAAATAGTCCAAATCCAACTAACATTTTTTTTTATTTTCTATTTCCTTTTACTGTGGTAATAGTGATAACTTGAGCGATCTGGTTCTTTCTGTTTGAGTTTAGTCAATCGTACCTTAATTACGAAAAGATTCATGGCTCGGATCAACTGAACCCTAACTAATAAAAAAACGGCATGGATCAAAGCAAAGTATATTGGGGTGAAAAATGAAAGGAAAAATACTAAAGAAAAATTCTAATCACCAAAATCCAAACTTGTAATGGTACGACAAAAATACCACCCATCTGTCATCGAAACCCTTAACTTTTTTTTTATATAGCCGATACTTCAAACTTGCACCAGCGTAACAAAAATTTGTAATTTGGTGTCACAGTAAACATAGTTTATGAATTTTGATCAGTGTAGTAGTGGGTATAATTTAAAATTTTTGATGATACGTAAATAAATTAAGGTATTAACGTCTCATTGGACATAATTTATGTTTTTTTTATTTTACTAATCCGAAATGAAAATACCTATTTTGCTCATCAACTTTAACAAATGGGTGCATCAAAGTCCAACGTAGGTGTTCATCCCTTATCCTTAACCTATGTGTCATAAATTTTGGGTCAAATGAAACTCGTCACAATCATTTGACGAAAGAGGGCAACGAGAGATCGGCATTGCTAGCATTTAGCTTTTCTAGAAGCTATGGTCAAAGGGAGTAGGAAAGTCATAATTTCAATGGTCATGTTCCTGTTTTTCTTTTTGCTGCTTCATTGAGGAATCCTAACTTCTCATTCTCAATTAATTTACCTCAAAGTAAGCAAGGTCAGATCTCAAAATCAGGGACGAGTAACTGCTTTAGAATTAGAGTAAAGATAACTTCCCGCCGTTTCGATCTCCCTAGTTACGCCTTTGCCATGGTCACATCTCCGTTCGATTCGCGATGCCGCACTTTCTCAAAAGATCATTTCATAATTGGCATAACAAAATCTGAAGGCTTTAGTTCCACATACCGATTGTACAGAGCGAGCACGGCGTCAACCATTCAATTTAAACTTCACTGCTATCATTCAATCAAGAGCGACATTGAAGTAACCATTCCATGGATGAGGTTTGGTAATTTTTGGAGTCTAACATTCTACATGAGTTGCGACTAGATACTGTCAGCTGTAGATCGAAGCGGGTTATAAGAAAAAAGGCAGTGAACACTGATCGACTACAGCAAGATTGAAGCACAGAGCATTCAATGGAGGCGAGATCATCGTGACCAGGTTGAATGGATTCCTCATTTCCTCCTGTTCTTTTAACAATGTTATTCGGCATCTGGCATTGCAGCATCCGTTTTATCTGGACATCACAATAATCAGATACAGAGGGAAAGTTTTTGGATATAACTTATGAGTGATGAGCTTCTTAAACACGAAAACGGCACAATGATAGAAGAGCTAATCCAAGAGGATAACGTAGATCCATATACACCAGGCGAAACAAATGCATCAACTTAGATGGGTTTCCAACCGCAGAGAGGGTTCCCAATGAGGAAAAACATTTTTTTTTTTCGGATTTTGCTTGATGTACAGTACACCATAACGATGAAAGTGAATTAGCCAAGTTGAATAACAAGTATGGAATTCCGACCTGCATTAGAGCTTGAGTTTCCCTCTTCACTCTTCGGCCAATGGTAATGCCATGGATTCTACTGAAAGTATTTCCGAGACTTCCAAAACCGCTTTATGTCTAACATATTACCCAGTTGAACCCAGTATTTACTGCAAAAACATGAATTTATAACCGGATTTGTCAGGAAACTGACATAGCGACTAGACAACATCATATGTCAGGTTGAAGAACCTGATTACAAGCGTATGAAATACCTAGTTCAATATTGGTAGCACCGTAGCCTATACCTATGTGCTTCTAGGAAGAAAATACTTCAAATAACAGGAAGATTAGTGAGGACATAAGTCAACTTTTTGAAAAGTGTAGGCAAGAAATATTTGACATAATCTTTACGTATCAGAAAATATTTGACTAACATAATGCCGCTCAAAAGAACTTCCATCGTATCCATACATAACAGAAAAAGTTTTCAGTCCGCATGAGCAAAATTATTCCATTTCGATCAGTAAAGCTGACTAAGCATTGCAAGTTGTTAAAATTCTCAACACTTCGGAATAGTGAACTGGTGTTCATACCTCAAGTTTCAATACTATGTAATCATGTGAACAGAGGAGGCCCCAAAAGTAATACTAAGACTGCAAGCCAACCACAATCGTTGAACCTGTTATGTGGGTTCCAATGACGATATAACGAAGAGAAAACAAAAGACTCTGTCTGGGTTTCCCTCAAAATGGATGTGTCCAGGAAATGGTTAATAACCTTACAGAAGAGACATTAAAGTACTTGGAGCTTCAGGGTGCTTGCCAGCCACCACTTTAGTCCACTGCACAATGCATTTGCAGCAGAAATTATCTTCCGCATAGCAGCGTTTTTCATTAGAAATACTTCTTGTTGATCTATTGAGCATTGGAGTTCGCATAACATTTCAAACTCTACACCATGGCATAATCAAAGTGCATCCCCGAAGAAAGAATTCTCTTGATAAGAGGATTCGTTTGTATTCGCTTATGCAACTCTCATTTTCTATTGGACTACCAGGGAGCAACTTTTCAACAGGCTATGCTGCTGGTTAAGGATCTCAACAGATTGGGTCAGGTCGGGTTTCTGTGATACCAGACCCGAAACTCTACGAAAGCACGTTTGTCACGACCCGACCTGAGTCCCGTACCGCATTAACCTGAACCACAAACGCAGTTTGGGTCTTCAATTCTTCATTCTTCCTCCTTTTTTTTTTGGACCCAAAAATAACAGAGATGAAGTTGAAAATGTTTTTTCACAATTGCGCCATCCAAAAATCACAGACTAATCCAAGAAATTGCATGACATCATCTTTAAGTGAGCTCACAAATAAGGTACCAGCTAAATACTCATCCAGACATACAGCTTCAGGGAAGTAAAGGGCTTTGTTGATTTAAAATTTTGGGTACCTATCTGTTGCTTCAGTGCCTACTTTGAAGCTAGCTGCACCATGCATGTATATATCAATGTGTTCTCTTAAAACATAAAGCCCAGGTGATTCTGGGATTGAGGTGGCAAAAGTAAGACAATTGCGTGATATACTATCTTAGGTCATTGAGCGACTATTACAAATAGGGCTAGTAAAAAATATTCATCCGAGAGATCTAGTTGAGAAGACACACATTCCCACTTTTAGTACAATGGCTCTTGTGTTCATTCTTTCTCGCGGAGATTCTTCTCAGCACAGCCACTCCAACTTTTATTGCAGAAACCAAACATTCGATTTTGCTTGCTCGTCGAATTGCTGAAATAGGAATTGCAAATGTCTTCTACTTCTTCCAAGACCACTTGGAGTATCATGTGGGTAACAACTCCAGGACAAAATCAGGCAATGCCATCTTAGCCATGGTACTTTCAAGCTCACCATGGTACTTTCTGAGGATTAATCTAGCATTAAAAACAAAATCTTAGCCATTCTTGAAGTTGATGGTCTTTCTCGGTCAGCAAAAGAAGAAACAGAAAAAGGGAACTTATACTATTCCACACCATTTTCTCCTGCATTTGCAAATTAAGCTAAGAAAACAGAGCAACGACCAAAAAACAGAGAAAGGAAACAAAAAAAAAACGACAGAAAGATTTCCACTGAAGCAACAGATTTATTACCAAGAAATCAGGAATGGCTCCTTCAAGTAGTTGTAGACACTAATAATCAAGTTGTCATTAGTGACTGCATCAATTTAGATCCTGGAAACTGCCCATTAATCAAATTTTCCTGTACCAGTCCCAAACTGAAGTCCAGTTCTTCAATATTTAAGCATAATTGTATAGCATTCTTGGAAAAACAAAAGAACATGTAAATTTTTTCTTGTTTTGAATGGACCCAACCCAGGGAGGAAATTAAAAAAATTAAACCACTTCTTTGTCTCAAAAGCTACAACATCGTATCCCACGAAGAATCCCAAAGTTAGTCCAGTCCATCAACATATTTAAGTACAAATTGATATGGCATTGTCCAAAACAGAACAAACTTTCTTGCAAAGACCACAAAGAAAGGGGAAAAATAAAGCAAACAATCAACCTTTTCGTCTCAAAAGCAAACAGTCAACCTTTGCTCAACTAAGGTCAACCTGCAAATAGGAAATGAAGAAGACAGCAATCACTAAAAGCCCACTACAGAATATGAATAAGCAAATTCGCAGTAAAAAAAAAAAAGGTTTAACAAGTACCAATCTCCAAATTCATGACTCATCAAGAGAAACCAAAATTGAGTTTGGCTCCATGGTCGTAGTTGACAACTCTGCATTAAATTCACAATGAAAATGAGAACTAAAGTATTCATTGTAACATAGAAGGGCATAAAATTCTACAACAAAATTTCTTCACCTGACTCAAAAATTTCGAGTTCTTCTAAATCCTCCTCAATTGAAAGTGAGAGTGGCTCGGAGCGTAGCCAATCTTGAGCACATATAAGAGCCTCCACCATACTTGGAGTCAAGGAGCTACGAAACACGTCAAGCACACAACCTGCTGCGCTAAATGCGGCCTCTGGTGCTACAGTCGAGACGGGTACAGCCAAAATATCTCGAGCAATCTTAGAGAGGATAGGATATCTCAAGGCATTCACTTTCCACCAACTTAAGATATCAAAGTTGGGGCTATAACGTTCACATCCTTCCTCCAAATACTTATCTAATTCAGATTTTTCTTCCAAATAATATTGTCCCGTTTGGCTAAGATACTTCGCAGTCATAATGTCAGCACCAACTTCAGGAAACTTCGACACACTTATCATCTCTGTGCTCTTTAACCTCGAGTTGCCTTGGGGGCATACACCAGTGCGGTACTGCTCAAACAATGATGTTAAAGATGTCATCACTTTATCTCGTAAAGTTTCGGCCTGCTTACTTTTATAAACTTCATTAATCAACCATTTCACATATTCCCATTTATGTCGAGGGTCAAGTATGCAAGCAACAAACAAAGTAAGATTGATGTTGTTCACATTGCCAAAATACTTATTGAATTTGGTCTTCATTCTCTTGGCCATATTTCGCAAACTTTTGTCCTCATCCTCACAATAACCATCAATCATCGTATAAACCCCATAGACATGCTTCACCATATCATTACTAGTGACATAAGAAGAACCCGAAACTTTTAAAGTTGTATCATAGAACAACTTCAGGAAAGGAAGAAATTGACGAACACACTCCCAATCATCACTAGTAGGCAACCCTTCTTCAACAAATTTGGTGTCTTGAATTTCCAATAAGCCAAAAGCTTTTTGACACTTCAAAGCCGCTTCCAACATCATGTATGTTGAGTTCCAACGAGTCTCCACATCCAAATATACAAGACTCTTGCACTCAATATTCTCTAGCTCGATGCAACTCTTAAACTGTTTCAGTCTTTCAGGGGAAGACCTCAGATTACGCACGGCTGAACGTATTCTAACAATGGAATCATCGATATCTTTCAACCCCTCTCTTGCAATCAAGCTCAATATATGAGCAAAACACCTCATGTGGAGTAACTCACCTCTCAATACTAGAGAGTTCCAAGAGTCAAGTCTCTTTTTCAAGAATTGAATTCCCAAGTCATTTGAGCTTGCATTATCTACCGTGATAGAAAAAACCCTTTGAATCCCCCAGCTAGTTAAGCATTTCTCGACTGCATTTCCTATTATCTCGGCAGAATGACTTGGGATTTGACAAAAATTCAAGATTTTCTTCTGCAACTTCCAATCAGCATCTACAAAGTGAGCAGTGAGACACATATAACTCAAATTCTGACAAGAGGTCCATGTGTCAGTAGTGAGACAAACTCTAGGAGATGTGTCGAAAAAATATTTCTTCAATTTGTTTCTTTCCTGCACGTATAACTCATAACAATCATGCCTCAACGTCTCGCGTGACGGGATTAAGAACTTCGGCTGGATTTTATTCACGAATCGCCGAAATCCCTCATTTTCTACGAACTTGAAAGGTAGTTCACCAAGAATAACCATAATCGCTAGTTCTTTTTTACTAGCATTTTGATCAAATTTCCATAGTCCAGATGAACTACCAGCCACAACAGGTTGATCCGAGGCACTTTTTTGCCTTTTCTCCACATTCGCATATGGGTATTCTTTACATCTAGCTAAATGATGATGCATTGCACTGGTCCCTTGACCACTAGAACAGCCAATTCTTGCCCCACAATATGAACATTCAGCCTTCTCTTGGCTCTTGTCTGCACAAGGAATCCTTCGAAAGTGTTCCCACACAACAGATCTCCTCCTTCTATCTCTATCTATGACACTAAGATCACTTGTCGAAGACATCTCGCAATCCTTCTATCTATGACAATCAGAACCTGCAGATTACTATTGCAATGAGACATAATGTGCCAGACCAATTTTCTTCTACGATCAAATAAAAAGAAGTATGTAACATGTAAGTTGTAAGTTGTAGTCCTCTACACACTTTAGACAAATAAGTAAAAAAGTAAGCAAGCATCCCTAGGTTCACATTCATACAAAGTGTTTGTACAGCATTAACATTTGTAGAGCAAAAAATACTCCCCCTCCGTTTACAAACAAGACAGTAATGAACAAGCACATGCACATGCACACGACACGATCTCAAATAGAATCACGGCACATGATGTAAACACAAAAACCTGAATAAAGAGTCAAAGACAGGGACTAGCTAAGGAGAGAATCATCTTTAGTAATAGCACAGCTTCATCGGGTAAACTATATATGCCTAATTCCCGAAAGGAAATCCATAGATCAGCTCATAATCGGGCACTAATCTCTCTCATGCAGCAGCAAAATTTTTCACCCTGAACTGATTGTAATTCTGCTTCTAAGCAGCCACGTCAAGTTATCGATACCTCTGTATCACAAGCAAATACTGATCGCAGACTATCAGGAACAAGACCATCGGCATAGAAATAGATCCGAGCACAAGCGCAGAACCATGCAGATCTAAACAAAAATGAAAAACATCCACTAAAAGTTCCTAGCAAAAACATGGCAAATGGCGGGAAAAGAAACAGAGCAAACTCACAGAGATTTCAACGCGTACTTACAGATTTATCAGATCGACATTCCCAAAGGAAGGAGGCGAATCCACCTGCAATTATTCCAGACGAGGGAGAAAAATAAGACAAAAAACTGAGAAAGATAAGAACCCTAGCCCTCTTGAAGTAGCGACAGAGAAATCGAAATCGAACCTACGAAATGAAAGCTCGATCAAACCTCGAGAGCAATCGCGGGAGCTAGTTTCAGGCAGCGAACGGACGCGGACGCGAACAGGTTGATGACGACGATGGGGCTCGCCGGCGAGGAGGGAGGCGGCGATCGGAGCTGCGGAATCGAGAGCGAACGGGAGACACGGCGACGGAGTAGACGGGATCCGGGTAGCTAGGGTTTGAACAGCTTCCGCATCTCAGTTCGGTTTGGGTCAAGACCCGAGAACCGAACTGAATGCATTGCGGTATCCGGATTCTGGAGCTCGTACCCGAACCGGAGGAGATCCGACCCGAAAAACTAGCTGTGCAGGATTCTCGTACGCGGGCCGTACAAATTTCATCGAGTAAATATGGAATAGAATTTATACATTCTTAACATAGTTCATCCGTAACAAAAAAAAGTGATCAATAACTTACTTTTTTTTTACGGAGTGAGAAAATTTAAAAAATAGTGACGTAAACGATAACTTACTTAACCTATCACGTTTTAATAACTTTTTTGATCAATATCAACGGCTATTTATATTTCCAAGATAACCGGCTATTTTAATAATCAATCACTATTTATTTCATGGATTAACCACATGTTAAAGTTACTGGCTTTTGTACCAAATTACCAACTTTAATTTGACGAGTACAATGACATTCATCGCGTTAATTGCCAATTATTTTTAGTCACTTACCGACTTTTTATCTTGCTTAGTTTTAAAAAGTACCAGCATTTATTTAAATTACCAAAAGATGAAGGCTTTAGTTCCACTACGGATCTTATGGTGCAATGCTGCAGACATCTTCTTTCTTGACAATTGACAAACAAAGGCTGAGGGCTTTGATTCTCTGCTGTCATTTAACCAGTGCCATACCGAGAGCGACACTGAAGTTACTCTTCCGTGGATGAGGTTCGGCGGTTCCCGGCTTCTAACGTTCTACATTGCAACTAGATCATGTCGGCTGTAGATCAAAGCGTTTTATAAGAAAAAGGCAGCGATCACTGATCAACTCCAGCAAGATCAAAGCACAGAGCATTCAGCGGTGGAGGCGAGAAAGAAGAATCCAACAGCGAGGGAGATGCGTCCTTGCCTTAACTGCTTGGCCAGAAATAGGCGGAGTCGTCACCAATAGTCATGAAATAATCCAAGTTGATGTACATTTCACCATGAAAGTGAATTAGCCAAGTTGAATAACTCGTATGGAATACCAACCTGCATCAGAGATTGAATTTCGCTCTTCAATCAAACTGTAAAGCCATGGATTTGACTGTAGATATCTCTGAGACTTTCCCAACCACTTCATATCGAATATGTCACTTATGATACCCGATTGAGCACGGTATTTACTGAAAAAAGCATGAATTTGAAACAGGTTTTGTCAGGAACCTAACATGGCAACTAGACAGCATCCTAAGTCAGGTTGAAGAACCCGATTCGAAGCATATGAAATACCTGGTTAAATATGGTAGCACTGCAACCTATATCTATGTGCTCCTGTAAAGAAAACACAGCAAATAACAGTAAGATTAGTGAGGACATAAGTCATCTTTTTGAAAAGTGTGGACAAGAAATATTTGACATAATCTTTACCTATCAGAAAATATCTGAACAACATAATGCCGCTCAAAAGAACTTCCATCATATCCATAAATAATCGAAAAGTTTTCAGCCTACACGAGCAAAATTGTTCCATTCCGATCAGTAAAGCTGACTAGCATTGCAAGTAGATAAAATTCTAAAACATTTCAGAATAAGGAGCTGCTCTCAATAGCTTAAGTTTCAATACTATGAAATCATGTGAGCAGAAGAGGCCCCACAGGTAATACTAAGACTGCAAGCCAACCCAACCATTAAACCTGTCATGTAGGTTCCAATGACGATATAATAAAGGACCACATCTGGGTTCCTCTCAAAACGGATTTGTGAAGGAAATGGTTTACTACCTTACAGAAGGGACACATTAAAGAACTTGGAGCTTCAGGGTGCTTGCTAGCCACCACTTTAGTTCACTGCAGACTGCATTTGCAGCAGAATTTTTCTGCCACGTAACATCATTTTTCATTAGAAATACTTCTTGTTGATCTGTTGAGCCCTAGAATTCGCATGACATATCAAAGTCTATACCGTGGCCTAATCAAAGTATATCCCTGAAGAAACAATTCTCTCGAGTAGATGATTCGTTTACGTTTGCTTATGCGACTCTTATTTTCGATTAGACTACCAGGGAGCAACTTTTCAACAGGCTATGCTGGTTAGGGATGTCAAGTGCTCATGTTGAGTTTCCATGATACCTAACCCGAAACTTCATGGAAGTGTGTTTGTCACAACCCGACCCAAGACCCGAACCGCATTAACCCTGAACCAAAAATGTGGTTTGGGTATTTAGCTCTTCCTTCTTCCTCTCTTTTGTTTTTCTTTTTTTTTTTTGGAACTGAAAATAACGGAGGAGAAGTCGAAAATGTTTTTCACAAGTCCAAAAATCACAGACTAATCAATGAGATTGCACAGATTATTCTTTAAGTGAGCTCAAATATAAGCAACGGGTAAAAACTCATCCAGACACACAGCTTCAGGAGACTAAGGGCTTTGTTGATTAAAAATTTTGCCAACCTATCTGTTCCTTCAATGCCAATACTGAAGCTAGCTGCACCATGCATGTATATATCAGTGTTTTCTCTTGAATCACTAAGTCCAGGTGATTACGGGATTGGGGTGGCAAAAGCAAGACATTTACATGATATACTATCTTAGGTTCCAGCATGACTTACAAATAGGGCTAGTAAAAATAATCCGAGAGATCTAATTGAGAAGAGATACATCCCCAGATCAAGCGCTAAGCTAACAACTACATACCGTGCAAAAGTCTGCTATTAATAGGAAGAAATATAAACGCCCATGATCTATATCCAGGACCGACTCGTCCACCCAGGGCTTCATACAGCGAGACCATATCTAGTCCCAGCCGTCACAAGCAACAAATCAAAAGTTAAACCCACCGTTGAAATTAACGAAGAGAAATGTTGGAGCAAATCGAGTGGCGTTATTATTGTCAAACTTGATGGGAGCGAGGACCTCCTCCTTGAGACGGGCCTTGTCAATGTCCTGAACATCGGGGTGCTTGAGGAGGAAGAGCTTGGGAGCTAGGACTAGGTGAGGCTGCTGAGATCCTTCTTCACATTCCAAGCACTTAACAGTTCCAAGATATATTCATCTCGGATTGAAAGCAAACCCAATTCAATGGCTCTCGTGTTCATTCTTTCTCGAGGAGATTCTTCTGATCACGCCACACCAACTTTTAGTACGGAGACCAAAAATTTGATGTTGCTTGCTTGCTGAATTTGCCAAATTAGGAATTGCAAATGTCTTCTGCCTTTTCCGAGATGGCTTGGAGGATCACGTGGTCCACAACTCCAGGACACAATTAGGCAATGCCATCTTAGCCATAGTACTTTCAAGCTCACAATGGTACTTTCTATGGATTAATCTAGAAAGGGAAACAAAATCTTAGCCATTCTTGAAGTTGATGGTCTTTCTCAGTCAGCAAAAGAAGAAACAGAAAAAAAAACTATTACATTATACTATTTCACACTATTTTCTCCTGCATTTACAGATTAAACTAACAAAACAGACAAATGACCAAAAGACATAAAGGAAACAAAAAAAGAAGAAGACAGATTTCCACAGAAGCAACTGATTTATTACCAAATAAGCAGGAATGGCTCCTTCAAGTAGTTGCAGACACTAATAATCAAATTGTCATTAGTGACAGCATCAACTTGAGGCCCTGGAAACTGCCCATTGATCAAAATTCCGTGCACCAGTCCCAAACTTAAGTCCAGTTCTTCGATAAATTTAAGCATAATTGTATAGCATTCTTAAAAAAAACAAAGATCATGTAAACTTTTTCTTGCTTTCAACAGAACAAACCCAGGGAGAAAGTCAAAATAAGAAAGCCACTTCTTTGTCTCAAATGATATCACATACCACAAGAATCCCAAAGTTAGTCCAGTCTGTCAACATATTCAACTGCAAATTTATTCGGCATTGTCCAAAATCAAAACAAACTTTCTTGCAAAGACCACAAAGAAAGGGGAAAAAATAAAGCAACCAGTCAACCTTTTCTTCTCAAAAGCAAACAGTTATCCTTTGCTCTACTAAGGTCAACCTGCAAGTAGGAAATCAAGAAGACAGCAATCACTAAATGTCTAATACATTATGAAGAAGTAAATTCGCAATAAAAATAAAAAAAATTGCTTTAACAAGTATCAATCTCCAACTTCATCAATCATCAAGAGAAACCGAAATTCAGTTCGGCTTCGCGGTAATAGTTGACAACTCTGCATCAAATTCACAATGAAAATGAAAACTGAGGTATCAACTGTAACATAGAAGGGCATAAATATTCTACAACAAAATTTTCGAGTTCTACTAAGTTCTCTTCAATTGAAAGTGAAAGTGGTCAAATCGTAGCCAATTTTGAGCACATATAATAGCCTTCACCATACTTGGAGTCAAGGAACTACAAAACATGTTAAGCACTTGACCTACTATGCTCAATGCGGTCTCTGATGCTACAGTCGAGATGGGCACAACCAAAATATCTTGAGCAACGGAAGAGAGGATAGGGTATCTCAAAGCATTCACTTGATATCAAAGTCGAGGCTTTAGCGTTCACATTCTTCCTCCAAATACTTATCCGATTCAGATTTTTCTTTCAAACATTGTTGGCTCATTTATCTAAGATACTTTGTAGTAGAGGTGATCGGTTTTCGGTCCCGTCCGGTCCATTGTGGAATTGAGAACCGGGGACCGGTCCGGTTCAATGGAACCTGCTACTTAGGGTTTAGTTTACATTTTGCTAATTTTTATCATTAAAGTTCACTTAGGGTTTAATTTACATTTTACTAATTTTTATCAATGAAATTCACTTAAGGTTTAGTTCACATAAATAAAAAAAATATAAAAAGTATATGTAGTCGGTCCGGTCCGGTTCGGTCTGGTTTTCCCTTGAAACCAAGAACCGAATCGCTCGGATACCGATTCCACTTTTAGGAATCTGAAACTGGACCAACACTCTTGGACCCGATTGGTCAGTCTGGGCAATACTTTGCAGTCACAATGTCAACATCAACTTTAGGAAATTTTGATGCACTTATCATCCCTATGCTCTTTAATCTCATGTTGCCTCGGGGGCGTACACCAGTGTGGTATTGTTTGATGGTAAATATGTTCTTACTTTATCTCATAAAGTTTCCATCCACTTACTTTTATGAACATTATTAATCAACCATTTCACATTTCTACACTTATGTCGAGTGTCAAGTATGCAAGCATTGAACAAAGTAAGATCGATGTTGTTCATATTGCCAATATACTTATTGAATTTGGTCTTCATTCTCTTGGCTATTTCCCACAAACTTTTGTGCTGATTCTCACAATATCTGTTAATCATTGTATAAACCCCATAGACTTGCTTCACCATATCATTACTAGTGACCAAGAAGACCCCGAAACTTTTAAAGTCGTATCAAGGAACAACTTTAGGAATTGAAGAAATTGATGCGCAAACTCTTAATCATCACTAGTAGGCAACCATTTCTCCTTGGAGATCTCTTTAACAAATTTGCTATTTCGAATTTCCAATAAGCCAAAAGCTTTTTGAAACTTTAAAGCCGCTTCCAACATCATGTATGTCGAGTTTTAACGAGTCTCCACATCCAAACATACAAGACTTTTGGACTTAATAATCTCTAGCTCAATGCAACTCATAAATCGTTTCAGCCTTGTAGGGAAGACCTCACATAACGCACAGCCAAACGTAATCTAACAATGAAATCATTTACGTCTTTCAACTCCTCTCTTACAATCAAACTTAATACATGAGCACAACACCTTACGTGGAGTAACTCACCTCCTAGTACTAGAGAGTACCAAGAGTTAAGTCTGTTTTTCAAGAATTGAATTCCCAAGTCATTTGAGATCTCATTATCCACGGTGATAGAAAAAACTCTTTGGATCCCCTAACAAGTTAAGCATTTCTCAACTGTTTTTCCTATAATCTCAGCAGAATGACCTAGGATTTGACAAAAATTCTAGACATTTGTTTGCTACTTCCAATCAGCATCTACAAAATGAGCAGCAAGACACATATAACTCAAATTCTGACAAGAGGTCTATGTGTCGGTTGTCAAAAAAACTCTTGGAGATGTATCGGAAAAATATTTCTTCAATGTGCTTCTTTCTTCCGCGTATAACTCATACTAGTCACGCCTTAACATGTCGCGTGACGAGATTAAGAACTTCGGCTAAATTCTATTCACAAATCGCCAAAATCCCTCATCTTCTACAAACTTGAAAGGTAATTCACCAAAAATAAACATAATCGCTAGTTCTTTTTTACTAGCATTTTGATCAAATTTCCATAGACCGGATGAACTAAGATCTCAAAAGGTTGAGCCGAAGTACTTTATTTCCTTTTCTCCACGTTCGCATATCGGTGTTTGTTACATCTAGCTAAATGATAATGCATTGGATTGGTTCCTTGACTTCTAGAACATCCAATTCTTACCTCCACGATATAAACATTCAGCCTTTTCTTGGCTTTTGTCTGCACAAGAAATCCTTTGAAAGTGCTCCACACAACATATTTTGTCCTTCTATCTCTATCTTTGACAATAAGATCATTGGTGGAAGACATCTAGCAATCCTTCTATCTATGACATTTAGAACCTACAAATTATTATTACAATCAAATAAAATGTGCCAAAACAATTTTCTTCTACCATCAAATGAAAAAGAAGTATGTAACATGTAAGTTGTAGTCCTCTACATACTCTTGACAAATGAGTAGAAAAGCTAGCAAGCATCCCCGGTACACATTCATAGAATCCAGTGTCCAACATCAACACTCAAAGAACGACTCTATAGGGCGGATTCTTGAAAGTTCAAGGACCGAATTGAATAAAAATAAATTTAGTAACCATGTGAAATATTAAAGAAAAGTTGGACAATCGTGATTATTCTCAGCAACAAAAGTTGGTAGGAATGGGAATTTTCCGGCACAATTCATTTCTCAGAGTTACTTAATTAGCATACACCACTTCCGTACGATTCAAGCAAAGCCAGACGAAGAAGAAAGAGACTTGGATATAATCCATGCACGAGCAGATGGGTTGACCGATATCACGCGCCTGTAATAAATTTCCCACTCTCATCCATCCTAGCAGACACGAAATTACTAGAGAACAAGGGAAGCCAAGCTATTGCAACGCGCCCTCGATTATATGTCCGGTTGCAAGAAGTTTGAGAGAAAGCGAAACTTGTGGAGAGAATATCTCGTCGCTCAGACATCTTTTGCAGGCAATGTTTGTTTGTTTTAATTCCGCATAACTTTTCGAAAAAAATCTTCGTCTCAAAGGATAGAGTGAGACTTGCACTAGGGTTGCCGTTAAGAAAGACAAATAGGCAGTAATGTTGCTATTAATGTATTTGGTCTAGTTTTAAAGTAGAGATGATGACACAAATTATTTCTGAACTTTGGCCGAACGTGCAATGTGATCTCTAAATTTTTAATTTATTCAATATGATCATCGTACTTTTGGTACATGTTCAATTCAGTCCCCAAACCATATGAAAATGATCAATATTGTCCTTTTATTAATTCAAATTCATAGAAAACATAGTACATTTTCATATAGTTTGGGGATCAAATTGAACATGTACAAAAAATTCAGGGTCCACATTGAACACATTAAAAGTCTAGGGACGACATCACATATTGTGTTAAAGTTTATGAGCCACACCCAATAAATTAAAAATCCAGGGATCACGTTACATATTAAGCCAAAACTCATTGACCAATCATTTATGTCGAAGGACCTTTTTTTTTTTTTTGGTGGCGGGACTTTCCGGGATCCCGTTAAGAACGACGCATGGAATCTGGTCCGGTTTTAAAAATATCTAACATCTAACGTGAATTGTCTTCTGTATGCGGGGGTCCATGGGGGAAGTTTCCCTCCAAGACAAGCTCGCGACCGTTTTCCAGGGCGACCGAGAGAGAGTCAACAGCAGCTCCGTCGACTTCGAAACTTCAGAATCTTAAAGTCAAGAACGAACGATCTCCATCTCCACATCTCGCTCCGATTCATCCCTCTCCACTTCCCCCGATGGTGTTCAGGTACTTCACTTTCCTCATCGACGGCGACTTCCTCAACACTCGCCCCCGGCCTTCACCACTTCGCCGTCCGCGGCTTCCCCTCTAGTCTGCAGCGGTTGTGCCAGCGTCATCAGCAGGTTCGACGAGCTGCAGCTCTGGGATCGGTCCAGGTATGGGTCCCTTCTCGGTCATTCCGATCGTCGTCTGTGCAGCTCTGCTTTGTTCTCTTTGGAAGCTCACGTTTCCGTCCTCGGTTAAGCGCGGCAGGGACGGAGGAGCTGCAGAGGAGACGCGGGACGAGGATTCCAGGGGAAGGAACGGTTCGGCAGGGAAAGCGAACCGAAATGCGGAGAAGCAGGTGAGGATTTTCGAGAGCCGTCGTCGGGATTAAGATGTCCTTTTTTTTTTTGGTCGCATTTTAACATGTCCTTCATCTTTTGCATTTGTTCCGGATTATTAAATCAGCCTCCAAGTGGCGATTCATCGTCAGATCGAACCTCGAATTGCAGAACTTCAGTGTTCTTTCTGTGTAGTGGGATATTTAAACTTAACGATGTGTAATGACCAGAAATGGAAACTTATTGGTCAATGGGTGGTCGCCAAGTGGCAATGTGGGGGAGGGAAAGACAACCGTATTTTGTTTTTTGTTGGTCTTGTTGACTGGTGCCTGAAGGCACTTCTTAAGAGCTGCTGTATATAGGAAACTTGTATTTCCACAACACTGAAGTTAAGATCAGCATTCTACATTTCCAATGCACATCTTCTAGCTTAGAAAGTGGCCTAAGGGCATCCCTCGAGATTTTCTCGTGATTTTGTTGTGGACAGTCCGGGGATTCTCTTCAGGTAATGATGATGCCAGGATATGGCATAGCGTTCCTTTTAAAGATTCAAAGGACCCGTAAATTCTGTTGTTTAATGTAGTTTGCTTGTCGGATAGGTCAAGGAAGTCGGCCTTTTCGCCAGGGCAGTCGAAGTTCTGGATGTAATTGGTGGTAGCATGACAACTTTGAACAGGAACAGCAGTTTCATGTTAAGAAGTACAAGAAAAGAGAAGATTATATCAGTTTTGGCCTTTGAAGTTGCAAATACTATCACAAAGGGTGCCAACCTTATGCAATATCTCTCAGAACAAAACATTGTACATTTGAAAAAAGAATTGCTCCCATCAGAAGGTGTGCAATACCTAGTATCAACGGATATGGATGAATTATTGAGAATTGCTGCAGCTGACCAGAGGTAGTCCACACAGGATAACCATTTGTTATTCTTTAAGCTACACATGACGAAACGTGCTACTTTTAGTTAGGATGCTTGGAACTTCACTATATTGTTGTGCAATCTGGCAGGAAAGAATTGCAATCTTTTACAGAAGAGGTGGTGCGGTTAGGAAATCTATGCAAAGATCCTCAATTCCACAAGTTGGACAGTTATATCTATAGTAGGTAAGCAATTGGTTGTTTTATTACTGCTTCTGCTTGAACACAGCTTTCCAGGTAATTACTGATCATGGACCTGCTTCTCTTTCAATTGTCTCATAGTCTGGAGAGTGAACTTCCGCCAGGGTTACCATTAAGGGAAGAATCATGGGCAGTAATGCTGCCATTAATGAATCTGGTTCACCCTACAGCTAGCCATGCATTATTGCAAATTGCTAGCCATGCATTATTTCTCCGGTTAAGAGAGTGGCTCTGGCATGTCTTACTTAATCTCTTTATATTGCAAATCTGGAGTTGATTTGTACCTCGTGGCAGAGTATTCTTGCTCAAAAATCACTTTCCGCGTTTTTTGGGTGATTATGCAGAGCCACATAAGGTGGAGGTAATCACCTTGTGTTGATTTTTCGTCCTCGAGGAGGATATTTTGATCAATTTTTTTGTTTCTCTTTCTTATTTCAATCTTTCAAAGATTGTTTCTCTCTTGTTGCTGTTTTTTGTTACCCTTTAGATGAACTTACAGGAAATTTTCTTGTCTTCACATCATATTCAAGTATTGTTCTTGTATCGTGTCAGAAATGACCACCTATAAGTCAAAATGAAAAATCACGCCTTGAAAGTCCAAATTCAGGTAACCTCACCCTAGCTGCCAAAATTCATTTCCATGCATCTGGAAATTTCGATTTAGTAAGAAGGCCTTCTGGCGGAGTAGTTTGGGAACTTCGTTGGGACAACTTCTGCAATTAGGGTAGTTCTTGAACCATGCAGATAGCTCCCTACTTATAAGGTCCTCAAAATACACTTCTGCAAGGCATTATACAATGATGCCAGGAGAGATATTACTCAGGTTCATTCAAAATATTGTCGGTGAGCAAGGGCAGCACAGAAGTTTAAATCTAGGCCTTCATGGATAAAAGATCTCAGTAATAAGTCAGGAGGTCTCTCATCAATGTGACTCACAAATAATTCTCTGTCCTGAATCTTCCGTACCAGTAAAAATATTACCACAGGAGCTATTTATATAGTTTTCTATGCTGCATATGTCACCCGCAGGAGGCATTAATGATTAACCTTGAACTTTATGTTGGTCAAATTCGAAGAGGGAATAGAGCACTACACATGAGGATAATGCGTGTTCAGAAATAAAAAGAGTGTCATTGGACATCTCCCACGAACTGAAGTTAGTTAACTACAAACTTGCCAACATGTTGGACGCCCACCAGTGAAATTTCCAAAGAAGCCTTGAAATCAAGAGTGAAGAGATGCAAGTAACTCTATTGAATCTAGTAACGATGTTTCATTAAAAATATGGTGGTCCCAAAATCATTCATCCTCTCCTGTTTGTAGCAGAATGTAGCGCAAGTTTCCTCATTTCCTTTTAAACACTTATCTTGTGAGATCTGATCTTCAATTTATATCCCTAAAACAGGATTTTAAATTTGACATAGAATGGAACGTCTAACAATTTTACCAGTCATTACGTCATTAACACCAAAAGTACAAGCAGTGCTATCCAATATCAGGTGCTCAAGCTTAAACCTTCATGTGCTCACCTTCGATGTTTTGTTGCCTTTCAACATCATCATAATTACTAACTGATTCTTTTTCAGGTCCAGTGTAAACCAGAGAGCTGCTGGCAAGGGAGACTTCATCAGACTCAATACTCTATATCACGCTGATAAGGAGAAAACTGAATCCTGCATTGTTGAACTGTTGTTCTGGCTCCGCCAACTGGTCTGCAAAAAAAGGGCAATGAATGATGGAGTCACTTGTTCTCTGGACTCGACGGTTTCTTCTCTAAGTGGTGAAGAGATTCGATTATCATCTCCCAGTCCGCGTAAGGAAGGAAGTAAGAGGAAAATGATGCCAAGAACAATTGAGACTTTGGAATCGGAAACAGAAAATCCCCACTCATGCTATTACCATTTACTGAGCTCGGGTATTTCTGATTCTCCCACCAATGGAAGTCCAGGGGTTTCGGTGCTGATTCTGAAAACATTATCTATGGACTCCAGCATAGACATGATGACTGCATTGGATGTCATTGATGGCATTACCGCCCCTTGAAATTTATGGGCAATCACTATGGGAAAAGCGATAATTATAGTTTGTACAATAATAGGTGTACATCTACCCTTGTATAATGGAACTTGAAGTGAGATAGTGGACAGTAAGACATCATTCGGATACGTAGCGGATGCCAAAACGACATATCACATTGCCTGTTTGTCTTCTGATACGATTAGAAGAGTATCTATGGTCTTGCAAGACCATGTGAATATCCATGTTGCTGCTGGCAATGAGTGAATGTGTTGAATTCAAATATATATGTACGACCGTCTACCGTGCTTTGCTTTTGCAGGTCGCCCGATTTGGGGAAAGTGTATGATCAAGGTCAACTGTTCAAGTGATGATTGTAGGATATTTTGGTAATTTCGAATCTTCGTGTAATCTATGCTGCAATCGCATGTGATTCCTTCCCTGATCTAGTAATGCCTTTAGTCTAAATTCTCTTCCTATGGTCCGTAAATAATTCACTGCTTGGACATCTCATCTTCTACACAATTACACGTAAGGTTTTCTGTCTCATGCTCTGCAACCACTCAGGGGCAGCATTTTCCATGAGAAGAGAACGGCCTTTCCGATGTCCTACAGGAAGTCGACTCAGATTTTGAAAGAAAAAAAGGCCATCGGTTTACCAAGTGTTATCCAGTAACATCCTGAAGAGAAGCTGTGACTAACCTTGAATAACCGCTCAGGATTCACATTTCGCAAAATTAGCGATTCCTCTAGCATCCTGTGCTGTGACATCATTAGTCCCTGATCTAACCATTCCTAGAAGTGCTTCCAGGCCTCCATCTTCCTTCAACATCACATGCAGTTTTTCTGTCACATGCAAACTTCAGGGCATCAGTCCATTAAATGAACATCATCACAGAGAAAGCAGAAGCAAAATGTAGTTCCTATATCATATATAGAAATCATATATAAGGGTGATTAAAAACCCGGTTCTCCTCAATTCATGTCCCTCGAACAAGGTTGTACTGGTTAGACCAAATAACTGGGTTTCTCACCACAGGAAGATAAAGTAGAGAGGATGAAGAAGCCAACATAATTGAATTACAAAGACTATGTAGGAGCTTTCAGAAAACCACATTGAAAACTCTTTGCTAGTTTCTGGCATATATGTTAAAAATTATTTTATCCAAAAAGTTTACTTTCTTATTTGTAAGAATGGGCCAAGATATAGCACCAGAGAGTGACTATGAAAAAAGAAATATGTTTTGGCATGACACTCTCTATCGATGTGGTGCAGTAGGGTATGCATGATAGACTAAAGCATTGGACTAGTGCCAAAGATAACTTCAGCTCACCATTTCCACATAAGTTGGCAATTGCACCAGCTACCATTCTTTGATTCTGTGGATCGTCTGTTGTAGATGCTACATTTGCAAGTAACCGAGCACCTCCTTTGCTCATTATCAAGCCTTGGTTCAACTCTAACATGGACAAGCACATTAGTTGGAGTTGGTGAGATAATGAGTCGAGATAATGAAATGCCATTAGAACACTACTCCAGTGGGATGAACAATTTGCACCAAAGCTTTCAAATCTGGAAAGGTTGAACAAGCCGGTTCAATGGCTTCAATTAAAACTACTAACAATATCATGATGTCCAAATTCAACTTTATCTCAGAAGTGATAAAAAAATTCAAGAAAAAATCAGAAAGAAATTAGAAAAAATACATAGTACAACGTAAAGATTATTCCCCGATTTCCTCGACTAAGATGGTCATGATTATCATTGTTATTCTCAAAATGCAAAATACACAGGTTAAAGCGTGAAGTGCCATAAAGTCTACACGATGGCTTTCAAGCTTCTAAAAAGTATTTTCCTATCTTTTGACTAGTAAGTAATTATACCTAGTGAGAACGTGAGAAGCGAGAACCACGATACAGCATAGAATGGAATGTACATGGGACTTTGATGTCATAAGTCAAAGACATTTCTGATTGTTACCCTTTGAATACCGCTTTGGGAAGCAAAGCACAAACTTTTAGTTCTACCGAAATTCGAAGTGAATGTTAATATCAGCTATCCTTAGTTCTTTGCTCTTAAAATCTTCATCGTGCATTGGAAGTTGATAAAGTTCTCGAACATTTCGGAATAAGGAGCGGGTGTCGTAAGCTTAAGTTTCAATACTATGAAATCAAGTGAGCAGAAGAGGCCCATAAGTAATGCCAAGACTGCAAGCCAGACCCAACCATTAAACCTGTCATATAGGTTCCAATGACGATATAACAAAGACAAAACAAAAGACCACGTCTGGGTTCCTCTCAAAACGGATTTGTGCAGGAAATGGTTGACAACCTTACAGAAGGGAGCCATTAAAGAACTTGGAGCTTCAGGTTGCTTGCTAGCCACCACTTTAGTTCACTGCAGACTGCATTTGCAGCAGAATTTATCTGCCGCGTAACATCATTTTTCATTAGAAATATTTCTTGATGATCTATTGAGCACTGGAATTTGCATAACATATCAAACTATACACCATGGCCTAATCAAAGTGTATCCCTGAAGAAAGAATTCTCTTGATTAGACGATTCGTTTATGTTCGCTTATGCAACTCTTGTTTTCTATTAGACTACCAGGGAGCAACTTTTCAACAGGCTATGCTGGTTACGGGTGTCAAGTTTTCATGTTGAGTTTCCGCAATACCTAACCCGAAATGAAAGTGTGTTTGTCCCAACCCAACCTGAGACCCAAACCGCATTAACCCGAACCAAAAACGTGGTTTGGGTTTTTAGGTCTTCCTTCTTCCTCTTTTTTTTTTTTTTGGAACCAAAAATAACAGAGGTGAAGTCGAAAATGTTTTTCACAAGTCCAAAAATCGCAGACTAATCCATTAAATTGCATACCATCATCTTTAAGTGATCTCACATATAAGCAACGGATAAAAACTCATCCAGACATACAGCTTCAGGAAAGTAGAGGGCTTTGTTGATTCAAAATTTGGTGAACCTATCTGTTCCTTCAGTGCCAATATTGAAGCTAGCTGCACCATGCATGTATTTATCAGTGTTTTCTCTTAAAACACTAAATCCAGGTGATTATGGGATTGGGGTGGCAAAAGCAAGACATTTACATGATATACTATCTAAGGTTCTAGCACAACTATTACAAATAGGGCTAGTAAAAATAATCCGAGAGATCTAATTGAGAAGAGATACATTCCCAGCTCAAGCGCTAAGCTAACAATTACATACCCTGCAAACCTCTGTCATTAATAGGAAAAAACATAAAAGCCCCTGATCTATCTCCAGGACTGACTCGTCCACTAGTGCTTCATACAGCGAGAATATATCTAGTCCCAGCCATCACAAGCAACAAATCAAAATCACACCCAGTGTCAAAACTCGCGTATAACAAAGAGAAATGTTGGAGCAAATGGAGTGGAGTTAACATTGTCAGACTTGATGGGAGCGAGGACCTCCTCCTTGAGACAGACCTTGTCCATGTCCTGAACATCGGGGTGCTTGAGGAGGAAGAGCTTGTGAGCTAGGACAAGGTGAGGCTGCTGAGATCCTTCTTCGAATTCCATGCACTTCAGTTCCAAGATATATTCATCTCGGATTGAAAGCAAAACCTCTTCAACTGCTCTCGGGTTCATTCTTTCTCGAGGAGATTCTTCTGAGCACGCCAATCCAACTTTTAGCACGGAGACCAGAACTTCGATTTTGCTTGCTTGCTGAATTTGCCTAATTAGGAATTGCAAATGTCTTCTGCTTCTTCCGAGACCGCTTGGAGGATCACGTGGTCCACAACTCCAGGACACAATCAGGCAATGCCATCTTAGCCATATAGTACTTTCAAGCTCACCATGGTACTTTCTAAGGACTAATCTAGAAAGGGAAACAAAATCTTAGCCATTCTTGAAGTCGATGGTCTTTCTCTGTCAGCAAAAGAAGAAACAGAAAAAAGAACTATTACATTATACTATTTCACACTATTTTCTCCTGCATTTACATATTAAACTAACAAAACAGACAAATGACCAAAATATATAAAGGAAACAAAAAAAGAAGAAGACAGATTTCCACAGAAGCAACTGATTTATTACCAAATAAGCAGGAATGGCTCCTTCAAGTAGTCGTAGACACTAATAATGAAGTTGTCATTAGTGACAGCATCAACTTGAGGCCCTAGAAACTGCCCATTGGTCAAAATTCCGTGCACCAGTCCCAAACTTAAGTCCAGTTCTTCGATAAATTTATGCATAATTGTATAGCATTCTTAGAAAAACAAAGATCATGTAAAATTTTTCTTGCTTTCCACAGAACAAACCCAGGGAGAAAGTTAAAATAAGAAAGCCACTTCTTTGTCCCAAAAGATATCACATACCACAAGAATGCCAAAGTTAGTCCAGTCTGTCAACATATCTAAGTGCAAATTTATTCGACATTGTCCAAAAAAAAACTAACTTTCTTGCAAAAACCACAAAGAAAGGGGAAAAAAATAAAGCAACCAGTCAACCTTTATCTTCTCTAAAGCAAACAGTCATCCTTTGCTCAACTAAGGTCAACCTGCAGGTAGGAAATCAAGAAGACAACAATCACTAAATGTCTAATACATAATGAAAATTCACAATAAAATTAAAAAAAATTGATTTAACAAGTACCAATCTCCAATTTCGTCAATCATCAAGAGACACTGAAATCAAGTTCGGCTCCATGGTCGTAGTTGACAAATCTGCATTAAATTCTCAATGAAAATGACAACTGCAGTGTTCATTGTAAAATAGAAGGGTATAGAATTCTATAACAAAATTTCTTCATCTGACTAAAAAAATTTGAGTTCTTCTAAATCCTCTTCAATCGAAGTGAGAGTAGCTCGGAGCATAGCCAATCTTGAGCACATATAAAAGCCTCCACCATACTTGGGGTCAAGGAACTAGGAAACACATCAAGCACATGACTTACTGTGCTAAATGCAAGCTATAGTTGAGATGGGTAGAGCCAAAATATCTCGAGCAATGTTAAAGAGGATAAGATATCTCGAGGCATTTACTTTCCACTAACTTAAGATATCAAAGTTGGGCTATAACGGTCACATCCTCCCTCTAAATACTTATCAAATTCAGATTTTTCTTCCAAATAATATTATCCCATTTGGTTAGGATACTTTGCAGTCATAATGTTAGCACCAACTTCAGGAAACTCCGACACGCTTATCATTTTTGTGCTCTTTAACCTCGAGTTGCCTTGGGGCATATACCAGTGCGGCATTGTTTGAACAATGACGTGGAGATATTGCAAGACATGTGGACGCTGGCATGGCCAGTCTAACAACAGGTCAACAGAAATTATCACGGTGTTTTGGCAGAACAACTCTATTGGGTGGATTCTTGAAAGTTCAAGTACTAAATTGAAAAAAAAATATATTTAGTAACCAAATGGAATATTAAAGAAAAGTTCTGACGCTCAGTGATTATTCTCAGCAGCAAAAGTTGGAAGGAATGGGAATTTTCCGGCGCAATTCATTTCTCAGAGTTACTTAGCGTACACCCTTTCGTACGATTCAAGCAAAGCCAAACGAAGAAGAAAGACTTGGACACAATCCATGCACGAGCAGATGTGTTGACCCGATGTCACATGTCTATAAAAAATTTCCCACTCTTATTCGTCTTGGCAAACGCGAAATTACTGGAAAATAAGAGAAGCGAAGGTATTGCAAAGCGCCTTAAGTTATTTGTCCGATTGCAAGAAGTTTGAGAAGGGCGAAACTTCAGGAGAGGATATCTCATCGTTCAAACATCTTTTTCAAGCGATTTTTTCTTTTTAATTTCGCATAACTTTTCGAAAAAGAATTTCGTCTCAAAGGATAGAGTGAGACTTGCAACAGGGTTGCCGTTAAGAAAGACAAATGGGCAGTAACGCTGCCATTAATAAATTTGGTCTAGTTTTAAAGTAGAGATAATGATACAAATGGTTCATAAATTTTAATTCAATGTACAATGTGATCCCAAACCCTTAATTTATTTAATAAGATCTCCGGACTTTTGATATATGTTTAATTCAATCCTCGAATCATATGAAAATGTTCAATATTGTCCTTTTGTTAATTCAAGTTCATGAATAACATTGAACATTTTCACATAGTTCTGAGATCAAATTAAACATGTACCAAAAGTTCAAGGTCTACATTAAAAGTTCAAAAACGGTATTACATGTAGGCCAAAGTACAGCCATTTTTGTCATTTTCCCTTTAAGAAAGGCACACAGAATCTGGTCCGGTTTTGAATTGCCTAACATCTAACGTGAGCTGTCTTTTGTACGCGGACGCGGGGCGGCCACGGGCGAAGTTTCCCCCCAAAGACAAGCTCGCGACCGTTTTCCAGGACGACCGAGAGAGAGTCAACAGCAGCTCGGTCGCCTTCGAAACTTCAGAATCTTTAAAGTCAGGAACGAACGATCACCATCTCCACATCTCGCTCCGATTCATCCCTCTCCACTTCCCCACCCCCCGATGGTGTTCAAGTACTTCACTTTCCGCATCGACGGCGACTTCCTCAACACTCGCCCCGGCTCGCCCCCGGCCTTCACCACTTCGCCGTCCGTGGCTTCCCCTCTAGTCTGCAGCGGTTGCGCCGGCGTCATCAGCAGGTTCGACGAGCTGCAGCTCTGGGATCGGTCCAGGTACGGGTCCCTTCTCGGTCATTCTGATCGTTGTCCGTGAAGCTCTGCTTTGTTCTCTCTGGAAGCTCACGTTTCCGTCCTCGGTTTCGCGCGGCAGGAATGGAGGAGCTGCGGAGGAGACGCGGGATGAGGATTCCAGGGGAAGGAATGGTTCGGCAGGGAAAGCGAACCGAATTGCCGAGAAGCAGGTGAGGTTTTTCGAGAGCTGTCGTTAGGATTAACATGTCCTTCATCTTTTGCAATGGTTCCGGATTATTAAATCAGCCTACGAGTGGCGATTCATCGACAGATCGAACCTCGAATTGCATAAATCATGCTCGAATCTGAAATTTTTGTCATTTTAGTGTGAATTTGATCCTAGAACTTTAGTGTTCTTTCTGTGTAGCGGGATATTTAATCTTAACGATGTGTAATGAACAGAAATGGAAACTTGTTGGCCAATGGGTGGTCGCCAAGTGGCAATGTGGGGGAGTGAGGGGATCATTGGTCTGCCTAAAATTCTTGTCGTCATCATGCTTCTGCATGCCTTTACCCTCATGACCTGTTTGTCCTGCTTTTTTCCCCGTAATGTAATAAATGTTGGATCTGCAGTATGCTGCTACTATAACCGAGCTTTTACCAGCTAAAAGAGAAAGGGCAAGTGGAGTAGCAAACAGGATATTGTGTCAAATGCACAAGTCCTCAAATTTTTTTTATGTATAATGTGGAGGGAGAACCTGCATTTTGTTCTTTGTTTGTCATGTTGACCGGTGCCCGAAGGCACTTCTTAAGAGCTGCTGTATATAGGAAACTTGTATTTCCACGGCACTGAAGTTGAGTAAAATGGAGTGATTTCTTACGTTAGAGCATAAATTGCACAGTGCCAGAAGATCAGCATTCTACATATCCAATGCACTTCTTGTAGCTTAGAAAGTGGCCTAAGGGCATCCCTCGAGATTTTCTTGTGATTTTGTTCTGGACAGTCCGGGGATTCTCTTTAGGTGATGATGATGCGGATATGGCATAGCGTTCCTTTTAAAGATTCAAAGGACCTGTTAATTTTGTTGTTTAATGTAGTTTCTTTGTCGGATAGGTCAAGGAAGTCAGCCTTTTCGCCAGGGCAGTTGAAGTTCTGGATGTAATTGGTGGTAGCATGACAAATTTGAACATGAACAGCAGTTTCATGTTAAGAAGTACAAGAAAAGAGAATATTATATCAATTTTGGCCTCTGAAGTTGCAAAAACTATCACAAGGGGTGCCAATCTTATGCAATCCCTCTCGGAACAAAACATTGTATACTTGAAAGAAGAATTGCTCCCATCAGAAGGTGTGCAATACCTAGTATCAACGGATATGGATGAACTATTGAGAATTGCTGCCGCTGACCAGAGGTAGTCCAGACAGGATTACCATTTGTTTTTTTCTTTAAGCTATACATGAGGAAGCGTGCTCCTTTAAATTAGGATGCTTGGAACTTTACTATCTTGCCGTGCAATCTGACAGGAAAGAATTGCACTCTTTTACAAATGAGGTGGTGCGGTTAGGAAATCAATGCAAAGATCCTCAATTCCACAATCTGGACCGTTATTTCAAACAGTAAGCAATTGAGTTGTTTTATTACTGTTTCTGCTTGAACACAGCTTTCCAGGTAATTACTGATCTTGCACCTGCTTTCCTCTCTATTGTCACATAGCATGGAGTCGAGACCTGCGCCAAAGACACCGTTAAGGAAAGATGCCTGGGCAGTAATGCTGCCATTAATGAACCTGGTTCACTCTACAGCTGTGAGTATTTCTAAGATAGCCATGCGTTATTACTTTGGTTAAGAGAGTGTCTGTGGCATGTCTTAGTTAAGTTGTACCTTATGGCAAAGTTTTCTTGCTGAGAAATCACTTTCCGTGTTGTCTGTGTGATTACCAGAGTCATGGATGCAGTTACCTTGTTTTGATTTTTCATCCTCTAGGAGGATATTTTGATCATTTTTTTTCCTTTCTCTCTTATTTTAATCTTTCAAAGATTGCTTCTATCTTATTGCTGTCTCTTTTTACCCTTAGATGAACTTTCAGTAGTTTTTCTTGTCTTCACATCATATTCGAGTATTGTTCTTGTGTCGAGTCAGAATTTACCACCTGTAATCAAAATAAAAAATTATGCCTTTATAGTCTGAATGCAGGTAACCTCACCCTACCTGCCAAAATTCATTTCCATGCATCTAGAAATTTCGATCGAGTAAGAAGGCTTTCTGGCGAAGTAGTTTGCTGCTAACTTCGTTGTGACGACTTTTGCAATCAGGGTTATTCTTGAACCAGCGGATACCTCCCTGCTTATTAGGTCCTCAAAATATCACTTCTGCAAGGCATAATCTAATGATGCTGGTAGAGATAGTAATCGGGGTTCATTCAGATATTGTCAGTGAGGAAGGGCAGCACAGAATTTTAGGATCTAAGCATTCATGAATGAAATACCTCAGTAATAAGGCACGAGGTGTCTCATCAATGGGACTGGCCACTTGCATAATTCTCTCTCCTGCAATCTTCCATACCAGTAAAATTATTAACACGGAACTATTTGCAAAGTTTTGTACACTGCATATGTAACCTTTAGGAGGCATTAATCATTAACCTCAAACTTTATGTTGGTCAAAGATGAAGAGGGAATAGAGCACTAGATATAGATTCACCAGTAGGAGGACAACGCATATTCAGAAATAAAAAGAAATGTCTCTGGACATCTTCCAAACCTGACATTAGCTAACTACAATCTTGCCAACATGTAAAAACGCACCAGTGAAATTTCCTAACAAGCCTAAAATCAACAACAAAGAAATGCAAGCAACACTATTGTATCCAGTAACAATGATTCATAGAATATTGCAGTCCCAAAATTATTCATCGTCCCCTTTTGTAGCAGAATGTAGTGCAAGTCTCCTTGTTTCCTTTTAAACGCTTATCCATGAAATCTAATCATCAATTTATAATCCTGAAACGGAATTTTGAATTTGATGTAGAACAGAACCTCTAGCAGTTTACCTGTCATTGCATCATTTAAACCAAAAGTACAAGCAGTGCTGTCACCTTATTAGACAATGTATAATGCACCCACATTCTTTTAGTCAATTCTACTATATAGTCTGGAATATCAGGTTCTTTCATTGAAGTAACGATTACAAGTCTGTATGGATGACAGGAGCTGTATACCCATTTACCTGCCTTGGACAGATGCGCGCAAGATTATTGGCATAAGAAGGAAGAACATATTAGCCTTGATGCCAAAGATAAAAACCGTGAGTTCTCAAGACATGATGTCTTCGTTTCAGACTATGGTACTTTTGTCACAGCTTCTAAGTTGCTTGAATCAGTATCTCCTTGGATAGTGACCCCGTACATCAAAGAGAGAATTTCCTTGACACGCTTGCTCATTGGCTTGTTTTGGAGTCCAGGCATTTTGATATTCCATGCGACTGGTGTATCATTCTCTAGGCCCTAATGGTCTTGACTTTTTTTATTGGTTTCTACTGCTTGTTTGATCCATGATCCTTGTAGTGATTCTAAATTTGCACCTTCTTTCCTCTTTACATGATTGGACTGGTTAGTTGCTAGTTGAGAACTAGCACTTCTCATAATTTTGCGACTCTAATCTTGGCTTGAGGTTGGCATGTTAGTGCTTTGATTTAAAAAGATGTATACTGGGACGGGGGAAACTGTAACTCATGTTCTACAGAGTGTGTCTAATTAACTTTTTCCTTGTATAGTTTATTATATTCGGTAAAAAGCTTGTCCTTATTGTTCACTTTGACTGTTGACAGAGAGCCTTTCAATTCTGAGGATGGAGCTAAGGAGTCAGTTGAGGCATGTGAAAAGTTTGAAGAAGAAATCACTTTGGTCAAGGGATCTGGAAGAGGTACCAAGTTAATTCTGCTCTTTCAGCTTTTTCCTAGACTTTGTTCATGTCAATATATTCTCAACTGCATAGACTAACAAATTGTTTATATTTAGGAGGAAAAAGAGAAATATTTTCCCCAAAAAATCTTTCTATGTTCTACTCAATAAGCTTTGAACAGAAACTTTGAGATAATTTCGTCTTCTAAAGTCACAAAAAATCCTTTTCCCTGTCCAATATCTACCATGGTTTTTGCAGACTTAATCTGCATATGATGCAGAAATTATAGAAATGAATTGTGCTTTAGTTAGGAAAACTGCAGCGACGAGGATGATATCTCTTGCAGAACTTTAACGGAGATGAGATTAAAGATAAAAATGACCTAGAGGAAACTAGTAAATTAACAATATGAGACAAGCCATTAGGCGGAGTTCACCCATTACATTGTTTCAGGACTTGCAATGCCCAGCTTATAAGCATTTTGTCTTCTTATCAAATATGATAGAAACAATTGCTGATACGACATTCTTACTATTTTCTCTTAAGGTGGTGGAAAAGCTTGTGGATATCATCCTTTGCCTCCAATTGGAAGTTCTTAAAGCCTTTGGGAGTGCTGGTATGCTTTCTGAAACGGAAAGATTCTCTTCACCTTAAAATCTGTCTTCTGCTGGAAAGAAGAAATATAGACAAAACCAAGATGAAATCAAAATAGGATGCGCTCAAATGACTGAATTGTTCCTACTATTTTGCTACATATGTTTTTGTGCTTATAAATAAACTTTTATCTAGTCCCTTGTCGTCCACCACATTTTACTTGGTTGATCATTCATCATATCTATTCGTCCCCCTATTGACGAGTAATTTATTGAGGTCCATGATGGAATATTGGTCTCTTTATTGACATCCTCGTAACGTTTTCCATCTTTAAACATACAGATAATGAAAGAGCAGCAGGAGGTTCTGCCAGCAATAACAGAAAATTGGGATCTTCTGGCCTGGCTTTGCACTATGCAAGCATTATAACTCTAATTGACATTATTGTGAGTCCATAACTTTTATTGATTTTGACTCTTCTGGAGTTCTCTTTTCCGAGTCTATTTTTTCCTTTCCATATTTGTTCAATTGTGTGCATCCTAATTCAGGTTCTTGGATTAATCATGATAGAAATGGCACATGTATAGTAGCTGTAGGATTCTTCATTACCTATCTCTCCTAAAACACTAATATTGCAGTCTGCGTCCATTCGCTCTGGAATAGATATTTTGTAATGTGGAACTATCTGGAATAGACATCATTTGCTTACCAGAATCCTAAAGTTGTCAACCTGAATTCAACGTGGACTAGAACAGGAAAGTGGCCTGAAACTATAGCGCAATTATATACCATTAAGAAACCGTTCTGAAATACAGATTTATCTATGTCAAGCAGGCTGGCCAGCCATCCAAAGCTCTCTCAAGTAGTGGCTAGAACCTACCCGTATTAACTATAAATATGAAAAAGGCATCATTTGCTTACCAGAATCCTAAAGTTCTCAACCTGAAACCAACATGGAGAAGAACAGGAAAGTGACTTGAAGCTGTTGAATCTGTCATTGAGCAAAATCTAATATGGTTAGTGTATACGCATCTACTATTGCATTGACATTTGATATAGTTTTCCACGTGATCTGTTGAGCTTTCAATCAATCAGACTCTTTTTATTTGGAGTTTGGCCTCTGTTATAAGTGTCTACCATATGTATCTTCTTATATTTACTCAAATTGTTAATTGTTGAAACAGTGAGGAACATTCATATAATTAGCAAGTTCTTAGACATGAAGAAAAGATTTTTTTACCATGTTTACAAACTGTTATTTATCAACTCCAAGTAGCTCACGTAGAATGACAATGGACTATGTACTGTTGCAAAGAAAATATTGATGAAATAGCAAGATGAGTGCTTGAGGAATCCATTACTGATTTCCTTTGGTGCTAAAGATGGACTTTTTTTGTTTTGGTCAGAGCTAAAGATGGACTTGGTATCGTCTTTTTTGACCCATATAACTTCTATTCCAATTAGGTGGCTCATTCGGGCTCTGTAACTCCAACAATGACAAATGCATTGTACCAAAGTCTGCCGCCAGGTATAAAGTCAGCTCTGCGCTTTTGGCTGCGGCAAGTTCAAATTCAGGAAGAGGTAGTTGATGTATCTTATGTAATCGTTTTTTACAGAATGTACCTAGATATATTTATGTATATATTGCCGTGGACCAGTTCTTAACAGAATATGATTTCCTCATCTGGGGTATCCATCATGTGTGGTATCTGTGCAGCCTACAATTCCAATTATTAAAGCTAAAATGGAGAAGACATTGTCGTGGCTTGCTCCAATTGCTGCTAACACAATCAAGTAAGTTGCAAAAGCATCTGCAGGTGTATGACAAATTGGGATATAAACTTGAGAAATGACATGTCTTTACCATTGGTTATGTTTGAATTTTAGATTGTCATCTCGCAGAGCTTGTTTATAAGGTTTATCATGGGTTTGTATGCATGCAATCTTCCTCCATCGAACAATTTTAGCGCTTGGGTTGTACTTCTGATGCGAATAATTCTGCCTCTCATACTGTTTGCTTTTCGAAGTTTCAACGCATGATTAACACATATTCCGTAACTCCGTTTTTAATTTGTTTGAACTAGAGCACACTATGGCTTTGTGAGACTGGGAGAATGGGCAAATATGAGGTACTTAAGCTTAGACCTTCATGTGCCCACCTTTGATGCTTTCTTGCCTTTCAACATCATCAAGATTACTAATTGATATTTCTTTATAGGTCCAGAGTTAACCAGAGACCCACTGGCAAGGGTGACTTCATCAGAATCAATACTCTATATCACGCTGATAAGGAGAAAACTGACCCCTACATTGTTGAACTGTTGTTCTGGCTTCACCAACTGGTCTGCAAAAGAAGGGCAATGAACAATGGACTTACCTGTTCACTTGACTCAACAGTTCCTTCTCTAAGCAGTGAAGAGATTCAATTATCTTCTCACAGTTCGCATAAGGATGAAAATAAGAGGAAGCTGATGCGAAGTGAGACTCTGGTATCCGAAACAGAAAATCCCTATTCATGCTATGACCATCTACCTTGCACAAGTATTTGTGATTCTCCCACCAATGGAAGTCCGGGGGTTTCAGTTCCGATTCTGATAACATTATCTATGGACTTCGGCAGAGATATGATGACTGCATTGGATGTCATTGATGGCATTCCCGCCCCGTGAAGTTTATGAGCAGTCACTATGAGAAAAGCAATAACTACAGCTTGTACAATAATAGGTGTGCATCTAACCTTGTATACTGGAACTTGAAGTGAAATAGTGGACAGTAAGACATTATTTGGATACGTAGCGGATGCCAATTTGATATATCACATTGCCTGTTCGTCTTCTGCTCCGATTAGAAGAGTATCTACGGTCTTTCAAGACTATGTGAATATCCATGTTGCAGCTGACCAATAAGTGCGTGTGTTGAATTCAAATATTTATGGACGACCGTCTACCGTGCTTTGCTTTTGCAGGTCGCCCGATTTGGGTAAAGTGTACGATCAAGGTCAACCGTTCGGGTGATGATTGTTACTTGTTAGGATATTAAGGTAATTTTGAATATTGTTCCAATCTATGCTGTGATCGCACCTGATTTCTTCCCTGATCTAGTAATGCCTTTAGTCTAAATTCGCCTCCTATGGTCTCTACCGTGTTGGGTAGTTCTCGTGCACCTTAAACATACAACGGCTTCTCTTCCCTGTTACGATTGAAAGAAATCTCGAAAGTGACTGTTCTTAATGCAGTGCCCTGTCCATCGAGAAATGGAAGGCATCCCGTGATTCGATGTTGTTTCCTATTGAATTCAACCACGTTTCGACTCACGTTTGAATAATACGTCAGCTTCCTCCCTTTCTTGCGACTTGCGAGTACCCACTTCGATCCAGGCCTTGAACGGAAAAACCTGAAAGAAGAATTCCCGCCATGTACTTCTCGATCCCTTTCCTCTCACGAGATAATGAGTTTACTTTGTAGTCGGCTTAATTAACACACGTTCCAAGTTCACTAAATTGACAAATTCTGATCTGCAGTTATCTTAGAACGCCATGTTTCGTTTTTTGGTCCCTGCTCTTAAGGGAATCTTGAATCATCATCTACGATAACGTTGTTACCCCTGCTTCGATAAACAAATCCTAGGTTAAAAGAAAAACAGTCTCTAGGTTTTTGTTTACTACCCATATAGCAGCCACATCTTTTAGTTTTAGATCGAGAAAGAGATTTAATCAACCCTAATGGATGCCCCCGTCCTTAGATAAATGATGGCCGGAAAAATTACTTAATCGGTCCTAAACTTGTTGCACGAATGTCAATTCAGTTCTAAACTTTTCATTTTTGTTAATCCAGTCCTAAACCTTTGCGCGAAATTCCAATGTCATCATTACGGTCAATTTTCGCCGAAGATTGCTAATGTGGTGTTCCAGTTATCATCGGCCATCCTACGTGGCACATCGCCACGTCAGCCATTTCCGAAGAATATTGGCCGGAAGAACTACATTAAGATTTCACACAAAGGTTTATAACTCAATGAGCAAAATTGAAAAGTTTAAGACATCCGTATAATATATTTATGACTGATTGGACAGTTTCCATAATATTGGCCAGGACATCTATTTACTCCTTTCCTTTTTTTCAAAAAAACATATTGATTTTCAGGGCTGATGAAATTACGGTCGAAAATATGAAGTGCTCGAACTTGCTAATGTGCCGATGACGGTCTCCATTGGACGCACTGAATGTTGAACGGTGTCGTCTTGATCACGTTATAAAACTCGTCGAAATTCCCTTACTTTTCTTTCAAAGAACCCCAACACATACTCGTTTAATATCATTTATTCGTCAAATGACATGTAATGTTTAGTCTCGATTGTTATATTTGTCAAAAAGACACGTTATTTTTTGACACGCCCACCCCCACACAAGCTAGGTAGGCCTAGCTCGGGCCAATCGGACCGGACCCGTCCTTATAACTCTATAGGACCTATGACGGCACCAAGCCCATGATACCTATCTAGCTATCTAACTATAATAAGCTACTACAGTCTTGTAGATGATACGGTTATATGCGTTTGTCAAACACCTTATCAAATTTATAGCACGTCTTTTTACAGCTGAAACTGCTGTGGGGTAATTGTACTAAATAACTGCTTATTAACGGCAAAGTACGAGCCTAAGTCACGAAACGTAGACGGCACCGTAGCAGTTCACGCGCAAAACATGAGGGTTTCGGGATATCATACTCTTAATGATACATAAGTTGCTCACTCGGTCTTGTAAGTCATTTTTTCAAGTTGATCCTGCAATCAATCTCTCTTCTTAACGCATGCATCTTACCACCTGGTGATCAGGGCAATGCTTAAAGCATTTAACATAAAAATAAGTATCATCGGGAAAAAAAGAAAAGAAAAAACTCTGGCGAACTTCATGGAGTCTTGAATAGTTTATTGATAGATTCTGTATATATGCATCTTCTTCCAATTACAGAAATGCCGCTGCTAGCTTTGCAACTTGGTATTGATAGAAGCTGCAGTGCTTTAAGCGTTTCCATTGAAAACGAGGGCCCATGGGAAGCATGAACAACTACAGAATTCATACATCACCTGGTCATAACACATACTGATCACAGCTTAGTATCGATGTTTATAGTTGGGGCAACATTAAGATTCACGAAAAAGCAAAGGAAATGAAACATATGGGGGATGCACAGATGTTTGAATTAGTAGCCATAGGAAGGGTTTGCTGAGTGATATGATGTATTACTATTATGTGGTTTGCGCATTTATCTATTTAGAGGAATGCGAATGATTTTTTGATTGATGAAGAAATTCAACTTATCAAGTGCCATGAAAAAGTATGTGAAATATAATCATATTCCTTTTCTTTCCCAATGACATGCAAATTGTCTCGTCCTCGTGCATCGAGTAAGGCTCTATCCATAAAGATGCAGATATGGCCTTAAAGTTAATACAATGGAGAGATGTGATTCAAACATATGATTTGCTATATCCAAATTAAGTGCTTATCATTTAGCCAACTCTCGAGGGTTAATTGCAGGCCATGTTCAATATTGACAAATCTACTTCGTCGTTTAGTAAACCAATCTTATCATTTTTCTACCCCATCATCAATGGGGTAGAAAAATGGGTTCCTAACCTTTTCTTCTAGCTCGATTTTTCCCTTGCATTAATATGTGGATTTATCATGTATTTTTAGAATTTCAAATTCATTATGCTCTTTTTAAAATCATTTGAAAAATAATAATATTAGCTTAATTAGGCTTGTTAACTTCTTGAGTTGAGCATTGGCGACCTCGACCTCGGCTCAAAAAAAACCCAGCTAGCTCAAGTTCGACTACAAATTAGACTAGTCAATTACGAGTAAATAATGAGTCGAGTCCAAACGACTTGCAAATAGCTTGACTTAATTTCACAGTAATCGAAGAGCAGATGGCGATGGTCGCGAATCTTTGATGCTTCGTACTTTGAGAGGAATGGCGACCACCTCATCACAATCACAATCCTTAGGCAAACTAGATGGTCGCAAATGGCCGCTCTCCCTCTCTCTCTCTCTGATTACGTACATCTAGATCTACAACGTTGGTGGCAGCCATGGCGAGGTGGTCACTGCCCTCTAGCCAAGGCGACGTCGGCCTCGTCGGATTTTGGTTTTTCTTTCCTTTTCTTTTTCCTTTTCGGTTCTCTAGTTTCTTTCCAACTCGTTAATTTCCAAATCCACATTTTGAGATTTGCTAATTCATCTTCCAAACCGAGAGAGAAAGAGAGAGGATCCTGTTGCAGAAATGGCAATACAGAGAGAGAGAGACAGAGAGAGGATCCGGTTGCAGTTAATGCCGTGGCTTTCACCGCCCAAAAATGGATTGCGGTTGGTTTCGGAACACGAAATGAGGGGAGTGGGGTTGGCTGTCTGTCGGGTTTCGCCGCCCACGGACGGAAACCCCTCGCTGCGTCTCCTTCTTTCTTATGTCACTCGCCCCCCGATCTTTTACAGCCGCCCCGACCGAACAAGAGAATCCCGCCGCGAGACCGGGGAAGCGAGACACACGTGCCGACATCAGCGGACGACTTGGAAAAGCGAAGCATCGCTGGAGTCTCCTCCTCTTCTCTTGCTCCTTTTTCGAGTTTCAACGCACATGCCACGCATGTTTGTTGAGTTCTTACGTCAACCAGAATCCTTAAACTTGTGCCGGAAAAGGGAAGAAGGTGCGGAGTCCCTTAATGCTAGGTGCAAGACTCGGCCACGCGGTTGCACCGGCTGTGAAGTGTGTGATTCCATGTGAAACTTTTTCATCGACGGTGAGACTGTCCGTGGATATTGCATCCCGGAATCTGTAGCATGGAGACCGCTTTAAAAAGAGCCTAATTCCAAGAAAAAGCACAAACTTTAGTTTGAATGACATTTCTAGGCCGAACTTTTTTTTATCTCGTAAAAATATAGCAAACTTTCACTTATATCTCAAATCCAGTTAGCCCGTCGACTTTGAATCATTAATTATCCAACGTGACCATTCCACCTCAGGAATAAATGCATATCGCTTACTAGCAAGATTTAAAGCACTATTTATTATCTTTTTCCAAGTCGCTGCTTATAGAATAATTGTGAAGTTGTTCGGGGTCTCTTTCATTTTACCGGCAAGTCAAAAAGATCTCCAGATTGAATCTCTCCATCAAGCCTTCACCGTTTATTCGTAATCTAAGGTTATGGACAGCCACTCGTCGAGAGACGCCATGGATGAGATCCGCTAAGCTCACGACCAAAAAATTTTTTTTCTGAAACGAGCCCAAGCCCTCAATCTAAAACTTCGAAATCTACTACGAATGAACATTAATCAATTGATCTCATTTAATAAATCAAGCTCTAGTGATGGACATTAATAAATGGATTTTGTTGGGAAGAATAATGGAGGAGATTCTAAAGCTGTACCATGTCAAAGTGCTTGTATGAATCTACAAGATCTCAAGCTTTGGTTAATGGGGCCAAATTTGGGACTTAAGTAAAAGTTAATGATTTTTATTGAAGCAAAAAAAAGTTCAAGCCAGAATTATCTTTCAAGGTAAAGTTGGTGTTTTTTTTTAATTAGCCCCTTAAAAAGACTTTCACTTTTAAATTAATTAATCTGTCCATCGTCAGAGTAGAGCTATCCTTACATATCCATTGTTGGATAACGAAACGGGGCAAGGTGTATGATCCTCGATTGTCGAGCTCCGATAGAGGGTTGACCTTGACCTCATGTTTTATTCGCCGATCGACTAAGATATGGTCGTAGTAACGTCACGCGGTGATTAATACTTTGACTTGGTGGCATGACATGATTTTGTTGGTTTCCGATTCGTCATTGTTTGAATCTTGTATTTCTCAGAAGATGCGACGGACAAGTTTGTTCGTGCCGAGGGACTGGTGCTCTCGCTCTCGTGTCATTCATTTGAACATGGTATCTACGGATATAACGCTCGTAGGTTTGCAAAAACGCATTATCTTCTAAGCACCGCTAGGCTAACGGTAACCGTTATTCTCAAGAATAACGGCGAACGTCCAGCCATATATTACCAAATTTAGCGAGAGAAGCAACTGAAAGTTCGAGTATGGTCCTTTTCGTACTATTTTTGCCAATTTTTTCCCGCTTAAAAATTTAGTTTCGGTTCAGTGCAAATAATTTTGCGACACCCATTTTATTACAAAAGATATGAGCTACGGCTACTAGCGGCAATTCTTGTTCAGGGTTCCACACCGTGCTAACTAAATTTCAAAATTAAATAGGCTCATTAAAGCTTTGCCTATTGTAACCAATCACGTCGAAATGATCAAATTGGAGCAGAACACGTCGATTAATCTAGTAAATAATGCGACACGTTCCGAATGTCTTATCTTATTAAACAATACACGCAGTCACTCCAACTAGTGAGCGATCGCAAATTCCATTAAAGTTTCGGCGAATCCCCGATTGAGTCTATCCGAATCGAATCGGAATGTCGTACTCTTTTCATTTTGAATAAATCCGAGCCAAGCCAAACTAATCAATGATTTATCACCAGCATCGCATTAGCAAAACCTAGCGTACGGTAAAAAAACACACAAGACGTAATGAAAGGGAACACCTCCTCAGCTCCACCTAAACCTATGTACATCAGTTGCCCGCTTGCAGCTACTACCCCCTTTTTTGCTGTAAAAAAAAGAAGAAGATCAGAGACGGTGGGAGGCGAACCGACAAATACAGACTTGAGGGCGAGTTGATCGCAGTGACAATCTTTCTGCGTCGGACCACGTTTTCCAACGCCGCGCCAGGAAATCCTCGCCACCCAATGCCCAGCAACTTTCTCCCCGCCTCGACGTTACCGCGCGACCTTCCCTCATTTTTACTCATCATTTGTCCAGTCAAATGTCAATCGAGGGCCTCTTGCCTGTGGATAATGCCGAATTTAATGATCTTGCTGCACTGGTCCCCCGCCCCGTCCTGAATCAATAGTACCACCCAAATATTACAAATTTACAATCACTCTAAAAGGAAAATGTTTAAATGCGTCCAGACGCATGTAATTTCCGTGCATCACGGCTGTTGATTTTGATGTATGATCGAATGTAATCTAGGCCGGGATGTGCTGAGCTCACGTGTTATGCTTGGAAATGGCCTTAATTGTTCCAGAAAAAATTAGAGTTGCTGTGATCTTTTTTTTTTGTGCTAGGATTTGTTCACACACTTCTATGGAATTGCATTGAATTATACTTGACTATAGAACGAGCTATATACCTGGTGGTTATACATCATGCCTTTTCAAACACTCGTTTAGAGTTTATAGATACGACTGTAATTAAGAAGGAAATTGTCAAAGAGCGTCGTGACGGCACTTGTTAAGTAACAGGTTCAAAAAAGTTTTGCAGTTTTCAAGAAACCGACATTCCACCGTCATGTGTGATCAATATTTTGAAAATACAACTGTCACATGATAAGCATATCTTATAAGTGCATGAAGGCACTCGTTGACGACCCCCAATAAGTAATTGCTAAATCATTCACGACATTTCTTTCGAAGAAACATATACATCTCTATTATATATAATATATAAGAACCCTAGCAAGATTAATCCTAACCCTAAAACGACACCAAAATATTCACATAGAAGTTGTCGGAGATAATCATGGTAGAGCTTTATATGCCGGACAAAATCGTACTGTAACAACATCAGAATTACGGACACAACATCATCATCCGCTAAGCGTGCAATGAAGTTTTTCAGCAATACCATCTGCATAAACTTCGTGTAAATTTCACTTTATCTCACTCACTCCTTCTGACGTAAGATCATGTGACCTTTTAATACCATCTGTGCCAATGGTCAAATGCCTTCTTTAATGATTTTTACCCTCTTTGATAAGCAGAAATGGATGGGTGCATTGAAGTGCGCCTTATCTTATATCTTATTATGAGCAGGAGGAGTTATTCATGCGTACATTGGGAGGAGTGAAGTCTAAGACTGGCTAATTACGGATGAGTTTTGGCAGAGAGAGGGAGAGCGCTAGGCTCGAGTGCGTTGTGTTCATCGATGGTGGTCCTCTTTACACTTGGAAGAGCAGCTTCCTCACGCCTCCACACCTGGCAAGACAACGTCGTAGTCGGTGAGACGACACGCACGACTCTGAAACCGAACAGCATTTCAAGAACCCCAGTAAAAAGGCTGAAAGCAATCTGGATAAGCCTAAAAGCAAAAGGTAAAAGGGTTTCGCGCCGGTTGCCGGTCGCCGGTCGCCACCTACCCCTCCCTCCCTCCCCTATAAAACCCGCACATGCAAGCAGAGCCACGCAACGCAAAGGAAGTGAAGAAAGTGACCAAGAAAGGTTTGGAAAGAGAGAGAGAGAGAGAGAGAGAGAGAGAGAGAGAGAGAGAGACAATGGAGGTGGAAGCAGCGAGCAAAGAGGAGCAGCAGCAACGGCTTCCCAGCCCGATTATGAAGATGGTGACGGTGGCGGCCATCGCGGCCGGCGTGCAGTTCGGGTGGGCGCTGCAGCTGTCGCTGCTGACGCCGTACGTGCAGCTGCTCGGCATCCCACACAAGTGGGCCGCCTTCATCTGGCTGTGCGGGCCCGTCTCCGGCATGATTGTCCAGCCCGTCGTCGGCTACCACAGCGACCGCTGCTCCTCCCGCTTCGGCCGCCGCCGCCCCTTCATCGCCGCCGGCGCCGCCCTCGTCGCCCTGGCGGTCTTCCTCATCGGCTACGCCGCCGACCTCGGCCACCTCTTCGGCGACGCCCACGACCAGACCCCGAAGCCCCACGCCATCGCGGTGTTCGTCGTCGGGTTTTGGATCCTCGACGTGGCCAACAACATGTTGCAGGTGAAATAAGCCCCCTCCTTCCACATCTCCAACTATGAGCTTATTGTATGAAAAAAAATACTGATAAATCAGAAATGTGGACCATATCCGAGAATATAAGTTTAATATATTTAGAATTTCTTAATAAAACCGGTTCGTTCTATAGCAAATACACTCTGTTTTTTTTTTGTTGCTAAAATTATGCCGATATAATTGACATATGTGCATGTGCAATTTCATAGTACATATACACAATTATTTAAATACATGCACATGTGGCAACACCGTAGAGATGTCAGAATGGGTTGATGACCCATTTTTTAATCCATTTTTTATGAACTGGGTCGATATCGATTTGCATGATTTTAATAAATGGGTTATCGTGGGTTTGAGTAATAAAGCTTAATTAAATGCGGGTTTTAAATAGGTCGACATCTTTACTCCGAGGAAACCAACATGGGTTCCATGTCTTTTCTACACGCGATTAATGTAGTCTGGGGGATTAGGCGAGGTCCATTTCTACCCAGTAACCTCTTATCAAGGACATTGAGTAACCTCATAAAGATGGAAAACATTTTTTTCTTTTTTTCCATAAAGTGATAGCTTATTTCCTAAATGGAGCGACCATCTTCAGGAAATTATTATATGAGAAATTATCATATGAGTGTGGAACAAGTATTAAATTGAATATAAGCCTTTGAAATTGGTGGATCTTACGTGAATTTATCACGGTTTCAATTCAATTTAGAAGTTATGGAGAAGATCCGAATTGGCCAAGCCATGTTTTCCTTTAAATCAGTGCCCTTAAAAAAAATTTAATGATCAAATTAGTATTCAGCTTCTGCTCTTGTTTATTGTATTGAAAGTCAAAATATTTTCTTGCAAAATATGCTTAACAAAGCACTTGTTAATAAGACAATTTTTTAATATAAATTGTTTGACTTAACTGATTGACAGGGACCATGCCGAGCGCTCTTGGCCGACCTCTCGGCGGGCAACCAGAAGAAGACCCGGGCGGCAAACGCCATGTACTCCTTCTTCATGGCGGTCGGCAACGTCGGCGGCTACGCCTCCGGCTCCTACACCCACCTCCACAAACTCTTCCCCTTCACCGAAACCGCGGCCTGCGACATTTACTGCTCCAACCTCAAGTCCTGCTTCTTCATCTCCATCGCCCTCCTCCTCGGCCTCACCGCCCTCGCCCTCTCCACTGTCCACGAGACCCACTTGTCGGAGCTCCGCGGCGACTCGGCCAGCGACTCGGAGGGCAGTCAGGTTGGGCGCGAGCCGTTCCTAGGGGAGATATTCAGGGCGCTGCGAAGCATGAAGAGGCCAATGCTGACGCTACTCATCGTGACGTGCCTCAACTGGATCGCGTGGTTTCCTTTCCTGCTGTTCGACACGGATTGGATGGGACGGGAAGTCTATGGAGGGAAGGTTGGCGAGGGGCGGTTGTACGGGATGGGGGTGAGGGCCGGCGCGCTGGGGTTGATGCTGAACTCCGTCGTCTCGGGCCTCATGTCGCTGGCCATCGAGTACTTGGGGCGGGGGGCTGGCGGCGTGAAGAGGCTGTGGGGGGTGGTGAATTTCCTGTTGGCTGTGTGCTTGGGTTTGACCGTTTTGGTCACCAAGCTGGCCGAGTCGCAGCGGAGGTTCACGAGCGTCACGCACGGAGGTGGCGGCGGCAGCATCGTGGATAGCCAAGCCTTGCCTCCGCCCGCGGGGGTGAAGGTCGGTGCTTTGGTGCTTTTTGCAGTGCTGGGCATTCCGCTCGCTGTAAGTTGTTTCCATCTTCTTAATTTTTTCGTGCATTTTATATCACAAAGGATCAATTGGACGAGGCATAATGATAGCATGCACCGTCATTAGTAGCAAAATTTCGCACTCGAACTCTGAGAACGAAAACTACCACGTGCAGCCGGATCAAACCGGATCGGGCACTATGGTCGGGTCTAACTTGTTGCCCGAACTTGCGCAAATATCATGCATAATCCTTCGAGCGGCGCTAGGCTTTCTAGCTAGATATAGCCCAAATATGAATGGCCCCAGTTCGACTGAGCTAATCGAGGAGTAACGATGGTTTTGAAACTGCAGGTCACTTGCAGCGTTCCTTTTGCTCTGGCGTCGATATTCTCCAATACTTCCGGTGCAGGGCAAGGTACAGAAGCATGCACTGTGACCCAATTAACTTTGTATAATCCTAAGTTATACATGCTTTGATCTGATAGGGAAGTTGACATGTAATGAACTATTTCAGGGCTATCTTTGGGGGTGCTGAATCTTGCCATTGTGGTTCCACAGGTATCCGTTTTAAGTTTCCCAGTATCACTAGTTGGAGAACCCATGTGATGCATGTGATAAAAGACGCGATAAAAGAGGAGAACAACCGAAATCTATTAACTTCAATGGAAACTAGACTTCTTTTTGAACTTGCTATGCTTGAATCCGCTGAGTGAGAACGCTTAGTTACTGCTAGAAATGCTTGGGTTATTGATTTTCTCGAGTTTTTCAAACAGATGTTGATATCGGTGACGAGCGGACCATTCGATGCTCTATTCGGAGGAGGCAACTTGCCGGCGTTTGTGGTCGGAGCAATCGCAGCGGCTGCAAGCGGCGTTCTCGCCCTAACCCTCCTTCCATCTCCACCTCCCGACGTCTCTCCATCACCCAAACCTGCAAACGTCTCGAGTGCCAAATGATGTTTTACATTAACCCTCTCTCTCTCTCTCTCTCTCTCTCTCTCTCTCTCTCTCTCTCTCTCTCTCTCAAACGTCTCGAGTGCCAAATGATGTTTTACATTAACCCTCTCTCTCTCTCTCTCTCTCTCTCTCTCTCTCTCTCTCTCTCTCTCTCCTATGTAAGAAACACTCTAGCATGATGATGAATCGTGGGACACAAAAGGGAAGGCCGAAACAGGCCACTTCTGGGGCCACATCAGGGGCAACTGCAAATGAAATTAAGCTTATTCCATCCATTGAAATCAAGATAAACTTGTGCTATGACTTTGTCCCTGGTTAAAACCATTTCTTTCCCATGGTCTGAAGTTACCAAATGAAAAATAATTGTTCGGGATCTTACACGGCATCTCGCTCGGCTTGTTTCGACATTAACCTCTGAACCTAGAGGAAGGAGTTAAAAGTGGTCTGCAAAGGGAATCATCTAAAGCTGAGTGATCCACGGTTTAAGGCTTAACAAAGATCATTAACACCCCACCCACAATTCCATCACCTTCCAGATTTATATCTTGTAAATGCGACGACGTGGCCCAGTGATTCACTCTTTTCTTCGTAACTAAAAGGAGGTCTCATGAGTTTCAGAAATGGTCGAAGATAACGTCATTTTTGTTCCACTGTCCGCGAAAGACTGACCTCTTCCGTGTTTGTTTTGCAGTTGGAAAACATTTTCTTGAAAACAATTAATTGTATCGATCGAAATAATTAATAAATAATAATTTACATCTAAATATTTCATAAACGATGAAAAATACTTTTCGTATGTTCATTTTTGTAAATAATACGACCGATCATTTTCAGAAAAACTTTTTTCAAATCATTCATTTCCTACAAAACAATCGGAGTCCGAGATTCGTAGACGATTTTCTTTTTAGCGGTCAAGAAGTATCTCGGGTTTTTTTTGCTAAAACAAGAAGTATCTCGGGTTACGTTAGGTTAAGTGCGCCTTTTTGATCTGGTTCGGTCAAGAAGCAGCAGGCCATTCATGTTGGAATCAGGAAATTCGCAAAGATATATACTTCTTTGTGACCATACCCTGAATCAAATACTCGTTGCTAGTGCTAGATCACAAGCACTAAATATCACCAAATATGAAGCCGGTAGGTAGGGTCTTCATTCAAGCACACTTAGGTCTAGCTCCATTTATTTTGCGAAAAATAAACAATTTAAAAAACATTTTCCTTAAAATGATCGATCGTATCACTTACAATATTTTCATCATTCATAAAATTATTTAGACATAAATTATTGTCGATAATAAAAACATTTTCAATTGACTAATTATTTCAACTGATACAAGCAATCATTTTTAGAAAAATATTTTTCAAATCGTTCATTAAAACGAACAGAGCTTAAGAGGACGACCTTTTGGTCCTTTTGCACATCACTGTTTGGGGGGAAAAAAATGGTCGTAACCCTTCTTCTGATTTTCATATCCACAACAATAAGCCATTGGCTTTGAAAGTCCGTGCCTTTGGTACATTACCAGCTATGCAGACTCCAGGGACCACTGAAGGAACACAACATATACATGCACTATGAATATGCTGCATAATACAGTAAAATCTAACTCGTAGCAGACAACAGCACAGTAATTCTAAAATCTACCAGGAAGTTAGTACGACATAACAATGGAGCCAACGAGTCATTACTACGACTACCTTCAAGATCAATGAGCAAGGGACCATGAAAACGGCTCTACTCCCAGCAAGTAGTTCTTCCACCGATTCGCAACATGTTGCAGAATGCCTACTATTGAAGGAGAACAGCAGATTGGGAAAAATTTAAACCTGAATTGCCTTCAACTTCTCGAGAAAGCAACGAGCAGTTGACCATCTTCCGAGTGACTTTCAAAAAAGCAAAATTGATGAATCTGGACAATTAAAAAAATTATTTAAAAATGCTAATGAAAAACAATTTGGTAAAAATCGAATATTTTGTAAATGCACAATTTGGTGAAAAACACAAACTTACGACACGTACGTCATGCATACAACTTTCGGCTACTTGCAGTTGACCTAGGAGATCAAATCTTCCAATTCATCAATGATAGCTTTGTAGCAGAACACATATTGATCCTAAAATCAAAGCAATAAAACAACATGATCAACCAAAATGAGACATGGGGAGGAAATTTTGCAAATACAGCACCTTCAACTGTCCAACCATAAAAACAGGAATAAAGAGATAAAATCAGGATAAGTAGCCCTTTCTTCTTGAGATAAACACAAGATTTCCATACAAATTGATAAGAAAATAAATCAGAAAGAAATGCTTTCATGGTTGTAGTGTCAATCAGAAACAAATTCATTACTGCAGGAAATAATTGAGTGTATAAAACTTGAACATTGTCTTTACAAGCTTTTCTCTTTTCACTCAGCAAAACTTGAGCTTTGGACACAAATAGGTGTATGATAACTACTGAGGGATTAATACAGGACTTAAAGCAGAACACCAGCTTACGTACAAAGCATAAAAGATGACAAGAGCTCAGAGTGAAGATGGATAATTTACCAGCGTTTGAACCATTCCAATTCGCTGAGACCTAAAAATGGTTATGGTATCGACTAGATCTAAAGAAGACATGTCACCAACAAGAATTCTTTGCACGGTATTGTGAATTGTGCAGTATGTTCCAGTCCTACCTATGCCTGCACTGAGAAAGAGAAAGAAAAGGAGGAAGATTGGTTCAGATAAAGGCAGCAATTGAAAATGGAGTACTCTGAATCAAACATGACCGCAACCTGCAGTGCACAACTATTGGGCCAACATCCGGCGGTATCTCATTTATTCTCTTAAAAATTTCACGGACAGCAATTGTATCAGCTGGAACTCCATGATCAGGCCAATCAGGGTATAGTATATGAAGAACAGACATAGGTGGCTCCTCGGTCTACAACAAAAAGTAATAACACCAAAACGAAAAAGACATTAGAACCAAACCTTAAAGGAGATCACTTCAAAATATAGAGCATAGACATACTGTTACTATGGTCCTGATAATAGCAAAAGAACGGGCATACCAAGGAAAACAATTGTTCATTGTAAAAACTGTCCATTCTTTCGAAGGTACAGAACAAACGTTGTTTTGTTCCCACTTATCAGTTCTAGTTAACAAAGATAATGAGCTTATTTGGAATGCACTTAAAAAGGAGGAGTTCAACAATAATTAAACAAGAATAATAACTTCTAGCAAAAAAAAAACAAGAATGGTACCATGTGGCCTACTAACCTCTATAGACCTTATATCTGAACCAAACTCACACAAAAATACTTGAGACAATTCACAGGCGGACAGACCCAAAAGCAATCAGATATAAAACACTTTTAAGTAATCTAAGAAAACCGCCAAACTTGGTAAAATGGACTTGTACTCAAGTGGGATGTTACAATGGTCGAAGGTCATTGGAAGCTTGGACGCCCTTTCATAGTTACTGACTTTATGTACCCTCTGCCAATACTAAAAGGGACCGGAACCACCACGTGTTAGTTTTATGCCCAAAATCCAACGGTCATGGATAGATTAACCAAAAATAAAAGAAGAAGTAATCTCAGCTAAAATATTAAAATGAGATGAAATTTTTCCGCGGTAATAGTAGTAAAAATTGAGCAGACCACCGTTCAAAACAAAGGCTTGTGAAACAGCCGTCATATATAGGGTATTTATGTTCAAAATGGAACTATACTTCCAAAATTTCATCAGGATTTGAAAAGCAATGCAATAATGGATCATAGCCTAGTCCCACTATGGCATGACTTGATCATCAGCTCAAATTAGTTCAGCAAATTCATTTAAAAAGTTTGTCCTACCTCTTTGTAATTCACCTCCAAATGACGCAACACCAATGAAGTATCAGTGTTCTTTATCCATTTAGTCGTGATACAGATATTTCCGAAGTCTCTCGGACCATCTTCTGCCTGAAAATAATCTCCACATTTGACCATCTGTAAATTGAGTTAAAACAACGGTAACCTATATCAGAATAATATGATGTTTGCAAAAGCATACTACCCATCACAAGAAGATATTAAAAAGAAAGGCACGTCCCATGATTTCAAACTTTTACTACGATAAGACACATCAATTAAAATTATGAATGTCACCTGAAAAACAGAATTTAGGAGTTACAAGCAGAAGCCTTTCCATTGTTTTATTTTTTATTTGGCTAAAAGAAGCCTTTCCAATTTGCCACAACATAAAGGCAATAAATCACATATCTGAAGTAAACCTATTTTTCCTTATACTTATTAATGAACATTTTAAGAAGATATAAATTGAAACTAGCTCTGGTAATTATTTGTCAGTAATGTTTCGTTTCTACCATAGTACTATAATAAACACAAGCATTTATGATCATCCAGACTACATTCCAAATCGGTCAATCAACGTTCCAAATTGTTTCTTGAAAGAAATGAAGCCGAGAGCTGTTGAAGTATCCCACTTCGCTTGTCTACGAGATTTCGTAGGTCTTATAATCAGGTGATCTCCCTTCACTTATTAACTTAAGCTCTTGATTAGTCATTCTAACACACTATTAGAGCCAGATTCCACCCCGGTTTATTTTGCATGCGCAAGCTCTCGTTTGTCAATTTCACGTATCGTTTCTTATCCAACCTGCAAATAAGAGAGGTTGTCACAATATTCACATCACACGTCTACAGGATTCCAGCAGACCTTACATTCAACGTAGCCTCCTTAACACCTATTAACTTAAGTTTTTGAGTTCCGACCAAAAAAAAAAAACGTAAGTTTTTGAGTCGGACAATCTAACAAGTACACCCACTAGTGAGTATGTTTGAACTGAAAGTATTTAAATGTCACACAGAAAGGTTTTTGGAATAGCACGTTCCTGAATTTACTTTTCAGGATGGCCCTTAACTAACAGAAGCCAATACTAGATTAGAATCATTATCTCCAATTGAAATTGAATTTCTGCTAAGTAACACTTCATTGTTACCCATCCCTTGAATAATTATACTCTTTCGACATTTCAACTCAATGATATGTCACGTATTTGCATCAATCGTTGTCAACAGAACTTGAACCTGCACATATGGATATCGGATGGATGTGGGTGTGAAATATCTAAAAGAGTGATGAATAAAATAGAAAATAGTGGTGGTCCGTAAAGTTTGGCCCATGAGGATTAAAGGCATCCGGTAAGTAGACAAAACCAGTACGCATGATACACATAAAGAACATAAGAAAAGCAGTGAGTGCACAGCTATCATAGCAAAACCAAACTACCTTGACACCTGCGGAATTAAATGTCCTGTAGCTGTCAACCAACCGAGTAAGCATGACAGCCGCCGGGGAACGTTGCTGGAGTATCATCTCCCAAAAGTCCTCATAGGTATGCGGCAATGGGCCTTGCGTGGCTATGAATCGACTAACGTTTTCATTTGAGGAAGCCTAAAACGAAGACTCGCAAAAATTTGAATATGAAAGGACTGTTCAATCATTCTGATGGACTTTCCTAAGCACCAACTCACCGTGATGAAGCTTGCATTAATGTAACCCCTCGCCGCAGGTCTGTAATCCTTACATGGGTTCAGAACAACTCTCGTCTGGTCAACTGAAATCAAGACGACGGTAAGCAACATAAAAACCTCAACACATGGCAAAGGACATGCATCGAATCCACAACTGTGTATTCAGATCAAAAGGCTGATACTTGCATGGCACAACATCTGTGTAGCGATTTTTGCTCAAATTGATGTCATCCAGAGCGACGGTACAGCTCCTCAGCATCTCGGACGCCCTCAGTCTGTTTGCCTGCCGCCAACAATTACACGAATCGCTAAATTCTAGGAGAGCAAACGCATAACAAGCTCAACAATCAACTCCAGGAAGCAAATAGATAACTTTAGTTTGCATCTGCACAAAAAACACGACCGCATTCCGAAACTGCTAAACAGTTCGACTCGACAATTTCCAGAAAGCGCATGACGTAGCCGTACAAGCTGGAAATCTCAACCGAGGCGTCTTTCGATTCGACAGTTCCCTAAACTTCTTCATCCCAAGCAAGAGGAATCGGATGAAATAACACGACGACGGCGACCGCGACGGCGAACGCGACGAAAGAAATAGGAAGCAGAAACCGAACCTGCAAGCGACGGAACTCCTGCATGATCCTGTCGGGCGTCTGGAGCTTCTCCTTGAGCGACCTCAGCGCCTCGGCGCAGAACTTGTGCTGATCGGGCGAGAGAGCGCGCTTCGGCGGCGAATCGGGGGAGAAATCGAGACGCCCACTGGAAGGGGCGGCGGCGGCGGCGGAGGCGGAGGGCTCGGCCATGGCGGGCTGCCGGCGGCTGCGAGCGCGGCGGGAGGCGGAGTTCCCCAGCTGTGCGTAGCGGAGCCGGGCCGGATCGATGTTTCGACGAAGCTTTTGTCCGCGCTCGACTCGGCGATTGTGATTTTCGATTGGACAGATTTTGGCGTTTTGTTTTCGATCGGGCGAACGGTTCCGGATTCGAATTCGGGTCGTTGAGATCGCGAATCGGGTCTTCTTCTCCTTGGAGGTTGGAATTCCGTCCCCCAGCAATCATGGGCTTGGCGATGTCGTTTCGTCCCCGTTCGAGCCAGCCGGGCGATGTCGTTTTACGCTTTTTCCTTTTCTGAGTCTCCGCGCACTTGTTAGTCCCATGCCTATTTAAGGAACGATTTCCCTTTTCCAATGCAATGATTACACGTTAACACGTCGTGCGCGAGGCGAACGGCGCACTGAAAACGACAAACTTTTCGTAATTATATAATTTTGAGCAAATTCCTCGTGAGTTTTCGGGTATTTAAGATGTTGTTTAGGGGTGATCGGCGCCTTCGCAATGCTGATTTCGCGGTTAAGTAAATCTTTCCATTGGGCTAATTTTTGGAGGGGATTTCCTAATGCGAGCGGTGTGTCTTGCTTTGTCGTTTTGGACAAACCAAGTCGCACGCGAGCCTGCTTTCTTGTCGGGCGGATCAATTCTTTTCCGAGGACCGTTGATCGATCAACAGCAAAAAGGTCAACGGGCCAAAAAGTCTAGGTCAAGGCAACGTAGAAGAGGAAATTGCGCCATCCATCTTGAGAAGGCCAAGAGATGAGAATTTCATAGGAACTAGGCAACGGTTTTTAAACTTTGACATGACATGCAATAATGCGATCCATGTACTTTAAATTTATTCAACATGATCTTTAAATTTTAGTCCAATATATAATGTTGTCGTTGCACTTTTAATTTTTTTAATATGATCTCTGAAATTTTAGTACATATTTAAATTAGTTCTTAGACTGTATAAAAATATCTAATGTTGTCGGGTACATGTACAAAAAATCCATGAACCACATTGAACAAATTAAAAGTTCAGAGACGGCATTGCATATTAAGCTAAAGTTCATAGAACACATTGAACAAATTTAAAGTTTATGAACCACATTGCACATTGGGCTAGAGTTCAAAGATCATTTATGTCATTATCCCGTATCAAAACTTACATCGAGCGTCAAGTGGTTAGGGACAAGCCATAGTTCTTTTGTTTGCAACATGCCCGACTTCCTTGACATCATTGGAGGGGATGGCTATTCCAATATTAGGTAATAATCGTCGAGTTCAAATGCTTAAACTTGCGAGTCTGATTAGAATGCTACCATCCACTTTGCTCAAATTGAAGGGTTGGTCCATCGTGGGTGTTAACGGTTTAGTTTGGTTCGGATTTCTATAATACATGAAACGTACCGTATGGGAGTGTGCTTGTTTTGACCCGAACAATGACCAAAATTGAAAATGACCCAAACCGAAAGCACGATTCTATTGAGTTCAGATTGGGCCGGATTTCAAGTTTCCTCTTCTCCTTTTTTTTCTTTGCTTCTTCTTCTTCCCTTCGCACCCTTTGTCACAATAACAGCTCCAGAAAAAAAGAACGCCACGGGATCGCCTTCGACAAGGATGGATCTTGAGAACGCCACAAGCACGAAAGCTCCGCAATGTCGTTGACGTTCACCAGCGACAAGGCTCCTCCAGATCTGGAGATGATGAGGCTCCATGGCTGTCCAAATCTCGCCGCCCAGAATCGGCAACAAATGAGAAAGATAATAGAGCTTAGATTGTCGATGAGATCTTCATTTGGAGGTTACTCATGGGTAGACCTGTCAAATGGGTGGGTCGGGTCGGGTTTGGGTTTGGTCATAAATGGTTCGACCCAAATTGACCTATTAACCCGTTTATGACCCATTTATGCGCAATGTAATTTTCTTAACCCATACCCAACCCATACACGATCAGACTCATATTGTTAAAACACTTCCATATTTAATTAAATATAGGAAAATTCATACCCAAGTTAAAATGAAAGTGCGGAATAAGTGAATGCAAGATTAAGTAAGGGCGAAAGAAATGCATTGAGTTTAAATCAGTTTTAAACTCATTTATGATCCATTTGCGATCCATTTACGACCAATTGAACACCAATATAAGACTTCTACCAATTTATGACTTATTTACTAAATATAATTAACTCATTTATGACCCATTTACTAATATATGGGTTAAGAAATGGGTTTATGATCCATTTTGACAGATCTACTCGTGGGTATCCTTTCGCAAAAGTCCCGTGCCCCGGCAGCCGGCCAAGCTCGTACTTTTCCCGTGGAGAACTGAGGACTTGGCGTCCCTGCTTTTCAGGTGCACCATTTTCGTGGCGAGCATTAAACCTTTTGCAGCAAAATATGTGGTTTTTTTCTAATGCTGCTACTGTCACAGACGGTACGAAGCGAAAAAGAAGAAGCCCCAAAAAAAAAATGAAAACCAAAATGCAAACCAAACAGTCAAATTACCCAAATTCAGACCGAAAAGATCCAAAATTTTTTATTCGGTTCGGGTATTTTTACACCCTTAGTCCATACCAATATCAGGTTTAAGCGCGTTTGCTTTCCATCGCTTAAAAGGCCGGACTCGAAACATAGTATATTTTGTTTTAATTTTTTTCAATGGATAGTGTCATCGAACTCGAGCATTCTCTCGAAGAATATGGACAGATTGATTCATGTAAATTGACAATTATCCTATACGCGGAACGAGGCAATTGTAAGGCATATCAGAGATTAGTCAATCGTTGTTCCGAAATCACATGTTCCCATGACGCAGTCATTATTATAGTGGCTTCCACTTTGACGTTGGAAGAACAGAACGCACCACTTGTCAAAAGGTAGGGAGTGATTTGCGCCTTTGATTGGCCCACTTTCACGATGAGCAGACTTCACGTTCCGAGGCACCCAGACAGCATCACGGGTCACTACAATAATTGAACATTGTATCACGTACACAATACTAAGTTACTGCAGGCATTTTCAAAATTAGGCACAGACAATTTCATCAGCAGATCTTGGAGATGGCTTTGATCTCTCAACCTCCATGACTCCCTCGAGCATCTGCACTACTCTCCCCATCTTTGGCCTCGACGAAGGTCGTTCTTGAGTGCACCAAAAGCTCACCGTAATGGCTCTTCTCGCTTGGTCGAAATCCACCTTGTTCTGATCATCCTCGAGAAGCCTCCTGTCTATGATCCCTCTCACATTGCCTCTTTCGTGCTCTCCGCGAGCCCATTCGGAGAACTTCCTCCCGCTCGTCTCGGCCGAGGCTTCGAAGTTCCTCCTGCCGCCCACCATCTCCAGCAACACCGATCCGAAACTGTAGACGTCCGACTCCGACGTCACAGGCTGGTCGGCAAGCTGTTCGGGGGCTAAGTATCCTCTCGTCCCTCTGATGCTGGGCAAAGCCGGGCCGTTGTCGTAGCCTGGATTCAAAAGCTTTGCGAGGCCAAAATCCGATACCCTGGCATTGTAGCTCTCGTCCAAAAGGATGTTCTCTGGCTTTATGTCTCCGTGAATTATGGGTTCTTGGCACTCCTCGTGTAGGTACCTGATTCCCTTCGCGACGCCGACGGCGATGTCGAATCTCTGATCCCAGCTCAGTAGCTTGCCCGAATTTTCCTTCGCAACGAAGAGAAAGCTATCGAGGGAACCATTCTTCATGAACTCATATACCAGTAGTCTATTAGTCCTCTCGGAGCAAAAACCAATCAATCTGACCAAATTCAAATGGTGGGTGCAACAGATTTTCGTGACCTCAGCCCTGAACTCTTTCTCGCCCCGCTCGATTCCTTCGAGCCGCTTCACCGCAATGACAGTTCCATTCGCGAGAGTCCCTTTATAGTGAATACCAAATCCTCCTGCTGCTCCTATTCTGTCCTTGAAACCATTTGTTGATCTCCATAGCTCCTTAAAACAAAATTGTACCGGCACGCTCGACGCATACTCCAGAAGTGCATAATGTGGCGATGACCGCCCAAACTTGGCACCATTACCACGACACCACAGCCATACCCCACCTTGGAACATAAGAAACCCGAGAAGGGAAGCCGAAACGAGAAGAATCAAAACACTCGCAGGCAATCTCGAGTAATCGCTCCTGCCGTTATCTGGTGCGTTCCAGAGCACGGGTCCACAGACCTTGATGTACGATGTGCTCGGAAGCATCGAAGCACGATACCCACTGAGGAAACCGAGCGACTTGGTGTAACATTCGCGCGTTCCATCGTTCATGGAAGTTGATGCCGCGCAAGAGTTGCTTCCAAGACAATTCATCCCGCAAGACGACAAGCTAGCAGCAAAAACTTTTTGCGATCTGCTCGCTTCTGCAGGATCTTGAGTAGGGTACTGCAGGAACCGGGTGTGATTCAACTCCAACATGGTGTAATTGCCAGGACAAGCTCGAATCTCCACCTTCCTCTTGCACCCTTTTCTGCTATCTTTTTCGTCAATTGGCTCGAAATTCATAGACGGGCACTCGCAGGAAGGCTCGTAGTCATGGTCATTGTAATAGCAAATCCCCATATGTCCACAATAACCAAACACTTGACATCGATCAGGCACGGCTGCCCAAGTCATGGTGGTTGTCCCACTCCCTCTGGCAAAGCTATAAAGCCTCAAGTTCCCATCCCCATCCAGCCTCAGAAACCTGAATATGTCTTTCCCTTCTACATAATCGCTACTATAAGCCATGATCGCGGGATTTTCGAGCATCGGATCGGAAACCGACAGAATCCCTATCGATTGCAGTCCTAAACTAGGCGAACGCAAATCGACAGAGAAATTCTGAACCTGTGTCTGGTTCGAGATCTTCCACGGGTCTCCGTCGACGGACGAGTTCACCCCGCGGTTCCAGTACACTGTGCTGTCGTTCCACGTCAGAGTGAGATTGCCAGTCCCGAGAAGAGTGAACGAGTACGGCCCAGATCTCAGAACCATGCCTGCTGAGAAGTTTTGCCCTGGCAAGACGGTGTCAGTGGGGTTTTGGAAGGAGGACCAGACGGAGACATCGCCAGTCTTGAGGGAGAAGTTCCCCAAATCATCGAGAGACGCAGAGGAGACTCCACGGTCGGCTGTGCTGGACTCCCAGATGACAATTCCCGAGCCATTGACAAGGCAGAGATTACCCGAGGGAAGGAACTGAAGGGACCCCATAGAGTCCACGGTCGCTCCACGGCCTGCGGACCAGACAATCACTCCTCCGGAGTACGCGATGGCTGCAACGAACGTCGGGGGATCCGTCGCGGGTTCGGTAGGTGCGAAGCCAAGAGAGAAGGTGTTGTCCGGCGACCACCAGGCTTGGGCTGGTTCAGATGCATAGAGAGTAGATCCTGGCAGTATGTCTGATGAGGCAATTGTGACTGTGCATAGAAATACGAGAGCTTGGATTTGCATATGCATCATCATATGCCCTGTTTCTATGTCTATGTAATCTCTCTCCCTCCCTCTCTCTGCGGTTTGGACGACCATATGAAGGGAAATTCAGGGCAAACCAGGCAAGAAACTGTGGAGAGAAAGCTGGAAAAGACTTTGAACGATGAATTCCCAATGAGCGATTTTCTCTTCAAAGCTGTGTCTCTCTCGGTCTCTGTCTTTTTTTTTTTGATAACGCTCAAACCAGCGGTGATACCTGACTAGTCCTCGAGCTGGGCTAGCGTAGCATCTCACCGCCACAATCCCCCACTTAAATCACCGATGGGCTAGTTTAAACCCAGGAGCTCTCGTGAAAGGACCTGAGCTCAAACCAACGCGGCCCATCGCCACCGATGGGTGGGTCTCTCTCGGTCTCTGTTGCTTATGTCATACTGAAAAAATTGACTAAAAAGTCATAAATCTATTGCACTTTTATCAATTCAGTTCTAAAACTTTTCATTTCTTATCTATTGAGTCCATCCGGTTAATTTTGACCAGTTAGCGCTAACATGGTTGCCGGCTGTCCGGCCAACGTTGATGGACTCGCTGACCCACGCCTTTGGCCGGTTGTCGGTCCACCCAGAGGGAAGAAGGCAGGAAAAAATACATATTAAAAAATTTGAAAAAAATATAAAAAAAATTACCATGTTAGCGTTAGCCGAACGGCCGGCAATCATGTCAGCGTTGATCGGTCAAAATTGGCTGGATAAACTCAATTGGCAAAACATGAAAATGTTTAAAACTGAATTGACAAAAGTGTAATAAATTTATGACTTTTTGGACAATTTTCCATGTTATACGATGTGTGCTTATTTGGAGTGTGACTGCAGATATAATGTGGGTGGTTCTCATTCAATTGAAAAATCTGCCCCCCTTTGTTGCATACATCTTGTGCTTTTGTACATGTATATCTAATTATCAATAATTTAATTCTTCTACTCACGTTAATTGTCTTTAAAATTACGATTTAATAATCTGTGAAATAGGCAATTACGAGACGTAAAATAACTAAATTACTAAATTCGATTTAAGATGGAGATTTGTACAAAACGGTTATTCACATGGAACTCTTCAACTGAATAGAAAACGATCACTACTGAGAGGGTGTCGTGCCGCGAATGCGCTAAATGACTTTATTAATCGAATAGATTTCGCGTGAAAAGATCAATGGCTTTCACATATAGCTATATAGAATGACATTTTCTTAACTTTAAGGTTTTTAATGCACTTTGAAAAGGGGATTCATGAAGGCTGTAAGTGGGGATTTTAAGAATTCAATCATCCTCATTGGATAATTGAACTAAGGATTGAGAAAAGGATACAATAGGTTTGGTCAGTGATCTAAGGAAATATTATGGATAATTTATTTAAATTTGTGAACAATAAACAAGTGCTCTAAAAACTGAAGTTGATAGATGAAATCATAAAAGACGCAAAAAACCCAAATTATGCCTACTGTAATACATTTACCTAAAAATTTTTGTGTGAAATCAAACCCCAAAATGCCAACTTTGACACATTATTTATCCTAAACTTTTTCTTGTGACATAAAAAACCTCAAAGTTGTACTCATGTGATACGTTTATTTTCCGTCAAAGTTTTGTTAGATGATTTTTCAATCAATGTAACGTTGTTTTTATTTTACTTAACCATTATCAACACTTTTTGCTTTCTGGCGTCCATGTAGCCAGATCTTTAACAATTACCATTAACAGAAATTTGGTGAAGGGTAAATGTGTCACATGAATATAAATTTGAAATTTTTGGTGTCACAGAAAATAATTTAGAGTAAACATGTCACATGGGACATAGTTTAAAATTTTCAATGGCTTTTGCTTAATATTTAAATATAGTAATCCCCCTCACATGTAGCCATACTTTGGTATGTAACTATTGTGTGGAGACATATGATAGGAGATATGAATAACGTGTGGAAACATATAATATGGGAGATAAATAAGGGGTTTGAAAAGAGTTGAAATTACAACCTTTCTACTTGGATACCATATGAAATTTCGTGAACCAAAATCAAGTGCTGCAAAAACTTTAAATTGTTAGATGGAGACACGATTTAGTATTTAAATACTTTTGACAATCAAATCCCATTAGATTAGGAATTGCTCATGCCACTACTCAAGTCTTCCCTATCCACTATAACTAGATGAGATTATATGGGCGAACCCCATTGTGAAGATCAAGGCGACGATGGCTTTTTGCTCAATCTATTATTGTTTGTTTATGAAAGGTTGTGATTTCACCTTTATGCAATAGATATGTAATTACCGAAACATGCCAGATACTTAGTATCAAATGTAATTCCTAATTCTTTAAAATTTAAATAGTTTCTTTTTATTTGGGTATTTTGGAGGTCAAATCATTTGCAAAGGTAAAGAAAAGTGCATGGTGTGCTCTTTAATAAAAGATCATATAGAATAGAATAAATGGGGCATTTCATATTGTATTTCTGAAATGTTGAAAACGAAAACGGTAGATAGTCAAATTTGAAATTGAAAAGACATAAATGTAAACAAGTTAATTAATTTAAAGAATTATTATTTTTTATATATGATCAAGTTAAAGCCAGATTTCGTCTCACTTTTATTGCTTTCAAAACTATCGTTCGTAAAATAAGATAAAAATTATATTCCATCAACCACTCAAGCATCCATTTGCTCCACTTAAAAAATAACTACCCTTTTCTTCTTTTTCAATAATAACTATCGATCTATTATTATTATTATTATCTTTTTACAGTATATTCAACTTTGCAAAACACCCTTTTTATTTCGCTCTTGAATTTTCCACTACAATTATTTACTTATTACTCTAATAATGCAACGGAACTTAGTTAAAAGAGAAAAAAAGAAACCGTAATATTTGCCCAGGAAAAAAGATAAAATGATAAAAGCAATGAGCAAATTACCTACTTTCCACTAAAAAGTGCATCCGACGAAATTCCTTAATGTCCTCACGGCGCAGTCTTTAATTTTTGCTTTCCAAAATTTTCGAATAAACGATGTCTTCAATTATCGAAGAAATAGCAAGACATTTACTCAGTGCTTGCTTTCTCGAATGAATTCACAAGGTGCTAAAAAGAACAAAGTCAAAGTAAATTCATCACGACATTGCATGAAGGAATTCAAATAATAACCGCGTGCATGAAGGCCAGTCATTATAATTATTAGGAAAAAAATCATCAAAAATCCCAAACTTTACCACCTATGAGATATTTACCGTGAACTTTTTTTTGTGTCACCAAAAATTCCAAACTTTACTTTTTGTGACACATTTACCCCCAATGTATTTAGTCCATGAGCATTTTCGTTTTTTTGCTTTTTTTTTTTCCCTTTCCGGCTAGGGGGCCCTCACCGGCATCGAGCGAGGGCAGCTCTCGCCGGCGTCGAGCGAGGGCAGCTCTCGCCGGCGTCGAGCGAGGTTCGCCTTCGTCGGATTTGGGAAGGGCCGCCCTCGCCGGCGTCAAGCGAGGGCGGCCCTCGCCCGATCTGGCGAGGGCGACCCTCGCCGGCGTCGGGCAAGGGCAACCCTCGCTCGACGCCGGCAAGGGTCGCCCTCGCCAGATCGGGCGAGGGCTGTCCTCGCCAAATCCGACGAGGGCGACCTTCGTCGGCGTAGGGCGATGGTTGCCCTCGCCCGACTCAGGCGAGGTCGACCCTCGCCAAATCGGGCGAGGGCCCCCTCGTCGGAAAGGAAAAAAAAAGGAAAAAAGACGAAAATGTTCATGAACTAAATACATTTTGGGTAAATGTGTCACAAATAACATAGTTTTGGATTTTTGATGTCACAAAAAAAAGTTGAAGGTAAATGTGTAACATGTGACAAAGCTTGAAGTTTTTAGTAGTTTTTTTCCTAATTATTATTATTATTTTCGTTATTGAGGAGCGGCTATTCGAAGTGAGAAGATACGATTGGCCAGCAGCACGATCAATCAACCACGCCCCCACCATCGTACGGTCGAACTCTTTCTCCTCCCCCTGTTCCCGTGCCCAGAGAATCATCTCTCTCTCTCTCTATCTCTCGCGCTATCGCTTTCCCTTCCACCTTTTCAATTATTATTATTATTATTTTGTTTATTTTCAATTCTATATAAGGAAAAAACGAAATTGAAATATTCTCCCACTTGTTGCTGCTGCAATTCGCCTTGATCACTACTGGAGTTCCGCAAGTTTCACAGGAGCTCGCTTCCTTCCTCCCGCAAAGATCCTCTTCTTTCCGCGGCGCGTTGAATCGAATCCCAGCAAGCCGCCCCCGTTCGAATTGAGGGGATCGCCAGCGTAAGTCCCCAGATCTCAGTCTCCGGTTCTTCGTTTCCCCCACCCCCGGTGATCCCCGATGTTGGGTGTTCGATCTTTTTCCGAAATTGGGATTGGAATTTTCAGCTTGGTTTCTTAGGTGTTTTCGGTTCTTGTCCGAGGGACCGCGCAATGCTGTTGTTTCCACGTCTGTATTGGGTTACCGTCGATGTTTTCGGTTTCTTTCTTCTTTCTTTCTTTTTTTATGGTAAGTGTTTGGGTTCCGAGGTGTTGTGCAGGGTCGATGCCGTGTTGTGTGTTCGATCTTTTCCGAAATTGGGATTGGAATCTCACCATGGTTTCTTGGGTTTTCGGTTCTTGTTCGAGACACCGCGCAATGCCGTCGTTTCCATGTCTGTATTGGGTTACCGTCGAAGGTTTCGGTTTTTCATTTTTATGGTAAGTGTTTGAATTCCGAGGTTTTGTGCGAGGTCGATGCCGGGTTGATTTCCCGTGTTGTCGGGGATGCTGACTACAAGCATCATGGGGCATTACGGGTTGTTCGCAAAACTTGTTCTTGATTCGTACCGGAGGGTTGTGGACGCTAGTATACCATCCCAACCCAATGGTTTTTCCTTAATTTTGCTACTGTCTGATTATCTCAGTCCGTGAAGTTGGTAAAGATTTGAATAAAATACTGAATGGTATGAGAGGCCATTTGTGCTCCCAGCTGGCTCTTGAAAGCTAAATAGAGGGTTAGATTACAATGCCGGCATACTTCGGAGGATGGACCCATTACCTGTAATTTTGAGATTGCAATGTAAGAGTAAGATACAGATAAATTTCATGGGAGGCCTTGTGGCTGGGCAGTGTCCTAGAACTGCATCTATCTTAGGGAAGGGCTACCTGGAGGCTACATTAGAATTACTGGTAGACTTTGAAAGAGGGAAGACGACTAGATTAGGGTGGAACGTTTGAGTGCATTGATAAGATCTTGCGCTCTCTCATCCTCATGACCAGTTTTTAGTGGTGACTTCTCCCAATACTCGTTTCAGATTGGGTGAATTTCCGGTGCATAACATAAATCGTTTTGGATATCCATGATTTGGAAAGCACTGTTCTGAATCTCAAGCGATAAATCAATGGATATGTTTGCTTATGCCTATTGGGAAAGGGATAGTGTTTGTTGCTTTTGCTTGGCTGGCTTTCTTTTGGCTTTATGGAACTGAGGTTTGTGCCTAATGTTAGGGTGTTTGTATTGGCTTTTATCCAAATAATGTCCTCATGTGTAAGCAGATGATATCACCAAAATTTAATACACCTAATACTGTTGGAGTAAACTGTGCCGACTTTTAGAGGGTTCCAACTTTTCGGTGTTAGTTCCCATCAACAATCTGCCAACCAACAAAAGCAAAAGCTTAGAAGAAGTTGAAGGGACATGGACAACCAGCATCCCACTGGGCTTTCTTTTTGATAACTCAAATGTTGAAACTTTACCAGGTTGTGTTTGCAACAGATTACTTCTGTCAAGCAACAGGGAAAAGGTAAAAACACAGGATGCTGGTGCTGTTTAGATTATTTGATGTTAGTTGTGTAACCTCTATAGATTTTGTTTGTATTGGCAATAAGCTCTTCATATAGTAGGTTCTTATTAATTCACTGTTTCTTGGTATGCAATACTTGGTGGAGTTCAATGAGCATTACGTTATTGAAGTACTACTTATCTAGCCTATTGAGGTAAGATGTTTTATTGTAGATTGCCTCTTCGAGATAATCAAGGTTTCCAGTTCTGTCAACTAATTGAAATCATGGGGCCGTTTGCCTCGTCCATTTCAGTTCTTCTTGTCATCCTTCTCTGTTTGATGCTCGAGTTGTCTGATCCTCAGGGTCTGGGTTCGCTGTTTGGGTGGGGTTGTTACATGTAATGTGCATTCCGAGGTAGGACATTCTATTGGATAGAAATAAGATCTGGAGGTACTGTTTCTGTGAACAGTACCATTGGACAGTAGGGGGTAAATATTTGATGGATCAAGTCTGAGGGTTCATCAAAGTGTTTGGATAAGGTTGCTTGAAGGTATCTGAGATGGAGTAAGGTGATTTTGAGGAATAAAAGTTAAAAATCTTTAGGCTCACCCCGAAAGCTTTGTAATGTGTAAGGATTTTTCTCTGCCTCACAGTAACGTCGTTGGACTGTATGATCTCAAAATTAGTTTCCTCACGTGTGCATAATTTGCGATGTTGGTCTGCCTCCGGTCCAGATTCTCATCTTGTATTTTGTACGTTGATAATATCATCATCAACATGGCAGTACTTGAGGAAGTCTATTTAGTTGAGTTAATTTTTCAAGCAATTGGAATTTTTATCTTAAATGATGCATGATGCAGACTAGCCTACATTATATTAGTTCTTCTTAAATGCAACATGTTGCAGTTCTTGGATCTTCAACTTTTACTCAGACCAAATAATACTTCAGCGACCAAGTGGATCAGTCATTAAATCTTTTGAATGAAATCAATGAAGACATTCATAGATGTCCAAATGAGGTAGAGGGAACAGTATTAACAATGCTCAATGTGACTACTTTAATAGACATCACAAGTATGCAGGAATTCAACCTTTTCACACAAGACATGATAAGATGGAACTCCAAATATTGTTTGTAGGATATGAAGAGAAGCTTTTGCTTCTAAGCATAATGCCTTAACCTTTTGACATTTCATATTTCACGAACATCTGCTTGTTAGTCTTTCATTATTTTCTGTCCTCTTCTTGCTTCTAATCATAATGTCTCAACTTTTTAACATCTCGTATCCTTCAATCTGCTTGTTAGTCTTTCATTTTCTGTGCTTGCTCTCTCTCTCTCTCTCTCTCTCTCTCTCTCTGTTTCTGTGTGCAAAAGAGTGATTTGTTTTTCTGCTATATATGCACGGATCTTTTATTGGTATATTCTCGTATCTTGACTTCTTACAACTTCAGCAGTTATTTTTCCAGGTTTTGGTACGGCTGCAACTTCCAAGTATGAGTCTGGCATGCCTCGTGTGCCACGGTGCTGAAAGTCCATCACATTCTTTTAGGAGTTATTCTGTTTCTAGTTCAGAAAACGACGGAAGGTGCTCCGCGATCGCCAACTGCTTGGCCATGAAGCCATCTCTTCCTTTGCCTCCAACAAGATCTGCCATATCGACATCTAAAGTGACACCGCAGCCAAATATGCCTGCTGGAATTACTGGTACACCACGGCTTGTACGGAGTCATGCCGTTAGAAGGGATATTGCGAGGGACTGGAACTTCGATGAGGTCGTGACTAGGATGGAACGCTAGCCACTTCGCGTCAAAGTCAGGATAGCAGGTGTTCTTTATCTTGGAACTGTGTTATACTAGTTTTCCACGTAGATTAGCTATGGATAACTGAGTGAGCTTTCTGTGGGAAGGGTCTTCAGAATTGCTAGTTGTAACGTTGTGACAGAAGTAAATGCCCAACTTTATCTACATATCTAGGCTTTTCTGTCTGGATAGGTTTAATTGTGATTAATAGTATTCATATTTTCCGAAAATTGCTTCTGTAGATATCTCGGAGTAGTTGCAGGCAAGTAATTGTCATTGGGATAAAAAGAGACCATCCTTCGTAGGACTCTACTAGTCCCGCGAGGATGGCAGTTTTCAAGCTAATGACGCCTAAGGATTTGCTTTTTGTACTGTATGTATTCATGAACTTGCTCTAATTGACCAATTGAAAGTTCAAGATGACAAATACACATTGAACAAAATCTTATAGACTAGCGGTGTCAATCATCCCTAAAAGTTCCCCTGGCTGCTTCAGAGCAGTTCTTTGTGAATTCTATGCGTGTGTGTGCCCGCGCGAGTGTGCTTTTTTCGGGTTCAAAATGGGGTCGGGACATCTGACGGACTGTATAGCTGTGTTACTGGGGGCTCAAATTCTCCAAGCTTCTTTAGTCAAGAATTTGCCTACTCTTTCCAAATTTTATCCTCCGATTCAGGCGGTATTGGACTGGTAACTTTACTTGAGGATGTCCATGGTTGATTGACAGTTGTTTGCATTGACTATTAAGTGCAACGATAAAACCCCGAGGACTGTTAGTCTCTAGGAAAAGGTGCTAGGTACAAAATGAGCCTGAAAATTTGACTGGTCGCTTCAATGCGCCTGAATGTTCCGAGAATCCATCATCGCGTGTCAAAAGACATGTTACTTCCTCGTTGATGGTTAACTGATCAAGCTTTCTCTCTCCCCTCTCGAGTTACTCTCCCCGACCCGAATCCTCGGCGGCGTTTTAGCCACGAGCATCGTCGCCGAGGTTTGAACCATGAGTGCCGTGGTTGCTCAAAGAAGACCGCAGTTTGAGGCCCTCCCCCTCTCTCGTTCACGCTCTCCATTTCCTTGAGGACTTAAGAGGAGCCGGAGCGAGAACAGACACACTTGCGCTGAAATAAGCGCACACCATATCAGCAGTTGGTGCAGCGCTCGCAAATCAGCGAATATTTTCTCTCAGACTTTTGCCAAAGCCAATTCAGAACGAGGGATAAACAAACGAATGACAACTACACAAAGGAAAAATGATAGACAAACATACACACACACACACATATATGAAAAAAGAAAATGGAAAATCCACGTGGCAACTCCTTATCCCACGTAGACAAAATTGGCTCTCCCTCTTGCGCCTCCCTCCTCCTCCTCCACCAGATACCACAGGAGAAGAAGAAGATAAGATGAATTCGATTCGCCCGTTCTCTCCCTCAAAACCCGAATCGAATCCCACTCCCTCCTCCATCGTCGTCTCCGTCTCCATCTCCATCTCCATCTCCATCTCCTCCTCCTCCTCCCACCCAAATCGCTCTCTCTTTCGCTCTCTCCAGAGCAGCAGACGATAATGGCGGCCCTGCAGCAGATACCCATCTCTCTCCAGCCCAAAATCCCGTCCCCAAAAGCCCAATTCCTCCATAAACCCTCCACCCTGTCCTTCTCCGCCACCTTCCCCTCCCTCAGGCTCGCCTCCCCCCGCCCCCGCCTCCGCAACCCCGCCGCCGGCGCCCGGATGTCCGCCACGGCGGCCGGGAGCTACGCGGCGGCCCTCGCCGACGTGGCCAAGTCGAACGGCACCCTGGACGCCACGATCGCCGACGTGGAGAAGATCGACAAGATGTTCTCCGACGAGGGGGTGTTCAAGTTCTTCTCGAACCCGACGGTGGACCTGGAGAAGAAGCGCGGGATGGTGGACGAGATCTCGGCCTCGTCGGCGCTGCAGCCCCACACGGCCAACTTCCTGAACATCCTGATCGAGGCGAAGCGGATCGACCTGATCAAGGACATCGTCAAGGAGTTCGAGATGGTGTACAACCGGCTGACGGACACGGAGCTGGCGACGGTGAGCTCGGTGGTGAAGCTGGAGCCGCAGCACCTGGCCCAGATCGCGAAGCAGGTGCAGAAGCTGACGGGGGCCAAGAACGTGCGGATCAAGACGGCCATCGACCCGACCCTCGTCGCCGGCTTCACCATCCGGTACGGCAACGCCGGGTCGAAGCTGATCGACATGAGCGTGAAGAAGCAGCTCGAGGACATCGCCGCTCAGCTCGACTTGGGCGACATCCAGTTGACCGTATGATGACCGGCGACGGCCGCGGCGATGACTGGCGGCGACGGCCATGTTATTTTTCATTTTTCGATTTTTTTTTTCGCGTTTCTTATATAATTTTTCGTGGAATTTTCTTTTTTGTTTTTTTCCCGATTTCTGGGTTTCGATTTTTAATTTCTTATGTACGTGGCTGATGTTTGGAAAATGGAAATGGGTGCGCTAAATTGTCCGAACGGACAAAGAGCTGTTTTAAAACACCTATCCATGTCGATATATAATGTTGTTATAGTTATTTAAATGGAGGAGGAGATTATAAGTTTTGGATTTCGCGTGCCTTCTTATGTTTCGTAGCTCTAATTGTCCGCCGCCAGGGGTGAGTACCGGGTCCGGCCCGACTCGGGAATTGGACCGAACCGGCTTAGATCGACTAGTTCGAGGCCGGTTATGGTGAGAACCGGTTTGATTTCTAGTTTCGAGAACCTCTTTTCGATTTTAAAGCCCCAAACTAAAAGCTAATGAAGAATAAATTTGTCACAGGTGTATTAATTTTGAGGTAAATTTATTATAGATATATCAGTTTGGGATTTTCGTGATATTAACCCTTAAAATTTAGGCCAACCAGTATCTAAGCATTGGTGCAAGAAAGATGGAGAAATAATGAAGTGGTTTCACGTGCTTGCCATTCGAATTTTAAAATGCTCTTATAGTTCAAAACAACCTCGAAACTTTTACAAAGTCTCTATCGTTCATCTATGGACCGTTTTTCGCAACGAATAACCCCACCGAGGATTTCGAATCATGTTTTTTTTTTGGGAAAAAGTCACCAAAAACCCCAAACTTTTTCACTCGTGATACATTTACCCCGAAATTTTTTTTGTGACACCAAAAACCCCAAACTTTACTATTTGTGACACATTTACCCCAATGCATTTAGTCCATGGGCATTTTCGTCTTTTTTACATTTTCTTTTTTTTTTCTTTTCGGCGAGGGACGCCCTCGCCGGCGTCGGGCGAGCGTCGCCCTCGCCTGGGCGAGCGAGGGCGGCCCTTGCCGAAGCCGGGCGTCGGGCGGCCCTCGCCGGATCCGGCGAGGGCGACCCTCGCTCGATGCCGGCGAGGGCGGCCCTCGCCGGCGTCGGGCGAGGGCGACCCTCGCCGGAAAGGAAAAAAAAAAGAAAATACAAAAAAGACGAAAATGCCCATAGACTAAATGCATTGGGGTAAATGTGTCACAAATAGCAAAGTTTGGGGTTTTTGGTGTCACAAAAAAAAGTTCAGGGTAAATGTGTCACAGGTGGGAAAGTTTGAGGTTTTTTGTGGCTTTTTCCCGTTTTTTTTTCGTTAGATCGAATCAGGTTGGCTAGAAAGCGGTTTGATGACCCCTCTTTTGCTTACGAATATATTGTACCTCTCAATCGAGGCTCATAAAATCCTTCAACGGGTCGACGAATCCAAGTAATTATCCAAATGGCGGAAAGAATCGAACCAAAGCTGCTCTCAAAACATGAAAAATAAATATCAAAAGTGTCAATTTTCGTATGATGCTCGGTTGAGGGTTATGACTAATTTTTCGATCACTTGAGTGTCATGTAACTTTTCAATTGATTACTTAAGTATCATTATAAAACGTTTGCCACAAGTGACATATCACGTCGAATTTTCGATGCTTGAAAAGGTTATGATATTCAAGCAATTAATTAAAAATTATGATATTCAAATAGGTATTTTTAAAAATAATAATATTTTAACTATCGAAAAAAAAGTTATAACATCCCTGCTACGGGAATTATTGCGCTTGTCATGTCCGGATTTAGATCAATTAGGTACCATTCCAGTGGCTGCATGGACAAAACAAAAGTCATCGGCAATTATGCGCCACATGACTAACTCAAAAAATGAGTGGTGGAACTACGTAGTCCACATGCTTATCGCCATCTATAGGCCGCGGAGTCACGGCTAACTTAAGCTTTCTTGCGGAATTGACTCCATCCTAATTTCTAATATGTCCATTATCTTCACATCCACAACAGAATTATGTTCATGATCTTGATACAGCTACCTTTTCTTCTCGAGCACCTTTCATATATCTTAGTATGCGAATCGTTACGTCCCGATACATCGGCGAATCTATGAGCTGGTTGACTGCACTTATTGGAAATGCCGTATTAGGGCGAGTATGAGTAAGATAATTCAATTTAGCAATTACTGGATGATGACCCACAACATCTTAAAAGGACATCTACTTGATCTGGGGCTAACTTCGCACTTGGATCCGCAGGACTACCCATCGGTTGCGACCCGAGAATATCCATCTCTTCTTACCAATATGGTTGTATATATATTTCCTCTGACCAGAACATATACCCTAATGAGAGAACATGCGACCTTAATCCCCTAGAAAATGTCTAACCGGCTCAAAATTCCTAGTCTGAAATTGTTCGTGCGCATGTCTTTTTAATCCAAGCAACACTATCTACACCATTTTCGGCAATAACAATGTCTATACAATATTATCCGCCGTGAATGCTGCTGCTAAGGTGTGAGGGGTAGGATGGCCAATTGAGAGTGAGTCTTACTCGGGGATCGCTTCACAAGTCTTCTCTAATGTAACGGGGGACGTGGGGCATCGTTAGTGATCTGGGAAAAGTGCCAAAAAAGTAATAAATCTTTTTTATTTGTGTCAATTTAATCCTAGACGTTTTTTTTGTATCAATTCAGTCCTAAACCTTTTGCGTTGGTGCCAATTTAGTCTTAAACATTTTTTTGATGTCAATTTAGTCTTAAACTTTTTGTATTTGTACCAATTCAGTCCTAACCTTTTTGTCTTTGTACCAATTCAGTCATTCCTGTCAATTTTGATCGGATTTTGCTAATGTGGATACCGGCCGGCCAGCGACCGATCATCGGCGCTGACATGGACAACTTTTAATAATATTTTAATATTTTTTTGAAATTTTATTTATTTATTTTTATTTTTTTCTTTTCCCTCCCCTCCCTCCTTCCTTCAGCTGGTCGTCGGACTAGTGACCGGCCAAAGACCGGCGAGGGTCGCCCTCGCCGTCGCCGACGAGGGCAAGCCTCGCCAGTGGCCAGTAACGGCAAAGGCGAGTCTCACCATGGCTAGGCGAGGCTGGACCTCGTCGGATCTGGCGAGGTCGTGCCTCGCCCAGCGGCTGGAGAGGCTCAAGCCCTTGCCAGAGGCCTTCATCGCGGTCTCCGGTGGTTGGGCAAGGCCCGACCTAGCTGGCCTTTGGCCAGTCGCTGGTCTGGCAACCAAAGGAGGGAGGGAAAAAAAGAAGAAAAGAATAAATAAAAATTCAAAAAATATTATTAAAAATTGTCCACGTTAGCACCGGTGATTGGCCAGCGTCTACATCAGCAAAATCCGATAAAAAATAGCCGGAAAGACTGAATTGGCACAAAGACAAAGATTTAGCACTGAATTTGCATCAATACAAAAGGTTTAGGATTGAATTGACACTGAAAGAAGGTTTAGGACTAAATTGGCATAAAATACAAAAGGTTTAGGACTAAATTGGCACAAAATACAAAAGGTTTAGGACTAAATTGGCATCAATGCAAAAGGTTTAGGACTTTTTTAGCACTCTTCCCTTAGTGATTCCGAAACAACATTTCTTAGACGAAAACATTCAAGAACATGGCCATTAGCAAAGGCCTCCACTTATTTTCTTCCGGGAGCGATAATTTGCGAAGAGAATGGCAGAGGTGAAAGTGAGAATGTGCGGCAGAGGTGAAAGCGAGAATGTGCACAGGCCAATGGCGGAGTTGAGGAGAAAAGGAGTACCGCACGAAGAGAGGTGAGGCGGTCCAGTTAATTGTAAACCGGTCTAGTTCAACTCGGGATAGAAATGTCGGTCGATGTGTCGAATGTTTGCGGTATAGATTACCTAGTAGTGGCCCGTGTTTATACAACATAACATGCGAGAAATGGAAATCCCAAAAGCCACGGCACTAGCGAAATTTGCGGCACAAAGGTTTTTAATAACCCAGACATATTTGGCCATGGTTAAGATGAGATTGTATGCTCCCTTTTGGATGAAATAAAGACGGTTGTGTATGCATTTCCATGGCGTCGAGGTGTGAAGAAGATGTCCTTTGGCGCCTTCGCTTGCCTATCTTCTCTTTTATCAGAGGGAGAGATTTGGAGAAGGAGATGGAGGAAGAGGAAAGGGCTATCCAGGCCCATTTCGTCCAGGACGGTCCAAGGTTCGTAAGCCTGACAGCAGAAGAATGTGTATGCGTGGTATAAAGGAAAGGTAACATTATCTACGCCATTTTCTGCATCAACTTATGTCACGGGCCGACAGATCATCGGCTGCGGAATAGCCTATGCCGCGTTTGGCGAGCCGAGAACACCTGGTCAGCTATCCTTTTTGTATCCATACCAGATTGTGCACGGAAAGCCAACCTCGCCTTCAGAGCTCCTCGGAGTTATAATCGCTCTATACAAATATCTCGATGCCACTTTTACGAACCAATTGTATCATTACTTCTGTGTTACTCGCCTCTTGATCCCGATGACACCAAGCTTCGCTCACAAGGATACTAGAGTACGGAAAAATTCGGTCCGTGACACATAGACCATGATTATAAAACGCTTGCTAGATAGAGAGGACTGATAGAACACCGACTCATGCAAACCACTGTGAATCGTTTATACTTAAGAGAATTGTCGTACTGTATTCGAAAAGATTGCTTCGGGCTATACAAGGGGTATTTTTTTTCCGTCTTCGTTTGTTTTTCCACTTTGCATACCGTGCTGCGCTCTAACCTCGTCGAGACGTTCCGAGGTTCGGAGACGGTTCATGTACTCCGGGATGAATCAGGTAGGCAACATTCCAAACTGCAGATGTCCTCGAAAACGATTTCGGTGGTGGAGGTGGCAGAGAAACATCAAATTGAACCATAAATGGTTGAACCGTAAGAACTTGCGATTGCCTCCCCACCTAATTGAACCAACAAAATCACATGATTAATGAAAACCCAAAAGCACGATTCGCCAGAAACATCCTGGAAACAAGCGCTTTTCATCCCTTATCTACAATTAAAGTAGCAGAATCGTAAGAAATAACGTTCCCATTGTCTCGACGCGAAAGACTTACGCGACGTGGAATCGAGAAGTGATCTCGCGCGACTTCGTAATCTAGCAAAAAATCGTTCTGACCCCAGATGAATCGGGCCGAGGGATCCCCCCCGAAAGTAAAATTCATTTGGTACTTAGGAATAGTCCTAATCACCAAAGGAGACTCGTTCGAGCGATAAGATCCACGATCCCAATTTCGCCCTAGCAAAGCCAAGAACAAGTTGACATTCGGACAAGATCCCACGAAACTTACCATGCATAACGCGATCAATTACTTACCATTTGCCTTATCACCGAATCAATTTTGCCGACCAAAGTTGCCGTCGCTTCGTGATTTCGTCGCCTACCCACTTCAAATTCTTCGAGAGATAATTTCTTTCGGGTTGCATTCCAAGCACGATGTGCTTATCTATCTAATCCACCTTGAGCATGAGAAATGTCCCTCTCCCTGAAGATCCAAAGGCGAAGTGATAAATGAGGATTGGTCTTCGTGATTAGCTGCGCTCGCATTTGATGGCGGCGAAGCATTCAAAGATGTATCCGTATGGAAAATCCACTCCATGTGTAGTAAGTTCGTTTATTATGTCGTCGAAACTTCCGAGTTCGGACTTCGACTCGTCGCTTGCTGTACCATTTTTTAGGTGCATTAGGGTCGATAAGTGGTTAGCTTCCGGCGATTACCGCTCAATATGTGTGCTACGATGAGACATATGTCGTGTTCCGCAAATGGGAGGGGAGGTCACGAGGTTGAAATCGCTTGCGAGACCACTGCATTTTCCTAGCTTTATGTGGATGAAATCTAGATCTCTACCATCTCGATCGCACCGCCTCGATGGCTCGTGAGCTTCGGATATGCGAGACGATGGCTCATGAGCTTCGGATATGCGAGACGAAATATTTTGCGACACCGTTCTCATGTATTCTAAAAGCTTAAACGATTAGATAAATTCGATATTTCAGTTCTTTAACGTGTTCTCTCGAGCCTCGCCTTGAATTAGGCCTAAGAGCGAACCAAGAAACAAGATGCTTGGAGGAATTCAAGCACCAAATCTCCTAATATCCTGAAAAATTACGAGACAACGGACAACTCTCCCTAATCACGGGCAATCTGGCCTAGTACCGAGCATAAAAATACTTGCCTAGACCCACCCATGATTAAAAAAAAAAACTTACCGAATTCGATAATACAAAAAACGAGGCCAGGCGAGCCAGGGACGGACCAAGCGCAAGAAACGAATTACTCGTCCAGGCCCGTCCCACTTTACCCTTAGGACCGGCCGAGCTTCGGCGGGCTCAACAGGCCTACGAGCACGTCGTCGCTCCTGCTACCCGGCTACTCCAAAATATAGAGCTCCAACCCGATGCCGATCCGCCACGGCTCAATCCGGTCGAGCACGTGATGACGACGCCGGGGCACCTCATGTAGATCAACACCACGTAGGCTCGTCATGACTCGAATCGGGGCATTCTACGACGCCGGCCGGTGAGCATGCGATCCCTATTAGTAGTCATGCCTAAGAGACAGAGCCAGATGCCGGTATAATAGAGATTTTTTGTGTGGACTTCCATGAATTGAACGTACGTTACACACCATACCCACCTGCCCCCATCGGGTAGAAAGTAAACACGACAGCCAAAATCTAACCAGGAGCAAGAGAGGACGGCCGGATTACCTCGCGCCGCGTTTTTTTCACAGCGGCGCTGCGCTCCAATCATGGATCGAGTTCTCTGAAGTCGCGCGCCATCCGACGAAAGTGTCCCCCTCCCCCTCTACCCCCGAAGCGTTCAGACGCGGACCTTCCGGGGGGAACCTTCTCGCCTAAGGAAACTGGCGCCCGCGCGTCCATAAAGCGCGGCAGGTTTCGTTCCTTTCTTGTTCTGTCGTCACCCTTCTCTCTCTCTCTATTTAATTGAATTGGTTCTTGTTTTTAGCGTCAGTTGACATCGCTTGATCCCGGGTGTTCCGTGGAATAGCGGGCGGTCGGAGATTCTGGGCGGTTTGCTGCTGCGTGTCTCTCGGCCCGGTTCTTTATCTGGGTCTGCAGTGATCTGGGCTTCCGACCATGTCGATGCTGGATGCCTTCTTCGCCAAGGGCTTCAAAGCCGCAAAATGGTAATTCGACCTTCTTTCGAGGTGGTTCAGATTTCGTCGTTTGGTTTTTCGCGTGTCCGGTGTTCGTGAGCTATACGGCCTTCGGTCTTGTTTCTGTTTTTCTCTTTTCGATTGGATGGGAATGTTTGTTCTTTCATTGCCGGGACACTCTGCGTTTAAGTGGGTCGATTGGGTTTGAGTTTCGGTTGATTTCGAAATTCGGATGCCGAGTCCTGTCTTCTTTTTCGGCTGAATTCCTCGTCTGCCCTCTCTATGCTGCCGAGTTTGAGGATCCTATCGATGCGGGGACCTGTGTTTGGTCAATTGATGCTTTATTAATGTTTGTGCTTCGTGTTGTGTTTTGCAGTAAAACCCTTTTGAAATTGACCATTCCTCGGATAAAGTTGCTGAGGAACAGGAGGGAGATTCAGCTAAAGCAGATGCGCCGTGACATTGCGAAGCTGCTCGAAACCGGTCAAGAAGCTACAGCTCGTATTCGGGTATTTTCTTGTTTTGCTAAGCCCGCGACTTTCAGTTAGTAAACTCTTGATCTTAATTTTGGTATATGCCTGTTGTCTGCAGACGGAAAGATTTTGAAAGTTCTGTTCATAGTCGAAATTTCATTTTTTTTTTCTCTATTCGTAATTTTTCAGGTGGAGCATATCATAAGAGAAGAGAAAATGATGGCAGCTCAAGAGATCCTTGAGCTCTTCTGTGAACTCATTTCTGTTCGTCTTCCAATCATCGAGGCACAGAGGTTGTGATGTTAATAAATTGTGCTCTTTTATTATGTTGAGACTTATTAGAATGAGCGGCTAGCCTAGTAATCTCTAAACTATCTGTAGGAAGCTTCACTTATGGCTCAATCTTTTGCTGTGTGAAAGATGACATGTAGGACAGTGAGGGATGCAAAGATACTATCTAAAGTCTAACCTTTAAGAAAGTACAGTCGATTGGCAAGAGTTCATGTAGTTGCCTAAGCTTAATGAAACTCCCTGTGGTTCGGCTTGGTCATTCCTCACCTCATGCGTAGCTTGATGTGTAAGCGTGTGATGGCAATGGTTCACTAAGTTAAAAAGTTCAGTTAGCTAACTGGAAGGCTGGAATCAAAGTGTGTATTGCTCATTAGTAGTTCTCCAATTGAACAATGTGCCAGAGGATGTTTTTCGATTTGGCTTCTGCTTGTCCCTTTTTCCCTTTATATCTAAAGCCCCCCCCGGTCAAAGGAAAAAAAAAAACAACAGAAAACAAAAGGCTATGTTACACGAGATATGTGTATGGCCAGTATAGAATTTGATCATCGATCATTTACTACTTGAATTGAATGGAAAACTCGTGCTTCGAGTCCCAAAACTCAGTATATTTTTGCTTTGGTCTTTCCTTGTTTTAGTTGGTGGTTCACTATTAACTTTGGATCTTGTGAGTGCATTTTCATTAGCCTGGAAGTCAAATTTTTGAATTAGCCTTTACATTTTCTTGTAGCTTGTTCCGTAACTTGCCATGCAGTAGTGTTAGAAGTAGCATGTATGGGCCTACCTGATCTTTTTCTCTTTTTGGCCAATAGGCCTTAACTGATCTTTGAATTTGGTCTTTTTATAGGGAATGTCCTATTGACCTCAAAGAAGCAATATCCAGTGTGTGCTTTGCTGCCCCTCGATGTGCCGATCTACCCGAGCTGCTACAGGTTCAGATGTTATTTGCATCGAAGTACGGGAAAGAATTTGTAGCAGCTGCTGCTGAACTCATGCCAGATTGTGGTGTTAATCGACAGGTTCTTTAAATCTCCGGTTTATTTTGTTAACTTAGAAGAATCTGTAGCTTTTTCAGCTGGTTAATCTCAAAATGCATATCTTTTACTGCAGATAATTGAGCTGCTATCAGTTCGAGCCCCTTCCCCTGAAGCCAAACTAAAGCTTCTCAAAGAAATTGCTGAAGAGCATGAGTTAGATTGGGACCCTGCTGCCTCAGAATCTGAGCTTTTCAAATCCCATGAAGATTTGCTGGTGAATAGTGGTCTTCCATTTTTCTTTTTTTTCCTGGCATTGCTTATATTAGCTTGGTCATCTCATATGTAACCTCTCTATTGCAGAATGGATCCACACAGTATGGAAGTGGATCTAAATTACCCCTGCCTAAAGAGAAGCATGATGATTCGCTGTACTCAACACCAGATCATTCCCTCAATGAACAGCCCGATTCTGATACAGGCTTTGATTCATTGGACTTTCCTGAGGTTCCCAAGGTTTCAGCATGGCCAAATTCAAATGCGGCCTCAGCACCCGAGATTATTCCACCCAATCCAGTTGCTGCAAGCCCTACCGACGACAGAGTTGGTGATGAATCTTCACAGCTCTCTGGAACTGTGGAAACTTTGTCCCTTCAGAAGCATGTGGATCCCGAGGAAGTAGTGGAAGAGCATCTTATAGACCGCAAAGACGAAACTGCTAACGGTTCTGTTGATGTGAAGGAAGATAAACAGTTCCTGCCATTTATTTCTCCCCCATCACTTTCATCCGCATCGTTCTCTGCAAGAGAAAGTGCTCCACCACCCTCTCTTCGAAGGACAAAGAGCAACTCACTGGATGTGGATTTACAAGACGTGCTTGCTGCTGCTCAAGTTGCTGCTGAAAGTGCTGAGCGTGCAGCAGCTGCCGCCCGTTCTGCAGCTAGTCTTGCACAAGTCAGAATCACTGAGATCACCAGGAAAAAATCGGCAGTCCTGGATGATTCTGATAACCCATTTTATGCGGCCACACCTGAGTCTGCTAATGCTCCAACTCCTGAACTTGAGCATATAAGGTCTTTGGAGAATTCTGGTCAGCGCTTCGATTCATTGGATGACCAAGTGATTCATAAAGACCTGGACGAGTCCGGTGTGTCAAATCAGCCACCACCTGAGGAGGTTAAGTTTGATACCGAGTCATTAGTGTCCAGTCACAAGGTGCATGAGTATAACTCTGAATATCACCAGCCTGAGAGATCCAGCTCGATGGACGAACCATATTTTTCTTACCCAAACTTGTTCTCGTCGAAGAGCATTGATGTGGGATCTGGTTCCCATTCAGTCAAAGATAATTTGCGGCCCAACTATGATCCATGAGTGAAGTCGTGTTTAAAAAGTTTGGTGAGACATAACTCTATGCTACTGTGTTGAGTTCACTCGTTGTTGGATATTCTTTCATGGTTTAGCGTTCATCGGTCTCTTGTATAGGGAGGTGTTTGAGGATTGTCTAAATTTTTGCTGTATGATGATAAGTGCTCCTTTAAACTCATCCATGCAGACTGCCAAACGGAGTGTATTGTTCTATTTTGGATCCATATGGATTGATTAATGTATTGTAACTATGTTACTGCTTACTGGACATAGAATCATGCTTCTTCTACCTGAGTTTATAACTATGGATAGATTAATGTATTATAACTAGTTGTCTTCTGACAGTTAGTACTCTACATACCATGGCTAAAACTACATTGCATCTAATACTTGTGAAAGGCCTTTATTGGTGTAACCAATACTTAGCTCCCCAGGTTTGTTTTTTTTTAAAGGGTATTTTCGTTTCGTCTCATTTTTGTAAAAGAAGCAACGAAAGCAGACTACTCTGATGCAGTCTCTTATTCAGCTCACTTGACGTCAGGCAAGTCGCCGTGTGCGGAAAGAACTAAAGAAAATTGACCAGTATGTGGTTGTGTTTGGCCAAAAGGAAGAGAAAGGAATGAAAGAGAAAGAGAAATGAACTGGTTGGTGTAGTGCGTCTGGAAGAAAGCTTCTGCTTCTTGCATCCGTTGTTTGGTGGTGGTGTTCACCATATCTCATCTACGATCGGCTATTCTTCTTATTGTCTGGGCATACTTTAAGGTTATTATTCATATAGATTTCTGGTTCCTAAAATTTGGCCAGTTACTCTGCAACTTAAACACACATTCTTCCTAGGAACATCCTATAGCAGGAGTACTTGACGATAATGATTGATTTAAGTCATGTTTATTTAATTCGTTGGGAAGCACACAACTTTTGATACATTCTCATCTTACTTGCGCCGTTTTGCATAACGGGGCTGATTGCTAGTAACTCATGTTTATTTAATTCGTTGGGACTCTTTGAAGCTCTTCTACTCCTTGATTTATGATTGCACAGGCTCGATTCATGCTTCATCGCGTGCATGCGCAAGCCTGATTCATGCATTACCGCTTTAATAGGTACTATTTTTCCCCGCTTCAGTTTTGCTTACCTGACTTCTTTTGCATATTTGACGACCCACGAGTCCCAGTAGCATTGTACATAGAACTTACAAGCTGGCGGTCCATTGTAACCATCCTAAATTTGCTCATCTAAAATGCCGTCCTAGAAGCCCAGAATCGGATTACACGATCTTCTCCTGGCGTCATTAGAGAACCAGAGGGTTTGTACCACTTGCCAGCTGGTTCAACAAGTAGTTGGAAGAAAGTTTCATTCAAAGGTTAAAAACTTGATACTGGTTTTACTTAACCATATGACAGCACGAAAGTTCATATCTTTTGCCTAAGTAACTAAGGGGTACAGTCGACCCGTAGTTCAAAAAATCGAATCCATTTAGGTGTAATGACATTTCTTCATCCCCATGAGAAATATAAATCTGTACGACAATCCACACTTCAGACCTGGAAATAGTGGTTGGCATGGGATGATATCGTGCTAAATCGTGGCTGGCGACATTCTAGAATTGAGGAAGCCGCTTTACCCAGAGAAGGTAAATTGACGGTTTCTGAAATGTTTCTCGAGCAGTTCCTTAATGATCACAACACTTCGCTTCCTCCGAGAAGGAACATAAAAAGTGCAGAGATCATCGAAGAAAAGCTCAGGAAAACATCTTAGAAGAAGGGAAGGGCTTCTTCCAACGAGGGACCTCCTCTGATCCATACGCCAAAATTAAGCTTAAGAAGCTATCGATTTTCCAAATCCAAGTTAGGCAACTTTGCCAACCACGTTCGACCACGGGATATCAAACAACACCAAAAACATTGCTTCCAAGTACAGAATAGGACCACCTCCCTTCCTCCCTCCCTTAGGACCACCTCCCTCTTGCTTACTACGTCATCCCCAACCATGAAAATATAGGAGTTTGACTAGTCTCCCAAATGGCAAAACTGATCGTGTAGAGATCACAATCATATCAGCAGCAGCTGAGATGATGCAAATGCACCTCAAACAAGATAAGCTCGTATGCACAAGTTTTGTAATGAATACAGCACCCCTGGGCTTACACAAAGACAAATCAGCACATGGTTGTTAAGCAGGTAAAAGAAAACTTTCAAACTAAAAAAAAATAATATAGTAAGTAATTGCCTTCTTTACTTGAACTATGCAGGGGGTCACCGTGGACCAGACAACTCAACCGCATGTAGATTCTCTGTTGAGTCGATGATCCAGTCAGAACTAGGATGTGGAGCCAAATCCACTTCCTGACGAAGGACTTCCACCTTTTGCCACTCGTCCCACTTCTCAGCCAAGCCGTCGCCTTCAAGCATTCTCACCACTTCAGACATCTTGGGACGGTCGCCAGGAGAGCCTTGTGTGCATAGAAGAGCAACCTGGATTAATTGTTCCACCTCTGATTCCACATAATTGTTCTGGAGATCAGGATCGACCAGCATCTCTAACTTCTTCTCTTTGAGAAGTCCTTTCACCTGGAGGGGTCATCAACTTTTAAGGATGGAAAGCTGAAAAAGACAGCAGAGACTAGACAAAAGACATGGCTAAAAGAGAACCAACAAATGCCTCAAGCATTTGGAAATGTTGTACTATGACCTTGCTTATCTAACAAAGTCAAAAAAGATTCAGGAATTAAGTACACAGGTTTCAGACGGTACTGTATAGTGCTTAAGCAACATAATTTCAGTCTAGCATCGATTTGTGTAGTGTAAGACATGCCTAGTTTGGTCACATAAATATTGGTCCAGATAAGGCAAATAATCAATCGACAGTGTTACTTATGTATCCTTTGCAGGAAATGGCCAACGCAAATCAAAATCAGTGTGTGGATTTGTTAGTTCATCTGTATACAAGAAAAACATATTACTAAATCCATTTATATTCCTTAAAGAATAAGGAAAAAGAAAATTCCCTGTTTCTCCACATAACCAGTCAACTAATTAAAGAGGCTGATATAACAATCATAAAGGTCTCGATTATTCAAGGAGTGCAGCTAACTTTAACTTCCGTAGGTCGTTTGAAGTTGGAAAAAAAGGACATCTCTCTCAAACAGGATGTTATTTAGGAAAATCTCGATATTGCAAAATTGAAAAAGAAAGATTATAACAATGTTGGCCCGCTAGAAAAAAGATAACCAAGGAAAGCACAGGTAAACAATAAATGTCATATCCAACACATACCCAATCAAGCAACATGACATCATCATCATTTGCAAGCCGAGCAAGATCAAATGCCCTCTGCCCTGTGATCAACTCTAGAAGCATAATACCATAACCGAAGACATCAGTTTTCTCTGAAGACTTCCCTGTAGAGAGGTACTCTGGAGCTATATGCCCTATAGTTCCACGGACCGCAGTTGTAACATGGGTGTCCTTGTAGTCCATAAGTTTAGCTAACCCAAAGTCACCTACCACAGCCTCAAACTCCTCATCTAGCAAGATATTAGCAGCTTTTACATCACGATGGATGATTTTAGGGTCGCAATGATCATGTAAATATGAAAGACCCCTTGCAGATCCCAATGCTATCCGCTTACGAGTTTTCCAATCAAGAGGTGGCTGAGATGGAGGCCGTTCTACAAAGAAATAAACAAAAGTAATATTGACATTGTTAGAGTTGTCCAATTAACTGCAGCCTGTGATATCAAAGCATCCGAATGTTATATATGTAAGACTGCAGAGAAGGCACTTCCTGACAACACCCTATATTCTGAAGGTCTACGAGGAAAAAACATTAAACTAGGACATGCAGTATCCACCCTAAGACCTTTAAAGAGCGGTTCATGAATGCTACCTCTTAAACACGATGCAACACTTCCGTTAGCCATGTAGGGATAAACCAGAAGTCTCTCGGTAGGTGTCATGCAAAACCCACGCAACCGCAGGAGATTACGATGGACTGCCATACTAATCATCTCCACTTCTGTTTGAAACTGCAACTCTCCCCCAGGCGTGCGCTCTTCTTTCAGCCGTTTTACAGCCACAAGAGAACCATCAGCTAGACGTCCTTTGTAAACCTTACCAAATCCACCGCGGCCTAGGATGTTTTTGTTACTAAAACTATCTGTCGCAACTTGCAGTTCTCGTAGTGAAAATCTTTTCAGTTGTCCTAAATGGACTTCTGGATCCTCTTCAGCTGTTAAAGAAAATTCAGAGGCAAGTAATGAGAACCCCGCACAACCATTAAAAGGAAAACAATGACCTTCCGAATCACTAACCCGGCACATCAAAGAAAAATTCTTGGGGCTTCCTTCGGCGCCACCAAGCAAAGGCAATTGCTGGGGCGGCGAAGAGCAAGGCAGCGCCTGCAGCAACTCCACCGGCAATTGCTCCAGTTGCACTGTTCCCTCCTGCAGCGTTCTAAAAATATGAGTATTACCATTCAAAGCATGTACATCTCATTAAGCAATGCCAAACAAATGAACAATTTGCCGATTAAAATAATCAAGCATCATATTCCAGATGAACCTATGATTCCTTCGCTGAATTCAAGACTTAAAAAAAGGTTACATTAAACAATACTGAGGACCTATCTGGTATCAAACTAATGGTAAGAAGATAAGTCAGACAAGGAACAAGCTATTACACAAAAATTCATATGACATTTGAATTGGTAACTTTGCACCAGTAAATTGGTCCACTGTAGCTCTGAGAGAAGCCGACTATACAATTACGGGAATATTCATGGCAAGCTGCAGCTATACAAATAAAAAGGGCTTCATGATTTGAGAGAAATTGGAAGAACCAATAACAGGACAATCACCTGGTGAAGAAACTGGTGGAGGTTGTACAAATGGAGGAGGAGGAGAGAATGGTGGAGAACCCGGACAAGGGTGCCCAGTAACTGGCCCACATAAGTTCAAATTATTGGCAAAACTGCATAAACAAAATCAAGTTCAAAATGGTTTCTTAAAAAATCATTCGAACGGCTCAGATCAAATCTCATCCAATAACCTGATAGGAGTGAATAAGGAGAAGGAACCATTATCTGGAACTTCTCCTGACAGATGGTTATTTGATAGATCCCTGCAAAGAGTCATAAGAGACATTATTCTTTGGTGCATGTCTAGCATTCTTCATGCTACTGATTCACAAGTATTAAGATCACTTACAGCACTTGCAGGGTAGAGATATTAGTCAAAGACATCGGAATTGGACCTGTCAGGCTGTTGTTGTTAAGCCGCCTATCATTCCACAAATGTTTTCTCAGCACATTGTTAAATCCGGAAAAAGAAACCTTTTAAATAAAATAAAATAAACCTTTTATCATTCCAATATGCGCTCTTCATTTTAGAAAGCGTTAAAGCAAAAGAACCAGTTATCACACAGTCCACCTGCTTGGAGCTCACTTAGCAACCAAGTAGATTTTAAGGACGCATTCCGTAGATCAATGACTTTACACTTTTCAATTTTCAAGTAAAAGACACAATGTGCAATCTGTAGAATTACCACTAGTTCTACTCGAAGAGAAAAAGACAAAACCAATTTCCACTTCCTTTCCTGATGCCTTACTATGGTTTTCTTAAAGATCAGTATACAGTTAGCAAAGAATGGTTAGGAAAATGTAAAAGCTACAATGGCAACTTCCTTGATGGAGATAGATGGAATTGAGTGCTGAGTCAAACGAAGATCCTTTGTTATTTTATTAGAGGTGAGACGAAAATTGTAAAGGACAGTTTTGCATTGATCTAGCTCATAATAAAGTTCTGACAAATCTTTTCTTAGAAAGGGTTGTCCTAGCTAACATACATATATACCCTGTTGGACCTAATATCTTAGCTTTGGAGTGACTCCTCCTACATGACATCTGAGCAAAATTTCAATTCCTTCAACCCCCTTCAAAAAGTCCATTATGCTTGCACATTGCTTCTCCCCGAAATAGCGTAAACTTTTGGATTCTAATCATTTAACAGGCATTACTTCCTTAATAAACAACAGAAAATTCTTTTCATCACCTACCAATTCAATCCTCCGGTCGTCCAGTGGCATATAAAATAAAATTCAATAAGAATAAAGGAAGAGTTAACAAGAGTAAAAGCACAAAATATATTAGAGCACCGAGACTTAGTAGCCAATAATTTTCTGTTGCTTCTACACTTCAGAAAGTTGGGGGGAGGAGATGAAAACTCACAAGAAGCGCAGCTTTGATAACTTGCCCAATGTATCTGGGATGGGACCAGTAAAACTGTTCATATAAAGATCCAAACTAACCAAGCTGGTCAAATTACCAAGGTCACTGGGAATAGGGCCACTCAAATTATTACTGTAGAGTTCCCTGTCAAAAGAAAATTGGAGTGGTGATCAGATGTCCATGAAGTATCTAGGCAGCACAAGTACAAAAGGCAGTGAAGTGCAAATGCAAGAGTTTTTACTGAGACTCTTGTCCTTGACAACATGAAAACCAAAGCCAAACACTTTCAGATTCTTGTTTGCTACTTGTGACAAGCATCTAGTCTAAAAGAAAGTTTGCGGTTACGCCAGTAACGGCAACCAAATTATTGCTTATACAGGAAATTTATCTCAAGAAAATGTCCTTTTAGGCACTCACGGTATGTTTCAATTGTGCAATGACCAACAGAAACCAAATATAGGTAATTGTATACATCAACAACATGCTAAATTCGGCAGTCAACAACTTGGAAAAAACTAGCAAGGAGTGAAAAACCTCAAACAATTGATGAAAAAGAAACTCCTAACAATTTACTTTTATCACGGCTGTATGAACTTCAGGTGTAAAATTTAGAATTTTCAAAGTACAAACAAAACTTACAAGTACTGCAAATTCTTAAGAAGACCAAGCTGAGGGACTAGCTGACCAGATAAAGCTGCATTTCCAAGATCACTGTCAAAATGAATAAACCTCATCAATAACTCCCCCACAGAATAAAGCTTTAACAATCACTCCACCAGCATGTATGACAAAGCCCTCTGAAAAGAGAAAAAACAAAAATAGGAGAGAACTTACACTCTTATAACGCTATTATCATTGTTACATGTCACATGAAACCATGTGCAAGGGTTGACAAGGGTGGGATCCCAACTTTGCAGGACATTGCTGGGATCTTCTAGGCTTGTCCTCAGGCTATGCAAAGCATCACCTGTCAATTAATATCAGACAGTCACCATTGGCATGAAAAGTGTACTTTTTTTTCAGAAAAAAGAGAATTCCCTTTCCAATTTCAAAGATCACTGTAATGAAAAGTAGGCAGCTCACAGATATCCACAGAACCGTGCACTGTCAAGCAAATACCATACCAAACCTCTCAAAGGCAATAAGATTACTCCACAAAGCAATTTCTTCATTACTTGCACTAGTTCATGAATCATGTCAACCCGAGATCATCTAATATCTGTTTCCTCATTGGCAGTGGCTGGCCTCATTCTACTTGTGACACAACAAGATCTCAAATTATCCCCCTAGACATGCAACCGGCATTATAAAGAGAAGGCATTCCGCAATAGCATTGCTTCAAGTGGTCCTTCTAGACATTACCGAAAGTGCTTCAACTAAATGAGGGCAACAAAATTGCACTACACAGAGACTATCAAGCCACCAAACTCATTCAATTTCTCATTAAAGTACCCGATTACAAGGTTAGTCATGGGAAAAACTATAGAAGAGTAGAAAAAAGCATAAACACAGCTATTACAGTTTCAGAATATCCTCAACAGTGACCACTTAAAGGTCGGTTCACACATTCGCAACCCACAAAATCTTAGAAGCGCGAGATTGAACCAAAAAAAAAAAAAAGCCACATGCATTACCACAAACGAACCGACAAGAACAAGAAAAAGATCAAAGTCCTCTTGAAGCACGAAAAGATTGAGCTAAAAACAGCAGAGAGAGAGAGAGAGAGAGAGAGAGAGAGAGAGATACAAACAAACCTTCCATGTTGGCGTGCGCCATCCATGACGAACAAAGCACCAAGAAGAGCGAAATGCAAAGCTCTCTCTCCATTTTGGGAACTAACCCCGACGCGATCTTCCCAGATCCAAGAAACAAACCCGCGTCCAACACACCATCACCAAGAACGACCCCCCAGAGACCTCCCACCACCCGACTCGAATCTCGCCACCGGAAGCCGCGCCGAATCACTCAGCACGGAGCACCCATCGCCGAAAAGCGGAGAACCCACGAAAATCCCAACACGGAACTTCGATCCGGGCGCATCACATTACAGGCCAAAAGCACTGCCGAGGCCCCCTCCCCAAGAAAGGAACCGTAAATTTACCCAAGAAACTCCAGCAAAAATCGCGTCTTTCCGCTTGCCATTTCAAACGACCCCTCACCCTTTTCGAATCGTCACCTCTCCTTCTCTCTCCGGGCAGCTTTTTCCACCTGCGCGATGAGTGTTCTTGTGTGGGGGGAAGAAGAAGAGGGTCTCTCTCTCTCCTTCTCGCGGTGTGCTGTGTTATCTTTTTGTTTTAAGAACTTTTCTCTCTCTCTCTCTCTCTCTCTCTCTCTCTCTTTTCTTTTTTCGCGAGTGAGAGCAGCAGCAGTAGTGTGTGCCGAAGGGCAGGCGTGCTGCTGTAGAGATAGAGAGAGAGAGGGTAGGCTGCCCGCTGCCCGAGCGCAGTCAAAACGGCCCCCCCTCCCCCCGTCGCCCTCTACATCGTGGGAAAGCGACGTGACCGCGCGACCGAACCCCGTTTTCGGTCAAGCGTCGGGCGGGGGGGTGTGGGCCCCCACCGATCGCCACGTCAGATTCGGCCCCAAAACGAACAAGAGTTACGTCTATCCTCTCTCTCTCTCCCTCCCTCCCTCCCCCTCCACCCCCCCCTTTTTTTGGCTTTTCTTAGGAACCATAGCCATCATCATACATACTGTATCTATCCATCTAATATACACGACGTGAAACCAACCCCCCCTCCCCCCTAGGGGTTAAAACATGTTTTTAGGCATCATCGGACGCGGCGCTGCTGGCAAACGTTGGAGGTTTTTCAGCTCGGGACGTTCTTATCTCGCCGGACCGCACGCCGATCGCTCTATATGCCGGTATATGCCCGAATTTTAATTGGCTCGTGAGTAGTGTAGGGGGGCGTTCGGTGAGCATGATCGTAGCCCCAATCGCTGCTGCGCTCCTCGTGTCCATGGGCTGTCGATGTTATGAGCTGAATCCGTGAGAAAAGTTTAGGAAACTTAGAGGTGATCGGATCCTTTTGTTTTAGTGCTTGCCGTTTGGTTCGATTTTGGAGGAATGCAAACCCATTTCCGCGTGTATCTTTGGATGAAGGTGCATTTGGTAAAAATGATAGTGTTTGGATAACTCATTTTTTGTATATATTTTGTAAAGCAACTTTGAAACGAAAAAGAAAAAGAGAGAGAGGAACAAAAGGCAAGCATTGGCCAAGCGAGCTTTGACCAATGACCCTTGTCAAACCATAGGCATCCGTCGACCATGTGAGCTTTGAGCATCACCTAGGGTTTTTCTATATTGGGATATGCAACGTCGAAGCTTCACTGGCAACTTCGGGGAAGTCGAGGTCGCGCAATCTCGGGGCGACCCAAATTTGGCCCTTCGACCGTCTACAACCCAAGCGACACTGGTGACCCTGAGGTCACATGACTGCAATCGAAGGGCCAAATTTGGATCGCTTGACCCTCGGCCTTGACCCATAGCAAATCAGGCAAAGACAGCAGCTCCAACGAAAACAATGACTCGACGGCATGCGTGGCCCTTGATCTCAACCTCGGCGATGTGCAATCTCGAACTCAACCTCAACCTCGATGACGAACCAATGAGTCAAAGGAAGAAAATGAACATTAATTTTTTAGGGCAGAAATGGAACACATAATCATTAGTGAGGGCAATATTAAAAAGAAAAAAAGTGATTAAACCCTCACAATAGCATTTCGAAAATAGTGAACCAAGGTCTAGCATTTGGCTAATGGAGTCACAAAAACACTTGCCAAACGCTTAAATTTTCCCCGAGGAGCTTTGGAGACTCGAAATCCCTCGGGAAAGCCGAACCAACTCCGAGCAGAAACACTTGCCAAACACCTTATTCTTAGTACTATCTTAACTTGTGTATTCTAGGTTATATGCAGCTGCATCTTCTTACAAGAGCATCTTGTTGTGGCATAAGATTACGAATTCAAAACCCTACTTCGAAATTAAAAAACAAAAAGGAAAATACCAAATCGAATGAAGAAATCAGACAAAACATAGATTGAAGCAAGGCACTCCCGAAAAACTTTTTTTAAGATTGTACTAACTTCAAAATACAGTATCTCTGTAAAAACAGATCATTGGTGCACTTCACTTCAGAGTGCACCTTTTTTGGAACAAAATTATTCTCATATATTCTTTGCTCCCTTTCATGCAACATAAAACACTAGTTCACTTAACGGTCAATTGGGTCAATTTGACTAGCTTATTGTGTTTTTTTTTTAATCGTAGTTCATATCATTGGTCGATACCATATATATATATTCACCAAAATCCTCCACTTATTTACTAATGATAAGCACACATAGACCCAATACATTATAATACATACCCACTTAACAAATGCGATAAGATGGGTTCTTTATATAATGCATGCTTAGAGGTGGATTTTGCCTTGAACCTTAAGGTGAATATAAAACTAGAAGATTTTCATTCACACTATACATGAGTTCATAGTACTCTCAATGACAACACTTCTAATGAACCTTATGTAGAAAAATTATCCTCCGATTAGGCATAAACATATTGTACAGATGCTAATTGAATCCTAAACTTTTCAAAATTTTGTTAATTTAGTCATAAACTTTTGCAAGAAATTCCAATGGAGTCTTTCTAGCTAATTTTCACCGGAAATTGCTGATATGATGGTATGCGATACAGGGCGGTCGACGAGAATCGCGCCGCCACATTAGAGACTTCGGTGAAAATCGGCCGAAAAGACTACACTGAAATTTCGCACAAAATTTAGGATTAAATTGACAAAACTTAAAAATTTAGAACTTAGTTAGCATATATGCAATAACCGGAAGTGGGACTCCGTCATTTGTGTCGATACCCCCTATTCCTCCGATGCATGATGCACCTGAAAGTAGTACATGTGCTACGTTTCTCAAATGGTCGACGATAGTATCAGCCTTTGAACTCTCAAAACATGATCATGAAAGACAAAATAAAAGGCTTCGACCGACACCATTGTAATGGAGTAGGATTTCTATTCGGATCATCTCTATAAACCAGCAACCGTCCCCTAAATCTCCCATGATTTCCATGACCCTTTTCTCGATGGGATTTGCAATCACTTGATTGGTACGTAAGTGTAACAGATCACATCGTCTCTCTTACTCATATTGACGCGTGACCCTGAATCCTGAACCTTGAATCCTGAACCCTGAACCCTATGTAGTGCCGCTTCAAATCAATAAACACGATGTAATTGGTCATCATAGCTTAGGAAATTCTGAGTTTACCTTATACTTTCACTCGTCAAAATAATAGGAATAAAATTGATATGCCATAAACGGATGATGTAACGCATGATCGTCTCTTAGAAGACCAAGCACAATAGAACCATTGTGCTCGGATAAGAAACCGTTAGTTGATCAGTATTATTTCAATAGGGAAATGGATGAATTCGGTCAGATCACCTGCCATGTGGCGTGAGCACTTGCTATCGAGATACCATCTTTTTTTTTTAATATTAACTCTCTTCGTTTTGAAACATACAATATATATCAAATTCACTATTTTCTTGGTACCCACACAAACTCAGGTCCCTTTCTTGTTAAGAGCCAAAGGATGAGACAACCTCGGCCACGAAAGGATGTTTCGCCAATATTCTTTTTCCTATTTAGAAAAAAGGCATGGAGGACGGATATTGTGCAACTTTGGATTTAGTAGAATGAGAGTGACAATGAGTTTTGTATTTTGAAATCGAATTTCATCTCCTTTTGCTTTGGTCAAAGGTTCTTGCTTTTTGTCGGGTACGAAACCTAAACCACCCTTTTGTTATACAAAGGAATTCGATGACTGGAAATCCTTTTCAAAGCTCCCGAGCCAATGGAGAATCTTTCGGTTTCCCCTTTATCGAAGAATTTTGACTCTGCGACAGAGAATCTCGTTCTCTCTGGAGGGTTAGAATTTCTTCCTTTGGCAAATCATTATTTTCAGTTTAAAACGAATTCGCTTCTTTCAGCTTGTATTTCTTCGAAAAAGTGACATAAATGATCTCTAAATTTTAGTCGAATATGTAATGTAATCCCTCAACTTTTAATTTGTTCAATTTAGCTCACGGACTATATAAAAACGTTTAAAGTTATTTCTAATCTTGAATCAATGGAGGGATAACATTAAATATTTTTATATAATTTAGGGATTATATTGAACATGTACCAAAAGTTTAGGAATCACATTGAATAAATTAAAAGTTTATAGACCACATTATATATTATGTGACATCTCTGGATTAACTCATTGATGTATTGTCCGCTTTTGCCCATCCCATACTGAGCCTTACGATTTTGTCTTTTGGCGTACAGGTGGGCGCATTCTCAGGAGATTACCCATCCTAGAAGTGCTCCCACCTGAGCATGCTTAGCTTTAGAGTTCCAAAATTAAGCATTGTCATTATGTCAAAAGGTACCTCTGCGAGTTAATTTTAGTTTTTCATATATAAATATCTCAAAATTGCTCTCCTCTTATTCTGTGCACAATTCAATTGTTTCTTTTACCCCATTCACAATCCTAGAAGCCTGCCAGGAGTAGCTTATTGTCCAAACCCTCTGTCCTCGGCGACCACTCCCCGCCCTAGTTGGACTGAGTCGTTATACATTGAGTTAAAGTTTAAGAATCAAATTGAATAAATTAAAACTTTAGAGATCACAATGCATGCTGGATCAAAGTTTATGAACCATTTGTGTTATTTTCCCTATTTTTTTTCGTCTTTTCTCCTATCAACAAACATCTTCTCAAGCATTTCATGTATATTATCATATATAAGTTCATAATCTACCTCTTCTTCATCTACACCCGCTTCTGCCACAAAACAAATGTTTGCTTAATTTGTATCCTTGTAACTAGATTTGCATCCCGAGTCACTCTCTGCCTTTAGAGTTTTCTTCCTCTTTCGTTGTTTACATAAAAAGATAACCAATTCTTTAGAATCGGCATGAAGTCGATTTGGTCGATTATAGAGCTTGGTGGTGAGATTGATATAGTCACGGGTGAGTAATGTGATAGTCACCGATGGTTATATAATGCAGTCATTGACAGACGGTGAGATTAACTGATGACTATGAAATATAGCTGTCGACACATTATAGTAAATGGTCGACAAACATATATATCTATTCGATGATGAAACCAACGTAGCCAATGTCATAGTGAATTTGGCTAAGTGCTAGATCTAGGGAAATGAAAAAAGGAGATAAAGTAAAGATGCCGATCGAAGACGGAGATATCGATTGACGGTTAAGTCCAGTGGCACTCAAGGAATTGTAACTGCTTATGGATAAGGTTGACGTGCGATCATGCGACCTAGAATTGTGAAATTGCAGATGAAACCGCACATATAGCTTAAACTGCTTATAGGCAATTATGTTTAGTAGATTATAAAATGTAGTGAGTAATTATTGTAGAAGGATGCACCGTCATCAAGAACGAATTCTAATGTATTTTCGATTTGTCAACATGTTTCCGATTTCTAGTACTTGCAGTTCTTCTTGTTTAAATTTCGCATATCCACCATTTGAGTCTCCAACAATTATTCCAATAATTATATATCCGATTTGACCTATGGACGAATATGCAAGCATACATTTCATGCTTATTTGAGTAATAGCAATGAGATTCTCCAATATCATGCTAAGAATAGGTAGGATAGAAGAAGATGCCATTTGTTTGATGAGAAATAAAAAGGAATATCGAAAATTTGAGCAACTGAAGTTGAAGCAGCTACTTTCGAAATAACGGAAAGAAAAGCAATGACCGGAGTGGGAGAGCCAGAGTCGAAAGGAGGATTCCTCACTTCTTTCTCTTATTCATTTATTCTTCATCCTTGTTCCGCAATTCATCTTCTGTTCGAATCGCCACTAAACCCGTTAACAAAATACCAAAAATCAACCTTTGGTGAAAGATCTTTTACTATTTGGGTCCACACCCAATTTGTAGTGAAACACCTTAAGAATTTTGCTTTCTTCCTTTTCAACAAAGGGCATTCCGGTTTGATGTGGCCAGACTTTCTGCATTTGAAGCAAATGCTTTCGCTTCCTTTGGATTCGTTCTTGCATTTGGAGTTTCTCCTGGACTTCTTTTTGTCGAATGACTTCTTTCCTTTGCAATTACTATTTTTTTCTCACGGAGTTTTTCAATTCTTTAGGGATAAGTGTACTGAAAGTATTAAAATTTGTTATGAAAGTATAATTGAATTTCAAAAAATTTCATAAAGTGTAAACAAGTCTTAAAACTTATCAAATTAGTGTAATCAAATTCTTTCATTAACTCTGCTCAATTTCCATTAACTTCGTCCAATTTGGGTAACGGAAGATACTGACCCGATTTTTTTCTTATTATTTTCTCTTTTTTATGTGGCGCTGACATAGCTAAAAGATGAAGCATAAGTCTAAAACGACATTGTTTTTGTCTAAATTTAATTTTTTATAGTAAATTTTATTTAAATTAGATTAACAACTAAGCTGAATTATAAAAAATAAAAACCAAACAAGGATTTGATTGCACTTTTCTAAAATTTAGGATTCAATTGTACTTTCCCAATTTTATTTCCCAACTTTGGTATTTCCTCGTCATGCTCATCTTCAAACAAAGTGTTATCGACGTTAAAACAAATAACCATTTGATCTTTTTTATTGTCGAGTTCTACTACATAAGCCATCGTTATTCCAACAAGTTCATACAGAGCCATTGGCTAAATTCCTATGGTTTATTTTTCATTGTGCCCAGGGATGAAAGCCCATTCATAATGTCGGTGAAGCAAGGGTGATTTAGGCTTCCTCCCGGCTTCATCTTGAACGATTCATATTGCTCTACAAGGTGCTCATCTCCGTTTCTCGTGCACGATCCGTGCACGATCCGTTCCTTCATACGTGAGCTCGAATCGATCCCGAATCTCCTAAACCGTGACACAAGACGAGACGCTATCAGACCGAGCAGGAGATAAGGCAACACGTAAATTGAATAGCTTCGGCATTTAACGTAAGTCGTCCCGTTTGCTTTTCTTACGAAATCTCTTGTCATGTTCGAAGAACCGATATCATCATGGTGGGAAGTGGAATTTAACACCTCGACAATATAGTGCCATGAGTATCATTGGTAGAGTACCCATTTCCTTAGTTAGATTTATGTCACTTTCCAAGCAAAAGGACAAAGCCAGTATAATATCGCGCTTGGAAATTAACTTAGCTTTCATCCATACGTTTCAGTCTCATCATCAGAACATGGCGCAACGTGTCTAATCTCCATGCCTCTGCCACCTACTACGCATCCCTCGGTCTCTCAAGTTTGTCCCATTCCTGTTCCTACATGTGTCGCTGGCCTCGTTTGTGCCCCTTCGATTGCATCTGTCCCGGTCAATACCTCATCGAAAGCACCATTTGGTCCCTTGAAAAATTTCAGCCAAAGCTCCAGTGTCGTTGCCAGCCAAAGTTGTCCCTTTGCAGATTTTTCCATTCTCGGATAAAATGATTGCGGTTTCTGATGTTGGCGTTGACGAGTTCCCCCACTCGAAAGCCCTCGAACAGAATTCAAAAAAGGGCGACGGAGATGTACGGCCTTGGAATACCCTTATCTTAATGCAACACGACGATTCGTGTTTACTTATTCTAGTTACGTTCAGGATTAATATCACGAAAAATTTCAGCCTGATACACTTATAATAAATTTACTTAAAAGTAATTTTTTCACCATAAAAAACCCCCAAACCGGTATATCAGTAATAAATTTACCCTCCATTAGTTTTCATTAAATTTTATGGTTAAATTGTTAAGTTTGATGTTATGTGATAGTTGACGGGTGTACCGATTTGAGGTTTTATCCTCCGTTTGTCATGGGTGTACCGGTTTGTGATTTTTCATGGTATTAATCCAATTTATCGGAAACTAATAAATGATAAATTTGTCATAAATATACCAGTTTAGAGTTTCGTGGTAAAAAAATTAGTTTTGAGTAAATTTATCCCAGGTATATTAGTATGGGGTGATCAAAATATTAATTTGGAGTAAATTTATCACATGTGTACAAATTTGAGATTTTTCGTGGTATTAACCCTACATTTATTCTACTCTTTGGATGATCAATACAGTAGTAGCTTGCTATGAATGTTGATTATCACTCGTTACGTAGGAAGTTGAAATGTTTGGTCGATAGACCAAGCGATCGGAAACGATCAAATTTTTATTGCGAAACCCGAAAGTTTACCCGTGAAAAGCATAGACCCCTTTCATTTTCAAAGGTGGGGGCGACCATTGGCAAAATCCAATTCCTCACACACGTGCGTTTCCATGTCCCCATGAATCAAATACTTATAGTTAGATATATATATATCACAACAAGGGTGTATTTCAATTTCAATACCAATCAAATTGGTATTTTGTTTTATTTTTTTTAATTTTATAAGAGCGTTCGGACGTAACGTGCCGAGACTTTCTTTTAGACCCCGTTTGTTTCGTAGAAAATAAATTATTTAAAAAAATATTTTTCTAAAAATGATCTCTTATATCACTTGAAATAATTAGTCAATGTGAAATATTTTAATTATCGACAACTACTTTATGTCTAAAAATTTTCATGCACTATAAGAATACTTTTTGTTCATTCATTTTTGTAGGTGACACGAATAATCATTTTTTAGAAACATTATTCAAATTACTCATCTTTCGCGAAATAGACATGCCCTTATATTCACTTTTGTTTTCATCTGTATTTGAGTTAATCATAGCTATACAAGATTGCTAGGAGACAATTTAGCAGATACTGCCCGGGCTGTCACCCCAGAGCAATTGGGCACTCTCTGATATTTATGGCACTATATAAAAAGGATAATTCTATTGGTGGGGGGCTCTTGTGGCGGCATTGCCCTAGCGGTCCATCTCAAACGAATTGGGAACATTCATTTATCTTCAAAAAAAAAATGAGGAAAAAAATAAAAATAAAGAGGGAATAAAACCAAGCGAGTCACAATCCTCAGACACTGGTGGAGGGACCCGATTGAAAAGTTAATGGCCTTTTGCAATGATGAGAAGTACCAAAAATGTAGAAAGTGGCAATTCTTGGGTCAAAGGAACTTTATGCATGTGCACCAATCTTGCCGGGCTACACCGCCTGGAGCACTGTGTCGACTGGAGTCCTTTTGTGCGGTGGGAAATGAAAGGTGATTTTGGTTTTTCCAGAAGCGGTTATAATGCTTGGGTGAATTTTCACTTTCATCTCTGATTATAGATTTTTTTTCCTCTGTTTCAGTCCCTTGCGGTTGATTTCGGCATAAGATTTGTCCCCGACATTCGGGCACGCTTTCATTTTGACCCCTGGCAAGTGAAAACAGAGGGGGAAGAAGAAGTCTATCAAGCCCATCACATTTTTTTTTTATATATATATATATCAATTTTGCCCCCTGAAGAATAACATATTGTAATGAGAGAATCTACCTTTACGATGCAACCGACGTCTCTCTTTCCACCGGGGTACAAGGAATAGTGAGGGGCATGAGGCACGGTGACAGAACCTGAACAGTTCGTCTGCAATAGCCATCAACCTGGTACATGATGGATGACTCGGATATCCTTCATGACCTGTCCCTTTAAAATACCCCAAGAACTGCATCTATGGATGCCACTTCAATGTCATAACTAGACGGAAACCAGGGACCTAGTGAGCAATTTCTCAGGGAAATATCGGCTTTGGGTATGGAGTGTTTTGATTGATTGCAGAGTCGGCCCTTCAGATTTAACCCTGTTCTGCACAATTACCAACATCACCAACTCAAAGGCAAGCAGGAGCAGGTAATGCAGACATGATTTAGGTGTGGGAAGATGCCCGGTTGAACCCTTCTTTAACCCGGCTCTAGCAGACTGGAACTGTTTTCCGAGATCAATGGCATGCAAAAGTATACTATTTTGGCACCAGAGGGTCCATTCTCAAAAGTAAACAACCACTGTTCTCCTCCAAGCAAGCTTTAGCAAGCCTCCTAAGAGATCTCTCTTTGATCCACCTAAATGACTACAAAGAAGAAACCAGCACGCTGCCGGTGTTCGAACTTGGATTATAGTGTGTTTTTTTTTTTACCGTATGCTCAATATGAATGCAAATGATAAAGTCAGCACTAATATTAGCAGCCCTAATGACGCTAATTCAACCCAAAAAACTAAAAAGAAAACTATATAGCCTCCGCAAAATCGTGCCAGACAACCCATTTGAAGTTTGAAGATTACCAGAGCAACCCAATAAAAACATTCAATAGTCCAAGAGAATTAGTTACTGGTGAAAGAATAGTGGACTATACTACCCGTCATAAAAGCATTGAAAAGCAATTGTCCTGGAGCCATCTCATGCGTTTGACTGACACGAGATTGCATCATCTTACTGAAGATCACGAGCCATTAAAGAACTGGACGAAAAGGTTCGGCATAAAACAGGACATCTTTCATTTGCTCTGTAGAGCATCTAACAGGATCAAAGAAAACATAGCCCTATCAGATATTATCAGACGAAAACTTTACATTTATGTCTTCAATCGTCATGCGTTCTCATCATAAGCAAAATGAGACAAGCATGCACCCAGGTTGAAGCAGGTACGACCAGTTCACAACATAGACTCGAGTATAACTGTATACGCAACACGAGTACGGGAGGGAGGGAAAACAGGTGGTTGATGACAACAAGGTTGTCAATCGTGCAAAGAACCAATGAACAATTGTAAAATTAAGCATGAATGAAACGGTAACATCCGAAGAATGACCCATACTATGCCAAAAAGGATGAAATCACAGTTGTAGTATTATGGCCACTTATAACTATTAAGATGATACAATCAAGGAACAGTCAAGTTACACCATTAAAAAGAAACAAAAATTCTCCAGAACTAACAAAGCGTATGGATCCTTATACTTAAAAGAAACTTATAGTCCTGATCCAACAGCATCACATGAGATCAACTAACATCACATTGGATAGGCAGCAGCAACTGTAAACCCTTTGCCTAATTATACTTAGAAAGGAAATCGCATGTATCTACTCAACACAGTACCCTCTACTTACCTGGACTGAGTGCACACTTCTATAGTTTTCTTTAATAAATAGAGCAGCTGGTGTGTGCATCGCTGGTGCTGTTGTGTTTAACTCGTTTCATTATTCTGCAGCAGTTTTAGTATCAATCTGTGAAACATTTCCATTAGCACCTTCTTACCAAAGCAGTTTCCTGCAGCAAGTTCCCAGCATCCTCCTTATGAGTAACAGTGCTTCCCTTTAAAATCTTCCTTCAGCAGAGGGCTATCAAATTGGCCCTTCACCATCTTACAGAGACTATGCCTTTTGGAGAGAAACAAATGCTCAAATGTTTTATAGCTATCAACGTGGAATACACAGTTTCAGGTGATGAAGAAAATATACACACGCAGGACTTATTATGCTCCTCTACCCACAGCCAGCTTTGCTGGTATAACAAGACATTTTACAAAGAGGCAGTGTACAACTAAGATACAAATTGAATATAAATTCCTTTCAGCGCTCACTCCATCTTATAAAAATTATCACGTGCTATTGAGTGCTTCACTGTGAATCTGAGTTAAGATGGGATGAGGATGCCTTTTCTATATTTCTCCCTGAAGTAACAGGCGAAACTCCAGAAGTTTGGCGAGACGAAGATGATGGAGGAGCAGCTGAAGCTGCGAATGTCGAGAGTGCGCTTATATTACTACTGACATTGATGCTGCTTCCGCTATGGGACCCATCAACTGCTGCCTTCGGAGGAGGTGGCCTCTCAATCTCCGTAATCCCATCAAGCATCTGCAGAATTTTCCCCATAGTCGGCCTATGCGATGGTTGTTCCTGGATGCACCAGAAACAGATCTGGATTGCCCTCATTACTTGCTCCATGTTTAAATCTTGATCAGCACCAAACAGCCTCTTGTCTATAATGTTCTCAGCATTGCTCTTCTCAAACTCCTCATAAGCCCACATGGAGAATTTCTTATTGTTGGTTTCGACGGAAACATCAAAATTCCTTCTCCCACTCACTATTTCCAACAAGACCATCCCATAACTGTAGATGTCTGATTTGGAAGTTATCGGGAGATTCGCCAGCCACTCAGGCGCCAAATAACCTCTCGTGCCTCTCAAGCTCGTCAAGGTGCGGTACCGGTGATCCTTGGCGTTTATGAGCTTTGCGAGGCCGAAATCAGACACTTTAGCATTGTAATTTTCATCCAAAAGAATATTCTCGGGTTTTATGTCACAATGAACAATGCAGTCTCGACATTCTTCGTGGAGATAGGTGATTCCCCTTGCAGTCCCCAGGGCGATTTTAAACCGTTGCTCCCAATTCAACAACTTCCCTGAATTTTCTTCACTAGTAAAGAGGAAATCATCCAGAGAACCATTTTTCATGAACTCATAGACTAAGAGCCTGTGACGTCCCTCCGAGCAAAAGCCGATCAACCGCACCAAATTCAAATGGTGCGTGCTACTTATGGTTGCCACCTCCATCCTGAATTGCTTCTCCCCTTGTTCAATTCCCTCTAGCTGCTTAACTGCAACGACCGTTCTATTAGTAAGGACTCCTCTATAAACAGCCCCAAATCCTCCGGCACCCAGTTTCTCCTTGAACCCTTTAGTTGCTCTTTGAAGCTCTTTGTATGTGAACTGGACTGGCGCCCCGGAGGCATACTCGAGGAGTGTATAATGAGATGACAATGCACCAAACTTCGTACTATTTCTAAAACACGACCACCACAGGCCACCCTCTAAGAGGATTAAACCAAGAACTGTAGCCAAAACCACAACCACTACCACCCAAGCATGTAGTCTCCATCCCTTGTTTTTGCCGGTTCCCTCCAGAGATGACGGGTTCGGAACTACTGGGCCGCAAACTTTGACGTATGACGTGCTCGGCAATGCCGGATTCTCATAACCACTGACAAAATTCACAGATTTCAAGTAACACAGCCCTGTCCCATCGGACAATGAAGTTGAAGCCATACAAGAACCACTCACAAGACAATTCAACCTACATGCCGATATACCCACAAAGAAAACTTGTGAGGACAGCTCAGGCGGGTAGGTCAAGAACGAAGCATGATCCAGTTCCAACATAGTTGCACTCCCCGGACAATCCTCTATGTTTACTTTCCTCTTACACCCTTTTCTGCTATCGTTTGGATCGATTGGCTCGAAATTCTGGCTCGGGCACCTGCACATTGGGGCCGAGTCGTTGTAACTGCAAATACCCAGATTCCCACAGAACCCAAAGACCTCGCACTGATCAACAGCTGCCCACCTCAAGGTCTTAGTCCCACTATTCCTCGCTGAGCTAAAAATCTTCAAATTCCCATCAGGATCCAACCTCAGAAACCTTAAAATATCGCTCCCTTCCGCGTAATCACTGCTGTAAGCAATGATTGCATAACTACTCAAAGAAGGGTCAGATATGTACAGAATACCTGTAGACTGCAAACCCAGGGTGGGAGCAGTCAGATTCCCCTGGATCGACGAATTCACCCCTTGATTCCAATACTCAATACTAGTATTCCACCGAAGGGTCAAATTACCAGATCTCAAAAGATTAAAGGAGTACGGCCCACTTTGCAGCGTCTGACCGACTGTGAAATTCTGCGAGGGTACGATCGTGTCGGTCGGGTGATCGAACGACGACCAGACTGAAGACGTGCCGTTCCGGAGCACCAAGTTGCCGCTGTCATCAAGATTTGCTGAGGTCACTCCCCTGCCGGTCGTGTTGGACTCCCAGACGGTGGCGCCCGACCCATTGACGAGCCGGAGGTTGCCGGTGGGGAGGAACTGGAGGTAGCCGGAGGAGTCGACGGCGGAGCCGCCGGAGGAGTCGACGGCGGAGCCGCCGGCGGACCAGACGACGACGGTGGGGTCGCCGGCGTAGGTGATGGCGGCGAGGAAGGAGGAGGGGTCGGCGGCGGCGGGGACGAAGCCGAGGGAGAAGGCCTGGTTCGGGGAGGGCCAGGACTGGTTGACGCGGGAGGCGTAGAGGGTCGAGCCAGGGGAGACTTGAGCAGAGACCGGCGAGCAGAGGAAGAGGAGCGGGAGGAAGAGGAGGAGAGACTGGGCCGCGATGGCGGAGGAGACCATTTGCCGCGATTCGCTGCTCATCGGTCGGGACGACGGAGGAGCGTGCAAGCGGCCCTTTTCGGCGGAGCGTTCGAGGCAGGCGGGGAGAGTGGGAGCTCGTGGTGGGAGCGGACGGCGGTGGGTGGTGGTCGTGTCTGTTCTCGTGCTCCTGGTGTGGAAGGAAGTAAGACATCGGACGAGGAAGGTGAGCAGCGGAAGAGGAATTGGTCCAACTTTGTCCGCTGTTTGGTCAGAGTCGCGGCTGACGCGGCTGTCACGGCACGAGAAATGGCCACCGGCACGTTTCTGATTAATACGACGAAAAATCCCATATTGACATTTATGACCAACTTATCTTCAGATATAAATCGATAAAAAAATTATTTTTTATTAATATAAACGATTGATTTTGGCTATTGATTAGAATTTTTCGTAAAACAAATAGACGTTGGAAGGTAATTTTACTTGTTTTCAATCAAAAACAATTTTCAATAAATTGCGCACCCCAAAATGGACAGAAAAATCGAGGGTAAAAAAAAAAAACACAAAAAATCGAGGATTATATAGTTTCTTTCTCATATCTTCCCCGATACCGCGAGACTCCGACCTGCAAAAAGCCAAATCCTTTTCCCAATTCGACCGGCGCGCAAGTCCTCACAGATCCAAGCTCCGCTTCAACTTGACCGGGAAGATTCAACGTCGCCCCTTGAAGACCGCCATTGCCGTTCCGGTTCCGCTTCGGAGCCACGCTCGGATTTCATGGTAATCTTCTCCCTGAATTTTCCCCCTTCTCTGTTCTTCCGGCGACGGCCGGCCGGCCGGTCGTGTCGGTTGCGATTCCGGCGTCGTGATCGAGCTTCGCGTCGCCGTGCAGCCCTCGCGGGATTGATCATCGAAGATGATGGCCGAAGATCTGGGCGTGGAGGCCAAGGAGGCCTCGGTCCGCGAGGTCGCCAAGCTGCTGCCGCTTCCCGAGCTCTTGCAGTCCATCGCCTCGATCAAAGCCGATTACATCGCGCGACAACAGGTGATCCGTGGAACTCGAATTTCCGAATTCTGAACTGCTCGTTCGATTTGGGCGGTGATTTCGTCCCTTTTGAAATCCTTTAGTGTTTACGAGAGCGAGTTGGTAGCGTTGTTTCGCTAAATAACGTTGCTGTCTTCCACATTGCTAGGCGAATGATGCGCAGCTCAGTACGATGGTTGCCGAGCAGGTACATTTCTCATATACGTGATCTGCTTTCACTTTGGTTGCCTCATGTTGTTTTCTGTTGTCATTTGGGGTATTAATACAGTCTGTGGTGTAGTTGAGCATATGCTGATTATGCTTCACCCGTTGATCACAGGTTGAGCAAGCGCAGACTGGGCTCGAGTCCCTTTCTTCATCTCAGAAGACTATAAACCAGCTGAGGGAGAACTTCGTTTCTATTGAACAGTATGGAGTCTCTTTTTTGCAGATAGAACAGATTGTCTATTACCATATTTGGAATACAGATAGAGCAGAGATTTGGTGGTTTTCCTGGTGTCCATTATTGGCTAGTTCGTACTTTTTTCAGTGTATCTTTAGCTTCATGCCTTTGGTTGTTGGGCACTTGTATCAGGTTATGTCAAGAATGTCAAACATTGATTGAGAATCACGATCAAATAAAGATTCTGAGCAATACCAGGAACAACTTAAATACAACCCTGAAGGTCAGTCCTTTTCTTGGCATTATAACGAGCAGATTGTCAATCGTTGTCATTTGTGGACTCAGGCAGCCACCTTGTTGATTCTTTTTCCTTTCCCAGACTCCAAGGTCTAATGAGAGTGAAGTCACGAAAGCCAAAAGACTTTCTTCTTCCCTTGCTTTACCTATTAAAAGACTGAGTTTAACCTTTGTCACAACTATTAGATCGTGCCTTCATCCAACATTTTTTGCTTTTGGAGCATGTGGCAGTGGCCTCACAAATTTTTTTAGGTATTAGAGTAAGAGGTCTTGAGTTCAACATTCCGGGCTTTTTGTTTGCCTCCCTAATTGTATATTTCCACGCTTCAGTCTCCTGCCAAATTCCAGCCTATGCATGGAGTGTTGCAACAGTTAAACACTAAATCACGCATCCATCTAGCAACCTATGCTTTTATATCAGTTGGTTGTGGTTTTGCAAAATTTTTACTACCTCATATTCCTACTTGCCATCTTAGTGATGGATGTAATTAGTTTAAATAATCTTTTTTTTAGAAGGCTGTTGTCCAATAGCGTGTGTGCTCGAGCTACTCCTATAATAGCTTTACTACGGAAAGCTTATTTTCTCTATAAATAAATATATATTGCTGCTACATAACCTGTAGGTGAGATTGGATAGCACTGAAGGTCATTAAATATCCATTTAGAATACAAGGATGGCTACTGTACTAGAACCAAAATGTCGTCAATCTTTATCAATCTGCATTTTTTGGTGTCTTTGGACCTTTGTCCATCCCTTCAATAGTTATTGGCTAACTGACGGACTTGTTGGTATAATGCAGGATATAGAGGGCATGATGTCCATTTCTGTTGAAGCTTCTGAGGCCCGGGATTCTTTGAGTGATGATAAAGAGCTGATTAACACTTATGAAGTTAGTGTTTTTCAATAAGTTTCAAGTGCAATGACTTGATTTTATGTGGAAATGTACTTACTTGCTCATTTAAACTTTCAAGAGGTTAACTGCTTTAGATGGGAAGCGAAGGTTCGCGTTAGCTGCAGCAGCATCACATAGAGATGAGGTTGGCAGACTGAGGTTGTCTTTCATTCTCTTGTTCATCATGGATATTTAACATAAATATAGGAATAATAGTCAAAAGCTACAACTTCAGATGTCTTTTCTGGTCTGGAATTTTTTTTTTCAATGATCATTTCTATTGGGGATGAGGATCAAGTACTTCAATCTTAGTTATTATTCCATTTCAGTTTGCAAAAAAAGAAAGAAGCTCTAGTTGCCCATATAGTCAGATATTGAAATAAGGAAGCTGCTTACTTTCTGTTAAATGTTGACATAGGCATTTCAAAGCAATCAATTTAAGAAGTTGATGAACTCTATGTTCTTCAATTCTGCCACACTCTTGATGATTGCTATTACGTTAAGGGTTCTCTAAGTTATGCTGATCACAAGAAAACTTTTGTAAGTTATGTTTGGTCCTTGAGATAAGGATCGACTCTCTTCCTCTTATCTATTGCTCGTTAGATGGGAAACTTGTAATCATGAATAGTTTTGGCATGCAACTCTTTTATTTGTCAGTTGAATGACTTTCTTATGATGCAATGATTTTTCTGATTTCCTCTTTTAATACCAGAGAATATTTTGAAGATGTAGATCGCACATGGGAGACATTTGAGAAGACATTATGGGACCATATTTCTAACTTTTATAAACTTTCAAAAGAGAGGTAGGCCTCCTTTACTTAAATATTAGAAAGACTTCTTATGCTCTGCGGATAGTCTATTGTACCAGAGACTGGGGGTTATTCATGTATTTCTTGCTCATGTTCGCAATTCATATAAATTGTACTAAGCTAATTACTTGAAGTTGCACTTGTTTGTGCACTTGAGAGTTTGTGTGTTGCCTGATATATTATGGGCTTAATGGATTTTACTATCATTCCATTTGGCTTGCTATTTGACTCTGACCAGGTGTTCGACATGCATTAGTGTGGTGAACATTGTGTTTAATGAGACATTTAAGGGTTTTTGGTCTGGACGGTTGTGGCAAGTTTCCTCCTAATCTTGGCTGAACGAGATAAATGGAGATGTTTCCGCTTCTTATCTTGCTTTTCCCATTTCTGCTTGATAAGCATATGTGTTCCCATTCTGGCTAGGCTAATGGAGGAGATGAATTTGATTGATGCTGGATACTAGTTATAGAAACTTATAATATGATGCAAAATACTATTGTAGTTTGGCTTTCCTGTAATAACTGGAAAGATGTTTTGATTGGTAATAAATTATGGAATAATTCTAGATGACTTCCAATGTTAGTGATTATACGCCTTAAAGGATTTGAGGAGCTTGTATTGTATGAAAGTAACATGTGCTAAAACCAGAACTCACTCCAATGATACTGTTGATCTTTAGGTCAATCAAATAGCAAAACATTATCGCCAGTAATAGAAAAAGATGTCATCCCTTGAGGTTTTATATGGTTGCATTTATGTAGCATTTGCATGAATTTAAATGGAGAATATGGTTTTCCATATTTGGAAGATAGTTGGATATTAGCTACTTGATGTATTGTTAATTGCCTCAAGAGAGAAAGAAGGATAACTAAGAGGCTTTTTCTGTGATTCTATTACCTCCTTGAGGACATTTTGCTTATGAGACCTAGAATTTTTGAATACTATCTTTAGATGTCTTTGCTGACAAATTACTGTGCGTACTCATGAGTTTCATGACTTCCAATGTTATAAGGAGTTTGTATGAAAAGTTCCACATGCTAAAAGTAAAACTTAAAAGCTAAAGCTAAAACCAGAACTCACTCCAAATATACTGTTGATCTTTAGGTCAATCAAATGGGAAAAAATATTAAAGATATTACCCCTGGAGGTTCCACAAGATTGCATTAATGTATCACCTGCATGAATTTATAGGCTTTCTATATTTGGAAGATAGTTTGATATCGTCTACTTGATGTATTGATAATTGCCTCAAGAGAGAAAGAAGGATAACAAAGAGGTGTTTTCTGTGTTTACGTCCTCGAAGATTCTTTGCATACGGGACCTAGGAATAGATGCCTTTGCTGACAAATTACTGCTTGTATTCCTCAGTTTTCAAGAACCGAACATATATACATCGCATCCTATACCTCTTTGATCTAGAATTGATCACGTGCTTTTTCATTGTCTTTTGCAGCCCACAAACTTTGGTCCGTGCTTTGAGGTATGTTCCGGGGGGCCATGCTCTGTCAATTTTTTTTTATATAAGGCTGTTACCTCCCATTATATCACTTTTGTAATCTTTTTCTGTCATGTACTTTGGTGGCAAGACTGCTATGGCTTGCTGCATATTTCAGACAATCAGTTCAACATGGATTTATGATAACCCGAGAGTAATTTGTTGGGAAGATTTGGTCGTGACTTATAATCGGTAGTAACGTGAAACTGACTAATCTAATGTGATGGCCAAGAAGAAAGCTGACCAATCTAATATAATATGTAAATAGAAATTGTAATAGTAGGTGCACATGAAGCAGGTTCTTGTGCAACATGTTGCAGACACAAAAGTTCTTGAGCAAGAGCAATGAGCTGTGATTCTTTCCAATTTGTTACGCAATTTACCTCTTCATATGAAGCCATGATGTTCTTTCACTGATGTATGTCACATAGGGTTGTTGAAATGCAAGAGATCCTCGACCAACAACTTGCTGAGGAAGCAGCTGAGGCTGAGGGTGGTGGTGCAATGGCATCAGTTGCAAATCCACGTAGAAGTGCCAAGTAACTCTTTTTAAATGATATTATCTGTTTTACTTCCAGTATTGTCAATTTTTGGTCTTCTTAAAACAGTATTGGCTCTTTGATATATCAAGTTAGATGCAATTTTTCTTGATTCAACAGGATCTTGTACTCTTGTAACAATTATGATGATGAATAGCATTTAGGTATCTGTTTCCTCATTGCTTGCAGAAAATCTACCAATTCAATGGCTTCATCCCGAAACCTTACACAGCAGAAGTTGAAGGTTCAGGGAAAAGGGTACAAGGATAAATGCTATGAGCAGATCAGAAAAACGGTGGAAGAACGTTTCAACAAGCTTCTGACAGTGGTACTTCAAGATGCCTGTCTTTTGTAATTAAGAAAGAAGAGATGCTCAAATATTTCAGCTGTGCAATATCTTATTGTGTTGTCTGATGTCCATCAGCTTGTGTTTGAGGACTTGAAAGCAGCACTGGAAGAAGCCCGTATGGTATGCTAAACTGATCTGCTCAATCAAAGAACTGATAATTCTATTGATCTGTTTTGTTGATAGGTTCATCTTATGACATGATCTTTAGCTAAGTTTTGCTTATCTCAGCATTGGAGTTCCTTAACCTAATGAGATCAGACTTGATAAGGGCCTTTTTGGCCAAACAAGTGTCCTTGTTCAGTTGATTATTATTGAGATCATTGGTGATGTGTGTAGCCTGCTTATAATGTTGCCATGCTCAGATGAGAAGTGTTCTTTCTGTTATTTTTCATATTTGAGTTGGTTTTTAACTGTTAATTTGACGCTTCCTTTTCATGTGGAGATTGGAGAAGAGCTGGGGGATATATATGACTATGTGGCTCCCTGTTTTCCTCCAAGGTTTGTGTTATAACAATTTAGCTTATCTTGATCAATATTATGGTCGATTTAATTTGATGATTGTGTTAGGACATCTTTTCAATCTTAAAGTTGGTGCATATTGGGGTATGGATCACAGCCTGACTTGTCTATGTATCAAGATGAGGATAAGTGGTCTTGTTGTATACATCTAGAAAACTTGAATGGCAGAACTTTATTCTTTACACATATTTTTGACCCAGCTTTGTTATATGAAAACATAAAGTCAAGTGCATTTTCACTAGCAAAACTTGTACAGTTCTGCAATAGGACATGGACTTGCAATTGTTGAGCTTGAGATGTAGTGTTCCGATATACACACCTACACTATGTCGTGTCCGATAGACTTGAGTACCCCCCTTTAATATAAGAGTTGGAGTACCAGATCATTGCAAGTATGACTAAAAGATCTGAAAACTTTTGCTTTATTAAGATGAATGTCAGGAATCATGTATGTTGAATTATCTTTCCTCTTATAATGTTTCTTTGTTGAGATTACAATGGTTCTTCTTGAAGGTCTCATGTTTTTTTCATGGCCAACTAGCAAATATAAAGACTCTGATTTATAATTTTAACTTGATCCTGTTTTGACTGTTGGGGTTCGGTTTTTATGTAAAATCAATAGTATAGGTAAGGAGATTACATGTGACCTGTATTCTTCACCAGAAACCTTTTAGTCTCTCTGATCGGATAGCATGTGCAGATTCAACTGCCAGATTTTCAGTTGCTTTCTTGTGTATCAGGCCATTGGTTGCAAAGTTGTGATTCGTGTGCTCAGGACTTTTGTGATCAAATTGACACCAATCTATCCACGTGCAAAACTGGCTTTTTTCCCTATACTTTAAAAACTAGTTCTGCATACATCTAAATTGATTCTACTTGCTCTCTGTAAAGTGTTTCAACCACAAGTCTGTTGTTCTTTCTCTTTCTGTGGTGTCCTTCTATAGAGACAAATTGTCATTATTTTTGTCTTATGGGCAGATATGAAATATTCCAGCTCATGGTGAATTTGTATACTGAGCGGTTCATTCAGATGCTTAGATTGCTCAGCGACCGGGCAAATGAAGTAACAAATATAGAGATATTGAAGGTACTTTTTTCTCATGCACAGCGACATCATCCTATGCATGTTCCTTTGTTTTCATATTCAAGACAGGACACAACAATTTGCCTTAAATTGAACTTTCTTCATTCCAACGAGTATGCGAAAAAGCTTCATTTTTCCAGTTATTCATATATTCTCTGCAAAAAGATCAATCACATGCCTTTTCTATTAGCATCAAATTATCATTTTTTGCTTAAGAAACATAGAAAATTGACATTTTCTGGAGTTCTAGTTGTCTGCCACCTCTCCTCACCTACCAAATACACATAATTGCCAAAGACAAAAAGGCTAAATCAAACAGTCTTTTTATCTTTTCTGCCGTCTTTTTAGTGTGATGAATGTCTTTACTTTTTGAGTGATCCACAGCAAAACCCCTAAAATATGGGAATTGTAGCATATGCCCCTAAAGTTTGGGATGTGGCAATAGATCATTGCATTGTTTGAAAAGCGTTGAACAAGTGAGGCTTAACTTAATAAATTCAAGAGTTTTTTTGTTGCATCTTCTTCAAAGAAGAGAAGAATAACTGAAATTTGATATGACTCTGTCTTCCAATTCCAAATCTCATTTTTATTGCTCCAGCTACGTAGTGTCAAATTTTGGCCCAATTCCCTAAAAAACCCCCAACTTTACCCTTTGTCCCAATTATATCCCAAACTTTTTTTTGTCTAAAAAAAAATCCAAAACGTTTACTTTTGTCCCAAATCTACCCCGTTTATTATTTATCCAATTTTTTAATATTATTTTATATTATTTCGAATTTTTTTCTTTTTTCTTTTCTTTTCTTTTCTTTTCTTTTTCATCTTCAACCTCCGGCCGGTCGCCGGTCCGGCGACCGGCCAGAGGCGGGGGCCGGCGAGGTCGGCCCTGCCGGCCGCTGGCGAGGCTCGGCCTCGCCGTTGCTGGGCGAGGCCAACCTCGCCGGCGGCCGGCGAGGCTCGGCCCCGCCCGCAGCGGGCGAGGTCAGCCTCGCCCTGCAACGGCGAGGCCGACCTCGCCCGCTGCCGGCGGGGCCGAGCCTCGCCAGATCTGGCGAGGCTCGGCCCCGCCGGCCGCCGGCGAGGTCGGCCTCGCCCAGCAACGGCGAGGCCGAGCCTCGCCAGCGGCCGGCGGGGCCGACCTCGCCGGCCCCCGCCTCTGGCCGGTCGCCGGACCGGCGACCGGCCGGAGGTTGAAGATGAAAAAGAAAAGAAAAGAAAAGAAAAGAAAAAAGAAAAAAATTCGAAATAATATAAAATAATATTAAAAAATTGGATAAATAATAAATGGGGTAGATTTGGGACAAAAGTAAAAGTTTGGGGTTTTTTTTGAGACAAAAAAAAGTTTGGGATATAATTGGGACAAAGGGTAAAGTTGGGGGTTTTTTAGGGAATTGGGCCGTCAAATTTTAAAGAAACCAGCAGAATGCTTTAGTTTTGAAAAAGGGTATCTCAATCAGCACTTAATATTATTACCTATCTTTAAGTTTCTGGCCTTAGTGAATATTAGTTACCGCCAGACAGTTGTTATCAGTACTTATTTTTTGTCACCGACACTTTCAACGGATTAAGGAATCTCCAGCAACAACTTCAGTTTGTGAATGGTGGTTGGTTAATTATGAAGTGATGCCTTTTTGGCACTCTTTTTGGGGAAAGCAGTTGCACAATAACGATAGGTCAATGTAGTAAAAATTGGGGTAATCAATCTGTAGAGCCTCGTGATCTTTTCCAGCAACCTTGGTAAAATCAAACTCCTGAAGAGGTTACTGTACTTGCCCCCTCCCTTGACCCCCAAGAACACGTAAGAGGTAGATGTGATAGTCTACTTGGAAAAAAATGCTAACCATTCAGTTGAAACACTTGTTTGCAATTTCATGCAGGAAATTAGCAGTATTGTTTTTCTTTTTTGATCGTAAACAACTCTTGATTAATACACTACATATTGGGAAGGTAGTTCAGTGCCATTGCAATCTTTAGGGCTCATATTATTGCACCTTTTGTTACTTTGGAGTTCAATGCAAGTAACGTTCTTTTTGGGGGGATTGTGATATGACTTGTATGGACAAATCACCTGTTATTCTTTCATTAGTCGATTGTGATGCTAATGAAATGCTTCTAGGTAACTGGTTGGGTAGTTGAATACCAAGATAATCTGATTGGGCTTGGTGTTGATGAGTCCCTGGCACAAGTTTGTTCTGAGAGTGGTTCCATGGATCCCCTTATGAACTCATATGTTGAAAGAATGCAAGCTACTACACGGGTGAGTTTATGTCTGGCACTTCTTATTTCTGGATTGAACTAGTCCTTTTAACTTTTAGGAGCCACTTCATCTTGGAATCATGTTTTACTTTATGTATCTTTCCAGAAATGGTATTTGAATATTCTTGAGGCTGATAAGAAGCATCCACCAAAGAAAACTGAAGATGGGAAGTTGTATACACCAGCTGCTGTTGATTTGTTCAGGATTCTAGGAGAGCAAGTTCAAACTGTCCGAGACAATAGCACTGATCTAATGCTATACAGAATTGCTTTGGCTGTTATTCAGGCAAGTTTGGCTGAAATATTTTTAAATTGGTTGCTTTAGTGTCGCTTCTTTGCAGTTTCTTTCTACAGCCCAAGTTGGACAAGAAACAGTCCAAAGAAAGATATTGGAATTGTGCAACTGCATAACTAAGTGATTATATATGTAATTGTGCAACCATGGTATGACTTGTCTCTCTTTTTGGGTCATCATCTCAAACAATCTCTGGTTGAGACATTCTAGTAAGGCATGCATAACTAAGCGATTATCATTTCATTTGGACTATTTAGACATGTGATTATTCTTAGATTACTAGGAGTGTATGTTTGCGCTCTCTTTGTCTACACCTTGAGACAGACGTCATTAAGTGTAGCTGTTACTCTTGCAGAACTAAAGCATGATAATTGGTGTTTGAGAGAGATAAATTGAAGTCAATAAAAACTATGTGGGCCTGATAGGAGCTGGCATAGATATGCGATAGTGACATTAGGTATCTTGACTTCCTCGCAACTAAGAAGTAAGGAGATCAAATGGGAGACTCGTATGTACATGGGATAATGGCAGTTGATGACTTTTGTGCTATGCCTGCACTCAAAAACCATGTGAACTTACATAATGTTGGACAGGAACCTGCTATTGTTGCATATCATATTTCAGGTTTTCCCTTTTGGTCTCAATGGTTTGTTCACCTCAACATTAATGCCATTAGGTTTATCACCAAAATGATCCCTATCCTGCATTCATTCTCGGATGCTTTTCTGTTCTTCATGTGTTCTTATTGTATTTTGCCGTGTAAGTGAGCAAAATTTTCCATAGTCAGTGACTTATAGATGTTGCGAATGTTATCTTTTTTCATCTCTTCCTGCAGGTTATGATTGATTTTCAAGCAGCAGAAAGACAGAGACTTGAGGAACCGGCTTCTGAAATTGGCTTGGAATCACTATGTGCGATGGTTGGTCCCCTTTAAAGAAAATGGCTTTTCTCCTCTCTCCAGATGTTGTTACATGCTTGTGTTTTAGAACTTATGGTTCCCTTTCCTCTCTAACAGATAAACAACAATTTGCGCTGCTATGACCTTGCAATGGAGCTAAGCAACAGCACTATGGAAGCGCTTCCACAAAATTATGCAGAGCAGGTTTGCCTTCATCTCCATGCTGCATGTTTTAACCCAATATTAGGGATAATGTAGGTTTTATACTTCAATGTTGTTCCAATGGTCATTACCATGTCAATCTTCTAAAAATGTTAGCATATTGGCTGCATATACCTTCATATGAGAAGTTGGGGGAAAAAGTGCTTTATCTAAGTTATAAGCAGATCAACTTGTGCATGTAGAAAATGTAAAGCTTGATAGATTGTTGCTTGTCGTAGCACATGCCTAGAAGGTTGTATTGCCAGATGCAATGTGAAAGAATTGAATACAAGACAGGTGATCAATTCTTTAGCATTTCAACCATGATAGTCATTACATTAGCCAGCTCACCAGCAAAATTTAGAATTGCGTATATTGATATACTCCAGTATGACTACATTGAAAGTAACTGAGGGTATGCCATTCTTCTGAAGAATGGTAGATCCATATTAAGTATAACATGACCTGATTAATCTTGGCACTATGGTACTATGCACCCACAATGAAAGGCACTTGCATCCATATCAATTAGTGCATGAGAGATGTATTGTATCTGCATTAATATATTCTCTGGTAATTACTAACCTTTTCAATGCATTGACAGGTCAATTTTGAAGACACATGCAAAGGTTTCTTGGAGGTAGCAAAGGTATGCTGATGCTCATTAATAATATTACCCCACCACTTCCGTTGAGGTCACGTACCCATGTTTATACAATATGGCATGAGCGTGCATTTGCATACAAAAAAATTCACCCAAAGTCGCACTTAGCACTATCACATCCCAGTGCAAAACATGTACCGCACCAAACCATCATAATATAAATATCGTGGAAAAATTAAATAAATAAAAAGGAAAATTAGTGTATGGCCTGCAGTGTATAAACATTTACCCTTGTATTACAACCTTAGAATAATTGTTTATTTGCTATGTATGTCTACCTGGTTGATGTTTGTGCGGCATCAGTATTTACTGATTCTGATACTTGGACATATAACCATACCGAACTGTCGTAACGAGTCCAGGAGCTTGATATTAGACTGTTCTATTTGACTAGTGCTTGACGGATTCTTTAGATCACTCAACATATCTTAGAATAAGTCTAGTCTACGATTAATTTCCCTGCTACTGTGGGTATAGTAGCATTTGTGATGCATCTTTCTGGACTTCTGAAGCTACCAACTGAAGGCTTGTAGTTAATGGCAGGAAGCTGTCCATCAAACTGTTAGTGTTATATTTGAAGATCCCGGGGTGCAAGAGCTGCTTGTTAAGCTTTATCAGAGAGGTAAAATGAATATATCAGCTTGATTGTGTACTTTACAAAATGTTTACTTGCAGCATAACTGTATGTTTGGAGTGACTTTTGCTTTTAGCCTTTTGCTTTAACCTTTCCTTGTAGTATTTTTCAGTTTGAATATTATTTAGCACTGAACACTCTACCCCTTCAAAATTATCTTGTAACTGTATATCTACTGTTTACTATTGACAGCTAGAGTTCTTTGTAATTAATGCATTAGTTTTGAAAGAACTACTTTTGTGGATAGCACAAAGCAACTTTTGGACATCTAAACAGACCCCAGAAATTCTCAGTGCAGAAGAGCATTGCAGATTTACCATAATATTTGTGTCCTCTATTCCTATTCACCTCATGGAGTATTTTGTGGGGCTAGTTGATTTACCTTTTCTTTTGGGGGATGAGAGATTGTATAGTGGACTTGTCTGCCGATTTTTCATGTTAGGCAACATAAACTGGGAACTTCTATCAATTATCTTGAAGTTTGCTGAAAGTTCTCAATATTATTAAGTTGTTTAAGCTGTTTTTTTTGCATAATTACTGGGTCACTATATCAAGCTGCTGGTGCGAAAAGTAGTCACCACTATCATAATGAATCTATCAAATGTTACTTTTTTCAATTAAGCATTTGGAATTTGTTTTTGTTATTTTTCATTTCACAAATCATATCATGCAACAAATTTTACTTGTCAAAGTTACTGTTTCCATTTTGAAAGTTTTAGCTTTTACTTGTAATTAGTTTCAGCAGGCCTTATTCACATTGTGCTTAGCGATCACTGTGAATTTGGGTTTCCTATCTTGACAAACTCTCTAAATGGTTTTGTGTTGAAGCAGTTTATCAATTCAATTTACTCCAATAGTGGATTTATATTCATTGCAGTAGTCTTTTTCAATTTGATTCTTGTGCATTTTTCACCGTCTTCCTCTTGGTGCAGTTCAAACCCTTAGCTTTGTATAGGCGCTTCTTATTGTTGGTGCATTTAAGTCTCAGTTTTCGTGATCCTAATTTCAAGACTAGCTTGTAGATGCTCCGAGCCTTGTCATCATTTGTCATCTCTCAATCTTCTTTTCATGCAGCTGCTATCTATTTAAAATATTCATTTCCTCTGCATGTTTAATTTCCTTGCTGCCACTGTCAAATCCCATTAACCGCATGGCTGGCCAAACCGATGCTCTGTAGTACTTATTGTAACTGTTTTGGTAATTTTGGGAGATCTGGTGCTTTATTAACTGAATAGAAATCCTCGTTGATGTATCCTTCAAATTATATCGCTTATGCTTTCATATTTATGTGTACTCTCATGATTGTGTTTCAGAGTGGTATGAAGGACAGGTTACTGAGTATTTAGTGGCCACATTTGGTGATTATTTCACAGATGTAAAAATGTAAGTTCTTTCAGTTTGAGCTTGCCTGAAATTGTTTATTTCATAGGTCATTGAAAGTCTTCTTATACTGCAAATATGTAATGATATATGGACTAAATCACGGGATTAAATGGACTAGAACAAATAAAAGTCATTATTCTCCATTTGTATAAAGCAGATGCATATGTAGTGGATAACCTAAAATGCACAAAAAATGGTTTGCCGTGCCCAATTTGACTCTTCTTGAGAGCCAATAGGTCAATATGATTCAGTGAGCTTATTCCAACATTGTCGAAGTGAAGTAGTTCTTATCTTGTCTGGGCACGAGCAGCAACAGCAAAGCAGTAATTGTTTTCTTCTATTCTTTGGAAAAAAATGATGCAACAACCATTATCTAAGTGAAGTGAGCTACTCAAATATTTTTCCACTGAATTTTATTAAATATCGTGTCTTTTGTGAGATCCCTGCTGATTGTGATAGTGGTGTTGCACTTAGCTTGGGTATAAGCAGCATTCTAGTTTGCTATAGCTGATTTTGTTCTCCATTCGTGATTGTGCTGTTATTTGCAATTTGTTAGAATGCACCCAAAAGCTTAAGCCAATTAATTGAGGGAGCCAACATAAATATAAGGACCATATAAACCACATAGACAAGCGTGTGGGATACTTTAACATCCGTTCTTACCCGCAAATCGGATTGTGAACGGCACGTAGAATAGATGAACGGGGAGCCTGACACGTGAAATAAATCTGGGACGAGACTTGGCTCTAATACCATTTTAGAATGTTCAAATCAAAATCTTAAGCCAATAACTGGAGAGAGACAACATGAAAATAAGGCTCACATAAACCCCATAGACAAATGATGGGCTTTACTTTAATAGCAAATAAGCATAAGGCTGGTTGGCTTAGTTTTCTATAGAAGGGATTGGATTTGTGGAACTTGTGGACAAAGAATTATTGTATCAGATGCAAAGGTGTTGAAAGAAATCTAAGAATCGCCATTAGACTTATTTGTAGGGTCCCATTGGCGTGCATCCGGTGTTGATGCTTGACTTGACATAATGCGATGCAGTGCAGTATTAAGAGGAGTTTCTTTTCATCAAATTCTTATCCACGGGTCTCATGACTTGAGCTTGTGTTGCTCTACGGTGTTTCTTTTCTTTAAAGTACATAGGTTTCGCTATGCTTTAAGCATTGCTGGATGCTTTAAGCATTATCGGCGGATTCATGCTTATACTAGCATGAGATCCCACACAATACTGCGGAGAAAGTTAATATGTCGGCAATATACTTTTGATTTATGTGATTATTAATTATGTAATAATCAAGAATGCTTTTGAGTGTTTAAGGTGATGAAACATTGCAAGATAATGCACACATTATCCATCTCACAAAGATTTTTGAAAGGAATAGATATGTTACGGATTTACTTATAGACTTTTATAAACCATACGGTATACAACCCAAATTTGATGCAAGGAAAAAATGTCCAAAGTGTGACAGTTGATCAAATTTGAGTTGTTATTATACCAACCGTATACACTGCTTTCTCTCTGGACAATAAATTGTTGTTTTTATTTTCAAGTAAAGAATGTTTGGTTGAAATTGTGGGTTTCAAAAGTTACAAGATATTTTATGAAAAATAATGAATTCAAAGAGAAACTGTCAGTACATAGAAATTATCAAAGGACAGAGAGAAAAACAAAGACAAACTAAACCAAATAACAATAATACTAAGTTATTTTCTTATTTATTGCGAGATATCATTATTTTATTGATCAATGACCAAAATATCATACTATAACTATAACTTACTGTCCCATTCAGTTAGGTCCTCCTTGTGATCCATTTCCTCTGCTCATTTGACATCATACTGCCTTTAACCACCTATCTTCCCTTCCTTCAATTGTACTCAGTTGTTCCTACTCAGAGTCCATTCTGTTAAGATCAAACTCGCTTTAATCAGATTAACTGATTTCCTTTCATCCATGCTTCTTTCTTGTTTTGTTTTACTCATGGAAAAAGAGACAATGGTAATATAAATGTCAAGTTCTTGTCTGGTGGTGTCCAATAGCATTTCCCTTTGCTTGAATGCACAGGTGATTATTGCGAAGCGTTTTCTTCAGTTCCTTAAGGTCGCAGTCTTGGTAAGACAGATGAATGATGATTTGATCTGATTCAGAAACATGAGATGCTCCAAATCAAAGCTCCTTTGGTTTTCTGTTAAGTAAGCATTGTACATTGACATGCGACTAATCTCAATATGTTGGATAAATGATGAGTATTTTGATGGGTTTGCTGTGTTGTTTAATAACTTTTGATGAATTGTCTGCTTGTTGTAAGTTTGCTGATGGCTGCCTATTTTTGTCATGTTACTTTAGAAACAATTACTTGTCATTCATATCTAGAAGATCATCTTGTGATGTGGCCTGATTTTCAAGGTGACCTTGTGCTGGTTTGTTGCTCTATTTACTCAAGGTACATTGAAGAGAGATCTTTTAGGAGGTTTGTTGAAGCTTGCTTGGAAGAAACAGTGGTTGTTTATGTTGACCATCTTTTAACACAGGTTGGCATTGTCTCTTTCTTATGTTAATATGCTTTTCCATGGTACTAATCTAGGAAATAAAATTCCTGTCGGATGGGGCAGCATCCTGGAAAGGTTCATCTGGGCATTGTCCATAGCTAGATCATTTTTACATGAATATGAACAATGCTTCTGGTGTGATTTCCTTGTAGTCTGATGATGGTAATGGTTGTGATTGTAGAGAAATTATATCAAGGAGGAAACCATTGAACGGATGAGGCTGGATGAAGAGGTTCTGATGGACTTCTTTAGAGAGTACATAAATGTATCGGTAAGTGTGACTTCAATCTGTCAAATACATCTATAATCTGTAGTGTAGTTGCATCTTCATTTTATTATTTTGTTCACTAATGCTTCTATTCCTTTGTGTCTTTGAAATTTGCTACAGAAAGTTGAGAACAGAGTCAGAATACTGAGTGATTTGAGAGAACTTGCATCTGCTGAAAGCCTTGATACTTTCACCCTCATCTACACCAATATTCTTGAACATCAGCCTGACTGCCCAGTATGTTGCTTCGGCATGTGTTTTATTTTAGCGTAGTTGGAGAACCCGGTTTGATTTGTTATTTCTTAATGCAAAGCTTTATGAAGTGATATTAGAACAGAAACTTGCTGATTTGCTTCTAGTCTGCAATGATGTGTATTGAACTTGCTGAAGGTTTCTAATGATTTTTATGTGCAATATTCTCATTCCTTAATGACAGCCGGAGGTGGTCGAGAAGCTTGTCGGACTCCGAGAAGGGATACCAAGAAAGGATGCTAAGGAGGTATGCGCAGATTTTCAGTTAATTTGTCTTGAGATATTAGGGAACAGCATTTGTTGATTTCCTTGTCTTGGTTAAGGTTTCCAGGGTAGACATCTAGAGAGAATGAATTAACTACTAGACTTATACTATTCACGATTAATCTTGCGTGAATAATCTGATGAAGTGAGAACTGATTATTTTCCCTCAGTTTGCAACTTAAAGTGGTCAAAGTTTCTCGCATAGAATTACCTACCTTAGAAATATAGGACAGTAGAAAGATAGGAAGAGTTGCAACTTGAAAGAAAAACATCCTTTGGAACTTATCTTCATTTATTTCTCATGCTTCTAATGTAATTTGGCAAGTTGTGCCTTAACTCTTGACTTTATGTCCTTGCGAAGTGATCTCCGTACTATATTTTTAGCAGAATAGTCCCTTGTCTTACCAGACTTGTTAAGAGAGGCTCCTCTGTTTGGTCTCTGTCCATATTTTGTCATAATCAATATCTACAAGATCATGATGGCTTCTCTTGACCCAATGCAATCATCTCTAATGGTTGTCGTACAAATACGTATGAAATAGTGAAAAAGCAAGTGCAAATGGTGAAAGATAATATTAGGAACTCAAGCTGCAATTATGTGAATAAATTTAGGTCAATATAGGCGGTGTAGATCTTGAAAATATTGATTTTAAAAGAATGCGGATCTATATTTAGTGCAGAGGTCTCACCAATTCTGGAAGTGAGTGGAATGAAAACAGAGTGCCACTGGTTACTCTGCAAATAAGCCAAAGTACAGAGGATGTGCTTTCAAAATAATTCTATGGATGGTCATCCAATTATGAACACGAGAGAATAGGAAAGCAACTAGGCAGATATTGAAATCTGTCACTTCTCTTGCTGTGCTGTATTATTTTTGACATTTGGAAGTTTCCCTTCCAATGATGTAATTTTCAGTAGCTGTTGCATAGTTGAATCGCACCATTAATTTGAGGATACCTAGCGTATGTCATGGTGACAACTTTGACTGCAGACTGCTGCATCAAAGGCTATTTGTTGCTTCTATGCCCGGGGGGAAAAAGTTGAAACTGGTTTATTCTGGTGGAAGGGGGATTGGGACTCATTTAAGCATGGGACATGGATTCTACCACTATGTTCAGGAGAAGAGAAGAAAGATCAAAGAGAGAAAAGGGGGAGGGAATTTGATTTTCTTTGTAGGAGACAGCAAATGGAGTAGAGGAGAGAAGAAAAACAACTCTCTCATGGGGAACCTATCATCACACCTCCCAAAGTTACCAAATTGCACGCACTTTTTCCTTTTCTAACTTTACAAAGCTGGAGCTGAAGGTTAATATTATATATACACGAAGTATTCTTTCCATTCATTTTCCTTATTTTCACAAACAATCGAAAGTGCAATTCTCTCTTCTTTATCTTCTTTTCCTTTCTTTCCAATAGGAAGGGAGACAAATTTCTTTACTCACACTTTCAATCTCTTCATTTTGCTTCATCCGCAATTTTTTCCCACAAACACAATGCAAGTTCCCATTTTACAGCTGAGTTATGGGTCGGGGCAGTAGTGCTGACTGCTGATATAGGGTTCTTGAATATGTTCTTTCAAATGCAATCAGTTTTTCTTCAAGTTCCTAGAAAGCTAATAATTTGGAGGGTTCAGGTCTTGATCTTCTGGATTTAAGCAGCACAGATTCTTGATCATTATACCATTAAATTGGTGATAATGAATGCATCTAATTCGTGCATGTGAGCTTCCCCATTCACCATTATTGTGTTCCATAAAGTTTGTCCACAATGGACAAGCTACACGATTGGTCCATGGTTGAGCGAATAACCAAAGGAAGAATGACATAGCAGTAAATTATTCGTGCATGTGCTGTTGTTAGGTTATATTCGAAAAAAAAAAAAACGATTAACTTGCTGGCTCAGAAAGTTTGTCTTCTGCTGTCCTTTCCTTGCTTTATTGGAGGAAAATCATAGGGAGTTAGGGAAACTTTTAAGATTCAATTTTTATCATATTTGCACATTTAATCGAACTGCTTTCCAATCCTCAGATATTGGTTAGTTCTGATTTTACATGACGCTAAATGTATGCGTGAAAATTTCCCGTGGCATGATCCAATGGGTATTTTCTTATCGAACAGGTTGTTCAAGAGTGTAAAGAGATTTATGAGAATTCCCTCGTTGATGGGAACCCCCCTAAGGCAGGTTTTCTTTTCCCCAAGGTGAAGTCCTTATCAGCTTCTAAGGGTTCTTTGTGGAGAAAGTTGACTTAGTCCTGGTGGAATCTGCATTTTGTATATCTATTGGAGCTCAAAACTTTTCGTCGTTGCTGCTAGTAATTTAGTGCTTTTACTCTCGTCATCAAATGTAATTCTTTTAACCATATTTTCGTAGGTTATCCTATTTTTTTTTTTATTTGGGTTTCATTTTTTTTATTTTTTTTAAAAATTTTTGAAGGATATTGGACTATCATAAGCTGTAAATTGTGTAATTAGTCGGCAACTGAAGTACTTGCGATTGTAACTTCTTACTGCCACCGTAGGAGCTCTCCTTTCCCTTTGGAATGCAGCAGTGGTTGAATTAGGATTCTTTGCAACTTTTCTGAACTCTGGGTAGGTAACAATATTTTTCTGTTTGGTTGAAGAACTTTTCACAATGCGGGGCGGCTGAAAAAAGGGGAGAGATCTTGTCGGGTATTCTCGACTCCTGAGCTAAACTCACACGAGCCGTCGGATGCTATAGGTTGTATTTGACGTCTGCATGATTTAATGGCTCATGTGAGTTGGGTTTCCATGAGCATGGAGCATTTAATAACTTTCTTTGCAAAAGCAGATATAAATCCTAAGGAATCAATCAAAATTCAGGGAAAAGTACCAAAATATTTACAAACTTAGTACATTGGTATCAATTCAGTTCTAAATCTTTTAATTGGATTAATTTAGTCTTAAATTTTTTCGCATTGGTACCAATTCAATCCATTTGGCCAATGTAGGTCAGAAATCACAAACATGGATGTTGACGGTTTTACGTGGCATGCTCGGCGTTGATATGGATCAAATTTATAATTTTTTTCATATTTTTTTTCAGAATTTTTTTATTGTTTTATTATTTTTTTCTCTTTTCTTTTCTATCTTTTTTCTTTTTCTAAACACTGTTGGCCAGCGACCTCGCCGGCTGATCATCGCAAGCCATAGCCGAGGGCTGGTGACCCTCACCTAGTCTAGGCGAGGGCCGTCGTGCCCTCGCTCATGGCAGGCGAGGGTGTTGCAGCCATCTCCACCCAATAGGCGAGGGTTTTGGGCCTCGCTGGGATCTGGGCAAGGGTGCGGCGGCCCTTGCCCGTGGGCGTAGAGGCCCTCGTCCAGACCAGTCTATGGCCGGCGATGGTTGGCCAACGACCTCGCCGGCCAACTGTGTATAGAAAAATAAAAAAGAAAGAAAAGAAAAGAGAAAAAAATAAAAAAAAACTAAAAAAATCTAAGAAAATTGTAAATTTTGTCTACGTCAGTACCGGTCATGTCACGTAGGATTGCCGACATCTACGTCAGTGATTTCCGGCTTAAATTGGCTGGATGGATTGAATTGGTACTAATGTGAAAAGGTTTATGACTAAATTGATCAAATTGAAAGATTTAGGACTAAATTGGTACCAATACAATAGATTTAGGACTTTTTTGGTACTTTTCCCCAAAATTCACTTTGCATAAAAAAATTGAATATTCAAAACAAGAAAGTCTCATTAAGGGTTTGTTTTTTTTGGATAAAATTAAGGGTCTGTTTGTTTCATAAAAAAATTTGCCATCTCTAGAATATGTTTTCTAGGAAGTCGTTTTCTAGAAAAATGATTTTTTTTTTGTGGTGTTTCGCTAAAACCTAAAAAATCAATTAGAAAATGTTTTTCGTTGTTTGGTGCGGAGAATCTAATTTAATTTTCTAGAGGAAAATTCGTAAAAAAATTCAAATTTTGTCAATTATTTTTATTTTTAAATTATTTTTATCTTTTTCGTTTCTATTTTTTCTTTTCTTTCTTATTTTGTTTTCCTTCTTTCTCTTTGGCTCTCCTCTTCTACCTTGCCACCATCCCCGTCTCCTTTCCTCTAGGGGTGACGGCCATAGGCAAGCTCCAGCTCGCTAGCTTTGGGCGAGCCACGAGCTTGCCGGCCTTGGTCGAGCTTGGGCTCACCTAGAACAGCTGAGCCTTGAGCTTGCTAGCCTGCTTTTTGGCTGGTCGCCAGGCTATCGGCCGTTGTGGAGGCACATGGCTAGCGGAGGAAGGAGAAAGAAAAAGAAAGAAAAGAGAAAAGAAAAAAAAAGAAAACGAAAGAAGAAAAAAGAAAAGAAATAAAAGAAAGAATTCAAAACAACAAAAATTTTGATTTTAAAAAAATATTTTTATAAGAATAAATGTTTCATTAATCAAGAATTCGAGTTTGAGTGCTAAGGACTTGCGCACGGTCTTTGTGGACTCGGGCCTAAGGATTGGGACTAGAGTTCGAGTGTTAGGGACCGAGCACGGCCTTTATTAATCTGGGTTCGGGTGCCGGAATATCGGGTACGGCACAACCATCACAAAGTGTATCATCTCGCTAAGCCAAAGGCAATCAGTGCAAAAAGAGACCAATCATGTCCCCTAACTTCTCTCTCGCGCCATGACTCGGGAACACTCAGGGAACAAAATCCATTTTGCTCAGGATCTGCCGGACATTCGACAGACACGCGTACACACATTCGAAGATGTCTCCTGTGTTCTCCAGATGTACTCAGCATTCGGTCGCGTGGCTTCATTAAAGAGGGAACAGTCTTCGCGGGCCAAAAGCTTTACATAACTTTAGTTTATACGAGAAACTGGGTCATATGATGTCCCGATCTGTCATTTAATTTTGCGAAGTCGGCAAGTGCGACGCTGCTGTCTTCTTGTTCAGTCTGCTGTGCCCGTGATGGCTTCGATCTCGGGGTTCCAAATGGTCTCTCAGTATTGGAGGAAGCATGTGAATGGCATATCAGCGGTTAACATGATATCAGTCTTGCGTGATTTACTGAATTCAAATAGCATACGACTGTTCTTTCAAGTCATTAATTGGTAATCGTTTTCGGGTTGTCTCCTTTTGATTGCTTTTGGGTTCGCAAGAGTTCTTGAAGGTCCAACAGTCGGGTCCGAGTTGTTACTTCGCTGCCTAACTTCGATCTGATCCAGTAACCCGCCTATCGTTTTCAGCTTCACTGTCAACCCGACAATGGATATCGAGGATGCATTAAAGTGCGCTAGTACATGTTAAAGTCAAGCCATACTAATTACAATTAAGGCAAGGTTTCCTTAATCAACAGCTGATGAACACGTGTTAACCACGTCCGTGTGAGGAACTCCTTCGGCAAGTAGAATAAGTGACGATCGGAATCGAGTGAAATGCCATCAAATTCGCACGAATCGTTTATATCCTCTTCCCGTCACCTGCACGAAAAATTAAATTACATGAACCATTAATGGTCGATGAATCGACCGCACACACATACCATCACGCTAAGTCACCTTTGAAAATTGATCTGAATCATGACATTTTCTTTTTTCGCATGTATGTACACAGTGCGTTCGTAGTGGCCGGCATACCTCGTGCCATAATTCCTTTGAAGAATTGGCAAGTCCATATAGAGAAGACGAATGGCACAACCTGATGTGAACGAGCACTAATCTCAGCACACAAAACCGCACATTGCGTCTTTCCTCGAGAAAGCTTATCGCGTCTTCATGCTTGAGAGGAACCTACTTAGCTAACCTAGTGAGGATAATGGAAAGAGAGCACGCTTAAGCTTGACAAGATCTTTCAGTCATCCTGAAAATCATTAAGACCACAGTGGAATCTTTGTTGCCTTTACAAGAACATCAGACAGAACATTCGCTTACATAATGTCCCATAATGTCCCATGAACTGTCGGGTAAAGTGTCAAAAAAATTCTCAACCTTTTATATTTGTACCAATTTAATCTTAAACCTTTTTTTGATGTCAATTCAGTCCTAAACCTTTTGTATTGGTGCCAATTCAGTTTTTCAACAAGTGAATAGCTATTAGTCGGAAGGACTGAATTGACACCAATGTAAAAGGTTTATGACTGAATTTATATCAATACAAAATATTTAGGACTAAATTGACGTAAAAAAAAGAGCCTTAGGACTAAATTAGCATAAATGCAAAAGGTTTATGACTTTTTTTGACACATTTCTCCTAATTGTCTGATCAACTATTGGAAAAGCTCATTCCTGCTTCCATTCTCAGCTCCAGCAGCCCAGTGATGTGAAGCTTGCAATATCAAAGATATGCACGTTAGTCTACACGTCATCCGGCAACACACCATGGATTGATCATTATCATATCCATTTGCTCTGGTCAGACCTGGTCTCTGATAGGTGCGGTTGGCTATGGTTGTGCAAAAACATCGTTGCCGGTACACAAGGGTGGTGTTGGTACGAGAAATTACAAGTTTTCGTGTGCGATGTTTATCCTTGTATGTCAAATTCGATTTATGGCACAATCAATGCTGCTACATGGAAGCAGGCTCAAGTAGGGAAAAGTATAAAAAAAGTTCTGAACCTATTACATTGGTACCGATTTAGTTTTAAACATTTTCAATCGGTACTGACTCAGTTCATCTGGCCAATTTAGACCATAAATCACTAACGTGGATGCCGACCATCCTACATGGTAGAGTCAGTGCCGATGTGGACTTCTTTAACTAATATTTTAACTCTTTTTTTTTCCTCTTCTTTCCTTTGGCCTGTGGCCGGCGAGGGCATCGCGGCCCTTGCCTATGCTGCGAGGGTCAAGCCCTCGCTAGATTCGGCGAGGGTGGCCCTCGATCAAGTTGCGAGGGTCGAGCCCTTACTAGATCTGTTGAGGGTGACCCTCGCCTGTGGCCGGCAAGGGCCGTGACGCCCTCGTTAGCCCTGTCTATGGCTGGTTGTGGGCCATGGCTGAGTATTGGCCACAGGCCAAAAGAAAGAGAAGAAAAAAAGGAAAAAAAAGAAAAAAAAGGGAAAAATTATTAAAAATGTCAACATTAGTGCCGGTTGTGCCATGTAGGACAGCTGGTGTCCAAGTTAGCGGTTTCCGGCCTAAATTGGCCGGATGGACTGAATTGGTATCAATCTAAAAAAGTTTAAGACTAAATTGGTCAAATTAAAATATTTAAGAGTGAATTTGTATCAATGCAATATGATATGACTTTTTTGGTACTTTTTCCGGCTTAAGTAGTACTTGTACCAAGTTAGAGGAGAAAGAACAAATCTTCCTATGGATTTTTTTGTCGATTCAAAAGGGTTTATTAACGGGTCCCGCAAGCTGAACGTAGCTGCACTCCTTTTCTCCCACATTCTTCTAGGTGAAAAGATTTGCTTGAAATAGAGACGAGCACTATAAATACACAATGACTCGAATGGTATCGACCTCGAAGTCACGAGAGAGAGAAGAGAGAGGACCTCATCCACACTTGAGTTGAGAAGGGAAAGAAAGAAAATTGAAATGGGGTCGCAGGATATTATGATGTTTCTTTGCTTGGTTCTTGTAAGTAGAGGGCTCGTTTGCATGGCTCAAGGCAAGGTCCACTATTATGATTTTGTAGTAAGACTCTATTTCTCACCTTTCTTTTAGTTTTTATTGTTTTCTTTAATACCACATTTATTTTTTAAGCTCTTTTGAATAAAGAGTATTTTAGAAAATATGATCTTGTTCGGAGATAGTGCCGTTTGGACTATTGTAATCTACTTAACCAATCCCGACGCTCGAAGTACATGTGCCATATTCAAACCGGTCGATGATGAAAGTACAAGGATTGATTTATGAAGTTGATTGACAAAGAGATTTGGTGTACTTTCATCGTATGTTTGGATTCGATTTGTTGGCTTTACATACCCATTTAGAATTTGACACGTCGCTTTTCAGTCGAATTTCGTAAATTAATGTTTATATCCAGGGATAGATCCATCCGTTATAATGTTTTACTTTTCAGTATACTACTGTAGTATCTTAAATTTTAAATTTATCAATGATGTCCCAAGAAAATCTCTCAAAAATTCATTTAGAGCAGCTATTATTCCAAATTTTCCAGAAGTTTTGCCCCCATATTGAAGACTTTTTAATTGGCAAACTTAGGTTATCAACATGTGGTTGGGGTAAATAAAAGCAATCTATTCAATACTATCCTAACCAATATTATTTATAAAATCAGTTAAAAAAACTCCAGTTTAATCTCTTAATACAATTATGGGAATAAGCAAAAATCCAACTTTGAATTCAAATTGACACTTTTTCTTCCATAGTGCCTTTCAATCTCAAATGGTCAATCATATGAAAATCCATGTTGCTAAAAAAGGGAAATTAACAATTTTAGTAAAAGAAAAGAACTGCCACTTTCTGTCCAATTTGTTGTTCTGCGTTTGATTCCTAAAAAAAACTGAAAACATATTTTTCATGGGCTAATAAAAATAGTAGAGAAAAAAGATTCGAATGTTGAGTAGTTTGGATTCATTTGCAGACGTATAATTCGATGTCTGTGATGTCTTTAAACCCTGATCACTGCTCTATGGGGATGAAAACACGTAGCTGGAGGAGGCCAACTTCACGAGGTTGTGCAGCACGAAGAGCATGTTGACAGTCAATGGCAGCTTCCCTGGGCCGGAGATTCGAGTTCATCGGGGAGACACCGTCTTCGTCAATGTTCACAACCATGGCGAATACGGCGTCACCATCCATTGGTACGCGAAATCGACTCATCTGATTATACCAGTCTAGGAATCAATCACGCACAGAACCATTCATGGCATTTTTCTCTTGAATAGTCAAACCAGTTGATCAGTGGTTTCCTGTGGGTCACCCGCCGAGATTCCCCATGAGGAAAACCAGACAGATCAAACGACCAGCATATAATTGTCGAATCAAACCTGGTTTAAGTGTTAGCTGTGACTGTAAATGGGTGAACTTATGTACCGGTGTTAGGGGTCGCTTTTCTCTAACTCTGATTTCCAGGCATGGAGTTAGGGAGCCGAGAAATCCGTGGTCAGATGGACCAGAAAACATCACGCAGTGCCCTATCCCGCCTGGAACTAGCTTACTACAGGAAATCGATTTTACGACCGAAGAAGGAACGTTGTGGTGGCATGCTCACAGTGATTGGTCGCGAGCCACAGTCCATGGTGCCATCATCATTTTTCCATCTATTGGTACCTCTTATCCATATCCCAGGCCTCATGCTGAAGATACCATAGTTCTTGGTATACCTCCTTTTACCTTATACTCTCTTTCATAACTTTGTCTATCTCCACCAATGAGGTTAACACTCAAATCCAGGTTTAAACCAAGAGTAGATACTCATAGTACTTTGGGACACACTTTCATTAGGAAAATTACCAAAAAAGTCCTAAAGCTGTTGCACTTGTATCAATTCAATCCTAAATCTTTTGACAATTTATCAATGCAGTTTTTCTGGCCAATTTGGACCGGAAAACGCTAATGTGATGGTCCAGTCAGTGTTGGTCGTCCTATGTGGCGTACCATCACTGACATGGACAAATTTTTAGATTTTTTTTGAATTTTTTCCTTTTTTCCTTTTTTCTTTCTTTTTCCATTTTTCTGTTTTTTCTTTCTAATGGCAGGCCACAAGCAAAAAGGAAAGAAAAAAACAGAAAAAGGAAACAAGGAAAGAAAAAAAGGGAAAAAATTCAAAAAAAAAATTTCAGAAAATTTTGGACGACCCGCGGACTGGACCACCATGTCAGCGTTTTCCGATCAAAATTTGTAGGAAGGACTACATTGGCAAATTTTGAAAGGGTTTAGGATTGAATTAGCACAATTACAAGATTTATGATTGAATTGGCATAAATGCAACATGTTTACGACACTTTTTGGTAATTTTCCCCACCTTTCATTTGGGCCCACTGAACTTCAATTTTTTGTCCTCCAATCAATTCGCGAGCGAATTATCGATACAAAGTTTAGTGTATTGGTCTATAGAAACTGAAGTTCGGTGATCTTAAAATACATAGACAACCCACCAAGCAAGTCACCTCATTCAAGTTACACTTTCGCTAAGTTTTTTTTCTCGATGCAATGGTGAAAACATAACACCATTACAATCAATGAATGTTGGCAGCATCATGGTTCAAAGGCGATGTCATGGCTATAATCAACGAGGCCCTCGCATCTGGTGGAGATCCTAATGCATCGGATGCTTTCACAATCAATGGCCAACCTGGAGATCTCTATAATTGTTCAAGTAGTAAGAAATTACTGTCAGTTGATTTCTCCAAGGATTGTTGACTCTGTTCTTTTCCTCAAAAGAGGAACAAAAGTGGTTTCTAATTTCTCAGTAACTGCAAATGGATTAACATAGCTAGTCCTTTTCTTAATTTGTAGATAGCACGTATCGTCTAATGGTCGATTATGGCAAGACGTATCTCCTTCGAATAATTAACGCGGTGATGAACGAAGAGATGTTTTTCGGGATCGCTAACCACAGTCTTACGGTCGTCGGGATGGACGCCGCATACTTGAAGCCCATAAAGACTAGCTACATTATGATCACTCCGGGGCAGACAATGGACGTCCTCGTGACGGCGGACCAGGCGCCAAGCCATTATTACATGGCCGGAAGCCCGTTCGCCGATACCATGGCCCCATTTGACAACACCACAACCGCGGCGATTCTTCAATACAGAGGCAACTACACACCCCCGACGTCGCCTTCTTTTCCGGCACTACCAGTCTACAACGACAAGTACGCTGCGATGAACTTCACGGTCCGGCTCCGGAGCCTGGCAAGCCGAGCTCATCCGGTCAACATCCCGAAGATAATCGACAAGAGGCTTTTCATTACCGTCTCCGTGAATATGATAATTTGCCCTAATGAATCGTGTGCAGGACCAGGTGGGAATAGACTAGCTGCAAGCTTGAATAACATAAGTTTCCAGACACCAAAGATCGACATACTTCAAGCCTACTACAGGTGTTGACTAACATGATCAGGGCTAATTGTGCTTGTCTTTTCTCAGAGTTAGCCATTTCTAAGGGCTAATTGTGCTTGTCTTTGAGAATAACTAAATAACCATCTCTCGTGTAATTAGTTGATAATTATGATATTGGATAATCGTGCAGGAGCTTGCCTGGAGTTTACAATGCTACCTTCCCGGACAAACCACCATACTTCTTCAATTTCACTGGAGATGTCGGGAACAACACGTTGTACACGGGACTGGGAACAAAGGTGAAGATGATAAATTACGGTGCCGCCGTTGAAATAATATTCCAAGGGACCAATGTCGGCGCCGCCGAGAACCATCCGATGCATCAGCACGGCTACAGCTTCTACGTGGTTGGGATGGGATGGGGGAATTTCGACCACGAGACCGATCCCAAGACATATAACCTAGTCGACCCGCCCGAGGTGAACACGTTCGGAGTTCCTACAAATGGATGGCTCACGATTAGATTCATTGCAGACAATCCTGGTAAGCTCATGATCCTTTCTGTGCAGTAGACTATTCCATTACCGAGAGAAGAAACTTTTGCCTATGAGGGATGTGTTTTAAAGCGAGGGTGAGTTTGGTGAAGTTAATGTGGTTGTGGGGGTACACTTAATCTTAAAAAGAAGAAGAAAATGCAAATCACTTTGCGAAAATATGATTTAAAAACAAAGGACGTACCATTTCAAGAAAGCAATTCCGAAGAGATGTGTATTTTCACGCATTAACATAGTCTATCGTCGTACCGATTGATGGGGCTATAACGCGAGGAATTGAAATCGCAGGTGTATGGTTCCAACATTGTCATTTGGAAAGACATACGAGCTGGGGGATGGACACCGTGCTCGTCGTGAAGAACGGCAACACCGTGGCGACCAGCATGCGGCCGCCACCTCATTACATGCCTCCTTGTCACTAGTACTCCCCGTAATATTGTCATCTTGTTGTTACCTCCACTTGATATTTATCAACGCAACTTATAGATCTTCCTGTAATTTCAATCCCTATCAAGTTTTTCCTGCGCACGATTTGGCTAAGAGGGTGCCTTCTTTTGTGTTGTCACTAGAGAATTCGAATTTGCCAAATTGAGATCCTCATGCATTAATTGGATTTCCTTTGGGGATTGATAGCTGCTTAAATGCAACACCTCATAATCTTACCGTGAAAATTGATAACTATAGAGAGCCAACTCTCCAATCCACGAGATTTTCTTAACTCAAATATTTTTTCCAATTTTTTATTTTTTATAGTGAGGGCGAGTTTGGAAAAAAAAGAGAGAGAGAGAAAGAGAATGAAAAGGCAAAAAAAAGGAAAAACAAAATAATAAATAAATAGAAATTAAAAAATATTAAAATATTATTAAAAATTGTCCACGTCAATGCTGGCCTCGCCACACAAGACAACCGGCGTCTATGTCGGCGATTTCAAGTTAAAATTGGTTAGTTGGACCGAATTGGCACAAATGCAAAATATTCATTACTCACTTGGCCAAAAAAGAAGAAGTTTAGGATCGAATTAGCACAATTACAATAGATTTATGACTTTTTTTTTGGCAATTACCCCGAGCACGTGGGAACACCTATCGCGCAGATGTTAGATGTCTTCCATTCTCCCACGGGTTAATCTGTAGGCCGAAGAAAAGGAAGTAGACGGACGATCTACAGTCGTCACCTGTCAGTCAAGCAAATCCTCAGAAGTTCGCTCCCGTGGAAACGGTCCACAAAAGTTACTTCGAGGGTTTCGTGCATTTTCCGGGGGCGTCCCTGTTTGATCCCTCTTTTCATTTTCTTATCTTTTTTTCCTCGCTCGTTCAAACTGGAGGAAGGGCAGAAACATCAGTAAAGCGTAGAAAGAAACTTTTTTAGGTGGAGACTTTTCTATTTTCCTGGTTTCCAGGAGGAGGTGATGAGACTGAAAATATTATCTCCACAACGTGATTCGCACGAGCCGTTTGTTTTATGGAACGCACGGCACTTATTGTTTTGCAGAAAATCAATGATTTAGAAAAAAAATTTACCTAAACTTAATCGCTCGAAAATTAATCAATATAATTTTTTTTTCATTATCAACAGTAATTTATGATAATTTCATTTATTTCTGAGAGCTATACGAGCGATTAGTTTTAAGAAAATGTTTTCCAAATAATTCGTTTTCAGCAAAACAAACGAACTCTTTATAAGGAATTATTTTGTAGCTGAAGACAAACGTGATTAGTCAAAAGCAGGAATAATCCATTATGTCAATGAATTTTTTTATAAGTATAAATATGATCTTATGTATCTTTATAATTATTTTAAATCATTAGATGGAAATCTATAGCAAAATTTTCTTTTTAGATATCCTCCTATAACTAATGGCATTTCTATTTAAGTGATATTTTTTTGTAGGTAATTTTTTTTTCAAGTGACTGGCTCCACTCTCTCTAGAAAAGACTACTTGATAAGTCAATGATTCCCGGATGCTATTCACCAGTTTAGGTGTTTCTTCTTTCATATGATTGAGAAATTTATCTTAAATAAAAAAAATATTTCACTATGTGTAATTACAATAGGGTTTTATTCATGATTTTTTCATATTCTTTCGTCCTCGAGATTTCCTAATTTTGTCTAATGTTAGCAATAAACTATTAATAACTTTTTTTGGTTGTTTGCCGATTGTTAATGGTCACCTCTATGATATTTAAGTTTAATTTTTTTTCCTCTTCGCTTGGTCCAGACCGGCTGGCACCATATCCCATTATTTCCAAATATTATTATATGAGTTCAGTGCATATACTAAATTGAATCTGGACCACTAAAGATGGTGGGAACTACGTGAAAATCACATGAAATCCGCCATTTTTAATTATTCAGATTCAGTTTAATACATAAATACAATAAAAATCACTTTTTTCTATGCTTGGAAATGGAGTTACTGTGTCGCGAGAGGCGTGTTTCTGCAGTCAAAGTATTCTTTTGTATACTAATTCCCCTTTTTTTGAAAATGTTTTCCTTTTTTTAAAACTATTTTAGAAAAAAGATTGTTTTGCAAATACTTTTACACCATCTTGGAAAGTAATTTAATTACAAATACTTCCAACTGTGGGTCCTCCGCCGTATGCCTATGCGGATTGTGCGATTGACTTTTTCAATTTACAGTTCTAGTAATTAAGTGCTTTTAGTTTTTATGATATGTGCAACGAGTCCTCTTTGTTACTAATTCATTCGATAGATTGATGTCTCGCTTTACATTTGTTTTGTTATTTCATAAATAGAAAATCAAAGGAAACTATTCTAACCTTTGTAATTAAGTCCTTTTAGTTTTCGTATAAAATTTTTCTTTTGACCTTTTGAACATTTTCTAACTCTACATACTTTACGTATAAAGATCGAAATCCTCTAAATTTAAATAATAAATCCCCATCTTCAAGTTATCATCTTGAGAAGTGGCTATATAACCTGAAAATACAAGGGCCGTGTTTTGTCCTCTATGTGTGTGTGTGTCCTCTATATGTGTTTGGGGTTCTCCCGTCGATTAAAATTAGGTCTTGCGATGCGCATTGAATAGTGGATAAAGTTGAAAGAGAAGATGGGGCCGGCACATGAATACGTCGTCCTTCTCCCTCAATTTTAATATGATAAATATTAAAAAATGTCCTCAAAATACTTGTTAAGCACAATTAATTGCACTTTGCAATTAAGAACATTTCCATTTGAAGTATGCCGCTCTTTTGAAATACGTTCTTTCTCAATTTTCTATATGCATTAGTTCTTTTTTTTTTGGTCGAACAAATGCATTAGTATGCATTTTTACTATTTTTAGTGATTTTATCTGGTGTTCCCGGGGCAAATTTTGTGAATATGAATCCTTTCATGTGCTTAAGGACTATGGTTGCTCAGACATAGAAAGGCTTTTCTTTTTTTTTTCATTTTTTGTTTTTTTGTTTTGTGTTTCGCGTGCCATTAGTGCCAAACTTTCTGAACGATGAACGTCCCCCCGTAAAATCTGGCACAGTATTCGAAAAATTAATATAAACTACGGGGTCACCAAGAGTTCAACATTCCTCCCTCACTTTCTTCGATGCCGAGCATGAAGTTGTACCTAAAGGTCTTGAGCCCCTCAACCGTGCCATGCGTGGCGCTGAAGACGACCACGCGAGCCTTTTCTTGCGGTATCTAACACACACACTGGCATTATAACCATACTTCAAGACGCCCTCGTGCTGGGAAAAACACCAATAGAGAGACTCGGAGACAGGCAGAGACAGAGAGGTTTTTGAGTTATAAAGGAGCGAGCCGCTTCTGTCAATGGCATCATTCGAAACCAGTTGAAAGTACAGCGACCGAAGGGCGGGTGGCCAGAATGGGTCCTTCTATGTGGGAGCTACCATGGCTTCTTGCTCTACTGGGTGGACTGTTGTTGCTCCTCCCTCGGGCTCAAGGCGAGGACCATTACTACACTTTTGTCGTAAGTTCGAGCACTTGGCTTATGTTTCTCTCGTCCATCTTCGGCTCGTTTTCGATGCCGTCGTCGCCATTTGCTCCGTTTGTGTCTTTTTGGGGGCTGTTTGATGGATGTTTTTCGATCTCGTGTGCCTGCAGCTGCGAGAGACCAACTTCACGAGGCTGTGCGTGACGAAGAGCATGTTGACGGTGAACGAGAGCTTTCCGGGGCCGACACTGTACGTCCGTAAGGGAGACACGGTCTACGTCAATGTCATCAACGAAGGATACTACGGAGTCACCATTCACTGGTAAGTCATTCGGCATTGTTCTGTTTTCCAAGTCGAATTCAAATGGGTTGAAAGTTTGGTGGCGGAGGGACAACATTCTCTGCTGGTCTGGCGAGCCGTCTGATTAATTAGACGCCACGCCAAATGTGATCGCAGCTTATGCTCTGACTTTTTTCTTTGGAGCAATGCTAGATATGTGTAGTAGGCATGATTTACAAATTCTGGATGACATTCTACTATGGGCAAGTTTATTTGAACGTTAGCACACGAAATAGCGTCTGATCATTTTTCATGTTTTTCTTCTTGTACTTCTAGTATTATTATTTCGGGTTAATACAGTAAAAAACCCTAAATTACACATACTGCGAGACCAATATCCCCAACACTGTTTTATGTCCGGAAAACTCCTAAAGTGTGCCCACTATGCCATCAACACCCCTAACTTTCTTGTGTCGCAAAAACTCCGGAACTTATACTGGCTTGACGAAAATACCTTCCTTCTACCACCAAAAACCCGAAATTTGGACTCTAACAAATTCCCAGTGTATTCTAAAAGTTTGGTGATATTTGCATCATAGTAAACAAAGTTTAGGGCTTTTGGTAGTAGATGGAGGAGGGTTTTTATTGTCTTACTGATATAAGTTTATGCTGTCAAATGCACAAAATAAAAATTTAAGGTATCAGTATTTCGGCGGACAAAGTTTAAGATTTTTGGTGATAGACAGACATATGCTATTTTTGTTACACCAGTACAAGTTTAGAGATTTTGGCGGCAAAAAAAAAATTTGGTTTGGGAAAGTAGTGTCATGATGATTGACGGGCACGGTTCAGGAATTTTTTGGTGGTATTTTTCTTATCATGTCGGGATGTGCGGCCCAGGCATCGGTGGGAAAGACGTTTTCTGAAGGGCAGCTCCAAAAAGTTTGGTAGGATTTTCTGACGGCCATAGGACCGTGGGTCCAACCAAAGACAATGAACGCACTATAATATTTTTTATTAAATTATTCATGTTTAACTAACTGTCTAACCTTTCGACTTGAATATTTCGTTCTCCAGTATATAGTATTGAACCCATTATGATATTTTAATTGAATTGATAAGTTTCGGTGGCAAGATCTCATCCCCATGTGGAGACAGTGACAAATGAGCCACAGCATCTTACTTATGTGGACTTCTAATCACAGAATGTCTCGTCACTTAATAAGTAATTTATTACAAATTATCAACATCTATAGAATTAGTCGACGCATTATATTGAATTGCAAGAATCGATGGTCATATTTGCGAATTTTGCTCATATAGCTCTTTTTTTATACTCGCAGGCACGGCATTAAACAGCCGAGGAACCCGTGGTTCGACGGGCCCGAGTACGTCACACAGTGTCCGATCCCTCCGGGGACCAACTTCACTTACCAAGTCCTCTTCACTTCGGAGGAGGGGACTCTGTGGTGGCATGCGCACAGCGACTGGACCCGTGCCACCGTCCACGGCGCGATCGTTATAAAGCCCGCCCTCGGCACGACCTATCCTTTCCCGGAGCCCGACGACGAGAAAGTCCTCGTCTTCGGTACGTCCTTGTTCAATACAATTGAATGATGAAATCATCTAATGGTCATTTGCTGTGTATTTGGGAAACAGCTTAGCATTGTAAATTCTGCTTGCAGCATCCTGGTACGACGAAGACGTGATGGAGTTGATGAAAGAGGCTCTTTCTGAAGGTGGATTGACGACATTATCAGATGCCTACTGCATCAATGGCCAGCCCGGTGATTTTTATAATTGTTCCAGAGGTGAAACTTATTCAAATACATGTGTATATTGATACATTTTCTTTTGTATGTATGCCATCATGCCTAGACATTGATTTGGTCTCTTAAGAGGAGAATTTTCCATGCGTAAATCGATTCTAGAATTAGACCGTTTGTCATCAAATCTAAGTCTCGAATTGATTCTAATTTGTTGCAGATAGCACGCATAGAATATCAGTTGATTATGGCAAGACCTATCTTCTCCGTCTAGTCAGCTCGGTGCAGAACACCAACATGTACTTCGCCATCGCGAACCACACCCTGACGGTGGTGGGGTGGGACGGATCCTACGTCAAACCCGTGGTCACGAGTTACATCATGATAACCCCGGGTCAGGCAATGGACATTTTGGTCACAGCCGACCAGCCGCTCGGAGAGTACTACATCCTCCTGTCACCTTTCTTCGATGGTCAAGCAGACGATTTCGACCACAGCATTGCTAGCGCGATCTTCCAGTACAACGGCAACTACAGCTTCACCGGATTGCCAGCGTATCCAAGCGATTTCCCTGGATGGGAGGAAGTAGCGCCCGCAACTTCCTTTGTCAAACGACTGAAAAGCTTGAACTCGGCGGAGCACCCCATCGATGTCCCCACCGACGATGAGATCACGACCAGGATGTTCATCGCCGTCTCAATTAGCATGATGAGATGTCCGAACGCCTCATGTGAGGGACCGGATGGAAATCGCCTTGCCTCCGCGTTGAACAACATTTCATTTGCAAACCCTGACTTGGATGTGCTCCAAGCATACTACAGGTACAAGTTGAGATTTCTGCTATTGCTACTCTCTTCCCCTGCTATTTGAAACAATCAATTTGGCATGGTCTCAATGAAAACCGCTTAAAATCTAGGATACGACCTTCAGGAGATACCATCCATTTTAGCCGATTGCAGAAATGTTAATAAAATTGATTTGAAGTAAATTGACGTTGTTTTTAAGATAAAATTTGATGAAGAACCAATGAGTTCCCTTCAAAATGTTTATGCTAGCTGTGGGGTCATCCTAGGTCTCTGTCTAAAGAGAACAACATTCGTACCATGCATCTTAGTGTATCTAGATAATATATAATTGACCGTCTTTAATTCCTTGTCTTTGATTTCTTGCAGCAACATCGCTGGGTATTACACGGCGGATTTCCCTGACCTGCCGCCTACGTTGTTCAACTTCACGTCCGACGACCTACTGACAGACAACGTGACGTTGTCGGACCAAGGAACGAAAGTCAAGGTACTGAACTACAACGAGACCGTCGAGATAATTTTCCAGGGGACCAACGTGATGAACTCGGGCGAGACTCACCCGATGCACCTGCACGGGTTCCGGTTCTACGTGGTCGGACTGGGTAGGGGCAATTTCGACAACGAGACCGATCCAGAAACCTACAACCTGTACGACCCACCCGAAGCGAACACTGTCCCAGTGCCTAAGGACGGATGGGCTGTCATCAGATTCAGGGCAGACAATCCGGGTAAGTTCACTAGTCGACGCAAGTGCCATGCGGTACATGAATTTGATCATACAGACTTCAAAATAGAGAGAAGACAGATCAATTGTTCCTAACTCAAATTTGTTTACGGCAGGCGTATGGTACATGCACTGTCATTTCGATCGGCACATGGCGTGGGGCATGGATACTGTATTCATAGTCAAGAACGGGACCACGGCCGAGACAAGCATCCGGGAGCCTCCGGTATACATGCCTCCATGCGAGATGGACTCGTCGCTGTTGACCGCCCTTCATTCTTACTTACGGCAGCAGGCTTAAATGATTTTCTCTACATGGTGTAGTTGTCCTGGGAAGTTTTCATTCCGAAACAGAGAGACCACATTTTAGTGCAGGGTACCTGTCGATTCTTTTTTCCTTTCTTGATGTTTTTTGAAGGAAAGAAAATTATAGCCCCCACTCAGCTTATGGTGCTGAATAGAAAGTGCCTTTACAATGTTAGACGATGGGCTTCTTAGTTTCAATGATCTCCAGACAGAGGGAAATTAGCATGTTGTATATATATCAAACGATGTTGAATGAAAATGTGAGACTGGCATTTTGTCACAGTCCGGGCCATTGGCCCGATTCAAAGGACCGTGCGGTGAGTACTATTACTCGGTCACGAGTATTGCACCAGATGATTCAAGCACGCAATAATCCGATGGCAAGATCATGCACGGTCCGAATGCAGGATCATTTATAAGAAAGCAACATTGAACAGGGGTCACGAGAAAAGGTTCTATTCGGTTGTATTAATCAATGGTACAAATAATATACGTCAAGGGACTGTTGGTATAAGAAAGTTTCAGTAGTTGAACCCCCTCAAGAGCTTTCCAAACACTATTTATTCTAACACGAGTAGATTTTGCAGGTGTTTGAGATGTTACATCATATTCTCAGTTTAACTTTGATTAATCCTTAGATGAAAAATTAGGTGTCGACAAGGGGCTCATGTGTTCCTCGTCCTAAGATTGGGCTGTTGCTGATGAATGTTTAGCCAAAAAGAAAGTTCATTATCAAGCAATGGATTCCTAAAGTAAAGGATCCTATCATAAATGTTGATGTCCCTGTTGGTGTCGGTGGAGATGAAACCACAAAGAGAAATCCTACTGTTCATACTTCTCTTGCCATTGCTGGAAATCTCAGTAATAGAAGTGTTAGCAAAAATGCTATTATGGATAATAAGTTTCTTCCTCTAATGGAGGATAATGATGATTTGGATGATACGCCTACTCTCATTGATATGCCAATTCAGTCCGTGATTGTTGCTTCTCCCATGAAGACTAGACCTTCCAATAATGTTACTACTGAAATGTTGGAATATCAGGGTTTTAATAAACCCCTAAGACAAAGGGAAGTCCAGTCCCTTGTTTTCTAATTTGACGTACACATAATTGGACTCTTGGAAACTGGGGTTGAGGAATTTAAGGCTCCGTCTATTGCTGATAGAAGCTTCATATTCGGGTCATCATCTCGGTAGGATTTGGTTGTTGTTTGAAGACTACAATCGTATCACAATTGTGTCAGCATGCTCTCAAGTTTATTCATTGCTCTATTACCAAGGGTGATATTTGTATCTACGATACATTTTTATATGCATCTAATGCTGTTCTTGAAAGGAAGTCTTTATGGAAATCTCTCTTAGTCTTGCTGCTGCTGTTACTTCTTGGGTCATTATGGGGGTCTTCAATAGTATTAGATGTTTTTCTGAAGCAAGTAATTTTGAATATGTTTATGTACCTAATATGGTTGACTTCGAGACTACATTGGTTCAACCTGGTTTGTTTGGCATAAATTAGATTGACTGATCTTTTGCTTGGACCAATTGTAGGCTTGATGTCCTGTTGCTAGGAAGATAGAGTTCTGGGTGGTGCCTCTTAATGTTCATTTGCACCCTTATGCAGAGTTTGCACCGTCCGATATATCTGATCATCGTATGGCCCCTGTATGGTTTATGGAACCTGAGTTGTCATTTCCTAAACCTTCCAAATTCTTCTAGTTTCGGAGTAATCATTTCTATTTTGAAGTTTGTAAGGAAGCCTTGTCATTGTGGTGAACAGGGAGTGCCTATGTGTATGTCTTTCACTCCAAACTGGCTCAGGTGAAGGCTGCTTTAAAGAAGTGTACAGGGAACGTTCTAATTAGATTTCTCGACGAGTCCAGTAGTGGAAGGGTGACCTTTCTTCTTTGCAGCAGAGTACTCTTTGTAGATCCTCTCTAGATGAGGAAGCTGAGTTTATTCTTAAAGCTAAATGGTGGAAACTCCAGGAGGTTGAGGAATCTTTCCTCAGGGAAAATCCAGAGTTATATGGATACCACTTTGGGATCAAGACAAATTTTTGTTGTTATATGCATGCTCTTCTTACAAAGTCAGTTACTTATGATGAGACTGAGGAGGTGTTGTGGTCTGTTAGAACCCGGGCACGGGTTCACAAAGGCCGGGCATGAGATCCTGATATCCGAGCTCAGGTCCCCAACACCTAGGCTCGAGTCCACAAAGGCCGTGCTTTAGTCCAATCAAGGCCGGGCCCGTGATCCCGATGCCTATGCTCAGGTCCGTCGAGGCAACACTCGGGACCAAGGAGCCTCGATCCAGGGTGCCCGATTGAGGTCCATCGAGTCCGGACCCGGTACTCTAGTGCTTGTATCCGGTTCTCCGATTGTCCATGTATAAAAGTTGCTATTGCCTGAATAGTATATGTCTATTTAGAAAATCAAATTAAGTTTTTCATACCAAAGGATGAAAAATATTTTCCAATTCATTTTTACATTTCAGCTAAACATAAAAAAATATTTATATTATTCCGAAAAATAACTTCATAAAAAATATTCTCCAAAAATATTATACTTTTTGCGAGATAAACAGAATATTAATCTCACGAACAAACGTACTAAATTTTTTGTCAATTCCAATAAAATTTCGCTGTTGAATCTGGCCCTGAAGAAATCTATTACTTCTCCACTGAACGGGACGGTCTCCCCCTCTCTCTCTTTTCCTTCTTATTTTGCGGTCGGCCCAATTCCCTAAAAAACCCCCAACTTTACCCTTTGTCCCAATTATATCCCAATCTTTTTTTTGTCTAAAAAAAAACCCCAAACTTTTACTTTTGTCCCAAATCTACCCCGTTTATTATTTATTCAATTTTTTAATATTATTTTATATTATTTCGAATTTTTTTCTTTTTTCTTTTCTTTTTTTTGTTTCATCTTCAACCTCCGGCCGATCGCCGGTCCGGCGACCGGCCAGAGGCGGGGGCCGGCGAGGTCGGCCCCGCCGGCTGCTGGCGAGGCTCGGCCCCGCCGGCCGCCGGCGAGGTCGGCCTCGCCCAGCAACGGCGAGGCCGAGCCTCGCCAGCGGCCGGCGGGGCCGACCTCGCCGGCCCCCGCCTCTGGCCGGTCGCCGGACCGGCGACCGGCCGGAGGTTGAAGGTGAAAAAAAAAAGAAAAGAAAAGAAAAAAGAAAAAAATTCGAAATAATACAAAATAATATTAAAAAATTAGATAAATAATAAATGGGGTAGATTTGGGACAAAAGTAAAAGTTTGAGATTTTTTTTAGACAAAAAAAAGTTTAGGATATAATTGAGATAAAGGGTAAAATTGAGATTTTTTAGGAAATTGGGCCTTTTGCGATCATTACTCTCTCTCTCTCTCTCTCATTTTCTGTTCACTGCCATGTAAGTCCTGACCTGACCCTTGCACGATGCGCGGCCATTGAATTCACTGCAACATATCCAATCAAAGATCTCTCTTTACCTAAAGCACGTCAGAGACGATGAGACATGGCTACTGCTCGATGCTAAAAAGATCTGACTGACAAAAAGCAAATCGCACGATATAAAGTTTGGTATGTTTTATGGCCTAATGTATAGATCGCGAGTTTCCTCATTGCATTGAGCTTTCCCTTATGATACGATTTAGTCTCTACACATATAGAAGATTTATGCTAATTACAATTAAAGAAACACAATGACGTGGGCGAGTGGTCTTCCCTCGGGTTCGGCGAAATTGGGTATACAACGAATTGAGCTCAAATAACTCCAGGGCGTTTTTCATGTCTCGTTATACTTTCCCAGTAAATATTGCTTTGTTCTCTCCATGGACGTAGGCGATTGAACGTTAAACCTCATATATCCCATGTGTTCCGTTGTGATTTATGCTGTTTTTCCTTTTTTACCTATCCCTTTATAATAAAATCTAGACCTGTTATCGGTTGTAACCTTCGGCAATCCTAATTGAAGTTATGCTAATGAAGAGTGTTCAATTGACAAACGGTGCGACACCAAACATGTTACAAAACAGGAGTTAATTGGCAGGTGAGGAGCATGCTCGCTCGTGTTGTCCGGATCGACATGAAGAAGTCTTCTTTGGAAGGACATGTACAAAAGAAATATGTTTCAGATATCCACGTGGGGGGGACCAAAAGCTCAGTGAAGTTGGTCCCCACAAAACAAAAGATTATTAGTCAGACATAAAAACGTGCCGTCGTTTTGGTCAACATTGACTGATAAGTCGACGTCCATCCTCATTTTGACTTACAAGTAAGGGGATCCGTCAAATAAAGAAGGCTCGAATTTCATAAATCCTCGCCATGTTTCTTTTCCCCTTTTAAGTATATAGACCAACGTGATGTTAAAAAGAGAGATGCAGGACCTATGTTCACGAATGTACAAGGGAGCACAAGGCCATAAAAGTGCTAAGGCATAGGGAATTACGGTCCAAATGTGTGTAAATTCATTGGTGTGATAATTAGATTAACAAATAGATTCATGATTCAAAGTTTTATCAATCACTGAATTTTTTATTACTAAAAACTCTAAACTCGTACAACTGTGATAAATTTATCCTCCGTTAGTTTTCGTTAAAAACTTACTGAGGTACATGTCGCAACACCCACCCTTCCATGATCGCTAGGTCGGCCGACCGCCTGGGTTCAGGCAAATCTATGTATCAATGTTTGCATATAATGACTAATAAGTGAATGTGCACGGAATTCTCGCTAAGGGGTTCATTTTCTTTTGCAGAAATCTTAGTGGGACTTATACAACGGATTTCCCAGATTGGCCTCCTTCTATGTACAATTTCACCGGTGGCGATTTGCCAGACAGGGCTGACATGACGTACCAAGGGACCAAAGACAAAAGTGTTGAATTACAACGAGACAGTGGAAATTGTTTTCCAAGGCACAAACGTGCTGAAAGGCTCCATGAACCATCCCATGCACGTGCACGGCCACTGCTTCTACATCGTCGGAATCGGTCACGGGAACTTCGACAACGAGATGGATCCCAGGACGTAAAACCCGGTCAGCCCGCCCTACGTGAACACGTTCGCAGTCCCCTAGAACGGTTGGCTGGTGATAAGATTTACTGCTAACAATCCCGGTGCGTACCCCTGTTTTCTTTCAATATCTGTAGAGGACACTTATCCATGTTCATTATTCATCATCTGTTAGAAACATTGGGTTTGAAACCGCATCAGCTAACGTTAATTCTATGGTTTGATCGGACAGGGGTGTGGTTTTGGCATTGTCATCTGGAGCGACACATGAGCTGGGGCATGGACACCGCCTTCATTGTGAAGGATGGAGGGACTTCGGAGACGAGCATCCGTCCACCGCCTGCTTAAATGCCTCCATGCCTGGACATGGGATCTCACGACATATCGATGCAAACATCAAGCATCGACGATCGTGCGGAAATGTAGCAGCGGTGATGTCGTTTTGTTCCATTACACATTTCCACAGGGAGTACGTAGGATCACATTTAGAGGGCATCGTCAATTAATGATCAAATTTTGAGAGGACAGATTTCGGCCAATTTTTTTTAGCATTTTCCTCCTATATTTAGTCACAAACTATATACCTTTCGCATCGTTTCCTTTATGATTAATCATCCTCGACTCGTAAGATCTATTTTGGACATTTGTTGACCTTGTTGTTGACGAAACGAATGCCGATGAAGAAAGGAGCTCCGCTGGATCATGAGTTCGATAAGTCGGAGGTATCTACCCAAGTGTCCTTCTGCCTTTGTTCATCCATCTGGCCCGACGCTGGATTGGGCCCTGAGATTTTGCTTAGGCAAACAATGAAAAAAGGGTCTTGTTTCGAATGATTTTTTAATTCACTGGAGAAGACGAATTCACCATGAATTCCTTTTGAAGTGACTTGATTGGATGAACAAAACCCACATGTGATGGAAAAATAAAGGACGACATAAAATTTGGAGGGCAAAAACTCGAATGTTTTTTCCCAAGCTTTAAAACCGTTACGAAAACCACTATAAATTGATGGCTATCATAACTTCTATCAATGTCATTACAAAATTATTGAAATATTCAACAATTCTCCCACATATTTCAAAAGGTTTTGAAAGAAAGGAAAAATAAACGTTGGGTTAAACTCATATTGAATGTAATGCATCGGAACCGGTACCTTTTGGGCAATGAACCAAACCTAGAAAGAATGAAATATAATTCACAAAATTATTGGTGAAGTTCGAAACTCCTATGAACCGAGAATTTTTTTTGTGAATTATAATTTTCACCAGTCACATTACACCCCCACAAATTTTGTTGTTCAATGTGGTTTTATGCTAATAGGCTATGTGTGTGCCTGGTTTATTCATAAGTGCTCCAAAGAGGAGTGACCCCCACTCCACACTTATGTCAATACACTTCCAATAATGGATATGTAATTCATTAAGATCTTAGCTCAACGTCTCTTTCATTGCAGTCTTGCAATATTCTCACCTTAGGAAGGATAATTATAAATAGTGCATCACTAAATCGACAAATGATTTGTTATTACTCATATGAGCCTACTTCATGGAATTGCTAATCACATGAGTTGGGTTATCATCATTGTTGACAATCACAATGATAAACATAGAATATGTCACCACCCACCTGGGTGGCGCTGCTGGAAAGGGCACTCTTCCTCTCGCAAAAGGTTGAGTGTTCGAATCCCGGGCGCCGCAGGGTGACTGAACCGGTGCACGTGTGTGGTGGCTAGCACGTGTCGCCCCCAGGGTTTACCTCCTGGCTATCGGCCGTGCGGGGGTTCCCTGGGTTATCAAAAAAAAAAAAAAAAAAAAAAAACATAGAATATGTTAGTTTAATTTATTCCCAAAAGAATATTTGCTAAGAAGTTTCTTAGGCACTCAGTCTCAATGCCATATGCAAGTTTGATAAGAACTTTCCATTTTCCAAAAACTTGAGTAGTTCTCGAATCATCAAGATAAATAATTTTTTCTCTTTCCCATACTATAGTATAGGAGGAAAATGCATTTTTGTTTGCACATATTTGCCTGGTAGAAGTTGAGTCTACTATCCAATCTTTCACATTAGCCACAATATTGGCTTAGGAAATGACTATAACAATTATGTCATCATCATCATTTGGTTAAACTAAGTTGACATTTGATTTAGCAGGATTGTTATTTTCCCCACAATTTTTGTTTGCCCGATTTCCAAATTACAGCATCTCCACCAATGGTGTACACATATCCATTAGTGGATTTTGTCTCATTTTTCCAGTAGGTATCGCTGTGTAATTCTAATATAGCATCCACTATATAAATGTTATAGTTTATGGTTCGTCTTGTATATTTCATTGCCATGCTCAAGGCAGTCCAATGATCACGTTGAGATTACACTACAAAAAAACCGGATTTTTGCCACGAAAATTTGCGACGAAAAAATTTTCGTCGCAAATTTTCGACAAATTTTCCAACGAAAAGCAAAATTCGTTGGAAATTTCCAACGAAAAATTTTTCGTCGCAAAATTCCTTGTAAATTTCCAACGAAAAATTTTTTGTTGGAAATTTCCAATGAATTTTGCCACAAATTCAAAAAACCGGTACTATTCGGCATTTTTTATATTCGTTGGAAAATTCGTTGGAAATTTCCAACGAATTTTCCAACGAGTTCCAAAAAAACCGGTACTATTCGGCATTTTTATATTTGTTGAAAAATTTGTTGGAAATTTCCAATGAATTTTCCAACGAATTTAAATTTTTCGGGCAATTATTTCAGTGTGTACAATTTTCGTTGGAAATTTCCAACAAATTTTTTGTCGTTGAAAATTTCCAACGAAATTTCCAACGAGTTCCAAAAAAACCGGTACTATTCGACATTTTTTATATTCGTTGGAAATTTCCAACGAATTTTCCAACGAATTTCAATTTTTCGGGCACTTATTTCAGTGTGTACAATTTTCGTTGGAAAATTCGTTGGAAATTTCCAACGAGTTCCAAAAAAACCCATACTATTCGGCATTTTTATATTCATTGGAAATTTTTCGGGCAATTATTTTAGTGTGCACAATTTTGGTTGGAAAATTCGTTGGAAATTTCCAACGAATTCCAAAAAAACCAGTACTATTCGGCATTTTTTTATATTCGTTGGAAAATTCGTTGGATATTCGTTGGAAAATTCGTTGGAAATTTCCAACGAATTTTCCAACAAATTTCATATTTCCGGGCAATTATTTCAGTGTGTACAATGTTCGTTGGAAAATTCGTTAGAAATTTCCAACGAATTTGAATTTTCAGGGCAATTATTTTAGTGTGTACAATTTTCGTTGCAAAATTCGTGGGAAATTTCCCACGAATTTTGCAACGAAAACACTACTTCTTCCTTATTCATATTTTCGCGCTCAATTCCTGCAACAATTCCACATTCTCTCTCTCTCTCTCTCTCTCTCTCTCTCTCTCTCTCTCTCGCCTTCACCTTCTCGCTCCGCCTCCTCCCCCGCCGCCCCCCCGCCGCCCCCCCTCCTCCTCCGGCTCCGGCTCCGGCGCCATGGACACCAAGATCGGGGCCCTCAACTCCTCCGCGCCCAGATCTGGGCGACGTCGGCTCCCTCCCCCGCGGCCATCCAGGGCGACGTCGGCTCCCTCGCCGCCACGGCCATCCAGGGCCAGGCCCCCGCGGTGGTCGGCGCCCCCGACGCCACCATGGGCCGCCACCTCGCCCGCCGCCTCAACCACCTCATCGCCGTCGCCAGTGAGCTCGAGGTCGCCCAGATCTGGGCAAGCTCGAGCTCGTCGCCGGCCAGGGCCGAGGTCGCCCAGATCTGGGCGAGCTCGAGCTCGTCGCCGGCGAGGGCCGAGGTCGCCCAGATCTGGGCGACCTCGAGCTCGCCGGCCATGGTGAGCTTGGGCCTCGCCATGGCCGGTGAGGCCCAGCCTCGTCGCCGGAGAGGCTTGCCCGCGAAAAATTTTTCGAAAAAAAAAACATTTGTAATTTTACCAACGAAAAATTTTTCGTTGGAAAAAAAATTTCCACGATTTTTCGACCAGAAAAAAAATTTTGTAGTTTTTCCAACGAATTTAGCCACGAGTTTTCCAACGAATTTTCCAACGAAATAAAATTCGTCGCAAATTTTCAACGAAAATTGAAATTTTTCGTTGGAAAAATTTCCGACGACCTATTACCAACGAATTTTTTTTCGTTGGAAAATTCGTTGGAAATTCGTTTTCCAACGAATTTTTTCAAATTTTTCGTTGGAAATTTCTTCGGAAAAAACGTGTTTTCTTGTAGTGTTATGTGTATATCTACTCAGTCTACACACATCATATGCTATATTAGGTCAAGTGTAATTCATTAACTGCATCAGACTCCCAATAATTTGAGCATTCTCAAACTAGGTCATACTATCTCCTCTATTTTGTCATTAATTGGGTATTAGCATCATAACGTTAGCAAAAAGTAGATTGCTTGAGCATGACAGAGTAAATAAATATGAATAAGTAGCAGCAGTAGGAGGTTAACGCATGGAAATGTTGGTGATTTCTAAGCCAACTACGAGCCAAAAGTATAAGCATAAACTTGACAACAGTCACCCTTTAACAAAGTGCACATCAAACCATATTCACTTTAGATCTACTGTTGGATACGGAAGCAAAGAAATAGATGTAAATTCCCTCTCCTCTAAAATCAACTAAAGGAGATTCTCCTGCCCAATGTAAAAGCCAGTCGAGTCTCTAAAAGAAGGTAATGTAAAGATAAAGTGCACCCTCTACCAGTCCACTCACTAGTACTTGGTCCCAATGTTCACGAGGACTACAAAAGTGTCAAGCAAATAGCAAAGTCAAATTTAATTGAAAGAGGAAGACTTGGTTAAATTACAATGCTTCAGGCAAGAATTTATATGCCCACCACATGTTGGCAATACAACAAACGGCTCAGACCAAGGGGGCTTAATTTCCAAAAAAAGAATTACCAAACCACAACGCTTTAGTTCGTGGTTAGGAAGAGACTATATCACCAGACAAAAGAGTTAGCATAAATATTTACTCGTAAAAGAATTACCACCATATATATATATATGTGTGTGTGTGTATGTTAAAATTATAACTCCAAACTCTCCGATACAATTAGAGCTAGAAGAGGTAAAACAAGACACGGTATGGTATTATCCGCCTCTACCATCTCAATTATCCATAGATAAGCTAAAGATGCAAGACTTCCTTGCATTCCAGCAAATCATTTTCCAAACACTAAAGCTGATAGACGATGTAACAAAGAGCTAGAAAACGATCAAACTTCTTGGATTGCCCGATTTTATCTTGATTATTCAATTGATTTTTAACCTCAGCTTTATACAAAAGAAACATATAAGCCACAAACAATTCAATAAACGTGCACAAGTTGTATGGCGAATGAAATAAATACACTAAAAGGACACGAAGACATTTCAAGATAACAACACAATTCAATGTACATAGAAAACACAAGAGGAAGTATTCAAATTCAAAACCAACAGATCCATCCACTTCATGTTCTGACTAGCTTTCTGTTATCGGTATGAAATAATAAAGGTACCTTAATTGATGTGAGTATTGCTGCGACATCATATATAGGGTTCAACTGATTTTGCAATATATCCAAATAGATACTTCCATCGGCATAAATATTTGGATGAAACATTTGAGAAACAAAACGCACTCCACCCATAGAGTATCATTAGGACCGAATATCACAGCATTTGAAAGAGTAAGGTTGTTATCTTGGGGCGCACCACTAATGCCAGTGGACCTGTTCCAAACTCTTAAAATCCTTTATCAGTCTCTTCCTCGTAGGAGTTGACATGGCGATCACTGGCAATTGGAAGCTGCTGAGTGAAGAGAATCGGTTCAGCGACAACGAGAGATTCTATAAATGCTTGGTCTAGAGAGAAGGATCGAATGAAGCTTTGCTTGGCTTATCCTTAAGATTGTTGGAAAAAACATTTGGGAAAGATGAACATAGGATCAATTGTTCGAGGCATGTAAGTACTACCTTAAGGATAACTCCACTCCTTGGAGCATGAAATTCGGTGCAACAGGCTCTGGCGGCTATCCTCCATGATACAACGGACCTTTCTCTTGATTCTGCACTAAATTATAATGGGAGCAAATTATGTTTGGAGTAATAATTTGTATGTAAATAAAAAGAAAGCCATTTTTCCTTCATTAGTTCTTGTTTAAAAAAGTTTAATTCAAAAACTTAAGATGATTGGTGGAGGAAGATCACATGCGTGCATGTTGGATTTATGAGCGCCCGTGGAATTTTATTTTATTTTTACCACGACACATGGAATTTGACTAATGGGGGGTGGGAAAATATTTGCGAAATGGATAGTACTGACTTTGATACCATATAAGAAATCCAACCCAAAAGTTTAAGCCGATAGGTAGAGAGAGACCACATGAATATAAATAGCATTTAAGACCCATTGTGAAGCCATATGGGACCATACTTCAACATCTTGCATCAAATAAAAAACTGTTATAAATTATGGCAGTCATCACCATTACAAAAACCGTTACAAATTGATGGCGGTCCTAACTTCTATCAATGAAGTTACGAAATTGTTGAAATAATCAATAGGAATTGAATCACTGCTGCAGCTGCTTCTGCATCAGAGGCCACTCATTCTGCATCAATTTTTGTTGTATCAAATGTAGCTGATGCAAATGATGTTGATGAGGAGGAGGATGAATATCTCAGTGGAACCAACTCTAATGATTTTGAAGAGAATAGTTCTAAGAGGAGTCCTAAAGTAGTTAGATACGATCCAATGTATTTGAGTTGAGCATGGGGTCTGTATCTCATACCCAATTCAATAGTGACGGAAACATATTCCTAAATATATTACGAAAAATGCGGAAAAACGTGCCCATTCTACGCTTGAATCACCGATCATTCGAAGTATATTACGTGAAATGAACATACCTCTTTTGCCACAGATTAAGTGCACTTATCACAGCCTCGAGAGAGAGAACAATCCTTGGATTGTTGAACAAAGCCCCTTCTTCTTTGTCCTTTAGTGAGAACTAGTTTTCTGATGATGAAAATACAACAACACACTTTTTCTCGTGTGTTCATCCTTTCTCACTTTTGCTTTTTGTGTTCAGAAAGAAATAACTGCCAAATGCGGTTATTTTCTTTCATGGGCTGGGTTCTGGGTTAGCCTATCATGGGCGGCCCATCTTTACAAAGAAAAAAACCCATCATCTCCCACTCACACATGGTGGGCTAAACATTAACTCTCTCTTCTTTGCAATATTCATACTAGCAAATAATCCGTGCGACCAGCATACTTCGAGAGCTCATTACAATGCATCTGTTAGGAATACATAGCAGCTCAAAATTGGGTATAACGTTTTCCGAGTAGATATTGTATGCAGTACCCTAGATCAATCAGTCACATTTATATCTCTCTTGATCTCTTTTAGTATCTCGTATATTGTATTCACAACTATAATTTACTTAAAATCATAATTGGTCGACCTGTGAATACAAAAATAATATGTGACATCATGATAAATTGATCTTCCTCTTTCTTTAAATCTCTCTATTTCAGTCCAGCTCGCTTTTCTAGAAATGTCCCATTAGATCGAATCATTCATGACCATTGGCAACATCCTAAGATAACGAACACTGAATAGAAACTTTGAGAATAAGTTAGAGTCATGAGGGCACTTAATGAGAAACTCATATCCTCAAGAGTCTTACACGGCAAGAAGTTGAGATCAAAAACTTTTGCCACTCTTATCGGTCATCTTATGCATACGTAGTATGAAATACGTATTACGGTATTAACTCCTTTCCCGTGGAGCGTATGTCTTTACATTCAATACCGTACAGATGATAATTCAGACATACCCAATGTCTAAACTCGAGTTCACGTATCTACTGCTCTAAAGAATCCATCAGAACTCACATCTGGCATCATTAACAGATAAAGTAAAATATGTGGGTTATTTTACCTTCGGACATAGTAAATATTATATCCTCATCTTAATATTCAGTTAAGGCGACATTTATAATTTAAGCTTGAGCTCTCAATTATCACCCAGATAATAAGCTTAAAAAAAATTGTCTCATCTCTATTTATCGCACAGTAAATAGAGGCGACTACCCGTATAAGTGGGCTAATCTCATCTGTCAGACATACTTTCTCGATATAATGCACTAAGCATTAAGATGCATAAATATTAAATAAATTCATAGGCATTAATAATGAGAGAGCAACTCCATTAAATGTGAACACTCAGGGAAAAATACAATATTCAGTACATCACTTTCTACGCAGTCCCAGAGATTTTACATGACCATAGAAAACATCTCTTGGAATAGGCTTCGTCATAGGATCTGCGATCATTCTATGCGTAGATATGTACTGTAAGTTCACATCCTTTCGTGCTACCATATCCTTGACAAAGTTATACTTGGTATCTATATGTTTGGTCTTGCCATGATATTTCGGATCCTTGGTGTATGCTATCGCTGCTTGACTATCACTATTGACTAACAATGAGTTTTCAGCATTCTTAGCAACACCTAAATGATCCAAAAATCTCTTAAGCCAAACACCTTCTTGTACCGCTCCTGACAACGCCACGAACTCAGCTTCCATCGTGGACAATGCTATACATGTTTGTTTCTTACTGCTCCAAGATATGGCGCCATTATTCAGTAAGAATGCAAATCCAGAGGTAGATTTCCTTTCATCTAAATCTCCTCCCCAGTCAGCATATGAGTAGCCTTCAAGTCGCAGATCCTTTCCTTGATAACTCAGAGAATAATCAGCAGTACCCTTTAGATACCTCATGATTCTTTTGACGGCTTTCCAATGTGCTTGACCTGGATTGGATTGGTACCTACTTACCATCCCAACTGCAAAACATATGTCAGGTCTTGTACACATCATGGCGTACATTAAACTTCCAATAGCACTAGCATAAGGAACACGTTTCATTTGTTCATTCTCTCGTGGAGTCTTAGGACACAACCTATGGCTCAATCCTTCACCTTTTGCAATAGGAGTATCCATGGGTTTACAGTTTTGCATACAAAATCGTTCAAGAACTTTATTTATATAAGTCTCTTGCGAAAGAGACAATAATATCTTGGAACGATCTCTTGAAATCTTAACTCCAAGAATATATGCAGCCTCACCCATATCTTTCATCTCAAAATTGGACGATAACCAACTCTTAATATTATTAACCAACTCCATATTGCTTCCGGCAATCAGTATATCATCAACATATAATGATAAAATCACAAATTGATCTTTGGATCTTTTGATATACACGCAATGATCTTCATCAATCATTTTAAAATCAAACGCCACTATGGCATTATGAAAACGTATATACCATTGTCTCGAAGACTGCTTAAGGCCATATATCGATCTTAGAAGTCAACATACTTTTTGTTCTTGGCCTTTCACAACGAAGCTAACTGGCTGCTCCATGTAAATTTCTTCTTCTAATTCTCCATTTAGAAAAGCAGTCTTTACATCCATTTGATATAATTCAAGATCCATGCTTGTCACTATTGCCAGAATAAGGCGAATTGAGGTAAATCTCACTACAGGAGAGAAAGTTTCTTCGTAATCAATTCCTTCCTGTTGATTATACCCTTTCGCTACTAGGCGAGCCTTATATCTTTCTATTGAGCCATCGGATTTGCGTTTTATTTTGAGAACCCATTTATTCCCAATAGCTTTGCGTTCTTCTGGAAGATCAACCAGTTCCCAAACATGGTTCGATTTCATTGACTCCATTTCTTCTTCCATTGCAATCATCCATTTTTCTTTGTTAGGGCAATTTTGAGCCTCATTTACATTCCTTGGCTCGTCTTCATCTTGTGGAGCGATCATGAAAGTTTCCCCTTCAATGTCAAAACGTCGTCAGGGAATACTTTTGCGACTTGTTCGCCGTATGGAAGATTGTACACGTGGTATATCATTCTCCATTATGCTCCCACTTGTATTAGATAATGACGGAATCGTCTCATCAAAAGGTTGCAATTGAGATTGAGTCGAATTCAATTCCTCACTTCTCACATTGCTTCCACTTGGACGAACTTTATCGATTTCACTATCAAGATCCAAGGTTTCAAATAGAGAGTAGTTCTCACCTATTTCGCCCTTCTTAGGAAACTCATTCTCTAAGAATGTGACATCTCGTGATTCAAATTCAGTTATACTCTCACTTTCTTGCTCACCTATAAATACATATCCTTTCGAGGTTTCTGAATACCTTATGAAGATACTCTTCTTACCTCTAGGACCTAATTTTCCATACTTATGAGAAGATTCATGTGTATAAGCGGCACAACCCCAAGGTTTTAGAAAACTCAAATCAGGTTTTCTACTTATCCATAACTCATACGGAGTGGAAATAACTGATTTTGAAGGCACACGGTTAAGTATGTAGGCAGCAGTCAATAAAGCGTCACCCCAAAAGGTGATTGGTAAGTTAGCCTGCGCCATCATGGACCTAACCATTTCTAGTAGGGTTCTGTTTCTCCTTTCCGCAACACCATTTTGTTGAGGAGTATAGGGAATAGACAACTGTCTTTCTATTCCCTTTTCATCACATAAATTTCTGAACTCATCATATAGATATTCTCGACCTCAATCGGATCTCAATGCTTTTATTTTCTTATCTAATTGATTTTCCACCAGGTTCATAAATATTTTGAAGCAATTAAAAATCTCAGATTTATGAGAAATCAAATAGACATATCCGAATCGAGTATAATCATCAATAAATGTGATAAAATAAATAGCCCCATGTCTAGCCCTCACATTTATTGGACCACACATGTCAGAATGGATTAACTGTAAAGGAAATTCAGCTCTTATTCCTTTTCCAAATAGTTTCCTTATTATTTTCCCAGCTAGGCAGTGCTCGCAAGTGGGCAAATCGACTTTTTCAATATTGCCCATTAAGCCTTCTTTGGCTAATCTATTCATTCGCTGTTGGCCTATATGGCCAAGCCTAGCATGTCATACGTTCACATCATTATCACACGAAGTAGAAGACGTGAAGTGGGAATAACAAACATTGACATTTACAGAATCAACATCCAGTACAATAAAACCATCTAGAAAATAACCACAACCATAATAACTCGTACCTAAATACAAGTCTACACCATTGTTATGGAAGTTCAAATTAAAATCAAGTCGAATCAACACTAAAACAGACACTAAGTTCCGACGAATTTCCGGAGCATATAATACATCATGTAGGAATAAAGTGCATCCACCACGCATAATTAACTGGCAGGTGCCAATTCCTTTAACTTCAACTTTGGAGTTGTTCCCTACATAGATCCATTTTGTTCCGGTCGGAACCCGTCGGAACTCCACGAAGGCATCTCTATCCTTCGCTACATGGTCTGTTGCTCCCGAATCTACAGTTCACAAAGGATTAGACTCAGTTAAAAATACAGAACTTGACACATAGACAAAGTTCTCAAGAATGCAAGGGGAGTTTACCTTCTTTGGCTCGCCGCAATCGCGAGCGAAGTGGCCCTTCTTGATACAGTTGTAGCATTTCACCCTCGACATCTTCTTCTCATGAGGACGCTTTCCTCTTTGGTGTTGTTCATCTCTTGGTTTCTTCCCCGAAGAACTCGCTCTCTTATCTCTCCACCTTCTGAATGAATCAGGACGCTTGCGCTTAGAGCTCGAAGGCCCTTGTGAGCTAGAACCTGCATAGTAAATGTCAATTACTGGCTTATCCGCCAGGAGGCGGTCCTCCTCTAGCTCCAAGTGGCGCACTGCATCCTCAAAGGTTTTGATGTTCTCATTGTGAGTTAGGTGCAACTTCATATGCTCCCAACTTTGAGGTAAAGAACGAATCACTGCTTGCACTTGCTGCTCATCAGTCAGAACATGGCCAGCATCCTTCAGCTCATTAATCATGTTTGACATCTTCCTTAAATGTTGTTTCATGGACTGACCATGTGGCTTCTTATATGAGTCAAATCTTATAGTGAGCTGTCTAAGCTTAGTTACAGATATATGACCAAACCTTGCTGCCAATGCTCCCCACATCTCCTTAGCATTTTCAAAACGCCTAAACTCTCGCATGACATCATTGTCCATGCTACTCAGCAACGTGATGCGAGCAAGGGAGTTCTTCCTTTTCCATACAGCAAATGCATCCTTATCTCTCTTATGTTGTGCAGTGTTTCCGTCTTCAGGCTCTTCCATAACCAGGTTAAAGAGCTTCAAGAGCCTCTTGCTCTTCCAGCACATATTGGATTTTCATATGCCATATTTCATAATTATCACCGTTAAGCTTCTCTCCTCTGTTCAGTTCAGCAACTATATTCTTTGATGCTGAAGCCATTGAATCTGAACATATCAGACAGACAAGCACGAATTATTAATGCCACTTATTTATGCATTAATTTTACACAAACTGATTATGTTAATGAATAATTTCACATAGGCTTTAGATTCGAAAGTTCACTATGTTTCCAATCATCATAAAAAATCCTAATGTGAAATTACCGTTAATGTAATCATTAAGGTAAAATTACGTTCTTTAAAGTTACTAAAACTTTTAGAACTCCCACTCAACTCCATATGATACTAATAAGGTAAATATTAAAACAAGATAGTACTGTAAACTATTCGCAACATGAATATCCATCAACATTCATTTACCCAACGTTATGTACATAAGGAATGAATTCATCAAAGAAAATAAACATAAACACCAACATAAAAGGAACTATCCACCCAAGATATCTAACACCAACCTATAGTGAACATATCCATAAGAGCTTACGAAAAATAGATAAACATAATCAGGTGGTGATCCTCTTTCTATAAACTGGAAATGACTCAAGAAAATCCTCAGGAAATTCTATTTTCTTCGGCATCCAAATGGAGGCACCCGGATAACCCCTAGATTCGGGCAACGTATTGCGCCGAGACCGATTCAATATAAGGGTTGATGTCCATCTTGCCCCGATCCGTATGTACTCTATCATGAATTTCTCCACAATCATCTTATAGCTCGGACCTTCTAAGGTGTCCCAAACCCTATCAATCATTCTTCCCAACTCATCAGGAATGGTGCATTTAAGGGCTCCGACCATCACATACTCTGGCATTACGAAACCGTTCCAAATGATATCTTGTATCATTTGGTTGACCTTGATGATGTGTGTCATCATGTCATCATCAGCATCCCACCGGTAAAGAGCAAGCTTGATTCTTAGTTTCTCAAGTTTCTTCTTTTGAGCCTCCGTTCTAGGGATAATAGGAGTTTGATATCTTCGTACCATTATTCCTGCAACAAATGCAGAAAAATAAAAGGATTACTTATAATCCTAGGTACAAATTTTTTTTTTCGCCGGTCAACGCCAGTCAACGGTGGTCAACGCCGGTCAATGGTCAACGGGTCAAGTCAACGGGTCGGGTCGGGTCTGAAAAAACCCGGTTGGGTAACCGCATGGCTGACGTCACGCTGACGTCAGCCACGCCGCACATGCCCTCATGGCGCGTGCGGTGCACGCGCGCGGGGAGGAACCGCCACGCACGTGCCGGCGAGACCGCCACTTGCGGCGGCTCGTGGGGGCGCGTGCGGCCTCCCCCGGCGGCGTGCCACCCGTCATTTTGCTCGTCTCAACAAGCACTACGACCCTATGCCTTCAAAAATAAAATTTATCACACGGAATTTCGAGAAACGATCCCGAACAGCACGGTCGGGTGTCGGTTTTCATACCCGAGCGTTCGTCGGCGCCGTTTCACGAATTCCGGCCATCAATTCGTGTTATGCACATCTACTACGATCAGGAAACAAGAACAATAGCTCTGATACCAAAGACGGAAACATATTCCTAAATATATTACGAAAAATGCGGAAAAACGTGCCCATTCTACGCTTGAATCACCGATCATTCGAAGTATATTACGTGAAATGAACATACCTCTTTTGCCACAGATTAAGTGCACTTATCACAGCCTCGAGAGAGAGAACAATCCTTGGATTGTTGAACAAAGCCCCTTCTTTTTTGTCCTTTAGTGAGAACTAGTTTTCTGATGATGAAAATACAACAACACACTTTTTCTCGTGTGTTCATCCTTTCTCACTTTTGCTTTTTGTGTTCAGAAAGAAATAACTGCCAAATGCGATTATTTTCTTTCATGGGCTGGGTTCAGGGTTAGCCCATCATGGGCGGCCCATCTTCACAAAGAAAAAAACCCATCAAATAGTGCTGTGCACTATTTAAGAAATAGGCAAGCAAATGCTACCCGGCTCTGGTAATGAGTACTTGCCTATGTTAAAGTTCAACAAAGTTTGCATAAGTGTGTTAGTTTCTTTTGGTCTACTTAAAAATTCAACAAAGCAAATGAGTGCGTTAGTTTCGAAGAGTTGCTGACTCTTTAAACATAACTTCAAATGTTGCATCTCTCCAAAAGTTCACTAGTAGAATCTCTCTTTATTGCATTGTATCTTTTATAACAAAGTTATTCTAGATCGCACCTTTTGGAACAAAATCATGCACATTTGTTTTTTTCACCCTTTCATGCAACATAAACACCTTTTCACTTTGATGGTCAATAGGGTGAACTTGACTAATTTCTGGTCTCTTCTTCTCTTTTGTTTATGTACACCTAAATACAATTTATGAATATAGAACACTCCATTAACGGAAGGGAGTCATCCTTAGAAGCCTTAGCTAGATTCTAGGGGTAGTTCTTGATTGAATTTATTAAACACCAACTCCAATAAAGACAATTCTTCTCACGTTAGGATACTGAAGCGGGAAAGGACAATCATACAAGGGTAAAATGTGCCCACAATGACCAGTAGCCTTTTTTCTTTAAACAAAAAATTGTGTCATCATGTTTTCTTCTCGTAAATCTGACTTACACCTTTATATGTCTGCTTGCCAGTTCGAAAAAAATTAAGAAAGAATGCTCGACCCCATGTCAAAAATATCCGCAACGCACGCCCATTGGATACACGTGATTCTGGACAAACACCGCACACATTGACCTATGAAATGTATATGGGCTCACCTACGTCCTAATTGCGGACTTTAGATTCTTGCAGAATTGAAGTAGATTCACAAAGAATTGAAGCAGTAAGAGACGGTTTCCTAAGCTTCTGGACTAATCTCAGGGCACAAACACCGGTTCTCTAATGTTAAGATTTTCAAGTGAAACCAGATAAACAGGTTCCATGTTTGGATTGCGGAATGAAAAAGAAGGTGACAGTATCATTGCATACCTTAGATTTGACACTCCCTCATTATTCTTTATTTTTCATACTTTAGGTTAATACCACGAAAAACCATAATCTAATACACATTTGACAAATTTACCCAAAATTAATTTTTTGACTAACAAAAATCTCAAACTAGTATATTTGTGACAAATTTACCCTCTGTTAGTTTCCGTTAAATTTTACCATCAAATTTCTGAGTTGGAACGAGTATACCGGTTTGGGGTTTTATCTCTTTGTTTATCACAGATTTATCAATTTGTGATTTTTCGTAGTATTAATCTAATTTAACGGAGGATAAATTTATCACAAGTGAATCAGTTTGGGATTTTTGGTGGTTAGAAAATTAGTACGGGATAAATTTATCACATGTGTACCAGTTTGGAATTTTTTGTGATTAAAAAAATAGTTCGGAGTAAATTTGTCATAAATATACTAGTCTGGGGTTTTTTCGTGGTATTAACACTCATGCCTTTATCATGTGATGCAAGAGCACACACGTAGTTCCTTTGGTTTGAACAGCACCGGTTCGGTCTGAGAAGTTGACCGGAGGATGAATAAAACATGTGATCGCATCTTTGAGCTTTAGGGGACGAACGTTTGGTTCAACGTTATAGGGAGGGGCTATAAATAATAAACGCGATGGTCACGTAGAAGAACCACAAAAGATTCTGTCGTTGTCCGGGCGTCGCCGTCGTCGTTGCGCACGTAAAAAATGGTCCTGATAAGCACTCATAAGACATGGCGCTTCTTATTTTCAGCTTTCCTCATTGCCCAGTTGCTGCGCATGGCTCAAGCCGATGTCCATTTCTACGACTTCATTGTCAGTTTTTAATCCCTATTGCTCCTATTGTCGCCGCCGTTTCATGAACGAGAATGTGCTTCGGATATGAGACGCTCACCCTTTTTTGGTTTACTTTTCACCATTCTTCTCGTCGGTGGCGTGCAGTTGAAGGAGACGAACGTGACGAAGCTGTGCTTGACAAAGAGCATCATGACGGTGAACGGCAGTTTCCCGGGGCCGACGATTAAAGTGCACAAAGGGGATACGGTGTACGTGAACGTTCATAACCACGGAGATTACGGGGTCACGCTTCACTGGTAAGCGATTCTTCCTTTGCCTTCCTTCTTTTATAATCAGTACTTTGGCGATTGTGTCATATTGATTAGCTTTTTCCTCTTTTAATTTTCTCTCCACGGAAGTCCAAGCATAGCTAGCTGTCTCATGTCTGCACCTATTAGTCCGCCATACTGCATCATTTGCGGGTCGCCGTTGGGGACACTTTACAGTGGAAATCTACCGTGACTTGGTTGATTTTTAGTGGTCTTTTAGTCGATGAAAAACTTCTCGTTTCTTGTCCTGTTCAAGCTTATTTGTCTATACCTTGGGCTCCCTATTCTCTCCTCCTCGTCTTGGCATTTTCACTATAGATTTACTATCTCCTAAACTAGTGCGATATAACTTAGCTCAAGTAACGAGGTTTCTTTGAAGGAACCGATAACTTTATTAAAATAGTTAAATATAAATCCCGCCTTTTAGAACAGTTTGTATTGATTCCGTAAAATTATTCAAAATTTTAACAAATTTAATTTCTTGAAAAATGTAATTGGCAATAATCATAACGTCATGGTTAAAATGAGAATATTTCACTATTGTTGTCGATGGTGAATTTTTTTTTTCCCTTCCAATGCAAAGAGCCAAACACACACCCACCTTTTTTTCCCCTTCCAATGCACTTATCCCTTAGAATTTGAACTTAGAATTTCCTGCTTTGATATCACGTGAGATTTTGATAGATTATTGTCAACTTTTATAAAAGTTTAAGCTATTAGACAAAGGCATGATTTAATATTTAAGTATTTTATCAAAGGATGTGTGCAGGTGACCAGCATTCTTATGTCATGAGCCCCAGACCTTGACAAAGAATTTGTTCACCTTTGCATTTCATTGTCAAATTGTCTGATGGTGCAATTACATTCTTTTGACTATAATATTGGGAAAAGAGTCGGGCAATCTGATTCATTCGATTGGAGAGAGTCGTTTAACACGTGGGTGAAAGACAGAAGTCTTCCATCTGCAATAGATGCGAGGCTAAGGAATAAATTCATCAGTCCTTAAATATAAATATTTTGTTAATAAAAAATTAGGCGGAACATCCAAGATGAAAAACCCTACCCGATGGTCAACTTGATTGGGGGCGGGTTGCACGATAGACTTCGTGTGGTGGAGCTATGCCTTTTAAATAGGCAGTTCGTTTGACATATTTGGACTTGGACACACATACATATTTAGAGTCTTAAGTAATTTGTAGTTGTTTAGAGTTTTAAGCTTCATTTATTTAGGCGAAAAATGAATAATTTAGAAAATATTTTTCTAAAAATAATCGTTTGTGTAACTTAAAATAATTATTAAATGAAAAATATTTTTATTATCGATAATAATTAATGTCTAAATATTTTCATAGACGATGAAGATTTTTTTCGTTCGTTTATTTTTGTAAGCGATACAAATGCTTATTTTTAGGAAAATATTTTTTAAGTCATTCATTTAGCCTCTAACCTCTTTCTCGAAGAGTATGCATAGAAGCCGGATGAGAGCACGGGGAATTTACGTAAGAAAATTTTGAAAATATCAAAAGGAAAAGAACAAATGAAGCTTAGTAATGGACCCGTGCCCATTAATTTAAGACTTTGATTGTAATTAGGCCTAACAAGACGTCTTTTAAGTGACACGAACTTAGAATTATCGTTTCGGACTTCAACCGTCGCTCGTCATTATATGCTTTAAGTAGGTTTAGAGCATCCGATCATCAGGGGTTTCTGAAAATTACGTTCGAGATTCGTCGGATTCAACTCGACATAGATTGCACCTACCAGTCCATCCAATAAATTTCCTCGACGGTCAAGACAATGCCAAGCAATAAAATCTCATGTTGTTCGCCATTTTTTTCTTTTTTGGTCAGAATGTTGTTCGCCATTTGGTCTGTCCAAAATTGGGCCAAAATGATGAATGTATCGCCGTAAAGAAAGGCCTATCTGACAGGCTGATGCAGTGTCAATTCAATGGAAGTGGTCCACGGACTACCCAATGCCATGTGCCTGAATATATAATTGAGCCTCATTAAGTAGCTCTTCCGTACGGCCAATCGACCGAACAGAGAGATGTCATGTAACTTTGTTAAATACAGGCATGGAGTAAAGCAACCGAGGAACCCGTGGTCAGATGGACCGGAGTTTATCACCCAGTGTGTGATAGGACCGGGAACAAACTTCACGTACGAAGTGATATTCTCCGATGAGGAAGGGACCCTCTGGTGGCATGCCCACAGTGATTGGACGCGAGCTACGGTTCATGGTGCTATCGTTGTCTCACCTGGACCGGGAAAATCATACCCCTTCTCGGAGCCTGACGAAGACAAGGTTATCGTGATCGGTACGTGAATCGATCTCCTACGTCTTACATGCTGTAGTGCTATATTGAAAGACAAGAAAATAACTATGTCATGCATAAAATTAGCTTTATAGTGGGTTAAGCAATCACGTGGAACCTTATATTACAAGGAACATTCTGGAGATAGACCTACATGAATTTGGTGCATAAGATTGTTATATCTTTATCTTCTCCTAACAACTCCTAGCCACGAAATTTCACAAGCTAGGGATCATCTTTTTGGTCCACGTCGGAAGAGTTGGTGTTGACTTTTCAATATAATTTGTCATGATTAAGCCGACTAGTCTCGATCGATCAAAATTTGTGAAACTACTGTCAATTATTTTAAAAGAAGACATGATTTAATATTTAATTAGGCAAATAAAATGTGGAAATACGTAATTTTGGGAGGCAAATAGGGGTCTGGAAAGTATTTGAACTTGAAACCTCCTATTTTGGAACTATTGTGAGATTTTGTGATAGATGAAGGTTTGATTTAATATTTAATTATTATATCAATTCAACTACAGACTATAGTTTTCTTAAAAAGTATTATTTCCCCTAATGTTGATATATGTCAGGCCTTTTCTTTTCGCCTTAGTGAATATTGTATTGCCATTCTTTTAGTGTTCTCAATTTAATTTATGGGCAAAAACCGCAAAAACCTCTAAACTATGCCCACTGCGATACATTTACCTTAAACTTTTTTCTGTGACATAAAAAATCCAAAATCTGTACATGTGTGACACATTTACATTACGTTCAAAGTTCTATCCATGAGACGTTAAAAATCTACCATCATAGACGGCAGAAAGCAAACGTTGTTGATATGACATCCTTAAGTGAAATAAAAACGATGTTGTTTTTGTTGAAAAATTATCTAACGGAACCTTGACGGGAGGTAAATGTGTCATATAGGTACGAGTTTGGAATTTTTTATGTCACAAGAAAAATTTTAGGGCAAATGTGTCACAGTGGACGTGGTGTTTTTTTTTGTCACAATAAAAAGTTTAGGGTAGATGTGTTACAGTAAATATAATTTGGGGTTTTTGTGATTTTTCCTTAATTTTAATAGCTTTGTTTTTTAATATTGTTATACTTTTGGCCAAATGAACAGCTGCTTGGTACATGGGGGACCTGAAGGAATTGGTGGACAAGGCAATGATGGAAGGTACCGATTTGCCGCATTCAGATGGTTACACCATTAATGGTGAGCTTGGGGATTTCTGCATTTGCTCCCAAGGTACTACTTCCCCCAAACTTAACATGTTTGCCTTAGACTACCTGTTAAATATATATTTATTATTTACCAAAAAGTATTGCGATTTTCAAATAATTGATTATGCATAACAGGAAAAAAAGGGTACATAGAAAATTACATACTTTTTTTTATTTAATCTCTTGACGAGTGTTTTGTTAATTATGTCTTTTGAGTTAATCTCAGTTTTAGTGCATTTCAAGTTGAGTTTTGACTGGGAAGAAAATGTGACATTTCCACTTTCTAGTAAGTTTGATACAAGATTGTTAGGAAGCAAGAACCTTTCATGCCTAGGTGAGATATGAAGCCAATCAACCAAGCCAACAAGAAACAACCATGATAACGCAACGGAAGCAATAAAAGAGGAATCAAAGAAGATGTCAATAGCGAGATTTACGTGGAAAACCTTTCTATGTGAGAAGAGGAAAAAACTAACGGGCGACGGAATCTGGTAACCAACTTCAATCGAGAGTATAAAGAGGTCTAATCATACCGAGAACTACAAAGACATGAGCTTCCCCTTCTACAAGAACTACGCCCTAAATTCCAAATTACAAAGCATGTGTGACGCAGAGAGAAAGCGTAAATTTGGAACAACTCCAAAGAACTCGAAATTTTATTTCAATAATACTGTGTTTTTTATTACAAGACGGACATCCTATATATAGAGATAAGACTCCTAATACTAATGGAAACTGCCTGAATGGTAATATAGGAAACTGCCTGACTGGTAATATAGGAAATTGCCTCAATGATAATATAAGAAACTGCCTAAATGATAATATAGGAAACTACCTAAATGATAATATAGAAAACTGCCTAAATGGTTGTTTTTCCCAAAATCAGAAAAACTGTCGAGATTTCCGGCGATCATATTGTTCAAGATAATTACAGGCTAACTGTTCTACATCATTCCCTCCCTCTTCGGAAAAACTCACCCTCGAGTTATGATCAGGATAGATGGGTGTATCGGAAGCATGATACTCAAATAAGTCTGCCACATTACATGTAGGGGAAATGTTGAGTTCACCAGGAAGGTCAACTACATAGGCATTGTCGTTGATCTTCTTCAAGATGCGGCAATGACCAATCTTTATGTGCTTCAGTTTATTATAGGTACCTATAGGAAAACGCTCCTTTCGCAGGAAAACCATTACCTCATCGCCTACCTCAAAAATTTTCGAACGTCGCCATTTGTCAGCATCCTCCTTATACTTTGAATTAGAAGCAGCCAATTGACTAGCCACAGCAGCTAGGACTTCGTTAATTCTGGTCGCCAAATTCTCTGCCGCGACACTATAGCCTGGAATCTTGGGCAAGGGAACCAAATCCAGAGTATGCTGTGATGTACGCCCATAAATGACCTGAAAGGGAGATGTACCGGTAGAGCGGTTAACCGAGTTGTTGAAGGCGAATTCAGCAGGAGCAAGATACCGGTTCCACTACTTAGACATATCACTGCAGAGGCAGTGAATGATATCCGCCATAGTACGATTCACAACTTCCGTCTGACCATCCGTTTGGGGATGGAAAGAACTACTATACTGTAAATCAGTCCCAAACAAACGCCATAAAGTACGCCAAAAATGGCTCAGAAATTTCGTATCACGATCGAAAGTGATTGTCTTCGGCACACCATGGAGACGAACTACTTCACGAAAGAATAAACTTGCCACATGCGAAGCATCCGAAGTTTTCTTACAAGGGATGAAATGCGCCATCTTTGAAAATCGGTCAACCACCACGAAAACAGAATCTAAACCCCGTTGAGTGCGAGAAAGTCCCAACACGAAGTCCATCGATATGTCTACCCAAGAACCCGAAGGAATAGGCAATGGGGTATAAAGACCAGTGTTCTGAGAGTGGCCCTTAGCGGTCTGGCAAATGTAGCATTTACTGACAAATCGCCCCACGTCTCGCTTCAATTGAGGCCAATAGTACCGCTCCTCCACCAAGGCTATAGTTTTATCTCGCCCCAAATGTCCGCCAAGAGTACTACCATGAAGCTCTCGAATGAGTTGTTCACGTAAGGAACCACGTTGAATGCATTATCTATTGCCAAAGAATAAGAAATTTTCTTGAATTATCATATCGCCATGACAACTTGTTTCAGAACACTTCTCCCATATCTGACCAAAATCATCATCCTCAGGATAAAGAGAACATAGGTGATCAAAACCGACAACATCAGTGCGCATGGTCACGAGTGTCGCAGCACGTCGACTCAGCGCATCTGCCATTTTATTTAAATGGCCTGCTTTATGACGAAACACAAAATTAAATTGCTCCAGAAAAGAAACCCATCGTGCATGCATTCGATTTAAGTGCTTTTGACTCTTGATATATTTAAGAGCCTGATGATCGGTGTTAAGAACAAATTCCTGCTGATAAAGATAGGACTGCCAATGTTTTATAGCTCGCACGACAGCATAATATTCCTGCTCATACGTTGACCAACGCCGGCGAACTTCATTAAGTTTTTCACTAAAGAAGGCTATAGGCTTACCTTCTTGGGAAAGGACAGCGCCAATCCCGACACCGGAAGCATCACAATCCAGCTCGAACACTTTCTCAAAATCAGGGAGCATCAATATCGGCGCCGTGGAGAGCTTTTCTTTTATAAGAGCAAAACTGGCCGAAGCTTCATCTCCCCAATGGAATTTGCCCTTTTTTAAACAATCAGTGATCGGGGCCATAATAGTACTGAAATCTCGAATGAAACGCCTATAGAATGTTGCAAGGCCATGGAAACTTCGAGCCTCGCCAACATTCTTTGGAACTGGCCAATTGCGAATCACGGCCACCTTATCTGCATCAACGTGAAGTCCATCCGTGCCAACAACAAAACCCAAAAACAAGAGGCGTTCTGTCATGAAGCTACACTTTTTCAGATTAATGAACAATTTATTTTGCTGCAAGGTTAGTAGGACATCCCTCAAGTGCTCCATGTGTTGACGCCCATCCGGACTATATATGAGTATATCATCAAAGAAAATTACCACAAACCTGCCAATAAAATGTTTGAGAACCTGAGTCATCAAACGCATGAAAGTACTAGGCGCGTTAGTGAGTCCAAACGGCATGACAAGCCATTCGTACAAACCCGCACTTGTCTTGAAGGCCGTTTTCCATTCGTCGCCAGGACGGATGCGAACTTGGTGGTATCCGCTTCGAAGATCGATCTTCGTAAAAATTTGTAATCCAGCAAGTCTATCTAGCATATCATCAAGTCGTGGAATCGGAAATCTATACTTGACAGTAATCCGGTTTAATGGCACGACTGTCTACACACACACACATGGTGCCGTCTTTCTTTGGCGTGAGAAGCGCAGGAACTGCACATGGACTTTTGCTTTCACGCAAGAAGCCCTTTCGAAGGAGATCTCCCACCTGCTCCTGTATAATCTGATTCTCCTTCGGATTCATCCGATAATGTGGCAAATTAGGAAGACTAGCTCCTGGAAGAAAATCAATCTCATGTTGGATATCCCTCAAAAGAGGTAATCCGTCAGGTAAATCCTCAGGCATAACATCACTGAATACCTTTAATAAGGGCTTAAGAATGTCGGGAACACGAACCATAACTTGCTGGTCGCCTTTGTCCATAATCATATACATCCCTTCACGCTTTTGGATGTTAATCATAATCCCTGCATTCTGCTTCTTCACAATCTGAGGGGAATTACTTTTTGGTCTCAAAGTAATTTTAGTCCTTTTCCATATAAAAGAATACGTATTCTCCCTAGCTCGGTGTGTAGCATCAACATCATATTGCCATGGTCGACCTAGTAAAACATGACACGCATCCATCTCCACAATATCACAGATAATAGTATCTTGATATGATTTTCCGATCGAAATAGGTAAACGGCATAATTGGTTTACCTTAAGTTCTGCTCCTTTGAGTATCCACCCGATCGTGTAGGGCGCGGGATGCGGCTCCGTCTTTAGTTGTAAGTGATCCACCAAGGCCTTTGACACTATATTCTCGCAACTTCCGCTGTCAATAATGATATCGCATACTTTGCCGTTGACAGTACAGCGAGCGCGGAAAAGTTGATTCCGCTGGGTATCTTCTATTCGCGGAGCAAACAATAGATGACGCACAACACAATTAACTTGCTCGCCTACTTCATCTTCCACTCCCACTTCTTCTTCCTTTTCCCAATCTTCCTCATACACATCTTCATCATGTTCAATGATATTGGCCATTCTACGACGAGGACAATCGCTAGAACGATGGCCCAACTCATTACACTTATAGCACTTGATCGGTTGGGGTTTGGCATATGGATTCTGGGTATTCTGATTGGGAGTGCGATTGCTTGCTGCGACTGCTTCTTTAGGCGTCCCCGCAGTACTTCCTGGAACTCGGCTTGAATCAGGGGTTTGTTGACTAGAAGAACTTGTAACATCAAGCTGTCTTCCTTTCGTGAATGACCCACGATCCAAATAATTTTTACCACGAGTACTAGGGCTAGTCCTCTCCAATTGCATCTCAATTTTTCCTGCCATATCCTGGGCGTCTTCGACAGAGAATAGTCGATGCAAAGAAACCCGATCCTGGATATTAAGTCGCAAACCATTAATGTACCTAACAGTTTGTTGTGCCTCGGATTCATCCAGGTTATTGCGAGCGGAAAGTCGAAGAAACTCTTCCGTATAAGCTTGGACCGATCTATTTGATTGTCGGCAATTTTGGAATTGCTGAAATAACAGTTGCTCATAGTCCGTTGGGAGGAACCTCTTCTTCAACTTCTGTTTCATCTGACCCCAAGATCGAATAGGAGCCTTGCCTTGTCGACGTCGCGTCAATTGAGTTTGTTCCCACCAAGCTGAAGCGCCACCCTTCAACTTGTACGCCACAAGTTTCACTTGACGATCTTCGTCAATATCCATGGCGTCGAAGAATTTTTCAACCTCCCAAAGCCAATCAAGGAAATCTTCAATATCCAAATTCCCATTGAAAGTAGGGAGATCTACCTTTAGTTGATACTGTTCAGGATCTCGTCGATATCCTCCCTGACGTCGATTCCCACGAACATGCTCCTTCTGGAATCCCCTGTATCGGCGACCACCACGAATCTGCATCTCCTGGAAATCATCGTCTTCGTCTTCCGTATCCTCGACATAGTCTTGACGCCTTTGTCGAGGAATTCCTCCACGCCCCATAGCATCTTCGGGATCACGAGCGACAGGAATTCGCTCGGCTGGAAGAACGCCAGGCGCATGGTTTGTGGACAAACGCTGGAGGGCATCAAGGATCTCTTGAAACCTCCGATCGGTTTGACCCACGAATTGATTGAACTCAGCCCGCGTAATAGGCTCGTTCTCACGGCCCTCAGCAGCGGAGAGATTGACATTCACGTTATTCACCATCGTCACATGAGAATCCTGCTCTGATACCAAATGACGCAGAGAGAAAGCGTAAATTTGGAACAACTCCAAAGAACTCGAAATTTTATTTCAATAATACTGTGTTTTTTATTACAAGACGGACATCCTATATATAGAGATAGGACTCCTAATACTAATGGAAACTGCCTGAATGGTAATATAAGAAACTGCCTAACTGGTAATATAGGAAACTGCCTCAATGATAATATAAGAAACTGCCTAAATGATAATATAGGAAACTACCTAAATGATAATATAGAAAACTGCCTAAATGGTTGTTTTTCCCAAAATCAGAAAAACTGCCGAGATTTCCGGCGATCACATTGTTCAAGATAATCACAGGCTAACTGTTCTACATCAATGTGCTATCACTCTCTAGGAGCAAACACAACGTTCTTGAATCTTGATACAACCTTATAGAAGAAAAATGTCAATTTGAATGCAATGCAACCTTGGATGTAATTAAAAACCCTAACCCCTCTTTATCTCTTTTCTCTCTCTCTCTCTCTCTCTCTCTCTCTCTCTCTCTCTCTCTCTCTCTCTCTCTCTCTCTCTCTCTCTCTCTCTCTCTCTCTCTCTCTCTCTCTCTCTCTCTCTCTCTCTCTCTCTCTCTCTCTCGTGTCTCCTCTAATCTTAGAAATAGACACGCTACAACACCATGGCCTTAAGTTACAACTCACGAGTCTAGCCCATTTAACACGCACACAACCTCTCTTAGCCCAACACGCGTGCTATTGGAGAAAGTGTAACTTGAGAGATATAAATATCAAATTTTGAAATTAACTTAAAAATGGAGAGCCAAATTGAATATCAAACATTTGATGAGGATGTGTCACATGATAAATCAATTATGTAGACTCGCTTTTGCTAATTAAGTAACCCGTCTTTTCTCTGTGGGTGTACAAGTCTCATGCAATTGATATAATTAGGGTGAATGTTGTTCCCCCATCGTTATGTGTGGCAATATATATAACCTTGTTTATGAAATAGAGTTGACAAAACAAATTTACTTTTGGCATAATAAGGAATAATGCATGGAAATCATTTTCATAAAGGTTCATTGAAATTCTTGGTACAGAAACAACGCATCACTGGTACGTTGATTACGGGAAGACGTATCTTCTCCGAATAGTCAATGCAGTCATGAACGCTGAGCTCTTCTTCGCCATCGCCGATCACAGCCTGACGGTTGTCGGGATGGACGGAGGATACATAAAGCCGATCGTCACAACTTACATCGTGATAAGCCCGGGACAGACCATGGATGTTCTACTCATGGCTAACCAATCTCTCGGAAGGTACTACATTGCCACGAGGCAATACTCTAGTGAAGACGCCGAGGTCACCGGATTCGACCATAGCATCGGATCGGCCATCTTGCAATATAGAGGGAACTATAGCTTGTCATCACCGCCGGTCTTTCCGAACGCCACACTCCCACTCTATTTGGACTATGGAGCGGCGTTGAGATTTACGAATCAGCTGAGAAGCTTGGCAAGTGAGGATCATCCGGTTGATGTTCCACGAGATGTAAGTACAAGGATGTTCATAACTGCGTCCATGGGTGAGATACTTTGTCCCGATAGCTCTTGCACTTCGGTGAGTGGCAACAAACTCGGCTCAAGCTTGAACAACATAAGTTGGGTGAACCCATCCCTGGATGTGCTATCGGCCTACTACAGGTAACATCATCTCCTCCCTCTCTCTCTCTTGATCTCGCAATCTCTCTCTGGATCTAACCCTTGATACTAAGGTACGTGTCGTTAGGCAGGCCGGCCGCCCAGGGTTAGGCAAATCTATGTATTGATGTTTGTATATAATGACTCGATAAATGAATGTGCACGGAATTCTCATTAATGGGTTTCAATTTCCTGTGCAGAAATCTTAGTGGGACTTATACGGCGGATTTCCCGGATTGGCCTCCTTCCATGTATAATTTCACGGGAGATGATTTACCGGATAGCGTTGATATGACGTACCAAGGGACCAAAGTAAAAGTGTTGAACTACAATGAGACGGTGGAGATTGTTTTCCAAGGCACAAACGTGTTGAAAGGCTCCGTCAACCACCCCATGCACATGCACGGTCACAGCTTCTACGTCGTCGGAATCGGTCACGGGAACTTCAACAACCAGACGGATCCCGAGACTTACAACTTGATCGACCCGCCCCACGTGAATACGTTCGCGGTCCCTAAGAACGGTTGGCTAGCGATAAGGTTTACTGCTAATAATCCCGGTATGCATATCTTTTTTTTCCTTTCTCGCCTCTTTCTTTTGTTTTGATCCTTTACTCTCTCGCAAATGCACGAAACATAATCGTTTTGCCTTCATTAACACAATGATCTGGCCAATATTGAAACAGGGGTGTGGTTTTGGCATTGTCATCTGGACCGACACATGACCTGGGGCATGGACACCGCCTTCATTGTGAAGGATGGAGGGACCTCGGAGACGAGCATCCGTCCGCCGCCTGCTTACATGCCTCCATGCATGGACATGGGATCTCACGACATATCCATGCAAACATCAAGCATCGATGATCGTGTGGAAATGCAGCAGCTATGATGTTTTGTTCCATTATTTCGTTGGATCACATTTCGAGGGCATCGTCTATTAATGAATAAATTGTGAGAGGATGGATTTTGCTCAAATTATGAGAGCATTTTCCTCCTATATTTACTCACAAACTATACCATTCGCATCATTATTGTTTTAATTAATAATCCTCGACTGGTTAGAACTATTTTGGACATTTGTGTTGGAATTTTTGGGTGCGAATCCCTTGTAAAGTTAATAAGAGGTGTGGATGAAAGTGTCCTACATAGGATGGAAGAGGTGATGGGAGACGGTTTATTTTGAGGAGCCTCTCAAATGGATTTGGGCCGCAAGGGGTACCCCACTTTTGTGGAAAGGAGAGGACCTACACCAAGCTAGGTCAGTCCCTCCCGCGCGCGCCGCCACCGTCAGACCGGCCGGTTCGGTTCCGAGCCCCTTCTCTATCGATTTTTTTATTTTTTTCCAAACATACACGTTTTGTTAGAAATTAATTAATTATTTATTTATTTCTTTTGGATAAACAAACATGTCTGTTTGTGAGGTTCAGTTCGCCCGAATAAAAAATCGAAGTCCTTTGCGACTGCTCACGAACCAGACCGGTTCAAGTGAACCTTCGCTACTGTTTGCTACTGTTTTTGTATTTCAGAAATGGCTTCGACTTCGACTCTGGTCAACCCTTTTTCGAATCACGGAGAAAAGCCAAAAAAGTTCAGCGGTCTGGACAATACTCTTTATAACGTCTATAGTCTGCTGAAAATGGCTAAGGAGTTATGGGATAGTTTGGACAAGAAATACAAAACCGAAGATGCCGGATTGAAGAAATTTATTGTCGGTAAATTTCTGGACTTCAAGATGATTGATTTAAAGACCGTTTTAAGTCAGGTTCAAGAGCTTCAAGTGATTATGCATGATATTCATGCTGAAGGAATGATTCTAAATGAGACATTTTAAGTGGCTGTATTCATTGAAAAACTGCCACCATCCTGGAGAGATTTCAAAAATTATCTCAAACACAAGAGAAAGTAGTTGTTACTTGAAGACTTGATTGTTTGGTTGAGGATTGAGGAAGACAATAGGCTCTTTGAGAAGGAAGTTGGGAAGAACCTAGAGGTTTCAAAGGCCAATGTTGTTGAAGAAGGATCGAAACCCAACAAGAAGAGGAAAATGCCTAGCAAGTCTGGAGAGGGATTCACCCAAGGCCTGAAGAAGTTCATTGGCAAGTGCTCCAATTGTGGCAAGTCTGGACATCAAGCCAAAGACTGCAGAGCCAAGAAAAGACAGAAAACTTAGGCTAATGTGATGGAAGAGATTTCCAATGGTGTTGATGATATCAATCTGACTGCTATGATATTCAAGTGTAATATGGTGGGAAACCCCAAGGAGTGGTGGATTGATACTGGAGCAACTCGTTATATCTGTGCAAACAGATCGATATTCTCGTCCTACACAACTGTGGGGGGTGATGAAAAACTTTATATGGGTAATTCATCAACCTCTAAGGTTGAAGGTGTCGGAAAGATTGCTCTAAAGATGACATCTGGAAAGATTGTGACACTAAATAATGTTTTGCATGTGCCAGATGTTCGCAAGAATTTCGTGTCTGGATCTCTCCTTAGTAAGAATGGCTTCAAGTTGATTTTTGTATCTAATAAGTTTGTACTCTCAAAAAATGAGATGTATGTAGGAAAGGGTTATCTGAGTGATGGTTTGGTCAAGCTGAATGTAATGACTATTGTAACCAAGGATGATTTGAATAAAGTTGCTTCTACTTATATGCTTGGGTCTTCTAATATTTGGCATGCTAGACTAGGACACGTTAACTATAAATCGATAAAGAAATTAATGAATATGGGACTGTTGCCGAAATTTGACTGTCCAGGTGAGAAATGCCAAGTGTGTGTTGAATCTAAATTTTCTAAGTCTCCTTTCCATTCGGTAGATAATAGAGTCTCAGAACCTTTAGATTTAATACACACAGATATATGCGATATGAAATCAATACCGTCAAGAGGTGGTAATAAGTATTTTATCACATTTATAGATGACTGCTTGAGGTATTGTTATGTTTATTTGCTTAATAGCAAAGATGAGGCTGTGAATGTTTTTAGAACTTATACGTCCGAAGTTGAAACTCAGTTGAATAAGAAAATTAAAATAATAAGGAGTGACAGAGGAGGTGAATATGAATTTCCTTTTGAGGAAATTTGTACCGAGTTTGGTATCGTTCATCAAATAACTGCTCCTTATACACCACAATCAAATGGTGTGACGGAAAGAAAAAATCGATCCCTAAAGGAAACAATGAATACATTGTTGAACAGTTCTGGTTTACCGCAAAATTTGTGGGGGGAAGCTGTCTTAACAGCAAATTTTATTTTAAATAGAGTACCCCACAAAAAGACACAACAAACTCCCTATGAGAAATGGAAAGGCGGAATGCCTAACTTGAATTATCTCAAAGTATGGGGGTGTTTGGCTAAGGTTGCAGTTCTTAAGCCTAAAAAGATTAAGATAGGACCAAAGACTGTTAAAAGTATTTTTATCAGATATGCTCAGAATAGCAATGCATATCATTTTCTTATTCACAAGTCAGAGAACCCAGATATACATGTTAATACAATCATTGAATCAAGGGACACTTCGTTCTTTGAAAATATATTTCCGCATAACATAGTATATGAGCCAATTGATAATAATAAGAGGTTTCGAGATACTATATCTAGAAGTGATCCAATGGAGGATGAATCTAGACGTAGTAAAAGACAAAGGACTTCTATGTCTTTTGGACCTGATTTCTTAACGTATCTATTAGAGAATGAGTCTCGGACATTCAAAGAAACTGTGACATCACCAGAAGCCCCGTTCTAGAAAGAAACTATCAATAGTGAAGTTGAATCCATCTTGTCAAATCATACATGGGAATTGATTGACTTTCCTCTTGGTAATAAATCACTACAATGTAAGTGGATTTTCAAGAGGAAAATAAAAGCGGATTGTACTATTGATAAATATAAGGCTAGGCTTGTAGTAAAAGGATACAAGTAACGAGAAGGTCTTGATTATTTTGATACTTATTCACCTGTTACTAGAATTACATCTATAAGTATGCTAATTGCCATAAGAGCGGTGTATAGGCTTGAAATCCATCAAATGGATGTTAAAACGACCTTCTTAAACGGGGATTTGGAAGAAAAAATATATTTGGAACAACCCGAAGGGTTCATTGTTCCAAGACAAGAGAAGAAAGTATGTTAGCTTATCAAGTCATTCTATGGATTGAAACAAGCACCGAAACAATGGCATGCTAAATTCGACCAAGTCATATTGTCGAATAGTTTTAAGATTAATGAGTGTGATAAATGTGTATATGTTAAGAATACTCATAATGGTTTTGCCATTTTGTGTTTATATGTAGACGACATGCTTATAATGGGCAGCGATAGTGAGGTTGTTAAGGCGACCAAATGTATGCTCACAAGTAAATTTGATATAAAAGATATGGGGGTTATAGATATTATTTTAGGAGTTAAAATCCATAAGACATCTGGAGGATTAGCTCTATCACAATCCCATTATATTGAAACGATTCTTGGAAAGTGCAAGAATCTAGATATTGTACCAGTGAAGACTCCGATAGATGTTAATTTACATCTTTCAAAGAATACTGATGAAAGTAAGGTACAAAATGAGTATGCTAGTATATTAGGCAGTATAATGTATGTCATAAACTGTACTAGGCTGGACATAGCTTGTGCTGTGAGCAAGCTAAGTCGATTTACAGTTAGTCCAAATGAAAATCATTGGAAAGCTATGAAACATCTATTGGGCTACTTAAAGCATACTCAAGATTATGCTTTGCATTACACAGAATATCCAACGGTACTTGAAGGATACTGTGATGCAAATTGGATAACCGACACTAAAGACACAAAATCGACAAGTGGATATGTATTCACACTTAGGGGAGCGGCAGTGTCTTGGAAATCATCCAAACAAACTTGTATTGCTAGATCCACTATGGAATCATAATTTATTGCTTTGGATAAAGCCGGTGAAAAAGTAGAGTAGCTTCGAAATTTCTTGGAAGATATTCCTAATTGGCCTAAACTAGTGCCCGCTGTTTGTATATATTGTGACAGTCAAGTGGCAATAGGGAGGGCAAGGAATGTCATGTATAACGGTAAGTCTCGACACATACGTCGAAGACATGACACGGTAAGACAACTTCTTTCTAGTGAAATTATCACCATTGACTATGTGAAGTCAAAAGATAATATTGCAGATCCATTAACAAAATGCTTAACTAGAGAGATGGTTGCGAAAACATCAAGGGAAATGGGTTTAAGGCCTATAAACAAGTCATCATAGCGGAAACCCTACCTAGTTGACTAGAGATTTCAAGATCTAGGTTCAAAGGGACAACTAAGTTATGAAGACGGTGTAGAGTACTGTCAAATTTTTTACTCATTCCTAGATGGAGACAATACTAATATGTGAAGGTTAAGTAAAAGTTTTTAATGATTCTGAATTGAGTATGTGATATACTATATGTTCAGAAATCACCTATGTGAGTGAGAAGTGAGGGCCGCTTCTGTGAGAATTGAAAAAGCCGAATTCTCTAGAACACTTATGAGACCAGGAGGCGTTCATGGCCAAAACGAACACAACAGTGAGAACCAATTTTGTTCGAGAAATAGTTGTGTGATTTCTATTGTCTAGGCTTACACCAAAGGTTGACAATTCAAGGACATCAAGTCTACTGATTGACCGAGTAAGTCCGATAGGTTTCACTAAGGAAAGTTCAAAGTCTGAGACTACTTATCCCGATGTAACGTTTTCTCATGGAATAATCACACATTGCATCTCATGCATATATGAAGAGCCAGAAAAACTGAATCTCTTATTCATGTGGGGGATTGTTGGAATTTTTGGGTGCAAATCCCTTGTAAAGTGAATAAGAGGTGTGGATGAAAGTGTCCCACATAGGATAGAAGAAGTGATGGGAGATGATTTATTTTGAGGAGCCTTTCAAATGGGTTTGGGCCCCAAGGGGTACCCCACTTTTGTGGAAGGGAGAGGACCTACGCCAAGCTAGGTCGGTCTCCGCGCGTGCCGCCGTCCGTCCGGCTCGGTTCGGGACCCATTCTCTATCGGTTTTTTTATTTTTTCCGAACAGACACGTTTTATTAGAAATTAATTAATTATTTATTTTTTTTCTTTTGGACAAACAAACATATCTGTTCGTGAGGTTCGATTCGCCCGAACGAAAAACTGAAGCCCTTCATGACTGTTCACGAACCAAACCGGTTTAAGTGAACCTTCGCTACTGTTCACAATAAACTCGTAACTCTTCATTTTCACCACTTCAATATGATCGACCAGTTTAGTTCGGAACAGTGACACTTCGTGGCTTTTAATATTCCCGCGAGACATTTTCCCGATGCACTCGAGTCATTTTTCACTTCATCATTATCATTGTGTGCGATTATTCTGCAAAATTGCGTTCGAAAGAGTCCTCCGAATACTTACCGCTTCGGAGGAACGAGATCCGTTCTATCCTGGGAGACGGTTGTCCAATATCCTCGGGTACTGATTGAGGGGCCAAATTCGTCTTAAGGACACAATGTTATTTCGTTGGGCTCGGATCAACATTCTGCTTATTTGTTTGTATTGCTTTCAGGTTAGTTTTCTGACGTTTGATTTCAATTTTTAGTATACGAACTTAGCCGACAACAATTTGTTGACCTTGTTGTTGTCGAAACGAATGCCGATCGAGAAAGGAGCTCCACTAGATCATGAGTTCGATAGGACGAAGGTATCTACCTAAGTGTCCTCCTGCCTTTTGTTCATCCATCTGGCCCGACGCTGGACAAGGGCCCCTGAAATTTTGCTTAGGCAAAACAATTAAAAAAGGGACTCGTTCCGAATGATTTGTTTATTCATTGGAAAAGATGTACTCACCGTGAATTCGTTTTGAAGTGACTTGATTGGATGAATAAAACCCATATGTGATAGAAAAATAAAGAACGACATAATATTTGGAGGGCCAAAACTCGAATGTTCTTTCCCAAGTTTCTAAATTTTGACGATGGCAAATACACATGCAGCACTGTTGGTAAAGGAATTGAGGGGTAAAGCCAAAGAGTACTAGGTCCAAGATTCGATCCCCGTGACCAACGCACACACTTGTACTTCAACCGTTTTACATGACATGATCAGTCCTAACGATGACAATTTTTGTGATTTTATTTTTTTATAGTTTTTTTCTGAATTTTTTTCTATTTTCTTTTCTCCTTTTAATGTGGTCGCCGGCTGACCTTGGCCCGAAGAGCTGGTCTTCTGTTTTCTTTCTTTAACAAGCTAACATGGCTATACAAGATAGAACCGAAGCTTCACTATTGAGCGCAATAATAGATGTCTCTCGTCCCAAGGGATCACTGAACCGGACCTAAGAAGTCACATGACTCTTTTCCGGCACGACGACAAAACATGGACTGTGGTAGTCAGTTGTACAAGGGGGCAAGCAACGATGGGTGGGGCAGCACGTAAATTATTGAAGAATGTCACGTTTCTCTTTAGCCCCCGAGAATACTACATGATTTGATCTTATACGGTACTAAGTCAATCTTGAAGCTGTTAACCAAGCACAATCACCAGACAGTGACTTATACTGGAGAGCTTATTATTCAAGACATGGAAGAAATTTTTTCAGTATTCTCATCTAAGAATTTTCTGCTAGTTTCGATTTGTCGAAAGGCAAATGTGAATGTGGCGATTGGGTTGCTAGCCAAGCAAGAAAGGCAACGGGTGTCAGTTCGAATAATCGGGTGGCTTCGCCTCCATCCTCCTTGCCTTTTTGCTCTGAGATATTAAAGCCTAATCCGCCTTGAGTTGTATGCGTAGAAAAGTTTTGTTTCGTGAAATAAGTAAAATTTCCATGGTGAGCCAAACTAGTAAATCTTTGGTAGATTAATAACCATCGTTGAGAAAACTGTGGGCTGGTAAGGCTTGTTGCGAGTCACCAGAAAGTGAAAATTATTATGATTTTTGGGTCCTACGGAGATTAATCTGCAGTGACTGTGATCTGTGCTCTTGTAAATGAGTAATCTATGGATTGAAAGTGCTACCAACGGCTGCGAACCTGGAGTTGAAATGCTACGACCCACACGCCTCAGGTTTATTCAAAGATTAATTACTGAGATTTGCTCATGCACTCTTGCACTGGAGATTGGCATTAGATTGCCTAGACATCAGTGTTTTTCTGATTAAGGGAAATTGGCATAATCTTCGCAGCAAAGGCATAGTACAAGATTTACCAGTCATGATATCTAAGTACCAGATTTAGCAGTCATGTCTTCCATGACCGATGGTACTTTAAGTGAATGCGAATCTAACTGGTCTATGTATACACACGTGAGTAAATTGTTAAGATGTACATACGAGGGTGTCAGGCGAAAGACCCACATTGAGAACGTAGCGTAATGATGAGTAATTAACACAGAATAATTGGTCTATAATTCATTGATCAAACTTTTTAAGTGAAGGCAAAACCAACTGAATACGTGGATGTGCTCGGATATTGGACTTTGATTGCGTGTCTTGCATTTTAAATGAAAGAAACATCATTGGACGGGCCTGCTTTTCGATAGAGGTGCCATCCCAAGCCGAGCCGTAGCGTGAGATTCGAATTGCGACTCCCGAATCTCGAATCAGAAATTTCCCAATGCTCCGATCAACTGTGCCAAACCATGTGGGCTAAGGCTGATCGCGATTTTCTCTTCTAGCGAGGGGAGAGATGGATGGCGAGGTGTGCTCAATTCGAATCAGACAATGATAAACACAGACACGCTTGCTGCAAGAACGTTTCGTCCGCTCTGTACTTGCTCACGTCGACTTGACTGGAGGATAGCGAATGCTTTACGAATCTGCATTAGATTTCCAAGTCACGACCGTTTGGTCCGATGGGGGCAACAAGATACTAGCGACGCAACGAGGCCAAAAGAGGGGATGCACCAAGAGAGCCACAGATCGGCGTCTCGTGCAACCGGGATGTGCACAGACAAGTGTCGACCACATGATTTGCACGGTTTGGTCCTCTTCTTGGTCGCTTTACTTGTCAGGGCTGGTTGCAACTTGCCCCCTATCTCCTACGTCGTCGTAACTTGGAAGTTCGCATTTGCTCTTGCTTTAGCCCAAATTCTCATACGTAGAATCAGGAAAACATGTCCCTATACGAGATCTTGTTCATGCTTCAATTTCCATGCGAATACTTTTTATTTGCTTGATATGTGTGTCGTCGCACCGCCCCGATGACTTCTGTCTTTGCCTCTCTCGCCGGTAGTACATGCAAACGAGGCGTGAGAACAATACCCCTCATTCACTAGTTGGGATAGGGTGTTTGCAAAATCACTGTTGCTTGGGCTATTATTATCCAATCTAAAGTACAAAGGATCACTTATCTATCTGCCTTATAAGTTATAACACAAGGCGTGCCCAGAGAATTCTTTATTAATTCAGTGGCATGATCGTAATGAGTAGGCTATCTAGGGTAGAACTAGCACAACAACCTACCCCCGTGGCCCTCTACTTAAAATTTTAGTTCCTTAAGATGAAAATTGAACCCACAACCATGAGTTCCTAAATTGAAAATATGGGAACGCCCTTAGCACTAGGGCAATTTCAGAGTGGGTCATGTTTAGACAATTTAATTTCTTTCATACAAAATTTATCGGGAGCTTAGAATTTTCCGCACAAAAGACAAATATCAAAAGTACTTTACCTATTGGAAATGGGTGAAATCACTGCGAGTATCACACCTGCGAGATTCTTTATGGAAACCATCTCAAGAAAAACCTCGCCCAATTGCTTACCACATCGTTCTAGGTTCGTCCCGGCACCAAGAAAATTCTACGGTTACTGACATTGTTAATTTAATTGGAGAACCCGTCTAGAACACAATTAATTCGCGACTAGCTAATGACTTTAAATGCTCGAAAGGAATACCTACAATGCTCTGTCCATTTGGAGCGACGTCCTTTGACTTTCGATTTTCGATATTTTTCCAATCCCGCAGCATGCATGCTTTGACCTTTTTTTCTTAATGCGCTATGATTGCAAGCTTTCAAATGGTATTATAGAAAAATGTAGATCAACACGACATTTTCTCATGCTTTTGGTTGAAATTTGGAGAATATTCCAAGTTCTGACGAGAAAGTAGGAAGAAAGATACTCATGTGCCTATTCAGAATTAAGTTTGAAACGAAAGGCCTGCTGCATGTTGACACACCAACAAACTACCAACGAACTTTCTTGCAAGAAGAAAAGCTTTAAGATAGACATGTTGTGCTTTCACCAAGGATTCGCCTGGTTGTGCCGGTCCTGTTGATAGCAAATACTAAAAACCTCCTGGTTCACGGACAGTGTCTACAACGAGGAACGATTCGATTTCATTATGATGTCGTCAACGGTGTCCGCTCGACCTAGATTTAGACACACCTAACTTCATGGTTCTGCTACTGTCCACATTTCTGACCTTTTCTCGTAACAATATCTACGTATCCATCCTTTAATTAAAGCGGTTAATATGACAAAAAATCTCGAATTTTACCCTTTATGGCACAAATATCCCAAAATAAATTTGTCACTAAAAACCTCATAAACTTGCTCATTGTGACACAAATATCCTCAAACTTTATAGTGTGATAAATATATACTGAATGGAACTGTGATACACATGTATACGTTTGGATTCTTACGTGACACAAAAAAACAGTTGAGGGTATTTATGTCAAAGTAGGCATAGTTTGACACTTTTTTTTGGTGTACACTCAAATAATTTTTTTAAAACAAGCATCTCTATTAATCAAGATTATGTCTTTTTTCATTATCAAAAAAAGGGTGGGAAGTGTGTGCTCCCTCTTAAAAAACGTTATTATAAGAGTTCTGTTTGCACGGCAAGATGTTCATTTTGGATCATAATTACTGTTCGTTCTGAGCTAATCTGTTGCCACCGTCCCACCACGGTCTTAGTGGGAGTAGAGCCGGGTTATCTTATGCCACTGCATGGTCGAGCTTATGCCGCAGATGCACCAAGACTTTCTAAGGTCGATAAACAACTGGGGGGGTTTCGGACTGGTGACTAGGGGACCCAAGTCACTTGAGAGTGGGCTCTACTCTGTTAAGCCAACCAGCATAGTGGTCCAATTCATCGAAATTCGAGAAGAAATCCCTAGTTACTTTCACAGCGTCACCAGCCACAAATAATTGTTTGCTGCTATCTTGCAGGCTTTGTTAACAAGTGGCCTTAAGACACCAATGCACAGAAAGATCTGTCGTATACAATGCACCACCTAACTCGTGTTACATGCGCCGGTGCATTGCAGACCGATGCAATCTTTTTAACTTGGGTATCGTTAGTAAGTGCCCCGTGACACCCTTAAGGTAACCAAAATAAGCAAAAGACGGTTTTTCGCGAGGTTTTGAAATTCGAAGAAATGCACATTTTTCTGAGGACGACTTTTGCTTCAAATTGGAAATTTTTTTTTTACATTTTCCTGGAGCATGTTCAATAAGTGGCACGTCTTGGCTCGGCAATACGGCCACGTGAAGCGTTAGGAGGCATAAAAAGAAAACTCTTTCTTTCTGTCTCGCTGAAGATTTTGACGTTGACGAATGCTGGACCACTTGACGTTCCAAGGGACCTCAAAAATTCATCAATCCAAGCCAGTTCAATTGTCATTCCCTTCCTCATCTAAACTTCTCTAACCAGAAGTCATCCCCCGCGTGCGAGACACCCTGAAGCAAGAAGGGGAGGAAGCAGCCCTCTCTTGGCTTTGAAATGGCGATTGCACCTCCGCCTCCTCCGCCGCCTCCCTCTATTTACATCGACCTCCCGCCGAACCGGAAAGCATCGTATCCGACCGACAGGCCCCACGTATTGAACATTGCGGTCGCCCCTGATACTCCCCCTTGCCCTTCCCTGGTCCCCGCGGCCAAAAGCAGGAGAGGAACCTGTTGAAGATGGAGAGCGGCGGTGCTCGCGCCGCCTCGGCTTTGCTATCTCTCCTTGTCACTGCCGCCTTCCTCCTCAGCGCCGCCCATGCCAAAGTCCACTACTACGATTTCGTCGTAAGTGACACCCCCGGGACATGGCATGCACGCCCATTGTTCCGCGTCTGGGCCATGCGTTTCGAACTGAGCATTGTCCGCTCGGTTCTCTTCCTCTGCTTTTTTTGCTCTGTTCTTTGTACCTTAAGTCAGTTTTCTCCCTCTGTCTTTTCGTGCTCTGTTCTTTGCACCTTAAAGTTCACGTCGGAAGACGACATGATTGATCGTCTTTTTTTCCTGTGGGGGCGTGCCGTTAAACTGTGTAGCTGAGAGAGAAAAACTACACGAGGCTATGCAGCACGAAGAGCATGCTGGTGGTGAACGACAGCTTCCCAGGGCCCGTGATTCGAGTCCAGAAAGGGGACACGGCGTTCGTGAATGTGCACAACCAGGGCGATTATGGAGTCACCATCCATTGGTACGTACCTGCGCTGATCTCGTTTCGTACTTCAGGATCATGTTTTGTCGTCCGGGGGCCTCTCTTGGCATTCCCATCCAAAATTGGTATGTGCGGCCGTCCGTCAAGAAACTGGAGCGGAGTCAAAAACGCACTGCTAATAGGGGCCGTTTTGACGTGGATTGTGAATCGAAACGAACGCACAAGCCGGGACGTCTGGTTCGGTTGCCTCGCTGAAAACATTATCCATTCACAGAAATGTTATTACCGGAAAAAATTCCTCGTAGAAAATCACCCGTGAGATTGAATATCATTATTTGGCAATTGAACATAGAATTCTATCCACGTCTCGATCAAACTACTCGTCTACCATCATGGATTAGACCGTTTGAGGACCCTGGTCAGGCCATCATCGATCTGTATCGAGTCGTTCGGAACTTAGATCCATCCATATTATAGGCCATTTAGGGCTTAATTCCAATGGTAGCTTGATTTACACGAGCTGATCTCATTTCCATGCGATTTGGCATTAGGGTGTTATCAATTTTTCTAATTATGTCATCGGCTTCATGGTTCAAGAAATCCCCTCTCATTTGCAAACATTTTCATCCCAAAAAAAAAAAAAAGAAATTTCATATGGAAACTACTTTGCATAAACTGACATTTTATCAATTATTTTACAGATTTTCGAGAAGCTCTGGAAATATTTTTTGAGTGGGGTTCGACTAGAAAGGTCCTTACTGACTTTTCCCAACGTAATAAAAGAAATATACTTATATGTTGACATGATAAATATGCGTGTGGGTTCAGCATTGAATGCAGGTACGATATCAATAATTAAAGTTAAGTATCAACGGTGAAATTTAAGATGGGAGACGTCCAACCGTTGGTCAGGCCAAATTGAGATTGTTGACCAACAAGTAAACACTCCATAACACGATGTTGGTGATGACTCACAGATGTCGATTTACAGGTGGGAAACAATAATTTCCGCGAACCATGCGAGGGTGAACGTACCTGTGGTGACTAAACAAATATCGATTCCATTTGTGACGTGCTCAGATAGAAATGGTTCATTAGGTCCACCGTTGGCTAATTTCGATTAGTCACCTGTTATGTTCGTCACGTGGACACTATATTTCATGTCAAAATTGCGAGCTTGGTATATATATGTTAGGAGATTTATTTCTTGAAAATTTGAACTTTTTCTTCCTTCGAAATAAGAGGCTTTGACCCACGGTAAAAGCAGAATAATAACCCACCAAATGTAAGGATATTTGAAACAATTTCGCTAAATTATATCAAATGAAAGTAGGGATAATGACACAAATAATCTCCGAACTTTGATTCAATAAGCAATGTGGTCCTGAATTTTTAATTTTTTCAATATGATCTCTGAACTTTAATCTAATGTTCAATGTAGTTCTTGGACTTTTGGTATAAATTCAATGTAGTCCATAAACTATAATAAAATATTTGATGTTGTCCTTTCATTTATTCAAGATCAGGGACAATATTGAACATTTTTATATAATTCATGGAATAAATCGAACATGTACCAAAAGTCTAAAGATTACATTAAACAAATTAAAAGTTAAGGGGCTTTTTATGTCATTTTCCCAATGAAAGTAATAACCCTCCGCCTTTTCGATTATGATTTAATTCTTTGTTCCTACATCAATTGCGCTAATTTTCATTTTATCAACTTGTTTTCAGGCACGGCGTGAAGCAGCCGAGAAATCCATGGTCGGATGGTCCGGAATACATCACCCAGTGCCCGATCGAGCCGGGGACCAACTTCACATACGAAGTCATATTCTCAAAGGAAGAAGGAACTCTCTGGTGGCATGCGCACAGCGATTGGACCCGATCGAGCGTTCATGGAGCCATAGTGATCTATCCAGGCGACGGAACCTCCTATCCTTATCCTACGCCCGACGACGAAGAGGTCATCGTTCTCGGTAAGTCGACTTTAAGTTATCGAAAAGTTCTAGATATCTTAAATTATGAATCTATCTTGCACGCTCAATGTAAAATTACGGATCTCCTTCGTCCTTGTCCACAATTTTGGATGTCTCTCAGGATCGTGGTACGTTGCCGACGTTAACCAAGAAGTCGCTGAGGACCTGGTAACCGGGGCAGACACTCCTCGTTCCACTTCTTATGTGATCAACGGACAACCCGGCGATTTTGCCAATTGCTCAAGAAGTGAGCCATGAAATCAAACTCAGAATGTCCTATGTAGCTACAAGGGGCGCTTAATTGGAAACCAAACTGAGCTAACAATTGGCTGTTTTTTTGCCGGCTTGCAGATTCGACGTACCGCAGGGTGGTCGATTACGGCAAGACCTACCTTGTCCGGATCGTGAACGCGGACATGAACGCGGATCTCTTCCTCGCGATCGCCGAGCACAACATGACCGTCGTGGGAATGGACGGCAACTATGTCAAGCCCGTGATGGTGGACTTCATCGTGATAAGCCCCGGGCAGACCATGGACGTGCTGGTCACGATGAACCAGGCCCCGGGCCACTATTACGTTGCCATAAGGCAGTACGACTCGGCCCGGCCGGACGTCACGAACTACGACAAAACTAATGCCACCGCGATTTTCATGTACAGCGGCAACTACACTGCGCCGGCCAGTCCCGTCTTCCCCCATAGCTTGCCAGCATACGAGGACTTCATCGCGGCGGACATTTTTCTGGCGAAGCTAAGGAGCCTGGCCAGCGCAGAGCACCCTGTAGACGTGCCGATGAACATTACCACGAAAATGTACATCGCAATTGAGATGAATCAGATCCTCTGCCCGAACGAATCGTGCGAAGGGATTAACGGGAATCGGCTCGCGTCGAGCTTGAACAACATAAGTTTTCTGAACCCCTCAACTGATGTACTTCTTGCCTACTACAGGTATGGATACACTATCATCATAACTTCAATTTTCTCCCTTCCAATTTCTCGTATGGTGGATCCTATAAGCCTCTGAAGCATGAATTCTCCATCAAATGTATCAGGAACTTGAGCGGATATTACACCCCGGATTTCCCCAATTGGCCCCCGGCGATGTTCAACTTCACGCAATCGGATCTGCCCTTCAACACGACGATACCGATACAGGCGACAAAGGTGAAGATGCTGGAGTACAACGAGGAAGTCGAGATAACATTCCAAGGGACTGACGTGCTGAACGCGTCGGAAAACCATCCGATGCACCTCCATGGGTACAGCTTCTACGTCATGGGGTCGGGCTACGGAAACTTCGACAACGAGACCGACCCGTTGACGTACAACTATGTCGACCCGTTGGAAGTGAACACGATCGGAGTGCCCAAGAACGGATGGGCCACCATCAGATTCAAAGCAAGTAACCCAGGTGAGTTTCATCTCGCGGCATTTCTTGCCAACAGAAGATTAAACATCAAATCGAAACGCTCATTTTTCCTCAATGAAATGTGACAGGAGTATGGTTTTGGCATTGCCATTTGGACCGACACCTAACTTGGGGCATGAGCACGGTGATGATAGTGAAGAACGGTGGGACACCGGAGACGAGCGTCCGAAGCCCTCCACCTTATCTGCCTCCTTGTCAAGCCTCTTTCGCGACCTATTTAGAGCCGTTTGACGACCAAACAGATCAGATCAGACTCTTCTCCAATTAAGTTTTTGAACACCTCTCCGCCCTCTGATGCACGTATGAGATATATCCGTACATCAGTAATTACGAAATCATCTTGGTTTAGGCTATGTACATCGAGCGTTCGTTGCTCTGCGAAAGCCCGGTGACTGGGAATTAGTGTTTGTGGTGCTAGGAATGAGGATGCGATAATAAGATCTTTCGCGTAAAAAAGGACAGTGGACTTTCCCGCGAACGGAACCTCGTTTTTCTCTGCCAGTTGAATCGCTGGTTGATTGTCACCGTGCAGTCTCCAGGGGGGGGCATTCATCAGTTTTCTAGCCCTAATTCATATGATTTCGCATGCTCGAAAGATTAAATAGATCGATGAGTGTTACGGTTTTATATCTCGCGTTTTCTTTTAATCGAAGAATAAACCTACGTGACTGTGCTCGCATACACTTTAGAACTCGGCTTCGACAACAATGTTTAGAATAGTAAGACTAAAGTAGTCTTACCGCACGCACAGGTACGATGTGCTCGGAACTTCGCTAGTACATATACGATAGTGGTAGTACCAGAGCTCGAAAAGATGAAAGTACAAAGCTGTCAAAATATCAAGTAATAGAAAACTGAATCCGATGAATCAACTTAGAACTCAGATTTGCTCTAATGATGCCCTTTGAACTTTCGCCGAAATTGAAGGGAGCAATTTACACGCAGGCGTGTTCTCTCATGACCGGTAAAAGAACGAGTTCAAATTCCGACGTTACTCTGAATGCTCCAACCTGAATTTGACCATGCCGTCCGACATCGTCTCCTGACCTGCAATTCGGGTTTGTGACAAAACACGGCAGTAATCATAAGAAAAATAATGCGTTCGGTATGTCGTGATCCCGGTATGGACGCCTTGCTTCCGATCACGGCGTAATCGCTCGTGGTTGGCTCGACCGGGTTAGATCGAAAGCAATTAATGCCGAACTCAATCTAATACGCAAAAACTGACCCAGAACACGGTCTCATACGAAGCAAAAACAGAAAGAAAAGGAACCTTCCGTACCCACCAGCGAGCCCAGAATGCTAAACTCCTGAAGAGAAAAGATGGCAAGTTTGTGCAAGGCTCAAGGCAACGTCCATTGCATAAACATCCTCACTTAACTAAGAAGAGATGGGTCGGGTAATGGACATTGCCAAGAGCCTTGCGCAGACCCTTGCCAACGCAAAGACGACCCAAAGAGAGAGAGAGAACGCTCCTCGGACTCGGGGGGAGACTGGAGAACTCTCGAGCTGACCGAGGCCATGACTCCTCCCAGCTTTTATTCTAAGGCCGTGTAAAGATCGGTGCACATGATCTGACCTGGAGAAAGAGATTGCAGAGTCCACTTATTGCGTTGGGCCATTGTACTACCCTCGCGAGGCTCCGTACTATCATTTGGGAGGGGACTGTGTAGTGTGTACTATGCTCGACTCTCGATCGGATCTGAAGCATCGGGATTCCACAACACAAGGGGGTTGATAGAGAGAGTATGACTAGATGAGTACTTTTCTTTTTGACTTCACGTTGCGGTACACATCTACTGCATTTCCAAGTCCCTCTCGCGCACGACCAGGTCACGGTGTGTCCCGCCCTCCCCTTGGTCCAAGATCGAATCGCTCTCCTTTCTACGCGTTAAAGAAATTGGGGTCCTCACGTGGGTCCCCCGTTCGATGATACGTGTCGACTGCGTTCGGATTCGTTTAAGATTTTCTTGGAGGCACCCAGAAAATTGGTGGACTTGTCATAGTAAAAGAAAGCGCATCGGCGGGACTGTACCGAGCCCTTAACAACGAAGCTGTGGTGGGCTAGTGCCACGTGTATCTTACGTGTCTAGGTGACCAGTCCGATGATGAGCGCAGGAACAAGACAAGCTCTTCTTCTAATCGTGATCCAGCAAAGGGGCGACAGATTTCTGTTTTGAGTGCACAAAATGCGAGGAGGAGGAGGGGGAGGTGATTCATCATTCATCATCCATGGCTGGCGATGAAATTAATCACGTTTCTTGCTCATGCTCCCATTGACTGGCTCGGAGCTCAATTACATGCTCAGAATCTGTTTTCACTCGGCTGATATCCCCGGTACTCTCTCTCTCTCTCTCTCTCTCTCTCTCTCTCTCTCTCTGTTTTAGATCATTTTTTGCTCATTTTTTTTTGTTGTTGTTGTTGGAATGGATAAGTCGTCGTGAACTTAAATGATTCCTTAAACTACGTACGTTCCTCATGTTCGCATGAGGTTGTTAAAATCTCACTGGTGTCCTTATACAGGTTTCCATGTCCGCAGTTACCCTAAACAACAAGGGAATAGGGAATTGACGGATAGATGAGGGAAACAGAGGTGGTTGCGATCGGGTGTCTGGTGGGGTTGTGCTCGCTGGTGTCCCCGTCGTGCGATTTCGCAAGGTCAGTGTTGGCCAAGATCCATGGATCGTCATGGAGGAACAACCAACACCACGGCAGGAGCGGAGAAAGAGGAGGAGGACGACAACAATCCTCCAAATTTTGAGCTATGGAACACCCTTCTTTTGATAGGTTTAAATGGGCTTCATGGTCGTGGCTCGCTCGAGCAAAGCTGCGGAAAAAACATTGAGAACTGCAAGTGTGTTTTGCTTGATCAATCGTGGGGTTTTGAACTTGTGACTGCAACCCTAAGTAGAATCCGTAAGCGGAGCGATCTTGAAAGATTGACAAATAGATAGCATCGTGGACATTACATGTGTCCTTGTCATTCCTTCTTGTTCGGCAACTCAGGTTCGACGTTGCTCGTGGATTGGCATCTTGGGCGAGTGCGAGTCCATAACCTTTTTCAGGCCTTTTACCAACTCCTTCTCCTCTTCCTCTTTCTGCGGCCGAAGCCATTTGTGTTAGATTTCTGCCTTATAAGCCAGTAATTCTATGAGAGAGAGAGAGAGAGAGAGAGAGAGAGAGAGAGAGAGAGTTGCAGAATGCAGGGGGTGAACTTATGAGGTTTCATTTGCACGGGTAATTCAACATATTTTGGAAGGTGTTACCTAGCCACCGGTTTGGAGACATGCAAAGCTCTTGTGACGGGGATTGCAGAAGAGTTCTAAAAGCGATCCCCGGAAGCCAAAATCAAAGGAAGGTGCGGAACTAGTATTTGAATAGATGTAAACCGAACCTGACCTGCAACCTGTGATAGCTTACATATACATTGAGGGCGAGACGAAGGCGGCAAGGGAGTTTGCCGCCACCTCAATGGCGACCGTTGCCAGGCCACCGGCGACAATCGCCAGGCCCTCGCTATGTTTAGCGATGGGACGTCAGATCCACGTTGGGCCAGCATGGGAGTCTACCGCTACCAGCGCACTAGAGATGAAAAAACAAGAACAAGAAAGCGTGGAGGCCAGTCTAATTCGGTATTAATGGGGCGATGCAATTCTACATGCTTGCATTGAATTTAAGGAAAATTTCAAATAATAGCCCGGTGTCAATGCGTTTTTCCAAAAGATGGCTCAAAAGGACGTTATCTCAAATAAGGGTACGGAGTAGTCATTTAGTTTTAAATAAGGGTCTGAAATGGTGCTTTGGCCTCAAATAATGAATTGAGCTCGCCAACAGATGAAATCTTCGCCGACCGATGAGCACATGCTTATTCCGGCAACACAAGCATGAGCATTTTTGTCTAAAGACATTTCTTTTTTTGTTTCGTTTTTCTTTTCCTATTTTTTCACAGTTCAAATTGTTTTTTTGGTAAGGAAACAATAGTGAAAAGAAAAAATATTGAAGGGTAGTGTTCACAGTTCAAATTGTTCATTCTGACTTCTGACCAAAAAAAATTCTTCATTCTTGGAGGGAAGTTGCAGGTCTCCAGGGTGATGATGACAGATAGAAACTATGGGTGAAGGAGCAAAACACATGACAAGCACACAATCTCTCTGATAAGAGAGCTAAACACATCATCATCAGAAGATCAGAGAGATTGTGTGTCGTCTTCCTCCTCCACCCACATCGGCCCGCGCTCAAGCGTCTTCCATGGCTGCCGGCACTAAACAAGCCTTTCGTCTCTCTCTCTACACTTAAAAGCATATCTTTAACTTGTTTCCAAAGCAAGTTTCTGATTAAATCACCTCTGATCTCTCTCTCAGTACCTTGGTTCGCCCCCAAAAACCCCCCAAAGAGCCATGGGACAGCTCTGACAATAAAACCCTTAACTGCTATTCTGGCGATTGCAAGCAACACGGCTTTGACAAGAAGAAGAAGAAGTTTGAGCCGACGGCACTGCCTTCGCACGTTAGCTGGAAGCAACAGAAGCAAAAGGGGCCGGAGACCGCTGCGAGGCCCAACTGTCACGCCCCTGACCAAGTGCAAGCTCCGACTGCTGAAGTGGGAGCGAATCAAGGACCACCTGCTCATGGAGGAGTTTGTGACGAACGAAAATAGGCTTAAGCCATGGCCATGAGCGATGACAGTTTGGCGCCGGTGGCCATGGATGGCTGGATTTGAAGAGCTGGCCAAGAAGACGCTTGAACGCGGGCCGACGACAAAATTTGGATAGAAACGGGGTGAAGGAGGAAGAAGAGAAAAAAATGAAAAGATAACAAGAAGAAAGAAAAAGAAATGTCTTTGGACAATTACACCCGTAGTTGTGCCGCCGGAATAAGCTTGAGCTCGCTAACTAGCAAAGATTTGATTGACGAGCAAGTTTAGACCCTTATTTAAGATAATCTTCACTTCAATTCATTTTTTGAGAAAAGTAATTATAGAAGAGTAGCCACATTCCGCCTCGTAAAGGATAGCAAAAGGATGCTTGGTTGCTAGTGCCCGAAGACAGAGGCAGCGATTTGGCCTCCTATTTGACTTTGAACCGCAATATGGCGAGGCTTGAGGGTGAATAACCGGGCCGATTCAATTCAAAAACCAAATCGAACCGGCCTTATTCGACTAGTTGTAGAATGGTTCACACGGGCGCTTGTTTGATTCCTCTGTAAAACACTTGGGAACTAGCCTTGATTGATTCGATTTTAAGGAAAGATCGGTTGAAATCGGTTTAAGGCTTGTTTTTGAGTAGGATTGGTTTTGGACTGATATAAAATCAATCCTAAATATCTTGTATTTATAACATTATGTGGTTTTTCTGTATGTCGAATTACTTTATTGGGCTTTATAGTTTTTTTAATGAAAAATATTTTCATTGCAAATGCAAAATAAATATGCTAGATTCAAGCAAAAGGAAACAAAAATAAATAGGTAGGGCGGTTCCCAAATCAACCTTGAAATCAGCATAGAATTGTTGAGTTCCGGGATTGATCTAAAACCGGGAATGACTTTGAGAAGATATGTTTAAAGTTCTTAATCTAAAATCTACTCACTTTAGAATCAATCATCCCAAATTAGACTCATACCCTCGCCACCATGTTTGCCGAGGGATGGTGACCATTGCTAAGATCAGGACAAGTGATGACATCACCGAATACCTCTCTCTCTCTCTCTCTCTCTCTCTCTCTCTCTCTCTCTCTCTCTCTCTCTCTCTCTCTCTCTCTCTCTCTCTCTCTCTCTCTCTCTCTCTCTCTCTCTCTGAAACCAAAGAGATTGTGTGTAGCCTAGCTTGAGATGGGCTTGCCTTAGGCCCAGTTGCCTCTATCCCTCTCTCGATTTCAAGTTATTTTCTTTTCTTTCTACGATTTTCAATGTCATATTGGTTGGGGAAAATTCGAAATGAGAGAGTATGAAGTGCTCTTATTTTCTCAAATAAAAGCCTAAAGTAGACATTATCTGAAATAAGAATATAAAGTAGCCAAATCATCTCAAATAAGGGCCTTTGGCCAGTTAGCCAAATTGTAACTATTCCGGCAAGGATATTTTAATAAAAAAAATTATAAGTTTATTTTTTGATTTTTTTTAAACTTTCCTTTTCTTTTTTCTTTTATTTTTCTCTTTTCTTTTTCTCCTTTCCCTCCCCGGCTATGCCTCACCTCATCGATGGCCGGCAGAGGTTGCCGGCCTCAAGCGAGGGTGGCCTTTGCTGGCGTTGAGCAAGGGCCACCCTTGCCTTGGCGGGCGAGGATTACCCTCCCAAATCTGGCGAGGGTCGCCCTCGCCCGCTCAGCCCAGGCAAGGTGATCCTTGCCCTACTCCAGTAAGGGGTGGCCCTCGCTTGAGTTCGCCGACCTTTGCCAGCGATAGTCAGTGGAGGGAAGAGGGAAAAAGAAAAAACGAAAAAAAAAGAAAAAAAGGAAAAAACAATGTAAAGCATGAAAATGCCCGTCGGTCGGATAGGTCGAGCCTTATTTGATTTTGATATGACTATTTCAAGCCCTTATTTGAAACAAAATCAACTTCAGACCCTTATTTGAGACAAAATCTACTTCAGACCCTTATTTGAAAAAATAAAAGCACTTCACGCTCTTATTTGAAATTTTCCGTATTGGCCAATGTATCCGATTGACACTAACGTAGAAAATCCCCACAAGTATTTCAATTCATATTATAATTAAAAGGGCAAAAATTAACGATCCAAATGAAAAAAAAAGTTTAGAAATTTTTTTAACCTTAAAAAAAAAGTTGACTTATCTCTACACAAACAATCAAATGCACGATAATATTATTTATCGTAAACTGGTACACTTATGATAAATTTATTATAAACTAATTTTTTGACTACTAAAAATCCTAAACTGGTACATTTATGATAAATTTACCTCTGTAAAATTGAATTAATATCAAGAAAAATTACAAATTAGTAAATCTGTGCCCCAAATCGGTACATCCATTAATTGTTATGTATCATCCAATTCAATAAATTGACGGTAAAATTAACAAAAGGTAAATTTATCATAATTAAATTATTATAAGTGGACCAAACGTTCTTCGTCATTTTTACCTTTGTTTTTATTTCTGAAATTGAGAAGAACAAGAAGAAAAAGTCAAATCTCGCACTTCCCCTTCCTCCTACATATGAGACCGTCCTCCGACAGCAACGGAGAACAGCATAAACAATGGAGGACTCCGACGCCTCTAAGGTGACCGGAGAGATCGAGACGGCATCGCCGCCGGACCCGACACCCGCGAAGAGGGCCGTCCGGACGAAGGTGCCGGAGGTCGAGATCCACCTGTTCCGGCAGGGCAAAGGTCCCGCCGACGTCTTCAAGGCCAGCTTGGGCGGGTGGGACCAGGACCAGCTCGAGGTCCGGGACATCCTCGACAAGTACGGCCTCAAGTCCATCTTCGCCTTCAATCCCGGGTCGGGTCGCGGCGCCCCCATCCGGTTCAACCCCAGGAACGGCCGCTCCATGCTGCCCTACAAGGACGGTGCCGTCATCTACATCGATGGAGAGCCCAAGGTGAGGTCACCCGCGTTTCTTGATTTGCTATCGCTTTTGTGTCCTTGTTTCTATGGAATCTTGGGTGGGTGGGTGTTCCTTGCTCTTGTTGAATTTGGCTTTTGATTACGGGTCGGTTTGGAGGAATTTGAACAGTGCGATGGAATGTGGAGGCTGTAATCGTGTGACGTTCTGTCATTTCAATTGTGATGACTGTACTTGGTGCTGTTTGAAGAAAGGAAAAATGAACTATGCAATGATTCCACCAGACTTACTGGGTGAATTTTGGGACTTTGTGTTGATAGCTTCACTGTCTTGGTTATGCCAATTGCAACAGAGCATTGTTGATGGTTATCTCTAGCCATGAGTGGATTTCTCTTTGTTTAAGCAGACAGCTTGTCTCAGTTAGTGATATTGGAAACTTAAAGTTGAATGCTATCGAAATTCGGCTTAATGATTGTTTTGTCCAGGTGGCCGAGGCCCCAGGGTGAACATTGAAGTTTTGATTAATCTGCGGAGGGATTGATATCTTATGCTTTCAGGGTTTAAACAGTCCCATCCCATGCACCTCACACTATCGGAATAGGATATGTCCTTTGTTATTCGCTGTCGATCTTCCAAACAGGGCATAGGATATAAACAGTCTAGGGGTTTTCTTATCCTATCCTAATAGGATTTGACATTCCGGCTTCCAAATGCAGCCGTAGAGTCTCACTCAACATCTTTGGAAAGTTTTCAAAAAGATTGGAGTCGTGTGCATGTTGTGAACTAATTGAAGATTGAAGTTTGGATAACTGATCCCGTGCAGGTATCCAGATGATATTATACCTATCTAGCGATGGGAATAAAGTTTTTGCTAGAAATGGAAAAGAATGAGCTTCATGTGTTTACATCTGTCCACCATGTACACATTTTCATTTGAAAGTACCGTTTTCGTGGCTTATGTGCAGTGCTGAATGCAAACTGACTTACAAGTTTTCATATCTTAATGTCCTTTAGTTACGTATGCATGTCATTTCTGCCGCGAAAGTGTGGCAACTGAAGTTACTTGTGTGGCATAGTGAGGTTACTTATGGTGCTAGATCGCTGCTATATCTAGATTTCCTGCAAGTGAATGATCCTCCATGTAGTTCGTACAAGTTATTTCCCGTATATTGGGTGGAAGGCTATGCTTGCTTACATAAGATAATGTCGCATAACGATACTACTTGTGCTCCAATTGTAGGACTCTTTGCTCAAGCCCATTACCAAGATCTTGATTGGCATAGCAGTCACAGCTCTCTTGTTATCATTAGTTTCCAAAGAAAATCCAGAGTGGCTCCACAAGTTGAACATCTTTGGCGGTAACTTCCCTCCATGGATCCTAGCATGTGTAGTAATTGTTTTCACTCGCATGAGGAAGAGAACTAAGGACTTGCTGAAAAAGTATGGTTGGTGAAGCAACGCAACTCCAGCATTCAAATGCTGGTTTGATCCAGTGTTCTTGAGTCTCGTCCCAAAGATATGCTGGTGATTGATTTATTTTCAAATTTGGTCCTGTAGTGAAGTGTGCAATAACGGGTAGTAAACAACTCCATTTTGGAAGTGAGCAAATTTTGCGGGCAAAAGATGTGTCGCTCGTACACAATGCAGATGCTAGTGTACGATACTCTTACTTTTCCTGCGACAGTTTTATACATGGTCACAACGATTGGTGGTAATGTCCTAAATCATATCTACAACATGTTATGATGTGTTTGTTCTTAATTACGACTACGCGTCATTGTGTTGTATTGTACACATGAGGTTCTGCAGAAGTGTATGATCATGAGGTTATCCCGTCCCTTCTTCGTCGAAACAATTTTGGACTCGTAAGTCATGCATGTAGATAGCTCCGAACAATGTCTGCTCTCAGTATATTTTTGTGCTTCCTTGCTTCATATCTCCACAAATACAAAGTATTTTACTGATAGCTACTAGAATATGGTTTTTTGGATGAATCTACAATTGATACGAGAAGATTAAACAGACAATGCATGCAAGATTAAGTGCTTCCCGAGCACCCTCGGTAAGAATTGTTAGGTGTTTAGGCAGTATGTTCCCTTTCACTCAACGTGACGACACCGTATATGTGGGAGGTACAATCAAGCGAGAGAATGAGAGAGAAGTGTACTGTATCTCGAGCATGATGGACGATTTTTCTGGTTCGGTGACAATCGTTTGGAGGAGAGAACGGTTCACATATCGCAAGACTCGGAATTCGAGTTGTTCCTACAGCTTTCTAAGCTATAACATGTCCGTCATTGATTTTCTATTTTTTTTTTCTCTGAATCGTCCTGTAACGTGTTTGTCCATACAGCAAGACTGTCTTTACTAAGCAATTGAACTACCTTCCCGAGCCTGTACAAACTTACTCTAATGGCTCACGAGCTACTCGAGTCTTGTTCTTTGTAAAGCTACTACACTACTAAGGACGCCTGGTGTAGGCTTCCCCTCCGAAAGTTTGAAAATGACAAACGCATGTTAAATTCATACTGTTTTGCATATCAACATCCGTAAGCATTTCGCATTAAATAAAACTGAAAAGGTGAGTTCCGCAAGATTTGCAACAAGAAATTAAAGCGAACTCGTCCTTTTCTCAGTTTTCAAGTATCTTTTTGTGCAACATCTGCAGCCAGTATCAAACAATTCCTTGTTGTGTATACTTGACGAGTGCGCATGACCAATAATCTCAACATATCAGCATAGAATACAATTGAATAATGATTCATCATTGAATCAAAAGGTATCCCGATGGCAAACAAGGACTAAACCAGTACATCAAATTCAAACACTCTGTTTTGGATTACAACCAAAAAGAACAAGCAGCCAAGATTCTACATTTTGGAATCAAAAGATAGGGCGACTAATGCAGGATATCTTGGTTGCGAAAATTAGTTGCCGAGATCGTGGAATGGCAGGAGGTATCAACAGAATCCCAAAAAATAAAGAAATTCCGCTACCATTTATAATATTATTGTCAAGTCATTCTTGATCAGCATGCGCATCCGCCTCTTTGCTCTGAGTCTGAAACAGCCTCAGGGATGCCCTGGAAATATCTGCAAGCAATTTTGAAAGATCACCACAAAGCAAAGAGATCTGATAATACAATGTTCCAGCATAAGCCTTGTCAGAACAATATTAATTTTTCACAGAATCAACCAACATTTAATAACAGACACTCAAGTATAATGCATCCCATGTAAATGGTTAAGGGCAAATCATAAACATAACAGTCTCATTGAAGATTCCATTGAATTCAGCAATTCAAGCAATTTGTTCAACAAATTAAGAAAAGTTACAAACGGATCTTTCAAATTGCGCAAATTTACACGCATTTCATGCTATGCTTTCCATCACATCCTTGAAACAATTTTGATCTCCTTTCGTTGTCATGACAGCACCTAAATGGCACCTGCATGCAAGTCTAATTGCATTCATAGACAATATAATGATATCTTCCATCACATGTATCATTTCGTCCTGTGTCCTAGACCTTAAAATTGCTCATGTTTCACCTTACAGCTCAAAAAGAAATTTCGTTTTGATCAATTGATTACATTCAAATTGACCTTGTAATAACAATTTCACCTGCATAGTGCCATCAACAATGCTTCCATTTCTTAAAAAACCAGATTGTGTTTGCAGACCAAAGAAAATCTTTAACATTTGCAGAGTCAAGAGAAAGAAATCCTGGAAAAAGACACTTAATCAGAAAAATAACTAAATACATGGTACAGAGGAAGAATACAACATAAGTACCTAGTAACCTAGTACATATTAGAAAGAGAGCAGGGAAATATGAATTGAAGTAAATGATAAAAACTTGAAGATCGACAAACACTCCAAACTTTTATCAATAATGACAATCATAAATGTCTCAACTCTTTCAGATTATCTATCTGTAGTCCAAGTTGCCCTCTGTACTTATATCATCAATGGAAGGACAATTCCTATCATTCAGTGAGATGTCAACGCCACAGATTACGGCATTTACAAGTCATATGATTCCAATTCCATTGACAAGGCTAAAAAGAGAAGGTCAATTCCCCATCAAGATTCCTTTAAAAATCCAAAGCCTAGCATATTTCTGACAAGATATACCGAATATAGTATATCTCACCTATATATCTATATTAGCCAAACAAAACAAGCTCAAGATACTGTAGACCCTTTACAGCAATTAGAAGATTTAAATCATAAGAGTAGCTCAAAATTAGATCTGTTTATCATTTCAAGATTGTACGTGTTTCAGTAAAATTGACAAAGCTTGCAGTGCATCTTTGGTTATCCTTATTTACCTGGTCAAAAACTCCAACATTGATTAGCTTACCTACATCCTTCTCCTCCCCAGAGAACTTGAGAGATAAAGTTTTAAATTTCCTCACTGAGGTTTTCTCGTTTCCACTTAAGTCCATATTTTTGACAATAAGAACATCACAAGATTTTCCTGCTTATTGGTGCTAAAAAAATCCATATTTTTAACAATAAGAACAACACGAGATTTTCCGCTTATTGGTGCTCAAAAAAATCAAATGGTGATTTCCTGAATCTAGAGCTAAAGTCATCGTTTTCCAATGTAATTATATCACATTGAATGAATCTGAAGTGATAGACAACCATAAGAAACTGGAATGAATCAATTACATATGACATGAGTAAACAAGTTATACTTACATGTCCTGCTCATGCTCGTTAGAAAGAGCAGCTTTAGCAATACACAAAAATGAGGCATCAACATTGTAGTCCTCCTTAGCAGATGTCTCAAAGTAAGGTATGTTTCCTTTTGAGGCGCACCAATCCTTAGCTTTCTTCTCAGAAACCTACAGAAGCTGTCTTTGAGTAAAGGAGCAGGAAGCAAATGAATTCAGCCAGAACTGCAACTACAAGCGCTTACCACTCGACTATTGCCACCATCTATGTCAATCTTATTTCCAAGGAGTATGAAAGGAAAAATCCTTGGGTCTGCTGGGTTCGCCTGATATGAAAAGAGTAATAAAAACCATGTTATGTCTCCTAGAGAGAGAGAGAGAGAGAGAGAGAGAGAGAGAGGAGCTTGTATATAGCATGATGGTTCAAATAGAAAGTCATATAGTCGAGTTCTTCAGGAGAACGTAAATAGCATACAGGGCGAAAAGAGGAGAACATGATCTAAGCTTTTACTGCTTGAAATGAGTCAAATGACCTAATCCAAGAGGGCGAAATGGAAAACTTAACCACGAACCTGCTTCAAAAACTCATCATGCCAGTTATCGAGAGTGTCAAACGATCTCATCACATTCACATCATATACTAAGACACAGCAGTCTGCCCCTCTGTAAAATGCAACCCCGAGGCTCTGAAATCTTTCCTGTCCGGCTGTGTCCCATATCTACAATTGCGAAACACCGCGGATATGTTAAAGATGTGTATCAGCTGTGACTAATCCATGTTAACATCGACAGTGACGAAAGCAACATTCGAACTTTAAACTCACTTGCAGGGTGACCAGCTTATCATCAATTTGGAGTTCTTTGGTAACGAAATCAGCACCTATCGTAGCTTTATACTGCTGACTGAACTTCTTATGCACATATCTGCGTAAACAGTCAAAGAACATGGCGCAGGCAAAATCGAAACCACCGTAACAGAGCATACAGTTCCCATTAAGGACCAATGACAAGCAATGCGCTAAAGTTTAAACAAAAAAAAAGTCAATGTCCCCGTCCATCACTCCTCGACTGGAAACGAAGAAGACTTTCTACTTAAAAAGATGGCAAAGCAAGAAGAACCCAAAAGCAAAAGGCGATGGTAGCTTCACAATGCCCAGAGAGGAATTCAAACATGCCAACACAAAAAGCCCAACCACAACATCAGCTACAAGGGGGGGAAAAGCACGAGCTACCCGCAACGCACGGACTTCCAAAGCGGCCGAATCTCACACAGCCCCATGTGGGTCAAAAAGAGAGAACCAAAAAGGAGATTCGACAAAATCACCACCAGTCGCCGCCGACCACATCGGGGACCAACCCACCCAACAAGGATACTGGTTCATCAGCGACGTCTTGCCGACCCTAAACCAAGAGCCAACCAAAGAAAAAAAAAAGAAAAAAAAACCCGAACCGCATCAGGCACAAACCAAGCCAGCCCAACACGGGAAACGAAGAGAGCACAAAAGGGTAACGGAGAGATCAGAGGAAAACCCTAAGAAAGGGCGCACCCGCTGTCGCCGAGAACGATGACCTTGAGCAAGGTCCGCCGTCGCGCCGACATCGGGGGAATTCCAATCGAGGGTCGGTGCCGCGGACGGGGGGGGGCGGAGATCAATCGGAAAAAAAGCCTCCTTTCTCGCCAAAATCCAAATCTGGAGACGCAGGAGAGCGACGACGACAGGCGAGCACGGAAAGAAAGGGTCCCGTTAAGAACGAGGACAGCTAGGAAGAAGCGCCAATTTCGACCTCTCTCTCTCTCTCTCTCTGCAAAAACTTACTGTTCACTGTGATGTGTTTTCAGCGCAGTGGCGTGAGGCGATTCTCTCTGTATTTAATTGAAAAGCCGGCCAATTTAATGACGACGACGACGACGACGATAGGGCCAAAAAAGAAGAGGGGGGACGGCGTTCACGTTCGTCGACTTGCCGACATGGAACAATTGTCTTTAGGAAGGACCAGAAGCCACCCAAAACAACCCATACCATATGTGCCCCCTGCTGCGACACGTTTACCCTATAGATTACTTATATTCGCGCGATAAGTTTTCCGTCGATGAGTACCATAAAAAAATCTATCTATATGGATGCCCACGTAGCTTGAGTGCAATGAAAACGACATTGATTTGGTCGAAAAATCATTCGACAAAAGGTAAATGTGCTATATAAGTACAAATTTAGTATTTTTTATGTCACAAGAAAAATTTTAGGGTGAATGTGTCGCATTGGGTATAGTTTGGGATATTTTATATCACGAAAAATAGTTCAATTAAATGCGTCACAGTGGGCATGAAACGAGCGAATTTGGTGACATTTTTCCTTATTAAATTATTAATTAAAAAGAATATTTTATTTTTCGAACGTGTTTTTATTTTCCTTGTGATGTACATATACTAATTTCCCTGGAATATTAGCAAAAGGAAGAATGTCCCAGAATTCCTTTTAAGATCATTCCGCTCCGTTATCACTTTCATATTTCTATTTTTTTAAATTAGAAAATCGCCAACCCGGTTTTTATCTTTATTGACCACTTTGCACCCTCACATTAGTTATACTTGTGAACTTATTTACAAAAAAAGAAAAAGCCACAAAAAATCTCAAATTATGTCCATTGTGACATATTTACCTAAACTTTTTTTGTGACATCAAAAACCGTAGATTATATCCACTGTGACATATTTACCATAAACTTTTTCTTGTGACATAAAAATCCCAAAACTTGTAACCATGAACGCGACACATTTACTCTCCATCAAGATTCCGTTAAATGATTTTTCAACATTTCACTTAAGTCACGTGAGCGCCAAATCAACATTGTTTGCTTTCTGGCATTCATGTGGCAGATTTTTAACGGTTTTCATTGATAGAATTTTGATAGAGGGTCAATGTGTTACACAGGTGCAAGTTTAGGATTTGTCATGTCACATAAAAAAGTTTAGGGTAAATGTGTCACAGTGGGCATAATTTGCGGTTTTTTATGGCTTTTGCCTTTACAATCATGAGATAAAGTTAAAATTGGATAAGTACATCATAAGTGTCATAACTTTCGTACGCTGCTTATGACTTTTTCGTATCTGATCAATCCATATCTCAAAAGGTATTTCGTCGACTTTTTCGGTGAAACTATAATCATTCTTTTAAATAAACATCCTCCATTCTTATCAAAATGACGCATTTCCCTTCCGCCATATGAATAGCTGGTCATATGGTCACATATAAATGACTTAATCGGCGCGCAATCCTTACATACACACTACAAGCACACAAGTTACAAGCTTGTACATTCAATCACTCGATCGACATGGATCCCCAAAAGCTTTTTATTTCTTGAGCAATGAGCTCTTATTTGCTCGTGTGACACCTCGACACAATTATTCAATCCCCAATTGGACAACTTTGACCCATGATTAAGCTTCTTGTGCTTAATAATCCTCCGTAGGCTCATTCAACGAACTGATAATCCTCGTACCTCATCCTGCAATCCGTAAATTGTATCTGCGCTCCGATATTGTATGGACATAGGTTTGTTAATTAATTCATAAGCAGCGTTTATCAAGCACACAAAGCATTCATTCTGTGAAAGATACCCGTCGCAATCCGCGTGGCCATAGCAACCTTGGTCCGTAGACTGAGTGTAATGGTCGTAAGCGTTATTTTGAGTCTCATTAACCAAGTCGGCAATGACATCTTCCACATCTTGATTGTAAGCCCCGTGCATGTCATACTGGACCCCCCTACATGCGTTGGACACCATGGTCACGTCGGGAATAGACGCTTCGCCGATGCAGATGCAAAAGAACCAAACTCCGATGGCCACGGTTCTCCGCAAAACTGCCATCGTATGTCCCTCTTGAGTTCCCTTTTTTAGGCCAGAATTAAAGAGAGATTGTTCATGAACGTCGACAATTGAATCTCTTTCTCTTGTTCCTTTCGGGCAAGCAACTTGATGGATAATTAGCCAGCTATATAAACGGGTGGTTCGTGCAAATCGCCATATAATCCTCCGTCGCGGCAGAAACTACTATGTAATTCTTGTCCACAACTTTTCTTTTGCGTGCTTTATCTACCAGTAGTTATCCCGTAAACCAAAGATCAGATGGACAGACGCATTATTCGACTGATTTGGTTTTAGCAAATTTATGTCGAGGGATTCTCGAGGGATCCGCCATCCAAATCTTATAATACGTGCTTTGGTGAATTCTTGGTATCTAATTAATTCTGTTTTAAAGCATGGACAAGCATTGACAAGGCCAAGAAAACAGAATCGATGCGGCAAAGAGGCGTGTCAAATTACTAAATCAGATGCGGTAACCCCACTATAAGATAAAATCTTTTTAGACTATTCAAGCCCCCTAGATTCCCCAACACAACTTTTCACATATTTTGTATTTCACTAATAATAATAATAAAAAAAGGTTCTCGAGCTAATTCAAGTCCCACGATGCTGCAAGTGCGCAGGGAAGGTCGATTACAATAAGAGTCCATCCAATATGTTCGCAGGTCCCCTTGAGAGCCTATGTCTGTCAATAATATTTACAATAGTTTTCTCATATTTAAACATATAAGTTCGCTTCTATTCTTCCTATATGAGACTCTTTTCCACGCACATGCATTACAAACTGTCCAGTCTATGAGATATCTGAACCTTTGTTATTTGGCCAATCCCCAAGAATCAATGCAAACGCTCCCTCCGTGTGCGTCGGGTAAGCTATCCCACGGGATCGCTGGTATGGTCCCTAGCTAGGTGATGCTGAGTTGCACACATCGTAGCTTAAATACCAGATTTCAACCGAAGTTAATACAACACCAACCCCAATTATTCCATCGCCAAACAACTTGGAATCCCAGTCGTGCTCTTTATGCTACATTGATCCTCCATTCACTCAACGAGTTGATCATTCTCGTCTCATTCAACAATTCTTGAGCTGCACCTGCGCCCCAGCAATTTCAGAGCACCGAACTTTGCGCTCGTGCCTAGCATTTACCAAGCACAGATAGCAATCAGAATGCGAAAGGCGCTTATCACAAGCCGCGTGGCCGTAGCAACCTTGGCTTGAGTCCGTAGATCGAGTGTAATAGTCGTAGCCATTTGTCGACACCCAAATCCTTGACTGTTGACTCGAACCGGATAAGACCAAGCAAGACATGGTTAGAGGAAAATTTTCTAAGTCCTTTCGGTCGGCAACTATGGATAATCGACAAAAGCGACGAGGAGTTACCAACAGGAGATATAAGAGGAAATCACTAACTATTGAGCCACCAAATCTCCCATCAACATGTTTCTTCTTATTTTTGGCTTTCAAATTCCTAGTATCTAAGACCAGTCTATGTTTGCCTTCTAATCACATATTCTCTAATCTAATCTGAATCGGTTAGATCCTCCTCCTCTCCATATGTTCATGCGCAAGCATGTGTTATATAATTATTGTGACTTTCGAATTTCACAATTTACGAATATAATCTATTTCTCTAAGGAACCAACGATTTCAACTTTCAATATTAGTTTTCTCTAATGATAATTAACAGAAAAATCAGTTCAAGGACCACATTGAACTAATTAAAAGTTTATGGACCATATTACACAATGAATCAAAATTCAGGAGCCATTTGTGTCAATATCCCTTTGTAAATTTAGAAAGGATGAATATCGTTTGTAGTGGGGTGTTGTTCGGCGGTAGCAAATTGGGAATTTTATAAACTGAGATGTGAAAGTTGGTTCTTTAGTGAAAAGTGAGATGTTTTCGATTTTTCCCCTTAGTTTTAGTAATGAGCCTTATATCTTTTCAAGAGCAATTATCTAAGCTTTTGAGAGTGTTTGTATCCCGCAATTTTCAAATTTTAATAAACAAACCCTGGAAGTAACTCTTCGACCATGAGATAGAGTTAAAGATACAATTAATTTATCAAAAAAGGGGAAAAAAATCTGTGTGCGAAACACAACATTTTCAAAGATGTCGAATAACACAATATTTGATCTTAATTGTGAACGATTGTTATCATTCTGATCGATAATGTGGTCTCACATTTAATTTATTATTACTCACATTAATTATTTTCCTCGACATTTTATTGTTTGCATTAAGGTGCATGACAACAATGGTGTTTAATAAGTTTAAGCCAAACCCTCTCATTATCTGTAAAACACACCATCAATGTTGAGAGAGCAATAGGCTAAAAGTACCCATTCACCGATCGTTTAAGTCTCCGCATATATGGTTTTCGATTTCATCAATGGCCGGAGGTTAGTACAGAATTCTACATGTTTCCACATTCGATCCTAATTATGCATGAGATTTGTTCATTTATGAATAATTGGAATTTCCAGATTTTCGCAAACATGTAACAACGATTACTAGCGATCTCTCTGTTCTTTTTTGTCAACAGAAGAGCCCAAATCAATCCGACAGAGACCACTGATGGTTAACAAGCAAGGGTTGAAACCAGATTTGTAAGCAAAGAGAGGAGATCAAACCAATATAGAAGGACGCAGGGTATTATAAACGTCAGAGTCGTCGGAGCAACATAACTACTGTCCAGGAAGTGGAAGCGAAGCAACCATCGCTTGGTGGGTTTAACCCAGCCCTTCAGCAGTGGAGTGAAACTAAAATGCAGTCATGGAGGATGGTCACCATCGAAGAAGAGAAGGCAATGCAGTTGTAGCGGAGTCGATAATCTCGGGATTAACTGTTCGTAGATACGTGACTGTTAGATCGCGAAGCCATGTATAGCTCATGTAGTTTTCTTAGTAAACGATGTTACCCGTTAAGCGTAAGTATGTATACCCGAATGGTAATTTCTACAAAGGACCGCCGGTCAATTGAAGAGCTCATCCTTACGTACTTTACATTTCCTGTCCAAGAATCATCAACAAAAGATCTTTTACGACCTTTATCAGTTCGTATCCGATTGATCAGTATGTCAAAAGGTATTTCGTCGACTTTTTCGGTGAAACTGTGATTATTCTTTTAAATAAACATCCTCCATTCTTATCAAAACGACGCATTTCCTTTTTGCCATGTGAATAGCTGGTCATATGGTCACATATAAATGACGTAATACCCATAACAAACACAGAAAACATAAGCTTGTACATTCGATCGCTCGATCCACATGGATCCTGAAAAGCTTTTTATTTCTCAGGCAATGAGCTCCTGTTTGCTCGTATGACACCGGGACGCAATTATTCAATTCCCGATTGGACAACTTTGACTCGTGATTAGGCTTCTCATGCTTAATAATCCTCTGTACATTCATTCAACGAACTGATAATCCTCGTACCTGATCCTGCAATCCTTAAGCTGTATCTGCGCCCCGATATTGTATGGACATTCCTTCGATATTTCATAATTAGCGTTTACCTAGCACACAAAGCATTCGTAGTGCAAAAGACGCCCGTCGCAAGCCGCGTGGCCGTAGCAAACCTGGCCCGACTCCGTAGACTGAGTGTAATAGTTGTAAGCGTTATATTGAGTCTCATTTACCAGGTCGGCGATGACATCTCGCACATCGCAATCGTAAGTCCCGTGCATGTCGTACTGGACCCCCCCTACATGCGTTGGACACCATGGTCACGTCGGGCGTGAAAGCTTCGCTGCCGATGCAGGCGCAAAAGAACCAAACTCCGATGGCCACGGTTCTCCGCGAAACTGCCATCGTATGTCCCGCTTGAGTTCCCTTTTTCAGGCCAGAATTAAAGAGAGGTTGTTCATGAACATCGACAATTGGATCTCTTTCCCTAGTTCCTTTCGGGCAAGCAACTTGATGGATAATTAGCCAGCTATATAAACGGGTGGTACGTGCAAATCGCCATACAATCCTCCGTCGCGGTAGAATTCTACTATGTAATTCTTGACCATTACTTCGTTTTTGGCGTGGTTCTTCTCCCAGCAGTTATCCCCGTAAACCATAGATCAGACGGACAGACGCACTATTCGACTGATTTGGTTTTTAGCAATTTAGGTCGAGGATTCTCGAGGGATCCGCCATCCAAATCTCATAATTTGTGCTTTGGTGAATTCATGGTATTTAATTAGTTCTCTTCTAGAGAGAAAGCATGGACAAGCATCGACGAGGCCAAGAAAACAGAACCGAGGCGGCAAAGAGGTTTGCCAAATCACTAAACCAGATGCGGTAACCCACTATAAGATAAAAGCTTTTTAGACGATTCAAGCCCCAAGATGCTGCGAGTTGCAGGGAAGATCGATCATTACAAGTGTGCATCCAACATGTTCATAGGTCGCCAATAGGCATGCTATCCTGCTAGTAAAAAGACTGGGGGGATGGGGACGCTGGTCTTATAGGTGCAGGGTTCGACTCCTGCGCTCTTCAAGAAACAAAGCATAATGTCAAAAAGTGAAAAGAGTTAAAGATATGATAGACTAAAAAATATATATATGTTCATAGATCCACTCGAGAGCCTATGCCTATCAATAATATTCACTATAGTTTTCTCATATTTAAACATATGAGTTCGCTTCTATTCTTCCTATATGTGACTCTTTTCCATGCACGTGTTGCAAACTCTCGAGTCTATGAGATATCTGAACCTTTGTTATTTGGCTAATCCCCAAGAGCTATCCCATGAGATCGCTGGAATGGTCCCTAGCTAAGTAGCTAGGCGATGCTGAGTTGCACACATTGTAGCTTAAGTACGAGATTTCAACCGTAATTAATAATGCTAAATGATCTTAATAATACTATATGAATTTTATTGCAACACCAACCACAATTATTCAATTTCCAAACAACTCGAAATCCCAGTCATGCTCTTTATGCTAATTGATCCTCTGTTCACGCAACGAATTGATAATTCTCGTACCTCATTCTACAATTCTTGAGCTGCATCTGTACCCCGGTATTTTCAAAGCACCGAACTTTGAGCTCGTACCTAGCATTTACCAAGTACATATAGCAATCAAAATGCGAAAGGTGCTTATCACAAGCCGCATGGCCATAGCAACCTTGGCTTTAGTCTGTAGATTGAGTGTAATATTCATAGCCATTTGTTGACACCCCAATGCTTGACTGTGGACTTGAATTGGATAAGACCGAGCAAGACATGGTTAGAGGAAAATTTGCTAAGTCCTTTTGGTTGGCAACTATGGATACTCAACAAAAGCAATGAGGAGTTGCCGACAAGAGATATAAGAGGAAATCACTAAGTATTGAGCCACGAAATGTCGGTAAGTGAAACTTGGTCAATCGATAAAAGGATTGAAGTTGAAGTGCGGATCGACAAATCAAAGGCAAGTGTTGAAGTCATGGGGCCAACAATTATGGCCATGATCATAACGGCCCATTCAATTGTGAAGCCAGCATGATCACAACTTTGTGAAGCCGTAAATCTCGAAAGCTACTTATGATAATGGCGGAGAAACATGGAATGTTATGACTATCAAAAAGAGTGATTGCAAGCTGTGGAATAAACTATCGACATGAGACAAGTGATGAGGCCACGGTCGTCGAGTAGTGGGTCTTTTGGTAACCGTTTGTAAATACATGTCGTTGAATTCTAGGAGTTACGTAAGATGTCATTTGCTTTCTTTTGTAACTGTTGTTAGCAGTTGCTAGTAGCTATAAATATTGGGTTTGTAATTCAAGCAAAGTACCGCCATACAATCATTGAATACCAGTTGTTTAATTTTATCTTCATGTTATCTCTACATTTCATATTCCTTTTCTATGGTTGGTCGTGATTGCCTCCGGTCTTCATACCTCTAATTTTTTTTTATCAATTCACGTTTCCTGTCCATGAATCAACAAAGGACCTTTCACATCCTTGATTGAATTCCATATTGATCCACTTTTTGGAAGGTTATTTGTCGACAATTTTCGGCAAAACACCCTCATTTGATGTTTCATGGACCGTATCATCAAAGACCCTTCACTTCATTGTCATAAGTACTTCCGTAGGGGAATTTGATCCCATTACACGTTGTGTGCACTCTGGCCGTGTCTTTCGAGTAATATACGTCAACGCAGATGCAAAAGAACCAGATTCCGATGGTGAGGATTTTTCTGGTGAACAACCATCGTATACCTATCTACAGTACCTTAATTTGCTTTAAGCTTGCTATGCAAACATATGGCTCATGAAAACCACCATTAATTGCGTCTCTTTCTAGTGCTATATAAAGAGGTGGTTCATGCAGATCATCATAGTTCCGGATGAACATGGGATGTCACAGCTTACAATGTCGTGCGGGCAAAATCGAAACCACTGCGACGGAGCATATAGGAACACAAAATACAGAAACAGGAGCTATGCCTGCTCAGTTTCATTTTCGGTAACAAGGAAATATGTCAGAAATCATGCTTAATAGCTAATGGAAACGATTGACATCACGTGTATTATATTAAAACAACTTCAGATTCGGACAATAGCATAGACTTGCTCATTAGTCACATCTTAGAGACGTATATGAGCAAACAGGTTGCGTGCGTTCGACTGGGGAAAGAAATGGAGCATAATTAACTCAACTTTAAGACCAGGTTTCATTCAAAGTCAGTTCAGGGCATATGCAATCAACGAAATAAACCCAAACGGAGCCGATTTGATCTTAATAGAGAAGATGAGGTCTCGGTTTTCCTCCTTCGCAGAACAGGGTAGAGATGTTACCTGGTCAATGAAGCTGAGCGAGGCAGCGAGTTGCGATCGGATCGATAACAGAAGCTTCCGTGATCAAAAATGATTGAAAACAGGACCGGCGGAGGCACCTCGAGCGAGATCTGAACACTCGGCTGCGGAACAGAGCGTGAAAGGGGAACGGTCGGCGAAGCTTGGAGGCGGCGAATGACGTCACTCACCGGCAGTGACGACGCATGGGAATGATGTAATGAGGATCGCCTGTTTCGGGGGGTTTATTATTATTGCTGTTGTTGTTGCTGCTGCTGCTGTTGTTATTGTTTTTTGTTACGGCAAAAAAATGTCCACTTGATTTGTCGGCAAAAATTCAGGTGTCAACAACAATCATGACTTGAATACGAGATTTCAACGGTATTTGATAATACTTAACGATCGTAACAACACTATAAGATATATATTACAACACCGACCACAGTTATTCAATTGCCAAACAACTCACCCCCCCGGCCACACCATTTTAGCATTATTGATCATCCTCCATTCACTCCTTGAATTCATAATTCTCGTACCTCATCCTACAATCTTTGAGCTGCTCTTGTGCCCCGGTATTATCGGGGCACCCATTTGCGAGGTCGTACCCGGCATTTACCAAGCACAGATGGCAATCAAAACTCGAAAGGTGCCCAGCGCAAGCCGCGTGGCCATAGCAAACTTGGGCCGAGTTCGTAGATTGAGTGTAGTAGTTGTAGCCATTATTTGCCGTTTGCCCTGCTAGATCATCAATGACACCCTCCACGGCAAGGCCGTAAGCACTCCAGTGGGGAATCTTGATCCCATTGCAAATTCTGTACGTTACGGTCGTGTCGGGTAGACAGTATACGTTGGCGCAGATGCAAAAGAACCAGATTTCAATGGCTAGGATTCTCCCGAAAACAGCCATTGTTTGCCTACGTATATTTCCTTAATTTGCTATAAGCTTCCTATTTAGGGAGCTGGCTCATGAAAATGACTATTCACTGCGTCTCTCTCTAGTGCTATATAAAGAAGTGGTCCATGCAGATCATCGTAGTTCCCGATGGACATAGGATGTTACAGCTTGCAATGTCATTCTCAATTATCGTGTTTCCCAATGTGTTTCTCCTAGTAGTAATCACTGTCTGAATATTAGATGCTCCTGCTTTGTTTATGAGCACTATATGTTGTGCATTCACTTCCATCTTCGGCAAGAGGAATCTTTAATCGACCCGTTTATTATTCTTGGCTTTCACCTTCTTGGTATCTAAGATAAGTTGTTCATACCAAAAAATAACCAAGTCTTTTGTAATCGCATGGCACTGATTTGAGTGGGTGTAAGTTCGGTGATGTCACCGATAATGAAAACACTTCTCGATGGCCATAAGCAGTGATTATCAATGATCTTGATATATAGCTGTCGACGTACCATAGAGATTGGTTGACGATTATCATTTGCCACATTTGGCTAAGTGTTGTACATATGGAAAAGAAGAAAAAGAGGCAAAATGAAGATGTCGATGGAAGGTGACGATACTGAGCGACGGTTAACACAGTAGCATCTCATGAGTCGTAATCGCTTATGAATAAGGGTTGACGTGATGAGAGGAGGCTAAAATCTCGGGAATGCATTTACACTGCATTCGAGATAATTAACTGCTAATTGTTGGCTATGATAATTGAAGTATAAAGGGCGGCGTGTAATTTCTGAAAGGATCCATCATCATGAATATTTATCTTTCCGATGTATTTTTACGTTTTAGCGTCAATTCAATTTCCCGCATTCACCATCTCTTTTAGCCTTTAAATTTGCTCTTCATCTTCTTGATTACGTCGATTGCAGATTCCTGTCCGAAATCTCCACCTAACTTTTATCACAAAAAACCAAACATCAAACTTTTGGTGAAGAATGGTTCACTATCTGGGTCGATAACCCATTTCTGGTGAAACACCGGTCTATGTTTGCCTTCTAATCACATCTTGTCTAATCTACTTTGAATCGTTTAGATTCCTCCTCCTCTCCACATGTGTACACGCACGTGTAACAAAATTATTGTCATTTTCAAATTTCACAATATATAAATATGCGACGATTTCATTTTTAGTATTAGTTTTCTCTAATGATAATTAATGGGGAAATCAGTTTTTACGTGAGGTATTAAGAGATTGAGAGGAGCAACATCAGAATCCAACATTATAATCTCCCAAAGCTGCTCTCAAGGCCTTCGTCTTCTTCGTCATCTTCTTCACGTTCTACAAGACGACACAAATAACGGACAGTTGCTGCATCAAGCTCGTGAAGATGGGCAGGCTCTGCAACAGCGGGATGTCTTATGCGCTGTCGAAGGTCGAGAAGTTTTGGCCTCAGAGAGACCACATCTACGACAAGACCCGCGAGGCTCTCGACCAATGCGTGAAGAGTGTGTCCCTTGTTTAGATAAGTGTACTCCTCTTGTTGACTTACAGTGACTCTTCTGATACAGATTACCAGAAGATGTCTGTACTAAATCAGTTTTAGTCGAAGCCTTCCAGCAATCCTATAATGGAAAACTTTTTATATATTTTTATTTAGCTAGTCATAAATTCGAGTCCAAGGCACTTTAGTTCTTCAATTTTATGCATGAAATACATCAGTTTGGTTGGTGAGGAAGAGTTCAATGGTCTACTTGATCCCCATTGTAAATCAATTGCACAATCTCATCAACAAGAATGGCGAAGAATAACAAGAAAGGACTAAGAAAAAGTAAGAGCTGCCTTTCACCAGACATATAACGAGTTATTTCATCGACAATGTGACAAATGAGAAATAGATCAGAGAGTAGAATCGGCAGCTGTTATCTCCTGGTTTTATAGATGACCTAATGGGTACATTCAAAACTCAAATGCAGCCTGGACGATGAACTTGCTAAGACATCTTCAATGATTTCATACTCCATCAGAACCCAAATTCAATTCCTAGTCAGAAATTGCACTTTGTAGACTTGCCTGAAAAATGAGATTGATCAGTTGCAGCAAGCCAATTGCTTTATTTTCTAAGAGTTGCCTGTAAAAAACCTTCATAAACCTTTAATACTGGTGAAACTACAGATAAAGCAAGCAGACCACTGACTATGAAAATATCGATAAAGAGTTTGGAAGCCAAACTTCCATTGGGTGATCACAAATCTCGAAGGAAAGCTGTTGATTTTTAGTCCTTGAGCTGGCTTCCAAATTAGGCATTCATTGTATACGACTGACCAGCGAGAATATGTGAATTTGCTTAATTAATTGCGACACAGATCACTGACCACAGAAAGCACGAGTTATGATGGAACAAATATGAAACACATATTGCTATACTTCTCACCATGCTAGAATCTTCAAATAGATACTACTAGTCTGTGTTTTGCATGCAAACGAGGCGCACATGACATATAGTGGAAGCACCAGGAGAGAGTGTACGTAAAATTTCATTTAATTTCCTTATCAATAACTCATTTGAAAGAGAATAAAATGAATCGTCCCATCTTTGGGATACAGGTTCAACACCCATATCTAGACAGCACAGTGCATATAAGTCTACACAGATATCGCAGGCAAACACTCCACTACCGCAAATGTTGTGTATAACCGCCACAAGAAACTGTAACCTTGAAGAGAAAAAAAGATGCTACCTTCTGAAATTTGAATCACAGTCTGCAGCTAGGGTCGGGTATATCCTTGAAATGACTCCTGCTTCATCAAGCAAGGCAGGATAGAGACTGTAGATTACCAATTATTGAGCCGATGTGAGTATGAGAGCCTCCAGTAGCTGCAAACATGAGGTGTTTCGGCGCCTGTGCTCTATCGAAATAGAATGCACCAGAGATCAATTTGTCTTTCGGCTGTAAAGCCAACCAAATAATTGTGTCAGCACCTTCCTCTTTAGTTCTGAGCTTTCCAGAAAGCCTTATCAAAAAATAATAAAGATAAATAAATCAGAGTAACAAATAAAGCCAAGTAAATAGGAGGCAGTGAACTAAGAAAGTAACCGCAAATAAAATGATTGCCATACGATTTAGAGAAACCAGGCAAGCTCTTAGCAACACCCGGCGTCTCAGCCCAACCAGGGTGCATCGAATAGAAGCCGATCCCTCTCTCCTTGTGTACCTCAGCCCACTTTTCTGTTAGCGCTACCTAAAAGAACAGATAAGAGTTAACAGTGACTATGAACGGCAACTTTGTCTAGATGACGCTTCATGCGGGAAGCACAGCCTTTTCCAAATATTTTGGCAATTCACAATCACATCTTTCCAATACAGCGGATCATCCACTGATGTATGTTCAAAAGTTTTCATCAAATTTAAGAATTGTTTAGTTCTTGAATCTGTTGAAACTTGTCAGCTCAAAATCTTTATCAAGATCACTATGATCTGAGTCAAATGGAACTCTAGTAAAGTCTTAGCAATCGAACCAAATTAATTCCTAGAACGTGCCTCTAACCTGAAGAAGAGAACCAGAGCAGATAGGCAAAACTCTCTAAGTATGGGGATTTGTTTTATAATAAGGCAGTTCAAAGGGAAATACCAGAATCATTAAAAAATAACATTTTCCTTGGAAGGAAGGGTGCATTTGTATAGAGCATATTACAGATCTGAACAAAGTAGCATCTACGAAACAGTCATTATGTCCTTTTGTTGGTACTTCCGCAAAAGAAAAATATTGCATTTTGTCCACTTTCATGCTTTTTCTCATCAAGTGCCTATACCTTTTATTTGTCTAATCAAATTCTGTCAATTTTTACAAAATCTCCCCAACACCAAATCTGACCAGATTTAGGGGACAAGGCAGTCAGACAAAGCCAAAGTATGATGTGAATAAATACGCAGATGCCTACATGGACATGTATGGAAAAATTTACACAATATAGACAATGTCTGAGTATGATGTCGATAAAGTTTTGGCTAATGTAGACGCCCACGTAATCGTCCACATTGAAAAAAATTTATCCACGTCACATTACGACGTCATCTGACGGCCAGGTTAACTGGATTAGGTTGGATTTGGTGTTAGAGGGACTTAAGAAAATTTGTGAAAGTAGGACTTAATCATACCAATTAATATAAAAGTACAAGGAACTGATAAGAAAAGGTGTAAATGTAGAGGAACGAAAAGAAATTTTTTTCTTTAAAAAATTTAAGCAGATTATATGTTGCTTCTATCAAGCGAAAAATAAGCCAAATGTCCTTGGCTATGGCAAAACAACACAGGAGAACACTTGCCTTGGTTTGTTTGACTAAAGAAGTACAGTTCTCATATAAGTTCCTTTCACAATCTTATATCTGCGGCTTTAACACCCCATATTGTTTTTTCAAGAACTACTCTAACACCCCTTTTAGTAAGTTTCTGAAATAAAGATAGTAAAAATGAGAAAAGTAGTTTTTTAATATACAGAGGAGCGGTTTGAGTAGCTTATGCAAATACAGGGGGTGTCCAGATTGAGCAACACTGGAGGGCATCAGAGTAATATATGAAAATAAAGGTTTCCAAGTAACTTGATCAAAACTCGAAGGATCTCAACGTAATTTACCCACAGAAATAACACAGAATTTCATAAAGCGACAAAGATCCATTGCAAACCCCTAATAAGGGATTTTCACAAACATAACCTGTATGTATCATGGAGGGCTGCTCCCATGCACCTCGAGGGGCGCCCAATCCTCAACCTCAACTATTTCGGATATGTCATGAATTGGGTGGAACTCACCAAAGAATCCAAGCCACAATGAAAACATACCAATGTTCCGAAGCCAGTAAGTTTATATTAGGCCATTCAATTAGGAAATAATTAGATGATAGAGTATTGGTTCACAAGAGAGAGTAGGTGGTTCTCCACTAGAAATTTTGTACAAAGAGAAAATTTTGACATGCTGATGAAAACAGCGTGGGACTGTATTGCTCAAATAGCCCACTTAAGTGTTCTGAAAGGGTAACGCCCAAAAAAAAAATCGCACGAAATAATGAAGAATTGACCAGTGAGTACTGAGTAGGTGACACTGCAAACCTGAACTCTCTTGTTTCGAGCATATTGCTGCACCCCATCAAAGTTGGCATCACTATACTGCAGAAAAAACACTTAAAATTCAGGACAACAAATAGGAAATTTAAATAATTTTCCAACTGCTCGAAAGATGCTGAGTTGCTGACCTCTAGATCAGTGATCAAGGGACTTGTATACATTCCACCAGAAGAAACAGTGATGACTCGAGCATCCGGTGCCGCTTTATCAAGCAAAGGCAACATTAATTCTGTCATTACAAAAGTTCCTAATACATTCACCGCAAAGTTCAACTCCAACCTGAACATCCAGAAAATGTAGGAAACAAAATAAGTCAATGCTTCTATAGGAGACTATAACATAAATTCATCAACTCTGACGAAGAAAAAATTTGGAAATGCACCCTTCTGGCGTGGTGATCTGCTTTTGCTCAAGCAAGCCAGCATTGTTGACCTGATCATGACATTAGACGTATCAGACTTTATCAGCAATATTGAGGAAGATATAGCCATGACAATTTGCAAAATATTTACACTTGATTTTAGCATGGATTGGAATCACCACACTTACGCATTCTCTTGGGACTACCCCAGGAGCACACATCTGTGTGTCTCGGGTAATTGCCCAGTATGTGTGAAATGAGAGGACTATAACACTAGATGGGGATTATCAAGTGCTCAAAGAGTCCCGGACACACCATTGATATGAAAATGAAAGAATAAAAACTTGCCAAATAATTACATAGTGCTTTTTTATTGCATATCAACTAGGCTAATTGAGAAGAACAAGCAAGGGGAAAAATCAGACAGATTGAGAACCCCTTAATAATCAAGCACTAAGGGGCTAGTGTGCAGGCAGACACGAATATCTGTACATATTGTTAGCAGTTACATATGTATATAAACACACATACGCAAACCCACAAGCATTAGAGTCGGAGATTGAAAACCAACCAGAGACTTACCAAGACATGAAGAGGTAAATCCTTTGAAGAAAATCTGGATGCAAATGACTTGATCTCGTTGACAGACGAAAGATCACACACCTGCACACTAGATTAGTAAGGCATCACCTCACATGTAATCAAATATCTATGTAACTGGTGATCTACTCGGTCATCCAGAAGTATGACCTCTAAAGACCAACAACAGGCAAACACCAAAAATCTTTCCATAAGAATATCTCGAGACAAATAAAAAATAATAAATGGAAACTACTACATACCTCCAAATGCACGTTCGGGTTTCCCGTAGTAGATTTTATCGAAGAGAGGGCAGCTTCTCCTCTCTCCTTGTTGCGGCAAATCATATAAACATTAGCCCCACTGAAAGAAAAAATCGAACTCGAGATTATTTACTAATTTGAAATAAAATGAGAAGTTCCCGTAGAGATTGTTGAACATGCATTCACGCATGAGAAAGCAAAGTAAGCATATGAATAACATGGTTGAAAACAAATACCGTGAAGCAAGACCCTCAGCAGCAGCATAACCAAGTCCAGAATTAGCTCCTGTAACTATGCAATTCTTCCCTTCTATTCGAGCCTCCATCTCTTCTGACTTGAACTTCTTCGCATGTTCGCTGTAGAGCAAGTTATACAATGAAATAAAGAGGAATTTCACAAAAAAGGTGTAAATCAATTGACACTGTCCATATGGAGACTCAACTTCAGAAGGAACCGCACACATTCTAGCTGGTGGTATGTGTTTGCTCGCGCACATGTTTTCATGTACTTATGCCTGTGCATGTTCGCGCGCATGCGCGCTCGCACAGATGCATTAACCTATACGAGTAACCACACACAAGCACACCCTGCACATACACGGAAGACCTGGCTGCCCAGAGCACAACCCCCGATTGCAAGTTGCCAATCACCATCTTCAGTGCCAGGGACATACAATTGAATCATGACCCGAAAACTACAACAACACCTAGGCATAGGGGCGGACTCACGAGTGTGTTGGGCGCAAATTACGTTAATTGAATTCTACATTCGGCGACAGTTCCCGTAAAATTTCTCCGTCTCGCCACAGTACAAAGATTCGACAAATTGTTTATTTTTTTACCTCACTCCCCCTAAGTCTATAAAGATTCCGCGAGGCAACAAACGAAGTTGCATAACTTCACACCCCCGCACCTCCAAAACGATGAAACGAATAAAGCCCCAGAGAACCAAATCAAAGCATGAAAAATCGGGGTGATCCTACTCACACGAAGGCGGGTTTGGTGAAATTGAGGTAACCATACACCCCGAAAGCCGTCGATCTCCATGCCTGCTCGTGCAAAAGACAGAACCAGAAAGAAGGAAAAAAACAAGTTCAAGTCTTTGAAAAAAATGCACGAACGCATCAGTTTCGAGAGGAACGAAGAGGGTGATGATGGGTGTTGATGGAACTACCTTGAGGAGGAACATGGCGAGGGAAGCGAGAGAGATGTGGAGTTGAATTTGCAGCGTTCCCATGAACCTGGAACGTTAGCTCCATCCACTTGCCACCGCGCCGCCGTCGGAAGTTGAGTTCGACTGAAGCGTCTGGCCGTGCGCCACGTAGGAGACAATCTCACCGCTCCTTTGTTTTGTTACCTTTATAGTTAAGGAATTTACCTCTCTATGCGAATTTTTTTGTTTTTCCTACTATGAGTTTGAATAGCTCCTTATATTTCTGTTCGGATTTAAATTAGCCGCAAGTCACGGGCGATTCAACTTACCCATGTACACTCAATTTAGGACTTTAGTCTACTTATATAGGCGCATCCTGCAAGGGTGGGACGTTACTCGGCATTCAAAGATGAATTTTCTTAAGACAATTTTATAACGAGGGAAGAACCGAGGCGATATAAGCTTATTATAAGCAAAAGTCTACTAGGTTGGGGAATTCCTATATCTGTGCGTAGCATTTTTGAAAGGAGCGCTTCGTTTTAATTAGAGAGAGAACATTGTAAAAGCATTCATATGAAGTGACATGTTTACGTTGTCGTACGTATCCTCGTAATAAACTCAATGGTTCGACTGCTGTAACTCTATGCTTGAGAACACTAATTCAAGTTAGTAACATAAGTACTGTGCTCATGGCCAAGCTTAAACTTTATCCAAGTAAAATGAGGAGAAAACATCAGTTCGTGTCCAAGTAAAACTAAGAGATGGGAATTTTTGGTCTAGCTTATGCATTATATATGTATAAATGATTGGTGTTTAGCTTGCAAATTTATCCTAATCATTTCATTTTGAAGAAATATCAAAAACATATTTCAAAGGTTACTAGTTAATTACCTCTCGACCAGAGCTCGCTGCAAGTTCAACTCCACATCTCTCTCACTTCCCTCGCCATGTTCCTCCTCAAGGTAGTTCCATGAATCCGTCAACACCCATCATCACCCTCTTCTTCCCTCTCGAAACTGTCGCGGGGAATATAGAATTCAATTAATGTAACTTGCGCGCAACATACTCGCGAGTCCGCCCCTGTGCCTAGATGTTACAGTAGTTTTCAGGTCATGATTCAATTGTATGTCCCTGGCACTGAAGATGTGATTGGCAACTTGAAATCGGAGGTCGAGCTCTGGGCAGCCGGGTCTTCCATGTATGTGCAGGGTGTGCTTGTGTCTGCTTACTTGCACAAGTTAATGCATCTGCGCATGCCCGTGTGCCAGTTTGAACATGCGCAGCCATAAGTACATGAAGCACGTGAACAAGCACACACATACAGCTAGCGAGAATGTGTGCAGTTCCTTCTGTAGTTGAGTCTCCACATGGACATTGTCATTTGATTTACACCCTTTTTGTGTGATTTCTCTTATCTCATTGATTGGCTTGCTCCTCAGTGAACATGCAAAGAAGTTCAAGTCAGAAGAGACAGAGGCTCGAATGGAAGGGAAGAATTGCATAGTTACTTGAGCTAATTCTGGACTTGGTTATGCAACTGCAGAGGGTCTTGCTTCACGGTATTTTGTTTACAGCTATGTTATTCAAGTGCTTACTTGCTTTCTCACGTGTGAATGCTTGTTCAACAATCTCTAAGGGAACATCTCATTTTAAGCTTAAATTAGCAAAATAATTTCGATTTCAATTTTTCCTTTGAGTGGGGCTAATGTTTATATGTTTTGCCGCAACAAGGAGAGAGAAGAAGCTGCCCTCTCTTTGATAAAATCTACCACTGGAAACCCGAATGTGCATTTGGAGGTATGTAGTTATTTCCATTTATTATTTTTGTTTTCTCGAGGTGTCCTCATCTAAGGATTTTTGGAGGTATGCGTTTGCCTGTTGTATGTCTTCAGAAGTCATACTTCTTGATGATCGGGTAGATCACTGGTTACTTAGATATTTTATTACACGTGAGTTGATGCCTTACTAATCTAGTGTGCAGGTATGCGATCTTTGATCTGTCAATGGGATCAAGTCAATTGCATCTTCAAAGGATTTGACTCTTCATGTCTTTTGTAAGTCTCCGGTTGGTTTTTAATTTCCCACTCTAATGCTTGTGTGTTTATATACATATGTAATTGGTAAGAATATGTACAGATATTTGTGCCTGCCTGTACACTGGCCCCTCACTACAAAAAAACGATTTTTTTCCGACAAAATTTCCAACGAAAAATTCTGGAAAATTTGTTGGAAATTCTTTTTCCAACGAATTTTCCAACGAAAAAAAATTCGTTGGTAATTCGTCGTCGGAAAATTTTCCAACGAAAAATTTGAATTTTCGTTGGAAATTTGCGACGAATTTTTTTTCGTTGAAAAATTCGTTGAAAAATTCGTGGCTAAATTCGTTGGAAACGAACTTTTTTTTCCAACGAATTTTTTTTCGTTGGAAACTACAATTTTTTTGGTCGAAAAATCGTGGAAATTTTTTTTCCATCGAAATTTTTTTTTTTTGGTCCAAATTTTTTTTTTGTCGAAAACCAGCGAGGGCTGAGCTCGCCAGCGGCGAGGGCCAGCCTCGTCGCCGGCGAGTGCCGAGCTCGCCCAGATCTGGGCGAGCTCGAGCTCGCCGGCCATGGCGAGCTCGGCCCTCGCCGGCTCGTCGTCGGCGAGGGCCGAGCTCGCCCAGATCTGGGCCAGCCTCGTCGCCGGCGAGCTCGCCCAGATCTGGGCGAGCTCGGCCCTCGCCATGGCCGGCGAGGGCAAGCCTCGTCGTCGGCGAGGGCCGAGCTCGCCCAGATCTGGGCGAGCTCGTCGCCGGCGAGCGCCGAGCTCGCCCAGATCTGGGCGAGCTCCAAGCTCGCCGGCCATGGCGAGCTCGGCCCTCGCCATGGCCGGCGAGCTCGGCCCTCGCCGACGACGAGGCTTGCCCTCATGGCCGGCGGGGCTGTTGCACCTGAACAAGAAGATGAAGAAGAAGCAGCAGCAGCAGCAGGGGCGGGATCGATCGAGCAGGCTTCGGGTCGCCGCCCGTCAAGTCCGTCGTCGTCTCCTAGCCTCGCCGGCGACGAGGCTTGGTGGCGTCGGGGGCGTCGGCGGCTTGGTGTCCGTGGCGCCGGAGGCGGAGGCGGAGCCGGAGGAGGAGGGGGGCCGGCGGGGGAGGAGGCGGAGGGGGAGGCGGAGGGGGAAACGAAGGGGGAAGGCTTCGGCGAAGGAGAGAGAGAGAGAGAGAGAGAGAGAGAGAGAGAGAGAGAGAGGGGAGAATAAATGTTGAAATTTAGAATTGCGGGGAAAATGAGCGCGAAAATTGAAATTCGTTGGAAAATTCGTTGGAAATTTCCAACGAATTTTCCAACGAATATCAAAAATGCCGCACAGGATCGGGTTTTTTGTAATTCGTTGGAAATTTCCAACGAATTTTTTTCGTTGGAAATTTCCAACGAATTTTCCAACGAAAATTGTACACACTGAATTAATTTTCCGGAAAATTGAAATTCGTTAGAAAATTCGTTGGAAATTTTCAACGAATTTTCCAACGAATATAAAAAATACCGAACATTATCGGATTTTTTTGTAATTCGTTGGAAAATTCGTTGGAAATTTCCAACGAATTTTTTTTGTTGGAAATTTCCAACAAATTTTCCAACGAAAATTGTACACACTGAATTAATTTCCCGGAAAATTGAAATTCGTTGGAAATTTCGTTGGAAATTTCCAACGAATTTTCCAACGAATATGAAAAATGTGGGTTTTTTTGTAATTCGTTGGAAATTTCGTTGGAAATTTCCAACGAAAAAAATTCGTTGAAAATTTCCAACGAATGTTCCAACGAAAATTGTACACAGTGAAGAAATTTCCCGAAAAATTGAAATTCGTTGGAAAATTCCAACAAATTTTTTTTCGTTGGAAATTTCCAACGAATTTTGCGACGAAAATTTTTTCGTTGGAAATTTCCAACGAATTTTCCAACGAAAATTTTTCGTTGGAAATTTCCAACGAATTTTGCTTTTCGTTGGAAAATTTGTCGCAAATTTGCAACGAAAATTTTTTCGTCACAAATTTTCGTGGCAAAAATCTTGTTTTTTTGTAGTGCCTTAGTGCTTGATTATTTGGGGTTTCTCAATCTGTGTGATTTCCCCCTTGCTCATTGTTTTCAATTAGCCTAGTTGATATGCAATAAGAGAGAATTATGTGAATTATATAGCAAGTTTTTTTATTATTTCATTTTCACATCAATGGAGTGTCCCAGACTCTTTGAGCATTTGATAATCCCCATCTAGTGTGGTCGTCCTCCCGTTTTACACATACCGGGTAATTACCCGAGATACATAGGTCCGTGCTCTTGGGGGTAGCCCCAAGAGATGCGCAAGTGTGGTGATTCCAAGAGAATACATAGGTCCGAGCTAAAACCTAGTGTAAATATTTTGCAAGTTGTCGTAACCATATCTTCCTCAATATTGCTGATAAAGTCTGATACATCTAATGTCATGATCAGGTCAACAATGCTAGCTTGCTTGAGCATAAGCGGATCACCACGCCAGAAGGGTACATCTCCAAGCTTTTTCTGTATCAGAGTTGATGAATTTGTGTTATGGTCTCCTTTAGAAACATCGACTTACTTTGTTTTTTACATTTTCGGAAGGTCAGGTTGGAGTTGAACTTGGCTATGACTGTATTAGGAACTTTTGCAATGACAGAATTAATGCTGCCTTTGCTTGAAAAAGCGGCGCCTGATGCTCGAGTGATCACTGTTTCTTCGCTGGAATGTATACAAATCCCTTGACCACTGATCTAGAGGTCAGCAACTCAGCATCTTTCCAGCACATGGAAAATTATTTAAATTTCCTATTTGTTGTCCTGAATTTTAAGTGTTTTTTTCTTCAGAATAGTGATGCCAACTTTGATAGGGTGGAGCAATATGCTCAGAACAAGAGAGTTCAGGTGCAACAAGAAGCTGAAATGCTTAAATCCTAATGGGCAATAAGATGCACCGTCTCAGTCTTTTGATGAGAAGCATTTATTGGAGACACCAGTTCAGTATGTTAAAAATGCGAATGAATGGGCTTTGGTGGCTAGCCCAAATAAGCCACTAGGGTATATATGAAGCTGAAATTGTTAGGGCTTGGACACTCCCTTGACATTCCAGCATCTCCGAGCGCTGAGCGGCTCAGCTTAGTGTTCTTGATGGAAGCGAAGAATAAAGAACCAACAGTGGAAAGAGTTAGAAGACGACTTCAATTTCAGAATATGGCTTTAGTTAACCCAATTGGTATCGCGAGGGGAGCAGTGGTTATGTGGAATGAGGAGGTATGGTGGAGGTTGAGGATAGCAAGGAGGATCTCGTTGATGTGATTTGCAAAGATCTAGACAATAATGAGAAGATGAGAATTACTCTTGTGCATGCTCTAACTTCCAGGAGAGACTTTCTCTTTGGACATATTTAAGATACATGTTCTCTTTTAATCACCTCCCTTATATGGTTGTTGGAGACTTTAATGAGGTTTTATATCACTGGAAAAAAGGTGGGGAAAAGAGAAGCGGACTACTATAGACTTGTTGTCTTCAGGGAATTCTTGCGTGACTATTCACTCATGGAAGTTGAAAGTAAGGGTTGTGCTTTCACTTGGGTCAATAATAGAGAAGGAGAGGCATTGGTTAAAAAAAGATTGGACAGAGTATTATGTAATCTTGACTAGAAAGTATTGTTTCCAAATGCAGAAGTCTATGCGCTACCCACAATCGACTCCAATCCAATCATTGCCCAATTCTACTCTCAACTGCCCCAGCCTAGCCCAAAAGGAAGAAAGAATTTAAATTTGAAGCATTTTGGCTGAAGGATCCGAAATGTAGTGAGATAGTCTGAAGAGTTTGGGGAGACTAGCATAATTTTGGGAAGGATCTCGTTACTAAAACAAAGAAAGTGTCCATGGCATTGGCAAAATGGAGCAAGGAAAAGTCTCTAATGCGTTCAAACAGATTGAATCTTTCCGAGGGAACCTTACGACAATTACCAATTGTATGGAGAATATTGCTAGTAAAGAGGTTCTTTGCACATCATTGAACAAATTGAATGTTTGTGGAGGCAAGAAGAGCTGTACTAAAGTATGAAAGCTCGAATTAACCGGCTTAAATGAGGAGATAGAAATTCAAAATTTTTCTGTGCTACTACCATTCAGAGAAGACAAAGGAACAGGATCTCCTTGTTGAAAATTGATGAGCAAAATTAGAGTAGAGAACCAAACCAACTAAAACAGCACATTACTAGGTTTTATCAATCTCTTTATGAAATAGTGGGCCCCATGATTTTCCAACTGATTCTCGACGCATGTCGTGGCATTGTTGGAGATCAAATGAATGAATCCCTAATGGCTCCGGTCATTCTTGAGGAAGTTAAAAATGCGGTATTTCAAATGGGAGCAACTAAAGCACTCTGACTGAATGGACTTTATAGGCAATTCTATCACCATCATTGGGAAATTTTACAGCAAGATGTGTATAAGACGGTCAGCAACTTCTTCGGCTCAAGTACGCTCGACCACACCCTCAATAGAACTCTCATTGCTATTATTCCTAAAGTTTCAACCCTGGAATGTATTTCTCAATATAGACCAATAAGCCTTTGCAACTTCAACTATAAGATTATCTCCAAGGTTATGACAAATCGCCTTAAACCTTGGCTTCTTGATATAATTGCTATGGAACAAAGTGCTTTTGTCAGCGAAAGGCAAATTCAGGATAATATTTTTATAGTTCAAGAAGTTATTCACCAATTGAGAATTCGGAAAAGGAAGAGCAAATTCCAAGGTTTGCTTAAATTAGATATGCAGAAGGCTTATGACTGAGTGGAATGGGATTTCTCGTGCGCATGTATGTCAAAAATGAGATTTTGCGATAAATAGGTCTCCCTGGTAAGGCAATGCATCTCCACAATTACCTTCAGTGTTATGGTGAATGGCGAACCATTTCCTTACTTTCGGCCGACTCGTGGTATAAGACAAGGGGATCCTTTGTCCCATTACTTATTCATAGGCAAATGTTCTATCCTATCTATTGCACCAAGCAATTGAGGATGGAAGTATCAAGGGGATTAAACTGAATAGACATTACCCTACACTTTCTCATCTTTTATTTGTGGCCGATGCCATTTTCTCTTTGGATGGGACTATTAGGGAGTGTCAGAATTTGACAAATGTGTTGAATCAATATTGTTTTGCCTCTGGTCAAGCCATCAACCTAAACAAATCGGGTGTATATTTCAATAATGGGAGTCCACAGAGTTTAAAGATAAATATGGCAGATGAGCTAAGAGTTCCAATAATTGACAAGACGGGGGAAGTATTTAGGCATTCCGTTGGATTGGGGCCAGTCAAAGAAGGATATGTTCGCTTGGATTCTTGCGCAAGTTAATATGAAGCTTGAGGGGTGGAAAGAGAAACTCATGTCAAAGGCTGGTAAGGAGATCCTGATCAAGACCGTGGTTTAGCTTTACCTCAATATACCATGTCTGCTTTTGAATTACCCATTTCTGTTTGTAAAGCAGTTGAACAAATGATCGCCTCATTCTAGTGGAAACAAAACACTTTCAAGACAAGAGGGCACTGAAAACGATGAGATATTTGCAAAACCAGAAAAGACAAGGGGGGTCTCAGTTTCAAGGACCTCGTCTCCTTTGGCAAATAGGCATGGAGATTATCACAATCCCCTTTAGCCCTTTGGAGTCAAATTTTAAAAGGAATCTATTTCCCGGAAAGAGATTTTTGGAAGGTAAGTAAGGGCTCTCGGCCCTCATGGGGATGATAGAGCTTGTTATTAGGAAGAGATTCAATTGACCAAAATATGAGATGGGTAGTGGGAGATGGAAAGAACATCAAAATACGGGAGGATAGGTGGCTTTCAGTTGGCTTGATAGGTGGCCCAGCTAACCGTGAGGATCCCCTAATGGTGGCGGACTTAATTGACAAAGAAGCGAATGTATGGAACATCTAGAAGCTGGAAACTCTTTTTGATAAACACATTGCGCAAGAAATTCTTGCTATCCCCCTTAGTACCACTTTGGCTAAAGATAAGCTAGTATGGACGGGCAACAAAGATGGGTCCTTTACGGTTAAAAGTGGGTATAACTCTATCTAAGCAGCAACCAAGGACTCAAGCACAAACCGAGCATCATCTTCTTATCAGGCTCCTCGAGTACTATGGTCTATGATATGGCAGCTGAACTTCTATCCTAAGGTACGCTTCTTTATGTGGAGTGTGTGCCAAAATGCACTACCCACAAAAGAAAACTTGTATAAATGAATGATCTTACTTGACCCAATCTGCCCTCCTTGTCAGCAAGCCCCAGAAACGGTAGAACATTTGTTTTTCCTATGCAAATGGGCAAAAATTATCTGGGCTGACCCAAGAATCAACATTGACACGTCTTCGCAGAATATTATAAGAATAGACAAATGGGTATTTGAAGTACTGACCGGGGAATCAACAATTCCTACACGAGAATTACTAGTGAGCGTCATGTGGTTGATATGGAAAGCCAGGAACTCCTTTGTTTTTCAAGCGCGCAAGCTAATTCCCTTGTCGATTGTGGATGAAGCCTTCGCGATGAACTGAGGTTTCAACATTCGGTCTCCAAACGTAAAATGGAAAGGAAAAGATGGGTCTTTTTCACTTGCAAAGTGGAGGCTGCCGAACCAAGGCTCGTGGAAGCCTCACATCGACAAATCATGGATAGACAGCATTTCAGAGGCCTTAGTTGCCGGAGTATACAGAAATGCTCATGGTGTGCTCGTCGATGACTTTGCAAAGCAAGTCCGCGTTGAATCAGCTTTAATGGTGGAAACCCTAGCTACTTGTGAAGGTCTTCAACATTTGTCAGAGGTGAAGATGCAAACTGATCTGAGGAGTGCTTGTTTGATATGCCAATAGCGCTCCATAGTGATAACTTATCAACCGTGAAGCTCTTGTCAAGTGAAGCCCATCAGGAATCTCATTGAGGATTGTAAGTGCCTTTTGGCCTAGCTAAAGGGTGTCAAGATTGTATTCTCTCCACGTGAAGATAATGGTTGTGCAGATGGGATTGCCGGGGCCCATAGAGGGTGAGTTTGGTTCAGATTTGCAAATGAGCATTAAGGGAATGCAAATACCTTTAACTTAAAGTTCCTTGGAAAAATATAAATTGCGTTTGGTAAAAAATCATTTGTGAAGTTATTTTGGCCCAAGTAGTATTTGGCAAATCTTATTTTGCAAAGGGCTTTGGGATTTTTTTTATTAAAAAAAAAAGCTTACCCTTTACTGAAGCCCAGCAATGGGCTACGGCCGCCGGCGCCAGAGCTATGGCCGCCAGCGAGGGTCATGTGACCCCAGGTGACGGAGGCTTGAGGTCTCACGACCTCAGGCCTCTGTCGACTCGGTCGCACAACCTAGGTGGCCCTCGCCGGTTGCCCTCAGCCCAAAGGAGATGAACGGTTATGAGGGGCAACATTGGAATATTAAAGAATTAGTGAGGGTAGTTTGAGAAGAAAAAAAATTAGTTTCAACATTAAGCAAATGTTGAAAGCTTAAAGTTAGTCCGAACCAGCTTTGGGCTTTCAGCATTTCCAATGTTGGCTTTCGGCCGAAATCCCATTGGAAATGCTCGCTAAACACCTCAACATTTCCTCGAGGGGCTTTCGAGGCCGAAAGCCTTTTGGGAATGTTAAACCAAACTCACCCAGATTAGGCCACCTCCCTTCTAATTAGCTATCTAAGCTCTCCCAATCCCTTTGGGATTTGTTATGTTTTGACATTATTTGTGGATTCCAGTTCTATTAGTTAAATGAAAGTGGCCCGTTTCCGACCAAAAAAAAATATGGACAAAGGCAAAGAATATTAGTGACCTGTGTTTTTTTAATTCAAGGCAATGCTCAGGTTCTCCTTCCTCCTTTTGTGGATATTCTGCGTGGAATGTGACCCAGGGTGTCCCGAAGCAAGGAATTATCATTTTTCTAATAGAAGCAAAGAATTATTCGATTCCTTTTTAAGATGCAATATATATATATATATATAATTGATGAGTCGGTCTTTAGGAAGCGCTCCAACGAAAATTTCACAAATTTAATTAGCTGCTTATTTAGTTCCCACAATTAGACAATTGTGGTAACTATCGAAGCACTTCATAAACAGCCTTCTCTAATGATCATTAGAATTAGAAAATTTTTAGAGTTCACATTTTGTCTTTTTAGAATGTTGCGGCGCACTCGAATTCACTTTTGTTTTAAATATAAAATGCTTTAAACCATAGAAACAATTTATTTAAAATTTTGGTTGTAAGGAAAATAGATTACTTTAAGACTTTTTAGAAGCCCACCGTCCATTCATGGACATTTTGATTTCCAGGATTGGTGCTATCCAATGTGCAAATCACAACTCACCTCAACGTATTATTTCTTTATTAAGTTTAATTTTACAAATAGAAAGAACGAAAGATATGGATAAGTAAATTCATATAATTTATTTTATGACTAGTTAAAGTAGAACTTTTTAAAATTAAAATAACTAATAACACATAAAAAGGTATCGATAGAAATTTCATATTACCAATTTTTCCGTCCCCCCAAAAAGATTGAAAAAGTATGAAAAACTAATTACCGTTTGCAATCCTAACCAAGACATACAACCAGTTAATTAAGTGCCATAATTAACAGATTAAGAAGCAAAGGAAGCAATAAAGGAACAACTGCTGTCACGGTAAAAGATGGGGAGAAGGAACTTACCTTCTTTTTCAATGGCTTGTCAACGTTCTTGAGAGTTATTTCCGGAATTTCTCAAAGAGGTGAATAAACACCCAGTCCACACCCTTTTAGGAAACTAAAGATTTAATCGTTCGGGACGAGGTATATTGGTATCATCTTGCATCTCACAAGATACCAAGTTATTTATTACATATCTCGATAAGGTAATAACGAATCTTGACTTTTTTTAGTTATTCTTGATCTTGAGGAAATAATAGCTAGGTTGCTTGCCTAGGGCTTTTTTATTTTTATTTTCGTTGGTCCCGAATTTTCTCCATTTCAATGTAACATATGATTTGGTTGTAGTAAACTGGCGCCTAATTATGGCATTTATGATGACATGAGTTTCCAGAATGCCTTCAAGAAGTGCTTGACTTTGGTAATTGATGAGGCCTATTAATTTCACAGATTTAGTTTGCTCCTTATTTTGACAATAGTTCCCCCATTTAGACAATAGTGGTAACTATTGGAGCGCTTCACAAATAGCCTTCTCTAATTCTCACAAGAATTAGAGAATGTTTGATTAGAATGTTTGGAGTTTACTTTTTGCTTTTAATCTTGCAGCGTACCCGAATTCACTTTTTCTAATGTAAAATGATTGAAACCTTTGAAATTTATTTTATATTGACATATAGATTCATGTATAATATTCTCTTGATTTTTTTAAATTATTTTTTAATTTTGTTGGTACGTAAAACAAATTGCTTTTGACATTTCAGAAGTCCGCAGGCCATTTATGGATATTTCGATTTCCAGGATTGGTGCTATCCAATATGCAAATCACAACTCACTTCAAATGTATATGTCATACTGCAGACATGAAATATACCACTCAAAATTTTCAACAATGGTGGGGAAATCGTGGTAGTTCCCCATGAACGGACAAAATCTCTCTAGATAGTTTAATCCCCAAAATTGATCTCCACCCAAACTGGGCTCTCACCTAGTCACCCTCTTCATACTAATCTCTATTAAAATAATTTATAACATTATGCCCAATCGTTATTATTTAAGATATAATCAAGCATATATAATTAAAATCCAAACATAAGCTTCGTGCAATCAACAACTAATTTCTCTTTTATTGATTTGTTACTCCACAAATTTAATCTCTCACAGAGTTTATATTGAAATATTGATAAAATATTTAAATGAAGTTACTAGAGTAACGTAAAATAAACATGTTTAATTTACAACTAAATTAAATTAAAACCTGAATGATAAGAAAATAAATTTTTAATTAATAGATAAATAAAATGTTAGATTATTTCCTCATTACAATTAAATTTACAAATTGACAAGAACAAAAATATGGTGACATATACCACCCACCTGGGTGGCGCTGCTGGAGCGCGCACTCTTCCTCTCGCAAAAGGTTGAGTGTTCGAATCCCGGGCGCCGCAGGGTGACTTAACCGGTGGCACGTGTGTGGTGGCTAGCACGTGTCGCCCCCAGGGTTTACTCCCCGGCTGTCGGCCGTGCGGGGGTTCCCTGGGTTACCAAAAAAAAAAAATATATGGTGACATATTATTTCTTTATTAAGTTTAATTTTACAAATAGAAAGAACAAAAAATATGGAAAGTAAATTCATATAATTTATTTTATTGCTAATTAAAGTAGAACTTTTGAAGATCAAAATAATTAACTATTAACATATAAAAAGGTATTGATATAAATTTATATTACCATTTTTTCTTTCTCGCCAAAATTTAAAATATTAAATAGATAGAAAAAGTATGAAAAACTTTTATGTGAGTTTACATTTCAACATTTACATTTCATGAAAGTTTCAAGTACTCTAGCTTTTGAAAAAGTCAAAATGCATGAGCCGCGAGATTTTGATTAAGAAAAAAGTAAATTGTAAAAATCACTCCAAATGGACCTAATTCCTAATTAGTAAAGTAGTGACTTAAGAAGAACTCACAAAATGATATGTGATGTTACATTCTCATATATCCTATTATGTGATTACTAACCGTTTGTGCGTACAGTGTCAATAATCCTACATATTTTCTTAGTGACATATATCTCTAAAGCTTTTACTATTTTGCACGGAGGCACATTTGGAAGTAGTCTTGCTTAAAATTAATTGCTCTGATATGTGGTGTAAAGTGTGCTAGAAAAAAAATCACTTATATGCTCCATGCATTCAATTATCCAAACATGCAAGATATAGGTCATAAGAAGTAAAACATGTAGCAAAGAAAAGCATTGCATAGGTACAGTTTAGTTCTATAAAAAGAATAGTAAGATTAACAGTGACATATAGAGTTTTAGCGGTCACCCTCGGATTAAGTTTAATCATTGAACAAGAGCCGGCATCTCGTCAACACAGCATGACAATACTTAAGACATAGAGTTGTTAAGAACTAATCAAACACCACGAGACACAAAGAAGTTATAGTCATGGTGCTGAAACTCGTGTTCCTTCAACCAAAACCAAGCGGCACGCTGGTATGAGAACATCATCTTGCGATCGAGTGTCTTTGGATCGACCCAGAAAGCTCCATGCATCTTGTACGTGCTCATTGCGAATGGAGGAATTCGGATTTCGTACTTCTTAGAGTCACCATTTTTTAGAGCTCTAGATTCAACTTTTGGCGGGACAATGCATTCGAGTCTTTGATTCTCTTCTGGTATGACATTTTCCAAACCTATGCATCATCAATAATTGCCGATCACATTCCTTGAAGAAATAACAAAGCTGCTAATAACTTAGCTAGTTAGCTTATTGTGCGCCTTCAGAATACGCCAACAAAATTGTAGGAATACTATATCTGGAACGGAAATGAAGTATTCGTACTTTTAGAACATTTTCAAATCATAGTACTACAAAAGCTGAATGATATATTGAACCCATAGATGAACTTTTAATCTTTGAAAAAGAGTACAATGAGGTTGTGTCCATTTAACTACTTCATCTATCAGAACTCAATCTACAGAACTAATTCACATACTTCACTAGATAAATGCTAGGCACATCAGATCCTTTCAAATCGTACTTATTGAGCGATATGAGAAGTTTCGGTCGAGTGTTGTTGGGGATTGAGCCCCATAGAATGGTTGATTAGCCTGATTAAGCACACTATATGAAATTGTCACGTCAACTGATAGAACAATTTTAGTCAGATTTATTAGATAGCATTGCGCATATGTTTAAGCTAGGGAAGCTAAAAAAATATGACATTTGAGAGAACAAAAAAGTGCTACGGATTAGGTCATGTATCACCGCAAAGCCGCGAGAAAGTAGGTATGCAATGAAACTAATTATGAACATAAGAATGAGAAAATATATACATTAACTAGTTACTAGTCTGCACGCGCATGCGGGGAAAGAGAGAGAACAAACCCTGAGTAGACCATGACAACATGTGATAAGTAAGGAAAGATGCAGATAACTCCTTTTGGTTTCTCATCACCGGTATCTGTATAATCGGGTACCTGACATTATAAAGGACCATACAATATTTTGCTCGGCATTAAATTTTAAAGCAACAAAAGATGAAAGAGTTCAGTCACAAGAATCAATTAGTTCATTAGGCAATCCTTCTTTTTATCTTGATCCTAGATTACCACTAGCTAACTAGTTACTCTTGCAAGTGAAGAGATAAGAGACCAATACGTACCAAGCAATGGCCACCCAACTGTATGGAGTGAGGTCTGTGCTCTCGAAAGTTGTCAAGCCAGGATACTTCTTTGCCAGCTCTTCAATCTAAATTAAGAAAGATTCCGCCATTTACAAAAATCATATTGAATTATGACCAAATTAAAGTCCTCATCATTTCCTGGCAAACAAAAACATTTATTCATGAATTTTAAGCAGATCCAAAGGTTTGCTACCTTCTTAGTAAGGGGGACTCGAGCATATGGATTCAACACCTCATTGTATTGAACATACAATTCCCCGTGATGATACTCTGGCGTTTCCTCTGTCTCTGACCCTTCTTGAATGCCAAAATCAAAGTCTGAAAGTTGCCAACAAAAATTCAAAAAAAAAAACACTTGTATGATTCAATTAACAAAAAATTATATTAAAAATCGAAAACCCATCAGCAAGAAGGTAAGTAGGATTTTGCCTTGAAAGAGGTTTTTGCTGAAGGAGTCGGTGCTCAGGACTTCCGAGGATCCGCTCCTGTTGCTTCCATCACTCGTAGCATCATTCTCATACTCCATTGAAGAGCCCTCCCCAGAAAATCTTCACTCATCAAGCATTTGACATAAATTTAATCAGCATTATAGGATTATTTGCGACCGTTCTTGAAAAAGCTCTACGTAATTCTGAAAACAACTATTACATCTAAGTACGTAATTTTAATCTACTTTGGCAAATGTAACAAAAGGGTCGCAGTCGAACAGATTTAGCAGAAAGTAAGTATCACTAGAGACCTGAAAGGGGTCGGAAACTTCTGGTAAGTGAACACTTGAATGGCCGATAAGGAAGGGAAATAGTATTGCATCACCGATTCGCCACAAGGCAGTACTATCGGAACGCCCACGCCGTATGCGCTCCACTCCTCATAAGCTTTCCAAAAATCACCAAGGCAAAACGAGTCCACCGGGTCTTTCTCATCCGATTCGCTCGTATCTTCCGCATGGCTAGGCTGTGGAGAAAGAATTACATCATTAGGATTTGTTTTTCTAGTTTTCTAGTCACGTCCAACACAACCTAAGACGTATAGGGTCTTGTCATGTTCGTGTCGCAATCTTAGGAAATTCGTGGATCGTCGTGCAATTGAATGCGACAAGCTTATCACTGCATGTCAAAACAATTAGCTGCGTCGAGTCAAGGCTTTGCGCGACATAACCTCTTCATTTTGGAGTCGTGAATCGAAGCATTCCTCTATTTCGCTAAAACATATGAAAGAGAACAATCGAAGCACAATCTTAATGCCCACCAAATTCATATCAAGATCATAGTGAATAACCCAAACAAGTAAATTGAATCGACTAAAATTAGTATATGAGAACTATTCTGGAAATAAATCTTTGAAAATCACCCAGAGCAAGGGAACCCCGGTTTCACAATCATTATATCGTTTCTAGGAATCATTCAACAGGGGATACTACTTCCAAAATTGAACCAAACATCTCGATTTAACCAAATATTGACGATCGAGGACAGGATTCGGTTATCTAGCCTTTTCATTCAAAATTGATTTTTACCATTTTAGCCCCAATTTCGTTCTTTTATTATTATTTTTTTGGTCAATGCCAACACTTATACTAAGGCTCTATTCGTTTCGCGAAAAATGTAACATTTATAAAAAATGTTTTCCAAGAAATCATTTTCCAAGATAATAACAATATTTTCCAGTATTCAGTTGAAATCTAAAAATGAACTAGAAAATATTTTACGCCGTTTGATTTTTTGATTTGATTTTCTAGAGAAAATTACCAAAAGTGAGAAATTTTTTTAATTTTTTTGTTTTTCTTTTTTTTCCTTTTCTTTTTACTTTTTCCTCGACCAGTCGCTGGCCACGGCGATGGCCAACAACCGGCCTGTGGCAAGGCAAAGATTTGGCGAGGTCGAGGTCGCTTGAGGTCGAGGATGCTCTAGCGACCACGGGCGAGGCTCGAGCCTCACCGAGCTCTTCGGATCGGGGTTCGACCTCATCAGAATTTGATGAGCTCGAGCCTCGGTGGCCTGTGGCAAGGATTGAGCTCGCTCATGGCTGGTCACTGGCTACCGCCGTGGCTAGCGGCCAATTGCTGAAGAAGAAAAAAAAAGAATAAAAGAAAATAAAAATAAAGAATAAAAATAATTAAAAACTCAATTTAAAAAAAAATAAAAATAAAAGCAAAAAGTGGAAAATGTTTTTTCCATATGTGAAAAATGTTTCTAGTTTATTTTCCATGAACCAATAGGCGGAATATCCAGAAAACGCTTTCGTGAAACGAATGGAACCTAAATGGTGATGGGGTTTGGTTTTTTATAAAATGTCCATTCTATCTCAACGTAGGGTATAAGAAGTCATCAACTCAAATAAACAACTAATGGCAAGAGCAAATTTCTTAATTAATTAAGGTTGAGTTTATGCGCGAACATGACTGTTTCAGACAAAAAAACAAGACAACCTTCCATTGATCTATCTACATAGGAGAAACACCCAAAACCATCACTGTCTGAAAAAAAAAACTAAAAATGTGAAATTCAACAAAGAAAAGAACAGAAAAGAAAATGGAGAGAGAGAGAGAGAGAGAGAGAGAGAGTTACCCTAGGGACCTCCTTGACTGGAACAGTGGGTATCACTGAGACGGGAAGACACTCCATGTTTGTCCGATCCTTCAAATCTGGAACCAGTCTCAAGTCCCAGCTCGTTGGTGCCATTGGTATCAATCTCGATCTCTCTGCTCTCTCTCTCTCTCTCTCTCTCTCTCTCTCTCTCTCTCTCTCTCTCTGTGTCAGTGCCTGGACTGGTACAGAGACTGTAAAAGAGAAGCTGCCCCTCCTCTTCAAGCCTTCAAAGCGCTTCCTGGTGTCTGCAGCAGTAATGACGGGTGTGAACGAGTGGAGTGCCAAATGTCATGGAGGGTTTAGCCAATGCCCTTGAAACCCATTGAAGATTGTTTTCCATTTTTAAAAATCAACATCTCAACTCATTCATTGATTCCTTCAAATTTTTGGATATTGGCTTCCCTTTCTTGCATCTCCCTCACATGGAAAAGAATTTATGACAAAAGATAAGCATGCTGACCCACTCATCGCTCAATAGGATTCCTCTTCCTATTCTCATTAATTTGCTTTCCAAAATCTCTAGATACGGTCCCAATATCAGCATGCATTGATATCATACACGTCGACCATTATCTCAGTATGATGTGAAACAATAATGGTCATGATTACGAGTTTACATGGGAATTGGTTAAACTTGTCTAATTCTCTATTATATAGAAAGATTTTGGATTTCAATCTCGAACTTTCACAAGAAAATTTCGTGCCTGCACTTAAAAGTTCTAAGATGCATTTTATTGTTTTTTACAATACAATGGATAATATCGTGATCTAAATCAACTGAAGTAATTTCGATGTGATCTTGAAATCTCTTGTGATTTCTTAAACTTAGTCTATATCTCTCTTTATACGACAACTTGATTCATCTTTCCAAATCAGATGAGATCTTGAATATACTGGTTCCTTTCAATACTTCATTTTTTATTTTATTTTTTTTGTTATGAGTCTTATTTCCATACGCTGCTCGTGAACACTATTCTTAATAGTTAACAAGAAACTTCGAATTTAAAGATAATGGATACGAATGTCACGACGAAAAGTTAGTGCATCAAAAATTTCTACGTTTCTTTAAGTTATTTGTCAAGTAAGAAGCACCCTAAAGGTCGTCTTTAATAAGATCAATAATGAATTCGTACGAGTAGATTTTAGATATTTAATTGTTGCATATTACCCTTGTGTTTAAGAGATTTTTGCGTGCTCCATGAATTATTTTTTAACAAAAAAATATATTCAACCATGGAATCAGTCCTCCTTTTGGGGAAAAAATCAGATGACACGAACACCTAGCAGGTTTTTTTTGGTTTTGGTCGAAACACCTAGCAGTTGAAAGAATTGCAAAAAAATTCATAAATCTATTATAGTTGTGCCAATTCAGTTTAAATTTATTTTAGCCAATTTCTTTTTTGGTCAGAAACTTTTTATTTTATTTAATTTTTTTAGCCAATTGAGTTCTAAACATTTTGCATTTGTGTTAATTTAATCCATTCGGCTAATTTTAGCCGGAAATCGCTTACATAGATGTCATCCATTCTACATGGTGCGGCCAGCGTTAATGTATACAATTTTTAATAAAATTTTAATTGTTTTTTCTTTTCTTCTTTTCTTTCTCTTCCTTTTTACTTTCTTCCCTTCTTCCTCTAGTTGGTCGCTGGCCACTGGCGAGGCTTGACATTACCGTCATTGGGCAAGGCTTACCCTTGCCAGTGGCCGGCAAGGTCCAATGGCTGGTCCGACAACCGGCTTGAAGAAGAAGGCAAGAAAAAAAAATGAGAAAAAAATTTAAAAAATAAAAAAAAATATGAAAATATTATTAAAAATTATTCACAGCAACACCAATTGTGCCACTTAAGACGGTGGGCATCCATATCAATTATTTCCGGGCAAAATTAACAGGATGGACTAAATTGGCACAAATATAAAAGATTTTAAGAGTCAATTGATAAAAAAAAATTTTAAACTAAATTGACATAATTACAATAAATTTAAAACCTTTTTGATAATTTCCTCCCTGGCACTAGCACCAGCACACATGGCCCGCGGGTGGATGGTGGACATGGAAAGAGGGAATGTCATCATATTGTTTACGAAAGTCAAGGACATGGAATCAAATGATTTCGCCTTCTTTATGAGGTGTAATCTTGTGGATGTAATAAACAAGACTTGGAGTAAGATATCCTTCTGATTTTTTTTTCGCTAAATCAGATATCCTTCTGATTTGTTTTAGAAGAAGAGTCGCTTTCCATCTAAACTTTGATGACGAGAAAAAGAAGTCTCAGAAAATCTTGAAAAGATTATATACTCGGAAAATGGTTTTTCTCCTTAAAAAAATATCAAAGTATGCGAGCCGTGAAATTTGAAAAAGGAAAAGAAAAATTACTTACACAACGGACACTTGTCTCTTTGCGAGTATCGGTTATTTAACTTATTTTAATATATTCTTTTCTCTTTGTTAAGACGAAAAATCAATTTTGTGCAGCCAAATAGAATTTCGCACTGGTCAAAATTTGACGAGACATGTCTCCGTTATGTTGGCCTTATAAAGCGGAGACATGCTCACGCTACCGCCCCTCGTTGTCACGCGACATGACATTTGCAATTTGACTTTTTGAAAATTTAAATTTGATCGGTTACAATTCGGCGGGGTTAAGTTAATTATCTAGGCCGGCAGGTTTGCTTGCTCAATTAAGTACTAAAAACAAAAACATCCAGTAGTTAGCAAAATGAAGCACGCTTAACAATCATAAGTAGCTTTGACTTGAAACATTTGACTGAATTAAAAAAAAATCACTTAGATTAGTTCGAGTTGAGAAGAGATCACTTCATTCATTAAATCTAAAGAATACTCAACGGCAGTCAGAAATTTTTATTTGGTTAAAACCTACTAATCATGTTCAAGATTCTAAATTTGGCAGGAAATTGAATATTATTGGGTACTTAATATTCAACCCTTTATCAAACATCTTTTTAGGATGCTGCACTGCAAAGCCTAGGACCAAAAGAAAGGATTAGAGGACATCCCAGCTACCAGCTGAAATGTAACACAGGCCGATTTATCAATCAAACACGTCTCGACCGTCATTTTCGCTCGGTCGTCGTCCCGTACGATGAGATTGAGATTGCCTTTTCTTACCGAGAGAAGGAAAACTTAGATATATAGGCAGCTTTTTGTTTGGCAATTGGAATTCCAAACCCGAATTCATACAACAATGAACCCAGAAATTGCCAAGAGGTCTCTTTCGAAGAAAGTTGAAATGGCAGAGGCAGAGAAAAAGATGTCACAGAAACATTAGAAGAAACAAACCAGTAAAAACCAGTGCTCTTATATTTGGAGTCATATCATACCAAATACAACATTGCCCGCGGAAGCTCGATGCTTTTATACATGCAATCTATATCCATTCTACAAATAGCAAGCCAACAACACATCACTGACATATATGCAAGACTCTGGCAAAGCAATCATCATATGGCAGCCATATTCGGTCGAGCTTCTTCGTGTCCATCTATATCTATTCACCGCAAACACGGCCCGAGCCCAAGAGAGCAGGCTTTCTCAGCCAGTATTGCTGAATTCTTTGCCACGCATACTCCCTGTAGTCAAAGTCGATGTTGTTCACATAGCCCTGCAACCGAACAGAGACTCAGCACTTCTATATGAATTATCACACACAAAATCTTGATGAATTAAAATGCCTCTAGAAAAAAGTAAAAGGTGAAGTGAACTGCAAACATACCGAAATTATACCCCACAAACCCCAATGGAGATGGTTTGCAAGGGTGTACTTCTCTGCATCTTCGACGAGCTGGTTTATTTCAGTGTCGTTAGGTTGGTCGCCTGCACAAAGCACAAAACATACCTGTGATGTGATTGAAGATGAAGGCAATTCGGTCTAATGTTGATGTTCCAGTGGCTAGAGCATTAGCCACCCAGCTCTCTCATCTTAAAATGCAGCTTAATGAAGCATGGTGATAGGAAGAGAATGTCTTAATTCATCTAGGTGTTTAGAGAAAGCCTTGCGCTAGATATTGATAAATGGTGCACGATTGTTCCACGAAGTATATTGGTACAATCCGATCTCAATACAGATTAGAATCAAGTAAAAGATTTCACGGGCCAAAACCCATATCAAACAAAAAGCATGATTTACTACAGAGTTAGAATATAAGGTGGCGCAAAGAGTACTGGTAGATTCACCAGGTATGAGCAATGGATAAGCAAATGCAGATCAAAGACCAACCAGGTACAAATCATGTTCTAGACAGATGGGTGTAATAAGAAACAGATACTAACCTCCCGAGCTAAGGTAATTACGCACAAATCTCTTGCGCTCCTCTAAGCCTGTTGACAAAGGCATGCATAGATAGAGAAGTTTAGTCCTCGAGACGAAGGTGTGCCAGCCATTTTTATTACACACGGATGGACGAATAAAGTACAACACAATGATGAAGATTCACAGAACCATCCCGTTACCAGGGTGTAATGTTTCGGCAGTTTGAAACTGGAAAGAGACAATCACCTGGATAAGCGCCAAAGTCCAAAATATGAGGTGTTTCGGTATGATAATTTGCCGTCATCTCACAGAAATGATTTGCCATATCAAATGCAACAGGGTTGTAACTTGCATACTCATAATCCTGTAAAAAGAAATAGAGAATGTTATAATCATTGTTTTTTAGTAGATGCAAATCAACTGCAAGAATGTGAAGCCATCCATCGTTCCCCTCAAATAGCAATACAAAGACGAGTAATTTTGGAACCCCTAATGAAAGAAGAGAACAGAGGATCGTGTTCTATCAATCATTACGATATGTCATCCTCACAACCAGACCAGCGATTTAAGCGGAAGAATTAATCACTGCGCAGAGACAGATGATCATCACAAAATTTCACACAGAAAAACTAAAACAAGGCAGGAGAACTTACAATAAGGGTGATCAATCTTGTCTCTTCATCCATCATTATGTTTCCATACTGCAGATCATTGTGGCAGAAGCCAATGGCTTGGTCGTCCCTCGTCAACTCCTTCTCGAGCAAACAAATTTCCTCCTCCAGAGCATCTAAACGAAATTCTTTTGCATCCTCGTGGGTGCACAAAGATCTTGCTTCTTTGAGCCAATTTCTGGGAACCGGAAAAACGAGGCATAAGGATGTTTGTTTTTCATTCTAGTGTCTACTGGTGTTAAAGCCTATCGAGATAGTCACCTCATTCTGTCCCAGAGGAGAACATTCTTCGAACCAGGCATCTCGAGATTGTTGAACTCTCTCAGTTTACTTGCTATTAGAGCAGAAACATCCGGATCACGGAGGTCAGCAGCCGAGAGTGTCTGAAAGACAACAGACGTAGCCATTAGTAACATTTAAAAACCCGTTCGATCATGTCTCGACCTACGAATTTGTTGATAATTGTTCAAGGGTTCTTGAGAAACTGTTCTAAGAAATTGAGAGAACATAAAGAACAGATTTCAGCTGTCTTTACCCATTAGAGACAGACTAAGTCCCCTGAATTCAAAGAGGCTGAGAGTCTCATAGTAGACCACAAACTGTGAAAATTATAACTTTCTAAATTACTCAAAATTCGGATTATGCCTTACAGTTCATGCTGGTCACTTGTTTCCGCAAGTATTACAAAAAGCTAAAAATGAAATGAAAAGTTCATATTATACGGCTGTCGTGCAATCAACAAAACTTGTGAGAAAAAAAAACTTCTCTGCCGAGGTGGATGTAACATAACCAGTCAACAATCAGGAATTGTCAAGAGAAAGGTGCTTTCGAAGATCTTAACACGGGAGAAAATAGCATACCCTTGCATGAATGAACTCCTCCACCCTTCCGACTGAAAACCGGCCGAGCAAACGAGGCCCTTGCCCATGCCTCGACATGCACTCAAACGTCCGCAGCTCATCGTCCCGGTTGAAGAAGAGCTCGACGCCTTCGCCGTAAATCCTAACCAAAACCTTCCGGACGAGACCGCGCTCATCATTCAACGGCCAATTTATCTGGTACACCTCATTAGTCATGGCCCCCTTCAGAGGGACCACCTGAATTGCATCCATGTCGTCGATCGCATCCCCCAGTTCGGACGCCACCGACCGAAGCACTTTCTTCAGTTCCTCCGGCAGACGACCTTGGAGGAATCCGTCCGTTAACACCGTCATCCCGTATCTCAGACTATAATCTGCACAAGGTTTCACCTGCAAGCACGACAATGAAAGCTAGAGGCAACTTCCCATATGTATATATAATAAAAAAAAAATCCAAACGGGTCCCGAGCAATTAGTGCAATCGCAAGTTCAGATTCGGCCCCAGCCAGATTGGTTCGAAGAATTCGCCAAACATTCGAGGAGGGACCCAATTCGAAAGGAAGCTAAATAATCAAAGACCCGGAAGAATTTTCGTCAATCTTTATCAAATAAAATAAGCAAGAAGAACCGATTGACCGAACGAGAACCAGACACACCAGCCCGGCGCAAACGAAAGTTGACAGACACCCAAGGAGACCCAAAAAACAATCCAAGAAGAGCCCGTAGCCCCCACGTCCCCCCCCCCCCAAGCAACCAATCTGGAAAGAAAGCAGAGAAGAATCAAAGGACCCCCCCGGAAGAATCATTCAACCAACGATCATCAACCAAAGAAGGAGCGAAAAGCGATCAAACCTCACGCGAGAGCCGCAGAGAGTGGCCACCGGGGAAAAGGAAAAGGAGAGGGAGGAAAACAAAGAAATGCTAAAAAAGCCCGGATGAAGAGACGCCACCGCCCAAGAACCGAAGGCGAAATTATTGCTCCCGCGATTATTGCTTTATCTCGAGGACAGGATCGACCACTTGGCGCAGCGACAACTTCCAGGATACGCCTGTTTTTTACCTCCGCCCCAGATTCTTGTTCTTTTCCTTGTTTATATAAAATTCACAAGATGACCCAGCTAAGCTAAGAAATCGCAAGACAAAAAGATCACCCGCGCAAGCCAAACTTAGATCTTTTTGGCGCTCGCGGGTCGGCAGCCCGACGTGGGCCGCCCACCTAAGTCGTCGAAGCGCGCCGATGCTGGGGCGCCACCCAACCGGAACACGACACGTGTCGCCGCGGGAAAACCGGCGTTGCTGAATCTTGCCCCAAGAGATTCCGTGCGGGTGGCGTAGAAAAAGGGGGCAAAATATCTAACGGATCGCAATTTTGCAACAGCTAAAAAGATTTTTACCTGATCCCCGGCCGTCCAATCCAAAGCCAAGGGCGAATACCCTTTGGGAAAAAATCCCAGAGCCGGACGCCAAAGTCAACGGAGCCCAGGGGGACAGCGCCACGTGCGATTCCCCGGTTGCCGGGACGTCTCCGTCTCCAGCGGTGGAGACTTGGTCTACGGCGGAGGAGGAGGACGGGGCCTGTCGTGGCGCGATGAGGACGAGGGGAGACCACGTCACGGAATTTTGAGCTGGATTCTTCTCTCTTTCTTTGCTTCTCTTTTTTTTTAACCCCGTGGCGTACGGACGTGAAGTAGCGTGGGTTTGACAGTTTCAAGCTGTCAACCGCACACCGCGTCGGACTTTTCCCCCGGACGTGGAAAGGAGGCCCGGGGGGAGATGCGCTATCTCCGCCACGTGCGAGGCGTGGAAATCGCGCGCGCGCGTTTTCGCACGACGGGGGCAGGCACCGCCGCCGTCCTCCTCCTTCGACGCCGTCGGCGGATGGTCGGTGGTGCTGTGATGATAATTGGCCCCCCCTAGACTTTACCCGCATGCACGAACGACTTCGCGCTTGTGCTGTTAGGGGAGGAGAGACGAGTGAGGCGGAGGAAGCGAAGCGAAAGCGCGAGGGAAACCCGGGCGAGATCGAGAGAGCGAACTTAGCTGGAATGGAAAATTAACATCGTTCCTGGGGATCTGTCCGATGGATTATGTATGGCACGTTTGGTAAAATTTGGAGGGGCATCGCCAATCGTGGAGCCCTGTTCCTTGCCCGAATCCCGCGGTTCCTTTCCACTTTTGTCTTTGTTTCAAAAGGGGGAAGGTAGGATTCTCTGACGTTTCGTCGATCTTCTTCCAAATCCTACTCTTCTTCCCAAGTTTGGAAAAAAAAAAAAAAAGAAAAGATCCCCCCAAGGCTGCAGCTGACTGTTGAGGGTCCATTATCACTACAAAAAAAAGGGATTTTTGCCACGAAAATTTACAACGAAAAATGGAAAATTTGCGACAAATTTTCCAACGAAAAGTAAAATTCGTTGGAAATTTCCAACGAAAAAATTTTCGTTGGAAAATTCGTTGGAAATTTCCAACGAAAATTTTTCGTTGGAAATTTTGCGACGAAAATTTTTTCGTTGGAAATTTCCAACGAATTTTCCAACGAATTACAAAAAAACCCGGTACTATTTGACATTTTTGATATTCGTTGGAAAATTCGTTGGAAATTTCCAACGAATTTTCCAACGAATTACAAAAAAACCCGGTACTATTCGGCATTTTTGATATTCGTTGAAAAATTCGTTGGAAATTTCCAACGAATTTTCCAACGAATTTCATTTTTCTGGGCAATTACTTCAGTGTGTACAATTTTCGTTGGAAAATTCGTTGGAAATTTCCAACGAATTTTCCAACGAATTTCAATTTTCCGGGAATTATTTCAGTGTGTACAATTTTTGTTGGAAAATTTGTTAGAAATTTCCAACGAATTTTTTTTCGTTGGAAATTTCCAACGAAATTTCCAATGAATTACAAAAAATCCCGGTACCGTTCGGATTTTTTGTATTCGTTGGAAAATTCGTTGGAAATTTCCAACGAAATTTCCAACGAATTTCAATTTTCCGGGCAATTACTTCAAAATGTACAATTTATTGTTGGAAAATTTGTTGGAAATTTCCAACGAAAAAAATTCGTTGGAAATTTCCAACTAATTTTAATTTTTGGGTTCGCGCTCATTTTTTCCGGTCAAATTCCCCCGCCCCCCCCCCTCTCTCTCTCTCTCTCTCTCTCTCTCTCTCTCTCTCTCTCTCCTTCGCCTCCGCCTCCTCCCCCGCCGCCCCCCTCCTCCTCCGGCTCCGGCGCGCCATGGACACCGACGCCCTCGACGCCCCCGACGCCACCAAGCCTCGTCGCCGGCGAGGGCCGAGCCGCCCAGATCTGGAGCTCGGCCCTCGCCATGGCCGGCGAGGCTAGGAGACGACGTCGACGGACTTGATGGGCGGCGGCCCGAAGCCTGCTCCCGCCCCTGCTGCTGCTGCTACTTCTTCTTCATCTTCTTGTTCTTCGGCGCAACAGCCTCGCCGGCCATGGCGAGGGCCGAGCTCGCCATGGCCGGCGAGCTCGCCATGGCCGGCGAGCTCGGCCCTCGCCGGCGGCGAGGGCTATTTTTCAATAAAAAAAAATTTCGATGGAAAAAAAATTCCACAATTTTTTGACCAAAAAAAAATTTGTAGTTTCCAACGAAAATAAATTCGTTGGAAAAAAAATTCGTTTCCAACGAATTTAGTCACGAGTTTTCCAACGAATTTTTCAACGAAAAAAAATTCGTTGCAAATTTCCAACGAAAATTGAAATTTTTCGTTGGAAAAATTTGCAACGAGCTATTACCAACGAATTTTTTTTCGTTGGAAAATTCGTTGGAAATTCGTTTTCCAACGAATTTTTCCGAATTTTTCGTTGGAAATTTTGTCGGAAAAAACATGTTTTTTTGTAGTGTATGGACAGAGACTTGGTCAAGCAGATACTTCGCTTGCGTTTTATAAATAGGTGAAATCGAGATCTGATGATATAACACGGGAGCTTCCAATTTTGGGACGCTCGTTAGAAGTGCGTTCCATTGATTCGATATCGTCGAAGCCGGGAAAGAGAATTTAAGGTTGGAGCGAGCACGGCAAGAGAAAACATTCTTGGAATCCCTCTCCGGGGATCTTGAATTAGTGCCGAGCTAACTATACCATAAAGTCGGGGATAAAATGTATATGATGGTTTTTGTTATTATTTCTTTTCTGATTAAGTATTGAAACAGTAACGGGAGATATTCATCGAGGGTATGCATTATATAAATTAAATGGACCAACCATGATTTAACGCTCTGGATTTCAATGCGACTATGTTCCTGCTCGCTTTGCTGCTAGCTCAACTTGATGACGGCCTACTGTACTCCCGAGCGGTTTTCCCCACCCGATGGAGGGATCTTGATCCTACCGAGCCCGGAAATCGGACTCCGGAGCCGGCTCACACGGGAGGGTTCTCATATCCGGCGAGCATTCGGTCGGATCTTGGCAACTGATCGGCCCATCCCAAGAAGCCCCTTTCAAAGGTTCGGGTGCAGCGCTTACAGCATAGTGCTCCCGTGGGGATAATTGAACGAACCGTGGTAAGAGCGGCTCTCCGGGGTGCCTCCCTATTTTCTTCACGTCATCACGAATAATGAAATCCAAATATTTGTGCATTTCTTCGATAGCAAAAAGCATCAGGATACTCGACTTCAAGTTTTGCCAACCTCAGATGTGAAAACAAGAATTGACGCAAGGCATATATCAATTCTAATAGCTCTTCTAGAACATGTGCCCTCCTCCTAGCATCGCCATCAGTAATCCCCTGATGGTGTGCACTGATTACGGTTTTCAAAATGTAAGGAAACCCGAGATTTTACCTGAAATTGCCTGAACAGCACACGTAGGAGAAACGGGGCTATTAAGAAAACTCCGAATTTGGCAAAGAGTAGTTGCTAGAAAATGACGAAGCAATTTATACAAGGGATAGATCTCAGGAAGAATCCAAAGGGAGAGAACTCCTAGAGAATAAAAGAAACCCCGCTTGATTTCTAGATGATCCGATTTGAGATGAGAAGAGAGGAAAACGTTGGTGTTCACGGTGGCTCAAGGATAATGTAAAATATGAATTTTCAAAGTCAAAAAGGAGACAAGGAAAAAAAAAAAAAAAGTGGACGGGAATGCTCAGCGACTTTTCATGATCGAGAGCTGGCGCAAAACGCGGAGAAAGAAAAAAAAAGAAAGAAAAAGAAGAAGAAGAAGAAGAAAGGAAAAGAGGGATTACGTGTACACGAAACGGGCACCTTATTGAGCCGAATTTATTACGTATTGCGCAATGTCAGGTAAGTGCTCACGCTCTTCATTCATCCAATCGGATAAATTTTCGACATTAGGGCTTAACTTTTAAGTTTTGTGAAATTCGAGTCACGGAATTCGATTTTTGAATTGTTGAGTTATGGGATTTCATGAAAATTATGGATTATGGCATTGTGGAACCATGAGGTTTGACAAGAGTCGTTTTAAAGCAACGATTTAGTTGGAGTGAAAATTTTAGAGTTTCGTGTACGAGTTTCGCATCTCTTCGAGTGAGAAACTTGTTGTCATGTGGGAGTCATTTTATTAGTGTTTAATCTTAGTATAGCCGTTTCATAGTTAATGTAATGTTTTACTTAGTTTTAACATCGATTCTCATTTGATTGTTAAAATTACGAAATCGTCGGCTTGTATAGGTTTTTAGGCATTCCAGGTAAGTGATACTCATATCTTTTATGGTTTTATAAAACTCATATCTTGAAATAATAGAATATATGTTATGAGTTAAAGAGGGATCACATGTTTGATATTTCTTTGAAGAGGAAAAATGATGTCTATGGCATATTTGATGCATAATTTTCGGATCAGGCATTTGCTACTTTATTTGTTATATGAAATGTTTAAGAAGTATTTATGAAATGAATTGCAAAAAGTAATCTGGTGAATAAGTTGAGTTACGAAAAATTGTATGCATTGTTTTTGGCTAATGCTCAAATTTACATTGATGATATCCTCCTCTATAATCCTGATGAGGATTCTCATTATAAACTGCTAGGCCAATTTATGATAGTGATTCTGGATTTAGTTTTGTGGGTTGTGGAGGATGTTGTTATGAATTTGTATTGATGCTCAGGCTCCGTTCGTTTCCGGAAAAATGTTCTCCTTTTGGAAAATATTTTCCCGGAAGTCATTTTCCTAGAAAATATTTTTCCAAAACATAATTTTCCGGTGTTCGGCGATCAATATGAAAAATTTTCGGAAAATATTTTCCGCCGGTGGCCGGCGGCGGCGGCGGCCGACGACCTTAATGAAGAAGAAGAAAAAGCAGCTCCGGAAAATGATTTCCGCTTTTGAAGAAGCGGAAGTTATTTTCCATGGACTTAGGCTATTTTGTGAAAGGGGGAAGGAAAATATTTTTCCACGGAAAACGTTTTCCGCCCCCCGAACACCGGAAAACCCGGAAAATATTTTCCGGAAGAATATTTTCCGCCAAACGAATGGAGCCTCAGTGTTTCTGTGAACCGGGATTTGTGGATATGCATACTAATTTATGATATTCTTGTGGGTCAATCACCGATAATATAGGTGACAACCCTGACAAAGGAGGGAGCTTGGTCGCCTTATCACGGGGAGTCATGTGTGATCATAGTTATATATCTGAATATGAGATTGGCCAATGGAATGGACCATTGGTGTGTGATTTTGATAAAATTGATTAATGAGCTGGACCATTGATATTTGTTTTAATATTACTATGAAATGGATATTTCTGCTATAAATATGGCTATGTCGAAGCATATATATAACTCATTCTTTTCTTATAAATTTGTTATATCTTGAAATTTGGTGTAATGAGTTATGTTTTTATATCTTAAACATGTATAGTGGATACTCGATCTACTTATAAAAGATATGCATTACCTACTAGATTATGGTTGTTCATTCCATTCATCTTTCATGTTTTTCAGGTTCACCAGTTAGTGCATAGCCGATAGTACGAGAGTGCTATCGTTGGGACTTTTGGGAGTTGAATTTTCAGTATGGTTTAAGAGAGTTGTGTGTATAGTTGTTGATAGTTTATTGGGTTGGCTGAGTTCTAAGTTGTGCATATTTTTTTAGTGATTACAGAAACTCTAATGTCATAACAAACTTACTGATTTATTATATATATATTTCAATAATTGGCTGTTAATTATGTTTGAAGTTGCGTCTTTCAGGTAGAAGGGTGGCCATTTCATCCACCATTCTTGATGATTTTGCGATGTGACAGATAATCATAATGGTATGAACAGGGATGGGAACGTGGGCGTGGACACATAAAGGCCACTTGTGCGTGGGGGAGATGCTGGTGCTGCCCAAGCACCGATGAGGGCCAACAAACCCTTGTTGACCGTGGCTAAGGTCGCATGCCCTGGTTGTGGCCTAACTAGGGTTGCACCACCCTAGCCAGGTGACACCCATGGGTCACCCATCCCTCAACTAGGGCCTTCTGTCTCATAGTCTTACTCCAAAAATTCACCACTACGTGAACTTCAAAAATTATGGAAAAAAGTACATGTTGTTCTATGTGCCGATACCTATATATCGTGAAAGTTTAGATTGTATTGAATAATAAAAAGAAAAGTCAAAATGGATGAACCACAGATATTTGAATTGAGCAAAAAAAAATAAAAGTAAAATTCAATCAAGGCAACCAATTTTATACAAGCATCTAAGAACAATATGAATATATACGAGGTGGTAAAACCCGTCCGACAATGCCAGGGCCCATCCTCAATCATACACAGGTTGTGGATTGGGGCGGACCGAGAACCCACTTTTACCAAAAAGCAGTCCATCTTCTGAAACAAAACCGAGACCAGCTGAAGTGATGGAAAAAGGTCCACCCTTTCAGCTGCTTCCCGCTTCAATTCAAGCTGACGATCACACCTTTGGTTCGACTTCAATCCGTACTCGTCTCGGCCTTTGAAGTCGATTCGATCTCGGCTCGAAAAGGAAGGACGGCCTGCGGCGGATCCATGGATTCTTTCGACGCCGAAAGCTCCACGAAGGCCTCTGCTAAACACGGTAGAATGCTCGATGGATGCACTGTAACAGGTGGGGTGGACTGCGATTTGGGCGGACACAAGAAAAGGGAGTCTCTGCAAGTTAGTGTCCGGGAAGACCCGTCTTTTGATTTTTGGCGAATGGTGTATGGTATGTCCCTTTTGCTGGATCTTGAGTTCCAGTGTTTAGTTCTCTGCTGGAATTGATATCGAAACTGGTGGTGAACGTATAACTTGTCGATAGTTTACGGTCCATCTTGCATTGTTCATTGAATAACAAGTGAAAATGTTGGTCGTGTTGGTTATGCTGAAATTTTTTCGCCAAAATGTTGTTGATTCATCTTCTCTTACTAATTCTTTCAACCGTACCGTCGTTAATGGTACAGCATGACTTTTTTTTTATCAGTCATAGTTTGATCGACTTGTCCCTTTTTATATGCACCTCCTCTTCTTTTTGTCTTATCCCATTTTAGTAAACGACCCCCCCACTCTCTGTGTGTTTTTCTTGTCATTAGAAAGACATTCCCTTCTTGTACACATTTGCTAGTAAAGCTTTCACTTTATTCCTTTTAGGGACGGCAAACTAATTGCTCGTAAAACTTGCAGAAGGGAAGACTTGTTTCCTTTGGTTGTCTGATTATGTTTCATCGACTCTGCAGAGGGCGTTGTTGCTGGAGGTACGGCTGGTGTTGTTGTTGGAGCAGCACTTTACCCAATTGACACCATTAAAACTAGACTTCAGGCAAGATTAAATCCTGATGTGCTCGACCAATCCTTTTGTTTGCCTGTCCTCCAATTTTCACACTGTACAAACTTCGAGTGTAAATTGGTAGTTGGGAGGCTGTAGCAACAAATAATGTTGTTTAGCTCTTATTGCTGCAACTCTAGTGACTGGAAGTTAATTTTCTTTTGATGAATATTGGGCTGTTTGCTACCACCAACCAAGCAGCATATGTTTATCTGGAATACTGCCTTCTATTGCCCTTTTTTCTCCCTATTTACTGTTGTATGACCAGACATTAAAGCAATGTTAGCTTCAGACATATACAATTCATTTTGTTTGAATACAGCTGTGTGCTTCAAGTTTCTTAAGTCTCGAAGCCTTTCTAAAAGAAACAGCTAGGATTTAAGCTGAAACCTTTTGAACGGATGGGAAGTTATAATTTAATCCCCTGTAAATTCGGCAAATCATATAGATGACCTCTTTGATTGAAAAATATATGCTGTAAAGCTGTCACTGCATGAAGTTTGTGATTCATCTTGTTTTGGAGCATATATGAGCTAATTTTGTGCACCACAACCCCATTGTGTAATATATGTAGAGAATCTGGATATGCAAAAGGTAACACTCAATTACTTAAAAGTTCGACATTTGGCAAATCGTAGGTGTTCTAGCCTGTAGAGTTTTATGGAAAATGAAGGTTGGATTGCAACTTTATACTTTATTTTATATCGTTGCATATCTTCTTTCGCTTTCCTTCTTGAATTGGTCATTACTTTACCGAAATAGCTTAACTTTGGTTCTTTGCATTATATCGATTGGCTGCAAAAGACTCTGATGTTAATGCGGCTCATGGGGGTGGAAAAATCGTTTTGATGAGCGTACTCTGGCCTGGCTGGAAATCTTGCTGGCGTTTTACTGTAAGTTTTCATTGTTTATAAGTGGCTTAGTTTATTCTTAGAGGAGCAAAGAGCAAATAGGTAGATTAGCTTTACACAAGGCTTGTTATGTGACTATTATCTCCTCTATCTTCTCATCATTTGGCTATGAAGTATTCGATGGTGAAAGCAACATTTTCCTTATCATATTGAATTGATGGGCAATTCTGACCTTCTGAAACTGCATATCAAAGGAAAGAAGAATCCTATAACAGAAGCTATAGGGAAAGGGCCAGTATATCCACACTGAGAATCAGTAAAATTACATCACTGAGATGAAGATGATAGTTCTCTGTATAGTCAAATGTTGGAAAAATTATGTTAAAAAATGCAATATTGCCCTTCTAAAACTGCAGAGAAATATTGGTTGCTAACCTGTAGGTACCCCTTTAGGAGCTAGGGTAAAGAGCATGGCTTTTTTGCACTCGAAATCCCCTATATTAGCGTTCATGAGTTGCACATATTGCTGAATCATGATGATATTTATTAGGGGAAGCAGATGGGGGGAAAATTTTAGTTTTTCAGTAACTTTCGTTCTTTATCCCTCAATTTTCCTCTCCTCCCTAGTTTCCAAATAACACATTAGGCTTGACAAGGGATTGATCGCTCATAAAGGATTATGAAGAAAGCAGCCCACCCCACTACTGGGTTGAGCCTTATTATGTTTTTGCTGAAGTAATTATTCCCTTGCATATGAGTGAGTCGCGTGACCCAGGCGACGCCTGAGGTCGTAGGACCTTGGCTACGACCTCAGGCCTTGTCAACTGGGGTTGCGCATCTAGCTCCTCCTATGCAAACCGTGGGGAAGATGAACGGTGCTAATGAATGGTGAATAGTGCCAAGTTGCATTTCGAGAATGATACTTTCCAAAGTACTTCCGGACTTGCCTTAGAATAAAGGGTTTTGGAAATGCAATTGCATTTCCTCAAAGTTCTCCAAAAAATTTGTCAAACGCCATTTTCATTTGCCCAAAGGCCTTTAGGACCCAAAGCCCCTTGCAAATGTTGAACCAAACGAGGGCTTGTACTTACAACAATGTGTAAATATAACATCCTTCAGCGGTAGTCTTTTTCCCTGTATTTCCACCATATAATTCCTTTACACTCTTGGCTAGATAAAATGATGAACACATAATAATTACTGAACAAATCCAAGTCCTAAAAATCTGATAGAAGCTTGCTCTGTGAAGAATGGCCGCTGGTATCATCCTTGCTTGTGAAAGAAGCTGAAGGATCAACCCATGGACCTTCTATGGACATGCTTCCTGACATCTGGTGAGTGTCCTGAGAGAATGTCAAGACATTTGTTTGGCTATCATTAGCTTGCCTCTCTCGAAAGCTCTGAACCTAGGATATGGATTTGTTGCGGTGTGCTTGATTATCGGTGCTTGAATCGGGCTTGTTCCTTCGAGCATGCTCACCACAGATGACATTGGCGGCCTGAGAGTTGGTGAAGGATTGGTGCATAGTAGTGCCAGGTTTAGCATTCTCATTGCCTCTTCCTCGGAGTAATCTGAGCCGAGACGTGGATCCATGAGTTCAAGAACGTTCCCTTGTTCTTGTAACACATAGGCCTGTCGTCATGTACAAATAGAGATAGAAGTTTAGTCCGTTTATCTTGCTTTTAGAAACAGCAAATAGTTTTAGGAACAATTAAGGGGAATAGGTTACTGATAGATGGAATCTCATCATGTTCATGCATTCATGTTTGCCACCGCTGAACATGCTCATTCATACATATCAATATGACAATTTTCTAAGCTTCTAACCCATCTTTTCTTTTTCTTTTTAGGGAGAAGTCCTTCAAAGAAATTATTCTTTCGTATATTTATTTACTCTGATTGAATTTGTCCCCATTAGCTTGTTCCATCATTTAATTATGAAGTCAAATGCCATCATTCTACTTGCAGGTCCTCCAACCAAACTCGCAGAAAGTAGAGACAGACAGCTTCAAGTCCAATAAAAGCTTGGCTGCATAATTTCCATCAAACTGTAAGTCGCTAAATGTTACCCAGTCAAGGAGATAAACAAATTCTTCCTTCGGCCTGTAATTTTTGTTGCTCTTTCTGCTGATGATTTCCAAAGCGACAACTCCAAAGCTGTAGACATCGGCTTTGTCTGTCAAGTAGCCCCTCATTGCATATTCAGGAGCCATATAACCTCTAAGGCAAGGCAAAATAGTAATGATGAATATGGCCATAGAACTAGGAGGACATTCAGGGAAAACATTACAGATATGTAGCAATCAAAAGTTCATTAGATAAAGCTAATCGAAAGAAGGAAATTGACCAGAATATCAGAGGACTTACATTGTTCCAGCTATCCTTGTGCTGATATGCGTATTCTCTTCTTCATCGAGTTTGGCCAAACCAAAATCTGAGATCTTGGCATTTAGTTCCTTATCAAGCAGCACATTTGTCGCTTTTATGTCCCTATGAACAATTTTCAACCTAGATTCCTCGTGAAGGTAAGCCAATCCCCTTGCTATTCCCAAACATATTTTCTTTCTCGTGGCCCAGTCCAACTCAATCTGCTGCTCATCTCGTCCTGGGAAAGTTAAATGCTCAGTTGAATGCTCGTTAATAGCATATTAGTCAGCTTAGGGAAAGCATCTTTTACCAAAAAGTGCGCGAGCAAGACTATTGTTCTCCATATATTCGTAAACTAGCAACAACTGATTTCCTTCAATGCAGCAGCCATAAAGCTTTACGAGATTTGGGTGCTGGAGAGCAGATATCATGCCTATCTCGTTGAGAAATTCACGATTGCCTTGCTTTGATTTGGAAGAAAGTTGCTTAACTGCAATTATAGTTCCATCCGACAGTGTTCCCTGAAATTAATTATATGAATGTAAGACTCGTAACTAATGAGACGTTATTTCATTAAAAAAAATGGTTAGCTTGACAAGATCCAGGTTGTTAAGTCTAAAATAAAGATGCATACTAAATTTATCAGACACTTCCTTCATATTGAATGGAGGATGAAGTTATGAACATATTGTTGATTACCTTGTAAACTGGACCAAACCCTCCCTCCCCTATCTTATTCACAGAGTTGAAATTGCCCGTGGCAGCTTTGATTTGCCTTAAAGTGAAATGGCCAGTTTGGAGATCTAGTCCACGTAATTCTAAAAAAAAACAAAAAAAAACCAAGGTGTATATCAGGAGTGCAATAATAATAACCGAAGGAAAAACACAGTTCTACAACAAACTCTCAATCTGAGGAGTGATTCACCTATATGGTCATGCCTCATAGACATGCAATCCTAGTTAAAAGGAAAAATGCCTACTTTTGTGGTGTTGCAGTTTACTCATAAGAATTCCACAAAAAGTACAAATAAAGCAGATAAATATGATCTTGAATTAGGCATCATGCTTGTGCAATGAATCAGAGAGTGACAGATACCTGTGTGAAAAGACATATTAGTATAATAATCTCACCTGGATCTTCAACTTCTCTGCCGCCTAAGAACCCTGTTAGCCAAAGGACTAGTAGTATCGATACAAGGAGAACTACCAAAGCTATCGCAATTCCAGTGATTGCTTCGGCTGATAGCCCAACGCTTCCAAAATCAAAGTCTACGAGCAGGAAAAAATGACAGATTTATACGTGAATGCTTCAATGACCACATGAGGAAAGGATGATAGAGATTAGTAGCTTCAGCATTGACTTACTTGGTGTCACTGAAATAGCCGAAATGAGTGGTCCATAGACACCTCTATCGGGAATGGCCGTGGTTCCCTTCCCTGACCAATATAGATGAATCTCCAAGGTACTGCCATTCACATGAATGTCATTGAAATCTCTGTATATGCCCTTCCCAACACCCCCCGCTTCCTCTGCAATGTTAAAATCCTTCAACACTTGATTGCCCTGCACAATAAACAAGAACTTCAATAAGAAATGATCACGCTCTTGTCGGATTTTGTGTGCAGCCTTGTCGCACACTAAGTCATAATAATGATTTCCTAAGTCAAGTGCCTCTACAAAAGACGATAACTCAGCATAATAGATGAAATTAAAATGATGATCAGGTGCCAAATTTCGCTTGACTGACTTGTATCGATACGTCAAATATACGTCTCCCGAGACTACTAAATGTTTTGTCGTCGGAATATTGAATTTCAGCAAAATGGAGCCGCACGTTGTAACTTCCTTTCATCATGCAAAGGCCATAGTATCTGATCGACAAAGGGGAAAGACGAGCCGTTCGGTAAAATTCCGAGCCGTTCACGTTCATAGAAAATGGGTTATCCGCTGTGTAACCAGCGTTAGTCTGTCCCATATAAAGCCCGGTGCTGCTGTAAGCCCACTTTTCTGAAGAAGAGAAAAATGATGGGCCGTTCGGACTGGTGTCCTCTTCATAGTTATTTCCCTCAAAAGGCATTTTGGTTCCTCCACAATTGATAAACAAGGAATGGTCTGCATGTGTCGTTGGATGATATTGCATAAGACATGACAGGGGACAAAAGTAGCTCGACAGTTTATGCTCAAGAACGATTCAAACATAGTAGAACTCACGTTGTGCTTTCCCGCTACACGGTAGATCCTTCTCCAAGCACCAGAGCCTAATGAGATAAACTAGAAAGAAGGTCGGTAATATGATTTTCACATGCAATTATCAACAATTGGGGTAGCTCTTAGTCACAGGGACTTACGAGTTGTTTCCGTTAGAGGAATAGCTGGAAACCAAATTACTGGAAAGTGACACAATGTGTTAGATAATAACTCCATAAATGTGGGGGACGAGACAAAACTACAAAATTTCTGCCTTAAGAGAGAATGTGCATTGACTCACACTTGTGATTGTTGACAACTGGTAGGAGAGGAACTGTTGAAATTGTTGTAAGATAAGTCGCTGCAGTTCATACCTTGACCTAGTTAGTGCGCATACTCACCCCCGTGAATAATAATAGCACACCATTGAAGAGTGATATATCAGATGTCAACCCACGATTCTCATACTAAGAACTATGAGTCGAATCCTGCAATCTATGACAATCATATGGAAAACCAAGAACAAAAAACAGGATATGCTCACAGGACACTAACAGATAATGCTTGCTGTTTGTTACCCAACTGGGTACTGCTCCAGTAAGGGAGTTGTTTGTCAGGAACCTACATTCACAAATAGAAGTAATGCAAGACTTGTCCAAAAAATTGTTGGGAATCCAACTATATGAGGTGTATATGAAACTATTGAGGAAGGAAAGTCAACAACATATTTGCTAAGACATTAGGAGTAAAGAAGAAAATTTGTAATTACATGTAACCCAGAGCAGCTCCCATGGTGTTAGGAACTTGACCTGTCAATCTGTTGACGCTGAGGTCTCTACCCAAAGATGAAAACATGAGACAAATCAGACAGTTTTCTCGAGGAAACTTGCAGTAGTTCATGAAATTTGATCTTCAATTCGAGGCCTTTCTCATTCATGAAACAAATCTCTTCTTAAAAAATGCAATAATCTGCTGGGACAAGTCCAAAATCTGTCGGTGCTTAACAACTGGTCCATTGGACTTCACAAAGAAAAGAAGATATAGCACATCAACATGCTAAGATCAAATGAAAAATCCACCTCATTATAGCAACTTACAATGTTGTCAAATTTGTCCAGTCCCCAATGTAATCTGGAATTGAGCCAGTAAGCAAGCAATTTCTTAGAATCCTGAAAAATGTGAAAAGCAACAGTTAATGGTAAATCAGCTATAATAAAAAGAGACAAAAGAAACAAATCAAATATTCATTATATTGAGCTCACAAAGTCTTCATCATCTTCATGCCCTGCAAATCAGGAAAATTCGAGCTGGGACCTTTCAAATCAGATATTCTCCTGGACGCATGAAAGCACTCCATCACATAACATTAACATCCATTCTACCTTTTCGTGATAAGACACAAGCTCACAAGATTTCAAGAGACGAAGAACAGCAGGATCGAATGCTCACAACTCAGTCAAGTTTGTCAACAAAGATACGCTTGAAGGAATAGGTCCCTCCATAGATGTGCCCTGCATGTCCCTGAAAACTTAATGCCCGTAATATAAGAACAACTTTCGACTATCTCATAAATCATATAAATAAATATTTTTGGCCCTAATTGAAAAGGATTGGGATACGCACAATCTTGTCATTTTGGTCCAATTCCCAATAAAATCAGGTATCTTTCCTGATAATGTGCTTCCATCTATACGACTGCAGGTGGTCTATAAATCAAAATCCCTCAAAGGAAATTCAGTATGTTGAGAAATAAAAAGTATTATGGAGCCGCTTACAAAGTTTCTAAGTTCTTCAGATTGCCAAAGGATTCGGGTATCGTTCCCGTGAAGTTATTAGCAGAGAGCTGACTACACAAAAAGAAAATATCTAAGAATTAGGAACATTGAAGGATCAAGTATCAACGTATGAATAAACATAACATAGAATAGTGTATCTTCATCTCCCCAAACAAAGAGGAACTACATTCCAGTTTAAGTAGAAAGACTAGAGTGAGATCGTTCATTTGATAATCTCGCACTCAAGAGAGCTCGCGAACATGACAAAAGGACTTCTGAAATGTGTTATCCAGGCAAAAGTGTGCCAACTAATGTACTGAATTTACTTACAGTTTCCTTAAGCGGCTCAAGTTGCCAATGTTTGGCTCGAGAGGGCCTTCAAGAAGATTGTCCTCCAGTACACTAGCATAGGCATAAAATTATCTCCATCAGGTCTAACAAATTCTCAATACAAAGGTATATGATTTATAGCAAGCCTTACAGATCCTCCAGCTTGCTAATGTTGCCAATTTCGTTGGGAATACCACTTATGCGATTTCCAAGTGCCACCCTGAAGTACCAAATCGAAAACAAAATTATGCTTTCTTTTTAAAGAACTCCTAATTAAATTGTGATAATGATATCTGATGTATGATAAGATTAACTTACAAAATGGTAAGTGGTATCCGAGTAAGAGTTGTGGGAAGCGATCCACCGATGTAGTTATGAATGAGGTCTCTGCTTGCAAAGAATGCTCACTTTAGAACTTTTACAATTTTCAAGCGATAATAGTCTGCTAAACTTCCAACAAATAAGTTGATTTAGATTTCCAAGATTGTTACATTTCTCGGATAGATACATGCTTGAGAAGATTGATAACCAGGTGCTTGAGAAAGATCAATCAAGAATCACGGAAAACATTGTCAATAATAAGATGAAGTGGAACCAGAATATTCTTCACCCAACTCATAGCATGCATTTCTGTGACTTCCCCAGGAAAATAAAGAGAACCATGGCCCATCAGACACATTCAAGTTCTCTGGCCTAATTGCCTTCTAGACGGGAAGATCTCATGCAGTCGAGTCTAACTTACATTTCTCTTAGGTAAGTGAGGTTGCCGAATTCATCAGGAAAAATCCCTGTCAAATTAAGTCCCTTCAGGTGGCTGCGAAACAAAGAAGACTAGTTAAATTGCAATTAATACATGTGAAAGAAGGATACCGAGAGAAACAAAAAAAAAAGTGTCGGCTCATACATACATCTTCGTGACATGGCAAACTGTGCCGTTAACGAAGGAACAATTGCAAGTCACGTTGCTTGTCGTTCCTGGAGGCAAGTTCGTCACGTTTAGACCTATGCCCTCACTGCATGATTTTTCGGTTACATTCCAGTACTTGTTTTTCATTTTCGTTGCGATTGTTTTTAGTGTATCAACTGCAAGCGCAAACCAGAAGTTGAAAAGCAGTTACTAGTATCCATTGCTGGAGGTATAAAACAGACTTAGAAGGAACAAATGAACAAGTACACTAGCAGGTGCTTGTGAGTTCATTCTGCAGACCTCAACAGAGAAGAGAAGAGCCAGAGAGAAATTCAGGATCAGAGTTCGCAGGGCAATTATCCCAAAAACAGAGGGCCACAGCGAAGACCTTAACTGCCATTAAAGGAAAGGTTTTAGTCATTCTCGCGTACCTTCATCTTGCGGCAAGAGTCGAGCATCACACTCGAAGACCACAGAGCAAATCACGACAAGAACAACGCAGACAGCCACTCTGGAAACTGAACCCAGAGGCACCACCATCGTTAACTTTCCCTGCTTCCCCCGTGCGCGACACCGTTCCAAACTCCGAACCCGACCCCTCGAAAAACCGTTTGCGAGTGCAAAACGATGCGGAAATGCTGCCGCAACCACAGCCAAAACAGAGCAAAGAGACACCGGAAAGGAGTGATTTTTGGAGAGGACGTGAGATGATGTTTTTCGGGCGCTTTGTGTTTGTCGGAGAGAGAGAGAGAGAGCGACAGTGTTGCCGTTGGAGGGAAAGACAACTGAAGATTTATCGACAAAAACGATATTTTTTTGGTCGGTCACAAAAACGATTTAACAGTTTATCATTTTCAGTGAGAGCTTGTCTTCCGGTGTCTAATAAAAAAGTTTAAGAAGAAGGGCTTCTGCATTATTTGAGTTTTAAATTGCGACCAGCTGTTTTCGATACTCTATTGTTAATCAATGATGATATAGTAGGACTATCCCATCGAGCGTGTTCAAGACGTTTATCAAACAACTTGAAAAAGAAAACTCATAATTCTCAAAATATGATTATTTTCTACATTATATATAATCGGCCTCGAAATGTTCTTCATTGAATACAGAAAGAGTACTCGAGATAACACTGAACAAGATTTAATTTAACATAACTATCTTGGCGCAATGTCCTTCTCGCAAGCATCTACTTTAAAAATCAACAAATAGAAGAGAAAACCAACTCTATCTAGAGTGGTTTGAGTTATTTTACTCTAATATCGAATTAATAAATAGAGTCCAACGATTTAACGGGCAATATTGGGTTATTGATCGAATCAAAAAATTATTTACTTAATTATTTATTAACTCCGTATCTATAATTTAGTGAAAATTTAGTATATACATGTAATGCAAAGCATTAAATATGTTGGGAACTAAGACTTTGTTTGTTTTGAGGAAAATAACTTCCGAAAAATGTTTTCCGGATTTTTCGGCATTCGGTTCACGAAAATAAACTAGTTAAGGAAAACATTTTCCCTCAATGAAAGAGGAAATCATTTTTCATACTCTTTCCTCTCTACACTCATTCACATTCCTTTTTTTAATTATATTTTTATTTTTCTTTTATTTTTTATTTTTTATTTTTATATATTTCTTTTCTTTTCTTTTCTTTTTTTTCTGTGCCGGTTACTAGCGACTCCATCTCACTAGATCTGGCGAGGCTCGGCCTCACTCGAGGTCATGGCCAATGACCGCCAGAGGAAGAATGAAAAGAAAGAGAAAAGAAAAGAAAAAATAATTTATTCAAAAATTCAAAAATAATTATAATATTGGAATTTTTTAAAAATAAAAATAAAAATAAAAAGTAATCAGAATGAGTGCAAAGAAAAAATCATATTAGATTTTCTATACCAAACGACAGAAAATATTTTTCAGAACATTTTTAGAGATCAATCGAATATCGAAAGATATTATCATTTTTTCTGAAAAATGGCTTTTCGGAGCTCAAACAAATGCAGCCTAGGTGAAGTTAATACCGCTGTGGAATCCAACGTTGGTCTTGGTTCAACCTGGCGACCTGGGTGGGTCAGAGATTGCAAGTTGGACTGCATTTCAATGAGTGCCAGCCCATCTACTTGGAGGGGCCCATCGCGTTGGATAGCAGTTCGTAATTATTGACCTAATTGCAATGGACAATCGCTACGGTGAAATGATTCATTTTTCCATCTATCTAAATTTCTTAAATCACTCAGGTTTAGGTCCAATTTATGACGATAAATGCAACTGTTAGTATAATTTTATTTAATTAGTGATATCGGGGTAGGCTCTCTTTTTTTTCTAATTCTATAGCTATCGTCGATTTAATAATTGAGTGTCACTGCGAAAAGAAACGAACTCAAACTTTAGCTTAAGATAAGATTGGCGACACGTTGTACATTTTATAGGCGAGATAGTTTCTTCTTAGCTCATGAAAGGGGTAATTCTTCGAACCACGACGAATTTGGTAATGGAAAAGCGTTGAAAGGTTTAGACTTTTCTTATAGGATGTAGGAAGGTTTAGACTTGATTTAAGGGGAAAGGAGATCATCTATTGACATTGTCTTTTTTTATCCGTGGTCCTCACTTTGGAAGATAACATGTGCATTTAAGATAAAAAAAATAAAGTTAAAAAATATCGAGATCGAATATATATATCGAATTGGGAAATGATGAAGGAGCAGAGAACATACATACACGTGGGTCCCGGGTTTCTTGTAGTTAGCTCGAAGAAAAAAAATGTGGGTTTCAAGATTCAAGGTGGGTCATTAAACTCTTCGTTTCGTATTTGTACGATAAAAATCGCATTTTGCCTATCTATTATAATCATTTTCCCGTGTTTGAAGCATTCGGCAATTGGATGAAGATCCTCTGCCTGGTCCGCACGTAGTTTCATTGGTGTCCGAATCAAATATATATATATATACATATATATATATATATATATGTATAGCGTCAATGCACTTAGTAATATATTCGCCCATTGGAATGAAAATGGACATTCATGGGTGAGAATACTGTGCAAAGGTGAGATACCGACGTGCTGTTTTTAACAAAACGAAACGTTCCATCCGTAATGATAGAGTTCCTTTTTCTCGTCAGTCGAACACCATCCACTGATCGACCAAAAAGATATAAAAAAAACAAAAATACCATCCCACTCGTTGCCCCGCTCGACGGGGCAGTCCTTGTGGAGTTTGGAAATGCAATTGGCGGACGAGCTTTTTGTTTTTCTTTATCGGGTCGGCTTGATAAGTGAAATGATTGGGTCCTACTTATTAACGTGTTGATTTTTCTTCGCTCTAAAGTCGCTCCGAGTTGACTAATTAGGGGCTTGAGCAATTTGTCTAATTGAGAGAGATCATGAGCTGATGAAAGTTCATGGAGGGGAAAAAAGGAGCCAAAGGACAGGAGAAAAATCGATAGAAAATGCCCGAGAAATTAGAAGCTAATTAATTGGCCACAAAGAGATAGGGAATAAGAGAGAGAGAGAGAGACAAAAGATGGCGCTCGGATTATGATATCTTGAATCTTGTTCGAGGGGCTGTGACTTTTGGCCTATCATAGATTTTAAATTGGGTTAATATCACGAAAAACTCTAAACGGGTACATCTGTAATAAATTTATCTTAAATTAATTTTTTAATCACAAAAAACTGTAAACTGATACACATCTGACAAATTTAACCAAAACTAATTTTTTGACTACAAAAAACCCAAAATCGGTATACTTATGATAAATGTACCGTTCGTTAGTTTCCATTAAATTGGATTAATATCACGAAAAATCACAAACTGGTAAATGGAGGGTAAAACACCAAATTGGTATACCCGTCAACTGTCACGTGTCAGCCAACTCAGCAATTTAATGGTAAAATCTAACGAACACTAACGGAGGGTAAATTTGTCACATGATATACCGGTTTGGGGTTTTTGTGATAAAGAATTTAGTTTGGGGTAAATTTATTATAAGTGTACCAGTTTAGGATTTTTCATAGTATTAATCCTTTTAAATTTGATTTTAGTTAATATTAAATTCTTTAAATTTTTAAAGAAAAAAAATAAGCAAATGAAAGTTAACATTGAAGATCTTTTTTTCTTTTTCTTTTTTACAAAACAAATGAGAAAATATACATTTTGATTTATGGGACGACATCAATCAGGTCCCCCCCACCTTGGGGACATCCTGAGACCTTGGAGCGCGAGGACGTCTTTTTCACGTCGCGGTCGTGCCTTCTGCACAGGGTCGAAAGCGCCCAAACAACCAGCACCGCCCTGTAACGTTTCCTAGACGTCCCTGGATTCCGCAAATTCGGGACGCAATTACGGAGCGTCCCGCGAGTTTTCTATACAAGCCATTGGGACGTTTTCCAGACGTCCATCGCTAAGAGTCAAAAGTCCGGGACGCCATTGATGGGACGTCCCGCTAGTTTTCTGTGCAGGCTATACTGGCAGGCCTGTCAAATAGGTATGTCGGATCGGATTTGAGTCGGGTCGAAAATGATATGACCCAAATTGACTTATTTTATACGTAATGCAAATTTAACGATTCATACTCGACCCGATCCAAACTCCATTTTTTAGTAATTTTTCTTCTTAAATTGCTGCATTTGAAGAATAGTCGGTTCCATGAACCGACTTGTCAAGTTATTGAGGAAGCTTGGGTCGGGTCGTGGGCTAGGAATTCGCGTAGCACATGAGCAACGTGGAGTTGTGTATGAGCGTCAATGCTGACAAACAAGAAAACTTGAAGCTGTTTGCTTCAAGTTTCTTAACTCTCGAAGCCTTTCTATGTCAATGATCTCAACAGAAACAACTAGGATTTAGGCTGAAACTTTTTGAACTGATGGGAAGTTATAATTTAATCCCCTGTATTTTTGGCAAATCATATATATGGCCTCTTTGATTGAAAAGTATATGCTTCATCCTTTTTAAAGCTATCAATGCATGAAGTTTGCGATTCATCTTGTTTTGGAACATATATGAGCTAATTTTGTGCACCATAACCCCACTGTGTAATATATGTGGAGAATCTGGATATGCAAAATGTAACACTCAATTACTTTAAAGTCGGACATTTGGCAAATTGTAGGTGCTGTAGCCGGTAGAGTTGTATGGAAAATGGAGGTTGGATTGCAACCTTTTACTTTATTTTATATCGTTGCATGTCTTCTTTCGCTTTCCTTCTTGAATTGGTCATTACTTTACCGTAATAGCTTAACTTTGGTTCTTTGCATTATATTGAATAGCTGCAGATGATTCTGATGTTAAGGCAGCTCATGGTTGTGGAAAAATCGTTTTGAAGGACCTGTACTCTACCCTGGCTGGAAATCTTGCTGGAGTTTTACCGTAAGTATTCATAGTTGTAATAGTGGCTTAATTTATTCTTAAAGGAGCAAGGAGCAAATAGCTAGATTAGCTTTCCACAAAGCTTGTTATGCGACTATATCTCCATCTTCTCATCATTTGGCTATGAAGTAATCAATGATGAAAGTAACATTTTCCTAATCAAATTGAATTGGCAGGATATTCTGACCTTCTGAAGCTGCATATCAAAGGAAAGAACAATCCTCTAACAGAAGCTATGGGGGAAAGGGCCAGTATATCCACACTGAGAATCAGTAAAATTACATCACTGAGATGAAGTTGACAGTTCTCTGTATAGTCAAATGTTGGAAAAGTTATGTTAAAAAATGCAATATTGTCCTTCTAAAACTGCAGAGAAATATTGGTTGCTAACCTGTAGGTACCCCTTTAGGAGCTAGGGTAAAGAGCATGGCTTTTTTGCACTCGAAATCCCCTAGATTGGCGTTCCTGAGTTGCACATATTACTGAATCATAATGATATTTATTAGGGGAAGCAGATGGGGCGAAAATTTTAGTTTTTCAGTAACTCTCGTTCTTCGCCCCTCAATTTTCCTCTCCTCCCTAGTTTCCAAACAACACAAGAGGCTTGACAAGGGATTGATATCTCATAAAGGATTATCAAAAAAGTAGTCCACCCCACTAGTGGGTTGACCCTTATTATGTTATTGTTGTAGGAAGTTGTTCTCTTGCATATCAGTGATTCACCTATATGGTCATGCTTCATAGACACAATCCTAGTTAAAAGAAAAATGGCCAATTTTTGTGGTGTCACGGTTTACTCAGAAGAATGCCACAAAAAGTACCAAGAAAGCGGATTAATATAGTCTTGAATCAAGCATCATACTTGTGCGATGAATCAAAGAGTGACAGACTCTTGCGTGAGCAGACATGTCAATATGATAATCTCACCTAGATCTTCAACTTCTCTGCCGCCTAAGAATCCTATTAGCCAAAGGACCAGCAATATCGATACAAGGAGAACCACTGAAGAAGTATTTCACTAATCATTGATTTGGAAGTGTTAAAGGGTGTTCACTAAGAAGTGGCAGTTGGAGAAATTATGTTATACAGAAAAACATAAGATAAACATTGGACAACTGTCAATTGTTTTGGGAAGCTAAAAGATCAGATTGTTTATGTCATCTTGATCCATGAACCAGTAAGATTGGTTCCATAAGAATTTGCCAAAATCATGAACTTGGTGTTATCTTTCACCCAGAAAGGTTCAGGATAAGCTGTTGTTGCAACTTGATGCACATTTCAATTGTGATTCTACTTTTCAGACTCATTATCCAACCTAAAGCCATGTGCATTTGTGAAGAGTAGTCGTCTGATTTATACTAGGCACACGTTCCCATGGCTTTTTACTTTATTATCTTTTCTACTTTTCTGTGCACTGGACGGGCTTCGCCTACATACATTTATGAACCTTGTCATTCTATTTGAAATGAACCGTACTGCAACCCCATGGAATCATGGTAATGAGAAGAAAATGGCCCCATCAGTATTTTGTTCATTTCTTGAGCTTCATTAAAAATGTGAAAACGAGGAATTTCGAGTTTTAAATGAGTCAATGATAAAGATGAGTTAAAGATTACATGAAGTCATGCTGGTGAGAGTTTTTAAGAGCTCAACCTCTGTTAGTGTACTTTTGATGGGGGCACACCATAGACAAAGCCTTAAAGCAATAGTGTTAAAGGGTATAATGGTTCTTGGGATTTTGATGTGTATATATACCGTACTTTCTGATCAATAAAGTAGATTACTATTCTACTAACATGGTATCAGAGCCTAAATCCTAAAATTACCGTTGTCCACCACCAACCACCGTGGAACCCAAGGTCGGCGACCTCATCCATTGTAGAACCCAAGACCGGCGACCTCATACAAGGTCGGCGACCTCATCCCGGCGTCCCGCCGAAGCTCCGACGAGCCAGATCTGAGGTCGTCCAGGGCCACTGAAGCTCCAGCGAGCCAAATTTGAGGTCGTCCAGGGCCGCCGAAGCGCCGGCGAGCCAGATTTGAGGTCATCCAGGGCCGATGAAGTGCCAGCGAGCCAGATCTGAGGTCGTCCAGGCCCGGCGACCCCATTTTCGGTGCCGATTTCAGTCCTCCAGGCGTCGATCGAAGGTTTCCAGGCCAGGCGACCCACTTCGACGTCTTCTGACGTCACTAGATGAGGAGCGGCCCCTTCTGATGGCTGCTAATTGAAGTGGAATAAAAAAAAACAAAAAGGTGAATGTGTTCTAAAGTTTGACTTGGTTGCTGATATGCTTGAGGGAAGGGAGATTATTGTTGTGTATGTTGGTTTGGCTGATTGGATGTGATGTTAGTTTGGATAATTGGCTGATTACGTGTGGTGCTATACATGTAGATTGAGAGAGGGGGGGCTGAGTACTGTTGCGTATAATTACTGATGTGCTGAACTGATGTGTTGATTGGTTCCTATTTGGTCGATCATTTTGAAGTTGTTGTGATAGGTTGTGGAACTTTGTTCCTGGTTTAGTGTGAGTGATTATGGCAGATAAGAACAAAGGAGTATTGACTGAAGTCGTATCTACATCTTCTAATTGTTTGACTGAGGAAAAATTAGCTGGGATCACCAACTTTCAGCATTGGAAGAGAATTGTGGTGATAGTATTGACCGGAAGAGAGCAAAATCATCATTTGACAGGTGCACGAACTGCTGCTGATACTAAATGGGATACCATGGGTGCCAGAATTCTTGGATAAATGTGGAATTCTATGGAATCTCATGTGGCTGCCTTAGTTACACATGCCACTACTGTTAAGGATTTGTGGGATTACTTGAATGTCTTTTATTCTGGGGAAAATAATCTCTCAAGGATCTATGAAGTCTCCCAAGATTTCTTTAGAGCTGACAAAAAGAATCAGTCTCTTACTCAATTTTTTGCTGATTTTAAACAAATGTATGAGGAGTTTAATCATCTTTTGCCAATTACCTCTGATGTTAAGACGATGCAGGAGCAACGAGAACAATTGGCTGTTATGGGATTTTTGGGAGCACTTGAACCAGAGTTCGATGCAGTTCGTTCACAAATTCTTGGAGGAAATACTGTGCCTTCACTAACGGAGACCTTTTCTCGAGTCTTAAGGGTTTCACGTGAGTCATCTAAGGATATATCCCCCACAGGTGATAGTTCTGCCTTGGCAGTCCAAGGAAATCGAGGTGGTGGTCAAGGTCGTGGTGGTGGTCGTAGTGGCCGTGGCTTTAATAGTGGTGGTAGTGGCCGTGGATTCAATAGAGGCCAATTACAGTCATATGATCGGTGGTAGCACCTAAATCAATGACCCATGGGCGAGAGGTAGATGAAAGACATGCTGTTGCAGTACCTGTCTGAGCAAAAGTAGTTGTGGAAGAAGAAACTGGCTGAGAAATCTAGAATTGATTGTACCTAGCAAGTTCCTCTTCTGACATTCTAATCAGTGTTCCTCCTTCAGGAGACTGCGAAGAAACACCCAACTCTACATTAGCTGATGGTTGGATTATATGACTGGATCTTCAGGTATCTTTTCCGTCTTTCACAAGTCTTCATCTAGTGTTACATTAGCTGATGGCTCTCTGTCCACAGTAAAAGGGATAGGCACAGTACCACTGACATCCTCCATATCTTTATCCTTTGTCATGTACCTCTCAAATTTTCCATTTAACCTTATATCTGTTAGTCATCTTACCAAAGAATATAACTGTTCTATAACCTTCTATCCTGATTCCTGTGTTTTTCAGGATTTGAAGACGAAGGAGACGATTGGTAAATGACATATGTCAGGGGGACTATATGTGTTTGATAATACTACCAGTGTCGCTTGTTCAGCAGTTTCTCCACATCAAGTTCACTGTCGCTTGAGACATCCCTCTTTAGCAAGTTTGAAGAAACTTGATTCTCGATTTCATTCTTTATCTAGTTTTGAGTGTGAGACGTGTCAGTTTGGAAAATTGCATCGTATTAGTTATAGTCCAAGAGTCAATAAACAGGCTTCTCGGCCGTTTTCTTTAGTTCATTCTGATATTTGGGGTCCATGTCCTACTGCTTCAAAGTTGGGTTTCAAGTACTTCGTGACTTTTGTAGATGACTATTCAAGAGCCACTTGGCTATATCTAATGAAAAGTCGTTCTGAATTACTTTCTTTTTTTTTTGTGCGTTTGTTAATGAAGTACATACTCAATTTTCTGCTTCTGTTTGTATTCTTCGAAGTGAAAATGCCAAGGAGTATTTTTCTAGAACATTCTCTGAATTCATGTCCCAATGGGGCATTCTTCATCAATCTTCTTGTTCGGATACACTACAACAAAATGGTGTAGCCGAAAGGAAGAACCGTCACTTGTTAGAAATTACTCGTTGTTTGATGTTTGAAATGAAAGTAGATAAATCCTTTTGGGCTGATGCTGTTATGACAGTATGTTATCTTATCAATCGCATGTCGTCCTCTGTTCTTAAGGGTGCCATTCCTCACTCTCTTCTTTTTCCTTCTGACCCTTTGTTTCATTTGCCACCTCGTATATTTGGTTGTGTTTGTTATATTTGTGACCATCATCCAGGACTTTCCAAACTTGATCCTCGATCTCTTAAATGCATTTTTTTTTGGGTATTCTCGTACACAGAAAGGTTACCGTTGTTATTGTCCTTCTTTGCATAAGTAGTTCACCACTGCAGATGTTTCCTTTTTCGAGTCTACTGTCTATTTTGATAATTCAAAGGAGACTCCTACAGTGGATGATGATTCCTTAACATATGTTATTATGGAATCAACACTCACTTCGGACTCTCTACTTATTCCTCCACCTGTCCAGTATGTTTATAGTAGACGTCCTCGTTAGCATGTGGAGCCCCCTGCAGATGTACCTCAGCCTATCTCATCTACTTCGTCTTCTCAACCTGAGGTAAGTCAGTCATATATTGATCTTGATATTCCTATTGCTCATCGTAAAGGAGTTCGTAGTTGTACCAAACACCCTATTGCCCAGTTTGTCTTATATTCTGGTTTATCTGCTTCTTGTTGAGCTAGTCTAATGACCATTGATAATCATCATATTCCTAAAACTGTTGCTGAAGCATTATCTAGTCCAGGCTGGAGGGTAGCCATGGAAGAGGAATTACAGGCACTGGACCAAAATCAGACTTGGGATCTTGTTCCTTTACCTGCAGGGAAAACAGCCATTGGATGTAAGTGGGTATATACAGTTAAAGTTAATCCTGATGGTTCTCTTGCTCGTCTCAAAGCTAGACTGGTTGCTAAAGGGTATGCACAGGCTTATGGGGTTGATTATGGTGATACTTTTTCTCCGGTGGCTAAGATGACCTCTGTTCGTCTTTTGTTTTCTTTAGCTACTTCTGCTTGTTGGCCTCTGTTTCAGCTCGATGTAAAGAATGCCTTTCTTCATGGAGATTTACAGGAAGAGGTGTATATAGAGCAACCACCAGGGTTTGTTGCTCAGAGGGAGTCTGGTCAGGTTTGTCGCTTAAACAAATCTTTATATGGCTTGAAACAGTCTCCCAGAGATTGGTTTGGGAAGTTTACTGAGGCGGTACTCCAGTTTGGGTTGTGTAGATGTACCGGAGATTATTCTATGTTTTATCGAGTTTCTGGAGCTGGTCGGATATTCCTTGTAGTTTATGTGGATGATATTGTCATAACTGGAGATGATTCTACAGGGATTAAAGAGTTGAAAAGGTATTTGCAACAGCAGTTTCATACAAAGGATTTGGGTCTTCTTAGATATTTTTTGGGTATCGAAGTAGCACGGGCGAAGAAAGGTATTTATATCTCACAACGAAAATATGTTCTGGATTTACTTACAGAGACAGGTATGCTAGGTGCCAAACCACTGCATACACCAATGGAAGTGGGCTCTAAATTGACAGCAGAAGATGGTGAGCTGTTGGATGATCCGCAGAGGTATCGAAGACTTGTTGGAAAGCTAAATTATCTAACCATCACTCGACCTGATGTTTCTTTTCTGGTGAGTATTGTGAGTCAGTTTATGTCTTCTCCCCATACCTCACATTGGGCTGCTGTAATCAAAATTTTGAGATATTTGAAGAAAGCTCCCGATCGTGGTCTCATTTATCACGATCATGGTCACAGAAGGGTGGAAGCCTTCTCAGATGCTGATTGGGCAGGATCTCCTATAGATAGGAGGTCTACGTCAGGGTATTGTACCTTTGTAGGAGGAAACCTAGTATCTTGGAAGAGTAAGAAGCAAAGTGTTGTGGCTAGATCAAGTGCAGAATCAGAATACAGAGCTATGGCTCAAGCTGCCTGTGAGCTAGTTTGGATGTGTCAATTATTAGTTGAACTTGGATTCGAAGACCCTGCGCCAATGGAGTTGTGGTGCGATAATCGAGCAGCTATCCATATTGCCTCAAATCCAGTTTTCCATGAGTGTACCAAGCATATCGAAGTTGATTGCCACTTTGTCCGTGAGAAACTTCAAGCTAGAGTTATTTCTACTAGTCATGTGTAGGACTGGTGAACAACTAGCTGATATTTTCACCAAATCTCTAGGGGGAAGCAGGATTGAGTATATCTGTAACAAGCTGGGCATGCTTGATATCCATGCTCCAGCTTGAGGGGGAGTGTTAAAGGGTATAATGGTCTTTGGGATTTTGATGTGTATATATACCATACTTTCTGATCAATAAAGTAGATTACTATTCTACTGACAAATAGATTTACACTTTCCAAACTGTGAGCTTAGCAACTAGACGTTCGTGACCCTTAGTTCAAGATCTCAGGTTATTCTGTCATATCAATTTGAGTTAAAACAAAAAAGGAAACAGAGCGTTCTCTCGAGGAACTTTGATTTTTCATGAATGAAATCGAGGATGCCGCAAACCTCCAATTACAATTATATCTTTTTTAAAAAATTTATGTTGCGCATACTGTACTGAAAAATTAAAAGTACGAAACTTCATACAATTGAGAGTCACCCAGACGATGCCAGACCTTGTTCCTAAAGGCCAGCACATGCTCAATTCTCATGTGAGGACTTGGACAGACAATAACATGGTTATATAACGTCCTTCAGCGTTAGTCTTATTCCCTATATTTTTTTCACCATCTAATTCCTTTACACTATTGCCTAGAAGAAATTATGAACACATAATAATTACTGAACAAATCCGAGTCCTAAAAATTTGATAGAAGCTTCCTCTCTGGAGAATGGTCGCAAGTCTCATCCTTACTCGTGAAAGAAGCTAAAGAATCAATCCATGGACCTTCTATCGACATGCTTCCCGGCTCCTGGTGCATGTCCTGAGAGAATGTCGAGACATTTGTTTGGTTATCATTAGCTAGCCTCTCGAAGGCTCTGAACCTAGGATCTGGATTCGTTGCGGTGCGCTTGATTATCGGTGCTTGAATCGCATTTTTTCCCTCAAGCATGCTCACCACAGATGACATTGGCGGCCTGAGAGTTGGTGAAGGATTGGTGCATAGTAGTGCCAGGTTTAGCATTCTCATGGCCTCTTCCTCGGAGTAATCTGAGCCCAGACGTGGATCCACGAGTTCAAGAACGTTCCCTTGCTCTTGTAACACATAGGCCTGTCATGATGTACAATAGAGATAGAAGTTTAGTCGGTTTATCTTGCTTTTAGAAACAGCAAATAGTGTTAGGAAAAATTAAGGGGAATAGGTTACTGATAGATAGAATCTCATCATGTTCATGCATTCATGTTTTCCACCGCCGAACATGCTCATGCATACATATCAATATGACAATATTCTAAGTTCATAAACATGCCACCATTCTACTTGCAAGTCCTCCAAGCAAACCCGCAGAAAGTAGAGAAAGAGAGCTTCAAGTCCAATAAAAGCTTGGCTGCATAATTTCTATCAAACTGAAAGTCGCTAGACGTTACCCAGTCAAGGAGATAAACAAATTCTTCCCTTGGCACGTAATTTTTGTTGCTCTTTCCGCTGATGATTTCCAAAGTGACGACTCCAAAGCTGTAGACATCGGCTTTGTCTGTCAAGTAGCCCCACATTGCATATTCAGGAGCCATATAACCTCTGAGGCAAGGCAAAATAGTAATGATGAATATGGCCATAGAGCTAGGAGGACATTCAGGGAAAACATTACAGATATGTAGCAATCAAAAGTTCATTAGATAAAGCTAATTGAAAGAAGGAAATTGACCAGAATATCAGGACTTACATTGTTCCAGCTATCCTTGTGCTGATATGCGTATTCTCTTCTGCATCGAGTTTGGCCAAACCAAAATCTGAGATCTTGGCATTTAGTTCCTTATCAAGCAGCACATTTGTCGCTTTTATGTCCCTATGAACAATTTTCAACCTAGATTCCTCGTGAAGGTAAGCCAATCCCCTTGCTATTCCCAAACATATTTTCTTTCTCGTGGCCCAGTCCAACTCAATCTGCTGCTCATCTCGTCCTGGGAAGAGAGAGAGAGAGAGAGAGAGAGAGAGAGAGTTCAGTTGAATGCTCATTAATAGCATGTTAGTCAGCTTAAGGAAAGCATCTTTTACCAAAAAGTGCGCGGGCAAGACTATTGTTCTCCAGATATTCGTAAACTAGCAACAACTGATTTCCTTCAATGCAGCAGCCATAAAGCATTACTAGATTTGGGTGCTGGAGAGCTGATATCATGCCTATCTCGTTGAGAAATTCACGATTGCCCTGCTTTGATTTAGAAGAAAGCTGCTTCACGGCAATTATAGTTCCATCCGATAGTGCTCCCTGAGATTAATCATATGAATTCAAGACTCATAATTGATCAGATGTTATTTCATTAAAAAAAAGGTTAGCTTAACAAGATCCGGGTTGGTAAGTCTAAAACAAAGACACATACCGAATTTATTAGACACTTCCTTCACATGGAATGGAGGATAAATTTATGAACATATTGTGAATTACCTTGTAAACTGGCCCAAATCCTCCTTCTCCTATCTTATTCATGGAGCCGAAATTGCCCGTAGCAGCTTTGATTTGCCTTAAAGTGAAACGGGCACTTTGGAGATCTAGCCTACGTAATTCTGAAGAAAAAAAAAACAAAGGTGTATATGAAGAGTGCGATAGTAATGACTGAAGGAAAAGCACAGTTCTACAACAAACTCTAAATCTGAGGAGTGATTCACCTATATTGTCATGCCTCATAGACAGACATGCAATCATAGTCAAAAGAGAAAAAGGCCAACTTTTGTGGTGTCATAGTTAACTCAATAAGAATTCCACAAAAGTACAAAGGAAGCAGATAAATATGGCATTGAATTGGCAATCATACTTGTGCAATGAATCAAAGAGTGACAGCTTCCTGCGTGAGCAGACATGTCAGCATGATAATCTCACCTGGATCTTCAACTTCTCTGCCTCCTAAGAATCCTGTTAGCCAAAGGACTAGTAATATCACTATAAGGAGAACCACTGAAGCTACTGCGATTCCAATGATCGCTCCAGTTGATAGTCCAGCATTTCCAACATCAAAGTCTAGAAGCAGGAAAGAAATGAAGGACTTATACGTGATTGCTTCAATGACCACATGAGGAAAAAATAATAGAGATCAGTAAGTTCGGCATTGACTTACTCGGTTTCACTGCAATAGCGGAAATAAGTGGTCCGTAGACACCTCTATCAGGAATAGCCGTGGTTCCCTTCCCTGACCAATATAGATAAATCTCCAAAGTACTGCCATTCACATAAATGTCATTGAAATCTCTGTATATGCCCTTCCCAACACCCCCTGCTTCCTCTGCAATATTAAAATCCTTCAAGACTCGATTGCCCTGCAGAATTAACAAGAACTTCATTAAGAAAAGATCGCGCTCTCGTCGGATTGTTGTGTGCAGCATAATAGATGAAATTAAAATGATAATCAGGTGCCAAATTTCGCTTCACTAACTTGTATGGATACGTCAAATATACGTCTCCCGAGGCTGCTAAATGTTTCATCGTCGGAATATTGAATTTCAGCAAAATGTAGCCGCACTCTGTAACTTCCTTTGATCATGCAAAGGCCATAGTATTTGATTGACCAAGGGGAAAGACGAGCCGTTTCGTAAAAATCTGACCCGTTCACGTTCGTAGAAAAGGGGTTATTCGCTGTGTAACTAGCGTTTGCCTTTCCCATATAAAGCCCGGTGCTGCTGTAAGCCCACTTTTCTGAAGAAGAAGAGAAAAATGATGGGCCGTCCGGACTGGTGTCCTCTTCATAGTTATTTCCCTCAAAAGGCATTTTGGTTCCTCCACAATTGATAAACAAGGAATGGTCTGCATGTGTCATTGGATGATATTGCATAAGACATGAGAGGGGACAAACGTATCTCAACTGTTTATGCTCAACGATAATTCAAACGTCATAGAACTCACATTGTGCTTTCCCGCTGCAGGGTAGATCCTTCTCCAAGCACCAAAGCCTAATGGGATAAATTAGAAAGACTGTCGGTAATATAATTTTCACGTGAAATTATCAATAATCGGTATAGCTCCCGGTCAAAGAGACTTACGAGTTGTTTCCTGTAGATGAATAGCTGGAAACCAAATTACTGGAAAGCGACACAAAGTGTTAGATAATAACTCCAGAAATGTGGAGACGAGACAAATCTATAATGTGCATTGACTCACGCATGTGATTGTTGACAACTTATAGAAGAAGAACCGTTGAAATTGTTGTAAGATAAGTCACTGCAGTTCATACCTTGACCAAGTTAGTGCGCATATTCACCCACGTAAATAATAATAGTACAACACTAAAGAGTGATATATCATATGTCAACCCACGAGTCTCGTACTAGGAATTATGAGTCGAATCCTGCAATCTATGACGATCGCATGGAAAACTAAGAACAAAAAACAGGATATGTTCATAGGAGACTAACAGATAATGCTTGCTGCTTGTTACCCAACTGGGTACTTCTCCATTAAGGGAGTTGTTTGAGAGGAACCTACATTCACAAATAAAAGTTATGCAACACTTGTCCAAAGAATTATTCGGAATCCAACTATATGAGGTGTATATGATACTATTGAGGCAGGAAAGTCAACTGCATATTTGCCGAGACAATAGGAGTGGTGAAGAAAATTTGTCATTACATGTAATCCAAAGCAGCTCCCATCGTGTCAGGAACTTGACCTGTCAATCTGTTGACGCTCAGGTCTCTACCCAAAGATGAAAAACAGGAGACAAATTAGACAGTTTTCTCGAGAAAACTTGCAGAAGTTCATGTAATTTGATCTTCAGTTCGAGGCCTTTCTCATTCATGAAACAAATCTCTTCTTAAAAAATGCAATAATCTGCTTGGACAAGTCCAAAATCTGTCGGTGCTTAACAACCGATCCACTGGACTTTTCAAAGAAACGAAGATATAGCACATGAACATGCTGAGATCAATTGAAATATCCACCTCTCATTATAGCAACTTACAATGTTGTCAAGCTTGTCCAGTCCCTAATGTAATCTGGAATTGTGCCAGTAAGCAAGCAATTTCTCAGAATCCTGAGATGTGAAAAATAATAGTTAATGGTAATCGGCTATTATACAAAAGAGACAAAAGAAACAAATCAAATATTCATTATATTGAGCTCACAAAGTCCTCATCTTGCTCATGCCCTGCAAATCAGGAAATTTCGAGCTTGGACCTTTCAAATCAGATATTCTCCTGGACGCATATAAAACCACTCACCCCATCACGTAACATTAACATCAATTCTACCTTTTCGTGATAAAACACAAGCTGACATGATTATAAGAGACAAAAAATAATTGCATAGGATCGAATGCTCACAACTCCGTCAAGTTTGTCAACAAAGATATGCTCGAAGGAATAGGTCCCTGCATAGATGTGCCTTGCATGTCCCTGAAAACTTAGTGCCGTAGTGTAAGAACAACTTTCAAGTAACTCATAAATCATATAAATAAATATGTTTGGCCCGAATTGAGAAGGATTGGGATACCCACAATCTTGTAATTTTGGTCCAATTCCCGATAAAATCAGGTATCTTTCCCGATAATGTGCTTCCATCTATACGACTGCAAGTGGTCTATAAATCAAAATCCCTCAAACGAAATTCAGTATGTTGAGAAATAAAAACTATTATGAAGCCACTTACAAAGTTTCTAAGTTCTTCAGATTACCAAAGGATTCGGGTATCGTTCCCTTGAAATTATTAGCAGACAACTGGCTGCAAAAGACAAAAAGATCTAAGAATTAGGAACACTGAAGGATCAAGTATCAATGTATAAATATACATAACATAAAATAAAGTGCATCTTCATTTCCCCAAACAAAGAGGAACTACGTTCCAGTTTAAGCAAAAACACTAGAGTGAGATCGTTCATTTGATAATCTTGCAATCAGGAAAGCTCATGAACATGAAGAAAGGACTTCTGAAATGTGTTATCCAGGCAAAAGTGTGCTGATTAATGTGCTCAATTTACTTACAGTTTCCTTAAGCAGCTCAAGTTTCCAATGTTTGGCTCAAGGGGGCCTTCAAGCAGGTTGTCCTCCAGTACACTAGCATAGGCATAATATTATCACCATCAGGTCTAACAAATTCTCAATACAAAGGTATATGATTTACAGCAGGCCTTACAGCTCCTCCAGCGTGCTGATGTTGCCAATTTCCTTGGGAATACCACTTATGCGATTCCCAAGTGCCGACCTGAAGTACCAAATCGAAAACGAAATTATGCTTCTTTATTTAAAGAACTCCTAATTAAATTGTGATAATTGTATTTGATGTATGATAAGATTGACTCACAGAATGGTAAGTGGTATCTGAGTAAGAGTTGTGGGGAGCGATCCACTGATGAAGTTAAGAGTGAGGTCTCTGCTTGCAAAGAACGCTCACTTTAGAACTTTTACAATTCTCAAGCAATAACAGTTTTCTAAACTTCCAACAAAAAAGTTGATTTAGATTCCCACGATTGCTACATTTCTCAGACAGATACATGCTTGAGAAAATTGATAACCAGGTGCTTAAGAAAGATCAATCAAGAGTAACGGAAAACGTTGTAAATAATAAGATAAGGTGGAACCAGAATAGTCTTCAGCCAACTCATAGTATACTTTTCTGTGATTTCTCCACGAAAATAAAGAACCATGGCCCATCAGACACATTCAAGTTCTTTGGCCTAATTACCTTCCAGATGGGAAGATCTCATGCAGTTGAGTCTAACTTACATTTCTGTTAGGTAAGTGAGGTTGCCGAATTCATCAGGAAAAATCCCTTTCAAACTAAGTTCCTTCAGCTGGCTACGAAACAGAGAAGAATAGGTCAATTGCAATTGATGGACGTGAAAGAAAGATACCGAAAGGAAAAAAAAGACTGTCGGTTCATACATACATCCTCGTGACATGGCAAACTGTGCCGTTAACGAAGGAACAATTGCAAGTCACAGTGCTTGTCGTTCCTGGAGGCAAGTTCGTCACGTTTAGACCTATGCCCTCACTGCATGATTTTTCGGTTACATTCCAGTACTTGTTTTTCATTTTCGTGGCGATTGTTTTTAGTGTATCAACTGCAAGCGCAAACCAGAAGTTGAAAAGCAGTTACTAGTATCCATTGCTGGAGGTATAAAACAGACTTAGAAGGAACAAATGAACAAGTACACTAGCAGGTGCTTGTGAGTTCATTCTGCAGACCTCAACAGAGAAGAGAAGAGCCAGAGAGAAATTCAGGATCATAGTTCGCAGGGCAATTATCCCAAAAACAGAGGGCCACAGCGAAGACCTTAACTGCCATTAAAGGAAAGGTTTTAGTCATTCTCGCGTACCTTCATCTTGCGGCAAGAGTCGAGCATCACACTCGAAGACCACAGAGCAAATCACGACAAGAACAACGCAGACAGCCACTCTGGAAACTGAACCCAGAGGCACCACCATCGTTAACTTTCCCTGCTTCCCCCGTGCGCGACACCGTTCCAAACTCCGAACCCGACCCCTCGAAAAACAGTTTGCGAGTGCAAAACGATGCGGAAATGCTGCCGCAACCACAGCCAAAACAGAGCAAAGAGACACCGGAAAGGAGTGATTTTTGGAGAGGACGTGAGATGATGTTTTTCGAGCGCTTTGTGTTTGTCGGAGAGAGAGAGAGAGCGACAGTGTTGCCGTTGGAGGGAAAGACAACTGAAGATTAATCGACAAAAACGATATATTTTTGGTCGGTCACAAAAACGATTTAACAGTTTATCATTTTCAGTGAGAGCTTGTCTTCCGGTGTCTAATCAAAAAGTTTAAGAAGAAGGGCTTCTGCATTATTTGAGTTTTAAATTGCGACCAGCTGTTTTCGATACTCTATTGTTAATCAATGATGATATAGTAGGACCATCCCATCGAGCGTGTTCAAGATGTTTATCAAACAACTTGAAAAAGAAAACTCATAATTCTCAAAATATAATTATTTTCTACATTATATATAATCGGCCTCGAAATGTTCTTCATTGAATACAGAAAGAGTACTCGAGATACCCCTGAACAAGATTTAATTTAACATAACTATCTCGGCGCAATGTCCTTCTCGCAAGCATCTACTTTAAAAATCAACAAATAGAAAAGAAAATCAACCCTATCTAGAGTGGTTTGTGTTATTTTACTCTAATATCGAATTAATAAATAGAGTCCAACGATTTAACGAGCAGTATTGGGTTATTTAATCGAATCAAAAAATTATTTACTTAATTATTTATTAACTCCGTATCTATAATTTAGTGAAAAATTAGTATATACATGCAATGCAAAGCATTAAATATGTTGGGAATCAAGGCTCCGTTCGTTTCGCGGAAAACAACTTATCGGAAAATGTTTTCCGGATTTTCCAGTGTTCGATTCACGAAAATAAACTAGTCAAGAAAAATATTTTCCCTCAATGAAAGAGGAAATCATTTTCCATTCTCTTCCCTCTGTACACTCATTCACAATCCTTTTGTTTAATTATTTTATTTTATTTTTATTTTTTATAATCTCTTTTCTTTCCTTTTTTTCTTCTACCTGCTGCTGGCGACTCCACCTCACCAGATCTGGCGTGGCTCAGCCTCGCTCGAGGTAGGAGAGGCGAGGCTCAAGTTTGCCGGCTGTTGCCGTGGCCGGCTAATAACAGAGGAAGAACGAAAAGAAAAAGAAAAGAAGAGAAAAGAAAAAATTATTAAAAAATTCAAATTTCAAAAATAATTTTAAATATAGTTATTTTTAAAAAAATTAAAAATTATTAAAATGAGTGCAAAGAAAAATCATATTAGATTTTTCATACCGAACGATAGAAAATATTTTTCAATTCATTTTTAGATCTTAGCGGAATATCGAAAAATACTATTATTTTTTTGAAAAATGACTTTTTAAAAAATATTTTTCAAAAACGTTACATTTTCCTCAAACTAACGGAGCCTAAGTCAAGTTAATACCGCTGTGGAATCCAACGCTGGTTTTAGTTTAATCTAATTTTTTTACCACCAAAAACCCAAAATCGGTACACTTATGACAAATGTACCGTCCGTTAGTTTCCATTAAATTGGATTAATACCACGAAAAATCACAAACTAGTAAACGGAGGGTAAAACACAAAATTGGTACCCCGGTCAACTGCCACGCGTCATCTAACACAGCAATTTAATGGTAAAATCTAACGAAAACTAACAAAGAGTAAATTGTTGCATGATGTACCAGTTTGGGATTTTTGTGATACAAAATTAATTTGGGGTAAATCTGTTATGAGTGTACCAATTTAGGATTTTCATGGTATTAACCCTTTTAAATTTGATTTTAATTAATATTAAATACTTTAAATTATTAAAATAAAAAAAATAAGCAAATGAAAGTTAACATCGAAGTTCTTTTTTTCTTTTTCTTTTTTACAAAACAAATGAGAAAATATACATTTTGATTTATGGGGCGACATCAATCAGGCCCCCCCCACCTTGGGGACATCCCGAGACCTTGTAGTGCGAGGACGTCTTTTTCACGTCGCGGTCGTGCCTTCTGCACAGGGTCGAAAGCGCCCAAACAACCAGCACCGCCCTGTAACGTTTCCTAGACGTCCCTGGATTCCGCAAATTCGGGACGCAATTACGAAGCGTCCCGCGAGTTTTCTATACAAGCCATCGGGACATTTTCCAGACGTCCATCGCTAGGAGTAAAAAATCCGGGACGCCATTGATGGGACGTCCCGCTAGTTTTCTATACAGGCTATACCGGCAGGCCCGTCAAATGGTTGTGTCAGATCGGATTTGAGTCGGATTGAAAATAATCTAAACCAAATTGACTTATTTTATACGCAATGCAAATTTAGCGATTCATACTTGACCCGACCCAAACTCCATTTTTAGTAATTTTTCTTCTTTAATTGCTGCATTTGAATAATAGTCGGTTCCATGGACCAACTTGTCGAGTTATTGAGGAAGCTTGGATTGGCTCGTGGGCTAGGAATTCGGGTAGCATATGAGCAATGTGGAGTCGTGTATGAGCGTCAATGCTGACAAACAAGAACACTTGCATAGACGGGGTCGGGGTAAGGTCATGGACAGGTTGGGTTCGGGTTCGGGTTGCAAATATTAGTTTCACCTGATCCTTGAAATTTGATTAATTTAGTAGAAAACACCATGCCTTGGAAAAATATGCATGATATGAATTTCTACACATGTAGGCAGTAAAAATTTTGAATATACTCATACTTGAACAAAGAAAATAAGGAAATTTACGAAATACCAACAATAAATAGATCAAATAACCCTAAACAATGTCTACTGTGATATATTTACCCTAAACAGTTTTTGCAACACATTTACTCTCTATCAAAGTTCTATCATTAAAAATTATTGAAAATCTGCCTACATGGACGCCGGAATGCAAACAATTTTGACAGGGTATAGTGACATAAAAACGATGTCGTTTTGGCTGAAAAATCATCCAAAACGGAAGGTAAATATGTCATATAGGTACAAGTTTGGAGTTCTTATATCACAAAAAAAAAAGTTTAGGATAAATGTGTCATTGTTAGTCTAAGTAGCACCGACACACGACACGCGACAAGGCACGACATGACACGCGACACGTTATTTCTAAAAAATACAGAATTCCGACACGTTGCGACATGTTGTATATAAAAAGTAAATTTTTATATATACATGATAAATTAATTTGATTCAAATCCGCAAATAAATAAATAATAAGAAAAAAGGACCCTAAAATGAATTTACAGTAAAAACGTTAAGCCACCATTTGTTAATATAATTCATTGTTTCAATTTAACAAATTCAACTACATTCAATTCCAATAATCCATAAAACTTGGAGAAAATAAAACAAGCAATCCACAAACCATCATCAAATTTAACATTAAACAAAAAACTAAAAAACAAAAAAAGCAATCCACACTTGATCAATCAGAAGTAATCGAGCTTTCTTTGCTTTTCTTTTTACTTTTTTTACCTTCTTTTTATAAATTTACATTTTGACCCCTAAATTTTTGGAAATTTGTAAAATTAACCCTGTGCGTGTCGAAAATCGCATGTCGCCAGCGTGTCCTGCGCGTTGACTGCGTGTCGAATCTCCGACACGCGTTGACCGCGTGTCCGAGCGTGTCGGACACGCGACATGTGTCGGACACCGCTTCTAACGCTTAAATAGCGTGTCGGTGCATCCTAGTTGTTAGTATAGTAAGGGTAAATGTATCATAATAGGCATAATTTGGAGTTTTTTATGACTTTTATCTAACTTAAATAGGTCGAATCTGGGTTTGGTGTAAACCCATATAGATCCATATAGACTTAGACTTTAATGTTTCAAATCCATTTTGGCTTGTTTTTTAAAATTTGAAGTGACCCGTACTCAACTCGGACTCCCTAAAACTGAGTTAATAAATGGGTTTCTGACCCATATTGCTACCTCTAGCTACCGAAAACAATTTTGTCGCATCCCCGATAGCACTTGCATGATGTTAACAGGGGCACAAAGTTGTGTGCATTTGTCACATGAGAATCGTATTCCTATCTTTCAAAGTCTAGGACGTTTCTCCTGACATTCCAAGGTCGAAAACCAAGATGCCTAGTCAAGTTCTACGTACAAGTATTTGAATTAAGAGAAGTCAAAATGGATGAACCTCAAATATTTGAATTAAGCAAAAAGCATAACATTTAGGAGTGTCAATGGATCAGATCGGGTTTCCATGCTACTTGACCTGAAATGCATACCGGTTTTCCTTTCTTTCTTTATTTTTTGATGCGATATTGGCTGCTTGCCTCTATATTGCTTGTCAGCAAAAGAACAAACCTCATAAAGTGAAAGGTAATTTTCGTGTTGCATTTGTTTCAAAGTAGACTCCTTGGCCATAAGCTATCCGAATGTTTCAATCACAACTAGAACTATGCTCTGTTTCCAATGGAGCTACGAAAAAGGAAATTGCCCGAGCAAAAGAGTTCATAGGAAAGTTTCTTACCAAAAAAAAAAAAAAGAGTTCATAGGAAAGTTGTTAGACTGCGAGATGGGTCAATCTGTACAAATGGGAGCCATACATGCTGCAGATTGCATGGTATGCTTCTTGGTGGAAAATTTGGGTCCTTTTGCTGCTCCCACTCACCTCTTCTTTTTTCAACTTCTTGAGTGGGAGAGTGAAGCCATTGTCTTTATCTGTGAACCCTTAGAGACGTTTTTGCGCCAATCTTGGAATGACGAATCGAGAAGTTACCGCGGCCCAGGAAGCTGTCCTGAAGTCTGAGGAGCTTTCCTCATCAGGTACCTGCAAACCAAGAATCATCACGGCAGGCTTCTGCCAGTTCCAAAGATGATTCAATGGATGAGGCTTCAAATTTGAATGTGGAAGTTCTGAAAGAGTGCATCTACATCTCAATCAACCAAGGACTCTGACATGATCTCACTAAATAAGGTGTGAACTAGAGCAAAGGAATTGTGTTCGGAGACTCTCAACACTCGTAGACTAGCCTTTATTTTCACCAAGTATGAGAAGAGACTTTACATATGGGACTTGAGATCTTCAAAGTACAAACAAATTCCAAGATGGGTTCCTCAAGAAAAGTGTCTGCCCAAGCAAACGACCAATTAGTAGCATTTCCAAGCAACTCTATACAAAGTGATTGAAAAACCGAGTGCAGTAAGAGTAACCAATACAAGAAGATATCAATCCGAGTTCAGTGAGGCAGATTTGCAAGGACCTATTACAATCATCCGAAGAGGCAGATTTCATTGACATAAGGAATATGGAAAGAAGAAAACGGAGACGAGTCCAAACAAAACCAACAGGCATGAGACAAATATTTATTAGATAAAAAAATCAGTCCTTCAAGATAAACAAAAAGAATATAAAAGGCGTGCAAAGAGTCACTTATAAAAGCATATCAACTGGTCAATAATCTGAAACTCAAGACGCACGCACAACCAGAAGACACACGGTACACCGATCGCTGTAACCCAAAACAAAATCTAGCAACTTACTCCGTTTTCTTTGGTTTTTTCTTTTGGATAAACTAGCCAAGCATCTAGCACGTCGCAGTGGCTGGAATATTTCATTAAATTTAACAGGTAGACACATACATATGAAAAGCCAACCACATAATAAATGTCTGCAGTTTATCCATGTAATTACATATTAGACTCAATCTCTTTTAACTGAACCCCACATATGCCTAGCCTCGTGTGTTAGGAATCATCTCTTTTAATAAGATGCAAACTATTTAAGTTAAGAGTGTTTACAGAGCATGTCTTACCCTTGCAGGAAGCTCTCTAAATAGTAGTCACAGCAGACATATAGTCTAAAGTAACCATGAGAGCATTCATAACCGAAGTGTAATGGGGGATTTGGTCTTATAAAGTTGAGACTGGCTACTAGCCCATTGCTTCATATTGTCTAAATCTTGGTCACGGCAGACATTAACTGTCAAAAAGTTGAACAGCAAAGAACAGGAGACAAGAATTGTAATCTTTAGGCAGGCCAATTCACACAATAATAAGGAAAGCTACTGGGAGTAGCTTAGTCGCGCAAACCGCTACCAAGTCAAACAAGCATCAACAGCTGGAACATTTCCCTGAGAAAAAGATGAGCAAGTTCCACCGAGTCAGTCATACTCCATGACCGGAGCGCAAAGAGACACCAGAGTATGTATCTTGAATTGAAAAAAGCTCATTCCTTCTCAACAAAGAATCAAAGTATTTCCACTGAAATCGAAGCCAGTAAATACTCCAGGGTCCAGACTCTTGAGCTAATTCACACAATAATAATGTGACTCACATTAAACCCATTGGAAACCGATTGGATACTAGCTTTTGAGAACACAATATGAATACAAGGTGGTAAAACCCGTCCGACAATGCCAGGGCCCATACTCAAATCAGAGGTTGTGGATTTGAGCGAATTGAGAACCCAATTTAACCCAACCCTATGGACAGACCCGACCCGACCCGATCACAAAAAGCAGTCCATCTTCTGATACAAAAACTGAGACAAGCAAAAGTGATGAAAAAGCTCCTCCTTTTTGTATTGTTCCATTTAGTAAAAGACAACACACTCTATGTATCTTACCCAAAAAAAAAAAAACACTCTATGTATGTCTTTCTTGACCTTAGAAAGACATTTCCTCGCGTAAATTTGCTAGTTAAACTATCACGTTACTCCTTTTAAAGAACGGCAAACTAATTGCTAGTAAATCTCGCAGAAGGAAAGAAAAGTTTTCATTGATTGTCTGATTGTGTTTCATTGACTCTGCAGAGGGTGTTGTCGCTGGAGGTACTGCTGGTGTTGCTGTTGAAGCAACACTTTACCCAATTGACACCATCAAAACTAGACGTCAGGCAAGATTCAATCCTTATGTGCTCAACCAATCCTTTTGTTCACCTGTCCTCCAATTGTCACACTGCACAAGCTTCAATTGTAAATTGGTAGTTGGGAGGCTGTTGCTACAAGTAGTGTTGTTTAGCTCTTATTGCTGCAACTCTAGTGACTGGAAGTTAATTTTCTTTTGATGAATATTGGGCTGTTTGCTGCCACCGACCACGTAGCATATGTTTTTTTCTGGAATACTGCCTTTTTATTGCCGTTGTTCTCCCTCTTCTACTGTTGTATGCCCAGACATTAAAGCAAATGTTAGCTTCAGACATATGCAATTTATTCGGTTTGAATACAGCTGTTTGCTTCAAGTTTCTTAACTCTCGAAGCCTTTCTATGTCAATGATCTGTCACACCCCGAACACAACCAAAACGGGATCGTAACACGGCCGTCCTTTCACCCAAAGGACGCAGCCTAAACTTAAACAAGACCCGAAAACATCAGAGCTTTCTAAAACCATCAAAAATATATATACAAATTTAACAAAAAACTATTCCAATAGCTCCACGACACTATGTACAACGTACCCAAAATCCCACAATAAAAAAGAAATCCTCCGACTAGCGCCTGCTCACGCCCTACTTGCGGCCAGCAGAAGAACCTGAAAGGTATATAAGATAAGGGGTGAGCTACCACGGCTCAGTGAGTAACATATTTCTTCTAAGTGGATCGAACAATCACTATGCAATAGTGTAAAAAATATCACAACCCATAACTCAAACTCAATGTACAATATAGCCAAAAATATCTCAAATGTATAATAACTTTTCAATAAAAGTCGTTCGTATCAGATTTCTCGATAAAAACTCACTTAACAACAATAGCCAATCATCAATGGTCTATCCATTGACTAATCTTATCACATAACACGTTGATGGTTCATCCATCAACCAATCTCATGCTCGTCATCAAACTATGGTCAAGTTTAACGCCGTGACAAAGGCGACCAAGTTTACCCCTCTTGGCAAGGTCTACCACCTATTATAAGCCGGCGGTTCGGCCCAGAAGGATATCCTGACAGTATGCATACTTCCCCCTTAACGGTTCTCAACATAGTAATACGAGCAGCAGCAACTTATAACTCAATCCAGAAATCCATAATCAACACCAATAAATCCATTTCACAAAACATTTCGCAACAAGAATAACCCTCGGCTAATCCTCTTTACAAAACCTTTAATATAAGCATTCACAAAAGCTTCATTTCAATAACGTCATAAGACTTTTCAACTCATTTCACAATCGACCAAAGGTAGTAAATGATTGATCCAATTTATGCAGAAAACATGCTCCACTATATTAAAAATTATTTCTTATTATCAAAATATGAATTTGTAAATTCATAGAAGATATAATGTCCCTCACCTGGTAATCCACAACTAACCCATATGTGTTACTCGAGCCGACGGTTCCAAAATCCTATCAAACATACGGAAAACGAATCAAAACCGAGTAATACTTCCCCCTCACGCGCGACTCGAATAAGCTAAGGCTAACTAGCTAATAATCCGACACCCACGTGCCTACGACGGCTTGCTCAATGGAAAAATCTAATGCCAACCACAACGAACAACTCGCGCGCCAAATTTCCACGCGCCATAAATTCCTCCACCGGACTCCGTTTTGCACGCTCTTATAGTCAAAACGAAGCTCATTTAGCATACTATGGATGTCCCAACATAGCCAACCCAAACAACGGCCCAAAAACGACAATAAAAGCCCTGGAAAGTACTGTTCACGAAATTCCAGATTATGCTCTTAACTTAAAAATTTGATTTCAGACAAACCGTAACTCCGAATCGATATCCGTCAAAACGCACAGCTCCACAACACCATAATCTTTCATATTCATGGATATTTAAGACTTGACAACCCAAAAACTTGGACCACGCAGCTCAAATCCACATAACTCTTATTTCCGAGCCCTAATCGAAAAATTACTCCGTAGGACTAACGAGGGTTGCGAGTACTTACTAGTCGTTGCATTACGTAGTCGGAATGGCACGGCGAGGACGCGCACGCACAAACCCTCCCTTTCTCTTCTTCCCTTTTCTCCTCTCTTGTTTCCTTTTTCTTCTCCTCTGTTTTTCTTCTGTCTTCCCCGACTAGCCTCTGCTTCCTTCCTTTTATCTTCACTTTTTTGACTTTTCCTTTTTTTTTTTTCAGCCTAAGTCTTTTGACCTGGTCAAAAGAAGAGCAAATATTACATGATCTCAACAAAAACAACTAGGATTTAGGCTGAAACTTTTTGAACTGATGGGAAGTTATAATTTAATCCCCTGTATTTTAGGCAAATCATATATATGGCCTCTTTGATTGAAAAGTATATGCTTCATCCTTTTTAAAGCTATCAATGCATGAAGTTTGCGATTCATCTTGTTTTGGAACATATATGAGCTAATTTTGTGCACCATAACCCCACTGTGTAATATATGTGGAGAATCTGGATATGCAAAATGTAACACTCAATTACTTTAAAGTTGGACATTTGGCAAATTGCAGGTGCTCTAGCCGGTAGAGTTGTATGGAAAATGTAGGTTGGATCGCAACTTTTTACTTTATTTTATATCGTTGCATGTCTTTTTTCGCTTTCCTTCTTGAATTGGTCATTACTTTACCGTAATAGCTTAACTTTGGTTCTTTGCATTATATTGAATGGCTGCAAATGATTCTGATGTTCAGGCAGCTCATGGTGTTGGAAAAATCGTTTTGAAGGGCCTGTACTCTGGCCTGGCTGGAAATCTTGCTGAAGTTTTACCGTAAGTATTCATACCTGTATTAGTGGCTTAATTTATTCTTAAAGGAGCAAAGAGCAAATAGCTAGATTAGCTTTCCACAAAGCTTGTTATGTGACTATATCTCCTCTATCTTCTCATCATTTGGCTATGAAGTAATCGATGATGAAAGTAACATTTTCCTTATCAAATTGAATTGGCAGGAAATTCTGACCTTCTTAAGCTGCATATCAAAGGAAAGAACAATCCTATAACAGAAGCTATGGGGGAAAGGGCCCACTATATCCACACTGAGAATCGGTAAAATTACATCACTGAGATGAAGATGACAGTTCCCTGTATAGTCAAATGTTGGAAAAGTTATGTTAAAAAATGCAATATTGTCCTTCTAAAACTGCAGAGAAATATTGGTTGCTAACCTGTAGGTACCCTTTTAGGAGCTCGGGTAAAGAGTATGGCTTTTTTGCACTCGAAATCCCCTAGATTAGCGTTCCTGAGTTGCACATATTACTGAATCATATTAATATTTATTAGGGAAAGCAGATGGGGGGAAATTTTTAGTTTTTCAGCAACTTTCGTTCTTTACCCCTCAATTTTCCTCTCCTCCCTAGTTTCCAAACAACACGAGGCTTGACAAGGGATTGATATCTCATAAAGGATTATCAAAAAAGTAGTCCACCCCACTAGTGGGTTGACCCTTATTATGTTATTGTTGTAGTAAGTTATTCTCTTGCGTATCAGTGATTCACCTATATGGTCATGCTTCATTGACACAATCCTAGTTAAAAGGAAAATGGCCAACTTTTTGTGGTGTCACGGTTTACTTGGAAGAATTCCACAAAAAGTACCAAGAAAGCAGATTAATATAGTCTTGAATCAGGCATCATACTTGTGCGATGAATCAAAGAGTGACAGACTCATGCGTGAGCAGACATGCCAATATGATAATCTCACCTAGATCTTCAACTTCTCTGCCGCCTAAGAATCCTATTAGCCAAAGGACCAGTAATATCGATACAAGGAGAACCACACTGAAGAAGTATTTCACTAATCATTGATTTGGAAGTCTTAAAGGGTGTTCGCTAGGAAGTGGCAGTTGGAGAAATTATGTTATACGGAAAAACATAAGATAAACATTGGACAACTGTCAATTGTTTTGGGAAGCTAAAAGATCAGATTGTTTATGTCATCTTGGTCCATGAACCAGTAAGATTGGTTCCATAAGAATTTGCCAAAATCATGAACTTGGTGTTATCTTTCACCCAGAAAGGTTCAGGATAAGCTGTTGTTGCAACTTGATGCACATTTCAATTGTGATTCTACTTTTCAGACTCATTATCCAACCTAAAGCCATGTGCATTAGTGAAGAGTAGTCGTCTGATTTATACAAGGCACACGTTCCCATGGCTTTTTACTTTATTATCTTTTGTACTTTCCTGTGCACTTGACGGGCTTCGCCTACATGCATTTATGAACCTTGTCATCCTATTTGAAATGAACCGTACTGCAACCCCATGGAATCATAGTAATGAGAAGAAAATGGCCTCATCAGTATTTTGTTCATTTCTTGAGCTTCATTAAAAATGTGAAAACGAGGAATTTCGAGTTTTAAATGAGTCAATGATAATGATGAGTTAAAGATTACATGGAGTCATCCTGGTGAGAGTTTTTAAGAGCTCAACCTCTGTTAGTGTACTTTTGATGGGGGCACACCATAGACAAAGCCTGAAATCAATAGATTTACAATTTCCAAACTGTGAGCTTAGCAACTAGACGTTCGTGACCCTTAGTTCAAGATCTCATGTTATTCTATCATATCAAATCGAGTTAAAATGAAAAAGGAAACAGAGCGTTCTCCCGAGGAACTTGGATTTTTCATGGACGAAATCGAGAATGCCGCAAACCTCCAATTACAATTATATCTTTTTTAAAAAATTTATGTTGCGCATACTGTACTGAAAAATTAAAAGTACGAAACTTCATACAATTGAGAGTCACCCAGACGATGCCAGACCTTGTTCCTAAAGGCCAGCACATGCTCAATTCTCATGTGAGGACTTGGACAGACAATAACATGGTTATATAACGTCCTTCAGCGTTAGTCTTATTCCCTATATTTTTTTCACCATCTAATTCCTTTACACTATTGCCTAGAAGAAATTATGAACACATAATAATTACTGAACAAATCCGAGTCCTAAAAATTTGATAGAAGCTTCCTCTCTGGAGAATGGTCGCAAGTCTCATCCTTACTCGTGAAAGAAGCTAAAGAATCAATCCATGGACCTTCTATCGACATGCTTCCCGGCTCCTGGTGCATGTCCTGAGAGAATGTCGAGACATTTGTTTGGTTATCATTAGCTAGCCTCTCGAAGGCTCTGAACCTAGGATCTGGATTCGTTGCGGTGCGCTTGATTATCGGTGCTTGAATCGCATTTTTTCCCTCAAGCATGCTCACCACAGATGACATTGGCGGCCTGAGAGTTGGTGAAGGATTGGTGCATAGTAGTGCCAGGTTTAGCATTCTCATGGCCTCTTCCTCGGAGTAATCTGAGCCCAGACGTGGATCCACGAGTTCAAGAACGTTCCCTTGCTCTTGTAACACATAGGCCTGTCATGATGTACAATAGAGATAGAAGTTTAGTCGGTTTATCTTGCTTTTAGAAACAGCAAATAGTTTTAGGAACAATTAAGGGGAATAGGTTACTGATAGATGGAATCTCATCATGTTCATGCATTCATGTTTTCCACCGCTGAACATGCTCATGCATACATATCAATATGACAATATTCTAAGTTTCTAAACATGCCATCATTCTACTTGCAAGTCCTCCAAGCAAACCCGCAGAAAGTAGAGAAAGAGAGCTTCAAGTCCAATAAAAGCTTGGCTGCATAATTTCTATCAAACTTAAAGTCGCTAGACGTTACCCAGTCAAGGAGATAAACAAATTCTTCCCTTGGCATGTAATTTGTGTTGCTCTTTCCGCTGATGATTTCCAAAGCGACGACTCCAAAGCTGTAGACATCGGCTTTGTCTGTCAAGTAGCCCCTCATTGCATATTCAGGAGCCATGTAACCTCTAAGGCAAGGCAAAATAGTAGTGGTGAATATGGCCATAGAAGGAGGACATTCAAAGAAAACATTACATATGTAGCAATGAAAACGGTCATAAGATAAAAGCTAATTAAAAGAAGAGAAATAACGAGAATAACAGTAGACTTACATTGTTCCAGCTATCCTTGTGCTGATATGCGTATTCTCTTCTTCATCGAGTTTGGCCAAACCAAAATCTGAGATCTTGGCATTTAGTTCCTTATCAAGCAGCACATTTGTCGCTTTTATGTCCCTATGAACAATTTTCAACCTAGATTCCTCGTGAAGGTAAGCCAATCCCCTTGCTATTCCCAAACATATTTTCTTTCTCGTGGCCCAGTCCAACTCAATCTGCTGCTCATCTCGTCCTGGGAAGAGAGAGAGAGAGAGAGAGTTCAGTTGAATGCTCATTAATAGCATGTTAGTCAGCTTAGGGAAAGCATCGCTTACCAAAAAGTGCGCGGGCAAGACTATTGTTCTCCAGATATTCATAAACTAGCAACAACTGATTTCCTTCAATGCAGCAGCCATAAAGCATTACGAGATTTGGGTGCTGGAGAGCGGATATCATGCCTATCTCGTTGAGAAATTCACGATTGCCCTGCTTTGATTTAGAAGAAAGCTGCTTCACGGCAATTATAGTTCCATCCGATAGTGTTCCCTTAGATTAATCATATGAATTTAAGACTCATAATTGACCAGATGTTATTTCATTAAAAAAAAGGTTAGCTTAACAAGATCCGGGTTGGTAAGTCTAAAACAAAGACACATACCGAATTTATTACACTTCCTTCACATTGAATGGAGGATAAATTTATGAACATATTGTGAATTACCTTGTAAACTGGCCCAAATCCTCCTTCTCCTATCTTATTCATGGAGCCGAAATTGCCCGTAGCAGCTTTGATTTGCCTTAAAGTGAAACGGGCACTTTGGAGATCTAGCCTACGTAATTCTGAAGAAAAAAAAAACAAAGGTGTATATGAAGAGTGCGATAGTAATGACTGAAGGAAAAGCACAGTTCTACAACAAACTCTAAATCTGAGGAGTGATTCACCTATATTGTCATGCCTCATAGACAGACATGCAATCATAGTCAAAAGAGAAAAAGGCCAACTTTTGTGGTGTCATAGTTAACTCAATAAGAATTCCACAAAAGTACAAAGGAAGCAGATAAATATGGCATTGAATTGGCAATCATACTTGTGCAATGAATCAAAGAGTGACAGCTTCCTGCGTGAGCAGACATGTCAGCATGATAATCTCACCTGGATCTTCAACTTCTCTGCCTCCTAAGAATCCTGTTAGCCAAAGGACTAGTAATATCACTATAAGGAGAACCACTGAAGCTACTGCGATTCCAATGATCGCTCCAGTTGATAGTCCAGCATTTCCAACATCAAAGTCTAGAAGCAGGAAAGAAATGAAGGACTTATACGTGATTGCTTCAATGACCACATGAGGAAAAAATAATAGAGATCAGTAAGTTCGGCATTGACTTACTCGGTTTCACTGCAATAGCGGAAATAAGTGGTCCGTAGACACCTCTATCAGGAATAGCCGTGGTTCCCTTCCCTGACCAATATAGATAAATCTCCAAAGTACTGCCATTCACATAAATGTCATTGAAATCTCTGTATATGCCCTTCCCAACACCCCCTGCTTCCTCTGCAATATTAAAATCCTTCAAGACTCGATTGCCCTGCAGAATTAACAAGAACTTCATTAAGAAAAGATCGCGCTCTCGTCGGATTGTTGTGTGCAGCATAATAGATGAAATTAAAATGATAATCAGGTGCCAAATTTCGCTTCACTAACTTGTATGGATACGTCAAATATACGTCTCCCGAGGCTGCTAAATGTTTCATCGTCGGAATATTGAATTTCAGCAAAATGTAGCCGCACTCTGTAACTTCCTTTGATCATGCAAAGGCCATAGTATTTGATTGACCAAGGGGAAAGACGAGCCGTTTCGTAAAAATCTGACCCGTTCACGTTCGTAGAAAAGGGGTTATTCGCTGTGTAACTAGCGTTTGCCTTTCCCATATAAAGCCCGGTGCTGCTGTAAGCCCACTTTTCTGAAGAAGAAGAGAAAAATGATGGGCCGTCCGGACTGGTGTCCTCTTCATAGTTATTTCCCTCAAAAGGCATTTTGGTTCCTCCACAATTGATAAACAAGGAATGGTCTGCATGTGTCATTGGATGATATTGCATAAGACATGAGAGGGGACAAACGTATCTCAACTGTTTATGCTCAACGATAATTCAAACGTCATAGAACTCACATTGTGCTTTCCCGCTGCAGGGTAGATCCTTCTCCAAGCACCAAAGCCTAATGGGATAAATTAGAAAGACTGTCGGTAATATAATTTTCACGTGAAATTATCAATAATCGGTATAGCTCCCGGTCAAAGAGACTTACGAGTTGTTTCCTGTAGATGAATAGCTGGAAACCAAATTACTGGAAAGCGACACAAAGTGTTAGATAATAACTCCAGAAATGTGGAGACGAGACAAATCTATAATGTGCATTGACTCACGCATGTGATTGTTGACAACTTATAGAAGAAGAACCGTTGAAATTGTTGTAAGATAAGTCACTGCAGTTCATACCTTGACCAAGTTAGTGCGCATATTCACCCACGTAAATAATAATAGTCCAACACTAAAGAGTGATATATCATATGTCAACCCACGAGTCTCGTACTAGGAATTATGAGTCGAATCCTGCAATCTATGACGATCGCATGGAAAACTAAGCACAAAAAACAGGATATGTTCATAGGAGACTAACAGATAATGCTTGCTGCTTGTTACCCAACTGGGTACTTCTCCATTAAGGGAGTTGTTTGAGAGGAACCTACATTCACAAATAAAAGTTATGCAACACTTGTCCAAAGAATTATTCGGAATCCAACTATATGAGGTGTATATGATACTATTGAGGCAGGAAAGTCAACTGCATATTTGCCGAGACAATAGGAGTGGTGAAGAAAATTTGTCATTACATGTAATCCAAAGCAGCTCCCATCGTGTCAGGAACTTGACCTGTCAATCTGTTGACGCTCAGGTCTCTACCCAAAGATGAAAAACAGGAGACAAATTAGACAGTTTTCTCGAGAAAACTTGCAGAAGTTCATGTAATTTGATCTTCAGTTCGAGGCCTTTCTCACTCATGAAACAAATCTCTTCTTAAAAAATGCAATAATCTGCTTGGACAAGTCCAAAATCTGTCGGTGCTTAACAACCGATCCACTGGACTTTTCAAAGAAACGAAGATATAGCACATGAACATGCTGAGATCAATTGAAATATCCACCTCTCATTATAGCAACTTACAATGTTGTCAAGCTTGTCCAGTCCCTAATGTAATCTGGAATTGTGCCAGTAAGCAAGCAATTTCTCAGAATCCTGAGATGTGAAAAATAATAGTTAATGGTAATCGGCTATTATAAAAAAGAGACAAAAGAAACAAATCAAATATTCATTATATTGAGCTCACAAAGTCCTCATCTTGCTCATGCCCTGCAAATCAGGAAATTTCGAGCTTGGACCTTTCAAATCAGATATTCTCCTGGACGCATATAAAACCACTCACCCCATCACGTAACATTAACATCAATTCTACCTTTTCGTGATAAAACACAAGCTGACATGATTATAAGAGACAAAAAATAATTGCATAGGATCGAATGCTCACAACTCCGTCAAGTTTGTCAACAAAGATATGCTCGAAGGAATAGGTCCCTGCATAGATGTGCCTTGCATGTCCCTGAAAACTTAGTGCCGTAGTGTAAGAACAACTTTCAAGTAACTCATAAATCATATAAATAAATATGTTTGGCCCGAATTGAGAAGGATTGGGATACCCACAATCTTGTAATTTTGGTCCAATTCCCGATAAAATCAGGTATCTTTCCCGATAATGTGCTTCCATCTATACGACTGCAAGTGGTCTATAAATCAAAATCCCTCAAACGAAATTCAGTATGTTGAGAAATAAGAAGTATTATGAAGCCACTTACAAAGTTTCTAAGTTCTTCAGATTACCAAAGGATTCGGGTATCGTTCCCGTGAAATTATTAGCAGACAACTGGCTGCAAAAGAGAAAAATATCTAAGAATTAGGAACACTGAAGGATCAAGTGTCAATGTATAAATATACATAACATAAAATAAAGTGCATCTTCATTTCCCCAAACAAAGAGGAACTACGTTCCAGTTTAAGCAAAAACACTAGAGTGAGATCGTTCATTTGATAATCTTGCAATAAGGAGAGCTCATGAACATGAAGAAAGGACTTCTGAAATGTGTTATCCAGGCAAAAGTGTGCTGAATAATGTGCTCAATTTACTGACAGTTTCCTTAAGCGGCTCAAGTTTCCAATGTTTGGCTCAAGGGGGCCTTCAAGCAGGTTGTCCTCCAGTACACTAGCATAGGCATAAAATTATCACCATCAGGTCTAACAAATTCTCAATACAAATGTATATGATTTACAGCAGGCCTTACAGCTCCTCCAGCGTGCTGATGTTGCCAATTTCCTTGGGAATACCACTTATGCGATTTCCAAGTGCCAACCTGAAATACCAAATCGAAAACAAAATTATGCTTCTTTATTTAAAGAACTCCTAATTAAATTGTGATAATTGTATTTGATGTATGATAAGATTGACTTACAGAATGGCAAGTGGTATCTGAGTAAGAGTTGTGGGGAGCGATCCACTGATGTAGTTAAGAGTGAGGTCTCTGCTTGCAAAGAACGCTCACTTTAGAACTTTTACAATTCTCAAGCAATAATAGTTTTCTAAACTTCCAACAAAAAAGTTGATTTAGATTCCCACGATTGCTACATTTCTCAGACAGATACATGCTTGAGAAAATTGATAACCAGGTGCTTAAGAAAGATCAATCAAGAGTAACGGAAAACGTAGTAAATAATAAGATAAGGTGGAACCAGAATAGTCTTCGCCCAACTCATAGTATACTTTTCTGTGATTTCTCCACGAAAATAAAGAACCATGGCCCATCAGACACATTCAAGTTCTTTGGCCTAATTACCTTCCAGATGGGAAGATCTCATCCAGTCGAGTCTAACTTACATTTCTGTTAGGTAAGTGAGGTTGCCGAATTCATCAGGAAAAATCCCTTTCAAACTAAGTTTCTTCAGCTGGCTACGAAACAGAGAAGAATAGGTAAATTGCAATTGATGGACGTGAAAGAAAGATACCGAAAGGAAAAAAAAAAACTGTCGGTTCATACATACATCCTCGTGACATGGCAAACTGTGCCATTAACAAAGGAACAATTGCAAGTCACGTTGCTCGTCATTCCTGAAGGCAAGGTCGTCACGTTTAGACCTGTACCCTCACTGCATGATGTTTCGGTTACATTCCAGTACTTGTTTTTCATTTTCATGGCGATTGTTTTTAGTGTATCAACTGCAAGCACAAACCAGAAGTTGAAAATCAGTTACTAGTATCCCTTGCTGGAGATAGAAGAGAGATTTACAAGGAACAAATGAACAAGTACACTAGCAGGTGCCTGTGAGTTCAATATGCAGAACTCAACAGAGAAGAGCCGGAGAGGGATTCAGGATCAGAATTCGCAAAGCAATTATCCGAAAACAGAGGCCCACAAAGGAGAACTGAAAGGAAAGGTTTTAGTCATTCTCGCGTACCTTCATCTTGCGGCAAGAGTTGAGCATCGCACTCGAAGACCGCAGAGCAAATCACGACAAGAACACCGCAGAAAGCCACTCTGGAAACTGAACCCAGAGGCACCAACATCGTTAACTTCCACTGCTTCCCCTGCGCGCGCGACACCGGTCTCAAACTCCGAACCTGATCCCCTCGAAAAAACCGTTTACGAGTGCAAAACGACGCGGGAATGCCGCGAGTGATTTTTGGAGAGGACGTGAGATGAGGTTTTTCGAGCGCTTTGTGTTTGTCCGAGAGAGAAGCGACAGTGTTGCAGTTGGAGTGAAAGACAACGAAAGATTTATCGACAAAAAGGATTTGACAGTCTCCTCGTTATCATTTTCAACGAGAGTCTGTCTTCCGGAGGCTCTTCGTCAATCTGGACAGTTACTTATAATGACACCTGCACTATTTTACCTCATCATTGATGAAAATCAGGAATATAATAGTCCGTTAATATCTTTCCCTCTTTAAAAGTGTTCGAAATGCTCATGTCTATTCAAAAAGGTCAAAAAAAGAAGGGCTCCTGCATTCTTTAAGTTTTAAATTGCGACCGGCTGTTATCGATACTTTATTGTAGAGAAAAGTGCCAAAAAAGTCCTAAAATTTTTGTATCGATGTAAAAGATTTTTTTAGCTAAATTAATCGGACGGACTGAATTGGCATCAATACAAAATATTTAGGACTGAATTGGCACCAATGCAAAATGTTTAAGACTCAAGTGACACAAAAAAAAAGGTTTAGGACTCAATTGGCACAAATGCAAAAGGTTTAGGACTTAATTGACACCAAAAAAAGGTTTAGGACTAAATTGACACCAATGCAAAAGATTTAGGACTTTTTTTACACTTTTGCCCTTTATTGTAAATCAACGATAATATAATGGGTCATTACGCAAAAAAAAAACGATAATATAATGGGACTATCTCATCGAGCGTGTTTTAGACATTTATCGAAAAACTAGAAAATGAAAACTCATAATTCTCCTTTACCAAAAAAAAAACTCATAAATCTCAAAATATAATTCTTTTCTGCATTATTTATGATCGATCTCGAAATGTTTTTCATTAAATACAAGAAGAGTACTTGAGATACCCCTAAACAATATTTAATTTAAAATAACTATCTCGGTGCAACGTCCTTCTCGCAAGCATCTACTTTAAAAATCAACAAATAGAAAAGAAAATCAACTCTATCTAAGGCTCCATTCATTTCGCAGATAGTGTGACGTTTCTAGAAAATTTTTTCCGAAAAATCACTTTTCAGGAAAATGATAATAGTTGCCGGTATTCGGCTAAGACCTGAAAATGAACTAGAAAGTATTTTTCGCCGTTCGGTATCCGATTTGATTATTTGGGGAAAATCACCAAAAAATTTCAAAGTTTTTAATTATTTTAATTAAATCAACTCTATCTGAGAGTGATTTGGGATATTTTACTCTAATATCAAATTAATAAGTAGAGACCGACGACTTAATGGGTAGTATTGGGTTGTTGATAGAATCAAAAAATTCTTTGCTTAATTGTTTTTTAACTCTGCATTTAAAATTTTGTGAAATTTAGTATATACATGCAATGCAAAGCATTATATTTTTTGGGTACGAAGTGAAGTCAATACCGTTGTGAAATCGACCATTGGTTTTGGTTTTTACTTTTCTAATTTTATAGCCATCCTCAGTTTAATGATTGATTGTCACTACAAAAAGAAATGAACTCAAATTTTAGCTTAAGATAAAATTGACAGCACGCTGTACATTTTATAGGCGAGATACTTTCTCCGTGGCAGGGCAGGTCTTTGAATGAATACCAACGACGGATTGGGCAATGGAAAAGCATTGAAAGGTTTAATCTTTTCTTATAGGAAGTGGGCTGATTTTGCGATGCCCCATAACATCACGCGCAACACGTGTCTTTTAATATTATCAATAATTTGGCCAGCAAAAATCAAAATCCAAACAAGTTTTAAACATGAATATCGCACAAATTTAATCAAGATACTTTTGCTTCTTATTAACAACACTCGTCAGATTTACATATCCAGACAAACATCATATAATCATAAAAACAAAAGACTGGATAGGTCAATGGTTGCCTATCTCCATGCTACAATCCACTCCAAAGATGACCCGCACAAAAGTAGACTTTACAATGAGTCGTAAGTGTCGCCGCTTTCATATTAACCAAAATCCTGCAACGGCCCAACCAAGTCGCGATTGAGGTTCATATACTATGCCATAAACTAATGAGGAACCCACTCCGAAATTCCCACATCAACCCATATAGTAGATATACATCTAGTATAGACTATATCCGCCCTCGGAAAAGCATAACAACGTACTAGCAACCATATTGTCTAGGGAAACCAATAAACATTGACAGCAAATTATCCATTCCTACATGTCTGAAAAATAATGGGATGAGCCGAGGCCCGGTAAATGAAATTTCTAGTTTTAAGTTAGGAAAATCAGCATATCATTTCACCTGGCATAGACAACATGCATGCATAACAAACAGTATGCATACAACTCGAATGCATGTTATACCTTTTTTCCGTCTCAATATGCCACACAAATCAAGTCACTTCATTATTCCACAATATTTTCATCCAGACACAAGCATATGATGTAAAACATTCATGCTCATGCGTTAGGTTCATTACTTCATCCTCTCGAACACTCCCGGAGCATCCCGACACACAAGGCATCCCAACCAACGGGATATCTCGACTCCCGATGCATCCCAAAATACTCCCCGGGGCATCCCGACACACAGGGCATCGTCGCACACCACTATATGGGCGACGAAATTTATATTATTCTCATGCAAGTCATGGTAATCAAGTATTTGCATACATATATCATGCTCATGCAAGCCATGATAACCAAGTATTTGCATGCATATATTATCCTTCTTTTCACATCACATATCCTTTAGAGAAATGAAGTGTATTATTCAAGCTCATAAGGATGAAGCAATACAGGTTCAGACTCAAAAGGCTAAAGTCTACTCAAGTCTAGAAAGTACACATATCCAAATTTTGACATAAAACTTTCTTGGTTTAGAAAATACCAATTCGAGATAGGCGAGTCTAAACAGTAGGTAATCAAACTTAGAAAACAAGTTCAAACTCAAAAGCAAGTTTAGACTCAAAAGCGAGTTCAAACTCGGAAGCTATTTCAAACTCAGAAGCAAGTTCATATTCAGAAATAAGTTCAGACTTAGAAGCAAATTCAGACTCAAAAATAAGTTCAGATTCAGAAATAAGTTCAGACTCAAAAACAAGTTTAGACTCAAAAGCGAGTTCAAACTCAAAAGCAATTTCAGACTCAGAAGCAAGTTCAGATTCAGAAACAAGTTCAGACTCAGAAGCAAGTTCAGATTCAGAAATAAGTTCAGATTCAGAAATAAGTTCAAACTCAGAAGTAAGTTCAGACTCAAAAACTATTGTCATTTTTTAGGAAAATGACAATAGTTTCCGGTATTCGATTGAGACTTGAAAATGAACTGGAAAGTATTTTCCGCCGTTCGGTATCCGATTTGATTATTTGGGGAAAATCACCAAAAAAATTCAAACTTTTTAATTATTTTAATTAAATCAACTCCATCTGAGAGTGATTTGGGATATTTTACTCTAATATTGAATTAATAAATAGAGTCCGACGACTTAACGGGTGGTATTGGGTTATTGATAGAATCAAAAAATTCTTTACTTAATTGTTTTTTAACTCTGCATTTAAAATTTTGTGAAATTTAGTATATAGATGCAACGTAAAGCATTTTATTTTTTGGGTACGAAGTGAAGTCAATACCGTTGTGAAATCGACCATTGGTTTTGGTTTTTACTTTTCTAATTTTATAGCCATCCTCAGTTTAATGATTGATTGTCACTACAAAAAGAAATGAACTCAAATTTTATGAACTCAAATTTTAGTTTAAGATAAAATTGACAGCATGCTATATATTTGATAGGCGAGATACTTTCTCTGTGGCAGGGCAGGTCTTAGAATGAATACCAACGACGGATTGGGCAATGGAAAAGCATTGAAAGGATTAATCCTTTCTTATAGGAAGTGGGCAGGTTTAGAGTTGATTTAAGGGGAAAGGAGAGGATCTATTCACATTGTCTTTTAATCCGTGATCCTCACTTTGGGAGATAACAAGTGCATTTAAGATTAAAAAATAAATAAAGTTAGGAAATAGCGGGACCGTGTATATATATATATATATATAAATCAAATGGGGAAATGATAAAGGAATAGACACGTGGGTCATGGATTTCTTATGTTTAGCTTGAATAAAAAAATAGAGAAAAGTATCAAAAAAGCCATAAATATATTACGTTCATATCAATCCAATCTTAATACTTTCAATTTGACTAATTTAATCATAAATATTTTTGCACCGATATCAACTCAGTCTTTCAGGCCAATTTAAGATGTGATGATTATTTTTCTAAGTTTGGAAGAGCGTGTACATGGAGGACCTCGTCAGGCATCAAGGAAGCACCCACTCACCCACAGGCATCAAGAGAGACTTTTCCAAATTTGCTCCTTCGACGGGGCCACCAAGATGGCTCGTGAATGAAAATGGACGGTTCCATCCTTCTTTTCACCAGCAACCGAGGGCAATAGTGGAGTGCGTTTTTTGTTGGTCTCTCTGCCCTTGCAGGCCCCTGGCGAGAGCGTCCCGCCCCTCGCCCTCGCCTGCGACCTCCACCATCTAGCAACTAGCGGAGGGTAATAATGAAAAAAGAAAAAAGAGAAAGAAAAGAAAAAAAAAGAAAAAATTAATTAAAAATTCATAAGAAAAAGTATTTAGAAATTAAAAAACAGTTGCATCAGCGCCGGTAGTGCCGAGTAGGATGGCCGGCGTTCACATCAGCAATTTCCGGCCTAAATTGACTGGATGGATTGAATTGGTGTCGATGTAAAAAGGTTTAGGACTAAATTGATTCAATTAAAAAGTTTATGACTGAATTAATACCAATGCAATAGGTTTAGGACTTTTTGGTATGATCAATTAATCTTGAAAATCCATGATCTAAATTGGATTAATTAAAAGGTTTCAAGATTCAAGATGGATCATTAGACTCTTCGTTTAGTATTTGTACGATGAAAATCATACTTTACCTATCTACTACAATAATTTTCCCACATTTTAAGCATTCGGCAGTTGGATGAAGATCTTGTACACGGTCAACACATATTCTCATTAGTGTCCAAATCAACTCTCAATCGCGTCAACGAACACAATAATATATTTCACGGCTGAAATGTGAAAAGACATTCATGGAAGTACTGTGCGGATGTGAAGGACTAACATCCTTTCTGAACACAACGAAACAATCCATCGACGGGGACAAAGGGACACGGAAAGTCCAAATAAAATAAAGCTAATGAGCATAGATTTCTCCTCCTAAGGTGTGAAAGCAAAAGTGAATTGCCAAATCGTGGAGCTGGGGTTCCTCTTTTCTATGGAAAACAACCAGAAGAAAGAAAGAAGGAAGAGGGGCTTGCCAAATAACCAGAACTTTATTGGTGCTGTCCTCCGTGCATGTATGCTTTGGTCGGAACTGGGCAACGAGTGGATGGTAGTTGTCATTTGACTGATGCTGGCTGATTTTCCACTCGTCACCCTCGCCCCAGTTGAAGGGGGCAGCCCTTGTTGAGTTTAACAATCACCGTGCTAACGGCAATCAAATGGCAGGCGAGCCTTTTTTTTTTCCTTTGTGGGGGCGGCTAGGCAAGTCAAATGATTAGATCCTACTTTTCAACGAGTTGATTTTTCTTCACTTTAACATGGCTTCGAGCGGACTAATTAGGGGCTTGAGCAATCTTAGAAGCTCGAAAGGGGAGGTGATCGGACCTGAGCATGTCCTTAAAAAAACTCAATAAAAAACAGAGATAAGAACTTTCCAGCGTGATGGAGAGATTTCTCCATAAGTTCTTTTCATATTCCTTCTCTCCTAGGAAAAAAAACAAGAAGAGAAAATTTAGGAGCCTATAAGTGGCGAAAGTAGACATCACGTCCAGCCAATTTATGAGAGGGGACGGAGGGAAATAGCCAAAAAAAAAAAAGAAGAGAGAAGAAAAATCAATAGAATCATCGATAGAAAAATGCCTGAGAAAATAAAAGCTAATTAATTGGCCACAAAGGGATCGGGAGTAAGAGAGAAAAAAAATGCCACGGATTCTGATATCTTGAATCTTGTTCGAGGGGGTTGTGCCTTTTAGCCGATTGTAGATTTTAAATTTGATTTTAGTTAATATTAAATACTTTAAATTTAGAAAAGAGGCAAATGAAAGTTGTCATATCAATACAAGTTTGAAATATTTTACGTCACAAGAAAAAGTTTAATAGAAATGTGTTACAGTAGGCATAATTTGTGATTTTTGATGTGAAAAAAATAAGTTGATGACAAATGTATCACAGTTGGTATAATTTGGAGTTTTTTTATAGTATTTTCCCTAACTTAAATGGGTTAAACATTGGTCTGGTGTAAATCCATATAAATCAATATAAACTTAGACTTTAATGTTTCAAAATCATTTTGACCTTTTTTATAAATTTTAAATGACTCATATTTAACCTAGGCCCAATATAACTGAGTTAATAAATGGAGCTCTAACCATATTACCACCTCTAACTATCGGGGATGCTTTTGTCACATCCCCCGAAGCACTTGCATGATGCTAACAGGGTCACCAAGTTTTGTGTGTTTGTCGCATGAATATCATACTCCTCTCTTTCAAAGTCAAGGACATTTTCCAAACGTTTCGAGGTTGAAAACCGGGATGCCTGGTCAGGTTCTCTACACAAATATTTGAATTAAGAAAAGTCAAATGGATGAACCTCAAATATTTGAATGGGATACATGTATTAGAAGTCATAAAACTTATCACGAAAGCACAACTGAGTCCTAAAACGTATAAAAAGTGCAATCAAGTCCTAAAACTTGTCAAATTGATGTAATCGACTCTTTCCGCTAACTTTGGCCAACTTGATTAATGGAAAATGTTGATGTAACTTTATTCTCTCTTGCGTGGTGATGAAGTGGTTAAAGCATAAACCATAAGGCTAAAACGATGTTATTTTGGTACAAATCTGATTTTTAATACAAATTGTATTTAAATTAAATTTTAAAAATAAGCTAGATTATTTATAAAAAAAATATAAAAGAAAGAGGAGAAACCTAACGGCAGCCCTCGCCAGACCTTGCCAACACCGATGGCCAACAGGGGCCGACAACCCTCTCCAACCGGGTCCTCACCCAAATCTAGGCAAGGGTCACAGCCCTCCAAACCTAGTTGACAAGCGCCACTGGTGACGGACAATCATGATTCCGCTTTAATGTCTTGGATTGGGCTTTCACTTCGGCCTTTCCCCGTGGACAAGAAGTTGCTTGTCCGATTCTATGCCATTCAATAGCACTACAGTCAAGGGATCTTAGCACACCTAGCTAGCAACCGGGCTTCACTCCGGCACCTGCGCATACGCGCTCCTTTACTGTCTACACCTATGCTCACGAACGGCAAAGCCGCTCGCGAATCCATTTTCCTGCTTCTCCTCTGGACCTTACTTACTTCGCTGAATGTGCCATAAAAGACTGCCGGTGCCCGGCCGTCGGCCAGGTTAGGCCGTTTGAGAACAATATGGCTGCGTTATGAATACGAACCCGTCCGACAATGCCAGGGCCCATGCTCAATCGTAGGTTGTGGACTTGGGCGGATTGAGAGCCCAATTTAACCCGACCCTACGGACGGGACCGACCCGACCCGACCCGATGACGGGAGGCAGTCCATCTTCTGATACAAAAACTGGGACGAGCAAGAGCGATGGAAAAAGCTGCACCTTTCCAGCTGCTTCCCGCTTCAATTCAAGCTCCCGATCACGCCTTTGGTTCGACCTTCGATCCGCGCTCGTCTCAGCCTTTGAAGTCGATTCGATCTCGGCTCGAAAAGGAAGGACGGCCTGCGGCGGATTCATGGATTCTTTCGACGCCGAAAGCTCCACGAAGGCCTCTGCTAGACGCGGTAGAATGCTCGCGTTTTTTTTTGGAAAAATTCCCGAGTCCCGGGGTCTTCATTTACTGTTGATATCGTTCGAAATCTCGCTGGCACGAGCTCATGTTATCTGAATCGCATTGTTGTGGTTTGATGTGAATGTTTCGGCGGTTTTTTTTTGGGTGTGGGACTGTACCAAGTTCAATTTCTGGGTTGTGCTTGTGCGGCGATTCGATTGATTTTCGATGAATGCATTGTAACAGGTGGGGCGGACCGCGATTTGGGCGGATACCAGAAAGGGAAGTCTCTGCAAGTTGGTGTCAGGGAAGGCCGGCCTTTTGATTTTTGGCGAATAGTGTGTGGTACGTCCTTTTGCTGGATCTTGAGTTGCGGGGTTTAGTTCTGGGCGGGGCATTGATATCAAAGCTGGCGGTGAATGTATAATTTGTCAATATTTTTTTGGTGAGTCTTGAATTCTTCACTAAATTATAAGTGAAAATGTTGGTCTTGTATTGGGTAGGCGAAAAGTTGTTTGACGAAATGTTTTTGATTCATTTTCTCTCACAACTTCCATCGACTGTAGCATCATAAATGGTAAAGGAGGACTCTTTTGCAGTCATTTTGATCAATTTTTCTCCCTTCTTATATGCACTTCCTCTTCTTTTGGGACATCACACTCTCTGTGTGTTCTTCTTGACCTTAGAAAGACATTTTCCTCTTGTGTAAATTTGCTAGTAAAACTTTGACGTTATTCCTTTTAAAGAACGGCAAACTAATCGCTAGTATATCTCGCAGAATGAAAGAAGAGTTTTCTTTGATTGTTCGACTGTGTTTCGTTGACTCTGCAGAGGGCGTTGTTGCTGGAGGTACCGCTGGTGTTGTTGTTGAAGCAGCACTTTACCCAATTGACACCATTAAAACTAGACTTCAGGCAAGATTAAATCCTTATGTGTTCAACCAATCCTTTTGTTTGCCCGTCCTCCAATTGTCACACTGCACAACCTTCGAGTGTAAACTGGTAGTTGGGAAGCTGTTGCAACAAGTAGTGTTGTTTAGCTCTTATTGCTGCAACTCTAGTGACTGGAAGTTAATTTTCTTTTGATGAATATTGGGCTGTTTGCTGCCACCGACCAAGCAGCATATGTTTTTCTGGACTACTGCCTGTTATTGCTGTTGTTCTCCCTATTTTACTGTTGTACAACCAGACATTAAAGCCACGTTAGCTTCAGACTTACACAATTCATTTTGTTTGAATACAGCTGTGTGCTTCAAGTTTCTTAACTCTCGAAGCCTTTCTATGTCAATAATCTCAACAGAAACAGCTAGGATTTAAGCTGAAACCTTTTGAACAGATGGAAAGTAATAAGTTAATCCCCTGTATATTTGGCAAATCATATAGATGACTTCTTTGATTGAAAAATATATGCTGCATCCTTTTTAAAGCTGTCAATGCATGAAGTTTGTGATTAATCTTGTTTTGGAACATATATGCGCTGATTTTGTGCACTATAACCCCAATGTGTGATATAAGTAGAGAATCTGGATATGCAAAATGTAACACTCAATTATTTAAAAGTTCGACATTTGGCAAATTGTAGGTGTTTTAGCAGGTAGAGTTGTTTGGAAAATGTAGGTTGGATTGCAACTTTTTATTTTATTTTATATTGTTGCATATCTTCTTTCGCTTTCCTTCTTGAATTGGTCATTACTTTACTGTAATAGCTTAACTTTAGTTCTTTGCATTATATTGATTGGCGGCAAATGACTCTGATGTTAAGGCAGCTCATGGTGGTGGAAAAATCGTATTGAAGGGCCTGTACTCTGGCCTGGCTGGAAATCTTGCTGGCGTTTTACCGTAAGTATTCATAGTTGTAATAGTGGTTTAGTTTATTCTTAGAGGATCAAAGAGCAAATAGCTAGATTAGCTTTCCACAAAGCTTGTTATGTGACTATTATCTCCTCTATCTTCTCATCATTTGGCTATGAATTAATCGATGATGAATTGACAGGCAATTATGGCCTTCTGAAGCTGCATATCAAAGGAAAGAACAATCCTATAACAGAAGTTATGGGGGAAAAGGGCCAGTATATCCACACTGAGAATCAGTAAAATTACATCACTGAGATGAAGCTGTATAGTCTATGTTGGATAAGTTATGTTAATAAATGTAATATTGTCCTTTAAAACTGCAGAGAAATATTAGTTGCTAACCTGTAGGTACCCCTTTAGGAGCTAGGGTAGAGAGCATGGCTTTTTTGCACTCTAAATCCCCTAGATTAGCGTTTCTGAGTTGCACATATTACTGAATCATAATGACATTTGTTAGGGGAAGCAGATGGAGGGCAAAGTTTAGTTTTTCAGTAACTTTCGTTCTTTACCCCTCAATTTTCCTCTCCTCCCTAGTTTCCAAACAACACATTAGGCTTGACAAGGGATTGATCACTCGTAAAGGATTATGAAGAAAGTAGCCCACCCCACTAGTGGGTTGAGCCTTATTATGTTGTTGCTGTAGTAAGTTATTACTCTTGCATATGCTTCCCATGAAGCTTGGATTTTATAATAGGTGCTCCAGAACTTTGAATTGTGTTTGCACTTTCACATAAATGTATATTGTACCTTCCTAGAGTATAAACATGAAAAATGGGTAGGGTCTCTCTCTCTCTCTCTCTCTCTCTCTCTCTCTCTCTTGTGCGTGCGCCCGAATTGAGAGAAGAATGACCTGAGAAATCCTGGAGCAATTAATCTAGGTTGAGATCCTTTTGGTTATGCACAGGCAGCTGAGTATGAGATGAAAATTTTCATTCACCAGGTTACACGGCTTTTAATCTTTTAGCATCAGATTGGCAGCTGTAGGCATGACCTTTCTTTGGCTTCTGGATATTTAAAACCTTCAGTTACTCTTGAACGAAGACCATTGCAATCAGTGTCCTTTAGTTTTCAGATGAAGGATAGATGATATTCAGAGTACTCTTTATTGTTGTTAAAGATGTTTCAAAAGAAATCTTGGCATGCCCTCGCAGTTTATTACTTGTACAATTTTATGTGGCATTTTTCTTCTCTGTGTTTTGTTCATAAAAGGATGCATATCGTTTCATGTACTTTATCTTATATTAGTGGTTATCCTATATGATGGGACAATTGGCTGAGAAGTAGGTCAAAGATGAGCTTGTTATGTAGCTTTGCCCGTTTGCCGACTGCATTGCAGGAGCTGCTTATATGACTCTCATAAGTGTCCTATTCATATGATGAGTGACAGAATGCTTCCTTCTTGACTTCTCTACTTGTTCGATAAATTAATGGGCATTTTGAGTGTGCCATATTTAAGGTGCAAAGCAGGCATGTACATAAAAAAAAGCAGAAGTAGTCCTGGTTTATGTACACCCACTTTACGTCATAAGAAATTTCCATCTTCTTTGACAGTATATTGGCAGCTTAAGGTTTTCTAGCTGGCTGTGTTTGAAATCATGTATTGTGGAATAACTTGTGATCTGTGCAGGGCATCTGCAATATTTGTTGGTGTCTATGAACCAACAAAACAGAAATTGCTAAGGGCCTTTCCAGAAAACTTAAGCGCGGTTGCTCATTTGGTAATTGTCAAAACCCTTAATTAATCATTTCTCTTCCAATTTGAGCTTTTCTCAAACATTTTACTCATTGGTAGGTTCCTCAGTTTTGGTACATTATAGTTCATTGCTTGTGCATGGGAGTTTCTTAGATTTGCTTTCATCGCACTGGAACCCCACCCCGCCCACAGTAAAACCCAATTACAAAAGGAAAAAGAAAAAAGAAAAAGAAAGAGAGAAAGAAATCACCAAAAAGGACACACACATTTTCCTTGATGCTAGTCTTTTACGTGTCTTGGTATATTCTAGTTCTTTTTCATTGCCAGGCAACACCAATTTGTACCTCCTTTTTGGCATGTTATACATGCCTCGCCTGTCATCTACAAACTTATGGGTTTCCTCATTAAGACCAGTTGGTCTGGCTACAAAGTTTGCTATAGATGGGGTATATTTTTTGGGGTTGATGCATTCGTCTTATAAACTTTATCTTGAGTATCTAGATGAAGCTGTATATTGTATTGAGATGTCCTTGAATATTCTTCAGACTGCAGGTGCTCTTGGAGGGCTTGCTTCTTCTCTTGTTCGTGTACCCACTGAGGTATAAAAAGTTTTTCGTCATATTCCATTTCTGCTCTTTTTGAGTTAGGGTGTATATAACTGTGTATTTCCAGGTGGTTAAACAAAGAATGCAAACTCGGGAATTTGCCTCTGCCCCTACCGCTGTCCGTCTCATCATTGCCAGAGAGGGTTTTAAGGGCCTTTATGCAGTATGTCAAGCTCAATGTATTTTGGAAGATCATTCAAATTTTTGAATACTCATCACTTATTCATCATTATCGATAATGTAGTCTTCTGTCTTCATTTTTACTCGCTAAGTATGATATGAAATGAAACTAACAATGCATAGTAATTTGCGTACACAGAAATATAGGTGAGCTAAAAAGCTTGTAATTTCTGAGATCTGCAAATGATCTATTTTTGTTTGTCTTGAAAAATTCAAGATGATGTATGTTAATTTTTCCTTCCCAACCTAGGGATACGGGTCCTTTTTATTGCGAGATTTGCCATTTGATGCCGTTCAGTTTTGCATTTATGAGCAGCTTCGCATAGGCTACAGGCTTGTGGTAAGTTTTACTCCTCTCTTTTTCTGTCGTACATGAAATATGATTAATTTCAGCAATTTACTTTTGGAGAGTTCTAGTTTAATTAAGGTCTACGACCAACCACAAGTTAATAGATTTATTGTGGTCCTTGGTTTACAAGCAAGCGAATGAGGAAAATGTTTTCTTGTTATTAGCTTGAAATAGATGAAACATCTACATGTCTCATTAAAGAGCAGTTTGTTATTGTCATCATGCTATGGTGTTGGATGTTGTAATATTCTGATTCAAAGAAAATCAAGTTCTATTTGCTAAATTGATAAAACATGTGAGAAACTAAAGAAATCTCTTGTACATGGGCAACATATTGTTCTCATGATGTCGTAATTCTTTTGGTTCATTGCAGGCCAGGAGAGAATTGAAAGATCATGAAAATGCTATGATTGGTGCTTTTGCTGGTAAAGATTCTACCTGTGCACGTTTTGTTTTTGGGCCAAATACCTGATATACTTGACTATTAATTGAGGTTATATCTTTTTTATTCTCATTGACTGAGTTGCAATCTAGCTGATTATTTTATTTGAAAACTTTGATTTTAGAGTTAAGCTACATATGCAGAATGCAACTGCGAACTATTATCATGGTGAAAAATGAAATACCTGTAACCTTTGCGTTCATGTTGAAGATTGCTGATGTACAACCCTTAATCAAGGTTATCTACAGATAATAAACTGCCTACATTGTTACATAATGAAAAAGTAGAAGTTTTGGTTGTTAATGAGTGGTTGATGTTGCTTACCATCCAATAAAATCGATTTAAAAGAGAGATTTACCTAAAAGGTTGAAATGATGAAACCTCAATCTGTCAATGTAAGCAGTAATGTCTTTTGAACTGGAGGGATGAAAAAAAACAGTTACTTCTCCATTAGAATTACTGGGATTCCAGATTTTAGAATTACTGCGACAAAAGGGAACACACCAAAAGTAGAATTACCATCTATTGGGTTTATACTTGACTATAGTTTTTAAAGGGGTACTGCATCTGTTTCTACTCTAGACACTGCTACTCAGTTGATTTATGTTGACAGTCTTAAATTTAGATATTCTTTCGGAGCAGCTTTTTATCTGTGATGCAAGACTAGCTGTTACTGTAATCACTGTCCTAAATATCATAACTCCTGGCAAAGTATATGTCATTTACTTTCAGTAGAAAAGTACTGCTACTTTGTTAGTAACACCTCCTCTTGGTTTCAGTTCCAATGAGGCAACCTTGTTGGTAAAATTCAGGCTCGTCCTATTAGCTGAGAAGCTAACTGCAATATGAAGATATCTTAAGTCATAAACAGCATCAATTGGGGCCTGCCCTAGAGCATTATCATGGAGTATCACTCTCTCCTTGGCTCATTCCTTCTGAATTCGCGAGCCTAAATTTTAGATTTATTATTAGAAGAATCCTGGTTAAGTGGCTGGACAATTAGGCAGATGACATGCTCTCAATGGAGACTTCTTAATTGAGATTGTCATGCTCGTAGGTGCGATTACTGGAGCCATTACAACTCCTCTTGATGTGATAAAGACTAGATTAATGGTTCAGGTAGTGGGCACGTTTTATTCTTTTCTTCTTTGTTTTGGTTCCTTAATTGTGGCATACCTGCTGTTTGGTCCTCAGTGATTCTTGATGTTTCTTTTATTTGTTCTTCGAGTATATAGGGAGCAACAAAGCAGTACAGAGGTATTTCCCACTGTGTCAAGAACATTGTCCAAGAAGAAGGACCTGCTACTCTTATGAAGGTTTGACCACTTTACATGAGTGCATTCACATCAAAGAAGTTTAGTAATGTTTTTTACTGGCTTCTTCACGTCTTATACCACAAGGAGAAGCAAATTAGCACGAGTGTCGGTTGAATACTCTAATCGAAAGTCTAAATGTTAATATTATTCTTCTTTCCTGGTTGATTTATCTATTTTTTATTTGGTTGAGGGTTTCATTATGTCTCACCACTCGCTTCGGGCCATGTGAGCTTCTGGGGTATTGCCTATTCTCCTGTTAATTTAAGGAATAATCTCAACCAATATAGATTTACTTTATACTAGCCTTTTGTTATTGTCTCCATTTTCAAGTAATCTTATCATGCTATCCCAGCACTTCCAAGCTCCACCATTATGTCTTCAATTCCAGAAGTTACTCTAACATCATGTCGAATCAAATTTGAGTCAGGGTGGAAATAGATGAACTACTATTTAGTCTTGTATACCAGTTGAGTTAATACTAGGTGTCAGGACAAAACTAAGTTCAAGTTTGGATTTATGGAGAGATGGATTTGTTGAAGTAATCGGAAGTTTACGGTACATAGAGAACTTTCTTCTATTGAAGAGTAACTACTGCTGTACATATGAGGAAGAGTTGTTGACTGGACATAGAATGACATGTTTCATATCATGTGCTGCAGGGAATGGGACCAAGGGTACTCTGGATCGGTATTGGAGGTTCGATATTTTTCAGTATACTTGAAAGAACAAAAAAGATACTAGCTGATAGGCACTCTGAGTCTCAATAGTTATCTCTCTTTGTTTTTCATGATCCTTGCAAAGCGAGACTAATTTTGGAAGTTTAGACCATCTATATTTCAAACATGTATTTTATGTATGACCAGTCATATTGTCAATATGACTGATCGTGTCGAGGGAAGGTGACAGGCCATTTCCTTTTTGACTTGGGTCATATCGATAAGCATTCGGTCGCTTTTTTTATTTTTTTCCCCGAGGATATTATTTTCTTCCATGTACTTTTGAAAGTAGTTCATGCAAACGCATGTGCGTCCATCTATGGACATACACTCGTACAATCTGTAAGCTTGCCATTCATTTAATTTTTAATGTTTTCGTGCATTACATGGACTTTCTTGTTATTTGTATAATCATTTCTTTGTGTTCGATGATGACTCGTGTGTATTCGATGATGACTCGTGTGTAAACCAGTCAAAATGGATCATAAATCCATTTCTTAATCCATGTATGATGAATAGATTGTTATATAGGTTAGTTATATTAAATAAATGGGTAATAAATTTATTTAAATATAACATGAGTGTTAAATTGATTATAAATAAGTCTTACGTGGGTTATAAATGGGTTTACAATTTATAACTCTTCATTTTTTCTCAACCTCATTCGATCTCACACTCATTCATTTCGCACTCTTACTTCAATTTGGGTGTGATTTTTTTTAAATTAAATTAAATATGAAAGTGTTTTAACAATAATTTGCAATACTAAAAAATGGATCATAAATGGTTTAATGGATCATTTTGAATCAGATTAATTATGACTTGATCCGACTCATCCGTTTGAAAAGTTTACTTGTGTGCGACTTGACCCGACCCATCTGTTTAAAAGGTTCACTTGTGTGTGACCAAGACCAGTGGAGAGTCCTCGTTTTGAGTTTCTGAAGAACAATGACATGAAATAATTTTACGCCAGGCTCATAGTGATGGTAAGAAGTAGTGACCAAATACCAAAATACTAATATACGGCATTGAACAATGTATAAAATTGGTGAGTTAATCACATTTCACTTTAACACGTGACTTAATGAAGAACTAACACTGACAACCCTACTTCTGAAAGTGTACAAATGTGAGGACGACTGCATCACCATTCACATCGTGGGGCCAAAGTTGTCTGAGACAAGCAGTGCTCGTTGCGAAGACGGTTCACAGAGAAAAATCATCAACATTTGCAACAACATTCAGGACAATATCACCATTCATCACGGATTCTAAAAGATGGAGTTCAAAGGGATGATGAGAGAACCCCAGCAAGCCGTCCGGGTCGCTCCATCTTAAGTACAGATATCTTTCCCTATCATGGATATTCAAGACAAGACAACAGGTTGATAACTAAACCAAAGTTTTTGGATTATCGGTCTATATTCATTGCCTTTTGGTTTGATTTTTCTATTCCATACCCTGCCAATAGATCTAGTAATTATGCATTCCTTCCTTCAGACTAAAACTATTCGATAGCCAAAAGATAGAATCCATAGGATAAATTTATTACTTTGTAATACAATTTGCGACGTGGAACTACACAAAATCTGATTCCTGCCAGATAACACCTTCATAATTCTGAAATCACACAAGTGCTGAAACCAAGCCAGACCGTTGATCTTCAGTTGGGTCTTTCAGAATTAGAAAGTAGAGCAATCAAACCATAGAAAGTACCCATTCAATTACACCTACAACAGTCTCTTTTTCCCCCCAAATCCACATTGAGAAGAACTAAACCATACCATAAAGGATTAGACTACCGGGTCTATAGCCCCTATACATCCAAGCGAAAGAAACAATAAATCATGCCACAGAAGCATCTATTGGAAGCACACCGGGCAAGTACATTTAGGCCATAGGTTTTCGATGCAATCAAGATTACTGTATTTTTCGCTTTCAGGTGAATTTGACAGCACAGCTTTCAAAATGTCAATGTTCTAAGCTTGTTTGAAAGGAGTAGTGGTACACAAAGAATAGTCAAGGTGAAAATACGAAAAGAATAACAATACTTGAAGAGAGGACAAGGCAAGGCATCCAGGACTAGCCGTGAAAATGTCTTGCAGGTAATGCAGATCATTTAAACTTCACATGCCAGGGACTGGTCCCTATCCGATAAAACCATTGACGATCAGACCGTAATTACAAAATTCTCGCTAGATAGGTGCACGAGATGCATGCGCACCTCAACAAAATAGTTCCCAAGCCTAAGTATGAAACAGAGAGCCATCATGTCCTATGGTGTTGATCAGTTCTTTCAAATTGCCATGCCCAATTAGTTCCCTCAAATTGATGCGCTTCACCATATATGCTGAAACATCATTACAAAGAAAAACTTCAATTATCAGCTATTTATTCATTAATTTGATTGCAACAGAGGACGAGTGTCGAGATAAATCAATCTACACTCTGTAAAGTTCAGTATTTTCTTTTGCACTATCCAAGCTCAGGCCATAATCAACATAAGAACTTTCACACAAGTACCATAAGAATCTCCTAACAGCAAAAGCAGAGAAGTAAAATATCCCTATTAGAGGTAAATGAAAGTAGGTGATTAATGAAAGGAAATTCAGAAACTAGAAAACCTGCATGAGACAAGATCCAGAAAAAGGGAAGCTAACCCTCCATACACGATGGTACGTTATTGCTGGGCTATGAGAGAGAGAGAGACAGAGAGAGAGAGAGAGACAGAGAGAGAGAGAGAGAGAGAGAGGATCAAACTATTCATTTACCTTTTGCAGAACGTAGTTACATAACGTGAAGTGTTGTAAAGAACAAACCACATCAAGACAATTACCAGAGTATCTGTGGACGTTTAGGAAACCCCGAGATGAACATGAAGCGTAAGATGTAGAGATGAAAATATAAATACGAGCAACAATAACAACCATACCATATTTCTCAAAAATGAGTTATATAATAAACTTCAACAGAAAGGAAATTCACAATCCTGACTAAACCCACGTGCTTGCCTTGACAATGACATTGAAAGAACACGACTTGTTTGAACAGCCTAGAATGCTCGATAAGGTACAGCATGGAACTCATTGCAAGCAAGAAAATTCTTTTATTAAATCCGATGTGTACCAGAAAGGGAGAGTCCTAATTAAGCCTAATAATGTAGAACTCCAGGAGTTTGTTAATAAACTAACCATACAAAACCACGAGAGAACATTAACTACATTCACAGACAAAGAAAAAGACATGGAACAACACATTGGATCGAGGTAAAAGAAATAATGAATTAGGATACTGAACAAATAGCGTTCCCACCAATCCAACATGAAGAGCCCAAAGGTGACATTGTAAAGGTAGATCTTACGTTGAATCCAATTCATTGCTTCTACCTGCCACAGAAACCATATGCCAAAACATAGCCATCAGCAAGGTATTCAAACTATTCTAGCATTGGTTATCACACAAGTAAAATTTTACTAAATTCCCCACAAAATAACGAAAAACAAAACTATGAACAGAAGAGCAAAAATGCTACCTCCCAAACAAAGAATCGTTTCGGATCCGTAGATAACTCTCTCGTCAAATGACAAAGAAGTGGTTTACGAAAAAGATCGAGCCCGGCTCAGCCTAAAAACTCAACGATCAGGTCCAGATCATCGTACTTTCAAAAAAATCCATCAGTCGCCCATAATTTCAAAACTTAGAAAGACCAAGAAATCTAGAAATGCCGGCATCCCAAGTCAAACGAAGACCGCATACAATCACAAGACAACCCACGAATCAGAACAAGGACGAGCGCGTCCGCAAGAACTGAAGTTGAATTTTCAGACACCAATCAGCCCCCGCCACGGCAAAACCCATCTAGTTTCCTAATCGATGCAAGAACTGAATCGGGGCTAAGGTCAACACGAGCTCGCGACCAGGCACGCCCGCGATCTGGAAGGAGGAGAAGAAAAGATCAAGGGCGATAGAACCACCGCAAGAGATTCTTACCAGATACCAACACCTCACTTCGACTCCCAACGCTTCGAACGAGACGAAAAACCGCAAAACGAGCGGCGCGCGGCGGCTGCTCCTCGGCGGCGGGCGGGCGGGCGCCGGTCGTCGTTGATCCGGTCCGACCCGAACGCAGAGAGAGAGAGAGAGAGAGAGAGGGAGGATGAGGCACGGACGGTGAGTGTCGGAAAACAAAACGGCAGCTGCTCCAGGGTTTAATTTCTATATTGAATTTTCTTAAAAAGTAATTGTCTGATTTTTCTTTTTTTTACTTGTTAATTACAAATGGGCTTTCTTCTGGATTTCTTTTAGCTTTAAACAGAAAGGCCCATAAAAATTAACCGATTTGGGTTTGGTTCAATGTAAGCCCATGGCAATAGCAATGGTCGATTTAAGGACCCATTTATTTTATTTTGGATTAATGCACTGGAAGTCTTATAACTTATCAAGAAGGTGTGGTTGAATTATAAAGCTTTCAAGAAGTCCAATTGAGTCATAAAACTTTCAATAAAATCAAGCCCCGAAACTTGTTCACGGAAGTACAATTGAGTCCTAACTTTTAAAGAGCGCAATCAAATCCCGAAACTTGTTAAGTCGATGCAATCGAGTCTTTCCATTAACTCCGTCCAACTTGACAAACGAAAAATGGTAACAAGTTTCGAAACTCGATTGCACCGACTTGACAAGTTTCGAGATCTGATTGCACTTTTTGAAAATCTTGGGACTCAATTGCACTTCGGTAATAAATTTTAGGATTCAATTGCTTTTTTTTAATATTTTTAGGATTCGATTGCATTTTTCGTGACAAGTTTTAAAATTTCCAACGCACTTATCCTTCTTTTTTGCCATTTTTGATGTTTTATTTTTCCATATATATAGTAGAAAACTATGTTTCTTTTCTTCATATGCTATATATATATGATTAATTATTTCGATCATAATTCGGGTCACTATCTTTTTATTTGATTTTTTACCTCAGTTCGAGTTTTTTCCATTTTGATTTTTCAATCTCGACTGGGTTTGTTCACTCTGTATGTCATCGTGCACCAAAACATCACGATGTAAAGCGATAGAAAAGCCATGCTTCGTACAGTTTATTATGGCCATGGAATCCGAATCTTGTTTATTATTATAAAAAAAAATTCATTGGAATCTTATTCACTGAAGACGGAAAAGAACAAAGGGGGGAAAAGAGGAAATGTGCCGGCCTTCACGTCGTTTTCTCAAGCTTTGGACCGTTTCCATGAGCCAACGAATACGACACCGTTTATTGCCCCAGTGTCTTGACCGATCATTTTCTTCTTTTTCTGTTTTTTTTTATTGGAGGTCTGTTTCGCCCACGTGGACGAGAAAATACCCTTCCGCTAATTTTTAAAGTAGAAAGCGATTATACCGAGCCCTACAAACTTATCGAGAAAAGCAATGAAATTAAATAAAATAAACTCCGGCAGGTCGAATTTAAATAATTGACACAAAGAAGGAGCAGTTTAGGGAGCTATTTGAGGACTTTCTATTTTGGGTTAACACCACGAAAAATCTTAAATTTGTACACACGTGGCAAATTTATGCGAAATTAATTTTTTGATCACTAAAAATCCAAAACTAGTACACCTGTGACAATTTTACCCTCCGTTAGTTTCCGTTAAATTTGACCATCAAATTTCTGAGTTGGATAACACGTGGCAATTCGCGGGTGTACCAGTTTGGGGTTTTATCTCTCTGTTTGTCACGAGTGTACCGGTTTGTGATTTTTTCGTGGTATTGATCCAATTTAACGGAGGGTAAATTTATCATAAATGTACCAGTTTGGAATTTCTTGTGGTTAAAAAAATAGCTTTGGGTAAATTTATCACATGTGCATCAGTTTGGAGTTTTCGGTGATCCAAAAACTAGTTCGGGATAAATTTATCACGGGTCAATCAATTTAGAGTTTTATGTGGTATTAATCCTTCTATTTTTATCTTCTAATTTAGCTTTCTTTCTCGATTGTTGTTCCGCACGCAAGAAATTAATTCGAAAAAATCAGAATCGGTAGAGACTTTCTCCCGAGCGAAACATTATGTTGAAAATTCCTTGCTTTTCTCTTTTCTACGCCAGAAGAAAGAAAAGTCGCAATCGTCCAACCCCTTTATTCTCTCTTCTGAGCGAAACAATATGTTGAAAATTCTTTCTTTTCTTTCTTTTTTTTTTTGGCTCTTTTGTACGCCAAAAGGAAGAAAAGTCGCAATCTATCAACCATTTTATTCTCGATCCATCACCATCGAAGAGATAAAGAGAATCGAAGGGAAGAAATCCATCTCCTCACACTTATTCAGCACCATCCGGTGGTCCGCGCCAACCAACCACGCGTTAGAAAGTTAGTCTTATACTTTGTTAGTGATTCTGCAAAAGGGAGCGCATCTATGATACGCAATCTCCGAGAAAATAGCACCCGTACAAGAACTTTTGAGCTTTTACCAAAAGGAATGATATCGTATTCTTTTAATTGTTAATATCACGAAAAATTATAAATTAATATATTCACGATAAATTTAATTTAAATTAATTTTTTAATAATAAAAAATTCTAAACTGATACATCTTTGATATATTTAACTTAAACTAATTTTTTAACCATAAAAAACTCCAAACTTGTACATTTATGATAAATTTACTCTCGGTTAAATTGAAATTAATATAACGAAAAATCACAAACCGGTACGTCTGTGACGGGCGGAGGGTAAAACTCCAAAACCGGTATACCCGTCAACTGTCACGTATCATCCAACTTAGAAATTTGACGGTAAAATTTAACGGAAACTAATAGATGGTAAAATTGTCACAGGTGTACCAATTTGGAGTTTTTCATGATCAAAAAATTAGTCGATACAAAGAATGGATTCGTGGGTTTCTGTAAGTCAACCTCTATAGCGTGTACGTACGCCGCGAGATCTCAAAATTATACTCGAAAATGCCCTTATTTTGATGTGTCGATACCAGCACAAGTGTATGCTTTTCTTGCCCATCGCCAGGCAATCCCGATGATCCCGAGCTCCGGCCGAGGATCGAGATTAAGCTTTTCAAGGACTTGCTTAAGTCCAAAAGGGCCACAATTCGTGCGCAAAACCCAAAAGAAAATAACTGGAAATAAAAAAAGGGGGAAAACAGAGCAATATCTACTCACGGGTATCATGATGTCGTCGCGTTAGAAAAATCTGATATGGCACCTTTTGTTCTTATTCTAGGCACAAGTTGAATTTTCTTCCGAACGTCAGCGAGAAGGGGGTTCAATTGTTCATGAAGTGGTCCACCTGGGCGCTCTCCCACTTCTTGGAGCTGGGAAACGTCATGCAGGACGCAGAGCAAGCGTCGAAATCCGTCGCCTTCATGTCATACTCTGTGTGCTTCACCAACTTCAGACTGTTTCACCCGTCATTCTCTATGCTCTTTTCTTCTCCTTGACTCCCTCCTTCTCCTTCTCCGTCTCTGTTTTGCCATCCACGACAGGACAAACACACACACTCTCTCTCTCTCTGTGCCAAAATCTTGTTGGCTGGAGATACAGAGAGAGGGAGAGAATACCGGTGATCAGAGCATGGCCAGATCAGAGGGCACAGTCTACAAGCTGTGCTTGGCGTGCTCCATGCTTGTGAATCTCTACTTTGGGGTGAATCTTTATGTGGGTCGCCGTGGCGTGTGGGGTTGGAAGCGGAGCAACGATGAGGTGCGTGTCCAGGGGCTGAGCTGGAGCAGGACAGCAGCGGCCGAGGCCGAGTTGGCGGCGGCGGAGGAGTGCTCGGGCCACGGGAGGGCGTTTCTTGACGGGATCATGGTCGACGGGCGGCCGGTCTGCGAGTGCAGCACTTGCTACGGCGGCCCGGACTGCTCCCTCTTCTTGCCCTCTTGCTCTGCCAATGCCAACGGGTTAGTCTCTACGTCTCAATCAATCCCGAACAAGCAGTTTGACTAATTTCGTCCGGTTACGACGACGACCGCATGACTACCCCCTTAGTGGGGAAGAACGCTCTGACAAATCTCAATTATTTGTCGTTCTAAGTTGAACTCATGCCTATCATTTACTACAGGGCATGAAATCCTTTCTTTCCTTTCTTACGTTGTTAGAACATGCACAGAATTCACTGAATTGTTACTGTAATAAGGATAGCTGATAGCCTCATCCGGAATTAGATTCGACATAGAAGGTTTTCCCGAAAAATTCACTGAATCAGTATTGCTATTGGCCCTTTGAAACACTCTCCGCCATTCGTGGAATGCCAATGTGATGGGCGAGGTATTTATTGATTCTTGTTTTTTCTGCTCTGGGAGAATACAATTCTGGCACGGGAACTCCACTATTTTCTCCATTTTTCAGGGGGTTAAAAGATCGGTGTTCTATATCCTATTATGGCTGCTGTGCTTCTTTAAGCATGCACATACAGTACGAACATGTAACTTTTGATTGATATGTCTTGCGCAGATAGATGTTAAATGCGTACATGTAACTTTTCACCTCAGCTTATCATTCGAGTAGTGAAAATTGACATGTTTCACCTATAGTATCACCATCTTCGATACGATATTCGAGTTATAGGCCTTGAGCATGATTCTTTGTTCCTTTTCGCGTTTCGCAAATACTCATGGATCAGTGGTGCAGCTGCACGTCTCCCTTATGGATCGGAACCGTTCTTCCACTCGGCACGTACTGGGGTTTCGTGTTTCAGGTTTTCGTGGTCCCGTCAGCCTATCATGCTTCGTGTATGCGAGCATTAACTCGTTAAATATAAACCACCTTGTGTTCGTAACTTTTTGAGGTTTTAGAACAAGGAGCAGCATTTTCCACTCTTTCGAAATTTCCTTAATTCAGTCCATAAATTGCATTTTTTTTTTGGGTTTCAGGGGAGATCCATTGTTCTTGGAGCCATTCTGGAAGCAGCATGCAGAGAGCAGTGCAGTAGTGGTGGCAGGGTGGCACAGGATGAGCTACTCCTTCAGTGACGAGACCACATTGTCCAAAGAGGTTGAGTCTCTCCTCAGGAAGCTGCACTCCCAGGTTGGGAATGCCGTCACAGACGGCAAATACATTTTGTTTGGTGCTGGCTCTACCCAACTCCTCAATGCTGCTGTCCATGCTCTCTCTCCTCACAACTCTTCACTTCCTGCTTCTGTTGTGGCCTCAATCCCCTACTATGCGGTTAGCATTCTTCCGTTAATGAGCTTGCCATGGACCCTGCGATTCATCCTGCTCCATCCTTATGCTCAATTTCGACCTAATTTCACCTTTCGAGTATGGTGTTTTTCTTCTTCTTTACAGCTTTATCAAATGCAAATAGAGTTTTTCGACTCGGCAGACTGTGGCTTCCAGGGAGACACGGCGCAATGGAAGAACGCAACCAACACCACCGGGAACATCATCGAGTTCGTGACTGCACCGAACAATCCCGATGGATTGTTGAATGAGGCCGTTCTCCATGGCCCTAATGTTAAAACTATTTACGACCGTGCTTATTACTGGCCACATTTCACCGGGATTCCTTCCCCGGCAGATGAGGACCTCACCATCTTCACTATCTCTAAGCTCACTGGTCATGCCGGTAGCAGATTCGGGTAAATATGCCAAAACCCTCAACTTTTTCCCCAGGTTTTGATGTTTCCTGCTATATATTCACGATTCAAATTATACTTTGATGTTGCTGATTTAGCTGACTGTATCATAGCTTTCAGTAAAATCTTCTAGCTTACCCAGTGGAGATCATTTCTTTCATTGTTAACATTGGCTAAAAACAGATGGGCATTCATAAGGAATGAAGAGGTGTACGAAAGGATGAAGTGGTACCTGGAATTGAACACGATGGGCGTCTCGAGGGACACTCAGCTAAGAGCTCTGAAGCTTCTGAAAGTGATCATCGAAGATGGAGGGAGGGAAATATTCGAGTTCGGATACAAAACGATGACCAAACGTTGGGACAGACTGAGGAAGACACTGTCCATGTCAACAAGATTCTCTCTCCAGAAAATCCCACCCGAAAACTGTACCTTTTTCCAGAAAGTCAGGGATCCAACTCCAGGTGAGAGCATCACACAACTAATAACAAAACGAAGAATCTGGTAATCCTAGAACTTATTTATAACGTGAGGAATGAATTCGATATGACGACAGATTGATATAAATACATGAGGATTTGTCAGCGTCATTCTTTTCGAAATATGCACCGACTTTCTACCAACAGGTGTCACACCGCTTTTGTCTGAAAAATAGCTTAGTAATGCCCTTTGCGATCATATTGACAAATACTTTGAAGAGAATCGTTCTTATGTTATGCATCAGCATAACTGTTAAACCACTAGCCTGAGTAATATCCATCACTTTACCCAAAATCCTAGGAATGTCCATGCGAGTTCTCTCTTTTTTTTCTGGCTATATTCTTTTCCCCAAGTTAACTCGAGCTTTTATGGCAGCTTATGCATGGGTGAAATGTGAGAGGGAGGAAGATAGGAACTGCACTGAGATCCTAAGCGCAGCCAAAATCATCGGTAGAGGAGGGAGCGTGTTCCATGATGACGAGAGATATGTGAGGCTCAGCATCATTAGGAGCGACGACGATTTTGATGGATTGATAAGCCGTTTAGAGAGGCTAGTCTCCAGGGAAGATGGAGCCAAAACCATGTGATTGCGAAGAAAGAATGACAGTCAATCTTGCGTTGATTTGTGATTCTGGTTTTGGACAAAGTGATTAAATCACGGGATCTACATGTACAAATCCCGTGTACTATAGCCAGGGTCATGACTATTGACCTCTTTAAGAAAGAGTGATGTATAGGTCTTTAACTTACAGTGTGTTGCAGACAATTGGTTTATAGCAGACTATAATGCAAGACTGCATATATTTCTCTTTTGGTGAGAAGCCACTTTTAATTGTAGTCTTCTTATCAGTACAAATCATACGCTGCGCTTGATGATCCTCCTCCTCAATATGTATGGTTTACTCAAACTGTCATCATCCTGAAGTTGTGCATCCACGCTACACTCACTCTGCCCTTGTATGCACTCTGTAACTCTGATCTGTTCCCAGTTAATTGCTCGAGAAACTTTCTTTTTGGCCATAGATTGCTGAAACAACTTAACCATCCAACCTTTGCTCAAAAAGTATTATAAAGTTCAAAATAAATTAGAAACCATGAGTGCACAGCACAGCAGAGAGCTCTGAAGTCCAGACGATAACGTCCAGTGGTTGAAAGCTCCACAGTGCAACCCTAAACTGGAGAAGCATGGGAGTTTCATATCAGCATGGGATAAGAGAAGAAATCCATTTCGAACCCATGAATGCATGCAAAGCCCACACATGTCAATGGGGAGGATTTTTTCTACATGTTCACCTGTTTATGAATGACAAAATAATTCAAAAGAAACAGAGAGTGCCTCCCATAGTGCCAAGATCTGAATTGAAATAATACTCAAAACTGTGAACTTTTATTCATGTAAAATTCTGTAATGTACTGACTCTGAAGTCTGAATGTCCTAAATATAATTTAGCTTTAGCATTGCTCATTTGTCAGAAGACAATGTTACAATCAGGTGCCCTCTACAAATGGGATCTTGTCCCCTTCTTCTCCCTCCTCTCCTGTTTCTGCATTTCTTCATTCTTCATTACGTCTATGACAACCATCCGATTCAACCTTTTGCCGCACTCACTAACAGGATTGTCTCAGATGGTCTGATATATTTAGCTGCCGTAGAAAATACAGAGCTGCTGAATAAAATACAGAGAAAAATTTGCTTCTGATCAACTAACTCCAGAAGCCCTATACAACGACCGACTTTTTCAGTACTCCAGTTTGTCTATGCTTTAATACAGGCATTCTTCGCCTAAAGAGTATGCAGATAAATGCAAGGACAACAATAACTAAAAGAAAGAACACTCCCAAATGTGCATTCCAAATGAAGCCCATTAATTCAATACTGCTCTTGCTGCTGCAGCTACAATCACATATACTTTTTAACTGATTTTCCACTGGTGTAGCTACGGGATCCAGAATAAAATCCACGGTCATAGCTCCTTCTTCCAACCAGATGGTCGTGGTCTTCGGTTTGTACCCAGGCATAGATGCCGCAACTGCAGTGAGGATAATTTAAGTCACAATGAGAAATTATTCTAATCAGAGCACTGACAAGATCATTGATACAACACCATTTGAGATGAAAGTTAGGGTATTATATGTATTATCCAAAAAGCGTGTGATGTAGTCAAAAAATGCTTTCCATTGTTGTTAAGAGTTCAATACTTACTAGTGAGATCGCTAGATACTCATAATAACACAACAGCAAATGATGAAGTACCTTCATATTTTGCTCCAGGGGCAAGCATCCTATGGTAATCAGCAAGTCCTCTACTAGCTTTAATCTGCTAAGTTAATTAAAAACACATAGCATCTTAAAAAGAAAGGAAAAATAAATGAAACTACCAATACAGTTATATAACCCTAATAGAGAGAATCAGCTATACTTCAAACAACCTATACGTAATTAAACCACAGAGATCACCACTAGATGGTAATCATGAATGAAGAAGACAACAAACGGCTACTGCACGCAAACAAGTTGGACAAAAACAAATGCTGGAACATACAGTGCTATTTATTCCCTTGATCAGGACAAAGCCAGGCAATGGCCTTCCACTATCTGAAGAGTAGATTCTTCCATGAACTCCAGTCTGCAAGAAGTTTTAGGGAAAGAACGATTGCACAACTTTGCATAGCTAACAAGAAAAGCTTTGTATCACATGTAAAGCGGCTTTTTTTGTCAGGGTTAGGGTTTTTTTTCCTACTTCTCGCTAAAGATTTTTCTGGAAATTTTACTATCTGCATAATATAAAAGAATGTGCAGACCACTTACCTTAATAACACTGGCAACAAGATTAAGCATGCTCATTTTGTTGTACTCCCATAGAGTGGGAAGCTGCAAATTTACACAAACAGAAAGCTCAAGTAAATTGATCACTTCCCGAATACAAGAATGATTAGATCAGCACATTCAAGTGATATGTCAAAGCCATATGAAATAAAAATATTAGTCAGTTTCATCATCAAATTTGGCTCTCTTATTCTAACTTGGGAAGCAGCTAAGGATCGAAATACCAGAACCAGATCCATACTATTATTAGAATTTATCTGGATTGCACATGTTCTTACATCAATGTTTTAATTAACAAGATTTGGTTGATCATGTCCAACCATTTTCGGGAGAAACTATTTGGCTGAGTGAAGAAAATACAGCACAAAGACACCTCTGAAAATGTCAGATTAGTAAAGCATACGAATTGACTCTTTTGGGAGCATACCTCACTAGCATTTGGCCATTTATTGTCACTAATTTCCAATGTCAATTCGAAACAGCCACCATGGATATAGTTCCAGTCTTGCATGCCACCATATATCGGATACCTAGAGCAAGTTAAGCAATATAATTAAAGAAATTTTTTAATAGTCAAATGCCAGGTGACATGCTAAAGTGCTCAAATGTAGAATGGAACTATTTCTCTTTCGCAAAGTCCAGCGGTTCACTTCACGTAGTTATAAAATTAAAACACTGGAAAGATCAGCACTTCCTATACTACAAGCTACAATGTATTAACCTCAACACTGTCATACCAAGCTGCTCCATTCGTAATTCCTCCTTGAAATTCTTTACTCGAAGACATGTTACGGTGAGAGCGACTATATACACTTGCCATGAACCGAAAGGCTTCATCATCAGGGCTGGCAAAGTAATGTCTCCTGTAATTTAGGATTGTCAATAGTCATTGAGAATACAAGATAAGAAAGAAAAGCATAAAATGCTGCAGTAATTTTCGAAAAGTTATCAACAACAAATCAAGTAAGCCGATAAAAGATCACATGTAAACTTTGATTAAAGTGCAGCACCTGTCCATCTTCTGCTGCCCCTCTAAAACTAAATGATTTCAACTTTTTCATTACAATAAAAGGATGACTTAACCTAACATAGGAGTAATACAGAAAAGGTTTGGGACACACAGCAAACTGGAGATCAGAACAGAACCTACATATTATCTGGAGATTTAACTCACAAGAATAGTGAAAGAAAGACTAATCGATGAAAAAGCAATAATGCCTAGTATATCTGGCAAAGAAGATGCATGCAGACAACACAGATCACAGTGACAATAGGCACTGTACACAGCCGCGAACTCAAGCAAATTCCCAAGATAAGTGGCCCACGAATTCATAATATGATCCAGAATGTCAGACAATCACCTCTTGTCCTCCGTTCCATCCCACGGATAATTTGCAACCAGTGCACCCTGAGAAATCATAAGAGGATGCACATTGTTACATTCATTGTTCAAATAATTCTTCATATTTAAAATTTTAATAACATTACACATGGGAGGGGAAGGGGGGGATAAACAATTGTAAGTCATGCATCAATAAACAAGTATAAATCATGCGTCGTCACCAAAGGCCCTCCCAGCATGACAGGATCTAGTACAAAAAAAGAAGAGCTAAATTTATTACCCCATGCAAGGAAGCAGATGCTGTGAAACGAATCTCTTTCAACCATCTCATAATTGCCCTTGTTTCTGGCTGTCGTGAACTTACGTCTCCATTCATTGGAAAGAACTGCCCTTTCAAGAAATACATACAGCATAAGATAATTCAACAAATCCAAAAGTAAAGGGGAAATTGATCATAAAGCATGGAAGAAGAGAAGTCTTTTCTTTACTCATAATCCGCAAGAAGGGAATTACTTTGCTAACAATTGCAAAAATGCAAGAATAATATCTGAATACGCGACAAAACCTCAAAGGAAGAAAGCATACATGATAAGATCTTCTCCACTAGAAAAGATCAAGAGAAAAGGACAACAATTGTAAAATTTCACTGTGAGTCGTCAAATAGATCTTAAATCAATGCAAGCCACCAAAGTTGGATTCAATTGCAAGAAGTGAATCATTGCAAGACCCAAAGACTTATTCCATTATTGGGCTATAGATGAAGGAAGCAATTATTACCATTATTTGACAAGGAGAACAAGACATTAAAGAAACAATCATTAGACATAAGTCATGATATAAAAGCATGGCAAAATTTGATGAAAGAAAAGACACCTCTGAAAATGTCAGATCAGGAGTAATCATTCAGGAAAGGTGAAAAGAGCAATACCCGAGTATTTTAGGGAAAGCTCCAGACTTCTAATATTAAGATTTTCGCTATATCCTCCAAGGGAAACTACTTTCCATCCTTCTTGTAAACACTTACTATCCCTTTTAAAATTCTAGGAACAATTTTTTATGATGATCCTCGAGTTCCCAATTTGTAAATTTTTTTCAGCTATCATCTTTCAGTTCTTAGTTCCATCTAACTAGATGGTTGAAACTTGAGTCAGCAAATATATGGTTAATTTTTCAGTCACAACATTCAAATGCACGTTATAATCACTCTTTTTACCATGAAAAGGGAGTCCACTTTATATAAGTAAACCTGGTCCATGGATAAAACTTGTTTCATGCAGATGAACTACACAGACAACTTTGTTCCTTAACACTATGCCCATGCATGGCGCTAGAGCACATTATAATCTTTAGAAACCTACAGATTGCAGCAGTAAAAAACTACCTGATCAGGAAAATCTCGATTTAAATCAATGTTATTGGCATTTCCGCGCCTTCTTAGTGTGAACCCATCTGGGTTCATTGCCGGAAGTAAATGAAGGTGAACATTCTCCACAATCTTTTTTGCCTGCAGACACCAGTATTGGGAGATAAAACGTCAAGAATGCTTAATTATATCTACAACTAAATGCACAAGACTGTAATGAGGAGAATACTACTTCATAAGATACATTACTAGACAAAAGATGCAAATCGCGCACCAACTGTACAAATGCACAGATATAGATTGATCAGTTAGAGGCCAAACATGACCAACAACGCAATTCATAAGATCGAGCTATAAACCAATCAAGTCATGTTAATATTTGGTATGTTTTAGTGAATCTGGACTTTCTCGATTTAAATGGATATGCAGGAATGCTGATGATTAGCTTGATGAGTACCGTCGAAGAATGAAAAATGAAGCCAATCCTCTACATTGATGATATTAAAGAATGAAATAGAGAGAGAGAGAGGAGGGAGGGAGGGGGGGGGGGGGGGCTGGGGGAAGAGGGGTAATTACCAATGGATCCTTCAAGTAATTATCACAAATCCAATTCGCTAGAAGCATCAGAAGCTCACGACCGACAGGTTCATCCCCGTGCACATTACCTATGAACTGTAAAAAATTTGATAAAATGGGAAATTTCCAAATTATGTTAGTTTGTGATTAAGCTATGAAAGATATTGAAAGATCAAGAAGGGTGATCTCAATTCACCTTGAGAGAAGGAAACTACGAGCAAAAGCCATTTCTCGTAAAAAAACACAAAGCACAGAAAACATCTACAAGCTATCTACGAATTAGTCAAAAGACGGGTTTCCCAGGAAGAAAAGCGTTAACAGTTCAGGATTCAACTTCAGACCCTAGGTTCCAACCTTCGAAGCAGAGGAAAAGATGGTAAGTCATTTAGAAGGAATGCATGTGTCCCAAGGGTCTAAGTCTCCTGATTGTAAACGAGATGCATTTTCAATATGAAAGTACCAGAAGAGAAAAGCATCCAACTAATTGACTTAGCCACATTTGCAAGAAAATGGTACTTTATCAGATGCCAAGTATGATCACAGATCTACGAACCAAAAGAAAAGCACAGTGCAACATTAAATAATGGCAAATTCTGATAAAGCAGCAATCATCAAGCAGCTGATTCCATGAAGCTAAGAAAGAACCCTTTGAGAATGAGGAAGGTTGTAATGAGTGATGAGAATGGTGCATAGTTACTCAGGAACCTCTAAAAAATGTTGGAATAGATAAATTTCATACAAAGGCACCTTTAGTTGGCCTAGGCCATTTAAAGGGCAAACCAAGATGTACACTAATTTGGAGGAAACTTAGTCCTAAGAAGAAGGTGATAGCATAATGAATAGCATGAAGTAAAAGGAAAACTTAAACGTCAAAAGGATTCATATAGCGGAGACCATTACACTCATAATGGCGCACCAGTGAATTGCACCATCTGTCAGTTGACTATAACACAACCCAGAAACAAACTTGCTAAATTCCCTCCATGCAAGTTAAAGAAGATTGCAGGCACAAAGGGACAAAGGGTAAGTCAAATAATTGTTCCACATCAATGGCATATACAGCACACTTAAAACCTTTGTTTAAGGATGAATTAAGAGAAGCAGGGAGGAGAGATTTACTTTAAATGCAGGTTCAGCCTCTTCTATCCCAGGCTTGTCGGAGATCTCTACAACCCACTGTTGCCAATTTATCAGAAAGCCCAGTTTAGCAATCAGTCAGAGAGCCATATGAAAAAGGAAAAAGACATCACAGGCTAAAACCGACAAATTCAATACCAGGGGCACTCCATTAACACTTTTGCCAATACTGATGTCCATCACAACGAATCCCTCAAAGAGAGAAGCGAATAACGAGTCAGCATCACCAAAATATAGTCCGAATTTTGATTACGAGAGAAATTATGCAATGCACCGATATAATCACAAGAAAGCATCAACAGAAATTGAAAGAATCACCTGTATATCCTAGAAATATTGCCACACCTCCGGCCAAAAGCTTTCACGGCCTTTTCAAGATCAGAATTGGTCATATACCCACGAGCCACATCAGAACTGCAAAAAGATTTATACTTTAGACTTTCGACGTCTAATAGCTGAATACCCAGAAGAGAAATGTTGCACGAGCCAAAAAGCCGAAAGCCAACAGAGATCCCGCACCTCACCGCCCGCCGCTCCCCGAACAAATGCCTCGCCACCCCAGCATAACCGCCACTCGCAAAGCCTGCGAGCATCAACAGCCAAAGTGAAGCGAACCCAAATCAAGAAAAAGCCATCCCACCCGAAAATTCGCAGCGAGGAAGCCGTGTGAAGCGAAAGAGGGACCTGATGGCGAGAGGGGTCGGCTCTCGCCGCCTCTGGCACCCGCGTGACCGAACAACGAAGAGAGGACAACAAGGTGGGGGAGGCACAAACAGAGGACGAGCTTCATCTTTTCCCTCACTTCGCGGGTCGATGGCGCTCGTTCTTGTCCGGAACGAATCGCGTAATGAGGTCCGGGATCGGATTCGTTCGGGGGGGGGGGGGGGGGGGACGCCGGAGGGGGAGTTTCAGCTGAAGCAGTGTCCGTTTCGCATCGTCGTCGCGCAGAGAAAGACGAAGAGAAACTGAAGGTGAAAGTAACGCGTCGCGCTCAGATCGATCATCGACGAAGGATCCGTTGACTTGGGTCCAAATCCCAGGTGGCCTTTTCGTGCTATGCTTGTATTCTCTCCTAGGATTTGTCAAACACATGAATGGGAAAATGACTCGAATCATCGATCATCTTTGGCTTAATATATAATCTAATCACCGAACTTTTAATTTGTACATTGCCGCTTTTAAACTTTAACCCAATGTATAATATCATCCATAAACTTTTCAATATTGTCCTTCAACTTTTGGTACATATTCAAGCTAGTCATTGAACTATATGAAAATGCTCGGTGTTGCCTCCGAGGAATGATAATATTAGATATTTCCATATTATATAAAGACTAGTTTAAACACTAATCAAAATTTTAGGGATAGTTTTAGGAGGACAATGCATATGAAGCTAAAGTTCAAAGAATTCATTGAGCAGATTAAATATTCAAGGATCACATGGTATATTCGACCAAAGTTTAGCAACTATTTATAATAAATTAAAATCTATGTGTTATTTATGCCATTTTTCAATCAAGTTACATTATGAGAAAAAAAAATTAATATGGTCGATCCACGCTATTACATGAGGCAATTTTTGTTTGAATAAATAGCGATCTTTTCTCCTTTTCGTGAGATATAATATTAATGGCGTTGAGAATTTTGACATAGATTGTTTATAATGTGAACCATCTTTTAAGAATTTTCTTCTCACATGTGTAACCATCACGGGTAATTAAATTCGTGAAAAGAACGGACGGTATGACTAGTAACTCGCTATTGATTAAAGACGAAAAAAGTAAATTCCCAAAACAGCCCTCTTTGGAAAAGTTTCAAACTTGATCAACGTGGATCCTTTGGAACAAAAAGGAAAAAACGTGAAGCTATATTGTAATCTAAGCATTATTTCTTTTATGAAAAACTGAAATTGAGAATTAAAAAGAAATACTCATTTTTGTTGCATTCCAGAATTGGTTGACAGACGGTATTCAAATAAAGATCCTATTTCCTATTTTCAATCCCATTGTTTTGCACCACCCCATTTCGATTTCTTTGGTATAAAAGCTGAGCAATCTCTACCGGTAATATACATTAAAGAATAAGATATATGATCCAATCAAAATTGATTGCACCATGACTTTGCTTCAATGGCATTACAATTGCAAAACACATATGTATTAATTACGATCGTGTAAATTAAATAAGTTATCGAAAGATTTTGACATTAAAATTAACATACTATAATACTACGCGATTGGATTAACATGCACACATGAGACTACCTAGACGGTTGGTAAAGTTTAATACGGGTCGGGTCGGGGTCGGGTCGGGTCAAAAGAAATGTATCCCATACGCCACCAGGGGAGGGCAAAAACGTCATTGCAAGCCGTGAGAGGGCATATATAATGATCACTCCAAACCCTAGCGCTCTACACGGCCAGCGAACAGAAAGAAGAACCTCGCGCCTCCCTGCCGCCTAGCCGCCGCCTGCCGCCTGCCGCCTGCCGCCGCCGCGCCTCCGAAGCCCGTGTCAACCGCGATGGTAAGAACCGGCGGTGACTCCGTCTAGCTTCATTCTCTTCTTCTTCTTCTTCTTCTTTCTTCCCCTCCTCCTGGTTTCGAGTGGTTTTGAAGATCGAAGTGTGTGTGTGCGTGCGTGAAAATGGGCAGTCGCTGGTGGCGAACGAGGAGTTCCAGCACATCCTGCGTGTGCTGAACACCAACGTCGATGGGAAGCAGAAGATCATGTTCGCCCTCACCTCCATCAAGGGTATCGGCCGCCGCTTCGCCAACATCGTCTGCAAGAAGGCCGACGTCGACATGAACAAGAGGTTCGGTTCCCTCTCTTTCCGCTCCCGTATCAGCCGTTGGTGTCGTCGAAGTATCGTCGAGATCCGCATTGATTGTGGTGCGGGCTTGCGTTGCTTTTGGAGAATCGAGTATGATGTGTATGAGCGAGTACGATAGTTTGGAAAAAAAAATCGGAGCTTTATTTGTTCACGCTAGGAGAAATCTTCCGAGTAGATGTGTATTGAACTAGGGACAAAGAAAAGTTTCGTGCTTCCTGGCTGTTTGAGGGTGCAAGTGTTATGCCTCCGCTCATGCAGGCATCTGGATTTGATAGTTTCAGTCGCATTTTGGGGGATCGTTTCTGGTCATCATCATTGTATGAGTTGGTTTCTGGTGATCTTGAAACAACTCTTTTTTCGGGATGGCTACTCACTGAACTACTTGGGCACTGGTCTCGTGTGAAATGAAGTAGCCACTGATGTGTGGTCATCGCGAATTTTATGGATAATCGGAGAAACGTGATGCCTCGGAGTGTTCTGTCATGCGAACTAAGTAGGAATTTGGAAGATTTGGTGTGATCGTTATTTCTTATTTCTAAACTGAACTGTAGGAGTGGAAGATAGTGTAGATGATTAGTTTAATTTTCTGTTGAGCCTATGATTTGTTCTCACTTTATTAACAGTGCATCTACTGGTTTAATGCATTTGCTAGTTCTAGCGTGTGAAATACGTGTCCAGTGAATGATTTGTTTCTTTTTTTCTGCCAGGGCTGGTGAATTGACTGCTGCAGAGCTAGACAACCTCATGGTTATTGTCGCCAACCCCCGTCAGTTTAAGATTCCAGACTGGTTTTTGAACAGAAAGAAGGATTACAAAGATGGAAAGTACTCTCAGGTTGTCTCGAATGCCCTGGACATGAAGCTGAGGGATGATTTGGAGAGGTTGAAGAAGATCAGGTGACTGCAGCATTTGCTCATTTTTTTGCTGTGTATTGGTTTACAGTGCTGTGCCATGATTATGGCAATGTCACTTTTTCATTCTGTTCAAGTATGTGGTGGGGGAGACCTGCGTGTGCATTGCCACCCTTAAACACATGTTCTTCCAAATTGATTTTTTTCCTGATTGCAACTGTGGAAGCTAGTAAATTAGCTTTTTTGGGTATCATCCCTCTAAGTAATAGGAATCTGAACATGATGGTGTAAGTAGCTGACATTAACACTGCAATGTAGGAACCACCGTGGTCTGAGGCACTACTGGGGCCTGCGTGTTCGTGGCCAGCACACAAAGACTACTGGCCGTAGAGGAAAAACTGTTGGTGTCTCCAAGAAGCGTTGAGTTTTATTCCTTTCAAGTGTTGGCATTACATGGAAGGCCTTTGGAGTAGGTCTTCCGTTTGATCTCTGAGTTTAAGTTCCTTGCATGGACTTAGTAGATTTATTACTCAACATTTTTTTTCCTTTTAGTTGTATGATGTGTTTTGCCCGGTTTTGCTGAAATGGTAGTGCAATTACATGAATCAAATTTTTGAGAGAATGCTGTTTCTCATCATGCCTGCGGTTTTAATTTTTCAATTGCAAATGATCACTTAGTAGATATAGCCTTTACTGAATTCATCTAGGATGTGATGACTGCTTGGCTTCTGATGCTAATTATGAGCCTTGGCAAACAATGGGGGGTTCGTGTTTCCCTTTCCAACTAATTTTATGCTTTTGAATTAATGGGGCACATTCACCAAGAGCTGAAACAAATAATACGATAACTAACAATGTCATGGAATCCATAGTGCTTGCAAGTAAATCGGACGTGTTCTGTCTTTTTTACATTAACTGAGAATGTGATGGTATGTCAGATGTTGCCGACAGAATTCTGCTGTCATTCAGGCCAGGCATATGAAACTTCTGGGATTTATAGATGAATGTTCATTACTAAATGTGCATATAACGTTGACATCTAAAGTATACTTGCAAAGCTCTGAACTACTTGATACTAGACACCAGTACTTCAAATTGTGAGGGAAACATATACTGGTTGTTTGGGCATTTCGCAGTGATGAGGTCCTCTTATCTTCTTTCTACTCTTTTATTCCTTTCATGGAAGGCAATGAGATGTTCAATTTTGATAACAATCAACAAGTCGAAGATGTTTACCGTTGGCTTCCATTAATGAAGTGATATACCCTGATACGAATTCTTAGAGAATCTAATCAAGCTCAGGAAGTTCAAAGTTAATCTCCCAGTTCTGTCGGTGCTTGGTTGTACATAACTGGAGTCTCCACCTTTGAGTCTTTCATCGTCGGAGTAGCCATGAAGGCATGGTTGAAGGTGTAGTTGTTGATATGTCGGAGTAGCCGTGAGGGCCGTTGATGTTGATATGTCTAGCATCCCCGTCTCATTGACTTCATATTTGGATGGTCCATCAGATTATCTTGTTGAGTTAATGTTTAGTGTATATTAGAATCTCCAAGCCCCATTGTGCCACATCAACTGATCAGGGTACATTCAACTTCCTTTGCTCATCACACGTTTTGCTCCTTGCGCGTTTTTGTTTCACAATGTCTCTCAGGTTAGCAATCAGGGTACTATTTGAGCTTCACCTGCCCTCATTGGACGTTTTTGTTTAACTATGTCTCTCAGGCTAGCAAACGAAACAGGGTGTTTTTTGAGCTCCGCTTGCTCGAGAGACGCGAGAGAGATGCTATTCTTTTTCTTTTAGCCTCTGCTCTCCGAATCTTGGTCTCGGATGTTGGGGAATCGACCCCAACTTTTTGATGACCACAGAATCAAAAGGGTAAATCTTGTCGGTTAATTGTAAAGCTTCACCATTTTGTGCATTGCAACAATTTGCATAAGAGTTGCGGAAAAATCAAAGAGCCACTATCCGTTATGATCCATCCCATCAACCGGACCATAGAACTGCCCACTCGGATTCATCATGCGTCGCCAAAGTAACAGTTAAAGAGAACTTACACATGTCTATGCTCAAACGAGGGACCCAAACTGCATGAATTTGATCAAATTCTACGCAAGAGGAGATATTCACACGCCACTTCCAGGCAGGATGAAAATCCTCCTCTTCCCCTTATTTACCCTTTTGCAACAACCGAGATTTAGAGCCTTACACTTAGCACCCGAGACTTGAAAAGGAGAGGAAAAAAGAATAGAACCTATACTTGACATTCTGGAATGAAACAAATTTAGGAAATAATTATGAAAATAACCGGTGAAAAGTGTAAGTTTTTCCAAAAACGCGGAATGCGAAGCGTAGGATTTTTTGTCCAAAGAAAAAAAAGAGAAGCGTAGGATTTTATAGTATAGAGTGCCAAGAGCAGGTTTTTAAAATTAGAAGATGCAAAGTGTAATTGACAGAAAAAATTTGTAGATAGATTTTTGTAATTGTCCAAAAGCCAAAAAGAAAAAAATAGGCTGCATCTGATTACAGGCAAATTTATCTCGGCTAAAACTAATTTCTTGATAACGCTTGACCCTTTATTTAGTAGGTCCAGAATTTCTGATATTTACTTTGCTTCGAAAGCACATCAGTTCATAACCAAGCAATAACAAGGAAACTCGGAATAGCGATCGTTCACCTAATTAGGAACAATTAATGGCTGGGACTGAAAACTGCAGCATAAATGAAGTACTGCCTTTAAGTCAAAGAACAGACCTGGACAAGCTTAATCGACAAAAGAAAACCAAACTTTTTTATAATTATGAAATGAGCAACAATTTAATTACTATAGCCTTACCAAAAAAAAAAACAATTTAATTACTATAACTTATATGATCAAGCAGGGAAAATTTTTGCAGCACAGCTATCCCTATTCAGCAAGATCTGTTCCCTTGGAGTGGCTTGGGGACAACAAAGAATAACTGAATGAGGAAAAACAATGGAGAAGAAAAAGAACACCGGTTTTCTAATCTCAGATAATAAATTGGAATCAGCTATCTTGTATGTTTTGCTCACTGGCGATCACTAATATTTAAACTTTCCCGTCTATTTCGGTGGATTCCGACAAACTACCGTGTTTATGCTGTCTGCTGGTAGGAAGTGAATGGCTTCGTCGCTCCTTCCCCCCAGGCTTAGATGATGCGTTGCCATACCAGATCATTCCAACTACAGCTATGACCATGCCGATGACTACTTGAAGATTGAGACCCTCCTTCCCAAAGAAGAGGAAGCCCATGATCAAGACAAGGATTGTCTTCATATGGCCAATTACTTGGAAAGAAACAGCAGTAAATCTACCGATGCAGATGAACTGGCTGAGATTAGTCCCCACAGCAATGGTGCAAGATAGAACAATAAACATCTGCAAAATCCAACATGAAAAGCAGGCCTTGATTAACAGCACTTCGTGATTAGAACAAATTGAGTAGATTCAATACAGTCAACTGCCCATGCTTATGGTATCATTCAACAAAATTTGAAGTCCTATGTTTCCATGCTATGAAACTTCAATTTTCTGTGGCAAGCAAACACAAAGATGAAGCAAAATCAAAGAAGCGATATCAAAATCCCATATATTAAGTGTATGATTTCTTGACATCCATACTGGTCATGAAAGTTAGCTGCTCCCTGGTAAAAAAAACTGTAAGGAGGCCAACATCAGATTCTGAAATCAAACAAGAATAATGACAGTAGGAAGGTGCATGTGGTTCATCAAAAGGTCAAATATAGGCGAGCACATTCCTAGAATGTCCAAGAATTCGGGTTAAACACTGTCAGAAAATACCTCAGGACAGTGCTAGTGTTGTCTACAAATCTAACTGGAGCAAGGAAATTGCACATTACATATATTACATGTCGCACAAGATTCAAAGAGCAGAGGCTCAGTCCATTGCAGTGCCGACAACTTAAATGTTACTTTAAAGACTATGAATATGTAAGCTTACCACAGCAACTGGGGTATAGTCATAAGCATCAACTCTCTTGTTTGTCATCCAATAGTCCAGAAATGGGCCAACCAAGAGCAGTGAACCAGCCTGGGCAGGAGCAGTATGTCCCAACAAGTTGAAGGAACTCAATGAATACTTTCTCTGAAGGTAATGCACGTACTGCGCAAGCAAAAACAAGGTTACCCAATGGTGAACTCAGGCTGCTATTCCATACATTTATAAGAAGCGTGAACATTCACTGGAGGTGCATAAAAGCAATACTATAGCCACGAAAAGTACATGTAGGATGTAGGATAATTGACTTTGCTTGACTAAGAAATACTTGAAATAGGGTAAATCATAGACTACCATTAAATGAAACAAAGATTACTTACATATTGTTGAAGCGAAGTGCTCCACACTGCAATCAGAGCAGCAACGAAGCCTTTCGTATTAACACTCACATCAGTGACAGTACAAACACCAACTCCTAAAAGAACAACTCCTATGCTCAGCTTTGTATCTCTGGAGTACCGCATTTTGTCCAACACCACTTCCAAAAAGCAGGAAACAGGGATCATGCTCAGCTTTGCAATCTGATAGTTGATTAAGCAAACGTGTAAATTGTAAAGCATCTCACAAAATTATTTGCCAAATTGAAGAGTCAGATGTACCTGATAGAATCCCACTGAGTTCCACATTAGACTGACATTCATTCCGACAATAGAAAAATTGGCGAAAATGACGAATTTCAGAAGCTCATGGATAGGCAGATGAGAGGATTGGATGTATCCCAACCACCTTAAGATGGCTGTCATCAAGGTCGTGGTAACAAAATGTAAACCAGTCAATGTTGTAGCTGCAAAGGAGAGAGAGCTAATGTCATAACGGTACATCATCGTTAAGTATCATTAGTTTCATATTACAACTGGATTAACTATATCCGCAAAAAACAGTACTGGTTCAAGAAAAAACCATTGTCCTCATACCTCAAGAATACTATTACTTCTATACAAGTACACTCCCTAGACCATACATTTGTGGAGAAATCCATAGGAGATAAATATCATGTTCACTTTCTTCTCATGATTGTAGAGATCTATTCAGTTACTACCATAACGGACTTCCGTTACGGAGTTCTCATATGAAATTGAGGCTGTTCGAGGAAAAGGAACCAAACAACTCCTGTGAACCAAATCTCACAGATAGCAGGCAAGGAACAAGAAATTCAAGACTACTCAGCACTAAACTCTAGTAAATTTAGAGTTCTCGAGCTTCTGGCAGGGGGCATCATTGTTTAGGCTCATAAGAATTACTGAAATGAGAGAGTAGTTAAATATAGTATTTCTAGATAATCACGAATATGTCCTGTGCCATTGATAATCTTCATATCACTGCAAAAAAAATTTTAATAGTATCCTAACATAAAACTCCCCAAAATAGATTTGGTTTTGGCCATGCAGAAACTCCACTGATTTTCTGCAGCTTAACTACTTTAAATTTTCAATCTATATTCAATTGCTTCACCTTTCCTTTGACTTCTATTATTAATGACCCTCAGCATACCTGTCCCCATCTCAGTGATGACCAGGTGCAACCCCAAGGCATAAGGCTTAAGATTGAGATCCTTAATCAGTATGTTGAACAAACTATTGGAATAAATCACCCATGTGATGATCATAGTGCTAAGACTTGTACCGCTGAAGTATTAAGTTCTATGCTAGGTCAAAGTAAGACAATAGGATGCTCCAAGAATAAGGAATTTCAACATAATTTGGTTAAGTAGCTTACCAAAGCTGAAGCCATAAGTAGCCATCAAGGCTTTGTTGACAATGATAATACCAACTGAAGTGACAACATTGAACATCCATGCAGCTACATCTACAGCTGCCTTTTGATCAGCCTTGTTAGATAGAGCCATCTTTCAATTTCGTCAACGCTGCTCCCAAAGTCTATCTTTCAGTCTCCATAAAGAAATTCGTGGAAAAAGACAACCCGACTGGGAGTTACTTGCCAACGCAAGCTTCTACAGAGACATCACAACAACAAAGAAGAGTTAGAAAGGTCCGATTCAATAAGCTGGCATTCAAACATCAAATTTGTAGCATCTACAAATTACACAACCAAATTGCACCACGCAGAAATAATTGAAATAAAAACCTCTAGGATACTTAAAAGCCAAATTGAGAGTCAACCTCCATCACAGTGAAAAATTTTAACGGTGAAGCAAGAATTATACTATATCTCACTTCTTTCTGTAGGGAGTTCAACTAACTAATGCTATGAAGAGTCTGAAGTAGCATCTAAAGATCACAAGTTAACTAGCTTTGCACTGAAAAAAATTGAACTTTGTTGAAGCGCCATTATAGTATGCCCAAAACGACCTTTGGAGATGTGTAGAAAGCGTTTTAAGCTCAAATCATATCCTAGTATCTAAATTAAGCACCTATCAATTGATACGAAACTTACTCTTCTCCTTGTTAAACTGGGATTTGTTTCTGTAAGCAATAAAGGTCTACATGGACTTATTAAGTGTGTGTATGAATCACAGTTCTTCCTGTTCAGTAAGTTGTGTTTCGGCAATTATTAACCTTTGAATTTGTGATGCTTAAGGACCCCCAACTCTGATGTGAAGGAGTTTTTGGCACAATTAGCTGCTCCAAGGGCATTTTCCCAGACTCACATATAATGTGGACCGACAATCTACTCTGCGAATCCCTATCATAGCGATTTTCCCTTTCTAATTCCATCCAAAACTTTACTGCCCGATGAGTACTCGTGCATTGAAGTCGGTAAATAGTAAATTCATCTACTACAAGCACAGAATTCTCGGTGATTCTCCATAAAATTCTTTCCTGGTAAATGCGTAATGTTGTCCGGTTTTTTCTAAATTGGAATTATGTCAAAACTTTTCCAGCCAAGACGGCAGAATGATTTAAAGATCGTGGTGGCATTTAGCAGTATACCTCAAATCTAAGTTATTTAAAGAAATCAAGCTATCTCTACCGTACTCTTAGCATACTTTTTCCATGGAAAAGATAGCAATAGGATTTCCAAACAATAGCGAGCACAACAACGGACACTCCGCACAACAATTGCTAACAAAAACCACCTAAGCTAGCCGGCGATCAAGCTCCGGGATTTCAAAATGACAAAACCAGGGGAGCTCGAGCACGAGCTCGCCTCGTAGCGAGCTGACGACTGGACCGAACTCAAGCATTCGAGATCACCGATCTAAGCAGCACATCAAGAGGAGGGGAGAACGAACGGAGAAAACCCGAACGACCGCGAATCCGGAACAGATCCCGAGGGAAAGCCGATCCGGAACGGAAATCCAAACCGCCGGTCGCGGCGATCGAGCCCGACGAGCTCCGAACAAACGAGCCGCCGGACGCAACGGCGCCACGCGCTAAATCCCAGCCACAGCTCGCGCGAAAAAACGTACCTCGCCGGGAAAACCCTAGATCCGATCCGGGCGCGAGCCGAGCTCGCCGGACGGCGGCGGGCGGAGGGACGGAGGGAGGTGGGGGAGGGGGAGATCGCCGGCTGGAGGCGGCGGGGGCACCTGGGCGGAGGCGGCGCGGGAGGATCGAGATCGGCGAAGCGATGTAGAGAGAGAGAGAGTAGAGAGGGAGAGGGAGAGGGAAGGCGGACCTGGCGATGCAGAATTAACGAACCGGGGAGGAAGATGACAGAGCGCCGCCAAGTTCGCGACCTTCCTCCTCGTTTAAGAAGAAGCTCGGTTAGCTCTTACGTTCGACCTCTTAATTAATCTGCAATTATAGCTTCACTTAATGAGAGCAGGACTAGTTTTTTCTTTTTCTCTCTTTTTTCCTTCGTTTTTTCCTCTTTCTTTTTTGCCTTTTTTTTATGCCACGATTAATACGCATTTTTATTTTTATTTTTTAGGTGGAGACAAAACGGGCTAAATGCTGTAATAATGCGAATGAAGTAGGGCTTCCCCACTGCTACTACTTCGGCTAGTAGACTAGACATGGGGCCTTCTTTGCCTGAGCTTGAAGTTTGCCTTTAGATTGTTTATTCGAGTTTCGGTAAATTATCGTGGTATTATACGCGAGTCTGCGTATAACATATGAGGTATATGAGATCGCATGACCCTGGATTGAGGTAAGGGAAGCAAAGGAAGATTTCGGGAGAGATTGTTCGCAGCGGTCTCAACCTCGGATCCGGGTCATTGCTGGGCGGCAATCCTAATTTGAGGTCGCTGCCGACCACCATCAAAGGTCAACGACCTCGTCATGGTCATCCGAGCAGCACGCGGCATGTGATGTTGAGAGAGGGAGGGAGGGAGGGGGAGGGGGAGGTCGAGGCCGAGCGTGATGGGTTGCTAGGGAGGCTTATAGCTTGGAGAGGCAACATCGGTCAGAGGCGCCAAGGAGGGACGGTGGTTGGAGCGGTTGGGCGCAACCGAGGGTGGCTGACGGTGGTGGCGGATGGTGGTGGTGGGTGGTGGAGATATTAAGTGATTGGAGATAGGGATCGAGAGGAATTCGGGATCTAGCTTTTCCTTAGGGATAATATGTTCTTTCCATTATATGGTTTGGTCCAAGGGTATGATGCATGTATTTTTGAAAACAGGGATATGAAAGTGGTATATGTGGAAAAGGAGGTGTGTTAACTATACTTTTCGAGAGAAAACTTTCAACTAGTATAGCAACGCATCATCGATCATAAGCAGAAGCAACAAACTCTCGAGTTGAGATTCGGACATTAAGAGAATTCTAGTTCAAGAACAAGAAGTCACTTGTTCGAAATCTCGCAATAAACTGTTTGCAAACTGCCGGTAACTCATGGCCACCCATACAAAACCAAAAGAGTGAGTTTTAATTGATTTATAGGCTTGCAAGGTATTATATGGATCATTCTGACCAAAAAAAAGGTATTATATGGATCTCCAAGTAGCCAGATTTCCCGCTCGTGCCCCTGGATCACAAATAAAGAAAGGAAAAAATTCTACTTTTTATTTTTGCAATCAAATCCATGTACTTTAAATTTGTCTAATCGAATTCTCCCACTTTCGTAAATTTTCTTCTCAAGTTACGAGGACACCAAATCCAACCAAATTTAGTTGACTTAGTCGTTGGAATACACCAAGATATGATATGGTTAAACGATACAGACGTGGGTGGAAAAATTTCGGAATATGACTGTAATAAAGTTTAGCCAATGTGTACGTCCATGTGGATGTCCACAATGAAAAATTTCATCCAAGTCAAATTACTAGGCCGTCCGACGACTCCCGCTAGCTGGATTTGAATTTGATCGGTCCTAGTGTCAGAAGGACTTAATTAGAAGATTTACGAAAGTAAACGGATTTGATTAGCCAATCAAAAGTACATGGACTTGACCAGAAAAAACAGTACAGAGACTAAAAGTAGAACTTTTCCCAAAAGAAAGAAAAGTGTGAGCAATTAATAGTTAAAAATAGTTGTAGAAAACTTTGTTGGATACGAACATGCACATGCACCATCTTTCCATCTCCTCACCACTCTCCCTTGAGCAAGTTTCAAGACCCTCCATTTGAAAATAGTAAAGTAGTGGAAGATTTCATGTGCTATTCATAGGACGCATTAAAAAAATTCCTCATTTAAAATGTAATGTTTAATTTATCTTCTTTAATTTGTTTATTCAAAAGAAGGTGGGCTGCTCATTCCAAATGAAGGATCATTCCACCAAATAAGGTTCAGTGGCCATTCCATGGCTCCATCAATGGAAATGGACATTCCATTTTTTTTTAAAGAAATTGTTAACAATAGATATTATGCGCATATAATTTTAGATGTACCATTATTTTTACCTCGCAAATGACATATCTTGATGATATTCTGGACATTTCAATATCATTCCTTTTTAATTCAAAATTTGCCTAGCATGAAAAGAAATCAACGGGGAAAAATTATCAAAAAAGTTCTAAACTTATTGTACGGATGCCAATTCAGATATAAACTTTTCAATTTGGTTAATTCAATCCTAAACATCTTGATAATTTGCGATCAAACTTGGCCAGAAATCGCCACATAGGACGGCTGGAGCTGCCATTGACAATTTTTGCAATTTCATAAATTATTATTTGTTTCTATTTTCTTTTCAACTTTCGTACACAATCTTTTAGTTTAATCAACTTATAATTGATTTATTCTCGATTTCTTTTTTGAATAATCCGACGTAGCAGCATCGCAAAAACGACGTCATCGCCTGTTCGTGGAAGCTCCTTCACGATACCGACGAGTGGGGCGGGTGCAGAAAAATGATCGAGAAATTTGTGTACGATCGGGAAGCAGCGACTTTAGCGCATCGAAATCTCAAATTTTACGACGGAGCACAAACTTCACGACTCAAGTGAACCAACATTTGTAAAGTCTTAGATTTCCACCCCGCTTTGTAATTTTTGCCTTTTGGGGAAGAGTGAAAATTTAGCCACGAGCTTTAATCTCTTATTTGAGACTGAGTTGGCCACTTTAAGCCTTTAATTGAAATAAAGTTCACTCCGAACTTTTTTTTGAGGCTCTTATTTGAGACTTAATTGGTCAGTTCAGTCCTTATTTAAGATAGAGTATACTCCGAACCCTCTTTTGAAAAGACAAGCCAATTTCAAGTCCTTATTTAAAATTTATAATTGAAGGTTGCGTGGTGGATATTCTCTTTAGCCACGAAGGACTTATTTGAAAACTATAAAATGAAGAAAGTTTTTCATTTGTACTTTTAATAGTAGAGAGATTGAAAGATCTGATATTAAAGCAACTTTGGATTTTCTTTATCGTCTATAGACAGTGGCGTGGAAATTCGACTATGTGGATGCTCGTGAAACATCCCGCAATTCCCATGAATTAGTTAAGTCCAAACGTTTAGCATCGAATAAACATTTAGCTTATAAGATAACTTTAACACGGAGCAGTTTTGCACTCATCAGATGACCTTCACTTCGCCCCAATCAACTACACCAATTCTAAAAATTTTACGAGCATGTAAATCTTTGTGTTAAGTAAAAAGCAGAAACAATATACTCTCCTGGTTGAGAACGGGAAAGTCACTTGTTTTAATGTCACGATAAACTGCTTACAAACTGTCCTAACTTAGAGCCACCTATACAATCCAAAAGATTGAGTTCTCATCGATTTATTGGCTTGTAGGATATTCTAATTACCTTCAAATAGCCAGGTTTAGCGGTCATGCTCCTGAATCACAAAAAAGGAAGGACAACTTTACTTTTCATCCCTGCATTTTTTTGCCTTTTTCTAATCAAATCTGAATAGTTTTATCTGATTAACCAAATTTTTTACTTTCACAAATTTTCTAATCAAGTCATCTCGACACAAAATTCAAACAAATTTAGCTGACGTGGTCGTCAAGAGATGCCAAAGTATGATATAGTTAAAAGTACACAGACGTGGGTGGAAAAATTTTCAGAGTACGATGTAAACTAATTCTAGTCAATGTGCACGCCCATGTGAATGTCCACAACGAGAAAATTTTATCCAAGTCGCATTATGATGTCGTCCAACGCTCCCACTCGGTTGGATTTGGTTGGATCTGGGGTCAGAAGGATTTAATACGATAGCGAAAGGACTTGATTAGATAGATTGAAAGTATTCGAACTTGATTAATAGAAAGTATTGGGATGAAAAGTAGATTTTTTTTTTCCAAAAAGGAAAGTAGAATCAATGAATAGTTAAAAAGTCAATAGAAAATCTTGCTCGATTGGAATGCCCGCATGCATATGCAATTATGCACCGTGTTTCCATTTCCGTCCCTGCCCTCCCTTGAGCAAGTTTCGAAAACACCCCCTACTTAAAATTAGTGAAGGAGTAGAAGATTTCATACGCCATTCATAGGAAGTACCCAAAAATTTCTCAAATGATGTATGGTCAACTTTTCTTCTTTAATATGAGGTGGACTGCTCATCCCAAATGAATGAGCATCCCACCAAACAAGGGGGGGAATGCCCGTTCCATGGGTCCACCAATGGAAATGGCCATTCCCCTTTTGAGGGAAATATTAAAAAAAATAAAATTACACACAATTATTTCAAATACATTTCAATCATTCTTTTTCCATTCCAAAATTTTCCAAACACAAGGAAAAAAAAATCAATATATATTTTTCTTTTTGTTGGTTCATAACGAACCAATAATGCTTATTCCATTCAATTCGTTCCTCTCTTCTCTTCCTTTTTATCAATCCATTCCCCCCTATTCCATTCTATCGTATCAAACGCCACATGATCTGTCCTGAAATGGCCTTGATTGCCAGCCTTTCCTTCGGTTTGTCATCGCCGAACTGCACAATTAACTTCGGAATCTTATTAGGTTCACTACCAGTTTGAAATAATAACTTGCCCATTCACCTAGATTATTAACATGTTATTGAATTTCGTTATAAACTAACTTTAAACAGACATATCACTCATCTAATAGTGAACAAATATAAAAGTGTCTTTTTAGATAATCGTACGGAGAGTGCTTACGCTTGTCATGATATTGCATTTGAGTTCTTTCATTTCATGTATTTAAGTCCTAAATGTTGCGACAGTTTTCTAATCTAGTTCTTCAATTTATTACGTCAGCTTTTCTCGTAAGGAAAATCTAACCAGCAATTTTTTTTAATTAATTCTTCCTCTATTTCTCGTACAACTGATGCAGATGCGATACCAAATGGGCGCGGAACCAAAACTAGACCGAAAATGAAAAAAAAAAAGGGATCGAAATAAGATAAGGGCCAAAGCAAAAGAGATGAAAGGGGTAAGAGGGAGAACGGCCACGCCACCGCCTCCCCCTTTATCATCGGTCAAGGCCTGCTTGCCTTCACCCAGATCTCGACCGAGCGCACCGCCTCTAATGCACCGGCAATAGCAACCATCCTTGCCATCCCCCCAAGTGAGGTCTCTCGCCCTCATTTGCTCGAGGCAAGAGCCACTCCAGATTTACCTTAAGTAGTATCGAAGTTGCAAAATTTTCAAGATCCATCGAGATGTGCTAACTTTGCATATAGTTTTAGGATTTCCACCCGCACTTCCTAAATTTCTTGCCCTTTTAGGGATAGAGAGACAACAATGCCCGGCGAGGGAAGGAGGGAGGGAGGGACGGAGAGAGAGAGACGATGTTCCTCCGGAAAAACAAATAATTAGGGGGGGGAAGCGACACCGAGATGGGAGGAGGGGCGGGGGTGGGGTGGGGGGGTCCCGTCGCTATCATGCGCCATTACAGTCACTGTCCCTGTCCCTGTTCCCTCCCCCCCATCTGCCCTTTTCCTAAAAAAATAATTCCCATCCATATATACTCTTCACTGTTCCTCCAGCTTTCCCTTTTTCTCCTCCACCTCCTCCCTCGCTCGCTCGCTCGCACGCTCGGCGAAATTCCTCGGCGATCTCCCGCGGTCAAATCCCGGCGGAGCCAGCAGCCCCCACCTCCCCTCGCGCCGGCGCCGGCGCCGATTCCTCCGCTGCCGCCGCCGCCGCCTGCCGAGCTGAAGGAGATCTCTCTCCCTCTTCCGGCGATCCAGTCCGCGTCCCTCTCTGTCTCTCTCTCTCTCTCTCTTCGGGTGCTTGTTCCGCCTCCTCCCTCGTCTCTCGTTTGATCTGGCTTTTTCCTTGCTGCTCGTTGCTCCGTTCGTTTCGCGGGAGGTGGAGCCGGGGGTGTGGATGGGCGTGGCGGTGCTTGAATTGAGCTCGCCCGAGTCTCGTCTCTGTTTCCCGCATCGTGTTCTTTTTTTTTTCTTTTAGTTCGTTAGTTAGTTTGATTAGCTTCGGGAGGTGGGAGGATGCTCTGTGAAATTCGGAATGCTGTCGCTCGCTCGAGCTCCGATATGTTGTTCTGTGCCGTGCGCGGAGCTTGTGATGGAAGTGAGATTAGATGACGACGGGAGCTTAGTTCCGCTCTCGAATGGGTTGCTTATTTTGAATGCGATCGATGTCCTATCCACGTTCCTTTGCTCGATTTGGAGAATTTTAATGAACGTTTGTACCCACCTGCTAAAATTGGAATTGGAAACGGTCTCTGTGTGTTGCGTGTTGGTTTGGCCGGAGTGGCTGTGAGAGCAATTGTAATCTTTTAAGGCATTGGAACTCTGAGGATCGTTGAATCTAGTGGCGATACATCGATTGTCTCCGAGGTGCTCGTTGAATGTTTGTTTCTCTTGGCTGTATAGACGAAGGTCTCGTGTTCTGTTTGTGGCTGAAGAGGGTTATGGTGCATCTGTAGAGTAGCCTTTATCTCGTTGAGTTTAGTTAGGACATAGGAGCCATTTGAACATTTTTGCAATAGTAGTATGAGCAACAGTGGCAACTGTAGTAAGAGCTGAACACTAGCACTCCTTTTAGTATAGGCTGTTTTAATTCCCGTCCTTCTCTGAACTACTTACGTGTGTCGATTTTCTATCGTCATGTACTCTTTGTGCATCCTCACAGTTCTCTTATTCCGGTTAGTTCACCGAGAAGTGAATTTAAACAGGATGCTATTTGGGGTGGAATGTAGCAATCAAACAACCATATCACATGGAGAATGAACTGTTGGAGATCATAAATATAATTCAGTTTCAACTTCATTACTTCTGTTATAAACATTTTGTCCATCAGCAATTTTTACTTTTCGACATTCCCTACAATCTATAATTTTCTGGTGGAATTTCTTGTTCTGTAAATATTTACTTGCTAAGAATATTTCTCTCTTGTTTTTTACACGATGTTGCCATGACCCGGTCTGTTCTGGTGCATTTAGTTTTATCTTTCTTCTCTCAATGCTTTTAATGGTGTGTGAGCAATCTTGTAATGATCGATATTATGGATGAAGGGCTACTCGCCTCGTTCTTGGAGGAGAAGGCGGTACTCTCAAACTTGATAGATGGTGCACAAATGAGCAGGACTAATGTTATTGGCAGTGGAAGGAGGAGGATTCTTCTCTGCTTCAGCTTCTGGGTATAGCAAAGGCCTGACCCTTCTTCTCTTGGGTCAGAAGAACGAAGACAAACAGATGAGAGTATCCCCGTGGAATCATTACCAGTTGGTGGACCAAGAACCTGACACCGACATCCAGCTGGCTTCCACAAAGAACCGGCTTTCCCGCGGTTGCGCTTCCTTTATTTGCTTTGGTCGCGCCTCCGCAGGACTTGACACACCATCCCCACTTAAAGTAGGCCCAACCCAACAGCAGGAAATTGTGCCAGATGCATTAGTTCCTGATAAAAGCAAGGATCAGTCAACTATTGTTGAAGATGATGATGCTCGAAAGGCTGCTGTACGTAGTAGCTTGAAGAAGCCATCGGCTTCTAACACAGTTCCATTTGGGAATACTAATGAAAATGAGGCTGTTAATGAAGATGGAAAAGATACCCACGGTCTAGTGGAAAGACGAAGAGTTCAATGGACAGATGCTTATGGCAGTGAGCTTGTGGATGTCAGGGAATTTGAACCCAGGTATGGAGCTTAAATTGTTTTGTCAGATATGTATGGTGATGACTTGCTAGTCCCGTTCATCCGCTTAATGCATAACTCTTGTGCATGTATACCATTCTGCATTCGTACTAGACCAACTTCATAAACGCGTTTTACTCTCTCGATTCTGTAAATTTATTCTATATTATGCTTTTGAAAGCTTTCCAATTCGCTGGTTACTAGTATTCTCTGCTAATTGTCCTGATAACCAAAGAGATCATGCGATGTGAATTGTGGTTTTGTTTGTCTCTACAAGAATGGTATGAGGTTTGCTGAGCTCAGATAATCTTTTTATTATGTGTGCAAGAATCCTTTGAAGTGTAGTCATGCTTGGTGGAGCCAGGTTAAGTGAATATGTTTGACTGTTGCACTACATCAAGCACTTGTTACTTTGGAATAATAGAATAAAGTCCGTTACTTTAATAATCACTTGATGGCTAATGCTAATTGCTAATTGTGGAAGAGTGATGACGATAGATTCTGCTTTCAACCTTTGAGATTATAACTTTTCAATATATGTATAATGTCTATTGTCCCTTAAACATGTTTTAGCATTGAATAAAGGGATAAGTGCATTGGAAGTCCTAAAACTTTCAAAAAGTACAATCAAGTCCTAAAACTTGTCGCGGAAGTGTAATCGAGTCCTAAAATTTTCAAAAAGTGCAATCAACGGAATGACTTGATCGGATCAATTTGACAAGTGTTAGGACTTGATTGCACTTTTTGAAGGCTGTAGGACTCAATTGCACTTTTGTGACAAGTGTTAGGATTTAATTGCACTTTTCGAAAGTTTTAGGATTCAATTGCACTTTCATGACAAGTTTTAGGACTTCCAATACACTCATCCCTTGAATAAATGTGCGTGAGGCAGAGTTTTGTACATTTTATTGATTTTGAGAATAGCGGATTTTTGGTAGAGAAGAAGTTGTAATGCAAGTCTTCATGGAAAAAAGTCTTCAAACTCATGAGCCTTGAAGGAAAAGATGTCTGACATGTGATGACTTGTGACTGAGAAAATTACTATAAATAGACCAGCTTATCTGTTTCTTCGTTTGCTTTTCATTGTAATTGGAATTGTCAAGGAAAGCTGGGAGGCATTTCATCATTACATCATCCCAATACATGAACTTGGATTAATGAAAATTATTTATCAAAGATGTAGTGGGAAATGGGTTGTTTACCTTTGTGAGATAACTTAATGAATTGCTGTCCTTATTCTCCTTAAAAATTTTGGCATAAGGTGAGGAAGCAGTTTCTCAAGCTGTCTTGTATGGTCAATCTTTATTTATTGGATTCTCCCATGTATATTATAGGAAATGCTTTAGTCATCAATCATCATGTTCTTGGCTTTTTTGCACCAACAACAGTTACTGACACGAGGAGATCTTTTAGGCAACTATTTACACTAATCCAAGTCTAGACAAAGTGGCCTTAGTAGGGCAGAAAACTACCCCTTCATGAATATAAACAAGAGGAAGCCAAAAGTCAGTTGGAGCCTATCTGTACCACTTCTCCCTTTTAGTTATGATTTTTTAATCTAATAACAGCAATGAGTCAGCAAAAAAAAAAAAACAACATTTATTAAAAAGAGAAGTGATTCATGTTCAACAATCTACAATGAGCTACTTTCAGGCTGTCACATTCCACCGATCTTAATACCTTTTAATGGAAAATCAAGGATGGATGATAAGGTCATCCTATTATTACATTGTTTATACTCCCTTGCTTGCTCGCGCAAAGGGATTGAATAGACTAAAACTTACTGCCCTTTTATTTAGGCCAAAAGAAAAGCTTCTTTGTCTATATTATTTTTTCTTTCTTTTATAAGCGTAATGTGCCCAAAGGCCCAAATCCTTTAGCCCTGCTAGGCAATAAAAGGTGGGCTAGCTGAAATTAGAGGAAAAGGGTGTAAATTACTTACTTCCTTGAAAAGGTCAGTGTTTGTACAATTTTGTAAACCAATTGATGCTTAACATATGAAATTTAAGAAAAGAATGTATATTTGAATGGGAAATGGAAGTAGGAAATTTAAGTTGCAGTTGAATATTAATTGAATTTTTTTGCTACGACACTTTTGATACATATAGGATGCGTGTAAGATAAAGCAGATGATGTGTCCCCAGACACATGTCAATATTTTGATTCTCGTAGTAAGTCTCCAAGTCTAATATTTCTTCCAGTCAGACACTTGAGACTCTCCTGTACCTGCACCCTACACTTGTTCTGAAGTTCAAGTGACACAGTTCTTCTATAGCCATTTCTTTTTGCGTGATCATGCAGAACTGCATACAAGTGTCCATGTTTTCGATTTCTTTGTTTCTTTTCCTTCTAGTAGATACCAACTATGACCTAACGGCAGGTTTCGGTCTTTTATTTTTAAGAATGTTTCCGCTCAAGTCACATTTCCCCTTTTTATGTTTGGAATATGACTGACATCGCTTTTTCCAGGTACTTGCATTTCTAAGCCAGTAGCTTTGTGGGTGCATGTTTGTTATAAATTTGTTTGAGTAAGTTTGGAAATGTCATATGAGAAAATCTTGGGAAATGTCCTCAGGTGTTAATGCGACTCCTAATCATTTAGTGAACTTATTTAATTAGCCTTTTTTTATGCTTTACGTAGAAATTTTTGGCCGAGTTAAAAAAATATATTTGGCGCTAGAGAAAGCCTCGCATCTGATATTCAACTCTTGTCCAACACCAACTTTATTTCACATTTGTGTCCTTTATGTATGTATATTGTTTGGCAATCATTGTAAAGAGGACAATGGGTGGTTGCCTGGTGTGGGCTCAATGCGTCCAGCTCCAGCAATAGGTGGTTTGTTTTCTTTTTTTCACTACCAGATCCTGTCAAACCCTTTTGTTGACCTGGTTGAACCACCCCTATTGGACCAGTTCAATTGGGTCAGCACTGTTTCGATCTGGTTTTTGACCCCCAAGTTTGGTTGTCTATTTTGGGCCAGGCTTTAGACTGTTAACTTGTTCAATCGTATGAGTCGCCTATCTTGTTCAGTCTGGTTTTCATAACTTCCTAATAGGATACCCACTGTCTTTGTTTTTGTACTTAACTTTTTTTCCTGCTTGGAGAACCTCCTGTCAGAGCTCTTGGGCCGGTTAACTCTTAAAATATGATGTCTCAGTGATGAAACTTTGGCCAATGAACTGGTTTGAAAAGTACTCAGTAATTTTTCTCTGACTTGTGCAGCATCTGCGAATAGATAGCTGCTATCACTAGCGCATGTATTTAGCGTGAGTTATCTCCTCATCTATCAAAATAAATTGGCTTGATGTTTGCCCAAATTTTCTGATGACTTACCATCAACTGTTGGCATTGAGAATTAGATACATACAGAAAACGCCGTTGGTTTTGGGTTGTGAAAGAAATTATTACGGTTTGTTTTCAGTTCCAAACTAAACAGTTCTGTGTCATTCTAACTTATGTGTCATGCACAAGCAAGTTAGATAACCTTGTAACTTAGTGTCTTGAATGCGCTCAACAGAATTTACTATCTAAGAACTGTTAGGCCCTTGAATTTTGTACTTTTGATGTCATCAATGAGTAGGAAAAGCTCACTATTTTGACATTTAATTGGAGGGAGCTGAATATTGCTGACAACACCGGGATATAGATCTTGTGATAAATTAGAATGTGCCTCTTCAGTTGTCACTGGTAGTCGATTTGTGTGTTCCTTCATTTTTGAAGTCCTGCATCTCATTTTCCTTTTCTCATTTTGCCTTTCGGAATATTCTTAAGATGAAATCTTGAACCAATTGCAGCGAAACTGGCGGATCGGATGATGAGTTGGACAACGGTAATGAGAGAAGCTGTGCTTGTTCCATCATGTAGTGGTTTGGCCTTAAGATTGGCAGGATCAACTTGTAAAGAGACGCTATCGAGGATCAGGGTAAGCATGGCTGAAAGAGGGGCTTGTTGATCACGGACGGCCGACCGACCAACTCCTGAATAGAGGGTATTTTGAGTCCCCCCAGAAGGATCCCGCCGGTCAGCGAAATCTGCCTCCCGTATTCTCTCTCCTCCGCTTGTTGCGCCAATGCTTTTGTCTATAACTGATCAGCCCGGGGTTTCCAGTTTTGTCGTTTCGGGGTGTTGCTTTGTCAGGTTTATTAATCTTTATTGTAGTGTGTGGCTGCACATCATCCATTCATAATTAATGTGTTATTATTGTAAGATCCGTCCGACCTTCCATAAATTCTTCGCTTCTTCCATGGACGGTCGATTACCTAGGAGAAATTTGCTGTCTGGAGTTAATGGAGCGTCATAGGTCTGATGCACATACTCTAGCTGAAAATCCTGCGCATGAGAGACGGGCGAACTGCGATCAAAATGCTTGCATGGTTATAGAGGCAATATATTTTCTCGTTGGTCCGAATGACCCAGGATGAACTACAGAACGAATGATCAGATCAGATCAGATCAGATCAGATCAGGTTCGTCTTTTTGCACTAATCCGAGAATCCGACGGTAGTAAAAAAATTTTAAGAGTATGGTATGTGCCCGAAATTCAAACTGGATTGATATTATAAAATATTAAATAGCAATAATCCCATTAATAGTGGAGGACAGAGCAAGTCGAAGCTCGCGAAAAACGAAACTTGGCCATGTCTTGTCCACACACGTGCATCCGACCTCTGTGCGTGTCTCTCTCTGTCACTAGTTCTTGATCACGTATGTCCGAAAGAAACACCACAGCTCCCCATCCCAGCCAAGAAGATCCAATAACTACACGGGAGGGAGCAGGAAGGAGAGAGCCACCAGTCATGTGTGTTTCATCCTCCGCCCCGTGCCTCAAAATCCCGCCTTCCTCCTCCGCCCCCTTCCGATTCTCCGCGGCCGCCCCGAGGCCCCCCACCGTCGTCAGCGTCGCCACCATCCGGTGCTCCCAGACCGAGGGCCCCTTGAGGCGGCCCGTCGCTCCCCCACTCAGGCCCGTCCCCCCATCCCCTCCCCCCTCCTCCTCCCCGCCGTCCGCGGTCGCCCCGCCGCCCCAGCTGCCGAAGCCGCCCGTCGCCGCGCCGGACGCGGCCTTCGAGGGCGGCGGCGCGATAACGTTGGAGTTCCAGAGGCAGAAGGCCAAGGAGCTGCAGGAGTATTTCAAGAAGAAGAAGCTCGAGGAGTCCAATCAGGGCCCTTTCTTTGGGTTCATCGGCAAGAATGAAATCGCCAATGGAAGGTGGGCTTACTTCCTTCCTTTCTTTTGTTAAATAAGTTCCCTTTTACATATAATCTTGGTTGGTTTCGAGCTAGAATTTTCTTTGTGTCAAAGTCCTTCTAGAGTAATCCGAAACCAAGAGGTGATACCGACTACCGAGGATGGTGGTTGTTGTGCACCGAGAATCAGACTCAGGGCGCTACTAGGAATTAGCTTAAGGACATTAGAATGCTGTGTTGCTAGTGACACATGTAGCTGGATTGGTCACCTTTTGGGATTATATTGAGTCGAAGAATCGAGCTTTTCTGGTTCAGTATCTGGCTTTCTATCAGTTTTAATCGTCTAAAGTTCTTGTTAGTCAATCCTTTCTATGGCGCTTGCCTGTAGTTGCGAGGCCAACTCAACCAATTAGTAGAAGCTGTCAATGGTGGCGTTTCTGTTCAATATATTATTGGATTGACAAGGTCTCGTGTCCGGTTCCTCACATTCCCCTTTCTTATCCCCCTTCTTTTGATGCTTTGTTTCAACGATTCCTTTATCCAAGTGAGTAAAGGTTGCATACTTCATTCTTTTGTCATCGTACTTGCCTTCGTGTAAGTGCAGTTGCTCTTTTTTCAGAGTAATCAGCTCTGCACTCACTTTAATAGTATTATCATGTGTTCTTTGGCTTCTTGACAATCCCGAAAGCTAAAAATGTTTTCGAGGCCTTCAATCTACCTATTCAGTTCTGGTTTGCCCGTCATGATTGTTCACGGGGCTCTAGTTGCTCTTTACGAGCACGTTACTTAGCAGCAGAATTATACGGTCTATTATAATAAGCCTGACTATGCAGAGTGATTTGATATGAGGAACAGTTTTCCTTCACTAGTACCGCTCATTTCCAATGTTCAAAATGTGCGGAGTCGGGACAAGTAGATAGTTCTAGGTCAAATATCGTTTCTAGGGCATGCTTGTTGTTGTCTGCACCGTCGGAACAATTATCATGTTATCTACATGCACCGAAACCTTTTCACTTGAAACAATTCAGTTGTGATGCGACAATCGGTCTTGTCTTATCAGGAGAATTCCCCATGAAATTGTTGAATGTACCCATCTTCAAGCTGCATGTGCAAACAGAGTGTAAGAATAGACCAAAATTCTATGACACACTTCTACTGGTTTGAGCTTTACATATCATGCCTTGGTCTTATCACCTTATTGGAACAAGTAGGCGTTAGTCCCTCTGTCAGGATATGTTCTTGCTGGAAGTTAAATATCCTCTCTCTGTTTTTCCATAGTCATCCATATTTTAATTTGGAATGTCTTTTCCTAATTCCCATGATTTTCACCGCTTCCCTGGTGTTCAATCTATTGCGCACAATCTTAGAAAGAGCAGTTAGTGCATTTTGTTCTTTTTTACCCGTAGATTTCGTCTAAGCCCTTGCCCCTGCAATTGGCTATTGTTTATCTGAAAGAAACAGTGCCTCTTGACTCGGTTGTGAACTTTAGTTTCTTAAATGGGTGTTGTGAATTTGTTTAAACAGATGGGCGATGTTTGGTTTTGCCGTTGGGATGCTGACAGAGTATGCCACGGGCTCAAACTTTGTGGATCAAGTGAAAATACTTCTCTCTAACTTTGGAATAGCCGATCTGGAATGACTTCTACTCCTCGAGGTTTCTCATAGAATCGACTCTTTTCGGTGTATGTAATTTGGTTCAAAGTCAGTAATATTTTCGATGTATAATGGTTTCATTGTGATCTTCATTTGCTTGTGAATGAATTATGCTCTCAATTGTTTCCTCAATTTTTCATACATGTAAGCTGTTGATACCCTGCTATATACCGAGGGTTTGGTCGACCAGCACCTTGGCTCTGTTGGTTAAAGCAACTATACGTTCTCAAGACATTAGAAAGGTGTATACTGCGATAAAGAACTTACATGACAGAGAAATATTGAACATGTAAAACTATATTACTATGAAGAAGAAAATCCTAAAATTCTGGCAGTATTTTTTTTGGTCGGAAAATTCCGGCAGTTGAAATCACGAATATTATCAGGTGTCGGTAACTTTCAGGAGCTGATGGTAATTCTCGTATTTATTAGTAATCTAATGTTGATGACTCCATTATTTCGTTACTCTAGGCAGTAAAGCATTGATATGTAGAATCATCCATCTTATTATAGTTTCAAACTGTTGATAAAATCTCGATCTAGATGCCATCCTCCCATCTGAACCTGGAAAAGTTTCCTAATTTGTTAATCTACGACCCTGCATAACCTGCAGTGATCTTCAAGATTTCCTATTCTAGTTGATAAAGTTGTAAAAACGGAACCACTCTTCCTATCTTGCAGATTTATTAATCTCTCATGTGTATTCAGCATAAGCTACTGCTTCAGTGTCAACTTCAGTGTGTTGATTCTATCAAAAGGATAACTTGTCGACTTCAAAAAACGTTTGTCTTATGTACCCTTTTTGAGATTTCTGGGATCGAGTTGATCTTGATGTCCTGATCTCCAGACGCTCTCGATGATTTTGAGGTAGGATCCGATTTTGTCAACTTGATTCTCGACACTCTGACCGTAGCTTAATATGTGTCCTAAGAGCGCTCGTCAAATAAAATCTTGCCTTGAGGATACAAAAAGCTCTTACTTCTGATGGGGAGATTAGTGTGATTGACTATTCTAAAGTTACAATCATGCACTCCATTATTTCTTACTTAATCCTAACTCATATGTGCTGCGAGTTATTGGACGTCACCTTGGCAAGTTTGGAAGCAGTCTTCTTCCTGTTCAAAAGCTCAAAGCGTAGCTATGGGAAAAGTGCCAAAAAAGTCCTAAATCTTTTGTATTGGTGTCAATTTAGTCTTAAACTTTTTTTTATATCAATTCGGTCCTAAACCTTTTGCATTTATACCATTTCAGTCATAAATCTTTTTGTCTTTGTGCCAGTTTAGTCTTTTCGGTCAATTTTGATTGGATTTTGCTGACATGGACGCCGGCCAGTCATCGGTGCCGACGTGGATAACTTTTAATAATATTTTAATTTTTTGGAATATTTAGTTATTTTTTTATTCTTTTCTTCTTCTTTTTTTCTTTCCCTCCTTCCTTCATATTTTTTTTGAATATTCGGCGACCAGCTAGAGGCCAGAGGTCGACCTCGCTAGCAGCTGGGCAAGGCATGACCTCGCCAGATCCGATGAGGTCCAACCTCGCCTAGCCATGGCGAGGCTCGCCTTCACCGTCGCTAGCGAGGACAAGCCTCACCGGCCTCTGGCCGGTCGTTGGTCTGGCAACCGGCTGGAGGAAGGAGGGGGGAGGGAAAAAAAAGAAAAAAAATAAATAAACTAAATAAAAATTAAAAAAATTAAATATTATTAAAATTTTTCCACGTCAACGCCAGTGATCAATCGCAGGCCGGCTGACCGGCGTCCACGTCAACATAATCCAGCCGAAATTGGCCGAAAAAAGTGAATTGGCACAAAGACAAAAAGGTTTAGGACTGAATTGGTACCAATACAAAAAATTTAGGACTGAATTAGCACCAAAAAAAGGTTTAGGACTAAATTGGCACTAATGGAAAAGGTTTAGGACTGAATTGACATAAAAAAAAGGTTTAAGACTAAATTGGCATAAATGCAAAAGTTTTTTGATTTTTTTGGCACTTTTCCCGCGTAGCTATCTTCTCTTTATGACATTAATCATCATATACGCATTGCTAGTCATTATACGAGAAAAATTATGTTTGGTTTGATTTGCTAGTACTTTGTGTAAACGGTGTGAACATTCTTGTAGAGGCATCATGCACACATGCTTCACTTCTACCTCAAGAGACGTCAAAAATAGAACTTCATAATATTTCCTTGCAGATTAATTTTTTCTTAAATTTGCAAGGTTAAACCAAAGAGAAAATTGCGAACAAAGTTGGCTGTGTATATAAGAAACCGTTTTGCATGCGCCGATTGCATGCACAATTCAAGTTTGATCTTCCTACATTCAAGCACAATCGAATTCGTGTTTGGTTTCACCTGCTCGGAATTTAGCTCGGGCCGTTCATTGATTCGAGACATTTTATGGACACAAGATTTATTCAAGAAGGAATTTCATGTCATTATGGAAATAGGGTTAAAGAAAGGTGAGTAAGAAAGCAAAGATTACCTATGAGGCCGTAAGAGGGAAGGCAGGCGAGTGATGGAGATCATAATTACCATTTCATGAGGGGTGTGTGTTTGAGTGAACCTTAAGGCAAGCTACATATGGAGGTCATTATTTTCTTTGCACCCACAAGATTTTCTCCCCAAAAAGCGTAGAACTTGAGAGTTGAAGTTGTTCACTTTCTAATCTTTTGGGCCCCAGTCCCTTTCGTCACTTGAACTCATATTCTTAATCACCTACTATAGTTCTAAGTACCACTTCCCGGATTCTTCAATTATCTTATTATCATTCATCGGTGAAGAGTTTAAACAAGATTGGGATCGATCTCACTCATCTCTAGAACGTCCTAAACTAGCAATACACTTAAGCCTGGGTTCAACCTTGCAGATTAATAAAGGTTTCCTAAGATCGAAAATAGACTTGGGAATTGAACCCGTGATCTTCGGCTTGCAAACTAAGTCTTGGATCACTCGACCAATCACCTAGTTGGTGCTTCTATAGTTAGGTTTGTCAACACGCATTGGTTGCCGATGCAATGATGGTAGAGGTGATTAGTGACGACGTGCGGTGGTGGGGGGCAGAGGTGATGGTGGGTTTACGAGTCAATCCCACTCTTCAATTGCTTTACCGTCGGCCGAAAGAACGGTCAGCGTCCATTAATTGTGATTACGGGCACGCCTAGGTAGGTAATAAAAGATCATTTATCTGCGATAGAAATCACTTTTACTCTAACTAAGCTCACAATCATTACCGTTTCAGTTGCAACTACCGATTTCAGTCACATATCGAACTCGAAGCGTGAGAAAAACTGGCAATTGGCGAAGGAAGAAGATCACAACATTTCATCGTGGATTACAGAGGGGAGAAGAAACGTGGAACGTAGAAGCAAGACATGAAACGGAATTAGAATAATGGCGCACGTAGTCCGCGGCATCTTCTGTTCTCTACAGTCACCTGCATATTCCAAGAATTGCAGGCCGAGGACGGCCTCCGCAGATTGAATTCTACAACCTCCTCACTGACTCTCTCTCCGTCTCTCTCAAACTCCACCATATGTCCTCTTCTCGTTCGTCTCCTGCATCCTCCTCTTCATCGCGACACTCTTTGCTCTCGTTTATATCACGAGAAAACCCAGCAAAAATAATCCATAAACAGGTCACCAGACAGAGACAAGTGATGGGTTGTGTTCAGACCAGGCCATCCGAGAACTCGCCACCCAAAGGCCTGGAGAAGCTGAAGCAGCAAAATGGGTACGTCCCAAGTGGCGGAGGGAACGCGAACCACCGGAGGTCAACCAGCCAGAGATATGCACAGGAGAGCCAGGGCGGGCCGCGCAGGCCCGAGTCGAGAAACAACCACAGCGGGCGCTTATCGGGTGGCGTCGGCAGCAGTGGGAGCGATGGCCGTGGCGGCGGCGGCGGCAGCGGCAGCGGCAGCGGAGATGTGAAGTTTGGGAGTGGGAGTGGGAGCGGTGGGACCGGAGGTAAGTTGGCGAAGGATGGTGCTTTGAGGAGGAAGGGTGAAGGGTCAGGAGATGATCGAGTTGAGCTTGTGGATGGTTGGCCCAAATGGCTCATCGCTAATGTTCCCAAGCATGTGTTGAGAGGTTTGGTCCCAAAGAGCGCCGACTCCTACGACAAGATCGATAAGGTAATTCGAACTTCTTTAATTATTCGTTCTTCTTCGATGTAAAGCTGGCTCAAACAACCATCTGGCACCGACGACAATAAGACTTGTGGAGCTTTTGCTAGTCTTAGCATGTGCACTGTCGAAGGCATGAGTTTCAATGTCTGTTTGACTGGAGTCTACGATGATTCGTATAATCGGTTTGAACCTTGAGGCTTGATCTGTTCGAATAAAAATTCTAGACAATCTCTCCTCAATGAGTGGAGCTCTCCTATTCTTTGATGCCCAAGCTGTTGAAATTAAGTAATTAGAGGAAATATGGGACTCAGAGCTCTAATGTCGATGGGCTCTTGATATGGTTAAAAATGTCAGATGTGAATATCTTAGTAGTTTGCAGATTCACTATCATTCGATTCATCAGGATTGAAAGTTTCGTTGGAAAAGACATTCAGAATGCGATTTTGGATATTCCAGGTAGGCCAAGGGACTTACAGTAATGTCTACAAAGCATGGGACAGAGACACTGGAAAACTCGTTGCCCTGAAGAAGGTTCGGTTCGACACATCAGAACCAGAGAGCATAAAATTCATGGCGCGGGAAATTATGATCCTGAGAGAGTTGGACCATCCCAATATAGTAAAGCTTGAAGGACTGGCAACGTCGAGAATGCAGTTCAGCCTTTATCTAGTCTTTGATTTCATGCAGTCGGACTTGCAGAGGATCATTACTCGTCCAGAGGGACGACTAACTGAACCACAGGTACGTGTACAACTCTGCACATTGAATGAATCTACGAGAGAGCCTCATAACATTTTCGTCAACTTCTAACAAATTTCTTGTGAGAAACTCATCGGCAAATACTAGTGACCTAAACTGAGGCCGATTGTGGAGTAGACAAATGTAGTGTTTGTAGTTTCGTGTAAATTCCATAAGAAAGTACCTTAAGCTGAGTTTGATTCTAAGCACTTACGTGGCTCTGAAAATATTGACTTATGCAGGTCAAGTGCTATATGCATCAGCTTCTTTCGGGGCTGCAACACTGCCATGACAAAGGAATTCTGCACCGCGACATAAAGGGGTCGAACCTACTGATAGACAAAACAGGCATGCTAAAGATTGCAGATTTTGGGCTTGCAAATTATTACAGACCTCGAGATAGGCTTCCTCTAACGAACCGGGTGGTGACCCTTTGGTATAGAGCTCCTGAACTACTGCTAGGTGCAACCAATTATGGAGTTGGTATTGATCTTTGGAGTGCCGGATGCCTCCTGGCTGAAATGTTTGCAGGACACCCAATCATGCCTGGCCGGAATGAGGTAGAGCAACTCCACAAGATTTTCAAACTCTGTGGCACGCCACCAGAGGATTACTGGAGGAAGCTGAAGCTACCCACGACCTTCAGACCAAGACAGTTTTACAAGTCGAATCTCATAGAGATCTTCAGGGAATTCCCGGATTCCTCCGTCGGTCTTCTTAGTTCTCTTCTCGCTTTGGACCCTGCATCTCGTGGCAGCGCATCGTTAGCCTTGCAACATGAAGTAAGTATTAGCCAGTAAGACTAGGTTTTTGCATTTGCCAAAAACATGATCGGACCGTGTCGTTCTGTCATGACATTTTTGTAGTTTATGGTTTCATGCTCCCAAAAATGGAAAAAGTTCATATTCTGATGTTTGAGTCTACTTACTGACCTTTATTCTGCGCAATGCCATTCTCTCGCAGTTCTTCTACACAAGCCCGTTAGCGTGCGACCTTTCTGGTCTTCCTATAATCTACCAGGAGAAGGATGAATTTATTAAGAACAACGAACAGAAAATGTATGTTGACTTTCTTCCAGTGGTACAATTACAATCGTTTCTGCCTTGTGGCGGAACCTTTCAAGCAGTTACTTCCTTTTGTTCTCATAATTATTTTCCCATGGTGCTCTTTAATTAATTTCTTGTCTCGCTTTTTTTTTTAAGGCGCCGGAAGGCTAAAAGACGGGCTCGATCACAGAGCGATCAGAGGAGGAAAGACGCTCTCGCCGAGAGTCAAACTGGGAATGGCGAATCAACCAAAGAGGTGAGGCTCTTCACTTAATTTGCATCCATTCATTGGATTCTTCCAGAGGGAAAAACATGCGCATTATGCATTTTAATGTACTTTTGTCTCGCTTAAAGTAGTTACGCGAACTTTGTATCTAGCTTTCCATAGTTCGAAATTGCGGGCTTCCTTGAAGTCATTCCTTTTATCGCTTCATCCGGCTTCGAATGCTACACCTAAGTATACATCCGCAGTGACAAAATCTTAACTTACATTGTAATGAAATTGCAACTTGAATGTTCTATCTTGAACACGTACGCATGATCGAAATAAATACAGGAGCAACAGGTACAAACTGATAACCAAAAGCCAGAACCCGGGAGCAGCACGAGTAGCAGCTCATCCGGGCTAAAGGACGCCCGACCCAAGCAAAGTGCCCCACCTGCATTGTTATCTCCAGGCCCCGTCATACAATCTTTCAAGAAGTTGTCTCCAGAAATAGGCATGAGCCCCGGCGCTGGTGAAAACAGAGATCATCCTCCACTGCCAGTACTGAAACCACACATCGCAGATTACAGAAGAGAGAAAGATGGCATGTACAGGTTGAATCAGGTCAGTAGGTCTGCTTCGAATAGAGAATTTAGAAGTTTGAGCAATCAAAGGAAACATTTGGGACGGTTTGCCGTTGAGGATTAGAATGCCTTACTAGGTACTCTGATAAGATTCTTTTCTTGCCGTAGTATTGGTCTATACTTGCTTCTTGTAAGCGGATTTTGTAAACCATTTAAGGAACATTTATGAAATCAAAACTCAGTTGCATATCATGCTGTTGGTTGCGGCCATGAAAATTACGATTGACCTCATGAAGAACACTAGAAGGCATGCGTTCGATTAACGGATGTCGCGATTGCAAATGCTTTGGACCAAAGCCACTCTGGATAAGCCCAGTTCAAAGAGATTTTCTCTACTTCTTTTCAGCAATACCATTCTGTTCAGGAGTTTGTGGACAGCAAATTTGACCATGATTTTGCATGTGATTCAGGAACGTTTCATCAATCGAAATACTTATTTCTCGGTCTCAAACCATGATTCAATGAAGATAACACAATGCTTGAACTACATGATGAAAAGGTCCGGAACCCCACAAAACACAACGGAACTTGATCTGTCTGGTTCATGACAAATGTTCATCCACATGAATGGAACTGCTATTCTCTCCATTCTGCATGAAACTGACTTATCTTTCATGTGAAATCAGATTGTGAGAGTAATTGGCTGGAGGACCATAAATTCTCTCCGATGTCTGATGCAATGCAAACTCTTTTTTCCGTGCCCAAAAAATACCGATGTTTGTTTCCGTGAGGGCAAATTTCAGTAAATGTCAATAATCAACAAAAGACTGTTGATAAAATAAACTAATGATGACTAGATAGTGTAAGCTTTGTGAGACCATTCTCAACAGCTTTAAAAGTTTAAAATGTTAAACAACTGTGTCGTTTAATATTAAATATTCTCATCTTCCTCCTCTCCTGTCACTAAAGCACAAAAATATATAGAAGGAATCAAATAAGCAGTCTAGAAATATTTGAATTCAGAAACTCTTACTCTAATATGATGTGAAATTTTGTTAGACAACTAATAATTGTTCTAAAAATTTAAATCATCAAATTAAGACGTCATTAAACATTACATTAGATGGGAATGGCTTGCAACTGCTGAGTACTGCAGAATGCAATGGCGCCTGATTATCGATACCTTGTTCGGAATGGAGCCATTTGAACCTGGTCGCATTTATAATTTTCACATTTATAATCTGAAAGCTCTTGACTAATCAAAGTAATCGAGACCGGTGCCAATCGGTGCGGTTCGTGCAAACAAAGGTTTCAAGTCTTTGAATGAGCAGTACGTTACTTCTACAAATCCAAATTCCCAAGCAGCAGGCGCACGCACAATATTTTGCCAAATGACAGAAATTTTGAGCTTCTGCTGGATACATATTCTTGACATACTCATAACCAGCTGATGCAATTTATTGGACACTGTCACAGTCTATAAACAAGCAAGCAAAAGTTGCAGATCCTAGCAAAGACACAGTTCGTGCTGATACATACACCCACTTGAAAGGGGTCAGATCATTTCAATTCAGCATAGCTCTCCAGGTCCTCTTCCACCACAGACACCAAGAGATCGGGGTTCTCAGAATTCCTGATCGAGCAGTTGGCTCGGATTTCTCCTTTCGTCCCCGTCAACACGCTGAGTTGCCCCATCTTCGTCATAGCGTGGACGAACTTCTCGAAGAACAATTCCTTGTCCTCGGCAAAGCTAGTAACAATGTCCCTCGTCGTGGAGTACTCGTACAAATCTTGGTCCGAGGTGAACAGGCCTTGGCGGTTCACCAAATTGACAAAGTACTTGTTGTCGAATCGGTTGGGTGATCGGATGTCCAAGACCGTGGTGTTGGTGGAGTTTGTGGTGGGGCACACACCCTTGAGATCATGGGCAAAGGTCTTCTCCATGGTGGGGTCTTGAGTCGGGTAGAGCCGGTTCTGAAAGGCGGCGCAGTGTGCAAGCCCGATGGTGTGGCCTCCAGAGAGGGCCACTACGTCAGTGGCATCTAAGTGTTTCTTGGCCAGGGCGGCGACAATTTCGCTGGCATTCTCAGTTGGTGCGGGTAAATTCTCCAAGACCACACTTTCACTTGCAAACGTGAGTGAATCCCGCCTTCCCAACGGCACGTCATACTCGGGTCCACCCGACTGCACACGACAACGAGAATAACAGAATTAGAATCCAGAGCTTGGAAAACATCTGTTCATGCTCATAGATATGATAGGCAATAGAAATCATAACCAAGAAAACTTCGATGATGGACAGGAAATGAAGCCAACAGAGAACTCTGATGTCTTCTTCGTGTGGAAGTGATGATTTGCAAGTCAACTGTCATAAACTAGAAGCTAGTTGGGATTAGATGATCATTAAACAGAATTGTCTACCTATGATTTCATTTCATCTGCAATTTCCAAGAACTTTGTGAGCACATGCTTTCATGACCATGTTGAAAGAGTCGAAAAACACGTCAAGTTGCAGTATTTTATCCATAAACATGATCCGAAAATTTAGAATAAAAACCTAGGGTGGTTAGGATCCTAAAAAAATGGAGATAACTACCCGTTAAAAATCAGATATAAGTATAACAACGACGATGTCAGAGTTTTTGACCATTGAAATTTGCCGTAGACTGCATTTTTTGGCTTAAAATAACAAGGTTAATTGTCTTGAGTTTCCCAAATGATGCTACTGACTTACATGTGCATCTGCTACATCTCACAAGAAATTCAGAACAGCAACAGTAAAGAACATGAATCAAAATCTAGTTTAACCTCGATTGGTTACATCAGCAACTGCGCTTACTGGTGATTTATCATTCCTCTAATCAAGCATCATCAAACGTGACCATTGAGAGACCAATAAAGTATAATTAATGTCACAACTAATGAGTATAATCAAGCGTGAGAGTCATCAAGAGTGGTCAAACAACTATTGTGGTCACATGGCCACATGACGAGATTAAAGTTCCGATACCATGTTGCGTAGGTCCACATCCCGTCAGGTTTCGGGTATTTTACACATCAACTCAATTTCCAAAAATAGCAGATTATTGGGGAGTTCTTATGTTTAATATGTTTGATTAGTTTGATAATCCAATTGATCCCAAAAAAGAAATCCAATCGGGTCCTATCTGCATTTATCAACTTGCAAGAACATAAGAACCATTACAATTATCTAGGAATCTAGCTAAGTGACCAATACTGTATTCTGCTGTAGCTCTATTTTGAAAGCTTATGATCATAACTGTCTTCCCACCCCCAAATGCAAAAGCATCATTCAAAGCTGCAAATTAGAATGATTTATAGGGATGAGCATGTTCTGCGAGAATCTGTATTTCTATCAAACTTCCAAAAGTATGAGCTCAAGGATGCTTAAAATGGTTTGTGTCTGGCAAGTATCAAAATCAAAACTCCGTTTTGGTGCGTTACTCTCTAGTGATGATGGAATGATGGCTGAAGGGGGTTTACCAGGAAAACAGAATCACGAGCGGCAATGGCGGCGATGTCGGCACAAGAGACTACTCGACCACACTTCTTGTCCACGAGCTCCCGGAGGTCATTGATGATCTTGAATGCTGTCCGTCTCAAGGTCTGGTTCGGTATAGCGTCCTGCTCGCTCGGTTCGCTCGCTGTTCCAACCAGCAACACCGAACCATCGCATCCCTGCATCACTCATCAGATCTCAAAATTAAGTGAATTCGAATAACAGGAAAATACCAACCGAAATACCCTAGCATACTTGGAGACGAGAAAGAACAAGTGTTGTTATTATCCGCTCAGACAACAAATTTTAGGAACCTCTCTACTTTTTCTTTAGGTTACGACTATTTTATTGGTCTTTCGTTAGTTCTTGTTTTATCATTTCTTTGAATGTAAGTGATCAAGATTCAATTGTAAAAGAAACCGTGATGACTTAGACCCATCTTAACTTCCAAAGTGAAAATCCTCACCACACGCGATCCAGGCTTAACTGGGCTGCTCGTGCAATCATCTCATGAAGACAATTTATCAGACATTATGCAGTTCTTTCTAAAACCTGAACATGGGAGTTCTATAAGCTTCTATAATCTACCCAGTATTCTGAAAAATAGCAATGTCAAAAAAAAAGTCCACTTCTTGCAGCTGCTAACCTAGGCCACCAGCTTCGAGAAGAATTTTTTGTTTTTGGGCCTCTCTTTTCTTATTCTCGTCTATTTTGCTGAGGAAGAAGACGACCACAGATCTTGCCAAAACAGGCGTGTATATGTTTAACCATCAGCTTACACACCACGCACAAGGACATGTGAAAAGAAAATTAAGGTACAGCTTCCAAGAGAATCCCAAATCTCTTTGCGCCACTAGAGCGAAAGCAGACTGTGACAGAGCTCGTCGGGAACCTACCTTAACAAAGCAGTCATGGAAGTGCACACGAAGTAGCCCAGCAGCTTGGCCGATGTCCTCCTCGAACACCTTCTTGAGATGTTTCCTGATGACGGACTCGACACTGGGGCAGCTCTTCTCGTAGTAGGACCACGAGAGCCCCTTCACGATGTGAACAGAGCTCGAAACTTGAACAGGCGACGCAGCTATGATAAGACAGGAAATCAAAACGAAAGAACCGAAACGGGAAGCCATGATGTGATCTGGGTCTGGTCTAAAGGTTCTTCGGACGAGGTGAGCTGAACCCGAGGAGGGCACTCCTTTATAGGACGGATAAATTGACTCGACGCACAAATAATTGCGTGTGCGGTCGAACCATATTCGACGATGGAGCCGCGTGGGAAACGGAGGTAACTTGTTCAAATTTTGTAATGGCGATCATTGACTAGGAGGGGCGCTCAAGACTTTTTGCAGGGCACGCGGAGTTGAAACTTCAAAACGCCATGTGAACCGGACAACAGAAGCGTAATCTCGCACCATTTTTTTTTTCTTTCTCATGACGACGATGATTGGGACCTGGGGCATATGCTCCTCCACGTAGAATCTTATCCCACCATATTATCTTTTTGCCCATCTGACAAAAAAGATAACGATGCCTTTCTTTTGGCAAGTGGGATGTGATGTCTTGACGTACTCCAACTAGTTTCTATTTCGCGTTCGGAGCGGCCTTTGGGGGGATTACGTTCGGATGAGCTCGCATATAAATCGGATAAAATTATTTTCGCTTGATTTTGGGTGGAGTATGAAATATGAAATCGAAATTAGACAGAGAGGAACAAAGAAAAGCAGAGGGTGGGCGGTAACGAGGAGATCGACGGACTGATATTTATATACCAAGATATTTGACAAGATATTTTGAACTACCAAATACGATATATACAGATAAATTTCAAATTCTCACGTTGTCTAATATTTATATACCAATTCGGCTTTGTTTGCAGTCACCCAAAAATCTAAATTAGAAGATCGTGCATTCTCTTCAAGTCATTAAGAAAAATAGGGTCAATCATCGGGTCCGATTTAATCGATGGAACAACCGAAACTAGCCTTGTTAGTTCAATAGAACTAGTTCGGAAATCAAGAACCGGTCTAGATCAGATTGGTTATTGGTTCCAAGATTGGAACCGTCGATTCTACTATGAAGTAAAAAAAAAAATTGCACTCGTTAAGATTTGAATCATTACGAAGGGTAACATTGATTCTTGATTTTAGGCTCGGAATTGATTTATTGAGGATCCACTCGCCCGTATAAAACTCATGCATCGTGTAGGTCAATAGTCACATCGTATGGATGGAATTATTAGATTGTCGAGATTAGTCAGGTGTCTGAAAGAATGAAACAAACTATTCTTGCAAAAGTAGGAAATTTATCCATTTCAAACCGAAGCAAGATTCTCGCACATGCTAAATATAGTGATCATTATCATTTAATATTCTAACACCTTTTCCTGCCAAAAAGCCAAACCCTGTGCGCGTCGCATTACCGCAATAAATAGATGTTTGAAGAAAGGTCTTTGCACCGTGTTAATTGAATTTATATATGAAAAAACAAACCGTCGCTGGTCACTCAATGCCTTGTGCTTACTTAATCCTCGTTTTATTTCGCGAAAAATAAATAATTTTAAAAAAATTCTTTAAAATGATCGATTATCTCGCTTGAAATAATTAATTATTAAAAAATATTTCATTATCGACAATAATATAAGTTTGAAAGTTCTCGTGGATAATGATTTTTTTTTTTGCATTCGTTTCTTTTTGTAAATAATTATTTTAAATCATTTATTCTTCACGAAACAGGCGCGCCTCGTAAAAAGCAGCTTAGCATACCATAATTGATAATAAAAGAGAAAGTCCTCTAAGCGACATATCACGTAACTATCCCGCTCACACGTTATCATGTCATTACGTTTACCACCTGTTGTGCATGCGTACGATACACGAAAGACTTTACCCTCTTTCTTTTCGTTCCTCTATTATTTATTTATTGTGAACGTAACACTAAACATCTCGCGATTCTTTCGTGGCACAGTCGTACGCACCCCGCCTTTGAAAAATCACATTTCATTATTAGAAATCACATGCTCAAAACCTCAGAATTCAACATGGTCGGAAATGTTAATTATGAGATTAGGTAAGATGGAATGGGTAGTTGATGAAAAGTTGAGGCCGAGTTGTTCCGATACTCCCCCCCTTTTCCCCCCTTTTGGCAAAGATGAGAAATTATTGTTACAGTAGCATTTGGGTCTAAGGGTGTGTTTGTTTCATTTGGTACTATGTAATCGAAATCGTCTGGCGACGTTTGGATTTTATTGAAAAATAATTTCAATCTCATGACTTTATCTTGGATAAAAAAAATAAGAATTTTTTAATTATTTTATTTTTAAAAAAATCGCCAGATCTCGGTGAGACTCAAGCTTGTGGCCGGTCACCGGCCGCCGCCAAGTCCGGCGACCGGCAGAGGGAGGAAAAAGGATAAAGAAAAAAAAAGAAAAGAAAGAAAAGAAAAGGAAAAAAAAGAAAAAAAGAAAAGAAAACTAACAAATTAATAAATTTAAGATAATCAATTCCGGAAAGTGTTTTCACATTCTTAAAGAAGGGAGTTGACTTTTCTAAATTTATACATGATTGATTTTATTGATCAGAAAGTGTTTTCAATTGATCAAATCATTTTCGAACTATCAAACCGATGAAAGTTCAAAAAATACTTTTCCAAAAAATAATTTCGCCAAAATAAACTCACCATATAACTCTTGAAAGGCATGGGGCGCAAGCTTAGGATGCTCGGTCGTCGCAAGGACAACTGCATGGTCATTTAGTCAATACCTGCAACTTCTGGTTGAATGGTCTCTGTCTTGTCTACTTCCTCCTTAATTGGTGGCTCCAGATTTCGCATCTCGGGACCTCTTTTCATCAATGTCGTCGGCTAGAGAAGCTAATGCCTTCTTCGTTTTTGTTTTCTCAACTTTACTTTGCACCTTTCCCTTTCCGGTTCCCGTGCTTACCACGTTCCTCTCGTTTTGCTGTCCTTGCTTTAGTCGTGGATAATATCAAAGGGCGATTTCGCAAATTCGTCTGCTGTGATTTAACCCATCATTAGGCTCTTTTTCTTCGTTTGAGATGCGATGGATGCCCGGGGGGAGGACATGATTACGACCAAAAGCATGCGAAGTTAAGGTTTTGCCCAAGAAATCTATCTCCGTCAAACATCGCCAGCCGAAATTTCGGTGGATCCCAATCGAGTAGGTGCTTGGTTCGGCCTAACTTAAAATAAAACATGCTATTAAACACATTTGGAGCTAGGTTATGTTCACGAATGTGGACATTATCCGTTTGCCAACTTACCTAAAAATCAATACAGGCGATGTCAGTGTTTATGACTTGGTCGGTCAGAGTTGCGGAAAACTGCGTAGAGGAACGTGCAGCTTTGGGCCCCAAGCTGGGGTACCATAATCGGGTGTCCTTTTCTTTCATGTGGCCAGGAATAGATGGGCTCATATGCCATGCGCGGGCAAGACCTTGGCCTTTTGTGAATGTTTAAACTTCAAGGAGGCCCATGAGATCACCAAACCCACAAAACAAGGAAGGCCTTTGTCTTAATCTTGCAGCCTCGTATTTTGCTCAGAAAATCAGGTTTGGATTCAGGCATATCCTTTGTTGACTTAATGAAATTACAAGAACATTCCCCTTTAGACCAGTGCCGACATGGACAAAAGGGTTTGGTATCGAAAGAGTTGCACGTTTTGGGTGCACTTGAGCTAGGCTCACATGCTCTGGAAGCAAGCAATGGTGCCATCCCTTAAGAAGACCTTAAACCCACTGGCTGGGCTGGGACGGCAAGATTGGTACGTGGTAAATGCAGGATCACAGAGACCAAACAGCTCATATTCATCCACAAGCTTCATGGGGTTTGGCAATTAGTCAAGATATAATAACCCCATCGCACCGCCATTACTTCTATCGAATCATTCACGCATCATGTCACTCGAATTCATTTCCTCCGAATGAAGACATGGTTTCAAAGAGATGGTCGCCATTCTCTATGTGAAAGCATCTCGTCGACATGGAGTTACCTCGCAGGGAAACATTTTTGCAGCGCTGCTTCAACAGAGTCGAGCCCAGATAAGGAGGGAGAGAGATCAAAATGGTTTCGAGAAAAGACATCCTTTGTGGGATTAATAGGGACATGCATGTAATGGCATCAAACTAGGTATAATACAGTCTAAGCGAAATCCTCAAAGGGAAACTCGATCTCAGTTTTCCGTTCTATAATCATAGATGAACCGACCAGGTCGACTCAGCATCAATTGTTTTTGTTTCCAAAATATGCAATGAGGATGTATCTGGGGAAACATATTGGTGATGAAATTGACATGATGCAGACCAAGATGATCCTTTGCATTAGCATGTGAAAATAGCAAAGGAACTAAACTCTCTGTTTCAATCATTCTCAAATAGGAGACGGTCATTCCAGCAAATCCGGATATACCACAGCAATTAACTGCGATCGACACGGTCTTGAAATAGCCAAGAAATCTATTTAGAGACAACTTCATATTGCCGATGTTAGTAGCTATTAACACTTACAGAAGTTACATCTGCAGGTCATTACCTGCTTCAGACCTCAATCAACTCTATAAAGCTATTCATATTTTCCATTAAAGCAACGAACAGAGTACCCTCTCGTTGCCACCAGAACTAGACTATTGGCTCTCAAGCTTAACCTTGATTCCTTCTCTTTCTGGGTAATTTAACTTTGGGGCAGAAACCATACCTCGATCAATTACACCGTCTTCATCTGAATGGAGACTTCAACAACCCGAGAACTCGGCTCATACCTGGCCTGTCCTTCGCGCGCACGCAAGTGCACATACACGCAATGTCGAGGTACTCCTTCACCCTCGCTCCGACCAGGCCATCCCTTGAAACTGCGGGATCGACCATCTCCATCTGCCGGTTCTCACCCACCATGTTCCGTGCCCAAGCAGTTAGCCCGAACTCCTCTCCCCTATCCACCACCGGTAAACTGGGACTCCGACCCGTCGCAATCTCGAACATCAGAACCCCGAAGCTATACACATCGGCCTTCACGGTCACCCTTCTGTATCCGTCCTTATACTCTGGCGGCATATACCCCATCGCCCCTGCTGGTTGCGTGGACACGTGGGATTGCGAGGCCCTGATCTTCCTCGCCAGCCCGAAATCAGCGATGTGCGCCTCGAAATCGGTGTCCAACAGCACGTCGCTCGCCTTGATGCCTCTGTGAATGATCGGCGTTGGCAATCCATGCATAAACGCTAATCCACTGGCCACACCCTTGATTATCTTCATTCTAGTGTCCCAGGACAAGGGCGACCTCTCGACCGGGTGATTCAACCACGAGACGTTGCCGTTCTCCGACAACGACGTCGTGTCGTGCAGCCACTGGTCGAGGCTCCCTCTCTCTATGAACTCGTAGACCAAAACCCTATCCGAAGTCGACATACAGTAGCCGAGGATTTTGACGATGTTCGGGTGGTGAAGCTGACCTAAGGTTTCCATGTCGGCTCTGAACTCGCGGAACCCCTGGAAGGCGTCTGGCTCGAGCTTCTTGATGGCAACGGCGAGGCCGTTCGCGAGGCAGCCCTTGTAGACGAGGCCGAAGCCGCCGTTGCCGATGATCCGCAGGGGGTGGAAGTTGTCGGTGGCGTTCCGGAGCTCGTCCATGGAGATCCGGAGCTTGGGGTCGAAGGAGGCGCTCTCGCGGCTGCCACGGTTCCACCTGCGCCGGCAGCGGGCGAAGACGAGGAAGACGAAGAAGAGGTAGGCGCCGACGAAGATCGCAGCCGCGGCAACGACTGCTTGGAGGTGGTGCTTCATGTCAGAGTTTAGTTAGATGAGGGAGGTGGGTGTGAGGAGGAGGAGGAGAAAGAAGTCGACTGAGTAGAGACAAAGAGGAGGAAGAAGACGAAGAAGACGACAAAGACTGAGAACTGAGAAGGACGTCGGTTGCTTCATGGAATCCTGAAGCACGTTTCCCCGGACCTCAGTGTTTGACGTGCTAACCGGGGACCTCTCTCGAAAAGTTTTCGCCTAAGAGACCGTGGGGTTCGACTTTTCCCCACTTTTTTCTCATTTTTTTGAACCCGAGTTACGTTTCCGGCATTACGCGAAAGACCGTTGATCTCGCAATAATTTATAATTTTTTTTATTCAGTGATTCTGAACAAATTATTATTCTCACGGTAAATTAAAAATCGTTGCCGAATCATTTATGTTTATTCAAATCAATTGTGCATTTTACACGTCTAGTCATATTTCACATAAAGTCGACACTTGTGATGATCATAAATAAAAGTTTTAAGGAGTAAAAGTGCCCATTCTTTAGAATCGGAAGGGAGAGAGAAAGAGTAAGTGTATTTTACCTCAAATTAATTTTTTGATAATAAAAAATTTAAAATTGATGGACAAATTTACCCTATGTTAAATTAGATTAATACCATGAAAAATCTTAAATTGAGAAATTTGAAAATTCAAAACTGGTATATTTGTCAACTATCACATGTTATCCAATTCAGTAATTTGACGGTAAAATCTAACGGAAACTAACGGAGGGTAAATTTGTCACATGTGTACCAGTTTTGAGTTTTTTATGGTCAAAAAATTAGTTTGAGGTAAATTTATCATAAGTGTACCAATTTTTGATATTTTATGATAAAAAAATTAGTTTGAGGTAAATTTGTCATAAGTGTATCAGTTTGGAATTTTTTGAGGTATTAACCTTACAAAAATTTATCAGGATATCTACGGTAGTCAGGGTCGTTTCATATTTTGCTTTCTATCTATCAATCTATGAGAGCATACTACAGGTCTTTTTTTTTTTTTGGCTGAAAGATAGCATACTACAGGTTCATCATCGTAATATTCAGTAATTTTACAAAAAAAAATATATGGAATGTAAAAATACAAGGATATTTTACACAAGCCCATATTATCCGATCTGACGAGATATGTTGAACAATAAAATACGGAATATACCGATAAATCTCAAATTCTCATATCGCGTGACACTTAACCATCAATTTAGTATTGCCCCCCGCCACTTAAAAATCTAAACTAGATGATCGTCTATTCCCTTGAAGCCAATTAAGAGAAATAGAAATGACCATCGGGTCTGGTTCATTAGGTGAACTGGCTGGAATCTGCTCAGTTAGTTTAGTTCCGAGAAGAACTGGTTTAGTTCCCAGTTTTGGAAACCAAGCACTGGCCTAGACCGATTCCCTGCTCTTTTTTTTTTTGTAACCGAGGTGTCCGGGCCAGCTTGCGCGCACCTCGATTATTTTTCGGAGGAGACAAGCACAGCAACCTACCGCCATGTTCCCCCACTTAAATCATAAATGCTCAGCTGGGGAATTGAATCTGGGACCAGTGCGCTTAATCGCATAATCTCAAGTACGCTCTAACCAACTGAGCTACCCATGAGTGGGTGATTCCCTACTCTTTCATAAGCATGCAAAGTTGAGGTTTGCATAAGAAATCTCTCCGAAACAATGCCAACGGAAATTTCAGTGAGTGCAAATTGAGCAAGAGATTCATTTGGCCTAAGCTAACATAAAGTACACTGTTAAACGCTCAAGGAAGTAGGTTACACTCATAAATATTGCGAAAGCAAACGATTGAATAGTAAAATAAATAGAACAAGAAAATAAATTAGACATCAGATTTACGTGATTCGATCAGTGTGACCTAACTCTACGCGAAAAGCGACATAAAATTTCACTATAGATCAAACGATATAATGAAGATTACAAAATACTCTTGGTATTTCCTAGCCTCTAATTGTATCCATTAACTCTCAAAATTCCTCACAAAACAATAAGAAGAATTATACAAAATCTTAACATAAGATTTTTCGGGGCTTCAAACACTCATGATGTAATTCATGAGTTCGAATTCCTCTTAGATGCTCTGCACCAAGAAATACCACTTTTATATAAAAGAGAGTTGACTTGAATTAAAAAAAGTTTTTTCTTCGCATTGAAATTCGAAACATATTTTCAAACACAAATCAATTTCAAACTCAACTCAATAAAAATATAAATAATGTCCGAATCTGTAACTTGCAGGTGGGGTTGTGACATTGTGTGCAGAAGAACGTTCAAAGCTGGAGAACCACAATACTATGGACCCGTTTGGTTCAGCATTTGGCCAAGGGGCTTTCGGCCTCGAAAGCCCCTTGGCCAAATGCTGAACCCAAATTTTTTATCCCTAAACTACCCTTAGTTATTTTGGCTTATTTCGGTTTTGCCCCTCGTGTGTACTGTTCATCTTCTTCTTCGTGAGGTGGCCGGCGAGGGAGGCCTGCGAGGCAGCCAGCGCCAGATCGGGCAGGCAAGAGGTCTGCGGCCGTTGCCCGAGGTCGGGCGACCCTCAGCGAGGGTCGCGGGACCTAGGTGGCCGCCGCCTGGGTCGCGCGACCCAGGCGGCCGCTTGGGTCCCGCGACCCTCACTGAGGGTCACCCGGCCTCAGGCGACGGCTGCCGGCCCCAGATCTGGCCCACCGACAGTCGCCCGACCTCGAGCGACGGCCGCTGGCCCCAGATCTAGCCCACTGGCAGTCGCCCGACCTCAAGTGACGGCCGGCGGCGGCCTGCCAGCGGCCGGCCGGCTCTGGCTCCGGCGAAGGGTAAGTTAGGTTTTTTTTATTTCCGAAGTCCATTTGCAAAAATAATTCACCAAACACTATATTTTGGCCAAAGTAATTTTATAAAATATTTTTACCAAATATCATTTGCATTTCCTCAATGGATTTTTACTTAAAGGTATTTGTATTCCTCCAAATAACATTTTTAAAGTTGAACCAAACGGGCCATATGTCTTTTTTCTCTAAAGAGGCTATGAATAGATTGCTGACATTCTCCACGGGAGCATGACCTTGACGTTTTTAAACGTTTAAACTTCAAAAATGCCCACGAGATTGCCTATAACCCACAAAACATGGAAGGCCCCATGAGATTAGCCGACTAATTAATGATGTGCAGCCACGTCAGTTCTTTTGCCAGGAAAATCAGGCTTGGATTCAGGCATATCCTTTGTTGACTTAATGAAATTACAAGAACATTCCCCTTTAGACCAGTGCCAATATGGACAAAAGGAGAAAAGGGTTTGGTGTCGAAAGACTTGCACGTTTTGGGTGCCCGTGAGCCCCCAACCTCACGTACACTCTTAAGATCATATGGGTGAACTCGCGCTAGGCTCGCATGATCTGGAAGCAAGCAATGATGCCGTCCCTTAACTAGACCTTAAACCCACTGGCTGGGACAGCAAGATTGGGTACCTGGTAAATGCAGGATCACAGAGACCGAACAGCTCATATTCACACACGAGTTTCGTGGGGTTTGGCCATTAGTCGAGACGTAATAACCCCATCGAACTGCTATCATTTTTATCGAATCATTCACACGTCATGTCACTCGAATTTATTTCCTCCAAATGAAGATATGGTTTCGAAGAGCCGAGCCCAGATAAGGAGGAGAGAGATCAAAATGGTTCCGAGAAAAGACATCCTTTGTGGGATTAATAAGGACATGCATGTGATGGCATCAGAACAAGTATAATACAGTCTAAACAAAATCCTCAAAACGATACTCGAACTCAGTTTTTCGTTCTATAATCATAGATGAACCAACCAGGTCGACTCAGCATCAATCATTTTTGTTTCCGAAATATCCGATGAGGAGGTTTCTGGGGAAACATATTGGAGATGAGATTGACATGATGCAGACCAAGATGATCCTTTGCATTAGCAAGTGAAAATAGCAGAGAAACTAAACTCTGTTTAAATCATTCTCAGATAGTAGACCGTCATTCTAGCAAATCCGGATTCACCACAGCATTAACTGCGATCGACACGGTCTTGAAATAGCCAAGACATCTATTTAGATGCAACATCATATTGCCGATGTTAGTATCTGTTAACAATTACAGAAGCTGCATCTGCAGGTCATTACCTGCTTCAGACCTCAATTAACTCTATAAAGCTATTCATATTTTCTTATTGAGGCAACGAACAGAGTACCCTCTATTTGCCACCGGAACTAGACTATTGACTCACAAGCTTAACATTGAATCCTTCTCTTTCTGGGTAATTTTACTTTGGCAAAGAAACCATACTTCGATCAAGTACACCGTTTTCATCCGAATGCAGACTTCAACAACCCGAGAACTCCGCTCATAGCCGGCCTGTTCTTCAAAGACTCGCAAGTGCACATACAAGCAATGCTGAAGTACTCCTTCACCCTCGCTTCGACCAGGCCATGCCTTGAAACAGCGGGATCGACCATCTCTATCTGCCGGTTCTCACCCACCATGTTCCGTGCCCAAACAGTCAGCCCGACCTCCCTTCCCCTATCCATCACCGGTAAATTGGGCCTCCGGCACGTTGCGACCTCGAGCATCAGAATACCGAAGCTATACACATCGCCCTTCATGGTCGCGGCCGTGAACCCTTCCTTGTACTCCGGCGGCATATACCCCATGGTCCCGGCGAATTGCGTGGAAACGTGGGATTGCGAGGCCGTGATCATCCTCGCCAGCCCAAAATCAGCGATGTGCGCCTCGAATTCAGCATCCAATAGCACATTGCTCGCCTTGATGTCTCTGTGAATGATCGGCGTCCGCAATCCGTGCATATACGCTAATCCACTGGCCACACCCTTGATTATCTTCATCCTAGTGTCCCAGGACAAGGGCAACCTCTCGACTGAGGGTTTCGACCACGACACGACGTCGTTCTCTGATGACAAAACGTCGCCGTCCGAGGACGGCGACGTTGTATTGTACAGCCACTGGTCGAGGCTCCCTCTCTCAATGAACTCGTAGACCAAAACTCTATCCGAATTCGACGTACAGTAGCCCAGGATTCTGACGATGTTCGGGTGCTGAAGATTACCTAATGTTTCCATCTCGGCCCGGAACTCGCGGAACCCCTGGAAGGCGTCGGGCTCGAGCTTCTTGACGGCGACAATACGGCCGTTGGTGAGGCGGGCCTTGAAGACGAGGCCGAAGCCGCCGTTGCCGATGATCCGCAGGGGGTGGAAGTTCTTGGTGGCCTTCCGGAGCTCGTCCATGGAGATCCGGAGCTTGTGGTTGAAGGAGGCGCTCTCGTCGACGGCGATGGATGAGAGCTCCTCCGGGTTGGAGCGGCCACGGTTCCGCTTGCACCGGCTGCAGGTGATGACGTGGAAGACGAAGAAGAGGAAGGCGTCGATGGACCTCGCAGCCGCGGCAACGACTGCTTTGAGGTTGGGCTTCATGTCAGAGATAGAGAGAGAGAGTTTGGGGGTTTAGTTAGATGAGGGAGGTGGGTGTGAGGAGGAGGAGGAGAAAGAAGTCGACTGAGTAGAGACAAAGAGGAGGAAGAAGACGAAGAAGACGACAAAGGCTGAGACCTGAGAAGGACGTCGGTTGCTTCATGGAATCCTGAAGCACGTTTCCCCGGACCTCAGTGTTTTACATGCTAACCGGGGACCTCTCTCAAAAAGTTTTCGCCTAAGAGACCGTGGAGTTCGACTTTTCCCCACTTTTTTCTCATTTTTTTGAACCCGAGTTACGTTTCCAGCATTACGCGAAAGGCTTCGCTTCGCATGAGTCGATCTCATAATAATTTATAATTTTTTTTATTTAGTGATCCTGAACAAATTATTATTCTCACAGTAAATTAAAGACCGTTATCCAATCATTTATGCTTATTCAAATCAATCATGCATTTCACGCGTGTAGTCATGTTTCACAGAAAGTCGACACTTGTGATGATCATAAATAGAAGTTTTAAGGAGTAAAAGTGCACATTCTTTAGAATCGGAAAGGGAGAGAGAAAGAGTAAGTATATTTTATCCCAAATTAATTTTTTGACAACAAAAAATTTAAAATTGATGGACAAATTTACCCTCCGTTAAATTAGATTAATATCATGAAAAACCTTAAATTGATAAATTTGAAAATCCAAAACTGGTATATCTGTCAACTGTCACGTATTATCCAATTCAGTAATTTGACAGTAAAATTTAACAGAAACTAACTGAGGGTAAATTCATCACAGGTGTACCAGTTTTGAATTTTTTATGGTCAAAAAATTAATTTGAGGTAAATTTGTCATAGGCGTATCAGTTTTGGATTTTTTATGATCAAAAAATTAATTTGAGGTAAATTTGTCATAAATGTATCAGTTTGAGATTTTTTGAAGTATTAACCTTACAAAAATTCATCGTGATATCTACGGTAGTTGGGGTCGTTTCATATTTTGCTTTCTATCTATCAATCTATGAGAGCATACTACAGGTCTTTTTTTTTTTGGCTGAAAGATAGCATACTACAGGTTCATCATCGTAATATTCAGTAATTTTACAAAAAAAAATATATATGGAATGCAAAAATACAAGGATATTTTACACAAGCCCATATTACCCGATCTGACGAGATATGTTGAACAATAAAATACGGAATATACGGATAAATCTCAAATTCTCATATCGTGTGATACTTAACCATCAATTTAGCATTGCCCCCAGCCACTCAAAAATCTAAACTAGATGATCGTCTATTCCCTTGAAGCCAATTAAGAGAAATAGAAATGAGCATCGGGCTTGGTTCATTAGGTGAACTAGCTGGAATCTGCTCAGTTAGTTTAGTTCCGAGAAGAACTGGTTCAGTTCCAGTTTTGGAAACCAAGCACTAGCCTAGACCGATTCCCTGCTCTTTTTTTTTTTTTTTTTTGTAACCGAGGTGTCCGGGCCAACTTGCGCACACCTCGACTATTCCTTGGGGGAGACTAGCACAGCAACCCACCGCCATGGCCCCCACTTAAATCACAAGTGCTCAACTGGGGAATTGAATTTGGGATCAGTGCGCCTAACCATACAATCTCAAGTACATCCTAACTAACTAAGCTACCCATGGGTGGGTGATTCTCTGCTCTTTCATAAGCATGCAAAGTTGAGGTTTGCATAAGAAATCTCTCCGAAACAATGCCAATGGAAATTTCAGTGAGTGCAAATTGAGCAAGAGATTCATTTGGCCTAAGCTAACATAAAGTACACCGTTGAACGCTCTAGGAATTAGGTTACACTCATAAATATTGCGAAAGCAAATGATTGAACAGTAAAATAAATAGAACAAGAAAATAAATCGAACACCGGATTTACTTGATTCGATCAGTGTGACCTAATTCTACGAGAAGAGCGACACAAAATTTCACTATAGATCAAGCGATATAATGGAGATTACAAAATACTCTTGGTATTTCCTAACCTCCAATTATATCCATTAACTCTCAAAATTCCTCGCAAAACAATAAGAAGAATTATACAAAATCTTAACATAAGATTTTTCAGGGCTTCAAACACTCATGATGTAATTCATGAGTACGAATTCCTCTTAGATGCTAGCTCTTCACCAAGAAATACCACTTTTATATAAAAGATAGTTGACTTGAATTAAAAAAAGTTTTGTCTTCATATTGAAATTCGAAACATATTTTCAAACACAAATCAATTTCAAACTCAACTCAATAAAAATATGAATGATGTCCGAATCTGTAACTTGCAGGTGGGGTTGTGACATTGTGTGCAGAAGAACGTTCAAAGCTGGAGAACCACAATACTATGCCCTTTTTCTCTAAAGAGGCTATGAATAGATTGCTGACATTCTCCACGGGAGCATGACCTTGACGTTTTTAAACGTTTAAACTTCAAAAATGCCCACGAGATTGCCTATAACCCACAAAACATGGAAGGCCCCACGAGATTAGCCGACTAATTAATGATGTGCAGCCACGTCAGTTCTTTTGCCCGGAAAATCAGGCTTGGATTCAGGCATATCCTTTGTTGACTTAATGAAATTACAAGAACATTCCCCTTTAGACCAGTGCCAATATGGACAAAAGGAGAAAAGGGTTTGGTGTCGAAAGACTTGCACGTTTTGGGTGCCCGTGAGCCCCCAACCTCACGTACACTCTTAAGATCATATGGGTGAACTCGCGCTAGGCTCGCATGATCTGGAAGCAAGCAATGATGCCGTCCCTTAACTAGACCTTAAACCCACTGGCTGGGACAGCAAGATTGGGTACCTGGTAAATGCAGGATCACAGAGACCGAACAGCTCATATTCACACACGAGTTTCGTGGGGTTTGGAAATTAGTCGAGACGTAATAACCCCATCGAACTGCTATCATTTTTATCGAATCATTCACACGTCATGTCACTCGAATTTATTTCCTCCAAATGAAGATATGATTTCGAAGAGCCGAGCCCAGATAAGGGGGAGAGAGATCAAAATGGTTCGGAGAAAAGACATCCTTTGTGGGATTAAAAAGGACATGCATGTAATGGCATCAGAATAAGTATAATACAGTCTAAACAAAATCCTCAAAACGATACTCGAACTCAGTTTTTCGTTCTATAATCATAGATGAACCGACCAGGTCGACTCAGCATCAATCATTTTTGTTTCCGAAATATCCGATGAGGATGTTTCTGGGGAAACATATTGGAGATGAGATTGACATGATGCAGACCAAGATGATCCTTTGCATTAGCAAGTGAAAATAGCAGAGAAACTAAACTCTGTTTAAATCATTCTCAGATAGTAGACCGTCATTCTAGCAAATCCGGATTCACCACAGCATTAACTGCGATCGACACGGTCTTGAAATAGCCAAGAAATCTATTTAGATGCAACATCATATTGCCGATGTTAGTATCTATTAACAATTACAGAAGCTGCATCTGCAGGTCATTACCTGCTTCAGACCTCAATTAACTCTATAAAGCTATTCATATTTTCTTATTGAGGCAACGAACAGAGTACCCTCTACTTGCCACCGGAACTAGACTATTGACTCACAAGCTTAACATTGAATCCTTCTCTTTCTGGGTAATTTTACTTTGGCAAAGAAACCATACTTCGATCAAGTACACCGTTTTCATCCGAATGCAGACTTCAACAACTTGAGAACCTGGCTCATATCCTGCCTGTCCTTCGCACACTCGCTAGTGCACAAGCACGCAATGCTGAAGTACTCCTTCACCCTCGCTTCAACCAGGCCATCCCTTGAAACAGCAGGATCATCCATCTCCATCTGCCGGTTCTCACCCACCATGTTCCAAGCCCAAACAGTCAGCCGGACCTTCTTTCGCCCACCACCACCGGTAAATTGGGCCTCCGTCCTGTCTCTACCTCAAACATTAGAACCCCGAAGCTATACACATCGGCCTTCACCGTCACCCATCTGATCCCTTCCTTATACTCTGGCGGCATATACCCCATCGTCCCAGCGGGTTGCGTGGAAACGTGGGATTGTGAGACCTTGATCTTCCTCACCAGCCCGAAATCTGCAATGTGTGCCTCAAAATCGGCGTCCAACTGCACGTTGCTTGCCTTGATGTCTCTGTGTATGATTGGCATCGGCAATCCGTGCATATACGTTAATCCACTGGCCACACCCTTGATTATCTTCATTCTAGTGTCCTAGGACAAGGGCAACCTCTCGACCGAGTGCCTCGACCACGAGACGACGCCGTTCTCTGACGACGAGGTCACGTTGTACAGCCACTGGTCGAGGCTCCCTCTCTCTATGAACTCATAGACCAAAACCCTGTACGAATTCAACGTACAGTAGCCGAGCATTTTGACGATGTTTGGGTGCTGAAGCCTACCTAACGTTTCCATCTTGGCCCGGAACTCGCGGAACCCCCGGAAGGCATTGGGCTCGAGCTTCTTGATGGCAACGTTGAGGCAGTTGGCAAGGCAGGCCTTGAAAACTAGACCGAAGCCGCCATTGCCCATGATTTGCCGGAAGTGGAAGTTCTCGGTGGCCCTCTGGAGCTCGGCCATGGTGATCCGGAGCTCGGGGTCTAAGGAGGCGCTCTCGTCGACGGCGATGGATGAGAGCTCCTCTGGGTTCGAGATCGAGCGGGTCTGGACTCGGACCTTGCGGCCACGGTTCCGCTTGCGCCAGCTGCAGGTGATGGCGAGGAAGACGAAGAAGAGGGAGGCGCAGATGAAGCCTGCAGCCACGGCAACGGTCCATGTCTGAGAGAGAGAGAGCTTGGGAGTTTAGTTAGACGACGGAGGCGAGCCCGAGGAGGAGGAAAAGAGAAGTCGACTGAGTAGAGAGGAGGAGGAAGAAGAAGAAGAAGTCGACTGAGTAGAGAAGAAGAAGAAGAAGAAGAAGAAGAAGACTGAGAAGAGCCATCGTTGACGTGGGTTGCTTCATGGAAGATGACGAGACATTCCAGTCGGACTTTCCTTAATTTTTCCATTTTTGGGTGAAAATGAATTTCATGTCTTCTTCTGGCAAATGATGGATGAAACTATCATTACCAGAGCTTTGAACGATGGAGTCATAAGTTTTTGTAACGTGATGGAATTCTTAGTGGCTCTTTGAAAGCACGAGCGGGCGACACGACTACGCGCAACACGATTAAATAGCAGATCGACTGTCACTATAATATTATCAAGTTGAATTAAAGAAAGTATTCTTATTCGACGAAATATCATCTATTCATATTCAAAATCTTAATGATAAATAACATGGGAAAAAAAAAACGGGCTTTTCGCTGATTATATCTAAAGGAGGGCACATACAGGTTACGCCGCTACTAGCTCCTTAGTTCGAACAGGCCATATGGGTCAATTTCATGTCTAATGGTAGGGGTGAGCAAAATGGACCGATCGAATCAGGAACTGTCTGGTCCGATTCCCGGAAGTTCTGGTCTAATTTTCGGTTCTTAAAAGCAGAACCAGTGTCCGAATAGTCCAATTCCCGATTCTAGGAGGGAACCCGACCAAACCAAACCACCCGGACCAATTGTTTTCTATTTGTTTATTTATTTTTAAATGTCTCACGCACGCCTCTGGCCTCTCCTCTTTTGTTCAAACCATTGTCTGCGTATGTTGTTGAAGGATGATTTCCGAAGTTGTTTAATTAAGGGCCTTCAGTGGAAGGTCTGTGTCTGTTTTCCTGTGCCGTATTTGCAATGAAGCAGGGGCCAATGCCACTATAGTTCTTTTTCGAATTGCAGATTCTGCACGTGCTTTGATAATTTTAATGGTCCAATACGCTCAAACAATTTTGAACTTCCTCTCCATTCGTTTGGAGTAAAATATTCTTCCGGAAAATATTTTCCGAGTTTTCCGGTGTTCGGGGGCGGAAAACGTTTTCCGTGGAAAAATATTATCCTTCCCCCTCTCACAAAATAGCCTAAGTCTATGAAAAATGACTTCCACTTCTTCAAAAGAGAAAATCATTTTCCGGATCTTCTTCTTCTTCTTCTTCACAAAGGTCGCCCGCCGCCGCCGGTCGCCCGCCGCCGCCACCGCCGCAGGCGTGCGTGCCGCGGCCGCCGACCGACTGACCGACCGCCCGCCCGCCCGCCACCGGCCGTCGGTCGCCGCCGGCCGGCCGCCGCCGCCGCCGACGCCGCCGCCGCCGGTCGTTCGCCGTCGCCGCCGGTCGTCCGCCGTCGCCGCCGCAGGTCATCCGCCGCCGCCGGACGCCGGCGAAAAATATTTTCCGAAACTTTTTCATATTGATCGCCGAACACCGGAAAATTATGTTCCGGAAAAATATTTTCCAGAAAAATGACTTTCGAGAAAATATTTTCTAAAAGAAGAATATTTTCCGCCAAACGAACGGGGCCTAAGTTGGGCTTTGTGTTGTCAATTGAGGAAATCACTCCACTACGAAATCACTCTGCTTTTGTAAGCTCTGCTGCTGCTAGTGGTTTTATGTTATTTTATTAGTCATAGAATCAACTCGCGGTTCTTGCAGTTACAGTCAGGGTTTTTTTTTTTGTCGGAAGTTACGGTCAGGTTCATTAGTAATAATTTAGAAGTTTTTGCTCCACTCGATTGATTCCATTGAACCACCCAAGAATCGGACCCGATCGGTCCCCGGTTTGGGAAATTGGAAACCGGTACCAACAATCTGGTTCCTAGTTCCAAAGTAGAATCGGACTGGACCGAAAACTAATCGCCCCTATTTAATGAGCTAGCCACAAGCATAATTCGATTATTAATCATGTCTCGCAGGTCGACGCGAACACAACTAGCCTTGACTTGTATCAGCTGATTTCGTGCCGGGTTAAAAATTGCTAAACTCTAAAGTAACCCAATGGCTGCTCGTACGGTAAGCCGTCTAGCTACTGCATACGAGCCCAATTTATGTGAAGATGCGAGGGAAATTGCACCCGACATTGCATTGCAAATTCCCACCGGATGGAAAGAAATCGCACTTGACACAAATTACACGACTCAAAATGGCATATTCCTCAAGGGCGCAAACTAGCCTCGAATTTTTTTTTAAACCCGAATTACGTTTTCTGTAATTTTTTTAAAATACCTAACATTTAATGTGTGCGGTCACATTCTCACAAAACATCAACATCCGTGATAGTAGTATATAAAAGATTTATGGAGTAAAAGCGAACATTCTTAAGAATTGAGAGTGACAGAACGTGTAATTACATTCAAGAAGTAGTTTCCATGCACTTACAAAAACTTGTAGCACAAGTAATGGAAGAGGCGGATTGCGAGGCACTTGCCGTATGCTCTAGATATTGCAAAACTGCAAAAAATTCGGAAGTTATTGTTATCAATGTCAATCAAATTAAGAAATTCTCACTTTCAAGGCGCCAATATTTTTGTCTTTGAGGCACAATGCCATTAACATTCTCAAAATTAAAACTTCGATGATCAAACATATTTTATAATATGATGCGAGGGATAACTTGACAAGAATAATAGGAAGTGACATGCTTTTTTTTTAATAGGAAATGTTTGATTTTTTAACTATTCTATTAAAATGGTACATTCAAATTTGTACATTTTTTTATAAACCTGACCACCTCGCAATTACTGCATTAGATATACTACCTAGCCGACAATCTTAACAACCACAACTATGGTGGTCGTCATCACAGTAGAGGATTAAAATAGGATATTACATAATTCCATCGTGATATCTACGGTGGTGGTCGTCATTTTATATTTTACTTTCTATCTATCAAACTATAAGACAGCATACTACGTACGTGCTCACCGCAATGTTCATTAGTTTTACAAATAATATGTGGAATGTAAGAATACAGGGATATCTTACACAATCTAATCTCATATTGTCCTATCCAAACAATCAGATAGGAAATATACAGATAAATCTCAAATTCTCATATTGTGTGACACGTAATTGTCAATTTAGCCTTGCTCCCCGTCACTCAAAAATATAAACTAAATGATTGCATATTCCCTTACAGCCATTCAGAAAAATTAGAAATGAGCAACGGCTCTAGTTCAATCATCGACTTTACCTTCTCTCTTTCTCTATCTTGTTTATCTTTTTCTCAATTCATCATTGTGCATCATCTACTTCTAATCCTACAATTTGGATCTCGAGATTTTTAGTAATCATGTTCACACCTCAAAATCTAAAATGAGACAGAGGACTAAATGAAAGTGGAAATTTATTAAAATTATATGGTGCGAAATGTTAATTATGAAATTAGGTAGATGCAAAGTGTAATCGAGGAAAAGTTGAGGCTGACTTCTTTCTATACTTTCCCCTTTTCCCCCACCTAATTCTCTTAAGAAAAAAAAAACCCAAATTTTAGGTCAAATTTCAAATTCAAATTTTGTCTCATAATTTTTTTCTACCTCGAAGTTCCAAATTTGCACATGTGTCCAAAAATCGCCACTAGCTTTTTCAAAATTATCAACATCGTGGACAATTAGAGGTCCATTAACACCCCCACCTTCATACAAAACAACAACAACCTCGTGATATTGATAATATTGAAGAAAATAGTGGCAATTTTTAGACGCGTTAGTAGATGTAAGACTAGAGTGAAAGTTGATGATTTTTTTTTGGTAAAGAAAAAGTTCAGGGCATAATTGAAATTAGACCTAAAGGTGAGAGTTTTTAGGGGATCAGACCTCCCCTCCCCTCGGCAAAGAAGAGAAATTATTATTATAAATAAGGTTCCAAACTCTAACTTGGGGTGTAAGCTTAGGTTCCGTTTGTTGCGCGGAAAATATTTTTCTAAATATGATCTCTTGTATCGCTTAAAAAAAGAGTAAAAAAAATATTTTAATCATTTACGAAAATATTTAGGTATAAATTGTCAACTAATTATTCCAAGCAATCATATTTATGTAAATATTGTTTGAATCATTCGATTTCCATGAAAGTAGCGTCATCAATCGCTGCAAGGACAATTGCATAATCAATTGTCATAGGTCGATTATTTGGGATCAAATCAGTATGGCGACTCAGGCTTCCGTGGATCATTGGAACACCTCGATGGATGGATGGATCGATTGATCGATCGCTCACTTGCTTGCCCGAATCGTAGAGAGAGTTTAGAGAGAGAAGCTCTAAGAGAGAATGGAAAGTGCTTCAATTATTTAGATACTTCAAATGAGGGAGAGAACACCTCTACTTATACAAAGACTCAACTCGTTACATCCGCTGATCGATATTTGATCTAGCAAAAGAGATCACATCTTCCCATCTACCAACTATCAACATTTATGCCTAGAATTCTCTATAACACGGCACAATTACCGTATCGCCTGTCCCTATTAATGTTCTGGAAGCTCTAGAATGTCTAGCCTGGTCTTTCTCGATCGTATCACGGTCCTTGGCTCATGGAAACCTCAAGATCGTGACATTCTCCTCCACCCATTCAAGCGACGTCCTCTCGATGCGGGGTTGTTTATTGGTTTCTTAGGACGTTACCGATTCTTCTAGTTCCGAATGCACTTTGTCTTTAGCTTCTCGGATTGGATATTTGGCTCCTTCTTCAATTTGGCCGCCTCCATGTTGGTCGGCAAGTCCACCACTTCCGGGAATAGCATACGGATTAGCAAGTCATGTTGAGGAGGATGGATCACCTCTACCTTTGTCTTTGGCAAAGGCGAGCCTTGCCCTCGCCAGTGGCCAGCGGGGGTGAGCTTCGCCAAAAGCCAATAAGTTTAACCTCGCTGGCCCTCGCCTTTAGCCAGTGCCGAGGCCTGGCGACCGTCTAGAGGAGGAAGAAGGGAAGAATAAAAAAAGAAAGAGAAAGAAAAGGAAAAAAGGAAAAAGAAAAGAACAACTATAAAATATATAATTAAAATATTATTAAAAATTATCTAGACCAATGACGGACGCGCTATGTAAAACGGTTGGCATCAATGTCAGTGATTTCCGATCAAAATTGATCAGATTGACTCAATTGACAAAATGTGAAAAGATTTAAAACTCATTTGACAAAATTGAAAAGTTTAAATGCAATAGGTTTATGATTTTTTAGATAATTTTCCGGAAATGAATTGCAAAAGGTATTCTAGTGGATGAGTTGAGCTGCTGAAAGATTGTATGGTTTGTTTTGTGAATCAATTTGTGATATTGATTTATGGATTTGGCTATGAGGATTGTCAAGGATGTTGTTGTGGGTTGGTGTTGTTGCCCAGTATATCTATGAGTCCATTAAAGGGCTTGTGGGTATACATACTAATTTAGGATATTATTGTGAGCCAGCCACCGGAAATATAGATAGAAACCTAGCCAACAGGAAAGTTTAGTATCCTTGTCACGGGACATTATGCGTAATCAATGTTGATATATGAGTAAGAGATTGGTCATGTGATTTGAGATTAATTAATGGTCTAAACCATTTATATTTTTTTTGATATTATTGATTGAAATAAGTATTTATGCTATGAATATTTTAGCATAAATACTCTCATTCTTGATTTGAGTTTGAGATAACAAACTTGCTGGTTTATCATTCTCCCATTTTTGTTGGTTCCGGGGTGTGACACTCAATCTCAGTTTTTGGTTCTATAACGATAAATGAACCGGCCAGGTCGACTCAGCATCATTTGTTTTTGTTTCCAGAATATTCGATGACGATGTTTCCGGGGAAACATATTGGAGATGAGATTTACATGATGCAGACCAAGATGATCCTTTGCATTTGCATGTGAAAATAGCAAAGCAACTAAACTCTCTGTTTCAATCATTCTCAAATAGAAGACCGTCTTTCCATCAAATCTGGATTCACCACAGCAATTAACTGCGATCGGCACGGTCTTGAAATAGCCAAGAAATCTATTTAGAGACAACTTCATATTGCCGATGTTAGTATCTATTAACAATTACAGAAGCTGCATCTGCAGGTCATTACCTGCTTCAGACCTCAATCAACTCTATAAAGCTATTCATATTTTCCATTAAAGCAACGAACAGAGTACCCTCTAGTCGCCACCGGAACTAGACTATTGGCTCACAAGCTTAACCTTGATTCCTTCTCTTTCTGGGTAATTTACCTTTGGGCAGAAACCATGCCTTCAATGAATTCCGCCATTTTCATCCGAATGTAGACTTCAACAACTCGAGAACTCGGCTCATACCCGGCCTGTTCTTCGAAGACTCGCATGTGCACATACAAGCAATGCTGAAGTACTCCTTCACCCTCGCTTCGACCAGGCCATCCCTTGAAACAGCGGGATCGACCATCTCCATCTGCCGGTTCTCACCCACCATGTTCCGTGCCCAAACAGTCAGCCCGACTTCCTCTCCCCTATCAACCACCGGTAAATTGGGCCTCCGACCCGTCGCGACCTCAAACATCAGAACCCCGAAGCTATACACATCGCCCTTCACAGTTACCCATCTGCTTCCTACCTCATACTCCGGTGGCATATAGCCCATCGTCCCGGCAGGTTTCGTGGAAACGTGGGATTGTGAGGCCTTGATCATCCTCGCCAGCCCAAAATCAGCAATGTGCGCCTCGAATTCAGCATCCAATAGCACATTGCTCGCCTTGATGTCTCTGTGAATGATCGGCGTCCACAATCCGTGCATAAACGCTAATCCACTGGCCACACCCTTTATTATCTTCATCCTAGTGTCCCAGGACAAGGGCAACCTCTCGATTGAGGGTTTCGACCACGACACGACATCGTTCTCTGATGACAAAACGTCGCCGTCCGAGGACGGCGACGTTGTATTGTACAGCCACTGGTCGAGGCTCCCTCTCTCAATGAACTCGTAGACCAAAACTCTATCCGAATTCGACGTACAGTAGCCCAGGATTCTGACGATGTTCGGGTGCTGAAGCTTACCTAATGTTTCCATCTCGGCCCGGAACTCGCGGAACCCCTCAAAGGCATCGGGCTCAAGCTTCTTGATGGCAACGGCGAGGCCATTGGTGAGGCAGGCCTTGAAGACGAGGCCGAAGCTGCCGTTGCCGATGATCCGCAGGGGGTGGAAGTCCTCGGTGACGTTGCGGAGCTCTTCCATGGAGATTCGGAGCTTGGGGTTGAAGGAGGCACTCTCGTCGACGGCGATGGACTCGTTGACCGGGATGGACGAGAGCTCCTCCGGGCTGGAGGGGCCACTGTTCCGCTTGCACCGGCTGCAGGTGATGACGTGGAAGACGAAGAAGAGGAAGGCGTGGATGGAGCTCGCAGCCGCGGCGGCGACTGCTTTGAGGTTGGGCTTCATGTCAGAGATAGAGAGAGAAAGAGTTTGGGAGCTTAGTTTGACGAGGTAGGTGGGTGTGAGGAGGAGGAGAGAGAAGTCAACTGAGTATAGAGAGAGAGAGAGAGAGAGAGAGAGGAGTTGAAAGAAGATGAAGACTGAGAAGAACCGCGTTGAGGTGGACGTTGAGGTGGGTTGCTTCATGGAATCCTGTATTACGTTTCCGGAACTCTCTCGAAAGGTATTCACCCAAGAGACCGTGAAGTTTGATTTTGCGTCCGGCTAGGCTAACCGTACCGTTACGCTGCATTTTTAACTGTGCTTCGATAGCCACAAATCTTACATTATGTTAATTGGACTGAGCTGGGCAACTGGAGTTCAAAATTTGCAAAATTAATTGTAAAAAATGGCCCTTGCGCTGCACAATTACAAAAGCTAAACCCTCTAAAAGAATAATAAATTCAGAATCATATCGATTAGCACAATTTTAATCACCCGTAGGGGACAAAAGTGATGCCGGAGCATTTTTGAGACATCGAGTCCTTGTCAATATTATCAGAACCAAGTCGGCTCTTGTCGATGTTATCATTCCAAGTCAACTCTTCGATCACAACGAACTGAAGGTTGTTCGGTTCCTTCAAAAGCCATTAATTATCCACTTTGGAAATGGTAAAGCCATGGAAACCTTCAATCGGTTACATTTAATTCTCGTATATTTTCAAAATCTAGTTAACGCCATTCAAGTTTCTAGAGTCCTTATTTATTTATGGTTGTAAATGTTGTTTGTCTTTTCTACGAGTCTTTTGTCTTTCCAAAGAGTCTTAGTAATTACTTAAGCTTGGAAGGTTGTTCCATGCTCTATATAGACTAGCTATGATGAATAACAAAGGCAGAGATACTTTGATAAAAACTAATTGAGCTTTTAGCTTGAGAACATGAAGGAGTTCTTGTTTTACTCTTATTCCTTGGGTAGATTCCTGCGGGTAGTGAGTATTGCTCTTATTTCTTAAGTTAATTACCTACGAGTGACGAGCGACCTGTTCATTTCAGTTCTCACTTACGTTGCCTCCTGCGTCTCTACGCTTTCTCCTGCGTCAAAAAGTCACTGTAAAATTCAGTCTTTCATGTTTATTTCAAGTTTTATGGTATGTACCAAGATTTATTAGTAATATGTTACGCACAGTATCCAAAAGAGAAACGGATATTTTAATTAAATTCAAGAACTAAAAGTTATATGATTGTATTGTTAGCTGTGTAACGGACTAGAGCAAGACAAAATATATAATGATGGTGCACTTCACATTAGCAAATGACAAGCCATAGACCAAAGAACGAGATAAAATATTTTGTAAACTTTAATTATAAGGTGAAATATGAGAAAATTGATAGAAACTTAGTAAAAGATAACATTTATTCAAGTAAAATTGCATAATATGATGAGTCAAATTTGTCTTTGAATCCATGTTATGTCTTTGATTCCATATTTTTCATGTTTGAGTTGTTGCTTTTGTAGACTAGCTAGTCTCACCAAAACCTCAAACTAGTAACACCTATTTTAAAACTGTACTGACGAAGTGTTCATGATTAGAGTAAATAAAATTTGTGCTCGTGAAAGGTTTGAATGAGGATATTTACATAGTAGTCATGTATACGATTATTATGCCTTTTATACATTAGAATGATTTAGCAACAATGAGATAAACATTGGGAATTATAACCTGACAAGCAGAAGAATATTTCTTTACCTCGCAGGAGGATTGGCTATAATCTAGCGAGTTTTTTTTTTCTATTGATTCAATTATGCATAATCTTGGGTAAATAATCCTCCATACATTATTAAAAATAACGCCACTTCGGTGGAAAAATGCTTTTGTAGTCAAGAGTTGACCGTCATGCTCCCATAAAATGACAGCACCCGTCAGTTAATCATTTTTCTTTGATTTTTCCTTTTTTTAAACCTAAATTACGTTTCCGGCATTTATCATATGGCTTTATTAGCATAAGAGCCTTGCGCAAAATACTGGGTAGAACTCTGATGACACCTCATTTTTGCACTAGTCCATTGGCTGAAGGACACGTGTCCTCACTGGGCTCACCTGTTCCCTCTCTCTTCACATTCCCTCTTTAAAGGTTAATGCCTCAAAAAACCCCAAACTTGCACACTTATAACAAATTAATCCCAAATTAATTTTTACAAATTATCATCGGTTAGTTTAGTTAAAATGGACTAATACCATGAAAAACCACAAATGGACACACATGTGACAAACAGAGGTAAAACCTCAAACTGGTATACCCGTCAATTATTGCGTATCATTCAACTCAGCAATTTAACGGTAAAATTTAATGGAAACTAACGATTGGTAAATTTGTTACAAATGTACCAGTTTAGGATTTTTTGTGGTCAAAAAATTAATTTAAAGTAAATTTGTTATAAATGTACCGATTTGAGATTTTTCGCAATATTAATCCATACTCTAGAGAAACGATCCATGGGAAGGGCAAGCACGAACCATTTTCCATTGAATATACCTTCTCTCTTTCTCTTTCTTTTGTCTATTGCGAACATAGCTATAACCATCTCTCCATCCATCACTGTACATCATCTACTTTTGAAACCTACAATTTAGATCTCGAGACTTTTAGAAATCATGCTTACACCTCAAAATCTGAGATGAAACGGAGGAGGACAAAGTGAAAGTGAAGATCTATTAAATTTAGATGGTGTGAAATGTGAATTATGGAATTAGGTAGATGCAGAGTGTAAACGAGGAAAAGTTGAGGCTGACTTCTTTCTATACTTTTCTCTTTTCCCTCAATCTAATTCTCTATAAAACTCTCAACTTTAGGTCCAATATCAATTCTACCTCGAACTATTTTGTGTCTCAAAGTCTCAAATCTATCATCGCGTCCAAAAGTTACCATTAATTTTTTTAAAATTATCAACATCATGGCCAATTAAAGGTCAATCATCAGAACCCGCGTATTTATCAACACCTTCACGCATATTTGGGATTATAGTGAAAAATTGAGGATCAAAGGTTCAGAAAGATGAGAAATTATTATTATAAATTTGGTTCTAAACTCGAAAGACTCGGGGCCTTCACCGCAAGGGAAACTTTTGTTGAATGGTCTATGTCTCATCTTCTGCTTCTTTAAATGGTGGCTCATTTTGCATATCGGGACCTCTTTTCATCAGTGTCATACACTAGAGAAAACAAAATGAGAAAAGGACTTACCTTTTCTTTTTAATTTCCATTCCTCATTGAATGAAGGGAACCTTTGCGAATCCATTAATCATGATTTCTACTTCTTATCGGGCTTTTTTCTTCGTTTTAGATACCATAGATACTTACGGGGGAATAGTTTTTATTACCAAAAGCATGCGAGTTAAGGATTACATAAGAAATTGAAAAAAAGACACTAATAATCCATGAACTTTGATCCGGTATGTAATATGATCCATAAACTTTCAATTTATTTAATATGATCCTTGAATTTTTTGTATATATTCAACTCAGTCCCTGAGCTATATGAAAATATTCGATATTGTGTGTGACAACATTGAACATTTTTATATAGTTCAGAGATTAAGTTGAACATCTACCAAACGTCCAGTTATCACATTGAACAAATCGAAAATTCAAGAACCACATTGAATATCGTGTGAAAGTTTTAGGATATATTGAATAAATTAAAAATTCAGGGACCACATTGCATATTGTACCAAGGTTCAAGAATCATTTATATCATTATCCCTAAGAATTTTCTCTCAAACAATGCTAACGGAAATTTCAGCGTGTGCAAATTGAGTGGGTGTTTACACTATTGAACGCTCTTGGAATGAGGCTACCTTCATAAATAGGACACAAACCTAATTCTAAACTAAACCAAAAATAAATATGAATGGTGTCCGTGTAACTTGCTACTTAGACTGCCGACATTCCACGCGGGAGCATGACCTTGACGTTTGCGAACGTTTAAACTTCAAAAAGGCCCGTGAGATTACCTATAGGCTATAACCCACAAAACAAGGAAGGCCCGTGAGATTGGCCGACTAATTAATGATGTGCAGCCTCGGCAATTCTTTTGCCCAGACAACCGGATCTTGATTCAGGCATATCCTTTTGTTGACTTAAATGAAAGTACAAGAATATTCCCTTTTAGACTTTAATGCTGAGATGGACAAAAAGGTCAACGTGCGCGTTTTGGGGTCACGCACGCTCTTAGATCAGGTGGAATGCATGTAAAATCCGGTTCGCATGCTCGATTTTGTGCTTCGCGATCGGTTAAAGGGATGGACGTTGCCAATCCTTTCAGAAGATTTAAAACCAACTCGCTGGGGCGGCAAGACTTAAAAGGTGTCTACATTGCTTTGTACGACATCGAGAATCTCTAATACTTTGACCAGACTCGGACGCTTCTCTGCCGGCGATTAGCAACGGTAAACAAGGACTGGTTCCTGGAAAAATCCTGGAAAATGCAGGATTTGCATAAACCAAACAGCTCATATTCACACACAAAAGTTCATGGCTTTAGCAATTACTCGAGAAATAATAACCCCCATCGAACCATTATCCCTTTTATTGAATCATTCGCACAAAGGCACGCTTCAAGTTTCGTCATGTCGCTCGAATTCATTTGACTTGTGGAATTTCAAGCGTTTTAGACGTCGGTGCTAATATCTGTAATACGGATGAAAGGGTTGGTATGGATGTATTTGCATGATTCAGATATACTCCTAGATCAGGCGGGTGTACTTGAGTTAGGCTCGCATGCTCTCGAAGCAGGCAAGATTCCTTTGTGCGATATCGAGAAGAGTCTTAACCAAAGATCTAATACTATGACAGACACTCCGCCACTTCTGCCGGCAATTAGAAGCGATAAACGAGGATTGGTACCTCGTAAATGCAGGATCACAGAGACCAAACAGCTCTTATTCACACACAAGTTTCATGGGTTTAGCAATTAGTCAAGACCTAATAACCCCGTCGAAACACCATTACTTTTATCGTATCTTTCACACAAAAGCACTCTTCAAGCTTCGTTGTGTTTGTACTAAAAAATAGCAAGTTGTCGACATGGATAAGCAAATAATTAGAGCGTAAACATCTTTGAGCATGTGACCCACCGTCGATGACTACAAGGATCGATGTCAATACTAGCGTACATTAGTGATAGCTGATAATCAGTCGTCGATATACGACGATGTATGATCAACGATAGTCGACAAGAATAATGAGGGCAACAGATTATCAGTTAAAGCATCATGGGAGAGTTGGATGCGTGAAAGGCATCAAGTAGTTACGGATTTGAAATCACTGGAGAATCTAGCAAATGAGGTCATGGAGCAACTAGCATGCAATTTTTAAGGAACAATCGCGTGTAAGTAAGATCATGCTCCATGACTACAACCGCTGAAGAATTGCTTATGGCATAACCACAATAAATATCATTGTTCACCTAGTGGGAAGACCCCCGTAACAAAAAAAAAATGTAATCTTTCAACTATCTATACTTTCCTGCATCGTACTTTTAGTTTCCAGACTCGTGTCGTTGATTAAATTTCGGCGTGTATCTTTATCCTAGGTGTAACGTTGTTGATTAAATTTCAGCATAGCATCTTAGCATTTTCAAGTCTTGTCGTCAATTAAATTCCGACATAGTTTGTTTACGATCAGTTCCATTGTAGTGGATATATTTTTCAATTTTTGTCGTCAATTAAATTCCGGCACGGTTTATGTTTATACATGTTAAAATATATCTCGAGTTTGGGCTCATCGTATAAAACCCGATCTGAACAAAGATTGCAGAAAAATACGGAAATTCTTTGTATCTTGAAGTGACGATCAATAATGGATAGTCAATCTTGGACCTTGTGTTTGGATAAAGGTTTGTTGAAGCACACAACAATTTTCGTATACGAATTAGAGTCTTTGTTCTCACGCTGGAAGTTGGACTTTGACTTGGTCAGCATGGGTCAGAATAAGAAGAAGGAAAATATTCGGATATTTTTCTTTCATGAAGTCGGCCAAAGAAAAGATCAAATAGGAAAGTCCAATCTTGGATTTTGTTGACCGAAGCTCACTGTTCCTTTCCGTAATAATCGCACTTATTTGCGTATATATCAACTAAAGCCATAGTTGATGGATACGAATAAGAGAAGTCTTGAAGCGCCGCAGTTGACGTGAAGAGATTCTTAAAGCACCATTTCTAAGCGAATGCTTGGCGTGGGTTATTTCGTGGGTTTTGTTCGCGAAATTGCACCAAGGGTTCAAGTGTTGTAATCGATTAAATTCTTGTTTCAATTCTTTTGTGAGATTGAAAGATTATTTCACGAGAAATTGTGGGACTAAACATTGCGTAAATTATTAAGTGTAATTAGGGTTTGAAAAACACTGAGAGTATTTAAATGACTCGATTGCGGTTGTACTCTTCGTTGTATCACTTGATTTAAGTAGAATTTGTCACTACTCCCCCCATAGAAGTAGGTCACAACGACCGAACAACTTAAATCTGATGCCTGATTTATTTTCTTATTCTGTCAATTTTATTGTTCAATCGCTTGCTTCCATAACGGTACACTTTTGTTTGAAGTGAAGTCTCTCGTTTTCTTATTCACTTGTAGTATTTCTTGCCCGGAATGACTATAAAACTTTGTCTCTTTTCTTTAATTAAAAACCGAAGGACTATACGGAAGCCATTTCTTCGCAGGATCAATTCCGGGGAAACAATCATGTCACTCGAATTCATTTCTTCCAAATAAAGACGTGGATTCAAGGAGACAGTGGCCGCTACTCTGTATCTGGAAAGCATATCGACGACATGGAGTGACCACGCGTGGTAACAATTTTGCAGCACTGCTTCAACATATTCAAGCCGAGATGAGGATGGAGGGAGATCAAAACGGTTGCCAGAAAAGGCATCCTTTGTGGGATTAATAGGTAGGGACATGCACGCTATTTGCTTCAAAAAAAAGTATAATACAGTCTGTTAAATATGTTTGAATTTTATGTACTTGGTTCGGTTCATGACCCGATCCGACATATTTTTTGCGCGACCCGAAAATGGAGAGAAAATTGAGATTTGGTTCGCGACGTGAAGGGTTGGGCCGATAGGCCCAACCCGCAGCAAGCGAACAAATCTCCATAGCGGACCGCTCGAGCTGGAGGAAGTGAACCAATGTCTCGGGGGGTTCGGGGGCGTAAGCCCGAGGAAAATTTTTGAGAGCCCTATTTATACTGCGGCTAGGTTTTCTCATTAATGTACAGAAAGCAATTTGTTTACAGAGAGTTCTGTGAGCCGTGAGCTTTAGTCGTTATTTTCGACTTCTGAAAATTATACTCTCTTTGATTATAGTGGAACATTGTCTTGTCTCGTCCGTGGACGTAGATCACTTTGTGATCGAACCACGTAAATCTCTGTGTTCTTTTTCCGCATCAGTTTACAACGCAGTCCAAGCGAAATCGTCAAAGAGAAACTCAATCTCGGTTTTTTGTTCTATAATCATAGATGGACCAATAAAGTCGATTCAGCATCAATTGTTTTTGTTTCCGAAACATTCGATGAGGATGTTTCTGGGGAAACATATTGGAGATGAGATGAGATTGACATGATGCAGACTAAGAAGATCCTTTGCATTATTAGCATGTGAAAATAGCAAAGAAACTAAACTCTCTGTCTCTATCATTCTCAAATAGGAGACCGTCATTCCATCAAATCCGGATTGACAACAACATTAACTGCGATCGACACGGTCTAGAAGTAGCCAAGATAGTTACAATATCATATTGTCGATGTAGTATCTATTATCAATTACAGAAGCTGCAACTGCAGGTCATTTACCTGCTTCCGACCTCAATCAACTCTATAAAGCTACTCACATTTTCCCATTGAGGCAACAAACAGAGTACCCTCTACTACACACCGGAACCAGACTATTATTGACTCACAAGCTTAACCTTCATTCCTTCTCTTTCTGGGTAATTTTACTTTGGCAAAGAAACCATATTTCGATCAATTACACCGTTTTCATCCGAATGCCGATTCAACAACTAGAGAACTCGGCTCATACTCGGCCTGTCCTTTGGACGCTCCCTAGTGCACATACACGCAATGCTGAAGCACTCCTTCAAACTCGCTTCGACCAGGCCGTCCCTTGAAACAGCTGGATCGACCATGTCCATCTGTCGGTTCTCACCCAACATGTTCCGAGCCCAAACAGTGAGCTCGACCTCCTCTCCCCTATCCACCACCGGTAAATTGGGCCTCCGACCCTTCACAATCTCAGACATCAGAAACCCGAAGCTATACACATCGGCCTTCACGGTCACCCTTCTGTATCCGTCCCTATACTCTGGCAGCATATACCCCATCGTCCCGGCGGGTTGCGTGGTAACGTGGGATTGCGAGGCCTCAATCTTCCTCGCCAGCCCAAAATCCGCAATGTGCGCCTCGAAATCGGCGTCCAACAGCACGTCGCTTGCCTTGATGTCTCTGTGTATGATTGGCGTCGGCAATCCTTGCATAAACGTTAATCCACTGGCCGCGCCCTTGATTATCTTCATTCTAGTGTCCCAGGACAAGGGCAACCTCTCGGCCGAGTGCCTAGACCACGAGACGTCGCCGTTCCCCGATGATGACGTCCTGTCATACAGCCACTGGTCGAGGCTCCCTCTCTCTATGAACTCATAGACCAAAACCCTATCCAAATCCGACATACAGTACCCGAGGATTTTGACGATGTTCGGGTGGTGAAGCTTACCTAAGGTTTCCATCTCGGCCTGGAACTCGCGGTACCCCTGGAAGGCGTCGGGCTCGAGCTTCTTGATGGCAACGGTGAGGCCGTTGGCGAGGCGGGCCTTGAAAACGAGGCCGAAGCCGCCATCGCCGATGATCAGCCGGAAGTCGAAGTTCTCGGTGGCCCTCCTGAGCTCGGCCATGGTGATCCGGAGATTGGGGTCGAAGGAGGCGCTCTCGTGGACGGCGATGGATGTGAGCTCCTCAGGGTTCGAGATCGAGCGGGTCTGGACTCGGACCTCGCGGCCATGGTTGTGCTTGCAGCAGCGGTTGCAGGTGGAGGCGAGGAAGATGAAGAAGAGGGAGACGACTATGAAGCTCGCGGCAGCGGCGACGACTGCTTGGATGTAGGGGTTCATGTCAGAGAGAGAGAGAGAGAGAGAGAGAGAGCGCTTGGGAGTTTAGTTAGACGACGGAGGTGAGCCTGAGGAGAAGGAGGAAGGAGGAGGAGAATGAGAAGAGCCTCCGTTGACGTTGGTCGTTTCATGGTTTTTGACGAGTCATTCCAGTCGGACTTTGCTGAACTGAGTCAACGGTGTTCTACTTCTACTTCTACTTCTACCGTACGTTCGATTATTGACGATGGAACTTGTTTTTTTTTTTCTTCGCCTTTCCCTTAATTTTCCATTTCTGTGTTAAAATAAAATTTTATGTTCGAGAATTAACATTTTTGGTTTGATAAGTTAAGTTGACTCCCATGCTCCGTTTATTTCGCGAAAAATATATGATTTAGAAAATAATTTTGTAAAATTGATCACTTATATCGCTTACAAAAATAAATAAATGAAAAATATTTTTATCATCAACGAAAATATTTTATATATAAATTATTACGGATAATAAAAATATTTTATATTGACTAATTATTTCAAGTGAGTGCAAACGTTTAATTTTTAAAATTATTTATTTTCTACGAAATAAATGGAGCATTTAAAGACTAAAGTTTTCCACTGGCCAACAATCATGTCTTCTTCTGCAATCGATATATGAAACTACCATTATTAAAGATTGTGTGATGGAGTCAGAGTTTTGGTGCTATGATGGAATTTTGAAGGACTCTTTTAAAACAAACTAGGTGACATGGCTCGTGTAACACGGTTAAATAGCGAATTTGTGATCAACAAAGTATTATCAAATCCAATTAAAGAAATGTTCGTATTCAACAAAATATCGCATATTTAAAATCTTGATAATAAATAGCATGAAAAAATAAGCTTTTCTTTAATTATATCTAAAGGGGGCACATACATGTTGTGCCGCCACTACGTCCTTAGTTCGAACACGTCGTACAAGTCAATTTCGTGTCTAATGAGCTGGCCACGAGCACAATTCGATCCTCAATCATGTCTTGCGGGTGGACACAAACATGATCGGTCTTGACCTGTATCGGCTGATTGCGCACCGGATTAAAAATTGCTAAACTCTAAAGTAACCCGATGGCTGCTCATATGTACGCTAGCCATCCAGCTACTGCATACGGACCCCCAATTTACGTGAAGATGTGAGGGAAATTGCACCAGACATTGCGTTGCAAATTCCCACCGGTTGGAAAGAAATCACACTTGACACGAATTACACGACTCAAAATGGCATATTCCTCAAAGACTCATACTAGCCTTGAATTTTTCTTAAAATCCGAATGACGTTTTTGGTTTTTTTTTTAATAGCAAACGAAACTAACTTTACATTTAATGCATGCAGTCACGTTTTCACAAAACATCGACACCTGTGACAGTCGTATATAAAAGATTTATGGAGTGAAAGCGAACATACTTCAGAATTGAAAGAGACAGAATGTGTAATTACATTCAAGAAGTGGTTTCCATGAACTTACAAAAACCGGCACCACAAGTAAAGGAAGAGGCGGATTACGAGGCACTTGCCGTATGCTCCTGATATTGCAAAAGTGCAAAAATTGCGGAAGTTATCATCATCAATGTCAATCAAATTAAGAAATTCCCATTTTCAAGGCGCCGTTATTTTTGTGTTTGTGATACAGTGATATTAACATTCTCAAAATTAAAACTTCGCTGATCAAACATATGTTGTAATATGATGTGAGGGATAACTTGACAAGAATAATAGGAAGTGCGAAAAATTTCAAATCAGTACCCAAAATAGGGTCATTTTCTCAAAAAAGGATCCAAAGTGAACATATTATCAAATAAGGGCATGAAGTGCCCAATCAGTCTCAAGTAAAGATTTGGATTCGCCGGCCAGCAAGCACGCTACTGTTCCCACGACCGGAACAAAGGCAATTTCGTCTTTTACCTTTCAAATTTTCTTTGCTTCTTTTTTCTCTTTTTTTCTTTTTCTTTTCCTTTTTTTTTCCTCTTTTCCCTTCGCCAGCCATAGCCGGAGTCGGTGGAGGTTGCCGGCCTTGGGCAGAGGCTACCCTCGCCGGTGTCAGGCGAGGGCGACCCTCGCCTGAGCTGGGCGGGCGAGGGCAACCCTTGCCCAACGCTGGTGAGGGCGGCCCTCGCCCTACGCTAGCGATCGCAGCCTCCGCCCGAAGCCGGCAACCTCCACCGGCCCCAGCTATGACCGGTGGAGGGAAAAAAGCAAAAAAAAAAAGAAGAAAAAAAGAGAAAAAAGAAACAAAAAATTTTAAAAAATTTAAAGACAAAATTGCCCTTGTTTCGATCGCCGGAATAATGACGTGCTTGCCGGCTAGTAAACATTTGACCGACCGGCGAACCCAGGTCCTTACTTGAGACTAATTTGGTACTTCATGTCCCTATTTGAGACTGATTGAGCACTTCATGTCCTTATTTGCCCACGTGTCCAAAAATTGTCACTAGCTTTTTCAAAATTATCAACATTGAGGACAATTAGAGGTTCATTAACACCTTCACCTTTGTACAGATCAACAAAAAGCCTCCTGGTATTAATAATCTTGAAGAAAATAGTGGCAATTGCTGGACGCATTAGTAGATTTAAGACCAAAGTGAAAGTTGATGTTTGTTTTGGCAAAGAAAAAGTTCAAGGTAGAATGGAAATTAGACCTAAAGTTGAGGGTTTTTGGGGAACTAATCCTCCCCTCCTTGGCAAAGAAGAGAAATTATTATTATAAATGCGGTTCCAAACTCTAACTTTGGGCAAAAGTTTTGGCTCCATTTGTTGTGCGGAAAATATTTTCCTTAATATGATCCCTTGTTTCGCTTATAAAAAGAGTAAAAAAATATTTTCCTCATTTATGAAGATATTTAGGCATAAATTGTCAACTAATTATTCTAAGCGATACAAACGATCATATTTATGCAAATATTTTTCGAATCATTCGTTTTTAATGAAACAAAAGACGTAGCGAAGTCAGTCACCGCAAGGACAATTGCATAGTCAATTATCACGGGTCGGTTGCTTGGGATCGGACCCGTGCGGCACCTTAGGCTTTCTTTGATCATTGGGACGCCTAAGCCAAGCCTTTTCTCGATAGATCGATCGCTTACTCACTTGCCTGGATCGTAGAGAGAGAAAGTTTAGATAGAGAAGCTCTAGGAGAGAATGGAAAGTGCTTCAATTCTTTGGATGCTTCAAATAAGGGGGAGAACATGTGACATCCGGAAATTTCGTAACAATAAGTAATTGACGTTGGGAATTTTCTATGTTCGTAGATGATATTTAGATTATAAAGCTAGGTATTGTTCGTGCGGACGTGTAAAAATCGTTGTTGGATTGTAAATCGATAAGCGCGGATTCGGAAACGTAATCGCCCCGAGCTCGTCATAATTAAAATCTTAAATGTTGTTGTGTACGATAATCATAGTGCGGTATTAATTAATTTACCGTTGTTTTGGGAATCTAGTGGGTATTATTATTATTGATTAATTTTGGTTAAGTAGTGTTAGTCTTTTATTCTAATTTGCCGTTAAGGAAAGGGGGGAGATATTCTCTCAAAATATCTCATCTGGACTCTTCGTCTCTCACGTGACTATTGAAGGAAAGGTTGACCGAATGCCATTTGTCCCCTTGAGCTAGACACCTAAGCCTTGGGTAATCATTTTCCTTAGCCAATACTCCTACGATTAAGCCACTAATTTCTTCCACCTGGCCATGATGAAGAGATAAGGTGCCACATGTGGATACAATGAATTTACCCACCCCTTCGTATACTTCTCAGTTTTCATCTTCGTCGGGGTAATTATCGAAGACAATTTCACCCAAACCTACACTCTCTCCTTCATTTTCTACTCTCACCACCACCGATTCAAAAATCTATGGAAGAGTTTTAACTTTTGAGTGTTCAAATTCTGCACAAGATAAGTGAAAATTATAGGTTTAAGCTAAGTAAATCTACTTTGCACTTTTAACTTGGTTGCTTGAGAAAGGTTATTTTGATGTGCAATAGTGAGGTTGTGATGATGGTTGAATCTGTTTTGCTAGTTCTGTGCACGTTCAAATGGATGTGATTTGTTTCCTTAAAGTATGGTGATAATTGGCAAGCGAAACGATTAAATATGAACATGTAAGTGTTATCTTTGAGATGATTGTTGGATTCTTCTTATTGGTTTATGTATGTTTAAAAAGGGTAGAAAATCGTTTTACTGAAAGTGAAGTATATTATGTGAGTATGAATGAGGATTCTGTATATCTTTGAAACTGCTTAGACTTTATTGTCAAAATCTGATTCTTTATACCTTTGAAACTGTTCAGACTTTACCTCCATACCTTATGCTTGGACTTTACCTTCATACTTTATCGTCCAGACCTTACGCTCAGACTTTACCTTCATACATTACCGCTAAGACTTTACTTCAGAGTTTACCGTTCAGACTTTACTGCTCAGACTTTACCGTTCAAACTTTACCTTCAGACTTTACTCTCGAACTTTTCGTTCAAACTTTGCCTTCAGACTTTTCGTTCAGACTTTACCTTCATACTTTAGTCTTGTGAGTTTGAACTTGCTTCTAAGTCTGAACCCGCTTCTGAGTCTGAACTCACTTTTGAGTATGAACCCGCTTCTGAGTCTGAACCCGCTTCTGAGTCTGAACCCGCTTCTGAGTCTAAATTCCCTTTTGAGTCTGAACCTGCTATTGAGTCTGAACTCGCTTTTGAGTCTAATCCCGCTTTTGAGTCTGAACCCACTTCTGAGTCTGAATTCGCTTTTGAGTCTGAATCCGCTTCTGAGTCTGAACTCGCTTTTGGGTTTAAACCCGCTTCTGAGTCTGAACTCGCTTCTGAGTCTGAATCCATTTCTGAATCTGAATTCGTTTTTGAGTCTGAATCAACTTCTGAGTCTGAACTCGCTTTTGAGTCTAAACCCGCTTCTGAATCTGAATCAGCTTCTGAGTCTGAACTTTCTTCTGAGTCTAAACTTGCTTTTGATGACTCGAATTTTCTTCTGATGACTGAATTTGCTTCTAAACCTGAATTTGCTTATGAGCTGAGTTTGCTTATGAGTTTGAAATGTATTACTTCATATTTAATTGCTCGGATGATGCATTTCATGGCTTTAAAGTACAAAAAGCGTCGACCTCGCCAGATCCGACAAGGTCGGGCCTCGCCCGACCATGGCGAGCCTCGCCCTCGCCGCGGCCTCCGGCAAGGGCTCGAGCCTCGCCTGACCAAGGCGAGGCTCGCCCTCGCCAGTGGCCAGCGAGGTCGAGCTCGTCGGCCTTTGGCCTCTAGCCGGTCGCCGGACCGGCGACCAGCCAGAGTAAGGAGGGAGAGAACCAAAAAAAAAGTGGAAAAAAAAGAAAAAAAGGAAAAAAAATAATAATTCAAAAAAATATGAAAATATTATTAAAGTTGTCCACGTCGGCGCAAGTGACCGGCCATCGGCCGGTAGGCACCCATGTCGGCAAATTCCGATCAAAATTGGCACAAAAACAAAAGGTTTAGGACTGAATTGGCACCAATTTAAAAGGTTTATGACTTAATTGGCATCAATGCAAAAGATTTAGGACTAAATTGACACCAAAAAAAGATTTAGGACTAAATTGATACTAATGAAAAAGGTTTAGGACTTTTTTTGCACTTTTCCCGTAATCGATTAAATCTTGTTGTAAGAATATGTGTCAATTCTTTTGTGAGATTAAGAGATTATTCATGAAGAATTATGGGGCTTGGGTGTAATTGGGGCTTGAGAAACACCGAGAGTGTTTGAATAACTCGAGTGTGGTTGTACTCTCCGTTATATCTCTTGATCTATAGTAGAATTCGTTGCTGCTCTCTCCGTAGACGTAGGTCACTACGACCGAATAATGTAAATTTGATATCCAATTTATTTTCTTATTCTGTCAATTTTATTATTTGATTGCTTGCTTCCGCAACAGTACACATTTCTTTGAAGTCAAGTCTCTCGTTTCCTTATTCACTTGCAACATTTCCTGTCCGGAATGGCTACATAACTTGCCTCTTTTCTTTAATTAAAAACCAAAGAACTGTATAAAAGCTATTTCGTCGCGGGATCAATTCCGGGGAAACAATCATGTCACTCGACTTCATTTCTTCCAAATGAAGACATGGATTCAAGGAGACGGTGGCCGCTACTCTCTATCTGGAAAGCGTCTCGACGACATGGAGTGACCACGCGTGGTAACAATTTTGCAGCACTGCTTCAACATATTCAAGCCGAGATGAGGAGGGAGGGAGATCAAAACGGTTGCCAGAAAATGCATCCTTTGTGGGATTAATAGGTAGGGACATGCACGCTATTTGCTTCAAAAAAAGTATAATACAGTCCAAGCGAAATCGTCAAAGAGAAACTCAATCTCAGTTTTTTGTTCTATAATGATAGATGGACCAATAAAGTCGATTCAGCATCAATTGTTTTTGTTTCCGAAACATTCGATGAGGATGTTTCTGGGGAAATATGTTGGAGATGAGATGAGATTGACATGATGCAGACCAAGAAGATCCTTTGCATTATTAGCATGTGAAAATAGCAAAGAAACTAAACTCTCCGTCTCTATCATTCTCAAATAGGAGACCGTCATTCCATCAAATCCGGATTGACAACGACATTAACTGCGATCGACACGGTCTAGAAGTAGCCAAGAAATCTATTTAGTTACAGTATCCTACTGCCGATGTAGTATCTATTATCAATTACAGAAGCTGCAACTGCAGGTCATTTACCTGCTTCCGACCTCAATCAATTCTATAAAGCTATTCACATTTTCCCGTTAAGGCAACAAACAGAGTACTCCCTACTAGACACCGGAACCAGACTATTATTGACTCACAAGCTTAACCTTCATTCCTTCTCTTTCTGGGTAATTTTACTTTGGCAAAGAAACCATATTTCGATCAATTACACTGTTTTCACCCGAATGCCGATTCAACAACTCAAGAACTCGGCTCATGCCCGGCCTGTCCTTTGCACGCTCCATAGTGCACATACACGCAATGTTGAAGCACTCCTTCACCCTAGCTTCGACCACGCCGTCCCTTAAAACAGCAGGATCGACCATCTCCATATGTCGGTTCTCACCCACCTTGTTCCGAGCCCAAACAGTGAGCTGGACCTCCTCTCCCCTGTCCACCACCGGTAAATAGGGCCTCCGACCCGTCGCAATCTCGAACATCAGAACCCCGAAGCTATACACATCGGCCTTCACGGTCACCCTTCTGTATCCGTCCCTATACTCTGGCGGCATATACCCCATCGTCCCGGCGGGTTGCGTGGAAACGTGGGATTGCGAGGCCTCAATCTTCCTCGCCAGCCCGAAATCCGCGATGTGCTCCTCGAAATCGGCGTCCAACAGCACGTCGCTTGCCTTGATGTCTCTGTGTATGATTGGCGTCGGCAATCCGTGCATAAACGTTAATCCACTGGCCACGCCCTTGATTATCTTCATTCTAGTGTCCCAGGACAAGGGCAACCTCTCGGCCGAGTGCCTAGACCACGAGACGTTGCCGTTCCCCAATGATGACGTCCTGTCATACAGCCACTGGTCGAGGCTCCCTCTCTCTATGAACTCATAGACCAAAACCCTATCCAAATCCGACATACAGTACCCGAGGATTTTGACGATGTTCGGGTGGTGAAGCTTACCTAAGGTTTCCATCTCGGCCTGGAACTTGCGGTACCCCTGGAAGGCGTCGGGCTCGAGCTTCTTGATGGCAACGGTGAGGCCGTTGGCGAGGCAGGCCTTGAAAACGAGGCCGAAGACGCCATCGCCGATGATCAGCCGGAAGTCGAAGTTCTCGGTGGCCCTCCTGAGCTCGGCCATGGTGATCCGGAGATTGGGGTCGAAGGAGGAGCTCTCGTGGACGGCGATGGATGTGAGCTCCTCAGGGTTCAAGTCGAGCGGGTCTGGACTCAGACCTCGCGGCCATGGTTGTGCTTGCAGCAGCGGTTGCAGGTGGAGGCGAGGAAGATGAAGAAGAGGGAGACGACTATGAAGCTCGCGGCAGCGGCGACGACTGCTTGGATGTAGGGGTTCATGTCAGAGAGAGAGAGAGAGAGAGAGAGAGAGCGCTTGGGAGTTTAGTTAGACGACGGAGGTGAGCCTGAGGAGAAGGAGGAAGGAGGAGGAGAATGAGAAGAGCCTCCGTTGACGTTGGTCGTTTCATGGATTTTGACGAGTCATTCCAGTCGGACTTTGCTGAACTGAGTCAACGGTGTTCTACTTCTACTTCTACTTCTACCGTACGTTCGATTATTGACGATGGAACTTGTTTTTTTTTTTTCATCGCCTTTCCCTTAATTTTCCATTTCTGTGTTAAAATAAAATTTTATGTTCGAGAATTAACATTTTTGGTTTGATAAGTTAAGTTGACTCATATGCTCCGTTTATTTCGCGAAAAATATATGATTTAGAAAATAATTTTGTAAAATTGATCACTTATATCGCTTACAAAAACAAACAAATGAAAAATATTTTTATCATCAACGAAAATATTTTATATATAAATTATTACCGATAATAAAAATATTTCATATTAACTAATTATTTCAAGTGGGTGCAAACGTTCAATTTTTGAAATTATTTATTTTTTACGAAATAAATGGAGCATTTAAAGACTAAAGTTTTCCACTGGCCAACAATCATGTCTTCTTCTGCAATTGACATATGAAACTACCATTATTAAAGATTGTGTGATGGAGTCAAAGTTTTGGTACTATGATGGAATTTTGAAGGACTCTTTTAAAACAAACTAGGTGACATGGCTCGTGTAACACGGTTAAATAGCGAATTTGTGGTCAACAAAGTATTATCAAATCCAATTAAAGAAAATGTTCGTATTCAACAAAATATCGCATATTTAAAATCTTGATAATAAATAGCATGAAAAAATAAGCTTTTCGTTAATTATATCTAAAGGGGGCACATACATGTTGTGCCGCCACTACGTCCTTAGTTCGAACACGTCGTACAAGTCAATTTCGTGTCTAATGAGCTGGCCACGAGCACAATTCGATCCTCAATCATGTCTTGCGGGTGGACACAAACACGATCGGTCTTGACCTGTATCGGCTGATTGCGCACCGAGTTAAAAATTGCTAAACTCTAAAGTAACCCGATGGCTGCTCATACGTACGCTAGCCGTCCACCTACTGCATACGGACCCCCAATTTACGTGAAGATGTGAGGGAAATTGCACCAGACATTGCGTTGCAAATTCCCACCGGTTGGAAAGAAATCACACTTGACACGAATTACACGACTCAAAATGGCATATTCCTCAAAGACTCATACTAGCCTTGAATTTTTCTTAAAACCCGAATGACGTTTTTGGTTTTTTTTTTAATAGCAAACGAAACTAACCTTACATTTAATGCATGCAGTCCCGTTTTCACAAAACATCAACACCTGTGACAGTCGTATATAAAAGATTTATGGAGTGAAAGCGAACATACTTAAGAATTGAAAGAGACAGAATGTGTAATTACATTCAAGAAGTGGTTTCCATGAACTTACAAAAACCGGCACCACAAGTAAAGGAACAGGCGGATCACGAGGCACTTGCCGTATGCTCCTGATATTGCAAAAGTGCAAAAATTGCGGAAGTTATCATCATCAATGTCAATCAAATTAAGAAATTCCCATTTTCAAGGCGCCGTTATTTTTGTGTTTGCGATACAGTGCGATTAACATTCTCAAAATTAAAACTTCGCTGATCAAACATATGTTGTAATATGATGTGAGGGATAACTTGACAAGAATAATAGGAAGTGCGAAAAATTTCAAATCAGTACCCAAAGTATGGTCATTTTCTCAAAAAAGGATCCAAAGAGAACATATTATCAAATGAGGGCATGAAGTGCTCAATCAATTTCAAGTAAAGATCTGGATTCGTCGGCCAGCAAGCACGCTACTGTTCCGACGATCGAAACAAAGGCAATTTCGTCTTTTACTTTTCAAATTTTCTTTGCTTCTTTTTTCTCTTTTTTTCTTTTTCTTTTCCTTTTCTTCTCCTTTTTTTTTCCTCTTTTCCCTTCGCTAGCCATAGCAGGGGTCAGCGGAGGTTGCCGACCTTGGGCAGAGGCTACCCTCGCCGGCGTCAGGCGAGGGCGGCCCTCGCCTGAGCTGGGCGGGCGAGGGCAACCCTTGCCCAACGCTGGTGAGGGCGGCCCTCGCCCTACGCTGGCGATGGCAGCCTCCGCCCGAAGCCGGCAACCTCCATCGGCCCCAGCTATGACCAGTGGAGGGAAAAAAGGAAAAAAAAAGAAGAAAAAAAGAAACAAAAAATTTTAAAAAATTTAAAGACAAAATTGCCCTTGTTTCGATCGCCGAAATAATGACGTGCTTGCCGGCTAGTAAACATTTGACCGACCGGCGAACCCAGGTCCTTACTTGAGACTAATTTGGTACTTCGAGCCCCTATTTGAGACTGATTGGGCACTTCATGCCCTTATTTGACATTAAATCCACTTTGGACCCTTTTTTTGAGAAAATGACCTAACTTTGAATACTGATTTGAAATTTTCCCTAGGAAGTGACATGTTTTTTGATAATGAGAAATGTTTCATTTTTAAAAAAACTATTAAAATAGTACATTGAAATTTGTGCATTTTTATAAACCTGACCACCTCGCAATTCCTGCAATGGACATACTACCCAGGCGGCAACCCTAAAAACCATGGTGGTCATCATCACAGTGTGGGGGATTAAAATAGCATACTACATAATTTAATCGTGATATCTACGGTTACGGTCGTCATTTTATATTTTACTTTCTATTTATCAAGCTAAAAGATAGCACACTACATGCTCATCGCAATATACATTGGTTTTACAAATACTATGTGAAATGTAATAATACAGGGATATCTTACATAATCCCATATTGTCCTATCTAAACAATCAAATACGAAATTTATAGATAAATCTCAAATTCTCATATTGTGTGACACTTAACCGTCAATTTAGCCTTGCTCCCCGTCACTCAAAAAATTGCATTTTCCCCTAAAGCCATTCAGAAAAATTGGAAATGAGCAACGGGTCTAGTTCATTCATCGACTTTACCTTCTCTCTTTCTCTATCTTGTTTATCTTTCTCTCAATCCATCATCGTGCATCATCTACTTCTAATCCTACAATTCGGATCTCGAGATTTTTAGTAATTATGTTCACACCTCAAAATCTAAAATGAGACATAGGACGAAATGAAAGTGGAAATTTATTAAAATTATATGGTGCGAAATGTTAATTATGAAATTAGGTAGATGCAAAGTGTAATCGAGGAAAAGTTGAGGCTGACTTCTTTCTATACTTTCCCCTTTTCCCCCCACCTTATTCCCTAAAAAACACCTCGAACTTTAGGTTCAATTCAAATTTTGTCTCATACTATTTTTCTATCTCGAAGTCCGAAATTTGCCCACGTGTCCAAAAATTGCCACTAGCTTTTTCAAAATTATCAACATTGAGGACAATTTGAGGTCCATTAACACCTTCACCTTCGTACATATCAACAACAGCCTCCTGATATTAATAATCTTGAAGAAAATAGTGGCAATTGCCGGACGCGTTAGTAGATTTAAGACCAAAGTGAAAGTTGATGTTTGTTTTGGCAAAGAAAAAGTTCAAGGCAGAATCGAAATTAGACCTAAAGTTGAGGGTTTTTAGGGAACTAACCCTCCCCTCCTTGGCAAAGAAGAGAAATTATTATTATAAATGCGGTTCTAAACTCTAACTTTGGACATAAGTTTAGGCTCCATTTGTTGTGCGGAAAATATTTTCCTTAATATGATCCCTTGTTTCGCTTATAAAAAGAGTAAAAAAAATATTTTCCTCATTTATGAAGATATTTAGGCATAAATTGTCGATTAATTATTTCAAGCGATACAAACGATCATATTTATGCAAATATTTTTCGAATCATTCGTTTTTAATGAAACAAAAGACATAGCGAAGTCAGTCGCCGCAAGGACAATTGCATAGTCAATTATCACAGGTCAGTTGTTTGGGATCGGACCCGTGCAGCACCTTAGGCTTTCTTTGATCGTTGGGACGCCTAAGTCAAGCCTTTTCTCGAAAGATCGATCGCTCACTCACTTGCCTGGATTGTAGAGAGAGAAAGTTTAGAGAGAGAAGCTCTAGGAGAGAATGGAAAGTGCTTCAATTCTTTGGATGCTTCAAATAAGGGGGAGAACATGTGACACCCGGAAATTTCGTAACAATAAGTAATTGACGTTGGGAATTTTCTATGTTCGAAGATGATATTTGGATTATAAAGCTAAGTATTGTTGTGCGGACGTGTAAAAATCGTTGTTGGATTGTAAATCGATAAGCGCGGATTTGGAAACGTAATCGCCCCGAGCTCGTCGTAATTAAAATCTTAAACGTTGTTGTGTAAAATAATCATAGTGCGGTATTAATAATTTACCGTTGTTTTGGGAATCTAGTGGGTATTATTATTATTGATTAATTTTGGTTAAGTAGTGTTAGTCTTTTATTTTAATTTGCCGTTAAGGAAAGGGGGGAGATATTCTCTCAAAATATCTCATCTAGATTCTTCTTCTCTCACGTGACTATTGAAGGAAAGGTTGACCGAATGCCATTTGTCCCCTTGAGCTAGACACCTAAGTCTTGGGTAATCATTTTCCTTAGCCAATACTCCTACAATTAAGCCACTGATTTCTTTCACCTGGCCATGATGAAGAGATAAGGTGCCACATGTGGATACAATGAATTTACCCACCCCTTCGTATACTTCTCAGTTTTCATCTTCGTCGGGGTAATTATCGAAGACAATTTCACCCAAACCTACACTCTCTCCTTCATTTTCTACTCTCACCACCACCAATTCAAAAATTTGTGGAAGAGTTTTAACCTTTGAGTGTTCAAATTCCGCACAAAGTAAGTGAAAACTCTAGGTTTAAGCTAAGTAAATCTACTTGGCACTTTTAATTTGGTTGCTTGAGAAATGTTATTTTGACGTGTAATAGTGAGGTTGTGATGATGGTTGAATCTGTTTTGCTGGTTCTGTGCACGTTCAAATGGATATGATTTGTTTCCTTAAAGTACGGTGATAATTGGCAAGCGAAACGATTAAATCTGAACATGTAAGTGTTATTTTTGAGATGATTGTTGGATTCTTTTTATTGGTTTATGTATGTTTAAAAAGGGTAGAAAATCGTTTTACTGAAAGTGAAGTATATTATGTGAGTATGAATGAGAATTCTGTATATTTTTGAAACTGCTTAGACTTTACTGTCAAAATCTGGTTCTTTATACCTTTGAAATTGTTCAGACTTTGCTTCTAGACCTTACGCTCAGACTTTACCTTCATACTTTACCGTCCAGATCTTACGCTCAGACTTTACCTTCATACTTTACCGCTAAAACTTTACTTCAGAGTTTACCGTTCAGACTTTACTGCTCAGACTTTACCGCTCAGACTTTACCGTTCAAACTTTACCTTCAGACTCTGCCTTTAGACTTTTCGTTCAGACTTTAGCCTTGTGAGTCTAAACTTGCTTCTGAGTCTGAATTCACTTTTGGGTCTAAACTCGCTTCTCAGTCTGAATTCGCTTTTGAATCTGAACCCGCTTCTGAGTCTGAACCTGCTTCTGAGTATGAATCCGCTTCTGAGTCTGATCCCGCTTCTGAGTATGAACCCGCTTCTGAGTATGAACCCGCTTCTGAGTCTAAACCTGCTTCCGAGTCTGAACTCGCTTTTGAGTCTAAACCTACTTCTGAGTCTAAACCTGCTTCTGAGTCTAAATTCGCTTTTGAGTCTGAGCCTACTTCTGAGTCTGAATTCGCTTTTGAGTCTAAACTTGCTTCTTAGTCTGAACCCGCTTCTGAGTCTGAATTCGCTTTTGAGTCTGAACTCGCTTCCGAGTCTGAACTCGTTTTTGAGTTTAAACCTGCTTCTGAATCTAAACCAGCTTCTGAGTCTGAACTTCCTTCTGAATCTAAACTTGCTTTTGATGACTCGAATTTTCTTCTGATGACCGAATTTGCCTCTGAACCCGAATTTGCTTATGAGCTGAGTTTGCTTCTAAGTTTGAAATGTATTGCTTCATATTTAATTGCTCGGATGATGCATTTCATGGCTTTAAAGTACAAAAAGCATCGACCTCGCCGGATCCGGCAAGGTCGGGCCTCGCCAGATCCGGCAAGGTCGGGCCTCACCTGACCATGGCGAGGCTCGCCCTCTTTGCGGCCTTCGGCGAGGGCTCGAGCCTCGCCCAACCAAGGCAAGGCTCACCCTCGTTAGTGGCTAGCGAGGTCCGGCGACCGGCCAGAGTAAGGAGGAAGAGAACAAAAAAAAAAGTGGAAAAAAAAAAGAAAAAAAGGAAAAAAAATAAATTTTCAAAAAATATTAAAATATTATTAAAGTTGTCCACGTCGGCGCCGGTGACCGGCTGCCGGCCGGAAGGCGTCCATGTCGGCAAATTTCGATCAAAATTGGCCGGAAGGACTAAATTGGCACAAAAACAAAAGGTTTAGGACTGAATTGGAACCAATTTAAAAGGTTTAAGACTTAATTGGGACCAAAAAAAGGTTTAGGACTAAATTGGCACCAATACAAAAGGTTTAGGACTGAATTGACACCAAAAAAGATTTATGACTAAATTGGCACTAATGTAAAAGATTTAGGACTTTTTTGGCACTTTTCCCGTAATCGATTAAATCTTGTTGTAAGAATGTGTCAATTCCTTTATGAGATTAAGAGATTATTCATGAGGAATTGTAGGGCTTGGGTGTAATTGGGGCTTGAGAAACACCGAGAGTGTTTGAATAACTCGAGTGTGGTTGTACTCTCCGTTATATCATTTGATCTATAGTAGAATTCGTTGCTGCTCTCCTCGTAGACGTAGGTCACTACGACCGAATCATGTAAATCTGATATTCAATTTATTTTCTTATTCTGTCAATTTTATTATTTGATCGCTTGCTTCCACAACAGTACACATTTGTTTGAAGTCAAGTCTCTCGTTTCCTTATTCTTTTTTTTTTGGTCGGTTCGTTTCCTTATTCGCTTGTAACATTTCCTGTCCGGAATGGCTATAGAACTGGTCTCTTTTCTTTAATTAAAAACCAAAGAACTGTATGAAAGCTATTTCGACGCGGGATCAATTCCGGGGAAACAATCATGTCACTCGACTTCATTTCTTCCAAATGAAGACATGGATTCAAGGAGACGATGGCCGCTACTCTCTATCTGGAAATCATCTCGACGACATGGAGTGACCATGCGTGGTAACAATTTTGCAGCACTGCTTCAACATATTCAAGCCGAGATGAGGAGGGAGGGAGATCAAAACGGTTGCCAGAAAATGCATCCTTTGCGGGATTAATAGGTAGGGACATGCACGCTATTTGCTTCAAAAAAAGTATAATACAGTCCAAGCGAAATCGTCAAAGAGAAACTCAATCTCAGTTTTTTGTTCTATAATGATAGATGGACCAATAAAGTCGACTCAGCATCAATTGTTTTTGTTTCCGAAACATTCGATGAGGATGTTTCTGGGGAAATATATTGGAGATGAGATGAGATTGACATGATGCAGACCAAGAAGATCCTTTGCATTATTAGCATGTGAAAATAGCAAAGAAACTAAACTCTCTGTCTCTATCATTCTCAAATAGGAGACCGTCATTCCATCAAATCCGGATTGACAACAACATTAACTGCGATCGACACGGACTAGAAGTAGCCAAGATAGTTACAATATCATATTGTCGATGTAGTATCTATTATCAATTACAGAAGCTGCAACTGCAGGTCATTTACCTGCTTCCGACCTCAATCAACTCTATAAAGCTACTCACATTTTCCCATTGAGGCAACAAAGAGAGTACCCTCTACTACACACCGGAACCAGACTATTATTGACTCACAAGCTTAACCTTCATTCCTTCTCTTTCTGGGTAATTTTACTTTGGCAAAGAAACCATATTTCGATCAATTACACCGTTTTCATCCGAATGCCGATTCAACAACTCGAGAACTCGTCTCATACCCGGCCTGCCCTTTGCACGCTCCCTAGTGCACATACACGCAATGCTGAAGCACTCCATCACCCTCGCTTCGACCAGGCCGTCCCTTGAAACGGCTGGATCGACCATCTCCATCTGTTGGTTCTCACCCACCATGGTCCGAGCCCAAACAGTGAGCTCGACCTCCTCTCCCCAATCCACCACCGGTAAATTGGGCCTCCGACCCTTCACAATCTCAGACATCAGAAACCCGAAGCTATACACATCGGCCTTCACGGTCACCCTTCTGTATCCGTCCCTATACTCTGGCAGCATATACCCCATCGTCCCGGCGGGTTGCGTGGAAACGTGGGATTGCGAGGCCTCAATCTTCCTCGCCAGCCCGAAATCCGCGATGTGCTCCTCGAAATCGGCGTCCAACAGCACGTCGCTTGCCTTGATGTCTCTGTGTATGATTGGCGTCGGCAATCCTTGCATAAACGTTAATCCACTGGCCGCGCCCTTGATTATCTTCATTCTAGTGTCCCAGGACAAGGGCAACCTCTCGGCCAAGTGCCTCGACCACGAGACGTCGCCGTTCCCCGATGACGACATCCTGTCATGTAGCCACTGGTCGAGGCTCCCTCTCTCCACAAACTCATAGACCAAAACCCTGTCCGAATCCGACATACAGTACACGAGGATTTTGACGATGTTTGGGTGGTGAAGTTTACCTAAGGTTTCCATCTCGGCCTGGAACTCGCGGTACCCCTGGAAGGTGTCGGGCTCGAGCTTCTTGATGGCAACGGTGAGGCCGTTGGCAAGGTGGGCCTTGAAAACGAGACCGAAGCCGCCATCGCCGATGATCTGCCGGAAGTCGAAGTTCTCGGTGGCCCTCCTGAGCTCGGCCATGGTGATCGGGAGATTGGGGTCGAAGGAGGCGCTCTCGTGGACGGCGATGGATGTGAGCTCCTCAGGGTTTGAGATCCAGCGGGTCTGGACTCGGACCTCGCAGCCACGGTTGTGCTTGCGGCAGCGGTTGCAGGTGGAGGCCAGGAAGATGAAGAAGAGGGAGATGACGATGAAGCTCGCGGCAGCGGCGACGACTGCTTGGATGTAGGGGTTCATGTCAGAGAGAGAGAGAGAGAGAGCGCTTGGGAGTTTAGTTAGACGACGGAGGTGAGCCTGAGGAGAAGGAGGAAGGAGGAGGAGAATGAGAAGAGCCGCCGTTGACGTTGGTTGCTTCATGGATTTTCTCTGGGAGATGACGAGTCATTCCAGTCGGACTTTGCTGAACTGAGTCAACGGTGTTCTACTTCTACTTCTACTTCTACTTCTACTTCTACTGTACGTTCAATTATTGACGATGGTACTTGTGTTTTTTTTTCATCGCTTTTCCCTTAATTTTCCATTTCTGTGTTAAAATAAAATTTTATGTTCGAGAATTAACATTTTTGGTTTGATAAGATAACTTGACTCTTACGCTTCGTTTGTTTTGAGGAAAATATATGGTTTAGAAAATATTTTAATAAAATCATCACTTATATCGCTTACAAAAATAAATAATTGAAAACTATTTTTATCATTAACGAAAATATTTTAGATATAAATTATTTGCAATAATAAAAATATTTTGTATTGGCTAACTATTTTAAAGGGTGCAAACGATCAATTTTTGAATTTTTTTAATATTTATTTTCTACGAAATAAATGAAGCATTTGAATACTAAAGTTTTCCACTGCCCAACAATCGTGTCTTCTTCTGCAATTGATACATGAAACTATCATTATTAAAGCTTGTATGATGGAGTCATAGTTTTGGTACTATGATGGAATTTTTAAGGACTCTTTTATAATGTACTAGGCGGCACCACTCGTGTAACACGGTTAAATAGCAGATTTGTGGTCAACAAAGTATTATCGAATCCAATTAAAGAAAATGTTCGTATTCAATAAAATATCGCATATTTAAAATCTTTTTTTTTTTTATAACCCAGGGAACCCCCGCACGGCCGACAGCCGGGAAGTAAAACCTGGGGGCGACACGTGCTAGCCACCACACACGTGCACCGGTTAAGTCGCCCTGCGGCACCCGGGATTCGAATACTCAACCTTTTGCGAGAGGAAGAGTGCCCTTTCCAACAGCGCCACCCAGGCGGGTGGTCGCATATTTAAAATCTTGATAATAAATAGCATCAAAAAATAAGCTTTTCGTTAATTATATCAAAAGGGGGCACAGACATGTTGTGCCGTCACTAGGTCCTTAGTTCGAACACACCGCACAAGTCAATTTCGTGGCTAATGAGCTAGCCACGAGCATGATTCGATCCTCAATCATGTCTTGTGGGTGGACACAAACACAATCGGTCTTGACCTGTATCGATTGATTTCGCACCGAGTTAGAAATTGCTAAACTCTAAAGTAACCCGACGGTTGCTCGTACGTGTTGGAGTCGACAAATACTTCAAGGACCCTTGTTTCTCGTACTAGGCACACCCACGTTAGTTTAGATAAACCGAAGTATGAACCGACAACATATAACCCCTGTGGACGAAATGTCGGGAGTCCCGCTGCCTGAACAGCGGACATTGGGTTTTTTCTTTTTGGCTTGCGTTTTAAGCTAACTCATTTGTTGTTGGATCAAAGGGATTCGGATAAGTTTGAGCTTTGAGCCCATTTTAAGTCTCATTTATTGTACTCATATAAGAGATCATTGATATGAGTTGTTGTGGTTGTAAACCTCAATATCATAGTGGAATCCCTTTGCAGGACATAGCTTTATTCTTGGGTGAACTTGGGTAAACTCGTATGTCAATTTTTCTATTATCTGTATGATTGTTCTGATTCTATTTAAGATATAACCCATCAGTACGTATGCTAGCCGTCCAGCTACTACATACGGAGCCTCAATTTACGTGAAGATGTGAGGGAAATTGCACAAGACATTCCGTTGCAAATTCCCACCGGTTGGAACGAAATCACACTCGACACAAATTACACTACTCAATATGGCATATTCCTCAAAGACTCAAACTAGCCTTGAATTTTTCTTAAAACACGAATTACGTTTTTGGTTTTTTTTTAATAGCGAACAAAACTAGCCTTACATTTAATGCATGCAGTCATGTTTTCATAAAACATCAACATCCGTGATAGTCGTATATAAAAGATTTATGGAGTGAAAGCGAACATACTTAAGAATTGAGAGAGAATGTGTTACATTCAAGAAGTCGTTTCCATGAACTTACAAAAACTGGTACCACAACTAAAGGAAGGGGAGGATTACGAGGCACTTGCCGTATGCTCCTGATATTGCAAAACTGCAAAAATTGTTGAAGTTATCATCATCAATGTCAATCAAATTAAAAAATTCCCATTTTCAATGTGCCATTATTTTTGTCTTTGTGATACAGTGCAATTAACATTCTCAAAATTAAAACTTCGCTGATCAAACATATGTTATAATATGACATGAGGGATAACTTGACAAGGATAATAGGAAGTGAGATGTTTTTTGTTAATAAGAAATGTTTCATTTTTTAAATAATCTATTAAAATAGTACATTGAAATTTGTGCATTTTTATAAACCTGACCACCTCGCAATTCCTGCAACGGACATACGACCTAGGCGGCAACCCTAACAACCATGGTGGTCATCATCACAGTGTAGAGAATTAAAATAGGATACTACATAATTTCATCGTGATATCTACGGTTACAGTTGTCATTTTATATTTTACTTTCTATTTATCAATCTAAAAGATAGCACACTACATGCTCATCGCAATATACATTGGTTTTACAAATAATATGTGAAATGTAATAATACAGGGATATCTTACATAATCGCATATTGTCCTATCTAAACAATCAAATACGGAATACAGATAAATCTCAAATTCTCATATTGTGTGACACTTAACCGTCAATTTAGTTTTGCTCTCCGTCACTCAAAAATTTAAACTAGATGATTGCATATTCCCCTAAAGCCATTCAGAAAAATTAGAAATGAGCACCGGGTCTACTTCAATCATTGACCTTACCTTCTCTCTTTCTCTATCTTCTTTATCTTTCTCTCAATCCATCATTGTGCATCATCTACTTCTAAACCTACAATTTGGATCTCAAGATTTTTAGTAATCATGCTCACACCTCAAAATCTAAGATGAAACAAAGGACGAAGTGAAAGCAGAGATTTATTAAAATTATATGGTGTGAAATGTTAATTATGAAATTAGAAGATGCAAAGTGTAATCGAGGAAAAGTTGAGGTGACTTCTTTCTGTACTTTCCCCTTTTCCCCCCACCTAATTTCCTAAAAAACACCTCAAACTTTAGGTTCAATTCAAATTTTGTCTCGTACTTTTTTTTCTATCTCAAAGTCTGAAATTTGCCCACATGTCCAAAAATCGCCACTAGCTTTTTCAAAATTATCAACATTGAGGACAATTAGAGGTCCATTAACGCCTTCACCTTCGTACGGAACAACAACAGCCTCCTGATGTTAATAATCTTGAGGAAAATAGTGACAATTGTTGGACATGTTAGTAGATTTAAGACCAAAGTGAAAGTTGATGTTTTTTTTTGCCAAGAAAAAGTTCATGGGCAAAATCGAAATTAGACCTAAAGTTAAGGGTTTTTAGGGAATTAGCCCTCCCCTCCCCAGCAAAGAAGAGAAATTATTATAAATGCGGTTCCAAACTCTAACTTTGGCCGTAAGTTTAGGCTCCGTTTGTTGTGCGGAAAATATTTTCCTAGATATAATCCCTCGTATCGCTTATAAAAAGAGTAAAAAATATATTTTCCTCATTTATGAAAATATTTAGGCATAAATTGTCAACTAATTATTCCAAGCGATACAAGCGATCATATTTATGCAAATATTCTTCGAATCATTCGCTTTTCATGAAACAAAAGAAGTAGCGAAGTCAATCGCCGCAAGGACAATTGCATAGTCAATTGTCACGGACCGGTTGTTTGGGATTGGACCCGTGCGGCACCTTAGGCTTTCTTTGATTGTTGGAACGCCTAAGCCAAGCCTTTTCTTGATAGATTGATTGCTCACTTGCTTGCCTGGATCGTAGAGAGAGAAGCTCCGGGAGAGAATGGAAAGTGCTTCAATTCTTTGGATGCTTCAAATGAGGGGGAGAACAGCCGTACTTATACAAAAACTCGACTCGTTACATCCGTTGATCAACATTCAATCTAGCGGAGGAGATCACATCTTCCCGTCGACCAACTATCGGCATTTATGCTGAGAATTCTTTAGAACACGGCACAATTATCACATTGCCTGTCCCTAGGAATGTTCCGAAAGCTCTAGAATGTCTGGCCCGTTCTTTCTCGATCGGTCACGGTCCTTGACGCATGAAAACCTTGGGATCGTGACATTCTCCCCCACCCATTCGAGTGACATCCTCGGTGCTCTCGACTCGGGTTTGTTTGTTGATTTATTGGGACGTTGCCAATTCTTTCGGTTCCGAGTGCGCTTTGTCTTTGGCTTCTCAGCTTGGATATTTGGCTCCTTCTTCGGTTTGGCCGCCTCCATGTTGGTCGGCAAGTCCACTACTTCCGGGAATAGCACATGGATTGGCATGTCATGCGAAGGAGGATGGATCACCTCTACCTTCGGCTTTGGCAAAGGTGAGCCTTGCCCTCACTAGCAACCGGCGGGGGTGAGCTTCACCAAAGGCGGGCGAGGTTGACCTCCCAGCCCTCGCCTTTGGCCTGTTGCCGAGGCCTGGCGACCGGCTAGAGGAGGAAGAAGGGAAGAAAAAAAAAGAAAAGAAAAAGGAAAAAAGGAAAAAAGGAAAAAGAAAAGTACAAATATAAAATTAGAAAATTAGAAAAATATTAAAATATTATTAAAAATTATCACATCAATGCCAGCCGGGCCACATAGGACGATTGATGTCCACGTCAGCGATTTCCGGCCAAAATTGATAAGATGAATTCAATTGGCAAAATGTGAAAATATTTAAGACTCAATTGGAAAAATCAAAAGGTTTAAGACTGAATTGGCAAAAATGCAATAGGATTATGACTTTTTGGACAATTTTCCCCGAAATAAATTGCAAAAGGTATTCTGGTGGATGAGTTTAGCCACGAAAGATTGTATGGTTTGTTTAGTAAATCGATTTGTGATATCGATTTATGGATTTAGTTATGAGGATTGTCAAGGATTTTGTTGTGAGTTGGTGTTGATGCCCTGTAGCTCTATGAGCCCATTAAGGGACTTGCGGGTATGCATACTAGTTTATGATATTCTTGTGGCCCGATCACCGACAATATAGGTAGAAACCTAGCTAATGAAAAAGCTTAGTATCCTTGTCACGGTGCGTTATCCGTGATCATTGTTGATATCTAAGCTAGAGATCGGTCAATGGAATAAACTATTGACATGTTATTTGAGATTGATTAATGAGCTAGACCATTAATATTTGTTTTGATATTATTGATTGAAATGAGTATTTTCATAGCATAAATACTCCCATTCTTGATTTGAGAAATATTATTGATTTAAGATAACAAACTTGTTGGTTTATTATTCTTCCATTCTTGTTGGTTTCGGAGTGTGACACTCAATCTCAATTTTTGGTTCTATAATGATAGATGAACCAGCAACGTCGACTCAGCATCAATTGTTTTTGTTTCGAGAATATTCGATGAGAGGATGTTTCCGGGGAAACATATTGGAGATGAGATTTACATGATGCGCCAAGATGATCTTTTGCATTAGCATGTGAAAATAGCAAAGAAACTAGACTCTCTGTTTCAATCATTCTCAAATAGGAGACGGTCATTCCAGCAAATCCGGATTCACCACAGCAATCAACTGCGATCGACTCGGTCTTGAAATAGCCAAGAAATCTATTTAGAGACAACTTCATATTGCCGATGTTAGTATCTATTAACAATTACAGAAGCTGCAACTGCAGGTCATTTACCTGCTTCCGACCTCAATCAACTCTATAAAGCTATTCACATTTTCCCATTAAGGCAACAGAGTACCCTCTACTAGACACCGGAACAAGACTATTATTGACTCACAAGCTTAACCTTGATTCCTTCTCTTTCTGGGTAATTTTACTTTGGCAAAGAAATCATATTTCGATCAATTACACCGTTTTCATCTGAATGCCGATTCAACAACTGGAGAACTCGGCTCATACGCGGCCTGTCCTTTGCACGCTCCCTCGTGCACATACACGCAATGCTGAAGCACTCCTTCACCCTAGCTTCGACCAGGCCGTCCCTTGAAACAGCGGGATCGACCATCTCCATCTGCCGGTTCTCACCCACCATGTTCCGAGCCCAAACAGTGAGCTCGACCTCCTCTCCCCTGTCCACCACCGGAAAATAGGGCCTCCGACCCGTCGCAATCTCGAACATTAGAACCCCGAAGCTATACACATCGGCCTTCACGGTCACCCTTCTGTATCCATCCTTATACTCTGGCGGCATATACCCCATCGTCCCGGCGGGTTGCGTGGAAACGTGGGATTGCAAGGCCTCAATCTTCCTCGCCAGCCCGAAATCAGCGATGTGCGCCTCGAAATTGGCGTCCAACAGCACGTCGCTTGCCTTGATGTCTCTGTGTATGATCGGCGTCGGCAATCCATGCATAAACGTTAATCCACTGGCCACGCCCTTGATTATCTTCATCCTAGTGTCCCAGGACAAGGGCAACCTCTCGACTGAGGGTTTCGACCACGAGACTTGGCTGTTCTCCGATGATGACTTCGTGTCGTACAGCCACTGGTCGAGGCTCCCTCTCTCTATGAACTCATAGACCAAAACCCTATCCGAATCCGACATACAGTACCCGAGGATTTTGATGATGTTCGGGTGCTGAAGCTTACATAAGGTTTCCATCTCGGCCCGGAACTCGTGGAACCCCTCGAAGGCGTCAGGCTCGAGCTTCTTGATGGCAACGGTGAGGCCATTGGCGAGGCGGGCCTTGAAGACGAGGCCGAAGCCACCGTCGCCGATGATCCGCAGGGGGTGGAAGTCCTCGGTGGCGTTCCGGAGCTCTTCCATGGAGATTCGGAGCTTGGGGTCGAAGGAGGCGCTCTCGTGGATGGCGATGGACGAGAGCTCCTCCGGGTTGGAGCGGCCACGGTTCCACCTGCGCTGGCAGCAGGCGAAGACGAGGATGACGAAGAAGAGGTGGGCGCCGATGAAGATCGCAGCCGCGACGACGACTTTTTGAAGGTGGTGCTTCATGTCAGAGTTTAGTTAGATGAGCGAGGTGGGTGTGAGGAGGAGGAGGAGAGAGAAGTCGACTGAGTAGAGAGAGAGAGAGGGAGACAGAGAGAGAGAGAGAGAGAGAGGAGGTGGAAGAAGAAGAAGACTGAGAAGAGCCGCCGTTGAGGTGGGCTGCTTCATGGAATCCTGAATTACGTTTCCGGACCTCTGTCGAAAGGCTTTGACCTAAGAGACCGTGAAGTTTGATTTCGGGTCCGGCTAGGCTAACCGTACCGTTACGCTGCATTTGTAACGATACCTCAATAGCCACAAATCTTATATTGGAGCCGTTTCATTTGATTTTAGAGGAATGCATTTGGGGGAAGGCAAATACTTTTGAGTTAAAAGGGATTTTTCGAAATACAAAAGTGTTTGGTAAGTATTTTTTAAAATTAACTTGGGCTAAAGGACTTTTGCTAATATTTTTTTTTTAAAAGCTCCGGTGGAGCTGAACCACAGGCCACCACCGCCGGCCAGATCTGGTCGCCGGCATGTAACATCCTCAATTTTAATCCCCGAGAAATGGCTATGGTTTAAGTTTGGTAGTTTTTCAATTGGAACCAATTTTTACTCTTGTTCTGGAAAAACTAATTTTGGATCCTTTGTACCCCTTCATTTTGTTATTTTTTTGGGGACTTTTGTGATCCGAATTTCCAAACACTTCTTCTTGAGAGTTTTTCCAAACATCTTGAAGTTTTACATACTTTAATTTCAGAATTTTTGGACTTGATATGAGTAGTACGGCAGCCTAATTTCCGGACCGTATAAAACTGCTCAGAATGAGTATTTCAGTGATGTTCACACTTTCTTTATTTTCTACAAGCTTTTCTAGGCCGATTTTGAAAAAGTTTCCTTCACAAAAGTTGTTGAGGACTTCTTTTTCTATAACATATATAAATTTGAGAATTTTTCGAGATGATTTGGATTCTGGAAATAGCTTACTTTGAGAAATAAGAATTCTATTCCAGCTAATTGTTTTTAGTCTATCTTTGAGCTATAAAAAGTTGTATGTACAGAAAGATTCAGATTTCGTGTTCCTTCATAAAAAAATGTTTATTAAGGCCTTGTTTATGACATATTCAAATTTGAGAATTTTTGGAGTTCATTTACTATGTTTTCAAGTCCTATTTCGTGAACAGTGCAAAATTGTCCGATTTTGTCAGATTTCAAAGATTCATCATTTTCTATATGGGAACATTGGAATCTCAACTTGATGTCTTATGGTGATTTAATGTGTTCATTCTAAGTTTTCAAATGAGCTATGTTTAAGCTTTAATTGGAGGTCGGCCAAGGGAGAAATGCCGAGAGATAGGAGAGTTGACCAAGATGAGAGAATAGCAGAGAGAGAGGGGGAAGGACCGAGAGAGAGAGAGAGAGAGATTTGGGGCAATTATGGCTTAGATTTTTCTAGGTCATCTTTATTATGACCCTTATTAATTGAAGTTGGACTTTGATACCTCATCATCATGACTAGTATTAATTGGCTTAGACTTTGGAGGCCCTATCATGATGACAAGCATTAAATGATCTTAGACTTTTAGGGGCTTGTCATGATGGCCATGTATCTTCTTAAGCAAGCTTTGATTAACAACTTGGTGAGCAAGTTTGGGTTGTCTATAAATAGACTTAATCCCTCTTCATTCTCACGTCATCACCATCTCGCTTGTTGCTTCTTTGCTTCTTATTCACGTCGAGAAAGAGAGAAAGAAAGAGAGCTCACCGACTAGCCCGTGTCTCTCCTTGTTGTTCAGCCAATAGGAAGCCACATCCAAGGCCCGTGTGTTCGTTTTCAAGCTCGAGAACCGCCGAGACTCCTATGTTCCTTTCTCGTTCTAGTTCTATTTTGTAGAGTAAGTAAACTTTCTAATATCGGGAAAGGAAGTCGTGATGCGTTATGACACGGTTTGCTTGAACCGTTTTTCGATCGTTTGGTTGGTCGTAGTTGGTTCAATCCCTTAATTTGACCATGTTTCATGTTTGATGTTTGTCTTGAGCTAGAATCGAGATTTGGCTGGTAAAGTGCACACGTTATAGCCATGCGTAGTGTTCACTTGTATGAACTTTGCTATTGATCTACCATTGATGCGGGTGCGGTAAGAGCCAACTTATGTTAACGATGATCCCCTCGTCCTCGCTTGATATTAGTAGGTTTACTTGCTGAGTGTCCCCGACTCATCCCTCGTTGTTTCCTTTTCAGGTCCGAAGAATGGCGTCTCTCCCGACCCGATTCGGCAACCTCGTGGAAATAAGAGCCAAAGGGCTCATTGTGATAGATGCCCGAGAAGGCCAAGCCTACTGCCGGATCATGACGTATGTGATGGTTGATGAGGGCCTAAAGGACTTGGTGCCTGACCCGTATGTAGTATGGCATGGCTACACCGACGGAGAATGGGTTGGATCCCTATGTGGGTTCAATGGACCTTTTGGCGGTATAGGCGGACCGGCTCCGGGCCATGCCACGGGTGGGGTGTAGATCGGCCATATGTGATGGTTGATGAGGGCCTAAAGGACTTGGTGCCTGACCCGTATGTAGTATGGCATGGCTACACCGACGGAGAATGGGTTGGATCCCTATGTGGGTTCAATGGACCTTTTGGCGGTATAGGCGGACCGGCTCCGGGCCATGCCACGGGTGGGGTGTAGATCGGCCATATGTGATGGTTGATGAGGGCCTAAAGGACTTGGTGCCTGACCCGTATGTAGTATGGCATGGCTACACCGACGGAGAATGGGTTGGATCCCTATGTGGGTTCAATGGACCTTTTGGCGGTATAGGCGGACCGGCTCCGGGCCATGCCACGGGTGGGGTGTAGATCGGCCATATGTGATGGTTGATGAGGGCCTAAAGGACTTGGTGCCTGACCCGTATGTAGTATGGCATGGCTACACCGACGGAGAATGGGTTGGATCCCTATGTGGGTTCAATGGACCTTTTGGCGGTATAGGCGGACCGGCTCCGGGCCATGCCACGGGTGGGGTGTAGATCGGCCATGCGGACGGGAAGCGAGGAGGAGATGTGGATGGAGTTAGAAGTGAGAAGATGAAGTAGAGGGGATAGGATCGCCTAAGCCGAGTTTTGCTATTCATAGTTGGTTAGAAACAGATGAGCTTATAGAATATGCATGTGAGATATGTGTTGTTTGCCATGGCCCGAAGGGCTAGTTAAAATATGTTTGCATGCACTATAAACATAAGGTTTGCTTATGATACTGCTTGTCTAAATTCCGCTGTTGTTCTGAATGTGATTGTCTCGAGTTTACATTTTCACTTTTGCTTATTAAAAAAATAACAATGAACGGGATGTCGCGTTAATGACTCCGAGGTGAGGGCGTTGCACGACCAACCGCCGACGGCCAGATCAAGTCGCCGGCCACCACCGCTTGGGGTCGTGCTTGGCCTTGGTCGTGTGACCTTGGTGACGCCCGAGGTCCGGCGACCCCAGGCAGCAATCGCCGGGGTCCCGCAACCCCCAGGCAATGGTCGCCGGGGTTAGGCTAGCCCTCAGGCGACGATTGCCGGCGGCCGGACCTCAGTCTAGGGAAGATGAGCAGTGTCGATGAACAGTGTAAGTTACATTCCAAAAATGCAACTTCCCAAAGCACCTCCAGTGGAGCATTGGCCAAAGGTCCCTTGGGAAGCATTCAAAATGCAATTGCATCTCCCCAAAATGAGTAAAAAAAATTGTCAAACACCATTTGCAATTGACCAAGGGACTTTAGAGCCCAAATGAACATTTCAAATATTGAACCAAATAGGGCCATTATGTTAGTCAAACTCAGCTGGGCAACTGGAGTTCAAAATTTTCAAAATTAATTGTAAAAAATGGCCCTTGTGCTGCAAAATTACAAAAGTTGAACCCTCTAAAAGAATAATAAAGTTCAGAACGGTATCGATTAGCACAATTTTAATCACTCGTAGGGAACAAAAGTGATGCCGGAGCATTTTTGAGACATTGAGTTCTTGTCAATATTATTGATACCAAGTCGGCTCTTGTCGATATTGTCATTCCAAGTCAACTCTTCAATCACAACGAACCGAAGGTTGTTTGGTTCCTTCAAAGGCCATTAATTATCCACTTTGAAAATGGCAAAGTCATGGAGACCTTCAATCGGCTACATTTAATTCTCGTATATTTTCAAGATCTAGTTAACATCGTTCAAGTTTCTAGAATCCTTATTTATTTATGGTTGTAAATGTTGTTTGTCTTTTCTATGAGTCTTTTGTCTTTCCAAAGAGTCTTAGTAATTACTCAAGCTTGGAGGGTTGTTCCATGCTCTATATAGATGTGCTATGATGAATAACAAAAGCAAAGATATTTTGATAAAAACTAATTGAGCTTTTAGCTTGAAAACAAGGAGTTCTTGTTTTACTCTTATCCCTTGGTTGGATTCTTACGGGTGATGAGTATTGCTCTTATCTCTTTGGTTAGTTACTTACGAGTGGCGAGCGACTTATCCATTTCAGTTTTTACTTGTGTTGCCTCCTACTTTTTTACGCTTTCTCTGGCGTCAAAAAGTCATCGTAAAATTCAGTCTTTCATGTTTATTTTAAGTTTTATGAGGCTTTCATGTTTATTTTAAGTTTTATGGTATGTACCAAGATTTATTAGTAATATGTCACGCACAGTATCCAAAAGAGAAACGGAAATTTTACTTAAATTCAAGAACTAAAAGTTATATGATTGTATTGCTAGCTGTGTAACGGACTAGAGCAAGACAAAATATATAATGATGGTGCACTTCACACTAGCAAATGACAAGCCATAGACCAAAGAACGAGATAAAATATTTTGTAAACTTTAATTATAAAGTGAAATATGAGAAAATTGATAGAAACTTAGTAAAAGATAACATTTATTCAAGTAAAATTGCATAATATGATGTGTCAGATTTGTCTTTGAATCCATGTCATGTCTTCGATTCCATATTTTTCATGTTTGAGATGTTGCTTTTGTAGACTAGCTAGTCTCACCAAAACCTCAAACTAGTAACACATATTTTAAAACTGTACTGATGAAGTGTTCATGACTAGAGTTAATAAAATTTGTGCTAGTGATAGGTTTGAATGAGGATATTTACATAGTAGTCATGTATACGATTATTATGCCTTTTATACATTAGAATGATTTAGCAACAATGAGATAAACATTGGGAATTATAACCTGACAAGCAGAAGAATATTTCTTTACCTCGCAGGAGGATCGGCTATAATCTAGCAAGTTTTTTTTTTCTTTTGATTCAATTATGCATAATCTTGGGTAAATAATCCTCCATACATTATTAAAAATAACGCCACTTCCATGGAAAAATGCTATTGTTGTCAAGAGTTGACCATCATTCTCCCATAAAATGACAGCACCGTTAGTTAATCATTTTTCTTTGATTTTTCCTTTTTTTTAACCTGAATTTCGTTTCTGGCATTTATCATGTGGCTTTATTAGCATAAGAGCCTTGCGTAAAATATTGGGTAGAACTCTGATGACACCTCATTTTTGCACTAGTCCAATGGCTGAAGGACACGTGTCCTCACTGGCTCACCTGTCCCCTCTCTCTTCTCATTCTCTCTCTACGGGTTAATGCCTCAAAAAATCCTAAATTGGTATATCTGTAATAAATTTATCTCAAACTAATTTTTTTACCATCAAAAACCTTAAATTGATATATTTGTGACAAATTTATCATCCGTTAGTTTAGTTAAAATGGACTCATACCACGAAAAATCACAAACGGATACACATGTGACAAACAGAGGTAAAACCCTAAATTGATACACCCGTCAACTATCGCATGTCATCCAACTCAGCAATTTAACTGTAAAATTTAACAGAAACTAACCGTTAGTAAATTTATTAAAGGTGTATCAGCTGCACCTGATTTTTAGCATATTTTTTTAAATTTTTTCAAAAATTACAAAACTAGGATTAGGAACCTTGGAAAAGCTTAGGAACCTATTTCTAAACCAAAAATAAATTTTTCTGAATTTTTATTTAATTTATTTTAGTCAAAATAAGGGTGAAAATCAAGAAAAATAGCAAATGGAATCCAAAAATTCCATAAAAATATTCGTTAGTCCTATTCTAAATCTAATTTCATCAATACATAATCAATTTTATAAAATTTTAATTGAGAATGTGTTTTTCCCAAAATTGGGTAAAATCAAGCCCAAATTGAATAAAAATTTCAAGTGAACCATTTCTAGTCATTTCTAGGCCATAGTATCTTCACAACAAATGATTTTAGGACCTTGAATTACATATTGGTTGATCCAATTGCACAATTTGCAAAGGAATTAAAAAGCCCCAAAAATCAATTAAAAATTATGAATTTTAAGCTCAAATTGGGAATCTTGGTCAATTTGAAATTGTCGAATCAAGAGAGCACCTTTCCTAGGGTTAATCAGTCGTGAAAAATCCAATTTTGGCATCAATTTTGCCCAATCAGGTCATCTAGATACAGAATTGAACAAAAACCCTAGTAATCCGAATTTAAAATTTGGGAATCTTGGGTTTAATTGTAATAAAAATTAGGACAAATTTCATATTTGGGTGCAAAATGTTTTGAGGAATCCAATTTTGGGGTTAAAATCGAATAATTGGGTCAAAATCGGGCTTAATTTGCGATTTTAGACCCACTCGGGTCTGCCAGGTCGGTCGGATCGACCCGACCTGACCCAAGTTGGCTTTCTCCTTCGCCTGATTAGGCAGCGCACAGGAAAGAAGAAAAAATCTTCTCTGACCCGTGACTTTGCCAACTTAATCTGATCAATATAGCACGTGAACATCAAGTTCACCAGCTGGAGAATCTCCAGCTGGTATCGGAGATTCATTACAACCGATTCGGAGGTCAGTGGTAACGGATTTTGGGCGGGAAATTGAGCTACAAAGGAGAGAAAAAAAAATCATTATCCGTGAGGGAGAAGGTGTTTGAGAAAAGTCCAGAGAAAAACAAAGAGAGGGAATGAGTGCGAAAAAGAGAGTTTGAGCGTGAGAGGTGTGTCGAGGTTCCAAGGGCCGAGTGATCAGCATTTTTTCGGCTAGAAAAACGCCAGCAAATCGGTTCCGACTGTGAACCTCCTCACCTGAGTTAGTCGACACAAAGCTGGTCGCCAATGCCTGAAAATCAAGCTCGACTGACGTGTACAGAGTTACCCAGGCGAAGCCGAAGTCACCGTCTTGAAGTCCAGGTGATAGGGATGGACTCTATAGTCGTCATTTGCCTCGAAAATCTTGTTTGATCCTTCGCTGAAGCAAGTAAAATCCTCTACTCGCCGCAGTTTTCCAAATTCGAAAAATGATGAACTTGAGTTCAATATTGATAATCATGCCATTTCCTCGATGATTCCGAGTTCTTTTATGTTTAAGAAACGTTTCTGACCACATTTGTGTTGCTTGATTGCATTTTTTATCGTCGAATCTGCATAAATTGAGTCGGCCATGATTGTTGTTCCTCACTGGAGCTTGGAGACCTTCACCGGAGTGCTATTTGTAGCTGACAACCACTAAAGTTAGCCATTTCTATCCTCACTTGATGTTTTGATGATCGTTAGAAAACGGCTAGGGCGATCAGAATAGGGGGTATGAATGTTAGAAAATTGGATGTCAGTTCTGAGTTAGCGTTTTTAGGTTTAGTTTTCACCGATCGGCGGTGGTCCGACGACAAACTAGTTAGGTTAGATTGATAATAAGTGATACGAACTCTTCATTAAACCAACCAAAATGGTAAAAAACCCGACGGAGGATCATCGGAGGTGAGCTTGAACCGGCGGCCTTGAAAATGATAAACCCAGATTCATGCGCACCAAGGGTTTGGCAAAATGCAGAAGAGACATACTGCAAAACTGCATCGTTTCAGCATCGTGCCCGTCGAAGCAATGGTCGTCGCTGGTGCCGTCCGGTTCATTCCCTTGGCGGGAGAAAAATAAAAAAAATATGTATAAAAATCAATAAAAATACAAAAAATAATTTAAAATTTTAAAATTTTTTGAAAATTCAATAAAAATTTCAGAAAATCCAAAAATTTCAGAAATTCAGAAAATTCAAAGAAAAAATTGGAAAATTTCATAAAAATTTAAAAAATTCAGAAAATCAAATAAAAATGTAAAAAATTCATAAAAATACAAAAAAATTGAAAAATTAAAAAATCCCATAAAAATTTCAAAAATTTCAAAGAAATTTTTACAAAATCAAGAAAATCAGTTCTCGGTAAAAGAAATTCTCAGAAATTTTTTCAAAAAAAATTTTCAAAAATTCACAGAATGATTCAGAAACATTGTGGCCAACCTTTGCAAGTGAAATTAAAATTTTTTGAAGTGCCTAAATGGAATTTTTAGGAAATCCTTAGTTTAGGGATTAAAAGGGATTTCAAACCTTAAAAAACCCTAAAACAACATAAATCATGGAATGAACAAGTCTTTAGGGCTTTACTAGGGTTTGGGTATTTTGGATTGGCTTCCTTTTAGAGACAATTTAGGATTGCTTTGCTTGATTGCAATTGATTGCGGTGTTAATAATGATTAATTGATTTTTCACGATTAGAATGGTTAGAATTAGTGGATAGACTTTGAAAATTCGTGTGACATGTTAAACACATCGTACTGTTTTAGGTACCGAAAAGGCGTTAAAGATCTCAATTCAGGATCATTAGCGTAACCAAATCCCCTTACTTAGAATCTTTGATTTGCAGAATCGTGATATTTCTTCTGTATCTCGATTAGGTTTCTAGTCAACCTACCAATAATGACTAGTGGCGATTTCAAATCGAAAATTTAGATTGAATAAAAAGATAAAAATTACAACATGCTGTCACATGAGGTATGGTCTAGGAGAGTTCTCCGTTTGTCTAGTAATGGGATGTCTGTGGGACGTTTGGGCGAAATATCCATATCGGACCCTAGTAGCTCATTCAGGGACAGTTTCCCCATTTGTGACAAATGGAAGTACCTCCTTAGCATGCCAAAAGCACGGCACGACATCAGTTTAGAGTTTTTTGTGGTTAAAAAATTAATTTGAAGTAAATTTGTCATAAATATACCAGTTTAAGATATTTCGCGGTATTAATCCATAATCTAAAGAATCGATCCATAGGAAGGGCAAGCATGAACCATTTTCCATTGACTTTACCTTCTCTCTTTCTCTTTCTTTTGTCTATCGCGAACATAACTATAATCATCTCTCTATCCGTCACTGTACATTATCTACTTTTGAAACCTACAATTTATATCTCGAGACTTTTAGAAATCATGCTTACACCTCAAAATCTGAGATGAAACGGAGGACAAAGTGAAAGTGAAGATCTATTAAATTTAGATGGTGTGAAATGTGAATTATGAAATTAGGTAGAGCAGAGTGTAAACAAGGAAAAGTTGAGGCTGACTTCTTTCTATACTTTTCTCTTTTCCCTTAACCTAATTCCCTAAAAAACTCTCAACTTTAGGTCCAATATCAATTCTATCTCAAACTATTTTATGTCTCAAAGTCTCAAATCTATCCTCGCATCCAAAAGTTACCATTAATTTTTTCAAAATTATCAACATCATGACCAATTAAAGGTCAATCGTCAGAACCCGCGTATTTATCAACACCTTCACGCATATTTGGGATTTTAGTGAAAAATTGAGGATTAAGGGTTCAGAAAGATGAGAAATTATTATTATAAATTTGGTTCTAAACTCGAAAGACTCGGGGCCTTCACCGCAAGGGAAACTTTTGTTGAATGGTCTATGTCTCATCTTCTGCTTCTTTAAATAGTGGCTCATTTTGCATATCGGGACCTCTTTTCATCAGTGTCGTACACTAGAGAAAACAAAATGAGAAAAGGACTTCACCTTCTCTTTTTAATTTCCATTCCTCATTGAATGAAGGGAACCTTTGCGAATCCATTAATCATGATTTCAACTTCTTATCGGGCTTTTTTTTTTTCGTTTTAGATACCATAGATACTTACGGGGGAGGGGGGGCGGAATTTTTTATTACCAAAAGCATGCGAAGTTAAGGTTTACATAAGAAATTGAAAAAATGACACAAATAATTCATGAATTTTGACCCAGTATATAATGTGATCTCTGAACTTTCAATTTGTTCAATATCTTCTCTGAATTTTTTCTATGTGTTCAACTCAGTCCTTGAAATATATGAAAATGTTCAATGTTGTGACAATATTGATCATTTTCATATAGTTCAGGGATTGAGTTGAACGTAAACCAAAAGTCTAGGGACTACATTGAACAAATCGAAAGTTCAAGAATCACATTGAATATTGTGCGAAAGTTCAAGGACACATTGAACAAATTAAAAATTCAGAGACTACATTACATATTGTATCAAGGTTCAGGGATTATTTGTATCATTATCTCTAAAAATTTCTCTCAAACAACGCGGACGGAAATTTCAGTGAGTGCAAATTGAGTGGGTGTTTACACTATTAAATGCTCTTGGACTGAGGCTACCTTCATAAATAGGACACAAACCTAATTCTAAACTAAACCAAAAATAAATATGAATGGTGTCCGTGTAACTTACTACTTAGACTGCCGACATTCCACGCGGGAGCATGACCTTGACGTTTGTGAACGTTTAAACTTCAAAAAGGCCCGTGAGATTACCTATAGGCTATATAACCCACAAACAAAGGAAGGCCCGTGAGATTAGCCGACAAATTAATGATGTGCAGCCTTGGCTAGTCTTTTGCCCAGACAACCGGGTCTTGATTCGGGCATATCCTTTTGTTGACTTAAATGAAATTACAAGAATATTCCCTTTTAGACTTCAATGCTGAGATGGACAAAAGGGTCAACATGAGCGTTTTGGGGTCGCGCTCGCTCTTAGATAAGGTGGAATGCACGTAAAATTCAGTTCGCATGCTCGATTTTGCGCTTCGCGATCGGTTAAAAGGATGGACGTTGCCAATCCTTTCAGAAGATCCAAAACCAACTCGTTGGGACGGCAAGACATTGCTTTGTACGACATTGAGAAGCTCTAATACTTTGACCAGACACTCGGACGCTTCTCTGCCGGCGATTAGCAACGGTAAACAAGGACTGGTTTCCTGGAAAATGCAGGATTTGCATAAACCAAACAGCTCATATTCACACACAAAAGTTCATGGGTCTAGCAATTACTCGAGAAATAATAACCCCCCTCGGACCATCAACGCTTTTATCGAATCATTCGCACAAAGGCACGCTTCAAGTTTCGTCATGTCGCTCGAATTCATTTGACATAGTTTCGAAGAGATGGTCACCATTCTCTATCTGAAGCATTTCATCGACAAGGAGAGCGACAACACGTCAAAACATTTTTGCAGAACTACTTCAACCAATTCAAGCCCAGTTAAGGAGGGAGGAGAGATCAAAACAACTTCGAGAAAACGCATCCTTTGCAGGATCGATAGGGACATACATGTAACGACCTCAAAACAAGTATTATAAAGTCTAAAAGCGAAATTCTCGAACCGGAACTCAATCTCCATCTTTCGGTCTATATCATAGATGGACCAACAAAGTTAACCCGGCATCAACTGCTTCTGTTTCCAAAATGTTCAATGAGGAGGTTTCTGGGGCAGCATATTGGAGATGAGATTGACATGATGATGCGGACCAAGAAGATCCTTGCATCAGCATGTGAAAATAGCAAAGAAACTAGACTCTCTGTTTCAATCTATCTCAAATAGGAGACCTTCATCAAAGCAAATCCGGATTCACAGCAGCATCAAGTGCAATCGACACAGTCTTGCGATGGCCACGAAATCTATTTAGATACATTATCATATAGTCGATATAACAATTACAGAAGCTGCATCTGCAGGTCATTTACCTGCTTCAGACCTCAATCAACTCTACAAAGCTATTCACATTTTCTCATTGAGGCAACGAACAGAGTACCCTCTAACTGCCACCAGAACAAGACTACTGGCTAACAAGCTTAACCTTGTTTCCTTCTCTTTCTGGGTTATTTAACTTTGGCGCAGAAACCATACCTTCTATGAATTCCGCCGTTTTTCATCCGAATGAAGAATCCAACAGCTCGAGAACTCGGCTCATAACTGGCCTTTCCTTCGAAAGATCGCTAGTGCACATACACGCAATGTTGAAGCACGCCTCCACCCTGGCTTTGACCAGGCCGTCCCTGGAAATGGCGGGATCGACCATCTCCATCTGCCGATTCTTGGCCACCATGTTCTGAGCCCAAACAACCAGCCCGACCTCCTTTCCCCTATCCATCACCGGCAAATTGGGCCTCCGACCCGTCGCGATCTCGAGCATCAGAATACCGAAGCTATACACATCGGCCTTCACGGTCGCGGCCGTGAACCCTTCCTTGTACTCCGGCGGCATATACCCCATGGTCCCGGCGAATTGCGTGGACACGTGGGATTGCGAGGCCTCGATCATCCTCGCCAGCCCAAAATCAGCGATGTGCGCCTCGAATTCAGCGTCCAATAGCACATTGCTCGCCTTGATGTCTCTGTGAATGATCGGCGTCGGCAGTCCGTGCATATACGCTAATCCACTGGCCACGCCCTTGATTATCTTCATCCTAGTGTCCCAGGACAGGGGCAACCTCTTCGACCCCGAGCTGTCGCCGTACTCCGGCGACGGCGTCGTGTCGTACAGCCACTGGTCGAGGCTCCCTCTCTCAATGAACTCGTAGACCAAAACTCTATCCGAATTCGACGTACAGTAGCCCAGGATTGTGACGATGTTCGGGTGCTGAAGATTACCTAATGTTTCCATCTCGGCCCGGAACTCGCGGAACCCCTGGAAGGCGTCGGGCTCGAGCTTCTTGACGGCGACAATACGGCCGTTGGTGAGGCGGGCCTTGAAGACGAGGCCGAAGCCGCCGTCGCCGACGATCTGCCGGGGGTGGAAGTTCTTGGTGGCCTTCCGGAGCTCGTCCATGGAGATCCGGAGCTTGGGGTCGAAGGAGGCGCTCTCGTCGACGGCGATGGCCGAGAGCTCCTCCTCCGGGTTCAAGATCGACCGGGTCTGGACCCGGGCCTCGCGGCCGCGGCCCCGCTTGCGGCGGCGGCAGGTGAAGGCGAGGAAGACGAAGAAGAGGGAGACGCCGACGAAGCTGGCGGCGGCGGCGACGACTGCTTGGAGGTTGGAGTCCATGTCGGAGCAAGCGAGAGAGACAGACAGACAGACAGACAGACAGACAGAGTGTGTTGGGGAGTCTTGCTCGGTTCAGTTTGGCGACGGAGGCGAGGCTGAGGAGGGAGGAGGCGAGGAAGAAGAAGAGCGAGCAGAGCCGCCGTGAACGGGGGTTGCTTCATGGAAGATGAGCCATTCCAGTCGGACTGCGATGAACTGGTCAACGGTCCACTGCTTCTACCGTACGTTTGATTATTGACTTTGCAACCTCGTTCTCTTTTTTCTTTTTTTCTTTACCATTTTCGGCGAAATTAAAAATACGGCAAAAAAACCAACCAAAAACCCTTAGTTACGCTCTTTTATGACATCCGTAATATTAAAAATTCCAAACTCGTACATGCATGATATATTTATCTTCCGTCAAGATTTTACCTACGCAGATGCTCAATCGCTCACGTAATTTAAGTGAAATAAAAACGGCATTAGAGTAATCTTGTCACGATGAGCGCAATTCAAGATTTTTTTTTTGTGGCCCATTTTTTTCCTTAAAAATATCGAGTAGGAGCATTTTTGCGTTTTGGTTTGAAGGCTTGAAAGTTTATCGGCGGTCCAAAATGACGTGTGTCCTTGTCACCGATCGTTTTTGCTTATAAAGATGGACTGGCGCTGTTCCCGTCACCAACCAATACGTGTTCCCACTTTGAAAAAGTGCCGCCTTTTGCTAGGCGACCACGGGAACTTCTCGTGCTCGGGGCCCCACGCGAGGAACAGGGTCAACGTCAATGTCCGATTGTGCCGCCGGGCGGTACGGTGCCGGTCCCGGTGCCGGGGGCGGCGGTGATCCGTGTTCGCAAGCCGTGTTCCATACGAAGATACGGGGAAATGATGAGAGGTGGTCCGTGGACTTTAATCCGACATGCGATGTCGTCCTTAAACTTTTGATTCGTTCGATATGATCCATGAATTATTGGTAAATGTTCGATATAGTCCTTTATTTTGCTCCAATGACAAACATAACGTTGTTTGATGGCGTAGATAATCCGCGTATACTTTTTGTTTTTTTTTATCAACCGTTCAAATTTAACGGATCGGAAGCTATATCGGCAAATTTCGTTAATTGGAATTTACGGAAGCACGACATTGAACACGTTTATGTAGTTTATGAACTAGATTGAATATTTACTGATAGTTTAAGAATCAAAAGACCAAAGATGACATTAGATATTGGACCAAAGTTCATGGACTATTTATATAGTTTTCATGCCATCGATCAAACAAGCCCGGATATGATATGATCAGTTACAAATACAATCCAAAAAAAGTTTACGTGTTAATACGACACGATTCTCGTGATACGAACAAACAACGGATTGCCAGGTCAGCACGGCCGCATGACCCATCTACCAACGCTAGCTCAAACATCCTCAGTGTTTTGTAAAATCTAGGACAAACGACAGAAACGGTCCCTGAATTTTGGCCCAACATGCAATGTGGTTTTTGAACTTTTAATTCGTTCGATGTAGTCCGTGAATTTTAATCCGGTGTTTAATGTAGTCTCGGCTTTTAATTTGTTACCGACTGTCGACATATCATCAAATCGAATTGAAGAAGTGTCCATATTCGATATAATATCATCAATTGAAAATCTCAATAATCAAAAACGCGGGACAAATGAGCATTTGGATAATAATATCTAAATGGGGCCACGTAACAGTCATGTCGACAATGACTCGTTAATTTGAACGGGTCATGTGGATCGATTTCATGTCGGGTTAGTTGGACGATACACGACAGATGGAAACAAAATCGACCCGAAACACAGTCAGCCTCGAGCTGAATCAGCTGAAACTTCTCGTGATGCTCGAGTCTCGTTAGCCGTCCGTGCTAGAAACTGCCAATTCCAAAAGCAGTCGAACGACGGTAGCCTACCAGCTTCCGCGTATGGGCCCAAATGGTCTTTGGGCCCATTCAAGAGTTAGCAAACCGAAGTCCCCAAAAGGTCGAGGAAGCAACGGAACTCCATGGAATAGTCGAGCTCCAACAATTTGATGTCCAAGTCCCGCGCCCAATCCACGTCGGTTTTGCCGAGTCAGCGCGGATCTCCTCGGCGATCCAAGCCGAAACCGTAGCGTTTCCTTGAGCTCTGCAATACCTTCTCCCCGGAAGACGCGAACGTCTCCTGGTTGAAGTAGGGCCCGACTGCTCGGCTGTAGCTCGAGCCGTCGAATAGGCCAGGGATCGGTTCGCACGGGAAGTGGAAGTACTTTTCATGGAGGCTTGTGAGCTGTTGGGCCCAACTCTCAATTGTTTCCTTAGTCCACCGTTGAAGAGGGGCAAATCAAGTAGCGATTCGGGTAGCTAAGGCCCATAAGCAAAAACAATCTGCCATCGAATTTGGCAGTGCATGCCCTTTGGAATTTACTTAGGCTCCATTCGTTTTGCGAAAAATATTCTTTCGAAAAATATTTTCCGAGTTTTTCGGTGTTCAGGGGGCGGAAAATGTTTTCCGTGGGAAAATATTTTCCTTCCCCCTCTCACAAAATAGCCTAAGTCTATGAAAAATAACTTCCGCTTTTTCAAAAGCGGAAATCATTTTCCGGATCTTCTTTTTCTTCTTCTTCTTCACTAAGGTCACCGCCTGCCGTCGGTTGGCGGCCGGCCGCCGCCGCCCGCCGCCGCCGCCGATCGTCGGCCACCGGTCGCTGCCGCCGGACGCCGGTCGCCGCCTACCGGCAAAAAAATATTTTCCGAAACTTTTTCATATTAGTCGCCGAACACCGGAAAATTATGTTCCGAGAAAACATTTTCCATGAAGATGACTTCCGGAAAAATATTTTCCAAAAGGAGAATATTTTTCGCCAAACGAACGGAGCCTTAGGCTTTGTTTGTTTCGCGAAAAATAAATAATTCGAAAAACATATTCCTACAAATAATCGCTTCTATCTCTTACGAAAATGAATAAATGAAAATTTGTTCATCGTCCGTAAAAATGTTTGGATATAGAATATTATCGATAAAGAAATTTTTTTTCATTAACTGATTATTTCAAATGATATAAGCGATTGCTCTCAAAAAGATGTTTTCAAAATCATTTAATTTTTGCGAAACAAACGGAATATTAGTTTTAGTTCTGATGCTCCATTTACGAGATCTTATGTCCAATTATCTTTGGTATCGAATAAAGTTCGGGTTAATGCTACAAAATGCCCAAAACCTTGTTTACTCGTGATAAATTTACCCGAAAAACTAATCTTTTGGCCATCGAAAATCTCAAACCGGTACATTCGCGACAAATTTACCACCGTCAGTTTCCGTTAAAGTTTACCGTCAAATTGCTGAGTTTGATGACCCGTGGCAGTTGACATGTACACCGGTTTAAAATTTTATCCCTCCGTTTGTCGCAGATTTATCAATTTATGATTTTTCGCGGTATTAATCCAATTTATCGGAGGCTATATTTATCACATATGTATCGGTTTTGAGTTTTTGGTGGTTAAAAATTAATTGCGGGTAAATTCGTCACAAGTGTATTGGATTTAGGGTTTTTGTGATCAAAAAATTAATTCGAAATTATTTGATGCAGGTATACCGATTCGAAGTCTTTCGTGGTATTAACTAAACAAAGTTCGCTGTGACCCAAAAGAAAGGATACTTATGTTGGCAAATTGCACCGGATTCCACGTTTTGGTCGGAAATCAAACTATAGCCTCGTCGCTCTCTCTCGCGGTCGGTTCGACTGTTCAAAAGCCGTGCAATTGATCTGAAATTTTCCACTTTTTGGCCTTTTGAATTTCCACGTTGTTTATCTTCTACTCGTTTAAAAGTCCATCGCATCGCATCATCCCCTCACATCACATCAGCGTGGTTAATGATTGACTTAATTACGCATCGTTTGACGAATAAGTACTCTACTTAATTACGCATCGTTTCACTGTAGAGAGATCATGGAGTTTGAATCACATTTTTTTTTTGCAAGCTTCCGGCATCTGTTGAATTGCCGGCAAAGGTAGTCGTACGCTTAACGCGTGCAATCACATTTCGCAGAGTATCGGTGTTCGCGAGATTCGTGAATAAAAATTTGAAGGAGTCAAAGCGAACATTCTTTAGAATTAGATGCGGAGAGAGTAGGTGTATTTACGTCGAAGAGGTATCTTTATGAGATTTATAATAAAGCACTTATCGTATGCTCTGGATGTTGCAAAGCTACAAAATTGGCGGAAGTTATCGTTATTAATATCACAGCAAAATACGCTAATCAAATAAAGGAATTCCCATTTTCAAGATGACGAGATTCTTTTCATGATGCAAATAACATTCTCGAAATTAGGACCTCATTGATCAAGCCTACTCTACAAATTTAGATGATCGAAGACTCGAAAACACGGTTCGAACCAAAATGTTTTCTTTTATAAATGAGAAGAAATTATCTAGTACGGTTATGTATTGAAGTTTCCACATTTCCTTTTATTTTAGTCGTTGAATCGGTACCCTCAAATATTCGTTCAAAAAATTTTATCTTTTAATAAGAAATGGTTCACCATATTAAAAGGGGAAAACAAAAAAAATAAAAACAACAAAAATAAAAGGTTAGTACCACCAAAAAACTCCAAATCGGTATATTTGTGACAAACTTACATATTCATCGGTGATAAATTTACCCTCCGTTAGTTTCTGTTAAATTTTACCGTCAAATTGCTGAGTTGGATGGCACGTGGCGGTTGACGGGTGGAACCGGTTTTGGATTTTACCCCTCCGTTTGTCACGGGTTTCCAATTTGTGATTTTTCGTTGCGCATTAATCCAATTCAACGGAAGTCAAATTTGTCAAGGGTGTACCGGTTCAGGGATTTTCGGTGGTCAAAAAAATTAGTCCCGGGTAAATCCGTCACGGGTGTACCAGTTTAGAGATTTTCGGTGGCCAAAAAAATTAATCCGGGATAAATTTATCGCAGATATATTAATTCGAGGTTTTTCTTGATAATAACCCTTTCTCGTCGAATCCGTACCCTCAAATATTCGTTTAGAAAAAAAATCAATTAAATTAATAAGATAGGGCTCACCATATTAAAAGAGGGGGGGGGGGGAACGAAAAAAATATAAAAACAAAAACAAAATAAAGGGGGAAAAGGGGTAAAATTAAGATAGGATACTCTGATTTTTTTTCTTTCTTTTCCTTTTTCTTTGTCGCCGTTTGAAATTTCGGGGGCACGGTGCTTTCCATTCGCAGCGCAGTACTTCTCCTTCCCCCGATCTCTTCTCTCTCCTCTCCACCCTTTTTCAAAATCCCAGAAATCTCACCAGCACGCGCACCAAGGAGCGAAGAATCGCCTCCCTTCCCTTTCACTCTCTCTCTCTCTCTCTCTCTACCTCGCTTTCTCTGACTACTGCGCCGTGGAGCGGTGGTGCTTCGGGAACTCGAATTGCCCAATCGGAAGGATGAACGCTCGGGAGCTCCGCATCCTGGCCTAGAGGCGCGGCGACGGGAACCCCCCCCCTCCCCATTTACCATCCCCCATCCTGTCTCGCCGCCCCCTTCTCTCTGTCCATGGCCAAGCGCGTGTACGAAGCATGGAAAGGAGGCAACGTGAGTGCCCCCCTCCCCCTTCCGCCGCGGCTTCTTGTTGTTGTTGTTGCTACTTGCTTCTTGCTGCTTCTTCTTCTTCTTCTTCTTCTTCTTTCCCTCCCCTCGTTTCCGGGGGCTGTTTCCGCTCGGGTTAGGTGCGGGATTCGCCGGGTCCTTTTCCTTGATCGGCGCCGGCGGCGTTGGTTCTGGGTGCGCGCGGATTTTTGGGGAAATTAGGTCTCCGCGTGTCGTTTCGGGGGAGGGTCTGTTCCGTCGCGGGAGTGGTTGCGTCCTCGAGGTTTCCTTTTTATTTCTTTCCTCTCTATTTGGAAAATTGGCGGGCGGTGCTTGATTTTGCCTTGTCGGTGGCTGAATGCTTCCGGTTGTTCGGTTTTCTTTTTCTTCTTTTCTTTCTTTTTTGTCGCGTGGTGCTTTCGAGATGCTGCTCCGAGGAACAGTGAGGGAACTCTCGAGGTACTGATGTGACTTGTTGAGGAGAAAAGTGGGACGGGTTTGTTTTAGCCGAGAATTGGGAGGGAAGGGGTGGAGGGCGGATGGTGCTGGTCCCCTAGTTCTTGGAGGTGATGGCGAATGGATTTGGGGTTCTCCATTCCCTTTTGCTTCTGGCCGTGCCTTGTTGCGGTAGGTGAATTGGTGTCGAGGTGGCGCGTGTGGGGTGGTTGATACGGTTTTGCTGGATGGAGGGGATGAAGAGGGCGAACCGGAGAATGGCGAAGATGTTGTGTGGATGAATTACCGTCATTATAATATTCCTTTTCTTTCGTTTAAGTTTAGCCTTTGGATGTTCCTTGTCGTTTACCGCGGTCGTCTTCCATAGGAACTTGGAAGGAGGAAGAAGGGTGACAGCATAATTCTACTCTTGGTAATGGACAAGAAACCGATGTTGGGTCTAGTGGGGCACTCAAGAGTGTTTCGTAGAATTGCAGTAGGAAAGGTTGCCTTTTGTTGCTATGTGAGTTGCCTTCATGTCTTTAATGCTCAAAATTCGTTGGTTTGACCCATTTAGTAGGAAATATTCTTGTCCGTCATGATGGAAGTTTGCAGATGGCATATTGATTCCTTTTACCAGTAAGCAATGCAGCACCTTAGTAGTACATGGCACCTTGCAAATATCAATTGTGTAGCTGGGCTGGGACCGTGTTTGAGAAGGAAAAAGTGATTGGCACTTGATTCAAGCATTCCTCAATGCTTCTTACTAGTTTCCCAGAAACGATTTCCTGTTGTCTCCCTGCGTTTTTCCACTCCTTTCTCCTCTTGTAATGCCCCTGTTAACTTAAACAAAGCTGCACATCTAGAGCATTCTTCTTAATCTACTCTAGATTAGGAGCCTTAGTCAGGACATGGTTGGATGCCAGTTCCTCTGATTTTATAGAAAACCTGCCCCCCAATTTACCAGAACCAAACACCTTTTGTTTGCCAGTGGCCTTGTTATGAGTGGTCTGCCGTTGCTTTGTGCCGGTAGTGAACTATTAATCTGAAAATACCAGGGTATTGACAAGGACTAGAGTGTTCTCAATTGGGTTGTCGTTGGTGGTCTGTAATCTATATGATATAGAGGAAGTGGTCAGCTGTAATTTTGCAGTATATGGGATTCTGAAGCCTGTTAATAAGAGCATGGTTTTTCGATTATCTGTTAAAAATTGGACAAGGACAAAAGAACGATTCAGACGGACCTCATCATTGTGATCAGCAAAACATCTTGAGCTTCAGAAGCTGTTTGCTCTTCCAAGAATCCTTTTAAAATAATAATTGCATATAGACGTGTATCATCATCCGAAACTCAACTAATGTCTTTTTTTTTTTCCCATTTTCAAAATTTTGGAGGAGAAGCTATCGGTAAGAACCAAAACTTGCCCTAAAGCCAAGAATCTTTGGTTACCTTTTTCATGATTCTGAAGAGGGATCTTTTAGAAAGTATTAGTGAAGTCATGGAGTGTGCTGTCAACTTAACAGGGTTTTCTTTTTCCTCTAGACTTCAGATTCTTGTATGGTAGTGTTCAATGGGAAGATGAGGTCGTGGGGCAAACTAGTAATTGTGCTTTGCAAATTGGTAATAACCAAAGGATATTTGCATGGATGCCAGAAAGAACTAATATAATTGCAAAATATTTGGGGGGCGTACATATGCATTTATCTAGCTTGGTGTGAGCTTCATGTGGTTCTCATAATTGTTGCGCAATCCCCTAGGGTTGCTTGTCTTTTTTCTCCTTCCACAGTCATCCATGCTGGACATTGGTACACTTTTAAATGGAAAATCATATGTAATGTTACTGCTACGAAATTTGACCAATTGCCAACTGTTGACAGTCGTATAGCCACCACCTAGTGGGGCCTCGTTCGTCCCTAATTGTTGCTTAGAATGGAGTTTTGTGAAATTCAGGACTTGTGATTATGTGGAGAGGCTGACTAATCCTAGTATTTTATCAAGACCACAGATGTTATTACTAATATGAAAAAGAAGGGCAATTAAGTCTCCTCCCAGAAACTTCAATTCCGCAGGAGTTTGAGGGATAAGATCTTTTTATTCACTTTCTTAACCAACCACCCCCACCACAAACACCCCCCTTCCTCCTCCTCCTCCTCTCTCTCTCTCTCTCTCTCTCTCTCTCCACACACACTCACATGTGCACTTCTCTCTTTCTTGGTTCTTTCTGGAGAAGTTATGTGCATATCTTTTATAAAACTATGGTCTCGCAGTCACCTGCCTTGTGCTTGGGGGTGGGGGGAGGATGATTAGAATTGCAAAATGTTGAGGAAGTACCCATCTCATCTCAAAAAGTACCCAGACTCTCCACTGGAAAAGTAGACATGAGCATCCACTGGAAAAAACCGGGGGAGGGTTGTCTAGATTTCTCCTTGCAACTTAAAGCAGAAGGGCTCTTGTGCAAAGAACCTTATGAACAGAAACTCTATTAAAGTCCCTCAACAGAAGTTTGATGCTAGTAAAAGAGGAATAATGTATTAAATGAAAAAAGAATCTAAGTTGTTAGGAGTGTTGCAACCCATTATCAGCAAGCAGCAACTACAATTACTAAACAGGCTTAAAGCTGAGCAGTATTCATCATCCTTATGTTGGCAACTTTCTGTTTTGGAGCTGCTGTTTGAGTGGCGAAAATATGGGAACTTTGTGGATTTAAAGAGTGGAGGGACTATCGAAAGATTTTTATTAACATATTTAGATGTAGTTTATGTTTGGGATGTTTCGATTGTGTTTTAGTGATGGTTGCTTTAGCACCTATAAATCAGACCCACTTATTCACATTGACTAGCCTTTGTGGTTGTAAGGCTAGTCAATTGGCACCAAGGCCGTGATTTCTCTCTGCTTTAACCGTCAGGTGCATGTTATAGTTTGATTATGCGAGCTTGTTATCAGTCAACAGAAATTTATCAAGTGCATAGGTGGCGACAATTAAGCATGAAATATTGGGCAGGAATCCTAATTAGAGGAGGCAAACTACACTTTTTACGTGCACAAAATTGATGTTTAGGTTTTTCGCTGCCATATCTCCTGTCTGAAAAAAAAAACACCAAAAACACAGAAAGATAAAAGGAGTAGTTTGCCAATGTGTGCACAGGCACACGCTACTGTTTTCCCTATAAGTTGGCAGCAGCATGTCAGAATTATGTCGTTTTACAGCTAAAATGTTTCTCCTTGTTGTTCATGTCCTCCTTGTGTGATTTTTTTTCTCTACCAGATTGAGGTGCAAGCTTTCATTCTTGAGCTATTTTGTTGATGTTGCTGGATTTTATAATACTCATATCATGCTATTTTATTGCTTTGGAAGATTTTTCTGTTGATATATGGTGTTTTCCTTCCTCTTCTGGGTTTTGCAGAAGTTCATTCTTGGTGGGAGGTTGATATTTGGACCAGATGCGAGGTCATTGATTGTGACATTGGCGCTTATAATAGTTCCAATGATCATCTTTTGCATATTTGTTGCGAGGCATCTTCGCCATGAATTTTCTTCATACAATGCTGGATATGCAGTGCTGGTGGTAGCAATTGGCTTCACGATCTACGTGAGTCCCTCTGCCTGAACCTGGCCCTTAAGATTACAGAACCATCCCGTCTGATTGCTTCATATGTGTTCCAGTATTTCTTTGTAGACCATTAGTGTAGAATGAGATTACTGAGAAGATGTTTCCTACCCAATTATTTGGTGCCGAGCGTACTTTACTTTCTTTGAATGCAGTGTTGATGGCCATTCATATACTTGGACATTTAATTTTCTTTTTTTATCATGGATTAGATGTCTGTAGTTCAGTTTGTATTATATAGCTATGAAAGGAGAAAAAATGACAACATCCTTCCTCTTGTTTCCATCATCTATTGGAAAATGGCCCTTTGAATGGGCTTTATTATTGCATGTTTTCACCTCTGTATCCTTTGATGTTTCTGAATCTTTGTTGGTACTTAAGAGGTTTTTTTTTTATATATAAGTTTTTGTTATGCCTATTATGGTTAGTTGAGACATTTCTTATTGTAATTGCAAAGTTGATTTTGATAGGTGTTGCTGCTTCTTTTTCTTACCTCAGCCCGGGATCCTGGTATAGTCCCACGGAATGCACATCCACCAGATGAAGTATTGCGCTTTGACTCCTCAGCATCAGTTGAAATTGGGGGAAGACAAACGCCTAGCCTTCAGTTTCCTCGCACGAAAGATGTTCTGGTTAATGGTGTTACTGTGAGAGTGAAGTATTGTGATACATGCATGCTGTATCGACCTCCTCGTTGTTCTCATTGCTCTATCTGTAACAACTGCGTTGAGCGTTTTGATCATCATTGCCCTTGGGTGGGCCAATGTATTGGAATGGTATGCTATTGTGAACACGGGGCTTTTGTATGTTCTTCATATGCCTCTTGGTAGTGGTTAAGGCTGTTAATCAGTCACACTTTTCAACATTATGCTTCCCTAACTGATTGTTACCTTTTTGCTGCTGCAGCGCAACTACCGTTTCTTCTTCATGTTTGTATCTTCAGCCACTCTTCTGTGTATCTATGTTTTCGCGATGTCTGCTTTCTACATTAAGGTTCTGATGGATGAGTATCGAGGTCCAGTTTGGAAGGCAATGAAGGAGTCACCTGCCTCTGTCGTACTTATGGCTTACTGTTTTATTTCTCTATGGTTTGTTGGTGGACTCACGGGCTTCCATTTGTATCTTATAGGGACAAATCAAGTAAGTCTCGTGCACCATTCACACAATGTGAGAGGGATCATGTCATTTAATTGGTTGTCTTTGCACATTATTTTTTAGCTCCTTTAGTTCCATCTCTTGGACTGAATTGATGCTGTTAAAGTTTCCTTAAATATTGCTTCATTCACTGTTATTCCTTATGTTTGCTCTCATCATTTGTCTCATGTCTGGTTACAAGCCGTTCGGCTCTCCGGCACTTTAGCTGGGATAGCATTGTCTTGGTTTTGTTATACCGAAATATACCCTGTAAGTAATGTCTTTTGTTTGAATGTGACTATAATAGACTAGCAAATCAGTGAAGCATGAAAAGAACTTCTAGTGTTGTCAAATTTTTTAGCATAGAGTGATTGAGCAGTCATTCCTCTTTGAAATATTGGATAGTTTATGTGCTCTGGAATTTAATATTCTGAAGGTTCAACAGAGTATTACCTTTATGATTTGTTTTTTGGTGAATTTCTGTACACAAAACTAAGTTTTCTGCAGTCCGTCATTCACGATATTAGGAAGGTTTTGATATTTTTGCTGATGTGATGGATTAAATATCCTTAGCAAATATAGCCTGAATGAGATTTTGGCGCATGTTTTCCGCTGCAATCAAGGGTCTGATAGATCTTTTCTTATGAGCACTTCGATGCATCCTTTGGTCTTTCTTTGCAATTCTTTAAGGCTGCCTCTCTCTGTTTCCGACAAGGATTTAATGGCCAGTTGCTTGTAGATTAAGATGTCTAACTTGGTTCCCATTTGTGAACATGAGTTCAGCTTCTAAATAGCGCTTTCATCTGATTTGTGACAAAAAACACTTGATTTTCCAGACAACATATGAGAATTTCCGGTACAGAGCGGAAAACAGGTTCAATGCTTATGACTTAGGGTGCTTCAGTAATTTTTTTGAAGTGTTCTGCACGGAGGTAAAGCCGTCAAGGAACAATTTCCGAGCTTTTGTCCAAGAAGAGGTGCACAGACCTGTTTTACCCAGCGAACGAGGAGCAGAATCAGAGATAGAAGATTTCAGCGCAAATCCACGCCCAAAGGTGGAGGAGGATTTGGACATTGGTGAAGATCTTCTCAAAATCTCCCAGCGTCGGAATATCGAACTCGATCAAGATGTTCAAAGTAGAGGAAGCAATGGAACTCCAGAAAATAGTATGATGGTGGACTCCCCTATGGCTTCAGGACATCGAGCTCCAACCATTAAATCTGAAAATCGGCACTCAAGTTATGTGAGAAGTGGGAGTTGGGAAATTGCACCTGAGGTCCTCGTGAATTCCACGTTCACAGAGAGAAGCTACATTCCCTCGAGCGAAACACGCTTGTAATTGGTATCAATGATTGGCATGCAAACCAAAATGAAACTCTGGCCTCAAGTTGAAATTTAGTGTCTTTCAGGAGCAGTCATTTTATGCCAATTTCAGGTCTGAATTCTGATGTTAGCTCCCTTTGTTTCTGTTCTTTTTGTGTGCTATATATCTCTTCCTCTGAGCTGTTGAATAGGAATGTTTGAATAGTGTCTTCTTAATTTGTTACTTTCTCCCGGCACATTTGTTTGCCCCCGCAGATTAAATCTGTATTGCTGGCTATATTGTTTCTGTATATAACCAGTATTCTAGGCACTTGAAATCTGTGCTTTCCATCTGTTCAGACCGATCAGTTGCATTCCCCATATTCATCCGATGCCAAACTACACTTGCACTCTCACGCTGTTGGTTGAAGATAAAAAGCTGGGCAATGGTCTTGGTAAATTTTAGAACGCAGAGGCCATCTTTGACTTGCATTGCCTATAGCAGGGACTGACTTTGGAATGTTCAAATTTGTCTTTACACGAACTCAGTCGAGCAGTTGATCGATCCATACTTGTGATCGTATGATAAAAAGGTGGTGGAAGCAAATCGCTTAATACACTAAATGTTGCTTCTCGATCTCTTTTGTCGGTGCATAGAATTGGTATTGTCATGTTCACTTAGGGTCTTGCTTTGATATTTGGCAATACCGAGACGATGTGTTGAACGTGGTCACATGTTATAGCAAAACGTGGAATTCTCGGTTGGATTCCAAAGAGCTTATTCGTTCCATGAGGCTTACAGAATTTTTAAGTTTCTTTAGGGGAGGGGGGGGGGGGGGGGGGGGGGGTGGGGGGCAAAGGAAAAGAAAAGTTGTGCTTGCCTGCCTGCATGGTGCAGTTTTTGCACTCTACATATAGCGGTTCATCGCTTCAGGTTTATCCCTCGATCATTTTCTCCCTTCCCATTAACTCTGGATCTATACAAGCTAGCTTTAGATTTGAAGTTTTCGTGCTACAAAGATTTTTGCTCCTTCATATACTACACTCTGATAAAGTTACATACGCAAGCGTAATCATGAAATTGTTTCTCCTATAACACTAATCCTGGAATATATAGAGGCGCTATCTGTAGAGTACATCTGAAATCTGACTCATGGCATGCATAATATTGATCCGCGCGTGTATTCAATGAATGAACCTAAAGACGGATCAACATGTTGCGTACCTTTGATTCTGTGGAAAATGCAAAATCTGCAAAAGTAGTTTAAGAGTAATATGACCCTAAGATGATAAGGATCCTGGCTCCTTCGGTTTGGGCCTTGTTAGTGTATTAATTTAGCCAAAAGAAAAAGCACAGAGTCAAAAGTGTTCTTGGATCTAGATGCCTTGTACCTATCTCAAAGGATATGTGGAATCGAAACTCTGCCCTTGTCTTCACTATCTTGGAAAGGATATGAATTATCTAATCCAATCTTGTCGCATTCGATTTTGTTTGGGCTACCAAGTCCCTACCTAAAGTGCTGTACACCGAAACAAGACAAGCTTGTTATATTGGTGACAGATTGACTTAAAATAGGTACATTCAAACATAATATGACACCTAGTGCTACCAGATGCTTTAGACCCAATTACCACCCACAAATTGGCAAGCTTTTCTTTGCTGGCGGAGTTAGGTTGTGGTCATTTCTCATCAGCTATCTAACCCAGAAGGCGACGACCACCTCAGATTCTGCCTCCTTTTCTCTTATTTTCTGGAACTTTGTCATCTTTGGTTTCCCGAAACGTAGCAAACCGTGACCTGACCAGCCTATACCCTTGACCAAACTCCTAATCACTAGACATTACTTGGCGCTTTCCTAGGGCCACAATTATAGTACTCCCCGTGATGAAATCATTCATCGTTCAAATGTCAGACGAAACCTTTGATGACCAACAAGAACAGGGGAGACATATACCAAAGATAAAATAATTAAAGAACATTGTATTTGATCACGTCAGTCAAGTAAACCATGGGAAATGTAGGCTTTCCCATAGAAAACACATGGGCCGACACAATTTCTTTTCGGTGAACTACCGGCTCGAGTCATGCCTATTGATTTATTTAAGATTTAAAGTGTATTTCTTTCGTTGTTCATCGGGTTTTAGTCATGTCAAGTGTAGAATCTTTTCATATGGCTGTAAACTAGAAGTGAGCGCGCCGCGTCTTTGCGTACATATGTTAAAAATCATTATAGCTGAACAATAAGTTGCCGATTAGCGTGTACCCTTTTCTTATTTTAATAACAATCCTCGAGATCCATAATTTCATACTAATGCGAATGAGGTACTTAGCATGCACCTAGGCTTCATCATCATCATCATCATCATCATCATCTTATTTATGGAATTCATAATGTATTTCATCAGCCCAACATCTGTACCGAAGTCGGCCCGTATCATCTATGCCAACAACATAATGAACGTACTTTTGAAAATTGAAACTGCAAGTGTGTTGTTGTATGAATACAATCCCGGCCATCGGTTTTCGCATGTCAAGTCAAGCCCATTGAGATAGAGAAAATTATAAAAAATGCCATAAACTTATTGTACGAAGGCCGATTCAGTTCTAAACCTTTTGATTTGACCAATTTAGTCCTAAATATTTTAACGATTTGCTAATGTAGTCATTCCGGCCAATTTTAATTGGAAATCATTGATGTGGATGCTGGCTATCGTACATGGCATTGCTAGTGCTGACATGGACAAATTTTAAAAAAAGTACGAATTTTTTTTCTGAATTTTTTCCTTTCCTTTTCTTTCCTTTTGCTAGTTTGCAACCTCGGTGAAGGTTGTTAGCCCCGGGCTCTTGCTCTTGCCAAATTTGGGTGAGGGCTCACACGCCCTCACTGTGGCTGGTGAGGGCTTTGGGCGAGGGCTGCAACGCCCTTGCTGGCCACATCAAGGGCCCGTGACAATTTCGTATTTTCAGATAGAAGTAAAAATCGAACAATTCGGTTCGTAGGAACTAAGAGAAGCATATCTATTCTATATCCAATAAGTACCAATACACAATGGGGGTTGGTCCCATTTTCTATGCTCATCATGTCCTTTATATGGAAATCAAAGGACGGGGGGCTGTTCCCTTGATGCTTACTGATGAGAATTTGAGTTCGCATGAAATTGAGAAAAAAGCCTTGAATTGGCCTATTTCTTGCGCGTGCCGATTGTAGCCCTTCTCGAATGGCGCCTCACTAGCTGACCCTCGCCGGCCCTAAGTGAAAAAGAAAAGAAAAAAGTTCAGAAAATAGTATTAAAAAATTGTTAATGTCGACGTCATCAACGATTTTCGGTTAAAATTGGTCGGAATGACTAAATTAGTAAATTGTCAAAAGATTCAGGACTAAATTAGCCAAATCGAAATATTTAGGACTGAATCGGCATTTGTACAATAAATTTATGATTTTTTTTTCCTTGGATAACTATCCCCATTCAAACAACACCACTAAGCAAAAGACCAGGTCCAAACACACAAGAAGAATCCACCTTTTACCAGAAATGGTGGGTGAGCCACCCAATTGACCGACCGCGACCCCATCGATGGAGGCCTAATCTTTACGCTTTGGGCAGTCGCACGGCGCACGGTTTGAAGGCACGCGTGTCCCAATGACTCTTGCCAACACAGACTCGACCCCACGATGCGATGCCTTTTGCGCAAACCGGCATGGGAATTTGCCTAACTTTTCCTGGATGTTTCTCGGCCCGATCCTAAGATTCAGACAAGTGGAGCAGCATGATGGGTTTCGTCTAATGCGAGCATCGGTGCAAGAACAAAGCGAAGACGGAGTGAGCAACAGTGGAACACGTTTTGAATTTTCCACATGGTTTGGGTTGGATCGACCTCGGGGCATTTGACCTAGACCCTAGCCTATAGGGTAGGCTTTACCTCAGGTGCATATCCACGTGGCGTCTGACGTGGCGACAGGGCGGCCGCGCATCTTCGGGGACAGGAGAGGGACAAAGGAGAGGGGGGCAGTTGGGGGCCTAAGTATTCAAACTTCGAATCAAGCACCAAATTAATTTAAAGAAAAAATACAAATGGGGACACTTGAAATCATCTGAATTTGGAAACGATCGCATCTTTCGTTTAATCATCCGGGGAAAAAGTAAGTGGGGATAGTCAGTGTGGGAAGCACATCACATGGAAAATGCATGAAAATGAGGTTCTTTCGTGAGATTAGTTGAACATTTCCGGAATTTGCCTACTTAAACAGATGCCCAGTTGACGTAATTAAACGGATTTTTTGTTTTTTTTTTCGTCAAGGGGGGCTAACTCGATAAGGACTGGTCTTATACAAATTGACCCAGATTAAGTTGTTAGTATGTCATCTTTGAATACGATGCTATTGGACATGTTTTAGAACCCCTGATATTGGCATCATGTGGCTTTTTTCCACCCAAAAGAGTTATAAAATAGCACACATACTAAGAAGAATAAGCGAAAGAAGATCGAAACATATTCGAGGACAAAAAAGTTTATAACATTATAATCAAGAAAGCTTCTAGTCTTTATGTCGATGGAAACTGTGTACAATCATGCTAAATGCGTGTATCATGTGGTGTTTGTCACAGTGATACGTTCCATAATGGTATTGACCGTATCGTCTCATGTGAAGTGCTTCATTAGACGCGTCATGTTCACGTGAGCGAGTTCGGCACTCTTATTAAACAGTGCTGGGTTCAAATAAGCTAACCTAATACGCCCCTAATTCGACAATATCATTAATATGACACGACTCGAATTACTAATCCAACTGCCGTGAATACCTATGACTTCTCCATTTCCTTATACTTAGGATGCCCTTATTATAGATTAAAAATAATCACCTCTGCAAATGTTTTATGTTTTTTTTTATTTGGGTGTATTCAGAAAATGTATCGGAGCCTTTAGACAGTTATTGATTACAAACATACAGGGGTAAAATTTTATGAACCACTGTCAACTGTTTAAAAAACTTAAGTTATTAGATTGTGGCATTATTTGATATTTAAAATTTTTTACAAAAAGTAACTTTGTACTAACAAGGTGTGTGCGATTGTCGCCATCCGACTAATCTCCATCCGATTTGTCAATCCTATCTCGCACAAATCGGAGAATTACCAAAGGCAATACGGATTTATGCTTTTGGAAGTGGCCCCAAGAACATGCGCGGGCGCGGCGATTCGAATTTAGACATTGATTGAGACGGACGAACACATTTATCACTCGAGCATCGACCCACAAAAAGGGACTTATGTTATATTATTTTAGAGGGCTGCTAGAGACACGTGGTGTGAACGAACATGCATTGTGTGAGTCGCTAAACAAGCTTTTGCTTTCGAAAAAAAACTTGGCGTGTTGCCACACGTTTCTCATTTTGCTAAAAGCACCCGATTTCTATCTGTTCCTCTTCTTTTTTTAAACTTTAAGACCCACACGATCGTTCACATCAATGGGAAGAGGGCGATGAGTCAATTGCTAAAGAATCATGTGGTGGGGTCTAAAACTTCCATTTCTCACGGAGGAGAATTCAACCAATAATTTTGTCCAAGATTGGCCCTCATCATCGGTGCATTTCGTAAGCGCGTATCTCATTCTCCTTGTCCGCGACTTTGAATCTGGCGAGTCCCACTCTTCACGTTCTAGCCCGTCGGCAAACGGGTCGCCATCAAGAAAGCGAACTGCGGGATCCATCGGATCTGGCGGCCCGTGCGAGTCGAGCTCACATGCATCGGGCATATGCCTAATGTTATCCTAAGAAACTCACGCGGCATCGCTTGTGAGCGCACGGTTTATCGACAGGAAAGGATACCAAATGATCACATTCATGCGCATGGTCTTAGACAAAGTTAATCAGAGAAAGTGCACTGTAATTACTTAAGATGTACAAGTATGATCAATGAGGAATGATTTAAGTTGAGCAAGACCAAAATGCATGATGCATTAGAAAGGATAAGAAAGGAGAACAGTAACTGAAACAAATACAAAATACGAAAGAAGTCTTGCATGTAAAACTGGTGTACATGGGAAAAAAAATCATCCTCGTCCCAAAGGAGTGCAAAACAATGCTCTGAAAACTATTACTCCCCCCCAAAAGAATGATTCTAATAAGGAAAACACAAAGAGAAGCTATCTAGGGAACCGAATTTCAACTGGTTGATGACGGGTAATGACTTGAATCCGACGATGGCGGCGGCTCAATGTCTTCCCCGCCACTTCCCTGGTTGTGTGGGGGCGGCGGCGGTGGCGGCCGGAAGTATCCTAATTGGGGCTGCTGTGGGAAAAACGGAGGAAATGAAGAAGCACCGACAAAACCAGATGATGAAGAAGACCCGTATATATCTGATGAAGGAAAAGGCGGCGGCGGCGGCGGCGGAGACGGAGAGGGCAATGATAACGAGGACTGTAAAGAAGCCATCTGTGAAGAATACATCATTTGCTCCACCAAACTCGCAGGTTGATGATGCCCTTGAAGAAGCTGAGAGTAGTCCCAGTAGTCTCTCACATTGACGCCTTCAACTCCACTCGGATATAGCGGCACCAGCCCCACAGGCGGAGGAGCTAGCTGACCCGCTGCCATTGCCGGAGGAGCGGAGCCTGTGGCGAGGGTCGTGGCAGCGGCAGGGGAACTGTAAGCCTGGACATTGGGCGGGATGATCCTGACGTTTTCGGGGAAGTTGAGCTTGGCACGGCTGCCGCGGAACCGGAGGGCGGCTTCATCGTAGGCCCGGGCGGCGGCCTCCGCCGTGTCGAAGGTTCCCAACCAGACCCTCGCGGCCTTTTGCGGGTCGCGGATCTCCGCCGCCCATTTCCCCCACGGCCTCTGCCTCACTCCCCTGTATCTCCTCCTTCTCTCTCCGCCTTCAAGGGGTGGCGCGCCTGCTCCAGAAGGTGCCGGCGGGACAGCGGAGGTGGCGGCAACAGTCGCTGCTTGTAGTCCTGTACAGAGAAAGGACGTACACGTTTTTGTTACTCGCATTCCTCGGAAGCTCACATTCTACATGAGATGCTACATTCAAGACACATTTTTATAAAAAAAAAACATGGAAATATTAATCTTATGGTAAAAAAAAAATTAATACATTAAAGATATACACTCGTCATTACGTTATTTTTAATTTCGTCTATGTAGGAAATAATAATTCTTATCGTATTTATATATAATGAACTACCAATAGAATTAGACTACCAAATTTTGTTTTCTTATCATATATTGTGGCATATTGGCTTTTCTGTTAATCATAGTATTAATTATCTTGCAACTCAATCCTCACTTTCAAAGTAAAGATGAGCGCTCAGACTCGATTTAATTCTCTTATTCATCATTAGGAAAAATAGATGAGTCCTTGAGATGCATCGGAGGTCTATCAGAATTTATAAACGAATAAAGATAAAAAGCTTGTTGTGATAGCATTATCCTATCTAAGAAGTCTTCAAATGTATTGCACCCTTGAAGATATATATATATAGCGTTCCAGTTATAATACCGATGTATTATTTCACTGATCGATTGAGAAAATAATCTACTGTTCTATTGATATCATGTCCAAACTTTCTTTTTCTCAATCAAAATAAGTGAATTGCTGCAAGAAATTGATGACATGACTAGCCAATGCATGCAAAGTTTTTTTTTTTTAGTCAGAAATGCATGCAAAGTTGGATAACCTAGATATTGCCTTCATAGCTCTTCAATAGAAAAATGGTTGAAGAAAACAAAATAATCGCTTCATACCATATTAAATACAATATTTAGGTTCATCTAAGTGTGATATGGAAGCAGAGGAAGAAATTACCCTCTTAGCATATACATATTGAAATATAGGGTTTACAATATCGGCGAAAACCGAGATCCAAGTAAACCCTAGCAATGGAAAGCAAGACAGAAAAGAAGAAGAAGAAGAAGAAGAAGAAGAAGAAGACGTGATTAGGGTTACTAGATCCACCTAAGGAAGTATTTACACAAACATTAGTGATCTTATGAAAAGTGCTTAGATTTTAGGGGTAACCTTTAGCCATTTTCCACCACTCCACGAATCAAAATGAGAAGTTTCTTGTTTGTGGGAAGTAATACGGTATTCCTACTAAAAACAGATGGAAAAAGAAGAGAATTTCAGTAGAGAAATTATCGTCTACGTAGGTTTTACTCATATTATATAGAGATTTTTTACAGCACATATAATCTAAATCCTAACACTACATGGACAAAAAGTTTGCTCTATTAACGGTGGGTATATAAATAATGACTTTCATCCCTTTCACTCCCTCGTTTTCCTTTTGTTTTCTTGAAATAAGAAAAGATGGTAACATTTTTTTAAGTAATTTGTAAGAAATTAAAGGATTAGATGGAGATAGAGGAAATCTAGAATTTGGGACTAACCAGCTATGGAAGATGAAATAGTAGATGGCTCTCTTAATGCAACACTACCGCTACTATAGATCCCATAGTAATCCCTCTGACTTGAGGGAGAGTCGGTCAAAAACTGTGATGAACTTCCTGCTTCATCACGTTCTCTCTTTTGTCCAATATAAGTCCATGGAAGCTGTGATGAACTGCCAGCTGAAGCCGAATCGTATGCCGATAAAGAAGTCGATGTCGAGCGGTATGTTCCTCCGTGTTGACTGCCTCTCGTCCCCGAGACAACATGCGTTAGAGCCGAAACTATCGCCGACATTTCACTAGGTCGACCATACGCCGAGTACATCGGCATGACCGCCTCGTCCATTAGCTGTATCTGCTGCTGCTGATTTAGGAGTCGGTGCTGCGTGGGGGGTCGTTGTTCCTCCTCCTCCTCCTCCTCATCGCCCGTGGTGTCTGCGGCGGGCGGATAGTCGACGTACTTGCCTGTGCTCCGACGGTCTGCCACCTTTATAATGAGCAAGCATGAACGCGCAACGCTCTGTTTCACAAAATGAATTATGGAAGGGAGGGTTGCTTGATTACACAGATACTACTCTTATCGCTACAAAACGTAGAGAGAAGATCAATTTTTCCTTCTTGGGTTTTTGTCAAGTGAAACTTTTCTATATATGAATGGACCGCTGTCGGTTCCAATCAGCCGCCATTGCTACAGTAGCACAGGCACGTCCTTTTCAATTGAAATAAATAAACATTATGCGTGCGTGCCTCTCTCTCTCTCTCTCTCTTTGCGTCTACTCTTCTTTGCTTTTCGTGGGATGCAAAAGGAATTAAAACTTAGGAAGGAATATGCCGTCTCTGATCAGTGTTCACACCGTTTGACCGGGTTGTCACCGAAACAATTGTAGGGCTATTGAGGGAAGGATTGCTTGCGGATGAAATTTTCTTTCTTTTTAAGTGATTTGTCGCTCGGTCCTATACACGCGATGACGGCAGTAATCGTCATTTATTTCGGCTTCTTAAATTTCATGCACAAGAGTTCCTTGTAATTTGTGTAGTTTGCTAGAAATGGAAAGGAAATTGTGTTCGAATTGACCTCTTTCACCGACCTCATCTCCGGGCCAAATTGTGCGAAGACTTGGGGTGAGTCCATCCGGTTGGAAAAATGGGCTGGAAAGAAGCTAAAGTACGACTTGGGGTCTGATTAAATATTATGTCACTGTGATCAAATTCGAAAAGACTACGTGAAAATGAAAAGAAGCTGGGGTTCATACTTTAATCTGTAATTAACGTTGGTGCTTAGCACATGCTAGGGTTCTGTGGTAGGGTGAAATGGAAAGAAAGATCACAATGGTGATTATGAAATTGTAACTGAGTGGATTGCATGTTTGACCATAGTTTCTCATATTTGTTTTTCTTTATGTTGACGTTTGTGGATTTTACCTAATGCTACTTGAGAAACACCACTTTTAAGTTAGTCGAATCTGTCTAATCCCTTTTTGAACACAAGATTAAATAATCCAATCTTTCTGATCTAAGGCAACTGCAGAATGTTTTGATTCATTTTTTTTTGGGCAGAATTTTCTTTCGAAAGAATTGAATAGTGGAAGTTTCCGCTAGTCAGCCCGAGGCGGAATTAAATACGTTATCATAAAAATCAAAGAAGCGCAATCTTATCACGTGATTGACTACGGACTCTTCCGAGCTTTATTAGATGCCGTACGGCATACGGCAGGCGTATATCAAGGAGGAACCCATACCATGGAGAAAAACATTCGTCTAGGAAATGTTTAGTCGAGGTCTTATCACATAAATTTCGGGTCATCATCAATCGGCTATGAAAACGAACCATAACCGTAGACTAGACCCGTTAAGCAAGTGAATCGAGTTGGGTTTAGTCGAAAATGATCCAATCAAAATTGACTTATTCAACCCATTTTGATCAATTTTCATGCAATATAACTCTAGTGTCTTATTTTGCCAAAAAAAAATCTAATGATTTACACCCAACATGAACCCGACTCAATCCATATTGCTAAAACAATTCTATATTTAACAAATTATAAGAAAACTCATACTCCAACTGAGGTGAGAGCGTAGAGTGAGCGAGTATGAGATCGAGTGAGAACAAGAGAGGGAAAGAGAGAGAGAGAGAGAGAGAGAGAATTGAGTCATAAAGGTGGGTTGTGTCTAAATTAGTTGTGAACTCATTTCGTACCCATATTATTTAAGGTTTACTATTGTAAACTTATTTAGTGAATATAATTAATTCATATAACAACTCAGTCCATCAAATATGAGTTAAGAAATAGATCTATGATCCATTTTGACAGATATATGATAGGTCGCAGTAAAAATCGATATGATTTGATTCAAGATATTTTTTCTTTTTTGACAATTACCCCTTTTTCACCCATACGAAATATGTAATATTTGAAGTTTTCTGAAAATTATAAAGAAAAGTTTGGATGCCTTTGACATTTTTGCAACGTTTAGAAGAATTCGAAATTTTTCAATATTGAACAGAAGTCCAAATTCTAAGTTCAAGAAGCAGACACATGTTCAAAGACGTACAAGTAAAAGTCAGTTCAATGCACACTGATTGGCATGGCAATGCAGACATAGAGTAGATGCATGAATTGGGCAACGGAATGTGAGCATTATTCCTCGTTGGAAAATTCAAGCAGCTTTAAATTGCGAGTCACGATGCACGACCTAATCTACTCCAAAATGAATGAAATTCTAGCCGATGAGTCATGTCATGCCTCGTCTATTTTGAAAACTGATCATGGTATTTGACTAGACATATCAACTCATTTATTTTGGGCCTAAGTCAGATTCACGTGCCTCACATTTTAATTTTCCCTCCGGATCGGGTGCCAAGAACCGATCTTGAGCATATTTTAGATTTGCGATTAGCAAGCACTGTTAGATCGATCGATCGACTGATCACATGCTCTAGTCCCATCTCTTCTCTACCTAAATGTTGACACACCTCGTCGATCCTATGTTCCAAGCATGATCAAAGATAGATCGTCCATATTGAGATTAAGATTAAGAACTTTTGGATTTTGAACAATTATACGCCTCCATGTGAAATCTGTATTTTTGTTCCCATTTTATGTTGAAAGAAGGCAGAAGAAAAACGACGTGAACTAGCCAAACTTGCCCTATTACATGCAACCAAGTAGCTTATGCATTGATCACCGAAGCCCAGGCTCGTGCAAAGTTATTCAGCAATTTAAAGATGACTCATTGTCAAAGAGAAAGTAATCAAGTTACGGATTGGGTTGCCAAAGCCCACCGTAATAAATATTTACCGGTTAATTAGGTCGCTTATCCCCCTACTTGTCTTTTGGAATTGCTTTGTTCTGAATCCTATATATTGTCGCAAACTTTTACTTGAATGAGTATAAGATATAATGTTTGTTGACCAAAAAAAAAAGTAGCAGTAAACTAGAAGGTTTTCTTATCGAGGTGTGGCGTACTTGTCCAACGAGGACATCGGACGATTTGGTAGGAGAAATTTCGATGAGGATGAGTTTGTGGACCACTTCGTCAACCCAAAATCTGAGAACCACACGTGGAGATTTGCGTTTTTTATAAGTGGGGTTAGATGCCGATATAATAATTTGTTAGGGCACGACCTACGAAGGCTAGGACGCCACGTCGAGTCGTGTCCCTACATGAGATTTGTTAGGGAGAAGGTATTCTCTTGCGACTTTTCCTATTCAAAGTGGGGGCGGGCGGGCGGGCGGGCTGGCGGGGGCCTTCTACATCTTCCAGATAAAGTTCGTCTTTAGTCGAAAGATCTAGGTTGACGACGACACATTCACACATCTACCCTCTTCTACATTTGTTGTCCTTATTTTATTCCTCTTCAGCTTGCATGCTCGTTTCATATTAGAAAAATGGGAGAATTGCAGGACATTTTGAAATTACCAAAACAGTGCTAAATTTATTGTAATTGTGCAAATTCGATTCTAAATCTTTTTTTTGCGTCAATTCAATCTTAAATCTTTTACATTTATGTCAATTCAAGTCCATCCAGTCAATTTTAGCCAGGCGATGCTAACGTGGATGCCAATTTTGTAGGCCGATGCTGATGTGGAAATTTTTTTAATATTATTTTTATTTTTTCAAAATTTTTTATTAATTTTTATTTTATTTTCTTTCCTTTTTTCTTTACTTTTTTTTCTTTCACTTCATCTTCAACCTCTGACTAGTCGTCGATCCGATGACCGGCTAGAGATGGGGCCTATAAAGTTGGCCCCACCGGCCACTGGCGAGGGTGATTAGGCGAGGCTCGCCATAGCTGGGTGAGGCTCGACTCACCAGATATGGCGAGGCTCGCCCTCGCCCTCGCCCTTGCCCTTGCCCAGCCACTCGCGTTGGTCTCGCAGTCGCTCGCGAGGTCAAGGCTTGCCCTCGCCAGCGGTTGATGGGGCCAAGCCTTGCCCAGCCGCCGTTGCTCATGAGGTCGAGGCTTGCCCATGCCAGCAGCCAGCGAGGCCGACCTTGTCGGCCAGAGGTTGAAGATGAAGTGAAAAAAAAAAGGGCAAAAGAAAAGAAAAGAAAAGAAAAGATAAATAAATAAACAAATTCGAAAAAAATAAAAATAATATTAAAAAAATTTCCACGTCAGTGTCGGCCAGTTGGCAGGCGTCTAAATTGACATGAATGCAAAACGTTTAGGATTGAATTCTCACAATTACAATAGGTTTATGACTGTTTTGGTAATTTCTCCCAAATTATCCCCACCTTGAAAGTACAACCCACTTCCTTAACTAGCCTCCTCTCTCCTAGTCACCAGCCTTGGTGTGGAGCCAATCACCATCGCGATGGTTGCCGACTTTAGATCAACGGTCGGCCACTCTCCACCTCGAATGTGGTCCTGATCAGGTCAAATGAACCAATCCAGTCTTATGGCTACTGCGAGCTCCATCTCTAAGCTTTTTGGTAGTTACAGGCTGCGACGGTTAATTGTCACAAGCTGATGGTTTGGTGCATAATTAAACCTAGGATTATTTTGGTGTCTTTTTTGAAGAGGGTGTTTTGATCTTTTTATCAAAGGCTGTGAGTGTGAGATGCTAATAATAAGTTTTGATTAATTAAGGATGCAAATTAATATGTGAGTAAAAATGGAACATGCATGATGTGAAAGCTCAACTTGCAGTTCAAAGTTCTATGGTACGCAACATGCTTGATGTGAAAGCCCAACTTGCAGTTCAAAGTTCTATCGTACGCAACATGCTTGATGTGACAGTCTAAGAGAACAAAGAGGGAGAAAAGAGAGCAAGCCGCCTAGGAGAGAGAGAGTTGAAATATCTCAAATTGCTTGTATCGCTGCGTCCGATCAAATTTCTAAAAACCCTAGCTCAAACCCTTCCCCATTCTCTCTCTCGGCAGTCTGTATCTAGCCTCAATTTGCCGTAGTTTATTGTTCTCCAAGCTAGGGCAATCGGGTCGCCATCACCTCTATCGTCATTGTCACGATTACCGACCCACCTCGCACCGCCCCCCCGCCCCCCTCCCCCTATCGACTCTCTCCGCCCCGCCTCACACCGCCCCGCCCCGCCCCGCCCCGCCCACCCGCCCCGCCCGCCCGCCCCCGCTATCACTCTCTCCGCCTCCCTCCTTTGCCATACTGAGAGCTTGACAGCCGGTGGAGCTCAAAGCTGTATCGTTCGCAACATGCTTGATGTGAGAGCCAAGAGAACAGAGAGAGAAAGACAAGCGAACAAGCATGCGCGGGAGTAGAGGAGAGAGAGAGAGTGTATTTACGTATGTTAAAATATCCCACATCGTTTGTTTATGAGATTTATATACTATTTATATGTATGATTTTCTTCTACCTTTCACTTAAACTTTTAGATTATATATTCTAACATGATATAAGAGTCGGGTTCTTTCCTGGTTTCTTTAGCGTATTTATCTACTCCATTCCTCAAATTCCACACATCTATCAGTTTAAATTTTTAAGTTGGATTTTCTAAGAGAGAGAGAGAGAAAGGAGGGGGTGGAAGTTGGTATTTCAAATTTAGTGGGAATTTGATTTGGCGAGTTGAGACCAAGCGAAATGGACATGTTTCAATCTAGTTAGTGAATGGGACATGAGATGGAGCATGATAGTAGACATCCTCATCCATAGTTTGACACTCCAAATCATACGTTTACAAGGATATAAACCACAAGCTAGCGAACAAGTATAAAATTTAGGGGAAATTACCAAAATAGTTCTCAACCTATCGCATTAGTGTCAATTCAGTTCTAAACTTTTTAATTGTGCCAATTGAGTCCTGAACCTTTTCACATTTTACAAATTAAGTCTATACGACCAATTTTGGCCAGAAATGTCTCGTGTAGATGTTGACTATCCTACGTGGCATGGTCAGCTTTGACGTGGATATTTTTGAATAATTTTTTGAAAATTTTAAAGTTTTTTTCTGTTCTTTTCTTTATTTTTTAGTTTTGACCGAGGCTTGGCAAAGGCCGCCGGTCAACCCTTGCCGGCCATAGGCGAGGACCGAGACGCCCTTGCCCAATCTGAGAGTTGTGGCCTCACCCACATCGAGCGAGGGCGATGCAGCCCTCACCCAAACTCGGCAAGGATTGCAATGCCCTTGCTTGGCCTAGATCTGGGTGAGGGCTGCGATGCCCTCTCGGTGCCAGTAACCCTTGCTGGCCCTCGGTCCAAAAGAAAAGAAAAAAAAGAAAAACAAAAATATTTAAAAAAATGTCCATGTTAGCATGGACCATATCACGTAAAACCGTCAGCTTCTACATTAATGATTTCTGGCTAAAATTAGTCGGATGGATTCAATTGGTAAAATATGAAAATATTTACAACTCAATTGGCACAATTGAAAGGTTTAGGTTTTTATAACTGAATTGGTGCAAGTGTAATAGTTTTAGGATTTTTTTGGTAATTATCCCGAAAATTTAGTGAAGAACTTAGAACATGAGTTTTCTTATTCGAGGCAATTTCTTACCTAAATCCAGTCTAATATGGCTTTGGGGAAATTTGACTGTTGATCATGCAACTGCCACTAACTCCATTCAACGATCGAATGGTTCACTAGATCCTAAAAACCGCCATCGTTTTGGTCTAACATTCGTATTATATGTTGATTTTCTTTTGGTCATAGTATTATATCTCGATTAATTCCTTGGATGATCGACGTTATACGATATTAAAATTCTGCTTGTTTAGACAATTTCTGCTCGGAGTCTTGGACCTTCTTACCTTTCAACTTCTCATCTCTTCATTCATGCATCATGCAAGAGCACATCTGTTGACGGAGGGTTTTGGGTTGACTTGATTCTAACCCCTAAAGACAAATTCGACCAGGTCTTCAGGCTTGATTATTGATAAAAAATGAAAGTCGAAAACGTGATGCAGGAAGATCTTGATCTTCAGGGTTTGGCTCGCTTTGGCTGAAGTTTTTTGGATATGGTCATCTCTATAGTCATCTGAATATGTCATCAATGCCGTGCGCATGTTCTAACTTTTTCTTTTAGAATTGAAGTGATGACTTTTGACCTCACCTTAAATAATAATACCATATGTGTTTGCGGAAAATTATCCACAAAGTCTTAAATCTATTGCACTTTTATAAATTCAGTCCTAAACTTCTTAATTTTGCCAATTGAGTCCTAAACATTTTCATTTTTTACCAATTGATTCCATTCTATCAATTTCGGCTATAAATGTTAATGTGAACACCAGCCATCCTACGTAGCACGGCCGGCGCTGAAGTGGATGATTTTTTAATAATATTTTAACATTTTTTTATTTTTTTAAATATTTTATTTTTCTTTTCTTTCTTTTTTTTACACCTCTGGCGGACGAGGGTGTCGCAGCCCTCGCCGGCCAAAGACGATGACCACGAGCCCCTCGCCTGTGGTTAGCAGGGGCATCACGGACCCCACCCTGGCTAGATCCAGGTGAGGGCCGCGACCTCCTCACCCAGACCAGGTAGAGCTTCGCGAACCTTGCCTAGATCCAAGCAAGGCCCGACACCCTCGTCTGTGGTTGGCAAGGACGCGACACCCTCACGTAGACTAGGCCTGTGGCCAGTGTTTAAAAAAAAAAGATAAGATAAGGAAAAAAAAGAAAAAGAAAAAGAAAAAGAAAAGAAACAATAAAAGATTTGAAAATATATTAAAATATTATTTAAAATATTCACGTCAACGCTGGCCATCCTACGTGGCATAGCCGGCATCCACGTTAGCGATTCCCGATCAAAATTGGCCGGTTGGATTCAATTTGCAAGAAGTCAAAAGATTTAGAATTCAATTGAGGTTCATGACTAAATTAACAAAAGTACAATCGATTTATGATTTTTTAGATAATTTTCTCCGCAGGTTTATATTTCGATAGACAACAACCCGTATGACTGATAACGCGCCAGACAATCACTAGCAAACATCGACCGGAACCAGGCGGAAACACATGAAAAATCGAAAACTAAAGCTTGGCGACGAGACTGATGTTGATTGGAATGCGAATGTCCCTACTCACGTGATCCATCGAAAGGCCAAGTCAAGAAGCGTCGGTGACACGTTTGGAGAGGAAATCCTAATAAACAAGGACAGTAACCTTTACGCGTGCGACGCGAGTCAGAAATTGGATAACGATGCACGTAACTTTACCTGGAGTTTCCCTAGGACCACGAGGGACAGATGGCGCGATAGGTCAAGCAAAGCCGGCAGGCGAAAAAGAAAGAAAGAAAGAATTAGATTTTGAACTCTTAAAGCGTTTATAAATCAACATATACAATAACCATTGATAGAATAATTTTCGCTCTTTACGAATGCCAGACGCACGTTAAGATTAGACTGATTGGCTAACTAAATATTGGAAAATCAAAGCTTAGGATAATCACGAGGAGCGGGGTTGGAGATTTAGAAAAAGGAGAAAAGAAAAGTTTGGGAGACATGTTTTCCACAACGTGGGATTTGTTTTAATAACTTTTTTTTTAAAATTATTTTTTTTTTAACTTTTTGTCGTGAAGGCAGATTCTATTTTCCTCTTCACAAGTAATTTGGAACTAAAAAGGTGGCGCGCTTCGGATCAGATTGGGCGTCTTTTGCTTTTCCCATCCAATCTATTTCCGGTCGAGGGAAAAAAGATTAGTATATGGAAAAGAAGAAGAAGTTGAACTCTAAACAGTGGCGGGAAGAATTTGGAATCACCTTTCTCTGGCTTTTCTAATTGGAATTTTGTGCTATTTCTCGATAATTCGTCCTCATCTCTTTGTCTCTTTTGAATCTGACTGGCCAAGCTAATGCCAGATGCAATGAATTTAGGTTGGAAAATTGTTCTTTTTCTTTCCCTTTCACGAAAACACTAGGAGGGCACTACTGTACAAGGCAATGTCCAATTCTAGCAATACTCAACCAGGCTCCGTTATTAGGACTTGGCCGTTCGTCAAATGGGTGAGCTTGGGACAATAAGTATAGGCCCTCTGAGTGAGGCCCGACCGATTCAATCTTTTTCATATGGGCAAATGTAAATCGCTTCCCTCTTTGAAGCCGGACTTGTGGCTCATCAAGCACCCACCTAAACGTTTATAGGAAACGAACGGATTTTTTATTCATGGGCGTATGCTTGTTGAGGTTGTTTTAAGCCTAGGCCAGCCTGGTCGGCCTCGAGTCAAGCCCGACCGGCCCCGGGAACTGCACGGCGATAGGTGGGCGCAGGCAACAGGTAGACTCGAATTTAGAGCGGGGTTCGTCCTCGAGCCCGCCCAATGATCACTTGTAACCCGCAACCCTCTCGGGTAAGAAGTGGAAGGCGGTCTGCCCATCTACTAAAGAAAGCGGAAGGCAGTTTTCTTGATTTCGTTATCTGAACTTTGCTAAAGAAGGGAGATTAAGCGATTAAGACCAGTGATTGGCACTGCTCTTTTGGGAGGTGATTTCGTTTTCAGGTGGCGGCGGGCACGGCCACTTTTTTGACCGACTCCCAGGAACAACCAAAGTGTACAAATTGCGGCTGCGATCGCCATCAAAAGATTCGCAGGCTCAACGATCTCTGCATTACCGCCCGTCTGTAGGTGCGATGACGACGTGGGTTCGCATCGGGGATGTGATCCTCGTTTTCGAAAATCCCAATGCAGCAGCAGATCAGGTCGTATCCCCATGGGACTGAGATGTCGTGGTCTGGCGATGTCTGAATCGATGAGCCCATTTTAGATTTTCTTACGATTTATTTGTGCGGATTTTTGGCAAGTTCTTAAAAGGTCTCGTTTGGACCACGGGATAAAAAAATGAAGTTGGTTTAGATCAAGAAAAAGATTCCAATTCAATAGGAAGAGATTGGAGCATGAAGATACCGGTAAATTAAATAAGGAATGCATGAATGGAGCCCATTCGGTTACGGGACAGGCGGCTCAGGCTTCCAATGGCAATGATCTCTAAGGCAAGACGCATGATAATCATTCTCGAAAATACCAATGCGAACATGGATCAGGCCGTATCAATGGGTTGGCGATGTTGTGGGCTGGTGAGGTCTGAATCAATGCCCTCATTTTAGACTTTCTTAGGATATTTTCACGTGGATAGCGAAGTGGGATTCCCAAGACTCCATGCGCAGATTCATATTTCGACTGCGTTTTGTGTTCATATTCGCGCGTCTCTCTAGTCGTCGTCGACCTCCGATAAAGATTGAAAAACAATGTTGATTTGGTCAGATCGGCGACGTTTGTCTCCATCTGGTTTTGGTATGGTCGTCAGTTTTATGGTCAAGCAACAGCCAAACTGTCTTGCCGAATTCACCTGACCAATTCCAGTTCTCATCTCTAAGCAGTATACTATCACCAGCAATAGATGCTCGCAACGTGGAGTCGTACACTTCGGAAAGCGGGCGCGGAAAACATATGTAAAACGAATATTGAGAACGTACTTCAATGTCATTCGCAAACACTCGTTTGAAGTTAAAGAAACTCAGTTCCTATGTTATGCTCATCTTTTTCTTCAAAGTATATATAAGACCGCCGACACGATGGGTTTGGCTAGATGAACTAGGCTAAGTTGAAATTAAAGAATTGAAGAAAGAGAGAGATCCGGTGAGGGTTGTCGCCCCTCGACGGAGATCAACAAGGGTTGCGGCCCTTACTTGGGCTTCGTGGGGAGGGCACGACCCCTGCTTCAAATTTGAGCAGGGCTTGCAATCCTCACCATCTTTTTCGATGACGGGTCGCGTCTCTTATCTTTTTCTTGGATTTCGTTTATTTTGCGGAAAATGAATAATTAGGAGAAAAATAATTACTTGTATCGATTAAAATAATTACTCAATGAAAGAAAGCAGTGTTTTACATGAGCTTGTTGATGCCAGTACATCTCTTCTTGTAACCACTACTCATCTAACTTTGGAAATAACCTCCTGCATGTCAGCGTCCGGAGCATATCACCATCCTGCAAGTTCTTGGAAACAAACTTCTCCATGGAACAGTAGCTAGGCCTCTCAATCCAACCTTTTCCTTTATGATCCCATCCGCCATATCATTACACCAGGTAAATCTTTTTATAGACCAGGTCCATCTTGAGCAGTGTGACGAAAACCATAGCACATAAAACTGTCAATGCATCTGGCCGATTTCGTATCGGGTTGTGTAGGGACTGTTTTGTTTGTATTGATGCGTGTGGTATATTGTATCCAGGGCTGTTCGGGGTTTGTATGATGGAAGGATGAGAAGGGTTGGTATCGGGCTGATATGTGTAGGAAGTATCATGCAAAAGGGACGTTTGTGGATTGTAAGATAGGAGGGTCAGTAAGGTTGGACTCAGGGTACGAAGGCCTCTTCGTGTTTCTTTTATCTCTTCTAGCAAAACTGGCATCTTTCCCCCCCATTCTATTAGCTCGCCAAACCAGGACCATGGTGCTGTCCAACATCAAGCGGCTGACAAGCAATCTAAGCATGCCCCAATCTTCCACAGTTTTAACAAAAATCAGTTACTTGGTTCGTATTTAAATCGATCCGATATTAATCACCTTCAGTAGACAGACCCCCAAGCCAGGTTCGGAGGAAAACAAATATCAATCTCCACCTTAATTCGCAAATAAAGCTCCTCCTACCCCCAAGTCCTCCACACGGATCTTCAACACCCACGACTCTTGCCAAAATCACCAATTCTTCTAGCATTCCCCAACTTCATTTGATTTGGAGCTAAACCATATATTTGTATATGGAATGCAGCATAGTCAAAACATAGATCCTCCAACCTTCTCTTCTCATCCCAAGCCTCCAACACAAGGCAGTATTTTATAACAGACCATGGACTAACATTTAAAAAACTGTCTGCGTACCTTTACGAGACACAAAAGTAAACAGGAATTCATTATCTCCAACGTCAGCAATGGAGAAATAACCCATATCAGGATATCAGCCCAAGCCTTCTTGAGGACATTGTGCACTGCTGTTTTATCCAATAGACACGAGGCTATCATCTCTTCAGCATCCAACCAAGAGGATTCATCAGATTCACCGTCTCTAGCTCAAAACTGAGTCGTCTGCCTCTTCTACTTGGAAAGACTTAGGTGTGTATTAGCCATCAACCACTCATAGGAACAAAAGCCCTGCAAATCAAGATGGGAAACTGTGCGAGAATGACGAAGAGAGTTAAGAGAGTGAAAGAGAAAAAATGCCGATTGTAGATCAAATGTCACAAATGAGATTGATCCATTGAAAGAGAAATGTAACAGTGAGGAGACAAAGCTAGGAAAATGTAACAGGGGGTGAATAGAGAAGATCAGAGATGCCAAAGATCGAATGTAATCAAAGATCGGACCTAGAAAGAAATGGGGATGATCAGAAGTGACAGGATTGAAGGTCGGACAAATCCGCTCTAAACCGAGCGCCAAGCATACTATGCCTCGAGTCCAGTTTCATTCTCTGAACGTTTCTTTCACTATTATATAGACTTAGAAGCCTTAAAACATATTCACATAACTCCCGCCCAAAATAACCCAATGCGGGAGGTGTATTTCGATAGATCATCAGATTCAATGGGGCTCTAACAATTGGGCTGCGTTTCGTAGTTGGCCAAATAGTAACTGATTATATTCTTTTGTTCACAGAATCAATTTTGAAACAAAAATCCGTTTGGTAAGTTTTTTTTTCCTAGGTACAAATTTGCACAAATTTGTTCTCAGAATCAATTTTGGAACAGAATCAAGTAGTAAAAAAAATTTGTTTCTTGATTCTGGGAATAAGAATCAGAAATGGAAAAGAATTTTTTTCTTCTTCTTCTTCTTGGTTTTCTTCTTCCTGGCCTGTAGCCGATTGCTGGCCACTGTCGACCGGACATAGGCTAGGGCTAGTGAGGGTGTCATGGCCCTCGCCCAATTTGGCATGGGTGACCCTCGCTACCGCCCCTGCCAAATCCAGCGAGAGGGCCGCCCTTGCTGAATCTTGCATGGACAACCCTCGATACCACCCTCGCCCTTGCCGAATCTAGCGAGGGTGGCGGCGAGGGTTCAGCCCTCGCTAGATCTGGCGAGGGCTGCGATGCCCTAACGGGCCCTGGCTTGTGGCCAGTCGCCGGCGCCGGCGACCTGGCCATAGGCCAAAGAAGGGGAAGAAGAAAAATAAAAAGAAAGAAATATTAAAAAATTTAAAATATTATTAAAACATTATTAATAAAAAGAAATTTTGTACAATTACCAAACACATTTCTATTCCAATAATAGAAATTTTGAGCAGTTACCAAACGCTTTCAAATGCTTAGAAATTGTTTCCGATAATAGAATAAAAAAAAATCATTTCATAGCAGAAATTGTTTCTGAGAACAGAAAGGTTACCAAACGCACTCTTGATCTACGAACTGATCTGACTTCAGGTCATGAGTTCTCTGATAGCAATGACATTGTGCATGAATCACGAGGAATCATGTGTTCTAAGTTCCAAAGCCCATGCCCGAAAAAGAAGACCACGAAGTGAATCGAATGTGTGCGCATTGATAGTTGATATGATGATTTAGGCTTGACAATCAAACCTTCTGTTAAATATGTCTTGAATTTTATGTACTTGGTCCAGTTTATGACCCGACCAGACATATTTTTGTGCGACCCGAAAGTGGAGAGAAAATTGAGATTTGGTTCGCTTGCTGCGGGTTGGGCTGATAGGCCCAACCCGCAGCAAGCGAACAAATCTCCATAGCGGACCGCCCGAGATGGAGGAAGCGAACTAATGTCTCGGGGGGTTCGAGGGCGTAGCCCCCGAGGAAAATTTTCGGGAGCCTTATTTATACTGCGGCTAGGTTTTCTCATTGATGTACAGAAAGAATTTTGTTTACAGAGAGTTTTTTTGTGAGCCGTGAGCTTTAGTCGTTGTTTTCGACTTCTGAAAATTGTACTCTCTTTGATTATAGTGGAACATTGTCTTGCCTCGCCCGTGGACGTAGATCACGTTGTGATCGAACCACGTAAATCTCTGTGTTCTGTCTATTTATTTTTCCGCATCAGTTTCAACACCTTCAATCGGTCAAAAGCTGATCTTGGATGATTAGTAGGCTGATTTCAAATATGATGGGCTTGAATCTGTAAGAACCGACTCTAGCAAAGACTTTCCAAGTTTTTTAGTGTTTAGTTTTATTAATCATCATTACTTTTCTTGTCTATCCTCACAAAATTCCGCATGTTCAAAGCTCGTTTTTGTTCCTCTTCATGATGCTAAAGAATCATTTGAAGATACGCAAGTTCTAATCTAATTATTTGAGGTACGGCGCGCGAAATAGATGAGTGTCGTCCGCCTCTGAACGTTCTTGGCACTCAAAAAACTATGAAATGAGCACGTAATCACATCAAGAAATATGACCGCGACTGGTAAGGCTTTAAAATAGAAGATTAGAGTGTAAACACCTTTCTTAGAGGGAAATTAAGGCAAAATATGGTATTGCGGCATATGAATAGGTACGCATCAGGAAGCCATTAAAGACTGCAAATAGTGTCCGTGTTTCATTTTCACACTAGCAACAGAGGATGACAATCCCCATCTAGGATTGCAAAAGTGACAGAGAAATGCAATTTCTGATCCTTGACAGTGACAGAAAGTAATCAAAGAATGCCAAGGCTGAGTAAGGAAGAAGAAAGAAAACAGAGAACAAGAACTTAAATTCTCAGGTAAGATGTGCATCCTTGGACTTGGCAAAGAAAGCCTTCTTTTTTTGGGACCAGTCCAACAAAATGGGGTCTCACACAAGCTTGTAGTGGCACTTGTTTCCAGAGAGCAGAATCTGGAAGCCCTTTCCACAAGTGCAACCGAGATCGATGCACAAGCAATTGCCGACAACCTCCACGCTCACAGTTTCTTGATTGTCCTGCACGGCTTCACGCTCAACCTGCTGCGCAGTCCGCAAGTTGAAACAAAAGAAGGAAAACATCAGAGTAACAAATCTTTCTCCAAATTCCATGACATTACGCGATCATATCAGCACAAATGAAAAATCTATGCACATCAAATCACACCTCAGTGCTTCGGGTGTCGGCTTGTTCATCAGGCCCGTCCTCTTGGGCTTCGCACATCACATGATCCCACCACTTGCCCATCTCCTTCAGGCAATGCTTCATCCTCTTCAGTCTCTGCATTGGTTTAAAAAGAAAACCCGCATTAAAGAAAAATGAGTTCCAAATCAACCAATCAGAACATGCGAGATAACAGACGAATTCAATCGCTTTTTCACTTGATCTTATGTCATTCTTTTTCCCTCAAGAGTTAAGGCCCAGGTAAGCAAAACTAGTAGAACATGCTCTCTGTTCCTACTATTGCACAACACAAGAAAAGTTCCAAATATGACAAAAAAGAGAGGGAAGGAAACAACTAGCATTCATCAGAAGACTGCAAACACCAATCTCCACGAAAGTAACTTAAGATCATTTACAGAAAAAGCATGATTCACGATTGGCATGCGTTCAATAGATATCAAGAAAAAAAATGTATTTTGATGGTCAGAGAGGGCATTCAAGAACCAGAAAATAATGAATCAAAATTACCAACGATTGTGTAACATTCAGATCATCATAACAGAACGACATTAAGCATTTTTTCACCGAAAAGAACATCGAGAGGATTGGAAAAGACCGACCCTGGAATTAGGACTATCCTCCGCGCTGCCACAACCGCCACTCGAGCTCGAGCCACTGGAAAACGAGTTGATCGACCCCGGGAAATGGTGCGGGGTTGGGTCTGACACCGTTCTCTGTAGCGGAGGCCTGGGGGGAAGCGAGGATGGTGACGAGCTTCCCGTCCCCAGCAAAGGAGTCGTCACCATTGCTGGATTGACTCCAAACAGAAGCTTCCGTGGCGACGTAGAGACTGCGCCGTCAAACCCCACACCTTCACGATCACCGCTGTTTGCAGCTGCAAGAACCCCATTCGCGTTCTTGTGAGTGCCGAGTGGGACAGGATCGGAGCTAGTGCGCCAGAGATTGGAGGGGGGAAGGGACGGGAGGGTGATATTGCTAAAGCCACGGAGCGTGTAGTCGATGTCCTCTCGGTCAAGGAGGGAGCAGCAGGGCCTCTTCTTGAGGTTCGAGGCCATCGGCGGAGGAGAAGAGAAGGGGAGTTTCCTCCGCTTCGTGGGGTTGGTGCCGCCGTCGCCGCAGCAGAGGACGCAGGGTTGGGGCAACAGGCGCTCGGGGCACGCCCTGTCACGTTCTTCTTCTTCTTCTTCATATCGTTCTTGAACCAGGGCTCGCTCTCCTTCCGGTGGTTCTTGAGGGTAGTCCAGATGAGCGAGGCAGCTCATCGTGTGCATTCGGCTGCTCTGTTTTTCTCTCGGTGGGACGAATCTTGAAAATGGCCGTTCACAGTTCGCAAAGTGATTCACTTTCCTCCTCCTCCTCCTCCTCCTCCTCTCTCTCTCTCTCTCTCTCTCTCTCTTCTGTAATCTGTATGAGTTGTTTGTGATGAGAAATTCTGAGTATGGAGATGGATTTGGGAAGGCAGAGGGAGAGAGAAACAGAGGTTTATAAGGTGGAGCGCGTTCTTGTTTGGCGCCCAAATTTGTGGTGGGGAGAGGTAGTTATCTAAGTTGGTTGGTCATTTGTGAATTTAACATATAAGATGACCCTTTAAAAAATGTATTATATATGATTTTTTATGATTGGGTTTTATTTATTTATTTATTAAATTTATTTTGTAATACTCATTTATCTGCAAAAGACGAGCTATAATTCTTATAGTAATCGATTATTTTATTGATCCTCTAATGTCATTAATTTTATCAAATAAAGGGTATTGTATGACCAAAAAATAAATAGATAAATAGATAGAGGGTATTGTGTTATATGACTCTTTTTTAATGATCCTCTACCGTCGTATATTTATGGAATATACACTATCGTACGATGGAGTCTTTTGAAGTAATTTTTTTTCCTCGATAAAATATTTATGCTCGCAGCTGATTCATTTATTAGTTTGCCAATGTCCATTTGTACGTAGAATGTGTGTTCTCATCTAATTTAGATTGGGTTTACATCATTTGTTTGTTAAATATGGGTTATCATATCCGGTGATTTTTCTCGATAATTTAATATCATTTATTTGTAAAAATAGGACAAAATGATTTGTTATATGTGTTTCCATACGTTATTCGACTTACTTTGTTCTTATCAACTGTGAAGTGATACAAACTACTACCAAATTTAGGAGTTTGTTCTCATCAACTATAGAATAATTGAAATTCTACCAGATGTAGGGTTTTACTCATAAGAGTTATCAATGACTATGCACATTGTCATATTTTATTTATCATACATGCACCAGCGTGTAATAATCGATAACTCTTTCTCTATTGATTTGCTTTTAGTTGTTTTTTTTTGTTTTTTTAGTATTCTCTATTTGTAAAGCATGTATTATAATTTCTTTTAGGATGATGGATACTTTTTTTTAATCCTCTAATATTATTTATTTGTCAAATATAGGCTACATGTCATAAAAGATATTCCTACATTGTTCCATTCTTATTAGGCATCTTTCGTTGGTCAATTCTTGGGAAGCATCTTATTAAGCACAGATTTAGTTTATATTTATATCATTAACATGTAAACATGGGCTACGATGTTACTTTACTTTTTTTTTTATCAATTTGTTAAAATATTGTGCCATAAGTGGTTTCTGCAAAACTTTTAAATTATTAAATTCGTCACTTATTATACTCTTAGCTATCCCTTATTTTTATACACGGTCATGTGATAAACCCTCTAGAAATATATGTTTTTTAACCTTATATCAATCTTTTACCTTAATTCAAAATTTTAATAGAGGTATGCTAAAGTGACCTTGAGAACTAATTTGCTAAAATGCAAAAGAAGAATCAACATCTCCATAAATAATAAACAAGTATTATCATACGAGTTTGCGAAGTTTTCACAAAAATTTATAGAGATCCCATGTATCATGCCAGCTATTGACTACATGCTATGACTATTTATATCTTGTCCACTCTGAATATTAAATCACGTATTTATTTAGAAATTTAAAAATATTGAAATAACCGACAGCAGTCAGAGGAAAAAACCTAAATTAAAACCGTGAATCCCTGATTTCACAGATGATATCGATCCCGTCCTACTTGGGTGTGTTCAAGAATGCTGCTAAACACAAGGATGTTTAAGGAGATAGAGGAAGACACGAAGTTCAATAATCTCCAAATGCAAAGGATGCCAGAAATACAAAGAGCCCATCTAATCATATCCCCAAAAGACTAGCTATAGCCTTATTGACCTTTTAGCTCGCCAAAGCAAGGATTATGTACGCAAATTGCTTCGATAAAGAGGTAAGAATAAACGAGCTTAGCTAGGAAATTCCCGAAAATCGAAGAAGTACGGTTAACAGTTCGACAAAGGTTGGAGATTGGCACAAAATACAGGAATGGAAATGCTGGTACAAGTACAAGAGCAGACAAGAATTCGACCAAGCCTTCATCGTAGAGAGCAACCTTCTAATGCAAGAAGCCATTAAATTCTCATCACGTGATTGAGACAATGCAGATAGTAACAACCTTAACAGATCCTCTAAACAGAGGGTCCTAAGAAAACTAAGCCCGATGCAGACATCAATCATCATCATCACTTCAAACTGCTATCTTCCCTTATATAGCTTGCAACTGAGAGAAGGAAATTCGGATTATCGACCCTGCCATAGAGCTGGCGTGCTTGCACACAAGAGCTTCGGTGGCTTGCTCCTCAGTTTCAAACATAACTAGGGCTTGCTTCTTCCCGTTCATCTCAAAAACCTTGGTACTAACAATGGTACCGTGCTCCTCTAGGAGCGTCACAATCTCCTCTTCCGTAATCTCCTGGGGAAGAGTGGAGAGGTGGATCATCTTCGTAGGAGAACAACAGTACCGGTAGTTCTTTGCCGCGTTACGATTGAAGCGGTTAAGATTCGAATTGCTATACTCGTGTGTTTCAGCACCAGGAGTTATGTTTGGATGCTTCGAGAAATTAACCTCCAATCGCTTCCCAAAAAGCATGGCCCCCTGTAGCTCACATAACAGCTCCCAGATTATTGACAAACTTCTATAATAACAGATGCAAAATAATGATTACAGGGAAATGATTCACGTCAAAAGAGAGAGCTCTCAATCAAATTCAAGCAAACACAATTTCATAAAATTAAACAATCATGTGATGTTGCATAGAATTTCCTATTAGCCACAAATATAAGTTGAAGCCCATTTAGAGACCAACTCGATCGACTTCAGAAGCAACTAATGCTCATTCTGGCAAATAGAAAAGGACAAGTGTTCAAATATTCTCTGTACTTTTGGGTTTATTTTAATAACACTACTTGCCGTAAAAATGTACCAAAACTAAGCTCTGCTGAACCCTAAAACATGTGCAGCAGACCATAACACTGAAGAGAACTTAAATTCTTCACAAACTATCCCTCTCCATGGCCAAAACTTTTTTGATCTACCAAGTCTTATTTATGACAAAGAAACTCCATCATGTGGACCATTGAGCACTTGTGAGAGTAAAAATTACTGACATACTTCTACTGGACAAAAAGTTCATCAATCTGTGAAATTATGGAGATTCTTTGCTCGAGGCTTTAACTGCACAACATCAAAAAGGCTTCTTAGGTGGTTAAATTATAGATGCAATGTACTCACACCAACGAAATCTATCGAGTGCATGAGTTTCTGTGATTCTGAGACCTGAAGGTGAAATGCACATCGTCCTTTGAGACTGTTTTACATATTCCATATGCACCACAGCCCAAAGTAACTGTTTTACATATTCCATATGCACCACAGCCCAAAGTCAACAAGCCTCACTATCCAGTCGCATAGCAGCTGGGAAGAAAAATATGTGTCCTTCGTCCGAGGAACCCAGAGAAGGGGACAATAATAAACCAAACAAAGCAAATAAAAACAACTCCGTCAATTACTTCAAAACAGTATATAAATTCCAATTAAAACAATGGAAGCAAAAGATTATACTACTTCAACCATGTGGAAAGAGATACAACTATTAAGATCCGGGGAGAAGAAGTAATTTGCTCTATCCTACAACTAGGGAGGGTTCTAGAAAAGAATTTTCTCATCCTCATCTTAACAGCACAAGTGCAGTTGATAAGTTTATCAGATCTAACCTTTAGAAAGTGTACTGCTAATTCAGCCTGGAAGCCGTCACCCATCTGAACGAGTGCATGATCTGGCTTATTTCGAAGAAGTTTAATCCTGACAATATTTCCATAAAGAGAGAAAAGGTTGAAAAGCTTGTCCTCGTCTATTCCCTGAAACATAAGAAATTGTGTTTTCAATGGTCCAACAGTTGAATCACTTTACAAGCTACCAAAGGCGGCAAGTAAAATCAGAAAAGTACTTACATCAGGATTAAGATTGGAGACAAGGACAGTACACCTATCATTTGTCCCACTAATTCCGGGGGGTAAGCCTCCTGCAAAGGCAGCTGCAATTGCTGCAGCATTGGGCGCCTAGATGAGAGGAATAGGAGACAAAGTCAATGCACCATCAAAGATTTATAGTAGCACAAAATACAGAGAGAACATCAGAAGAGAGATCAGATAATGTCACAACGACATGATGGGGATGGTGCAGGCCATCAGTCCAGTGGTTCCAAGACAAAAACCCTATTTTTGTTCCCGGCGTTCTCTTTTACTCCATGGAGCCGAACCCTTTCTGAACTCAGTCTTTTTTATGATTCCATGCAAGAAGTTTCAAACCTTTATCCGTGCTAAAACCTCCCTCCACCCCACCAACCCCCCCCCCCTGCAAAAAAAAAGAGAAGAAAAAACCCCCTCTCCCTCCATCCTAATCATTCCGTTGGAGGCTGTTTAAGAGAGTATTCTAACAACTGACAACCTTCAAAAGAAAGGTACCGACTCATGTATAGATGCTTTCTGTGTAAGTGTGTGCCGAGGGATCAAAATCAGACCAAATAAAAGTATAAGTGATCACACTGCACGCCCACAAAAGTTCAAGGGGTTGTTTGATCATTATTTTACTCGCACATAAAAGATGCTACTGTCAATCAAGTGCATGGTAAAAACACATTTTTATGCATCATGCCAAGAATTTATTGAGTGAGGAGAGTGGCAAAAGAAAAACAAACATACAAAGATTATATAATAATACTCCAGCAACTGTACACAACTACCATGAACAGAAAGTTATCTCGCATATAGATCATATCTCACCTGTGGAAATGCAACTGGAGGACCAACAGAAGAGCCAAAAAGAAAGAAGAAAGAAAGTTTATGTTAGTGAATGGCGGCACAAAAAATATAAAGAATAGTCTCTAACTGACCCCAAGTTCCTAGAAAAGTTTACCTGTACTGGCTCCAGAAGCTGGAAAAGCATACATACCTCCAGCATCACCATATCCAGCTTGCTTCACCATGGCCAAAGAAATTTTTTCAGTATCACAAGGGCTTCAGAAAAAAAATAGCAAATATTAATGGTAGGACCACAGCCAGACATACTTGTGATGATCTGCCTCTCTGTTCTGCAGGCAGACTTGGATTTGTAAAATCCCTGCAGAAAAAGATGAACCACAAATGATGAAAACGACAAATACGTAAAATTAACACTCCCCTATGCTGCCAAGTTACCTTGACCGTTCATTGTTGAAGTTCACTTGCAACTCATCAAGGCTGCAAAACAGAAATGGCTAAATTAATATTCAGAAGTCAAGGGAAAACAATCATGAGCAATTAATAGCCTTTTGGCCAGAAATATCTGATAACAAAGAAAATTAAAACTTGAACTAAGGATATGGACATACTTAGAGTACTGGATATCCAGCTGACAACAACCATCATAAATATTACGTCCCTGTGGTATCAAGAATTAGTTCTCCTGTCAGAAGCAATTATGGGAAGTGCCACATGATGCCCCTTACTAAAGGACTGCCACAATAAGCGACTTTTAGATACCTGAAGAGAAGTTATAGCTGAAACAGCACTCTGTCGTGATTGATACTGGATAAGGGCTTGAAAACCTAAGAATATAAAGCACAATATTTATCTCTCTCTATCTATACATATTTTGACACATGCATATACTGTCTATAATAAGGGCTAGATCGAACAAATAATGATAACAAGTGACATAGATAATATGCCTTCTTTACGGCTAAATGCATTGCAGATGTGCATGAAGAACTAGCAGATCAAAGTGGGACAAACACGTCACGTGGAAAACTCAAATAGGGTTGTTAAGTACTGCGATTGCCCAAAAAAGAAAGCTCTGGCACAACCCACCTAAATAAGTATCATCCATCCAACTAAAGTACAACGTGCTAGGAGAAAAGAATGCAGAGAGAGAGAGAGAGAGAGAGAGAGAGAGAGAGAGAGAGAGAGAGAGACTTGTAGAAGCTGACCAGCTGACTTCTGAAAGGTGACAATCTTCTCTACAAATCCATAAGGAGAAAACACTTGATGCAGCACTTCCACCGTTATAGGGTATAGCATGTGATGTATAGTTACTAAGAGAATTCGATTTGGCTGTGCATCCGAAGTGTGCCCAGAGTAGACCGACATAGAGAAAGAAGAGAGAGAAGAGAATAAATAGAAAAGAATAGTAGAGAAAAGAAGCAGCACCACAAAAGATTATTTATGAATGTCCTACACGAAACATTGTTTGTAACAATCTCTCCATCGAAAGCATTGTTCTTAGAAAGCTCTCTATCGAAAGCAATAATGACAGATTTTGGAAAGACAAGAAATGCGGGTCGGAGCAAGTTATCTCCTCCCCTTCCTCTTTATTGAACTTTCCCTGGCTATAATAAATAAATGCCAATGCACCCCAGCCACTCCAGCAACTGGACCGAAAATGAAACAGGTTTGACTTCCCAGAGAAGACTATAAGTCTTTCATTTCATCCTTAATGAGCTATGTTTCTACTCTTTCATAAAGCAGTGAAAGAATATGCTCCTACATATGCAAAGGATGAAGTTCATCTTGAAAACTGCAGAGATATATATTTAATGTAGTTATTAAACTCGAAATTTCCACATGGCAGACCACCAGAAGCAAATTCATCAAATATTCTCATTCGCTCTGGAGATATGCTAAGCAGAAACCGAGAAAACTACCATGTGGTCAGCAATATCATTGCTGATATTTAAGTTCCTGATGTCACTATACTTGCTCAGCTCCTCAAACAAATTTCCAAAGGAATCTTTATAGCTTACATATCTTGCCAGTTTCATTAGGAAACTTAATCCTCTATGTGCATTCCATCAGCAGAATATTCCAAGAAGTCTTCAAGAACAAAGTTATTAAACTTTTAAAGTGAAGCTGCATCTGGTGGCAGCTTCATAAGGCAGAGCCCATTATCTCATCGTGTATATACCTTGTTTACCTATTTTAAGAAGGATTCAAGAATACAAATTATCGTGGTAGCACTGAAATCATCAGATTCCAGTTACAAAGACGATAATGCCCAAGAAACACGAGGAGTGATAAGCAAGGAAGAAAAAAATAAAGGCATGGCATATAGTACAATGTCCAACAATTACCTAACAAGAACTTATACCTGCTCTACCCTGAAATCTGCTCTACTCTGTGATGCGATAGCTAGTTCATGATGATGCAATAGAGTGAGATAGTTCTAAGAAAGGAACAAAGAAAGGCTGGAAATAGCCTATACTGCTGATTGATGCCACAATTCACCCATAATCTGACCATTAACTATGAAGCTACGTGGAAAAGGGTCTAACTGAAGCTGATGTTCGGGTAAGGGTACAAATTTCCACCAAACTCAGTTCCTTTCCCAAAGAAATCGGTCCTAGGGATAATCGATAAGAATTGACAATAACTATTACCACCAAGAGAAGTATAAAACACCAAGTACCATCCTGGAAGACATTCATATTATCCGGGAGTTTTCCCATATTAACCGTTCAGATAAGGTAAGCCCTTGTTTTAAACATATTATTCGATTTATGCTTATTTAGTTTTAATTTGTCAAACAGCTTTTGATATTTGAACTCTTTACAGCTGGATATTGGCTCAAATCTAACTGTATAATTTCATCCCTACATCTATCTTTGCCCTTAATCATGCCTCGATCTATCTAAAAGTTGATCCGGCTCCTACAAGTCCTCCAGGCAAAGGTAAACTCAAGTCCTACCCAAGAGACACTAAACCTTGGGGCAGTTGACAGCTTCTCTCCACTTGCCATTCACACTGAAGAGATTGTTACGTTATTTCCAAAAGAAATATCATCTTTTTGTTAATCAGCAGAATGAATGATTAAGTTTTACAACGCTACAATTATGCTACTCCAGTATTAGTGTTCGGCCAGGCTTGACAAATTCCAGAAAAATGCCAGTGCAGCCCATCTACAGGCAAGAAGTTAGGGGATAACAAATTGGATTTTTTCCATCTGATAAATAGACACAGATAGCGTAGACGCAGAAAGATCACAAAAGATAAACTGCGGAAGTCTCTCGAGGACAGCTATACTGATGTTTGCCATTCTACTCTGGTTCCAATAACAACTCTAAGCCCAGAAAAAAGTTGTCGCCAAAAAAGATGCTACCTCAAATCAATTAAATAACCAAAGTGCACTGTAAATTCCAAAGAGAAAAAAGAAAAAAAGCTGCTGACCTCATCTCCTCGACCCTGTGTGTTCTGGTCCACAGTAGTCAATTCTTGATGGGATGAAAATTGGACATATACATTCCTACCCCTAAATTAAAAAAAAAAATAGCACTTCAAGCTGTTTATAGCAGCTACAAAAAATTCATGTCATTGTAAAAGAAGGGAAAATGAGGTTTCCCTCAATAATCAGGAGAAGCAGGCAAAAAGAGAAGTTCGCATGTCGGGAAAGAAAGGCTCATTGATACCAGAATAATTATACCTGATTGTTGGCTGAACATTGGTGTAAACCTGCATAGCATTGATAGCAGATGGTACATCCTGCATTTGGAGGAGAGCCTGCAGAAACAAACGGTCAGCAGTTGCATCTTTTAGCTTTAAAGGAAAATGGATAATTCCCAGAGCCATGTCTAACAGTAGTCGGACCTGATTCTTCGCACGGAGCATCACAAGCTTAGTAATGACTCCAAACGGCTGAAATAGCTGAAGCAAATCGTTCTGACAACAAATGGCAACATATTAGCAATCAATGCATTTACTCTACTTATATACAAGTATCGACCACAAATCTTACAGAATTTGCTGGGCACCCTCTTCACAACAAATTCTTGACAAAAACTTAACAGCAGATACCAAGACACCCATTAGTCAAAACGTCAAAATACAACTACTGAATGAAAAAAGTCTCCTCTATATTCATCCACTCCTTAAAAGAACAAGAAAATCATTCTCGACTTGACTGCCATTAGTCGTCAGACGTACGGTTAGGTACTCGAACATGATTACCCTTCAGACATCCCAAATGACACCATGAGAAAAAACCAAACTTGCATGCGCGGCTATGGTGAGAAAAGCAGATACCTCGGAAATCTCATGACCGACGTTGCGAATGTGGATCACCTTGGAAGGGTCCGCCATCTTGTTCGCCCCCCACCTGAAACAAAACCCACCACGCGACAAGAAGCAGAGATATCACCAGCTCCTCAGTCAACGAAGCAATAACAACACCGAACGCGCGCCGCGCCGCAGCAAGACTCGATCTTCACAAACAGAACAGGCATTCGCGTAAAAAAGATCGCGCAGCCGGCATCGGAGCGATTAGACGCCCCGCCCCCACGCGTCCGAACCCAAAGAGGGGAATCGGAGCAAGCCGGACGACGCGCGAGCGATCGAGCGAAGCGACGAGGAAAATGCGGGCGGCGGCGGCCAACTTACTCGCGAGATTCCGGAGGCGCCCCTCCGCGACGGAAATGCAAAGACGAGAGGAGAGAGGGGAGGGAGGAGACGGAGTTGGAGGATCGAGGAGGAGAGCTTGTGCTTGGGCTTGAGCTAAGGCTCCTGGTCACGTACGGCGTCGCCGGCGTGGGGAAGGGAGAGGGAGACCTCTTTCGGGAGAAGCAGGCGATGATGGCATGCGACGAAGAAGAAGAGGGAGAGGAGAAGAGTGAAGGAAAAGCCCTAAATTCGCCATTTTTAACGGTCCTTCCCTTCCACCCTTACGCTCGCTCCAGGAGGAGACGCCACCCCCCGCACTGTCCTTTTCCTTCTTTACCCTTTTTCTTTTTTCGGATAATTTTAGTGGAATTTGTTTTTCTTCTTCCTTCTTTAGCTGTTGCGATTTTGCTCATCTTTTCGAGTTCGAAAAAGATACTTTTTTTCCAAATACAATAATATATCTAGAATTTAAATTGTTGCATGTAACGAGGCGCGCGGTTGTACATGCAAAGAAAGGCCGTGCTTTTGCTTTCATTTGGCGAAAAGAAAATGAGTAGTTATCTTGAGCAAGTGAGTGATTACGATAAATGTGATAACGATGAAAAATTAATTTTATAAAAGTAATTATTGGTCAACTAAAAAATTACTTAGTCAAGTGTGCAAATAATCATTTTTGAGCCCTGCGGTACATATAAATATATAGCACACTTTATTTCAATCCTTTTTTTTGTTCTGATTATTACTGATATATCTCAAATCAATTGTTAGTAGCGAAATAAATGCAACACAAATTGGATGAAAATTTTATTTTCTTTGCCACAGCAGGGGAGTCAATTTGGTGCTCGTTAATTTTTGTGGACGGAATACAAATTTTTAACTGGACATTCATGGTGATGGTAAACCAAAAAGACAAAAACTTTCTTCCTTAATATGAAAAAAAGCAGCCGCCAACTTTGGATTATATATATATAGTCATGTGATTTAGTTAAAAAAAATTATTTTACCTAATGACGATTATTTTCAATTATTTTCACTCATTTCCCTGTTACCCTTCTTAACTCGTGCCATAATATACTAATTGTAGATTAAAATAGAAACGATTAAATCCGAAGATGTGGACCTTTTGTACCGAAAATGAAAAATGCGGGACTTTTTAGGGTAAATTCCGGGAATAATGTCTTTTCCAGGGGCCGAGAAAAGGGGAAAAGCGAAAAGTTAAAGGACGCGTTTGAAAAACTTCTCTTTCGGGAAATCGCCCCCACATGCGGGCGCCAATCTGCGCCATTTTTCCAGATTTCAAAACCCTCGCCAGCTCGAGAGCGAAGGAGAGAGCGAGAAATGGCGCCCGATCACCACCACCACCACCATCCATCGACCGATCAGCTGGTCAATCTCTTCCACAAGTCCCACCACGATCTCGCCGTGATCCATCACCGGCTCGAGAGGGAGTTTCACCATATTTATCCCGACAACGTAAGGAATTCGCGCCCTCCCCTCCCGCCGTCGATTCTGCATGCTCTTCGTTCGAGCTGATCGATTGATGAATCGGATTTCGATTTCGTTTTTCACAGCTTGCGTAAATCGATTGATCGTCGCTCGCGTTTGTCTTATAGATGAGAGCATTTTTCTGTGTTTGTTCTGGATTTTTTCGGCGACTGAAGTCGATGGACACTTGTTTTTTGCGAATTGGAATCTAGAGTTCATGTTGTTTAGGTTTTGTCTCGATTTGTACAGCACAGTGAGGTTATTTTTGCGTTTTGCAGGCAAATCCGTTGAAGCTGGTTACCAGGATCAAGAAGGTGCTGGAGGATGTGTCGTCCTTGAAAGATCAGTGCCAGGAACTTCTAGTGGCCAAGCAGGTGCGTTCCTTATTTTCTTTTAAAATATTTTGAATTCCAATCTGATTTTGAGATGCTGAAAAAATTTCTTAATACGGTTTGAGGGCTTGGGCACGTAAAGTCGAATCCAACATTTATTCCTCAGTTTGTTTGCTAAGGATCTATGATGCGCATCCAGTTATCCTTATGGTTGTAAGTTCGTAATGATGGATTTAATAAATACTGCTGATGGTATAATGCGTTTTATTTTTTTGGTCAGAATAAAATAATGCGTTTAAAAGCACTTTTATAATATCATTGAGTTATAACTTGATTTAGCTATCAACTATGGTGGCTATGCTATGTGAAACTTTACGAGACGCCAGACATTTCACATGTGAGAGTGTTGTATAAATGCTGAATCAACCACCGCCTATCAGATGATTAGCTGATATTGCATTGGCTCTTAGCTTAGGTTCTGATAATTACCAAGGCAAGTCTAATGGAAAAATTCGTGAATATAGCCTGACAGTTGAATTTTCAGCTGAATTGTAGGTAATAAGTCGTTGGAGGTACGGACTGATTGGACTGTAGCACATCAATCTTTTGAACCGGTAACAATCAAGGTTCAAGACCATTTGAGGACCTTGAAAGTTATTTTGGGATAATTCTTCCATTCTCCAAACATGTCCTTGGTTATGGAGCAGAGTTGGATGCACTGCATCACCTTTCGGTTGAACAACCTGTTCACAATGCAGCTGCTTTTGAAATGCCAAATGATATTAAGCACCTTCTAGCCGAGTGGTACTTTTGTATTCAAATTTCTGTGGATCAGGGCACAGAAGAAAAAGATCATAGCAGCAATTACAAGGGATTCGCATTTCCTAGTTTATGCTGTCTGCAAAGCTCAATAAATGGGAAAACTCTTACATTTCATAGATACAAACAGCAATAGCTGAGCGTTATGCCACTGAGCGGTGTTAGCTGTATGGATCCTCTTATGACATTCCACTCTGAGTTGTGCTTATAATACATTCTTCATATAGTAATTTAAGCACGTTAATATGGGCAAACCCATCTGTCATTTTTGGCATTACCTCTGTTATGATTTTGAATGTCATCTTCTAACTGATCATCTTCATAACAACTGCCAAAACATAACTTGAGCCATAGAGGAGAAATACTCATTGGGTTGATGTTGGCACCCTACCAAATATGAACAGTGACGATTTGGACATGCCCCCACCTCAATCTCTTTGTTTGTTTGTGCGCATGTGTTTGAGAGAGAGAGAGAGAGGTACGTGTTCTACTAACTTCATATAATTCATTTGAACCTGCAGGACTTGATTGACCAGGCGCGGACAACTCTTGTTGGAAATAGAGGCTTACTCAGGAAGATGCAAGCATCTGTCTCAATTCCCCTTACCAGTGATTCTGAAGATTCTGCATATGCTAACTTTAACCAGGTTTACATCATCCTTAATTTCTCATGATGCTCTGGAAGATTTACTCTGTTTTCAGCTCTAATGAGAGGATAAGCTATATTACTGGTAAAAGTCCAGAAAGTCTAGATAGAAGGTATACACTACATTATGCGTCATGAAGGATTGGGGATGTGGATATTGAGTATTCCATCATTTTATTCCCAATATCACCATTCCAGGCTTCTTTGAAAATTGTAGGTGCTAAAATTATTTAACTCAAGTTACTATTTTTCCAAAAACTTCAAAAGCTCAAGAGTCTAAGACAAGTTTTTTCCAAGGACTTTATATTTCTCTACTTTCTGGACATGTTTAAAATTTGATAGTTGGCTTGATGTTGTGGCCACTGGCCAATCATCTTTCTTTCTGCATATGCAACTGAAAGACGATAAATGGAGAGAGAGTCAAAATATAGGTCTGATTGACAGAAATGGTTGTCTCGAAGAAAATTGAGGATACTAACAATCCCATTAGATTATACAATATGTTGCATTCCACTGCTTATAATCAATGAATGGAAGAAATCAGATGTATTTGGTCAACCAAATAGTGATCTGCATCTCTTATTGCCGGTTTAGTTGAGTTTTTTTGTTTTTTCTGTGATATTTAATCATTGATCATATTATTACTATGAGTTTACAGTCTTCATTGCTTGATTCCATTTCAAATAAACTGGTGGTTCCGATTTTGATTGAACTGCTTTAGCAAACACACTTACCTCAATGGTTGCCTATTTTCCAAGTGGAGTCTGAAGTGTGTGCTCCATTTGCCAGCAAGCAACCAATACTAAGTCACTGGCAAGATTTTGCTTTAAACAACCCATGGAAAGATATTCATGGGCGGTTTATTCGTGTCAATATATGCAGCTTGCCACATAAATCATTTGATTACCGCTTTTCTACACTCCAATACAAGCATCAATGAATCCAAAAATATTTGCACAGAAGGCCGGAGACTTGTCTAAAAATTCCATTTATGCTCAACTCTTGCAGATTATTGATGAGTGGACAAAGCAAGTCCAATCAGCATCAGGTAAAATCATGTTGCTCTTAAGTTTATTACTGAATGTTCCCTTCTTGACATAGTTGATCTTGACAAAGAATATGGCTGCCATAGTACCTTGCCCAATTTTATGAGTTGAAATGGCCTAATCTAAGCGTGTGATCTTTGATAAGCCTGGAACCTGGAAAAGGGAAAGCAGGTTCATGAAAATATCCTCTTTCTTTGAAACTGTGGCTATGGATGGGTCACCATTTAGCTTAATTATATCAAAATAAGTTCTCCATGGATTAGTCCTTTGCAGCAATTACCTTCATCTTTTTTAATTGTACATTATTTAAGTACTATGACGTTTCATAACATCTATACATCACATAACCGTAGAAAATAATTCATCTTGAATGTCATAGAGGAGAAAATCTGCAGAAGCAGCAGAGTGAACCTTAGGAAGTTGGATGACTGTTTACTTGTTACCATACATCCAGTCGATTCCTTCTCTCATCCTCTCTTCCCAGTACACAAGCCTCATCTTGTACTTAGGGTGGCCTTCTTTGTGGTGTTCTTCTTTGGCTGCAAGTTCAATAAAGTTGATGAAGCCTTTTGCTTCTGACTGTACATTGGCTGTGAAAGCCACATCTTTACCACCCAATTCTGTTTCTGCCAACCTATAAAATTATAGTCAATGACTGTGGTACGAAGGCTCTGCCAGATATTTCTTTCAAATTATCTTCATTTTCTTGTGCCCTAAGCTGCTATTTGTTTTTCTCGCCAAAGGAAAGCCGCCCTTCACTTGGAATCGTCTTCCCTGCTCACTATCACACGTCTTCATTATAGTTTGACAAGTTTCTTTTAGCATAAGCAGAAAATTCCAATTTTAGTTGGTGGTGGATCAAGGTTGTTGGGGCAACTTGCAGGCACGTGCAAGTTAAATGTATTGGATATGTATGCATTTTACGAAAGCTTATAGTGTAGTCATATTTTTCAATGCGTTACATTTCTCTCGGAAATTTATGACTCTAAAATATGGCTAATCAGCACAAAGTAAATTTTTGCACCTTTAAATGGTTGCATTTGTTCTATATTTTTTTAAATTGGTGGTGGTAATTAATCTAGCTGTTCATATATTAAATTTGATTACCAATTGCACAGTTCATCACTTTGCATTGAGTTGTTCAGATTCAGAGTGAATGTGTAAATAAATCCAAGTAAACTTAGCTTTAGAAGTAGAGGGCAGTTGTTTGGACTTGTGACTGACAGCACTATGATTATGTAGGCGACTTGCCTTTTATGATACGCTGCAAAGAAAATGAAATTGCGACTAGCGCACAGAATGTGCCAGCAAGTTTTTTGGCTGAATCAGAGTCAAACAAAACGTCTGCTGAGAATGACATAATGGGCAAACCTCTCAAGCAGTTTCCTATCATTCATGCAGGGGCCAAGGAGCATGTAGCAGATGCTGAGGACTTGAACAAGTTACTCTTCTCAGCCATAGTGCAGAATGGCTGAGACCGAGAGGGCTTTCTGCGGAGTGATTCCATGCAATTGTCTTCATGTGTTGAGAAGTTTTAAAAGTTGGTGTTGGTTGTTCACCTTATAGCTGGTAGAAATTTTAGTCGTCGAGAGCACAAAAGGGCTTTGGATGTAGACCCCTCTCTCTCTCTCTCTCTCCCTCTCTCTCTCCCTCTCTCATGGAAAATTTGCTTCGATTCAATGTGATTCTCGAGCATCCTTTCCCCTCTTTATTCCGACATCTGATTTTCTAATTCTGATTGGCTTCAATGTGTTCATAAATTCAAAATAAACTTTTATAACACTCCGCTGTCAAAGTGAAGCGAGTACTAGTTTCAGTCCATCTTGTAAAATTATCCTATTTGAATGCGTTCCTCATTCATCCCAAAGCCTTGAATTAGGTTTCGTTGCATTCCGATTTTCAGTTTTGATTTTCGAGATTGGTGATTCTACCTTTTTAAGTTCTTAAATCCGAATCAAGCTAGTTGCGAGGCTAAATCGGATTTTTGCCTGATTGTGGACCTTTGTTAAAAAAAAAAACAAAGAACCGAAATTATTTACAAATTATTTACGGCTTTGAATCAAATTAATTTGCCCAATTTGTGGCGATCAACATCCTCCAAAATCGACGTCTTCGTATCTCGAAAAGAACTGAATTCGGCCGCCGGCTTTGCATGATTCCGTGCGATCCTGATCTCATGCAAATATCTGAAATTTGATCAACAACTCAACAGTCCAAAAAAAAAAAAACAGTAAGAAAGGAAAAACGAGTGCAGAAGAACAGAACAGAGAAAGCAAAACGCACGGAGAAAAAGCCCGCTCAGTTCTCTCGCTCGCGGAGTCGATCCCTAATCTCCCAAATCGATCTCGGTATCGTCTTCCCGCCGGCGATGCTCAACGACAGCGGCAACGTGTCCATCTCCGTCGTCTCCGACGACGACCCCGACGAGCCCGGCCGGGTGCGGGCCCGCGCCAGAAGGAAGCGTAAGAGGCCCGGCCTACGCGTCCGGGGGGAGCTCACCCCACGGCTCGTCCGGTTCCTGGTGAGGTACTGGATCCTCCTGATCCTCGTCGCGGCCGCGGGGCTGCTCCTGTTCGAGGCGTCCAGGATCGGGAGGAAACCCGGGCCCGGGGAGGTGAGGACGACGAGGAGGCCCCCGCCGGCGGGGGGCGACGGAGATTTCGGTTCGCGAGCCGTGAAGAAGCCGAGCTCGGAGGGCAACTTGAACCGCTTGGATCCGACGACTCGAGTCGTCGGCGGCGTCAGAGAACGTAAGCGGCTGTCGCAGCTCCAGCTTTTTCGCAATTTCCGTTTGCTGAAGTTGAGGAAGATTTAGTTCGATGCTGGCCGATAACGTGTTATGCACCAATTTCATTGCCTATTGTCTTTTGCAGTTTTCTCTCTTGTGCAGTAGCCACGCACTGAATTGACATTGTTGACCATCTCAGGTTGCTTGAAGCTCCTGCCTCTTGAAGAACTTCAGCAGTTGGATATCCCTGTCGCGGAAGCGTCCGGTGGCCCCTTGAAGAATTTGATATACTTGTCGGAAAGCTCTCCTTCCGATCGGGAGCATGCGTCGTTCTCTCGGCAGCAAGCAGCACGGGCCAGATTTAACCTATTCACCGGAAACCAAACTCTTGATCAGAGGGAGGAAAGTTTTCAGGTCGGGAGCTTTACGCCCGTGATGCTCATCGAATTAGCTAAAGGTCAATTCGGATTTTCTTTGCTGCAAAGCGTGTTCGATGCTGTAGCTTACTTCGGAAATTTTGTTTCTTGCAGGTGAAAGGAACCGTTAAAGCACACTGTGGATTTTACAGTGACAGTGGAGGGTTTAAGATTTCCGAAGAGGACCAGACCTACTTGCAAAGTTGCAAGGTTGCGGTGGCTACTTGCGCATTTGGTGGAGGTGATGATCTTTATCAACCTATAGGCATGACTGAGTCATCAATTAAAAGGGTCAGCATTTGCTATACAAAGGTCCTGCGTCTTTCTTTAGGTTCTTGGGTGTAATGACATCGATGCTGCAGGTTTGCTATACCGCGTTCTGGGATGAAATCACTCTTGCAGCTCAAGAACAAGAGGGGCATAGAGTCGGTGAGGATGGATACATTGGAAAATGGCGTGTGGTAGTTGTCAGGAATCTCCCATTCATGGACCAAAGATTGAATGGTAAAATTCCAAAGGTAGCTGCTGAACTCATAATTTGGTGTCATTTTATGCAGCGAACTATTAGTTCATACAATCTGTCAGCATAACATTCTTTGTCTGAATGTTTCTTTGATTTTCATCTGATCGCTATTGCTCTTTAGCATTTCAATTAAAGTTTAACGGCAATAAGTAGGACAGATATAGAGTACAGAGTTAAATTCAAATAGAAGCATGACCTGCTTCCACTTCACCTTGCTAACCAAATACTAAATCACCCAACAACCCTCTTTCTTTCACAAACAGGAAAGAACGGGTAATGTAAACTGGCAAGGCTGGCACTTCTTACGACTGCACAACTTGCAAGGCATAACTGTGCCATATTATTTTAATTATCATAACGGATCCTTTTCTATATCATGCTATCCAATATAGTTATGTTCAATGCTTTTGTGATCATTTCTTACAAGATGTGAAGGGGCACTAGAGTGTGCATGCATATTATCATGTCTAAGTTTTAAACTTATTTGATTGTCAACAGATGTTGGGCCACCGTCTCTTTCCCAATGCAAAGTACTCTATATGGGTTGATTCAAAGTCCCAATTTAGGAGGGATCCTCTAGGGGTGCTAGAGGCACTACTTTGGCGGTCAAATTCAGTTCTTGCAATTTCTGAGCATGGAGCTCGTAGTAGTGTGTATGATGAGGCTAAGGCAGTTGTTAAGAAAAATAAGGCCACTCCAGAAGAAGTTGAGGTGCAGTTGACTCAATATCGACATGATGGCCTTCCTGAGGATAAGAGATTTAATGGGAAGAAAGGTATGTTATGCTGTTATTTTCATAATTTATCAGCTGGATTTACCAGAACAAATATATGCGGCATTTTATAACTTGGTTCCCATCTTATTATTGTACCTTTTATGCCAAGTTCCAATTCATGGTTTCCTGTCTCTAGTACTGTTGATTGCTTAAATGCTCCACATGTGTCCTGTTAAGTTTGCTACTGTTTATTTGGAACTCGAGCCTTGCCTCCAGATGTTTAGGTTTATATTTCATTAGGAATGACTCTATTTTATATATCTCACCTGTTGTAGTATTATCATTCCGGGAAGAGCTGTTTTTTCTTCTTTCCCTTCTCGGTTGAGGTTGGGGGCATGAACGTGAGGTAAAATGAGCCCTAGGGTGGGTGTCGAGACTAAAAACTCAAAACTTCCCACGGAAATGGCATACTATATTGGCAAGAGATGCAAATATAGGAAGACTTAAGCTTTCACCCGGTCTTGTTAGAGGCAGTGTGGGACTTAAATTGTCGACAATGCTTCTAAATCTAAATGATGGCATTGTCGATCTGTGCAGCATTATCTGAAGCATCTGTGATTGTGAGGGAGCATACACCATTGACTAATCTATTCATGTGCCTCTGGTTCAATGAGGTCGTGCGGTTCACATCAAGGGATCAGCTAAGCTTCCCATATGTACTTTGGCGGTTGAAGGTACTCAAAAACGTCCACATATTCCCTGTATGCACCCGCAAAGACCTTGTCAACAGCATGGGCCATATACGCAAGGCCAAGCCCTTGGTCAGTTGATATGGATACTCTTTGGCAGGTTCCAACTTCAATTCTTAGAAAGGAAGGTTTTAGAAGAATATTTTTCAAATTTCTTGATTTTTTTATTTAGGATCACTGTAAATTTGTTCTGCTGATGTACCTTTTGATGGGCATTCTACCTTTCCATTCTTCTTTCAATTTTTATTGATTTCGCGAATGTTATTTATTCGATTCATGTTACGGATTGTTTACTCTAGAACTTTCAAGCTCCATGTGCAGGAGAGGCAAATCTTGGATTAAGTTATTAGTTCTTACAAATTAATCAGATGATTATGTACCAAGAAAGGACCATGAGCTTGGTAAGTGGCTCCTTGAGCCAGGCGGCGGCGGAATCTGCACCGACATCTGGGCGTTGAAATACAAGTGCAGTGAAAAACTTGAGCGACAAACTAGAACTTGAATTTCATCCAAAAAAAAAACTAGAACTTGAAAAGGATGTGCTGGAAAATCCGGTATCTAATTATAACTCGCTGTTTGGTGATTCATCTGTGTTCTTTCCTCTCTTTCTACCTTGCTTCCTGATTTTTGAACCTTAGTAGTTAGCACACATTACACAAAACCCCCATGCCTAAAAGGCTCGATTTTAGATCTTTTTGTGATTGTTTCCGCCTAATTTACTGCTTAGGCTGACTTTCTGGTTCTTGATTTTCAGCTTTGACATCAACAGTCGCTCGTTTGTTCCACCTGAAAGAGTTAGGCTTTAGTTACACAATTAATCCCAATGGTCGGCTCTCATCTATTTAATTCCTTAAATCAATTTGCTTGTTGCACGGTTCGTCGACAATCTGTGGCAATCAACATCCACCTCCTGTCTCCGAAAAACATTTGTCGTGTCACTCCATATTTAGCTTGCTCGTACTAACACGCTCACCAAGCTTGAAATATGCATTTTGTTTAGTCAAGTTCGCTTGAACCCTTTTTAAGACAACCAAGTTGGCCATGGTGCTCCCTAATGCCACCATGGTTATAAGGTAGCGAATGATAACCATTCTGTTTCGGAATGAGTTCCTGAACCAGAAATAGATTTTTCTATTTTTGATTCCTGGATGAGTTTCTGAGAAAAAAAACCCGTTTGATAACGATAAAAAATTTCTATTTCTAGAACAGAAACCCGTTTGATAACAGCACAAAATTTCTATTTCTTGAAACAAAAACCCGTTTGATAAACAACAGAAAATTCTATTTCCGGAACAGAAATCCATTTTTTTAGAAATGGAATAAAAATAATAAAAAATCCAAAAAATTCATAAAAATCTCAAAAAAATTCAGAAAATCCCAAAAATTGAAAAATTCCAGAAAAAATCATCAAAATGTCGAGAAAATAAAAAAAATTCAGATTTCGGGAAAATAGGAAATTTGTTGAATTTTTTCAAAAAAAATCAAGAAATCAAAAATTTCAAAACTTCACAGAATTGCTTAGAATACCTGTAGCCACCCATTTTGAGTAAAATTTAAATTTTTTGAGGTGCCCAAAAAAAATAAAAAATAAAAAATAAAAATTTCAAAATTTCATAAAATGACTTAGAATACCTGTGGCCACCCACTTTTTGAGTAAATTTTAATTTTTTTGAGATGCCCAAAAAAATTTTAAAAAATTAAAAATTTCAAAACTTTACAGAATGACTTAGAATACACGTGGCCAACCATTTTAAGAGAAATTTAATTTTTTTGAGATTTCCAAAAAAATTTTAAAAATTAGAAATTTCAAAACTTCATAGAATGGCTTATAGAATACCTGTGGCCACTCACTTTAAGCGAAATTTAAAATTTTTTTAGGTGCCGAAAAAAAATCAAAAAGTGAAAAATTTCAAAACTTCACAAAATGTCTTATAGAATTCCTGTGGCCACCCACTTTAAGAGAAATTTAAATATTTTTAGGTGCCAAAAAAAATCAAAAAATAAAAAAATGAAAAATTTCAAAACTTCACAGAATGGCTTAGAATACCTGTGGCCACCCACTTTGAGCGAAATTTAAATTTTTTTAGGTGCAAAAAATATAAAAAATCAAAAATTTCAAAACTTCACATAATGGCTTAGAATATTTCTAGCCACTCACTTTGAGTGAAATATAAAATTTTTGAGGTGCCCAAATGGTATTTTTGATTTTTTGCTTTTTTAATTTTTATTTCGTCACCTAAAAAAACATTAAATTTCACTTAAAGTGGGTGGCCACAGGTATTCTAAGCCATTCTGAGAAATTTTGAAATTTTTTATTTATTTTTATTTTTTTTTGGCAGCTAAAAAATTTAAATTTCGCTCAAAGTGGGTGGCCACAGGTATTCTAAGCCATTCTATGAAGTTTTGAAATTTCTGATTTTTTAAATTTTGTTGGGGAATCTCAAAAAAATTAAATTTCTCTCGAAATGGGTGGCCATAAGTATTTTAAGCCATTCTGTGAAGTTTTGAAATTTTTAATTTTTTAATTTTTTTCGACATCTAAAAAAAATTAAATTTCGCTCAAAGCGGGTGGCCACATGTATTCTAAGCCATTCTGTGAAGTTTTGAAATTAAATTTTACGTTGGATTCGTAACGTTACGTACGCCCGCACACAAATTCCAGTCAAATTATTGCAAATGGTTAAGCACTGGAACGGGTCTTCAGCATTCAACCACCATCGCTCTCGATATTCGCTCTCGATATTTGTGAGTATGCATCGTACCTCATAATATCCCAAATGCTTATGGAGAAAAGTAAACCAAGCACATCACATTACAAGAGCCAATATAGGAGATCCCAAAATACCACGTCACATTACAAGAGCCAACATAAAAAAAATCCTCAAATGCAAAATAATGGAAATACATTAGAAAAGTCGAAAACACATTTTCATGGAATCTTCGCCATATTATTATCAATCGCCAATTGATTGGCAATTCTTTTCTTAAGCATGTTGATCTCGATATCCTCCTCAGTCGATGTATCGTCAATAACCTCATCTTGTGCACTTCCAAACGAGTACTCTGAATCACCATATTGGGAAAAGTTCTTATCCATCTTGTCTTGATCACGGATGTAATTATGAATAGCACAACATGCAATTACAATACATGACTGCTTTTGAATTGAAAATGAAGGCATGTGTCTCAAAATTAAAAAGTGATTCTTTAACACCGCCAATGATCTCTCAATAACATTCCTTAGTGAAGAATACCTATGGTTGAATAATTCTCTTGCTGTTGTTGCCTGCCTCACTCTACCCCTAAAATCATTAATATGATACCGTTCCCCTTTGAAAGGAGTCAAAAATCCCAGAGTTGCAGCATAACCGGAATCTACCACGTAGTATTTGCCTAGCAAAAGGTATTCATATATTGATCATGATTCGCAAATGCAATACAATTATAAAGAAAATTATCCCTTGAAAAACAAGCAAATACTTGGTGGACCTTACCAAAAAAAAAAATACCTGGTGGAGGTCGAGGAAATTGTAAGCGATGTGTCTCGAGTGCTGCAGAGAGCACCCGACAATCGTTGGCAGAGCCTTCCCAACCAGCATACACAAATGTAAATTTCATATCAAATGAACAAACACACGTCACATTCTGAGTGGTAATTCCTTTCCTGCCTCTAAATGGGATCTGTTTCGACACTGGTACAGAAGCATGAATGTGAGTGCCATCAATAGCGCCTATGCAGCCCTGTCATTTCAGCAAAGACTAGCATTATACAAGATTATCAACAAAATGTAAATGACGATGTAAAGGAATGTATGCAAATCCTACCTTGAAGTAAGGATTATATTTAGGATTGATAAGAATTTCTTCTAGGACAACATCAAATGAAGGTGGTACGATAATTTCTCTTGCCAAATTCAGAACTGCTTGCAACACTTTAGCAAAGTACTTGCTGATAGATTGTCCCGAATGTTGGAATCTCTCACATAAATCTCTATTCGAGTTCTTGTGACAAATCATAGATAAAAATATCCCAACTTGTTTGTCTACCCTAATATATCGACTATCTGCCAACCAACCCCTTGCCTTCATTAAATCACAAAGGTTGAGAAAAACATGCCTCTCCATTTGAAAAGCTTCATATACCCTATCTGAATGTCCATAAAGAATCTCTCTTTTCCATTCAGGCCCTGACAATTTACTGCCCCTAATAGGTTCTCTTGTGTGCACAGACATGTTCATCAAAACAGTACACGTCCATGCTTTTCAGTATATTAAGTTCAAAATCATCGAAGACCTGTTCAATTGGTTCAACTGATGCTATTGGACCATTATTGCTGCTACTTTCACCCCCTCCATATTACCTATGCCCTCGCACGAAGAACACAAACACAACAAATAAGTTAGGAATCAACAGTAGCCACAACGTCATCATAGTTCCATAATTAACAATAGCCACGTCATCATAGTTGCATAATTAAAAACAAACCAAAGACATCATAGTTCCATAAATAAAAACAAACCAAATTATCTCAAGGACACAAGTCATTAAGTGAAAATAAAGCAAACATGAAAAAGTCATCGTAGTTCTCAACATCTATTCAAAGAGACTCAAGAAGACCGCGTCTCCTTTCAGGTAAAGATAGTACGAAATGCTTGGTTCATAGCTTTGTTGTAAAGATTCTGCTCTAAGTCAGGCATTTCATTTAAGATGGCAACCACGGCTCCCATGGAGTAGGGGTTCTCGGGTGGGGGGGCATGTGAGGTGATGGAGCCACTTGTTAATTGACCCGCCTTGGACTTGATCATATCTTGAATGGCTTTGCAGGTGCCAGCAATATCATATGTGCTACTCTTTCTCCTACTCTTGAAATTTGGAGTCCTATCCAACTTGTGATTCTCACGAACTTGCGTGGCACTCACGTCAGGTGTGAAGATTCCATCACTAAGTTCGTTTGGATCACCTACCAAAGCACCACCATCATTATTACCACCACTACCATTGTCTTCCCCCTCCGACACCATCAAGTATTCTGCATTTCCTACTGCGTAATCCCCAGTAGCATATGTATCGCCAAACACGATACATAGATCGGGATATTGAGGAAACCCATCCTTTCGAAATTTAGCCCATTCGATGTTATCCTGCAATTTCAAAAATAGTGACATACGTCAGCAACATAATCGAAACATACATCCACAATAAAGAACAAAATGACTCAAATAAACTGATACCTTGATGTGATCATCCCATACACTTGGATCCTCCACAATAACCGTTTTGTTAATATGATCCCATCCAAATCCAGATTGTGAAAGAAGCTTCTTATAACTCCCATACTGTCTCCTCAATTTGTTTGTCCTGTTCTTCAACTGAACTACAGTAAACTGGAGTGTTGTTTGTTTATTGAACTCGGTAACTATGTTATTCCACCCTACTTTGTTGTAGGTAGTAGTGGTGCGATTTTCCTTTTTTACCTCTTCAACCATTAAGCTTGCAAGCAAATTGGTTAAAGGCTCAGTCCACTTTGCCACAAATGCCTCTTTTTGATATGTCATTTACCCTTAACTGGTTGAACATCAAATGAAGCACATCATATGGTGAACCAATTCAAATGCAGAAGATTTGATGTAAAGAGCCATATCATCTACAATTTGAACCGTTCAATGTACATGTGCTTTAATGTTGAGTGTTCTGATAGATAATTAGCGCTAACTTTATTGTTTGAAAAATTCAGAAGAACTCAGCAGAAGTGCAAATGATGTAGGAGTATACTGATATATTTAGGCAAAACTTCGTAAATGGAAAACGAAAAGGAAAGTAAAAAGCCAGGCTTTATTTGCTAAGAACACCTGAGCAACTAGAGTATGGAGAAAAGTCCAGGTGGCCCTCCTGAGTTCTCCTTTACTTACAGGTGCAGCAGCTTGTTCCTGAAAAAAATATTTAGTTAGAGTTTCAAACAGGCAACTAATCTCGACAAACTCAAAACTGAAAGTACAAGACCGGAACAGAAGGATAGGAAACTAGAAAACCAAATAGTGACCACTGCCAGTGGTTTTCCACAAGAGCAACATGATTAGCATCATAATGATTGCCAGTAATGTCCAAAAGGGGGGAAGAAATAAAAATATTTGCACAAAGAAACCGGATAGTATATGAAAAGGGATAAGTATATAGCTCATTAATAACAATAATCACTGGAAGTTTTTGTATATGATCAAGAAATGAAGTTTGCTTTTTTCCTCTCCCCTGTTGTGCTTAATTATAGTATGAAGCTACAGTTGCACTATGGCAGAAAAGTATAAGAGAGAAAATGTCATAGTACTAGTCATCAATCATATTTCAGCATTCTTGAAATTCAATAAGGTTCACATGCCATAAGAACAGCACCATATGAAAGTTACAACGGCAAATAGAGTTCTGCAATGGCAGCTAGTAATAACTTCTGCACATAAAACCAACTTTTTCTTCTTGTTTATATTTTCTATAAGATAAGTAAAACGGAATCCACCGGTAAAAGACTTGGATGTCCTTGTAAACGACGAAGCATAGACAGCAAGTTGCTACTAGTGCAGCAACTGCAACAAAGGGGATAAACAGCAAAACTGACCGTTGAAAATCACACCAAATTTCAAAGGAAAACCAGCATTTAGGATTTGCAACTGTCATTTGATCCATCCATGGGGCAAGACAGTTAAGAGAATTACAACTAAATAATCGCAATTAGGCCCTATGCGAACGCCCAACAGATCATGTTACACTCTAAAATCCCACGACAGCAATTCAATCAACTGAAAAAACAAGGGACACATACAAAGCAATCACGACAGCATTAGCCCCCGAATCAAACACTAAAAACAACCAAATTTTTCCCAAACTGACCGAGGGAAAGCAACGAACGCCGAGACTCCTGGGAGGAGGGGTGATCTCAACAACCTTCTAGGGGTGGCGACTATCTCTTTCACGATCTTTCTTCCTGCAGGAGATATATGAAGGCCCTGCACGTGAGCAAAAACCCACCACGTAAAAAAGCCGGCGACTTTTTGAGACGTCAACCTCATTCGCACGCACCCATTCCGTAAAAATTAAGGAATTCGAAATTCAACGAACAAAAAAAAAGGGGGAAAAAACCTCCATGGAAATGGTGAAATGCCGACAGTCGACCTCGCCGTCGCCCAGATCTAGGCGACGGCGAGGTCGGCCGCCGGCCATGGCGAGGCCGAAGCTGAGCCCCCCGATCACGGCGACTTCCAAATCCAGAAAAGAGAGAGATGAGAGGAGATCCAGCGCACGATCGGAGCTTACGTGGAGCAGGAGCGAGCAGCCTTGGCTTCCTCTCGATCGGAGCGAGCGAACAAGCGGCCTGGCTTCCTCTCGACGGCGACAGAGAGAGTACAGAGAGAGAGACGGGCAGATCAGAGAGATGAGAGGAGACGAGAGACGAATGTTTTGAAAAGAACGAATTCCTCAGAAATGATTCTGACTTTTGTTCAAGAAATGAAAAACCAACTTTTTTTTTGTTCTGATTTCTGGTTCAGAATTAGTTCTGGAACAAAAACTTGTCTCAGAAATAAAAAAATGAAATTGCGTTATCAAATAAGTTTCTGATCCAAAACTGATTCCGGGAACAAAAAATCAGTTCTGGACAGAACCAGAATGGTTATCATACGGTACCTAAGGCTATCGAGATCAAATTGGTACGTTCATCCCTTTTTACTGAGAATGACCATCTTGATTTCTGAAAAGCCCGAGCCTACGTCCTGCATTTCCCATCCATGCATGACGTCCGTGATCTAGAATGCTGAATGTAAACATAATATAAAAACAGCGTAAAAGGAGATCACCACAAAGGGGCTATTACCATTTAAAATAAAGTTTTCCTCCCAACCCAAAATTTGCCAAATAGATAAGAATGTTCAAAATCCAAGGGACTTCAACTTCAATCAGAAGACAACTGAGACAAGACAAACAATGTCGCAACATTTAAGTCCAAATGGAATGGAACTAGAAGTAACCCGAACTCTACGATGCAAAATGACAGGCTAGTTTGGTGATCTAAGCCTTCAGGCGCCCGTAAAACTTCTGCTTCTCTTGTGTTGTCTGGAATCGCCCATGTCCAAACTTTGAAGAAGTGTCGATGAACTTGAGCTTGATCTCTTCAAGAGCCACACGAGAGGTCTGCTTGAGCAAGGACTGGCGCAGCGTGACAACCCTTTTCTTAGGTCCAACACAGCAACCTTTGATCATAAGGTAATCATCTTTCACAACACCGTAGTGAGGGAAGCCACCCATGGGGGTTACGTCTTTCTCAGTCCTAAAAAAGAACATACAACATCAGATGCTTTCAAAGCCAACTCCTCGGACATACTTGGTAAATTTTATGTAAGATGCCCCACAGTTCTCACCTGTCAAACTCGGTAAGTGCCGTGTGAGATTCCTGGCCAGTCTTGCCAATCTTGTAAACTTTCTTGTTCATTTCAGTGCGGTGATGGTAGCCATTCTGACCAGCCCTAGCAACTGTGAAGGAAACTCTTGCAGGATGCCAAGCACCAATACAAGCCACCTTTCGCAAACCTCTGTGAGTCTTACGGGGAAGACGAGTGACGCCCCAACGGGTCACAACACCTTCATAACCCTTACCTTTTGTCACACCAATGATATCAATCATCTCATCCTTCTGGAAAACAGCATCGACAGGAATCTGCTTCTCAAAGAATCCATATGCATAGTCCACCTTTTGAGCAACAGTACCGCCATTAACCTGGATCTCCATTAGGTGTGCCTTCTTCTGCTTCAATCCCTTCATTTTCCTAATCTGCCAAGCATTAACCAAAAAAAATAATTGGATTATTGTATCACAATGATTTATGCATCACAACCAATCTCTAGCTGGAAAATGCATCAATGTGTCTATCACCACTTTAGGCTACCTAAAATGCTCCATACCTGAGTGTGAGCCAACACCCTGATCACAGAAGCATACTTCTTCATCTTTTCAAGCTGAGCTTGGATATTCTTCTTTCCGTCTTCAGTCTCATACTGCTTTGAGTATTTGGCAAAGGCCTTCTTCTTGGACTTGCACCAATTCTTGTAGAACCTACGCCTCACCTCCTCGCTCAGATGCTGAGCCCAGACTGTGTTCAATGTACGCAGACCACGCGGAGTCTTAACATAACCCACAACACCAACCACCACCATAGGAGGTGTCTCAATCACAGTCACAGCTTCACATGTTTCCTTCTTGTGAAGCTCTGGAAGGAAGAAAAGGGGATGTTTAGCCCAACCAAATGCATAATTTGCAACCTCGTTGAGAACTATGTAATTGAAGTTCCAGGGAAAACGTGACTAGAGCATGTGTGACAGACAGACTTGTTTAAATTAATGTAATGGCAACCTACAAGTGAAATAGATGAATACATCACTAGAAAAGGCCACCAACATGAATTGTTCTAGGTGGTTTACTGACCATTCACATAGAACGACAGCCATGTGACTGATATGTGACTGGCTAATTTACCACCATCAACAAACAGAACAGAAGCTTCAGCCAAGATGGCGCAAAAGTAATTTTTTAGAGGAGGGGATGTGTGATAAAACTTATGTAAATAAGATATTTTACACGTGCAAAGGAGGACATTTATAGCGTATATCAGCCTACATCCATGCAACCTATGCTGCTGCAAAGTAGTATTGAAGCAGACAAGTAAGCAGAAGAAGGGAATGGAGATTGGCACGAGCAATACAGACAGTCAGTAAATTGTAAGGCAAATCTGCACTAGCACCAAAATTTAGCCCCAAACAGACAAATGATTTCCAGTACATCAATTAACTCTATCTTTTGGGAAAACTAATTGAATAGCAAGCTATAAGTTAGACAATTCCTCGTATTCAAGCAAAGCCATGCCCAAATTCATTGCCCATATATCTACTTAAAAAATTTGGGCTTAAGCGAGAATTGTGATGCTCAACATGCAATTAGAAAAGGAACAGGGTAAACAAATTGGTAAAAGTTAAACATTGCTCACTTGATCCAGGCTTTTCCACTTCTCTGACAATATGAGTCATCCCTGCCTTGTAGCCCAGGAAAGCAGTCAGCCTGGGGGACTTGCTAGGATCATCCTTTGGAAAAGCCTTCACTGAAGAGTCCACCAAGAAAACAAACCAGTCACTATGGCACAAGATGAAAATAAAAATAAAGTAACATTTTACTATGTAAGGAAACACCATATTAAAATGGGTCGATGCAAGGACCCTACAGAAAAACGACTACAGCCCTACAGATGTCTATATTGTTGATATCCCGGTAAAAAATAACCTTCAAATGCTAAAAACTTCATTTGGCCAGGCAAAAGAAAAAGTGGAGTCTCCCAACAAGTTACAGCCACGTTTACAACCTAGTAGTACTGACCAAAATCTGAACTTTTTGCAACTCGATCTTGCTCTTGCATAGAAACAACATTGCTAGACATTCGGTAAAATTTTATTCCCAATCCAGACTCCCATATGGCCTTCTTCCGATGACTTCTCTGCACATTATGCGTGCGCTTGTGCACTTTCCTATGCATGCACGCACAATATGGTGGATGCATAGCTAATTCTGCAGATACATGTAGCAATCGATGTGCCATTAATTAAATTACCTTTTCCCCTGTGGCGAGCAGCCCTCTTCCTCGGCAGAAATCCCAGGGATCCATGCCTAGGATGCTCAAACTTCCGGTGAGACATTTTTCACCTCCTGCACCAAACAACCAAAACAAAATCAATCACTAAACATTTTTTTTTATTATCCTTTGTATTATCCTCTCGCAGCCATCCCACTACAACACTAATATCTAGACGGGCAACAAGAAATACAGCATCTTTGCCAAATCACCATTGCACAAACACGGAAGGCTGAAAGCATTGAAAACCCATCTGATCAAACCCATTTCCCAGTTCAAGAAATTCTCAGCTCAAAGCAATATTTCTCGAAGGTGCTTTCAAGAACCCCGCGAGCGTTATTATTCACGTACGCAAACAGGGGAAAGCCCATGCAGCGCATCCCGAGCTAACCCGCGACACACTTCAGACCCGCCGACCGTACCGACAACAACAACATGTGCAGAAGACGATCGCACGACCAGATGTCGGGTGAGCTGCAGCAATACCAAACAAAAAATTCCTACTTTCTTTGCTTCCTCGAATGCGGCGGAAGAAACGCATTCGCGGAGCCCATCTAAGCGCGCGAGAGAATCATTCCATCGTGTTGAACGAAGAGAGAGAGAGAGAGAGAGAGAGTACCTGAAGTGGCGGCGGTGCGGCAGAGAGGGAGGCGGAGGAGACGACTCCCAGCGGCTGAGTTATAAAGGTCCCTGCGCGAGAGGGCGTGCTCCAAAACCCTAGCCGGTACTTATAAAGAACCTCGAAATTACATAATGGTCCCGTCACTTTTTGTTATTTTCACAATGACCCCTGCTTGGATGTATGATTATAAAAGTCTTCATCGATTTTATTTGGAAAGAAATCCGATGATAAGATGCCTGTAGACTTAAGAATACCGTAGATAAGAAACCATGTGACCTTGACATTTCCTTGCATATAGGCCCATCAAGTACCAAGAGGTGGCAAATTAAACATTTGCCTTTTGGATTTTGCAATAATCGCCTTGAACTTCTAAGGTTTTTGCAGTTGGGTTAGTTTAATTGATTAGTTTGGTATATATTCCGCTTTTTATATTGGGTGAAAGTTATGGTTATGAATGGTAGAGAACCTCAAAATTTTGTGAACAGAGCATAGTCGAATTTGTTGATCCTTGGATATGAAAATATCAAATGGGATGCATCAATATAGCATGTCCAGTAATCCAAGCGTGGCATTTGAAATATCTTCCTAGTTATATCACGAATATTTTAGAAAAAACTTCTTAAAGAATTATAGGGACCAGCATACTGCGATGTGTGATTTGATCGAAAATCTAATTTTACATATTCAGAATGAGAAGCTATCATCCCAGTCAATTGAATTGGGATGCCTCGGATCTAACGTGTCTCGTGATGTCTCGGTTCTAACGTGTCTTGTGAAAGGAGTGGCTCTCGGATAATATACCATCCCCGATCACAAAAAGAATATAAATTCTCGAATAAAGTCCCCAAATTATCTTTGATTGAGTACATTGGAAGTCGAGCTTATATTTTTTGGATGGAAAATTTTCGCTAGATGAGTACAACAATATGCATGATACTAGAAAAAAAACGTTTTGAAAATTGTAATGTCATTTGATAATTGATTTGGAGACACTTTTAACAAAATCCATAAAAAAAACTAAAGAACATATATCACTAGCTCGTTGCCCATGCATAATCTATCTTTTTATTTACTAAACTTTGAAGATAAATCTGCCCATAGATCATCATACTAATCATATTTTGACAAGTTTATTAGTATTGTAAGCCCAAAGGGGTTTTGTCATCTAAGTGTATGTACTGTACACGTGGTACATATACCTATGTTACATTTGTAATCAATGACTTCTCCATCTACTGTGCAAAAGCAATCACGTGTGCAAGAGAGCAGGTATAAGATTACTTTAGAGTGACTTTACATACTGATGTTTACATACTTTAGAAGATTTTGAGCACTTTGTGTGTGACCAAACACACATTGACCGTCTTCTAAAAGTTCATGCTAATTAATTTGTACCCTCCTTGCAAATTAGTAAATTATCTGCTAATAGTTCATTCTTCCACTTCGAGAGAGATAAGGTGCGATTAATATTTCACTGGTCATGTATACTTATTGCCACGAGTGGCGGTTGGAAATTATGTATGACGAAAAAAGTTTAAGTTTTGATATTATCTATTACCCTAGTAGCTAGAATGCCCGTGCGATGCATGAATCTTCGTAATAAACTTAACGGTTATTTCAACTTTGTAGTTTTTTATATTAGTTTTTCTAAAAAATTATGCTTTTACTAAGGTCTTTTGTCGGTACATTGCCGGTACAGCAACTAATTTACACACTCGCATTTGGTTTATTGACGCGTGGAAAAAGTTGATTATAAAACAAAGTCGAAGCACACATGTTAATCATCCAATAGTAAACGTGTAAGTTTTTTTTTTTGGTTATACTGTGGACCTAATAACGATTCTTTTATTGAATGATATTTGCGTGATAAATTTGAGTTTTTTTGACAAATTAAAATTAAATGAATTGCTGAAATATAATCAGTTAATACCAAGGATCGTTAAATGAATTGTAATTAATACTGGATATAAAAGCATCTCCTCGTTAGTTTTTCTTTCACTCATATGAATAATATACTTTACTGTCTCGGGTCGAGCAATACCATTGTGGTTCGCTTGGATTTTATATTTTAAAAGAAAATACAATATTTTTTTGGAGTTATAACAATAACAAAAACCATGAAATTTAAATAATTAAAGAATATATTACGCAAAAAAAAAAAGCGATATAAAACTATAGATTTTTTTGTCATTTATATAAATTCATTTTAGAGTTAATAAGCATCTTATATTTCCCGTCTCACTAAAACTGAATTTATCATGAACTTTTTTCTTATCAAGTTGAACACTATTATCATTTTTAAGCAACTATCAATCTTTGGTTAAGTAAATCTAACCGTGACATTGTATTTTACTACATTTTATACTAGATCGAGTTGAGGTAATTTTACCTTCTATGTTATACATCGTTTATAGATTATAATCTACTTTGCCATTGTCGATTTTTTATTTTTATCTATATCTTATACACTGTTTCGAAGAATATTAGTTTATTCCGTGACAAATTATATTGCACGTTATAAAACCAATCTGTCTTATCGATTGATGTTTAAATAGTTTTTTTGTGTTTTTTTCTATGATATAATATATCATGCATAATAGATTCAAATTTACTTAAATATAAACTTGAATATTTTATCATCTCATGGAGTTAATGTCGGTACTTCGTAGTTTAAATAGAATTAAATGTATACGGTATTTACAACTATGTTTATATCACGCAAATATTTCCTCTTGAAATTTTCTTCTAAAAGAAAAGACTTCTATGTATCACATAATTGGCCTGCACAATCTATTCCACTTCACATAAAATATAATGAGACAATTAAATACTTGTGCGTAGATTGCAATTTTTTTATAGAAAATTTCCTTTAAATTTTACCTTTTTTGGGAAAAAATCTCAACAATTTATTTGAATAGAGGATTTATTTTCATAAAATTGAATGCATTTATTGTCCAAAAGTCACTTTTACTATAAGATACTAGATGTATCGAAGTTCAAGCACCAAAAAAAAAAATGAAATCCATAGAAATTAAAAGTATCTCATGTAGGCGCACTAATAACCATTCTTTTCATGAAATTCATATTTTAGTAATACCACACCCCACATACCCAAAAAATCATCTATATTAATGCCTTGATTTTGATTTTTTACTTCTCCCCCATATTCTACAATTTCATGGCTTTTCACATTTTAAGTTTCATTGATCACGAAACACTTAATAAAACCTATTTATAATATAAAAAAGCCGACACATATAAAGCCACGTCTATATATATATTTTTATATTTTAAACGATACTTTTAAATTTCGATCAATGCAAAAAAAAAAAAAATAGCTTTGTCCACGTGTCGGTTCCCCGTAAAACCGTGCTCTGACGGAAATGCCCCCTCCTTCTTTTCGGAAGGGCGGGAAAAGCCGTTTCGTTTGAATTTCGAAAGGACGGGATCGCAGCCCCCGCCTCCGATGGGAAACCTCAAAAGGGCAACAACCATCTTTTCCTCCGGCAGCAAATCCACGGCGCGAAGCAGTCGACGCCAGAAGCTCGGGCCTTCCCTTCGTCCGCCGATTCTTGCGCCGGCATGGGTTCGTAATTTCGTTCACCGCGGCGGCTTCTGTCTGCTCCGGGTTGGTTTCTGGGTAGAGGTCGCGGGGGAGGTAGGGAGGAGAGGTGTGGGGGGGGGGGGGAATGGAGGAGTTCCGCGGCATGAAGCGGAAGGAACTGCAGGCGCTGTGCAAGAAGCACAGCGTGCCCGCGAACCTGACGAACCGCGAGATGGCGGATCGGCTGAGTTCGCTCTTCGAGGTGGGTGTCCGAGATTATCTTTTGTGAATTTTTCTTTTTGTTTTTTACATTTTGGGATTTGGATTCGCTCTTCGATTGGGCCGACTCTAGATGAATTTGCGGCGGGTCTCGTTAGAGTTCCGCGGTTTCGGTTGTCGTTGACCGAGTTCTTTCATGGCAGTAGTTCCTTTTCCTGTTTATAATTTCGGGGTTAGAAATTAGAGATGAAAGTTTGATGAAAAGGGTGTGGGCCAATTCTTCATCTTTTGCTCTGCAGGAGAATGAGAAGTCTGTTGTCCAGGGGAAGTCTAACTCCGATGATTCAGTCGAACGAATGAGTGAAACTGGTGGTAGGGCCGCGGTGCGGCGGAATGTGAAGAAAGTGAGGTTCAGCCCTGTTGACGAGACTTTTGTGTTCGTCAGTTCAAATGCGAAATGTACTTTGAGAGAGAAGCGAGCCACGGCGAGGGGGTCTAGGAATAAACGAAGTTTGGCTGTCGAAAAATCTCGCGGGAGGGTAGTTTCCGTAAGGACTGTGCAGAGTCCGGATAGGGCAACAAGGTCGAGGGCGCGAAAAGGAGTTGATAAGGATGTACCTCAAGTTTTTTCGCCTGGCATTAGGAAGAAGAACAGGAGAGGAGGCGTGAAGGGCGACATGAACGAGGTTCAAAGCGTCGATGTTGGGGATACGAGACCTGAATTGAGTGACGGCACTAATTGTGACAATCCTCAGGTCGAAGTTGTGGCCCCACTTCGATGGCACTTGAGAAGCAGGGGAGTAGGAGTTGAAAAAGACGGGAAAGTTGAGCACACAACCATAGAGAATATGAGGAAGAACGTAAGACCGACAGATTTTAAGAAGAGGAAAAGAAATGATACTGAAGGGCATTTGCATTCAGACGACAAACCCGAAGATGGTTCCCTGGCATTTGTGAGGGCACAACAAAGGAAGACTACTAGGCATTCAAAGCGCATAGAAAGATGGGAGACCGATTCAAAGTTGTCGATTGAGGAATCAGAGGCAGTCAAATCTGTAGGGAGAATAACGCGGTCCAGGGCTTCGAGAGTGGAGGGCACTTCTACTGTAAAAGCAATTAATGAAATCGTGGAAGTTCAGGGAGAGATTGAAAAGGATGTCCAACTTGGACAACCGCCAAAGATTATAGGCAGAAGGACACGAAAATCAACTGCAGAAGACAAAAATCCACCAAGTGAGAATGATGGTCCAGAGGGTCAAATTTCTGATATTTTCACGGCAAGGATTGTGGAGAAGAGGAAGACTAAAAGAATGAAGCACAATGCAGCGACATGTTCAAAATCTCTACTTTTGGGCAATGAATTAGTGAATGCTGAAATTGCTGGTAGCAAATTGTGTTTTCAAAAGGTGTTTGGCCTTGATGCTTCCACCATTGAAGCTGAAAGTAGGAAATCTGAAGGTCTAGAGGAACATGAAGAGGTTGATTGCCTCAGACACATATCAAATGGTTCCGGCAAAAATGTTTCTAGGGGAAAGCATTCTCCTGTTCATAAGGACAAAGAGCGAAATGGACTTGTTCTCGAGAACAAGACAAGAAAGCGAACCAAAGACACGCGTCAAAAATTAGGGGCTTCAGAGTTTGGGGTTGCTGTTGATCCTGTCAATGGCCTTCCCCTTAGAAGATCCAGAAGGAAAGCTATTCCATCTGCCGTCCTTACTGATAAAGAGTTCATTGCTCATTCAACTGACAGGAAGAATGTGCGATCGAGCCCATATAATCGCGCATCAGAAGTAGAAACTTCCGCAAAAGAGAAGTCACTGAAGACATTGATGACTAATGCCCTTGTACACAATTCAAGGGTGTCCTCAGATGTACCTGCTAAGCAAAAGTGGGGAAAAGCCCCGAACGGAGAAATGGAATATTCTGAACCTTCAACTGAAGAACACAGGACCAGCAGGCAGTCTAAAAGAGGTACTTGTAAATCTGAACATGGTGCATCCATGAATAGTATTGTTAAAGCTGATGCCAAGAGGCAAAACGGTAGTGCAACAATCACAGAAGAGGTAGGTGCAAGAGCTAAAAGTGCTGAGATGATGGATGAGACTCTGAATATTTATGTCTACTTGGATGTGCCAGCAGTTCTGGAACATGAAGATGGGTTGGAAAAGAATGGCAAAGCAGATAAAGCTGAGTGCTCCAAGAACAAGGGATTAGATGGCAAGTCTGGAGACATAACAGGAGTTAATAGTTTTGATTTTTATGGAGTAAACATTCATCTAAAAGATGACCTTGCAGCACAGTCAGGTAATGCTCTGGATTCAGCAAGCGTGAAGTCTCAAGAGGTTGATGTGAAGTGTGGTTTAGAGGAACTCCCAAGTGAATCTGTCGTTATAAATGAAAAGCCAATAGTTCTAATTGCGGATGACAGAGGGAAAGTCCAGGATTCTGTCAATTGGTCATGTCAAGCTTTGGGCAGAGCAGAAGATAGCATTCCTGAACAAGTGCCTTCGAGAGCTCAAATTGAGGATATGAGTGCTGTCTCCCACCAAGATGCATCTCTCACACTGAACTTAGATAGCGTGGGTAAGTGTGTTGTTCCCATTTGGTTTTGGAGAAACATGCCACATGTTTCTGTAGATAGCTTGTTGACTTCCCAGTTTTGCAGATGAACCTTCTGATGCTGCCTTATGCTTGGAGAATAAACCAGAAACAGAGCATGTACATATTGGAGAACATGCTTATTCAAGAAGTGTTGAGGTAAACAATTATACACCTGTGGTTGATTGACAGTGGTCCTTTTTAAGGGAGTTGGCAATGGCCAACATGGCTAGAAAACATAAGCGAGGTTTTTCTTTGCTTGATCAGGAATTAGTTCTCGAGGATCATATGGATGAGTGTGGGCAAAGAGGGATTGCAGAGAGAGTTCCTGTAGAAGCTGATGAGCATGCTCATCAAATTGCTCTTCTTGATCCCAGCTCTAATGAGGAACAGAATCAAGCGTATGAGGCCAATGAAGTACATGTAACAAACTTAGGACTACAAGTTGGTACTTTCAAAACCGCTATAGAAGATGTCGTGGCCATTCAGTTGCACAACAGCTGCTCTAGTGCGCCAACAGGAACTCCAGAAACGCTTGCATTAGGAAGTGGAGGTGCATTGAGTGTCTTAAGTTTTGCATCTTCTTTTTTTATTCCTTAGTCTACTCTGTCACTAACTCTGATAAGAGTACTTGCACTTTACAGACTCTTCCGTTACTGAAAGCTACAGTCTCTGCTTTGCTATTGTTTCATTGTGCAGAGGCCAATCAAATAAAAACTAAAAGTGCGGTTATCTCATCACTTCAAAGCAATGGTCATTTTGGAGGAGACAGATATCCTAGCAGTGAGACTGCATTTTCAAGTGAAAGAGCACAACCGGAGCAGACAGTAATTGATGCAGAGGATGGCTTATGCACTCCCGAAAAAACCACAGAAGAACCAGGGAGAAAGCAAAGGGAAAGCCAAGAGCCACTGGAAAGTGATGAAGCAGCAGTGGCAGCTTGTGATGTGACTATAGACGAGGTTGCTGAAGAAAAGCAATCTGCTGATGGGAGTTTCTCACTTGTAAACACCTCAGATGCCAAAATTACCAGAGAAAAAGTATATGAAGGTGATGAAGGAAGCTTTGATATTGCTTTTGAGAAGCCTCTGGGAACTCGAGAGACTTCTGGAAAAGATCTCAGTATGATCCCGCTAGATGGATGTAACAGTAAGTTAAAAATGCATTTTCTTGGTGATGTCTTTTTCAGCGAGATTGCAGGCAACAAAGTCTTTACTTTGCTGCTACTGCTTCCATTTAGCTTTTGTTTGAACCTGAGCTGAGTTCTTAGTAATGAACTTTCCTTCCAGCTCCGGTATGATGTATCAACTCACTACAGACTAACATAATCCTACTCCGGGGACATTCTTTTACTTCTGTTGCAATTGTCAAATGCCGAATTAGTTATATAGAGTGCAAAATGGAATTGTTGATTTGTTGACAAAGATTTCAGGTTTTTAGCTAATTTTTCCCTTGGCTTGATTTTGTAGATGTGAAAGGGCAATGTCCACTGCTTGAAGAATGTTTCTGTACCTTTGGGGAGGAAATTTCCAAAAAACCAGCTTTCAAAAGTCAAAGTGACCTCAGCGGTATGGAGGTTGAAATAGATAATCAAGAGAAAATTGAAGAGGACCCCAAAACAGACGAGGACAATGTAGTTCATTTTGGAACAGCATTAACAAATGCATGTGATAATGTTTTGAAAGACAAGCTGCAAGTGGATTGTACAGATACATGTTTTCCAGATGAGCTGGGCTCTGATACTGATGAGCATAAAGAAAAAAGTCCGGTGATGCGAAGCTTTGAATCTGTTTTTGATGAAACTGGCAAATCATGCATGGAAACAATTAATGCCCAAGCAGTTGGCTTGGTTACTTCAGCAGAGGGGATCATTGCCGAAGACAAAGGAATCTCCAGTGAAACGGTTGCTTTGCATTGTAAGGAACAGAATATGTCATGGTTTTGTTACAATCTTTTCTCTAAAGATAGACCTGCTTTCTTCTTCTTCACTTTTACAGATGTATTCACTTATTGCAGCTCCCGTTACTTCTGAACATGAAATGTCATCCTCCATGAATGATGTCTCAAAGGATAATGATGGATATGAAGGTGAATTCAATATTCTTTCCCCATATTCAAGAACTATGTGAGAGCTTTAACTGCAGTTCTAATTCATGAAACCAACTTGTTCCCCTAAATGCTAACAATTCTCATTATATTTGAGAATCATGCTGTAGGAGATGCTTTAGTTGCTGATCTTTTATTTTCAATATGCAGCTGGGGGAAACCTTGATGATGAAATTCTTTCACTAGTAATTGATGGAAATTCTCTAGGACAAGATAATGGATTTGTGGTCCCCAACTATTCAAGTCAGTGTCTTCTAGATGCCAATTCAGAAGAAAACAGATTTCAGGTGGAAGAAAAGAGCTTTTTTAACTCTTGCGATGTGAACAATATTGCGAGGCCAGTAGTTGAAACAGAGGCATTGATTGAATCAGTTCTAGAAGTCATTTCAAGTAGAAAGGATCAGGTCTTAGACACGAAAGAAGTCATGAATGAAAGTTCCAGTCAAGAAGTTTTTGGAAATTTGAGTGCTGAAAAAGGAGCAGAGATCGATACTGTTACTAGTAGGGTTGCCTGTGAAAGTTTCCCACCAGATGAATTAAATGCACTGAGAAGTTGTCATATGAAAATACATGGTGAAATTAAAGATGTTCTCAACATAGCCTGTAATGCAGAGGCCGTTGCCTTTCATGAATGCTTGAAAGAACAGAATGTTGAAAAGGGCGATCGTTTTGTTGAAGAGGGAGATTCACATTTTGGCCCAGACCATCTAGCTGACAAGGATGATATTGAGGAGGCGGTTGCACAACTAAATTGCGGTCCTGTAAGAATGGTTGCTTTGGGAAAAAGCAGTGTTGATATTGCACAAAGTTCTAATTCTGAATTTGCACAATTTGAGTCCCTGGAGAAGAAAGGAGCTGTGATTTCTCTTTCTTTGAGCTCGGATGGCCATAAGCAGGAGGAATTGGATGATGGCGGTCAGCAGCAGGAGATTGGGAATAAAGTGGACAAGAGGGAGTTGACTGCATCATCTAATCTGAACTTTTCGGACAATCAATCTGCAAACCATTCTGAAAACCTTAAAATGACAGAAGCACTTGAAGAAAGAAATTTTGATCTTATTGAAGTAGGCAATTGTCATTTGCCACGTGCTGGTGGAGAGGATTTGAACGTCCAAAAAGAAGCTGTAAATTTCCATCAACATTGCAAAGGGAGCATCTGCGAAGTTTATGAAGTTGGAGAGGAAGCTTCTTCTGCAACTGTGACCATCAAGGCGGTTAAAATGATTAACAAGGAAGAAGATGGAAGTGCAACATCAGTTTTTCTCCAAGATCGCGGTCAATTTCATGGAGATGAGTCTACAAAGATTGATCTCGACACTCCAATCATTCCAGGAGTGGCTGCTGAAGATCCTAAGTGTAATTTCAATGAAGTCATGGGACCCATGCTACACTCTGATGAACAGAAGATTGATCCTTGTGATGATCAAAGAGGAAAAAGTTTACGGCCAGACCAAAAGGTGCCCTCAGAACCTATATCTGCAGATGTCGGCATATATGTTGGAACTACAGAAAGTGGACTCATCCTGAAGAATATCAAGACAGATACTGTCCAATTTGATGATGATAAATTATTAGAGGAAACTCATTTGGATGAGGTCAGCAGTCGCATGATAGAAGCTGCTCCTAATGCCGATAATCACGTTGAGATAGCAAATACTTCTCATGAAGATATCATACATACGGAAGATGAACCTAGTGCATTGATCATGCGAGAAAATCCAGCAACTTTTAATCTTGAGGATGGCTCTATGCCAGCTGGGGAAACGACAATGTCTCTGCATGGCATGAGTATTGGCTATGAATGGGATAAGACGAATTCTGTACGTGAGCGTTTGGTTGTACATACATGCGATGAACCAAATAAGGCTTCAGATTCTTATGCTGCACCTCCTCTGAATGTTGTGTCATTTCCTGGTGAGGATCCTTGCTAGGGAAGTCTGACTTTTGAATTCTTGCCGAGTGCTAAAGTAGCAGAGCTTCTAGCTGTGAGGAAGACATGTTGAGGTTTATTCATTCTGCTTTAATGATATTATGCACATCTTGTTTTAAAATGCAGGGGAGGAATACCCATATAAAGCAAACAATGTGGACATCGGAACTAATGCCAAAGAGAAGAGCGATGGGGACAAAGGTTAGTGTAGCTGTGCCATGATTCTACTTACTCATCTAAAGCCAGCATTCAATCAAGATATTTTTAGAGGAAATCTTACTGACATGCATTCCCTCTCGAAGAGGAAGTCATAGTGCAGGAAGCTCATGAGCCTCAAGAGGACCAAGCTGTTGTTGGAAATGCCAGAGACTTTAACCATAGCTCAAAGGCTTGCAGAGAAGTTGCTAAGGAGTGTGCCAGAGACAATGAAGTTGCTTCTGTGCAAACCGATCTTGTTCTGTGTGAATCTTCTCATGCCAAATACAAAAGGATTGTCAAAGACAATGAAGAATCACATGGTTCTGGAAGGCTTGATGAGCCTGCCACTGAATCCAGGCAACTTTCTGCAAATGCTGACTCTAGCAGTGACTTCTCTCTGATTTCAAAAATAGGAGATCCAGCAATTCTTGGTGAGTACTTATTAACTTCTTTGTTCCATAATGTAAGTAGACTCTTATTTCATATGTTGGCGATGCTAGAGAAGCTGTTTGTTTCCTAATGCAGAAAATAAGTTGTTGGAGAGTCAAGTGGAGTCGCAGACATTTACTAGTTGGGAAATGAGCTTTGTCTTCGGAGACAACTCAGTAGACAGTGTAAGAAAATTGGATGCGGAGGCTGAGGAAGAGGGAGATGGAAATGAAAAAAACGCTGACAGTGTAGAGGCAAGGATTGCCAAGTTGGAAGAAAATGCTCCAGTAGTTGTTTTAGAAGATTCGGAAGATCACGTGGATCATTCTGACGCTCAAATTACTACGTTAAATGAGACTTTCTTGAAGATTGAAGAAAACAGGGAAGATATCATCAGAGTCACTGATGATGAATATTCTAATGACGGGGCCCCATTTGAATATTCCCGTGATTTGGCTCATGAAAAGAAAGATGTGACAGAGGACCACTGCAGTAACTGCCTGGCCACAGATGAGATTACTATTAAGAGTGACAAAGAGTCAACGGAGCAAGAAGTCTCTGCCATGATTCAAGAGTATATGGATCGTGAGAAGTTGGAAGATGGGAGTCTTGAGGTTAGGGCTTCCTGTGTTGATAGCAGAGAGAAAGAACTTGCTCATGTTAATGCAAGTGATTGTGCCCCATCAGATGTATTCCCAATAGTACATGATCCCAGTGACATAAGAAAGGAGCATTTGACATTTTCAAGCTATGCCAATGAAAATGTTGAATTAGGAACCAAACAGAAGAAAGAGACAATTATTCCGAATTCAGCCAACTATACTCCGGCATCTGTCAATTTGTCTGCAAAATTAGGTATCAAGAATTCGGTTATCGACACTGATATCTTCTTGTAACTTAATTTTGTGTATACAGAGTCAGTAATTCTTTTCATGTACATATCTCTGCAGATGTAGCTGAAAATGTCAGAATGCAGCAGCTGAACCCGATATCGCCTATGACCAAGAGTTTGGACGTAAAAATGGAGGAACCAGGGAAGCTTATCAATTCCTCAATGGTGGGAAGGACAAAAGCCAGGAGCAATTTCATCGAGAAAACTCCGAAGAAGTTGCTTGCAGTTTCAGATATGAAAGAGAACATGCCAAGCACTAAGTGGGAGCAAGTTGGTAGCGTCACAGCATCTAAAACAACGAAAACCAGGAGGGTCTTGGAGGATCTACAGAGGAAACAGATAGAGTAATTCTGTAGTCAGGTCTTCTACTTTTCTGGGAAAGCACTCGCATAACTCATGCTAGTGCTCATGAAACAGGATGTACCATTGAATTGAAACTAACTTATTCTCATTGTGTGTAGTTCGATTCTGAAGCTTTCTAATGGCAAAACAGCCAATTGTTTGTACAATGCAAATTTGGGTCACGGTACTAATCAACTGAATTCTCGGTTTGATTCAGAGAATGGAGTTGCATAATTGCGATGCAAGAAATGAGTAATGTGGGTGAGTGGTCGGAGAGTGCATGTTGCTTGGTTGTAAATAGTTTGAATAGTCTTCAGATTGCCTATTTTTAAGGTGTTCAAGGTCAAAGTCTTTTCCCAACCAAAAGCATTGAGAATCAAACCTAAAGGAGTGGACTTTTGCAGTTTGGCTACCATAAGAAAATGAGGGTAATAAACGGTATCCATTAAAGGGTTGATCTTTAAGACAAATCAATCTCCCTTCTCACTTTTCAGAGAGAATCCATCGCTCCAAGCATGCGAGCCATTTCAGCAAGAACGAAACGCATGGCCGCGTTTCCACCTTCGCGCCTCGGCCATTCGACGCCCACAGCTTCGCACGGCCCGACGTGCCCATCGTCGTCGTCGTCGCTTCTCGACGATTTCGCCGAGCGCTGCCATCAGAGAGACCTTCCCAGAGCCATGAAGGCTATGCACGCCATGCAGAGACACGGCATTTGGGCCGACGCCATCACCTACTCCGAGCTCGTCAAGTGCTGCGTGGCCAGGGGTGCCGTCGAAGAAGGTAAATCGGTCCGCAAGCACGTTTTCTCTGGTGGGTATCAGCCCAAGACCTTCTTACTCAACGTCCTTCTCAACATGTACGTCAGGTTCAACCTCTTGGAAGATGCGGAGGACCTGTTCGACGAAATGCCCGAGAGAAACGTCGTTTCCTGGACGACGCTGATATCGGCTTACGCGAATAAGGGCATGAATGATAGGGCCTTGGAGTTTCTTATCTTGATGCTGAGGGAAGGTGTCCAACCTAATATGTACACTTATTCGTCGGTTTTGAGGGCCTGCGCGGACTTGGGGATGCTTAGACAACTTCACAGTGGCATAATGAAGGTTGGCATGGAGTCTGATGTCTTTGTGCGTAGTGCTTTGATTGATAATTACTCGAAATGGGGTGAGATGCAAGATGCCTTGGACGTGTTCAACGAAATGGTGACAAAGGATTTGGGTGTCTGGAATTCTATTATTGGGGGTTTTGCGCAAAATAGCAATGGTGACAAAGCTCTCGATATGTATAAATGCATGAAGAGAGCAGGTTTCGCACCTGATCAGGCGACTTTAACTAGTGTTTTGAGAGCGTCTACTGCCTTAGCATTGTTAGAAGTGGGGAGACAAGTGCATGTTCATGTACTAAAGTTTGATCGAGATCTTATCCTCAATAATGCGCTTCTTGATATGTATTGTAAATGTGGCGGTTTGGAGGGTGCAAACTCTGTCTTTAGTAGAATGGTGGAAAGGGATGTTATATCCTGGAGTACCATGATTGCTGGATTGGCCCAAAATGGTTGCAGTCTAGAGGCGATGGGGCTGTTTGAACAAATGAAATATTCTGGTACTAAACCAAACTATATTACCATTGTAGGTGTTCTCTTTGCGTGCAGCCATGCCGGGCTTGTTGAAGATGGCTTGTACCACTTCCAGTCAATGAAAAAGAGTTTTGGAATTGATCCTGGTAGAGAGCACTATGGTTGCATGGTTGATCTTCTAGGAAGGGCAGGGAAGCTGGATGAAGCTGTTAAGTTGATTAATGAAATGGAATGTGAACCGGATGCTGTTACTTGGAGAACCTTACTTAGTGCCTGCAGAGTTCATCGGAATTCGGATCTGGCCATATATGCTGCTAAACAGGTAGTAAAACTGGATCCGGATGATGCAGGTACCTACATACTCTTGTCAAATATTTATGCGAATAACCAGAGGTGGGAAGAGGTCACAGAGGTTAGAAGGTCCATGCGAGTAAGAGGAATCACAAAAGAGCCAGGATGCAGCTGGATTGAAGTAAATAAGAAGATACATGCTTTCATCTTAGGGGATGACTCACATCCACATATAGATGAGATCAATAAACATTTAAACCAGATTATCCAGAGGTTAATGTCGATTGGCTATGCCCCAGACACAAATTTTGTTTTGCAGGACCTTGAAGATGAACAGAGGGAGGCTTCGCTTCGATATCACAGCGAAAAGCTCGCGATTGCATATGGAATCATGAGCTTACCAAGAGAGAAGACAATAATGATCAGAAAAAACCTGAGGATTTGTGGAGACTGTCATACTTTCACAAAACTTCTGGCCAAGTTGGAGCAGAGGATTATTGTGATAAGAGATCCTGTCCGTTATCATCATTTTAGGGATGGAGCTTGCTCTTGTGGTGATTTTTGGTGACAGAAGATTTCAAAAAAGTATCAAAAGCTTCTGTTTGCTGAACACAAAAAAGGAGCTTCTGCTGGGTCGATATCAAAGCTGGTGGTAGCAATTGGTTTCATGATCGTCATTGAGTCCTAGTCCCTGAAGCCAGCCCTTAAGATGACAGGACCATCCCATCTGATTGCTGAACATACATTTCTATCTTTCATTTTACACAATGGGCGAGATTGTTCAGAAGGTTTTCCTGCCTAATTATTAGTTGGCGAACCTGCTGTTCATTTCACTTTGTATGCTGTGTTGATGGCCATTGTCATACTAAGAATAAATTGAAGCAAATCTACTTACAGATCCTTTTAAAGTTAGAAAAGGTTAAATCTAGAAACAAGACAGGAGAGAATTCCCTAACTCTCTCTGGTTTCATCAATCAGAGATCCATCAATTCATGGTTAGTACTTATTTACATCTTCATTTCATAATACATTCTCTTTGTTGATGATATTGGACTAGTGTTTTGTTTCACAACGCAGAAAACAAGTCTTTGGAGAGTCAAGTGGAGTCGCAGGCATATTTACTAGTTGGGAAATGAGCTGTCTTTGCTGACAACTCAGAAAGTGAAGGTTGGATGCAGACACCAAGGAAGCGAGCCTTAGTAATTGAAATGTAAAAAATGCCGACAGTGTAAATGTAAGGAGCCCAAAGCTGGAAGAAAATGCTCCGGTAGTTGCTGTAGAAGATTTGAAAGATCACGAGGATCGTCCTGTAGAGCAAACTGCTGAGTTCGAGGATGCTCAAATTATTTTTTAAGCAAGTCTATATTGAACACCAACGGAGACAGAGGAGCTTTCCTTGGAGTCACCGACGATGAGCATCCTGAGGACATGCCTACGTCAGAATACTCCAATGCTGTGGAACACGAAGGGATAGATGCACCAGACGACCATTGCATTGACTACCCAACTAATGAGCTTAAAATCAAGAACGAGAAAGAGTCAATGGAGCAGGAAGTCTCTGCCATGATTGCAGAATATGCAGATCGCGAGAAGTTGGAAGATGGGAGTGCCCTTGGTTAAGTGTTCATGCCTTGATACAAGTGAGACCGAACTTGCTGAAGTTTATGCAAGTGATAGTGCTTTTTTGGATGTATTTCAATGTCATTCCGAGTTCTCTAGGTGATGGCAATGAAAATATTGAATTAGGAATTGAACTGGAGAAAGAGACATGCATTCATGTTAAAATTTTGCGAGACCATTTTAAAAGTTTAAGCATTAAAAATGCGTGGTTTAATATTTTAATACTTTAACACTCCCTCTCGTGTGTAGGCTAGATTTTAACCTAAGATTAAAGTGCGGAAATATGTCATAGGGTTTGGGCCCGAAAAATATGAACTTCAGTTTTGATGGCCTAATACCCAAAAAAATCTCAAACTTTAACCTTTGTCCCAATTATATCCTAAACTTTTTTGTCTCATAAAAAACTCCAAACTTTTGCTTTTATCCCAAATGTACCAGCCTAATATCCAAAAAAACCCCAAACTTTAGCCTTTGTCTCAATTATATCATAAACTTTTTTTTTGTCTCATAAAAAACCCCAAACTTTTACTTTTGTCCCAAATCTACCAACGTTAACTTTTCCGTCCAATATAACCGTTAATAATTATTTTAATATTATTTTTTATTTTTTCGAATTTTTTTCCCTTCACCTTCAACCTCTGGTCGGTCGCCGGTCCGGCGACCGGCCAGAGGCGGGGACCGGCGAGGCTCAACCTCGCCGGCGTTGGGCGAGGCCGAGCCTCGCCAGATCTAGCGAGGGCTTGGCCCCGCTGGTCGCTGGCGAGGTCGAGTCTTGCCAGCCACGGTGAGGACGAACCTCGCCAGGGGCGGGCGAGGCCGACCTCGCCCAACACCGGCGAGGTCGAGCCTCGCCGGCCCCCGCCTCTGGCCGGTCGCCGGACCGACGACCGGCCAGAAGTTGAAGGTGAAGGGAAAAAAAAAGAAAAGGAAAGGAAAAAGAAAAGAAAAGAAAAATAAAAAATAAAAAATAATATTAAAATAATTATTAACGGTAATATTGGACAGAAAAGTTAACGGTGGTAGATTTAGGACAAAAGTAAAAGTTTGGGATTTTTTACGAGACAAAAAAAAGTTTAGGATATAATTGGGACAAAGGCTAAAGTTTGGAGTTTTTTTTGGTATTAGACCAGTAGATTTGGGATAAAAGTAAAAGTTTGGGGTTTTTTATGAGACAAAAAAAAGTTTAGGATATAATTGGGACAAAGGCTAAAGTTTGTGATTTTTTTGGATATTAGGCCTAGTTTTGATATCATAGGAAAAAAATACAAGACTATACTCAAATGTTAAAATTTTAGATGAATGCGTAGTTTAATATTTAAATACAATTTCAAATTCAGTGACCAACTATATTCTGACCCCTATCAATTTGTTTGCAAGAATTGGTATCAAGAGTTCGGTTTTCAATTGCGATAGCTTCTCGTAACTTAAGCTTATGTCTACAGAGAATAGCAATTCCTTGTCCTGTATATTCTTTTGCAGATATTGCGACTGAAAATGCCGGAATGCCGCCGCCAAAGCTGAAATCGCCTCCAACCAAGAGTTTCGATGTAAAATCGGAGGAAATTGAGCATCGTGGAGGGTTGTTAATTGCTTGACAACCGGAAGGACAAAAGGGAGGAGCAATTTCATCGAAAGAACACTGAAGGAGCTGGTTGCGACTTCAGATGGGAAAGACAATATGCCTAACGTGGGAGCAAGTTGGTAGCATTCCGGCTTCTAAAGCAATGAAAAACAAAAGGGCCATTGGAGGATCTACCGAGGAAACAGATTTAGGAATTATGGTTACAATTTCTCTTTATTAGTAGATTGATTTAGTACCTTCTTGGAAAAGGACTCGGCATATCTCATCCTCGTGAAACAGGATTGTACTTTTGAAGCCAACTCATTACGGTACGTATTTCCATTTCCTTGAGTCAATCTGCACCTGTTAGATGAACGCTCATTGGGAAAACAGCCATTTATGTGTACCATGCTAATTCTGAGTCATGGTACAAAATGATTGAATTCGCTCGATGGAGTTTTAATCAGGCTGCACATCCTAAAAGTAAGCTTATGTTGAATTCTTGGCACGACACCCTTCGTTAAAGTAAAACAGCATGAGCTTCAATTGTTGTTATCTTTGTTTTTGCGCGAAGATATTAATGCAAGAACACAGAATACAGAACCCAAATCAATCTAAACTGTAAAAATGGGGGAAAATCATCATAACTTAACTAACAAAGTTAATCCCCCGACCACACCGAACAGTGCATGTGATTCTCTTTCTGAAAATAGATTTGACTTCCGCATGCAAATTTTAATGAGGAGTGCTATAATCACTTTCATCTCCATGTCCAAGTCAATCTACCCAGCAAGTGCACCATATTCACATGGACATGGTGCCTAACAAGTTGAAGTGCTGATATAAACCAAATGCAGAAGCTCGCATATGCAGCAAGAATATTTCCAGAAACATCTCGCTTGTCCCGTTGGAGTATGTAAACAGTGGAAAATGCGGAAATGGTATGATTCAGCGGCCCCTGCTAGCATTGACAAAAGATAGATCATCACTTGAGGAGTATAGACAGTTAACACGGTATACCTTACTGAGAAAAGTGTTACATTTCTAGAGTAGCACGATAAGCTTTACTTTTCAGGAGTTACATACAAACTATCTTGTTTCATTCACCCTCATTGGAACTCACTAAACACACTGAAACAATCAGGAGGAATTTTCACAACTCAAAGTCCACATCTGCCAAAAACCATACTTTTCCTTTCTTCTTTTTCAAATCTTTTTTTTTTGTACATACACCCTTCAAGGAGCCTTCTCATTGATGAATCCCACTGCAAATCGCAAAAGGGTGCCCTCCTCTTTGAGCCTTTAACCACCGAACACAATCAACTGTAAACTACAGTAACAAAATTTCTACAGGTAAATTTTTCGCGACTGAAACATTCTAGCTCACCTAATCCTAGTTGCAATCCAATCCACACACCTCTAGTACAATGCCGTCCTTGGAAACAAAAGGGTTTATTCGGACCCACAAAAGAGTTAAAATCGAGGCGAGAAGAATTGCCCAAACAATTATGATTGTAGGTACCCGATCTTGTTTTCCCATGAATCCTTTGAGGAAGGGATACAGATGAACAATGACCCACAAAGCAAAGAATAGTTTACCAAACAGTGGACCCCAAGATTCGTAGCCATTATTGATGGCATCTGAAACGCCGACAATGACGCCAATTATGTTTAGGATGAGCAGGGTCAAGGGAGGGATTAACAACGATGTCCACTTAAACAGGTATAGCTCAGAGAACTCTCCGTCGTCTCCACCTTTGGACGTGACCGTGAAGTTTGTGTTGACACCGGCCAAAACCTTTAGTAGACCCTGGAAGAGAGCAAACAAGTGAGATGAGACCCCACCAATTACCCAGAACTGCTCGTTTCTCCACCAGTCATGGATGCCGACACCACCCCACTGCATCTCGAGGATGCCTGTAGCCGCAATAGATATAAAGAGTGCCATGAAAATGAGACTAGCATAGTTGCTTATCTGCAACATTGTTGAAAAGGTATTGTCAGCCATGGTCTTGTTGCAATCAAACAAAATCAATTGCTCGAGCAAGCACAGAACTCCTGGAAGTGTGGTGAAACTTACCTCAGGGACAATAAACTTTCCTGTTAGAAGACAAACAGCTGGAAGAGTACAATATGCGATCAAGGGAATGGAAGTCAAAGGATAGACGACCGAGTTGATGTAAGAAAACCGCTCTAGCCATTTTAAGCCACAGCCATATCCGTACCATATCGGACAATGCCTGCTCAAGAGGATCTCAACCGATCCAAGAGCCCAACGGAGAACCTGATGCAGGCGATCTGAGAGGTTTATTGGAGCTGAACCCTTGAAAGCAGGTCGCTTAGGCATGCAGTATACAGATCGCCAGCCATGACAGTGCATCTTGAAGCCCGTTAAGATATCCTCTGTAACAGAACCATATATCCAGCCCACCTAAGGGATAGTTACAAGTAGACAGTAAGCGCAATGCGAACCTAGATATTCTTGATACAGTATCAAAAGCAGTGACTTAAGCTGAAATTGTAAGATCTTTACCTCTTTTCCCCATTCTGTTTTGTCCTCATAACCACAGCTAATGACATGAATGGCTTCTTTCAAAAGTGATGCAGTAGTGGCTCCCTTTGGGATGCCGCCTTCTTCCATCAGGGTTGTAGCTATAAAAACTGGGGATTGACCGAATTTCTTCTCGAACTTTACTCGGGACATTAGTGATGATTTTTCATTGTCTATACCTGAAACAGAGTCCCGAAAAGTATGTATCATTTTGCATCTATCCATTTCTATTCTGAGAAAGATGCTCTCTCAATCAGAAATTCAGAGAGAAAAAAAGAAGCAAGCGCCATCAGACTACTATGCGAAATCACAATGGTACAAATGAAAGCAGCGTAAAAAATGAAGAATTCAGATAAAGCAGATATTTGGGATATCAACTACTTCATACAAGTGGAGCAACATGCAAGTCCAAAGATTCATTTAGATAGAAAATTGGCACCTTCAATTCCCTCTTCAATATTTTCCAGTGCATGAATCTGCCTTGAAGCCTCCCTGTTCCTCAATGTCCTATTTTGCTCGTAAGACTTCATTTTCCTAACCCTTTTTCTAGATCCACAACACAAGCAGCACCATTTTGGCCAACAGTTACACGTTTTCCTAGGAGGTTTCTTTTTTATTGGGGCATCATACCCATACAAAGCCTGCCTCCGGAAGACACAACCAGTTCCGACATAAATTGGTCCTTGTATACCATCCAAACCCTTCATATTTATCTGGATTCAACAGTATAGACATCAGTATATATGAATGATTTCCTTTTTTACCAAAAAAAGGAAAGGAAGAACATTATCATATTGATGAGGCCTATTTATATGTTTACTTACGTCAAAAAATACTACATTACGATTTGAGTATCTATCATGACGATCTATCCCGTCAAATCTCTGTGGAAATTGCACGTAAGATATCTTCTTGCCCGAAATTGGATCCATCATGAAGCACATGGCTTCTCGAAGAGCCTTGCTGTTGTTTATATAGTGATCACAATCCACATTCAGCAAATAAGGGGCATTTGTGATGACTGCTGAGACCCGCACCTTGATTAACGACTCAAAAATAGTAGATAATTCAGCAAATTGAGACAGATGATATAAACTTCTGAGAAGTATGACCAAACTTTGAAAGGTCCTTAGGGGAGAGGAGGATTCATACCAGAGCATTCATGGCTCCAGCTTTCTTGTGATGATCAAAACCAGGTCTCTTCTCGCGAGAGACATAAACTAGCCGAGGTAATTCATCTCCTTCTACATCATGGACACCATTTTGGCCAAGGAAAACCTGCATGAAGATGATTAAATGAAAGACAACTTTTAACTCTCTAGCGTAGGCCAAATTTCAAAAAACTCATGCCATAAATCATATATAAATTCCTGAATGCAGCATCCACCTGGATCATTCCAGGATGATCTCTGACATTGTTCCCAGGCCAAGGAGTGCCGTCCTGCATTGTCCAACCCTCTTCAGGAACTTTCTGTGCCATTGCCACCAACCCGTTTATCCGAACTTTGAACTCTTCATATTCTCTCTGCAACATTAAAGGGGAGAGAGCCGATGTAAGACATCTTGAAACAAACAGCCTCCTTGATTTATGTAAAAGGCAAAGACGCGACATTGGCTTCCACACACAAGAGTAGATAAAAGTCACACAACAAACTTTAAAAGGTTAAAAGCTGAAGACCTTCATGGCGCGGCGTTCTCTCACAAATTCACGATTCACTTTGTCCTTCAAATAGTCAACCTTCTGAGAAAAATACCATTCTGGGGCCCTAGGCTCAATATCGAATCTCTTACAGAATGGGACCCACTTTGTTGCAAACTCTGATGTCTCAGAAAGGGCTTCAAAGGTGAGCATTGCTGCCCCGTCATCTGAGACATAGCATGCTACTTTGTGGACTGGGTAATCTACAGCAAGTATGGACAGAACAGTGTTTGCAGTTATAAGAGGAGGCTCTTTCATGGGATCCACTGTGCTCACAAATATGTCTATATCGGCTAATTTGGAGGGCCTTTCTTCTTTTTCATACCTGAAAGGAAATTTCTAATTATTGCCCGCTGAGAAAAGAGAATAATCACAATGAATCAGGAAAGGTGCAATACCTCAGTGACAAGCGGTCAAGGTATGTTTCTCGTTCAATTGGGTACCATTTTGGAAACTGATCCAGTATCCACGACATAGCAAACCAGATTTCGCATATCACTGATGTAAGCCACAATCCGTATGCATCATTCACGGGGTGAAGAATTCGATAGTGAAAGAACAATCCAAGGATCACAAGCCGCAGAATAATTATCAATCTGTAAGGACTGATCTTGCTGGAAGGAATTGTTAACTTCCTTGAAAGAGGCTGTCTTCCCTCGTCCATCCTACCAATTGAATAAAGGGTATGTCTTGGTTACTAGAACAATGGGAAAGGAATTAAAAGAAATATTTGATTATCGAATTCTTTCTTAGCATTGAGCTGTTTGACAAATAAGTATATCATTGATTAGACACTTGGATGGAGATTGGAAAGTTCATTTAACATTAGAGGAGTATGATCTTTTTGATCAACCTGGCCATCAAGTTAAACAAGATCAGGCAAATCTCTACAATGTACAAAACATGATCCATGGGCTTTCTCCGCTGGAGCAGTAGCGGTAAGTCTCACACAGAGATAAAATAGTGGCCACTGCAAGACACAGCATCAACACCTACCTCATTGGTTTTGAAACATAAAAATAATGAGCATCTATTTGCACATGAACTTGGTTACAGAGGTTAACTGAAATGCTAAATTCTGTACAGCCAATGTTGCTGTGTCACTGAGAAACGTAATGATGGCTTAGCGTTAATACATAACTTATTGCAGCCTAGTTTGGACTTTTGGAACTCATTCATGTATTGAAACACGGGAATATAGGTTTCATGTGCATTTCAAACTAAGCAAAAGATACCGCAGTGGATTCCTAAAAGCCTAAGGCAAATTTGTACATGTAAAAACAAGAATAGGAAAATCACACATTGAAAAAGAACGTACATGGGCAAATCGGGATCATCTGGTTCCTGTCCATCACTTCCTCTTTCATGCTTAACAACCTGAAGTCTTTCATTTTGCTTCTTCTTCCACTCTTGCATCCGTTCCTTCCATGCCACGGTTCCATATCCATAGACTGCTAAATCTTTCTTAGGATCCAAGGCTCTTGGTGGCACTGAAACAAATCATCAGCTCTGTGTTAAGCAGGAAGAAACCAGCCTGGAAAACATCATAAGCTGCAAATGAAAAAGAACTCCTGCCGATAAATTGGAAGAACAACAAATTACATGGCACAGAAGAATCAGAATTTGGCATTGGATGTGTCCGTCTTCCTTGACCCATAAATGGCGGAATAATCAAAGCATGCTCATCAGAGGAAATCCCAACATCCTGCGGAAACACACAGCAACTCTTTAGATCAAAACACACAAATAATGAAGAAAAAAACCAAGTTTATCACTGTCATTTACCTCTTGACCATAGGTTAATAACGGAATCTCAGGAACAGCAGAAGATGTGTCCAGCTCTAATGGCGTAGTAATGCCAGGAGTGTAGGTTTGCAAGTCAGGCCCAAAGTTAAGGCGAGTGGACAGCATGCCCTCAGCCGTGCTGTGTCGGTTCCCTCTTCCACTGTCTCCAATATCGAACTCGCGCTCCAAATCATCTGTATTTTCTTCTTCTTCGTCACCCTCAACTCTTGGACTCCCTAAATTTGGCAATTACCATAAATAAGGAACATCAAGCAAAAACATAATGTAGAGCATGTTAAGCAGATAAAAATCTTTCCATGGTGGTTGTAGAACTGGGATTGAATTAGTGTAGACTAGCCATGGAAATGATAGGGGGAGATGGCAACCTTTAATACGCTTATATCGAGTTTTGCAATGAGGGCATGCTTGAGTTCCCTCACTCCTTTCATACTCATAGCAATGTCTACAGACAGGGAATGCACACTCATTGCAAGCAACAAATGGCTCTCCATCCCCTGTTATCTCTATGTCATCCGCACAGATCTGGCAAATTTCCCCAGTTAGATGTTTAACGCCAGTCACCTGCAAATAGCATGATAATGAAGGTTGAGAATTTGAGATGAAGAGGAAGCGTCCCGAGCTGCCTCAGCAAATCAATTCAATGGGTTAGTGGATAGAAGCTCCACTATATGTGACCATGCAGAAATTTTCCGAAGATGTAGCGAGAAATAGTCTGTGGGTCTACATGCACAAAATAACCAGACAGGGGAAATAAAAAAAAATGCAGGGTTATGTCTCGGTTGCTGTTACTGAGCCCAAACTTGTAGAAGGAAGCAATACAGGAACAAATGAAGAAGACACAAGGAAAACAAATGCATATGCTGGTATGGGGAAAAGAAATGAAGAATGTACTGAATGGGTAGTGTGTGAATCTCCAAAATAGCGAATGAGTTTTAGAAGAAGCACCAGGGAGGAACAACTAGTAGACCAGAAAAAACTCCCACTAAAAATAAAACAGAGATAAGTCACTTCTGAGGTATCTAGTCCAGCAACAAGGCAAAAGAAGAAATCTTTAAGGGACTTACACGTCCAACTTCATCAGCATTGATGAAAACAAACTCATTCCTGTTGTGAGAACCAGTCACAAGCCTTCCTGTAGCCATAAGCGTTACTCACCCAACTCACAAAAAGCCCGCAGCTTTGGAAATCCAAGAGCTTCACTTTTGCTTAGGCAGTATAAAACCTCTTGCCTCTTCCCTTTATCACTCAAACACCTTAAAAATCTCAACTTTGAGCTCTCTCTCTCTCCCTCTCTCTCTCACACCGAGGCACCCGTTAGAAGAAGCAACAACCCCACATCATAGAAATGGCCCAGAAAACAGAGGCTTGTGCACACCAAGAGAGAGAGAGAGAGAGAGAGAGTTACGCAGGGGAAAATAAAGAGATGAGCAACCGAATGTGGAGGAATTAAAATAGTAAAACAAAATGGTGGTTTTGGAATGTCATGAGTGCTTGCGTACATTTGTTAAATCTTATCAAATATGTTTTGACAATTCAAAAGTAGGTGATTTTAATAAAAATGTAGAATCATAGTAGATGAGTGATTCTTTAACGACCAACGTACAAATGAACGGGCTTCTCTCTCTGTGCAATCTCAGTGGTCTCGACCAATGACACGAGCGAGGGAGAGAGGGAATCTAACTGTAACTTACAAAAGAGGCAGGGGGAAATTGAAAAATTCAATGCATGACATAATGAGGACGACATAAGGACAGAGACAAACAAGAAGAGGGAGAGAGAGAGAGAGAGAGAGAGAGAGAGAGAGAGAGAGAGCTGCGCGAGTGTAGTGTAGACATGTACAGGTTTTCGCTCTTGCTGCATTAGCGGCCGTGTCGTTTGTCTGAATCTTACATCCATGTGCACTCTCGTGTGTTTTGTCTGTGCTTCGAAGTTCGGAATGTTTGTTGTACTTCCGGTGGGGGCCCAGAAGAGTTTACTGCAGTGGGGGGGCGGCAGCGGTGGTGCATCCGCCGTGCCTGAGTGGCGGCACCTCACGGCCTGGCGGAGGCCGGAAAGTACGCTCGCATGGTGGTCATTCAAGTTGGGATACGAGTTTTGAGGTCTTACTTCTGATTGGAAAACAAAAAATGGACCTCAGAGGATATAAAATGGCGACAAGCAATAAAAGTTGCGAAAAGAGGAATAAGAATACACTATATGGGAACCAAAATGCTACAGAAATAGTATAAATTGATTGTTCGAAAACTGTAGTCTCCAATAATACTTTAATTGGTGGGTTACAAGTTATGGATATCACCCACATGCGAACAATTTAATGTGAATAATATTTATTATTATAACTCACTGATCAGAAATATGATCAGAAAAAAATATAATTTAAGTGCATCGAGAAAGGTTTTGTTTTGTGTACGATTCGTCAAACAAAGTTTGCAGTTTTGATTTCCTTATTTTAGTAAGTTTTGTGTCCCGTGGTCTATACGCTTGTGTAAAAAGTAAAGCTCGATTGATTTAGTCGAACCTGGCGAAGAAAATCCTAGTTATCTTCTTTTAAATACATATTAAATTACGTTCACAAGCGAGCCTTTCATCTATTGAGGCGGTTAGTTCCATTATTTGAATCGTGTATAGACAGATTTATACCTTTAATTTTTTGAATTGACTTCCGGTTTGGGAACTCTAGAGGCATACTTAAACTTAAGGAACTTTTTTCCCGAGAAGAAGAAGCGCAATGAGAATTTCATAGGCTTAGAGACATGGAAATATCTTTTTCTGGCACAAGGTAGGGTAATTTACCACCTAAATTCTCTCAAAAGGAAAAATAATTATCCTTGATTGAATGTCCTCCGCTGCATGACAAGTGACAAATTTCCACTCTGACGTGCCCTCCATAAAAAAAAGCCCAAAAAAATTTTAAAAAAATGCAATTGTGATATTGTTCTCTTGAAGCAACTAGGATTAGCCATTAGAAAAAAAAATAAAGAAAAGAAGAAAAACTAGGACATCAATTACTGAAATATTGAAATCAATCAAACACTCATTTTCACAAGGACCAAATGGGTTTTTGTGGCTTAGCATCCAAGAGATCAAACAACCACCGTAGACAACAAGAAAAGCTTGGGTCTTCGTGACACGTGAACTTGTTTATTTTTATTTTTTTGGATCCAACACGTGAACTTGATTAAGAAAGGGCTAAAAATCATGCTCTTGCCCGACTTTTCTTGATCTAATAAGTAAAAATCACCTTTTAATGTTTTCCTCGTGAACCCTGAAACCCTAGATTGACCAACTTAAAGAAATCAGCGTGAAGAGACGAGATGTACTCCTTGTCTGATTAATTTACTTAATTGTCTCGGATTTCAATGAAAGTTTAGTGAGTGCCTAGCCAATCCAAGCCCTGATACTTCTCTTAGCCCAATAATCAATAGAGCCACTTATACATCCAATCATGGCATGCGCCAAATTAATGCCGGAGCATAATAGCCTTAAGTTGCAAGAGGGACTCAGCTTATCCATATTCATTATTTTCTATTAACACAACAAGAGGGGGTTTGCAATTATCTTTTGAGCCGCACTTTTTCCACTACTCATTTGGTTTAGACATTCCATTTTTTAGTGTTATGGCCATACTTCCTTTGTGGGGCCCACTATTTTTAATACAGCTCTATAAAAATAATCTTTTTTAAATTATTTTGACCATACTTCTTTTGTGGAGATAGAAAACTACGATTTGCAAAAGCAGAGAACTGGACGTCAATGGCGGAAATAAATAAAGAAAGAAAGAAAGACGAAGGAAAGTGGGATTCGTAAGGAAAAAAAGAGTTGACCACGTAATAAAAAGAAAGGATCACTTCGTATAGTTGTATGAGAAGTAATGGGCTCCATAATGGATAGTATGGTCAAAATATAAAAAAATGGAGTGTCTAAGTCAAAAGATGAGTGTAAAAAGCGCGGCCCTTATCTTTTTCTATGTCTTTCATAAATAATGAGGAAAAATTATTAAAAAAGTCATAAATATATTGTAATTATGTTAATTCAGTCCTAAATTTTTTTTAGTAAATTCAGTCATAAACTTTTTGCATTTGTGTTAATTCAGTCTATCTGATCAATTTTGGCTGGCTATTGTTGACATGAACGTCAGCCGTCCTACGTTGTGCGGTTGGTGCTGATGTGGACATTTTTTTTAATCAATATTTTAATTTTTTTTTTCTATTTTTTCATTTATTATTTCTTTTCTTTCTCTTTTTTTTACTTTCATTCTTCCTTTGGCCGGTCCCTAAAATTAGGCGATCAACCAGAGGCTGGGGCTGACGAGGTCAAGCTTGCCCTTATTGTCTTGCTGTCGTGGGCGAGGAGCCACACCTAACCTTGGTGCAGCTTACCCTCGTCGTCGCTGGGCAAGGGCTAGCCTCACCATGGCTAGGTGAGGGCGAGCACGACCTCACCAAATCTGACAAGGTTGATCCTCGCTAGGGGTAGGCTAAGTCGACCTTGTCGGCCCTAGCCTCAGGCCAGTCGTCGAGGTCCGGCGATCGATCAAGGGAAGAAAGAAAGAAAAAAAAGAAAGAGAAAGAAAAGAAAAAAATAGGAAAAAAAATAAATATTAAAAAAATATTAAAATTTTCTTAAAATTGTCCATGTCAGCGTTGGTTGGCATCCACATAAGCGCCGGTTGGCCAAAATTGGCCAGATGGAGTGAATTATCACAAATACAAAAGGTATATGACTTTTTTGGTTTTTTATATAAATTGTCCACTGCTTTGACTTCTTTACGAACTAATTTTGTTTGGAAATTTCGTTCCATGTAATATTCAAATTTGTGAGAGTTTTCCTTAACAATGGAGAAACCTAAGCAGACAAGCTCCGAGACCGGCACACAAGGATGATTTCTTTTGTAATTATAACGGTTAAGCATAATAACGTGGAAGAGAAAATTGTGGAATTTTTGTATATTTCGATATCTATTGATCAAGAATACACGAGCTTGATTAGGGTTTATTAGATAACTATTTAAGATAACATATCAATTAAGATATGCATAATCAAAGAGAGATACATGCATAATCTTGAGAGATAAGAAATCAACAGAATGATCAAAATATCTCTAACAAAAGAATTATCCTAGATAAATTTTTAATTATCACTATTATCACTTCAAACTCAAGGTAACTATGTCAGCTTGAGTTTGAAATCATGTCAAACAATGTCTAGCAGCTGAGACTTGGCAGAAGAGGCAGCATCTTCATCTTTCAGATCTAGCTGGACTGAGGACAGTAAGTTTGGTGGTGGTATTGGCTTCTTGAAACGAGGTTGAGAATTGGAGGGAAAACGGCAAATCGCACGGCTAGCTTGCAACATAGTAACCGAGCGATGTGGCCTATATGATTGGCATCATAGCATCGAGCAGCTATACGGCTGGCTTGGGAAAATCATTATTGAGCGATGCGATCTGTATGGTTGACATCGAAAGAAAAGCCACTTCCATGAAAGAAGCTTGACTGGATGACGTGACCAGTGCTGTTTCGACGTGAACAACCCCTATACACCAAAATAAATCTATCCCTAAATAAATCCATCTCCATTGCTCTCCAGTGTTCACTTCATATGCATAAGTCTCATTTGAAAAGGATTTAATTGAGTCATGTTTTGACACTAATAGCGCTGGCCGCGTGTCCAGTCAAGCCATTTTCACAGAGGTGGCCTTTCTTTCGCTACCAACTGCTCAGGACGCATTGCTTAGTAACAATTTTCCCAACCCAAGCTAGCCTACATGTGCCAGCTGTATAGGCTGCGTCGCTTAGAGTAGGTCTTTGATAATGCGGAAAAGAGAATTGTAGAATTTTTGTATATTTCGATATCTATTGTAGAAGAATATATAAGCCTATTTATAGAGTTTATTATATGACTATCTGAGATAATATATCAATCAAGATATGCATAATCAAAAGGAGATATACGCATAATTTTAAAAGATACACACAATCGACAAAATTATCAAAATATTTCTAATAAAGGAAATTATCTTAGAGAAATCTCCAATTATCTCTCCCAGCGACAAAAGTTTGTCGAATGAATATATGAACGAAAATTGCCAAGAGAATTGCAGCGTTCATTTCATTGTCCATTCGAAAGCAACTTGTTTCGTTTACCTGCAAGGCCTGAGTGATAACACGCAGAATGTCTGTTACCACTCGATAGCATTGTCATAAGCATAAGAGAGAGTACAATCCACTGTTACATAGTCAAATCTGTGCTGCAAAGCAAGTAACTTTCTTTTCTTTTCATTTTATTCTCATCGATTGAAGCGAAAAAGAAAAGTTTGTGACTTCTTTTGGCCCAAAAAACATCCGGGAGAATTAAAAATGCACTAATTCTTTGTTTATTATACCTACTAACGAAATTCAGTCGGCCCATGGGCCAGCCAATCAAAGTCACATTGCTAAACTTAATAGTCAAAACTGCAAAAAGAAAGATGAACAGGTTGAAGGGGAAATTCTTCCAATCTTTCACCATGACTATATAATTTCTCATAAATAAATTCCTAATTCTCTTGAAATCATTTCTACATCAATATTCAATTCAAAACGCACAATGCAGCCACTTAACAGATTCAAGAAATTACTCATTGATGCTTCTCGTGCCTTTATGCTAATGTTGTTGTTACAATATGATCAGCAGAACTCTTGCTTCTCTTTTACTTGTTACAATCAATGGTGTTTTATGAACTTTATATATCTCGGAAAGATTTTGTCTTTACGGCTATATAAGAACGAGAAATTACTTTTTTGATGACGGATCGTGTGCTAAATTGACGATTACTTTGATTCACACGCAAATTTTCTGTTCAATATGAGTTTTCATTTTATTTTCTGTTCAGTGCTTGTTGTTCATATACTTAAATATTTCCTAGCAAGCAGTACATTCTACAGTGCTTATACTACCACCGGACCCATCCTAACCAGTATTATTTTTCTTTCAGATAGAAATTTTTTCCAGTAAATTGGTTTTGCTCCAGCGTTACAATGTCATTAATTGAGAAAACCTAATTATGATCAGTATTGTCTCATCAACTTTCCCCATAATTATAATAATAATTCCATGAGGCCTTTTGCTTTCCCATACAACGTAACATCTCCATGCAACGTACTCCTATAAATACCACAGCTCCACCAAAAATATTGTTCATACACATTGTAATCTCTCTACTCGATTGCCAAATTTGTGGGTGGAAAAATGCCTCAAATTCCCAAGCTTTTCATCTTCCTATTCGTCCTCGTGTCTTCATACTTCACCATTACGACCGAAGCTGGCCGAGCCATCCCGGAGCACAAGCCAGCGAGCCTCGCGGCTCGGCTGAAGGTGGCAGAGAACGGGTCGGACTCATCGAACTGCTGGGAGTCGATGTTCCAGCTACAAGCATGCACCGGTGAGGTGATCATGTTCTTCCTCAACGGAGAGACTTACCTGGGTCCTAGTTGTTGCCAAGCGATTAGGACCATCGAGCACGAGTGTTGGCCCAACTTGTTGTCTTCACTGGGGTACACAACCGAAGAGGGCGACATTCTCGAAGGCTACTGCGATGCTGCCGCCACCCTGCGCCCGCCGTTGGTGGTGGTGCACAACAAGGGTGCTCCAAACGTTGGAGGGTGATCATTTGATTTGGGGACAAGCTATTTGGGTCATTATGGAGATGTTTCTCATAAATAATGTAGTGTGTTGGGCTTTGGGGTTTGTTTTCATGAAGTTTGAGTTTGCTGGGTCGAAATTAATCAGCAGTGTCCCTTAATGTCTGCTTGTTTTTTCGTGGGTCAAGGGTTGGTTTGTTGAGGTAGAGTAAAAGGTCATGGTCAGAGTCAGGCTTCCGATGTTTGTCCTTCACTTGTAGTCACGAATGTTTATAGAGATCCATGTTTTTCCAATTGGCTCAATGGCTTGATCATTCTCTGCTCCATTTGCATTAATCTACAAAAAAAAATGCAATTATCTGAGAACCAAGGAGAAGATTACAAGACAGAAAACAAAGACACATTCCTACTCCAGTCACACTGTCCGTTTTACTTCTATCATTCACGATAAATAATAAAAAGTACCCGAGTTATACCATGATTGACCGCAGTTCAATTCGTATGGCTCAAGTACCCGTAGAAACGACCCTTTGATGGGGTTAAATCATGGTGGGATGCCACCGGTTGGAGAAGTGGCTCAACCACCGACGACGTCATTGTCCAGGAATTTGATTCGGCAAACTTTCCTGCTTCTTTCTGTGTGAAATTTGATGTTGCCTTTCCTTTTCTTTTTTTGGTTTCATCTGACCTTGGAATTCCAACGTAACCCCTCATGAGGAACAATGTATGTGGATAATATTTCAATCGTTAGTGTCAGAACTCTTGCTCTCATGGTTGTCCAAACACATAATGCTTTGAGAATTATATCTCTCTGGGGGCACAAAATCAAAGACAACCAGGCTTGGCTTTGTGCATCTTCCTCTCGAAAATGAATGGAAATAAACTGAAATATTTAGCCCTATTAGAATAAAAGAATCGCACAAATAAAATCACCCATGATAGTAAAAACAAGCAGTTGCAAGTAACATATTTCCGGGATGATTTAGCGCCTATATTATACGGAGATTAAAACCCACTTCATTTCTTCATTCATTTTTTATGCTCGTGTTTTCATAACAAAGCTGTAATTTATCGCTTTGTGCGATTGTGATGCACGACATCTAGCAATTTGCAGATTTTAGAAAGTCATTAGGGAATTAGGGTTTACACTTGTGACAAGGACCGCTAAGAAGTTTGTTTCTATATATTATATGGACTAGATAAAATCGCGTCGGCCAAATATTCCGACGCGATTTTATCTAGTCCCTTAGTTTATGGCTTGATCGCTCATCAAACTGTTTATTATCTTTGCTCGTGGCTCTAAGACAGCTGCAAATATAGATAACTACACACAAGCACACAATTTAATATTAGGGCATATGCACCGTAATCATATATCATCACCGAATTTGCACTTTATACATGTAGGACTTTTTAGCAGGCGCCTTCTTACTAGAGAAGCTAAGTAGACGAAGTCGGATAATCTTCTAATAGGAAGTGGACAGATCGTGTTTTTCGCGGCATCAAACAAATGAGTCACTTTCCATAGTGATGTCGTGATCATCATGAAATCACAGGAGCCACTAGCCGGAGAACAGATTACTTTTTCGCGAGATTTCAACTACCATTCTCTACGCCATAACCTGCCATTCAAGCCAACGAAAGCTCTCGTGATCATCGTCTACGAGCCATGCCGACCGGGGTAGGGTCTGAAATAAATTCTTGTACAGCAATGATATTGGGGAGCATTCACGTTTGCTTTGAACTTTCCACAGAGTAATCAGTAGTTACCAAGAGTTTCGATTGCTGAAATGGAGCGTGCAAATGAGAAAATGAGGGGAAAAAGTAACGACACTCCACTTAAATCCGGGAAAATTAACATAAAAGTTATTACCTTATTACACTTGTGCTAATTTAGTTTTGAACTTTTTGACAATTTGCCAAAATAGTCCATCCAACTAACTTTGGCCGAAAATTGCTGACGTGGACGCTGGTCAATCTACATGGCACCGTCGACGCTAAAGTGGATAATTTTTGTAATTTAAAAGAAAAAATATATTTTTGAATTTTTTTTATTATTGTTTATTATTCTTTTCTAATTTTTCCCTTTTCTTTTTTTTTTCTTTATTGCGGCTGGGTGTGGGCCTGCGAGGGCTAGCGAGGGTCGCGGCCCTTGCCGGCCGTGGGCGAGGGCCGGCTTGGCCTTGCCTGTGGCCATCGAGGGCTTTCTCGCCCAGCCCTCTCCGATCCCCGCGAAAAGGAAAGAAAAAAAACATAAAAAGAAACAAAAAAATACATATTTTTTAAAAAATTATCTACGTTAGCGCGGATACGCCACATAGGACGGCCGGCGCTGGCTGGACCGCCGCGTCAATGTTTTCTGATCAAAATTAATCGGAAGGATTACATTGGCAAATCGTAAAAAAATTTAGGACTGAATTGAAACAATCGAAAAGTTTAGGACCGAATTTGTATAAGTACAATTGATTTAGGACTTTTTGGGTAAATTTACCCTCAAATCGAGTAGATTGATTTGAAATAATCATCAACATCTCACATCATTTAACAGTAAAGACCTAACTAGAGCATGGCAATCGCATTATTGTCCGTTGTAACGTTTTCCGGAGATCACGTCACTTTCATATTCATCCCCACATCATACTAGAAAATTAAATAAACTGTGATTCTTCAAGAAAATTAGGTCGCGCTAATGGTGCAATAATTCGGGTTGCCGACGCTCTTTCTGTTTCTTCAGAAAGAAACGTAGAACCAACTTCCACAAATTCAGGTCTTAGTAACGTAAAAACAACTCCAACCAATTCATGCAGTTCGTCACCTTCATTGAATAATCCGAGCGAGAGGAGTCGTGCGACCTCAGCGATCTCTCAGTCTCTCGATCAGCAATAATCATGGATTTTTTTAATTAATCCGTTGTTGTATTAAAGATTTTAAAAGGAATTATCGTGTCTGAACTCACCCTCAAGAAGATTGCGTTGCGATCGAAATAGGATTTCCTGCCCAGAAAAGTCTCGACATTCTTCCAACTCGACTAATTCTTTTTTCAAAAGTAATCAAAGATCATTCTAGCTCGTTAGGCCCCGACCAATCTCATACACATCATAAAGTATAAGCACAAACATATAGAAAAATTAAAAAGCAAAAAGCAAAAAGTAGGAGGGGCCAAGTTCCTCAAATGATAATATTATTATCGACAACTTCTATATGAGGTCAGGGGTATTGCTTTTGTGGAATTAAAGGCACTTCATTGAACCTTTTTTTCAGGATATATAAATGGACAATATAGATGATTAACTATGTCACTTTGCGAGTTCATTTCAGACTGAATCGCGGTTAATTGATGACTTAGCCACATTTGAATAAACTGAGTTTTGTATGAGATCATGTCTCGCATGACCCGGCGCTTGATTTGGCCAAAATATCGCAATAATGGATGATGAAAATGACATGCACCCACATCTTTTGATGCAGGTCCCCACTCGATCCAACCAAATGAGTGGCCAATGTCAATGTGCTTGGTCCCGTCGCGACGAAGATATCATGATGTACTATTATCCGAATAAATTTTGCTAATTTATACGTGTCCTCATGTTAGAGACACAAAGCATCGATTCCAACTAAATGCAAGGTACCTTTGTTATCCCAGCTTTCTATTTCTTTTTATATAGCGATCGGGTCATAATCTGGATCGATTGTCGCGACGCGTTTCTTAGTGAACTAACACTAGCTAGCTGGGCGAATCTTTTCCATTCCGGAGAGCCTGAACTGGTTGGTTGTGGAAAATAGAATTGAATACAGTCTAAATGTTGAAAGGTAAAATGTAAGGAAGATCAGATCATCATAAGATAATTTTATTAGACACCCGAGATACAACCGGTGCAAGACAAGCCCAAACACACACATACTCACTCTCTCAGGAAGCATTAACAAGCAGCAGATTCAAGATTCAAGACCAACCCTCTGCAGAAGTCCGACGACTATCGAGGGCAGTCTCTTGGCTTGAAGCGTGCTTGGTTAGAGAAGCCAAATTACATAAGCAAGACACAAAGCAAAGAAGAGAGAGACGGCGGTCATCCATGGTTTAGAAGAGATGGTGGTGCTTCTTGCCATGAGCCTCTTCATCTTCTTTCTTGGACTCCTTCTTCTCGTGGTGCTCATGGAAGGCGAACCCGCCGGACCCGACGGCGGCGGCTGCTGCTACTTCCTCCTCTATCTTGTGCCTGTGGGCGTGCTCTGGGTCCTTCTTGGCCTCATGCTTCTCATACTGCAATTTGCACATCATTAATTAGGAATTGTGTGAATGAAAAAAAATGAGTTAAGGTAAAGAAAAGAAAGAGAGTTTAATTTATTCACTTTGAGCAGAAGTTTTTGATCATGTACATACTGTTACGGATTACAACCATGTTTTTTCAAGCCAATTGTGGGGAAATCTTATTCCTCTACTTGATCGGTGAAGGAAATTGATTGAATTCAAACTATTGTTCATTTATAAGGATGATTCATTCTTGCATGGCATGCCATCACCATGTCCAGTTGAAAAATGTGAGTGTAATCGAGATCCTTGGCATCCAATGCTTGTGATCACAGCCTGATGGTTCAGGTCAACATGGTGTAGACGCGAACTTTATCTATATATAAAATGGGAAAAATATTGCAAGAATTGAGAAGAAGATGATAATCATTACCAAGGCATATGCGCCGGCGGCCGCGGCACCGAGCTCACCGAGCTGCTCGAGGTGCTTGTGGTGCTTCTCCTCCTTCTTGTAATCGACCTCGGGCTCAGCGTAGGCGACCGCCTCGGTGGTCTCGGCATAAGCGCTGTCAGGGCCACTGCCGTAGGCAGTCTCGGAGTAGACGGCGGCCTCGACGGGTGGCTCGTCCTCCTTCTTGTGGTGGAAGAGGTGGTGGTGGTGGTGTTCCTCGGCCATGGTTGATGGTTGGTTTTTTGGGGTGGGTGCTAGAATTGACGATTAATCCGGGGAAAGGACTGTGGATAGCTGAAGCGAATGGTATGTGTCGTGATTTTGTTTGAGAGGGAGGGATGGCATTTATAGGGAGAGTTGGCACATGCAAACTCTCACATCCAATCGGGCCAACGTGTGAGGCCTTAAATGCGTGATGGACGGTCAGGATAGAGGATAGGTGGTGTGGTTCAATTCGCTGCATCTTTATCTTCTTTCAACAAAGCAGTTGTTTGTAAGTCAAGCCAATAAAAAAGAAATTAAAGGATGAACTTTTTTTTTTCGTTTGTTGTTGGGGGATATTTTCGGTGGACGAGTATTTATTTGGCAAATAATTTTCATGAGTGGGAGACGGGAAAACGGTGAAAATCTCGAGGGCATTCCAATCTTCTGTGGATAATTGATGTACTGTGTTGAGAATAAAAAAAACCCGACCCAACTAAGTTTGAATGATTTTTCAGTTCGAGTGGCTTTCCCATTAGGAATTTCCTATTCTTGATATGAAATATCTTGCTAACCAATCATTTACGAGCTGAAAAGAGAAATAATAAAAATTTTAAAAACATAAGAATCTTGTGGATATTTGATATAACATATTGAGAATATATCTTGAATTTGAGTTTATAAAATGAATCCGATCTAAGTAAATTCCTAACTTGAGTATATTTACTAATTTGAGTAGCTTTCCTAAAAGGGGTTTCTTATCTTGGATACAAATTATTTGGCAGGCAATTTTCCTGAGTTGAAATGGGAAAAAGTGAAAATCTAGAGACCTTTCAAATTTGAGTATTTTTCTAATTTTGAGTAGGTTTCTTTAAGTAGTTTCCCAATTTGAGTAACTTTTCTAAAAGGGACCAATGTTATGATGGAACCAGGCATATCTCTAATATTCTTATCATTTCATGTTGATTTTTATGCTAATTTCTTCTTCTCGCCTTAAGCTTGAACTACAAGATTCATTAACTTACTAATGTAATTGTAGGAGTCTAAAGTTCAAGATGAGGCTTCATGGTGTAGGTCGGTGGTTTTGACTTATCGATTAAGGAACCTCATTGCTTGAATTTGCTCCACCTACACTATTAATCGAAGATCTAATGACAAGGGTTCTGAATCAAGAAACCTTGTCATGAATCAAGAAAAAAATTTGCTTCACGCGTTGTCCGTGATTTCCTACCGACTTAATTTTCCTTCTCGCAAAAGTGATTTTTTCTTTTTAGATGGTTTAAGAATAAGAGAATAAGTTAAATTTTCCATTCCTGCACTTCCATTTTTACTTTTATTTTTCTTTTCCTGCTATACTCTTAAATTGTATGTAAGACGCATGGCTTTTTATCCACATTAATTTTTCAAGGGGCGGACTCTTAATTTAATTACATATCTAAACTGGCTTGTGAATGCCCTATCAATGCAATTGCTAATATCTCGTCTACTTATACTAACGTGTGGAATAGTAGCAAAATGTTATTAGCGTACGTAATGACATTTTATGATCTCGAGGCACAATCAATTGTCTCATTCACATTTTTCTTGACAGATCTGTTCTTTTTTATGCCGACCTACCTTTAAATCTATTTGCCTTTAATATTTATATGGGTCTAGTTCGAAACTTCGTCAGCTCAACAATCTGTCCATGCCATTGAATTCTTCGTGACAGTTAGTTGCTCCCTCGCATGTGAATAGTTTTTGCGCCCTTTGTTCCTGGCGATTACTAGATGCCGACACCATCGATTTGGTTTATTTATTTAATTTGGACGAGCCCATTCATTTTAGATCTGGCAAGTGGCAACACCTATGTTCATATATATAAAATCAAACGGGTTGAAATTATCTGGTGGTGCTGAGAAGGTGGGACATCAATAAAACATGAATAAATGAATAAATAAGCAAATGAAAATATGTTAATCAATCGTTAAGAAAGGTAGGTTTCCTTCCATAGGAGGACCATCTCCGATAAATAAAAAAGTGGCATATGATTAAGAAGACATTATGGAAACGGATTAGCATATACCGAGATCACATTGCAAATGGGGTCCTACTTATCTATTTCCAAAGTGATGGGCCCGCCTCCTATTTATTTATTTATTTTTTGTGGTTGGTTTGATTGGATCAGTGGCCCGACTGGACAGATATCTCAATTTTTGTGGCTATCCTTGCAAACTTTTTGATGGTCCTGGCTTGCATGTACTTACCGATCTGGGGAACTGTATTGTTTTCCTTATGTATTTTGCTACTTATTGCAAACGAGGAAGAAAAGAAAACAGTGTAAAGTTGATCACGTTTCAAATCACTACACTTTAAGAGATTTCATGATAGGCCCCTTTATTTTAATTTTGTCTTGGATTCTAATTCTCATGCTGTTCTTTAACCACAGTTTAAGTTGTTTTGACGTACTTTCATTCGAAACATGATGAAGATCATAATCAATTTGGCACTCGTCATTGACAGATAGTAACTGTATGTAAAAATCTTTGCAGCGTTCTAATCTTTTGCCATTAACTTTAATTGACCGCCTTGTATAGTGAAATAAAGGTTCCTTCACCACAACGGTGGTTGGTCTAGTGGCGTAAGGCTTACTCCCAAATTGTTCAAATCCCATGGTCTCTCCTCGGCCGCAGGCAACCTTGGTTCTTTTGCAGCATTGGTTCGGTCATGATATAAGATAACCACTATTCAAATCTAGATCCCATTGGCACGATAATGGGGACTGAGGTAATGGGTTTGCTCACGATGAGCAATAGTTATGTTTTAAATCGAACATTCTGTTGCGGGTATGAAATTCCTGTGATAACAGAGGCGGCTGACTAGCGCCGATTTAGCATTTCAGATAAATGCATCACACGTCAATAGTTTGTCCTCTCTCAACAAATTCTTTCAAAATTTCAATGTAATTACAACTAAAATATAAAAAAGAACATATTGTCAGCTAATCATTTCAAATATAGTTTTTGTTTGAGATCTATTCTCAAAGTGTTGCCAAATGCATCTTCCAGATCACTTAAAGAGAAAGTACACGTGGGGGGGGGGGGGGGGGATAAGTCTTGTAAAGTTTTGCACCAGATGGAACCAAGGCACTGTTCTAACCTGCCCCTTGGATCCGTCGACATAGCATGTACTCTCCATCAAACTTGAAAAACGGTGTTCACTATTCAATGCCCGAAAAAAATAAGCGGATATAAAAACCTCGACTTTCTTGTAGATCGGTGCGAATTATGTAGCGGGAAATGTGCATCTGAGATCCGAGAAATATGAACGGAATGCAATCGGGTTTCAAACGGGGCAGCTGATATAGAGGGAGACATCAACTGGACGATGGAGGATTTTTCGTTTTCAAACTTTCGCATTCATTGGACACGTTAAAGCACTAGAGACCCAAGGCGAAGACGGGTCCTTCTTGCTTTATTGGAGACATAAAAGTGGACGGTGGGCGGGTCCATTGGAATGGCCGCTGGAGTGGGAGCTTTGTGTCGGCAAGAGCATATCCACACACCTTAGTATATTCTGTTTCTTTCTTTTTTGAAGTTTCTTGTTGAGCGAAGAAGGGGAATCTTAAGCAGTTTTGGTTCACCATTTCGAAGATTAAGATTAAGATATGATCGAACATGACAAAAAAACAAAATGTGGAGATCCGTTGTATCTTATCTTTTGTTTGATGAAATTCTCTACCATAAAATACGATGAATATAACTAACCACATATAAAATAAAGCCAGATAAATTTAGATTAGTTATTTAAAAAAAATTGGAAAAGAAAACTAAGAGGAAAATGGCAGACGTAGGATCGCTGCAGTCACAGTGTCAACCACTCGATATCGAATATCAACATCGTGGTTGCCTCTCCGCCGTGACCATCGCAATGGTTGCCTATCGTTGCCAACCATCGTGACATTGTAAGGACACACGGTAGAAAAATTATGCATTCACATAGAGAGATTGTCACAATGAAGTTTAAGTTTGAGCTTATCAATATATTTAGTTGGACCACATTCATCAAAAAGTTTAAAGGCAATGATTTGTAGGCTAGTCGGGATATTAATTGCTTAACAACATGCTAATTAACCTTTCACGGAGCTTTTCTTTAGCCAACTTATACATGCAACTCAACGTACATCGTCTCATCTATCGTGGTGGTGGTTGACCACCCCTACAATCCATAAACATGGAGAGGGGTGAATGGGAAAAGGTGAAATCATAAGCAATCACCACGATGATAGTCGCTCGAAATGTGTGACCTCTATGACGGGATTGAGTACGACCATCGTTCGGTATACTACTTAGGTGAGATAAACGACCCCTATTGCTTGGATAAGTTGTCTAGGATTCTATCCTGACTTATTCAGGCTTATCCCAATCCGAATATGTCTCCAAACTCATGATAGAAATTTTTTATTTTATTTACTCTTTTATCCAAGCTACCATATTTGTTCTTCAGATCTGAACTCCTAACACGAATTGACATGGTTTCACGGGTTTAAAAATAAATGTTGTCAAATCCAAAATGGTGTGAATATAAAATACATAATATATTTTTGTGTTCAATATGAACATAAAGTATTGTAACGATTCAATGTTACATAATCCGAATTTAAGTATACGTGAACACAAAAATCCAATTCTTGACTACTAGATTAATGTACTTTTTAGTGGTTACTAGTTACACGCTATACATGTACTTTATCAAACTTCCCTTAAAACTTATAGCGCGTTTGGTTATAGTAATGACTGTTACATAACATGTCTATTGCAGATTGACTACCTATTGCATGATTTTCTTGTTGTAATAGCTATTACAGCGTGATCATATATTCATTTTGTTTTAATTATCTTTTTAAGCAGGCAAGATTAGCCTTAGGATGTCAATTTGACATCAATTGACATGGGTTTTGATAAGTTTATGAAAGTAGATATTGTTAGCTCCACAAATGACATGATTTCAAAATACATAAGCACGATATTTCGACAGAAGTACAAAGTTTTACGATGACGCTACATTACATGGTATTGTAAACCTTTCATAGGACGTGCCACTTTAAATATGGTTTATGCATGGTTGGGGCTCGCAAACAGAGCCGTATCCAAGGGGTGCTGGCGAGAGTCTCTTTCGGCCTTGACTACAAGTTATTCAATATACGATTTGTGAGCCTTCCTCTGAACTTATCCTTCTTGGCCCCTTTCAAATGGAAAATTATCAACTGCATCAGGAGTACATACGCCCAGTGCGTGTGATCTACGGATCTTGTGGCCCCATTGGGGACCCGCACGATTCAACGGATGATGGGCCAACTGCACCGAGTGCATCCAGTGCTTCTTATGGGAGATTTGATACGTAAATCGGTCGACATTGAATTCATGAAGTATAATCCCGTGATGGTATTTTAGGGTGCGTTTGTTTAAGGGAAAGTATTTTTTCGGCATTAGTTTTCCGAGCTTTCACTCGTTTGGTACGTCAAAAATGATTAGTCAACTGAAAACACTTTCCGATCAAGGATAATTTTCATGCATAAAATTAGGAAAGTAAATTCTTAAATCTGAAAAGGTAAACGCTTTTTGAAATTTCTCATCTTGAATTTTTAATATTTTATTTTTGCTTTTCTTTTTCTTCTTCCTCCTCCGCTGGTCGCCAAGCCTCGGCGATGGTCAGCAACCATCTACAGGCATGGGCTGTGAGCCTCACCGGCCTTGGGTGAGCTCAACCTTGTTGTGATAAGGTTGGAGAGGCTCGAGCTTGCCATGGCGAGGCTGGCGAGCTCGACCTCACCCAAGGTTGATCGAGTTGGTCCTCGCTAGTGGCTTATCCCGGCCATCGCCGAGGCTCGGCTACCGGCGGAGGAGGAAGAAAAGAAAAAAATTATTTAATTTTTTTTATCTTAGATAAAGTTATGAGATTGAAATCATTTTTTAAATGAAATCCAAACACCAGAAACATTTTCGATCACATATCACCAAACAAAATAAAAATAATGGTTTTCCTGAAAAATGATTTCTCGAAAAGTATTTTCCTTTACTATGAAGTTTTTTCCCATAATAAACGCACCCTTAGTTCTCAAAAAATGAACATGTGTATGTAAGATTATTTATGCACATAATCGCGTATTCATAGAAAAACGTTATTGTAAAATCGTACTGAAAATTGACAGGACGATTTTATTTGGATGGGCTTAGCGGGCGCAACGCGACCATCATCAGTTAATAATTTCTCAAGTCAATGTCCAGGATAGATTGGATGCTATATAATTGACAGACAATTCATTTATGCTCGTCCTTTGTACGCGTTAGCAGAAGGCATCCGAGCTAGAAATTGACCACGATCTCTAATTTATTTTTCGCACTGCATCACCATGTACCAGGTGTAAAATCTTCAGCGTGGATACGTGGTACTGTCTCGACCTTGCATATAATCTTTATAAAACATCATCATGAACCAGATGGGAGGCAGTCGTTCCCACGAATTTTCTTTCAAAGAATAGATTAATAATTGTTGTTGGATGCTAGTCCATTGTCCCACGGCCTCCCTGTACACGGTGTCCTGTCCACGTTATGACAAATTAGGCACGCAGGCTTTATGGAAAAGGAGTGATAACCTTTAAGAATTGCGAAATAAATTTTACTTATACTTTACTCCTTAAAAAATGGTGTTATGAATCAAAGCAGAAATCCGATACCTTTTATCTGGGAAGATCATTTTGAGAGTGCCTAAGTTTGAGCCTGTTAATATATTCATTTGGACTCATATTTACTCAAAAGTTTAAGCCAGTGAGTTATGGGCTAATTATGATATATTAACTGCTCCATCACGATATTAATTCTCCGATGTGGAATTTCTTTAACACAACTTATATATGCATCCTAATAATCTCCCCCTCACGTGTGAGCTCTCCCTTAATTTAGGTATATCCTTCTGCATCAAAATGTGAAGTCTGCCACCGGGCTTGCATTATTACGCTATAATGCCCACTGCTTGGAAATTACGCCTAACTTCATCCACCAAATGCCAGAACATACCATTGGCTCTGATACTAATTTTTTATGGGCCAAAACAGAAGCCCGATACCTTTTGACTGGGGAGATCATTTTGAGGGAGTTTAAGTTTGAGCTTGTTAATATATTCAATTGGACCCACCTTTACTCAAAAGTTTAAGCCAGTGAGTTATGGGCCAACTAGAATATATTAACTGCTTTACACCACATTAATTCTTTGATGTGAGATTTTTTTAACATTACTCACCAGTGCATCCTAACAAATGGTTTCATCCCTTTATCCATTTTCTTTTCTTTTTCCTATTCCCTCCTCATTCTCGACCTTCTCTGTGAGTGTGGTCAAATTGGGCCGTGACATCGAATTGGAGGTTGCCAGCCTCGGGAGACCCCGGCCTGAGTCCGGGGCCACCACTGAAGCGAGTTGCCTTAGCCTCGTTTGCACTGAGGTTGGGGAGGTGAGAGAGAGATGGATGGACGGGGGACGAGGCATGACAGTGGAGCGTAACGACTACGGCAGCCAGAGGCGCTGCGAGACATCGACCATGTCAGGGCGCGGCGGGCTATGGACAGGGTATAGTGGGGGAGAGGGGGGTATCAAGGGGACGGAGTATTAGAGTTTATTTGGGTTTGGGTATATTCTTTTAGAAGTTCCCGCGTTTTTGCCATTTTGAGGTAATTTGACGCAGTGAAATAAACTGCTAAATCTAATGAACATTAATTCTCACGTGAAACATTTAGCAAGAAAGTTTCTCTTTCTAAGACACACTCACACCAACAAGCCAAGAAGAAGTAATTAAGTATTTTAAATTTGGTGGACTATGAGGTGCCACTCGTGAAGAAATGCGTGACCTTAGCGGTGAAAATGGCCCGTGTGGCATCGTTGTCCCACTCCAATTTGTCCCACCAGTAACGGGTCACAGCGAGTTCTTTCAAGCTTCCTCGAGCGCGGTTCGAGTCCAACGGCAGCTTTCCGAGATGAGGGCACCCGTATATGTTGAGCCGTTCCAGCCGAGGAAAATGTAGAGTCTGGTCGTAAATACTCATTAGGCTCGGAAGATTCGCGACTTGTAGGGTTTCGAGACATGAGAATAGTCCAAAAGCAGCTAATATCTCCGCTGCAAGTCATCCCCAATGATTTTCTCCATCGAATTGCACCGTTGGACTCTCAATTCTTGGAGTTTCGGAGCGTGCGCGAGCCAGGACAAGTCCGAAAGCCTGCACCCTCCGACGCAAACTACAACGAGACTAGGGAAGCAAGAGCAGTTGGGCGCTCGTCCTATTCCTTGAGTAATCTCCATCTCCCCAGGCACGTAGCATTTATCTAGATAAAGCGCCTCTTAATGCAAGAAATCGCTGTTGCCTGTTGGTGAATAACTTATTGGGATGTGGTTCAAGTCGTGGCAATTGGCCATTCCCGCTTGCCTAACGTGTCTTTGCAAATTTGGGGATTGCAATATTTTCAAGGTGGAGGAAGACTTGAACACTTCAATAGATAAGTCGGTGAGATGTTGCATGCGTTTTAGTTCCTCTACGATCTCTTCTTCCTTCACTTGACTCGATTGCACAAATTGGAAACTCCATTTGCTGAACACATTTACTGGCAAGCTTGCAAATTCCCCTGTTGGAATTAGGAAGGGGCCAGCTATATCGTTTAGTAGCAACGACCGTAAACGATTTAGGTTCTTGATTTCCCTAGGCAACTCGCAGATACGAGTGGCCGACAGCTGGTTCAAATTCCATAGATTAATCAAATTGTAAATCCCTTCGAGGAATGATTGAATATGTTTATTGTCAAACAGGTTCAAGACCGTCAGATGAGTTGTTATCAAGTCGAAAAATCCTCTTGGCACGACTCTCACTTCTATTTCCCTTACAAACAAAGTTTCGAGCTAGGAACACATGAATGGTGTTCGGTCAATATTCAAAATCCATCTTCTCCATAGAGATACTTTCTCCACTTCCCGCCATTTGGAGATCATCTCCACGGACATGCCTTCGTCTTTCTCTATCACTAGCAACTTGTTCTCCCTTTGCCCGTGGTCACGAGCAATCCAGGTTGCCATGTCGCAGATGACGTCTTGCATCTTTACATACCGTCGCTCATCATCACCACGCCCACTTTCCAATAGACAAGCCCTCTTTAAATTCCCTAAGATAGACTCTCCCTCGTCCCGGATACGATATACGACATCAGTGTCTCCTAGCAAGCCTTCTCCAATCTAGAGTTCAATAAGCTCGTCCGTTATTATGGGGTAATCCTCAGGGAAGAGACAACGGTAAAGGAAGCAAGCCTGGAGGGTAGAGTCATATAAGTTATTCTAACTGAACTCTAGTATGTGGTATACTTCCTCCACCATACCTAACAGCTTGTGCGGATTGTTCCTCAACATTGTTAGTGCACGCCTCCACTAACGAGGATTGTCTTTTCTGGCCATGGCTCGCCCGATAGTAATAAGGGCTAGTGGCAACCCTTTACACTCTTTGGCAATGTCCTTTGCGAGGTCATGAATTTCTTGATGACAATCTACAAACGATTTGCTGACATACTTCTCGAATAATTTCAGAGCTTCTTCAAGCGTCAAGTACTGTACTTCCAAGGTTTTATGGGCTCCCATTTGGTCACATACATGCTTCAACTGAGTTGTGAACACTACTTTGGATCCGTTCTCTAGACCAAGATGAGGAACTCCGATTTTTGAAAGGTCCAGCCTCTGCCACCATCATCAATCAGCAACACTAACTTCGTTGTGGTCAAAACATGGCATAGATAATGGACCCTCTCATGCCGGGACCATCGATCCCAGCTCTCGTCTATGTGCAGCCTTTTCCTTATGGTGTCTCGAATGCTTTCTTCGTTCACTTGCTTGGACACCACCACCCAAATAACAACCTTGAATTCATGATTTGCACGGGAAAGCTCCTTGTTGATCCCTTTCATGAGGGTGGTCTTTCTCACACCACCCGTTTTATACAATCTAATCACTCCTACTTGTTTTTCATCCACGAGCCATTTCCACACTTTATTAAACTTGGAAATGTCAAGCCCCATGGTCTCGTCCATCGGCATCTCGAGCACTGGAGGAGGAGGAGGCGGCGGCGATGTGAAATCGCTGAATTCTCCTTTCTTCTGTTGGAGCTCTCTCACTTAATTGATTTGATCGACTCTTTTCGCCAAGTTATAGCTCGACCAGCAGTTCAGTGGAAGGCAACGACCGAGACATTTGATTAGGTCACGTTCCCCGGCTTCTTGAAGAACTTGATCTACTCCAACTTCAAATTCTTTGCACCTTGCCTTTCCAGTTCGCCACTTGTTTCGTGCTCTGCGCACCTCCTCCTTTTTCTTCACTTTCCACCTTTGCTTTCACATCTCCGCTCTTGGCCTTCAGGTCTTCAGTTTCGTTCCACAACAAGGCGACATTATTATTCAGATTACAGATGTAGCCCAAAGGTCTGCTGGCTAAACCCCACAACTCTTTGACGAGTTCCAAAAAAGGACTTGCGAAATCCATAGATTCTTTCAGAGATAAGAGATGGAAAAATGGACTGTCTAGATGGTTGGAAGGCAGGAGAATGGGCGGGGTTCCATAATAGAGGGGCATCTCTTAAAGACTCAATCACATAGAGGCCCAAAGTAATGGCCCCGCAACAGTAAAATATCTGTCTATGCCATTTAACTCTCAGGGGCAGTGAGCAGGTCCCCCCGCATGTGAATGGTTTTATGGCCTTTCTTCTTAAGATTATTAGCTGCCGGCACCATTCTTTTTATTTATTTATATATCTTGGTCGAATCCCTTCATTTTAAATCTGGCAAACACCTATATGCATATATAAAATCGATGGTTTGAAATTATCTGGTGGTGGTCAGAAGGAGGGACGTCAATAAACACACACATAATATCTGTATGTCTTTGTAACGTTTAAATCTTTTGCTATCAACACATGGTACCTATATGTAAAAGTGTTTGTGACGTTTAAATCTTTTGCTAATAACTTTGACTCACTACCTTGTACAGTTAAATAAAGGTTCCTCCATCACCACGGTAGTTGGTCTAGAGATATAGTGCTTACTCTCAAGTGATTTGAGATCCTCTGGTTATATGTTCGAATCCCCTAATCGCTCATCGGCCTTAAGATACCTCGGTTTTTCTGGAGAATTGGTTCGGTCATGCCTTGATATAGGATTAACTCTGACTCTACTACCACTAGTATAATGGTGGGACAGCGATGATGTGCTTGCTCAAAATGAGTAGTAGTTTTGATTCAAACCGAACATTTTGTTGTGGGCATGGAAGTCCTATGATAGCATCTAGGGGGGTCGCTTACTCTGGTTGCCCCTTTCCATCTTTTTTATGTAAATAATTTGTAACATATTTTCCGATTCTAGAAATTACAATAATCCATGATATTAAAAATAGTGACTTTTTCAAGTAGTGAAAGGGCTGTTAATAGCGAGTATCGATCTTTTTCTGGGCCAAGCGAGTGTCAACCTCAACTCTTCAATAATTAGTGACCTAATGTAAAAGTCTCATCAGTTATTTTACTAAGAGGTTGCTGATATTAATTGTATAAATTGGTACATGCAGGTGTCACCTATCAACTGGAAGGGAGGACTTTGTTTTCAAACATGGCGTTCATTGGATCAATTAAAAGCCCAACTACTAAAGGCGAAGGCCGGTCCTTTGCTTTCATGGAGACATAAGTGGTGGAGAGTGGGTGGGTCCATTTTAATGGCCGTTGGAGTTTGAGCTTTGCGTTGGCAAGAGCATAGTCGTCCGCCTTAGCAAAATTCTCTCTCTTTTTTTGTTAGAGTTACTTGGAAAAGAAAACTAAGAGGGAAATGGCGGATCTAGGATTGCCGTAGTCGCGGTGGTCAACCCACTTGGTATCAAATACCACCATTGTGGTTGCCTATCCGCTGTGGCCATCGTCCTGGTCGCCTATCAATGCCAACCATCATGACATTGTTAGAACACACGGTGGAAGAGTAATATATTCACCAAGAGAGATCGTCACGATGGAGTATAAAGTTCGAGCCTATCAGTATATCTAGTTGGACTGCATTTACTCAAAAGTTTAAAGTCAATAAGTTATGAGTTAATTGTGGCATGTTAACTGCTCCATAACATGCTAAATTAATCTCTTACAAGGCACTTCTTTAACCAACTTATATATGCACCTCAACAGACATTGTCTTTCTGACCAAAAAAGAAGAAGAAAAAAAAAACATTGTCTCAACTGTTGTGGTGGTGGTTGACCACCCCTACAATCCAAAAACATGGAGAGGGGTGAGGGGAGAGGAAGAAATCGTAGGAAATCACTAAGACAAAGGTCGTCTGAAATGTGCGACCTTTGCGATAGGGCCGAGTGCGATCATCGTGCGGTGGTTGCCCATAACTTCAACAGTGCCATTAGTGTTGAATCTCATCAGATTTTTGTGCACCAAGGATAAATTAGATTGAAAAGATATAAATTAAAAATACCGAGACAAGGTAGAAAAAAAATACCTAACTCACTATAACAACATGTGGTGGTTGTGGTAGTCCATTGGAGGCAATGGCCATTCGTATCTAGACGGTGAAGTAAGATCAAGCTCATGAGCTTTAGTTTAGGAGAGACCTACTACCTAACTAAGATGGGGGAGGCTAGCAACCACCACTATGGTAGTCGCCCGAGGAGTGCAACCACTACGACCATGAATGGTCACTTGTCATGGTGGTGGTTGCGGGTCTCTAATCATCTGATATATGATCTATCAGATGATCTAGTGAATTTTATGGACTTCAAGTGGGATCTATATGATTTAATAGATAATGGGTCAACTGCATTGCAATGGGTGCATCTAATACTTCTCTTTCCGGATTTAGGATTCTAAAAATGTCACTCTTTACCTAAGATTTATGTTTGTTGTTGTGTTGATTGGAGATGCTTTTTAATTTACAACTCTAGTTTTCATCAGTTATCAATTATTGCAGGCGCCACCATCCACTTCAATATCTGTTCAATTATTCCACGCGATTACTAAATGTAAATGATTTCATATTGGACCATCCCACGTGTGCTTGGACTCGTGCCGTTCTTGATTTATAAGGTTAGTGGGTTAGTAATGATTTCAGAATTTACTTAATCAAAGTGAATTTTCTCATCATAAAAAGAGAGATAAAAGATAACGGTGTTATTTAACAAAACTAAACGATTACCCACATGTAGCACGTGTTGTCATACGAAATTATTAAAATGGTGCATGATCTGGCATAAATTCAGCATTATATTAACATACCATTAATTGTAAAAGGTACATAAAAAACTGAATTATCAAAATACAAAGTGTGAGATTTTGCCTAATGGCAAGCATTGAAATATTTCGTTAAAAAGGAAAATAGAAACTTGAAAAGATTTGAACTCAGGATCTCCTTCGCTGTTATTATTAGAGATTTTGTGGTATCACAAACAACTATTCTAAAAGTTTAAATTGTTATATAAAGAGGTTGTTTAATATTTAAATATTCTATCACAAAGCAACCAAACAGAAGCTTTTGTCTACTGACTAATATGGAAAAACCTTATATTATGTTATTATGGTAAATTAAAAGGTATTTCTTAATTACAAATGAGTTATCATTAAATTGCAAAATAACGAAGAAAGAGGAGAAGGATACGGGCAATAAATTAGTGCACACATGTTTTGTTATTTTTGTGGCGAAAGCGCCAAAACTTTTTTCTTGCATTGAGACGAGTTGAACTTGGACAATCTACAATACTAGGTGGCTCATTTAGAGATAACCCTGAGAAAACTTTGTTGTATTAAATTATATATATAAGGTAGTTATATACGCTCACTAAGAATTTCAAAGCTGCTACTCTATCTGGGAAAACTATTTATTTTATAATACATTTAAAAAAAAAATAGTAAATGGACTTTGTCTCCACCATGTCATTATTACACGGTTATTTCTAATCTTATTAATTTGTCTCATATGAGATATGGTCTGTGTTTGATATGAAAATCGGCTAACATTGGATTCATGAAGTGTAATCCTGTGATGGTAAGTTTTTTTTCTTGTTTTGGTCAGAATCCTGTGATGGTAGTTTAGTTGTTAAGAAATGTACATGCGTATATTAATTATGCACACGAACGATATAACATTCTTTATGCAAATAATTGCATATATGTACCAACCATTTCGATTTTGACCCGTAGTTTGGGCAACATCGATCAAGGGGTAAACTTAAAATGAATCTTTTATATATGTGTTCCAATCATGGTAAAATCTTGTTTTGTGAAATTAAATTGTTGAAATTTCAATTCAGGTAAAAAACACGCCTCACTCACCAAACTAATTACATTTGACCCCGATTTTTTTTGTGAACTAGAGATTCGTGCGTGACTGATCATGGAAGTGGAAGCTACTACTGTCGAATAAATTGATCCTTTTGATCAATTAAACCTCTCATGTGTACACAAGCATTATTATAAAATAGTACTGAAAACAGACAGGACGGTTTTATTTGAATCGGCTTAGTGAGCGCACTTGACCTTCATCAGTCGATAATTTCTCATGTGGTTTTATTATTCTGGACAAATTGGACCATTTATTTTTTGCTTGTACGCGTTAGTAGAAGACATGTGAACTAGAGATTGGCCATGATCTCTAATTTAGTTATTGCAAGGTATAACGTATCCAAGTGTAATATCTTCATCTTGGATACGTGGCACTGTATCGTCCATAGATTTAATATGTATAGAGTTAACAAAATCATCAGTGAATCAGTTTGAAGTAGTTGATTCAGCAATGTCTTCTTCAAAAGAATAGATTGACGATGCCTGATGGTTGCTCATCTATTGTCCGGTTGTCCCTCATCCTACTTGCATTTGCTGCTCCGTCCACAAATTGATAAATTTAGGCCCACACGCTTTACACGCAAAGGGTTGAGATCCTCCAAAAATTACGAAATCGATTTATATTTTTAAGTTTACCTAACAAAAAATTGACGTATCATAATTTTTCTTTTTTTCTTTCACTCTTTTCATTTTCAACCTTTTCTATGCATATCTATGGGGTCACATCGGTCCGTGACATCAAAATCGAGGTCGGTCGCCCTAGGGAACGCTGGCCCAAGCAAGTAGCCCCGGCCTTGTTTGCATGGGGGCCAAGGGGTGAGGGAGATGGATGGACGGGCGATGGGCATGACGGTGGAGTGCGATGGGTAAGGCAACTAGAGGGGCTGCGAGACATCGACCAGGTCAGGGCGCGGCAGCTGATGCATGGGGTAGTGGGAGGTGGGAGGGGATCGACGGGAGGGGGTATCAAAGTTTTTCGAGTTTCCGTATGATCTTCAAAGAAAAAAAACAAGAGCAAAGCACCCTCGGGGTCGTATGCCCCACGCAAAGCCCTTGCCGCCATCGTCTCCACGGCACCGCCACGACTGACCTCGATAATGATGTCTCTCTCTCTCTAAGCTACATCCTCTCGATATTGACAAGCTAGTCAGTGAAGGCGAAATGCCTCTGAATCTGAAATGACGACCGAGGGGGAGGAGGAGGGGAAGGGGCAGGGGCTGAGGAGGTTGGTGTTCGAGACCTGGTCGTAATTTCATTGGGCATTGTGAAAACTAAAGTGAAAACACGTGACAATGTGGTGAACGCGGCGACTTATAAACCGCTATATGAAATAGATGATCGAGAATCATTTTATTCTGAAAATGATTCCATAAGATTTGGAAGCCGCTCTCTTCCAAGTGTCAAGCTTGATATAATGCGATTACAAGGCGAAATTTGCAAATTAATGAGAGGCAGAAATAGCTACTAAACCTTTAATTAGCAATTCACATTCTTCGACATTGCTCCTGTGGAGTTATTTTCATTTTCTTTCTGACGATCCCGAGTTATCAAATAGTTTAGGGTTAATATCACAAGAAGTCCCAAATTAGTACACTTGTAATAAATTTACCTTATACTAATTTTTAGGTCATCAAAAACCACAAATTGGTACACTTGTAACATATTTACCCTCCGTTAACTTCTGTCAAATTTTATGTAATTACTAAGCTAAATGACACATGGTAATAGCTCAATTAACATGATAAATCCACGTGGAAATTTATATTAGTTTAGAGTAAATTTGTTACATGTATACTAGTTTTGGGGTTTTTGGTGACTCAAAAAATAGTTTGGGATAAATTTGTTATAAGAGTACTAGTTTGAGACTTTTGGTGATCCAAAAATTAGTTTAAGATAAATTTGTTACGGGTGTATCAGTTTGTGGTTTTTTTGTGGTATTGACCCAATAATTTAATGAAATCAAGTTGATTAAACCTGTTTTCTTGCACACATGTCATGCATGCTTGAAAACTAGTCTCCTTGAAACAAATAGGAAGGATGATCTAATCTTCTTGTAGGTAAAATAAGCAAATCAAAGTCTGGTTCAATTTATCTTCTTATCTTAGTAAGGTTTGGGTTTTTGAGTGGAAATTGTTTAAATTGATTCCCTTAAATTGAATTGTATGAATTGAGAAATGATAAGACTCATGTTTTGCAGGGATGATAAAGTAACAACCATTTCTCACAAGGAAATGAGAAAAGACGGGTAGATATTCTCTACCTTGCACGGTCCAATTGATGTCTCAATCAATTTTCAACTGTTAATACTTGTAAATTTAGCACGTACCAATGACTGAAATAGATTGAGAAACTCACGAGAAACAACGGAGTAAAGAATGCTCGGCCCAAAAAAGACATGAAAGTTATTTGTTTGGCCATAGTAACCTCACGTTGCCGGCAGAACTTTGATTTGGGTTTTCAAGGAACAGACGTGCATGGGGTGGGAAGTGAAGGAAGGAAGAATTTAGAGGAATTCCATATCTAGAGTAGTTAATAGGCACACAACAAAAAATTATACAGACGAAAATGCCTCTATATATAATATTTTATGCGGAGATCACGTAACAACTTGGCCTGGCTCATCAGGGCCAAACCCCTAAAGTAATAGTTTAAATAATCATGCAATATGGTGATCATTTAAATGTGCGTTTATCTATAAATCATTCAGCATGGCATCTCTCATCCGACATGGGGCTTTAGGATGCAACAGGCTTCTCAACTTAAAGAATCGACGTCCTTGTTAGTTTTTTTTTTTTTGGTAATTTTGTACCGCCAATTTTTCTAGAGAAATACAAACTGATGCTATTTGCCGCAGTATTCTTCATTGTACCCCCCACATTTAGGAATCCCAGCAGAGAATATATAACTGGACAAATGCAAAAACAATATTACACTTACCAGCCTCACTCACTCGGCCCACTAGGTCCGAATCCGATCGTGGTCCTGTAAAAGAACAACCCATCTTTCATTTTGCGCACCGTCTCTCCAAATGTCATTTCCTCTATGAGACTCTCATCGTCCCACTAGAAAGTGACTCGGTCAGCGACGTCCAACTCAAACTTGGCCCACCAGTCTTTGTCCTCGTGGACCGTGAACTTGAAGCTTCCCCTAGCTATGTTCGTGTCCAACAGCAATTTTCTGAGACCAGGGCAGTCCATTATGCCGAAGCTTACCCCTAGAGGGAAAAATAGGGTCTTGTCACAAATGCTTGTTAGGTTTGGAAGATAGTTGATATCTAGGTATTCGAGACATGAGAATAGTCCTGAAGTAGCAACTTCCTTCCTTGCAATTCCATCCCCAATGATTTTCTCCATTCGATCGCAGTTTGAGACATACAGTTTCCTGAGTTTCAGAACATGCACGAGCCAGGACAAATCCAAAAGCCCGCATTTACTGACCTAAACTTCAACAAGATTGGGAAAGCAAGACCAGTTAGGTGCTTGTCATATTCCTTGAGTAATCTCCATCCCCCTGAGCATGGCGCAATTCAGTAGATAGAGCACTTCTAAATGTGGCAAGTGACTTACTACGATGCGGGTCAAGTCATTTGGGTTATCGAAGATCGACACTCTCCTTATGCTTCTCTATAAATTTGGGGATAAATATTTTCAGGGCAGATGAAGACTTGAACACGTTGATAGATAAGTCAGTGAGATGTTGCATGCACCCTAATTCTTCAAGCAACTCTTCTTCGTACACTTGACCCGATCCCATAACCCAATGGCTGAACACATTCAACGGTAAGCTTGTGACTGTCCCCGTCGGAATTAGGATGTCTTGTGTTATATTGTCTAGTAGCAACCACCGTAAACAAGTCAAGTTCCTGATTTCCTTGGGCAACTCACTGATACGAGTGGCCGACAAGTTTAAGTACTCTAGACTAATTAGATTGCAAATCCCTTTCAGGAATAACGTAATATTTTTATTGCCAGACAGGTCTAGGACCGTCTAACGAGCTACCATCGAGTCAAAAAATCCACTTGGCATGATCGTCACTTTCGTTTCCCTTACAAACAAAGTTTTGAGGTGGGAACACTGGGGTGGTGTCCTGTTGATATTTCGAATCCATTCTCCCCATAAAGATACTTTCTCTGCTTCCCCCCATTTGGAAATCATCTCCTCGGACATGTCTTCTTCTCTCTCTATCACTAGCAACTTGCTCTCCCTTTGCCCACGATCATGAGCAATCCAGGTCACCATGTCGTGGATGACGTCGTGCATCTTTACATACTTTGCATCTTCATCAAGCCCACTTTTCAATAGAGAAGCCATCTTCAAACTCCCCAAGACATACTCTCCCTCATTCCACATATTGTACACATCATAAGTGTCTCCTAGCAAGCCTTCTCCAATCCAGAGTTCAATAAGCGTTTCTATTCTTATGGGTTAATCCTCAGGGAAGAGACAACAGTAAATGAAGCAAGTATGGAGGGTAGTCATTTAAGCTATTATAACCGAACTCTAGTATGTGGTACACTTCCTCCACCATACGTGACAGCTTGTGTGGATTGTTCTTGAGCGTTGTTAACGCATGCCTCCACTCACAGGGATTGTCTCTTCTGGCCATGGCTCGCTCGATGGAAATAAGGGCCAGTGGCAACTCTTTGCACTCTTCGGCAATGTCCTTTGCAAGGTCTTGAATTTCTCAATGAGAATCTACAAGTGATTTGCCGACATTTTGCTCGAATAATTTCAGAGCTTCTTCAGGTATCAAGCACTGTACTTCCAAGGTTTTGTCGGCTTCCATTTGGTCGCATACATGCTTCAACCGAGTGGTGAACACTACTTTGGATCCATTCTTGAGATTAGAATGAGGAACTCCGATATTCGAAAGGTCTAGCCTTTTGCCATACATCATCAATCAACAACACAAACTTCTTCCTGGTCAAAACATGGCACAAATGATGGACCCTTTCATCCTGGGACCATCGATGCCAGCTCTTATCTTGAATGTGCAACCTTTTTCTTATGGCGTCTTGAATGCGATCTTCATTCACTTGCCGAGACACCACCATCCAAATGACAACCTCAAATCCATGATTTGCGTGGGAAAGCACCTTGTTAATCCTTTTCATGAGGGTGGTCTTTCCCACGCTGCTTGTTCCGTACAATCCAATCACTCCTACTTGTTTTGCATCCACTAGCCATTTCCACACTTTACGAAGGGAAATGTCCAGCCCCATGGTCTTGTCCATAGGCATCTCGAGCACTCGAGGAGGAGGCAATGGCGACGTCACAACATCGAATTCTCCTTAGGTTCGAGTTCTCTCGCCTCATTGAGCATTTGATCAACTCTTTTTCCCAATTTATAGCTCGACCAGCAGTTCGATGGAAGACAACAACAGAGACATTCGATTAGGCGACGTTCCTCAGCTTGTCGAAGAACTTGATCTACTCCGCCCACAAATTCTTGCACCCTGTCTAACCGGTTTTGCACTTATCTCGTGGGCTGCACATCTCCTCCTTCTTCTTAACGTTTCGCCCTTGCCTTCACATCTTCGCTCTTTGCCTTCAGGTCTTCAGTTTCGTTCCGCAATAAGACGACATTATCTTTTAGATTAGGAATGTTGCCCAAAGGTTTACTAGCCAAGCCCCATAAACCTTTGACGAGTTCTACAAGAGAACTTACGAAATTCATACATTCTTTTCGAGATAACAGATCGAAAAATTGACTATTTATTGGAAAGCGGACGAATGGGTGGACTTCGATAATAGAGAGCATCTTGTAAGGGATGCCTTTACAGACTCAATCATAGAGGCCAAAAGTAAATGCAGACAAGATTCCAACTATACAAGCCAAATGGCACACATAAGCGAAAGGATTAATATCACGAAAAATTCTAAACTGGTATATCTGTGATAATTTTATTTTAAATTAATTTTTTAACCATGTAAATCTCCAAATTGATATATCTGTGATAAATTTACCCCAAACTAATTTTTTTACTATAAAAAATTCCGAACTGGCACATTTGTAATAAATTTACCATCCTTTAGTTTCCATTAAATTGAATTAATACCACAAAAAATCATAAACTAGTACGCCTATGACAAATGGAGGGTAAAACATAAAATCGGTATATCCGTCAATTGCCGCATGTCATTTAACAAAACAATTTGACAGTAAAATTTAACGGAAATAAAATGAGGGTAAATTTGTCACAGATGTACCGGTTTGAAATTTTTTATGGTCAAAAAATTAATTTTAGGTAAAATTATGATAGACGTATCAATTTAGAATTTTTCACGGTATTAACCCTAAGTGAATTGGTTGACCTTAAAAGGTTCAAGGCTCCGCTGTGGGGGGGGGGGGGGGGTGAACCTGGTAAGACGAGGCCGTATTCCCTCCCACCAGGGAAGAAAAAGATTTGGTAGGAATTAGAGGGCCCTTGGGACAGGGAGTAGGAAATCCCGTGCTCAACTATAGTAGTTGAGTTAGCACCGGATAGGTTGATATAATAGACACCGGCGCCTGGGTTGCTCAAGGGGAGGGTGGAAATCCCTCTGCAGGTTCTGCAGTACTTCGGGCTTGGAACCGCCCACGGGACCTGTACCCTCGGTTCCGAAGGGAAAGCAAGTGAAAATTAGCAAATCGTAGAAAACACAACTTAGTGGAGTGGGCTGAATTATTGCGCATGCTGACAAACAACTTTTTAGAATGGTGGATTATGGAAGTAGAGTATTCATTATATTGATTACTACGGTGGATTATGGAAGTAGAGTATTCATTATATTGATTACTATGAAATGTCGTATAAAGTGTGTAAGTAAAAAAGTCACTGATATGCCTCGAAATCCTACTAATTCTTGTGTGTATTCATTTGCTTATATTTAACTCTATATAAATATAGTATTAGAGACTCTCCTACAAAATTGTCTAAATTGTTGCCATTTGTGCTCGTTAGGTTTGAAATATAACGTGCCTATTGTGCAAGATATCACTAATCCTTGCTTCCGAGGAATTTTAAGTTAATGTTAATCATACATTGTATTGTTTTTATGTGCATTAGTTCTTTATTGATTATATAAGTTATTCATAGTTTTATATAAAAAGATTGTTCCTTGCACTATTATGTAATTTTTGTAATGGAGATTAATTTTAAGAAGAAAATAAATTTTTTCAATGGGCAATAATTTTTCAATATTTTGAATTGGTAATTTTAATTAGTAAAATTAATACCTGTGTAATAGAAAATTGTAACTTTGAAATAATTTAGCATTATTTTTGCGAGTATTTTTACTTGATCCACTCGTCTAGTTACACGTGGATGAGCTTATAATACTAAGTGTTAATACCACGAAAAACCCTACACTGATACACTTGTAACAAATTTGCCCCAAACTATTTTTTTGACTACAAAAAACCTCAAACTGGTACACCCGTAACAATTTTACTCCAAACTATTTTTTTGACCACCAGAAACCTCAAACTGGTACACCTGTGATAATTTTACCCCGAAATAATTTTATAATATTATTTTTTTATTTTTTCGAATTTTTATTTTATTTTATTTTATTTTTCCTTTCCTTTTCTTTTTTTTTCCTTCATCTTATTTATCTTCAACCTATGACCGGTTGCCCGAGGTTAGCCCTGCCGGCAGATGGTGAGGCTAACCTCGCCGGCAACTGGCGAGGTCGACCTTGCCCATCCCTAGCAAGGACGACCCCTCGCCAGCAATTGATGAGGTCGAACCTCGCTCACCCCTAGCGAGGTTCGACCTTGCCAGTTGTCGGCGAGGGGTCGTCCTCGCCGTCACTGGCGAGGCTCAACCTCGCCACTTCTGGGAGAGGCCGACCTCGCCATTTGCTAGTGAGGTTGAGCCTCGCCAGCGACGACGAGGACGACCCCTCACCGACAACTGGCGAGGTCGAATCTCGCTAGGGGTGGGCAAGGCCAACCTCGCCGACCCTCGCCTTTGGTCGGTCGCCAGTCCGGCGACCAGCTATAGGTTGAAAATAAAGAAGATGAAAGAAAAAAGAAAAGAAAAGAAAATATAAAAAATTTGAAAAAGTAAAAAATAATATTAAAAAATTAGTTCAGGGTAAAATTATCACAGGTGTACCAGTTTAGGGTTTTTGGTGGTCAAAAAAATAGTTCGGAGTAAAATTATCATAAGTGTACCAGTTTGAGATTTTTTGTGGTAAAAAAATAGTTTGGGGTAAATTTATCATAGTTGTACCAGTTTAGGGTTTTTCGTGGTATTAACCCTAATACTAACGTCAAGCAATAGGTAGGTGAAGCATTAACTTTTGACAAATCAAAGACTTCACATTAAAATCCTATGCATCATGCATTTAATTATCCAAACATGCAAGGTATAGGTCATAATAAGTATAACAAATAGCAAAGAAAAGCACATTGCATAGGCAAAGTTAGTTCTATTAAAAAAATAGATCAATAGTGGCACAGAGTTCTAGTAGCTGCTTGCGCAACTATACTAAAGTTTAGTCACTGTGACCGGTTCAAATTACTTAAAAGGACATTGTAATACCTAAAAGCGAAGTTGAAAAGTTAGACAAAACCGAGATCTTGTCGACAATGTGAATAGTTGTTATATACCAATCATACACTAGTACGAGATACGAAAAAGTTATACCCTGAAACGTTAATTTTCCATCGCACTATCATTTTTTTTTTATCTATTATACTTTTGGATTGTTTGTAAGAAGAGTGGCTTAGTATGGTGTACGAAATGACATTTCATGATCTTGAGGTACGATCAATTCTCTCGTTCACATTTTACTTATTAGATCTGTTAAGAAGGTTGATATGTAAACATATTAGTATATAGTAAGATCCCATGACTATGTTGTCCCACCAATCCTTTTCCAGAGATCAGAGTAACGATTGTCGTTAAATGCGAATCCATCATCCCTTGATCGACTTATATTTTCTGTCCCATCCACAATATGATAAATTAGGCTCACACGCTTTATGCCAAGAAGTGATATCCTTTGAAAATTACGGAATAAATTTAAATTCTAGATTTACTCATTGAAAATTAATACATCTTTCCTATTGTCCAGTAACGGTAACCGGGAGATACTCACCCAGGGGTTATAGGTTACCGTTAACTCTAGGGATCATTGCCTTGAGAGGTAGAGAGTAAAACCATTTCCGGCTCTCTCCTACGCGCCTTGTTTTACGTTCCGACAGCTGGACCCCGTCAAGTCCCCATGTTCTCCCCATATGTTTGTCTTCCTAGGAAGGAAGGAATACTTCTCTATGCTTTACATCCCGAGGGTTCAGATGAAGCCTCTTAAGGACATATTTAAATCCAAAGAAGTGAGATCCTTTGAGAATTACGAAACAAATTTAAATTCTAAATCTACTCATTGGAAAATTGATACATCTATCCTATTTTCCTTCACTTTTCCTTTTCTGTCTTTTCATTCTCGACTTTCTCCGTGCGTGTGTATGGTCAATTTACGCCGTGACATGTGATTGGAAGTTGCCCGCCTCGGAAGAACCCGACCCAAGTCTGGGGCCACTGCCCATGCGAGTTGCCCAGAGGCTGTTTGCACCAAGGCTGGTGGGGAGAGACGAATGGATGGGGACAAGGCATGACAGTGGAGTGCGACGGTTGTGGTATCTAAAGGTGCCCCAAAACATCGACCATGATTTTGTGCATCAAGGGTAAGATAGACCGTAAAAAGTAAAAAATATAAATACCGAAAAAAAAAGAGTAGAAAAAAATCCCTTACTTACTGTAGCAATCAGTGGTGGGGAAGAGACGAATGGACAGGGACAAGGCATGACAGTGGAGTGCGATGGTTGTGGTAGCTAATGGCGCCTCGAAGCAACCATGTTTTTGTGCATCAAGGATAAGATAGATTGAAAAAAAATGAAAAATGAAAATATCGTATAGAGGCAGGAAAAAAGTCCCTAACTTACTTTAGCAATAAGTGGGTGTAGTGGTGGTCGCAACTATCATTGGAGGCAATCGCCACCATAGGATCGGTTTAGGGGGAACCTACTACATGACTTAGATAGGGGAGGCCGGCAACCACCATTTTGGTGGTTGCCCGAGGAGTGCTAGCACTGCGAATGGTCACTCATCATAGCGGTGATCGCAAGTCTCGGATCATCTAAGATGTAATTTATCGGATGATCCTAGCGAATTTTATAGATCTCACATACGAATTATCTGATTTAACATATAATTGATTAACTGCATTGCAATGGTTGCAGTCAATACTTCTCTTTCTAGATTTAGGATTCTAAAAATGCCTATCTTTACCGAAGATTCTATGTTTGTTATTGTGTTGAGTACTTGGAGATTCTTTTAGATTTACTACTCTACTTTTCATCGGTTATCAAACATTGTAGCTGTCCGATCCACTTCATCACCTGTTCATTTTTTCCATGCGATTACTAAATGTAAATGATTTCATATTTGAACCATCCAACATTTGCTTGGACTCGTGCCTTTCTTGATTTATAAGGTTAGTAGGTTATTAATGATTTCACAATTTACTTAATCAAAATGAGCATAAAAAGAACGATAAAAGATAACAGTGTAATTTAACAAAACTAAACATTTACCCACCGTTGCACGTGTTGTCATACAAAAATATTATTTAAATGGAGCATGATCTAGCAGAAATACAACATTATTTTAACTTACCATTAGTTGTAAAAAGGTACTTATAAAACTGAATTATCAAAATACAAAGCGATCAATTAGTATAATAAAGAAGATTTACAAACACATTATAAGATATCTTATATTGTAGATATCATACCATCTTTGAAATACATATAAACAATAGAAGCTTTTGTCTACTAACTAATATGGAAAAACCTTAGATTATATTATTTTGCTAAAATAAAAGGTATTTCTTAAATAAAAATGATTTCTAATTAAATTGGAAACTAACGAAGAGAGAGGAGAAGGATCAGGGAAATATATTAGTGCATACATGTTTTTTTTTTCTTAGTGGCAAAAGCACCGAATCTTTTTTCTTGCAAAGAGAAGAGTTGAGCTTGAACAATCTACAATCCTAGGTGGATCGTTTAGAGATAATAACACTGAAAACACTGTTGTAATAAAATTATATAAATGAGGTAGTGATATACGCTCAGTAAGAATTTCAGAGCTGTTACTATATTTGGGAAGTAATGCTCCGTGAGGGTTACTATTTATTTTATAATACTTTTTTAAAAAAAATGAATAAATGAAGTTTGTCTTCTCGATGTCATTATTACTCGGTTACCTCTGATGTTACTAATTTTGTCTCATATGAGATATTTTTTTTTTTTGCTAATGAGATATGGTATGTGTTTGATATGAAAATCGAATAACATTGGATTCTTGAAGTATAATCCTGTGATGAGAACCATTAATGTAGCATCGAATTTGTTGGGAGTTGTCCTCAGCGGTACTTCCTGAATGACCGTACCGACGGACAAATCAGAATCCTGTGATGGTAGTTTAGTTGTTAAGAAAAATGTACATGCGTATATTAATTATGAACATGAATGATATAAGATTCTTTATGCAAATAATCGCATATATGTACCACCCCCCTCTTAAATCGAGGGGGACCCTTCTTGTTTTGAAGCAAGCCCAACAAAATGCCAATAAAATGAGAGAAAGTCAATCGCAATAATTGATTAATGGATATAAAAACAGTCATCATATGAATCATGTACAGAACAGATGGGATATATTTGCACATGATAATTAGACGAACTGTCTTGTCTCGTGTATCATCGAGAGGATAAAGAGAAAAGAGTAGATCGCTAAAGAACGATAATAGGATAAAAATGAAAGAAATTCCGTGAATCTTGCATCAGTCCCTATTTTGAAAGATGGGAAAATGACAGAGACAATTTTGACTCAACACCAGAAGAAACGGAATTGAAGAACTGACATGAGTGCTCCGATGCTTCCAGCCACATTGTAACTGATCATTTCCATTTATTTCAAGAAGAGTTTGGATTCTATTACAATGAATTATACATACACCGTAATCTTAGCTTGGATCCTCAGTACTAGGACCGCAAATCCTTCGGATCTACTTCTGTCGTACAACAGAAACCACACACATGGGTTTTGATTACTTTTTTTTTTTGGGTAAAGGGGTTGTGATTACTTATGTGCTTACAAAGTTCATGTTTCCTCTGTAAGTTGTGATGATATGCCTTGTTTCTTCAAAGGCCTTTTGACGTTGCTGCAACCTGCCTACAATACTCCGCGAGAGCCCACAATGGGAATATGTTCCTGAAAGCGGCGTAGTGTAACATGCAATTCCTCATAAAAACCCCAGTGATTTCCTGCAACACAGAACCATTGAATATTAAGAATAACGGCAGATAAAGTTCATGCTTACATCATGTTGTTTCGTTGTAAGGCAATTCTTACCGATCGAGTTCGCTCTCTAATTAAGGGTTTTTTTTTATTTGCACTAGTTCCTGATGATGTTTCGAGTTATTAAACAAAACTGTTTGCAAGATAATACACGTGGACAATAATCATCTCTAGGTTCTCCTAGTTGTATGGATTAGTAGTGCACAGGAAATTCTTTCCAAGGATATTGGTGAGGCGCAGCCTTTTTTTTCCTGAGATATTAACCTATACGAGATCAGGTGATAAAAAGGTACAAACCTGTTGAGGATAATCTCCGTCTTCCATTTGTGAATTGATTAGCAGCTTTGCGGCACGGTGTAGGGGAGTCAGATCCCTCTTCGCCTGATAGCAGATGAAATACCAAAGTCAGAAACTTCACTACTGTCATCAAAGTATGGTTAATGTGATCACTGACCTGCCCCGCGTGAATCAGACCCATCAAAGCCCAAGCGGTGTGCACCAGATTTGATCTGTTCCCTTCAAGTGGTACGTATTCCTACATTGACCGATCTGGCGTTAGAAAATTCAAGATTTCCATGCTGCCAGAAAAGCATGCAATTAAGACCGCTAAAGCCGAACATGCTGTAGAAACTAGAAGTTCCCTCTAGAAATTACCTTATTCGAGCAAGAAAGATAGCTCTCTCCCCACCCGCCATCCTGCAACTGTGTTCGTAGAAGAAAGGCGACTCCATTGCGCATAGCTGCACAATTGCTATATGTCTTGCCAGCAGCTGCTAGTCCTCCAAGCGCGAACCATGAGCTGTATGTAAAACAAACTCCCCAGCACCCGTACCTGCAGGAATTGCTCAATTAGTTAGTCGTTTCCTTAACTTATCCCAATTCTTCATAAGTACCCAATGGAAAAGGAACATACCATGAGCCATCTGGCCTTTGTATGCTCTCCAGATACTGGACAGCATTTGATATAAAATCTGCTATCTGCTTCTTTCTGTGACCAGGATACAACTTCCTGAGCAAAACTAAAGCTTCAATAGCTGATGATGTGCATTCGACATATTCATGCTCAATGACGACGTCCTCAAACAACTCTGTCGGATTTAGGAGCTGCAAGTGACAAATGATGAGAAAGAATGCCCCGATTTAGTAATTTATGAACAAAGGAACATGCCTTAGTTTGTCAGGACCATCAAGGAATTCCTACAAATGTAGTAACTTACTTCTAGCCAATCCTGCGCTCCTGCAGGCTCCCAAGCTGCCAATCCGCCATTTTTACTCTGGATCAAGTGACATCCATGGTTAATGTGACCATATCACAATTTATTATCATACTTGGACATCTGAAAAACTTATGAAACTCAAAGAAAACTTAAATAGCAATGTGATTTTAGGATGCATAGAGCAAACAAAGTTTAGCCGATATTTCTTGTCTAGATCAAAGATTTTCTCATTTTCTCAATTCTTGCTCAAGAAAGAAAAACAATGGTGTACTGACCTGTAGAGAGAGTAAGATGTTGACAGCATCATACAATCTCTCTGGCTCCATCTTGTCACCCACAATTTCAGGTGGCATCATTGAAAAAAGCAAGCAACACTAAATATACAGCGAGACAGATTCAGTGAGAAACTGAGCAATTTAGGATTGGATTGAACCTGCGGATGCAGTGAAGGTATCCCCAGCAGTATTACCTTCAGAGCTTCTGCAGTGCAATCAGAGACTTGCCAACCGTGATCTTGATCCGAAAATGTCCAAGATCCTTTAGAAATATGACGGTACATGCATTTGAAGTCACCAGAAGGATTCTCCTTAACCTGGAATGTTGTCAATGGATCTATGAAGGTTCAGTTTATGTGAGGAAGCAAAAGAAAGTAGAAAGATGTTAGAAGACAAGCAGATGCCCACAAGAATTGAAGATCAAACCTGAGATTTTTTAATGTAGTCGTGTCCTCTAGCTAATACCGGTGCTATCTCCTCAGTCATATTACTGGCAAGCAAAGCTTGGATGGCGAAGCCCGTGTCCCACATTTGGCTGCCAAAACTCTGCATATGAATGAGCCAACCACCAAACTAAGCCTTCCTCTAGATGGTCTCACTTTACTAAATCAATCTTCTCATTGTTATGAGAGTGCTACCATCTTTCAAATTTGCCGCATAAGTATCTATCAGTACAATTTAAGCCCAATTCTGTTATAGTTCGGTGACACTATTACTAACCTGCATCTTCATTCCGTCTTCAGCAACCCAAAGGTAATCCGGTATCCTAGCAAGATGCATCTTGAAATAGTCGCTGTCTGGGTCTTCTACCCAGCAAGCAAGCATGCATAACACCTGTCCAAGTCCAAAGCAAAAGATATACTCACTGATGTTTTCCCATGAAGTGTGAATTTTGCGTTTTATGTGTCTCTCTCTCCTCCTTAAATCTATGTATTCATTACCTTTTCCACACATCCAATTGTGATATATCGACTGTTCTCATCTTCGTAGTGAATGTGCTTCATTGTCACTTGAAGAGCCTTCTCTCTAAGTTTATTAAATGGCCAACGGTTGAGAAAAGGCTCTGTAAATATGTGAAGACTATCCCAGATCAGATCTTGTGCTAAGTGATGGGGATAGTAGAGATCCTCCTGCAAAAATAACTCGAATCATTTCATTAAGAATTTGCTGACTCACAAACTATCGGATTCTGAATTGATATTTTGGACCAGCTCGTGAATCGTGATACTTGCCTGGGCACAAAGATGGCGGACTTTTCTCCAGCAAATCGTGTTGTAGGGTTGAATATGAAGTTCTTCTCTCAACTGTTGAACAAGAGGCGTGATCGGGCCGACAAATCTTTTCCCGTACAAGTACGACATGGGCATGTAAGTCATCCGACAGTAGCAAAACATCTTAGCTACATTATGCAAAACGGGACAATTCAGACAACATACCCATGAAACTAAAGAGAAACGCAATTAATGAAACAGAACTTGAAACTTTCTATCTTTCAATGGGAATTCTGGGAGGGTGGCCACTTTAATAACAAGCCAACGCCATATTCTTGTTGGGGCAGCAAAAATGCCATGTGGTTTCAATTTGAAAACTAATCCAACACCTTTGTCTTAATACCTGTGTAAAATTAAATATACAGGACTACTATAGAGTACCATCAAGGACAAGTTTAAGATTATCTGCGAAAACAAACCTGGATGAATGGGGACGAATGAAGGTAAAATCCAGAACTCAGGGGGCAATGGGTTGCTTCCAGACCAATCGAAAACGCCGAGAATCTACAGAGCATGCATGACAAGACAACACACAAGCACAAGCACAATGTCATTTATACGATTCACTCAAACACATACGGAAACCAATCTTGAGGACAATTTTTTGTCAATTCAGAAGGAAGAGAGAGAGTACCGAGAGCCAAGTCTTGCCCCAGGAGGGCATGTAGGTGACCCCGCCATGGTCACGAATCCACTTCCTGGCCCGAGTACAAGCATTGTCCAGGCCACCATCAGGCCCTTCCCCGAGAATGCGCATGCATATGTAGCTCAGGGCGGTGCAGAACATGGTGCTGTGACCTTCAATGTGCAAGCCCCACCCACCATCTTCATTCTGCAACAAAATAAATGCAAAACACGCGCCCACAGTTTCACGTCGAAGTCTTTCATAGTTATTCTGCTATTTTCTCCATCTGGATGTCTCTGTTTTTGCGAGAAAAGAGTACCTGGTGGTTGTAGATGTAGCGGAGGATCTCTTTGCAGTGCTCGGTGGTGAAGACCGCGTCAAGGTGGCCCGTGATGTAGACGCACATGACCAGGGGAGGAAGGAAGAAGAGAGGGCCGGTGTTCTCGGCAGGCCAGTGGCCGTCGCTGGCCTGCAGGGCAGAAAAGAAGCGGACGGCCCTCCTCAGCACGGTGTATGCCTTGTCGTAGGTGATCTCCTCGCCGTCCTCCACCTTCACCGGCAGGTTCGTCTGCTTGAATTGCTTCTCCCTCAGGAACTGCCCAGATATCACCATGCGTCAGCTTAAGCTTGCCTTTCACATGGCATTACCACAAGTCAACAAGAGCTAAACTTCATAATAAGCAACAACAGTAATGGTGTACTAAACAAATTACAGGTGGGGCAAAATTCCGATTGGTGTTTAATGCGTATGCATGCCTATATGTTACATACCTGCATGCGCCAGAGGAGGTCGCTGCAGGGCTTGACTTGGTGACGGTGGTCGTAGAAGTGCTGGCGAGCGGCCTCCACCTCAGCGCGCTCCTCCGAGGTGCCGGCCTCGGGGTCGAACTCCCAAATCTGCCTCCCCACGTAGTTGTTGGTGCTGTACAAGTAGGGACCGTCCACTCCTTCTGCTATCTTCAGCCTCCACATTCTGGTCTTCTCTTTTCCCTCTCTTCCTTCAACTGATTATATTCCGACTCCCGTGCGCTGTCCTTCCTGATGATTCATGCAAACAAAAAAAGAAAAAATAACCCACAAAAGCAATGACGAACGAGTTGCTACAGATCAAAACTCCTCAAAAGACTGCTTGTTTTCTGAGATTACGTAACGATAGGCATGCATATGCATTAAAGATATGGCGCCGCGATCTTAACTTAGCATAGGGAAAACCATGAACCTATCGCACAGAGAGAGATATACCTCTTTTGTTCGAGAGATTTGTGTGAGTTGTGCTGTTGTGATCTTCAGATGAAGAAAGGGGACCTCTATTTATACCCACGTGTTGGGTCGCTACCTTCATCCGACATTCTTCATCTCATTTAAAACATGGCCAGGTTTGCCAAACAAAATTAAAATAATGTAAGACATATACTTCGCGCCAAAGAACCTTGTTTTCTTCCGCCCCTAGTTGGGTGGTATAACGTAGATGGACACCACCTGCATTTTCATTTTATTAAATTTGCATGTGTGTGATATCTATAATTTATCGTTCACCTATTAGAAGCATGGTCGGAGGAAAATGTAGCCCTCGTACAAAATCAGCCGGCCAAATGCCGCGAGCGGAACTTTGAATGAGTTGTCCTCGTTCGACCAGGCAATAGGAACATGTCCGATCTCTTTGCATATCAATATCGTCAACCCCTCTTAACGTACCTAGCATAATTTCTCCATTTCCATCTTACATTCGCTCCTGACCGAAGATGTTTAATTGAGTAAAGCTGCATGATGGCCCATGGAATAAATGTGTCTTATAAAGCTTCACTTGGTCTGACAATTTTTTCAGCATGGGCCAGATACAAGACCCAGGAATCATTGAATATGTATATATTCCTGCACGGGGAACAAATTGAAATAGAGGATATAGAAGGGTTGGAAAAAAAGATTAAAGATGATGTTTTACATTGTAAGGGAAATTAATGCATGAGTGCCATTTTTTTTTTCTGTCTTATCTCTAATTCTTCTTACTCTTTGACTTTTGTTCTGCCTCTTGTAGAACGTGGAAGTCGAACCCCGCACTTGTGATACTAGCGTCCCTATACCCTAATCCATTTACCAGCAAGGCTGCATGCCTATTGGCGCATGAGTGCCATTTAATTGCTACCTTTGTTGCCCTCGTGCAGCATGTCGTCGCTTCATGTACAAGCATTGACGGGATTCCCGCTCCAACATTGACTTGGCTTGACCAGTGAAGATGTAAGGGCATTATGCATTGTGTGATGTATAGAAAGAGGACCCTTCAAAATATAAGATTTGGTAAAAATCTTGCAACTAAGGGTGTGTTTATTTGAGGAAAAGTATTTTTTCGAAATTAATTTTTTGAATTTTTATCTGTTTAGTTCGCCGAAAATGATTAGTCGACCGACAACTCTTTCTGATCAAGAAAAATATTCTTGCATAAAATTAGGAAAGTGGATTTCTAAATTTAAAAATGTGAAAACACTTTTCAAAATTGCTCCTCTTGAATTTGAAAATGGCCGGCCATCGGCGCATGCCGGCGAGGCTCAAGCTCGCTAGCCTCACCGAGAGGGAGCTGAGAGAGAGAGTTTTTTAGGGAATTGGGCCGGGAGGGGTAATAGGTAATTTCCTTCCACAAGGAACAAGGATGGTCCTTGGCAAGCACGATGATTCCACGCGTGAAAGAAAAAGTATGTTGTCGAAGCTATCTCTCATATTATGGCAACATTCAACGTACTATAATTCATTTACAATAGTGATTTATGAACAGAAATCGCTTTATAAGTGGGCATTGCATCATTAGAAAAAGTATCACAACAGATATCATCAGTGGAAAAAGAAATTGACACGAGCAACATTCGTCATCTATTATTTGCTATTGTTTTCTATAACCGGTAGATTACGCGTTGAAGAATTTTTCTCCACTTGTGGTATTGGCAATATAAAATTCAAAAAAATATCATCATATCAATCTACAAATTCTTATTCGGGAAAATATTAATTAAGGGCTTGAATTGGAGCCATTTTTCTTAAAAGAGGATTTTTTTTGGACAAACTTAAAAGAGGATTAAGAGTGGACCTAATCTAAAATAAGGGTTTGAAGCGGCTAATTTTGTCTCATATAAAGGCGAGAAGTAGAGCCTTTTTCTAAAAAAAAAAAAGGGGGCTCAAATGGATCTTTTTTTCAAATAAGATCGTGAAGTGCCAACTTAATTTTAAATAAGGAACTAAAGTGAGGCCGTTTTCTCAAAAAAGCCTAGAGTTGCCCTCGTATAAAAAAGGACTTGAAGTGGCCTACTTAATTTCAAATAAGGGCCGAGCTCCCTAGTTGGCTGATTTGCACATGTAATTCACATGCTTATTTAGATGGTAACATTAGCAAGCTAAGAACGACAGTCATGATTGAAATGGAGAAGTTACGTCGGTGATCTTATAATGAAAGTTGTCCTTAGAACAAGCCTCGAAACAACCTAGCTTCAATTTGGGACTTTTTCAAATTGGGTCAAAGCAGAATATTTTGGAAAAAAATTTGCTTGTGACGTTGCCGCCTTGCCATCGGATTAAGCACGTAAGTGGCACATGTAAGCTAGCTGGCAAATATTTAGCCAACTGATAAGTTTAGGCTCTTATTTGAGATTAAATTTGTCACTTAAGACCTTTATTTAGGACAAGGTCCATTTTGGGTTTTTCAGGGAAAATGGCCTCTCTTCGCGCTCTTATTTGAGATTATGTCGATCACTTTAGATCTTTATTTAAGATAAGATTCATTTTTGGATCTTTTTTTGATAAAAGGACCCAACTTCGAATCCTTATATAAGATTAAGTTGACCATTTCTGGCCCTTACTTGAGACAATATCAACTTTGTGCCTTTCCGTGCATTCTTTTGAGAAAGGGATCTCATTTAAGTCTCTTATTTGAAATTTTCCTCTCTTATTACATATTACTTTTTGGGTTTATTAACGTGGTTCACGTGACCACGTCGAAAGTGCGCACGCATCACCATCGACCGTTCATCATGGCGGGCCCTGCGATATTCTTATTTGTTAAAGACGTCAGAAATAGGCAAAGGCCAGAAGGTCTACAATGGTAGGCGAGGAGAGAGATCTGACGTCGGAATGGGCAGGTGTACAGTTGGTCTTGGTGGTTCCGTCGACGTCTGATCCCACCCCCTCTTCCCTTGTTTAGCTCGTGGCACTTACTTTTGTTTGGTATAAAATATAATTGCCCGTTGCAACAATTATAAGGAATTCCCGCTTGATTTTACTTTAAATATTTGTATTAGTCACTTATTAAATGCGGATTAATCTGTCTACTCAAATGCCCAAGCTATCAAAATCAATGGGTCGATCGCTTGACAATCTTGCTCAATGTCATGCTTGGAAGTATGTATTGCAGCTATTCACACATTTCCCTTTTGAAACACGACCTTAATTAGACATTAAAGTGAGGGACTTTTTGAGTTCCTTGGAACTAGGAGTGAGCGTGGTCCAAGTTGGGCCAGTTCAACACCTGCCCGAAGGATTAACCCGCACAGTGTTGGTCCTCAATTTTTAAGATAGGGAACCCTGTTTAGCTTGGTACCGAGGACTAGACCAACCCTGTGGGTCCGATCCGGTTCCAATGTTAATCCGGAACCAAGCGATTCTTTTTTTGCTTCATTTTTGTATTCCTTGAAAGGACAAACATACATTTTGAAATTACAGATCCATCGACAATGCGATATTAAGTAACCAAACGGTTAAAAATCAAACAGAAATCTAAGATAATGCAACAATAGAAATCTCCACTTGCCAAAAGTGACAAACCATAGAAGACAACAATTCAAAATATGTAAAATAAAATATGAATTATAGAACTTCATATCTTGTCCATTCATAAAAGAATTAACATAGGAAAACAAAAAAAACAAAAAATATAGTTAATATTTAACAATAGTTCTAAATTGAAATTACTATTAGTGCAATTGATAGAACATCTTGCCGTTTATATTCATTCAATTTCCGCCCAATCCATAAACCTTTACCATGTAAATTATCTCCTTTGATTCTTCATGAATACTGTCTTTATATTTGTTTTGTCTTAGGTAAAATTTGGACCTCAACATGCTTGTAATTAAGAAAAGGATGCAAGGACTAGAACAATCGATTTGCCAAGCACAGCAGCTCATCAGTTTCTGTTTTTCTCCAGAAGAATTCTTAAATTTCCCCTTTCAAGAGTTACACCTATAGTTAGCAGGCTAGCAGCACCAAACAATACTTGACTCAAGCCTATGAAGGCTTTCCCTGATGTAACCAGTATCCTCATCTGAACAACACAAGCAATTCGCACTTTCACTGCTTTTGCGAGCGAGCAGTTGGTTTCCATAGAGATTGCTGGAAAGTTCCGATTCTAAGCTCCGGTAGCAAGTCCGGCATGGATCTTATCAATGGAATTCATTGCTCAAAACACCAATCTCAATTCACAAGGCAAACGGTGGAAATGTTCTTAAAAAACTTGTGCCTGTACATGCATAAATGATGACTATAAATTTCAAGATTTCCTAGGAACATGATGGATAACAAAATTGGAAGAAGGCGTGATTAACGTGGCTTATCATATAAACCGACTTAAGAGGGGCGAAAGCCACGGAAGTTAACAGCTTGGAACTAATAGCAGAAGTCAATTTCATGGTTGTTTTATTACAGATACTTACTTTCACGAGAGTAAGAGAGGAAGGCACCTTGGAGCTGCTGACTCATGTAAAAGCAGGCACAAGATCCTCGTGGAAGAGGAATTTCATCACCAGTAATGCCCCATACACTCTAAGCAAAAAGGAAGTATATAACCCTTAATTACATGAGTCCCTCCCACGAAATAAAACACAAACTGAGTGAGAACCAATCTGGAGTCATGCTTAAAAGGTGTAATGTCATAAGATTTTCCTACTCCGAATGGCCCAAACCGGCTATTGCTGCTTCCAATTATAGCACCGAGATGGTGGGGATCGAATTTGAGAAACTCCGCACACAATTTCCAACAAAATCAGAACAAACAACAGGTACTTGCAACAGTTTTTAAGAGACTCTTCGAAAAAGGCAGCCTTCCAAGGCTAATTCAATGAGATACTTTGTTCATCTCAGGTGCAAACAGCACGGCATCCTCAACATACCCAAACCCACTAACGGGTGACTATAACATCGCATCATAATTTATAAAAGAGGAGTAATGTACCTAGGATTTCAAAAAAGCCATCCTCCCACATAAGGGTGCTGAAGCGACATAGAACTTACCAAAAGGGAGAATTCAAGTTCTTCCTACTATGACAACCTATTGCATCCTCTTTGTCACACCCATATACCAAGCTTAAGATCTAAACTATGCCCCGTTAGATCAATTTCAGCAAAACCAATCATCAACTCAACAGACAATGATATGCTTTCTGAGGGATATAATGCTAGCTAGAAAATTAAGGCCCTCCAATTAAGTCTATCTTTTAATGGAAGTTTCCAAGCAAGCTAAGTATACGGACTCATATCACCAACAGCTGCAAAAAGATTTGAACAGACAATGATATGTTTATGTTAAGTTCAGGACTGCTGAATGCTGAGGTAGAATGAACTCCATGAGATCGGGGCAGAGTGAAAAATGGTACTCTTTTCTTCTCGGGGTGGAAAGCGAACTCCAGCAGTCTGTCAATGGTGATAGACGAATCATATTGAGAAAAAGCAACATAGGATCGTACTAGAAGTCTAGATAAATGAATCGGTAGAAAGATCTCTGAGGATACCTTCAACTCATTGTATGCATAATATTATTGAGGATACCTTCCCCTTCCTCCCCCTACAGCTTCTCGCCATGTCTCTATCAAGGTCAGTAACTTCTCCATCGCATTAAAATCTGGCTGCACAGAGCATGTAGAAACAGCAAATGACAATCTCAAAAATGAACAGATTCAGAATAGAAGTCAATCATGGGGAACAGAGTAGGCACCCTTTTAAACACCATTCTAACCATTTCCTGTAGGATATCAGACTCAATAATATTCTGAAATACACTATTGCCACAGTTTTTGCTAAGAGTCTCCAACACCTACTTGAAATTCATAACCAAATATTTTAGCCAAGTGATAGCCGCCTCTTGTAGCCATTTAGAAGAAAGAAAAGAAGAGAGCAACTGGATCCAGAACTATGCACATATAAGAAAGCAGAGCATGATACTGACACAGAGGGTCAGAAGCTGTATTTTTGGATCTTTATTCCCCAGGCGCTTCTTAAGGATCTTCATCACCTCCTTTGCCTTCCTGCAGAAGTTAAACCAATTAGGCGACTAAAACCAATATCTTTGACGCAGAAATAACATGTAAGGAACCAGCACAAAAGCAGTTGCACAATACAGTAACTTCATTCCTAAGATCCATGACATCTCGGAAGTTGGAACACCCCCAATATTTTTTCTTCTCTTATGGAAAGTACAAGTAAAACTACACTAACAAAATATTTTTGAAGAACGAAGCTGCTAAATGTTTTACCAATGCATAAGGACGATGCTATTGAGGATGCTAATATGTACAGATCAATGCTCTCTCCAACATCTGATTGCGTATCAAACTTCATAAGTCAAAAATAGGGACAGCAAATAGCAGCATATTCCTCCAGCTTGTTAGCCGTATGATTTGTCTCATAATTTATCTCCCACTTTCGTGTGAACACTCCAAGATGGAGTTTGGAGAGAACATAATTGATATACATTCATATACACAATTATACAGTTTTGATATAGAAGCATCTCAGTAATTGTGAATTTTCAAGTATGAGTGTCAATTTCTAATCTTCATTTGGAATTTCCGCATGGCATTCGTGTCTTTATATTTTAGTGATACATGACATCAAAAAACTGCATAGCATGTTTGGGATAAGGCTTATTTGTTTTTAGTAGCCTTCAACTCATTACCCAACTTTTGTATCTCGACATCCCACCTCACACTTTTTTTTTCCATTTTTCTAGGTAATAATTAGCATTATCTTAAAACCAGGTTGGTCACACAATGCTTTTTGTCGCTCCTTAGTAAAGAACGGAAAGTTAATTGAATCTCCCCAAGGATTTACATCTCTAAATAAATTCATGATTCAGATGCTGCGTAAAGTGGGACTCCTTGGAGTTTCTGGAAGGCTAAATTAGTCCATCAAAGACAGAGAGGCCGATGGATCACATCGTTACAAACAGCAACGGACCAGCAATACTTAGTTCAAAAATCGAATATGCCAGGATGTATTCATCTAAGCATTTAGAAAGAGAAACAGTCTTTCAATTACAGGAATTATCATGGCACATTTCCAGATTCCTAAAATAAGTTAGTCATAGGTTGATTCGGTTCAATAATACAAACGGAAGCATATCAAAGGAACTCCAGAAAAGTGGCCGAGAGAAAATTCAGCTCCCTCCATTGGCAGTAAATCAAAGAAAACCTGAGCAACTTCAAACATCCAAAACTAAGCCATGCCACCACGCCAATGCTTATAAAAAATCACAATTCTGCCCATTGGGGGGCTTCTATCGAGACAGAATTCTGAGTATACTAACAAGCCATCCCAATCGTTACTGGTACAGTCAAAATCAACTTTCCCCATACAAAGACACTTTCAAGCTTCAAATTGCTGTAGGATCCAGCTAACGACTAACAGGGCCAAGCGATTATGCAAAATTCCAAATCAAAAAATCGCAAGAGAAGAGAAAAAAAGGAGGACATAGGAATACCCACCTTGGGACTCATATAGTTCAATGTTAATTACCCCCATTCAGGGGCCAATCGACAGATCACTCGTCGTCCTCTCGGCACAAACTACTGCATCCATAGCCTCTGCCTCTTTACTTCAAGGTTATCTTGCAAGTATTCCTGACGAGATCGACCCATCCAAGATGTCAATTAACATAAAATTCAAATTCCATGAAATTCAAGCAACCTCACTCCCCCAGCTAAAGTAAAAAAAACGCACCTAAAAATCCGGACAGTAAGCCCAGGATTCCTCCAACATATGCAAAAATTATCCACTGATCAGCTGGGTGATCACCTTTTTAATTTGCCTCTTACGAAAATCCCTTCAAATTCAAAGAAAAAGATACCCGCTCCTAATATTGATCAAGGAGGTGCCAAAAGATCGCATTTTTTTTCCTAAAAGAGGAGAAATTAAATTTTGGCCACTTCAGTAATGGAAATTTTTGGAGCCGCTGCCAGTTGTGCCCAGCCTACTACCACCGAAGGAAGGATCCCCATCCGCGGAAAAAAAACCGAGTCAAAGGGCTTCGACCTTCAAAGGAAATGTCAAAATGGAGGGAAGTTGCGCTCCCAAGAAACAGCTGAGCGAGCTTTTATCAAGGACAGCTGCAGACGCTACTGAATCTGGTGCAGCCACCAGTGCACGAAAGCAGCTAACTCCAAAACTCAACGACCACAGCCTGGGGGGCGAGAGAGAGAGAGAGAGAGACGGGGGCGACGGTGGTGGTGGAGTGCGACGGCGGGTATGGCGGCTATAGAAGCGCCGCGAGGCATCATCGACCATGTCAGGGTAGCGGTGGCTGCCGGGGGCTCAATCGCATCGGAGGAGGAGACGCCAAAGCTCTTGCCAAGAGGGAAAGGGCAGCCCAAATCATCACGGACACAATTATTATTATCATTAAAAAAATAAAAAAAATAAATAAGGGATGAGAAATTTGTCAAAATTTAATTAATTAATTTAAAAAAAAAAAGGACGAGAGACGGTGATCTTAAATCCAAACTGTGGGAGGGACGGTTTTTATTTATTGAATCGGGCACCCTTGCAGATGCAGTTTGCAGCAGTTGGAAGATACAAACGAGAGTTGAGGTTACAGAGAGAAAGAGAAGAGAGAGAGAGAGATGGGTTATTTGCTGCTGCTGCGGTCGTTTTGTTTCCCCTTCATCTTCATGTTAACACCCCCATTACCCCCACCAGATTACGGGAATCCCAACACCAGCAAATTGCATAACTATGGAAAGACAAACGAATCCGCCTTTTCTTTTCTTTATTACAAAAAAAAACAACAATATTAAACTTATCAGCCTCAACTCACTTACTCACTCACTCGTCCCCCCATGAGGTAGGAATCCAATCCTGACCATGGACGAATGCACATCTTTCAATTTACGTGCTGCCTCTCCAAATGTCATTTCTTTCGGGGGGTTCCCCTCTCTAAGCACCTGCAAAGTGACCCGGGCGGTGGGGTCCCACTCAAACTCGGCCAACCAGTCTTCGCCCCCCACGACCTCGAAGCTTCCCCTCGCGCTGCTCGAGTCCAACGGCAACTTTCTTAGACCAGGGCAATGCCGTATCTCGAAGCTTACCCCCTGGCGAAAGGATAGAGCCTGGTCGCAAATGCTCGTTAGTTTTGGAAGTTCGATGAGCCGTAGGAATTCGAGACGTGAGAATAGTCCCGAATCAGCTAATTTCTCCCTTGCAAATCCATCCCCAATGATTCTCTCCATCGAATCGCAGCGTACGACCAACAGCTCCCGGAGCTTCGGAGCATGCACGAGCCAGGACAAGTCCGAAAGCCCGCACTTATCGACCGAAACTCCAACGAGATTGGGGAAGCAAGAGCAGTTTGGCGCTCGTCCTATTCCTTGAGTGATCTTCATCTCCCTCAGCTTGGTACACTTATATAGATAAAGCGCCTCTAAATGCGAGAAACCATCGTTGCTTGCTGGTGAGTAATTTATTACGATAGTCAAGTTATCATAATCGATATTATCAATGTACACTCTCCTTATGCATCTCCGTAAATTTCGGGATTGGAATATTTTCTGGACAGAAGAAAACTCGCGTACGCCAATAGATAAGTCGGTGAGATGTTGCATGCACTCTAGTTCCTCTACCGTCTCTTCTTCCTTCACTAAACCACATTTGTCCAAATAATCTTTGGACTCCCACTGGCTGAACACATTCAACGGTAAGCTTGTGATTGCCCCTGTCGGAATAAAGATGTTTTCTTCCCACATGTCGTCTAGTAGAAACCACCGTAAACGAGTCAAGTTCTTGATTTCTTTGGGTAATTCACTAATACCGGTGCCCGACAAGTTCAAGTACTCTAGATTGATCAGATTGCAAATCCCTTCGGGGAATGACTTGATACGTCTATTGTCGGACAGGTTCAGGACCGCCAGACAAGTCGTCATCGAGTCGAAAAATCCACTTGGCAAGACAGTCACTCTTGTTTCCCTTACAAACAAAGTTTCGAGCTGGGAACACCTGGATGGTATTTGGTTGATCTTCCGAATCCGTTCTCCCCATATAGACACTTTCTCTGCTTCCCCCCATTTGGAGATCATCTCTGGGGACATGTCTCCGTTTTTCTGTATCATTAGCAACTTGTTCTCCCTTTGCCCATGGTCACGAGCGATCCAAGTCGCCATGTCACGGATGACGTCGTGCATCTTTACATACTCATTTTCGTCGTCATGCCCACTCTCCAATAGGCAAGCCCTAGTTAACCTCCCCAAGACATGCTCTCCCTCGTTACGCAAATTGTATACATCACCGGTGTCTCCTAACAAGCCCTCTCCAATCCAGAGTCCAATAAGGTTGTGCCGTCTTATGTGGTAATCCTCAGGGAAGAGACAACAGTAAAGGAAGCAAAGCTGAAGGGTAGAGTCATTTAATCTATCATAACTTAACTCTAATATGTGGTACACTTCCTCTACCATACCTGACAGCTTGTATGGATTTTTCCTTAGCGTTGCCAGCACATGCTTCCACTCATGGGGATTGGCTATGCCGGCCATGGCTCGCCCGACAGTAATAAGGGCTAGTGGCAACCCTTTACACTCCTGTGCAATGTCCTTGGCAAGCTTTGGAATTTCTGGATGAGAATCTACGGTTGATTTGCCAACGTTGTTCTCGAACAATACCAGGGCTTCTTCGGGCGTCAAGCACTCTACTTCGAAGATTTCATCAGCTCCCATTTGATGGCATACTTGCTTCAAGCGTGTTGTGAATACTACTTTGGATCGGTTCTCGAGACCAGGACGAGGAACTCCGATATTGGAAAGGTCCAGCCTTGCCCATAAATCATCAATCAACAACACGACCTTCTTCTGGGTCAAAACTTCCAATAGATGATGGACCCTCTCATCCCGGGACCATGCTTCCCAGCTCTCATCTTTAATGTTCAGCCTTTTCCTTATGGCGTCTCGAATACTATCTTCGTTCACTTGTTTGGACACATCCACCCAAATAACGACCTTGAATCCATGATTTGTATGCAAAAGCTTCTCGACGTTCTCGTTGATCATTTTCATGAGAGTGGTCTTTCCCACACCGCCTACTCCGTACAACCCAATCACTCCTACTTCTTTTTCGTCCACGAGCCATTTCCACACTTTATTAAGGGAATTGTCAAGCCCCACTGTCCCGTCCACAGGTATGTGCATTACTCGAGGAGAAGGCGACGGCATCGTCAGAATGCCAAATTGTCCTGCCTCAGTTTGGAGGTTTGACGCTTCAATGAGCATTCGATCGACTTTTTCCCCCAATTGATAACTCGACCGGCAGTGCCGTGGAAGACAACGACTGAGACATTTGATTCGGTCACGCTCCCCGGCTTCCTGAAGTACTCGATCTACTCCACCTTCAAATACTTGCACCTTGCCTAGCCAGTACGCCACTTGATTCGTGCGCCGCACACGTCCTCCATCTTCTTCACGTTCCACCTTTGCCTTCACATCTTCGCTCACAACCTTCAGTTTTTTATTTTCTTCATCCAACGAGTCGACATTATCTTTCAGATTATAAATGGAGCACAGAGGTTTCCTGGCCAAGCCCCATAAACATTTGACGAGTTCTGAAAGAGGATTTGCGCACTCCATCGATTCTTTCGGAGGCGAGAGATCGAAAAATTGAGAGCCGGCAAATGGGTGGAGTTCGATTAGAGAGAGAACCGTCTTGTAAGATGCCGTTACACAATCATAGAGGCCAATAGTAATGGCAGACAATATTACAATGATAAAAGCCAAATGGCAGACAAAAGTAAAAGCAAGCGGAAAGTAACGAATAGTAGAAAACACAACTTACTGGGCTGAATTATTGCGCATGCGGACAAAGAACCTTTTTACAAAGGTAGATGAAGGAAGTGGAGTGTTGCTTACAACTTATATCTATATAAATATATAATTGTAGACTCTTCGACAAAACTCTCTAAATTGTTACCGTGCGTTTTCATGAGGTTCGAGTATAACGTAGCTATCATGCAAGATACCACTAATCCTTGCTTCCGAGGAATTTTAGGATAATGTTAATCATACATTGTACTATTTTTTAATACATTGATTCTTTGTTGATTAGATAGACTATTCATAGTTTTATACAAAAAGATTTTTCCTAGCACTGTTATGTAATTTCCGTAATGGAGATTACTTTTAAGGAGAAAATAAATTTTTTCAATGGGCAATAATTTTGCAATATTTTGAATTGGCAACTTTAGATTGTAAAATTAATACCTGTGTAATGGAAAATTGTAACTTTTTGAAATAATTTAGCATTACTTTTACTCTCTTTTTTGCGAGTCATTTTACTTGATCCACTGGTCCAGTTGCATGCGAATTAGCTATAGTTGTAAGGTCAAGCGATAGGTAGGTGAAGCATTAACTTTTGAAAAATCAAAGACTGCACATTAAAATCCGTATGCATCATGCATTTAATTATCCAAACATGCAAGTTATAGGTCATAAGTAGTAAAACAAATAGAAACAGATAGCAAAGAAAAGCATTGCATAGGCATTGTTAAGTTGTATTAAAAAAAACAGATTAATAGCAACATATCGAGTTCTAGCGGTTGCTTGTGAAACAATTAGCATAACTTAATGAAGTTTAGTCACTGTGACTGGTTCAAATTACTTGAAAGGACAATTTAATATCCAAAAAGTGCAGTTGACAAGTTGGATAAGAACTGGGATTTTGTCAACATGGCACAATAAAACTTAGGACGAACAATTGCTATATACCAATCATGCAGTACCTTGAGGAAGTTATATCCATGGTGTTGAAACGTTAAATTTTCCATCACACTAAGATTATTTGTAAGATGTGTGGCTTAATAAGGTGTACTATGGTGGAACGACGATCACGTGCTTGCTCAAATGAGCAACAGTCATGGCTCAAATCGAACATTCTATCACGAGCATGAAACTCCTATGATAACACCAGGGGGGTTGTTGACGTTGGTTGCCCCTTCTCACCCTTTTTACTCAAATAGCCCTCGTGGCATTTTTCCTGGTTCTAAAAATGACAGTAATCCACATGACATTAATAATAGCGACTTCTTTAAGTAGTGAAAAGGCTGTTAATAGCGAGTGTCAACCTATTTCTTAGCCAAATGAGTGTCGACCTTAACTCATAAATATTTAGTGACCTAAAATAAAAGTTTCATCAGTTGCATTACTCATGAGTTTGTTGATATTAATTGTATAGATCGGCACGTGCGGGTGTCACGTACTAACCAACACTAGACATTTTCGTTAGGCTTCGCAGTGGATATAATAAGACTAGTATTTTTAAGGAAAAGAATACGTGGGCTAAAACTGAATAATACTGAAAATACGAGGATTAAGAGTGCCATTTATGTCAAAAGAGTGGTACCCATAGGCACCACACGTCCATAATTAGTGCTTAACCAACAAATTCTTTCAAACTTTCTATGCGACTATAACGAAAACATAAAAAGAACGTATTGTCAGTTTATCATTTCAAATGTAGCTTTTGTTTGAATACTATAGTTTGATATGCCCAAAGTTTAACCTAAGCTTCTGTAGTCGAAGATAAAATTTCTGAACAAGATAGAAACTTTTGAGTTCAGCATATGAAAGCTATTGAGATATCACTTGACACTCACCAAGGAGATTAGAGAGTCCAGTTATAAAGAAGCAATTAAGGTGAGCTTCAAAGAGGCTATAGAAGGCTAACTTTAGAAATGACAATATGAACAATTCATCAAAGGCTAACTTTAATGATTAACATAAACATAGTGAGAGCATAGATGGGAATCTTTCCGAGATAAGAGACGTAAAGATGGACTGTTCCAACGGGTCGATGGGTGGAGTTCGATAATAGAGAGCCAGCCATCTTGTAAGATGCTTATACAGACTCAATTATAGAGACCCATGTTAATGGCCCCACGACAGTACAATGATACAAGCCAAATGGCCGACAGAAGTAAAAGCAAATTGTAACAGCACAACCAACTAAGGGGGCTGAATTATTGCGCATGCTGACAAACAACTTTTTAGAACGGTGGATTATGGAAGTGGAGTGTTGCTTACAACTTCTATCTATATAATTACAGACTCTTCCACTTAAATTGTCTCTGAAGAATAGTATTTTAAACTACCATTATACCGAAATAAAGTATACCTGCCCCCCATCCAAAAATTTTCATATTAACCCATGAGAATTTTTTTATTATATTATAATTTATTAGGAGAATTCTTTTTTGACCCCTAATATTAAATTCTCAATCCGAATCACCCATTTGACATCCCTACATAATATTGCCTTTCGAGCGTGATAAGACATGCTATAGAGAAAAACATATGACGTGATGGCAATAATAACCCGCAATGACTACACAAAAAAATATATATCAGTTTAATCATTTCAAATATTGTCCTCGTTCGAATAAGAGCATTGTCCAATGCATTTTTCAAATTACTTAAATAGAAAATATACACGGTAATAACTTTCAATTTCTACTAAGGATGGGGATCCGTCGATGTAGCATGCATGACGCGCAATTTCCTGTACTTCATCATGGTTGAAAAATGGTGTTCACTATTCAATGCTCAAAAAATCAATGGGGTTTAAACTTTCACTTTCTCGTAGACCGACACGAATCATAGTGGGGACCTAAATATCTCCATTATTGTTGAGTTGTCGTATCAATTGGACCGAAAGGTTTTCACTTTCAAACTTGGCGTCGATTGAAAAAGTTAAAGCTGAGAAAGTAAAAGCGAAGGCCGGTCCTTTGGCTTTCACGGGAGACATAAAAGTGATCGGTGGGCGGGTCCATTTTAATGGCCCTTGGAGTTTGAGCTTTGTGTCGGCAGGAGCACATTCATCCCCCTTCGTATATTCATTTATTTTTTGTTTTAAATTTACTTTTCATGCGAAGAAGAGGAATCTTAAAACAGCTTTTATTCACATTACAAAGATTGAGACGTGATCGAATAAGATAAAATAATATGTCTCATCATATAGAGAAAAAATGACAAAAAATGATTCATCAATTTTAATTTGATGTACAATATTATTTATAAACTTTAAATTTGTTCAACGTGATTCATGAATTTTTAATTTATTTAATACGATACATGGACTTTTGGTACATATTCAATTTCGTCCCCGCACTTTATAAAAATGTTTAATATTATCCATGAGCTTGAATTAACGGAAGGACAATATTAAATATTTTCATATAATTTAGAGACTAAATAGAACATGCAATAAAAATTTATGGACTATATTAAATAAATCAAAAATTCAAGGACCAAATTGCATAAATTTAAAGTTCAAGGATTGCATTACATATCGAGCTAAAGTTCATAGATTATTTGTGTCATTATCCTAACAATTTACCATATACAACAATGGATATAACCAAAGACATAAAAAGAATAGATAAATTCACATTAATTACTCAAAAAATTTTCATTCTGCTTGAGTGAGATTATTGACCCCTATCCTAACTCTTCAATATTCAGTGAGATTAATTGTATAGATTGGTACGTGCAGGTGTCACATACTAATCAACGCATTCCCTAGACATTTTCGTTAGGCTTTGCAGTGGAAATATTAAGATGAGTATTTTCAAGAAAAAACAATACACAGACTAAAATTGAACAGTTGTAAAAGTACGGGGATCAATAGCGCAATTTATGTTCGCGAGGGGCACACATAAGTACCACAAGTCAATAACTAATATCTTACTCAACAAATCTTTTCAAACTTTCAATGTAATTTTTATGAAGCGACTTAAATTGTCTCTGAAGAATAGCATTTGAAACTAGAATTACGATGAAATAAAGTGCAAAGACGGAAAGTCAGTGGCGGACTTGGGATGAGTGATGGCCTTGCCCCCTATCCCAAAATTTCTATATTACCCAACGAGAATTTTTTTAATATATTACATTTTGTCAGAAGATTTTTTTTTATCACCTCTAACGTTGAATTCTCAACCCGAACCACCCATTTCGCGTTCCTACGTAATATTGCCTTTCGACATGATGGGAAATGCTAAAGAGAAAAACATACGACGTGACAACACTATCCGCGACATTTCCCTACGTGTGATTATTTCCGAAATGACCACTTAAAAAAAATATCAATTGATCATTTCAAATATTGTCTTCGTTCGAATAAGAGCGTTGTCAAATGCATTTTTCAAATTACTTAAATAGAAAGCATATATGGTAATAACTTTCAATTTTTACGAAAGATAGGGATCCGACGATGTAGCATCCATGACGCGCAATTTCTTAAGCTCCATCATAGTCGAAAAATGGTGTTTGTTATTCGATGCCCAAAAATCAATGGGATCTAAACCTCCACTTTCTCGTATATCGACACAAATTAAGGTTAATACCACTAAAAATTCTAAATCATTATACTTATGATAAATTTATCCCGAACTAATTTTTTAACCACAAAAAACTCCAAACTGATACACTTGTGATAAATTTATCCCGAATTAATTTTTTTATCACAAAAAATCCCAAACTAATACACTTATGACAAATTTATCCTCTGTTAAATTGGATTAATACTGCAAAAAATCACAAATTGACAAATTTGTGACAAATAGAGAGGTAAAACTTCAAATTGATATATTCATCAACTGTCACGTATTATTTAACTTAGTAATTTAACAGTAAAATTTAACGAAAATTATTAGATGATAAATTAATCATAAATATATTAATTCATAATTTTTATTAAAAATTTTCGTGATTCCCCACATACAGGTTATGGTGGGGGAGCACAATCGGGTTCTGAATGTCTTTATTATTATTGAGTTATCGTATCAACTGGACAGAAAGGTTTTCACTTTCAAAACTTGGCCTTGATCGGAAAAGTTAAAGCTGCACTCGCACTAAAGGCCAAGACCCGGTGGTCCTTTGCTTTCATGGAGACATCAAGGCGGACAGTGGGCTGGCCCATTTTAATCGCCGTTGGAGTTTGAGCCTTGTGTCGGCAAGAGCATATTCATCCCCCTTCGTATATTCATTTCTTTTATGTTTCAAAGTTGCTTTTCAAGCGAAGAAGAGGAATCTTAAAAAAAACAGTTTTTGTTCACCATTACAAAGATTAAGATGTGATCGAATAAAGATTAAATAAGAAGTCTCGTCATTTGTTTGATGAAACTGTCTACCATATACTAAGATGGACGTAACCAAAGATATGACACGAATAGATAAATTCAGATTAATTACTCAACAGAGTAAAGAAAAAAGCGCAGTTGAAAAGTTGAACAAGAGCCAAGATCTTGTCAACATGGCACGATAAAACTTAAGATGGACAGTTATTATATATAAATCATATACTAATACGAGATACGAAGAAGTTAAACTTATTGTGCTGAAATGTTAAATTTCCATCATGCTTCCTTTTTTTTTAATTTTTTTTTATCTATTCTACTCTCAAATTGCTTGTGAGAAGCGTGACTTAATATAGTGTACGGAATGATATTTCACGATCTTGAGGTATGATCAATTCTCATTCATATTTTATTTGATAGATGTGTCCCACGTATCTATTTCAAAAATAATGGAACACTTTATCTTACGATCCAAAAATTTTTTCGTTTGTGTTTGGTTGATTGGATCAGTGGCCAACTGGACAAATATCTCAATTTTTGTGGTTATCGTTGCGAAACTTTTTGATGGTCCTGGCTTGCATGTATTCAGTTGCTGGGGATTTATATATCTTTCTCATACGGTAAAAATTATTGCAAACAAGGAAGGAATAAAACACAATGTAAAGAGATTACACTTCCGATCCCTACACTTTAACATATATCATTATTGACCCCTTTATTTTCATTTGTCATGAATTCTAATTACTGTGCTCTTCTCTAACCACAGTATAAGTAATTTCGTCAAATTTTCATTAAAAATTCGGTGAATATTTTTTAGTCAGCACTCGCGCTGGACACATGGTACCTATTTGTAAAAGTCTTTGTAACATTTAAATTTTTTGCTAATAATTTTAACTCACTACCTTTTATAGTAAAATAAAGGTTCCTCCACCACAACAGTAATCGGTCTAAAGGTATAGGGCTTACTACTAAGTAGTTTGAGACCCTATGATCATATGTTTGAATTCCCAAATCGCTCATTGGCCTTAAGGTACCTTGGTTCTTCTGGAGCATTGGTTCGATCATGCCTTGATATTGAATTACCCCGACTCTACTCCCACTGAACCATGGTGGGATGGCGATGACGTATTTGCTCAAAATTAGTCATAAATATAGCTCAAACCAAACGTTTTGTCGTGGGTATAGAACTCCTATGGTAACGCCCAAGGAGATCGTTGACACTAGTCGTCTATTCTCACTCTTTTTACTCGAATAACCTTTAGCATGTTTCTTGATTCTAGAAATGACTAATCAACATGACATTAATAATTTCTGACTTTTTCAAGTAGTGGAAAGGCTATTAATAGTGAGTGTCAACCTTAACTTTTCAATATTTAGTAAGTAAAAGTTTCATCGGTTACATTACTAATGAATTTGTTGATACTAATTGTATAGATTGACACGTGCAGGTGTCACTTACTAATCAATGCATTCCCTAGACATTTTTCTTTAGGCTTTGTAGTGGAAATATTAAGACGAGTATCTTCAAGAAAAAAACAATACATGGACTAAAATTGAATAGTTGCAAAAGTACGGGAATCAAGAGCCCAATTTATGTTCGCAATTGGTACACATAAGCACCACAAGCCAATAATTAATATCATACTCAACAAATCCTTTCAAACTTCCAATGTAAATTTGATAAAGCGACTTAAGTTGTCTCTGAAGAACAGTATTTTAGACGACAATTATGACGAAATAAAGTATACCTGTCCCCTATCCAAAAATTTCCATATTAACCCATGAGAATTTTTTTAATATATTACAATTTATTAGGAGAATTTTTTTTATCACCCCTTATATTGAATTGTCAACCCAAAAACCACCTATTTGATGTCCCTACATAATACCACCTTTTGAGCATAATGGGAAATGCTAAAGAGAATAAACATATGACGTGATGGCAATAATAACCTGCCATGACTACATAAAAAATATATATATATGTTTAATCATTTCAAATATTGTCCTCGTTCGAATAAGAGCGTTGTCAAATGCATTTTTCAAATTACATAAATAGAAAGTATACACGGTAATAACTTTCAATTTCTACGAAGGATGGGGATCCGTCGATGTAGCATGCATGACGCGCAATTTCCTATCCTCCATCATGGTCGAAAAATGGTGTTCGCTATTCAATGCCCAAAAATCAATGGGGTTTAAACCTCCACTTTCTCGTAGATCGACACGAATCATGATGGGGACCTAAATATCTTCATTGTTGTTGAGTTGTCGTGTCAACTGGACCGAAAGGTTTTCACTTTCAAACGTTAAAAGTTGAGAAAGTATAGGCGAAGGCCGGTTTTTTTGCTTTCACGGGAGACGTAAAAGTCGACGGTGGGCAGGGCCACTTTAATGGCCCTTGGAGTTTGAGCTTTGTGTCGGCAAGAGCACATTCATCCCCCTTCGTATATTCATTTATTTTTTGTTTTAAATTTACTTTTCATGCGAAGAAGAGGAATCTTAAAACAGTTTTTATACACCATTACAAAGATTAAGACGTGATCGAATGAGATAAAATAATATGTCTCATCGTATAGAGGAAAAATGACAAAAAATGATTCATCAACTTTGATTTGATGTACAATATTATTTATGAACTTTGAATTTATTCAATGCGATCCATAAATTTTTAATTTATTCAATACGGTACATGGACTTTTGATATATATTCAATTTCGTCCCCTCACTTTATGAAAATATTCAATATTATTCCCGAACTTGAATTAACGGAAAGACAATATTGAACATTTTCATATAGTTTAGGAACTAAATAGAATATGTAACAAAAATTCAAGGATTATATTAAAAAAAATAAAATAAAAATTCAAGGATCACATTGTACAAATTTAAAGTTTAGAGACTACATTACATATCGAATCAAAGTTCATGGACCATTTGTATTATTATCCCAACAATCTAGCATATACTACGATGGATATAACCAAAGAAATAAAAAGAATAGATAAAGTCACATTAATTACTCAAAAAATTCTCATTCTGCTTGAGTGAGATAATTGATCCCTATCACTTGGATAAATTGTCCAGGATACCAGGCCTCTTGAGGCTTATCCCAATTTGAATATGTCACCAAACTCGTGATGGAATGATTTTCATCTTGTCGAATCTTTAATTCAAGCAACCAGACGTGTCCTTAGGATCTCAACTGTTAACACGAATTGACATGGTTTGATACGTCGTTAAAAACACATGTTGTCAAATTCAAAATGATATGAATATAAAATACACAATATTTACGTGTTCAATATGAGTATAAAATTTTGTAATGACTCAACCTAACATAACCCGAATTTAAGTACGCATGAACACGAATTTTCAACTCTCGAATGTTAGGTGGTCATCAGTTACAAACCATACATGCACTTCATCAAACTTCTTCTAAAACTTACAACGCGTTTGATTGTAGTAATGATTATTACATGATAGGCCTCTTACAGGTTGATTATCTATTAAAATATTTGCTTATAATAATAGTTATTACGGAGTGATCATATATTCTTTTTTTGTTTTAATTAGGATTCAATTTGACATCAATCAACATGGATTTGGACAAGTTTATGCAAACAAATATTGCCAAATCTAAAAATGACAAGATTTTAAAATACATAATATTTCAACGAGAGCACAAAGTTTTACGACGGCGCTACAGCATATGGCATAATTTTAAGTTCGACACGAAAATACAAATTGCCAGCATTTCATGGGATGTGCCACTTTAAAGTCGGTTTCTGCATGGTTGGAACTCTTTAATAGAGCCAGCTCCAACGGGTGCTGGAGAGAGTCTCTGCAGACCTCGACTACTTCTTGTGTGATATACGAATTGTCGGTCTTCCTCTAAACATATTCTTCTGGAGCCTTATCAAATGGAAAATTATTAAGTGCACCGGGAGCACAGAGGCCCATTTACAATGACGTCCATTCGGATGCACTGAATACTTCTCATAGGAGATTCGATATGTTCTTCATATGAGAATCCGCTAACATTAAATTCATGAAGTATAATCGCGTGATGATATTTTAGTTTTTAAGAAATGAACATTGTGTGTATAAGATTCCCTATGAAAATAATCGCATATTTTTGTAAACAGGCATCATTGTACAATTATACTGAAAACTGACATAACGATTTTATTTGGATGGGCTTAGTGGGCGCATCTCGACCATCATCAATTGAATACTTTCTCAAGTCAATGTCCAGGATTAATTGGACGCCATATAATTGTCAGGCAATTCATTTATACTTTTCCTTGTACGCATTAGCAGAAGACATGTGAACTAGAGATTGGCAATGGTGATCTCCAGTTTATTTGTTGCAAATTCTTCAGCGTGGATACATGGCATGGCACTGTCTCGACCTCGCATGTCATATGCATAAAATATCATCACGAATCGGTTGGAGGTAGTTAATCCCACAACTCTTCTTCCAAAGAATAGATTCACGATTGTCGTTGGATGCGAATCCATCAACCCTCGACCTACTTGTATTTGCTGTCCCGTCCATAATGTGATGAATTAAACACACACGCTTTATGGAAAAGGAGTGAGATCCCTTTAAGAATTATTAATAAATTTAAATACTAAATTTATTCATTGTAAAATTGATACATCTTTCCATTTTTTTTTCCTTCCCTTTTTTCCTTTTCCCTCTTTTCATCGTCGACTTTCTCTGCGCGTGCGTGTGGTCAAATTAGGCCGCGACACTAGATTGGATGTTGCCCCGCCTCGGAAGACCCTGGCTCGAGTCTGGGGCCACTGCCCAAGTGAGTTGCCCTGACGCTGTTTGCACCAAGGCTGGGGGTAGGGTGGGGTTTGTGGGACGAGGAATGGCAGTGGAGTGCGATAATTGTGGTCGCTAGAGGCACTGCGAAACATCGACCATGCCATGGCGCCGCACGATGTCCAAGCACCACCAGTGCGGCCTCATAACGGTGGTCTCTCTCTCTCTCTCTCTCTCCATCTTCTCAATATCAACAAGGTAGTCCTTGAAGGCGAAATGCCTATAAATTTGGAAGCACCGCCGTCGAGCCTCCACATCTAGGGGCAACTGCATCGATCGGCTCAATTACGGTGGAGGAGACGCCAAGCTTTGCTAGAAAGGAAGCTAATTGCAAACGCAACCAAGGTAGAGAGAGAGAGATGTTGGTATTTGGGATTTGATCGCGATTTTATTGGGTGCTACGAGGATTAGAGTAAAGTAAAAACATGTTTACAATTTGTGAACAAGACAACATATCAAAACGTTACATGAAATAGATGATCGAGAACCATTTCGTTCATTTCGTTCCCAAAATGATTCCATGAGATTTGGAATGCGGTCTCCTCATAGTTTAATCAAGCTTGATGCATTACGATTTAAAAGAGAAATTTGCAAATGAATTGAAGGCAGAGACAGCTACTAAACCTTTACTCATCTATTCATATTTATTGAAATTGCTCCCGTAGTGGCTTTCCTCGTCTATTCATTTACTGTCCCACAATCCCAAATTATCAAACGAATTAATGAAAGCAAGTTGATTAAACTTCGTTTTTCTGGCACCTGTGTAGCGCGTGCTTTAAAACTAGTCTTCTCAAATTAAATTAGAAAGGTAACCTAATATTTTTGTCGATAAAATAATTAAATCGAAGCATGGCGTAATTAATCATCTTATTTTAGTAAGATTTGGGCTTTCGAGTGAAAATTGTTTGAATTCAACATGTATTTGCAAAATAACAAGACTCTTGCTAGGTTGAAGATATTTTTTAGAGTTTTTATATAATTGGCCTTGTTGCGATAATAAAATAACAACCATTCCACAAAGCAAATGCAAAAAGACCGGTAAATATTCTCTACCATGCTGGGCCTTACAATTGATGTCTCAATCACAACTCAATCATTGGGGGGAAATTACTATGAAAGTTCTATAGCTATGGCACCTGTGCCAATTCAGTCTTAAACTTTTAAATTTGATCAATTTGGCCAATTTAATCTTAAACCATATGACAATTTCTCAATTCAGTTCTAAACCTTTTAGTTGTGCCAATTTAAGTGGGAACCTCATTTAAACAACATAAGCAATTCACACTTTTACTGCTTTTGCGAGCAAGCAGTCGGTTTCCATAGAGATTGCAGGAAAGTTCCGATTCTAAGCTCCAGTAGCAAGTCCGGCATGGATCTTGTCAATGGAATTCATTGCTCAAAACACCAATCTCAATTGACAAGGCAAACGGTGGAAATGTTCTTAAAGAACTTGTGCCTGTACATGCATAAATGATGACTATAAATTTCAAGATTTCCTAGGAACATGATGGATAACAAAATTGGAAGAAGGCGTGATTAACGTGGCTTATCATATAAACCGACTAAAGAGGGGCGAAAGCCACGTAAGAGTTAACAGCTTGGAACTAATAGCAGAAGTCAATTTCATGGTTGTTTTATTACAGATACTTACTTTCACGAGAGTAAGAGAGGAAGGCACCTTGGAGCTGCTGACTCATGTAAAAGCAGGCACAAGATCCTCGTGGAAGAGGAATTTCATTACCAGTAATGCCCCATACACTCTAAGCAAAAAGGAAGTATATAACCCTTAATTACATGAGTCCCTCCCACGAAATAAAACACAAACTGAGTGAGAACCAATCTGGAGTCATGCTTAAAAGGTGTAATGTCATAAGATTTTCCTACTCCGAATCCCCCGAACCGGCTATTGCTGCTTCCAATTATAGCACCGAAATGGTGGGGATCGAATTTGAGAAACTCCGCACACAATTTCCAACAAAATCAGAACAAACAACAGGTACTTGCGACAGTTTTTAAGAGACTCTTCGAAAAAGGCGGCCTTCCAAGGCTAATTCAATGAGATACTTTGTTCATCTCAGGCGCAAACAGCACGGCATCCTCTACATACCCAAACCCACTAACGGGTGACCTTAACATCGCGTCATAATTTATAAAAGAGGAGTAATGTACCTAGGATTTCAAAAAAGCCATCCTCCCACATAAGGGTGCTGAAGCGACATAGAACTTACCAAAAGGGAGAATTCAAGTTCTTCCTACTATAAAAACCTATTGCATCCTCTTTGTCACACCCATATACCAAGCTTAAGATCTAAACTATGCCCCGTTATATCAATTTCAGCAAAACCAATCATCAACTCAACAGACAATGATATGCTTTCTGAGGGATATAATGCTAGCTAGAAAATTAAGGCCCTCCAATTAAGTTCATCTTTTAATGGAAGTTTCTAAGCAAGCTAAGTATACGGACTCATATCACCAACAGCTGCAAAAAGATTTGAACAGACAATGATATGTTTATGTTAAGTGCAGGACTGCTGAATGCTGAGGTAGAATGAACTCCATGAGATCGGGGTGGAATGAAGAAAGGTACACTCTTTTCTTCTCGGGGTGGAAAGCGAACTCCAGCAGTCTGTCAATGGTGATAGAGGAATCATATTGAGAAAAAGCAACATAGGATCGTACTAGAAGTCTAGACAAATGAATCGGTAGAAAGATCTCTGAGGATACCTTCAACTCATTGTATGCATAATATTATTGATGATACCTTCCCCTTCCTCCCCCTACAGCTTCTCACCATGTATCTATCAAGGTCAGTAACTTCTCCATCGCATTAAAATCTGGCTGCACAGAGCATGTAGAAACAGCAAATGACAATCTCAAAAATGAACAGATTCAGAATAAAAGTCAATCATGCGGTACAGAGTAGGCACCCTTTTAAACACCATTCTAACCATTTCCCGTAGGATATCAGACTCAATAATATTCTGAAATACACTATTGCCACAGTTTTTGCTAAGAGTCTCCAACACCTACTTGAAATTCATAACCAAATACTTTAGCCAAGTGATAGCCGCCTCTTGTAGCCATTTAGAAGAAAGAAAAGAAGAGAGCAACTGGATCCAGAACTATGCACATATAAGAAAGCAGAGCATGATACTGACACAGAGGGTCGGAAGCTGTATTTTTGGATCTTTATTCCCCAGGCGCTTCTTAAGGATCTTCATCACCTCCTTTGCCTTCCTGCAGAAGTTAAACCAATTCGGCGACTAAAGCCAATATCTTTGACGCAGAAATAACATGTAAGGAACCAGCACAAAAGCAGTTGCACAATACAATAACTTCATTCCTAAGATCCATGACATCTCGGAAGTTGGAACACCCCAGTATTTTTTCTTCTCTTATGGAAAGTACAAGTAAAACTACACTAACAAAATATTTTTGAAGAACGAAGCTGCTAAATGTTTTACCAACACATAAGGATGACGCTATTGAGGATGCTAATATGTACAGATCAATGCTCTCTCCAACATCTGATTGCATATCAAACTTCATAAGCCAAAAAATAGGGACAGCAAATAGCAGCATATTTCTCCAGCTTGTTGGACATATGATTTATGGCATAATTTATCTCCCGCTTTCGCGTGAATGCTCTAAGATAGATTTTAGAGATAATTGATATATTCATACATACATACATACATACATACATACATATTTTTTTGATATAGAAGCATCTCAGTAATTGTGAATTTTCGAGCATGAGTATGAAGTTCTAATCATCATTTGGAAGTACAATCATACTCCCTGCAATCGAGAAACAATATTCAAATTCAGCAAGTTACATAACATGTTTCAGCATGGCATTCATGTCTTTATATTTTAGTGATACATGACATCAAAAAACTGCATAGCATGTTTGGGATAAGGCTTATTTGTTTTTAGTAGCCTTCAACTCATTACCCAACTTTTGTATCTCGACATCCCACCTCACACTTTTTTTTTCCATTTTTCTAGGTAAGAATTAGCATTATCTTAAAACCGGGTTGGTCACACAATGCTTTTTGTCGCTCCTTAGTAAAGAACAGAAAGTTAATTGAATCTCCCCAAGGATTTACATCTCTAAATAAATTCATGATTCAGATGCTGCGTAAAGTGGGACTCCTTGGAGTTTCTGGAAGGCTAAATTAGTCCATCAAAGACAGAGAGGCCGATGGATCACATCGTTACAAACAGCAACGGACCAGCAATACTTAGTTCAAAAATCGAATATGCCAGGATGTATTCATCTAAGCATTTAGAAAGAGAAAGAGTCTTTCAATTACAGGAATTATCATGGTACATTTCCGGATTCCTAAAATAGGTTTGTCATAGGTTGATTCGGTTCAATAATTCAAACGGAAGCATATCAAAGGAACTCCAGAAAAGGGTTCGAGAGAAAATTCAGCCCCCTCCATTGGTAGTAAATCAAAGAAAACCTGAGCAACTTCAAACATCCAAAACTAGGCCATGCCACCATGCCAATGCTTATAAAAAAAATCACAATTCTGCCCATTGGGGGGCTTCTATCAAGACAGATTTCTCAGTATACTAACAAGCCATCCCAATCGTTACTGGTACAGTCAAAATCAACTTTCCCCATACAAAGACACTTTCAAGCTTCAAATTGCTGTAGGATCCAGCTAACGACTAACAGGGCCAAGCGATTATGCAAAATTCCAAATCAAAATATCGAAAGAGAAGAGAAAAAAAGGGAGGACAGAGGAATACCCACCTTGGGACTCATATAGTTCAATGTTAATTACCCCCATTCAGGGGCCAATCGACAGATCACTCGACCTCCTCTCGGCACAATCTACTGCATCCATAGCCTCTGCCTCTTATCTTGCAAGTATTCCTGACGAGATCGACCCATCCAAGATGTCAATTGATATAAAATTCAAATTCCATGAAATTCAAGCAACCTCACTCCCCAGCAAAAGTGAAAAAAGAAACGCACCTAAGAATCCGGACAGAAAGCCCAGGATTCCTCCAACATATGCAAAAATTATCCACTGATCAGCTGGGTGATCACCTTTTCAAATTTGCCTCTTACGAAAATCCCTTCAAATTCAAAGATAAAGATACCCGCTCCTGATATTGATCAAGGAGGTGCCAAAAGATCACATTTTTTTCTTTCCTAAAAGAGGAGAAATTAAATTTTGGCCACTTCAGTAATGGAAATTTTTGGAGCCGCTGCCAGTTCTGCCCAGCCTACTACCACCGAAGGAAGGATCCCCATCCGCGAAAGAAAAAAAAAACCGAGTCAAAGGGCTTGGACCTTCAAAGGAAATGTCAAAGGGAAGGGAAGGGAAGTCGTTCTCCCAAGAAACAGCTGAGCGAGCTTTTATCAAGGACAGTTGCAGACGCTACTTACTGAATCTGGGTGCAGCCACCAGTGCAGGAAAGCAGCTAACTCCTAAACCCAACTGCAGCAGCAGCAGATAACTCCACCACAACCTGGCCTTGTTCGCATCGGGGCTGGGGGGCGAGAGAGAGAGAGAGAGAGAGAGAGAGAGAGAGAGAGAGACGGGGGCCACGGTGGTGGTGGAGTGCGACGGTGGGTATGGGGGGCTATAGAAGCGCCGCGAGGCATCATCGATCATGTCACGGTAGCGGTGGCTGCCGGGGGGCTCAATCGCATCGGAAGAGGAGACGCCATAGCTTTTGCCAAGAGAGAAAGGGAAGCCCAAATCATCACGGACACAATTATTATTATCATTAAAAATAAAAAAAATAATAAATAATAAATAGGGGATGAGAAATTTGTCAAAATTTAATTTAATTATAAAAAAAAAGGACGAGAGACGGTGATCTTAAATCCAAATTGTGGGAGGGACGGTTTATTTTTTATTGAATTGCGCCCTTGCAGATGCACTTGCAGTTGCTGCTGCGGTCGTTTTGTTTCCCCTTCATCTTCATTTTAACAACCCCCTTATACCCCCACAGTACAGGAATCCCAACACCAGCAAATTACATGACTATGGAAAGACAAACGAAGCCGTCTTTTTTTTAATTATAAAAGAAACAACAATATTAAACTTATCAGCCCCAACTCGCTCACTCACTCGGCCCCCCACAAGGTGGGAATCTAATGGTGAACATGTACAGGGGCTCATCTTTCACTTTACGTGCTGCCTCTCCAAATGTCATTTCTTCTGCGGGGCTTATGCCAGGCACCTCCACAGTGACCCGGGCGGTGGGGTCCCACTCAAACTCGGCCAACCAGCGTTGGTCCGACTCAACCTCGAAGCTTCCCCTCGCGCTGCTCGAGTCCAACGGCAACTTTCTTAGACCAGGGCACTCCCGCACGCGGAAGATCACCCTTTGCGGAAAAGATAGAGCCTGGTCGCAAATGCTCGTCAGTTTTGGAAGATCAAAGAGACCTAGGAATTCGAGACGTGAGAACAGTCCCGAATCAGCTAATTCCTCCCTTGCAAATCCATCCCCAATGATTCTCTTCATCGAATCGCAGTGTACGACCCACAGGTTCCGAAGCTTCGGAGCATGCAAGAGCCAGGACAAGTCCGAAAACTTGCACTCATCGACCCAAACTTCAACGAGATTGGGGAAGCAAAAGTAGTTTGGCGCTCGTCCTATTTCTTGAGTTATCTTCATCTCACTCAGCTCGGTACATCTAAATAGATAAAGCGTCTCTAAATGCGAGAAACCGTCAGTGCTTTCTGGTAAGTAAGTTATTATGATGCTAGTCAAGTTACCATTTCTATTATCAATGCACGCTCTCCTTATGCGTCTCCGTAAATTCGGGGATTGGAATATTTTCTGAGCAGAGGAAGACTCCCGCACGTAGATAGATAAGTCGGTGAGATGTTGCATGCACTCTAGTTCCTCTACCGTCTCTTCTTCCTCCACTAAACCCCATTCGTCCGAATATTCTTCGGACTTCCACAGGCTTAACACATTCAACGGTAAGCTTGTGATTGCCCCTATCGGAATAAAGATGTTTCTTTCCAACATGTTGTCTAGTAGCAACCACCGTAAACGAATCAAGTTCTTGATTTCTTTGGGTAATTCACTAATACCGGTGCCCGACAAGTTCAAGTATTGTAGATTGATCAGATTGCAAATCCCTTCGGGGAATGACTCAATATTTTTATTGTCGGACAGGTTCAGGACCGCCAGACAAGCCGTCATCGAGTCGAAAAATCCACTTGGCAAGACAGTCACTCTTGTTTTCCTTACAAACAAAGTTTCAAGCTGGGAACACCCGGATGGTATTTGGTCGATATTCCGAATCCATTCTCCCCATATAGATACTTTCTTTGCTTCCCCCCATTTGGAGATCATCTCCGCGGACATGTCTTCATCTTTCTCCATCACTAGCAACTTGTTCTCCCTTTGCCCATGGTCACGAGCGATCCATATCGCCATGTCGCGGATGACGTCGTGCATCTTTACGTACTCTTCTCTGTAGTCATGCCAACTTTCCAAAAGACAAGCCCTATTTAACCTCCCCAAGACATGCTTTCCCTCGTTACGCAAAATGTGTACATCACCGGTGTCTCCTAATAAGCCCTCTCCAATCCAGAGTCCAATAAGGTCATGCAATCTTATTTGATAATCCTCAGGGAAGAGACAACAGTAAAGGAAGCAATGCTGTAGAGTAGAGTCATTTAATTTATCATAACTGAACTCTAATATGCGGTACACTTTCTCCTCCATACCTGATAACTTGTATGGATTTTCCTTGAGCTTTCTCAGCGCATTCTCCCACTCATGGGGTTCGTCTATGCCGGCCATGGCTTGCCCGACGGTAATAAGGGCTAGTGGCAACTCTTCGCACTCTTTGACAATGTCCTTGGCGAGCTCTTGAATTTCTGGATGAGAATTTACAATCGATTTGCCGACTTTGTTCTCGAATAATTCCCGGGCTTCTTTGGGCGTCAAGCACTGTACTTTGAAGGAGGTTTCGTTGGCTCCCATTTGGCTGCATACGTCCTTCGATCGAGTCGTGAATACTACTTTGGATCCGTTCTCAAAAAAAGGACGAGAAACTCCGATTTTGGAAAGGTCCAGCCATGCCCATACATCATCAATCAACAATACAATCTTCTTCTTCGTTAAAGCTTCCCACAAATAATGGACCCTGTCATGCAGGGACCATCCGTTCCAGCTCTCACCTGGAAGGTCCAGCCTTTGCCTCATAGTGTCTCGAATGTCATCTTCATTCACTTGCTTGGACACCGTCACCCAAATAACGAAGAATCCAGGATTTGCGTGCAAAAACTTCTGGTTGATCCTTTTCATGAGGGTGGTCTTTCCCACACCACCTGGGCCGTACAGCCCAATCACTCCTACTTGTTTTTCGTCCACGAGCCATTTCCACACTTTATTAAGGGAATTATCAAGCCCCACGGTCTCGTCCACAGGTATGTTAATTACTGGAGGAGAAGCCAACCGCATCGTCAGACTGCCAAATTGTCCTTCCTCGGTTTGGAGTTTTGACGCTTCAATGAGCATTCGATCGACTGTTTCCCCCAATTGATAACTCGACCAGCAGTGCCGTGGAAGACAACGACTGAGACATTTGATTCGGTCACGTTCCTCGGCTTCTTGACGTACTTGATCTACTCGACCTTCAAATTCTTGCACGCTGTCTAACCAGCTCGCCACTTGATTCGTGCGCCGCACACCTCCTCCATCTTCATCACGTTTCACCCTTGCTTTCACATCTTCGCTCTTGGTCTTCAGGTTGGCAGTTGCGGCATTCAACGAGTCGACATTATCTTTCAGATTATAAATGGAGCACAGAGGTTTCCTGGCCAAGCCCCATAAACATTTGACGAGATCTGAAAGAGGATTTGCGCACTCCATAGATTTTTTCGGAGGTGAGAGATCGAAAAATTGAGAGCCGGCAAATGGGTGGAGTTCGATTATAGAGAGAACCGTCTTGTAAGATGCCGTTACAGACTCAATCACAGAGGCCAAAAGTAATGGCAGACAATATTACAACGATACAAGCCAAATGGCAGACAAAAGTACAAGCAAGCGGAAAGTAACGAATGGTGGAAAACACAACTTAGTGGGCTGAATTATTGCGCATGCGGACAAACAACTTTTTAGAAAGGTGGATGAAGGAAGTAGAGTGCTGCTTACTACTTCTCTCTATACAATTACCTACTTTTCCACAAAACTCTCTAGATTGTTACCATGCATATTCATGAGGTTTGAATATCTTTCGTGCAAGATGCCACTGATCCTTGCTTCCGAGGAATTTTAGGATAATGTTAATCATACATTGTACTATTTTTAAATACATTGATTCTTTGTTGATTAGACAGATTATTCATAGTTTTATACAAAAAGATTTTTCCTAGCACTGTTATGTAATTTCCGTAATGGAGATTACTTTTAAGGAGAAAATAAATTTTTTCAATGGGCAATAATTTTGCAATATTTTGAATTGGCAACTTTAGATTGTAAAATTAATACCTGTGTAATGGAAAATTGTAACTTTTTGAAATAATTTAGCATTACTTTTACTCTCTTTTTTGCGAGTCATTTTACTTGATCCACTGGTCCAGTTGCATGCGAATTAGCTATAGTTGTAAGGTCAAGCGATAGGTAGGTGAAGCATTAACTTTTGAAAAATCAAAGACTGCACATTAAAATCCGTATGCATCATGCATTTAATTATCCAAACATGCAAGGTATAGGTCATAAGTAGTAAAACAAATAGAAACAGATAGCAAAGAAAAGCATCGCATAGGCATTGTTAAGTTGTATTAAAAAGAACAGATCAATAATTTTCTCGAAGGCTGAAATCTAAAAATGTCGGGTAGATGAAACCATCTGCTAATTCTTTTTAATCCCAAAAATGAAGCTACTTATTACTCATTTCATTTGGAAAAAATACATGTAACATGCATAACTCTAGTATTTTAGTTTAAACTTAAAAGGGTCTCTCCATAGATTCAATGTGTGAAATGCGAGATACGATTGTTTATGCATGCTTTTTGGTCAACAATCGTATCCAGGAGTTTTTATAATTTTGGCCAACCTGTCACCCATGTGCTACTATTCTATTATAAAAGAAAAATTGAGGACAGAGGATGGCGAAACTCGATACGCATTAATATTATAGTTATCACTATTATTATTATTATACAAGAAAAGAGGAAAGTCCGAGTATTACACAATTACCCTTCTAACAAAACTCGATCCAATCTAATCCCTTATCAATAAAAGAAGTAAATTAGGACCATTTCCATAAGAACAAACCAAAGTGGTACTGAATTAAGAAGACTATATGTAAACAAATTTATATATACTAAGCTCCCATTACTTTGCCGTCCCACTCATCTATGTTCAAGATAATGGACCACTTTATCTTATAATCAAAAGATCTTTTCTTCTGTGTTTGGTCGATTGGATCAGTGGCCAACTGGACAAATACTTAGTGTTTGTCGTTATCCACCCAAAACTTTTTAATGTTCCTGGCTTGAATGTAATTGGTGATTGGAAAGCGGGCCAACGGGTGGAATTCGACAGTAAGAGAGCATCTTGACCTAGCACAGACTCGACAATAGAGACCAAAACTACAGTGATCCAAGCCCAAAGCAAGTAGCACACCAAGGACGACCTCGTCGATATCGTCCGCAGCCAACGTTCATGTGAAAGCTAACTGGCATCGGTGGTCCCCCAACCTAAACTATTACCCGCAGCAACGTGACCGAAACGACAAAACACCAACTGCCCTGCAACGTATAGAGAAAAGACCTTTTAAAGGCGTGAACGGCAATATTTCTCTTTATCGATCTTATTTTTGTTTAGAAATAAAAAATTTATTTCTCTTTTTCAGATAAGTTTTTGAGCAAAAAATAATATTTGATAATGATATAAAATTTTTGTTTCCACCGACCGGTGAGCGGTGGTGGATGGTCGGTGAGTGGCAGTGGCGGCGAACGGCCGGGGTGCGGCAGTGGCGGGCGATCGATGAGCGGCGGTGACGGCGACGGTGGACAAGCAGCCGACGAGTGGCGGCAGATAGTTGGCTGGCGAGCGGTGGCGAACGACATGATGGCGAGTGACTGTGGCGGCAGATGGTCAGTTGGCGAGCGGCGAGGGACGGCATGCCGGCGAGCGGTGGAGCCAGGTGATGGCGAACGGCCGACCGGTGAGCATCGACAATGGGCAGCAATGGCGGACGGCCGGCGAGTGGGCAGCGGTAGGCGACAAGAGTGAGCAATAAAAGAGAGTTGTTATTTCTGTTTCTGTTATAGATATAGAAAAGTATAAAATTTTAACTTCTCATTTATGTTTCAAATCTATTTCTAAGCCAAAATTTATCCCAAAAATAAAAAAATGAAATTATTTTACCAAACAGATTTCTGTTCTAAACCTGATCCCGAAAACAAAAAAAAGGAAAATAAAATAGTTATCATTCGTGCCCTAAGTTTCTCCTGGGGATGCTTCTTGGTCTTGGGCCCTTGGGGGGTCTCTAATAGGTGATTTGGATTGGCGTATTCTTTTTCTTCCTCTTTCACCGGATTTGTCTTTGACTACGAAGTACCTTAATCGAAAGTCCCGATTTAGTATTTTGTAAAAAGAGATAGATTTTGTGGCAATTCCGCACATGATATATCAAAAGAGTGAGTAAAAAAGTCACTGGTATGCCTCAAAATCCTACTAATTTTGTGTGTAGCCATTTGCTTATATTTACCTCTATATAAAAATAGTATTACAGACTCTCCCACAAAAGTCTCTAAATTATTACCATGTGTGTTCACGAGGTTTGAATATGTCAGAGAACTTTGGACCCTAATTTTGAAGGACTCAGACTTTACTGAAAACCTATGTTGACTTTGTTTCTGACTATAAAGCAAGAACTAGAAATTTTTCAGACTCAGAATTTATTTATAACGAAATATAACGGCTAGTGATTTGATGTGGATTTCACAAAAAGAAAATTTTGATTGACTTAATCGAAGGCTATAATTGATTGACAAATCAAACATTATGGCAAGTATCTATTACAACGGATAAAACTCTTCTTATAAAATCAAGATTTTAGTTGTATGGGCGATCAAATCTAGTGGGATTCAGATTTTGTTAACCAATGACTACTTAATCTATTTATACAAATCTGTCCAAGGTGAAGATTGGAAGATGATCCTCTGAATACTGTCCAACGGCTAGTTTGGAAGTGAATGAATATAAAATGAGATTAACGAGGAGCAGAAGGCAGCGAAGGAAATCGAGAATCAACAAGTTCAAAGTTTGAGCACATTCCGATTTTATTACTTGTCTTTCCTAAGGTAGATATTGAGATTTCGAGTGACATTATGTAAGAGTAATTGTGTGAGATACAGAGTTCTATTGTTCACCAAGTATTATCACTCATAACTTGTTATCCCTTTTAATCATATAGTGGAATCCAACCAGTAGGCTGTCGGCGTGGGAAAGTAGACGTAGGCTTGATTTAAGCCGAACTACTATAACTTCTTGTGTACAGTTTTCTCTATCCCTAATCTCTCATTATATTGTTTACACTACACACTAGCATATTCAGAATCTGAACATTATTCAGACATTACTTATTATAAATCGTTTCCGCTTTAAATTCTTCAAAATCACTCAAATCACCTATTCAACCCTTCTAGGTGATACTTGCTAACTACATTAGGCACCAATATAACCCAGGACATTTCCTAGTGCACGATTTATGCCGAAATGGCTACATAAAAAAATATCGACTTATCATTCAAATATTGTCTTTGTTCGATCAAAAGTGTTGTCAAATGCATTTTTTAAATGGGTTAATACCACGAAAAACTTCAAACTGGTACATTTATGACAAATTTACCTCAAACTAATTTTTTGACCACCAAAAGCCCCAAACTTGTATACCTGCGATAAATTAACCCTAAACTAATTTTTTGATCACCAAAAACCTCAAACTGGTACATTTTTGACAAATTTACGCTTCTTTAAATTGGATTAATACCACGAAAAACCTTAAATTAATACACTTGTAAAACCTCAAATTAGTACACCCGTCAACTGGCATTTGTCATCCAACTCAGTGATTTAACAGTAAAATTTAACGAAAACTAGTGAAGGGTAAAATTATACCAGATATGCCAGTTTAGGGTTTTTAGTGATAAAAAAAGTAGTTTTAAGTAAATTTATCATATGTGTACTAGTTTGGAATTTTTTGTGGTATTAATTCTTTTTAAATTACTTAAATAGAAAGTATACATGGTAATAACTTTCGGTTTTTACGAAGGATATGGATCCGTCGACATAGCATGCGTGTATGAACGGTCATTTCTACTCTCATATAAACATCTTGATTAAAATTGAGTTTGCGTGTCAACTGGACAAGGAGGTTTCAATTTTAAACTCCGCATTAATTGGAAATGTTATAGCCGGAGAAGCTAAAGGCCAAGACCGGTCCTTTGCTCTGATGGAGACATAAAAATGGACGGTGGAGTTTGAGCTTTGTGTCGGCAAGAGCATATTCATCCCCCTTTGTATATTCATTTCTTTTTTGTTTCAAAGTTGCTTTTCTAGCGAATAAGAGGAATCTCATCGCCATTACAAAGATCAAGATGTGATCGAATTAAGATAAAATAAGAACACCCACCCTGGGTCAAGCTGCAAATTGCTGTGGGACACAGCTAACGACAGATCACTGGGTCCATAGTTCAATGTTAATCCCCCAACCGGGCCCAATTTCGTCCTCTCGGAACAATCTACTTCGAGGTTATCTTGCAAGTATTCCTGACGAGATCGACCCACCCAAGATGTCAATTAATATGAATTCAAATTCCATAAGATTCAAGCAACCTCACTCCCCAGCTGTAGTAAAAAACACACCTAAAAATCCACTGATTCCTCCAACATAGGAAAAAAAAAAAAAGCCACCGATTAGCTGGGTTGCCACCTTTTAATTTGCCTCTTCCGGAAAATCCCTTCAATTCAAAGATAAAGATGCCCGCTACTAAGATTGATCAAGGTGGGGCCAAAAGTTCACGTTTTTTTTTTTTCTAAAAGAGTTGAAATTTAATTTGGCCACTTCAGTAATGGGAATTCTTTTGGAAATTTCCATCGATGAAGGATCAGCCACTGCCCAGCCTTCTACCACCGAAGGAAGGATCCCATCCGCGAAAAAAAAACTGAGTCAAGGCTTCGACCTTCAAAGGAAATGTCAGAGGGAAGTTGTTCTCCCAAGAAACAGCTGAGCTTCTATCAAGGACAGTTGCTGACGCTACTGAATCTGCTGCAGCCACCAGTGCACGAAAGCAGCTAACTCCTAAACTCAACTCCAGCAGCAGAAAACTCGACCACAACCTGGACTTGTTTGCATCGGGCCATGGTTGAGAGAGAAAGAGAGAGAGTTGGGGATGGACGCGGCAACGGGGGCCACAGCGGTGGAGTGCGATGGTGGGTATGGCGGCTATAGAAGCGCCATAGAGATTGCTTTTGAGAGCAAGCAGTTGGTTTCCATAGAGATTGCCAGGAAGTTCCGATTCTAAGCTCCGGTAGCAACTCCGGCACGGATCTTATTGATGGAATTCATGACTCAAAACACCAATCTCAATTGACAAGGTAAACGGTGGAAATGTTCTTAAGAACTTGTGCCTGCACATGCATAAACGATGACTATAAATTACAATATTTCCTGGGAGCATGATGGATAACAAAATCGGAAGAAGGCGTGATTAACGTGGCTTATCATATAAACCGACTAAAGAGGGGTGAAAACCACAGAAGTTAACAGCTTAGACCGAATGGCAGAAGTCAATTTCTTAGTTGTTTTAAGGGAAAAATTCAGTCAACCTACCTTTGGAAATAATCAACTTCAAAAGGTTACTAGATGAGGTACCAGTACATGCGAGTCAGATACTTCCTTTAATCACCAGCAATGCCCCATGCACTCTACGCAAAAAGGAAGTATATAACCCTTAATTACATGAGTCCCTCCCTCGACATAAAACACAAAATGAGTGAGAACCAATCTGGAATCATGCTTAAAAGGCGTAATGTCATAAGATTTTCCTACTCTGAATTGCCCAAACCAGCTATTGCTGCTTCCAATTATAGCACCGAGATGGCGGGGATCGATTTTGGGAAACTCTGCACACAATTTCCAACATCAAAACAAAAAACAAGTACTTGTGACAGCTTTTAAGAGACTCATTGAAAAAGGTAGCCTTCCAAGGCTAATTCAATGAGATACTTTGTTCATCTCCGGCACAAACAGCACGACATCCTCAACATACCCAAACCCGCTAATGGGTGACCATAACATTGCATCATAATTTATAAAAGAGGAGTAATGTACCTCCGATTTCAAAAAGGCCATCCTCCCACATAAGGGTGCTGGAGCGACATAGAACTTACTAAAAAGGGAGATCAATTCAAGTTCTTACTACTATGAGAACCTATTGCATCCTCTGTGTCAGCAAAACTATGCCCGGTTAGATCAATTTCAGCAAAACTAATCATCAACTCAACAGATGATGATATGCTTTGAGGGATATAATGCTAGCTAGAAAATTAAGGTCCTCCAATTAAGTTCATCTTTTAATGGAAGTTTCCAAGCAAGCTAATTATACAGACTCATATCACCAACAGCTGCAAAAAGATTTAAACAGACAATAATTTCAGCACTGCTGACTGCTGAGGTAGAATGAACTCCATGAGATTGGGGCGGAGTGAAAAATGGTACACTCTTTTCTTCTCGGGGTGGAAAGCGAACTCCTGCAGTCTGTCAATGGTCATAGAGGAATCATATTTATAAAACGCAACATAGGATCGTACTAGAAGTCTAGACAGCAGAAAGATCTCTAAGGCTACCTTCAACTCATCGTATGCAGAATGGTATTGAGGATACCTTCCCCTCGGTCCCCCTACAGCTTCTTGCCATGTATCTATCAAGGTCAGTAACTTCTCCATCATATTAAAATCTGGCTGCATTAAGCATGTAGAAACAGCAAATGACAATCTCTTAAATGAACAGATTCAGAATAAAAGTCAATCATGGGGTACAGAGTAGGCACCTTTTTAAACAGGATAACAGACTCAATAATATTCTGAAATACGCTATTGCCACAGTTTTTGCTAAGAGTCTCCAACACCTACTTGAAATTGATAACCAAATATTGTAGCCAAGTGATAGCCGCCTCTTGTAGCCATTTAGAAGAAAGAAAAGAAGAGAGCAACTGGATCCAGAACTATGCACATATAAGAAAGCAGAGCATGATACTGACATAGAGGGTTGGAAGCTGTATTTTGGATCTTTATTCCCCAGGCGCTTCTTCTTAAGGATCTTCATCACCTCCTTTGCCTTCCTACAGAAGTTAAACCAATTCAGCGACTAAAACCAATGTCTTTGACGTAGAAATAACATGTAAGGAACCAGCAAAAAAGCAGTTGCACAATACAATAACTTCATTACTAAGATCCATGACATCTTGGAAGTTGGAACACCCCCGGTCTTTTTTCTTCTCTTATGGAAAGTACAAGAAAAACTACACTAATAAAATATTTTGAAGAACGAAGCTGCTAAATGTTTTACCGACGCATATGGACGACGCTATTGAGGATGCTAATATGTACAGATCAATGCTTTCTCCAACGTTTGATTGCATAACAAACTTCATAAGTCAAAAAATAGGGACAGCAAATAGCAGCATATTCCTCCAGCTTATTAGCCATATGATTTTTGTCATAATTTATCTCCCTCTTTCTTGTGAACACTCCAAGATAGAGTTTAGAGAGAACATAATTGATATACATTCATATATACATTTATATAGTTTTGATATAGAGGCATCTCAGTAATTGTGAATTTTCGAGTATGAGTATGAATTTCTAATCTTCATTTGGAAGCACAATCATACTCCCTGCAATCAAGAAACAATATTCCAATTTAGCAAGTTACATGACATGTTTCCGCATGGCATTCGTGTCTTTATATTATAGTGATACATGACATAAAAAAAATGCATAGCATGTTTGGTATAAGGGTTATTTGTTTTCAGTAGCCTTCAACTTATTACCCAACTTTTGTATCTCGAAATCCCACCTAACACTTTTTTTTTTCCATTTTTTTAGGTAAGAAGTAGCATTATTTTAAAACTAAGTCCATCACACAATGCTTTTTGCTACTCTTTATTAAGAAACGGAAGGTTAATTGAATCTCCCAAAGGATTTACATTTCTAGATAAATTTACGATTCATAAGCTCTGTAAAGTTGGACTCCTTGGAGTTTCTGGAAGGAAAAATTAAATAGTCCATCAAAGAGGCCGATGGACCATGTTGTTACAAACAGCAACGGACCTGCAATACTTAGTTCAAAAATCGAATATGTCAAGATGTATTCTTCTAAGCATTTAGAAAGAAAAAACAGTTTCTCAATTACAGGGATTATCGCAGTACATTTCCAGATTCCTAAGAACGGTTTGTCAGAAGTTGAATCGGTTTGATAATTCAGACAGAAGCACATCAAAGGAACTTCAGACAAGTGGCCGAGAGAAAATGCAGCCCCCTCCGTGAGTAGTAGTAAATTAAAGGAAACCTGACCAACTTCAAACATCCTAAACTAGGCCATAACCCCAAGCCAATGCTTATAAAAAAGAAAAAAATCACAATGCTGCCCATTGGGGGGATTTCTATCTAGACATATATCTCATATACTAATAAGCCATCCCAATCGTCACTGATTCAATCAAAATCAACTTCCCCCATACAAGGACACTTTCAAGCTGCAAGTTGGTGTAGGATACAGCTAACGGCTAACAGGGCCACGCTATTCTGCCCAAATTCCAAATCAAAAATCAAAAGAAGTAAAAAAGGAGGACATAGGAATACCTACCGTGGGTCTATAGTTCAATGTTAATACCCCCCATTCAGGGGCCAATCGTCAGATCACTTGTCGTCCTCTCGGCACAATCTACTGCTTCCATCCACAGCCGATGCCTTCTTGTTTCAAGGTTATCTTGCAAGTATTCCTGACGAGATCGACCCACCCAAGATGTCAATTAATATGAATTCAAATTCCATAAAAATCCAAATTAAAGTTAAAAACAAACCTGAAAATCCGGACAAGAAAGCCCACGATTCCTCCAACATAGGCAAAAAAGGGAAGCATATCAAAGGAACTCCAGAAAAGGGGCCGAGAGAAAATGTAGCCCCTCCATTGGTAGTAAATCAAAGAAAACCTGAGCAACTTCAAATATCCAAAACTAAGCCATGCCACCACGCCAATGCTTATAAAAAAAAAATCACAATGCTGCCCATTTGGGGGCTTTCTATCTAGACAGATATCTCAGTATACTAATAAGCCATCCCAATCGTCACTGATTCAATAAAATCACCTTCCCCCATACAAAGACACTTTTCACGCTGCAAGTTGCTGTAGGATACAGCTAACGACTAACAGGGGCAGGCTATTATGCCCAAATTCCAAATCAAAATATCGAAAGAGAAGAAAAAAAGGGAGGACATAGGAATACCCACCCTGGGTATCGTATAGTTCAATGTTAATTACCCCCATTCAGGGCCAATCAACAGATCACTCATCGTCCTCTCGGCACAATCTACTGCATCCATAGCCTCTGCCTCTTTACTTCAAGGTTATCTTGCGAGTATTCCTGACGAGATCGACCCATCCAAGATGTCAATTAATATAAAATTCAAATTCCATGAAATTCAAGCAACCTCACTCCCCCAGCTAAAGTAAAAAAACGCACCTAAGAATCCGGACAGAAAGCCCAGGATTCCTCCAACATATGCAAAAATTATCCACTGATCAGCTGGGTTATCACCTTTTTTAATTTGCCTCTGACGAAAATCCCTTCAAATTCAAAGATAAAGATACCCGCTCCTAATATTGATCGAGGAGGTGCCAAAAGATCACATTTTTTTCTTTCCTAAAAGAGGAGAAATTAAATTTTGGCCACTTCAGTAATGGAAATTTTTGGAGCCGCTGCCAGTTCTGCCCAGCCTACTACCACCGAAGGAAGGATCCCCATCCGCGAAAAAAAAAAAAAAAAAAACCGAGTCAAAGGGCTTGGACCTTCAAAGGAAATGTCAAAGGGAAGGGAAGGGAAGTCGTTCTCCCAAGAAACAGCTGAGCGAGCTTTTATCAAGGACAGTGGCAGACGCTACTTACTGAATCTGGGTGCAGCCACCAGTGCACGAAAGCAGCTGACTCCTAAACCCAACTGCAGCAGCAGATAGCTCCACCACAACCTGGCCTTGTTCGCATCGGGGCTGGGGGGCGAGAGAGAGAGAGAGAGAGAGAGAGAGAGACGGGGGCCACGGTGGTGGTGGAGTGCGACGGTGGGTATGGGGGGCTATAGAAGCGCCGCGAGGCATCATCGACCATGTCACGGTAGCGGTGGCTGCCGCACATCTCCTTTAGGAGGAGGGAGGGCTCAATCGCATCGGAGGAGGAGACGCCAAAGCTTTTGCCAAGAGAGAAAGTGAAGCCCAAATCATCATCACGGACACAATTATTATTATCATTATTAAAAATAAATAAAATAAATAAGGGATGAGAAATTTGTCAAAATTTAATTAATTATAAAAAAAGGACGAGAGACGGTGATTTTAAATCCAAATTGTGGGAGGGAGGGACGGGTTTATATATTGACTTGGCACTTGCAGTTGCAGCAGTTGGAAGATACAAACGAGTGGTGAGGTTACAGAGAGAGAGAGAGAGAGAGAGAGAGAGAGATGGGTTATTTGCTGCTGCTGCTTTCGTTTTGTTTCCCCTTCATCTTCATGTTGACACCCCCTTATACGCCCACATTACAGGAATCCCAACACCAGCAAATTACATAACTATGGAAAGACAAACGAAGCCGCCTTTTTCTTTTTATTAAAAAAACAACAATATTAAACTTATCAGCCTCAACTCACTCAGTCACTCGGCCCCCCACGAGGTAGGAATCCAATCTTGGCCCATCCCTCGGGCTCTTCTTTCACTTTACGTGCTGCCTCTCCATATGTCATTTCTTCTACGAGTCTCTCATCATCCAATTGCAAAGTGACCCGGGCGGTGGGGTCCCACTCAAACTCGGCCCACCAGCGTCCGTCCCCCTCGACCTCGAAGCTTCCCCTCGCGCCGCTCGAGTCCAACGGCAACTTTCTTAGACAAGGGCACTCCAGCACGCCGAAGTATACCCCTGGAGGAAAGGATAGAGCCTGGTCGCAAATGCTCGTCAGTTTTGGAAGTTCGTAGAGTCGTAGGAATTCGAGACGTGAGAATAGTCCCGAATCAGCTAATTCCTCCCTTGCAAATCCATCCCAAATGATTCTCTCCATTGAATCGCAGTGTTCGACCGACAGCTTCCGGAGCTTCGGAGCATGCGCGAACCAGGACAAGTCCGAAAGCCCGCACCTAAAGACCATAACATCAATGAGATTGGGGAAGCAACAGTAGCTTGGCGCTCGTCCTATTCCTTGAGTTATCTTCATTTCCCTCATCTCGGTACATCTAAATAGATAAAGCGTCTCTAAATACGAGAAACCGTCAGTGCTTGCTGGTGAGTAAGTTATTACGATGCTAGCCAAGTTACCATTCATATTATCAATGCGCGCTCTCCTTATGCGTCTCCGTAAATTTAGGGATTGGAATATTTTCTGAGCAGAGGAAGACTCCCGCACACAGATAGATAAGTCAGTGAGATGTTGCATGCACCCTAGTTCTTCTACCGCCTCTTCTTCCTTCACTAAACCCCATTCCTTCTCATTGTTCTTGGACTCCCACAGGCTGAACACATTCAACTGTAAGCTTGTGATTGCCCCTATCGGAATAATGATGTCTCTTTCCAACATATGGTCCAGTAGCAACCACCGTAAACAAGTCAAGTTCTTGATTTCTTTGGGTAATTCACTAATACCGGTGCCCGACAAGTTCAAGTACTGTAGATTAATCAGATTGCAAATCCCTTCGGGGAATGACTTGATATGTATGTTGTCGGACAAGTTTAGGACCGCCAGACAAGTCGTCATTGAGTCGAAAAATCCACTTGGCAAGACAGTCAATCTTGTTTCCCTTACAAACAAAGTTTCGAGCTGGGAACACCTGGATGGTATTTGGCCGATATTCCGAATCCATTCTCCCCATATAGATACTTTCTTTGCTTCCTCCCATTTGGAGATCATCTCCGCGGACATGTCTTTGTCTTTCTCTATCACTAGCAACTTGTTCTCCCTTTGCCCATGGTCACGAGCGATCCAAGTTGCCATGTCGCGGATGACATCGTGCATCTTCACGTACTCTTTTCTGCTGTCATGCCCACTCTCCAATAGGCAAGCCCTATTTAAATCCCCCAAGACAGACTCTCCCTTATCCCGCATGTTGTATACATCATTGGTGTCTCTTAGCAAGCCTTCTCCAATCCAGAGTTCAATAAGCTGGTCCGTATTTATAGGGTAATCCTCAGGAAAGAGACAACAGTAAAGGAAGCAAGCCTGTTGAATAGAGTCGTCTAAGCTATTATAACTGAACTCTAGTATGTGGTACACTTCCTCAACCATACCTCGCAGCTTGTGCGGTCTGTTCCTCAGCATTGTTAGCGCATGCCTCCACTCTCGAGGACTATCTTTTCTGGCCATGGCTCGCCCGACAGTAATAAGGGCCAGTGGCAACCCTTTGCACTCTTCGGCAATGTTTTTTGCAAGGTCTCGAATTTCTTGATGACAATCTACAAGTGATTTGCCGACGTTCTTCTCGAATAATTTCAAAGCTTCTTTGGGCGTCAAGCACTGTACGTCCCAAGTTTTGTCTGCTCTCATGTGGTCGCATACATGCTTCAACCGAGTTGTAAGCACTACTTTGGATCCATTCTCGAGACTAGGACAAGGAACTCCGATTTTGGGAAGGTCTAGCCTCGCCCATAGATCATCAAGCAACAACACAAACTTCTTCCGGGTCAAAGCTCGGCCCAGATGATAGACCCTCTCTTCACAGGACCATCGTTCCCAATGCTCATCTTCAATGCTCAGCCTTCTCCTTATGGTGTCTTGAATTCTATCTTTATTCACCGGCTGGGACACCACCACCCAAATAACAACATCGAATCCGTTATTTGCACGCGAAAGCTCCTTCTCGATCCCTCTCATGAGGGTGGTCTTTCCAACACCGCCCGTTCCGTACAACCCAATTACTCCTACTTGTTTTTCGTCCACTACCCATTTCCACACTTCATTAAACTTGGAAATGTCAAGCCCCACGATCTCGTCCATAGGCATCTCAAGCACAGGAGGAGGAGGCAACGTCAACGTCACAACTCCGAATTCTAATTCCCTAGCTTGGAGCTCTCTCACTTCATTGAGCATTTGATCGACTCTTTTCCCCAATTTATAACTCGACCAGCAGTTTGGTGGAAGACAACGACTGACACACTTAATTTGATCACATTCACCGGCTTCTCGAAGAATTTGATCTACTCGACCAACAAATTTTTGCACCGTGTCTAACCAGTACGCCACTTCTTCTGTGCGCTGCACACCTCCTCCTCCTTCTTCGCGTTCCACCATTGCCAGCACATCTTTGCTCTTGGCCTTCAGCTTGTCAGTTGTGTTCCGCAACGAGTTGACATTATCTTTCAGATTACAAATGTAGCCCAAAGGTCTACTGGCCAAGCCCCATAAATTGTTGACGAGTTGTAAAAGAGAATTTGCGAAATCCATAAATTCTTTCCGAGATAAGAGATCCAAAAATGGACTACGTAGATGGTTGGAAAGACGGGCAGATGGGTGGTGTTCGATTGTGGAGAGCCATCTTGTAAGCTGCCGTTATAGACTCAATCATACAGGCCCAAGTAATGGCCGACAAAGACTACAATGATACAAGCCGAAATGGCAGACATGAGTAAAAGCAAAGCGGAAAGTAGCAAATAGTAGAAAACACAACTCAGTGGGCTGAATTATTGCGCATGCTGACAAACAACTTTTTAGAATGGTGGATTATGAAAGTAGAGTGTTGTACGTGGTATAGAAAGTGTGCAGCCCTTTACTTATATTCACATCTATATAAATATATTATTACAGACTCTTCCATAAAACTCTCTAATTTCTTATATGCGTACTTGTGAGGTTTGAATAGAACGTAACTACCGGGCAAGAAACCACTAATCCTTGCTTCTGAGGAATTTTAGGATAATATTAATCATCCATTGCAATATTTTCCTATGCATTAATTATTTATTGATTAGATAGATTATTCATTGTTTTATAAAAAAGAATTTTCCTGGCATTATTATGTAATTTCCATAGTGGAGATCAATTTTAAGGGGAAATACATTTTTTCAATGGGCAATAATTAATTGGCAACTTCGATTAGTAAAATTCATGCCTGTGCAATCGAAATTGTAACTTTGAAATAATTTAGCATTAATTTTTTTGTGAGTATTTTTACTTGATCCACTCGTCTAGTTACATGTGAATGAGCTACAATAGTAAGGTCAAGCAATCCATTAACTTTTGATGACAAATCAAAGACTGCACATTAAATCCATATGCATCATGCATTTAATTATCCAAGCGTGCAAGATATAGGTCATAAGAAGTAAAACAAATGGCAAAGAAAAGCATTGCATAGGCATAGTTTAGTTCTATTAAAAAAAAAGGGAAAAAACCACAAAAAATCCCAAACTTTCTCACCTGTGACACATTTACCCCGAAATTTTTTTTGTGACACAAAAAACCCCAAACTTTATTATTTGTGACACATTTACCCCAATATACATTGTACATGGGTATTTTCGTCTTTTTAGCTTTTTCTTTTTCTTTTTACTTTTTTTTTCTTTCCGGCGAGGGCCGGCCTCGCCGGCGTCGGGTGAGGCTCGCCCTCACTCGCCCAGGTGAGGGCAAGCCTCGCCGGGCCCTCGCCGGAAAGAAAAAAAAAGTAAAAAGAAAAAGAAAAAGCTAAAAAGACGAAAATACCCATGGACAATGTATATTGGGGTAAATGTGTCACAAATAACAAAGTTTGGGGTTTTTGGTGTCACAAAAAAAAGTTCGGGGTAAATGTGTCACATGTGAGAAAGTTTAGGATTTTTAGTGATTTTTTCCCAAAAAAATATTAACAGTAACATACAGATTCCTAGCAGTTGCTTGCGCAATAATTAGCATAATTTAGCACACTTTAGTCATTGTGACCGATTCAAATTACTTAAAAGAAAATTTAATACCGAAAAGTGCAATTGAAAAGTTAGACAAAAACTGAGATCTTATCGACATGGCACAATAAAACTTAAGACGGACAGTTGTTATATATCAATCATACACTACCACGAGACACGAAGAAGTTATACCCATGGTGCTGAAATGTTAATTTTTCAATCACACTTCCATCTTTGTTTCCTAATATTTATTATACTCTCATATTGTTTGTAAGATGCGTGGGTTAATATGGTGTACGAAATGACATTTCATGATCTTGAGGTGCGATCAATTCTCTCGTTCACATCTAACTTGATGGATCCATTGAGAAAACAATATGTAAACAGATTAGTGTATAGAAGATGCCAATACTATGCTTTCCCAATAATCTATTTCCAAAACAATGGACCACTTTATCTTACGATCAAAAGATTTTTTTCTTTTGTGTTTTGATTGATGGGATCAGTGGCCGACTGTACAAATATCTCAATTTTTGTGGTTATCCTTGCAAAACTTTTTGATGGTCCTGGCTTGCATGTATTCAGTTACCGGGGAGTTGTGTATTTTTCTTATATAGTAGTTACTTATTGCAAACAGGGAAGAAATAAAATATAGTGCAAAGAGATGACGCTCCCGATCCCTACACCTTAGAGATATCATGATTGGCCCCTTTATTTTCATTTGTCATAAATTCTAATTACCGTGCTCTTCTCTAACCACAGTATAAGTAATTTCATCAAATTTTCATTAAAAATTCGGTAAATATTTTTTAGTCAGCACTGGCACTATACTCATGGTACCTATATGTAAAAATCTTTATAACATTTAAATATTTTGCTAATAATTTTAACTCACTACTTTGTATAGTAAAATAAAGCTTCCTCCACCACAACGGTAATCGGTCTAAAGGTATAGGACTTACTACCGAGTAGTTTGAGACCCTGTGATCATATGTTTGAATTCCCGAATCGCTCATCGGCCTTACGGTACCTTGGTTCTTCCGGAGTATGCCTTGATATTGAATTACCTGGACTCTACTCCCAATAGAACCATAGTAGGACAACAATGACGTGCTTGCTCAAAATGAGCCATAAATATAGCTCAAACCCAATATTTTGTCGTGGGTATAGAACTCCTATGGTAACGCCCAAGGAGATCGCTGACATTGGTCGTCTATTCTCACTCTTTTTACTCGAATAACCTTTAGCATGTTTCCTGATTCTAGAAATGACATAATCAACATGACATTAATAATTTCTGACTTTTTCAAGTAGTGGAAAGGCTATTAATAGTGAGTGTCAACCTTTTCTCAGCTGATTGAGTATCAACCTTAACTTTTCAATATTTAGTAAGTAAAAGTTTCATCTGTTACATTACTAATGAGTTTGTTGATACTAATTGTATAGATTGATACGTGCGGGTGTCACTTACTAATCAATGCATTCCCTAGACATTTTTCTTTAGGCTTTGTAGTGGAAATATTAAGACGAGTATTTTCAAGAAAAAAACTATACATGGACTAGAATTGAATAGTTGCAAAAGTACGGGGATCAAGAGCCCAATTTATGTTTGCAATTGGTACACATAAGCACCACAAGTCGATAATTAATATCATACTCAACAAATCCTTTCAAACTTCCAATGTAAATTTGATAAAGCAACTCAAATTGTCTCTGAAGAACAGTATTTTAGACGACAATTACGATGAAATAAAGTATACCTGTCCCCTATCCAAAAATTTCCATATTAACCCATGAGAATTTTTTTAATATATTACAATTTATTAGGAGAATTTTTTTATCACCCCTTATATTGAATTTTCAACCCAAAAACCACCTATTTGATGTCCCTACATAATACGGCCTTTGGAGCATGATGGGAAATGCTAAAGAGATAAACATATGAGGTGATGGCAATAATAAACTGCAATGTTTCCTTGACTGCGATTGGTTCCGAAATGACTACATAAAAAAATATATATTGGTTTAATCATTTCAAATATTGTCCTCGTTCGAATAAGAGCATTGTCAAATGCATTTTTCAAATTACACAAATAGAAAGTATACACGCTAATAACTTTCAATTTCTACGAAGGATGGGGATCCGTCGACGTAGCATGCATGACGCGCAATTTCCTATACTCCATCATGGTCGAAAAATGGTGTTGGCTACTCAATGCCCAAAAATCAATGGGGTTTAAAACCTCAACTTTCTCGTAGATCGACACGAATCATGACGAGGACCTAAATATCTTCATTATTATTGAGTTGTCGTATCAACTGGATCGAAAGGTTTTTGCTTTCAAACTTAGATCAATTGGAAAAACGTTAAAAGCTGAGAAAGTAAAGGCCAAGGCCGGTCCTTTTGCTTTCACGGGAGACATAAAAGTCGACGGTGGGCGGGCCCACTTTAATGGCCCTTGGAGTTTGAGCTTTGTGTCGGCAAGAGCACATTCATCCCCCTTCGTATATTCATTTATTTTTTGTTTTAAATTTACTTTTCAAGCGAAGAAGAGGAATCTTAAAACAGTTTTTATACACCATTACAAAGATTAAGACGTGATCGAATGAGATAAAATAATATGTCTCATCATATAGAGGAAAAATGACAAAAAATGATTTATCAACTTTGATTTGGTGTATAATATTATTTGTGAACTTTGAATTTGTTCAATGTGACCCATGAACTTTTAATTTATTCAATACAGTACATGGACTTTTGGTACATATTCAATTTCGTCTCTGCACTTTATGAAAATATTCAATATTATCCCAAACTTGAATTAACGGAATGGCAATAGTGAACATTTTCATATAGTTTAGGAACTAAATAGAATATGTAACAAAAATTCAAGGACTATATTAAAAAAAATAAAAATTCAAGGATCATATTGCATAAATTTAAAGTTTAGGGACTACATTACATATCAAATCAAAATTCATGGACCATTTGTATCGTTATCCCAACAATCTAGCATATACTACGATGGATATAACCAAAGAAATAAAAAGAATAGATAAAGTCACATTAATTACTCAAAAAATTCTCATTCTGCTTGAGTGAGATAATTGATCCCTATCACTTGGATAAATTGTCCAGGATACCAGGCCTCCTGAGGCTTATCCGAATTTAAGTACACATGAACACGAATTTTCAACTCTCGAATGTTAGGTGGGCATCAGTTACAAACCATACATGCACTTCATCAAACTTCTTCTAAAACTTACAATGCGTTTGACTGTAGTAATGATTATTATATGATAGGCCTCTTACAGGTTGATTATCTATTAAAATATTTGCTTATAATAATAGTTATTACGGAGTGATCATATATTCTTTTTTTGTTTTAATTAGGATTCAATTTGACATCAATCAACATGGATTTGGACAAGTTTATGCAAACAAATATTGCCAAATCTAAAAATGACAAGATTTTAAAATACATAATATTTCAACGAGAGTACAAAGTTTTACGACGGCGCTACAGCATATGGCATAATTTTAAGTTCGACACGAAAATACAAATTGCCAGCATTTCATGGGATGTGCCACTTTAAAGTCCGTTTCTGCATGGTTGGAACTCTTTAATAGAGCCAGCTCCAAGGGGTGCTGGAGAGAGTCTCTGTAGACCTCGACTACTTCTTGTGTGATATACGAATTGTCGGTCTTCCTCTAAACATATTCTTCTCGAGCCTTATCAAATGGAAAATTATTAAGTGCACCGGGAGCACAGAGGCCCATTTACAATGACGTCCATTCGGATGCACTGAGTACTTCTCATAGGAGATTCGATGTGTTCTTCATATGAGAATCCGCTAACATTAAATTCACGAAGTATAATTGCGTGATGATATTTTAGTTTTTAAGAAATGAACATTGTGTGTATAAGATTCCCTATGCAAATAATCGCATATTTTTGTAAACAGGCATCATTGTACAATTATACTGAAAACTGACATAACGATTTTATTTGGATGGGCTTAGTGGGCGCATCTCGACCATCATCAGTTGAATACTTTCTCAAGTCAATGTCCAGGATTAATTGGACGCCATATAATTGTCAGACAATTCATTTATACTTTTCCTTGTACGCATTAGCAGAAGACATGTGAACTAGAGATTGGCAATGGTGATCCCCAGTTTATTTGTTGCAAATTCTTCAGCGAGGATACATGGCATGGCACTGTCTCCACCTCGCATGTCATATGCATAAAATATCATCACGAATTGGTTGGAGGTAGTTAATCCCGCGACTCTTCTTCCAAAGAATAAATTCACGATTGTTGTTGGATATGAATCCATCAACTCTCGACTTACTTATATTTGCTGTCCCGTCCATAATGTGATGAATTAGACACACACGCTTTATAAAAAAGGAGTGAGATCCCTTTAAGAATTATTAATAAATTTAAATACTAAATTTATTCATTGTAAAATTGATACATCTTTCCATTTTTTTTCCTTCCCTCTTTTACTTTTCCCTCTTTTCATCCTCGACTTTCTCTGGGCGTGCGTGTGGCCAAATTAGGCCGCGACACCGGATTGGAGGTTGCCCCCGCCTCGGAAGACCCTGGCCCAAGTCTGGGGCCACTGCCCAAGTAAGTTGCCCTGACGTTATTTGCACCAAGGCTGGGGGGTGGTTAGAGAGAGACGAATAAGATGGGGACGAGGCATGACAGTGGAGTGCGACAATTGTGGTAGCTAGAGGCACCATGAAACATCGACCATGTCAGGGCGCTGCATGATGTCCAAGCACCACCAGTACGGCCTCATAATGGTGCTCTCTCTCTCTCTCTCTCTCTCTCTCTCTCAAAATCAACAAGGTAGCCTTTGAAGGCGAAATGCCTATAAATTTGGAAGCACCACCGTCGAGCCTCCACATCTAGGGGCAACCACGACGATCGGCTCAATTACGGTGGAGGAGACGCCAAGCTCTGCTAGAAAGGAAGCTAATTGCAAAAGCAACCAAGGTAGAGAGAGAGAGGTTGGTATTTGGGATTTGATCGCGATTTCATTCGGTGCTACGAGGATTAGAGTAAAGTAAAAACATGTTTACACTCTTGTGAACAAGATAACATGTCAAAATGTTACATGAAATAGATGATCGAGAATCATTTCGTTCATTTTGTTCCCAAAATGATTTCATGAGATTTGGAAGGCGGTCTCCTCCTAGTTTAATCGAGCTTGATGTAATACGATTTGAAAGAGAAATTTGTAAATGAATTGAAGGCAGAGACAGCTACTAAACCTTTACTCATCTATTCACATTCATTGAAATTGCTCCCGTAGTGGCTTTCCTCGTCTTTTCATTTACTTTCTCACAATCCCAAAAATTATCAAACGAATTAATGAAATCAAGTTGATTAAACTTCGTTTTTTTTTGCACCCGTGTAGCGGTGCTTTAAAACTAGTCTTCTCAAATTAAATTAGAAAGGCAACCTTATTTTTTTGTCAATAAAATAATTAAATCGAAGTGTGGCATAATTAATCATCTTATTTTAGTAAGATTAGGGCTTTCGAGTGAAAATTGTTTGAATTCAACATGTATTGACAAGATAACAAGACTTATGCTAGGTTGAAGATATTTTTGAGAGTTTTTATATAATTGGCCCTGTCACGATGATAAAATAACAACTATTCCATGAAGTAAATGCAAAAAGATCGGTAAATATTCTCTATCATGCTGGGGCTTGCAATTGATGTCTCAATCACAACTCAATCATTAGGGAGAAATTACCACGAAAATTCTATACCTATTGTATTTGTGTCAATTCAGTTATACACCTTTCAATTTGGCCAATTTAGCCTTAAATCTTTTGACAATTTCTCAATTCAGCTCTAAACCTTACAATTGTGCCAATTTAAATGGGATCCTCATTTAAGCAACATAATCAATTCACATTTCTACTGCTTTTGCGAGCAAGCAGTTGTTTTCCATAGAGATTGCTGGAAAGTTCCAATTCTAAGCTCTTGAAGCAAGTCCGGCACGGATCTTATTGATGGAATTCATTACTCAAAACACCAATCTCAATTGACAAGGCAAACGGTGGAAATTTTCTTAATAACTTGTGTCCGTACATGCATAAATGATGACTATAAATTTCAATTTTTCCTCGGAGCATGATGGATGACAAAATTGTTAGGAGGCGGGATTAACGTGGCTTATCATATAAACCGACTAAAGAGGGGTGAAAGCCACAGAAGTTAACAGCTTGGAACTAATGGAAGAAGTCAATTTCATAGTTGTTTTATTACAGATACTTTCACGAGAGTAAAAGAGAGGAAGGCACCTAGAAGCTGCTGAGTCATGTAAAAGCAGGCACAAGATCCTCTTGGAAGACGAATTTCATCACAAGTAATCCCTATACACTCTAAGCCAAAAGGAAGTATATAACCCTTAATTACATGAGTCCCTCCCTCGAATAAAAACACGAAGTGAGTGAGAACCAATCCGGAATCATGCTTGAAAGGTGTAATGTCATAAGATTTTCCTACTCCGAATTGCCCAAACCGGCTATTGCTGCTTCCAATTATAGCACCGAGATGGTGGGGGATCGATTTTGAGAAACTCCCCACACAATTTCCAACAAAATCAGAACAAACGACAGGTACTTGCAACAGTCTTTAAGAGACTCATCGAAAAAGGCGGCCTTCCAAGGCTCATTCAATGAGATACTTTGTTCATCTACCGGCGCAAACAGCACGGCATCCTCAACATACCCAAACCCACTAACGGGTGACCACAACATCGCATCATAATTTATAAAAGAGGAGTAATGTACCTCCGATTTCAAAAAAGCCATCCTCCCACATAAGGGTGCTGAAGCAACATAGAACTTACTAAAAGTGGAGATCAATTCAAGTTCTTACTACTGTGAGAACCTATTGCATCCTCTTTGTCACACCCATATACCAAGCTTAAGATCTATACTATGCCCCATTAGATCAATTTCAGCAAAACCAATCATCAACTCAACAGACAATGATATGCTTTCTGAGGGATATAATGCTAGCTAGAAAATTAAGGCCCTCCAATCAAGTTCATCTTTTAATGGAAGTTTCCAAGCAAGCTAAGTACACGGACTCATATCACCAACAGCTGCAAAAAGATTTGAACAGACAATGATATGCTTATGTTAAGTTCAGGACTGCTGCATGCTGAGGCAGAACGAACTCCATGAGATCGGGGCGGAGTGAAAAATGGTACTCTTTTCTTCTCGGGGTGGAAAGCGAACTCCAGCAGTCTGTCAATGGTGATAGAGGAATCATATTGAGAAAAAGCAACATAGGATCGTACTAGAAGTCGAGACAAATGAATCGGTAGAAAGATCTCTGAGGATACCTTCAACTCATTGTATGCATAATAATATTGAGGATACCTTCCTCTTGGTCCCCCTACAGCTTCTTGCCATGTATCTATCAACGTCAATAACTTCCCCATCGTATTAAAATCTGGCTGCACAGAGCATGTAGAAACAGCAAATGACAATCTCACAAATGAACAAATTCAGAATAAAAGTCAATCATGGGGTACAGAGTGATAACCAAATATTTTAGCCAAGTGATAGCCGCTTCTTGTAGCCATTTAGAAGAAAGAAAAGAAGAGAGCGACTGGATCCAGAACTATCCACAAATAAGAAAGCAGAGCATGATACTGACACAGAGGGTCAGAAGCCGTATTTTTGGATCTTTATTCCCCAGGCAGCTTCTTCAGGATCTTCATCACCTCCTTTGCCTTCCTACAGAAGTTAAACCAATTCAGCGACTAAAACCAATATCTTTGACGCAGAAATAACATGTAAGGAACCAGCTAAAAAGCAGTTGCACAATACAATAACTTCATTACTAAGACCCATGACATCTTGGAAGTTTGGACACCTCCAGTCTTTTTTCTTCTCTTGGGGAAAGTACAGGTAATACTACCTAACAAATAAACTTTGAAGAAAGAAACTGCTATATGTTTGAACAACGCATAAGGACGACGCTATTGAGGATGCTAATATGTACAGATCAATGCTCTCTCCAACGTTTAATTGCATATCAAACTTCATCATAAGTCAAAAAATTGGGACAGCAAATAGTGGCAAATTCCTCCAGCTTGTTAGCAATAACTATGGAAAGACAAACGAAGCCGCTTTTTTTTTATTACAAAAGAAAACAATATTAAACTTATCAGCCTCAACTCACTCACTCACTCGGCCCCCCACGAGGTAGGAATCCAATCTTGGCCCAGTAACAGGTTTCCTCTTTCACTTTACGCGCCGCCTGTCTGAATGTCATTTCTTCTGCAGGGCCCCGATCGTCCAACTGCAAAGTGACCTGGGCGGTGGGGTCCCACTCAAACTCGGCCCACCAGCGTCTGTGTCCCTTGACTTGGAAGCTTCCCCTTGCGCTGCTCGAGTCCAATGGCAACTTTCTGAGACGAGGGCACCCCCATATGCGGAAGCATACCCCCTGGGGAAAGGATAGAGCCTGGTCGCAAATGCTCGTTAGTTCTGGAAGACAGCCGAGTATTAGGGATTCGAGACGTGAGAAAAGTCTAGAAGCAACTAATTCCTCCCTTGCAAATCCATCCCCGATGATTTTCTCCATCGATTCGCAGCCTTTGACCTCCAGTTGCCGGAGCTCCGGAGCGTGCACGAGCCAGGACAAGTCCGAAAGCCCACAGCCATTGACCACAACTTCAACAAGATTGGGGAAACAAAAGTAGTTTGGCACTCGTCCTATTCCTTGAGTTATTTTCATCTCACTCAAGTTGATACTCTCAAGTAGATAAAGTGTCTCTAAACGCGAGAAACCGTCAATGCCTCCTGATGAATAAGTTATTACAATGCTGGTCAAGTTACTATTCCTATTATTGATACATGCTCTCCTTATGCGTTTCCGTAAATTCGGGGATTGGAATATTTTCTGAGTAGAGGAAGGCTCGCATACGCAGATAGATAAGTCAGTGAGATGTTGTATACACCCTAGTTCCTCTACCATCTCTTCCTTCACTTGACCCGATTGCGAGAAACCTCTACCATTACCATGAGAAATCACCCACTGGCTGAACACATTTAACGGTAAGCTTGTGATTGCCCCTATCGGAATAAGGATGTCTCTTTCCAACATATGGTCCAGTAGCAACCACCGTAAACAAGTCAAGTTCTTGATTTCTTTGGGTAATTCACTAATACCGGTGCCCGACAAGTTCAAGTACTGTAGATTAGTCAGATTGCAAATCCCTTCGGGGAATGACTTGATATGTTTGTTGTCGGATAGATTCAGGACCGCCAGACAAGTCGTCATTGAGTCGAAAAATCTACTTGGCAAGACGGTCACTCTTGTTTCCCTTACAAACAAAGTTTCAAGCTGGGAACACCTGGATGGTATTTGGTCGATATTCCGAATCCATTCTCCCCATATAGATACTTTCTTTGCTTCCTCCCATTTGGAGATCATCTCCGCGGACATGTCTTTGTCTTTCTCTATCACTAGCAACTTGTTCTCCCTTTGCCCATGGTCACGAGCGATCCAAGTTGCCATGTCGCGGATGACATCGTGCATCTTCACATACTCTTTTCTGCCGTCATGCCCACTCTCCAATAGGCAAGCCCTATTTAAATCCCCCAAGACAGACTCTCCCTCATCCCGCATACTGTATACATCATTGGTGTCTCTTAGCAAGCCTTCTCCAATCCAGAGTTCAATAAGCTGGTCCGTATTTATAGGGTAATCCTCAGGGAAGAGACAACAGTAAAGGAAGCAAGCCTGTCGAGTAGAGTCATCTAAGCTATTATAACTGAACTCTAGTATGTGGTACACTTCCTCAACCATACCTCGTAGCTTGTGCGGTCTGTTCCTCAGCGTTGTTAGCGCATGCCTCCACTCTCGAGGACTATCTTTTCTGGCCATGGCTCGCCCGACAGTAATAAGGGCTAGTGGCAACCCTTTGCACTCTTCGGCAATGTTTTTTGCAAGGTCTCGAATTTCTTGATGACAATCTACAAGCGATTTGCCGACGTTCTTCTCGAATAATTTCAAAGCTTCTTTGGGCGTCAAGCACTGTACGGCCCAAGTTTTGTCTGCTCTCATGTGGTCGCATACATGCTTCAACCGAGTTGTAAGCACTACTTTGGATCCGTTCTCGAGACTAGGACAAGGAACTCCGATTTTGGGAAGGTCTAGCCTCGCCCATAGATCATCAAGCAACAACACAAACTTCTTCCGGGTCAAAGCTCGGCCCAGATGATAGACCCTCTCTTCCCAGGACCATCGTTCCCAATGCTTATCTTCAATGCTCAGCCTTCTCCTTATGGTCTCTTGAATTCTATCTTTATTCACCGGCTGGGACACCACCACCCAAATAACAACATCGAATCCGTTATTTGCACGCGAAAGCTCCTTCTCGATCCCTCTCATGAGGGTGGTCTTTCCAACACCGCCCGTTCCGTACAACCCAATTACTCCTACTTGTTTTTCGTCCACTACCCATTTCCACACTTCATTAAACTTGGAAATGTCAAGCCCCACGATCTCGTCCATAGGCATCTCAAGCACCGGAGGAGGAGGCAACGTCAACGTCACAACTCCAAATTCTAATTCCCTAGCTTGGAGCTCTCTCACTTCATTGAGCATTTGATCGACTCTTTTCCCCAATTTATAACTCGACCAGCAGTTTGATGGAAGACAACGGCTGAGACATTTAATTTGATCACATTCACCGGCTTCTCGAAGAATTTGATCTACTCGACCTACAAGTTTTTGCACCGTGTCTAACCAGTACGCCACTTCTTCTGTGCGCTGCACACCTCCTCCTCCTTCTTCGCGTTCCACCATTGCCAGCACATCTTTGCTCTTGGCCTTCAGCTTGTCAGTTGTGTTCCGCAACGAGTTGACATTATCTTTCAGATTACAAACGTAGCCCAAAGGTCTGCTGGCCAAGCCCCATAAATCGTTGACGAGTTGTAAAAGAGAATTTGCGAAATCCATAAATTCTTTCCGAGATAAGAGATCCAAAAATGGACTACGTAGATGGTTGGAAAGACGGGTAGATGGGTGGTGTTCGATTGTGGAGAGCCATCTTGTAAGCTGCCGTTATAGACTCAATCATAGAGGCCCAAGTAATGGCCGACAAAGAGTACAATGATGCAAGCCGAAATTGGCAGACATGAGCAAAAGCCAAGCGGAAAGTAGCAAGTAGTAGAAAACACAACTCAGTGGGCTGAATTATTGCGCAAGCTGACAAACAACTTTCTAGAATGGTGGATTATGAAAGTAGAGTGTTGCACGTGGTATAGAAAGTGTGCAGCCCTTTACTTATATTCACATCTATATAAATATATTATTACGGGCTCTTCTGCAAAGCTCTCTAATTTGTTATATGCGTACTCGTGAGGTTTGAATAGACCGTAACTATCGGGCAAGAAACCACTAATCCTTGCTTCTGAGGAATTTTAGGATAATATTAATCATCCATTGTAATATTTTCCTATGCATTAATTCTTTATTGATTAGTTAGATTATTCACTGTTTTATAAAAAAGATTTTTCCTGGCATTATTATGTAATTTCCATAGTGGAGATCAATTTTAAGGGGAAATACATTTTTTCAATGGGCAATAATTAATTGGCAACTTCGATTAGTAAAATTCATGCCTGTATAATAGAAATTGCAACTTTGAAATAATTTAGCATTATTTTTTTTGTGAGTATTTTTACTTGATCCACTCGTCTAGTTACATGTGAATTAGCTACAATAGTAAAGTCAAGCAATCCATTAACTTTTGATGGCAAATCAAAGACTGCACATTAAATCCATATGCATCATGCATTTAATTATCCAAGCGTGCAAGATATAGGTCATAAGAAGTAAAACAAATGGCAAAGAAAAGCATTGCATAGGCATAGTTTAGTTCTATTAAAAAAAATTTAACAGTAACATACAGATTTCTAGCGGTTGCTTGCGCAATAATTAGCATAATTTAGCAAAGTTTAGTCATTGTGACCAGTTCAAATTACTTAAAAGAAAATTTAATACTGAAAAGTGCAATTGAAAAGTTAGACAAAAACTGAGATCTTATCGACATGGCACAATAAAACTTAAGACAGGCAATTGTTATATATCAATCATACACTACCACGTGACACGAAGAAGTTATACCCATGGTGCTGAAATGTTAATTTTTCAATCACACTTCCATCTTTGTTTTTTAATATTTATTATACTCTCATATTGTTTGTAAGATGCGTGGGTTAATATGGTGTACGAAATGACATTTCATGATCTTGAGGTGCGATCAATTCTCTCGTTCACATCTAACTTGATGGATCCATTGAGAAGACACTATGTAAACAGATTAGTGTATAGAAGATGCCAATACTATACTGTCCCAATAATCTATTTCCAAAACAATGGACCACTTTATCTTATGATCGAAAGATTTTTTTTCTTTTGTGTTTTGGTTGATGGGATCAGTGGCCGACTGTACAAACATCTCAATTTTTGTGGTTATCCTTGCAAAACTTTTTGATGGTCCTGGCTTTCATGTATTCAGTTATTGGGGAGTTGTGTATTTTTCTTATATAGTAGTTACTTATTGCAAACAGGGAAGAAATAAAATATAGTGCAAAGAGATGACGCTCCTGATCCCTACACTTTAGAGATATCATGATTGGCCCCTTTATTTTCATATGTCATAAATTCTAATTACCGTGCTCTTCTCTAACCACAGTATAAGTAATTTCATCAAATTTTCATTAAAAATTCGGTAAATATTTTTTAGTCAGCACTGGCACTATACTCATGGTACCTATATGTAAAAATCTTTGTAACATTTAAATCTTTTGCTAATAATTTTAACTCACTACCTTGTATAGTAAAATAAAGCTTCCTCCACCGCAACGGTAATCGGTCTAAAGGTATAGGACTTACTACCGAGTAGTTTGAGATCTTGTGATCATATGTTTGAATTCCCGAATCGCTCATCGGCCTTAAGGTACCTTGGTTCTTCTGGAGTATGCCTTGATATTGAATTACCTGGACTCTACTCCCAATAGAACCATAGTAGGACAACGATGACGTGCTTGCTCAAAATGAGCCATAAATATAGCTCAAACCCAATATTTTGTCACGGGTATAGAACTCCTATGGTAATACCCATGGAGGTCGCCGACACCGGTCGCCCCTTCTCACTCTTTTCACTCAAATAACCCGTAGCATATTTCCTGATTCTAGAAATGACATAATCCACATGACATTAATAATTACGACTTTTTAAAGTAGGGGAAAGGCTATTAATAGCGAGCGTCAACCTTTTTCTTGGCCGATTGAGTGTCAACCTTAACTCTTCAATATTTAGCGAGTAAAAGTTTCATCAGTTACATTACTAATGAATTTGTTGATACTGATTGCATAGATTGGTACGTGCAGGTGTCACGTGCTAATCAATGCATTCCCTAGACATTTTTCTTTGGGCTTTGCAGTGGAAATATTAAGACGAGTATTTTCAAGAAAAAACAATACACGGACTAAAATTGAATAGTTGTAAAAGTATGGGGATCAAGAGCGCAATTTATGTTTGCAAGTGGTACACATAAGCACCACAAGTCGATAACTAATGTCATACTCAACAAATCCTTTCAAACTTCCAATGTGAATTTGATAAAGCGACTTAAATTGTCTCTGAAAAATAGTATTTTAAACTACAATTATAACGAAATAAAGTATACCTGCCCCCTATCCAAAAATGTCCATATTAACCCATGAGAATTTTTTTAATTTATTACAATTTAATAGGAGAATTTTTTTTATCACCCTTAATATTGAATTCTCAACACGAATCACCCATTTGGCGTTTCTACGTAATACTGCCTTTCGAGCATGATGGGAAATGCTAAAGAGATAAACATATGCGGTGATGGCAATAATAAACCGCAATGTTTCCTTAGCCGTGATTGGTTCCGAAATGACTACATGAAATAGTATATCTCAGTTTAATCATTTCAAATATTGTCCTCGTCCGAATAAGAGCGTTGTCAAATGCATTTTTTAAATTACTTAAATAGAAAATATACATTGGTAATAACTTTCAATTTCTACGGAGGATGGGGATCCGTCGATGTAGCATGCACGACGTGCAATTTCCTATACTCCATCACGGTCGAAAAATGGTGTTGGCTATTCAATGCCCAAAAATCAATGGGGTTTAAACCTCCACTTTCTCGTGGATCGACACGAACCATAGTGGGGACCTAAATATCTCCATTATTGTTGAGTTGTCGTGTCAATTGGACCGAAAGGTTTTCGCTTTCAAACTTGGCGTCGATCGGAAAAGTTAAAGCTATACTCGTACTAAAGGCCAAGACCGGTGGTCCTTCCCTTTCATGGAGACATAAAGGTGGACAGTGGGCGGGTCCATTTTAGCGGCCGCTGGAGTTTGAGCTTTGTGTCGGCAAGAGCATATTCATCCCCCTTCGTATATTCATTTCTTTTTTGTTTCAAAGTTACTTTTCAAGCGAAAAAGAGGAATCTTAAAACAGTTTTTGTTCACCATTACAAAGATTAAGACGTGATCGAATAAAGATTAAGTAAGAAGTCTCGTCATTTGTTTGATGAAACTATCTAGCATGTACTACGATGGACGTGACCAAAGATATGGCACGAATAGATAAATTCAGATTAATTACTCAAAAGAATAAAATAATAGTGCAGTTGAAAAATTGGACAAGAGCCGAGATCTTGTCAACATGGCACGATAAAATTTAAGATGGACAGTTATTATATATAAATCATATACTAATACAAGATACGAAGAAGTTAAACTCATGGTACTAAAACGTTAAATTTCCATCACGCTTCCTTTTTTTATTTTTTTTTATCTATTCTACTCTCAAATTACTTGTAAAATGCGTGACTTAATATAGTGTACGAAATGATATTTCATGATCTTGAGATACGATCAATTCTCGTTCACATTTTACTTGATAGATGTTGTCCCACGTATCTATTTCCAAAATAATGGAACACTTTATCTTACGTTCCAAAGATTTTGTCATTTGTGTTTGGTTGATGGAATTAGTAGCCAATTGGACAAATATCTCAATTTTTGTGGTTATCGTCGCAAAACTTTTTGATGGTCCTGGCTTGCATGTATTCAGTTGATGGGGGATTTATATATCTTTCTCATATGGTAAAACTTATTGCAAACAAGGAAGAAATAAAACAGTGCAAAGAGATTACACTTCCGATTCCTACACTTTATGATATATTATGATTGACCCCTTTTATTTTCGTTTGTCATGGATATGCCAGGATGTATTCATCTAAGCATTTAGAAAGAGAAAGAGTCTTTCAATTACAGGAATTATCATGGTACATTTCCGGATTCCTAAAATAGGTTTGTCATAGGTTGATTCGGTTCAATAATTCAAACGGAAGCATATCAAAGGAACTCCAGAAAAGTGGCCGAGAGAAAACTGAGCCCCCTCCATTGGTAGTAAATCAAAGAAAACCTGAGCAACTTCAAACATCCAAAACTAAGCCATGCTACCACGCCAATGCTTATAAAAAAAATCACAATTCTGCCCATTGGGGGGCTTCTATCAAGACAGATAGCTCAGTATACTAACAAGCCATCCCAATCGTTACTGGTACAATCAAAATCAACTTTCCCCATACAAAGACACTTTCAAGCTTCAAATTGCTGTAGGATCCAGCTAACGACTAACAGGGTCAAGCGATTATGCAAAATTCCAAACAAAAATATCGAAAGAGAAGAAAAAAAGGGAGGACATAGGAATACCCACCCTGGGTATCGTATAGCTCAATGTTAATTACCCCCATTCAGGGGCCAATCGACAGATCACTCGTCGTCCTCTCGGCACAATCTACTGCATCCATAGCCTCTGCCTCTTTACTTCAAGGTTATCTTGCAAGTATTCCTGACGAGATCGACCCATCCAAGATGTCAATTAATATAAAATTCAAATTCCATGAAATTCAAGCAACCTCACTCCCCCAGCTAAAGTTAAAAAAAAAACACCTAAAAATCCGGACAGAAAGCCCAGGATTCCTCCAACATAGGCAAAAATTATCCAGTGATCAGCTGGGCGATCACCTTTTGAATTTGCCTCTTACGAAAATCCCTTCAAATTCAAAGATAAAGATACCCGCTCCTAAGATTTGATCAAGGAGGAGCCAAAAGATCACATTTTTTTTTTCCTAAAAGAGGAGAAATTAAATTTTGGCCACTCCAGTAATGGAAATTTTTGGAGCCGCTGCCAGTTCTGCCCAGCCTACTACCACCGAAGGCAGGATCCCCATCCACGATAAAACAAACCGAGTCAAAGGGCTTGGACCTTCAAAGGAAATGTCAAAGGGGAGGGACGTTGCGCTCCCAAGAAACAGCTGAGCTAGCTTTTATCAAGGACAGTTGCAGACGCTACTGAATCTGGTGCAACCACCAGTGCACGAAAGCAGCTAACTCCGTAACTCAACGACCACAACCTGGCCTTGTTCGCATCGGGGCTGGGAGGCGAGAGAGAGAGAGAGAGAGAGAGAGAGAGAGAGAGAGAGAGACGGGGGATGGAGGGGGCGACGGGGGCCACGGTGGTGGTGGAGTGCGACGGTGGGTATGGCAGCTATAGAAGCGCCGCGAGGCACATCGACCATGTCACGGTATCGGTGGCTGCCGGGGGGCTCAATTGCATCAGAGAGCTCAATCGCATCGGAGGAAGGAGACGCCAAAGGCTTGCCAAGAGAGAAAGGGTAGCCCAAATCATCGCGGGCACAATTATTATTATCATTAAAAAAAAATTAAGGGATGAGAAATTTGTCAAAATTTAATTATAAAAAAAAAAGGACGAGAGACGGTGGGCCTTGCATATGCAGTTGCAGCAGTTGGAAGATACAAACGAGAGGTGAGGCTAGAGAGAGAGAGAGATGCTTATTCGCCGCTGCGGTCGTTTTGTTTCCCCTTCATCTTCATTTTAACACCCCATCCCGCCACCCCCACATTACAGGAATCCCAACACCAGAACATTACATCACTATGGAAAGACAAACGAAGCCGCCTTTTTTTTTATTTTAAAAAAAATATTAAACTTATCAGCCTCAACTCACTCACTCACTCGGCCCCCCGGCCCCCCACGAGGTAGGAATCCAATCTTGGCCCAGTGCCAGTACTTACCATCTTTCATTTCACTTGCTGCCTCTCCGAATGTCATTTCTTCTACGAGGCTCACGAAACCCAACTGCAAAGTGACCCGGGCGATGGGCTCCCACTCAAACTCGGCCCACCAGCGTTTGTCCCCCTCGACCTCGAAGCTTCCCCTCGCGCTGCCCGAGTCCAACGGTAACTTTTTGAGACCAGGGCACAAGCCTATGCTGAAGTTTACCCCTGGAGGAAAGAATAAAGCCTGGTCACAAATGCTCGTTAGCTTGGGAAGACCGATCAGTCGTAGGGATTCGAGACGTGAGAACAGTCCCGAAGCAGCTAATTCCTCCCTTGCAAATCCATCCCCAATGATTTTCTCCATCGAATCGCAGTCATGGACCTCCAGCTCCCGGAGCTTCGGAGCATGCACGAGCCATGACAAGTCTGAAAGCCCGCACCCAATGACCAAAACATGAACGAGATTGGGGAAGCAAAAGTAGCTTGGCGCTCGTCCTATTCTCTGAGTTATCTTCATCTCACTCAGCTCAGTACATTGAAATAAATAGAGCGTCTCTAAATGCGAGAAACCGTCAGTGCTTACTGGTGAGTAATTTATTACGATGCTAGTCAAGTTACCATTCCCATTATAGATGCACGCTCTCCTTACGAGTCTCCATAAATTCGGGAATTGGAATATTTTCTGAGCAGAGGACGACTCGCGCACGCAGATAGATAAATCGGTGAGATGTTGCATGCACCCTAATTCCTCTATCATCTCTTCTTCCTTCACTTGACCGGATGGCAAGATACCTCTATCATAACCCCAATGGCTGAACACATTCAACGGTAAGCTTGTGATTGCCCCTGTCGGAATAAGGATGTTTCTTTCCAACATATCGTCCAGTAGCAACCACCGTAAACGAGTCAAGTTCTTGATTTCTTTGGGTAATTCACTAATACCGGTGCCCGACAAGTTCAAGTACTGTAGATTAGTCAGATTGCAAATCCCTTCAGGGAATGACTTGATATGTTCATTGTCGGACAGGTTCAAGACCGCCAGACAAGTCGTCATCAAGTCGAAAAATCCACTTGGCAAGACAGTCACTCTTGTTTCCCTTACAAACAACGTTTCGAGCTGGGAACACCTGAATGGTATTTGGTCGATATTCCGAATCCTTTCTCCCCATATAGATACTTTCTTTGCTTCCCCCCATTTGGAGATCATTTTCGCGGACATGTCTTCGTCTTTCTCTATCACTAGCAACTTGCTCTCCCTTTGCCCGTGGTCACGAGCAATCCAAGTCGCCATATCGCGAATGACATCGTGCATCTTCACATACCCTTTTCCGACGTCACGCCCACTCTCCAATAGGCAAGCCCTATTTAAATCCCCCAAGACAGACTCTCCCTTGTCCCGCATACTGTGTACATCATTGGTGTCTCCTAGCAAGCCTTGTCCAATCCAGAGTTCAATAAGCCGGTCCGTACTTATAGGGTAATCCTCAGGGAAGAGACAACAGTAAAGGAAGCAAGCCTGTCGAGTAGAGTCATCTAAGCTATTATAACTGAACTCTAGTATATGGTACACTTTCCCAACCATACCTTGCAGCTCGTGCGGTCTGTTCTTCAGTGTTGTTAGCGCATCCCTCCACTCACCAGGACTATATTTTCTGGCCATGGCTCGCCCGACAGTAATAAGGGCTAGTGGCAACCCTTTGCACTCTTCGGCAATATTTTTTGCGAGGTCTCGAATTTCTTGATGACAACCTACGAGCGATTTGCCGACGTTCTTCTCGAATAATTCCAGAGCTTCTTTGGGCATCAAGCACTGTACTTCCAAGGTTTTGTCCGCTCCCATGTGGTCGCATACCTGCTGCAACCGAGTTGTGAGCACTACTTTGGATCCGTTCTCGAGACCAGGATAAGGAACTCCGATTTTGGAAAGGTCCAGCATCGCCCATAGATCATCAAGCAACAATACAAACTTCTTCCGGGTCAAAGCTTGGCCCAGATGATGGACCCTCTCTTCCCAAGACCATCCTTCCCAGTGCTCATCTTTAATGCCCAGCCTTCTCCTTATGGTGCCTTGAATTCTATCTTGATTCACCGGCTTGGACACCACCACCCAAATAACAACATCGAATCCGTTATTTGCACGTGAAAGCTCCTTCTCGATCCTTCTCATGAGGGTGGTCTTTCCAACACCGCCCGTTCCATACAATCCAATCACTCCTACTTGTTTTTCGTCCACGAGCCATTTCCACACTTTATTAAACTTGGAAATGTCAAGCCCCACGGTCTCCTCCATAGGCATCTCGAGCACCGGAGCAGGAGGCAACGGCGACGTCAAAACACCAAATTCTCCTTCTTTAGGTAGGAGCTCTCTCGCTTTATTGAGCATTTCGTCGACTCTTTTCCCCAACTTATAACTCGACCAGCAGTTCCATGGAAGACAACGATTGAGACATTTAATTCGGTCACGTTCCTCGACTTCTTGAAGAACTTGATCTCCTCCACCCACAAATTCATGCACCTTGCCTAACCAGTTTGCCACTTCTCTCGTGCGCTGCACACCGCCTCCTCCTTCTTCACGTTCCACCTCTGCCAGCACATCTCCGCTCTTGGCCTTCAAGTTGTCATTTGCGTTCCGCAACGAGTTGACATTATCTTTCAGATTACAAACGTAGCCCAAAGGTATGCTGGCCAAGCCCCATAAATTGTTGAAGAGTTGTAGAAGAGAATTTGCGCAATCCATTGATTCGTTCCAAGATAAGAGATCGAAAAATGGATTACTTAAATGGTTGGAAACCAGGCGAACCGTGGAGTTCGATCGTAGAGAGCATCTTGTCTTGTAAGATGCCTATCCAGACTCAATAATAGAGGCCGGAAGAAATGGCCGACAAAGAGTACTGTGATACAAGCCAAAATGGCAGACAAAAGTAAAAGCAAAGCGGCAAGTAGCAAATAGTAGAAAACACAACTCAGTGGGCTGAATTATTGCGCATGCTGATAAACAACTTTTTAGTATGGTGGATTATGAAAGTAGAGTGTTGTACGTGGCATAGAAAGTGTGCAGCCCTTTACTTATATTTACATCTATATAAATATATTATTACAGACTCTTCCACAAAACTCTCTAATTTGTTATATGCGTGCTCGTGAGGTTTGAATAGAACATAACTACCGGGCAAGAAACCACTAATCCTTGCTTCTGAGGAATTTTAGGATAATATTAATCATCCATTGTAATATTTTCCTATGCATTAATTCTTTATTGATTAGATGGATCATTCATTGTTTTATAAAAAAGAATTTTCCTGGCATTATTATGTAATTTCCATAGCGGAGATCAATTTTAAGGGGAAATACATTTTTTCAATGGGCAATAATTAATTGGCAACTTCAATTAGTAAAATTCATGCCTGTATAATAGAAATTGTAACTTTGAAATAATTTAGCATTATTTTTTTTGTGAGTATTTTTACTTGATCCACTCGTCTAGTTACATGTGAATTAGCTACAATAGTAAGGTCAAGCGATAGGTAGATGAAGCATTAACTTTTGACAAATCAAAGACTGCACATTAAATCCATATGCATCACGCATTTAATTATCCAAGCGCGCAAGATATAGGTCATAAGAAGTAAAACAAATAGCAAAGAAAAGCATTGCATAGGCATAGTTTAGTTCTATCAAAAAAAATATTAACAGTAACATACAGAGTCCTAGCGGTTGCTTACGCAATAATTAGCATAATTTAGCAAAGTTTAGTCATTGTGACTAGTTCAAATTACTTAAAAGAAAATTTAATACCGAAAAGTGCAATTGAAAAGTTGGACAAAAACTGAGATCTTATCAATATGGCACAATAAAATGTAAGACGGACAGTTGTTATATACCAATCGTACACTACCACGAGACACGAAGAAGTTATACCCATGGTGTTGAAACGTTAATTTTCAATCACACTTCCATCTATTTTTTTTATCTATTATACTCTCATATTGTTTTTAAGATGCGTGGCTTAATATAGTGTAGGAAATGACATTTCATGATCTTGACGTACGATCAATTCTCTCGTTCACATCTTACTTGATAGATCTGTTGAGAAGACAATATGTAAAGAAGATGCCAATACTATGCTGTCCCAATAATCTATTTTCAAAATAATGGACTACTTCATCTTACGATTGAAAGATTTTTTTCTTTTGTGTTTGGTTTGATGGGATCAGTGACCGACTGGACAAATATCTCAATTTTTGTGGTTATCCTTGCAAAACTTTTTGATGGTCCTGGCTTGCATGTATGTATTCAGTTACTGGGGATTTATATATTTTTCTCATGATGTAAAACTTATTGCAAACAAGGAAGAAATAAAACACAGTGTAAAGAGATTACACTTCCGATCCCTACACTTCAAGAGATATCATAATTGACCCCTTTATTTTCATTTGTCATGAATTCTAATTTCTAAGTACTGTGCTCTTCTCTAACCGCAGTATAAGTAATTTCATCAACTTTTCATTAAAAATTCGGTGAATATTTTTTAGTCAGCGTTGGCGCTCGACACATGGTACCCATATGTAAAAGTCTTTGTAACATTTAATTTATTTGCTAATAATTTTAACTCACTACCGCGTATAGTAAAATAAAGGTTCCTCCACCACAATGGTAATCGGTCTAAAGGTATAGGGCTTACTACCAAGTAGTTTAAGACCTTTTGATCATATGTTTGAATTACCGAATGGCCCATTGGCCTTAAGGTACCTTGGTTCTTATGGAGCATTGGTTCGATCATGCCTTGATATTGAATTAGCCCGACTCTACTCCCACTAGAACCTTGGTGGGACCACGATGATGTGCTTGCTTAAAATGAGTCATAAATATCACTCAAACCAAACATTATGTCGTGGGTATAGAACTCCTACGGTAACGCCCAAGGAGATCGTTGACACCGATTGTCCATTCTCACTTTTTTTACTCGAACAACCTTTAGCATGTTTCGTGATACTAGAAATGACATAATCAACATGAGATTAATAATTGGGACTTTTTCAAGTAGTGGAAAGGCTATTAATAGCGAGAGTCAACATTAACTTTTCAATATTTAGTAAGTAAAATTTTCATCAGTTACGTTACTAATGAGTTTGTTGATACTAATTATATAGATTGGTACGTGCAGGTGTCACGTACTAATCAATGCATTCCCTAGACATTTTTCTTTAGGCTTTGCAGTGGAAATATTAATATGAGTATTTTCAAGAAAAAACAATACACGGACTAAAATTGAATAGTTGTAAAAGTACAGGGATCAAGAGCCCAATTTATGTTCACAAGTGGTACACATAAGCACCACAAGTCGATAATTAATATCATACTCAACAAATCCTTTCAAACTTCCAATGTAAATTTGATAAAGCGACTTAAATTATCTCTGAAGAACAGTATTTTAGACGACAATTATGACGAAATAAAGTATACCTGTCCCCTATCCAAAAATTTCCATATTAACCCATGAGAATTTTTTTAATATATTACAATTTATTAGGAGAATTTTTTTTATCACCCCTTATATTGAATTTTCAACCCAAAAACCACCTATTTGATGTCGTTACATAATACCGCCTTTCGAGCATGATGGGAAATGCTAAAGAGATAAACGTATGAGGTGATGGCAATAATAAACCGTAATGTTTCCTTGGCTGTGATTGGTTCCGAAATGACTACACAAAAAAATATATATCGATTTAATCATTTCAAATATTGTCCTCGTTCGAATAAGAGCGTTGTCAAATGCATTTTTCAAATTACATAAATAGAAAGTATACACGGTAATAACTTTCAATTTCTACGAAGGATGGGGATCCGTCGACGTAGCATGCATGACGCGCAATTTCCTATACTCCATCATGGTCGAAAAATGATGTTGGCTATTCAATGCCCAAAAATCAATGGGGTTTAAACCTCAACTTTCTCGTAGATAGGCACGAATCATGATGGGGACCTAAATATCTTCATTATTGTTGAGTTATCATATTAACTGGACCAAAAGGTTTTCACTTTCAAACTTGGATCAATTGGAAAAACGTTAAAAGCTGATAAAGTAAAGGCGAAGGCCGGTCCTTTTGCTTTCACGGGAGACATAAAAGTCGACGGTGGGCGGGGCCACTTTAATGGCCCTTGAAGTTTGAGCTTTGTGTCGGCAACAGCACATTCATCCCCCTTCGTATATTTATTTATTTTTTGTTTTAAATTTACTTTTCATGCGAAGAAGAGGAATCTTAAAACAGTTTTTATACACCATTACAAAGATTAAGACGTGATCGAATGAGATAAAATAATATGTCTCATCATATAGAGGAAAAATGACAAAAAATGATTCATCAACTTTGATTTGGTGTACAATATTATTTGTGAATTTTAAATTTGTTCAATGTGACCCATGAACTTTTAATTTATTCAATACAGTACATAGACTTTTGGTATATATTCAATTTCGTCCCTGCACTTTATGAAAATATTCAATATTATCCCCAACTTGAATTAACGGAATGGCAATATTGAACATTTTCATATAGTTTAGGGAGTAAATAGAATATGTAACAAAAATTCAAGGACTATTTAAAAAAAATAAAAATTCAAGGATCATATTGCATAAATTTAAAGTTTAGGGACTACATTACATATCGGATCAAAGTTCATGGACCATTTGTATCATTATCCCAACAATCTAGCATATACTACGATGGATATAACCAAAGAAATAAAAAGAATAGATAAAGTCACATTAATTACTCAAAAAATTCTCATTCTGCTTAAGTGAGATAATTGATCCCTATCACTTGGATAAATTGTCCAGGATACCAGGCCTCCTTAGGCTTATCCGAATTTAAGTACACATGAACACGAATTTTCAACTCCCGAATGTTAGGTGGTCATCAGTTACAAACCATACATGCACTTCATCAAACTTCTTCTAAAACTTACAATGCGTTTGATTGTAGTAATGATTATTACATGATAGGCCTCTTACAGGTTGATTATCTATTAAAATATTTGCTTATAATAATTGTTATTACGGAGTGATCATATATTCTTTTTTGTTTTAATTAGGATTCAATTTGACATCAATCAACATGGACTTGGACAAGTTTATGCAAACGAATATTGTCAAATCTAAAAATGACAAGATTTTAAAATACATAATATTTCAACAAGAGCACAAAGTTTTACGACGGCGCTACAGCATATGGCATAATTTTAAGTTCAACACGAAAATACAAATTGCCAGCATTTCATGGGATGTGCCACTTTAAAGTCGGTTTCTGCATGGTTGGAACTCTTTAATAGAGCCAGCTCCAAGGGGTGCTGGAGAGAGTCTCTGTAGACCTCGACTACTTCTTGTGTGATTTACGAATTGTCGGTCTTCCTCTAAACATATTCTTCTCGAGCCTTATCAAATGGAAAATTATGAAGTGCATCGGGAGCACAGAGGCCCATTTACAATGACGTCCATTCGAATGCACTGAATACTTCTCATAGGAGATTGGATATGTTCTTCATATGAGAATCCGCTAACATTAAATTCATGAAGTATAATTGCGTGATGATATTTTAGTTTTTAAGAAATGAACATTCTGTGGATAAGATTCCCTATGCAAATAATCGCATATTTTTGTAAACAGGCATCATTGTACAATTGTACTGAAAACTGACATAACGATTTTATTTGGATGGGCTTAGTGGGCGCATCGCGACCATCATCAGTTGAATACTTTCTCAAGTCAATGTCCAGGGTTAATTGGACGCCATATAATTGTCAGACAATTCATTTATACTTTTCCTTGTACGCGTTAGCAGAAGACATGTGAACTAGAGATTGGCAATGGTGATCTCCAGTTTATTTGTTGCAAATTCTTCAGCGTGGATACATGGCATGGCACTGTCTCGACCTCGCATGTCATATTCATAAAATATCATCACGAATCGGTTGGAGGTAGTTAATCCCACGACTCTTCTTCCAAAGAATAGATTCACGATTGTTGTTGGATACGAATCCATCAACCCTCGACTTACTTGTATTTGCTGTCCCGTCCATAATGTGATGAATTAGACACACACGCCTTATGGAAAATGAGTGAGATCCCTTTAAGAATTATTAATAAATTTAAATACTAAATTTATTCATTGTAAAATTGATACATCTTTCCATTTTTTTTCCTTCCCTTTTTTCCTTTTCCGTCTTTTCATCCTCGACTTTCTCTGCGCGTGCGTGTGGTCAAATTAGGCCGTGACACTAGATTGGATGTTGCCCCGCCTTGGAAGACCCTGGCTCGAGTCTGGGGCCACAGCCCAAGTGAGTTGCCCTGACGTTGTTTGCACCAAGGCTGGGGGTAGGGTGGGGTTTGTGGGACGAGGAATGACAGTGGAGTGCGACAATTGTGGTCGCTAGAGGCGCCGCGAAACATCGACCATGCCAGGGCGCCACACGATGTCCAAGCACCACCAGTGCGGCCTCATAACGGTGGTCTCTCTCTCTCTCCATCTTCTCAATATCAACAAGGTAGTCCTTGAAGGCGAAATGCCTATAAATTTGGAAGCACGACCGTCAAGCCTCCACATCTAGGGGCAACTGCATCAATCGGCTCAATTACGGTGGAGGAGACGCCAAGCTCTGCTAGAAAGGAAGCTAATTGCAAACGCAACCAAGGTAGAGAGAGAGAGAGACGTTGGTATATGGGATTTGATCGCGATTTCATTGGGTGCTACAAGGATTAGAGTAAAGTAAAAACATGTTTACAATCTTGTGAACAAGATAACATGTCAAAATGTTACATGAAATAGATGATTGAGAATCATTTCGTTCATTTTGTTCCCAAAATGATTTCATGAGATTTGGAAGGCGGTCTCCTCCTAGTTTAATCAAGCTTGATGTAATACGATTTGAAAGAGAAATTTGTAAATGAATTGAAGGCAGAGACAGCTACTAAACCTTTACTCATCTATTCACATTCATTGAAATTGCTCCCGTGGTGGCTTTCCTCGTCTTTTCATTTACTTTCTCACAATCCCAAAAATTATCAAACGAATTAATGAAATCAAGTTGATTAAACTTCGTTTTTTTTTGCACCCGTGTAGCGGTGCTTTAAAACAAGTCTTCTCAAATTAAATTAGAAAGGCAACCTTAATTATTTTTTTGTCAATAAAATAATTAAATCGAAGTGTGGCATAATTAATCATCTTATTTTAGTAAGATTTGGGCTTTCGAGTGAAAATTGTTTGAATTCAACATGTATTGACAAGATAACAAGACTTATGCTAGGTTGAAGATATTTTTGAGAGGTTTTATATAATTGGCCTTGTCACGATGATAAAATAACAACTATCCCACGAAGTAAATGCAAAAAGATCAGTAAATATTCTCTATCATGCTGGGGCTTGCAATTGATGTCTCAATCACAACTCAATCATTAGAGGGAAATTACCACGAAAATTCTATACCTATTGTATTTGTGTCAATTCAGTTATACACCTTTCAATTTGGCCAATTTAGCCTTAAATCTTTTGACAATTTCTCAATTCAGCTCTAAACCTTACAATTGTGCCAATTTAAATGGGATCCTCATTTAAGCAACATAATCAATTCACATTTCTACTGCTTTTGCGAGCAAGCAGTTGTTTTCCATAGAGATTGCTGGAAAGTTCCAATTCTAAGCTCTTGAAGCAAGTCCGGCACGGATCTTATTGATGGAATTCATTACTCAAAACACCAATCTCAATTGACAAGGCAAACGGTGGAAATGTTCTTAAGAACTTGTGTCCGTACATGCATAAATGATGACTATAAATTTCAATTTTTCCTCGGAGCATGATGGATGACAAAATTGTTAGGAGGCGGGATTAACGTGGCTTATCATATAAACCGACTAAAGAGGGGTGAAAGCCACAGAAGTTAACAGCTTGGAACTAATGGAAGAAGTCAATTTCATAGTTGTTTTATTACAGATACTTTCACGAGAGTAAAAGAGAGGAAGGCACCTAGAAGCTGCTGACTCATGTAAAAGCAGGCACAAGATCCTCTTGGAAGACGAATTTCATCACAAGTAATCCCTATACACTCTAAGCAAAAAGGAAGTATATAACCCTTAATTACATGAGTCCCTCCCTCGAATAAAAACACGAAGTGAGTGAGAACCAATCCGGAATCATGCTTGAAAGGTGTAATGTCATAAGATTTTCCTACTCCGAATTGCCCAAACCGGCTATTGCTGCTTCCAATTATAGCACCGAGACGGTGGGGAATCAATTTTGAGAAACTCCCCACACAATTTCCGACAAAATCAGAACAAACGACAGGTACTTGCAACAGTCTTTAAGAGACTCATCGAAAAAGGTGGCCTTCCAAGGCTCATTCAATGAGATACTTTGTTCATCTACCGGCGCAAACAGCACGGCATCCTCAACATACCCAAACCCACTAACGGGTGACCACAACATCGCATCATAATTTATAAAAGAGGAGTAATGTACCTCCGATTTCAAAAACGCCATCCTCCCACATAAGGGTGCTGAAGCAACATAGAACTTACTAAAAGTGGAGATCAATTCAAGTTCTTACTACTGTGAGAACCTATTGCATCCTCTTTGTCACACCCATATACCAAGCTTAAGATCTAAACTATGCACCATTAGATCAATTTCAGCAAAACCAATCATCAACTCAACAGACAATGATATGCTTTCTGAGGGATATAATGCTAGCTAGAAAATTAAGGCCCTCCAATCAAGTTCATCTTTTAATGGAAGTTTCCAAGCAAGCTAAGTACACGGACTCATATCACCAACAGCTGCAAAAAGATTTGAACAGACAATGATATGCTTATGTTAAGTTCAGGACTGCTGCATGCTGAGGCAGAACGAACTCCATGAGATCGGGGCGGAGTGAAAAATGGTACTCTTTTCTTCTCGGGGTGGAAAGCGAACTCCAGCAGTCTGTCAATGGTGATAGAGGAATCATATTGAGAAAAAGCAACATAGGATCGTACTAGAAGTCGAGACAAATGAATCGGTAGAAAGATCTCTGAGGATACCTTCAACTCATTGTATGCATAATAATATTGAGGATACCTTCCTCTTGGTCCCCCTACAGCTTCTTGCCATGTATCTATCAACTTCAATAACTTCCCCATCGTATTAAAATCTGGCTGCACAGAGCATGTAGAAACAGCAAATGACAATCTCACAAATGAACAAATTCAGAATAAAAGTCAATCATGGGGTACAGAGTGATAACCAAATATTTTAGCCAAGCGATAGCCGCTTCTTGTAGCCATTTAGAAGAAAGAAAAGAAGAGAGCAACTGGATCCAGAACTATCCACAAATAAGAAAGCAGAGCATGATACTGACACAGAGTGTCAGAAGCCGTATTTTTGGATCTTTATTCCCCAGGCAGCTTCTTCAGGATCTTCATCACCTCCTTTGCCTTCCTACAGAAGTTAAACCAATTCAGCGACTAAAACCAATATCTTTGACGCAGAAATAACATGTAAGGAACCAGCTAAAAAGCAGTTGCACAATACAATAACTTCATTACTAAGACCCGTGACATCTTGGAAGTTTGGACACCTCCAGTCTTTTTTCTTCTCTTGGGGAAAGTACAGGTAATACTACCTAACAAATAAACTTTGAAGAAAGAAGCTGCTATATGTTTGAACAACGCATAAGGACGACGCTATTGAGGGTGCTAATATGTACAGATCAATGCTCTCTCCAACGTTTGATTGCATATCAAACTTCATCATAAGTCAAAAAATTGGGACAGCAAATAGCAGCAAATTCCTCCAGCTTGTTAGCAATAACTATGGAAAGACAAACGAAGCCGCCTTTTTTTTTTATTATAAAAAAAACGATATTAAACTTATCAGCGTCAACTCACTCACTCACTCGGCTCCCCACGAGGTAGGAATCCAATCTTGGCCCAGTAACAGGTTTCGTCTTTCACTTTACGCGCCGCCTGTCTGAATGTCATTTCTTCTGCAGGGCCCCGGTCGTCCAACTGCAAAGTGACCTGGGCGGTGGGGTCCCACTCAAACTCGGCCCACCAGCGTCTGTGCCCCTTGACTTGGAAGCTTCCCCTCTCGCTGCTCGAGTCCAATGGCAACTTTCTGAGACGAGGGCACCCCCATATGCGGAAGCATACCCCCTGGGGAAAGGATAGAGCCTGGTCGCAAATGCTCGTTAGTTCTGGAAGACAGCCGAGTATTAGGGATTCGAGACGTGAGAAAAGTCTAGAAGCAACTAATTCCTCCCTTGCAAATCCATCCCCAATGATTTTCTCCATCGATTCGCAGCCTTTGACCTCCAGTTGCCGGAGCTCCGGAGCGTGCACGAGCCAGGACAAGTCCGAAAGCCCGCAACCATTGACCACAACTTCAACAAGATTGGGGAAACAAAAGTAGTTTGGCGCTCGTCCTATTCCTTGAGTTATTTTCATCTCACTTAGGTTGATACTCTCAAGTAGATAAAGTGTCTCTAAATGCGAGAAACCGTCAATGCCTACCGATGAGCAAGTTATTACGATACTTGTCAAGTTACCATTCCTATTATCAATACGCGCTCTCCTTATGCGTTTCCGTAAATTCGAGGATTGGAATATTTTCTGAGCAGAGGAAGACTCACATACGCAGATAGATAAGTCGGTGAGATGTTGTATACACCCTAGTTCCTCTACCATCTCTTCTTCCTTCACTTGACCCGATTGCCAGAAACCTCCATCATTACCCTGAGAAGTCACCCACTGGCTGAACACATTTAACGGTAAGCTTGTGATTGCCCCTATCGGAATTAAGATGTCCTTCCACATGTAGTCTAGTAGCAACCACTGTAAACGAGTCAAGTTCTTAATTTCTTTAGGTAATTCACTAATACTGGTGCCCGACAAGTTTAAGTACCGTAGATTAATTAGGTTGCAAATCCCTTCGGGGAATGACTTGATATGTTTGTTGTTGGACAGGTTTAGGACCGCCAGACAAGCCGTCATCGAGTCGAAAAATCCACTTGGCATGACCGTCACTCCTGTTTCCCTTACAAACAAAGTTTCAAGCTGGGAATACCTGGATGGTGTTTGGTCGATGTTCTGAATCCATTCTCCCCGTATAGATAATTTCTCCGCTTCCCCCCATTTGGAGATCATCTTTGCGAACATGTCTTCGTCTTTCTCTATCACTAGCAACTTGTTCTCCCTTTGCCCACGGTCACGAGCGATCCAGGTCGCCATGTCACGGATGACGTCGTGCATCTTTACATACTGTCGATCACCATCACTCCCACTTTCCAATAGACAAGCCCTATTTAAATCCCCCAAAACAGACTCTCCCTCGTCCCGCATACTGTATACATCATGGGTGTCTCCTAGCAAGCCCTCTCCAATCCAAAGTTCAATAAGTTGGTTCGTATTTATAGGGTAATCCTCCGGGAAGAGACAACAGTAAAGGAAGCAAGCCTGTCGAATAGAGTCATCTAAGCTATTATAACTGAACTCTAGTACGTGGTACACTTCCTCAACCATACCTTGCAACTTGTGCGGTCTGTTCCTCAGCGTTGTTAGCGCATGCCTCCACTCACGAGGACTATCTTTTCTGGCCATGGCTCGCCCGACAGTAATAAGGGCTAGTGGCAACCCTTTGCACTCTTCGGCAATGTTTTTTGCAAGGTCTTGAATTTCTTGATGACAATCTACAAGCGATTTGCCGACGTTCTTCTCGAATAATTTCAAAGCTTCTTTGAGCGTCAAGCACTGTACTTCCAAGGTTTTGTTCGCTCCCATGTGGTCGCATACATGCTTCAACCGAGTTGTGAGCACTACTTTGGATCCGTTCTCGAGACCAGGACAAGGAACTCCGATTTTGGAAAGGTCTACCCTCGCCCATAGATCATCAAGCAACAACACAAACTTCTTCCGGGTCAAAACTCGGCCCATATGATGGACCCTCTCTTCCCAGGACCATCGTTCCCAACGCTCATCTTCAATGCCCAGCCTTCTCCTTATGGTGTCTTGAATTCTATCTTTATTCACCTGCTGGGACACCACCACCCAAATAACAACATCGAATCCGTTATTTGCACGCGAAAGCTCCTTCTCGATCCTTCTCATGAGGGTGGTCTTTCCAACACCGCCCATACCGTACAACCCAATTACTCCTACTTGTTTTTCGTCCGCTACCCATTTCCACACTTCATTAAACTTGGAAATGTCAAGCCCCACGGTCTCGTCCATAGGCATCTCAAGCACCGGAGGAGGCGGCAACGTCAACGTCACAACTCCAAATTCTAATTCCCTAGCTTGGAGCTCTCTCACTTCATTGAGCATTTGATCGACTCTTTTCCCCAATTTATAACTCGACCAGCAGTTTGATGGAAGACAACGGCTGAGACATTTAATTTGATCACATTCACTGGCTTCTCGAAGAATTTGATCTACTCGACCTACAAGTTTTTGCACCGTGTCTAACCAGTACGCCACTTCTTCTGTGCGCTGCACACCTCCTCCTCCTTCTTCGCGTTCCACCATTGCCAGCACATCTTTGCTCTTGGCCTTCAGCTTGTCAGTTGTGTTCCGCAACGAGTTGACATTATCTTTCAGATTACAAATGTAGCCCAAAGGTCTACTGGCCAAGCCCCATAAATTGTTGACGAGTTGTGAAAGAGAATTTGCGAAATCCATAAATTCTTTCCGAGATAAGAGATCAAAAAAAGGACTACGCAGATGGTTGCAAAGACGGGCAGATGGGTGGTGTTCGATTGTGGAGAGCCATCTTGTAAGCTGCCGTTATAGACTCAATCATACAGGCCCAAGTAATGGCCGACAAAGACTACAATGATACAAGCCGAAATGGCAGACCTGAGAAAAAGCAAAGCGGAAAGTAGCAAATAGTAGAAAACACAACTCAGTGGGCTGAATTATTGCGCATGCTGACAAACTACATTTTAGAATGGTGGATTATGAAAGTGGAGTGTTGTACGTGGCGTAGAAAGTGTGCAGCCCTTTACTTATATTCACATCTATATAAATATATTATCACAGACTCTTCCACAAAACTCTCTAATTTGTTATATGCGTACTCGTGAGGTTTGAATAGACCGTAACTACCGGGCAAGAAACCACTAATCCTTGCTTCTGAGGAATTTTAGGATAATATTAATCATCCATTGTAATATTTTCCTATGCATTAATTCTTTATTGATTGATAGATTATTCACTGTTTTATAAAAAAGATTTTTCCTGGCATTATTATGTAATTTCCATAGTGGAGATCAATTTTAAGGGGAAATACATTTTTTCAATGGGCAATAATTAATTGGCAACTTCGATTAGTAAAATTCATGCCTGTATAATAGAAATTGCAACTTTGAAATAATTTAGCATTATTTTTTTTGTGAGTATTTTTACTTGATCCAGTCGTCTAGTTACATGTGAATTAGCTACAATAGCAAGGTCAAGCAATCCATTAACTTTTGATGACAAATCAAAGACTGCACATTAAATCCATATGCATCATGCATTTAATTATCCAAGCGTGCAAGATATAGGTCATAAGAAGTAAAACAAATGGCAAAGAAAAGCATTGCATAGGCATAGTTTAGTTCTATTAAAAAAAAATTAACAGTAACATACAGAGTCCTAGCGGTTGCTTGCGCAATAATTAGCATAATTTAGCAAAGTTTAGTCATTGTGACCGGTTCAAATTACTTAAAAGAAAATTTAATACCGAAAAGTGCAATTGAAAAGTTAGACAAAAACTGAGATCTTATCGACATAGCACAATAAAACTTAAGACGGGCAATTGTTATATATCAATCATACACTACCACGTGACACGAAGAAGTTATACCCATGGTGCTGAAACGTTAATTTTTCAATCACACTTCCATCTTTGTTTTTTTAATATTTATTATACTCTCATATTGTTTGTAAGATGCATGGGTTAATATGGTTTACGAAATGACATTTCATGATCTTGAGGTGCGATCAATTCTCTCGTTCACATCTAACTTGATGGATCCATTGAGAAGACACTATGTAAACAGATTAGTGTATAGAAGATGCCAATACTATACTGTCCCAATAATCTATTTCCAAAACAATGGACCACTTTATCTTACGATCGAAAGATTTTTTTCTTTTGTGTTTTGGTTGATGGGATCAGTGGCCGACTATACAAATATCTCAATTTTTGTGGTTATCCTTGCAAAACTTTTTGATGGTCCTGGCTTGCATGTATTCAGTTACTGGGGAGTTGTGTATTTTTCTTATATAGTAGTTACTTATTGCAAACAGGGAAGAAATAAAATATAGTGCACAGCGATGACGCTCCCGATCCCTACACTTTAGAGATATCATGATTGGCCCCTTTATTTTCATCTGTCATAAATTCTAATTATCGTGCTCTTCTCTAACCACGGTATAAGTAATTTCATCAAATTTTCATTAAAAATTCGATAAATATTTTTTAGTCAGCACTGGCACTATACTCATGGTACCTATATGTAAAAATCTTTGTAACATTTAAATCTTTTGCTAATAATTTTAACTCACTACCTTGTATAGTAAAATAAAACTTCCTCCACTGCAACGGTAATCGGTCTAAAGGTATAGGACTTACTACCGAGTAGTTTGAGACCTTGTGATCATATGTTTGAATTCCCGAATCGCTCATCGGCCTTAAGGTACCTTGGTTCTTCTGGAGTATGCCTTGATATTGAATTACCTGGACTCTACTCCCAATAGAACCATAGTAGGACAACGATGACGTGTTTGCTCAAAATGAGCCATAAATATAGCTCAAACCCAATATTTTGTCACGAGTATAGAACTCCTATGGTAATACCCATGGAGGTCGCCGACACCGGTCGCCCCTTCTCACTCTTTGTACTCAAATAACCCGTAGCATATTTCCTGATTTTAGAAATGACATAATCCACATGACATTAATAATTACAACTTTTTAAAGTAGGGGAAAGGCTATTAATAGCGAGCGTCAACCTTTTTCTTGGCCGATTGAGTGTCAACCTTAACTCTTCAATATTTAGCAAGTAAAAGTTTCATCAGTTACGTTACTAATGAATTTGTTGATACTGATTGTATAGATTGGTACGTGCAGGTGTCACGTGCTAATCAATGCATTCCATAGACATTTTTCTTTGGCCTTTGCAGTGGAAATATTAAGACGAGTATTTTCAAGAAAAAACAATACACGGACTAAAATTGAATAGTTGTAAAAGTATGGGGATCAAGAGCGCAATTTATGTTAGCAAGTGGTACACATAAGCACCACAAGTTGATAACTAATATCATACTCAACAAATCCTTTCAAACTTCCAATATGAATTTAATAAAGCGACTTAAATTGTCTCTGAAAAATAGTATTTTAAACTACAATTATAACGAAATAAAGTATACCTGCCCCCTATCCAAAAATGTCCATATTAACCCATGAGAATTTTTTTAATTTATTACAATTTAATAGGAGAATTTTTTTTTATCACCCCTAATATTGAATTCTTAACACGAATCACCCATTTGACGTTTCTACGTAATACTGCCTTTCGAGCATGATGGGAAATGCTAAAGAGATAAACATATGTGGTGATGGCAATAATAAACCGCAATGTTTCCTTAGCCGTGATCGGTTCCGAAATGACTACATGAAATAGTATATCTCAGTTTAATCATTTCAAATATTGTCCTCATCCGAATAAGAGCGTTGTCAAATGCAATTTTTAAATTACTTAAATAGAAAATATACATTGGTAATAACTTTCAATTTCTACGGAGGATGGGGATCCGTCGATGTAGCATGCACGACGTGCAATTTCCTACACTCCATCAGGGTCGAAAAATGGTGTTGGCTATTCAATGCCCAAAAATCAATGGGGTTTAAACCTCCACTTTCTCGTGGATCGACACGAATCATAGTGGGGACCTAAATATCTCAATTATTGTTGAGTCCGAAAGGTTTTCGCTTTCAAACTTGGCGTCGATCGGAAAAGTCAAAGCTGTACTCGTACTAAAGGCCAAGACCGGTGGCCCTTCGCTTTCATGGAGACATAACGGTAGACAGTGGGCGGTTCCATTTTAGTGGCCGCTGGAGTTTGAGCTTTGTGTCGGCAAGATCATATTCATCCCCCTTCGTATATTCATTTCTTTTTTGTTTCAAAGTTACTTTTCAAGCGAAGAAGAGCAATCTTAATCAGTTTTTGTTCACCATTACAAAGATTAAGACGTGATCGAATAAAGATTAAATAAGAAGTCTCGTCATTTGTTTGATGAAACTATCTACCATATACTACGATGGACGTGACCAAAGATATGGCATGAATAGATAAATTCAGATTAATTACTCAAAAGAATAAAAAAATAGTGCAGTTGAAAAGTTGAACAAGAGCCGAGATCTTGTCAACATGGCATGATAAAACTTAAAATGGACAGTTATTATATATAAATCATATACTAATACGAGATACGAAGAAGTTAAACTTATTGTGCAGAAACGTTAAATTTCCATCACGCTTCCTTTTTTTTTTTTTTTTTATCTATTCTACTCTCAAATTGCTTGTGAGAAGCGTGACTTAATATAGTGTATGAAATGATATTTCATGATATTGATGTGCGATCAATTCTCATTCATATTTTACTTGATAAATGTGTCCCACGTATCTATTTCAAAAATAATGGAACACTTTATCTTACGATCCAAAGATTTTTTCGTTTGTGTTTGGTTGATTGGATCAGTGGCCAACTGAACAAATATCTCAATTTTTGTGGTTATCGTTGCGAAACTTTTTGTTGGTCCTGGCTTCCATGTATTCAGTTGATGGGGATTTATATATCTTTCTCATATGGTAAAACTTATTGCAAACAAGGAAGAAATAAAACAGAGTGTAAAGAGATTACACTTCGGATCCCTACACTTTAAGATATATTATGATTGACCCCCTTTATTTTCATTTGTCATGAATTCTAATTACTGTGCTCTTCTCTGACCACAGTATAAGTAATTTCATCAAATTTTCATAAAAAAATTTGGTGAATAATTTTTAGTCAGCACTGGCGCTAGACAAATGGTACCTATACGTAAAAGTCTTTGTAACATTAAAATTTTTTGCAAATAATTTTAACTCACTACCTTGTACAGTAAAATAAAGGTTCCTCCACCACAACGGTAATCGGTCTAAAGGTATAGGGCTTGCTACCAAGTAATTTAAGACCCTATGATCATATGTTTGAATTCCCAAATCGCTCATCGGGCTTCAGGTACCTTGGTTCTTCTAGAGCATTGGTTCGATCATGCCTTGATATCGAATTACCCCGACTCTACTCCCACTAGAATTATGGTGAGTAGGGGTGTCAAAAAAGCCCGAGCTGACCCGACCTGGCCTGACCCCGCCCAACTCGACCCGAAATTTTAGGGTATTTTAGGGTCAGGTCTTATTTTCCCTGGATATGAATTTTAGATGTGGGTATTTATTAGAATCGGGCCGAGCCAGGCCGGGTTGGGCTGGGCCGGGGGTTTTTTGACCTAGCACCAAATATAACCCTTCTTCCCTCCCCCTTTGCTTTCGTCTCTCTCTGGCGGCCGTGAGTCTCTTCTCTCTCCCCCCTTCTTCCACCTTCTTCTTCGCAGTTTCTCACACGCACAGACACAGCTCACAAGCTCGCCGGATCTCAGAGCTCGTGGTCCTCCTCCTCCTCCTCCCATGGCTCCGCCCCTCCCGCCGCATTCTCGCCCCTGAATTCCCCGGCGCCGGCCGCCAGAGCTCCCCCCTCCCCCCTCCCTCCGGTACCTCTCTCTCCGTGGAAACTCGATTTTGCAGTCTCTCTCTCTCTCTCTCTCTCTCTCTATCCATGCCACTTCGCTTTCGAGCTCTTTCTTCCGCCGGACGATGACGAGCTTCTAAGCGCAAGCGCGCGCGCTCCCTCTCTCTCTCTACTTCGCTGTTCCTTTTACGCCACTCGCCTTCCTTTCTCTCTCTCTGTGGCCTCCTCTTTTTAACTTCGCCGATCTCGCGCCTCCAAGTTCACCCGTCTCCCCCGCTCCGTTGCTTTTCTTCGCGACCATCGAATCCAGTCCGCCGAGCTCCCTTCCAGATTGTGGTGTTCATCAGGTGTGCAATGTGTGGATTCTCTGTCGTCGCTGCATCCCTTTTTACCTCTCTTGTCCGGAGCTGGAGCTCGAGCTCGTCTTTCTTTACAACACGCTTTCTTTGCAATGTTCGGTGTGGATGATGGGCGAACTGGGAGGGGACTGTCGAGCGAAGAAGCGCATGAGTTGTGACCCTAAACCCAATCCGGACCGACCCGACCCGACCCTATTCTTGGAATATATGCTGAACAGGATCTTAGGTCGGGTCGGGTCGGGTCAGTCCAAGCATGACTCTGTATATTTCGGGTCGGGTCAGGTATCATGAAAATTCGACTCGACCCATTGACACCCCTAGAAAAACACACCTAAAAATCCGGACAAGAAAGCCCACGATTCCTCCAACATAGGCAAAAAAAAAAGCCGCTGATCAGCTGGGTTATCACCTTTTAATTCGCCTCTTACGGAAAATCCCTTCAATTCAAAAATAAAGATACCCGCTACTAAGATTGACCAAGGAGGGGGCCAAAAGATTAACATTTTTTGTTTCTTTCTGAAGGAGGAGAAATGAAATTTGGCCACTTCAGTGAAGGATCAGCCACTCCACATGCCCATCCTTCCACCACCGAAGGAAGGAAGGATCCCCATCCGCGAAGAAAAAAACTTAGCCAAGGCTTCGACCTTCAAAGGAAATGTCAAAGGGAAGGGAAGTTGCTCTCCCAAGAAACAACTGAGCTAGCTTTTATCAAGGACAGTTGCTTACGCTACTGCAGCAGCTAACTCCTAAACTCAACGACCACAACCTAGCCTTGTTCGCATCGGGGCCGGGGGCGAGAGAGAGAGAGAGAGAGAAGGGGAATGGACGGGGCGACGGGGGCGACGGTAGTGGTGGAGTGGGACGGTGGGTATAGGGGGCTATATAGAAGCGCCGCGAGGAGGCATCATCGACCCATGTCAGGGTAATAGTTGGCTGCCGCACATCTAAAGGTGGTGCAGCGAGATGGCATCAAGAGCTCAATCGCATCGGAGGAGGAGGAGACGCCAAAGCTTTGCAAAGAGAGAGAAAGGGAAGCCCAAATAATCACCGACACAACCATTATTATTAGAAAAAAAATAAGGGATGAGAAATTTGTCAAAATTAATTAGTTAAAAAAAAGGACGAGAGATGGGTGACCTTAATAAATCCAAATTGTGGGAGGGACGGGTTGTTTTTTATTGAATTGGGCCCTTGCAGATGCAGTTGCAGCAGTTGGAAGATACATACAAACGAGAGGTGAGGCTACAGAGAGAGAGAGAGAGAGAGAGAGAGATGCTTATTCGCCGCTGCGGTCGTTCTGTTTCCCCTTCATCTTCATTTTAACAACCCCCTTATACCCCCACATTACAGGAATCCCAACACCAGCAAATTACATGACTATGGAAAGACAAACGAACCCACCTTTTTTTTCCTTTTATTACAAAAAAGAAACAATATTAAACTTATCAGCCTCAACTCGCTCACTCACTCGGCCCCCCACAAGGTAGGAATCTAATCTTGAATATGTACAAGGGCTCATCATCTTTCACTTTACGCATCGCCTCTCCAAATGTCATTTCTTCTGCGGGGCCCCTGCCATCCAACTGCAAAGTGACCCTGGCGGTGGGGTCCCACTCAAACTCGGCCCACCAGTCTGACCTCCCCTCGACCTCGAAGCTTCTCCTCGCGCTGCTCGAGTCCAACGGCAACTTTCTTAGACCAGGGCACCAGCCTATGATGAAGTTTACCCCTGGAGGAAAGAATAGAGCCTGGTCGCAAATGCTCGTTAGTTTTGGAAGACGTCGGAGTGCTAGGCATTCGAGACGTGAGAATAGTCCCGAAGCAGCTAATTCCTCCCTTGCAAATCCATCCCCAATGATTCTCTCCATCGAATCGCAATCATGGACCGCCAGCTCCCGGAGCTTCGGAGCATGCACGAGCCAGGACAAGTCCGAAAGCCCGCACTCATAGACCCAAACATCAACGAGATTGGGGAAGCAAAAGTCGTTTGGCGCTCGTCCTATTCCTTGGGGAAAAGATAGAGCCTGGTCGCAAATGCTCGTCAGTTTTGGAAGATGTCGGAGTTCTAGGGATTCGAGACGTGAGAACAGTCCCGAAGCAGCTAATTCCTCCTTTGCAAATCCATCCCCAATGATTCTCTCCATTGAATTGCAGTTTGTTACCGTCAATTTCTGGAGCTCCGGAGCGTGCACGAGCCAAGACAAGTCCGAAAGCCCGCATTTGTAGACCCAAACTTCAACGAGATTGGGGAAGCAAAAGTCGTTTGACGCTCGTCCTATTCCTTGAGTTATCTTCATCTCACTCAGCTTGGTACAGTTAAATAGATAAAGCGTCTCTAAATGCGAGAAAGCTTCAATATTTGCTGGTGAGTAAGTTATTACGATGCTGGTCAAGTTACCATTCTTATCATTGATGCACGCTCTCCTTATCCGTCTCCGTAAATTCAGGGATTGGAATATTTTCTGGACAGATGAAGACTCGCATACGCGGATAGATAAGTCGGTGAGATATTGCATGCACCCTAGTTCCTCTACCATCTCTTCTTCCTTCCCTTGATCCGATTGCAAGACACCTCTATTCCACTGGCTGAACACATTCAACGGTAAGCTTTTGATTGCACCTATCGGAATAAGAATTTTTTGTCCCCACATATCATCCAGTAGCAACCATCGTAAACGATCCAAGTTCTCGATTTCTTTGGGTAATTCACTAATACCGGTACCCGACAAGTTCAAATACTGTAGATTAATTAGATCGCAAATCCCTTTAGGGAATGACTTGATTTCTTGGTTGTCGGACAAGTTCAGGACCGCCAGACAAGCCACCATCGAGTCGAAAAATCCACTTGGCAAGACAGTCACTTTTGTTTCCCTTACAAACAAAGTTTCAAGCTGGGAACACCTGGATAGTATTTGGTCGATATTCCGAATCCATTTTCCCCATATAGATACTTTCTCTGCTTTCCCCCATTTGGAGATCACACCTGCGGACATGTCTTTTTCGTTCTCTATTACTAGCAACTTGTTCTCATTTTGCCCGCAGTCACGAGCGATCCAGGTCGCCATGTCGCGGATGACGTCGTGCATCTTCACATACTCTCCTTTGTCATGCCCACTCTCCAATAGGCAAGCCCTATTTAACCTCCCCAAGACACGCTCTCCCTCATTACGCAAATCGTATACATCATTGGTGCCTTCGAATAAGCCCTCTCCAATCCAGAGTCCAATAAGGTCGTGCAGTCTTATGCGGTAACCCTCAGGGAAGAGACAACAGTAAAGGAAGCAACGCCGAAGAGTAGAGTCATCTAATCTATCATAACTTAACTTTAGTATGTAATACACTTTTTCCACCATACCTGATAGCTTGTATGGATTTTTCTTGAGCTTTGTCAGCACATCCTTCCACTCGTGGGGTTTGTCTATGCCGGCCATGGCTCGCCCGACGGTAACAAGGGCTAGTGGCAACCCTCCACACTCCTGGACAATGTCCTCGGCGAGCTTTCGAATTTCTGGATGAGAATTTAATGTCGATTCGCCGACGTTGTTCTTGAATAATTCCAGGGCTTCTTCGGTAGTCAAGCATTGTACTTTGAAGGAGGTTTTGTTGGCTCCCATTTGGCTGCATACTTCCTTCGATCGAGTCGTGAATACTACTTTGGATCCGTTCTCAAAAACAGGATGAGAAACTCCGATTTTGGAAAGGTCCAGCCTCTCCCATACATCATCAATCAACAATACAATCTTCTTCTTCGTTAAAGCTTCCCACAAATAATGGACCCTGTCATCCGGGGACCATCCGTTCCAGCTCTCATCTGTAAGGTCCAGCCTTTTCCTCATAGCGTCTCGAATGTCATCTTCATTCACTTGCTTCGTCACGTCCACCCAAATAACGATATCGAATCCAGGATTTGCGTGCGAAAGCTTCTCGTTGATCCTTTTCATGAGGGTGGTCTTTCCCACACCACCTGGGCCGTACAACCCAATCACTCCTACTTGTTCTTCGTCCGCGAGCCAATTCAACACTTTATTAAGGGCACAATCAAGCCCCACTGTCTTGTCCACAGGTATGTTAATTACCGAAGGAGAAGGCAACGGCGTCGTCGGAATGCCAAATTGTCCTGCCTCAGTTAGGAGTTTTGACGCTTCAATGAGCATTCGATCGACTGTTTCCCCCAATTGATAACTCGACCAGCAGTGCCGTGGAAGACAACGACTGAGACATTTGATTCGGTCACGCTCCCCGGCTTCCTGAAGTACTCGATCTACTCCACCGACAAAGTCTTGCACCTTGCCTAGCCAGTTCGCCACTTGATTCGTGCGCCGCACACGTCCTCCATCTTCTTCACGTTCCACCTTTGCCTTCACATCTTCGCTCACAGCCTTCAGTTTTTTATTTTCTTCATCCAACGAGTCGACATTATCTTTCAGATTATAAATGGAGCACAGAGGTTTCCTGGCCAAGCCCCATAAACATTTGACGAGTTCTGAAAGAGGATTTGCGCACTCCATCGATTCTTTCGGAGGTGAGAGATCGAAAAATTGAGAGCCGGCAAATGGGTGGAGTTCGATTAGAGAGAGAACCGTCTTGTAAGATGCCGTTACACAATCATAGAGGCCAATAGTAATGGCAGACAATATTACAATGATAAAAGGCAAATGGCAGACAAAAGTAAAAGCAAGCGGAAAGTAACGAATAGTAGAAAACACAACTTACTGGGCTGAATTATTGCGCATGCGGACAAAGAACCTTTTTACAAAGGTAGATGAAGGAAGTGGCGTGTTGCTTACAACTTATATCTATATAAATATATAATTGTAGACTCTTCGACAAAACTCTCTAAATTGTTACCGTGCGTTTTCATGAGGTTCGAGTATAGCGTAGCTATCATGCAAGATACCACTAATCCTTGCTTCCGAGGAATTTTAGGATAATGTTAATCATACATTGTACTATTTTTTAATACATTGATTCTTTGTTGATTAGATAGACTATTCATAGTTTTATACAAAAAGATTTTTCCTAGCACTGTTATGTAATTTCCATAATGGCAATTAATTTTAAGGAGAAAATAAATTTTTTCGATGGGCAATAATTTTGCAATATTTTGAATTGGCAACTTTAATTAGTAAAATTAATACCTGTGTAATAGAAAATTGTAACTTTGAAATAATTTAGCATTACTTTTACTTTTTTTTTGCGAGTATTTTTACTTGATCCACTCGTCTAGTTACATGTGAATTAACTATAGTTGTAAGGTCAAGCTATAGGTAGGGGAAGCATTAACTTTTGACAAATCAAAGACTGCACATTAAAATCCATATGCATCATGCATTTAATTATCCAAACATGCAAGATGTAGGTCATAAGTAGTAAAACATGTAGAAACAGATAGCAAAGAAAAGCATTGCATAGGCATTGTTAAGTTGTATTAAAAAAAACAAATTAATAGCAACATATCGAGTTCTAGCGATTGCTTGTGAAATAATTAGCATAACTTAATGAAGTTTAGTCACTGTGACTGGTTTAAATGACTTAAAAGGACATTTTAATACCTAAAAGTGCAGTTGAAAAGTTAGACAAGAGTCGAGATATTGTCAACATGGTACGATAAAACTTAAGATGGACAATTATTATATACCAATCATATACTAATACAAGATACGAAGAAGTTAAACCCCTGGTGCTTAAACGTTAAGTTTTCCATCACTCTTCCAGTTTTTTTTTTAATCTATTCTACTCTCAAATTGTTTGTAAAATGCATGGCTTAATATAGTGTACAAAATGACATTTCATGATCTTGAGGTACGATCAATTCTCGTTCACATTTTACTTGATAGATGTTGTCTCACGTATCTATTTCCAAAATAATGGACCACTTTATCTTACAATAGAAGGATTTTTTCGTTTGTGCTTGGTTGATGGGATCAATGGCCAACTGGACAAATATCTCAATTTTTGTGGTTATCCTTGCAAAACATTTTTATGGTCTTGGCTTGCATGTATTCAGTTACTGGAGATTTATATATATTTCTCATATGGTAAAACTTATTGCAAAAAAGGAAGAAATAAAATAGTGTAAAGAGATTACACTTCCGATCCCTACACTTTAGAGATATCATGATTGACCCCTTTATTTTCATTTGTCATGAATTCTAATTACTGTACTCTTCTCTAACCACAATATAAGTAATTTCATCAAATTTTCATTAAAAATTTGGTGAATATTTTTTAGTCAGCACTGGCGCTTGACACATGGTACCATATATAAAAGTCTTCGTAACATTTAAATTTTTTGCAAATAATTTTAACTCACTACCTTGTATAGTAAAATAAAGCTTCCTCCACCACAACGGTAATCGATCTAAAGGTATTGGACTTACTACTGAGTAGTTTGAGACCCTATGATCATATGTTTGAATTCTCGAATCGCTCATCGGCCTTAAGGTACCTTGGTTCTTCTGGAGCAATGGTTTGATCATGCCTTGATATTGAATTACCCCGACTCTACTCCCACTAGAACCATGGTGGAACAACGATGACGTGCTTGCTCAAAATGAGCCATAATTATAGCTCAAATCCAACATTTTGCCGTAGGTATTGAACTCCTATGGTAATGCCCATGGAGGTCGCCGACATCGGTCGCTCCTTCTCACTCTTTTTACTCAAATAACCTGTAGTATATTTCCTGATTCTAGAAATGACATAATCCACATGACATTAATAATTACAACTTTTTCAAGTAGTGGAAAGGTTGTTAATAGCGAGTGTCAACCTTTTTCTCGGCCAATTGAGTGTCAACTTTAACTCTTCAATATTTATTAAGTAAAAGTTTCATCAGTTATATTACTAATGAGTTTGTTGATACTAATTGTATAGATTGGTACGTGCAGATGTCACGTATTAATCAATGCATTCCATAGACATTTTTCTTTAGGCTTTACAGAGGGAATATTAAGATGAGTATTTTCAAGAAAAAACAATACACGGACTAAAATTGAATAGTTGTAAAGGTACGGGATCAAGAACCCAATTTATGTTCGCAAATGTTACACATAAGCACCACAAGTCGATAATTAATATCATACTCAACAAGTCCTTTCAGACTTCCAATGTAAATTTGATAAAGCGACTTAAATTGTCTCTGAAGAATAGTATTTTAAACTACAATTATAACGAAATAAAGTATTCCTACCCCCTATCCAAAAATTTCCATATTAACCTAGGAGAATTTTTTTGATATATTACAATTTATTAGGAGAATTTTTTTTCTCACCCCTAATATTGAATTCTCAATCCAAACCACCCATTTGACGTCCCTACATAATACTACCTTTCGAGCATGATGGGAAATGCTAAAGAGAAAAACATATGACGTGATGGCAATAATAACCCGCAACGTTTCCCTATGCGTGATTGGTTTCGAAATGACTCCATAAAAAAATAGGACAAAGTGCAAAAAAAGTCCTAAACCTTTTGTTTTTATGCCAATTTAATCTTAAACTTTTTTTGGTGCCAATTCAATCCTAAACCTTTTGCATTGGTGCCGATTTAGTCCTAAACCTTTTGTCTTTGTGTTAATTAAGTCTTTCCGATCAATTTTGGCCGAATTTTGCTGACATGGACACTGGCCGGCCAGCGGCTGGTCACCGGCGCTGACGTGGACAAATTTAACAATATTTTAATTTTTTTAATTTTTATTTAATTTTTTCTTCTTTTCTTTTCTTTTTTTTCCCCTCCCTTTCCTTCCCTCCTCTAGTTGGTTGCCGTTTCGGCGACCAGTCAAAGGCCTGCGACGGTGGGCTTGCCCTCGCCCGGCGACAGTGGGCTCGCCTCGCCATGGCGAGGCCCAACCTCGCTAGGTGAGGCTACTCTCGCCAGTGGCCGACAAGGGCGAGCCCGCCGTTGCCAGCCTCTGGCCTCTAGCTTGTCACCGGTCCGGTGACCGGCTAGAGGAGGGAGGGGAGGGGAGGGGAAAAAAAGAAAAGAAAAGAGGAAAATTTTAAATAAAAATATCAAAATATTGTTAAATTTGTCCACATTAGCATCGGTGACCGGTTGCCAGTCGGTCAGCGTCCATGTCAGCAAAATCCAATCAAAATTAGTCGGAAAGATTTAATTGGTACAAAGACAAAATATTTAGGAATGAATTGGCATCGATACAAAAGGTTTATGACTGAATTAACACTAAAAAAAGGTTTAGGACTAAATTGACATAAATACAAAATATTTAAGACTTTTTGACACTTTTCCCTAAAAAAATATATATCAGTTTAATCATTTCAAATATTGTCCTTGTTTGAACGTGAGCATTGTCAAATGCCTTTTTCAAATTACTTAAATAGAAAGTATACGCGGTAATAACTTTCGATTTCTACGGAGGGTGGGGATCCGTCGACGTAGCATGCATGACTCGCAATTTCCGACGCTCCATCATGGTCGAAAAATAGTGTTCGCTATTCAATGCCCAAAAATCAATGGGATTTTAAACCTCCACTTTCTCGTAGATCGACACGAATCATAGTGAGGAACTAAATATCTTCATTATTATTGAGTTGTTGTATCAATTGGACCGAAAGGTTTTCACTTTCAAACTTGGCAACGATTGGAAAAAGTTAAAGCTGAGAAAGTAGTGGCGAAGGCCAGTCCTTTTGCTTTCATGGGAGACATAAAAGTGATCGGTGGGCGGGTCCATTTTAATGGCCCTTGGAGTTTGAGCTTTATGTCGGCAAGAGCACATCATCCCCCTTCGTATGTTCATTTATTTTTTTGTTTTAAATTTACTTTTCAAGCGACGAAGAGGAATCTTAAAATAGTTTTTATTCACCGTTACAAAGATTAAGACGTGATCGAAAAAGATAAAATAACAAGTCTCATCATATAGAGGAAAAATGACACAAACGATTCATAAATTTTGACCTGATGTATAATATTATCCACGAACTATGAATTTATTCAATGTGATTCATGAACTTTTAATTTATTCAATATAGGGCATGGACTTTTGGTACATGCTCAATTTAGTCCCTATACTTTATGAAAATGTTTAATGTTGTTCCTAAATTTAAATTAACAGAAGGGCAATATTAAACATTTTTATATAGTTCAGAGACTAAATAGAACATGTGACAAAATTTCAGGTACTATATTAAATAAATTAAAAATTTAAGGACCACGTTGCACAAATTTAAAGTTCATGGATTACATTATATATTGGATCAAAGTTCATAGATCATTCGTGTCATTATCCCAACAATCTACCATATACTACTAGACATAAATAGAATAGATAAATTCACATTAATTACTCAAAAAAATTTCAATATGCTTGAGTGCGATAATTGACCCCTATCACTTGGATAAATTGTCCAGGATGCCAGGTCTGTTCAGGCTTATCCCAATTTGAATATGTCACCAAACTCATGATAGAATAATTTTTATCTTATCGAATCTTTTATTCAAGCAACCAGACATGTCCTTAGGATCTCAACTGTTAACACGAATTGACATGGTTTGACACATTGTTAAAAATAAATGTTGTCAAATCCAAAATGATATGAATATAAAATACACAATATTCACGCGTTCAATATGGGTATAAAATTTTGTAATGACTTAACTTGACATAACCCAAATTTAAGTACACGTGAACACGAATTTTCAACTCCCGACTGTTAGGTGGTTATTAGTTACACACCACAAATGTATTTCATCAAACTTCTTCTAAAACTTATAATGCCTTTCATTGCAATAATGATTATTATCTGACAGGCCTTGGTTGACTATCTATTAAAATGTTTGCTTATAATAATAGTTATTACAGCGTGATCATATATTCTTTTTTGTTTTATTTTTCTTTATAAGTAGGCAAGACTAGTCTTAGGATTCAATTTGACATCAATCAACATGGATTTTGACAAGTTTATGAAAATAAATATTGTCAAATCTAAAAATGACAAGATTTTAAAATACATAATATTTCAACAAGAGCACAAAGTTTTACAATGACGCTACAGCATGTGGCATAATTTTAAGTTTGACACGAAAATACGAATCATCAGCATTTTATGGGATGTGCCACTTTAAATTCGGTTTCTGCATGGGTGGAACCCCTTAACAGCTCCAGGGGCCTTGAGGTCTCCAGTTGCATTCTTCAAAGAGTCGACATTATCTTTTAGATTATAAATGTAGCCCAAAGGTTTACTGTCCAAACCCCATAAACCTTTGACGAGTTCTACAAGAGGGCTTGCAAAATCCATCGATTTTTTCAGAGATAGGAGATCGAAAAATGGACTATTTAAATGGTTTTTTTTATCGGATGTCTCCGAAGAGATATTTAAATGGTTGGAAAGCAAGCGAATGGGTAGAGTTCGATGACAGAGAGCCGTCTTGTAAGATGCCATTACAGACTCAACCATAGAGGCCGCAAGTAATGGCCGACAAGATTACAATGATCCAAGCCAACCGGCAGACATAAGTAAAAGCAACCAGAAAGTAGCAAATAATAGAAAGCCCAACCTAGTGGGCTGAATTATTGCACTTGCTGACAAACAACTTTTTAGATTGGTGGATTATATAGAAGTGGAGTAATTTTTAAAGAGTTATTATCACGAAAAATTTTAAGTTAATATATTTATGATAAATTTCATTTTGTAAGATGCAATTACAGACTCAATCATAGAGGCCAAAAGTAATGGCCGACAAGATTACAATGATACAAGCCAACTGGCAGACAAAAGTAAAAGCAAGCAGAAAGTAGCAAATTTGTAGAAAGCCCAACTTAGTGGGCTGAATTATTGCGCATGCTGACAAACAACTTTTTAGATTGGTGGATTATATGGAAGTATGGTAATCTTAAAAGTATTATTATCACGAAAAATTTTAAATTGATATATTTATAATAAATTTATATTTAATTAATTTTTTGTTATAAAAGAATTTAAATTGGTATATTCATAATAAATTTACTCATCATTAATTTCCGTTAAATTTTACTGTTAAATTACTGAGTTGCATAATATGTGATAATTGATGGATGTACCAATTTGAGATTTTACAATCCATTAGTCACAGGTATACCGTGATTTTTTGTGATATTAATTTAATTTAACGAAAACTAACAGAGAATAAATTTGTCACAAATGCACCAGTTTGGGATTTTTGATTGTCAAGAAATTAGTCTGGAGTAAATTTATTATAGATGTACCAGTTTGAAGTTTTTTATGGCAAAAAAATTAATTTTTGATAAATTTATCATAAGTGTATCAATTTCGAATTTTTCGTAATATTAACCCTCCTTAAATTGATTACTATGAAATGTGGTATAAAGTGTGTGAGTAAAAAAGTCAACGATATGCCTCAAAATCCATACTAATTTTGTTTGTAGCCATTTGCTTATATATATATTTTGGGTAAAGTAAATATATATATATATATAGTTTTTTTTAATAATCGAGGTATTCGCGCGGCCAGCGAGCTAGGGCTCAAACCAGCGGTGATGCCCGACTAGTCCTCGAGAGGGGCTAGCGCAGCATCCTACCGCCACGACCCCCCACTTAAATCACCGATGGACGAGTTTGAACCTAGGACCTCTCGTGAAAGGAACTGAGCGTAAACTAACGCGGCCACTAATCGGTGGGTAATATATATAGTTAATATCACCAAAAACCTCAAACTGGTACGCGTGCGATAATTTTACTCTGAACTTTTTTTTTACCACAGAAAACTTCAAACTGGTACACCTGTGACAATTTTACCCCGAACTTTTTTTTACCACGAAAAATCTCGAACTTTTTTTTTACCACAAAAAACCCTAAACTGGTACACACCTGTGACAATTTTACCCCCAATTTATGACAAAAAACCCAAAACTGGTAAACTTGTGACAAATTTACTCTGAACTATTTTTTTGACCACAAAAACCCCAAACTGGTACACCTGTGACAATTTTACCGCGAACTAATAATTTTTTGATATTATTTTTTATTTTTTCGAATTTTTTCGATAATTTTTTGTATTTTTTTCTTCATCTTTAACTTCTAGCCGGTCACCGGAGGCGGAAGTCGGCGAGGTCGTCCCCACCAGTCGCTAGCAAGGCTCGACCTCGCCGGCAAGGGCGAGGGCAAGGACACCCTAAGTCGAGCGATGGCTGTCCTCGCTTAACTCAGGCGAGGGCTGCCCTCGCTTAACGCCGGCGAGGGCTGCCCTCGCCTGCGTTGGGCGAGGCAGCCCTTCGCCTGGCGATGAGGGTCACCCTCGCTCGACGTAGGTGAGGATCGCCCTTGCTAGATCCGGCGAGTGCAGCCCTTGCCTAAGTCGGACGAGGGCTGCCCTCGCCGACGTCGGGCGAGGCAGCCCTCACCGGCTTTCGCCTTTGGCCGGTTGCCAAAAGAAAAGAAAAAAAAATCGAAAAATAAAAAAAATAATATTAAAAAAATAATTCGGGGTAAAATTATCACATGTGTACCAATTTGAGATTTTTGATGGTTAAAAAAATAGTGAGGGGTAAATTTGTCACAGGTGTACCAGTTTGAGATTTTTTTTTGTATGTTCGAGGTAAAATTATCACAAGTGTATCAGTTTGGAATTTTTTATGGTAAAAAAAAACGTTCGGGGTAAAATTGTCACATGCGTACCAGTTTAGGGTTTTTGGTGGTATTAACCCATATATATATATATTGGTCGAGAGAAGATTCATTTGATTCATTCAATGACAGTACGTAGTGAATAACGATAGCATGAATTTTACTAATTTGCTTATATTTACCTCTATATAAAAATAGTATTACAGACTCACCCACAAAACTCTCTAAATGTTACCATGTGTGCTCGTGTGGTTTGAATATGACGTATCTATCAAGCAAGATACCACTAATCCTTGCTTTTGAGGAATTTTAAGATAATGTTAATCATACATTGTAATATATTTATATGCATTAATTATTTATTAATTAGATATATTATTCATAGTTTTATACAAAAAGATTTTTTCTAACCCTGTTATGTAATTTTCGTAATGGAGAATAATTTTAAGGAGAAAATAATTTTTTTCAAGGGGCAAAAATTTTGCAATATTTTGAATTGGCAACTTTAATTAATAAAATTAACACCTGTCTAATAGAAAATTATAAATTTCAAATAATTGAAATGTTTCCTTTTATGAAAATTCTAAATTTTCAAATAACATTTTTGTTCATACATGTGAAATTCATAATATAGAATTTGTTCATACATGTGACCACCATGTATTAATACAATTTTCAAAATGACATTTCATGATCTGGAGGTGGGATCAATTCTCTTGTTCACAATTTACTTGATAGATCTATCAAGAAGACAATATGTAAACATATCAGTATATAGAAGATCCCATTACAATGCTGTCCCACGTATCTATTTCCAAAATAATGGACCACTTTATCTTATAATCGAAAGATTTTTTTCTTTTGCGTTTGGTTGATGGGATGAGTGGTCAACTGGACAAATATCTCAATTTTTGTGGTTATCCTTGCAAAAATTTTTTATGGTCCTGGGTTGCATGTATTCTTTTTTGTTTTTTTGGTCGGAGCTTGCATGTATTCAATTACTGGGGAATTATATATTTTTCTTATATAGTGGTTACTTAATGCAAACAAGGAAGAAATAAAATACAGTGTAAAGAGATTACACTTCCGATCCCTACACTCTAAGAGATATCATGATTGGCCCCTTTATTTTCATTTGTCATAAGTTCTAATTATTGCGCTCTTCTCTAACCACAATATAAGTAATTTCATCAAATTTTCATTCCAAAATCCAGTGAAAATTTTGTAGTCAGCACTCGCCCTTGACATGTGGTACCTATATGTAAAAGTCTTTGTGACATTTAAATCTTTTGCTAATAACTTTAACTCTCTACATTGTATAGTAAAATAAAGGTTCCTCCCCCACAACGGTAGTTGGTCTAGAGGTATAGGCTTACTCCCCAGAGGTTTGAGACCCTCTGATCTTATGTTTGTATCCCCGAATCGCTCATCGGCCTTAAGGTAGCTTGGCTTCTGGAGCATTGGTTTGATCATGCCTTGATATTAGATAACCCCGATGCTACTCCCACTAAATCATGGTGGGACAGTGATGACGTGTTTGTTCAAAATGAGTGTTAGATATGGCTCAAACCAAACATTCTATCGCGGGTATGGAACTCATATGATAACATCCAAGGGGGGGGCCGTTGACGCTGGTGGACCCTTCCCACCATTTTTACTCAAACAACCTGTAACATATTTCTTGATTCTAGAAATGACAATAACCCACATGACTTTAATGATAGTGACTTTATCCAGTAGTGAAAAGACGGTTAATAGCGAGTATCAACCTTAACTCTTCAATAATTAGTAAGTAATTACATTACTAATGAGTTTTTTTTTTGCTAGAAACATTACTAATGAGTTTGTTGATACTAATAGTAGAAATTGGTAAGTGCAGGTGTCACGGATTCACTAGACATTTTGGTTAGGCGTTGCAGTGGAAATACTAAGACAAGTACTTTCAAGAAAAAGGATACACATGCTAAATTGAATAGTTGCAAAAGTATGGTGATCAAGAGCGTAATTTATGTTCCCTAGTGGTACACATTGGCACGACAAGTCAATAATTAATATCTTACTCAACGAATCCTTTGAAACTTTCAATGTAAATTTGATAAATTGACTTAAATTGTCTCTGATGAATAATATTTAAACTAGAATTATGATGAAATAAAGTATAGGGACGGAAAGTCGGTGGTGGGACTCGGGATGAGTGATGGCTCTGCCCCCTTCCAAAAAATTTATATTACCCAACAAGAATTTTTTTGATATATTATCTTTTATTAGGAGAATTTTGTTCGCTCACCACCAATATTGAATTCTCAACCAAACCACCCATTTGACATCCCTACGTAATATCAACTTTTGAGCATGATGGTAAGTGCTAAAGAGAAAAAACACATGACGCGATGGTACTAATAACCTGCAACATTTCCCTGTGCACGATTGATACCGAAATGACTACATAAAAAATATATCATTTTATCAATTCAAATATTGTCTTTGTTCAATCAAAAGTGTTGTCAAATGCATTTTTCAAATAACTTTAATAGAAAGTATACGTGGTAATAACTTCCAGTTTCCACGAATGATATGGATCGGTCGACAAAGTATGCATGTATGAGCGGTCATTTCTACTCTCATATAAAATATCTTTATTAAAATTTAGTTTACGCATCAGCTGGACAAGGAGGTTTCCACTTTCAAACTCCGCATCGATTGGAAAGGTTAAAGCCGGAGAAGCTAAAGGCCAAGACCGGTCCTTTGCTTCGATGGAGACATCAAAATGGACGGTGGAGTTTGAGCTTTGTGTCGGCAAGAGCATATTCATCCCCCTTCGTATATTCATTTCTTTTTATTGTTTTGAAGTTGCTTTTCAAGCGAAGAAGAGGAATCTCAAAACAGTTTTCGTTCGCCATTACAAAAGATCGAACAATTTTTAATATGTTTTTTCTTTTTTTTCCTTTTTTTTCGCTACCTTCTCCATCCTTGGGTTGGGTTGCCTTCATCTCGCAATGAGGGCGACCCTCACCCAGGCTGTGAGTCGCGAGGGCGGCCCTCCCCTGTGGCTGGCGAGGGCCGCGACGCCCTCGCCTTTGGCCGATGACCAACCATGCCCACTGGCCACAAGTCCAAGGAAGGAGAAGGTTGGGAAAAAAAAAGAAATAAAGGAAAAAAAATTAAAAATTCAAAAGCTTATTAAAAATTATTCACCTCAGTGTCGGCCGTGTTCACATTAGTGATTTCCGACCTAAATTGGCCGGATGGACTGAATTTGTATCAATATGAAAAGATTTATGACTAAATTGGTCCAACTGAAAGGTTTACGAGTGAATTGGTACCAATGCAATAAATCTAGGACTTTTTTGGTACCTTTCCCCCTTATGATACCCTTATTTGATGTGTAGCCTAAACACTCTTGCCCCTTTCGCAATCTTAGAAGCTTCTTAGTAGCCGCACCTTGTCTAAAAGTTTTGTCTCAATGAATGCTCTCGTTGGATTGGATATTAGCTTCAGTTGGTTCACAAACCAAATATCAACTAAAGAGGGTTCATCTCTTTTACCATCTGTGATGACCTGAGTCCTAATGAACAATTCACTTAAATACAATATGTAGGCAATTATCTTCATTGAGTTTTTCTCGAATTATATACTCATGTTCTCAAGAAAAATTTCAATTTTGCGCTCATAAATTTTTTAGAGAAAGACCATTGAAGCTATTGCTCATACCCCTATATTTTGGAATCACAACAGACAATGTATGATTATGAAAAGATACTTCCTAGAGAAACAAAAGTTCTAATCACTATTACACTTATCAACCATCTTTAGCTCTATGATAAGGGCTTGAATCAATAAAATTCACGAACACATGATTGATTATTAAGTTTGTTCCACTGTAAAAAAAATTCCTAGATCCTTCCTTGCCTAGCTCACGTGGACCGCGTCTTCCAAGAAGAGTATTTTGAGTAACCACACGAAGAGATAATTATCTAAGGGTGAGTATTTACTTATGATTCACTCAATGAAGCTCCTCTCGCAACGTGGGATTTAACGGTGTTTACAGATCATGTTCTCTCGCCTTGCAAGTTGAGATTAATCATATCCACAAGGATAAAGGTAAAGAAAAAAAAGACATTAATGGACTTCTTCGTTTGCATGAACAATGAACATGGTCGGTGATGCGGTCACAATTCATAATATAGAATTTGTTCATTCATGGTGGACCAGCCGGGGATGGTATCAGCCAGCCAGCCAGCACCAATCCCAATTCCATAATAAGGTGCGCCAAATTGCTTGCTTTTTAAAAATATTTATTTAATTCATGAACCCTCATTAACAATAAGCTAACTGACAAAGTTTTAAAAAAAAAAGTAACTTCACAGATCATATACTGAACTTGTTAATTTTTATATGTGCTAATTCGAGTGCGTAATGCATTAATTCAAAAATTTAAACTATGAAAGACAAAATACACTATTTATCATTTACATATTTTAGATTGCGTTTGATCATTCTGATATGATTTTAGAGAGAATAGGATAAGATGAGATAAAAATCCCCATTATCGTGGAGAATCTCACCCTGTTTTTGTGCATCAAGGATAATATAGATTGAAAAATTAAACATAAAAAATACCGAAAAAATGCAGGAAAGAAATCTCTAACTTACTGCTGCAAACACCCCAGTGACCGTTGGAGACTCTGGTAGTCAGAGCTACCGTTGGAGGCAACGACCCCATATAGCATCGGTTTAGGGGAGACCTACATGACTGATAACTGATGTGGGGGAAGCTTGCAGCGACCACCACTGTGGTGGCTGCCCGAGGAGTGCAACCACCGCGAATGGTCACTCATTGTGATGGTGGTCGCGGTTCTCCGATTATTCGAGACGCGATTCATTAAATGATTTATTAATTTTTATGAACTTCACGTGAGATTTACACGATTCAACAAATAATGGGTCAGCGGATGCACTTAATACTTGTCCTTCCAGATTTAGGATTCTAAAAATGTCTTGCTTTATCTAAGGTTCTATGTTTGTTGTTGTATCTAGCGTTTGGAGATGCTTTTAGATTTGCAACTCTAGTTTTCATCTGTTATCAAACATTGCAGGCACCCCATCCACTTCATCTTCCGTTCATTTGTTCCACTCGATTACTAAATATAAATGATTTCATATTTGAACCATCCAACATGTGCTTAGACTCGTGCCTTTCTTGATAGCAACATATCCATTTGTGATAGCCAGTTCTACAACTATATTTCCCGTCTAAATTACCCGAAATGATTGAATTGGCACAAAGACAAAAGGTTTAGGACTCAATTGGCATCGATGCAAAAAGTTTAGAACTTTTCTAACACTTCTCCCGCGAGCAAGTAGTCGGTTTCCATAGAGATGGTTGGAAAGTTCCAAATCTAAGCTCTGGTAGCAAGTCTGGCACGGATCTTATCAATGGAATTCATTACTCAATACACCAATCTCAATTGACAAGACAAACGGTGGAAATGTTCTTATCAACTTGTGTCTGTAGATGCATAAATGATGACTAAATTTCAATATTTCCTAGGAGCATGAAAAAAAAAAAAACGTGGCTTATCATATAAACCGACTAAAGAGGGGTGAAAGCCACAGAAGTTGACAGCTTGGAACTAATGGCAGAAGTCAATTTCATAGTTGTTTTATTACAGATACTTACTTTCACAAGAGTAAAAGAGAGGAAGGCACCTTGGAGCTGCTGACTCATGTAAAAGCAGGCACAAGATCCTCTTGGAAGACGAATTTCATCACCAGTAATGCCCCATACACTCTAAACAAAAAGGAAGTATATAACCCTTAATTACATGAGTCCCTCCCACGAAATAAGACAAACTGAGTGAGAACCAATCTAGAGTCATGCTTAAAAGGTGTAATGTCATAAGATTTTCCTACTCCAAATCGCTCAAACCGGCTATTGCTGCTTCCAATTATAGCACTGAGATGGTGGGGATCGAATTTGAGAAACTCCGCGCACAATTTCCAACATAATCGGAACAAAACAACAGGTACTTGCGACAGTTTTTAAGAGACTCATTGAAAAGGGCGGCCTTCCAACGCTAATTCAATGAGATACTTTGTTCATCTCCGACACAAACAGCACGGCATCCTCAACATACCCAAACCGACTAACGGGTGACCGTAACATCGCATCTTAATTTATAAAAGAGGAGTAATGTACCTACGATTTCAAAAAAGCCATCCTCCCACATAAGAGTGCTGAAGCGACATAGAACTTACTAAAAGGGGAGATCAATTCAAGTTCTTACTGAGAACCTATTGCATCCTATTTGTCACACCCATATACCAAGCTTAAGATCTAAACTATGCCCCATTAGATCAATTTCAGGAAAATTAATCATCAGCTCAACAGACAATGATATGCTTTCTGAGGGATATAATGCTAGCTAGAAAATTAAGGTCCTCCAATTAAGTATACAGACTCGTATCACCAACAGCTGCAAAAATATTTAAACAGACAATGATATGTTTATGTTAATTTTGGCACTGCTGAAGGCTGAGGTAGAATGAACTCCATATGCTCAGGTAGAATGAACTCCATGAGATTGGGGCAGAGGGAAAAATGGTACACTCTTTCTTTCTCGGGGTGGAAAGCGAACTCCAGTAGTCTGTCAATGGTCATAGAGGAATCATATTAAGAAAAAGCAACATAGGATCGTACTAGAAGTCCAGACAAATGAATCAGCAGAAAGATCTCTGAGGATACCTGTTGGTTATGTCTTAAGGACCATTTTCGGTCATTTTTGTTCTGGTCTGTTAGCTAGTGGTTTTTTGTTTTACTTAGTCAACAAGATAGTAGGAGTTTGTTGTTTTCAGTTCCTATTTTGTTGCTAGTTAGTGGTGTAGTGGTTTTTGTCAGTTACTAAGTTAGTGCAATTCAGTTTTCGTTGTTTTAAAAGAACTATGTACTCTTCTCGTTTTTTTGAGAATGTAAAAAGTGCATTTTCAGATCAATCTTCTTTTGTTCTTCTACATTTGAGAGCACACTCTGTGCAACTGTGCAACAAAAGTGGTATCAGAGCATCATTGATCTTAAGGGACTTGTGAGAGAGTGCTAAATTCGAAGTAGAGTAAGAAAGATGGAACAAACTGGCGTACTTGCTGCCTCATTCTCAACCATCACAGCTCCAATCTTCGATGGAGACAACTACCAGGCATGGGCAGTGAAGATGCAAGCTTTCATGGAGGGTGCAGACCTATGGGAAGCTGTGGCAGAGGACTATGAGGTTGCTGATATACCCAACAACCCAACTATCAATCAAATCATGTACCATAAAGAGAGGGTAATCCGAAAAGCAAAGGCAAAATCTTGCTTGTTTTCTGCTGTCTCCTCGACCATATTTACTAGAATCATAAAAAAAGATTCAGCACATGATATATGGAATTATTTAAAGGAAGAATATGAAGGGGATGAGAGAGTGAAAGGAATGAAGGTGCTGAACTTGTTAAGGGAGTTTGAAAGGCAGCAGATGAAGGAGAATGAGTCTGTGAAAGAGTTTGTTGATAGGCTAGTTGATATAGCCAATAAGATAAGGGTGCTAGGGACAGATGTAGATGATAAAAGGCTGGTTCAGAAGGTTTTGGTTGCAGTGCCTGAAAGGTTTGAAGCAACCATTGCTTCCCTTGAGAACACTAAGGACATTTCAGACATCAAACTTGCTGAAGTCCTAAGTGCTCTACAGGCTCAGGAGCAAAGAAGGCTTATGAGGAAAAATGAGCCTATCGAGAGTGCTCTGCAAGCCAAGCTGAAGCTGCATAGTGCAGAAAAGGGAAGAGGATGGAACCAAAATAGAAGACATGTTGAGGCCAGTCATAGTCATAGTCAGGGAGGTTCAAGCACTGGTGGATATGACAGGAAGTGGAATGCAGTTCCATGCAAGCATTGCGGGAAGAAAAATCATCGTCATTTCAAGTGTTGGAAGAGACCAGATGTGAAGTGCAGGAGGTGTCACAAGATGGGCCATGTTGAGGCCATTTGCAGGGAGAAGTATCAGCAACAGCAAGCTGAAGGTCAAAATGCAGTAGCCAGTGAAGTGGAGCACCTGTTTGTTGCCTCCTACTTCATCTCAAATGCATCTAGAGATGGATGGCTCGTGGACAGTGGATGCACCAACCATATGACAGGTAATGAAGGATTATTTAGCAATTTAGACAAATCTGTGAAGTCTAAAGTCAGGATTGGCAATGGAGAACGCATAGAAGTAGAAGGCAAAGGTGATGTAGTGCTTGAAGGTCCTGGTGGTGTTAAGCTTATCACAGAGGTTATGTTTGTGCCAAAGATAGGTCAAAACCTGCTGAGTGTGGGACAGTTAATAGAGAAGGGGTTGAAGGTCGTGTTTGAGAAGAGTGAGTGTGCCATAGGAGATGAGAATGGTCACATCCTTTTCAGGATTCCTATGAGGAACAAGTGTTTTACATTTGATCCAGTTGATGAGAATTTTGAAGCCATGAAAAGTATACAAGATGAGGAGGAGTTATGGCATAAAAGACTGGGTCATTTCCATAGCAAGGGGCTGCAATACTTGCAGCAAAATGAAATGGCAGTGGGGCTACCTATGTTGCAGAAGGAAGTAACTGGCTGTAGAGCATGTTTACAAGGCAAGCAAGTAAGGATTCCTTTCAAGAGGTCAAATTGGAGGGCTAGTGAAAAGCTGCAACTAATCCACACATATGTGTGTGGTCCAATGCCAGAAGAATCACTGAACGGCAGCAAATACCTCATCACTTTCATAGATGACTGCACTAGAATGTGTTGGGTGTACTTCATGAAGAATAAGGCTGAAGTTAATGAGATTTTTTTGAGGTTCAAAAGAGAAGTAGAGAAGGAGAGTGGCTGTAATATCAAGACAATTAGGTCAGACAATGGAGGAGAATACACCTCAAGATGTTTTAGGGCTATATGTGATGATGCAGGGATCAAGCACCAGCTCACTGTGCCATACACTCCACAGCAAAATGGAGTGAGTGAAAGGAAGAACAGAAGTATCATGGAGATGGCCAGATGCATGCTACACGAGAAAGAACTTCCTAAGAAGTTCTGGGCTGAGGCTACCAACACTGCAATCTTCCTTCTGAACAGACTGCCCACTAAAGCTCTCAACAAACAGACACCATTTGAAGCATGGCATGGATATAAGCCTAAGGTGAGTAACCTGAAAGTGTTTGGCTGCATTTGCTATTCACTGGTTCCTTCTGTTAAGAGAGATAAGCTTGATCCAAGAGGAAAAGCATGTATCTTTGTGGGGTATAGTTTGCAATCTAAGGCCTATAGAGTTTATCATCCTGCTAGCAACCAGGTTGTGGTGTGTAGAGATGTGAGTTTTATGGAAGATAAGAAGTGGGACTGGTCTGTGGAAGGTGGCAAGGCTGAAGAGGAGGTAGTGCCATTGCAGGTTGAACCAAATGAAGTGGAAGTTGAGGATCTAATTGATCATGTTCCTGCGAGGGGCACTAGATCTCTTGCTGAAATCTATGAGAGATGCAATACAGCTATGCTTGAACCAGCTAGCTATAAGGAAGCAAGTGAAGATGTGAAATGGTGTGCTGCAATGGAAGAAGAAATCATAATGATTGAAAAAAACCAAACATGGGATCTAGTTGAGAGGCCCAGAAGCAGAAAGGTGATTGGAATGAAGTGGGTATTCAGGACAAAGTTGAATCCTGATGGCTCAATACATAAGTACAAAGCAAGACTTGTTGTTAAAGGCTATGCGCAAGTATGGGGGGTAGACTACTCTGAAACCTTTGCTCCAGTGGCAAGGTTGGATACCATAAGAATGCTGCTAGCAGTTGCTGCACAAAAGGGCTGGCAAGTATTTCAGCTGGATGTGAAGTCAGCCTTCCTGAATGGAGAGCTAGTGGAGGAGATATATGTTGAGCAGCCTGATGGCTTTGTAGTTAGAGGCAAGGAAGATTACGTGTACAAGTTGAGGAAAGCCTTGTATGGCTTGAAGCAGGCTCCAAGAGCTTGGTATAGTAAAATTGATAAGCATCTGCAAGAACTTGGGTTTAAAAAAAGTTTGAGTGAAGTGACTTTATATGTGAAGAAGGGTATGGAAGGTGTAACTATTGTCTCTCTTTATGTTGATGATCTTTTGGTTACTGGTGATTGTGAAGAGCAGATTGCAGAACTAAAGAGAGGGCTGATGAAGCAGTTTGAAATGACTGATCTTGGACTAATGTCCTTCTTTTTGGGAATGGAGGTGCAGCAGAAGAAAGGCGAGGTATTCATCTGTCAAAGAAGATACCTAAGAGAGATCTTAAAGAGGTTTGAGATGGAGGAATGTAGAAGTGTGAACACTCCTATGAATCTAAAGGAGAAGCTGCAGAAGACTGAAGGAGTTGAGCCTGCTGATGAAGGTTTTTACAGAAGTTTAGTCGGTTGCTTGATGTATCTAACTGCAACAAGACTAGATATCCTGTATGCAGTAGGTGTGCTTTCAAGATTCCTAAGTTGTGCTGGTGAAGAACACTTGGTAGCTGCAAAAAGAGTGATTAGATACTTGAAAGGCACTCAGTCATTTGGTGTCAAGTTTACTAAAGTGGACAATTGCAGGTTGCAAGGCTTTGCTGACAGTGATTGGGCTGGTTCAGTCGAGGATATGAGGAGTACAAGTGGTTTTTGTTTTACTTTGGGATCTGGATGTTTCACCTGGAGCTCAAAGAAACAAGAAGTGGTTGCTCAGTCCACTGCAGAAGCTGAGTTTCTAGCAGCTACTGCAGCAGCCAATCATGCAATATGGCTGAGAAAGCTGATGCAGGATCTGGAAATGGAAGTTGAAGGACCAACCGAGATACTTGTGGACAACCAAGCTGCACTAGCCATATCTCAAAATCCTGTCTTTCACGGGAGAACCAAGCATTTCAAGATCAAGTTCTACTATCTGAGGGAAGTGCAACAAGAAGGTGAAGTGAAGCTACTCTATTGCAAGACAGAAGATCAGGTGGCTGATGTGTTTACTAAGCCACTGCAAGCAAGCAGACTTGAGTTACTGAAGAAGAAGGCTGGAATGTGTTCTTCTCCTTAAGCCAAAGAGGAGTATGTTGGTTATGTCTTAAGGACCATTTTCGGTCATTTTTGTTCTGGTCTGTTAGCCGGTGGTTTTTTGTTTTACTTAGTCAACAAGATAGTAGGAGTTTGTTGTTTTCAGTTCCTATTTTGTTGCTAGTTAGTGGTGTAGTGGTTTTTGTCAGTTACTAAGTTAGTGCAATTCAGTTTTCGTTGTTTTAAAAGAACTATGTACTCTTCTCGTTTTTTTGAGAATGTAAAAAAGTGCATTTTCAGATCAATCTTCTTTTGTTCTTCTACATTTGAGAGCACACTCTGTGCAACTGTGCAACAATACCTTCAACTCATTGTATGCAGAATAGTATTGAGGATACCTTCCCCTTGGTCCCCCTGCTGCTTCTTGCCATGTATCTATCAACGTCAATAACTTCCCCATCGTATTAAAATCTGGCTGCACAGAGCATGTAGAAACAGCAAATGACAATCTCACAAATGAACAAATTCAGAATAAAAGTCAATCATTGGGTACAGAGTGATAACCAAATATTTTAGCCAAGTGACAGCCGCCTCTTGTGGCCATTTAGAAGAAAGAAAAGAAGAGAGCAACTGGATCCAGAACTATCCACATATAACAAAGCAGAGCATGATACTGACACAGAGGGTCAGAAGCTGTATTTTTGGATCTTAATTCCCCAGGCAGCTTCTTAAGGATCTTCATCGCCTCCTTTGCCTTCCTACAGAAGTTAAACCAATTCAGCGACTAAAACCAATATCTTTGACGCAGAAATAACATGTAAGGAACCAGCAAAAAAGCAGTTGCACAATACAATAACTTCATTACTAAGATCCATGACATCTTGGAAGTCGGGACACCTCCAGTCTTTTTTCTTCTCTTATGGAAAGTACAGGTAATACTACCTAATAAATAAACTTTGAAGAAAGAAGCTGCTACATGTTTGAACAACGCATAAGGACAACGCTATTGAGGATGCTAGTATGTACAGATCAATGCTCTCTCCAACATTTGATTGCATATCAAACTTCATAAGTCAAAAAATTGGGACAGCAAATAGCAGCATATTCCTCCAGCTTGTTAGCCATATAATTTATGTCATAATTTATCTCCCTCTTGCTTGTGAACACTCCAAGATAGAGTTTAGAGAGAACATAATTGATGTACATTCATATATACATTTATATAGTTTTGATACAGAAGCATCTCAGTAATTGTAAATTTTCGAGTATGAGTATGAATTTCTAATCTTCATTTGGAATTTGCGCATGGCATTCATGTCTTCATGTTTTAGTGATACATGACATCCAATGTTTGGGATAAGGCTTATTTGTTTTCAGTAGCCTTCAACTTATTGCCCAACTTTTCCCACCTCACACTTTCTTTTTTCCATTTTTCTAGGTAAGAATTAGCATTATCTTAAAACTGAGTCCATCGCACAATGCTTTTTGTTGCTCTTTACTAAGAAACGGAAGGTTAATTAAATCTTCCCAAGGATTTACATTTCTAAATAAATTCATGATTCATAAGCTCCGCAAAGTGGGACTCCTTGGAGTTTCCGAAAGGATAAATCAAAGAGTCCACCAAAGACAGAGGGGCCGATGGATCACATCGTCAACAAACAGCAACGGACCAGCAATACTCAGTTCAAAAATCGAATATGCCAGGACGTATTCATCGAAGCATTTAGAAGGAAAAAGAGTCTTTAGATTACAGGAATTATCACCATGCATTTCCGGATTCCTAAGATAGGTTTGTCATAGGTTGATTCGGTTTTCAGACGGAAGCACATCAAAGGAACTTCAGACAAGCGGCCGAGAGAAAATGCAGCCCCCTCCACGAGTAGTAAATTAAAGGAAACCTGATCAACTTCGAACATCCAAAACTAAGCCATACCACCAAGCCAATGCTCATAAACAAAAAAAAAAAAGAAAATTTCAAGCTAAAGTATTCCTGACGAGGTCGACCCACCCAAGATGTCAATTAATATAAAATTCAAATTCCATAAAAATTCAAGCAACCTCACTCCCCAGCCAAAGTAAAAGAAGACTTCTGAAAATCCAGACAGAAAGCCCACGATATTCCTCCAACATAGACAAAAAAAGCCACTGATTAGCTAGCTGGGTTATCACCTTGTAATTTGCCTCTTACGGAAAATCCCTGCATTTCAAAAATAAAGATACCCGCTACTAAGATTGATCAGGGAGGTGCCAAAAGATCATGTTTTTTTTTCTTTCTAAAGGAGGACAAATTAAATTTGGGCACTCCAGTAATGGGAAATTTCCGGAAATTCCCCATTACTGAAGGATCAGGCCACTGCCAGTACTGCCCAGCCTTCTACCACCGAAGGAAGGATCCCCATCCGCGAAAAAAAACTGAGTCAAACGAGGTGAGGTTACAGAGAGAGAGAGAGAGAGAGATGCTTTTATTTGCTGCTTCGGTCGTTTTAGTTTCCCCTTCATCTTCATTTTAAACCCCACTTACCTCCACATTACAGGAATCCCAACACCAGAAAATTACATAACTATAGAAAGACAAACGAAGCCCCTTTTTTTTTATTATAAAAAAAAACAATATTCAACTTATCAGCCTCACTTACTCACTCGGCCTCCCACGAGGTAGGAATCTAATCGCGGCCTTGCAACGGGGCTCGTCTTTCACTATACGCGCTGCCTCTCCAAATGTCATTTTTTCTACGAAACTCTCATCATCCAATTGGAAAGTGACCCGGGCGGTGGGGTCCCACTCAAACTCGTCCCACCAGTGTATGTCCCCCACGACCTCGAAGTTTCCCCTCGCGCTGCTCGAGTCCCAACGGCAACTTTCTGAGAGCAGGGCAGTCCCATATGGCGAATCTTACTCCCGGAGGACAGAATAGAGGCTGGTCACAAAGGCTTGTTAGTTTTGGAAGATAGGCGAGTTCTGGGGATTTGAGACGTGAGAACAGTCTCGAAGCAGCTAATTCCTCCCTTGCAGATCCATCCCCAATGATTTTCTCCATCGATTCGCACTTTTTGACCGTCAGTTTCTGGAGCTCCGGAGCGTGCACGAGCCAGGACAAGCCTGAAAGCCCGCAGCCATAGACCCAAACTTCAACTAGACTGGGGAAGCAAGAGCATTTGGGCGCTCGTCCTATTCCTTGAGATATCTTCATCTCCCTCAGGTTGGCACAGCCAAATAAATAAAGCATCTCTAAATGCGAAAAACTGTCATTGTCTGCTGGTGAGTAACTTATCACGATACCGATCAAGTCACCAATCCTATTATCAATACGCGCTCTCCTTATGTGTCTTCGTAAATTCGGGGATTGGAATATTTTTTGGGCAAAGGAAGACTCGCGCACGCGGATAGATAAGTCGGTGAGATGTTGCATGCACCCAAGTTCCTCTACCATCTCTTCTTCCTTCACTTGACCCAATGGCAAGAAACCAACACGATAACCCCACTGGCTGAACACATTCAATGATAAGCTTGTGATTGCCTTTGTCAGAATTAGCATGTCATCCAACAAATTGTCTAGTAGCAACCACCGTAAACGAGTCAAGTTCTTGATTTTCCTAGGCAACTCATGGATACGTGTGGCCGACATGTTCAAGTAGCGTAGATTAATTAGATTGCAAATCCCTTTGGGAAATGACTCAATATATTTATTGTTGGATAGGTCCAGGACTGTCAAACAAGCTGTAATCAAGTCGAAAAAGCCTCTTGGCACGAACATCAATTTAGTATCCCTTAGAAACAAAGTTTCAAGCTGGGAACACCTGAATGGTATCCGATCGATATTTTGAATCCGTTCTCCCCATAGAGATACTTTCTTTGCTTCCCGCCATTTAAAGATCATCTTCTTAGAAATGTCTTCTGCATTTTCTATCACTAGCAATTTGTTCTCCTTTTGCCCGCAGTCATGAGCAATCCAGGTCGCCATTTCACGGATAACGTTGTGCATCTTTACATACTCTCCATCTAAATCAAGCCCACTCTCCAATAGGCAAGCCCTATTTAACCTCCCCAAAATATGCTCTCCCTGATTTTGTAAACTGTATACATCACCGATGCCTCCTAGCAAGCCCTCTCCAATCCAGAGTCCAATAAGGTTGTGCGGTCTTATGTGGTAATCCTCAGGGAAGAGACAATAATGAATGAAGCAAACTTGAAGGGTAGAGTCATTTAATCTATCATAACTTAACTCTAGTATGTGGTACACTTCCTCCACCATACCTGACAAATTGTGTGGATTTTTCCTCAGCGTTGTCAGAACATGCTTCCACTCATGGGGATTGGTTATGCCTGCCATGGCTCGCCTGACGGTAATAAGGGCTAGTGGCAATCCTTTGCACTCTTGGACAATGTCCTTGGCAAGATCTTGAATTTCTTGATGACAATCTACAAGCGATTTGCCGACGTTCTTCTCGAACAATGCTCAGGCTTCTTGGGGTGTCAAGCACTGTACTTCGAACATTTCGTTGTCTCCCATTTGGTGGCATACTTGCTTCGACCGAGTTGTGAATACTACTTTAGATCGGTTTTTGGGACCAGGACGAGGAACTCCAATTTTGGAAAGGTCCAGGCATGCCCATACATCATCGATCAACAACACAAACTTCTTCTAGGTCAAAAATTCCAATAGATGACGGACCCTCTCATCCCGGGACGTCGATGCTTCCCAGCTATCATCTTTAATGTTCAGCTTTTTCCTTATGGCTTCTCGAGTGCTATCTTCGTTCACTTGTCTGGACACCACCACCTAAATAATGACCTCGAATCCATGTTTTGCGTGGGAAAGCTCCTCATTGATCATTTTCATGAGGGTGGTCTTTCCCACACCGCCTGTTCCGTACAACCCAATCACTCCTACTTCTTTTTTGTCGACGAGCCATTTCCACACTTTACGAAGAGAACGTTCAAGCCCCACAGTCTTGTCTATAGGCATCTCGAACACTTAAGGAGGAGGAGGCAGCGGTGACGTGAAAGCGGTGAATTCTCCTTTCTTATGTTGGAGCTCTCTCGCATCATTGAGCAATTGATCAACTCTTTTCCCCAATTTATAGCTCGACCAGCAGTTTCGTGGAAGACAACGACAGAGACATTTGATTTGGTCACGTTCCCCTGTTTCTTGAAGAACTCGATCTGCTCCACCTTCAAATTCTTGCACCTTGCCTAACCAGTTCACCACTTGATTTGTTCGCCGCTCATCTCTTCCTTCTTGTTCACATTCCACCCTTGCCTTCACATCGTTGCGCATAGCCTTCAGGTCTTCAGTTGCATTCATCAAAGAGTCGACATTACCTTTAAGATTATAAATGTGGCCTAAAGGTTTGCTGGCCAAGCCCCATAACTCTTTGACGAGTCCTAAAAGAGAACTTGCCAAATCCATAGATTCTCTCTGGATTTTGTTTTTGGTCGTAAGATTCTTTCTGGGATAAGAGATCAAAAAATCGACTGTTTAGATGGTTGGAAAGCAGGCGAATGGGTGGAGCTCCATAAGCTCTGCTATATTTATCTTGATTGTTCTGGCTAGTAGATGAAGAAAAGAATATTGGAACCTTTTCTTTACTTCGACAAGAGAAATGGAGCTACTCTTCTTTTTCTTTCTTGTCGGGGTTGAGCCATGAAGAGTCTTACGGTTCAGAAATGAAATCCACAGACGTTTGAGCCTAGAAGAAAGGAAGGTATCCGTGACAAGTCTTCCTTTGAAGCACCCTGATGAGCTATGCGATTTAAGGTCTGCTTGAGACAATGTATGCATGATGGCATAATATGGACGAAGGCAAAGAGTATCAGTGACCTATATTTCTTTGAATCCTGGCAATGCTCATGTTCTTCTTCCTTCTTTTGTGTATAGAGTCCATAGACCGCGTGGAATGTAATCTAAGGTGTCCAGAAGCAAAGAATAATTATTTTTTTGACAGAAGCAAAGAATTATTCGATTCCTTCTTAAGATGCAAAATAATATAATTGAGGAGTCGGTCTTTTAGAAGCGCTCCAATGGAGATTTCACAAAATAAATTAGCTGGTTATTTTAGTTCTCATAACTCGACAACTTTGGTAACTGTTGAAGCAAACCATAAAAAGCCTTCTATAATAATTATTAGAATAAGAGTCCGTCTGGTGTTTACTTTTTGCTTTTTTATATCTATCGGCGTAACCGGATTCACTTTTATTAATGTAAAATCCTTAAAATCTTTGAAAGTAATCTCACATTGATGCTGAAAACAGACGACCTCAAATCAAAGATCTGGTTCCGTTGGATGGCGCCTTGATAGCGTGTACTAAAAGGAGACACAAGCAGCAGTAACTGACAGCTTTAAAGTTAGACGCTTAAGGCCTTGGTTCGCATCAACCTCGGGTTCCTACCATTTCTTTCAAAATTGGCAACTACACTAGCTTTCCCTCCACAAGAACAAATAGACTCTCGAGTAGAATTGTTATGATGTGATTTACTCATGCAAATTCTCTTAAGATTTAGGTCTAATTAGCATGATTCACAGAGATGAACAATGTTGTCACGAATCACGACCTCTTGGGAGAGACCGGCTGTTCATGGAAAGGGGCAAAAATGAAAAGAGGAGATAAAACTTCCTAGGCACGCTTCAAACTTCATACAACAAGGCTGAGGCCACCGATTATCATTCTCAAATGAGAATTGCAACATTCAGGAGGATTTGTGAAACGACAATGTTCAAGACATATTCTTACAATGGAACAATACCAAGAGAATAACTGGGGCTCACCAAAGCTATTGCTTAACTTTCAGCGAATCCTCAATCCGCTGGATCAGTTGATCAGCTGTCAGAGCACCCTCCTGATAATTAAAAATAAGAAAAGGGTAGCTGATAAAAAAACATCTTAAAAAATAATCAGTTGGAAGCAATCGAACATCAGAAGAATTTCACAACCCAATCTGGCAATTGGATTATGAATGAGAATCGACTAAATTCTGATTAACTACCATTCATAGACCACAAGAATAATGCATGAATCTTAGGCAATGCCTATTAGTTATTACCATTTCTGCACGGACGTACAAGATTTTGAGCTGGCAACCATGTCCTTCACAGAAACATTATGGGGATACCCTCTGCCTTGCGCTAAAAATAGTATCGCTTTGTCTGTTAACTATGCATGGATTGCAGCAACCTAGCAACAGGAGAAGCTGTGTTCCCCTGGATGGTCAAGCTCTACAAAGGGAAGGCCTTCCGTTGATTGCTGTTAAAAACTTATGCAGTTTGTGTGTATTAATCATCTGTTGCTATGTAGAAACATGGTGCTTCATCATGGTCTTGGTGCTGGTTCCATGTTTTGCAAAAGAATAATGATGATGTAGGATGGAATACGCAATTCATAAAAGGCTTAGGAGGAGAATGGTATCTACTGATTAAAGGTTATTATTGATTCTTCATGCCACAAGAGGGGCCTAAGTGCCCATATACATTACAAGAGGCATCTGTGCTCTTTTGGCAAAATGCAAGTGCTCTATACAAAGTTCACCCTGTATCATTCACATTATAGAGAATGTAAATTGTCAAGGAACTCATGACTGCAGGTTTTCGTTCATATTAGGATATCTAAGGCATCTCATCACAGTATCAAAAACTTTATGAGCCTTTATTAACATAAACTACTATCCAATTATTATGAGAACTTAGTAGATTGGATTTCCATATGACAGCAGAGGTGAAAAAGATAAAACTTACAAAACGCTCAAAGGGTTCCCCGTCTTTAAATATGATAAAGGTAGGTAATGCTTCTATCCTGTATTTATCAGCAATGCTGGGGTACTTCTCAGTATCGATCTTCACAACTTGAATTGTATCCTTAAGTCTAATGCTGACCTCATTAAGGATGGGAACCATAAATTGACATGGACCACACCTGGCAGAAAAGCTCAACTTATAAGTATTATGCCCAATCAAGTTGCTCAAAGATTTATTTAAAAAGGTATCATTGCTTCAAATTTTTGGAGGATGAAAATTACCAAGTAGCATAAAAATCAACTAATACAGGTTTCTCAGATTTGGCCAACAAATCATCCAAAGAGTTATATGTCTGCTTCTTAGCTTCAACCTGTAAAACAAGGAATACCGGTAAGTGGATGTTTCTAATATACAAAATAAAGATTAAAATCAATATCACCAAATGGTCCAACTGACACAAGCGGAAGCACGTATATTTTCTTTGACCATATTTTTCTAGTCTGAAAGAGGCCTAACTTATTAAGAAGGATCATAAAGTTTAACTCCATTATATCAGAGGAAGGAGACAGCTATATAAAGACCAAATGCTGTTACCAGCGGAAACGAGTACAAAGAGGGTCAAATATGTTTCAACTTTAACAACAGTTAAACAGGATGCAGACCAATCACAAGGATAAAAATGCATGACAAATAACAAGAAGAATTGTCCAGGATATCAACATATATATAAACTCCCAAATGAAAGGATAAAGTCTATCATTGTCTGTTGTTGTTTGTGATGACATGTACAAAATCAACTCCTGCTTAGAGTTCATTTGGTATAGGTGAACGCCCAGGCTTCCCCAAAGAAGCTTTACAAACCTCTAGCGAGGTCTTCTAGTCATCCTTATGCCATTGGAGGCCTTACTCATATATTTTTAACACTGTAATTCATTATAGCTCTATACCACTTTCTTCAATATCCTTTGAGATTCAAAGTCCTTCATTTGAGATGTCCGAACCGTCTCGAATGAGCTTCTGTAATCTCACCTATGAGTCTATGATTGGGCCACACAATTCTTACCATATAGTTATAATTCTGATATTGTCTTTTCTCAGGTTCCAAAGTACATAGTTACACTTAATGATGATGTCTTGCACACGCCAATTGCCTTTCTCATGCTATCAACAGAATTCTAAAGGTCAATAAAATTCTATACTTTGCTCGTAGATCCTAACTATCAACTGAAGGGTTAAGAGATAAAATTTACGATCATGCGGTACAAACAAATCTTTTAATGCTCAATTAGCAAGCGCTTAGCTTAGATGATAGCGTCAAAACAGAAGGAACAAGGCGAGCAAGTCAGTAGACCATATTAATTAGAGGGAAAAGAAACAGGTAAACATCTTGAATATGTCCTCAAATTATAAAAAAAAATGTACAGCAATTACCCAACAAATTGGCTCAAGAGCAGTAACTATAACAATGCTACGATGTTCACTTCAACATAATGATAGAGGTAATGACTAATGACCACTAGTGTACAATCCTGGACTTGTAAATACAACACCTACTTACAATCCCTTAAAAAGATATATGCCGAGGAATTATCGAAGAAAGTCATTCTTGGAATAATTAAAAATCAAACAATCCTATACATGTGTGGCTCTTTCCAGTGGTCCTGAAAAAATGGATGCGAATTTATTTGGAAATTGTAATACACGAAAGAGCCAAAGCCAGCACAGTCTAACAGCAATACCCATGAACAAAAGAGTCTAAAATAGCAAAACTTGATTTTCTTTGCAACTCTCTTTGACAACCGAAATTTGGCAGTCTTTGCTTGCGTATTTGTATGACAATCATCTCACATCAGGTGCTATCATTAAAATGTACAATTCCTCAACTATTGAAGAACCAACTCGCCTGAAATCAGCAAAGTTTTGCAGCAGTATTGTCCAACTAAAGCATTGAACATTTTCCTTTACTAATAGATCTTTTTTATAACAGTAAGCAGTATGGTCACATAAATGACAGATGATTATATCAGACAAGATGCTAACATGAGAATGTTAAAGTTCCTCATACGTCAAATGAGCAAACTCCTGATAATAGTAATAAAGCATAATGTAGATTTCACCAGTTTATTTTCTTCTAGACAGATCATATTGTGAAAAGGCCAATCCTAAAATCTTCTCCCTGAAATGACTGAATTCATCTAGTCTTAGAAAAGACGTGAGACTGATAACCCAGCACGATGTCAATTTCTTTATCCATGAAGATCAAGAAAACACGACATGACATTGTCCGTGGTTACCTCCTAAAGCACATTCATTGCATTTAGGAAACAATCACTATGGGTTTAGTAGGGAAAACCATTGCAAGTGCAATGCCATGTAGCATGCAAATAGCGACACGAGCTGTTTAGATTGACGCATAACCTGTTTGGTTAAGCCGGATGCCATACAATGTTTAGTAAGCACGTGACTATAATACTCCATTCTCTTCTTTATTGAAAAACATAGCTAATTCAATGATAAAATAGAACGAAGATGTAACACATAATAATCGCCCCGACAAAATCGAAGTTAAGCAGTTAACAAGAGAATTCGCCCGACGCCAAACGACCGCTCATGTGATTTACACACCATGCCGCCGACACTCGTATCGACCCAACAAAGCTCCACTGCACACTAAGACCCGATGTCGATGCCGGTGGAGAACACACACACCAGAGCATGATAAATCCACGAGCAATGAATGCTTTTAACAAGAAAAACAAGCCACGGCCAACCAAAATCTAGAGCAAGAGACGCTCGATTCCAGTCAAAAGTATCCCAACATCGAGTAAGCACCGGACAAGAGAAGGAGCTCGCGCTCCGGCGACAACGCCTTCAGCGGCGACAGAGCGACACCGCAACACGACGGAATCCAACGGGGGGAGAGAGAGAGAGAGGCGTATTACCACCAGAGAGGAGCTCCGAGGCCACGGATTCACCGAGATCCTCCGGCCTCCTCCGCCGCCGCCGGAGAACCAGCGAGCGCCCGCCGGGAGCCGGAGCCGGAGCGGCGGCAGGGGGGAGGAGGCGGGGGCGGCGCCGGCCCGATTCTCGCTCCTCAAGCAAGGAATCGAAGAGGGAGAGAGCGAAATCGCCATGGGAACAACCACCGCGAGCTCTTCCTCCTTTTTGGATAAAATCGAAGAGGAGAAAATATCTCCGCAGCTGCGTCGCCTGCGCGTGTGGATTCGGGGAAGAGGAGCGAAGAGCTTTCCGGATTCTTCGGCTTTTGGCCCAATTTATACACGTGCGACGAGTGAGGAAATGTCTGCCGGGGATCTCGTCCGTCCGATCGTGCACCGCTCGCGTGGGGCCGGGGGGAGTGCGTTGACCTCGTCGGATCGGACGGTACTGATCTTTGGTTTGACCGGACGGTGCTGGCCAAGGGGAAGCCGCCTCCTCCAGAGCTGTTGGAGGCTTTCTGCTGGCGATGTTCGGTCGCAACTTCCGTTTCGATTTTCGTTTTGGCTTTTCTTTTCACGGATTTTATTATTATAATTTAAAATTGGCATATTCCTTGTGATTTATCATTTGTAAAATAGCAATATATCGAGGGAGCATCGGTACAAAGAGGTGAATAATTATTATTTTACTTTTTGTATAAAAATTCTGCTTAGTTCCCAAAATGGGCAGGAAAAAAAATTAGTAATTTATGTCTTATCGTCTTGCGACGGGCCAACACGTGAGTCATATCAGGCGCCGTGCTGATAATTGTTATAACGTTCGCATCAGAATGATGACGTGGTGGCGTGGAGAAGTCAATTATTTATTAAGCGAAAGCTAAAGTAGAAACACATTTATGAGCACTTAAAATATGATTGTCCATCAAGATAAATGACTTTTTCTTCTTTTCAGAGGAAAATCATAATACTGAGAAGGTTGAGGATATTAAGATTAGGTACGCACTTGGATTTTCATGGGATTTACGTCTTTAAATTCTTCACCATTTTATTTCTTATTGTCCATAGTGAACGTTTTGATCTAAGATTTCGATTCTCCCATATTTTTCGTGACTATGATCTTTAGTGAAGTCGGTACTCAATCGTATAGCTGATAGTTAGGTTTTACAAGAACCGGGTCGCGCTCGTAGCATGCCCGATCAAGAGCCCAGCCCAGCTAATTGACTAACAAATGCAAGCAAAATATGCATTAATCTAATTAAATTGGCTAATTAACCATACAACTGCATCTCTGTAAGAGGAAAAGAAAGGATTGGGAGTAGTTTTAGCACTATCGGTAGCTGCGGCAGCCGTCAGAGATGGTTGTCCTTCCATAACTTCCAAGTTGAAGGTTATATATATATTCCCAGAGACGAGCTTCAAAGCACGATGATTCTTACACCTTAGGATCTTCGCTCTGCACTTTGCAACTCACTAGAAAGGGCCATCTCCCCAATCATGGTAATGAGCCTGTTCAAATTTAGACATGTTAAACGGATGGATCGGATCAGATTTGGGTCGGGTCATAAATGGTCCGATCCAAATTGACCCATTAACCCGTTTATGACCAATTTATTCATAGTGTAAATATCTCGATCCATACTCAACCCATACCCTACCCGACCCATATTGTTAAAACACTTTTATATTTAACCTAATCTAGGAATACTTGTTTCTTATGATTTTTTTTTAAATTATACTGCTAAAACATTTTATGCAATACAAAGCTAGTGAAAAATTTTTATAATTTTTTTTAAAATCGAGGTTCCGTTTGTTTTACAAAAAATGCAATATTTCTAGAAAATATTTTCCATAAAGTCATTATCCAAGAAAATAAAAAAAAGTTTAATATTTTTTTATTTTTTAAATCGAATTTTTAATTATTTTTATTTTTTATTTTTCCTTTATTTTTGGCCGATCGATGGCCGCCGTGGCCGGCAACCGACCACAGGCGAGCCTTGAGGTTGCCGGAATCTGGCGAGCTCGAGCTTTGCCGGCCTCCGGCAAGGTCGTCTTGCCCCGGTGGGCGGTTGCCATGGCCGACCACCGGGCGAAATAAAAAAAAAGAAAAAGAAAGAAGAGAAAAGAAAAAATAAAAAATAAAAGAAAAAGAGAAAAAAATAATTAAATTTCGATTTTTTAAAAATATTTTTATAAAGAGGGAGAGAGTGTGTGGATGAGTCTAGTAGGTGGGTTGGACATGGATTCCAAACTCAACCCATTTAGACCCATTTATCTTTAAGTTTTAAAATTTAAAACTCATTTACGGTTGACTCTTTAAAATTAAAATGACCCATATATGATCCATTTATTTTTAAATGGATCGTATATGGGTTTAAGACCCATTTTGACACCTCTATTCAAATTTAAGGAAATCATAACTCATTCTATGGACAGAAACAAACACATTCACATGTAAATGTCCGCAACAGAATTTTGACATTTCCACCTCCGCTGCTCTTACAGATTATATCCGTCGAGCTACTAGAGCTCAAATGAAAATCATACAGTTAAGGGCTAAGTGGTAACAGGGATAGGTATCCGATGGTTATCGTACACTCAGCTTCGGCTCAAAAAAGGAAATACTGTTACATGGCGTTACAATGTGAAATAACATTAATTCGTGGGAGCTGGGAAAAGAACTCTGAAGTACACTAGCCGATCACCCGTCGCTTGTCCATGTGAAGGCCAAGAGAACAATGGTTAGTGCAGAAAAGATGGTGGCACAAGGAAACACACACATAAGCCAATTCGAGCTTCTGCCGGGACTCTTCTCTTGGCTGCTCAACTCGACCTCCTTGAGCAGCTCTCTCACTCCGTCCATGTCGGAGTCCTTGGCAGCTTGAATTAGCCTGCTCTGAATTTTTTCGAGCTTTGAGAGCCTTCTTTCTCTACGTGCATCCTTGGGTGGCCAGATGAAACCTGTCATCTTCCATAGGAGGATACCCACGTAAATGGCAACGATACAGTCCACAGTATAATGGTGGCGTTCCCTTATCTCTCTTTGGGCACTGTGCATCACAAGCAGCCATACGAAGACCGAGCTGAGACCCCCATAAGCCTCCTGTAAGGATAATAGATACAAACATCAGAAACTTTCGTTCAAACCACTAGGACATTAAAGGAAAGAAAATAACTGAAAGGATATTTGAAGATATTCGGTTTTGATTGCTCTAGACTAAAATGGAGAGAAGGGGTCAATTGGGGAGGTAAATTTCCCCTACTGTTGGTGCGTTTGTTTCGCAAAAAATGAATGATTTAGAAAATATTTTCCTAAAAATGATCGCTTGTATTATTCAAATAAATGACTGAAGAAGAAAGAGTATCATCGTCCACGAAAGTCCACGAAAATGCATGGACATAAATAATTGTTGATAATGAAAATATTTTTTATTACCTAATTATTTCAAGCAATACAAGCGATCATTTTCAAGAAAATGTTTTCTACATCTTTCATTTTCCGCTAAATAAATGAAGCCTCTGATAGTTTTCAATCACTCGTAAAACTAGACTAAAATAGAGAGAAGGGGTCAAATGGGGAGGTAAGTTTCCCCTACTCTTGGTGCGTTTGTTTAGCAGAAAATGAATGATTTAAAAAATATTTTCTTGAAAATGATCGCTTGTATTGTTAAAAAAAAGACCGAAGAAGAAATATTTTTATCGTCCACGAAAATACATAGACATAAATTATTATTGATAATGAAAATATTTTTCATTACCTAATTATTTTAAGCAATTCAAGCGATCATTTTTAAGAAAATATTTTCTAAATCATTCATTTTCCACTAAACAAATGAAGCCTCTGATAGTTTCCAATCACTCGTAAAACTGGAACAAAAGTGAGGGATCCAGCTGCTTTTCTCTTCAGATTCTCATTTTAACCCTCAACACTCAATTAAGTAAGAAAATCCTATAAATATTACATTGAAACAGCCAAAGAGATTGTGCTCTTCCAGAATTTTTGTTTCTTCTATTTTCCATTCCCTTAGCCCACCCCAAAAGAATTCTTTTCTAAGCCAAGAGTTATGCTAAAAGGAAGTGGATTTCTATGCGAAGAATACAGAAATGACAACTAGAGTTCAAAAGGTGTACCGTCCAAGCCATAGCTGTAAGTACAGCAACAAGCATGTGGCCACTGTACATGAGGTCATTGCAACCGCCTCCAGCTTTCTTCAGCAGACTGAACCATGAAGACCCTTCTGAGATGGTTGGTCGTAAAAAATCGATGAGGAAGCTCATTGAGCCCCAATCAGGCTGGTATTCTCCAAGGTAACTGCCAGTATTAGCTGTCAAACACGGAAAACTATGAGTCTGATTTGTATGGGTTAAGGAAATTTACTTGTTCAAAACGCAGACTACAACAGTGAATTTCCTCCTTAACAAGTACATGACTTATAGGTTTGCCATCAAGAAATTCAAATTGACCTAAACTCCCTGATTTTAATATTTGTAAGTAATCGGCATTTAATTATTTTGTGAAACAAAAAACGTTTTATATATTATACTGTGAATCCAATGATATGCTCAAAGCCTAAAAAGAAAACTATGAGGCCTATTCAACTGAAATTTAAGAAGTCAAAAATCTAGATCGAGCAGACATATGCAGAATATTGCTATTACTAATCTGCTTTGATGGTCAGGGAAGAATATCCTCCTAGACTATACTATGAGAAAATAAGGGAGCAAGAGAGACTATCACCAACATATGCCATCAAAATATTGAACATACCATATGCTATATCCAAATTTATTATCTTGCGAATAGCATCAGCATCTGAGGCATATGGTACATAATATTTCTGGGCCCATCGATGAGGATAAGCTGGGACTCTAAACCTAGAATAGGCACACCAAGGCCGAGCAGATGGAAGAATTGTAGAAGCGAAAGTTATAGCCCGAAGAAGTCGACCAATCGCCATGGTGAACATGTACCTAGCCCCCAATCCAAGACCAGGAGCTTCTACAGAGTCGAACAACACAGAGAAAGCCAGCATCATGAACAGCATCAGGAAATGATGAAGCCCAATAATTGGAGCTCTCAATATATCAACAATTGTCTGAGGAAGTTTTTCATTTGATGCTAGAAGCAGCCACTGGCCAGTGTCAGGAAGAGGAGGTGTATCCCTGTCCAAAACAAAAATTGCATAAAATTTCCTTCTTGTAATGGTTAAACTCTAACCTTGCAGGTTTACTACAATGGTGTGGGAGACTGAAATCATAGAAATCAAACTGCTGCATCATACGTCTCAATAATATTATGTAGTGTCCTGCCTAGATACGATCCAGGCATCATGATGGGACTTCTATGGCAGAAATAGAGCTATATATGGAGCTACCATAAACAGAAAGTGACGCTGTTTTTCTTTTACAAACAATGGAGAATGATATACTCAACTGCAATTAACTTTCACATAAATGTGCTAACTCCATCACCCTCTATGAATATATCGAAATTACACAGAGATTCCATATGCATAGGCCATATAGCCATCATCATCAGTGATCTCGTCATTGTTGCATCAGACAGATCAATTCATCACATTCCATCACATGATTTATTCAGTGAAGCAACAGTGATAGTATTGGCAGTATCTATTCTAGACACATCGATTGCTTTCTGAGTATATAGATTTCATGAATTTTTGGAGCCATGCATCGTTGGAGATGTTTTGTGATATGACTTGTAATCACATAAGAATTTACACTTTGGGACATTCAACAGAGGCAAAATGTAACTCTTGGAATTTGTTTGATGTATACAAGTCCTACAATTTCATCTTGAAATCTTTTTCAACAGTAAGACTTTACTGCCAAATTGATCATTCTCCAATTCTTTTCAAATTTGAGTAGAGACAGCTAAAGAGCATGAAGGACACTGAAAACAAGTTTATGGCAAATGGTGGCAGTGTGGCACTTTGGATAGCGGTCTCTGCTCCAGGTTCAGTATGACAGAGTAAAATCATACTGCCTTAGTCCAAATCAAACTTACAAATAAAAAATTAAATTATCAATCGACTAGCACAAAAACATGGCATTGAAGAATAATGTTCACAAGGTAGAGTGCATGATACAAATATCTTAGAGATCATACATTAGAATCCCATCTTGTAGAGTTCCATGTTGAAGACATCCATGAAATGAAACCATGATAAGATCCAAAAGCCCACGTTCTAGCTTTATCTTTTGATGTTCTAATTTCTAAGGATCACTTTGAATTAGGATTCCCAGTTAAGCAAATTCAACATTGTGAGACATCAAATGGAGTAGAAGTAGTTCACGGAAGAATGTAGATAAAAAACATAATCACATATGCCCAGCATTCTGGGAACATTTTTTGAGTAGCGAAACATATAGATTGCAGGAACGAGTCCTGATTTGCTTGACCTCAAGAACATAAAGAGTGCAAGTCCAACATCTGAATCCCATCAGCACCTTATGGACTCTTCCCCATAAAAGAGGAAATGAGTCGAATAATTTCATTTATTGTTGACTAAAAAGTCTCATCATCACGTAATTTTGCTCATCTGAGTATTGATGGACTCGTACAAATCATTCGAAGACATGCATGCATGCAAAAAAAGGAAAGAGGTCGAGCAAAGCTTCAACCTTTGCAATCTTTTCCGAAATTCAATCTCATTCACAGAGCAAAATTTCCAAGAATGGGTTCATAATTGAAGAGATACCCACATATGGAAACATCTGGAGAGAGCAGCAGGCACTAGACAGAAAGGTTCCGCTCAAGACAGCATCTAATTATAGTAAAAAAAAACGTACTAATTAATGACCATGTATCAAAATATTTTCACTTAAATCTCAAGTCGCAATCGACGCAAGTACTCTTCAATCTTCAACGAAATCTTCACAACGAAGTCCATTATTTCCAATCGATCAAGAATGACTTGCAATCGCACAAACAACTTCCCGCATTCGACACCGTCACTGAATTTTTGAGTTCGGCAACAAAATCATGCTCAACCGCAAGCCGAATTCGAGCTTGCTGAAGTTCGGATAAGCGCGATTTCGAGCCAACGGAACTCCGATCCAGGCACAATCGAACTAAGAAAAAGGGGGCGGCGGGTCATCGGCCGACCTCAGCCGGACTTACCTGTGCCAGTCCAAGCCGAGCACGGCGGTGACGGAGCGCACGGACAGAGCTTCGAAGAGGAAAGCTAGGAGCATGAACACCATGGAGGCGACGAAAGGCAGGGCGGAGCGGAACTCGGCCGACCAGTGCCGGTAGTAGGGGACGCGGGAGACGGCGACGAGGGCGAGCACCGACCAGAGCGCCGGCTGCAGGCGCGCGTGCCACGCCGGGGACAGGCGGCTGAGGTAGTCGACGGCGACGTAGGACATGGCGGCCGCGCCGAGGCCGCCGGATCTCGGCGGCGCCCGCCATCGCATGGCGGCGCCGGTGGTGGTGGACGAAGCGAGCTGCGATCCGCGATCCGGTAATGGCAATGACCGAACCGAACGCTTGCTGCTCCTTCGCTCGTCCTCAAACGACTTTACTAATAATTGTCGAGCATTTATTAATTTTTCAATTTCTTCTTCTTTTTTTTCTATTTTTCGAGACTTTAAATTTTCCTTTTGGGTGAGTTCCACTTAATTATGTCTTTGCTTTTAATAGATTACGAAGTCGATAAAATAAATGAAGAAGTATTTTTATTTAAATGCTAACTGGTGATTAAATTTGTAATCCGAGTCGAGTTACCACATAGGCAATTCAATAAATGAGCTCGGTTCGACTTGACTTGTAGATAAATTAACTCTAAGCTCGATAACTCTAGCTCAAAATTCGTAAAGTGTAACATAATGTAAAAAGAATAAGACACCCTTGCCACTTCCGAGCAAAAAATATTACTCCGAAAAAAAAAGAGATCGACTAAATAAGGTAACACTTCTCTTATTCAAACTAATCGACTATCTTTCAATTTACTTAATTTAAGTATGCAAATGGTTTGAATGGGCTGTCTTATAATACAAGTAAATTGCCACAATTTTCTTGTCAATGAATAATTATTACATGTAATAATGTTTTAGGAAGTTTTTTCTTTAAATTTGCATGATGATAATGGATGTTGGGAACTTTTAATGTGCTTACCTCTATCATATTGTCAATTTTTTTTTCAAATATCTATAAAATCTCATGGGGATGACATGAAAATAAATAATATTCGACTATTAGATCCACCGAATAAAATGAAGATTAAGCAGTTAAAATTGCCGACTTTAACTATATATTATAATTTTAATTAAATCAAATCCATTCATTAAAACTAGTAGATAATTCTTTTCATCTTTATTTGTGCTTAGACTATTTTTAGAATAATAGTTTCCGAGTACAATATATATGTATAAATATAGACCCACAAACAAAACTCATTAACACAAAAACTAGGTGGTTATATGCCAAATAAGCTATTTTTCGTAGAAGAGGAGTGTCACCAATTTCGTCTCAAATGAAAAACAAAAAGAAAAAAAGAAAGAACCCAAACATAAAGAAGAATTAAAGGCGAAATTTAAGCTTAAATCAAGTAGTCTCCTGAGCATCTGAAGTGTAATGCTTTTGAACATGCTTTTGTACTGAGACCTGCTGATGAATGGCCATACTACAAAAACCAACCTTATAATTCATATCTCTGAAACTTGTCTTTTGTTTACTATGATGGAATCATGGTATCCTTCCCCAGCAGTCTTTCCACTAGTTATGGATATGGACTCTGTTAATCGCCGATTGTCAACAGCTAAACACGTCCCGTGAGGAAACTCATGTGAATTCAGTTGATTGTTGAGAAAGATAACAGATCATTGGTCATGAGAAGCGAATCCCCGGTTGAATTAGTAGTAATGTTTAGCCAAAATTTATCGCTGAATCGGGAACGGTGGCATTCTCTAGCAGGAACTATCATCCAGACAAAAGAAAGAGGATCTTGTTGCTGCTAATGTCACTGGTCATGTTCACAGTGATCGGGATCATGAGACAAATCCCGAGGATTCTTAAAGACGACAGTCACTACCTCACATCGATTTCGTTACAGGACAAGACTTATTCGTAAGCTGAATTTCGTAAAATGCAGGACGGACGAAGCTCGTCACCCTTCACTCCTTGTATATTTTGATGTCTCTCCACCTCGATTCCATGTAGTAGCTTATGTTAGCCGGCGCCGCATACACTCCGCACTTGAAGTACAGATCGCCCGGCCCTTTGTCGGCCACCTGGAACACTTGATTCCCGTCGAGAAACACGGTCACTTTCCCTCCATCGACGTCGTGGATTATGTTAAGCCTGAACCACCTGTCGTAGAGGCCGGTGGCAATAAGGTTCCCGCTATAGTACCGCATGTTCCCGTCATAGATCCTCAGGATGATGGTAGTAGCTCCCTGAGCTGCACCGTGTATTTGGGCTATCGTAGCGCCGGATGTCCCATTGGGCACAAAACCGTACCCTTCGAATTGCCAGACTCCAGACGAATAGTCTAGACCCTGCCAAATGTGTAACCTTGGAGCTTACAAAGATGTACAAAATCGAGGAGGGAACAGAGAAATCAAGACAGAATAAAATGGAAAAGATTCTGCTAATTCGATCAGTTTCTTGTTCAATCAATCACTACCACAATGATGAACTCTAGGGGGGACCAAGAATTACTCTAATCCGAACTTCGGTGCGTGGTTGAGTGTGACTGCTTGGATCATGGGGCTTGTCGTCGGCGTAGACCCACAACTTGCGCACCCCATCCACGAAGCTGTAGCGCTCCTCCAGTGGAATGTCGTAAGGCTTTTGCAGCTCAATGTTTGCATCCGTCAACGGTACCTCAGTGAAACCGTCCGTAGGATCAGCAAAACAGAACAGATTGGACTCCGGATTATGACTCGAGACCAGGACGACAAAGAACAATAGTACATGGCTAAAAGGTATCTCCATTTTTGTTTCTCGTCTGTCTGATAAATTGTTGAGGAACTAGTAAAGGCAGAGCTTCTATAAGTAGGGACAACTGAAACAAAGCAGGAACCATATATGATTTATGATCTCAACAAAACAATGCATATCCTCGGGTCTTCTTTCCTTGGACAGACATGCTTGTCCTTTTGACAATTTGAATGACCTTGTCTCATCGGTGTGATCTCATGTGTATATACAAGTGATTCCTAGTTTCTGAGAAAATGTATGACCGTCCGATTATGTCAATGCAAAAGGGTCGATTGATGCCGCATTACTTGTCTTCAATGTAGTAGGTTTAGTCTTAATTATTGTTTATGGATTCAAACAGCGGCAGATTTGTCGTTGATTTTCAGACAGTGACGGATGACGATATTGTGCCGTCTATGCACTTTGAGGTCCATTGCAAGTTGTTTCCATCACCTCACCGCATCGATTTCACACCGAGCCGATGACTTCATGGTGCCATTTCATCGTGGTCATCTTCATCATTTTCATCCATCCGTTTTTGTGGGGGTTAGACACAAACTTCATTAGAATATATCAAATTACAAGCTTAAAGAGTTTTGTTAATTTTTGGTACAGCTAAGTATGTTACTGTCGGTTTCGTTTACATCGAGCGATTGAGCAAAATCCTCTAAAATGGGAGAAGGCCGAAATGACTGAATGCCTGGTAGTGCATTCTGCTCTAAGTTCATGCATAGAATCTAATCATCTCAATGAGACAGACTTGGCACTGTTTCCTTCTGTTTCCTTGTTTAGTATAAGACGAATAGCCCGACTCAAATTGTCTCCGTGCTAATCAGGATACCATTAGAATCTGGCTCTTTCTACTTGATGGAATTCTCAGTTCTAGATTCCAAAAGAACCGGATAATTTACGGCCCAACAGTCTGATATGTCTGAGTCAGACATTTCAGATGACTGGGGGCACGCAGAATATACGCGAAGGCCGACTATGAATGTTACTAGAATGTAAACTAAGGGATAAGTTGATGAATCTCGAGTGATCCCATTATTAACTATGCCAACTGATCTACAAGAAGCAGACGAAAAATCATAGTCGCATCATTAATGACATGATACATGAGCATGGACATGATCTTCTGCCAATCTCTCGGCTCAGTATCTCCGATTTTCACTTTCCGTTAAAGTATCGACCCGCTTGATCCGTCAGTTTTTTAGGAAATAAAATAAAAAAATCTAACTGGAAACCACAAGAGAGATCTAATAAAGGAAAAGTCGATATAGCATGGAGAGATCGTGCCATATTTTTCTTTGGCTGAACAAGACGAGGAGATGAGGGTGCTAATAAATTTGTGAGCTAGTTGATTAACACATGCATAGAGGCTCATCGATGGAGCTGGTGTCACATATGCAGAGATAGAGAAAGAAGCTCCAGGAATTCATCTTTCAAAGCTATTTGCGGTCAGCAAGTCCTGTTGATTGGCATGTCTTTTCCTAATTCCACGTATTTAGACCACCAACAGCTAACTGTATATTCAGCCCAAGCTTCATACTTTGAACTAACCACAATTTCTCGTACTTTTCTGCAATAAGCTGACTTCCCAGTTCCCTTGTTTTGCATATCATAGCCTTAGTTACTTCACATAAGAAGGCAGCCTTGGATGCAACATCTTCACATAAGAAGGCAGCCTTGGATGCAACATCCTAAAGTTCTCTGTCTGGTAGAATGCTTTCGGTTTATTAATCAGTTAGAGGTATTAACTTTAAGCCAAGCGCTTTACTGGCAAAACCAGAACAACCAGCAAGCAAATAAAAAGATGATGAGGCTTTTTTCCGCACAATGTAGAACTGAGAGTTAATTTTGGGAGCACTTGAACTTTTATTTAGTTCATTATGGCCCTGCTGACTTACTTTGCTAGCCAAATTGCCCTTTAATTACTCTCTACAAGCACTTCTTGTATATTTTGATGTCCTTCCACCTCGATTCCATGTAATAGCTCACGTTCGGGGGTGCCGCATACACTCCACACTTGAAGTACAAGTCGCCGGGGCCACGATCTTGCGTCGTGAACTTCAGAGTCCCATCAAGGTAAACCTCCACGATGCCTTGATCCCTGTCGTGGATCACGTTCACCCTGAACCACTTGTCGTAAAGATTGGTTGCGATCAGATCGCGAAGGTAGTATCGTACATCACCTTCATACATCCTCAGTATCAGAGTAGTGGCGTGCCCCATGCCGCCATGGATCTGCACTATGCTGGCTCCGGAGGTCCCGTTCGGCACAAAACCGTATCCCTCAAATTGCCATACCCCAGATGAATAGTCGAGCCCCTGTGAGAAAGTACATTAGGATCAAGCTGATGACAAATTTCGATGCGAGTCTCTGAAGCTAGACCGACTTGAACTACTAACACCATAATGCAGGTATCAGCATTGGCAAAGAAAAATCTAAAATTCATAAATGGAGGGATAGCGAGAGTACACTTATGCGAATTTCTGTCCGCGGCATGGTCTTACTGTTGGGTTCGTGCGGTTTATCATCTGCATAGACCCAAAGCCTCCTAATTCCATCTGTGAAACTATACCTCTCCTCCAACGGCTTGTCATACGGTTTCTGTATCTCGAAGTTCCACTCAGTCAGCGGCACTACGGTGAACCCATCAGTGGGATCGCCGCAGACATGACCTACTTCGTTTATATTAACAAGGATGAGGCACAGGATCAGATGTGAAGAACGCATCTTCTTCAGTTCTTGATCGGGTGAATTTAGAAGGAAAAGGTGCGCCATGTACTGCTAGGATTATCATATGCATGAATCAGAGACAACAAAAATTAAGCCTAGAACCTTTTTTGGACCAGTGTCAGTGTCTTGTTCCTTCAATTAAAAAGCTTGTAAGTAGCACCTAACACCAAGAAGAGGTCAAATGCTCGGAACAGATTGAAGCTCTAGTTCAACGGTTGATAATTGAGGATGACAAAGTTTGCTGCGTCACTCAACTAAATTATGTGCAGAAAGCTCCAAACATTTGCTGGATAAAAGATTTCATTTTTGGATTCAAGGCCATGTCCTTTTTCTGTTCTTATCAGGTTGGAATCACGTTTTGGTGATGGCATGAAGACTTATGGTTACGTTGAATCAACTTCCGCTCTAAAAGTATTTGGAAAGGAGAGAGCTTTGGATTATAATGTATCATCTTATATTATCAATAGTTTTCTTTTTTACTTTGACATATCAGTCTACATTAACTTTGTCTCGTGAAGATACCCATCTCATTGAAACTCAATGCGTTTGATCGGAGATCTCAATCTTTATACTATATTGGATCTTATTAACGAATGCTTTAGGAGTACTAACAAGTGCTTTTGGGACACTCTTTGCCATTCTCCTTTTACATTTAATGAAGCGAATACGAGGCAGTGATTTGCAAAAGTAACTAATAGCTCATTTGACAGCCAAGCTAAGAAATTTGGGCTCTTCTGCTAAAACACCAAGTAAAGAATTAAGCGAATCCAGTCAAACTCCATTGAAGATAAGCTCGATTGATTGCATAGAGTGTTAAAAAGTACCAATGCCTCCGGCAAATAATCTAACCGACCATATGTCTAATTACCAAGGACCGTGAACTTTCGTTTATTCTGTACAAGAAAGCCAGGAATCGATCTTAAAATGATCTTACATTGTCATTTCCTTTACTACCAGATCCTTGGCCCCATTGATTGTTGCCAGACATAAATACAAGTTCCCTTCAAGCTCGTCCACTCGCTCCTGAAATGCCTTGTTCCTCTTCTCGAGCTCGTTCGCCAATGGCTCAGAAGTTTTTCCCTCCTTTCTCGTCTAACATATATAGAAGAACCATGGCTTTGCTATGCTTCATCTCGTCACCAAGTCGCGATACTAGCCATATCCATAATGTACGTCCCTTTAGCGGTGATATCCAATTGTTCTCCGGCTTTCCGAAGAAATCCGAATAAGTTGGGTGTTCTTTTCATTCTTACTTGTGCTTGGACTACTTTTAGAATAGTAGTTTTTGAGTACAATATATGTGTATATATACACAAACAAAACTCATTAACACAATAGCTAGTTGGCTATTTGCCAAATAAGCTATTTTTCTTTGAAAAAGATTGTCACAGCCTCACAGGTTTAGTCTCAAATGAAAAAAAACAAAAAAAAAAGGGGGAAACCAAACAAAAAAGAAGGAAAAGAAAAGCGAGATTCAAGCTTAAATAAAGAGTGCGCCCCACATTAGACCTTAGTCTTCGTCATGTGAATAAAATTGTTATTGAAAATTTTTACTTTGAACAGCATGCTAAAGTGGCACCCATTTATGTTGTGATAAATCCAAGATGATGGAAGTGTTTCTAGTAGTATTTGGTATTAAAAAAGCGTGAGCCTTCTTGATATTTATGAATATAGTTGTTCAAGTTGTCTCCTGAGCATCTCGAATGAAGTACTTTTGAACATGCTTTTGTACTGAGACCTGTTGATGCATAGGCCATGCTACATAAACCAACCTTATCATTCATATCTCTGCACTTGTATATTGTTTACTACGATGGAATCATGGGATTCTTCCCCAGCAGTCTTTCCATTAGTTATAGACATGGACTCTGTTGATCGCCGATTGTTAACAACTAAACGTGTTGCACCAGGGCTTCACCTAAAACTCATGTGGACTCAGTTGGTTGTTGAGAAAGATAATAGATAATCAGTTGTGAGACGCTAAACACCAGCTTAATTAATCGATATGTTTCGCCGAAATTTATCACTGAATTCAGGAACAGTGGCATTCTCTAGCAGGAATTGTCATACAAACAAAGAAGAGGATCTTATTGTTAGTGTCACTGCTCATATTCATGGTGATCAGAATCGTGAGATAAATCCTTGGGATTCTTAAAGACAACAATCACTCCCTCACATCGATTTTGTTACTGGGCAGGAATTATTCGCAAGCCAAATTTCGCAAAATGCCCAACGAAGCTTGTCGCCCTTCACTTCTTGTAGATTTTGATGTTTTTCCACCTCGATTCCATGTAGTAGCTTATGTTAGCTGGCGCCCCATACACTCCACACTTGAAGTGCAGGTCACCCGGCCCTTTGTCAGCCACCTGGAACACTTGATTCTCGTCGAGAAACACGGTCACTTCCCCTCCATCGACGTCGTGAATTATGTTAAGCCTGAACCATCTGTCGTAGAGGCCGGTGGCAATGAGGTTCCCGCTGTAGTACCGCATGTCCCCATCGTAGATCCTCAGTATGAGGGTAGTAGCTCCATGAGCTGCACCGTGTATTTGGGCTATTGTAGCGCCGGATGTCCCATTGGGCACGAAACCACGCCCTTCGAATTGCCAGACTCCAGACGAGTAGTCTAGACCCTGCCAAATGTGTAACCTTGAAGCTTACAAGGATGCGGTACAAAATCGAGGAGGGAAAGATTCCGCTAATTAGATCAGTCTCTCGTTCAATCAGTCACTATCACAACGATGAACCATAGGTGGGTTCGAGAATTACTTTGATCCGAACTTCAGTGCGTGGTTGAGTGTGACTGCTTGGATCGTGGGGCTTGTCGTCGGCGTAGACCCACAACTTGTGCACCCCGTCCACGAAGCTGTAGCGCTCCTCCAGTGGAATGTCATAAGGCTTTTGCAGCTCAATGTTTGCATCTGTCAACGGTACCTCAGTGAAACCATCTGTAGGATCAGCAGAACAGAACAGAATGGATTTCAGATTATGACTCGAGACCAGGACGACAAAGAATAACGGTACATGGCTAAAAGGAATCTCCATTTTTGTTTCTCGTCAGTCTTGAGAAATTGTTGAGGAACTAGTGAAGGCAAAGCTTTCTATATGTAGGGACGACACAAACAATGCAGGAACCAGATATGATTTTCTAATCTTAACCCAACAGAGCATATCCTACGGTCTTCTTTCCTTGGACGGACATGCCCGTCCTTTTGACAATTTGAATGACCTTGTCTCACCTATGTAATCTCGTGTATATACAATTCATTCCCAGTTCAACGGTTAATAATTGAGGATGACAAAGTTTGCTGTGTGACTCAACTAAATCATGTGCAGAAAGCTCCAAACTTTGTTCAATAAAAGACTTCCTTCCTGGATTCAAGGCCATGTCCTCCTTTTCGTGTTTTTATCAGATTGGAATCAAATTTTGGTGATGGCATGATGACCCTTTTGCTTATGTTGAATCAGCATTTACTCTAAAAGTATTTGAAAAGGAGAGAGCTTTGGATTATATTGTATCATGTTATATTATTAGTAGTTTTCTTTTCTTTTCTTTCTGGAAGAGTGTATTGAAAATCCTAAAACTTGTCACGAAAATGCAGTTAAGTTCTACAAATTTCGAAAAATGCAATCAAGTCTTAAAACTTGTTATGAAAGTGCAATTGAAAACTAAAAATTTTAAAAATTACAATCAAATCCTTCCATTAACTCTGTCCTTATATTAACTCTGTCTAATTTGACAAACAGAATGTCAATAAGTTTTAGGACTTAATTGCACCAACTTGACAAGTTTTACAATTTAATTGCACCAACTTAACAAATCTTAAGACTTTATTGCACTTTCATGATAAGTTTTAAAATTCAATTGTGACGATTTTAGGATTTCCGGTGCATTTATCCACCATAACAATTTACATTACCTTTGTATCATGAAGAGACCCCTCATTGAAACTCAACGAGTTGATAGGAGAAATCAATCTTTATATTGTATCGGATCTTATTAACGAGTGCTTTAAGAGTGCTAATTAAGACCACTATAAATAATTGATATGTTTATCTTTCCGGAGCAAAGTTAATGATCTTTAACAAGTGCTTTAGGGGCTCCCTTTGCCATTCTCCATCTGCATTTTATGAAGGGAAAAGGAGGCAGTGATTTGTAAAAGTAACTCATGGCTCATTTGACAGCCAAACTAAGAATACACAAGACAATTTGGACTCTTCTGCTAGAACACCAAGTAAAGAATCAAGCCACTCCAGTCAAACTCCATCGAAGACAAGCTCGATTGGTTGCATGAAGTGTTAAAGTACGAATGCCTCCGACAATTAATCTAACCGACCATATGTCTAATTACCAACGACCATGAACTTTCGTTTATTCTGCACAAGAAGCCAGAAATCAATCTTAAAATGATCTTACATTGTCATTTCCTTTACTGCCAAATCCTTCACTCGTTTTATTGTCGCACGACACAAATACAAGTGCTCTTCAAGCTCGTCCGCTCGCTCCTGAAATGTGATGTTCCTCCTCTTGAGCTCGTTCGCCAATGGCTCAGAAGTTTTTTCCCTCCCTTCTCGTCAAACATAGATGAGCCATGGTTTTGTTATGCTTGATCTCATCGCTAAGTCGCAATACTAGCCGTCTAATCATATCGAAACATCTATCCAAGAAGTACGTCCCTTTAGCCGCGACATCCAATTGTTCTCGAGAACCGGAGTCCGTGCAGATCCGAATGAGTTGGACATTTTCCTCCTGAAGTGCTTCAACGGAAAGCTAAAATGGGCAGCCCCATAAGCAGCCCGGTGAGCATATGGGCCGCAAGAACCATCACCGTTATTGCGACTACTAGACCACACGTAGCGGTGGCGAGTATTCCCATCGCCTTGTGAAGAAGTCGAATCAGCCGAATCTTCCTTGCCACCTTCTTTCTCCGAGACTTGAAGCAGTTTAGGATGGAATGGTACTCGTCGTGAATCAACGCCAAGTCGTGCTCATTAGGATTACAGATTGGACTAGTTAGAACAATAGACGGGATGATAATTAGCTCCGAGGTGATCGTATTCATGTCGTTCCTCGAGCATATATCATCACTAGTTACGTCGACTGCTCTTCGCATCATGTGGTTCCTTGCTTTGATTTGCCGGATCCAAATGAGAAGGTCGACGCATATATTAGAGGCCGCAGCAATCACATCAAAGTACCTCAGCATAAGAAGCTTGAGCTTAGGTTGCTTCGAAAGAACGGTCAATTCGAGGAGAGACAATTGATTTTGCTCGTCAAGTTCATCCATAATATGATATGGTCTTTCATTGGAGTGCAATCAAGAGGGCACTTGATGAGCATTTGCAAGAAATTGTGCTTTATCAAACAAATCGATAAACGTTTTAGTTCGGAATGCGTCAAGGTACTCTCCATTGACGTCTAAGCTTAGCTTTTCCGAGCGTCCTTTAGTTCTTCCCTATCTGAAGCATCTGCAAAATGCATTGAGAGGTCTGCATCATTAGGAAGCCAAAACAAAAATGGGTCAATGATAATTCGTCAGCTCCACACTTCATTCATGCGTATAGTTCTAGTTAAAAAAAAGTAAGCAATGGCCATATCATGTTGCTACGGACGAGGTAAGATTTGATTAGTTCCATCGAACACAAGCTTACCATTAAAGTCGGTTTGTCATTGTTCAGGCTTATTCTAATAGATTACGCCAATCACATCTCAAAAATGGAGCGAACCCATTAAAAACCATAAGTAACTAGACTGATTTTTTCGGCTATCGGCTTCGACCCAACCTATATTGAGATTGGATTCGGTCCGCACACAACATCATTAGCACGAGCCTCTATCCAATATCTTTGGTGGAAATACCAAGATGATGGTGAACCTTAGCTTAGGGAGCTAACTTCACTTCTTAAAATCAACCATTTTCAGCACTTGATTGAATCGACAATTATCAAAAGCGAGTATAAGCATATTATACTTTCGAAATCACGTGTATTCACTCTATGTGCTAAAAAGTGATAGACTTTTAACGTTATTATCACCTACTCTTAGAGGTAGTTTGCATGGTGTACGCATCACTGAAATATTACAAAGGTGCATGCATCATATAAATATCAGAGAAGACGCACCTCTTCTGATCATTCTCTTGCAGAACCTTGCGCACATCGCTTGAGCTCTCTTGAAGATCAAACTCGACATCATTTGCCGTATTCAAGTTTGGAACAATTTCAAGTCACTATATAGAGAAATCTTCAACGCCCATAAACGAGCTTGGCCAACTTCCTAAAGCCGCTAGACAGTCGGTGGGACATGGTATAGACGGAAGCCGGCAGGGCGGAGTGGGCGGCGGGGGGAGTAGTAGTTGGGGCAGCCATAGGCATAGGACGGGTCGCAGTAGCCCAAAGGCGGTTTGGTTTGCCGGAGGGGCCATGGAAGAGAGGAGCTTCTAGCGGCTTATTTCCGTTAGTGAAACAGTGAACGAAGGCGTCACATTGAGCAATATTCAAAGAATTTTCAAAAAAATTCAAAGATACCTATATTAAGTTACACCAAACATATGATGAGATTTTTTAAAATCTGGTGGATATTCCAAAGAATTCTAATCCCACTTTATCATATCTTATCCCAATTCAAATCCGAACAATCAAACGCAACCTTCCTTGTGGATAGCTGACATCCACGTCAACGGTTAACAAAGATTTTTTATTAATATTTTCATTTTATCATCCCAACCAGCGAGGGCTTCGGGCGAGGGCCGCAACGCCCTTGTCGACCACAATCAAAAAAGTTATTAACAAATTGTCTACATCAGTGCCTATACTGCCATACAGGACTGCCACCATCTACGTCAATAATTTATGGCCAAAATTGATCAGAATGATGGCAAATCGTCAAACTGTTCATGATTAAATTGATAAAATTAAAATGTTTAGGACTAAATTGATAATCGTACAATAGGTTTGGACTTTTTTGGTAATTATCCCTTTCAAGTATCTAAAGTGATGGTCTCAAAGTAGTTTATGAAGATGCAGAGAGCTGTGCTGTAGTTTATGGAAAATATATAGGGTCTCCAAGTAAATTGAGCAAAACAGAAAGGGGGTCAGAGTAATTTTTTGAAAAAAATAAAAAAGCAAGGGGTGTCTAAAGTAACTTAATCAAAGCAAGGAGTGTTCGCATTTGCCCTACTGATGGTTTTTTTAATCATTCCACTTTAGAGTTTGTTTAGAGTGACGTTCACCTTTGTATCTTGATTTTCTTTATGTCTGAATTTTAACTCTTCTTTTAATCTTAAAGGCCTAAAATTTTCACAATGTAAATTGTTGATTCCTATTTTCCATGTATAATCCTTTTCATAAGACGGAAAATGAAAAGGTTATTTTTTTTCTTTTTTCAGAAGTCCCCGCAAACAAACCTAAAATTCATGTACAAGCCTCTTCCTTCTTTCGTGAGGAAACTTTAGGAGTGGCTAAATAGTACGAAAAATCTCTAAGACCATTACGAAGAGTATGAATCTAAGGGTTGCGATTATTACCAATGTGTTTGGAATGAAAAGACTGATACATTGCAATGATTAGTTGAGTGCTCGCAAGCTGAGATATATTTAACGTGGGAAATGATTTTAATCAATGCAAACCTTGCATCTCTCTCTCTAAATTATTTGAGTAATTTGCACTTGTGGACATTAAAGTTTAGCACAATTTTTTAGTTAGTCACTAATCAGATATATCAAACTTTCATTTATCTGCAATTTGACATTGGCCAAAATTTACCTTACCAAAAAAAAAAGACATTGGCCAAAATTGACCAAGTTAATCAATGTAAACATTGCATCTCTCTCTCTCTCTCCCTCTCTCTCTCTCTCTCTCTCTCTCTCTCTACATTGTTTGAATTGTTGAGATATTAATTGAGTAAATTAAACTTTGTGGTCATTAAAGTTTAGCACAACATGTAATCAAATCACTGAATTTTGAATTCAATCATATACAAATGAACTTTCATTTATCTGCAATTTGATGCATTTCAGCAAAAATTGACCAATTTTCAACAAAACAGTTGACACGATAATGGCGTGATAATGAACCTGACATTTTTAAAATTGGTGACGTGCCCACCACATAAAAATCCGTTAAAAAATCGACAAGATATAGAACCAAAGCACATCAATTGAAAAAAAATAAAATTTAATGCATTGAGTGATTGAAATTTAAATTCAATGATCTAATTGTAAATCCACTAAAATCTATTAACAGAAGAAATTTGCCCAAACTTCGAGCTAGAGGAGTGAAGTGAATTCTTTATCAAGGAAGGGAAGAAAAAGAAGTGGCCCTTTCTCTTTTGCGCTTCCCAAAGCAACATTTGGGACCATGCCTTTTGTTCTTTTCTTTTTAACCACTATTATTTCTGTCTTTTTACTTTTAGGAAAAAATGTTTGGCCCACATCGAAGTTCACGACATGTCGAAGTTAAGGCTGTCACGGTTTTCACTAGCGGCCACATTTAAACATTCAACGTCAGCACTAGAATCTCTCCCCTTCTTTCCATGAAAGTGAAGCTGCCGTTTAAGACATGTGGCTCGTCCCTTGAGGATTTATAATATATAATGTCTAGGCTTGTGAAGGTTCTATCCACGAGAATTTTAGGTCCACGCATGACCCTTGACCCACATTAAAATAGAGTCGTTTGATAATGGACCTGGTTGTTTGTTCTGAATCGATGTGATCTGCTTGGAGGATCTTGCCGTTTTGTATATTGATTTAAAGGGAGGAAAGTACGTGTAGATCGGTTCTCTCTAGTGAATCAACCTTATGTTCCTTAGCCAAAGTAACTTGAGAAAATTAATCACATTGTAGCACTTACATATGGTCGTTACTCACCACAGTCCTCTTTGTCCACCGGTTTGAGGGATTATGTAGCTTGGTAATAAAACTGGTAAAAGCTAGTGTTGATCTAGCTGAATCGATCAGATCAATGAACTGGTTGCTAGATGTAATTCGATCTAGAAATTTGAAAAAATGAAAAACGAGGGCTGTGGGTTTATGGATTAAAATCCAACCTTAAAATAGTCGTACTTACTGCATTACCAATTGAATCTTAGAACCTTTAAAAGGTTTGAAAAGATTCGAACTTGTGTCATTGAGGGACACAATGCGCTCAATCCATTTGATGTGGCAAGAAATTTGATAAAATTTGAGCATTATTTTATATAAAGTATTCATGTTTGTTTGAATTAATTAAATCACCCAATTTAAATAGTTCACCGAGTCAAATGACAAACCACTAGCCTCTCCAGTTCACTTACCAAGGCGATTTTGGGAATATTTCCCGGAGGCTAATGAAATACCTTACAAATCTCATAATCGGCTAAATTGATACCTCCTATGACCTCTGCAGATGACCTTAAGCACAAGTAGCTTTCACGTAATTGATATGTTTTGAAGTTTGAACGAGTAACCGTAAAAGCCATAGGGCCCATGGGCCTGATCCAACCCATGCCAAACCGGGCCTTCAGCCTGACGACCCATGCCTAGGCAGAGGCCAAGTCGTGCTAGCCGGCTCGGTGGCCACCATTACCTCCAAATCTCGAGCCGGAGATCTTCCGAAGTCTCAACAAACTATGACACTATATCTCAAAGTTAGTCATCACCATTATTAAACATGCATTACATCTTTGGTCCATGATCTCTTTATTCTAACCTTCACTTTTTGATCATCACAGTGTACAAATGTAAATGCCTAGAGTGAAGTCTCCATCAACAAGCATATCGCATTGGTAGTCCACCAAGCATTGTCCCCATCAAATTGCCCCCAAAAAATTCTAACCCGAAAACAAAAAGAGTGAATCAAGGCTACCTACGAAGGCAATGCGACATGATAATGCTCACGGATGAAACAAAATGGAAAAACCCGTGCTCCTGTTTCTTACCAAAATCGAAGACATATCCCAGTGACAGCCGTTAAGAAACCAAATGGTCCATCCGCCCATGCTTCGTGTCTGAATCTATTAAGAGTAATGGTAGCCCGTCTTAATGTCTCTTCACGTGCAAGGCCTTGTCTATGTCTCAGGTCTCGCAAAACCAAAAAATTTGCCTCTGTCATCTCCCAAGCTCCATATATTTTAATTTAGAATTGAATTTAGAGTATCGATAGCTAAAGATAAACAAGGGGAAAAAGGGGAAACTTTACAGGGCATAATTACACCATTATAGAAAAGCAACTGTAGTAATTATGAAATACAAAAGGTTGTGAGGATTCCGAAGAGAAAGTAGAATAGTACGCATTTTCCAACCCCCAAGAATGTACAATACTTTATTTTTTTTCTCAGCATTGAAATTGAAGATGTTGCAGGATGATAATACGCTAATCATTTTAGAATAATTAGTGTAATTAATCTCTGGATCCAACCTTATTCTAATCTTGCTTATTTAACTCATAAATCTCTTAATGGGATGTTTTTTTTCATTTTTTTTTTGTGTTGCTTTTTGCGATAACGAGAACATCACACACGCGCCATCCCCTGCACCCATTTGTCTGTCATCCGTTCAAAGCTCTTCCCTTGAAAAGCCCAGCACTTCTGACAGTTCATGCACTCTCCCTAAAGAAAAGTTGGAAGAAAGAAGGAAAAAGAGAAAAAGAAAAAAAGAAAAGGTTGCCAGAGATGAATAGAGCTCGCTGTTGATCCCACTCTTTATCTTTTATCGGCTCACAGTCTCATACAAGAACTGTTGGTGTTTCGTGATGAAGATGACAATGCTCATCGCGTTGCCATGCTTCTTCTCTGTTTTCTCTCTTGTTTGCAAAGTGGGTCACTGTTCAACAGTGCTTGTGGATGGAGTTTCAGAGTGGAAGAACCCAACTGTTCATGCTGGAGATACCATCAGTAAGTACTTTCCTTTTCTTTCGTTTTTTCTTTTCTTTTCTTTTTGAGCGAAGAGATCTTGCGCATGAATTCTCTGTTCAGTTTCAGATTTCAAGAACTCAAAATTGAGCTTACATTCCCCTGTTCTCTGTGTCGTCTCTCAGTTTTCAGACACAAGCATCAATACGACCTCTACATTTTCCAGAATCAGCGAGCCTTCACTCTCTGCGACTTCACTCAAGCCACTCTTCTTACCAAGCCGGGCTCTAACACATTCACGGTATGCTCTCTCTCTCTCTCTCTCTCTCTCTGTGTTTATGTGCGCGCAGTTGGGTTCTCTACTTTTCTGTTTCTTCTCTTTTCCTTAGATGAACACGTTTAACAACTTGTAATTAGCTTGGATTTCACAAAAGCTGCTAAAATCTTGGAGCTTTACTACATTATCATTATAAAACTATGTTGCGAAGAAGCTCACAAGCTGATATGAATTTTCTCTTCAAACAAGCCCAAAATCAAACGAAAAGATATGTTACCTGAATCGGGTAATTTCTTGAATCTGGAGTAATATCAGCCAAATGAAAAGCATTGTAACTTTTTTTTTCTGACCATTTCTTTCGATGCTTATCTAGTGGCACCCATCACGCCCTGGCTATTTCTACTTCACCTTCAACAATGGCTCTCTCAATGCATGCCAAGACGCCCAAAAGTTTCCCGTTAAGGTCTCTTCCGAGTCACCACCACCATCCCCAGAGAATCTAATCATCCCGCCAGAATCACCTCCAATGCCGGCCACGGCCCCAGGCCCGACCACGGGAGGGATTGTGTCGTCATCGCCGGCGTTTCCCTGGCCATACCGCCCTCGCGAGGAGCTCTCGCCAGGGCCTGCCCCGGCAGCAAGCTTGTTGCCAGACAAAGGTGGGATACCCTTCATTAATAGCAATCCTGCAGTTCCTCTGCCTACAGGAGAAGTGGACTCTGCCACAATAAGGCCTCTGCCTACCTCAGATCAAGGAAAACAGGTACAAGACTAGTTCGATTCATCAAAGCGATTATTTACAAGAATACTAATTCGTGAATGACTATTAAAGTGGTTATATTGAATGATTGAATCATGTCAGAGCACGTTGTAATGGACCAATACTGCATATTGTATTTGTCAGTGTTTGTTCAGTTGGGCTTGGTGTTGATAGCATCCACATTACCATTACAAGTCTCAAGAGGTTACCAATTATAGAACCTATTTAAGTAGCATGCAGCTTCTGTGATCTTTACCGCTTTAATTGAAACTTGATGTACACGGTTGGCTAAATGACTGAACTCTAGGAGCAATAGTCTGAAGTTTTGTCGACAAATAGCTACGGTTTTGATGTATCCAAGTGTTTTAGGTTCTAAATCCAAATCACGCCGCACATCATTCGGGGTGATTCTATTATCAGTTCTCTTGACTTTGTTTTAAGCATTTTGAGATGAAAGATAGCGGAAAATCACCTGTCATTGTGAAAATGAGGAATTCATAGCTTTGAAGTAATCATCAATGATAATCACTTTGCCTGCTTAAAATTGTGCCACAATCATTGCTCTTTTGGTCTAATCTGTCATCTCTCACACCTGCAATCCGAAATGGGCGGTAATATCTTATGAAGCCAAAAGTCAAATAAAAGAAGAAATTGCTGAAAGTGCAGGAACCTTTATCTAATTACTCTTGAGTACTAACATGGTCTTTATACTTGAACATCATATGAAGATCTGAAAAGATAGAGGAGCTGTTGATTGGGGTCTCAATTACATATTCTCTTGTCTGTTGATTGCAGGAGGTGGTGGGGTTGCTTCAACTGCAAATGGCTCTGCTTTGTGCAATGTTCTTGATGCTGTGACCAAAGAAATGGAGCTAAAAAGAGGGAAAAAAGAAAAAAAAGAACTTAGGAGGCAACTACAACTAGTGTGTAAAGAATGTGAGTAGGCTAATGAGTGGGAGGTTATTTGGGGTCCTTAAAGTAGCTTTAGAGATTGTAATTAGACCATGTAATATGATGATGCTCCTTGCCTTGACCCTACTTTCGAATCATTGGCAAGCTTTGGCCTTTAGTTTTGCTGTGTAATCAATTGCTCCCTCCTCTCTTTTTTCAACTTTCTCCTTTGCCTTTATTTCCTTTCACCCAATTTCATCATTCTTCAATCTTTACTTGTGAAATTTATCGTCGCTCGGAGGCGTGAATCGGTTTTCTTTTCATTTCGGCGCCAGTAATTTTTAGTTGAAAAGCAATTTAGTGTCAGATATTTTCTAAGCAAGCCAAAAAGCTGTAAAGAAGCTTAAATAATTGTGGGATCCTTACTAGGTAAGAAAGGTCATTAATCTCAAGGATGTTCTCTCTTTCTTGGATGACGGAATTTGACTGCTTTTAGATGGATAAGAGCGATTCAATGACAACCAAACACGCAAAAATCACTTCCATTACATACACTTTAACGAAAAGTTCATGGTTAAGATGTGCAAAAAGGCAGTTGCATCTGCTGCAATTTATGTTCAAATGCATGTACCGGTGAATTTTGACACTTGATAGCACATTCAAATTCGGTCTTTGTTCATATGTTTTGGAGAATGTACATGACGAAGGAACTCTCAGCCTGCATTAACCTAGGCGGCATTGTCAACGGAGAAAATTTACATGAAGTTGGAAAAGAATCCCTCGTCAGTACGAATGCGCGATTTATTGGTTGGACCAGAAACAGGGTGGAGGACTATTTGTGCGCCCTCAACCCCTGCGACATACGAGCACCTATCAAGAGATCTGATTCCCCAGCTTAGACATCATATTTCGCGATTGTCTGAAATGTAATGTAGGTTTTTCAAAGATATATCATCTGCATCTTATATCAGACAAGATACCTAACATGACAACCGGTGGTCCGAGCAAACTCTTAGCATAGCACACTTATCTGCAATTTTCGATCGAACTCTATGACTGTTTTGGTCTTCTAAACTTATGAGCACCTTTAACTCCTGTTTTCCTCGAGTCACCAAGGAAAATTCTAACTACAAGACCTGAATTTGAAGACTCTGAAAAGTTCTTTTTCTAGAGCAGGCAGCATAGAGATGGAGCATGTTGAGTTAAGACTATAGTAAACCCTAGTGAAATGAATTCGATATTTGAGTTCCCAGAATTTTCAAAAGCCGTCCTCGGTTATTAGTACACGATCTAGGCATGCCAATTCCTGCCGCTTCATCTCGTGTTTGCATGTGTAATCTGTGACATTGACAATATAGATCAAACTTAATCAGTTTGTTTGCAAGACTCGGATCCGAAAACGAACCGCCAAAACGTGTCGACTAATGTCCGTTTTCGGCTAAACTGTCATCCGGGTCATAAGTCGGAGTTATAAGTTCCACGGAATTTCTGGTGTTCATGCCGGATAAGATCATGTCACCGTGTCATGCCCGAGAATCCTCAGTCCTGGAGGGGCTCAAAATTTTTCAATGGTCTCCACCCACATAAATTCATGAAAGTTCATCGTCAAAGAAAGCTGGAACACTTGGCTAACTGGCGATGGAAAATGCAAACATGTTACCAAAAACAGCTGGCACTTGTTAATGCATAGTTGCTTGTGTCCATAACGATGGATTAAACCTCCAAAATGCAGAAAGTATTGGGCCAAAAGGTCCAAAACTTGCTCCCTACCCTCTGTTCCTATGCATTGCAATATAAGAAAGCTCATAACCCAGGTCATCACTGGTCAAGACTCAGATTGAGTTTTCTGTGCTTCCGTTTTTACATATTCCTATTGGTACGGGACTTTACCAAAAATACCTTCTGTGCACGAAATTCGTAACGTTTGATGATCCGTCAACCGGAGGAGAATACCTTGAATCAATTCTCGGCGAGTCCGAGTTGAAATACTAGCTTCTTTCTTGCTTCGGCGAGATTAAAATTTCTAGATTTTGAATTTTATGCCGGAATTCTTAACTTGGGTAAAATCACAGCATTTACAAGGATCTCGCCTGCCAAAAAAGAAAAATTTCGGGATCACACGGATTATTCTCGCGACATACGTAATTAATGTCGCAAAAGTCAAACACTTAATAAAAACATATTCGAAAGGTGCTCTCGAGGCACTTGTTAACACTAGATCGCACACGGCAGATCGCCTCAAAACGCCCTGCCTATCGATGCAATTATGCTGGTGGGGGCTCTACTTCTTCCGTGAGTCCAAACTTGAGGCGCGCATGATGCTCGACCCACAACGGCTCTTGGACAGCATCCGTCCAGGTGGGATTAGAATCGACCAGTTGCATTGGATAAAGATGAAAGAAGACAAAATGAGCTTTTTGGGTGTTATGTTACCATCGGACAGCCAACCACCCTATTCTCAGGGAGGTCCCAATCGGCGTGGTTGCTAAGTCTCCCCCTTTGCGGTCGAGAAAGAAAGGAGGAGGCCATTCCTGCATTCAATCCTTGTGCTTCCACATTGATTTGAAGTGTCACCAAACCCCCCAGCTCATATCAAGAATGTGGATGGCGAGAGGATCGCGATCGCTAGTGCCGACTATAAGAGAATCGACCATCCGTAATCCGTATATAGAAATTTAGAATGCTGAGATAGCAGAATCGAAATTGCGTACTCGGTTTGGACAACCACCGTCTTCGAACCGTTTCGATAAGGGCGAAGTCGCACGGATCCGGATCTAGATATTTCTCTCCTTTTCCTTTGTTACATGGTCTCGATGGATGAACAATCAACGTATGTAAGAGGATGGGAGATGAAACCGTAACATATCTATAGTGTGTACTCTAACAGGTCCATCCACCATAAGTTATTCTTATAACATCGACTTACATTGACCGCCCAACCACATTATTACCGTACCCGAAACGTGCTAAAACCACTATAATATGGTCAAATAACTGTATCTGGCGATCTAGCGCCGCCTTATTTATTTTGTGGACTTTATAATAATACACCATTTACGAAACTAAAATGTTATGTGGTCAATGTTAGCAATTGCTTGGAAGAATTTGTAACGAGGACTTGATAGCATCCGATTCATGACGGGATACGGTAGTTAGGATCTGAAGAGTTTAGCTCATCCTTTAGGTTAAATCACCTTAATTAGACTTGTAATTGTATGAATACCACGCTCGTTTTGGCTACTCCTTTCGTGATTTCGTAGCTCTTTTGTCCTCGTTACAAGAGGCAGCTTTTGGAATTGAAAGTTGGAGACGACTTTAGCACACCCAACTTCCGCATTTGCCGTCAAATAAGACGGAAGGCCCTTCTGCAATTAATTCGATAGATTAACGTAAATGGGTAGGCTGCTTGGAGTGATTAAGGTCGTACCCCAATCTACTTGGACATATATTTTTTTTTTCTTGAATTACATATAACGACAAAGTATAATACACATTATAAGTAAATTGAGAAATTAACTGTCATCATCTTATATTATAATATAAACATTCGTAGAGTAATTAAAAAGGAATTTCGATTTTCTTCATTAATCTAAGAATGAAGGAATTGAGTTCGAAATTTTGCTAGTCCTAATCTAACATTATTTGGTTTTGTGCAAATAATCACATCAAAGACGTCATTTTTCATCAATAACCGCCACAAAAGATAAATCATACCTAACGGAGTAGTTTTTTTTTGTTTTTTTGGGTCGAATCCTAACGGAGTAGTTTGGGTGGTCGCGCGTGTCATGTTCGGGGTTAAACCGACCTAATTAGAGCTGCTTAATAAAATAAGTCACGCAAATCATGCTCGGGCTGCCTATTGTTGGCTCGGTCATTTTCGGATTAAGACTTTTTGAAGCATAAGAGATCTATCTTGTCTAGAATGAGATTCCTAACACAACGATCCAAATGAATCATTCTTCGCACCGACACGACCCCAGTGGAAGAATTCAGACTCCTCCAAGGAGGGAAAAAAAATTCTCCGTTAGGCCATCTAGATCGATTGACTTTTTCGTTTATATTTTGGCTTAATCTAAATGTCGCCGCTTGCGCATTTAATATTTTTGTTTAATTCAAAACTTTCGCAACACCCAAATAATGACAAGTAGATTCACACATGATATTTCGGGAGACTTAACTAGTAGTGTAAAGTATTTTTTTTTTTTTGTTTTTCATAGTGTGAACTAAACAACTGCTCGAGAAAGTCAAGATCGAAAAAATAGATCATGACATACACAAACCCACATATAAAATATCATGCAGGTTGCAGACCACGTTTCCCTTCTTTCTTTATTTGCTTGGCTTCGGCCGCAGTCACACGCTGCCTTGCCCACAATTCGAACGTTCTCGACAGACAGACCAACCCCCCCTCTTCTTCAGAGTTTCAGACCTAAAGAACCAGTCAAAAGTCAAGGCTTGGAACATTTGTCCTTTTCCTCAGGTCAGAGTCAAATCCAGCTCCAAGAGAGAGGAAGCCGTAGTTCTGACCGACCGTACCTCGAGACTGAACAACACAGCAATTCCCACCGAGCCGTCCAAGCTTGTAATGGAAGTCATGCACCGCCCCAGATCAAAGCAATTTGACCAAATGAATTTGCAATTGCAGAAAGCCAATTAAAATGATCGAGGGGCATCAGGACCCTGAATGGCTCTTGTTCTTAGCATGGAAGATCGCATGCGGTCGAGGTCAAAAATGGGGCAGGAACAATCTGGTATCTGCATATTAAAAAAGCTTCAGGACTTTCCCAGTCCCCATGTTTTCATACCCAATCTGAACCTTTCTGCATTGTTGACACCTAAATTTTAGTAACCATTTAGTGTAATTTGCATAGAAAATTAGGGATTAAATTTTTAACCCCTAAACAAAAATATTTAAATTGCATAACACATAGTTTAAATTCGTTTTAGATTAATTGCATTTTGCATCGGACTGGCGGTGACGAACGAGCTTAAATTTCATCGAATGTGACTCAGCTCGCTTAAAGTGCATGGGCCGGGAATTACAAGTCAAATGGGCTCGGTTGTTTTAATTTGAACTTAATTCAGCCCATTCTCATTAATTAATTCAGCCCATTATCATTAATTAATTCAGCCCATCATCATTAGTTAATTCAGCCCATTTAAATTAAAGCCCAAGCCTAAGCCCATTAGGACTAGAGAGCCCATCTAATTGACCTAGATTAGCATTATATATATATCATTAGGTCAGGGTTTTTGGAGAGGATTTTCAGATCAGTTTTTTTTAGAAGGTGAAAGTGAGAAAGAGAGAGAGGGAAGGAGACCGGCCGCACGCCGTGCCCCGCCGCCGCGTGCCCACCGCCTGCGCCTGCCGCGCCGTCGCACAGCCGCGCCTCCAAGCCGCCGGAGCCACTCCACGCCGGACGCCCCCTGCCGCGCATCGCGCCTCACGCCACCGCGGCTGCTGCCGGGCTTGCTGCCGCCGCTCCCCCTCACGCCGACGCCGACGCCGTGTCTGCTGCTCCCTGCCGCCGCTCCCCACCGCGGCTGCTGCCGTTGTTCTCTGCTGCCGACGCCGACGCCGCTGCTGCCTGCTGCTGCCACTGCCTTTCCCGCCGACGCCGTCGCCGTGTTGCTGCCGCCCTCAGGCCACGCCGACGCTGCTGCTGCCGCTGATTCTCGCCGTGCTGCCGCTGCCTTTCCCGCCGACGCCGTCGCCGTGTTGCTGCTGCCCTCAGGCCACGCCGACGCTGCTGCTTGCTGCTGCCGCTGCCTTTCCCGCCGACGCCGTCGCCGTGCTGCCGCTGATTCTCGCCGTGCACCGCTGCTGCTGCTGCCGTCGCCTGCTGCTGCTCCTCCCATCACGCGCCGCCTGCTGCCGCCGCTCCTCCCGCCGCACGTCGCCACCTGTTGCTGCTGTCCCCTGCCGCGCGCAACCGCGTGCTGCCGCGGTTTCTTGACGTGCGCCACTGCCGCCGCCGTTCCCGACACCGCACCGCCGGTCCGCCGTTCGTCGCTCATCGTAATCCGCAATCTCGATCCGCGAGTCCAAATTTGGAAAGTAATCCAGAACTCAGGTAAAGATATCTATCCAGAATATTTTCAAAATATTTAGATTCCTGGTTTGAATATTTGAATATTCTGTGAATATTGTGTGGATTGCTAGATATCTTAGGATAATATTTGCCTTGTTCGTAATATTTTTTTAAAATATTCAAAATTAGGAAGCTTTCCTAATTTAGCAACGTATCTGGACGTCTATCCTACCTTATCCCTAAGGTACGATACGCGGCGATATGGAAAATCGTTATCTTGTCCATCATCACTTGGATACGATGATAGATTTCATTTGCTTTCCAAATTTGAATGATCAACTTTCTGTCAATATCTATAATCCTATAGATATGACTGATAGCTCGATTTTTGTGCCTAACCCGAATTTGAAACGAATCTTGTGGATTGCGTGGTTGCTTTAAGTGTGGATGTTATCTTTGTTTAGATTATTTTTCCTTTTCAAATAAAAAAGAGAAAATTCAAAAAATATCAGTTAGGATTTGAATTTGAATTTTGCATGTTTAGGAATCCTAAATATATCTATACAATAGAGTAATTATTTAATTTAAATTAGGACTTTGGGATAATCTATTTCCTAGTTTAAATTAAGTAATTTTCTAATCTTAATAGATTATTTAGGTTATTTTTTTTAATTCTGAATTTTCATGAAAACCAAAAAAAGAATGAATTGTTTTATGGTAGATTAGGATAGATTGCATTCTTAATTTAAGTAATTTATTATTTCGAATTTTAACAAAAATCCCAAAAAATAAGTCATGATAGGATATGTTAAGTCATTATAGGTTGCATGTTAATTTAGGCATATTTTTATTCCGAATTTCATCAGAAAATACCAAAAATAAATCATTTGCCCGTCGTTAGAATTAGGTCACGTCGTCGCATGACATATAGTTTGTATGCTAGGTTGCATTACTTGCATGTCATTTTTGCACGTCATTGCATATAGGTTAGCTTTCATTTAAATAAGCGAAAATCCAAAAATATTGAGTGAACTGCTTGTTAATTAGAAATCATATTAGGTTGGTTGATGTGATTTTCTAGCTAACCATGCAGATGCTTACGTTGCTTCGAGGTAAGTAATTCTCCCAATCTTGCAATTTATTTAATGTTTTGATTATTGGGTGTTACTTTGGTGGTTTGCGCACCCGCATGAACATCTCACATGTTAGTGACTAAGTTAAAATGGATCCAAATTGCTTGCCAAAACATTTTTTTGAAAAGAAAAGGTACCGAAAGGGCGTTAGACTAGATCTAGCGTAATCAAGTCCCCGGGCTTAGAATCTCTGGTTCGTAGAAATAAAACATACCTCCCTATGTTTTATTTAGGTTTCTAATCGACCTACCGCAAATAGATTAGTGGCGACTCCGAGCATGAAAACATTTGCATGTTAAAAAACTTAAACCCTAAGTTGCGAATTGGTAGGGCTTGGGAGGGCCCGAGTTAGGTTTAGTCCTAATAATCCATTAGCCTGAGAAGGAAAAACTTTAGGTCGCGACATGCATCAATGTCGAAAGATCCAGGAAGACAGAAGAAGACAGTCATCTGGGACTTCAGATTCCAATATCACAACTGCAACCGGACCAAAATTGGATTGAGAAGCCTAATGCAAAGCAAAACAGATGGTGCTTGTTCCAACCAAAGTTAACCCAGTATGTGCAATGTATTACCAAGAGGGACAAAAGGAAAGATACACGATAATACAAGAACGGCCTAATTCTCCAAATGCTCAAACACCAAAATTTACCCAAAACGCAGGTAAGACATTCGATATACTTCGCGCTCCAAGACATTATTAGATCATCATGAAGAAGACAGTAAAAGAAGCACAGAACCCAGCGAGGTTCTTCCCCTATGCTACGTTCATATATATATTTCTTTACATAAGTACTCCTCTTCCGGGCGCCGGTCGTCGGGAGTCCTCTCTACTCGGCGCGGTTCGCCCTCCCGATGTAATCGAGCCCCTCGGTGCGGCTCCGCACGATCCGATGGAAGACCTCTCTCACTTGCTTCTCCAGTGGATCCAACCCATCCTTCACGGCCTCGAACACCTCCACCATGTCCTCCACTCTCTGCCTCACCTCCTCTTCCTTGTCGGCGGACAGCGGGAATTGGGCCGTATCCACCAGTTCGCTCATCATCCTAGCGCACCTCTCGATTTGATGGATCTCCCGCAACAATCCGCACGCGTTCCTCCTCTCCCTCTTCTTCGATTCCTCGGCGATCCTATCGTGGAGCGAGAGGAGGGGCGCGGCCCAGGCGAACTGCCTCGGGATGGAGAAATGGACTTGCAGTCCCCGGTCCTGGCACGGGATCGCCGCCACGAGGGCCCATGTCACGAAAAGGAGCACCGAGTTCATCGTGAAGACCGGCACGGCGAGGCCGTTGGTGGCCACGATCTCGTTCCCCCTCGGGGCATACAGGTTATTCCCGATGGCCTGTATCTGCCTCGCGGCGGACCACGACCTCGAGACGCTCCAGGACAGCGACCTGAAATGGCCCAGCGAGCGGCGGTCGCGGGTCAAGTTGCTGCGGCTGAAGGACCGGTTCCGGTGCGCCGCCGCCCCCGAGCCGCCGCCGCCGCCGGATTCCTTCTCGTCGAGCATCCCGATGGCCAAATCGATCAGGGCCTTCTTGGCGCGGCGGAATTGGCCCTCGCTCGGGCTCCTCTTCTGGCTGCTGCTGTCCAGCGCGCACACGACGATCTCCAGGAGCTTCTGCCACTGCCTAACCTGCTCGATCCCGTCCCGGATCGCATTACAGACGTCCAGGGCCTTGATGCTCCGCTCGTGGAAGTCGGCGATCGACCTGTCCATGGGAGGCCTCGACAGCTGGGACCTGCGGTTGAACAGGATCGCCCGGAACTCCTCCTGGCAACACAGGAACGCGTCGAGCAGCTTCCGGACCCACGGGAGCGAGAGGAGCTCCTCCGGCCCGGCCGACGACAGGTCGAGGAACCGATCGGCGACCTGCTTCTGGAAGGCCTCCAGCTCCAGCTCGGCGCTCGTCGCCTCGTGGCCGGGGTCCACGGAGTGCACCGCCTGGTCCCGCCGCAGGCTCAGGATGGACCGCCCAATGTAAGAGCCCTGGTACTCGGTCGCGGGCATTTTCCCCCCTCGGATCCCACGAGACCACCCAGGGCCCGGAAACGGCAGCAAGTCCGCGAATTTACCGAATCCCTCGACCGCGGGGACCTCGAATCGAAACCTTAGCAACGACCCATTTCAGAACACGCGTCGGACTGATCAAATTTCGAGGGCTTGTCGGGGGCAATCGAAGCTCAGACACCAGGCGTAGAGAGAGAGAGAGAGGGAGGGAGGGAGAGGGGGAATGGACGAATGAATGATGAAACCCTAAAGGGGGAGGGGAATATATATTGGGGGGAGCGATTTGGACCGCGTGTTTATGGGTGGTTCGGAAAGGGACGGGTCGGCCGTGCGATGGCGGCGTGAGAGATTTACCTCGATCAGCATGGTTAATCGATATCCACCTCACCACCCCGCCCGCCCAGGGGCCCTCGACGCGCCGGCCCACGCGCAGTCGACGCGATCGGATCTCGACCGTCGGTTTCCCCGGGGGGTCATCGCGCCCTGGGCCGTCCATCGGCGCCACGTATTTACTCGGTTACTCGGCAGTTGTCGAGGCGTGCCCTGTGTCCCCCGCGGGTGATCCCGCGCTCGGCAGCAGCGTATCATTTCCCGCGGGGATGTCTGCTCCGGTCGTGTTTTCGTTTTTTACTTTTCTTTTTTTTTTTGAACCGCCGCTAGCGTCACGGGGCTGCGTCGCTGGGGCCGCCTGACGGGAGGGAAGAGGGTTAGGGTGGCGCGTGGACCACGTGGAGGGATTTGATTGGGTCTCTGACGAACGCGAAGCGTGGATGGCTTAACAAGTGGAAAGGTTGGGGGGAGGAGGGCTTGGTCCTCGTTGGCGCGTAGCGCTCTCGTTGTCCCCTTCTAGAAGGACAGGGCACGAGGCAGCTTGGCTTGGTCCCCAATGGAATTTATGAGAGAGAGAGAGAAAAAAAAAAGAAGAGGATATAATTGTTGAAAAGTAGAATGGAAATGTCAATGTTAACGCCTTCAGAAAATATGAATAAATTAAAAAATATTTTTTTTTATAAATGATAGTCCGTATCGCTTAATGAACAGAAAAATATTTACGTCTTCAATGAAAATGGTTAAATATAAATCGTTGTTGATAATGAAAATATTTTTCATCACCATTTATTTTTTTTGCGAAATAAACGGAGCCCTAAAGAATTATATTCACGAAGGTCCTTTTTTTTTTTTTCCCCTTTCCTCAGCAGAAGAGCGAGAAGGAGCAATCACCACCGATCTACGGTGTTTCGTTAACACTGCTTGTGGTCCCCGCTTTTTGGAGAATATCGGATTGAGTGACAATTACGTAAACAGCCCAATTTATAAAAGGAAAGAAAGAAAGAGAGAGTAAGCTTATTTTATAGCACGTTTAAAGTGCACGGCTAGCTTTCGTTTTATTTGACAGGAGGTGCGTAGTTATTCTTTTGAAATTGCGTTTCTATCCGATTTCGAACGCCAAAAATCCCGGTCGTTGCTTCTTTGGACATTAAATAATTTTCTTTGATATCAAATAAGGTGAAACGAATGGACCCTTTTTGTCCTAACCATGTGATAAAGTGCTAATTTTTACACGTTCATTAATTATTTTCGTGGCGTGTGGATTACCATGCTTTTTCTTCTTTCTTTTTTTCTTTTCGGAAGAGTCGTCGTGTTTCTTTTCGTGAAGCCATGTGGCGCTTCGCTAAATTATCCTTTCGATTAGGAGGAACTGGTCAACTTTCATTATGCACCACTTGCTTTGCTGCACGAGCAACAGCGGGTTTGACCTCAGAAAACGACTGTTCGTACCTTCACGATGAAGAATGAAGTAATAAAAAATATTTTTATAAAAAATCCCGGACGCTCGATGGTCAGCTATGGCAGGTCAATTATTGGTGAGGATTAACGATACATTGGATTAGAAAGAAAATGGGTAGAGGGGGAAGTGGGTTAGGGTTTCTTGTACAAGGACAGCACGCAAAACCCTAATGGTTTCTTGTACAAGGACAGCACGCAAAACCCTAATTAGATTACTGATGTTTAGGTGCGAAAGAATCGAAATGAACTACTTCAATCGATATGCCCGTAGGCACGGCCATACATAACATAGGAATCGCACTTGGAAAGAGTGGACAATTAGCTAGAGCAGCGGGTGCTGTAGCGAAATTGATTGTGAAAGAAAGGAAATCAGTCACGTTTAAAATTACTCTATGAAAAGGTCCGTTTGATATCCAAAAAATGCTCAACAATAGTCGGACAAGTGGGGAATGTTGAGGCGAATCAGAAAAAGTTGATTAGAACCGGATCTAAAAAGTTTGCTAGATAAGCGTCGCGTAGTAGGTGTGATTACAAACCCTATAGACTATCACCATGGGGGGCGAAGGGAGAGAGCCCCAAGCATGCAATTGCAACAGGCGACTGTCTGTCTGTTCTCGATCCAAGGGTGAAGATACGAGAATGAAGATGCCAAATTAGAAGAGCCAGGACTGCTTCTGCTTGTTTTCCTCATCTCCGCGGATTGGAGTGGAGAGAAGGAAACCTTTACCCCTTTCCATCAAAAACCAAAAGGCTCGCAAACAGTAACTCAAATGATGATAACGAAAGAGAATTCTTGATTCAGTTTTCCACCTTACCAACAGAAAAAAGATTGATCAAATTCTATTGAGTTCGACTCGTAGTGATCATTTATCACAGAATAACTCTGATTATCAAACGATTGAATAACCGGGAGCAATTAACTTACGATACTCCGTTGATATTCATAAATAGTATCTAATGAAATATGGGTTCAATACATTCTGTGTTAGCATAGAGATGGATATTCCATGCTCATTGTCAAATAATCACTCAATTACAAATATCGTGTGGGGCTTATAGCTTGTCAAATTTATTAGTTTATTTGTCTTGCCCATGAAGGGACAAGAAATATGCTCGGAAGGCAGAGGGATGCGACAGTGAAACGTCAATGTCGATACCATTTCTTTGAAAATATTTTGCCAATTTTAAATGGTGGTCTGACTTTGTCGCATATAGTAGAGTAGTTTACACATCGTGCTTTCGACGAACAAAAGACTTCGATGGGGAAACAAACAAAGCACGAAGTTTTTTTCGTGTTCTTCAATCGTTTGTAGGTACACGATTCGGATAAGGACAGGCTTATATGGTCACGTGGGATGCATCGTTTTTTGTCTGTCGAGATGGTTTCAAGAACTTCAATCCTTGGGTGAGGTTGAATTTTCAAACCTAAAATATGAAAATTCATGTAATGAATCGAGCAAGGTTTGTGATGTGAGTGGAGCTAAATTAGCGTCGAATGTAAATTTGCCTCTCTAATTTGATCGAATTCAGGTCGTAGCACGAGAAATAAATGACTTGTCGGGATTGTTAAAGTGTAATAGCGTGTCGCTTGACGTGATTATAACATCTCTTATGTAAATATGGTCTCTTTCCATATGATTATTTAAACTTTTTTTATTGAACTTTTTAACGTGGCTTCAAAAACAGGAACTCCCGAGCTCAAAAATCTTTGAATACCACGAACAACTTGTATTTATACCTACAGAGCAACTTGCGTTTATCTTGAACAAGTCGCATTTATCCACAATTTGCCACGAGAACTGAATGTTGGGCCACCAAAGATGGAGAGAGACGTGTGACAATTTGACCAGTCGAAAGGTTCAATTCACGAGGCACAACGAGTGAGTTCGTGACCTCGATTCCTTCATTAAATAAAATATCAATTGGGGCATTTTCAAATGAGGAAAAACAAAAAACAATAATCAACTCTTGAAAAGGCAAGGAATCTTTACGTATTCAATAATTGATTTTTTGGCATTGAAGGACTCGGTCCATGTTGATTGCTAGTTCAGTAGTTTTTAAAGCTCTCTCTCTCTCTCTATGCATGCATGTATTGACTTGGTCTCTTTCACACGTCTCTGTTATGAAGTAGAGCAGAATACGTTGGCCTAAGAAGCAAGACAACCAACTTCGTCAGAAGAAGAAGAAGAAGAAGAAGAAGAAGAAGAAGAAGTCAATGTAATTGCTTCGCGAAGCTGATGACAGATTCGCACATGTCCTTTTTAACGTTACGAGGCACGTTTCCTGCTTTCTTTGTTAGGTTAAAGGAAGATGGAAATGGCATTGAACAACACTAATTGCTAAGAGGGAATAGGTTCACAAGACCATTCAGCATCTAGACTCACCAAGGAGCTTAAGAACCTGACGACAATTGAGTCACGAGAATTAATGGAGCTCAATTTGAGTGTGCTCGTTTCGCGAAAATATTGGTTATTTTGATAGTATATATTTTGAAAATAATTAATCGTATCACTTATAAAAATAAATGAACAAAAAAATATTTTTATCACCGACAAACATGTTTAAGAGTAATACCCGGTCAACTTTTCGCCATCGGCGAAAATAATTTTAGCTTGATTTCATTTGAATCTTGAAGTGGGTAAGAGTTGGTGGGTACTCAAAAGCCCCAATTCATATGGTTAATTTCATACACACGTTGCCAATATTAATGATGATCATCTAGGTTTTTTTTTTGGTCGAAATGATGATCATCTAGTTAGATTGATATTGCGGCTCGAAGTGGAATCGCTGCCTTGCTGGTGTTGCATGCCATGGGTACGTGCGGCAGAAAACGCACAGGACACCACGCTTGATAGAAAGGCCTTTTTTCTCACTCTCAGAGTACACATATTGATGTTGCATACCGTATTTAATTGCCATCCATTCATCATCACCTCTCTCTCTCTCTGTCACTGGCTGAGGCTTCGCTTCTTCTTGATCTCCTCTTGGCTTTTTGGTTTGGCATCACACCAAGGTTTGCTGAGTTTCTCCACTTGCTTTCTTTTAGTATGAGCATGATCTGTCCAAGTTTTTCAAGGTTTTGGTGAAGATATACAGCGGAATTCCAAAGTGAAGAATACTCGATTCTTGCTTTTCTTGATAGAAAGTAGGCCATGACTCGTACATAGATTTACTGGCTTGTTTGCATTGTGACTCGTTAGTATCGCTCTGTTAATCTGTTGGAATGGGACTTGCAGTTGGAGTTGGAGTGGAAAACCGCTTGAGAGACTGACTAAAGGAGACTTGGCACGGTGAAAAATGGGCTACGTGGTGATAGTGTCGTTGCCGGCGATATTGTTGTGCCTCGTCATCATGGCCTTGATATGTTACTCGATCGGAAGGGAATGGTGTTGACAATGGGCGAAGCACTACGGGTCTCCCGCACCGCCACTCCGCTCGCACCAGAGGCCACCCAAACTCTTGTGAAGTTTTTTGCATCATTCTACGTAAAACATACGCAAACCCGCACGTATAGATTGTACAAATCGACATGCTAAGTTGTTGTATATGAAGCCACGAAGCGTCTTAGCTCTTGAGAAGGCAAGATGCATAGAAACTTCTTGTAGAACTCTCTTTGCAGTTTCTTTTTCTTTCTCAATGCAATTCATTCTCGGCTCCTAGTCATGATGGAGCGGGGTTGCTGCCAAAGGTTTCACAATTTCCTCATTCATTTCTGTCCAGCGATCTCATGGCAAGTAAGTCCATTGCGAGCTATGGGAGTATTCGAGCTACTAATGTCGCGCACGCGTTACTCACAACGTTTCCACAATCCATAAGCCACTGTGACTGTCTATCTTTCATCGGATCATTGCCAACCGATCTAAACATAGTCGCGGACTGACATAGAAATGCTCCAACATTGCCTCCTCCAACAAAAACTTTGCTATATGTTTAGCTTTAACAAGGGATATAACAAAAGGGTGATGAAATTAAGTGGTTTCCAACCATCGAAGTTATGAGAATAAAGAGTAGTGCTGAAATTCTCACGAACCAGATTCTCATTGACTGGATGGCTTTGACTGGAAGCATCATAAGCTGCTAATATAGCCCCCTGATATGCTAACAAAAACCCTTCTTTTCCTGTGATTTCTCTCGCCTATTTAAGGAAGTAGATACATCCTTTTAAGATGAAAGGGAAAAAGGATACCCCATCTGGGAAGTTTCTCTCTGGCTTGCTGCTTCTCTATAGCTTCAACCCACAACATCAGCAACAAAGATGCTACCCGAGTCACACCAGCCGCCTAAGACGTCTCTGCCGGGGCACTGCAGTGGAGAAGAGCAGATCTTTGAGTTCACTGTGAAGATATTTTCATCATAAAGTGCAGCAGCATAATGCTGCAGTTTAAGGCAGTCCAATCAGAGTGGCATAAGGCCCACTTCGCTCAATGTGCTGTGACAGCCAATAGAACTTTTGGGTCACTTAACATTGATTATTCAGACGAACCTCGTACTTGATTAAGGTAAGTCTATATAACACAAACTCTTGATAATTGTACAATTAATAGGTCGCCATGTTAAAGTGCAACAACATACAGACATCAAAGCTTTTGTTGCCCTATGATTCGCATTTCAAACAGGCATGAATACAGCATCTAAAGGATAACTTCCATCTTTACAGTTTTTTGGGATGAGATACGCTACACTGCCATTTAATATATAGGTAGTCAGATAAGCAATGATTGAGGCTCTAGACGATATTACCTTGTTAAACCCTAGCCAGTTTGAGTCTCCTCTAAATGTAAATACTTTCTCGCTCTTTGTCCACTGCCCACAAAAGACCTGCACAAACAAAAGATTACGAGTAAGACTAGATATATCAAAAGAAAGAAAACTAGGACTAAATCTTGGGCATCAACAAAAGAAAGCTAGATGAGGAAGTGCTACGTTTTAACTCAACTACAATTAACATGGAAGGAAGGCATACTGCTTTAACAAATTAGAGCACCCCCAGCACTAGAAAGAACAATAACTGTATGAAGGAATAAAGCTTACAGGCACCTAGTGTACCATTATGGCATGACAAATGCACACACCGATACAATAATCTCTTAAAATATTTTTGCATTATAAAATGTTTTCATTGATAGCCACCTATTCTTCAAGTCACGCCATTGGCTACATCCGTGTAAGATCATTCTTATGCTGTGCTCTATTTGCACATGTCCACGTGTTAAACCAGCAAAAAATTTGTAATACGGACAGATAAGATAATTAGAACAAGAACATACGAGTGAGAAGAGGCAAGCAGACAAAATACATAAGAACTTATTTGCCAACCTTACCTCATAATCCATTCCTTGTACATAGATATAATCAGAGTTTATTGATGAAAATGCAAGTCCAGTGATCTGTGTAATGAAGCAGGAAAAATTTACTCTCACCAACAGATTTTGACAGCATAAGCCAGAGATACTTCTGCAGATATAGCTTCATTTGCATAATGCGTATATTTAAGCTACTAATGCAAATCATGAGATTTTGCTGTCACACGATGGAAAAAGACATGAAGCTGGAAGTTCATTCCACATTCTAGAAAAATGAACGCAACTGATAGTAAACGGAAAAAATAAAAGGAACTGGCCACAACTGATTAACTCTTTGAATAATAATTTAGACAGCTAAGCCACTCTCTTATTTTCCTTATCATTTCCAGTTAAAGAAGCTTGCACTTTTCACAATGTGAAAGCAAATTGGTTTGATGGTGATTAACTGATGCATGAGTCCTCAATTCAAATTACACATGTAAATGAAGATTTCTTCTTTTTCCTTATAATACAATAACTGATGCATGCATGAGTGGAGAAGCATCATCATGTAAAGCAACTTATAGGTTGAGACCACTACTTCTTTTTCCAAAAGAAAAATTGTGTTCAGGTGGCAAGGATTTAGGTAGTCAAAGGAATGGGTGGTGACATCCAGATAGTTCAAAACAAGCATGCACCTTTATCTGTGAATATTCTATCACATGCAGTTGGAGAAGGCAGCTCCTGGGAAGTGTTGTACATGGTCAACCTCTAGCTCCATCATCAACCAGCCACTTATGTCTTCACATAAAAGCTAGGTTATCAACTTCCAACTCGTGACTTATGGCTATTAGATACAGAGATGTTAAGCGATTGACTTCTGGTTACCCCAAACACATAGACAATCGTTCATCTCTTGAAATTGACTAAACTACTGGACCATGAAGAAATGTCAATATGTGTCTCACACTCATCAATGTAAAACAGTTTGCAACTGGCTCCACAATCAATGACAAAAAGATTTCTTGCATGCAAAGAAATTGGAGTATCCTTCCAAATCACGTTCTGAAGCAGAAACATTAGCAAAGAGGTCAAAAGTGGTGAATAGCTTACCTCATACTTTGAACAATGCACCCATCGTGATAATGCTGCCCATCTGTATTAGAAGTATAAAAACAATATTACATTTCCTTTTATATATAAAAAACAAAGAAATCCTGAGTTATCCAAATCACCCAAATCTGCAAACCAAATGATAAAGACATGACTCATGTACAAAACCGACAGAAGTGGAGGGGAAGCGTGCAAGAATCATGCAATTCTATAGCAATTCATTTAATTCAACTTGATTTCAGCATTTGGTCATGAATCCATCAATTGAGCCAGTTGGAAGATGACAGATCTCAAAAGATCCAAACTCTGATTCATCTAAAGTCCACCAGGATAAGGAGCCTTAATGTAAATTGAACAAGATTCTAAGTTGGATTTGATAATTAAATGGGATAATAAACTCATATTGTATGCAATCATACAAACTATCAAGGAGAGACTTTACCATTCTTTCTTTCAGTTTTCTTCTCTTAAGTAATGTCAGAATTTAAAAGAACAAAGGAGGCAATAGTTCATAGTTCTTCAAACTTGCATTTACATGGGGATGCCATCACCCTTCAACAGAGAAGACAGCACGATAGAGTATTGCCACCTCATCAAGGAGGCATGAGGAGTCTATACACTTAGAAAATTAAACGATTATATTCAAGCTTTCTGCACTGTGTTTAGTGAGGTAAAATGAATTTATCGAGTGAAAATAACTTAATTCATACTTCTAGTTCTAGTTATTTTAGAAGAAGCTTAATGTCAAGTGGTATAATCAATTAATGTATGTAGGAAAATGAATAATAACATTACCTTCCCATATCTATGAATTAATACCTATTTAGTATCAATGCTTCTTTTCAATCCATTCTAGAACTTGTCATTACATCTTTCGATTCACAACCCTACAAGATGCGTAATTCAAAAATATTGAGTCCTCTGATCTAATGCATGCATCTCAACCTTAATCTGAAAACAGCAAATCTGAAATTGTCGTGATCGCTCCGCCACTTCCAGGAATAGTACCAAAGCTTATCTAGAATATTACACATCTTATCAACAAATCAAGTTAAACCGACCTGACCAATTCAATGAGAACAAAAACTATAAGCCATGGACTTCTACATGTTAGTTATGAAGACTCAGTCTAAGTAACTGCATTTACAGAAATGGATAATGAGAAACCTGCGAGGATCATATACAGTCACCGTACGATCAGCACCACCAACTGCTATGTTGCTGGTAGAAGAACTGCAGACAGCATAGAAGATGTCACCAAGAGAGCCACAGATTCGATGGAGGCAACCACCATTTTCTTTCATCCTCAAATCCCATATACTCAGCTGCAACAATCCAAACATAAACTGAATAAAATAATAAATTCAACCATAATGTCAAAGACAAATTATCTGTAAAAGCAAATACTGTACATCCTTTCTTTAACGTCATTACTATACCTGACAACCTTCAGCGACAGCTAATATAAAATTTCCATTCCCATTAGACATATTCTCTATGAAGTTCAGTGAAGATGGATACCACAGCCTGAAAGATCAGGTTTATAAGAACAACTTTTTCCTCCAGTCTGCAAACATATGCCATGTACCTATAGTTATCAAGCACTAAGAACATACGTCCTCAGAGTCCGAAGATGCATATCCTGATCATATATATCGATGCTTTTGCTAAAGCTCCGTGCTACAGCAGCCTGTGATATACAACCAGTCAGGAAAACACTGAGAAATATCATACAAGATATTAAATATTTTTTAAAAGAAGTACGAGTAAATAAATACAAAAAACTTATGTAGAATGAGGCAGTGATCTGCTCTCCAACTTTAATGCACTTTGTTTAAATGACCAATTACAGGTTCCCTCAAATTTTTAAACTCAGAGGTTCTTAGACAAACTATTATCCACGTTCATGAACGGGTAAGAACGAAAGGATAAATGCCAAGCACATGTAATGTCTAAGATCGTCAAGTAAAAAAGTGAGTGTTCATCATGACCAAGATTGCTCCAAAGGCAAGTTAAATTCAATGCTTATATGAATACTCCAAAACCACTCGCAGAATACAAAAAAGGGACACTATGAAAACTAAAAGTATGCTTTATCAATAAAATCTCTATGCAACTAAGACTACTGTGTAGTAAGACATGAAAGAGATAATGATAACATAAAAGACATGTGCCACAAGATAACCAACTTATTCCATCCTCAATGCTTCCAAATTTCAAATGGAAATTGAAAAACAGAAAAATTCATGGATGACTAGGTACCATAGACCATTGATTTGGACTGAAGCAAAGTCCTGCCCAACTACCTTCTCCAATTCCACAATCCTGAGGCAATACCGAGTATGTAAGCCTGCCATCATCTGAAGATTCCACGGGAAAACATTATTACCTTATTGTACAAAATTTATGAATCGAAGATGGAGTCAACAAGGAAGGCAGGAAAAACAAGGAGTTTTAACAATCAAAATGCAATTAGATCACTTATATGATATATATGTCCAGAAACCTATCACATCTCAAGTAAATATAAGTTAAATGATAGAAGATTAATCTAATAGCTTCCATTGAGGAGCTATAACATAGATAAATTGCGCAGTTTGCTATTGGTCAGTAAAAAGTCAGTAACAGGGCTACCCCAGCCATGAAGGGCAGAACATTAAAAACCAAAAATCATTGGACTCTTCTCTGTCAGGAAACCTTTAGAAGCAAGGATATGAAATAAGACTAATGATGCAGAGGAGAGAGGACTATAGCATGGAAAGGACATAGGACAAATTAGAACCTTATTGAAAGGGGTCATGAGGAGGGAAATTTCACAAATTAGCAGAACGAATGTATCTTCTACATCGGTGGACCGTGTATTACTCTATGCTTTCTTCTTTAAATTTACATATTTGCAAAAACCCCAACCCAGTATCAAAGTTGTAGGAACCGAGAAACTACCATTCATGTCCAATTGGGGATAAAATGAACCCCTTCGCAAAAATTGTATAGGGTTTTCCCAATAAATGCCTCTTGAGCACTCATTAGACAGGATTCATATGCAATATATTGATTCTACAAATATTAATTCCACATGACTCAAGAAAAAACAGAAAATTTAGATATACATTCATTTAATTGATTAATAAATGTCAGGAACAATCGTTAAGAATATGTAGAATGTAATTATCGCATTCAATGAAATTTGAGTAAGCATGCAAAAAAAAAAAAAATCACCCCAACCCCCAAAAGAAAAAGAGAGAGAGATTGAAAGTAGACAAAGTGTAAAAGAACACGAACTTGATTAATGCTGGATCATATACAAAGTTTTTGACCAGCAAATTCAGACTGAGAAGAAAAAAAAGGAATTCCAATGAGTATTCATCTCATTTCCTCTGAAGAGAATTGAAATCAAAAGATTTCAAATTCTGCTCACTGCTACAGCACAAGAATAAAAATTTCTAATTCTCCTGCCGAAAGTCCTCTAAAAATTTAAATTACATTAGATGGGAGCATACCTTTACCACCTCTATCTAGCTTAGATACGATGAAGTGGCCACAGGAATCCACACTTCCCAGCATTAAGTAGCCAGTGCCTGCAAGCGATCAACAATACTTTAAGCCAGTCAATCGACTTCGCCATCTGGCAAATAAAATTCGACAAGGAGAAGAGCAGCTTTTCTCATGCTAGAGTGAATACTAAAGACAATCTACGCATCCACACCAAACTAGATGACCATAAATTAAGCATTTAATATAGAACATATCACTCCAAGGGGCACGAAAGAATGACCAGACACAGCATGAGAGAACTGTTTAAGGAACTAGTAAGGGAATGAGTCTTTCAATCATAATCACCATCAGCAAGTCTTTTTTCCGGCAAGATTATGCCAAGCTAAGCCCAACTAATATCTTAAAAGGGAGCCCACCCATCTCTGTGTAGGAATGGCAGTACCCACAACTATAACCTTCTTGATATATGTATTTCTGAAAGTAGCTCCTGCATAGCAATACAAGCAACGTTGCTTTTGGATAATAAAAGGTCCAACATTACGATTTTGAAATTAAACTTCAACTCTTCATTGGCCCATCACTTAGTCCGGTGGTTGGACAAAACTCACATGCATAGCTTTGAGTTGTAATAAATTAGAATCAGCTGCACACATCACACATAACCAATGTGAAGTCACCCACTAAATGTAATTATTAATACCTAATTGGCCCGAAAGAAAGGGCAACAGATTGGTGTATAGAATGCAGTAGTTTGTCGTAGGTCAGCAGTTTAGCTAAGCACTACTCTACTGTTTTGTGTCAAATAGTCTTTGCCAACTAATTGAATGAGCTGACTAACCAAAAAAATTAGTTTAATGAGCCAATTTTTTTTTCATTCTTTTTTTTTCTCTTTTTGTCTTTAGGGTTTTCGTAGTGGAATCATCCAACAACCAGATATTTCTCAAGCACGACTCAGCTCAACATCATTCTTCGACATTTTTTCTTGTGAAATGAAATCTTCAGGTAGCTTAAAAGAAAAGCCACTTACTGTCAGATTCAGTCAGCACTATACTCTGAATTTCAGATCGGTGCGGGCAACGATCAACTAGCATAGAGTCTGTAACCTTCAAAAAGCAAAACCGTCACATTACAGAGGATCCGTACAGAGGATGACAGAATGAAAACCAACCATGGAAATAGAACCCTTTTTTGCCCGAAAGAAAAGCTAAGACCAGTTCATAACTGAAATTCGAGATCACTGCACACAAGGCATAGTGAGGAATATACAAGACCAAGTGAGCTTTACCTGTGCATGAGCTGGAATAAGAAGGCTTTCTTTGCCTTTCCCGACCAAAGCCCCCTCCAAGGGCACCTGAAATCATGAACTGGAAAGAGATAGAGATATAATTCATGGAAAGAGATCGACCATACGAAAGGACATTCAGGAGAGGTTATGAACCCACAATTCTCTAGCCCGTCTAATTGCATAAGCAGATATCCAATAGACGAGTCTCAAAAACCTCCAGCAAATGATGATACCTATCTATTTTATCATATCTTCAATTCGCCGAGAAAATCTCCGCAACAAGTAGCCTCAACAACAATCATTCAAAACGCACGACCATCAAAGGTCAATACATTAAGTTTTCCGGCGAAAGTGTTCTCTATAACCACCCCCGCTTCATTCTTACAAAATCGAAACAGCATCAAAATTCCGGGTCGAGTCCTACCATTCCCATTCCCCATCATCAGTTAACAAGGACTCGTCGAACACTCCTAACAACCACATGCCGCGGGCTACGACGGAACCGACCGCACATATCAGAACATCAAAATTCATGCAAAATTCAAGCCAAAAGGGGTCGTGTAACGTAACCTGGACTCTGAAGATACGGCAACCGGAAGCAATGTAGACCCAACATGAAGATCCTTCCTGGTTAGCCTGACCCAGCAAAAAGGAGGCAAATTTAAACTCATGAGGCCTTAACAACGTCTAGAGAGAGGGAGGGTTTAGGGTTTTGGGAGAGCCGAAAGCGATTACATGGAGAGCGAGGCGGGTAGACTGGAGATTTCCAGGAGAGGGGTGGCGGATGAGAGTGGAAGGAACCATCGCCTTCACCAGATTCTTCGCCTCCAACATTCTTCTCTCTCTCTCTCTCTCTCTCTCTCTCTCTCTCTCTCCCTCTTTCGGCGGGAACTGCAAACTGAGCCGTTCTTCGCCGTCGCCCGCCATCGTTCGATGAAGTAGACGGCGGAGCTCGACAGCTGAGCGGCAAACTGCCAAAATACGTTCGAGGAAATTACACTTCGCTCCTCTGAAACTAGACCTGTTGATAGGTGGGTTGGGTCGGATTTAAATTTGGTCGTAAATTGTTATGACCTAAATTGAGCCGTTTAATGTGTTTTGACCTATTACCATACAATATAAATTTAGTGACTTCTATTGACCCATACACAATTCATATTACTAAAATGCTTATATAATTAACCAAATATAAGAAAACTCGTACTCAATTAAGATGAAAGCATAAAATGGGAGAGAGAAAGAAAGAGTGAAGAGAGAATCTTTGAGGCAGGTTGGGTTTAAGTACATTTAGAATATATTTACTGCACATAGTAAACTAATTTATGACATATAGAGTTGGGTCAAAACTCATGTATGACTTATTTAATATATTTAATTGACTCATGTAACAATCCACTCCATCAAATTTAAATTTTTTTTTTGGTCGGACATCAAATTTGAATTAAGAAGGGAATTTATAAGTCATTTTGATAGGTTTATCTGAAACTTGTACTCTCTATCAATTAACTCCTCGTGTTCATTTTGCGTTTTTGGACCTCAATCCATTCACCAATAGGTCCAATACGTACCAATTTGCCCACCAATACCTTGGCATCGATTTCTTTATTTATAGCCGAAGTATAGTGAGGAAAAATTACATATCGCCTCTCAACTTTTAACTCAATCTCCTCTTGCCCATCTAATTTGATGTGATAGATTGTGATTACAAAGTGTCGCGTGTATCTTGGATCACAATTAGGCTTCATGACCTATCGAATAGTTTGATCACAAGACCCGATCATCTATTTTCGAAGATAATTCGCCTACAGAAAGCACCCATTTCGATTATTATTAACTTTTGAGATTCGATTTAACTACTGACCGATCTTTTCATTGGTCCAAGGTGGCAACAATGTGGCGGGACTGACCTCAAATCCAAATCATCTCACATGCCGGATATAAGGTCAAATATCCCGGTGAAGTTGTGGGGCAACTTGAGGAAACAAGGACATGGACTTCAGGGAGTAACGTGACACAAATCAAGCTAAGAGGGGGCAAGATTAAAATTAATAAAAAAATTCAGTGGGCAATCCGTAATTTTTTTCAGTAAGGGAGCGACTCACAGCTATAAGGTGACATTGACGATTTTCGGCAAAAGAGAGTGATAACCCTGATTGGAAGCTTCAAAGCTTTTCCTTTGGATCGATCCTCTCTGCAGCTGAACTATGCAGCATTGGAGATGGAAATAGCCTTCTTTATCCCCAAATGTTCCCTGGCAAGATGTCTAGATTTTACGTTATCTTTGAACATATGCTCATTTTCTCAAAGTAGATATTCATGATCCAAAAATTATCTGATACAGTTTTCTTGTAGCGGTTTTCACCGGAGTTTTTCTGCAGCAGTTAGAAAGTTTCTACCGCTAGAGATTTCTTAACTATTACGGATATGTATGTATGTATGTATGTATTTAGACAAAGTTTCATCATCCACTGTACTTGCGGAGATCCGATTGCAATTAGATCGCCAAAACTTTCACTTTCCGTTCACCCGAACACATTAGATCTTGATTCCGTGTCGGCAACCGACACGCTGGCGAAATGCTGAGGTGGCCACTGCCCAGTGCCAGCATAATGTCCAGTCATCCCAAACTCAGAAGAATTATACAATCCCCTCCCCTCGCCGCCAGTTTTCCTTATTGGAAAAAACAAGATAGGATAAAAAGGTGACTCTCACCCCCTCCCATCAAGCAAGAGCCAACAACAAATCAACTGGAGAATACCTAATGGGTTGCATGCATAGAAAACTGTGTGTTGGTGGAGCACTAAGAACTTATTAAAACCACAGTCATTCTTGGAAAAACACTAAACAAATCAATGGTTGCACAAGAACGTATCGCAATTGGACTCCTTCAGTGTCAATGCATCTATCCCCTTTTGTTTGAGGAGATTAAACAAGGGATTCCATATAAAATTCGAGGGTTCTCTATCTTGGTTTAGTGGGCATTGAAAGACACATTGGTCGTTGGGACTGTGACGGCTTTTGGGAGTTAGTGTGGTGTAGTTGCGTGCGGGTGGAATATCTTAAACCATATGTCGGCCGAAAAGAGGAATTGCCGATTAGTGATGTCGGTTTATCTTTTTGTGAAAAGGGATCATTATAATTAATCACTTTGATCAACCTGATGGACCTATACGTAATTATTAAGCTAGCAAGGATTGTTGTCTTAGCGAGAAGCTGCATTAGGCCTGAAAGATAGGCGGTCAAATTCTATTGAAAAGCATCGATATTGGGTCGGGTCCTGTTTCTGGCTCGAACTCTTTTTTGGCTCGCGAAAAAGCGCCAAATTCAAGTCAGGTCCGGATTCCGGCTTGAACTTTTTCTTTTGAAAAGATGTCTCAATGAGAAGCTTGAGACCTGAGCTCAGCGAATGTTGAGAGCATGAGGTTTTTGCTTATTGAGTTTTGGATTGTACGGTGTTTTGATATGTTATGGGTGCTTTTCTTCATGACGAAGGAGTTCTTTGGCATCAAATTGGGGACGAAGAAAATTGAAAGGAAAAAAAGGGAAACATAAAAGGCAGAGAAAAAAAGTAAAAGATCACATGAAATGACACAAAGGGAGATAGAGATGCATACGTGAAATGACATGTCGAATCTTTGACGGCATCATCAAATGGAAACTTGACAGGGTCTAAATTTGTTATGGTGTTTTGATATGTTACGGGTTCTTTTCTTTATGACAAAGGAGTTCTTTGGGATCAAATTGGGGACGAATAAAATTGAAAGGAAAAAAGGGAAAGATAAAAAGCAAAGAAAAAAAGTAAAAGATCACGTGAAATGACACGAGAGAGATAGAGATGCTTACGTGAAATAACATATCGAATCTTTGACAGCATCATTAAATGGATACTTGACAAGGTCTAAATTTGTCATCAACCGAGTGTTTATACATTTTTTTATGAAATAAGAAAAGTTCGGGTCAGAATAGGAACCCGACCTAAAGTTATCGTCTTTGTACAAGATTGAAAAAATGTTCGGAATTATAATCTCACCTGAAATTATTTTGCAAAACAAAAATAATTCAGGTCAGAAATGACCCGCGACCCGAATTTATTCCTTTTTAAGAGAATTGGGCCAAAATAGACTAGAGGATTGCAAAAATTTTCCTTTCACGATGATAGGTGGTGACTGACTTTTGTGTCCGTTCAGTGTACATTTCGTCAAAAGAGCACCAAAATGGAACCCACCCTTGTCTTTTGAAAGAAATTCTTTTTGAACAAAGTTGTACATTACTGACCATGGAATCAAGAAATGACACTTTTAACGATTTTTCTATTACTTATAAAGGAATCCAGAACCTCGTAAATAACGATTTTCTTTGGAACTTTCACCGCAAGCTTTGATTTGACCGTTGATTTCACGAAAATGTTTTTGGGCTATTAAAAAGCTAATGATTTTATGGTTAATTTTATTCAAAAATCTTGTCCAGTGATCGAGGGTATTTTTTAAGGACGGGAATATCATATGATCACAATTGAGAGAATCGTGACATCTTGTATTTTGTGTGCCGAACGAGACAAATTAGGAATAAATAGCCCTTAAACATATAAACCCTGTTTGATTATTAGGAAAATGATATAAATAGTTTTTAGATTTTGACTCAATGTGCAATATTATACTTAAACCTTTAATCGTTTTAATTAGATCATTGAACTATTTTTAAATATTCAATTTAATTCCCAAACTTTTAATTTGTTTAATCCAATCCATAAATTATCCATATCAAAGTCAAATCAGTCATTCGATATTATTCACGAGTTTTCATAATTTCAATATTGCCTAAATATAGGGACGTGTCCAAGTTAAGAGAGTACGAATTTACCTCCTCTAGAAAGAAAAATAATTAGCATATTGGATTTATAACGATTAAGACGTGTCTTCTTTTTCTTTTTATCTTTTAGCTTTTCTTGTCTCTATCATTCTTTTCTTTTTTCTTTTTTCTCCCTCCCAATTCTTCTTCCTCCTTTCCCTAGGAGCAGCTCGTCCACCGCCATGGTCGTTGTCGCCCACAGGCCATTGCCGCCGCACTCGTCGTCACACTAAAGCCCAACCATAGCCATTGCTACCTGCGCAGCTCCCCAAGAGCATATTTTGATCATGTTGGGGTACCTGTACATGATATAATTGCTTCACAATTTCAATGGATCTCACAAATCCTCGAAAATACAAAAAATCTAATTCCTCGTGCAAAATCGAGTAGATTATCAAATAGTAATCTAATTTTTCTCCGATGATATTGACAAATCTCGTTTCTACTGGGTACTTTCTACGTGTGTTGATCATGACAAAATCATTTATGAGGCAGATGTTGCCATTCGAGTGTTTTAGACAGATTATAGCACCAACACCATCATGCATGGCATCACGAAACTGGAAGCAATTTACATTACTTGGATCAGACAATATGTTATGAGGATAAAGCAATCAATCAACAGTCATACTTGAAGAAACTTGGAGATTTTTAGAAGAACACTTGCAACCTTCGAGTTTCGCATTTTGCTTAATTCAAACCTCTATCCATACTCGACTTATCTTCTCTTGCCCCGTGAACTTCTATGTTACTGATATTCACTACGTGATATTATGGTGCACCCATGCTCCACCATCGTTTACCCATCTCATGGCACTTTAGTTCTATCGATTTATGAAAAACCATAAAGATTTTGAACAATTTGCCTTAGCGAGATTCCAATGTAGAAAGAGAGAACGCGAACGTACTTTATCACAGAATTGATGCCACAATGAAGAATAGTCGATACATATACATATTTAGATATCATTGCCTTTAAAAGGATAGAATATACTTTAGAAAAAGGGGAAAAAGTTCATGAGGTAATCACACAACGTTGAACATGGTGCCTGTGATCTGATTTAGTGCCTGGCATGCACTTTGTCAAATTAAAAATCAATATGAGCGTATTGCTTTCTAGGGTTCTCTTTGTTTCGCGAAAAATGGATGATTTGGAAATCATTTTCCTAAAAATAATTACTTCTATTACTTGACTAAATGTTTTCATTATTAATGACAATTTGTGTCTAAACATTTGTAAGCAATCATTTTTAGGAAAATAATTTTCAAATCATTCATTTCCAGTGAAACAGACGCATCATAACAGTGTAAAAGTTTAGAATATCAAATACAGAGGATATGAACACGAAGGCGTAATTGAGAGAATCTTTGAAAGGGAAAAAAAAGCTGGTCTCCCTATTACATGATATGATAATTAATCACTTCTTTTCTAAACAAAAAATAACTTTAAGATTAGGGAGAGAGAGGGACAGACAGACAGAGGGAGGGTTAAGCTGGTGAGGGCAGTCCAAAGCAAGGAATAAGAATCAAAGCAATGCAATCTGACGTAATAACCGATGGCATCCCCCACACCACTGTGGAAATTGCACCCATTTCGGGAATGTGATCATTGACTCCCCCCTTCCCCATTTGTCATTGCTAAATTAACAATGGAAATCCTTTTGTGTTCTTCTGCATTTCTTTATTTGATTTCATTTGAGTGGTGATGCATCTCCCTCTCTCTGCCTCCCTCTCCCTCCCCACTCTCCCTCTCTCTCTCTCTCTCTCTCTCTCTCTCTCTCTCTCTCTCTCTCTCTCTCTCTCTCTCTCTCTCTCTCATAATTGTGTGACAGATATATAGTAAGCTACATGGGCTTCAACTTTCAACCAGTCGGTGTTTTTCTTCCTCTCCATGTGCAGGTGTGTTATGAGAGTGGACACCCATTTGAGAGAGAGAGAGAGAGAGAAAGAGAGAGAGTTGAGTTCAGTGCTTATCATCACACCCATTTGAGAAAGAGAGGGAGGGGGAGCTGAGTTCAGTGCTTATCATCACCATCATCTTGTGTCTTCATGCTTGAAGGAGGGCATCATTTGCAGCCAGCTCATGTAGAAGGAGACTCATGCTTCAGCTTCAAGCCTCCATGACTAAGGCAAGAGAACCAAGCATTTCTCCTGGAGTTTCTAGTGCTCACTTCTCACACTCTGTCAACCCAAATCTCTCTTCTTTCTTCTTCTTCTTCTCTCAGTGGATCGCAGAAAGTGAAATTTGTATAGGTACTGTGATGCTCCTTCTTGTTCTTCTCTCCTCTGTGGATGTGTTTGTTTGATTAGGAGGTTATCTATATATCTATCATTCACTGGAATTTTTTTTTTGCCTATCTCTTTGTGTAGATCATGATTATGAAGACTGCCAATTTGACTTATATAGAAGACGTTTTGTACAGGCTTCTTTTGTTATATATTATTATTTTGTTTGCTTCTTCAATTTTTCTTTTCCTTATATCTCGAATGCATGTAGCAAGTACGGTAAGGAAGTATTGATAATTGTTTAGATAAACTATCGTTTTATTACTCAACTTATCTAGAGCACTCCGATAATTAGCATATGATGGAATTACTATACGTAAATCCTAATATATCGAAATTTAGGATATGTACCATATATATCTTTTTGTTCGAAATTTAATAAATATATATGTGTAAACATATCCGCGGCAAGTAGGTATGCTGGGCCACCATCCCCCACTCACACAACTAAAATGTCTGTCTAAAATTATCATGTGCAATAGGTTAAATGTATCACAATTCATTGATCATGTCTCAGACGTACCCGGAAGCTCAAAATTGATCATATTTTGTCTTATTTCTTTCAATATAATAATTAACTTTATTCACCACATCAAAGTTAACCACTAAACGAAGCAGTGTTTTGCGCGAATAATCAGATATCGTTAAAAAGGTATAATTATTTAGTGACATCACATTAATGCGGCATATCGTATCATTAATGCGCTTTTTTAAAGAAAAGTCCTAATTTCAAGAACTTTCTTGACACCAGCAAATTTGCCCTAGCATGTCACAGTGGATTAATCAACATATCACCGATAAAACAGGTGACGCGTGAGTTGACGAACTAGTATTGGAAAACCCCTCTTGATAAATAGAAAACTACTATAACCCATCATCCATTATGGACGAACCCATAAGAAAATTGCACTCCCCAGCTAAAACTAATGATCATCACCTCTCTTTTGCAACAAAAAGAAAAGGTTGGGGTTAAAAAAGAAGATCATGTCAACATCCACGAGGTGATTAAATTAATCGTATGGAACTTATCGTCTGAAGAAAATTTGATTGAGTGGGGGGGTGGTGACCGGGGGGGCCTTTTCCAGCAGCTGAAGGGACCTTATGCTTTTTATCTTTTGAGTGCTCTTTTCAATTATTTTGATTACATTAAGAAAGTGGAGCTGGAGAGGACTGCACCATGAGAATTTGTGCATTTTTTGACTCTTCAATCTTCAATTCTCTGCAAAAGAAGAAAAAAGAAGGACGAACTTAGGTTATGTTTATATCGATGATACCGCATCATTATCGATTTGGGATGGAGTGAAATGGCCGCGATTAAATGGACCGACGATTCACCCGTGATAAAAGGAGCCAGAAAGGTCGTTCTGCAAAGCTGGTTTGCAAAGGAAGAGAACAAATTTCGAATAGTATATTTCAATGTGTCTTTGCTTATTTAAACGATCATTTGGAACTTGCGTCGTGACTTTCGAATTAGTTCCATTCGATTGATGGCTCATGCCGCGTTGCCTAAGCCATGGCATGCCTCGTGTGGAGAGACCGTAGATGCCATTTTACCAACTTCGTGCACGAGTGATAAAGAGAAGGCATACAACTAAAAATAATTAGGCCAGAGGAAATTACACGGTTCAAAGGATAAAAGTTCACTTGAGGAGCAATAAGATTTTCCAATGGCTTCGATTATTTACAAGAACAGACGGGAATAAAAAGGAAGATGGCATAAAGACCAGCTTCATCCGTCACAAATCTCCCCAATTTCTGGAAAGTCAGCAGTTCAATTTGTCCTTCACAAAACACGAAAATAGTCACCACAGAACAGTAAAAGCACAAACACACACACAAGAAGACCCCCCCGGAGAAGCCAACTCGCAAGAGGGATCGATTGGGAGAGAACTCCGAGCCCTCTTTATGCAAACTTCTGCAGTTCCAAGGTCTAGCTACCCTGCTTCTATATAGACAACACAAATATCTAAAAAACCTTCTACCACATAATAGATATCTCTAACTCCTCCCCTCGTTTTCTAAAACTCGACATCCTTCTTCATAACCTTATTCATTAGCTACCGATTTTATTCACATGCCAATTTGGTGTCGAAGCTTGTTAGACAGATGGCGAAAGCTTGGAATGCGGATAAAGGATACCGGTAATCCATAGTAAACATATCCTTTCCGACCTTACCGAACTGAAGTATAATCTTGTCATGATCGGAATGAGATGGCTGAGATGGCTGAGACGGCTGAGATGGTTGAGATGGTGTTGGTGCTCCAGCTGCCTGGTGGTTTGCAGCTATCAACTGAAAATTCTTTACAGAGGCCACGGTCACTCTTCCGCGGAAGTTAAGGCACCAACACTGCAACTGCTCGTGCCACCTCGGCGCCTTATTTCGAAGGACCAAAGGTCTTTCCTTTCCCTCGTCTTCCTCTTCATGGGGGCCAATGATGTCCGAAAAACGGGAACTGCTGAATTCGGTTGAATTATCTATTGATCTTGAGAAAGAGATGCTCCGGAATGAATCTTCCAGTGAGCGAGGAAGAATCTCGGGCTGACCCGGGACACTGCCACCTGCCTCGAGGGCTGACGCAGGAATTGAGTGCATTGTGCAGTGCATCCTCCGCGGACCCCTCGTGCCCAGCACATTCAGCTCGTATGTGACCTGAGCTATGTTGTAGCTGCCAGTGGGGACCTTAGGTGACACTTTTTTAGAGTAGAATCTGCGGCTCCGCCCAGGTGGAGAAAGCTGAGCATTGTTGTATGGAGGCTGTGTATCATAGACGATGAACTTGGTGCCAAGAAAATTAGATCTGAAACAAGAGGGAAGAAAAACATATTGAGTAGCGTGCAATCTTTCATTTGCCAAATTTTAACCAGTTGTCTTTACTAAGACCTACTTATTTCTAGCTTAAGAGCCTCTCCCTCCTCTCTATCTATTTCATCATATTGAAATAGTCAGGTTATGCTAACATGTTGCATGGTCAACGGCAAATGCACCAAATGGATAACATCATACACCAATTAACGCATCAGATCTGCATGTTTTGTGGAAAGTATTAGATGATGGCACAAAGAGATGCCAGTCATGAACTATTATTAACATGGTCTTGTTAACAAGTCCTTCCGGAACACTAACCACACTTAACAAGGAAAAATTTTCATTTCAAATGCACTGATTACATAATTAGATTAATTAAGGTAATTAGGGCATTGGATCTCTTATGCTCTATAAACAAAGCCATCTTATCTACTCTTTAATCAAGCCATTGAATAAAGATGTAACCTCCAGTCTCTTTTCTCTCCCTCTCTTGAAAATCCTTGATTATTAACACAACCATTACAGCTATAAATACTCTTAAAAGTTACATAATAGGAGTGCTTGTGTTGAAGAGGTATTAGTTCATAAAATATGTCACTAACTAACTACGGAGGCATGGCTAAAGAAGATATGATTGATGGGTTGTCCCAACCCAACAAATCCCTCAACAAATCCTAATGACCACCAAAAGGAACAAGCTTTTGAGCCAAGCAATATTCCTTCTCCCTTGATAGAAATCTTTAAAGGATGTAAACTCAGTATCTTTGTCTTTAAACAAAATGGGGAAGAACATAAAACGCCAACTGCTATTCTCACCTCAATTTTCCAATGTAGGTGTTACTTGATCTTGATACGTTATCTGCATCCATGGAGATCACATACTCGGTGCAAGTAGTTCTCCTTGTCCGTTTCGCAGAGAGAAGGAACTTGCCATTCTCAACCAGCAGAGCTGCAAAGAGATAGCTCCGATAGGATCAACAACCATTACACCCAGTGTGTAAAAGTTAGAACCAGGCAACAGATTCAAATAGGAGGCAATTATCTTTTGATAAGTGAGATGAGAGAGTGACTAAGATGCCTCAAAAACAATCAATACAAGCCTTTAGGTGACAACTAGCAAACGACACACATGGGTTACTTCTTATAAAGGCAAGACCCATAAATCATCAGCGCAACTATTCTAAGATAGTTTGATCCCATGAAGGCATGAGAACAAAAGTGAGTATCACACTCTTCAAATTTAGATAAAGACTCCAGAATTAAATTGCAAATCCCGGTTCCCTGTGTTGATAGGATTGCATTCGCCGAAGGAACGGTTTTCCCCAGGCAGTTTTATTGAATGAATGAAGGCCCACAGACAAAATTGGTCAAAAGATAAAAAATACATATATAAAAAAAACCTCAAAATTCTCGTTAAATGTCTATACATTTTTTAATATAACGTAGAATGCATAAGTAAGAACATGATCAGTGTCGTAGGAAGTGATTCAGGACCATCAGGTACTTCTGCAATCGTAGCTTTAGTATAATAGAACCCACTGGGGCAAACAAAGGGTACTTTAGCAGCATTGACTGTTTTATAGCCAAAGAGCGTAAATCCACTATCTTGAGTCTAGTAATGCATGGGCTCAACAGGATTCTTCAAAGTGGATTTCCTCCACTGTACACAAATAAGAAGGTTTTAATGACAAAATTATCTTAGGAGTACATTCAAGGTTGATTTCTGAACTTTGGAATCTCCATTTAAGTCCATCCAAATCATAATATATGGAGTTCAAGTTCAGGTGACTTGGTAATAAGAATAGTGAACCAGGACGTACAAAGGGGTGAGTGATTAAGCTATCTTGGATCTACTTCTTGAAAAGATGAACAAATAAATCATAATCTCGAGAACCAGACACAGGCAAGATGGAGGGGTGGAAAGATGCATCTGATGTGTTCAACAATCGCGAAATGAAACTTAATTTTAAGTACAAAGGAGCAACACAGGCACCACGGAAGTATAGTATAAAAGGAATGCCTTGTTCGATGAGTTGAAACTAAATATGGAATAAGAATTCAAATAGCAACATTCACAGAAAACGAATTATGGATGCAACTGTGGACAAGATGAAAGAAGTTTGTTCAAGGTGATGGGACACATAGAAAGACAACCTTTGCATGTTTAGATGAAAGATGTAATTCTATATTGCGGATTAAGGCTACAAGAAATAAAGGAAGACTTGAAAGCCGTGAAACAAGGCAGTAAAGAGAGATCTCAAATTTTTGGATCTTTTTTGTTTTAATGATAATTAAGATTTCATTAAGAAGGTAACAAGGGAGTACCACCCCTATACAAAATGGCTTTGGGTAAGCTTATGCACAAAAGACCGTTTCTAACATTTCCAACAAACTAGATGAAGGCTTCATACAAAAATTGAGCAGAATCGAATGAGAAGATCCATGTAACAAAGTCACAGAGAAATTGGGTTAAAAATTGATGTTTATTGATTCTGTTGTTTGGCTTCCACAGTGAGTTTTTTGCATCTCTCTGTCATGAACTTAACTTTTCATTCACTCTCTTTGTGCAGGTAGGACAAGTACAACTGAAGAGCTGTTTCTGGTTTCAATGTTTAAGATGAAGGGAAGGAGCGAAGTTCTAGAAGACAAGTCTAATTCTTGTTTTTCTTTAATTTGGATGAGTGGATAAGGAAGGTCATTTATAAGAAGCTTTCGCGAATACCTTCGGATCAGGAAGAAGTCTGGTCATCTAATGGTTGTAAATTTAACTTCATTACAGTTGTAAGGCAAGATGATCTAAGAAAGGTTCTTCTTTTTCTTTGGATGGGTAGGATAAGAAAGGTCATTTATGAGACACTTTCTGCAAATAATTCCCCTGATCATGATTTGACTTCCTAAAACACTGTAACTTAACAAGTTTGTCCATAAGGCAATTTTTTTCCCGATAGAGCGTCCATTTGGTTTTCAGAAGAAAACCATGACAAGAAATGATATCTACACAATTAAGAAGGCGAGAAAAATTGTATCTTCGCATGGGATTAATTGAATGGAGATGGTTTGAAACAATTATAGATACACAACACAACTTTTAGCCAGACGTGGTCTTAACAAGCAGCTTTGCCTTTTTGACCAAGTAAAAAAGAAACTATACATTCATAAACCAATGTACAAACATAACAGGGTCGGAGGGCACGGAGATTAATTTCCAAATATCAAAGATTATGGAACCCCTATGTGTCATTTCAATCAAATTAGTCTTCTTCACTTATAAAAAGAAACTAGCCAGGACTATTCAAGGAAATCAATTTAAATGATTAAACTTTCCAAGTACGGCTCATTAAACACGTCTACATTAATTTTCGCACACCACAACCTTTGTCATAAATGACACTCAAAAAAAGAGCTAAGCAATTGTTCACTTTTGGAATACCCAAGTGACGCAAGACAGGCCAACAAGCAATTCATTTTCAACATCTTTAGTGATTAAACTGGAACCTTACCAGGGCTAAGGCAGAGGAAGAGGCGGTAAGTCAATTTAGATTTGTCCCTTTTGATAAAACACTGAATAGTTCCATCCCGAGGTCCTGGCTGTTCCAGACAAGTGGGAAAACTTTCGTCAACTCTCCCACGAGAAAGTATAACAGACAGATGCGTCACGAGTGACCCCAACAATGAAATCTTTAAGAAAAGTACCTGCTTCAGTGAGACAGGGAAAGTAATCTTGCCAGAAATTTCAGGACATCTAACAATTTCCTTGCACATTGCCCTCCATGATCTGCAAACTGCAGCACAGGCAACAACATTTTTCCGAGCAGGCCAAGTGGCCTCACTCGCCTCTAATCTCCTGATAACATCGCGTAAAAGCTCGGGAGGAAGGCTGGCCCATCTGCTCGTTTGTATCACCTGAGGCTCATCATGGAAATCTTGAGAACCATGAGATTTCCCTCTCGTGTGGCCAGGCAATCTCAACTCAAAACTTCGCCTGGATAAGCTTCCCAACCCATCCCTTATGTCACGAACTATGCCGCGGAAAGACATTTGCTCCACCTCGGCGACAGAATAGGAATGCTAGACTATATTCTAACGTGGCTGCATCAGCTCGTCTCCACTCGAGTCAAACAAAAATTGTGAACTGCAACGTATACATATACTACATCAGCTAAAACAAACTCAAACTCGTAACTAATGCTTAGTAACCAAGAAAGACAACGCCATAAAGGAACATAGAGACGGAAGATCTCAATGCAAGATAAGGAGATTCGTAAGAAACCCTCAGAGACCTAAAGCAGCTCAAAATACGATAATATGCCAGTGGTGACTTTTGACAGGGCTTTGGACCCCATTGGAAACCCAATTCGCCATTAAATCTAATCAAGCTCTGCCTACTCCGAGCGGAGAATCCACAAAAAGAATTCGCGAAAACAAAAAAAGAAATCAATAAAGAAAGAAAAGCTAATCGGACATATTCCGCCATCGCAGAGCCATGTAACGATCCTAATACCACGATTATCCAAGTCAACACGTCGCTTCACAATAGAGCATCCCCCGATAATGTATAAAAACGACAATCTCCTGTGGAGTACTGACTCCCCACTTCGCATTAGAAAACAACTGGAAAAAGATATATTCTTATCATCAACATGTTCTGCAAGGCATCAACTGGCCATGCGTAAAAAAAATAGTCAGAAAGCTTCGACTCATAGTTATCCTCAAAACCAAGCTTACGATCTCCTTCTAAAAATACCGTGAAGAGTCAAATTCACGTCCCGTAAGGTCTCCATCAGTTCGATTCGAGCAACTCAAGGGCATCATTCATCACCATACCGAGCTAGAAAGAGAAATTTTATGTAGCGAACCTTCAACACCAGCTGGAAAACAGCAGGAAAACGACCCCCGGGGAGCTCCGATTTCGGGGACAAAACGCTCTTCCACCGGTTCCGGCGAGACCCACAAAGATACCAACCGAACCTCCTCCTCCTTCCGCTGCCGCCGCCGCCGCCGCCGCTTCAGTTCGACACCGGAAAAGGACGGTCAGGAGCGGCACGGCGGATCAGCAGAAAAGCCGAGAACCTACGCGGGAAGGAGAAGGCGAATCCCCGGGAGAAACGGCCGGAGGAAGTGGTGGATCGTTACGGAGCCGAAACGAGGGTTTCCAAACACGGAAGGATCGAGGGGAGGGAGACGTCACGGCGTCAATGGAGATCGATCGCGCGCGTGCTCCGGCGACGGAGCGATCCGCGGCGAGAAAGGGCGCGCTCCTACCTCCTGCCGCCGAGATTCGCCTCCTCCGATCGTCTCTACTTCACCACTCTCTCTCTCTCTCGCTTCCTTCTCCTCTGCTCTCTTCTGTGTGACGCAAGCGGGCACCGGCGGACTGACGTGACTCCTTAATCTCCGTTAAATAGAAATTTTGAGGTGCCTACATTTTCTTAATAGAGAGAGAGAGAAAGAGAAATACTATAGTCCTTTTTTAAAAAAATTTTGTTCGTGTAAAAAGAATAATTAATATCACAAAAAATATGATAAATTTACTCTAAATTGAAACACTTGTGAAAAATTTACCTTACATTAAATTAGATTAATACAGAAAAAATCATAAATTAGTACACTTGTGAAGATGGAGGGTAAAACCCAAAAATCGGTACTTCCGTCAACTGCCACGTGTCATTTAACTCAACAATTTAACAGTAAAATTTAACGAAAACCATCGGAGGATAAATTTGCCACGAGTGTACCAATTTGGGGGATTTTTTGTGATTAAAAAATTAATTTTTGGTAAATTTATCTCAAATGTATCGGTTTGGGGTTCTTCATAGTATTAAATCTAAAAAAGAAAGTATTTTGTATATCTATTACAATGTAGTAGATATTTTATTAATTTGAAGGATGAGCTCAAGCTCTAATATTTTCCGGTAGCCGCTAAAATTTAAATGAAATTTCAGAAATATGGAAATGTAATTTTAAATATAGGAAGTTACTGATCACATAAAAAAAATTGCAAATGAATTATAAGTTACCGAATGACGTGGAGAACTTAACAATGGAATGGTTATCGATTATTCATTTACTGGTTATTGTTTTTGCCGAATAATTGATTACATGAAAGTAATTGCGGGTTATATATTCATCGTCTGGTTCATTTTTCTAATGAAAAGTTATTAGCTGAGCGAAGAAGTTACTAATTGTTTATGCATGGGGTTTTGGTTGTACAAGCTTGAGGATTCCTTTTCAATATTTTGAAAAAAAACGAAAAACCATCTAACCATTATATTTATGGTGCAACAAAGATGGAGACACATCTCGCTTGCAATGACGCATTTCGAGACGGATGATTCGCGTCCATCTTATATATTAAGGAAATAATAATCTCTCCGGAAAGTTACTCACGTACCAGAAAAAGATTAAGAATCCAAAAGTGCGACTATTTCCAAATGTATAATTATAATCTCGTCAAGAACGAAAGAAAGATATAAAGTGCAGTTTCAAAGTGAAAGGATGTATCGAAATAATGTTCGAGTAAAATTATAAATAAAGACTCAAATGATAATCATTTTATTTTTCTGTTTTTCTATTTTTCTATTCCTAGAAACATGTTTGGAATAGAAATCCGATTGGCAACGCAGTTTCAGTTTTTTTATTTCCAAGATAAATTTTTAGCCCAAGAGTAGGTTTAGAAGAAAATATTATAGTTTTCTATTTTTGGGACAGAAACAAAAATAACAATTCTTATCAGAGCTTGCCATCGCTGCCAATTGCTCGTCCTATTGCCTCCGCTAGGAGTGTACAAAAACGGACTGTCCGGACCAGGAATCGCTCGGATCGGACTGAACGGGCCAATTTGGTCTAGTTCTCGAGAGTATCAGTCCAGTCCCAGTTCCTAAAAGTAAAATCGGTATTCGGGCTGTCCGGTTCTCGGTTCCAAAGGGGAACCGGACTGGATTGGACCGACTACATATATTTTTTTCTTATTTTTTATTTCTTCAAAAAAATTAGTAAGATGTGAACTAAACCCACGTATAACGTTTTCCCCTTATTGTTGCACCACAATGAATCTTCACTCATCGTTGTTTCTGTCAATATGTTGAGATTTGTAACTCTCTCTCTCGGTGTGGTGGGAAAAAAATAAAAAAAGTAAGTGGTTTCGTTGGACCAAACAAGGAACCGATCATCCCTAGCCGCCGCTAGCTAATATATGAATTCTATATCGATGATGTCAAACGAATTTCTGTTTCGGGAACAGAAATATTGTATCATTGTTAAATGTTACTTTCTGCTCAAAACTCGTCCACGGAATATAAATCTATTTCTGACCAAAAATTAGATCCTGGAAGAGAATGGTTATTATTCGTGCCTTAAATGTCTAGTGGATTAGTAGCAGGAGAAAACCTCAGACGAGGAAACAATTTATTTTTACCCACCCAAAAAAAAAAAAAAAGAGGAGACCATCTTTTGTTTATGGAACATTGTTAGGTCGCCAGGATATATTCCTAGAATTGGATTATCTTAACGACACATGTTGCTTTTTTGTACTCCTATTTTCATGTATTGATTTTTCTTGTAAAATTTGTCTGCTTTCGTTTTCATGAATAATGCATAATCCAAAAGTCAAAGTCAAAGATTGATTCCTAATCATAGATCAAGCCTCCATTTCTCACGCATAAATTGACATATTTCTGCCCTGATAATCACCTGCTATGTTTCGACCAAAAAAATCACCTCCTATTCAGGTCCATTGCCACGAAAAAGAAGCAAATGGGTCTCAGAATCTTAATCAAAACGAATAAACATTGAGCTAAGGGCATCGAAATTAGTTCGGATTAGGGCGGAAATCGATCGAATCATCAAAGCGGCCACCGTCCGATCATTAATTTCACAACCCACCTCCATCTCGATTGAGATCTAAAGTCTAATGTGAGATATTCATCTAATTTTTTTTATGCTCGCGATTAACTTAGGATTATGTATTCGTACTAGTTTCTGCACGGGTTTAATGTGCATGATATTTATCTTTGAAAATATCCAAATTTCTTTCCTATTCGAAAAAACATGCAGGCAGGTGGATATGACGTTACCTTAATCTCCCAGAAAATTCGAGAAAATCTCACAAAGCCCACCAAGAAATTTGATTAATCTTGTTTTTTTTTGTTTTTTGTTTTTTTAACTATAGAACAGACAGAACAACAAGAGCAGGTGATTATCTTTACTGGAATGCAAAATCGACACGCAACATAGATAAAAAAAAAAAGGGAAGGCATGACCCAAGCAGGACGATGCGTACGATAATTCAATTATTATATTTATATTAATTTGGGCGACTTTAGTGTAGTTTTGCAATTGTCGTTCTTGATAAAATCAAGGGGTAAATGCCACTCACTTATTTACAGAGTTAGGTACATCCCTCCAGATTTTTCATGAAATTTAATGAATGATAGTCAATAATTAGCACGCAAGCAAAATCAAGTGGATGCTTAGGTTTGAGATATGGATTAACGATGACCTAAGCTGAAAATTAATCGACCTCTTCGTCCTTTCTGATCCATGACGTTTTACTTGCCGCTCGCCGGCCGTGTAATCTCATGCCCGCTCCGATGCGAGGAGACGTAGATGGGTTGTCTCTCTCTCCCCAGTTGCCTCCCCCGGCACCCGCGAAACCGGCCACTCCCACGGGCTCCGGCCGCCACCGGGCTCGCCGCTCGTGACAAGGCTGAACGCTCTTTTGTGCTCGTGTCCTGTGATGGAAGTGACTAAATATGTAAAACTTTCTTTCTGTGGCAGCGCACAACTAGGAGACGAGTAGAACGACGAAGCATCTCCCGGTGCCGGATATCACAAATGAACAACACAAGATATCACGATTTAAAGTTTTTTGTCTTTTGCTTGCGCTCGTGTTATTAGAAAATATTTTGTCGTTTGGTTCATTGAAATTATACTTTAGTTGGAAAATGGTTTTCGAAAGAACTTATTTTGAAAGAAAATGGTTTTCGTCTTTATTATGTTAGGCTGCACCTTGCAAATAAAATGGAAGTCATTTTCCGGCGTTCGTTACCGGAAAATTTATTAAATATGTGTTTGAGAAAAAGTCTTAAGTTCAATCCCAGATTTTAAGTTCTGGTCCTGACCTCAGGCGACCTGCCTTGATCGCCGAGGACCCGGGCCAAGCCTCAGAGAAACCCGTCACGGGCACTAGGGACTCGGGCTCGACCTCGGGGGGTCCCTAGGCAATCCTCGAAGGATACGGGGCCACGAGCTAGGTCTAGAATCCCGAGCGTCGGGGTTAGTCGTATTTTGGAAAGTGATTTCTGGTTTTAAAAGAAGTCTTTCTGTTTTTCTTTTTGAATTTTAAGTGTGGGATTTTTTATGAAAACATTTTCCGTTGACTCGTTTTCTTTAACGATCGAAGCACTAGAAAACGAAGAAAATGTTTTCCTTCAATAAATTTTCAGCGAAACAAGCAAACATGTTTTTTTTTTTGGACATAACAGAGACTTATCATTTTATTTAATAACTAGCCCTCCAGAGAAAGGGGCATCAAAACACAGGATCTCCCATAAAGGGGGTGGTGGGTAAGAAACCCAATAACATGAAAGTGCCTTAACTCTTGAGGCCTTTACAACTCAATCTGCTAATCTATTTGAATCTCGAGGGCAGTAGGCTAACTCAAGACTCTCAAAGAGGGCCATGAAGCCTAAGCATTCTGTGATCAGGGGCTCAACGTCCCATGAGCAGAGAGAGGGATCTTGTAGGAAGCTTATCAAGGTAGAGCTGTCAATTTCCAGCACAAATTTCTGTCCAGATCGGCTAGCAAAGTGTCGAAGAGCGTGGAGACAAGCAAGGGTTTCAGAGTGAAGGGCGGAGGACACTCGGATTGGTTGCGCAGCTCCTTCAATCAATCTCTCTTCAGAATCGCGGCACACGAAAGCAAAAGCCCCTTCCGTATACCTTGGGAGATGTGATCCATCGACATTAATCTTTAGTGTCCCTAGCTGTGGTGGTCTCCACCTCGACGGTAAATCTTCCGATGCTCGCTCTCCCGCCTTGTTACTACCGTTCCACTTCGCATAGTTGTAGTGCATTGCAAAAGCCGAGTCTACCATGCTTCTGGGACTAGGAATCTGGTGTTGGAAGACGAAGGAGTTATGCGCTAACCAAATATTCCATAGAATGTTTGCAATGATCTCAAAGGATAGGTTCTTTTGGGTCAGATCTTCATAGTTCAACAACCACTCCTCGATTCTGGTCACTTGTTGGTGAGAGAACTGAAAATTAAATTCTGGGCTAGACCAAACCTGCATTGTCCTATCACATAGGAGAAATAGATGTTCCACCATTTCTGGTTCCTTGCGGCACATGGGGCAGTAAGGCTCAGGTAAAAGCTTCCTTTTATACAAGTTAACCCTGATTGGTAGAGCATTTTGGCAATGCTCCACATGAAAAAGCTGACTTTGGGGAGTGTTTTTAGCTTCCAGATCTTGCCCCACAGAGATTTAGGCGTTTGGTAGGAGGTTGAAGCCTGCCTGTTGTCTTGTATGGTTTCAATCTTTCGAAGTTGATTATAACCACTTTTAACAGAGTAGCAGCCAGACTGATTTACTGACCAAACTAGCTTATCTTCTGTCGAGATGATTAAACATGTTCAGTTGCTATTCCATGTCTGCGAGTATACATTTTATGTGTTCACAATGGCGCCATCGTAAACGGCAAAATCGCTAAAACTGACCTTTCAAAATTGATGTAAGCAATTTACCTCTTTAGCAAGAGACTTTATTTATAGTCAATGTAGATTGTTGGCTCCGATTCTCCACCCAATCATATGGGCCACAAGCTCTCCATTCTTTTTTTCTCCCCTCTTCTTTTTTTTTCTCAACCTGCAGATATAAGGGTTGAAATGTCACTAATCTAAATCGTTAAGACTTGCGCCAAAAACACAGTGTTAGAATGATGATGCAAAAATTAAGATAAGCAGCAGTATGCAAAGCATGCGTTACTACATCAAGAAAACTATTAGGATCATGAAAAGCATAGTCATCACCCATTTAACTTTACTCTTTATAAATCTTACGACGTTCTTTCATAGTTTTCATAAGCTTAAAATATATATTCGAATGGGGTATGTCTAATATATCTTAAGTAGTGCATTTTTTTGTCGATAACAGTACGTTGTATAGATGTGCGAGGTGATATTGTAATTAATCATATCATTTATATATAATTTAATCTATCATGGGTTTTTCATAATTACCCTAAAATGAGATAAATTCAGACCCATTACATCACATGTAATCCCACGCAAAGTTGGCATTATGTCAAAACTTGCAAAAACAGCATCTTGCGAGGATTTCTACTGCCAAAATAAGTAGCTACATGGAAATTTCCTATGAGATCGGGGGTCACCTACCATATGATTGAACTTTACAAGCATCATGTTTTTCCCACACCTCAATCCTCATATCTTTTTTTTTTCATATATAATAAATCAAATCTTAGAAAAACCTAAAACAACATTTAAGAGATCAAACCCCTTTCTTTCAGTTTAAGACTTGACTATATGTTAGTCTCCAAAATATCACTCACACCCCAATGTAGGTTCCAAACATATGGTAGAAGAAAGAGCTCTATTCCAACTTATCTTTACCATTCAATTTCATATTATTATTATTATTAATTTAATCCTACTCCAATACTCACATTATTCAACAAATAAACAACCCTTAATTGGTCTGACCAAAAAAAGGGACAACCCTTAATTGTAAACATGGACAAGATTATTGTGGCCCAATGAAGGCCCAAAACTTAATGGGATGGGCTTGCCATGTCCTCAATGAGACTATCTTCGAGGTCAAACTGTGTCGACCGTGCTTGTGATTGGAGGTCATCATTTGCCTATTACGTTCAAAATGCTGATGCTGCTGAAATTCGAGCAATTACTTTCAAGTATGCCAAACATTACACTAGGGACCAAATGAAATTGTTGCATTGGCATGCTTATAGGCCAGTCACAATCTAAGAAAGCATATGTTCGATCTGCTGTGCGCATCACTGTTGTACAGAATAATCCATTCAAAATAAAATGATGTTTGAAGGGACATCTAATGTCGAGTAAAAAAAAAAAGAAAACAATATCCTTGGATGCTAGTAAATTGCCGAGAGAGTTTGTAAGTGTAAAAAAAAATCGGGAACATTATTGCGAAAATTCTAAACCTATTATATGGAATAAAATCAAGATCTAAAGCTTCCAATTGAATCGATGTAGTCCTAATCTTTTTTTACAAAAAAACGCAAGCAGATCCGTTAGAATTGATGCTTGATTTTTCTTACGTTGGTGATTTCATATAGAAGTTAGTAGACTCGAAGCATCGGTAAGTTATGTAAATAAAAATAGAATAAATTAGTTTATATATTGCTAATTTGCATATGATCAAAGTGCTAGTAAGTTATCAGCAAGTTAGCTGAAGAAAAGTCATGAGTTCATATATTTTTTTTTTGGCCAAAGGTTTTTTGACATTTACCAACATTTATCATAAACCGCGTGTGTAGAAAATGACTGTTGTTGCGAGAACGCGTGCATCTTCGGAAATAGAAAATTCCAATGTTCAAGAAATGGAGAGATTTCAATTCAATAACGGGTGACTTGAGGAATGGCTTGGGAAATCAATAAGCACCACTACTACTTTTAAATGAACAACATTTGGATTTCGTTTCACATTTTACACACCATAATTAGACTTACACTAAATATTTACCACTATTCTCTTTTGTGGGCCCCAACGAAGCTTATATTTACCCGAAACGACAGCATACTTTTTCATGGTTCCACCAAGAAAACGCAGGTTTGAGTGTCAGTGCAGTGTGGCGTTTCAACTGCTCAATGAACGAATGAAAGTACAAAAGGTTGTCGCATGACCTTTTCCTTCAAACGGGCCCGATTCTTTCCATCATTATCCCGCGGCACTGCATGGTGGTAAGAAGGCCTGGCTTATTTATCTTTTTCACTTAGAAAAATTGACATGGATGGTCTCTAAATTTTGGGTCGATATACAATATAGTCTTCAAACTTTTAATTTATTTAATATGTTCATTGAATTTTTGGTTAATATTTAATGTGGTCGCTTAACTTTTAATTTGTTCAATATGATACTTGGACTTTTGATAGATATTCAATATAGCTCATGAAATATATAAAAATATTCAATATAATTATTTCATTAATCCAAGATCAGGGACAATACTGAACATTTTCGTATAATCCAGAGACTAATTTGAATATATACCAAAAGTTCAGAGATTATATTTATAAAATTAAAGATTCATGTACCATATTATATATTTGACCAAAATTCAAGGGCCATTTGTGTCATTTTTCCTTTTCACTTTGATTTTAATTTCTTTGTCCAAGTGAAGGATGATTTCCTTTTTTCTGTTTCAAGAAAAAAGAAAGAGTGAAGTGGATAATGATAACAAGAAAATCTCAGCTAAAGAAGGAGAAAGGAGATTGGGATCCATAGCCATCGATGGCAACAGCCAAAGAGGAGCCTTCCCTACACTTGTACAATTGTTGTCCATTATCGTTCATCTCCATGTTTATGACCGTGACCGGGTCAGGTTCGTGGGGGCAAAATCTCTTTTGTTGGACCACCCCTTCATTGCCTTAACTTCACCAAAGTTGGACAAATAATGGTAGGGTATAGGCAAGTGAAAGGAAATAACATATATATATACATCTATATATACACGTATATACGTACAAGTTTATACAACAATAGCTCGAAATGAGAGATATCTAACGTCTGTAGATACAACGTGCAAGAACGACAACCCAGATCCGATGAGACTACAGCTGGGATGGTGAAGTAAAGATGTGATTATCGTTGCCGGGATGATCGACTCTTTGATTCCAATTGGAAATTAAACAATTTAGTACTCGATAACTACATTATTTAGCCAAGTGAGGACATGACCTATACATATGATCAACAACTAATGTAAGAACATCCTTGAAATATGTAGTTGACAAACTAATTATAATCGAAATTATGTATTTCTAGTATTTGTCGATTGTCATAATGTAGAATAAGGGTGGCCCAGAATTGATAATATAAAGTATTATGGAGATTTGGTGATAATATATTGAAGCTCTACATCTCACGGGCACCAACTGCGTTAGGCCTTAAATTGCTAGGGCATGATATGTTTAAACCTAGAACAATGTTAGATTTTCCCGTATACCTAAATAAATTACCAATCAATGTAGGTCAATAATTACATTTCTTTACTTTTTTACTATATGATACTTTATCAACCACCGCGAAATAATAGATTGATATATACCAAGAAGTAATTAAACCTCCACATGTGATGAGTCATTTCACGATGAAAAGTAACTTTTTGACCGTGGTCGTAAATGTTCAATATAAGCAAGTGCATTTCTATAGGTGATTAATGATTTTAACACGCAATTAGTAAGCTTCGATAAGGAAACAAACTTGATTAGGATAATCAAAACCAAACACCAGAGCTCCCTGTCAAAACTTGTTCATGCCAGAAAAGCAACAGAGACCCAAATTCTCTATTAACCACATCATTTACACCCAGAAATGAAAATCTTAATTCTGTTCTACATGTATCTCTATCCCCAATGTGAAATTTTTATCTCTCAACCCCCCAAAAAAATTGTAATAAATCAGAAATAAACATAAAGTACGCTCACCTTTATATGCCACAAGCCCCATTTCTCTCTACTTCCGCATGAATCCATCTAGCTCATACTGGACGGGATCTGACCCGTTTTATCGATCCGACGGAGTCTTGCGACCCAACCTGACCCGACCCGCATAAGCAGCGAAGACGTTGTGGCGTGCGCTCCGTAAATCCTTGCCTGGACCGGGCAAGTGATCCAGGTCTCACTCGGTTGCGCCCATTGAAGATGGTTTGCTCGCCACGATCTCGAACTCGCGACCATCATCGTCTCCATCTTCATCCTCCTCCCGATCCATATTGCTGTGGTCGTCCTCGTCGTCCTCGTCATCGTCTTCATGGTTTTCGCCAATGTGGTCCCCCTCCATCTCCTCCATCTCTTGCTGTTGCTGTTGCTGTTGCTGCTGCTGCAGAGGCGGCCACTGCTGTTCTGGGGTCACCATCAGCGGAGCTGCCATGCTTATCATCGGACTGAACTGAGTAGTGCACGTGAACAACGTCGAAGAGCCGTGGTGGTCGCCGCTCTTGCTGGTCTTCTCTCTGTATATCTCGTCGAGCTGCTGGAAGTACGGGCACGTCTTGGAGTCCTCACGACGCTTCTTGTTGGATTCCTTCACCTTCTTGAAGTACTTGTTGATGTTCTCCCACTTCTCCTTGCACCGCTTCGCGCTCCGCTCGTACCCGAGCCTCCTCATCGCCGTCGATATATCCTCCCACAGCGGCCCCTTCGGCCCGTTCTCTTGGTACTTCGCCTCGAGATCTGTTCTCAACCTTATCAGTGCCTCGACCTCCACCTTCGGCCACCTAGAAGAGCTCGCCCCACCACCTCCGGTGGTCACAAAATGCACCCCGTTGTCGGCCTTAGGGACTTCGATGCTCCTCATCTGAGACGGCAGGGCCGGCGCCGATGGTTTTGGTGCAGCTGGGATTGGCACTGCCACCGGCTGTTGCGACAGCGGGTTATTATTATTCTGGGTGGGCGATGACCTGCGGCTTTGCTGTTCCGCTATCTTCTGCAAGAACGACATGACCGCCGTATCCTTGGCTTCGGTGGCCAACCTCTCTTGGGCCAGGATCTCGCGCTCCCGGGTGATCCTCGCCATCTCCTGCATCCACCATGACTCTTCCCGGGCAGCCCTTTCGCACTCGTGCTTCTCGATCGTGTCCAGGAAGTTGCGGTGCAGCTCCTCTTGCTTGTCCATCACATCCTTCATCACCCTCTCGAAGAAGTCCCTCCACTTTCTCTTCCGCTTGTTTGGACCTCCTCCTCGAGGCAGCCCCTCATCCGAGAATGTCGACGCCGAGGTCGAATTGGAGGCGGGCTCTCCGGGGAGGGCCGGCCCCGGGAAACCGGAGTTCGGCAGAGGAGGAGGAATGACAACGGTAGGGTTTGAGGGTGGTGGCAAGGAAGGCATCGTGAAGTTGAGGACGGTGGAGGAAGCGGCCAAGTTACCATGTGGGATAATATTAATGTTGTTGTTGTGGTGGTTGTTGTTCATGTGGGTTGTGGATGATGGAACGGCGGCGGCGGGCACGTGAGGGATGCTCTGAGGCCTGATCGCCGCCTGCATTGCCAGCGGCTGCACTGCTGGAGCCGGAGGCTTTGGTGGTTGCGGTGAGTGGAGGGTGTGGTTCTCGAAGGCCTCCAATTGATCAAAGAAGCGGTAGGTCTTGCCCTCGTGCTTTCCGGTCCGACCGTCCTTGGTGCGCTTGTGGTACTTGTACACGTTCTCGAATTTCTCCTTGCATTTCTTGGCACTTCGATGATACCCAAGCTCGCTCAGCTTCCTGTGAACACAAACAGTTGCCGAAGAGACAATCACACGCTCACATCCGCACACAAAAACATAGAAAGCCTAAAAGATTTCTTCCTTGATCTCACACCCACACGAGAGACATACAATTATCAAACGATAATCTGGATTTTAATTAGGAATAGGCAAAGCGAACATAAGCATCGTATTGTCAAACACAAAAAACAACGAGAGAGAGAGAGAGAGAGAGAGTTGAAAGGAACTCATCTGAACTAAGAGCAGCTTAACAAAGATTTCTCTTGTTTACTTCAGCAGAAAATAAAGACAAGACAGCACAAACAAATGAGTTTCCTCGATCTGAACTCACTCTCCTCACTGAAAATTTTATCTTCATTAAATCCACAGCATATGAGCAACCCGAAGAAGAAGAAGAGGACAAAACAACCGTCCACTTAATAAGCAAAATTATCATCCTAGACCCTAGAGAAATTCTTGAAACATTCGGAAGCGGCAAGAGAATTCAGAAGAACGCAGATCTACTGCACCAACGACTTCACAAAAGCGCTCGAGTTTACATTTCAGATCAAAATGAATACAGTTAAGAAGATAGGACTCAAGAATTTAATTACCTGGAGATCTCCTCCCAGAGCGGACCTTTTGCACTCGAGTCCCGAAAGGCCACGTCCATGTCCGACCTTATACTCAAGAGAGCCAGCGTCTCCTGCCTCGGCCACCTATTCCTGCCGCTCTCCTCCCTCCTCCTCCCTCCCTCTTCCTCGCCCGAATTTGGTGCGAACCCGCCAACCTCACCCGCCGCAGTAACTGCAGCCGCAGCTGCCGCCACGTCGCCGGAGGCTCCCAGCGCGCTCGGTGCGTCCCCCAGCATAGGATTCTCTCTCCCTCCCTCTTGCAGCTGAGCGAAAACGAAATGGTGGGGTGGGGGCAAAACAGAACAAAAAACGAATCTACCAAAAGAGAGAAAATAGATAAGAAGGGTCAATAATCCCAACAAGGGTTTCTGTGTGAGAGAGAAGAGGAGGATGATCGGTTTGTGGTGAATACAGTAACTTTTTATATTTTTGGGTGGGGAGGATCTGCTTGTCAATCTCAAGAAGCTAAGCTAAAGCTATTTTCATTTCGGCTTTTCTTAAAATTTACAGAAAAAATAAACATCTGGGTGTACGCTTTTTCTCTTTTCCTTTTAGCTGTGGAATCTTGCAGATTTCAAAATAAATATTTTTTTTGGGGTATAGTCGGTTCTTCCAAAATGATATAAAAAAAGAGAAAAAAGGGAAGAAATTATAGTGGTAGGGAGCCGATTCTTGGACCCTCCAGTAAACTAATAAAAGCGGCACAGGAGGTTGCAGAAATTAAAATGAATTTTAAAATAGGAGGGTTTGCTGAGATTGAGATAAAAATATATATAAATTTAAGCGATTTTATTTTGTTTTGTTTTTGTTTATAATGTCAACAGCTGCATGTGAACACAATAGTGACTATAAGTTGGTTTTTGTCTGTCCAGCTAAATTGAGTTAAAAGCCGGCCCATGTAGGCCACACCCCACCCCTATTCCCTCTTCTATTCTCTCTCCACTTTCTTTGTCTTCTTTTTTATGTTCCATAATTATCCCCCCCCATCCGATACCGTCCATTGCTCTGAAAATTCAAATCTTAGGAGGAGTATTCCTTAATAATGTGTGTGTATATATATATATACACGGGGCGAAAGCCATCAAAAATTTTAATGTATGCTTACAATGATACATTTATCATGAACTTTTTCTCGTGATACCAAAAATCTTAAACTTGTACCTATGTGACATGTGGCACAAGAATTGATTGTATTGCTAGCCCTAACATGGATCCAATTAGGCACTTAATCATTGAAGCTAATTAAAGAACCAATACACGCCGGATCAAATCGGCTGATTGCGATCCGACTTTGCTTCTGCAATCTCACAATAATTTATAGCTGGTAACTCCAAGTTCAACTGGCAACAATAATTTATTAATGCAGTATATAATTTATTGTATATATTGTATTAAAAATTATCATTAATAATTGATGAGATATTCTACTTGTGGGCACAGGGGTCCTACACTGATCATGACCCATGCAGCTTTGACAAGTATAAATATACATAATTTTTTTAATAATCTTGTGAAGAAAATAGACAAAAGGGCATGAACAGCTGATCTTGCAAAAAAAAAATTTCTTTCTTTCATTTTTTATATTCTAAAGTGGGATCCACTCAAAGAATTAAACTAGTTAGATGGGGGGTCAATTTTATATGGCCATGCCCATTTATGAATCGAAGTGAATAATAGCCGATTTCAGTTAGGTTGTGACCTACCGTGACATATGGTATTAAAATATTAGATGGCTTCGTGTCATGATCATTATTGAAAAATTTTAATGGCCATTAACCCCCTTGTAGCATAATGATCTATGATGATTAATACGTAAGAGAGAGCTAGTATATGCAAAAACCCAAATTTCAGAATCACTTTTCTAATTCAGTGACAAATTCTACAAAATTATTAAAAAAATGGTTAATACCACAAAAAATCCTAAATTATGCCCACTGTGATATAAATACCACAAACCTATTTTTTTTGTGTCACTAAAAACCCTAAACTTGTCAATTGTGACATATATATCCTAAAAAATTTGGTCATAAAAAAATCCTGAACATAGAACAATGTGACAAATATACCATAGATTGAACTGAAATAAATGGTATACATGTCGCACATGTATAAGTTTGGGTTTCTTCGTGATACAAAAGAAAAAGTCAGGAGTATCTGTGTCACAATAGGCAAGTTTAGGATTTTCGATGATGCAAAAAAAAAATGGGGTATTTTTACCACAGTCAGTATGGTTTGGGATTTTTTGTGGGTTTTTCCCTTAAAAACAGGTCATATTCCAGCACTATCCATGAGTGATTGGGGGCATTTCTATCGTCATCAAGAATAAAGGAGAGAGGTGGACATTGCCGTTGGCGCAAGTGGCTATACTTCTTTGTCAATTAACTCCGGTCCTTCTTCATCCGTCCACTCGCTTGCAATCGAAAACGACCCCCCCTAGAAAAGTCTGAAATAAATCTCCCTTCATGTGCCGGTTCGCATTTATATAAAATATGCACGTTCGATGGGAGCACGTCCAAAATTGTGGATAAGAGTTGAACGCGGGAAAAAAAATCTAAGAGCGATGACGTCATAAATAAGTCCATCCCAATCTTAACCAAGGTGATAATACATATATATATATATATATATATATATATATATATATAAGGATGTATCTTTAAATTTTAACCTATATAGGTTAAATATTCTAATCATTTTATTTAGTTTCATATTATATAGGATGTGTGTGTGTGTGTCTATATATATATATATATATATTAGGGTTGCAATAATCTTTTTTTGAAGGGGTAAAGCGTGGTGGGAGTCATGTGGATCTTCGCTTGCATCGCAAGGCATAGCCCCATGCATCTCCCATTTTCATCCTCTTTTTTTAAGTTCTCTGTTGTCTTTGCGCGGTGCTTCGCTGTCGCAGGTCATTTTAGCTGGAGGAGTGAACTGTAATGGATCCCTTCTCCTTCGCTGGGCGGCTCGAGCTTCCCTTAGCTGGAGAGAGAGAGAGAGAGAGAGAGAGAGAGAGAGAGAGAGAGAGAGAGAGGGAGGTTTACGTAACCCTAACGTGTTTTTCACGGCCTTACAAGTCCAACGGGAAATCTCTCTGTCAAAAACCTCCATATCTCACGTCCTGAGATTTCCAACATTTCGACTCACTGATGTTGATATGAACAAATAAAGACAATGAAGTCGTAAGTCGACTTGGTGATACATGTTATGTATTTTTCTCGATTGGTTGAACACGACTCGCTCGTTTAGATGTTTATTTCACGGTTTACCTAATCGTTTCGCGAGAAAAGATGCCCGGATTTGGTTCCGCTGGACCATGTCGCGTGGGTTGCGTGTGTGGACCCACATATGATCGACGGCTCGGATGGATTTGGTCCGGTGAACCCGGGTCTTGACAAGATTTATCCAACTTCGTAAATCAGTCTAGCGTATCGATCTTTGGCATCCTCATGTATTAGTGCTTTTGGAATTCGGTACACTTAAACTGAGATATTGCACCGTTGTTTATGAGCTCCACGCTTTTTTATCACACCTGCTGTTTCATGAAAAATAACTTTTGATGAGACATATATTCAAAGGAACTTGTTTCATTTTCCTAAGTTTGGCTCCATTTCGTAAATGATAAGAACGTCATTTTCTGATATTTGTTACGAAGAAATTATGAAACACACATTTGAGAAAAAGTCTTGAGCACAACCCTAGGTTTTATAATTTAAAAAGAAAATTTTATTTTCTTGAATTTAAGTATAGATTTTCCCTTGACTATGAATTTTTTTTTCCATTGGTTCATTTTCCAGCATTTTCCTAGGCGATCCGAATGCCGGAATATGAAAAAAACATTTTTGACAAGAAATTATTCGCAAAACAAACGAGACCTGGGACTATATTCTTCTGTAAACCCTAGTTTAGGAAAACACGGCCCTTTTAATAACGCAAAGCATCATTTAATTTGATGAAACACGAAATCTTCAAGTAGCCATGGACTGAATGTGCAAGATACGGCCAAAGCCGGAAGCATTTGATAGTATATAGGGGACTATCGAACTTGAGCAGTGCGTCTAAGCTTAATATATACAAGCCTATTCCATGATCACTAAATAAATTCTTCGTGATAGACAAATATTTTTAATAAATCACAAGGTAATTCATTTCTTAGCAATAGAATTCTTTCCTCAAGTCTCTCGTAAGGGCCAATAGATGCAACACTTATTATTACCAATTTCGCATTTACTTATATATATAATACTTCTATGGGTACAAAAAAAATGTTTTCACTCAAGTTGTAACCATTACCATTGCAATATTTAGCTTTTGAATCAGAAGGTTTCAATTGAAAGTCCCTACAAGTCAAAGTACATTGGACCTCCCCACCCCCCCTTAACGCTTAAGCAAATAACACTTGTCTATAACCCGAACAAAAATGGCAGGTTTAGATAAAGACAAAAAATGCATGCAAGAATTCAGTGCACACTGGATGCAGAGTCTAATGTATGGCACACAAATAAATTAATTTCATATCCTACCACAAGAATACAAGTAAAAGCATTCCACCAATCACATAACTCCGTAATTTTTGGCGCACTAATTTTCCTCATAGAATATATGTGTCGGAAATTAGATTGCTTTGCATAAAAAAAGATGTTTGAAATTAGTCTTCTGAGAGCACTCGTTAATTTCGGATAATATTATCGAAAAAAGAACAAAGGGTTTAAGAGAATTTTTTTTTATCTATCTTTTGCCGCTCCTCTCAAATTCATGGGAAAAGATTGCTTACTCAGATCGTCAAGTTGGGTTGCCAGAAAAAAGGATTGATTAATGATGGTGGTGCTGGAATCTGTCCGAAGATTGTCTGAGAAGTTGTGGCAGATTCACATGTGAAGAAAGGAAGAAGGCGGTCAGAACGTGGGGTATTTAATGAAGGAGGGAGTGTGTGCATGTGGATCACCAAAATCGTATGCAATGTTTTGCTATTAAACTACCTCGTCAGCCCTTCAGGGGCCGTACCAACTAATCTCTCTTTTTTCTGCCTTTTGCCTCGTGCATTTGCCCCAAATTACAATAACCTTTAGGTTTTGCACTCTCTCTCTCTCTCTCTCTCTCTCTCTCACATCAAAGATTGGAAATGATTTTTCTTACCCACAAGAAGAAAAGATCAGACCGGGTCTTTCTTTAATATGATTTTAATCTGTGGTATCGGATTATTGGAGAGATAAAAATTTAAGACATTGTTTAAATCTGTAAACATCGCGAAAAGTTTGTGTGTATATCCACGCGCCGACATTCGCATTTTGCGAAAGTCTCGAGTATTTCGGACGAAGAGTAAAGGATAAAAGTCTATCGAAACTAATGATCCCATTTAGTTACATTCGCTGTGCAAGAAATGCAAACATGTCCGTGTCATTTATGCTCCGTTTTTTCGCGAAAAATAAATGTTTTGGCAAATATGTTCCTGAAAATAATCGTTTGTTGATTGCTTAAAATAATTAGTCAACAAAAGATGTTTTCATTATCGATAATATTACACGTCTAAATAATTTTGTGGTCGATAAAAATATTTTTCGTTTTCATTTAATTTTGTAAGTGATACGGGCGATCTTTTTTAGGAAAATAATTTTTAAATTATTCGTTTCTCGCAAAACAAATGGATCCTTAATTGCGTGATAACACAAGTCTTATGTTGTTTAAAAATTGTAATTGGCCTTGCGTAGCGATCTGTCGGTACCTTAAATTATGTTACTCTTGACGGATTGAAGCGCCTAATCAAGTAGGTCCTTGAGGCTAGGACATTGAAATGACAAGCTAGGGAAGCAAAGGTGGACTCCCCCATAAGAAAACCTAGCGATGAGGAACTTAATTTCTTCTTCAATAAATACATGAGCATTTTATTTTATTTGTATACCTTCAGTATATATTGTTCTTGCTTGTTTTTTGGCTGGATATATAAATGATTGCATCGTGTGTTGCGATTGCAATTGCTCAAGCCAACAAGAAATGATGCCACAACAAGTTATGCAAGAAGTCATATCATTGTCCCAATAGATTCTCTCTTCCTAAAACTCAAGAGGGGCAAATTGTCATCTAGCCGAGGGAAATGGCTCTAGTTTACTGGGCCCGATCGAAAAAGTTACACGCAATAATACGAAGATCATTATAATAAAATCAATAATTTAATCGTGATCACGATCGTGTGATTTTGTTTTATATATATGCAGACAAAAAAAGAAGAAGAGGAGTTGACATCACATGGCGGTGGGCATGTGGGCGTGAATGAACACCTGGCAAAGGGCAATGTCCACCATGTGTGGTGCCGTGGATCTGGAACTACACACCACGTGGATTCCTTTCTTCATCCTCCCCCATTTTAACCTCTTTGTTTTTTTTCTTTCTTTTGTGTCCCCCTTTTACTCTGTTTTACAGAATATTTCTCCGTTTTTCTATTTTCTACTGACATGCTGAGCTAAAGATGTAATTATAGGTACGGTAGGATATTGTTATTATCGCGGAGTCCTGCTTACCTGCGATCGTCACGTAAAGATAATAGCAAAAATAAAATAAACCGCATAATTTACGTGATTTTTCATTGTTTTAGGTGAAAGATAAGCTAGTTCCGTCTCGGATAGCTTCGATGTAAAACGACCGTGTTTTTATTTTTTTTGGATAATTTTGAGAACGCCCACGTGTTTTTTCTTTATTAGAAAAAAGTAAACATGACAATTATAAAAAAATCACCACCACTCCGAATATATGGATTCGATTTGGTGTTTCGCTTGATTCTGGCATTATTCTTAGTATAACTTTGCCCGGGGCAGATCAACATTAGAAGAAAAACAAAAATTCAGGTGCACGAAACTTTATTATTATTATTATTATTATTTTAATGCATGCAAATGTAAATAATAATATGTTTGGACGCTTTTCCAACTCGATGTTTTGTTCTGTTCACGAGAGTAGCTGACTTTTTTCATGGATTTCGAAATTTAAAACTAATGTGTTTTCCTTATTATTGTACAAGTATAAAAATTAAAGACCGGTTCGTTTTTTTCAATAGGGTGAGATTCGTCGCTTCATTATTTAAATCCAGTTGCTCTTATTTTATATATTTTTCTTCACTCCAAGAATTAAAGTCATATCGAGTTAGGTATAAATTGATGTCCCGAATTTTCTCTCTTAAATATACCGTTTTGAAAAGTTGACACACCGGTACAAAAACATTTTGGACGGCCCGTATTTATTTTCCCTATCCTTTTTTGTTTTTCTTTTTGGTCGCGCTTCGCCTTTTTCTTCCCCTTAACAACGGCACCCCTTACCTAGATTACCCTGCTATTGGCACCCTGCCCGGCCGTTCCCGCCAACCTCCATCGGAGGTGAGCGATGCGGGACCACGCCTCCCCCACCTCACACGAGCAACGGTTGCACGGTCTCTCCCGGCCTTAGGTGCCGGGAGGGGCGCTTCAGGCTTGGTTACCACCCTCCTAATCCTCACTTCAAAGAACTTTTCTCCTACCTGTTCTACAACATCGTGTATCATTATCGAAGTTCAACATATCATAGGAAAGGATTATCTGACGCATGTCATACTCAAGCCATTCTATGCAGTACAAAACGCTATTCCTCAGTCGTTCCACCAAGACTCGACGGATTCAAGAGTTGAAAAAGTATGGTGGACTGCCCCACTCGAGGCCTATATACAGGAGAAAACTCAGCACACATTGTGTTGGAGACACGTCAGAACTTGACATGACACGAGGCAAAAACAACAGCGGGAATCTATCAAATTGGGTACCTGCCAATCCTGCTGTAATCATTGCATGTCCTTATACGACACCTAAAAAACAAGGCGAACACTAAATTTCGAGAAATGCCCAAGTATTCATACGCAGTGAGCAAACGAAAGCAATCATCAAATTCAAATTTTTTACGCGTCTCTACGTAAATTCCACATTTGGATCTGAGTAGGTCCTTAGGAGGAAAAATATCGGGGAAGAACACGGGAGCTCTGAGTTGTTCGGCAGCCGGGACGTTAAACAAGGTACACGTATGCTTCCAATCAGCCTTAAAAGGGTTGATCGGGATGAGCCTCAGAGCCTGCAATGATTCCTGGAGTTAAAAGGTTACCTTTACGTAAGAGCTTCTTCCCACAAAAGTACACGGAGCAACTACCAAGTGCATGTGCGGAACAATCATACCTTTTCGCTTTCGCAGGAGTTGGAATTTGGAGCGTGAGGTTCCCAAATGATTAATTGCCATCGATTAGTGAGAAGATCCTTCTTGGAACATGGCGGACATGTGCATGTCCGTTTCGCCAAGCAACGTATGCGAATATGTTCAATGTTTTATTAGCCGGGTCTGTCCTTGATTCAATAAATTAGGGAAGGCCTAATTCTGTTCTCCTGATAAAAGATGGTACGACGAAGGAGGGACTCAAGTCTCCAGGGGGAGAAAAATTGACCGATTAAGGCATGAACTCTGTTGCACAACTGATGTGGTGTGCAAAATAAGTCGAGCGAAAACCATGTAGTTCGTCCAGTGATTGAGATGTAGATGGTTTCGTGTGTAGGATAATGTGAAGTGGGATGATTGCGAGCTATTCGAAAATTGGGATTTCGTAATGCTCGTTGCGTAGAACCCGATGTGGATCGATGAGGAAGCTTTCCTTTATTGTCAAGGGGTTATAAGCGGTGCTTCGTACAAGAGCGATCATGCAACTATTCCGGGCTGAGCTATGTTTTGCTCCATCCCTGATCGGAAGAAATTTCGTCCGAACATGTCTTTGATTGATGGATGGTGTCTGTATTTATAACCCATCAATCAAAAAGCTAATTGGAGGAATAAGGGATGGAGGAAAAACCGACCCTTTTGGATTCCACCGTCCGTGTATAAACTCATATTTTTATACCAAGCAACGCAATAATTGTCATCGTTTTGGATTTCTTTTCTGTCGTTGTCATTTTTCTCGACAGCTTACGGATCGATTTCTGTTGTTATAGTTGTTCTTCTACGTGTGGTAAAGACATAAATAAAGGCGCTAACAATCAGGAAAATAAACCAATTCAACCGAAGCAAAGCTGCAATTGGCATTACGCATAGCCATAAAAGAACGATGAAGACCTTATTCAACGCTGATGAGATTATTAGATACTTCTTCAACAAATAGATAATGAATCAATTTTTGCGTTAACTTGCAATTTAAGTTTGAATTTTAATCACGGTAGTTATTCTGGCCGATGCGGTGAGATGCGTTGGACTCACAAAAGATGAAGCCGGCTAATTTTTTGGCGGGAAGAAGGGCAACTATTTGAAGAGCAAATCGAAAAATTCTAAATAACTCTACGAAATCGCGTGGCGATTTAAAAGAAATAGAAAGAGCTACTAGCAAGAAGATCTAAATCCTTAATCACTAGGATCTTGAAAGGTTCTTAATCCAAATCATCAGCTTCCATGTAACCAAGAGCTTATAGAAGTTAATAAAGGCCTTGAAAGTACAACATTTATGGAAAAAACAGAGTCCCCAGTGAATATTTCCAGTTTCTATACATCGCACCATGATTTGATTCTCTAGTGTTAACATCATCAATCGGTGTGGCTCAATGAAATCCGATCTCTTTTCAGAATATCAAAACTCGATTCATCGGTAGATCGCTAAATTTCTCGATGCATAGATGAACTGAAAACCAAAACCTTGCAACCATTAGCCGATAAAAAGGTTTTGAGCTATGTAATCACACGGTTATATAGGACCCGGTCGACTTGACCATGTACATACATAAAACAGAAGAGGTTCCGAATGTGACCGCCGCATCTCACGGTCATGCGACATGTAAATGGAGCACGATGATGCCCAATATACAGCATTTTACGGTGACATTAAGCAGCTATTCGATTCAGCTGGGGAAAGTACGGCGATCTGTAAGATTATGTAGAGACAAGCCACAATAAGATATCATGTGATCAGATAAATGTTGTGAGAACCACCTCTGCTTCAGTAATGCGATCCCGGAAAATTCAATCGGGTCTTTTCTAGCCAGTTCAGTTAGACTGTTTTCAGAAGAATTGAGGCAGCAACAGATCTAGATTCAAATGAAGTGACCTTTCATTACAGCACCAAATGCTATGCAAGAATTGAGAAATCCAGAAGCCAAAAGGAGAACACAAACACAAGCTTGCTTCATGAGCCGTGACTGGAAGTACATATGCATAGCCACCGACAACGCAAAACATTAAACCAAGAATCGAAACTTTCTAATCTAAAACTTGGATTTATCTTTCTTTCGGTCCAACTTAAATCCTACAAACAACCTTACTTGTTCATGCAGCCAAGCCTTCATCACTCATAGTTACTGAATTGTCTACTTGAACAACAATCAATTGACTAGGGAAATTTCAGTGCTGTGCATCAGAGGAGATTTACTCCCGGTCAAAGTTTTGTCAGTTTGTCTTATGTCCAAAAGATTTACTGTGGAGATCATCTCCTGTTCATCTGATGGCAATTGCCAACATTACTTGCCAGAGGTCCAGCAGTGTAATCTCTGATCATGTTTAAACATAAAACACCTCTTTAGCTTCAAATCTGTTAGAACACAACCTCAAAACACGTGCCCCTGATTAAAAAAAAACCATTTTATCGGAGAAAAGAAAAGTGAGGATTCTCATGAAAAATAACAGCTAGTGTGAAAGGCAATACCCGTCAGGCCTTAGAACTTTGAGAAGAACTTCTGGGCATTCACATCTTTGTAGATCATGAGTGACATCAATTTTCAGAACACCAGCAACATAAACGCCATTGAATGCCAGTTTTAGCTTAAATATTTCTTTTTTCTTTCTTTTGCAATTTAGATAGGTTTAAGCAAGCAGCATACAAACCAGATATTCCCGCGAAGAACAGTAGTAATTCTACCAACAGAAGAAATTCATAGACCACACATAACACAGGTCAGTGCATGGGCAGAAAAAATGCTTTAACTTCCGAAGCTAAGATAACTTGCAGTAAAACCTTTCAAGCGCAAAAAAGCAGTAGTCTGCAGCAACAATAATCGTGCCGATTTTACTTTCCTTAGGGTTTCTGCCAATGTCATTCTTTGCAGTGATTCGCGTATAGTCAAATAGTCTAACAAGATAATTTTGGGGTCATTGTCTCACATGACCAGACCAGCTTAAACAAATATATTTTATGTCTCGTTCTCCTCAGATGGTACCAATGTTGTGCCATGCCCAGCCAGTCACAACTTTGTCTTCCGCAGTACGCTTCCATCTAGCAATCATCTTAATCCAAGTTAAAGCATTCAGTAAGCATGTTGACATCCAATTGTCCAACCCTCCCCATCATAAGAAGCATAATTCGCTTCATCCAGCTTTCAGAACTTATCCACAACAAAACACTTGATACATCCCATTTCAGTCATTACTTTCCATACTTCCAATCCTTGCTCTCATTTCGACCTACTTAAACTGACTTATGTTTTAGATCTTTCCTTTATAATTCAAAGATTCATTTATTTCTCTCATTAATGCTATATGATTCACAAAACATTAGGGAGCTAAGCTGTGAACTGTAAGCATGTGCCTCACTAGAGTGAAGCAGTAAGATCTCAGCCAAACTCAATATATGTTTATCACCTAATGAATTCCTCCATTGGGCCCCCTCCCTCCAAAATCTATATGCATTCCATGACAAAGAGTTGCCATGTATAAGTTTATTTCTTCCATTACCAAGCTAATTAGATGGAATGGGGACAACACATGAAAATCATGTGCTTGTTATACCCTCAATCTGGCTTATGGTATTGTTATACTTTTGATTGCAATCCAATAACACCACAAAGTTCCAGAACACCATCTCAACATCACAGTCCAGCTCTAGCATCTGCTAACTAATTACAGAGATGAATTAAAAGGGCACTATATCAGAGAATAGGAACCTATAACACTTCAAATTGGCTGCTATTCACAACTAAAATAATCAGACACTGGTTACTACTCATATTATTTGAAGAAAAAAATAGAGCTATTGCACCAATGTTGACATCAAAGAAAGTGCAAAAGTTATTAGCATCCAAGATCGTGGAAACAAGTTGAGCTTGGATTCAGATTGAGGCAGGTCAGAGCCCAGGAATCAATAGCGACACACTGACACATGTCACAAGAAAGTCCCACACATTTCAATTGTTCAGATGACGACAACTACTAGCCAACCTTTTTCTCCCATGTAGTTCAGCAGTTGGAGACAAAAATTATGCACGCCATTATAATTCATTTTGTACTATGTATACGATGAGATTCAAATACTCAGGATCTTCCCTTATAATTCCATGACACCATCTTAACATCACAGTCCAGCTCTAGCATCTGCCAACTAATTTCAGAGATGAATTAATAGGGCACTGTATCAGAGAACAGGAACCTATAATACTTCAAATTGACTGCTATTCGCATCTCAAACAATCACACACTGGTTACTACTCATATCATTTGCAGACAACAATGGCACTATTGCACCAATGTAGACATCAAAGAGACTGCGAAACTTTTTAGCATCCAAGATCGTGGAAACAAGTTGAGCTTGGATCCAGATTGAGGCAGGTAAGAGGCCAAGAATCTATAGCGGCACACTGACAAGTGACAAGAAAATCCCAAACAATTTTAATTGTTCAGATGTCGACAACTACCAGCAAACCTTTTGTCTCCCAAGTAGGTCAGCAGTCAGCGACACAAATTATGCACACCATTATACATTATTTTGTATTATGTATCCGACGATATTAAAAAACTCTAGATCTTCCCTTACAAATGCTTTCCCTGCCCCTTTCAAAAATACATCCCCGCACAATAGCAGAGCTTCTAAAAGACGTTTCATGTGTCCTGACCTCCTCAAACAAGCTTTTCTCAAATTTCCCTTGATTGAGGTAATAACATTTATTTTCTCAAATATATCCTTTTAGGATTTTATCTTTTCTTGAGTACTTCTAGAATCAACAACACATTTTCAATCCTAGTGCAATCTTTCTGTATGTAAATTGGCAATTTGGGAAAAAAATAGTTATGGACCAATCCGCAAAATATAGTGTAGTTCACACAAGGATTACCAATGATTCTACAAGAATAATAGAATTCACTGTATTCCAAAACATCATAAACTTCAAAATGCCAGAGTCACTTGGAACAAAACTTTTGATGATTTCCAGCTTCCTCAACCAAGATTTAGCAAAAACTAAAACAATTGGAAAGTGAAAGGTATCTTGTGCAGCAATGGAGGATTACGAAAAGGCACCATCATGTTAACATGCATGAACGCATTTGTTCATAGCCATTTAACCTCATACTCCACACAGTAGGCAGCTTGTGAAACAATATCCATGTCCAAAACACAAACATATAAACCTCGGACTTATGGAAGATTAGACAAGCCTCTTGACTCAACTAGATATCCATGATAGGAACTATTAAAAAACAAAAATTTCCCAGGCTTGAAATTGTGGATGACCAGACAACAAGTAAGAAAGAGGCACCATGGAATCTGACGTATTCAAGCAATCGGTACACTAGGAAGAATAATTAACACATACAACATTACCAAGTTTGAAGTTTTGGAAGATTTGAAAATCTCCTGATTCAAAACCAAGCAGTCCAATAACCTACTGAAAAGAATCAAAAAGACAACGCTGAAATATTCGAGAGTTATGTGATGCAAGACTTATATCTTTGCTGATGGAGAGGGATTTGAACCCCCAGTTTTCCTATCCATACTTCGGTCAATGGAAAACATCCTAGATAAAAGAGAATCATGGGGCAATATTGGAGTTCTCTATGTGTGGAAAAGTCAAAATGATTGATGCGCAGAGAATACACAATTTAACCCGTAGTCAATAGCAACTCTAATAAGGACTTATCATCCCCTGAATAATGAAAAGAGTCAAGTTATCCCTCAACCAACCTATTAAGGACTTCATTTAATCACGAGCTTGCAAGACAAAACGTCGTCTCCTTACGAAGAAGCAACGTGTATGAGACTCACTCAATTGAAAGAATAGAAACAGATCTAATTCAAGGCCAATTATATCCTATCTTACACTGCTAACAAATCCAGAAGGTTGCAATAGCAAACTAATTATTGATAGAAAGACAGGAGTTTGCTTGAAAAGCATTCATACATTCCCAAAGCTAAAATATGCAGCAGAGGATATGAACAGACTTAGAACAATTTAAGGAGAGAAGAAAAGGCACAAATCCAGCGGCTAAAGATATACCACAAGTTAAAACCAAGTACATGAGAGACATTACAAGATGAGGCTCAACAACAAGAAACAGACCATCATATATTGCCACTCATCTAATAGCGGAATATCTTCTCTTTTTTGCAATAAACATCTACTACTGGAATTTGAGTAGCACCGCTCCACTGAATAATTAATGGCGGCTACTAGCCACGGAAGGAAAGCTGCATTTCATGTTGATAAAATCAGAAAGGACTCCGACCAAAAAAGAAAAAATTCAAAAAGGACAAGACTCACCTGGCTATCTATCTAACTAAAGTCAACACCCATCTCCTTTCGTTTCAATTCTAAAGCCATACGTTCATTCTCAAGCTTCATCTTTTCATTTTCCAGCTTCATCTTTTCTAATTCGCGGTCTCTTTTCCTGCAAAATCTCTCCCATTTGAAGCGCTGTTTCTCCAACTCCAACATCTCGTATTGAATTTGTAACTTCTGTTCTTCAAGTTGAAGTGAATGAGATTCATTCCACTGCTTCTGTAACCAACCCGCCCTATTCTCTGAAAGAGTTTGATTCATATCAGGGTGTACAACATGAGAATGGGAATGGGAGCTTTTGTTGTACTCTTGAACATTCAAGGAAGTCCCAAAACTGAAATCTTCATGGCCTTGGACTTGCTTCATCCTCTTTGCAGAACCCTGCAAAACCCCACACATTGCCCTGCCATCGCCATGAGGAGCATGATTATCCTCATGTTCGTCATGATCATCATTATCCACATCTTGATCATCCTCATCAAAGTCATCAAGGTTGTTTCTTCTGACATCATTCTCATGATCATCTCTACTTCTGAGAGCCTGCTGCAGAGAGCGTTGTAAGCCTGGGTCATGAGGTAGATGTAGCCGATTGCTATTGTGGTAAGAGCACATCTCTTCATAGAACAAATGCTTTGAGTTCAAAATTTTCCTGACATCATCCTTCTCCTTCTCCGTAAGGAAATCTATCACATCCAAAAGTTTAGGATTCTCGACCACCTGGCAAGAAGTCCCCCGACCAAGCATATCGTTGAGTTTCTTGTACCTCTTATTAAGGTCATTGAACTTATCCTCACACTGCTGAGGTGAGACATGGTAACCCCTCTCAGCCAAAACCTTCGAAATCGACTTCCATTTACCCTTTTTCTGTAAGACAGCAAACTTTCTTCGTCCCCCGCCCCCACAATCTGAACCTGAATCTTCACCTATATAGGAGACAGCGGTGATCAGAAGTTTAACCATCTTATCAGTCCATTTCACCCGTTGCCATGGTGACCCTTTTTTCCCTTTGCTTACATCATTATGACTATCAACACCATCTTCGGTAAAGCTTGGATCATCGTCATCACTCGCCGAGTTCTTGCACCTCTCCCCTTTGTTAAAATCTCCCACAGAGATAATCTGATCGCAACCTGGCAACGTTCCCATGGTAAGTGGGAAACCCTCATGGATTGAGGGGTGGACCCCAGGTGTTTGGCGAGGATGAGGGTGATGCTGCTGATGAAGAGTGTGCGATTGCTGCGCTGGACCGTGGATTTGAATTGACCTCTGCAAATCTAGACCTCCATATGCAGGATTGCCTGGGATCATACCTCCTTGTGACATATTCCCTTCCATTGCTTTACCCAAACAACAATTAATCAAGACACGCGAGCTTTTCTCACTTAAAAGTTAAAACCCTATCTTATAAATTTTTTAAGCGAGCATAGCCATCTGCCAACGCAATTCATTCACCCTGAGGGCCAAAATGAAGCAAACCCATCTCTTTTTTTTTTAACCTAGCTCAAGCAAATTCCACCCACTTTTCGGGATCCTTCTGACAGTTCCCAGATCCTCAAGCAAGCACCTTTCACATCACAGGAGCACTAACCCAACCATTACAACAAGGATCCCACAAAAATCTCCGTGACCAAGCTTAATCCCACCGATTGCAGCTCAACCCTTCACGCATCCCCAGGCACACCAAAATCACCACGACTCGAACCGAAACACACACAAGTTTTTCAACAACCCAGAATGTTGTGCAGTAGAGAGAAAGAGAACACCCACTTATCTGAGCAAGACCCTGAACAGAGCTTCGCAGCTCGACAGCACCAAGAGCCTCTCCAGAAAATAAGGCGAGGGACCGTGGCAGGTGCTCACGAAAGCCAGACACATCTGGCCTCAAGAGGGCTCTGAAGGAAGGACCTTTCTTGAGGAGAGAGAGAGAGAGAGAGAGAGAGAGAGAAGCGGATTCTTGAAAAATAAAAACTCGGGCTTTATATATTACTGCATCTACAGGAAGAGGGTTTCTTGTTTTTTTACTCGATATTCTTATCTTCTTCTTTTGCCATTGTCGTTGTGCTAGCGTTGCGAGCATCAGATGAAGTTTTTCTGAAAAAGGGGCATCCTTTTTGCAGGTTCAGTGTATGGAGAAAGATCCGTCGGGCCCGCCGTCGATGTCCCAATCAAACCAATGACGGTATACAAAGCTCCAGAGGCCATCATCCCCACGTCAAACCAAAGTGTATTCTATATGGAACAATGCCAAGAATGATAAGAAAATGACAATTGGGGAGGAAAAGAAAATTGCCAACAGGACTGCTTTCTCACATATTATTGGAACCACCCCTCCCACCACAGCGATTAGCTGGGGGGAACGAGAGCAATTTGCGGTAGATTAGCATGCTTTTGTATGCTTTCGTGTGGCAACTTGTCATCCAATTGGGGTTTTCGATATGTTTATGTGATTAGGTGGTGCTTAAATAATGCGCCGTCAAGTTGGTTATAGAATAGTATTATTTGGTGTCGTGACGAGGAGTATTTTTATGGTTCGGTTCGGTTCGGTTCAATTTAGAGGTGTTTTCTGCCTGGGCCGAACTTATTGGTTTGAGAAAGTCTCGACTCGAACTAAACCAAGCCAATAAAATTGCAACTCAAATTGTGCCGATAACTTCGAGTTATTTGGCTTGGTTCGGTTTCAAACTTTGACCGCTAAACCGATTGGTAAGTAAGAAATTTTAACACATAAGTAGATTGTCTACCTTCAACGTGGAATGGAAGTTAACAAAAGATGCACATATCTCCGCACATATTTCCACACACTTACCGAAAGAAAGAAAGAAATATAATCACTATTTTTATCCGATTAAATCATTAAATACTGAGAAAACTTATTTAACTAAATAGAATGACGCAGAAAATCGTAGAAAAGCTCTTTCGCAGGTATTAGTTGAGATTAGAAATCAATCAATAATAACTGACTTGAGAATTAGAAATCTCTTATTCAATAGAATAGAAGAATCTTGGATAGGCAGAATTTGCCAGGTTAGGCCAAATTCCAAATTTCAGAACTATGGACCCAATCCGACCTAATAAGCCAAGAGGGAAAACCTAAACAAAAACAAAACCGATAAATCGCTAAACTGCACTTCCTGATTTGGCTCGGTTTGTCGGGTTTTGGTTTACCAGGAAACACGCCTAACTGCCAATGCTTCCGTTGTTCATTTTGACGGTCCATCTAGGCATGGTTGTGGAGTCGTATCCGAACACCCTTAAATCCCCCTTTAAAAACAATATTTTGTCGGATCATCGAGAAAGATACAAAAGAAGGGGCGTACGCTCACGTAAAAGTTCACATGTAAAGTTCATGCATGTAGTACAAAAAGTCGAAAATATTGGCGATTGGGTCCCCCATCGCCTTTTTCTATTCTCTCTCCTTAGGTGTCTTTCCTCCTGCCTAAAGCAATGCTCCCGTTTTTCTGTTAACACAAGTCCAAAATCATGACGTTGCGTTTCCCTTCTCTCTTTGAAATTGGGCACAACAAGGTGTGCTGGAGAATACAACGTTGGGAGCAACTGACATGTGATTCAGAACAAAGAGTTGAATTGCCAATTCAGCATGAGTTGAAAAGTGCCCGAATCGACGAATTCCAAGAAGGTAGATTTGACCCAAAAAAGTTTTACTAAGACCACGCAAAATTTCACTACCATTACAACAAGAGATCAGCCTCCCGAGTCAACAAATGATGCAACTAAAAAACAAATCCAGCAGACTAGATTCGGCGTGCCTTATTAACAGTTCCCCCCGAGAGGCCGAAAAATTGGCTAGTTACCCACCAAAGCTACATGTGAATTAATGGTACATAGTGATTTGACCCATAAAAATCAATACGTCCCGCCTTCCCCTTCAATTGCTGATAAGAAACAATCAGGATGAGAGAGATACATCAGTACAACACAGTAAAGGCAGGCAATGGATATACTTGAGACCGAAAAAGAAAAGTATTAGATGTCCCGATTTAACATGCCCAAACGATTACCCTCCTCTTGTCAATCGACATGTCGGCACAATCTTACACGCATTTCAAATGCTGTCCACCGCTTTTCTTAGCTCCCGTGAAGCGCACACGAGCCATGTCAAGCCAAATCGAATGCTTAATTGACCTTCACACAATACTTGGAGGGTCCCCAACCCAGTTACACACAGCACGAGGCCACCGAGTGCGTATGCAGTCCACAAGGGGCGCATGCTGAGGAGGCTCGTGTTTAGCCACTTCAGCATCCTTTGTGCTCGACGGATCCCCACCTGAACCAGAGGGCGCTGCTGCCATGAATTCTTCGGGGGTCCATCGTGGTGGGACAGAAACTCTTAATTTAGTCAGTCTAGGCCTTTGAACTGGAGCCTCACTTCCCAAGTTCGCTTGACCATTCAAATCAGATTTTGCAATTCCATTGAAATGGTAAAGATCAAACACCTTTTTGCCCATCAATCCAGAGGAGTCCTTTAGACCTCCCATACTGCTGTCTAGATCTAATATGACCTGCCAAAATTCACTCCACACAATAAAGCCCGAGCTGCAAAGCTGATCGACTTTTTCCGGGGGAAGCCTGACGTCAGTTTCCCTTAATACTTGATGGAATCCTTCCACACCAATAAAACCACCGCCTCCACTCTGATCTTGTGCATCAAAAGCCCTCCGAATCTGTGATTCCCTTTCTTCTAGTTCGTTCTCTTCCTGAACAATGGTATCAAGAGCAAATAGAACTGTGTAATGGGACTCACTGCCCACAACCCATATAGGCCAGTTAGGGCACTTCAAATGCTGACCAACCTTGCAAAAGTTAAGCGATTCTAACAGAGTCAGAAACCCAACTTCCACGCATGTTGATACACCCTTTAAAAACATACCACCACCAAGATCCATCCTTCCATCGAAAACATTGGGCACAGCCTGCCCGCAAAGCAGCAAGTTTACAATTTCCTGCCCCAAAACAATCGTAAGTTTGCATCAAAATTTTCTCCACATCTTCACCATATAGCATTAGCACAGTAAATAAGACACAAGGTATTTATCAGAAACATCGTAACTGCTGAACCACCAGATGGAACAATAAATTCTTAACGCAATGATAGTTACCTGCGATGCATGACCAAATGGTGCAGTTACCAGAGGAAGACTGGGATCATCTCTGTCAGCTTGAATGGCATCCTGCAATTACAGAATGCCTCGACACCATTATTTCCTTTGTTTGTTCATCATCAACTACATTTCCTTTTGCATTAGTTTTCCAGCAGATCAAATTTCTTATTTTTTCAGATTGTCGGTTATTATCCCAGCATCCTTTCAGTGGCCTAACAAGATAGCATGATTTGAAGTGTTGACCAACATAAGTATTTGATCACTTCTGAGTTCTGACTTTTGGGCAAGAAATAATGAGTAATTAATAAAAATGAAAAACCATTCTGACTAATGACAGGTGGATGATACGAGCAGTATTGTACTAATATCAATAGGAATCATAGAACTTAGGCAGCCAAAAGAATAGGAAATAGAGCTGCTCCTCCTGAATCAAGGAAAAAAGATTTCGTGCCCAAGGCACATACCATCGCTTCGCAACAAATTCGATTAATAAGGCTAATGGAAATGAAAACATTGGCTGTGTCAGATACGTGTTTTAATCTATGAACATATACTGTTAAAATATTTATCTCTTAAAGAAAGAGTAATTGGATAGCAACCAAAGTAAATGGGAATAGACACAAATATCTGTAAACTAGTAGTTGACAAGCTTGCCAGATAATTAGTATGAGGGAAAAGGTAGCATACCAGTCCACGAGAAAGTAAAGCGGAGATAAGAAATAGCAGCGCTCCCATTCGACTTTGAAAAACGGGAAGTGTTGCTTCAAGCCTTCGGAAAACAGTAGCATGCACACTATAAGTCTCGACTCTTAGAATTTTCTGCAAATCAGAAGCCGACTCTATCGGAAGTCCCTCCAGAGCTTTAATAGTACCCTAAGAAACAAAAAATAATGGCAATGAGTTTAATTAATTTAAAAAGGAACTTCCAAAGGCAAGTCAAACAGTAGAATCAAAACCTATATTGCTGCCTTAAAAGTACATGAAACACCAACCTATCGCCTACCTCATCCTTTGAACCATCTGCAGCCCCCTCAAGTTCTTTACCAGTAACGCTTAAAGTGGCAATAACTGCCCTTTTATTACTTCCACAGAGAAATAAAATCTCACTCATACTTCTTATCAGTGCCCTGTCATTGATAATAAGAAAAAAAGACATTGCTGGTTATCTCAGTTAATTTCTATTCCAACTTGCATATCAAAGTAGCACAGCTAATGGAAACAAAAAAAACAACCACTAAACTGTGAGACAAACAACCTTCCAACCAACAAAATACCACATGTAACCATTTTCAGGCTTAGAAAATATTTGAAGTTGTTGCATTATTTCTACTAGCTCATTTATAGAGTAAAACGAGTTCCACAAAATTGGGATAAATCAATTAAAAGGATTTGGTTTGCAGCGACTCAACATCAGTCCTTGTCAGAAAATATTTGGAAATTTCTAGTACTGAAGGGCATCGGTCCACATCCAATAGATCATAACGACAGGTAAACTAGGAAAGAGGAAGTCTCCAAAAGATAACATTTAACCTATTCGTCATCAAAGCCCACGACCTGTCTTTACCCTAGCCAAGAAAGGGACCCGTGTGTTGCAACAGGTAATAACAAATTGATCAAGTAATAGCAAAAGCATTTAAATGATTGACATACATGTCCAGGTTTTACTATTATCACATGTTAATCAACAAACTTAGTTTACCAAATCACAAGTCCAGGTTATGGTTTGGGAGCAGAACCTTGCCATTGCGTTCCTCGTAATTTTTGCAATATTTCAAAAGTTTTGGCATTCTATACATATGCCAATCAATATAATCTAAAATATGAGCAAAAGCGAGCTGTAATCGAAAGAGACAGCCAATAGCTTACAGAACTAAACGAAAATCAACCATGTGGAGAAAAATCTACCAAACAACCTAAACATGATTGCTGATGAGGACGATGTACTCAACCCAACCAAAAAACTCAAACCAACCAAAAAAAATGAGGAAGTAAACAGAAGCAGAAACAGCATTCCACTAACAGCAGGCAACACGCATAGGTAGAACCAAACCAAAAGGGAGGCAACAACCAAGAAAACAATCAACTCTCTATAGATTAATTACCTCAATTTTTCACTGTCTGTAAGGGAGGCAAAATTATCTGAACCTTGAAATTGTCTTCGAGATGATGCTTTTGGACCAAGGTTTGGTGAAATAGTCAATGCACCTTTATGCAAATCGTCCGGAAAGAAAAGAAGATACTTGAGAACAAAAGCCTACACGAGGAAACTTTTATTATTGCAAACAACATTAGTAAAAGAATACAACATGATCCTAAAAGCAGACAATGAAACCAACTAGATAGGCACTAAAATGACAGCCATAAACCTGTCCCAGATACTGTCTCAAATAAGTGATCACAAAATGCACCCAACACGTAACACCACATCACCAGTATCAACCCACAACGTTAAATTTATTCACCACAAAAACCAACTGTCAATAAAATATTACGACCAAAAGAATATAATGATGGATGCCGTATAGATTAAAACTCTGCCAAATTGTAAGTTCAACATGTAGCCGCCTGCATTCACTAACAACATGATTGATTGATTTTGTTGTCATTATATTGTTATTTTTTCGCTCTATTGCAAACTCAACAATAAGCTGTAGAGCCTGCCTGCCAATAGATCATAGTGATGAAAGCTGCATTCAATATATATACCCATTTCCTAAATGAATTCAAGACATCCTCTTCGACGATGTCCTAATATTCAAGGAAAAACCATATGCAAAACCATCTTTACGAGACCAAACATAGTTCAGGCCAGATTGAGACCCGACCTAAAATTGATGTTTTTTCTAAGGGAATTGGGCCCTTAGGATCCCAATAGACATGCTTCACATTTTTAGAAGTCAAACACAGAAGATTTTGAAAGGCATACTTGCTAAGTACTTATCAGCAGAACTGGTTCATAAACCAATAGCCTTGTATCTCCACAATATAAATTTGACAATTATAAAACCTAAATGCAACAAACACAATATACATCCTAAAATAGCAGTGTGCGATGTTGAGAAACAAGGCATTACTTGTACAGCTGCTAAGACACCGCAGGGCCCTCCTTCATGCTGCACTAGGCCCATGGATGTTTCTGGATCAGGGCTAAACCTGGAGTGAGGCTTCGATGGCATTAGTCATCTAGGTGTATAAGACACTTAATTTAAATCATTAATATAAGTTTTACAGCAGCATAGATGATGCAAATGTAGTGAGCAGACAGGAGAATCAATGAAAAACAAACTTCTCTAGTGAAATGAACACGGATACCAATAAGACTTCGCACAGATATTAGAGCAGTCAATTTCACTAGGATCACTATACAGGTAGTACATCACCAGATTGCTCAGGCATAATCAACAGAAGAAGAGCCTCCAACATTAAAAAGTTGATTCTCGTTTCCACTAAATATCTTCCCTTCACTCTGTATTTGCCAAAAGGTTGTACAACAAGATTTTTAGAAGCAAGTGATCAGGCATATCAACATGGATTGCTAACTGGAGTCAACAACGCATTCCAACTTCAATTTACCACTACGATTCATCTCTTTCTTCCAGATACATCCTAAAACTACCTTACTATACTTTTTATTAACTTGCCGTCAAGTGAAGCATAAGTATAGCAGGTAACTTACAAACTAACACTGCAGCATGGCAGCGGCAAAAACAAAGAGATGCAATCGACATCCAGCATTTAAAAGATTATCCATCAGCATCTTCATTTATATACTCCATACTTAGCTCTCAAACCGACTAGCGACATCTTGCTTTTTCTTCTATTGCTAAGTGAAAAAAAGACATGCAAATAAAAGTAACAGAAATACAATTTTCAATTATCCACAATGTGTCCCGGAAGAATCTTTAAAAGCACATTGTCTGATTTTTTTTATCACAGAATTGATGAGGCATAATCAACATGAGGAGCTTTTTGAAGAAAATGATGCACACGCACCAACTCAAGGCATAGCACAATTTTTTAATTCACTTCAAACGCAATCACTGTGATGCCTCTCTTACTTCTAAAGACGTCATAAAACTATCTGAGTCAACTTTATGTTGCCTTATTGACCTCAAAGGAAGAGTGCGCAGATAATAAACATTAACTATGGCTACAAAGGAACCGCAATAGCGATGTTGCACTTCCAAATTCTAAACAACTATTTAGTCGCACTGTTTAATCATATGCTTACTCCATACTCAGCTCATAAACCAAATGCGAAACATAAATGCAAGAATTGACAAAGAAATCCAAATGAATGGGATCCAATACCAATTGCATCACCGTTATATATACATTATAAGGATTTGCACAAGACAACTCGCTCAAACTCACAGATTTGTACCCATAGAACAAACACCGTTCCCAATTACATCGAATCACGAGAATTTTGTTATGGGTTCCTGGGATTAACTATGATTATTAGCACAGAACAATCAGAAGAGAAATTCAGCACATTTCGGTCGCCTGCACCCCATACCTTATTCCTTGATTACTCCACTGCGCGAGAATTCCTCTCGAAACATCGCCCCCGAAAACCATCGAGAACAACTGATGCGCTTCTTCGCTCGACAGTCCCCTCCCAGTTCGCCCATCATCCACACCGAATCCCCCCTCTCTCCTCGGTACAGGCTTAGACTTCTCGTTATTCGGCGTCGTCGACACCGGCGACGGGGACAGTGACGGAGACGGAGCAGGCGACGGAGGCGACGCCGCTCCAGCGCTCCTCGCGGCCAGCAACCTCTTCTCGGCCGCGGCGGCCATGAGCTCCCTCTGCATCCGGCGGCCGTCCTCCGGCGACGAGCCCCCGGCCGCGGCGGCCGAGGCGGCGACGGCGGCGGCGGCGTCCCTGGGCTTGCTCCGCTTGGGCTCCGGCGGCGAGTGCTGCATGCTGAGGCGCAGCGCCATCTTCAGGTCCTCCTCCTCCTGATCCGCCATCAGCGACCGCCCCTCCCGCCCCCCGCCCCGCGGAAAGGGATCTCGGAAAAAAAGCGCCGAGGAGAAGAAGCAGAGGAAGCGATCTAGGGTTTCTCCCCGGGCGCTCCCCCGGCTACTCCATCGGCGTCGTCGAATCGGCGGCTGCTCGCGGAGATCGACGGCGAAGGGAGGATCGATCGCGCCGGGGGGGGGGGGGAGGGGAAACGGTCGGAATCGAGGAGGGAGGATCGAAAGCTTTTCTCTGATCGGGGGGGAGGGGCTCGGAATCGCGCCGATTTAAAACGTTTCAGAGGAGGATGATCGTCGGGGAAGGAAGGAATCGCAGTTCCTTCTTCGTCTCTCTCTCTCCCCCTCTCTCGCGTGCAGCGAAAACGTCGTCGTTTTGCTCCCAAAATAGAGGCTTAGGCTCGAAGAAATGGGAAGACTGATTATTTTTGTTGATGTTGTTTTTTTTTCTATGAATAGAAATGGAAAAATTGATTCGCAATATCTATATTGATCAACCCTTTTTTCGAGCATTAAAATAGCGATTAGAAATTGTCCAAGTTCGAGAAAAAAATCGATCCTGCCCGCGCACATGGTGCATGCTGGTTGGCTCGTCGTGAAAGGATAGAGTTTTTGGGTATTAAATGCGTGAAATCATGAAAAATCGGTTTTAATAATGGAATCATTTCAATCGCTCATGGGATCGAAATTTATTGGTTGTCATGTGCTTTTTGAAAATGTAATTTATGTGGGGATTTTTGGGCAAAGCTAGGTTATAGGCTGATGGGCCAATTCAGAGGAGCCTCCTCCAATTCTCCAGTTATTTTTTGCAAGTCGATATAATGAGGTATAGTAATAGTCGTAGATTTCTCTATTTTCTTTCGAGAGTAAAGAATATAGATATATCAAACTGAAAAAAAGTTACCAAAAATTCTAAAATATACTAATTACGACACACTTTATATTGATACTAAAAATTATATCATGAACTTTTTATTGTGACATTAAAACTCTAAAATTATGTTTATCATGATACATTTATCATAAACTTTATTTTGCACTTACGTGAAATATTTACCCTCCGTCAATGTCTTGTTAAATGATTTTCTAGCCAATATAATGAGGTTTGCTTTTCGGCATCTATATAAGCAGTTTTTTAGTGATTCTGATTGGAAAATCTCGACGGAGGGTGAACGTGTCACGTATGTACAAGTTTGAGACATAATTTACGGTAAATGCATTATAATGGACATAATCTGAGATTTTTGACGGCTTTTTCTTTGTATTAAAGCAATATCTATGGTCACAATCTTCAAATCATAAGAAAATACAATTATTGTTTTTCTTAATTTTCGTCTATAATAGTTTCCTTTCTCTCTCTCTGTTTTTCTGATTTTTCTTATTTATTTTTATCCGCCATTTCACTTTTCCCCTTCTTCTCCACTCCCTTCCTCCCTTCCTTCTCCGCCATAGCCGCACAGCCCGAAAGCTCAATTCCGCTCGCCGCCAGCAAGCAAAGGCTCGGCGAATCTCCTCCCGATCCGATCGAATCCGAAGCGAGCGAATCGCCGGGGGAATGTCGAGCGACAGCGACGACCTCGACGAGGACGAGCTCCTCCAGATCGCCCTCAAGGAGCAGGCGGAGCGCGATCTCAGCTACCGGAAGCCCGGCCCCAACCCCCGCAAGCCCGTCGCCAACTACGTCCAGCCGCCGCCCGCCCCCGCGGCCCACCCCCACCAGCAGAGGAGCTCCGCCGCGGCGCCGCCGCCGGCCGCCGCGAGGGCGGGCTACGGCGGCGCGCAGCGGCAGATTGGGGGCGGCGCCGGCGGTAACAAGAACAGGGGCAGCAGCAACGGGAATAGGAGGGTGGTCGACGACGATGACGATTCGGACGTCGAGATGCTGAGCATCTCGAGCGGGGACGAGGATTCTGCTAAGGATCGCGCGGGTTCGAGGGCCAGAGGTGGCGCGGGTGGTGGTTCGCGGCCCGGGAGGGACGACGACAGAGCGTGGGATGGCGAAGAACCTGATTGCTGGAAGCGCGTGGACGAAGACGAGGTGAGTTCGAGATGGCAAACCTTAACTATCCGGTCTTCTTTTAATGGCAAGTGTATCCGCAGATGTCAAACGATTTCATTGGGTGTTTTGCACTGTCGGCAGCCTTAGTTAAAAAATGCTACAGTATCTTGTAGACTCTATTTTGGATGAATTCTATAGGTGATATATTTGGTCTATGTTCTTGTGCTTGGGACATTATCATTGCAGGATTGCAGCAATTCTGAATGATAGCAGAAGCTATTAAACTAAAGTGATGCCAATAACTAGTTATTTTTCTTTCTTTTGCTGTAGAGGGAACGAAGTCGTGCCCGTGAGTTTTGCTACAAAATGATTGTTTTGGGTTAAATTACTGCAAAGGTTCTCGGAATTATAGAAATGATGATTCAGTCTTCAGTTGAAGTTGCTCTTTTCCGACAGCTTGCTCGTAGGGTTCGTGATATGCGGGAAACGAGGGCAGCACCTGTAGCACAAAAACTGGAAAAGAAGGCATCAGTAGTGGGTAAAAAGGGGCTCAACACTTTGCAGTCTTTCCCTCGTGGTATGGAATGTGTTGACCCACTTGGCTTGGGGTAATTTTCTGCTCTTTCTCTGTATAATTTTTCTAGAGCCCTGAGGTAATCGGCATTGTGCTGGCTTTACTCTCGTCTGTTCCCCTGCTGCTTAGTATTCAATGTTATCTGATGTTAAGAGGCTTATTGTTGGTGAGACACTATCACAGCTCTGCTCCTGTTTTGGAGCGAGCAAATTCTGTTTGTACCTCATTTAAAGTCGATTTGAACCTGTATGTTCTTATTTTTACCTTTACTTATTTACAGTTGCATTAAGAATGACAAAACTATGTACATTTTGACTATCTCATAATTTAGAGTTTTGTGATCTAGTCCTTTGATTGCTTTTGCCTTTTGCTCATTCTTGCCGACAGGATTATAGACAACAAATCACTACGGTTGATTACAGAAGCATCAGAAAGTTCTCCGTCAAAGAGTGGCAAAGATAATGTGGATAACAGCCTTCGTGGTACTCTTTTATCTTCTATCACCTTTTAGTATGACTATCTGCTATACTTTAGTTGAGTGGATGCCCTCTTTGGATGTTCTCGTCTTCCTACATTCACGGACGTTGTCCTGCAAACAGTTGACCCAAAAGTGTTCCTCTTTGTATGCGAGCCCTAGCTTACCCTCTGTAGAACTACTTTACTGAGAAATGTTTCATTAACAGTTTTTCTTCGTTAATGCTCTAGCATGTCTTTTTCTAGATCTCCCACCCTGATGTTCCTTGTTTTTGGCGGTAAAATGCGTGTTGCATAACAGATCTTAGAAAATACTGAAAAAAGTATAGAGAACATAAAAAACTTCTGTGTAAACTAAAAATATTAGCAAAGTTGTGGGCCTCGTGGTGCATTTTCATGGTTGTTAAATGATCCAGTTATGTGAAGTGACTGGTATATGAAGCGTGAATATGAGCTTGCATGTATACTATACTTCTCAACAAGTCTTGTTGCGAGACTTGTACTCACATTCTTTAGCCCCTCAACATATATTATATACTCATGATTTTCTCCCGGTAGAAGTAAAAGGGCCATTGCTAAAAAGGAAGTCACATCATTAGGATTTAAGTTTAGTAGAGAGTTCGGTGTTTATGGCGGCTCTTCTCGTCAAACTTACAATGCTTCATTGCTTCACCTGATTGACTTGTCGTTGCACAGGTGAGCCTGCATTTGGTTTAAATATTTTGTGGATTCAGTAATTTCTTTAATATATTATTGGCCATCTTTCTGATTTTCTTGCATCTTAGTTCTGGAATTTTTCATCCAACGCTTCTTTTAAGTCTGAGCAATGCTGGTGCTTTGGAGCTGTTTTTTGGACCTTAATTTAGTTGCCATCATTGATACCAACCCTTGCAGAGAAGCTGATGTACTTCTCGGAAAATTTTGATGCTAAGATTTTCTTATCCCGGATACACCAAGATACAAGTGCAGCAGACTTAGAGGCTGGTGCTCTTGCTCTGAAAACTGATCTTAGAGGAAGGACTCAACAGAGAAAGCAATTGGTTAAAGAAAACTTCGATTGCTTTGTCTCATGTAAAACCACAATTGACGGTACGTGGTGATCCTGTCCAATCTGAGGGCCTATCTCTGATTCTATCAAGCTACTAACTTATTTTTGCCGCAATGGGTATTATATTACTTGTTTAAGTAATTCTGCCTGCCAATTTCTTCAGTTTTTTTAATTTGATGAGTCAAATGTTCATTTTATCAGACATTGAGTCGAAACTAAAACGGATTGAAGAAGACCCTGAAGGCACAGGGACTGCTCACCTATTTAATACTATTCAAGATGTAAGCTCATTGGCTAGTCGTGCTTTCGAGCCTCTCTTTGAGAGACAGGTTAGTAGCAACAATTACTGCTCATGCTTTCTGCATACGTACACTTTGTTGCGAGTGGCACTGTAAGTGATTAATGACTTGTTGAATTTAAATATAGGCTCAAGCTGAGAAAATTCGTTCTGTCCAAGGAATGCTTCAAAGATTTCGAACTCTGTTCAACTTGCCTAGTACAATTCGTGGGAGCATCAGTAAGGGTGAGTACGACTTGGCAGTTAGGGAATACAAGAAGGCGAAGTCAATTGCTCTACCATCTCATGTAAGATTTTTATGGAGCCTCATTATTTTGCCGGGACTGATCTAATATCTACTTTATCATTTAGCTGACCAGCGTCGTGACATTCTTTAGAGAATGGTTCTCATGAATGATTAAGGAAGCATTGTGAACATTATGAGCATAGCCTCAGCTATGCTGACTGAGAAGTTCTGATCTTTAGAATTGATGTTGTAGCAGACGGGCAACATCTCCCCTAAGTATAAGTTTTTCTCCCAGTAGGGTGGCCTCATTAAGTGGATATAAAATCAATCTGGTTGAGTATTGGTATTTTTATGGGGCATCAAACTGGATGATTTAAGAAAAGAAGTGTATGCCAGCCAGTCATCAAGAGAAAACCTGAAAGAACAAAAGTATGAGTTTTCCATATCTGAAAGTGAGAGAGACAACTTTATTTTTGTAATGGTTGAGTGAGGATCTCTTGAACTCGATTTTAGTTTCTCCCTTATAAAATATGCTTCTTTTTCCTTTAATAGGGAGAAAATGGTAGTTGGGATTAAATAATAAAGTACTTTGTGGTATACTTAAGAAAAGTTTGAAGTGCATAAATATCTTGTTTGTTTGTTTGTGGTGCAACTTTTGACCAAGATCTCTCTCTCTCTCTCTCTACCCATCCTCCTTCTGCCCTCCCAATATAATTCTAAATGTTTAGTTTAAACTTGAAAGCGCTCTTGCAAGCTGCTTTTCCATTAAAAGCGGCTTTTGTGGGTTGTCTTTTTCCCCCGAAGGGAAAAAAATCCCCTGTATCAAACTGTTGATAGAGCCTGATTTAGAGACAAGATGTTATCTCCATCCATTCGGCTGCGTCTTGTTACCAGTTCATTTAAGGTCGTATAGCGCATAAACAGGACAGTATCATAATGTCGTCGTTTAACAAATAAATTGGCTGCAAACCAAAAATATGCTGCTTTAGCCTATTTGACTTGTTCTTTTGTAGTCTTGATTGACTTGCTTTCTTTAATAAAACTGAACCATATCTCATCTTCAATGCCTACAGGTGGGAATACTAAAACGTGTACTTGAAGAGGTTGAAAAAGTTATGCAGGAGTTCAAAGGTACACTGTACAAGTCTATGGAAGACCCTCACATTGATCTAGGAAATGTAAGTTCCTCTTCTGTTTTTTCATTTTTTTTATTTCCCTAGTAAGAAGCTGCAAACTCAAGTGAGGATGGATATTGCTTAAATAACATGCATACTTGGCTTCTGCATTTCCTAGCAACTGATATCATACTGGAAAGTAAAAAAGGGTTGTTTCTTTGTAGTCCTAGTTAGAAGATAGAGAAATTCAGCTCTCTTCTCAGATCGTTGTGATTGGTGGAAAAAAATGTTGGTCCGTGGAAAGGACAACCTCTGAAACAAAGCTGTCTTTTTTTGGTATCAACACTGTCAAATGAAATACCAATCAGAAAAAAAAAACATAGTCAAATGACATACTCAAGGATACCTCTATAACTTCATCAGGTACCATGGTCATAGTGTCATTCACCTTGCTAGGGAATGACAGTTTTGGCTTAAATATGGCAGAATTGCCAAAAATATGACATCTGTTCTATAGCCTGTTTGTTTGGTGTTGAGCTTAGTTGAGTTGGCTTGTCATAGTATTTTCTACAATGGTGAGATCATGGGTGTGAAATGATTATGGATCTGGGAACATACAGTCGCAAGGCCAAGTTTGGCTGATGGTTCACTCAGCTGTGGGGATATTTTAGCTATTTCAATTGCTCCTTGTTTTAAGCTCAGATGTGACTTTCCCAGAGGTCATAGAAGGGTGTGTCCTCCCATCCCTTGTGCCATATGAATCTGTGACTTCATTAAGGAAATTAGTAGAAGACTCATGTGATGAACAGGTTGAAATTATTGTTTTGAAATTTTTAGCTTGAATTTATCAACATAAATAAACCTTGTTCTGAGTTTTTCATATATTAAATGATCCACTTCATATAAATAATTTCAATATATGAAGGCTGTGTAAATTGTTGGGGCATCATTATGGAATCACACTGTTTGTTTTAGTCATGCAAACAATTGATCAATTTCATTCGTATATTGTTCACAGCCTGATGGTTTTTGAATTTTGTCGTGTAGGATGACATGCTTGTTTACTCACTTTTTGAATAACATTTATTGCTGAATAAACCAAAGATAACTCAGAGATAATTTTGTTTTATGGTATGTATAAATGCATGTTATTTTTCTATCCCAAACACAGTGAATTCGAAGATATAAAGTTACACAACAATAATAATTGAATAATATCTATATGAGCATTGAATAAATTATTTGAGTAAGAAAGAGTACTGATTTTGAAGAAGTTAATGAATAATGTGCGCTTGTGGTCACGCCATGTGGTGCAATCGCATGAATACATCACCTACTTGTACATATTATCGATTTTTCATTTTATTACTAGATTATATTAGAGAAGAAATCACACATATGCCGTTTTAAAGTACTTGCTACAGCTTTCATCCACATGTTTTGATTGGACAAAAAAAAGACGATTAAATTTGTCCTTGCATGTCTTTTTCAATTGGGATTAGTGAAGAATATGATTTTAGCAATCATCAGCTGATTTTTTTCGAACTTTTTCAGCTTGTCTTTTGCTGCTTTATGCAAGTCACTTTGTTCTTTAAGGTGTTGGTCTCTTGATTGGTTTGCTCTTGGCTGATGGCTTGTAATGTTTTTTGTAGCTTGAAAACACAGTAAGATTGTTGCTAGAGCTGGAACCCGAATCTGACCCTGTATGGCATTATTTGAATATCCAGGTTTGTAAATTTATGTCCATGTCAGAATGTGATTTTCCTTTTGTGAAAATTGTAAGCATTTCCTGTTGTTGATTTTCCTGTGAACTCATAGACGACAATTCAGTTTGACTTGCTGAGGTTTAGAACTCTGGAGATTTTTTTTTGCCTATCTTTATGGGTCTCTGCTAGCCATTTATCAACAGGCCTGATGAAACTTTTCAATCCCCTTATATAATCAACACAAAATAATAGATAAAGAGCACAAACAAGAGGGAATCAACAATTGTGCACTTTCTGTTTAGATTTATCCTTCTGCATCTATAGAAAAGTGAACTCTTTCCCCTCAGCAGCATTGTTTCTGACTATTCCAGAATCAAAGAATTCGGGGTTTGCTAGAGAAGTGCTCTTTAGACCATGAAGCAAGGAGGGAGAATTTGCAAAACGAGCTGCGTGAAAGGGCTGTTTCTGATGCAAGATGGAGGCGCATTCAACAAAATCTGAATGAACCCGTAAGCTCACAATCTGAAGTACTAGACTAATCAGCATGTTGTTGTGGCAGAAGGAGATTGTTCATGTTGCTGATGATGATTTCACTTCTTACAGTCAGATGACAATAGTCCCAATCCTGGCAACATCAACATGTTGGTAGATGCAGAGTCACTAGACTTGGCAGGGGAAGAAGTTGATGCTCTCAGAGGAAAATATATTCATAGGTTGACTTCTGTTATTGTCTATCACGTACCAGCATTCTGGAAAGTAGCCCTTTCTGTTTTCAGCGGGAAATTTGCAAAGGTATTCATTTTCTAATCTTCAGTTGAGATTCTATGCATGCGACGTTCTCAATTTAGTAGTTTGCCTATACATCACTTGGCGTTCAATTTCAGTATCGTGTCCTATACATATTCTCTGAGAGGAGGAAATTTACAAATATACAGCTGTCGCGTTAAGTGGGATGACACTGTAACTTGTGAGTTTCAGCATTTATCTATGTTTGTATACGTCAATATTTAAGGATTGCAAGAGAGAAGGTCTGAGAAGGACGACTAGACTGTTACTCAAATATAAGAGTACATAAGATGCTCTATGTAGAGAGGAGTGAAACATAAAACTGACTACCTCGCTTAATATTTATTTACTAGCTGACGACTAACACTATTAAATATACTTCAACAGTGTAACTTTTGTCTGATAGAACTACTTAAGAATTTGTAAAGTCTGGCAAGTATAATGCTAGTTGCAGATAGCGTGTGCTTAGGTGAAAGGGAATCCATTCCTGAGTAAGAAAGAAGAGCCCCTTAGCAAGCTACTTCAAATTATTTTAAGTTTTATCAGAATGGGGCATTTTCAGGTCGAACATCTCCCAGCTACTCTTGCTGTTTACGATTATTTACGGTTTCATAGCAAAGCACAATTAGATTATTTAATGAGATATGGATACTATGGCTATGGCAATTTCTGTCTGTAATGACATTGTTTTCTGGTTTGCTCATTGGCAATGTTGACATGGAGTGGGCTGTTGTTTGTGTCTAACGTCATTTAGAACATTCTCGCATCAGCTTCAGAGTTGGGTTAGAACTCTCACTTCCTTGTTCAAGAACTCTTAGTTCAGGGAGTCCACGACTAGCTAATTCCCGTAAGACCGTATTATGATTATTTCTCAGTAGTTGTGCTTTGCAGCCGAAAGAGGAAATGAATTTTGCTTAGGAGTAATTATAATTGTTCCCCTGTTGCTCTTTCTCTCTGTTTGTGTCTGTGGGTGGGTGGTGGTTTGGTGGGGGCGGAATTGACTCCGCAGGTGTAAAAATAGGCATGGGTCATGGTGCATCCATGCATACATCAGTGCATGTGCTCATCCGTGTGACATGAGCATGTGCGTCAGCTTCCTTGTGTACTTGTTGGTCATTTATAAAAGAAACTCTGTAATTTCTCTGTTTGAATTGACTTGAGAACTGTCTTAATTATCGTCTTAATGCTCCAGTCTTCCCAAGTTTCTACTGATTCAAACATAAACAGCACGGGAAATAAACCCGAGGAAAAAGTTGGAGAAGGGAAGTACTCAAGCCATTCTCTTGAGGAAGTTGCTGGGATGATACGGCAGACCTTATCAGCCTATGAAGCAAAGGTATTTCTTTTGCATTTTGATAGTGAATTTTTGGCAAGTTCCTGAACATTTTGGACAGACACCAGCTTTCTGTTATCCCCTGTTCTGAGAATGTTATGTATTGCATATTACATTTGAGACGAAACTGATCTGTAGCTGATACTTTGACCTCAATCTTTGAATAAATAAAATATTTCCACATGACTTTCTAAATTAGAGGAATGGTATCTGGAATCATTATTGAAGACTTTTTCAGGAAAGCACACTCGCTTTGTTTGTTGTCTCAACGACTTTTTGGCTGCTTTACGTGCTATATTGCTTTACATATATTGGAGGTTGTAATCTCATTCTTATAATCATTGGAAGTTGATTACTTCATGTAATTTGATGTGCAACTAAACACATGGATGTACATACTTTGTAAAGTTTTTATGAACAGTCAATTCTGATAAACAATATTTCCTGTTCATCAGAATGTGCATATTTTATGTTTAGTTAAAAGTTATTTTCTTTCTCTGGGTATTTGAGTCTACTAAAAAGAAAAAAATACTTATGCTGTGCTTATTTCTTGTCTCAGGCAGCTTGTTAAGCATGAAAAGTTATCTTACACGTGATAAAATATTTTTGAGCAAGGATTTTTCCAACCATCTTGAGTTGCATTGGTGATAATGAACTTACAGCTAAAAAAAGAAGAAAATTGTTTAGAACACCACGATTCAATTCTAGTCTTTGAGGCTTGTGCAGCTCAATGTTAAGAGCTGGTCTGATAGTGGTGGTGAGCCTATGTGGCATCTTTAAACCATGGATTCCCACAAACGTAAGACTTGAGATATATAACTTTCTATTGAGGAATTCAATGTACTTTGGATTGGGAATACAAGCTTCTGCTCGAATGAAATCTTAATGGTAAATTTTGCCATGAAAGCATCATTCTGGAAACTCTCTGATATTGTCATTGCTGGCCATCTTTGGATTAAAAAATCATATCACCAAAAAGATGTGCCAAGTTAGTTCAGTTGACGATAATACTGATGATAATGTAAGATCCTAAAGGAGTCCTTTAGGATGAGGCTGGTAGATTAGAACAGGTTCAGTTCAATTTATGGCATAAATGAGTTGTGACTTCCAATGATGGCAGCATCACCAGTTTGTGGAGTGGGCATAAGAAATAGTCTACTTCTATTTTAACAATCTAATTGATTTATGAAGATGCATGTGGACATTCAATGCACGCTGAGAGTGCTGATGGGAGGAGGTTGAAGCCTTTAGGCCTTGTTTTATTACATGGACTGAACTTGAGGGAAATGGGAACTTTTTTCTAAATTGTTTGGTCTCCTGTAATTAAAGGAATCGCAGGTGAAATTTGCGAATAAAAAGGGCTCTGTTACCGTGTTTTTAATGACACGGAGGGACATGGGCTAGGGGCAGGAATAATTGAGTTGTGAACTCATAATAAGAAAAGTTTGCAAAAAGACAAGTAATATGATTTGGATTCGACAACTCTAATCAGAACCAAATTTTGATTTGGTAAGGATATTAATCTGCATAAACTTTATAGCAAATGACAAACAGAATATCATACCATTTATATATTGCTATCTGATTCCAATGTTATACAAAACACGGTGATTCAGACATTACTTTCCATTTCAATTACTCAATTTCATTCCTATATCTTTCAATCTGTACTGTTTATTTCATTCTTGCTAACCAAATGGGGCCTCGATGATTTATGGCTATAGTAAAAAAGTGTATGAATCCCTTTGTTCCAATTTTTACTTTGATATTAGTGGTCGGACCTGTTTGGGGAAAACATCGTTATTTGTTGCCTGATCATGTTTCTTATGTCAATCTTCTGATGGTACCGACTCTCAGATTTTACAAAAGGAAATGCGAGATCTGCTTCTAGGCTTCTGCTCCTTTTGCTTTGTAAAATACTTATCAGAACTTAAATCTGCATTTAGGTTGTACTGCTATCTCATTGTGAGCTTTTCAATAGAATTGAGCATTTAATGTCTGTCCAGGTACATAACACCTTCCGGGAACTTGGAGAATCGAACATTCTTCAGTCGTACATGAGTGATGCTATAAATGAAATATCTAAAGCATGCCGAAGTTTTGAAGTTAAAGAATCAGCTCCTCCCAGTGCTGGTATTTACCCTACTCCTGAAGCTTCATTCTGCCCACTTCTCCAATTACTCTGATAATCTTTGCTTCTTTGCAGTTTCAGCGCTTCGTGCATTGCATTCTGAGATCACGAAGATCTACATACTAAGGCTATGCTCATGGATGCGGTCAATGACAGAAGAGGCATCTAAGGAAGAAACTTGGGTTCCGGTGTCTATTCTTGAAAGAAATAAGTCTCCATACACGATCTCCTTCTTGCCTTTGGCTTTCCGTGCTATTGTGAGTTCAGCAATGGATCAGATAAACATGTAAGTAATCTATTGCACTTCATGTCAATGCTTTGGCTTATACGTAAGCAGCTCAGCACTGGCCTACTTTAATTAGCCCTTGGTTTGTAGGACTCTCGAGTGCCTTCCTTTGATTTTGATGGAAGTTTATGTGGGTCTGTTTGAGGTGTTATTCTTCATGTTCATTTGATAAAAGGAAAGGAAATCTCTTGAGGGGAGAACCTTATTTTGCTCTATCCAGAAAAATTTATTGCAGAACTAGGGAAATCAGTTATGAGGAAAGAGAAGTTTATTGGCTGAACTAGGAACATCAGTTATGAGGACTGACATGACTCCGACAGAAACATACACAAACTGACAGAATAGTAGCTTTTTTAGATTGATAATGACAGATTATGTTCGTCTCCATTTATATATTCCACATGATACAGTGTAGGTTTGCTCTTTCCAAATCTTTACTGTTGAAGCGTTTTAAATCAGCACCCAGCTTGGCAAATATCTTTTAGCTATTTGGGGCATAATGAGACCATTTTTGTTTTGGCCATGCTGATTGTGTAGTTGGTTACAATGTCGTAACGCTTGATGAGATGAATTAATTCACCATCTTGCTTAGACATGCATTAACAATAGGATTCTAATGGTTTTTTCTCCATAACTTTTTAGTAATCAGAATCCGATTTCTCGCAGCAGTCCACAGAATATAAAAGGGGGACTGGACTCCAGATCTGCTTTTGGACTAGTTGAATAGGTCTGGAATGAGCCACAGTTCTTCTAAGTTTGATTAAGAAACACTCTCGGCGTTTTCATCCAAACTCAAACTTCACTGACATCTATACATTTAATGCAAACAAAGTATTAATGGAAACTTAAGCTTTCCTCTTATCAGTCTTCAGTGTTTTAAAACGTGGAGTCCACTGCATATTCCAGTTTAAAACATCAGCTACCATCTCTTGTTTTCAACTGTAATAGCAAACAAATCCTAGAGAGAGAAATTAACATCTTCAGCACGCACATCTGTACCTTTCTATTATATTTCTAGAGGCGCAACCAACCTTTACCATCCACCCGTCCTAATGCCACATGTGAAATTTTCATTCCATATCCTCTGCTTGTTTTCAACTGACCTCCAAAGTCATTTTTGCAAGTGAGTCTCAGGGGAGAATATGAAATCCCTGTTGAGATGTCAGAATATCCATCTGCACTACTTCTCCAGAGGAAATTCTTCGCAGATTCCATAATCTGTTGGAGAAGAATGTGGGGGAATAGGACAATACTTGGGAGACTACTCAGTTTTTTGTTTTTTTCAATGTAGAAACATCCCCTTTTGATAATAGAACTTCCAATTGGTCAGATTTCTGTCCATTCTCTCAATTATGTGTTCTGTTTATAGTAAAATTGGGCACCTAGTGTGAGGCCTAAATAAGACATTTGGAGGGGTATTCATATTATGTTCCCTCTCATCCGAATACCTGATGTCAAAAAGTTTGGTGAATTATGTTGGCATTTCTGCTTTTTTTTTTTTTTTGGAAATCTCTACGTTCATAGTGCAGGTCACCCATAGTGATTGTGGTCATGCTGCTTGGACCCCTTCTCCCATCCTTTTCCCTTAACCGAGCAAAGAAGAAGGACTACGAATATGGTATCATCTGAGATGCTGTCTTGACGAAATGGGTCTTCACATTTGACTCCCTCCTATAATAGTGACGAAATAAATGAAACTGCCAATACACTCTTAGAATGTGTTTCCAGAAATCGTCATTACAGGAAAAGTACATGTTCACATTCATCTGTTTCGCGGAGGATTGCTCCAAAAGCAGTTTAAATAAAGTATTATGTCTATGTGTGGGGCAAATCTTTTACTTTCATGCACCCATGATAAACTGATCGATAACAAGCAGACAAACAAGCACGTGTCATTTTCTTGCATTTATTTAAATGATTCCGCATGTGCTCTAAAATATGCTTCTAATTTTGTGTTCCTGGCTTTCCTTTTCAGGATGATTGTGTCCGTGAAGAGTGAGGCAACAAAGTCGGAAGATATGCTTCTACAGCTCCAAGAAATTCTAGAATCTGTTAGACTTGCATTTCTGAACTGTTTTCTTGATTTTGCTGGTATGGTGGATTGAGTGGTCATTGCATCACTTTCCATACTCCAAAATTTTACTGACATCCCAGTTGGTAATTATGATTTATTTGCATTCATCAACCAGGTCATCTAGAGCGCATTGGCATTGAGCTAGCACAGAACAAATCAGGCAAAGAGAGTCCCTACTTGCAAAATGGCTACTCAAATGAACTGGAAGAAAATATCTCGACTGATCTTCCTGGAAGTGCACATCAGCGGTTATTAATTGTCCTCAGTAATATTGGATATTGCAAGGATGAGCTTTCTTATGAGTTGTACAACAAATACAGACAAATCTGGCTTCAATCTATGTATGTCTTTTGCATATTGAAATATAGAAGAACAATTTTGTCTGATAGGGTTGTCTTAAATTGCTTATGGCAGTTTGTGCAGTGTAAAACCGGAAACAAATTTATATCTGTGCTTAATTACCCAAATCAGCTCACACCTCGAGTACTATTATGTTTAAACTTGGCCTATTGATTGATTTCGAAAGGTACACATCACATAATCTGGCTTATTGGATTATAATTTACTTGTTTTGAAAAATGATGGTTTATGTGGTATTTTTTTATTGGCACTTCATATCCTCCAACTTTTCGAGTCAGGCTTCTTTCCATTTCCTTAGATGGAGAACAATATCCTGGTGATAAATCAGTCAATGAACAAAGCAGTGTCCTTTTTCTTGCATTCCTTTCTTTATTATAGAACTTCTCTTGCCTTTTTATATATATTATGAAATATTTATGCTGTGGAAAATGCTTATCTAGTCTTCATTCAGGGTAAAGGACGAAGGGGACAGTGATCTACAAGATTTGGTAATTTCTTTCTCAGGGCTTGAAGAGAAAATTCTTGAGCAGTATACATTTGCGAAGGTATGGCTTCACATTCATCCATGGTGAATCTTTGGATCCATTCTCGCGAATGGGTTTTATGTGCATGTTTCTTCATCTTACTTGGTCATAGGAACTTTTTTTTATGTCAATGTTCATCACCAATTGGACTTCCTAAATGTGATATTATGACTTTACGGAAGTAGGGTGATGTGCAAATCAAACATAACGTCATGAATCATGTGATACTTTTGCTTGGCATGCTGCCTAACATAGAAACATTTATTGATATGTTACTGAGAATTTTGGTGTCTGTGCAGGCAAATTTAATTAGAGAAGCTGCTGTGAGCTACTTATTGGATTCTGGTGTTCATTGGGGATCAGCACCTGCAGTCAAAGTGAGGCTTTGAGCTAATACAGGATGGCCACTTTTCTTATATTTTTATATGTTGAACTTCTTGTGAAGATCCATAATAATATTGGGGTGATACTTTGTAGGGTGTGCGTGATGCAGCTGTGGAGTTAATGCACACTCTTGTAGCTGTTCATGCTGAGGTATGTTCTGTCTATCTATGATTGTATAAATTTACCCCTCCTTGTTCACACCTACTACTTTTCATGGCTAGTGTTTACTTCTCTGATCTCTTCTACTTTTGGGGTTCATAAGATGTGATCTTTATGGCTTAGGATTTCACATGAAGTGGCAATCTGATCTAATCGTATCTGGTGCTTGGTTATCTATAGTTGCTTCAATAAAGCTTTTCTTATTGTATGTCACAACAGGTTTATGCAGGGGCTAAGCCTTTGTTGGAAAAGATACTAGGTGTTCTTGTGGAAGGATTGGTCGATACGTTTCTTAGTCTCTTTAATGAGAACAAAGGCAAAGAACTTAGATCACTCGATTCAAATGGTTTCTGCCAGCTCATGCTTGAGGTATGATTTATTTAGGAACTGACTAATGTAATTTTTTTTACTTTAAGCTTGCTGGCTGTTTCCTCTAATTGGAATAGGAAAGTTAAGACATGAAGTTTTGTGATGATGCATCAGTTTTTATAGTTCGTTTCATTGAAAAAAGTTGAAGGCAGATGAAACACTGCTCTCCGTAACAGACCGTTGCTAACAGTCACTCCATGGATGTGCTAATACGGTTGCATCCAAATAGTTAGGCAGGAGGAGAATTGGAGTAAGAGGATAACAAAATAATGGGGCTTATGATCATAAGTTTAATTCTAAAAGCTTTTTGTCTTCCTATTACTTGCTTTTGCATATGGCCCCTAGTTGTATCCGCTTTTGCTACCATGTGTTTAGTCTAGTGGACTATGTTAGGCTGCAAACCAGGTTGCAGTATGTTTGTGCAGCAACCTGCAACGATAGCAATTCATTACCAATATGTAAATTTGTTTCATGATTTTTAACTTTCGTTATACTTGTCCTCGTTCTCTCTCCGATTTGCTCTCTTATTTTCCAAATCTTACATTTTTTACACATCCACCTTACCACTACTTCATGCCACTGCCTGCCACCACCACTGTCGCTGCCGCCATCATCATCCTCATCATCATCTCCACCTCATTATTTCTTTGTTTCTTCGTTTCTCTGCATGCTGTGGCATTTTTCTTTGTATACTTCTTATACATGGGAAAAACACTCAGATTTGCTGAACCAACCTATCTTACGTGTCCACTGCAGCTTGAATATTTTGAGTTCGTGTTGAATCCATATTTTACGGCTGATGCAAGGGAGTCCTTGAAATCTTTACAAGGGGTGCTTTTGGAGAAAGCCACTGAGAGTATGTCGGAGGCTGCTGAGAATCCAGGCCACCACCGGCGCCCAACTCGTGGAAGTGAAGATGCGCTTGCAGATGAAAGGCAGCAGGGGATGGGTGTCTCACCAGATGATTTAATTGTAAGGGATAATATTGGCCTGTTTATGTTTTATCTCCTAGGAGAACAAGGTTGCGTTTTTCTATGGGTACTTATCATGTTTCATGCAGCTAATCTCTACTTTTTTAGCCAAAGTTCCATGGAGCTATTTATGTGAGCCTTTTTCATGGGGAAAATTTGAAAATATATCTGAAAGTAAATTTTTGGGTTACACTAGTAGACCACGGAAGCTCTAAATAATATCTGATATTGTGACTTTACCTTTAAAGCCTGTCTATTGCATGAAGGTCCTGTGAAGTGGATGTGAAACCAAAGTAGTGGGCTGAAATTTGTTATAGAGGTTGAGAGTCATCATCTGTCTTTAATATTTCACGGTTTGGTTACAGAATCAATGATAGGTGGTGCAATTCTACTTCTGTTTCACTTTCCTTCTCGTTCTCTTCATCGATTGACTATCTGGGTTTTAAAAAAAAGTTCGGTGAATAAAAGCTTCCTCTCTGTGCCTTTTGAATTCTACAGGCTCTTGCACAGCAATATAGCTCCGATTTTCTACAGGCAGAGCTCGAGAGGACTCGTATCAACACGGCATGCTTTGTGGAGTCGATTGCATTGGATTCGGTGCCAGAACCAGCCAGAGCTGCATACACTCCCTTTAGGGGGTCCGTGAATTCTCCTAGCAGAAACTACAGAGGCACGGCTGTGGTTGGATCACCAAGTTACTCCCGACAGAGGCGTAGATAAGTTTATTACAGCTACCCCAATTTTTTCTTTGGGGGGCTGAGACTCTGTTGTAATTTGTTACTTTTCCCGTGTCTATATATGATTGGCAGATACCTTATTCTTTCGTAAGCAGCCGTTCCCCATCGCCCGATGCCCTCTTCTGTTCTGATTGATTTGTTTTACCTGTTTCCTGCCAAGCTTCTGTTTTGCTGTTTATATCTAACTTGGACTCATAGCTTGTACATTTCTGGTCTTCTTTTCTCGGCCATGCCCATCATAGCTTGTAAAGAAATTGAGACGTTCTCAATAATCTTCGGAATGGTTGCCCTCATTGTTTCTTATTTAATGCGATGTTGTGCTCAATTCTCGACTTTAGGCTGTGTCCCATCTGTGAGCCTTAGCTAGGAGCTCTCCGCCGTGATGGCTCGTTATCAATTCACCAATCCTCATCAGATTGTGAATGGACATACTTCGCCTCCAACTCCGCCTCCTTTCTTTGATGCTTGTTTTGACGATTCTCCGCTTATTCTTCAGAATATTTTCTGATTGGCATTTTCGATCCTCAGCGCCCTCAAAGTTGGCTCAAAAGGAAAGCTTGGGCTCGGTCCGTGACTTTGGTAACCATAGGACCTGCAATGGCTAGTTTGGCTGAGTGGAATAATGCGGCTGCGTTATGCAATCCCGAGTGATGAACCCACCCAAGGAAGGCCATATTTGACAAGTTCAACTCCCCAGGCTCTTCATACATGGACATCTAGCCCTGGAAGCTGACAAGAATTTCACGAACGGAAAAATCTTGAACCTCTTCATTATTCAAAAGACTAATTGATAATCAGCAAGAATAAATAATCTCATCAGCCATTCCTTTCAACTTGTGCCTATATCCTCCCCTTAAAGACAAATTTGTAAGACTAGCTTCCCAGTTTATCAATCTATGCTAAAGTAACGATGACATCACATGATGATTGCCATATGAATATTATGCCAGTCTCCATCAATTGGAATCATCAATTTGCATATGCTTTAACTGATGTCATGCACACTTTTGATCATTGAACGAGTTAGACAACCTCGCATATTAATGTGTGCACCATGGAAATTAACTTTCTCTGCTTAGGGAACCATTCTCAAGGGATTCATTTCTTCATTGTTTCCTTTCCCTTCATTTCCTCACAAGTTAGGCTTCCCTTTTGCAAGCGAGAGCAAGGAAAACAAATAATATCAAGCGAGCGAACTATACGGCTCTCGCGCCGATTCCCGATGTCTGTTGGGAGGTTATGTGCTAAAAAGATCCAAGGGTACAGCTCTCCTGTGGAGGCTTCACTGGATGTTGACTCCACCATTTATATGTGAGCGCCCAATGGAGGAAAGAGAGTAGGGTTGGTGTTGGAAGAGACTTTCCTATCTGTATATCACATGCATATTCTGCGAGTCGAAGGACGGCATACAAATGACATGATACAACCAATGACTCAAGGATTAAGACGCCATTGCATGTCAAACACTTGATGCCATTCTTTTATTTGCCTAGTGCTTGCCTCATATGGCAGTATATGGCAGCGAGATCGAGTGCCGAGAAAGAGACAATGTTGTTTGTCGATGTAAACACCAAGACGAGAATGGATAATGACCAGAGGAAACGAATAAACAACGCCGGATGAAAACTGGCACCATAGACCTTGACAATATTGCTCGGGGCAACCGTCTGCGAGTCACTTCACGTCGTCGTTCATCACTAGGCGGAAATCCTCCTATGGCGGAGCGTTAGCCTTGTTTCCAGGATGTACCCAATGGGCCAATTGTCTCTTGCAAGATGATGCTGCCAAAAATCGCTATAACAACAAGGACAAGGGAGAATATACCAAAGCAAGCACTTATCTTGATCATTATAAAGCCGCCTCTTGGTCCTCTCTGACATTTGCAGGTGCTTTTGTGTTTCAGAAGCTCGCAAACTTTCTAGCCATGGAGTTCAGCATCCTGGCAATGTTGGTGCTTCTGGTCGTGTTTGTAGTCTCAGTAGGTTTCCTTCATTTATGGACATCACCAAAAGCAATGGAGGACATCCCGGGAACCTTGGGTTGGCCCGTTGTTGGCGAAAGCTTCTCCTTCATATCTGATTTTTCGAGTCCATCTGGTATTTACAGTTTCATGAAGAAGAGACAAGAAAGGTAATCAATCAAAGACCAAGAGTGAGACCGATTATCAAAATTTCAGTATCAGAATACATAACTTACATGATATGTGCATTTGTCAACAGGTATGGGAAGGTATTCAAGTCCTTTGTCTTGGGAAGGTTCACTGTCTTCATGACCGGGAGAGAAGCGAGCAAGATTCTATTGACTGGAAAAGATGGGATGGTGAGTTTGAACCTCTTCTATACCGGGCAGCAGGTTCTTGGCCCCACGAGTCTTCTCCAGACAACTGGGGAAGAACACAAGCGGCTTCGACGGCTCATTGCGGAACCACTATCCATCGATGGCCTGAAGAAGTACTTCCAGTTTATCAATGCCCTCGCGATAGAAACATTCGATCAATGGGAGGGACGAAAAGTTTTAGTTCTTGAGGAGGCTTCTACAGTTAAGTATCCACAAAAAGATCTTCAGAAATTCTGCTTTAATAGTTCTACCCTTGAACATAATAGTAAGATATATTCTTTGTGCAGTTCACCCTCAAGGTTATTGGCCACATGATCATGAGCTTAGAACCGAAAGGCGAAGAGCAGGAGAAATTCCGATCCAATTTCAAAATAATTTCCTCCTCATTCGCTTCCTTGCCATTTAAAGTGCCAGGAACTGCATTTCACCGTGGAATTCAGGTAATTTTTTTTTCATATACTTTGAATATACTCGCGTTAGAAAGAAGACTTCGTCTGGTTACTTTCTCAATATAATGTTTTGACAAAATCAGGCTCGGGATAGGATGGATAGCATGTTGGACAGCGTTATTTCTAGGAGGAGAGAAGGACAAGGCTTCCAAAATGATTTCCTGGAGTCCCTGATAATCAAGCACAGCAAAGCAGCAGACGGAGAAGCCAAAAAAGAGAAGCTAACTGACAAGCAAATGAAGGACAATGTACTAACTCTTCTAATTGCTGGTCATGACACCACCACTGCTGCTCTGACTTGGCTCGTGAAATTTCTCGGAGAGAACCCTCAAGTTCTGCAAAGGCTCAGGGTACTCCTGTTTTGCGATGAACTCTGTTAAATTGAAATCCTTACCTAACAATACTGAAGCACGGGTTGTATGCTTCGTATGCAGGAAGAACATATGGAAATTCAAGCGAGTGGCAAGGGTGGAGCGAATCTATCTTGGAGTGAAGTTAATAACATGCCTTATACCGCTAAAGTAAGCAAGACATTAACTTTATCACGTTAATTACCCTATTGAAGACTGGAAGATGTAGAAATTTTTGTATCTTTGGTATTTCAGGTGATAAGTGAAACTCTAAGGAGAGCCACGATATTACCTTGGTTCTCTAGGAAAGCTGCTCAGGATTTTGAGATTGATGGTATGCATCCCGATAAAACCTAACATGCTAGTCGGAAAAATGCAATATCATGATGCTTACTAATACTAGCTCTTGGTCATTTACAGGATATAAGATCAAGAAAGGTTGGTCGGTGAACCTGGATGTTGTTTCTATTCACCATGACCCGGAAGTTTTCCCTCAACCAGAAGTTTTCAACCCATCCAGATTTGATGTAAGCTCCTTTCTGTCGCTTCGTTATATAGCCCACATTTTCATTTCTAATTTCCAGCTGAAATTTTTTTATTGATCTCAGGAACCTTTGAAGCCTTTCAGCTTCCTTGGATTCGGTAGTGGTCCACGTATGTGCCCGGGGATCAATCTGGCGAAGCTGGAGATCTCTATTTTCATTCATCACTTGGCGTGCAGATACAAGTAAGAAGAGAAAATGCTCATTTTGATAAACAAAGTCTCATCTTCCTGCCACAAAATTTTGATTGTCATCTAACATGTCAACCAGCCAAGGGGACAACCTTTCTTAAGCTATAGTCTTCTTAATAAATCAAGCAAAAAAAGAAAAAGAAAAAGAAAAAGAAAAAGAAACGATATGGTCGACATGTTCCTGTCAGAGACTATGCTTGATTGATTTCTCAAGCGTTTATTGTGAGTGTAGAACTTGTTCTGACAATCTTAATCTTCTTGACAGGTGGACTCCTCTGGAGAGAGATGACTCAGTCCAGCCTACTCTGGTAAGGATGCCCAAGAACAAGTATCCAGTTCTCGTCGAGCCACTGTAGATGTATTTGTTGCTTCACTTGGCAATTTGGCACATAGCCATAATAGCCAAAGAAAGATGTGGCACAGGGGATTCGACTTTATTGTTGTGACCCGACCGTCAATGCAATACCAATATGCTAGAATGACAAACTCACTGGGTAATGGTAGCCATAAGCGAATGCTTGCCCGGGAGCACATTGTATGACTGAGAAAATGAGAAATAAGAATGTCCGAAGCAGTTTACGTTCTTCTTGAGTTGGTCTATTTCTTGCTGAATGACTACCTTTTACTACAATCCTATTACTCTGGCCTGTTAATCAACAAATGCAACTTCAAGCAGCTTAATTGCAGAGAGTGGACTGATAAGTAAAGATTGGAGATATGTCTTTTGTTTATGAAAGTTAATCCATTAATGCACGGACATAAGCAAATAGGAGAGCCTGGCCAGTTCACCATGGAGAATAAAGGTGCTAAAGATATTCGAAATCAGCATACTGAAGTTTGAATTCTGTATTGCCTTGAATCAGACAGAAATGGAGAACTCCAGAAGATTAGTTCCAGAAACCCGATACAAATGTCATGTCAGCTCCAGCTCTAGCCCCCTTAAATTGGTTGGTGGTGCAAAACACATCGCATACCTTAGGTAGAATGAATAAGTAAAGTACTATCAGCCTTAATAACAACAGTTCAGATGCTAGATCCCTTCAAACGATGACAATGCACCCAAGCAATGCAAAAGGAACCAGATTTGGACTGCAACTTCCTGAGAATACAAGCAGTGTTCCAAATCTCACGGGTAAAGGTAGGCCTCACAAGGATCTTTAGAGCGAGATGAGAAGATCCGGATTTTCTATTACTTGTGAATGATACCAATGAGAGGAGGGATTCCTATATATACAAATACTCTCTTATTCATAACCGTAGATCTCTCTATAATCTAAACGTGGAGGTTCAATTTCCCCATCTATCAACTACCTGCATTAATTACAAGAATTCTCCATAATGGTGTATATTTCCCATATTGTTCATCCCTAGTAATATTCTAGAGAATTCGAGAAACTCTAAAAGGCTCGCCCGGTCTTTCCTATTTCACAGCCCTTTGTACCTTTTCTTTTTTTGGTCGGAAGTCCTTTGTACCTTGAAAACCTATGGACCGTGACACACAGAACCATCACTCATAGAAGTAAGTTTCTACGGCCAAGCCCTCCCTCAAACTTGGGAAGACACTTCAGACCAAGCCACTCTAGCTCCCCTGGCATTAGTTGATATGACTTTTCGCAAAGATGCAGAGCATCTCATCACAACAGCCTTGATCACTTTCGTAGGCAAAAGAAACATCTTACTCCAGTACTTCACCATACCAAAAACCACCGGTTTCACCTTTTGCTATTTCCTTGCAAAACTCAAATGCATGACAGTCCAGGCTTCCATTGTGATTGGTGAATGAAAATAAAACTAGTAGACTAAGAAGGATGACATCAGTTATATGTCATGTATCAAGCCATCGTCGGAGCCGATTAAAATTGCGGCCAGACTGCAAATGGCAGGACAAGAATAATGACAATCGCTAGATTATAGTTTCTTCCTTGAATTTCGACAAACAGGGAATGGAAGCAATCCAGCACTTAATTAAACTTCTTCTCAAACTGAACGCTAAGCATGCTAAACAGAATAATCTCTTCACCTGTTTAGGGAGCAAAAAACAGCTAGGTGTGAAATATATTATCAGCTGGATAGTATTTGTCTTCTGAGAACCTTCACTGGAGTTGTATAGACAGTGAAAGGACAACGGCCTTTCTCCTAGAGAAAGCAAGCGGATATTTTGTAGGCTAAGCCCAATATAGAAGAAAAATGGGGATAAAGATGGAGTAGATGGCATGGAACAGGTCCTGTTAGAATCAGCAACTGAGGACAGTGTCGATCCCATTGTCGCGGGAAATTCTTTGTATTTTTATACATCACCACTGAGATAATCATTGAGCTTGAATCTCCAGTAACTGGTCTCTTTGATGAGGGGGGAGATGGGAGAAGTGGGCTGATTCGCGATAGTTAAGTCTGAGCATTCGCTGCTTACCCATTGTCTCCATTATCTGTTGACCACCTGCAACAATGTGAATACTACATGATGAGACGTGGAAATTTGCATCAAGGAATAAACTTCAGCTGCTGCAGGTCTGATGCTTCCCTTATTCAAACAGATTGTAGGGTGTCGTTCAGCAAAGAATCCTCCATAAGATTACAGAAGTCAACATCAGAGATCTCAAAACTGACATTCAAGAAAATTATTTTTCTGTCACAAAGAGACTTTCTTCTATGAGTATGAGCGTGTGCATGCTCTATTGCCAATGTTTTCAAACGGAAGAATATAGCACATTTCAACACAAGGGTGCTGGCAAAACAAAACCAGGCCAGTGTCTAGGGAAGCAACAGAGTAAGTGCGGAAGAAAATAGGAATCTCCATATCATTGTGATGTTAGTAAGTCATCATCACTTCCCACAATCGTAGAAATTTGTGCCTGACCATGTTTCTAAAAGGCATATACCAGAGCCTTTATGGTCTTTATCTAAGTTACCAAATGCAACTCAAAGAAAGTGGCATATCTGTTCTGTAGAACCAGTCGTATCAGATGAAACTGTCCCATGATGGAAGCTCAAAAGCAACTCAAAGTGAAAATAAAATTTTACCTGAACACCATATCCAAAAAAGAATGCAAAACATTCACCTGTGAGCTAGCTTGGCAAAATCATCTTCAGATTCACCATCCTCATGATTCACACTCGCTGGTGCCAAAGCTGGGGGTTTCTGTCACTTCTGCTTTGGTCAGTGGAGTACCTTTGGTGACAATGTTATCATGTTGACAACGAGCACGCTGCAAACTAGCATTCAATGCCAATCCCAGCCACAGAAGTTCCACGTCTCTGAAGGTCAGTTTGCAGACGCTACTGAATCTGGGTGCAGCCACCAGTGCACGAAAGCAGCTGACTCCTAAACTCTCAACGACCACAACCTGGCCTTGTTCGCATCGGGGCTGGGGGGCGAGAGAGAGAGAGAGACGGGGGCCACGGTGGTGGTGGTGGAGTGCGACGGTGGGTATGGCGGCTATAGAAGCGCCGCGAGGCATCATCGACCATGTCAGGGTAGCGGTGGCTGCCGGGGGGCTCAATCGCATCGGAGGAGGAAGCCCAAATCATCACGGACACAATTATTATTATTATTAAATAAATAAATAAGGGATGAGAAATTTATCAAAATTTAATTTTTTTTTAAAAGGACGGACGGTTTTTTTATTGAATTGGGCCCTTGCAGTTGCAGCAGTTGGAAGATACAAACGAGTGGTGAGGTTACAGAGAGAAAGAGAAGAGAGAGAGAGAGATGCTTTTATTTGCTGCTGCTGCGGTCGTTTTTGTTTCCCCTTCATCTTCATTTTAACACCCCCATTACCCCCACCAGATTACAGGAATCCCAACACCAGCAAATTGCATAACTATGGAAAGACAAACGAATCCGCCTTTTTCTTTTCTTTATTACAAAAAAAAACGAAACAATATTAAACTCATCAGCCTCAACTCACTTACTCACTCACTCGGCCCCCCACAAGGTAGGAATCTAATCTTGTCTAGGAGCCAGGGCTCATTTCTCACTTTAAGTGCTGCGGCTGCCTCTCCAAATGTCATTTCTTCTGCGAGCCTCACGCCACCCAACTGCAGAGTGACCCGGGCGGTGGGGTCCCACTCAAACCCGGCCCACCATTCTTTTCTTGCTAGGACCTCGAAGCTTCCCCTCGCGCTGCTCGAGTCCAACGGCAACTTTCTTAGGCCAGGGCATTCGCGTATGTCGAAGCTTACCCCTGGAGGAAAGGATAGAGCCTGGTCGCAAATGCTCGTTAGTTTTGGAAGTTCGTAGAGTCGTAGGGATTCGAGACGTGAGAATAGTCCCGAATCAGCTAATTCCTCCCTTGCAAATCCATCCCCAATGATTCTCTCCATCGAATCGCAGTATGCGACCTTCAGTTTTCGGAGCTTCGGAGCATGCACGAGCCAGGACAAGTCCGAAAGCCTACACTCAAGGACCTGAACTTCAACGAGATTGGGGAAGCAAAAGTAGTTTGGCGCTCGTCCTATTCCTTGAGTTATCTTCATCTCGCTCAGCTCGGTACATAGAAATAGATGAAGCGTCTCTAAGTGCGAGAAACCGTCAGTGCTTGGCGGTGAGTAATTTATTACGATGCTAGTCAAGTTCCTATTCATATTATCAATGTACGCTCTCCTTATGCGTCTCCGTAAATTCGGGGATTGGAATATTTCCTGAGCAGAGGAAGACTTGTGCACGCAGATAGATAGGTCGGTGAGATGTTGCATGCGCCCTAGTTCCTCTACCATCTCTTCTTCCTTCACTAAACCCCATTCCTTCGTATAGTTCATGGACTCCCACAGGCTGAACAGGCTGAACACATTCAACGGTAAGCTTGTGATTGCCCCTCTCGGAATAAGGATGTCTCTTTTCAACATTTCGTCTAGTAGCAACCACCGTAAACGAGTCAAGTTCTTGATTTCTTTGGGTAATTCACTAATACCGGTGCCCGACAAGTTCAAGTATCGTAGATTGATCAGATTGCAAATCCCTTCGGGGAATGACTCGATATTTCTATTGTTGGACAAGTTCAGGACCGCCAGGCAAGCCGTCATCGAGTCGAAAAATCCACTTGGCAAGACAGTCACTCTTGTTTCCCTTACAAACAAAGTTTTGAGCTGGGAACACTTGGATGGTATTTGATCGATATTCCGAATCCATTCTCTCCATATAGATACTTTCTCTGCTTCCCCCCATTTGGAGATCATCTCCTTGGACATGTCTTCTTCTTTCTCTATCACTAGCAACTTGTTCTCACTTTTCCCTTTTTCACGAGCGATCCAGGCTGCCATGTCGCGGATGACGTCGTGCATCTTCACGTACTGTCGGTCCACAACCAGTTGGTCATCATCACGCTCACTTTCCAATAGACAAGCTCTATTTAAATCCCCCAAGATAGACTCTCCCTCGTCCCGCATACTGTATACATCATCGGTGTCTCCTAGCAAGCCCTCTCCAATCCAGAGTTCAATAAGCTGGTTCGTCATTATGGGGTAATCCTCAGGGAAGAGACAACAGTAAAGAAAGCAAGCCTGCCGGGTAGAGTCATCTAAGCTATTATAACTGAACTCTAGTATGTGGTACACTTCCTCCACCATACCTTGCAGCTTGTGCGGTCTGTTCCTCAGTGTTGTTAGCGCATGCCTCCACTCACCAGGATTGTCTTTTCTGGCCATGGCTCGCCCGACAGTAATAAGGGCTAGTGGCAACCCTTTGCACTCTTCGGCAATGTCCTTTGCGAGGTCTCGAATTTCTTGATGACAATCTACGAGCGATTTGCCGACGTTCTTCTCGAATAATTTCATAGCTTCTTTGGGCATCAAGCACTGTACTTCCAAGGTTTTGTCGGCTTCCATTTGGTCGCATAAATGCTTCAACCGAGTTGTGAACACTACTTTGGATCCGTTCTCGGGACCAAGATGAGGAACTCCGATATTCGAAAGGTCTAGCTTCCGCAATACATCGTCAATCAACAACACAAACTTCTTCCGGGTCAAAACATGGCATAGATGATCCACCCTCTCTTCTCGGGACCATTGATCCCACCTCTCACCTTGAATGTGCAGCCTTTTCCTTATGGCATCTCGAATGCTATCTTCGTTCACTTGCTTGGACACCACCACCCAAATAACAACCTCGAAACCATGATTTGCATGTGAAAGCTCCTCGTTGATCCTTTTCATGAGGGTGGTCTTTCCCACACCGCCCGTTCCGTATAACCCGATCACTCCCACTTGTTTTTCGTCCACTAGCCATTTCCACACTTTATTAAGGGAAATATCAAGCCCCACTGTCTTGTCCATAGGCATCTCGAGCACTTGAGGAGGAGGCAGCGGTGACGTGAAATCGCTAAATTTTTCTTTCTCATGTCGGAGCTGTCTCACTTCGTTGAGCAATTGATCGACTCTTTTCCCCAATTTATAACTCGACCAGCAGTTCCGTGGAAGACAACGACCGAGACATTTGATTTGGTCCCGTTCCCCGGCTTCTCGAAGAACTTGATCTACTCCACCGACAAAGTCTTGCACCTTGCCTAACCAGCTCGCCACTTGATTCGTGCGCCGCGCACGTGTTTCTTCTTCTTCACGTTCCACCCTTGCCTTCACATCTTCGCCCACAGCCTTCAGATTTTCATTTGCTTCATCCAACGAGCGGACATTATCTTTCAGATTATAAATGTAGCCGAAAGGTTTACTGGCCAAGGCCCATAAACCTTTGACGATTTCTAAAAGAGGACTTGCGATTTCCATAGATTCTTTCCGAGACAACAGATCGGAAAATCGACTATTTAGATGGTTGGAAAGGGAGCGAATGAGTGGAGTTCGATAAGCTCTTGCACATTTATCTCGATCATTCCAGCTAGCAGACAGAGGAAAGAGTATCGGAACCTTTTCTCTACTTCAAGAAGAGAAATGGAACTATTTTTCTTGTTCTTGTTTCTTCGTCGAGGACGAGCTGCGAAGAATTTTACCGTTCAAAAATGCAATCCACAAAAGTTTGAGCCAAGTAAAAAGGAAAGAAGGTATCATGACTAGTCTCATTTAGAAGCACCCCGAGGAGTATGAAGTAAATCAAATAATATCAGTGACCGATGTTTCTTCGATATGAGGCAATGCTCATGTTCTTCTTCCTGCTTTTGTCTATAGACTGCGTGGAATGCGATCAATGGTGTCCGGAAGCAAAGAATTACTATTATTTTGGATACAAGCAAAGAATTATTTGATTCCTTTTTAAGATGCAAAAAATGTAATTGATGAGTCAGCCTTTTAGAAGCTCTGCAATGGAAATTTCAAAAATGTAATCATCTGTGTATTTAGTTTTCATAATTCGACAATTTGGCTAACTATCGAAGTGATCCACAAAAAGACTTTTCTAATACTAACTAGAATTAGAGTTTGTTTAGTTTTTATTATTTGCATCTTAAAAATCTTACGGCGTGCCCGAATTCACTTTTATTAATGTAAAATGCTTCAAAACCTTTGAAAGTCATCGATATACAGATTCCCATATAATATTCTCCAAAGTTTTTGAAATTAAAAAAAATTTAATGGTTAAGTCAAAAAAAATATATTGATCATTCACTTTTAGAAATCCACCGGCCATCTACGGATATTTCCATTTGCAGGATGGGTGCTGCCTAATTTGCAAGTCACAACTCACTTCAGATGTACATGTCATTATACAGACATCAAATATATAACTCAATATTCTTAAAATTGCCTCGTCACCATTTTCATACTAGGCAGTTTTACTTCTCTCTTAGAATTATTGAAATACTACCTAACATTTTGCACGATCGTTATTATTAATTTTACAATTACTCTATCATAAATAATTAAAATCTAAACATAAGTTGCATGCAATCAGCAACCATGTTTTCTTTTATTCATTTGTCACTCCATAAATTTAATGTCTCATGGATTTTATAATAAAATTACTTTCAAATATTTGTAGCTCATGAAGAAGTCGAGGACTGAATTGGCGAAAGTGTCAATTGGTCGGATAGACTCAATTGACAAAGTGTGAAAAAGTTTAGGATCGAATTAGCAAAAGTAACATAGGTTTAGGACTTTTTGAATAATTTATCAAATTTTAGGTTGATGTACTCGTTGTGGGAGATAAATTCTCAATCCAAACAACAAGTGCAATTTATCAATTGTATGCTTTGCATATTAAACTTAACTAAAGGTTACATTGGCCATGATAAATAGGTTTGAAATTCATCTCCATCGACATACGTTTTAAAGATGTGCAACTTAATGTAAGATTAGTTCCTTATAAAGTATGGATAATTTAAGATGTGAAAAAATTTAAGTTCCTCGATTATCTATTGAAGACTAAACTAAGATCGACCAAGGCTTTAATTAGCGAAAGATATAACTCGAAATCTCGTTTTAGAAACACAAAAATAGGATCTAATTTTGCAGTACGATGAAAATGGTGAGATCGACTCAAATGAGATTCCTATAAAAGATTTTTTTGCGGGTTTTTAAGTATCTTCAAACTTTTAATCTAGCTCGGCTTGCTAAGCTGGTATGGAGGCTCTTTCATAACCCGGATGCTGTGTGGGTTAAGCTTTTTAAAGGTCTATATTTTCCATATTGTGACTTTCTTGAGGCTGTGAAAGGTGCTAAGGCCTCTTGGGGATGGAGTAGTATTTTTGAGGGAAGAAAGATTATGAATGGAGGGACGGTATGGCAAATAGCTTCCAGAGATAGTTGAGGTGTGGAAGGATAGATGGGGATAACAAAGGAGGAAATCAAGCTTATATTGGGTAGTAATTTGGTTAATAATGATTGGAGATGCTGGGATGTGAGGCCTAGCCAAGATTATGTTACAGCTGAAGATTGGGATGCCATTCAACAAATCAAAGCTTAGTGATATCAGCGGTGAAGAAAAATATGGGTGGCCTTTTGACAGAGGATGGTCGACAATGATATCTGTGTATGTTTTCGTAAAGGAGTTATATTTTAGGAAGGAAGGTCCATCTATCTGAAAGGTGGTGGAGAGCAGTGTGTGTGTGGAAACTACACTCTTAGTGCCTTAGCATCCTATAGCAACCTTTTCAAGAGGAGGATCAGAAAAGATGCTAATTGTGTGTTTTGTGGAGAGGAAACTATTGAGCATACTACTCTGTTATGCCGAAAACCTGAGTGTATCTGGTTTGCTATGTTGAATCTGAAAATTAGTAGGAGGAAGTGTCGAGTATTGATTTATGGTTTGGTAGAACACGTCAGGATATAGAGAAGAGGAGTGGAGACAAAGCAACTATTTCCAGGATCATTGCTTTTGTATGTTGGCATCTACGGAAGGGAACATGTAGTAGTGTGTACAGGCATACTATTTCAGACCCTGTTAAGGTGCTTCAGCAATCGCAACAAGCTTTAACCGAGTATGTTCACTTGAAGAAGCATATGCAATAGGACAATCCTGATCAGAGGAAGAGAGAGAAGGAAGATACTAGAGATTTTGATCAGAAGAAACCTTCACAAGGTGTCATCAAAATTAATGATATTAGTAGTTTTTTGGAAAAACATAACAAGGCGGCTGTGGGAGTTATTGGTCGAGATTATTCAGGTGCTGTAAAGGGTGGTACAGGTAAACCAGTTCCTGCTTCTGATATATAAGAGGTTAGCATTGAAGGAGGGAGTTCTTTAAGCCAAAGAAAAGCATTGGGTACAGATCATTCCTGACACCGATTTAGAAGTTGTCTTTAAAGCTATTACGATGCCAAACCAGTTCTTGAGATCGCACTGTGACCCTGTGGTGCAGGATATAAGGGAAGGTTTCCTAGCGTTTGGGTAGTGTCACCCCCATTCCAATTAGTTGACTTGCTTTTGTTCGATTTTAAATCTCGACCTCTGCGATTTTGAGGTTGCTGTTATATCTTCGACACTTTACTGAATACATTCAAATACTTTGGCCAAAACAAAAAAACAGGCCTACTTTTTTTTTGGCCGGAAAAATAGGCCTACTTTGTTACGTTGCATTATTCTCTCGTTTGTTGTTAGCTCACTTTTTTTAAAGCTTGAGAACTATAGTTGAAATTTCATGTTTTTGAACTTAACTAATGAAAAGTGTATCAAAACCTTTTGCTAATAGATGCATCCAAACACAAGTTTGAATGTTAGACTATCTCCATTAAGATGCTTCCAGAGAGTTTTGGTGCACTTATCCTTTAAATTTTTGTTAGCTTAATGACCGAAGTTTTATGATATTCAACAATTTATGTTTTTGATTGTCATCATCATTTTGGTCTTAATTCGAACAATAGAGAGAAAATTGAAATCTCATATTTTTTTTGAGTTTTGATTTTGTCCAAAATTTAATTCGTTGTTCATGTCTATCGAGTTCAACTTGAATTAAAGGATTCGGGGCATGATTCAACTTTAGATGACAATAACCAATAAGCTCTAGGGACTGAAGACTGCATTACTTGGTATCGCCTATGCTGACAACAAATCATGGAGCCATCAAAAGCCACGACTCAGCAATTGTCCGAACCGATCATGTTTTCCAAGACATAATTTATAAAAAGCCAGTCACATGAAAAAGAATTTAGATGCCTCACCACCGCAGCAGCTCTCGGATGAACCAATCCCTCCAAGTCAAAATGAGGGGCTTGATTTCTGCGGCGATGAAGAGGACCTCGCTCTTGCAAAATCGACCAGATCTTTGAAGAGTATATCCTCTTGTTTCGCTTGCTTGTTCCGTAGCAGGTGAATCAAGAGAGAGCTCCTTCGTCTCGCCCGCTAAATTGTCACGCGAGGGGCCGGTCTCAACACAGGAACTAGAGGGATTGCCCGCAAGCTCCACCCGTTGCTCTGTAACTTTTCCTCTCTGGTTATATGGAATTGAGCTAGAAAATAATCCGTCCAAAGGAAAGAATAAGAGATCGAAAAAATAGGAGTATGTAGATGGTAGGAAAGCAGGTGGACGGGTGCTGTTCGATAAGCTATATGCTATATTTATCTCGATTGTTCTGGCTAGCAGGCGAAGGAAAGAATATCGGAACCTTTCCTTTACTTCGAGAAGAGAAATGTAACTATAATTCTTCTCCTTTCTTCATTCGGGTGGAACCGCAAAGAATCTTTCTGTCCAGAAATGAAATCCACAGTCGTTTGAGCCAAGTGAAAAGGAAGGAAGGTATCATGATTAGTCTCATTTAGAAGCGCCCTGAGGAGTATGAACTAAGGCAAAGAATATCGGTGACCTATGTTTCTTCGATACGAGGCAATGCTCATGTTCTTCTTCCTGCTTTTGTTTATAGGCTGCGTCGAATGTGATCAATGGTGTCCAGAAGCAAAGAATTACTATTTTTTTGGATAGAAGCAAAGAATTATTCGATTAATGTGATTGAGGGTCTGCCTTTTAGATGCTCTCTGATGAAAATTTCACAAACTTAATTAGCTGTTTATTTGGTTTCCATAGTTCGACAATTTGGGTAACTATCGAAACAATCCACAAAATGCCTTCTCTAATACTTATTACAATTAGAGTTTGTTTAGTGTTTGCCTTTTGTTTTTTTTAAATCTTGCGGCGTACCCGAATTCACTTTCATTAATGTAAAAAAAAAATACTTAAAACCTTCAAAAGTGATCTGACATTGATATATAGATTTGCGTATAATTTTCTCCATAGTTTTTGAAATTTAAATAATATTTTAAATATTAATAGGAAAAGCAAACATATATTACTTTAGCTTTTTCAGGATTCCATCGGCTACATATGGATATTTCGATTTGCAAGGTTGGTGCTAATCAATTTGCAAGTCCCAATTCACTTCAAATGCATATGTCATTCGGCAGACGTAGTAAAATATGTAACTCGATATTCTTAAAATTGCCCTGTCACCCTTTTCGTACTAGCCACTTTTAATTCTCACTTAGAATAATTGAAATAATGTCTAACATTTTGCACAGTCGTTATTATTATACAATTACTCTATCATAAATAATTAAAATATAAGCATAAGTTGCATGCAATCAACAACTAAGTTTTTTTTATTCATTTGTTACTCCATAAATTTTGTCTCATGGATTTTGTAATAGAAATATTTTTAAACATATATAGCTTATGGAGAATACAATTAGTAAAGTACCGTCACATAAACCCATTTAATTTACAACCAAATTAAATTAAAATCTGAATGCTAAAAGGATAACGTTGCAATTTGAAGTGTGAAATTGTGTCCTCATTATATTTAAATTGTAAACTGACAAGAACAAAAATATTTGGATAAATTATTTATTTATTAATTTTAAATTTACAAAATAGAAAGAACAAAAGAAAATTGAAATTGAACTAATATAAATTATTTTTTGTTGCTAGTTCAAGAAGAATCTTCGAAAATCAAACGAGTAATAACGTATCCTATTGATAAAATAAACTTGTTATAATCCGAAGTATGATGGTATTTTTATACTGGAGAAAAGTTAATAATGAATATTTTATCAAGAAAGAAAGTACTCGTCAACGAAGACAACAGTAAGCCTTTATTGATAAAATTTACATTATTAACATTAAAAAATGTACGTTATCAACAATAAGCCGTTTATTCGTTCATTGTTCTACAGCTTTGCTTACCAAGGTTTATTTGCTGACCAAGTCTCATTTGATTGAAATTTATCAACTCTTAATTGAAATATGTTTATCTTCTTAAGAAACGAAACAATACAAACCCATAAAAAAAGTTGTTACCGACTAGTCGAAAAAATATAATTACTAAAACAATAGGGGGATACTAAATTTTATTAGAAATTCACTTAGCTCGAGTTTTACACGTTAATACCATTATTTATAAAAGTACAAGAAAACTCACTAACCTGAATAAAGGGTGGGTGACGAGCTTGATGCTCCTCATGAATTAATAATAAATGGTCTAACTCCCATTATTTTGTAACTCACCCTTCCAGCTTCAGAAAAAAACACGATCATGTAGAACTACATTTCTCCCTTGCCAAACTAAGTGGTCGCACTCCCATTCCAATTTGAGGCTCTTAAGCTTTCCCCTTTAGCAGCCTGCAGAATCAAAGGGATTTCTACAATTTAACCGTTTGCTGATCTAGCACAATTATTCTACCGTAAATTGTGCTATCGACTAGATTTTTTGAGAAGGTGCATCAAAAGAGCAGATGCTCTCTAGATACCTCTTTGATTGGCATAATATGAATTTACCATCGATGCAACACCACTCATTCATTCTAGCTAAGGTATGCAATGTATTATGCGCCACCAACCAATTAATGTAAGCAAATTTAGGGACATCAGGACTGAACCAGATCAACCTATGCCACAGGCCACCATTCAGGTATTCCTCACCAGATTCCCAGCATCATGTTGCTGAAACAAGCCATTCTTAGAGCCAGTATACACAACTCTATCAGCTACTGCAGAGTTTGGCAGGATGCTACCACAGAGGGCAGCTTGAATTTCCGCAAAGTCATCAGAACGAGCTGAAGGGCATCTCCATTCATTATCCACGGTAACATCTGCCACCGTAGCATTAGAACCCGTAGCTGAGTCATAGATGACTCTAAAAGGAAATACATCAGCCAATATGCCAAGAGGATGCCACCCGTCATACCAAAGTGAAGTATTTTGACCATTACTTGCAATATTCTTTGCAAAACGCTTAGAACCCAGAGCATATATTTTGTAGGCTAAGCCCAAAATAGAAGAATCATGGGGATAAGAAGTAGATGGCATGGAACTGGTCGGGTTAGAATCGGGAACTGAAGACATTGTCGATCCCAATGTTGCGGGAAATTCTTCATATTTATACATTGTCATTGAGATAACCTATCGAGCTTGAATCTCCAGCAGCCGGTCTCTTTGATGAGGGTGGAGGTGGAATTAGTGGGCTGATTCCCGATGGTTCAGTCTGAGCATTCGCTGCTTTCCGGTTGTGTCCATTATCTTTTGACCACCTGCAACAATGTGAATACTACATGATGAGACATGGAATTCTGCATAAGGAACAAACTTCAACTGCTGCAGGTCTGATGCTTCCCTTATTTGAACAGAGTATAGTGTGTCGTTCAGCATAGAATCCTCCATAAGATCACAGAAGTCAACATCAAAGATCTCAAAACTGACATTCAAGAAAATTCCTTTTCTCTGTCACAAAGAGACTTTCTTCTATGAGTACGAGTGTGTGCATGCTCTATTGCCAATGTGTTCAAACGGAAGAATATAGCACATTTCAACACAAGGGTGCCGGCAAAACAAAACCAGGCCGGTGTCTAGGGAAGCAACAGAGTAAGTGCGGAAGAAAATAGGAATCTCCATATCATTGTGATGCTAGTAAGTCATCATTACTTCCCACAATCGTAGAAATTTGTGCCTGACCATGTTTCTAAAAGGCATAACCAGAGCCTCTATGGTCTTTATCTAAGTTACCAAATGCAACTCAAAGAAAGCGTGGCATATCTGTTCTGCAGAACCAGTCATATCAGATGAAACTGTCCCATGATGGAAGCTCGAAAGCAACTGAAAGTGAAAATAAAATCTTACCTGAACACCATATCCAAAAAAGAATGCAAAACATTCACCTGTGAGCCAGCTGGGCAAAATCATCTTCAGATTCACCATCCTCGTGATTCACACTCGCTGGTGCCAAAGCTGGGGGTTTCTGTCACTTCTGCTTTGGTCAGTGGAGTACCTTTGGTGACAATGTTATCATGTTGACAGAGAGCACGCTGCAAACTGGCGTTCAAAGCCAATCCCAGCCACAGAAGTTCCTCGTCTCTGAAGGTCAGTAGAGTGCGCAACTAGGGGTATAACATCTAACCGCAAAAGGTTGCATGATTTATTTTCTTTATTGAAGTTCTAACGCTGTGTAATTCAGATGAAGCATGGCACGCTCTCGATAAGAACGACACTGATTGACAAGGTCAACAGTTACTTCTTGCTTCAAAGCCTGCCACCATGTCCACAATCATTGATTAAGATTCAGAACGTAACGTCAAAATCCAACTCAATCTGCACCGAAGATTGCAAAGTTTACTAAATAAGCTACATACAACATCATAACCGAAGAGGCATCTTCCCAAAGTGCAAAAATCAAGTCTGCAAGCGAAAGGAGAAACGGGACACATGCATGGACAGCATAGCCCACCTTATGAGCTTATTCACGGACTTGGGTTGTGTCGTTCAGCCAAAGGTTTTAGAGCTAGGAAGACAAATTGATATTAGTAGACCTGATAGGACTGTCAGATAAAAAACATCAAATAGCAGAATATAAGAAGCCTCTGTCCCGGTAGTCTTCATCTCATCCCTCTGAATCATAATTTCCCATTACTGAATCGATGAGGCCACTGCTGGCGAGCACTGCCCAGCCTCTTCTACCACCGAAGGAAGGACCACAATCCGCTAAAGAGCTGAGTCGGAGGCTTCTTCGACCTTCAGAGGGAATGTCATGGGGAAGTTGATCCTGGTCCACCGAGAACCCACTGATGAAAAGGACTCGGTCAAAAACTCTGTAGTATGCCCTCCACTCCACGCAAAGCCCTTGGCTCCACGATCTCCGCGGTTACCGCCATTACCACTGGCCTCGATAATGATGCTATCTCTCTCTCTCTGTCTAATCTACATCTTCTGGGCATTGACAAGCTTAGTCATCGAAGGCGAGAATGCCTCTGAATATAGAAGCACGACCGTCGTGCCTCCACATCGAAAGGGGGAGGGGGGCTCAATCGCATCGGAAGAGGAGACGCCAAAGCTTTTGCCAAGAGAGAAAGGGCAGCCCAAATCATCACGGACACAATTATTATTATTATTAAAAAAATAAATAAAATAAATAGGGGATGAGAAATTTGTCAAAATTTAAAAAAAAAAAAAGGACGAGAGACGGTGACCTTAAATCCAAATTGTGGGAGGGACGGGTTTTTTTATTGAATTGGGCCCTTGCAGATGCAGTTGCAGCAGTTGGAAGATACATACAAACGAGAGGTGAGGCTACAGAGAGAGATGCTTAGGGTGCGCATGACAACGTTTCTGTGCCCGGAAACTATTTCTGAACAGAAATGATTTTTTTTTATTCTGTGCCCGGAAACAATTTCTGAGTATTTGAAGGCGTTTGATAAACTGTCCAAAATTTCTATTTCTAGAGTAGAAAAGAATAGAAATGCGTTTGGTAACTACACGAAATTTTTGTTCCCAAATAATATTTTAATAATATTTTGAATTGTTTATTTTTTTCTTTATATTAATTTTCTTCTTTGGCCATGGCCGGTCGCCGGCGACCGGCGGCCGGCCACAGCCCGGGGCCGGCGAGGGCGTCACGGCCCTCGCCGGCCGCCGGCGGAGGCGAGGGTCGCCCTCGCCGGCGAGGGCGAGGGCTGGACCCTCGCCGCCTGGGCGAGGCCGCCTCGCCCAGATCGGGCGAGGCCGAGCCTCGCCGTCGGTCGCAACGGCGAGGGTCCAGCCCTCGCCCTCGCCGGCGAGGGCGACCCTCGCCTCCGCCGGCGGCCGGCGAGGGCCGTGACGCCCTCGCCGGCCCTGGGCTGTGGCCGGCCGCCGGTCGCCGGCGACCGGCCATGGCCAAAGAAGAACACAAAAATAAGAAAAGAAAAAAAAGAAAAAGAAGAAAAAAACTGATTCTCAAAATTGTGCCGAGAAACAAGAAGCAACTTTTTTTACTTCTTGTTTCTCTTCCAAAACTGTTTCTCGGCACAAATTTTTGCAAAAATGTGCCCGGGAACAAAAAATTTACCAAACGCATTTCTGTTCCCAAACTATTTCTGGGAACAAAAGAATAGAAATTTTTACTGTTTGGCACGTTACCAAACGGGCCCTTATTCGCCGCTGCTTTCGTTTTTGTTTCCCCTTCATCTTCATTTTAACAACCCCCTTTACCCCCACATTACAGGAATCCCAACACCAGCAAATTACATGACTATGGAAAGACAAACGAACCCACCTTTTCTTCTTTTTATTACAAAAAAGAAACAATATTAAACTTATCAGCCTCGAAGCTTCCCCTCGCGCTGCTCGAGTCCAACGGCAACTTTTTGAGATCACGGCAGCCCTGTATGACGAAGCTTACCCTCTGGGGAAAGCATAGAGTCTGGTCGCAAATGCTCCTTAGTTTGGGAAGTCTTAAGAGAACTAGGGATTCGAGACGTGAGAATAGTCCTGAAGCAGCTAATTCCTCCCTTGCAAATCCATCCCCAATGATTCTCTCCATCGAATCGCAGAATGCGACCGCCAGTTTCCGGAGCTTCGGAGCATGCACGAGCCAGGACAAGTCCGAAAGCCCGCAGTTGCGGACCCAAACATGAACGAGATTGGGGAAACAAGAGCAATTTGGCGCTTTTCCTATTCCTTGAGTTATCTCCATCTCACTCAGCTCAGTACATTCAAGTAGGTAAATTTAATTTAAAAAAAAAAAGGACGGACGGCTTTTTTATTGAATTGGGCACTTGCAGTTGCAGCAGTTGGAAGATACAAACGAGAGGTGAGGTTACAGAGAGAGAGAGAGAGAGAGAGAGAGAGAGAGAGAGAGAGAGAGAGAGAGAGAGAGAGAGAGAGAGAGAGAGAGAGAGATGCTTATTTGCTGCTGCGGTCGTTTTGTTTCCCCCACCAGATTACAGGAATCCCAACACCAGCAAATTGCATAACTATGGAAAGACAAACGAATCCGCCTTCTTCTTTTTTTTTCATTACAAAAAAAAACAACAATATTAAACTCATCAGCCTCAACTCACTTACTCAGTCACTCGGCCCCCCACAAGGTAGGAATCTAATCTTGAATATGTGCGGGGGCCCAAGTTTCACTTTAAGTACTGCCTCTCCAAATGCCATTTCTTCTGCGGGGCTCACGCCAGGCACCTGCAAAGTGACCCGGGCGGTGGGGTCCCACTCAAACCCGGCCAACCATTCTTTTCTTGCTAGGACCTCGAAGCTTCCCCTCGCGCTGCTCGAGTCCAACGGCAACTTTCTTAGGCCAGGGCATCGCCGTATGACGAAGCTTACCCCCTGGCGAAAGGATAGAGCCTGGTCGCAAATGCTCGTTAGTTTTGGAAGTTTGACGAGTGCTAGGGATTCGAGACGTGAGAATAGTCCCGAATCAGCTAATTCCTCCCTTGCAAATCCATCCCCAATGATTCTCTCCATCGAATCGCAGTCATGGACCGCCAGCTCCCGGAGCTTCGGAGCATGCACGAGCCAGGACAAGTCCGAAAGCCCGCACTCATAGACCCAAACATCAACGAGATTGGGGAAGCAAAAGTAGTTTGGCGCTCGTCCTATTTCTTGAGTTATCTTCATCTCACTCAGCTCGGTACATTTAAATAGATAAAGCGTCTCTAAATGCGAGAAACAGTTAGTGCTTGCCGGTGAGTAAGTTATTACGATGCTAGTCAAATTACCATTCCTATTATCAATGCACGCTCTCCTTATGCGTCTCCATAAAATTGGAGATTGGAATATTTTCTGAGCAGAGGAAGATTCGTGCACGCAGATAGATAGGTCGGTGAGATGTTGCATGCGCCCTAGTTCCTCTACCGTCTCCTCTTCCTTCACTAAACCCCATTCCTTCGAATTGTTCTTGAACTCCCATAGGCTGAACACATTCAACGGTAAGCTTGTGATTGCCCCTGTCGGAATTAGGATGTCTCTTTTCAACATGTCGTCTAGTAGCAACCACCGTAAACGAGTCAAGTTCTTGATTTCTTTGGGTAATTCACTAATACTGGTGCCCGACAAGTTCAAGTATCGTAGATTGATCAGATTGCAAATCCCTTCGGGGAATGACTCGATATATCTATTATCGGACAGGTTTAGGACCGCCAGGCAAGCCGTCATCGAGTCGAAAAATCCACTTGGCAAGACAATCACTCTTGTTTCCCTTACAAACAAAGTTTCAAGCTGCGGACACTGGGGTGGTGTCTTGTCGATATTCCGAATCCATCCTCCCCATAGAGATACTTTCTTTGCTTCCCCCCATTTGGAGATCATCTCCGCGGACATGTCTTCGTCTTTCTCTATCACTAGCAACTTGTTCTCCCTTTGCCCATGGTCACGAGCGATCCAGGTTGCCATGTCGCGGATGACGTCGTGCATCTTCACATATCGTCGGTCACCATCAAGCCCACTTTCCAGTAGACAAGCCCTATTTAAATCACCCAAGATAGACTCTCCCTCGTCTCGCATACTGTGTACATCATCGGTGTCTCCTAGCAAGCCCTCTCCAATCCAGAGTTCAATAAGCTGGTTCGTTATTATGGGGTAATCCTCAGGGAAGAGACAACAGTAAAGGAAGCAAGCCTGTCGGGTAGAGTCATCTAAGCTATTATAACTGAACTCTAGTATGTGGTACACTTCCTCCACCATACCTTGCAGCTTGTGTGGTTTGTTCCTCAGTGTTGTGAGCGCATGCCTCCACTCACCAGGATTGTCTTTTCTGGCCATGGCTCGCCCGACAGTAATAAGGGCTAGTGGCAACCCTTTGCACTCTTCGGCAATGTCCTTTGCGAGGTCTTGAATTTCTTGATGACAACCTACAAGTGATTTGCCGACGTTCTTCTCGAATAATTCCAGAGCTTCTTTGGGCATCAAGCACTGTACTTCCAAGGTTTTGTCGGCATCCATTTGGTCGCATACATGCTTCAACCGAGTTGTGAACACTAGTTTGGATCCATTCTTGGGACCAGGATGAGGAACTCCGATTTTGGAAAGGTCTAGCCTCCGCCATACATCGTCAATCAACAACACAAACTTCTTCCGGGTTAAACCTTCCCGCAAATAATGGACCCTCTCATCCGGGGACCATCGTTCCCAGCGCTCGTCTTTAATGCCCAGCCTTTTCCTCACAGCGTCTTGAATGCTATCTTCATTCACTTGCTTGGACACCACCACCCAAATAACGATATTGAATCCGGGATTTGCGTGCGAAAGCTTCTCGTTGATCTTTTTCATGAGGGTGGTCTTTCCCACACTGCCTGGGCCGTACAACCCAATCACTCCTACTTGTTTTTCGTCCACGAGCCATTTCCACACTTTATTAAGGGCACTATCAAGCCCCACTGTATTGTCCAGAGGTATGGTAATTACCGAAGGAGAAGGCAACGGCTTCGTCAGAATGCCAAATTGTCCTGCCTCAGTTTGGAGTTTTGACGCTTCAATGAGCATTCGATCGACTCTTTTCCCCAATTTATAACTCGACCAGCAGTGCCGTGGAAGACAACGACTGAGACATTTGATTCGGTCACGCTCCTTGGCTTCTTGAAGAACTCGATCTACTCGACCTTCAAATTCTTGCACGTTGCCTAACCAGCTCGCCACTTGTTTCGTGCACTGCACACCTCCTCCATCTTTTTCACGTGCCACCTTTTCCTTCACATCTTCGCTCACGGCCTTCAGGATTTCATATGCCTCATCCAACGAGCGGACATTATCTTTCAGATTATAAATGTAGCCCAAAGGTTTACTGGCCAAGGCCCATAAACCTTTGACGATTTCTAAAAGAGGACTTGCAATTTCCATAAGTTCTTTCCGAGACAACAGATCGGAAAATCGACTATTTAGATGGTTGGAAAGGGAGCGAATGAGTGGAGCTCGATAAGCTCTTGTATATTTATCTCGATCATTCCAGCTAGCAGACAAAGGAAAGAGTATCGGAACCTTTTCTCCGCTTCAAGAAGAGAAATGGAACTATTTTTCTTCTTCTTGTTTCTTCCTCGAAGACGAGCTGCGAAGAATTTTACCGTTTAAAAATGCAATTCACAAAAGTTTGAGCCAAGTAAAAAGGAAGGAAGGTATCATGACTAGTCTCATTTAGAAGCACCCCGAGGGGTATGAAGTAAATCAAATAATATCAGTGACCGATGTTTCTTCGATCTGAGGCAATGCTCATGTTCTTCTTCCTGCTTTTTGTCTATAGACTGCGTGGAATGTGATCAATGGTGTCCGGAAGCAAAGAATTACTATTATTTTGGATACAAGCACAGAATTATTTGATTCCTTTTTAAGATGCAAAAAATGTAAATGATGAGTCAGCCTTTTAGAAGCTCTCCAATGGAAATTTCAAAAATTTAATCATCTGTGCACTTAGTTTTCATAACTCAACAATTTGGGTAACTATCGAAGTGATCCGCAAAAAGCCTTTTCTAATACTAACTAGAATTAGAGTTTGTTTAGTTTTTACTTTTTGCTTCTTAAAAATCTTGTGGCGTGCCCGAATTCACTTTTATTAATGTAAAATGCTTCAAAACCTTTGAAAGTCATCGATATACAGATTCCCATATAATATTCTCCAAAGTTTTTGAAATTAAAAAAAAATTAATGGTTAAGTCAAAAAAAATATATTGCTCATGCACTTTTAGAAATCCACGGGCCATCTACGGATATTTCCATTTGCAGGATGGGTGCTGCCTAATTTGCAAGTCACAACTCACTTCAGATGTACATGTCATTATACAGACATCAAATATATAACTCAATATTCTTAAAATTGCCTCGTCACCATTTTCATACTAGGCAGTTTTACTTCTCTCTTAGAATTATTGAAATACTGCCTAACATTTTGCACGATCGTTATTATTAATTTTACAATTACTCTATCATAAATAATTAAAATCTAAACATAAGTTGCATGCAATCAGCAACCATGTTTTCTTTTATTCATTTGTCACTCCATAAATTTAATGTCTCATGGATTTTATAATAAAATTACTTTCAAATATTTGTAGCTCATGAAGAAGTCGAGGACTGAATTGGCGAAAGTGTCAATTGGTCGGATAGACTCAATTGACAAAGTGTGAAAAAGTTTAGGATCGAATTAGCAAAAGTAACATAGGTTTAGGACTTTTTGAATAATTTCTCAAATTTTAGGTTGATGTACTCGTTGTGGGAGATAAATTCTCAATCCAAACAACAAGTGCAATTTATCAATTGTATGCTTTGCATATTAAACTTAACTAAAGGTTACATTGGCCATGATAAATAGGTTTGAAATTCATCTCCATCGACATACGTTTTAAAGATGTGCAACTTAATGTAAGATTAGTTCCTTATAAAGTATGGATAATTTAAGATGTGAAAAAATTTAAGTTCCTCGATTATCTATTGAAGACTAAACTAAGATCGACCAAGGCTTTAATTAGCGAAAGATATAACTCGAAATCTCATTTTAGAAACACAAAAATAGGATCTAATTTTGCAGTACGATGAAAATGGTGAGATCGACTCAAATGAGATTCCTATAAAAGATTTTTTTGCGGGTTTTTAAGTATCTTCAAACTTTTAATCTAGCTCGGCTTGCTAAGCTGGTATGGAGGCTCTTTCATAACCCGGATGCTGTGTGGGTTAAGCATTTTAAAGGTCTATATTTTCCATATTGTGACTTTCTTGAGGCTGTGAAAGGTGCTAAGGCCTTTTGGGGATGGAGTAGTATTTTTGAGGGAAGAAAGATTATGAATGGAGGGACGGTATGGCAAATAGCTTCCAGAGATAGTTGAGGTGTGGAAGGATAGATGGGGATAACAAAGGAGGAAATCAAGCTTATATTGGGTAGTAATTTGGTTAATAATGATTGGAGATGCTAGGATGTGAGGCCTAGCCAAGATTATGTTGCAGCTGAAGATCGGGATGCTATTCAACAAATCAAATCTTAGTGATATCAGCGGTGAAGAAAAATATGGGTGGCCTTTTGACAGAGGATGGTCGACAATGATATCTGTGTATGTTTTTGTAAAGGAGTTATATTTTAGGAAGGAAGGTCCATCTATCTGAAAGGTGGTGGAGAGCAGTGTGTGTGTGGAAACTACACTCTTAGTGCCTTAGCATCCTATAGCAACCTTTTCAAGAGGAGGATCAGAAAAGATGCTAATTGTGTGTTTTGTGGAGAGGAAACTATTGAGCATACTACTCTGTTATGCCGAAAACCTGAGCGTATCTGGTTTGCTATGTTGAATCTGAAAATTAGTAGGAGGAAGTCTCGAGTATTGATTTATGGTTTGGTAGAACACGTCAGGATATAGAGAAGAGGAGTGGAGACAAAGCAACTATTTCCAGGATCATTGCTTTTGTATGTTGGCATCTACGGAAGGGAACATGTAGTAGTGTGTACAGGCATACTATTTCAGACCCTGTTAAGGTGCTTCAGCAATCGCAACAAGCTTTAACCGAGTATGTTCACTTGAAGAAGCATATGCAATAGGACAATCCTGATCTGAGGAAGAGTGAGAAGGAAGATACTAGAGATTTTGATCGGAAGAAACCTTCACAAGGTGTCATCAAAATTAATGATATTAGTAGTTTTTTGGAAAAACATAACAAGGCGGCTGTGGGAGTTATTGGTCGAGATTATTCAGGTGCTGTAAAGGGTGGTACAGGTAAACCAGTTCCTGCTTCTGATATATAAGAGGTTAGCATTGAAGGAGGGAGTTCTTTAAGCCAAAGAAAAGCATTGGGTACAGATCATTCCTGACACCGATTTAGAAGTTGTCTTTAAAGCTATTACGATGCCAAACCAGTTCTTGAGATCGCACTGTGACCCTGTGGTGCAGGATATAAGGGAAGGTTTCCTAGCGTTTGGGTAGTGTCACCCCCATTCCAATTAGTTGACTTGCTTTTGTTCGATTTTAAATCTCGACCTCTGCGATTTTGAGGTTGCTGTTATATCTTCGACACTTTACTGAATACATTCAAATACTTTGGCCAAAACAAAAAAACAGGCCTACTTTTTTTTTGGCCGGAAAAATAGGCCTACTTTGTTACGTTGCATTATTCTCTCGTTTGTTGTTAGCTCACTTTTTTTAAAGCTTGAGAACTATAGTTGAAATTTCATGTTTTTGAACTTAACTAATGAAAAGTGTATCAAAACCTTTTGCTAATAGATGCATCCAAACACAAGTTTGAATGTTAGACTATCTCCATTAAGATGCTTCCAGAGAGTTTTGGTGCACTTATCCTTTAAATTTTTGTTAGCTTAATGACCGAAGTTTTATGATATTCAACAATTTATGTTTTTGATTGTCATCATCATTTTGGTCTTAATTCGAACAATAGAGAGAATTGAAATCTCATATTTTTTTTGAGTTTCGATTTTGTCCAAAATTTAATTCGTTGTTCATGTCTATCGAGTTCAACTTGAATTAAAGGATTCGGGCATGATTCAACTTTAGATGACAATAACCAATAAGCTCTAGGGACTGAAGACTGCATTACTTGGTATTGCCTATGCTGACAACAAATCATGGAGCCATCAAAAGCCACGACTCAGCTATTGTCCGAACCGATCATGTTTTCCAAGACATAATTTATAAAAAGCCAGTCACATGAAAAAGAATTTAGATGCCTCACCACCGCAGCAGCTCTCGGATGAACCAATCCCTCCAAGTCAAAATGAGGGGCTTGATTTCTGCGGCGATGAAGAGGACCTCGTTCTTGCAAAATCGACCAGATCTTTGAAGAGTATATCCTCTTGTTTCGCTTGCTTGTTCCGTAGCAGGTGAATCAAGAGAGAGCTCCTTCGTCTCGCCCACTAAATCGTCACGCGAGGGACCGGTCTCAACACAGGAACTAGAGGGATTGCCCAAAAGCTCCACCCGTTGCTCTGTAACTTTTCCTCTCTGGTTATATGGAATTGAGCTAGAAAATAATCAGTCCAAAGGAAAGAATAAGAGATCGAAAAAATAGGAGTATGTAGATGGTAGGAAAGCAGGTGGACGGGTGCTGTTCGATAAGCTATATGCTATATTTATCTCGATTGTTCTGGCTAGCAGGAGAAGGAAAGAATATCGGAACCTTTCCTTTACTTCGAGAAGAGAAATGTAACTATAATTCTTCTCCTTTCTTCATTCGGGTGGAACCGCAAAGAATCTTTCTGTCCAGAAATGAAATCCACAGTCGTTTGAGCCAAGTGAAAAGGAAGGAAGGTATCATGATTAGTCTCATTTAGAAGCGCCCTGAGGAGTATGAACTAAGGCAAAGAATATCGGTGACCTATGTTTCTTCGATACGAGGCAATGCTCATGTTCTTCTTCCTGCTTTTGTTTATAGGCTGCGTCGAATGTGATCAATGGTGTCCAGAAGCAAAGAATTACTATTTTTTTGGATAGAAGCAAATAATTATTCGATTAATGTGATTGAGGGTCTGCCTTTTAGAAGCTCTCTGATGAAAATTTCACAAACTTAATTAGCTGTTTATTTGGTTTCCATAGTTCGACAATTTGGGTAACTATCGAAACAATCCACAAAATGCCTTCTCTAATACTTATTACAATTAGAGTTTGTTTAGTGTTTGCCTTTTGTTTTTTTTAAATCTTGCGGCGTACCCGAATTCACTTTCATTAATGTAAAAAAAAAATACTTAAAACCTTCAAAAGTGATCTGACATTGATATATAGATTTGCGTATAATTTTCTCCATAGTTTTTGAAATTTAAATAATATTTTAAATATTAATAGGAAAAGCAAACAGATATTACTTTAGCTTTTTCAGGATTCCATCGGCTACATATGGATATTTCGATTTGCAAGGTTGGTGCTAATCAATTTGCAAGTCCCAATTCACTTCAAATGCATATGTCATTCGGCAGACGTAGTAAAATATGTAACTCGATATTCTTAAAATTGCCTTGTCACCCTTTTCGTACTAGCCACTTTTAATTCTCACTTAGAATAATTGAAATAATGTCTAACATTTTGCACAGTCGTTATTATTATACAATTACTCTATCATAAATAATTAAAATATAAGCATAAGTTGCATGCAATCAACAACTAAGTTTTTTTTATTCATTTGTTACTCCATAAATTTTGTCTCATGGATTTTGTAATAGAAATATTTTTAAACATATATAGCTTATGGAGAATACAATTAGTAAAGTACCGTCACATAAACCCATTTAATTTACAACCAAATTAAATTAAAATCTGAATGCTAAAAGGATAACGTTGCAATTTGAAGTGTGAAATTGTGTCGTCATTATATTTAAATTGTAAACTGACAAGAACAAAAATATTTGGATAAATTATTTATTTATTAATTTTAAATTTACAAAATAGAAAGAACAAAAGAAAATTGAAATTGAACTAATATAAATTATTTTTTGTTGCTAGTTCAAGAAGAATCTTCGAAAATCAAACGAGTAATAACGTATCCTATTGATAAAATAAAATTGTTATAATCCGAAGTATGATGGTATTTTTATACTGGAGAAAAGTTAATAATGAATATTTTATCAAGAAAGAAAGTACTCGTCAACGAAGACAACAGTAAGCCTTTATTGATAAAATTTACATTATTAACATTAAAAAATGTACGTTATCAACAATAAGCCGTTTATTCGTTCATTGTTCTACAGCTTTGCTTACCAAGGTTTATTTGCTGACCAAGTCTCATTTGATTGAAATTTATCAACTCTTAATTGAAATATGTTTATCTTCTTAAGAAACGAAACAATACAAACCCATAAAAAAAGTTGTTACCGACTAGTCGAAAAAATATAATTACTAAAACAATAGGGGGATACTAAATTTTATTAGAAATTCACTTAGCTCGAGTTTTACACGTTAATACCATTATTTATAAAAGTACAAGAAAACTCACTAACCTGAATAAAGGGTGGGTGACGAGCTTGATGCTCCTCATGAATTAATAATAAATGGTCTAACTCCCATTATTTTGTAACTCACCCTTCCAGCTTCAGAAAAAAACACGATCATGTAGAACTACATTTCTCCCTTGCCAAACTAAGTGGTCGCACTCCCATTCCAATTTGAGGCTCTTAAGCTTTCCCCTTTAGCAGCCTGCAGAATCAAAGGGATTTCTACAATTTAACCGTTTGCTGATCTAGCACAATTATTCTACTGTAAATTGTGCTATCGACTAGATTTTTTGAGAAGGTGCATCAAAAGAGCAGATGCTCTCTACCACCCGCCTGGGTGGCGCTGCTGGAGCGCGCACTCTTCCTCTCGCAAAAGGTTGAGTGTTCGAATCCCGGGCGCCGCAGGGTGACTTAACCGGTGGCACGTGTGTGGTGGCTAGCACGTGTCGCCCCCAGGGTTTACTCCCCGGCTGTCGGCCGTGCGGGGGTTCCCTGGGTTATCAAAAAAAAAAAAAAAAAGCAGATGCTCTCTAGATACCTCTTTGATTGGCATAATATGAATTTACCATCGATGCAACACCACTCATTCATTCTAGCTAAGGTATGCAATGTATTATGCGCCACCAACCAATTAATGTAAGCAAATTTAGGGACATCAGGACTGAACCAGATCAACCTACGCCACAGACCACCATTCAGGTATTCCTCACCAGATTCCCAGCATCATGTTGCTGAAACAAGCCATTCTTAGAGCCAGTATACACAACTCTATCGGCTACTGCAGAGTTTGGCAGGATGCTACCACAGAGGGCAGCTTGAATTTCCGCAAAGTCATCAGAACGAGCTGGAGGGCATCTCCATTCATTATCCACGGTAACGTCTGCCACCGTAGCATTAGAACCCGTAGCTGAGTCATAGATGACTCTAAAAGGAAATACATCAGCCAATATGCCAAGAGGATGCCACCTGTCATACCAAAGTGAAGTATTTTGACCATTACTTACAATATTCTTTGCAAAACGCTTAGAACCCAGAGCATATATTTTGTAGGCTAAGCCCAAAATAGAAGAATCATGGGGATAAGGAGTAGATGGCATGGAACCGGTCTTGTTAGAATCAGGAACTGAAGACATTGTCGATCCCAATGTTCGGGAAATTCTTCGTATTTATACATTGTCATTGAGATAACCTATCGAGCTTGAATCTCCAGCAACCGGTCTCTTTGATGAGGGTGGAGGTGGGAATTAGTGGGCTGATTCCCAATGGTTCAGTCTGAGCATTCGCTGCTTTCTGGTTGTGTCCATTATCTTTTGACCACCTGCAACAATGTGAATACTACATGATGAGACATGGAATTCTGCATAAGGAACAAACTTCAACTGCTGCAGGTCTGATGCTTCCCTTATTTGAACAGAGTATAGTGTGTCGTTCAGCATAGAATCCTCCATAAGATCACAGAAGTCAACATCAAATATCTCAAAACTGACAGTCAAGAAAATTCCTTTTCTGTCACAAAGAGACTTTCTTCTATGAGTATGAATGTGTGCATGCTCTCTTGCCAATGTTTTCAAACGGAAGAATATAGCACATTTCAACACAAGGGTGCTGGCAAAACAAAACCAGGTCGGTGTCTAGGGAAGCAACAGAGCAAGTGCCGAAGAAAATAGGAATCTCCATATCATTGTGATGTTAGTAAGTCATCATCACTTCCCACAATCGTAGAAATTTGTGCCTGACCATGTTTCTAAAAGGCATATACCAGAGCCTTTATGGTCTCTATCTAAGTTACCAAAAGCAACTCAAAGAAAGTGGCATATCTGTTCTGTTTAACCAGTCGTATCAGATGAAACTGTCACATGATGGAAGCTCGAAAGCAACTGAAAGTGAAAAAAAATTTTTACCTGAACACCATATCTGAAAAAGAATGCGAAACATTCGCCTGTGAGCTAGCTGGGCAGGATCATCTTCAGGTTCATCATCCTCATGATTGGCGCTCACTGGTGCCAAAGCTGGGGGTTTCTGTCACTTCTGCTTTGGTCAGTGGAGTACCTTTGCAAAAGGTTGGATGATTATTTTTTTTATTGAAGTTCTTTCGCTGTGTAATTCAGAAGAAGCACGACACGCTCTCGATAAGAACGGCACTGATCGACAAGGTCAACAATTACTTATTGCTTCAAAGCCTGCCACCATGTCCACAATCATAGATTAAGATTCAAAACGTAACGTCAAAATCCAACTCGATCTGCACTGAAGATTGCAAAGTTTACTAAATAAGCTACATACGACTACATAAACGAAAAGGTATCTTCCCAAAGTGCAAAAATCAAGTCTGCAAGCGAAAGGAGAAACGGGACACATGCATGGACAGCATAGCCCACCTTATGAGCTTATTCATGGGGTACCCAGTGCAGGAGGTAATTGTCTCATTTTGCTAATTCGAAATATTGGAAAGCCTTCCCACCCAAAAGAGGTGCAAAAGTGGCAAAGCCATTTTCGGCAAAAGCAATCTAAAACTCAGTATCTAAGAGGGGACAAGACTCGACGTGCATAAATACCAAGTGCAAATATCCCTCGCAGCTCTTGGACAGTAGCAACTCGATACTCCAAATCTCTAGCAATAACAATTTTTTGTCGTTCAGGCAGTAAGAATTGGTGATCACCCAAGATGGTGCATAGTGGAATTCTGCAACCTCTTCCAATTAGAACAGCAACGGATTACGGAACGGTCGAATCTTACCACCAGATCCTAAAAGAAAAGCAATGAAATAAAGCTAGGGCAATTTTCGGACTTGGGTCGTGTCGTTCAGCCAAAGGTTTTAGAGCTAGGAAGACAAATTGATATTAGTAGACCTGACAGGATTGTCAGATAAAAAACACGAAATAGCAGAATATAACAAGCCTCTGTGCCCGGGAGTCTTCATCTCGTCCTTCCGAATCATAATTTCCCATTACTGAATGGATGAGGCCACTGCTGGCGAGTACTGCCCACCCTCTTCTACCACCGAAGGAAGGACCACCATCCTCTAAAGTGCTGAGTCGGAGGCTTCTTCGACCTTCAGAGGGAATGTCATGGGGAAGTTGTTCCTGGTCCACCGAGAACCGACCGATGAAAAGGACTCGGTCAAAAACTCTGTAGTATACCCTCCACCCACGCAAAGCCCTTGCCCCCACGATCTCCGCGGTTACCGCCATTACCACTGGCCTCGATAATGATGCGCTCTCTCTCTCTCTAAGCTACATCTTCTGGGCATTGACAAGCAAGTCATCGAAGGCGAGAATGCCTCTGGATATAGAAGCACGACCGTCGTGCCTCCACATCGAAAGGGGGAGGGGGGCGCTCAATCGCATCGGAGGAGGAGACGCCAGAGCTTCGCAAAGAGAGAAAGGGAAGCCCAAATCATCACGGACACAATTATTATTATTATTAAAATAATAAATAAATAAAATAAGGGATGAGAAATTTGTCAAAATTTAATTAATTTAAAAAAAAAAAAGGACGAGAGACGGTGATCTTAAATCCAAATTGTGGGAGGGACGGGTTTATTTTTATTGAATTGGGCCCTTGCAGTTGCTGCTGCGGTCGTGTTTTTGTTTGCCCTTCATCTTCATTTTAACAACCCCCTTATACCCCCACATTACGGGAATTCCCAACACCAGCAAATTACATAACTATGGAAAGACAAACGAAGCCGCCTTTTTCTTTTTTATTTATTATAAAAAAGAAACAACAATATTAAACTTATCAGCCTCAACTCGCTCGCTCGCTCGGCCTCCCACGAGGTAGGAATCCAATCTCGGCCATGCCCCAGTGCTCTTCTTTCACTTTACGCACCGCCTCTCCCAATGTCATTTCTTCTACGGGGCCCATGCCAGGCACCTGCAAAGTGACCCGGGCGGTGGGGTCCCACTCAAACTCGGCCCACCAGCGTTCGTCCCCCACGACCTCGAAGCTTCCCCTCGCGCTGCTCGAGTCCAACGGCAACTTTCTTAGACCCCAGCAGTTGACTATGGAGAAGCTTACCCCCTGGGGAAAGGATAGAGCCTGGTCGCAAATGCTCGTTAGCTTGGGAAGACAGTCGAGTGCTAGGGATTCGAGACGTGAGAATAGTCCCGAATAAGCTAATTCCTCCCTTGCAAACCCATCCCCAATGATTCTCTCCATCGAATCGCAGCTTCCGACCGCCAGCTCCCGGAGCTGCGGAGCATGCACGAGCCAGGACAAGTCCAAAAGCCTGCACTCATAGACCCAAACATCAACGAGATTGGGGAAGCAAAAGTAGCTTGGCGCTCGTCCTATTCTCTGAGTTACCTTCATCTCCCTCAGCTCGGTACAACGCAATAAATAAAGCGTCTCTAAATTTGAGAAACCGTCGGTGCCTGCTGGTGAGTAAGTTATTACGATGCTGGTCAAGTTACTATCGTCATTACGGAAACACGCTCTCCTTATGCGTTTTCGTAAATTCGGGGATTGAAATATTTTCTGAGTAGAGGAAGATTCATGCACCCAGATAGATAAGTCGATGAGATGTTGCATGCACCTAAGTTCCTCTACCATCTCTTCTTCCTTCACTTGACCCGATAGCGAGATACGTCCACCATAACCCCACTGGCTGAACACATTCAACGATAAGCTTGTGATTGCCCCTGTCGGAATTAGGATGTCCTCCTTCATATAGTCTAGCAGCAACCACCGCAAACGAGTCAAGTTCTTGATTTCTTTGGGTAATTCACTAATACCGGTGCCCGACAAGTTCAAGTATCGTAGATTGATCAGATTGCAAATCCCTTCGGGGAATGACTTGATATGTTCATTGTCGGACAGGTTCAGGACAGCCAGACAAGCCGTCATCGAGTCGAAAAATCCTTTTGGCATGAATGCCACTTCTGTTTCCCTTACAAATAAAGTTTCGAGCTGCGGACACTGGGGTGGTGTCTTGTCGATATTCTGAATCCATTCTCCCCATATAGATACTTTCTCTGCTTCCCCCCATTTGGAGATCATCTCCGCGGACATGTCTTCGTCTTTCTCTATCACTAGCAATTTGTTCTCCTTTTGCCCGCGATCACGAGCGATCCAGGTCGCCATGTCGCGGATGACATCGTGCATCTTTACATACTCTCCACCTAAATGAAACCCACTCTCCAATAGGCAAGCCCTATTTAACCTCCCCAAGACATGCTCTCCCTCATTCCGTAAACTGTATACATCGCTGGTGTTTCTTAGCAAGCCCTCTCCAATCCAGAGTCCAATAAGGTTGTGCGGTCTTATGTGGTAATCCTCAGGGAAGAGACAACAGTAAAGGAAGCAAAGCTGAAGGGTAGAGTCATTTAATCTATCATAACTTAACTCTAATATGTGGTACACTTCCTCTACCATACCTGACAGCTTGTATGGATTTTTCCTTAGCGTAGCCAGCACATGCTTCCACTCATGGGGATTGGCTATGCCGGTCATGGCTCGCCCGACAGTAATAAGGGCTAGTGGCAACCCTTTACACTCCTGCGCAATGTCCTTGGCAAGCTTTGGAATTTCTGGATGAGAATCTACGGTTGATTTGCCAACGTTGTTCTCGAACAATACCAGGGCTTCTTCGGGCGTCAAGCACTCTACTTCGAAGATTTCATCAGCTCCCATTTGATGGCATACTTGCTTCAAGCGTGTTGTGAATACTACTTTGGATCGGTTCTCGAGACCAGGACGAGGAACTCCGATTTTGGAAAGGTCCAGCCTTGCCCATAAATCATCAATCAACAACACGAACTTCTTCTGGGTCAAAACTTCCAATAGATGATGGACCCTCTCATCCCGGGACCATGCTTCCCAGCTCTCATCTTTAATGTTCAGCCTTTTCCTTATGGCGTCTCGAATACTATCTTCGTTCACTTGTTTGGACACCACCACCCAAATAACGACCTCGAATCCATGATTTGTATGCAAAAGCTTCTCGTTGATCATTTTCATGAGAGTGGTCTTTCCCACACCGCCTACTCCGTAAAACCCAATCACTCCTACTTCTTTTTCGTCCACGAGCCATTTCCACACTTTATTAAGAGAACGATCAAGCCCCACAGTCTTGTCTATAGACATCTCGAACACTTGAGGAGGAGGCAACGGTGACGTGAGATCTATGAATTCTCCTTTCTCATGTTGGAGCAGTCTCGCTACATCGAGCAATTGATCGACTCTTTTCCCCAATTTATAGCTCGACCAGCAGTTCCGTGGAAGGCAGCGACCGAGACATTTGATTCGGTCACGTTCCCCGGCTTCCTGAAGAACTTGATCTACTCCACCGACAAATTCTTGCACCTTGCCTAACCAGCTCGCCACTTGATTTGTGCGCCGCGCACCTGTTTCTTCTTCATGTTGCACCTTTGCCTTCACATCTTCGCTCACGGCCTTCAGTTTTTCATTGGCTTCATCCAACGAGCGGACATTATCTTTCAGATTATAAATGTAGCCCAAAGGTTTACTGGCCAAGGCCCATAAACCTTTGACGATTTCTAAAAGAGGACTTGCGATTTCCATAGATTCTTTCCGAGACAACAGACGGGAAAATCGACTATTTAGATGGTTGGAAAGGGAGGGAATGAGCGGAGTTCGATAAGCTCTGCTATATTTATCTCGATCATTCCAGCTAGCAGACAAAGGAAAGAATATGGGAACCTTTTCTCTACTTCAAGAAGAGAAATGGAGCTATATATTTTTCTTCTTGTTTCTTCGTCGAGGACGACCTGCAAAGAATTAATTTTACTGTTCAGAGATGAAAATCCACAATCGTTTGAGCCAAGTAAGAAGGAAGGAAGGTATCATGACTAGTCTCATTTAGAAGCACCCTGAGGAGCATGAAGTAAGGCAAAGAATATCAGTGACCAATGTTTCTTCGATATGAGGCAATGCTCATGTTCTTCTTCCTGCTTTTGTCTATGTACTGCGTGGAATGTGATCAATGGTGTTCAGAAGCAAAGAATCACTATTTTTTTGGATACAAGTAAAGAATTATTCGATCCCTTTTTAAGATTCAAAATAGTGAGTCAGCCTTTTAGAAGCTCTCCAATGGAAATTTCAAAAATTTACTCATCTGTGTATTTAGCTTTCATAATTCGACAATTTGGGTAACTATCGAAGTGATCCGCAAAAAGCCTTTTCTGTACTAACTAGAATTAGAGTTTGTTTAGTTTTTACTATTTGCTTCTTAAAAATCTTACGGCGTGCCCAAATTCACTTTTGTTAATGTAAAATGCTTCAAAACCTTTGAAAGTCATCGATATACAGATTCCCATATAATCTTCTCCAAAGTTTTTGAGATTAAAAAAAATTAATGGTTAAGTCAAAAAAAAAATATTGCTCATGCACTTTTAGAAATCCACCGGCCATCTACGGATATTTCCATTTGCAGGATGGGTGCTACCTAATTTGCAAGTCACGACTCACTTCAAATGTACATGTCATTATGTAGACATCAAATATATAACTCAATATTCTTAAAATTGCCTTGTCACCATTTTCATACTAGTCAGTTTTACTTCTCTCTTAGAATTATTGAAATAATGCCAACATTTTGCACAATCGTTATTATTTTACAATTACTCTATCATAAATAATTAAAATCTAAACATAAGTTGCATGCAATCAGCAACTATTTTTTCTTTTATTCATTTGTCACTCCATAAATTTAATGTCTCATGGATTTTATAATAAAACTACTTTCAAATATTTATAGCTTATGAAGAAGTTTATGACTGAATTGGCAAAAGTGTCAATTGATCGGATGGACTCAATTGGCAAAATGTGAAAAAGTTTAGGATCGAATTAGCAAAAGTGGAATAGGTTTAGGACTTTTTGAATAATTTCCCAAATTTTAGGTTGATGTACTCATTGTGGGAGATAAATTCTCAATTCACACAACAAGTGCGGTTTATCAATTGTATGTACAGTGACTTTGCATATTAAACTTAACTGAAGGTTACATTGGCCATGACAAATAGGTTTGAAATTCATATCCATCGACATACGTTTTAAAGATGTGCAACGTAATGACAGATTAGTTCCTTATAAAGTATGGATAATTTAAGATGTGCAAAAATTTAAGTTCCTGGATTATTTATTGAAGACTAAACTAAGATCGACCAAGGCTTTAATTAGCGAAAGATATAACTCGAAATATTGTTTTAGAAACACAAAAATAGGATCTAATTTTGCTGTACAATGAAAATGGTGAGATTGACTCGAATGAGATTCCTATAAAAGATTTTTTTGCGGGTTTTTAAGTATCTTCAGACTTTTAATCGAGCTCGGCTTGCTAAGCTGGTATGGAGGCTCTTTCATAACCCGGATGCTGTGCGGGTTAAGCTTCTTAAAGGTCTATATTTTCCATATTGTGACTTTCTTGAGGCTGTGAAAGGTGCTAAGGCCTCTTGAGGATGGAGTAGTATTTTTTAGGGAAGAAAGATTATGAATGGAGGGACAGTATGGCAAATAGCTTCTAGAGATAGTTAAGGTGTGGAAGGATAGATGGGGATAACAAAGGAGGAAATCAAGCTTATATTGGGTAGTAATTTGGTTAATAATGATTTGAGATGCTGGGATGTGAGGCCTAGCCAAGATTATGTTGCAGCTGAAGATTGTGATGCCATTCAACAAATCAAAGCTTAGTGATATCAGCGGTGAAGAAAAATATGTGTGGCCTTTTGACAGAGGATGGTTGACAATGATATCTGTGTATGTTTTTTTAAAGGAGTTATTTGTTAGGAAGGAAGGTCCATCCATCTGAAAGGTGGCAGAGAGCAGTGTGTGTGTGGAAACTACACTTTTAGTGCCTTAGCATCCTATAGCAACCTTTTCAAGAGGAGGATCAGAAATTATGCTAATTGTGTGTTTTGTGGAGAGGAAACTGTTTAACATATTACTCTGTTATGCCGAAAATATGAGTGTATCTGGTTTGCTATGTTGAATCTGAAAATTAGAAGGAGGAAGTGTCGAGTGTTGATTTATGGTTTGATAGAATACGTCAGGATATGGAGAAGAGGAGTGGAGACAAAGCAGCTATTTCTAGGATCATTGCTTTTGTATGTTGGTATCTGTGGAAGGGAAGATGTAGTGGTGTGTACATGCATACTATTCCAGACCCTGTTAAGGTGCTTAAGCAATCGCAACAAGCTTTAACTGAGTATGTTCACTTGAAGAAGCGTATGCAGTTAGACAATCCTGATCAGAGGAAGAGTGAGAAGGAAGATACTAGAGATTTTGATTGGAAGAAACCTTCACAAGGTGTCATCAAAATTAATGATATTAGCAGTTTTTTAGAAAAACATAACAAGGCAGCTGTGGGAGTTATTGGTCGAGATTATTCAGGTGCTATAAAGGGTGGTACAGGGTAACCAGTTGCTGCTTCTGATGTATGAGAGGTTAGCATTGAAGGAGGGAGTTCTTTAAGCCAAAGAAAAGCATTGGGAACAGATCATCCCTGACACCGATTTAGAAGTTGTCTTGAAAGCTGTTACGATGCCAAACCGGTTCATGAGATCGCACTGTGAACCCGTGGTGCAGGATATAAGGGAAAGTTTCCTAGCGATTGGGTAGTGTCACCCCCATTCCATTTAGTTGACTTGGTTTTGTACGATTTTAAAACTCGACCTCTGCGATTTTGAGGTTGCTGTTATATCTTCGATACTTTACTGAATACATTCAAATACTTTGGCCAAAAAATAAATAAATAAAATAGGCCTACTTTTTTTTTGCCAGAAAAAGAGGCCTACCTTGTTACGCTGTATTATTCTCTCGTTTGGTGTTAACTCAATTTTTTTAAAGCTTGAGAACTATAGTTGAAATTTCATATTTTTGAACTTAACTAATGAAAAGTGTATCAAAACCTTTTGCTAATAGATGCATCCAAACACAAGTTTGAATGTTAGATTATCTCCATTAAGATGCTTCCAGAGAGTTTTGGTGCACTTATCCTTTAAATTTTTGTTAGCTTAATGACCGAAGTTTTATGATATTTGAGTCAACAATTTATGTTTTTGATTTTCATCATCATATTGGTCTTAATTCGAACAATAGAGAGAAAATTGAAATCTCATATATTTTTTTGGGTTTTGATTTTATCCAAAATTTAATTCTTTGTTTATGTCTATCGAGTTCAACTTGAATTAAAGGATTCGGGGCATGATTCAACTTTAGATGACAATAACCAATAAGCTCTAGGGACTGAAGACTGCATTACTTGGTAATGCCTATGCTGATAACAAATCATGGAGCCATCAAAAGCCACGACTCAGCTATTGTCCGAACCGATCATGTTTTCCAAGACATGATTTATAAAAAAACCAGTCACATGAAAAAGAATTTAGATGCCTCACCACCGCAGCTCTCAGACGAACCAATCAGTCCAAGTCAAGATGACGGGCTTGATTTCTGCGGCGATGAAGAGGACCTTGCTTTTGCAAAATCGACCAGGTCTTTGAAGAGTATATCCTCTTCTTTCACTTGCTTGTTCCGTAGCAGGCGAATCGAGAGAGAGCTCCTGCGTCTCGCCCGCTAAATCGTCACGCCAGGGGCCGGTCTCAACATAGGAACTAGAGGGATTGCCCAAAAGCTCCACCCGTTGCTCTGTAACTTGTCCTCTCTGGTTATATGGAATTGAACTAGAAAATAATGCGTCCAGAGGAAAGAATAAGAGATCGAAAAAATAGGAGTACGTAGAATTTAGGAAACCAGGTGGACGGGTGCTGTTCGATAAGCTATATGCTATATTTATCCCGATTGTTCTGGTTAGCAAGCGACGGAAAGAATATCGGAACCTTTCCTTTACTTCGAGAAGAGAAATGTAACTATAATTCTTCTCCTTTCTTCATTCGGGTGAAGCCGCAAAGAATCTTTCTGTCCAGGAATGAAATCCACAGTCGTTTGAGCCAAGTGAAAAGGAAGGATGGTATCATGATTAGTCTCATTTAGAAGCACCCTGAGGAGTATGAACTAAGGCAAAGAATATCGGTGACCTAGCTATGTTTCTTCGATACGAGGCAATGCTCACGTTCTTCTTCCTGCTTTTGTTTATAGGCTGCGTCGAATGTGATCAGTGGTGTCCAGAAGCAAAGAATCACTATTTTTTTGGATAGAAGCAAAGAATTATTCGATTAATGTGATTGAGGGTGAGCCTTTTAGAAGCTCTCTGATGAAAATTTCACAAACTTAATTAGCTGTTTATTTGGTTTCCATAGTTCGACAATTTGGATAACTATCGAAGCAATCCACAAAAAGTCTTCTCTAATACTTATTACAATTAGAGTTTGTTTAGTGTTTGCCTTTTGCTTTTTCTAAAATCCTGCGGCGTACCTGAATTCACTTTCATTAATGTAAAAAAAATACTTAAAACCTTCAAAAGTGATCTTCCGTTGATATATAGATTCGCGTATAATTTTCTCCATAGTTTTTTAAATTTAAATAATATTTTAAATATTAATAGGAAAAGCAAACAGATATTACTTTAGCTTTTTCAGGATCCCATCGGCTATATATGGATATTTCGATTTGCAAGGTTGGTGCTAATCAATTTGCAAGTCCCAATTCACTTCAAATGCATATGTCATTCGGCAGACGTAGTAAAATATGTAACTCGATATTCTTAAAATTGCCCTGTCACCCTTTTCGTACTAGCCACTTTTAATTCTCACTTAGAATAATTGAAATAATGTCTAACATTTTGCACAGTCGTTATTATTATACAATTACTCTATCATAAATAATTAAAATCTAAGCATAAGTTGCATGCAATCAACAACTAAGTTTTTTTTATTCATTTGTTACTCCATAAATTTTGTCTCATGGATTTTGAAATAGAAATATTTTTAAACATATATAGCTTATGGAGAATACAATTAGTAAAGTACCGTCACATAAACCCATTTAATTTACAACCAAATTAAATTAAAATCTGAATGCTAAAAGGATAACGTTGCAATTTGAAGTGTGAAATTGTGTCGTCATTATATTTAAATTGTAAACTGACAAGAACAAAAATATTTGGATAAATTATTTATTTATTAATTTTAAATTTACAAAATAGAAAGAACAAAAGAAAATTGAAATTGAACTAATATAAATTATTTTTTGTTGCTAGTTCAAGAAGAATCTTCGAAAATCAAACGAGTAATAACATATCCTATTGATAAAATAAACTTGTTATAATCCGAAGTATGATGATATTTTTATACTGGAGAAAAGTTAATAATGAATATTTTATCAAGAAAGAAAAAGTACTCGTCAACGAAGACAACAGCAAGCCTTTATTGATAAAATTTACATTATTAACATTAAAAAATGTACGTTATCAACAATAAGCCGTTTATTCGTTCATTGTTCCACAGCTTTGCTTACCAAGGTTTATTTGCTGACCAAGTCTCATTTGATTGAAATTTATCAACTCTTAATTGAAATATGTTTATCTTCTTAAGAAACGAAACAATACAAACCCATAAAAAAAGTTGTTACCGACTAGTCGAAAAAATATAATTACTAAAACAATAGGGGGATACTAAATTTTATTAGAAATTCACTTAGCTCGAGTTTTACACGTTAATACCATTATTTATAAAAGTACAAGAAAACTCACTAACCTGAATAAAGGGTGGGTGACGAGCTTGATGCTCCTCATGAATTAATAATAAATGGTCTAACTCCCATTATTTTGTAACTCGCCCTTCTAGCTTCAGAAAAAAACACGATCATGTAGAACTACATTTCTCCCTTGCCAAACTAAGTGGTCGCACTCCCATTCCAATTTGAGGCTCTTAAGCTTTCCCCTTTAGCAGCCTGCAGAATCAAAGGGATTTCTACAATTTAACCGTTTGCTGATCTAGCACAATTATTCTACTGTAAATTGTGCTATCGACTAGATTTTTTGAGAAGGAGCATCAAAAGAACAGATGCTCTCGAGATACCTCTTTGATTGGCATAATATGAATTTACCATCGATGCAACACCACTCATTCATTCTAGCTAAGGTATGCAATGTATTATGCGCCACCAACCAATTAATGTAAGCAAATTTAGGGACATCAGGACTGAACCAGATCAACCTATGCCACAGACCACCATTCAGGTATTCCTCACCAGATTCCCAGCATCATGTTGCTGAAACAAGCCATTCTTAGAGCCAGTATACACAACTCTATCGGCTACTGCAGAGTTTGGCAGGATGCTACCACAGAGAGCAGCTTGAATTTCCGCAAAGTCATCAGAACGAGCTGGAGGGCATCTCCATTCATTATCCACGGTAACGTCTGCCACCGTAACCCGTAGCTGAGTCATAGATGACTCTAAAAGGAAATACATCAGCCAATATGCCAAGAGGATGCCACCTGTCATACCAAAGTGAAGTATTTTGACCATTACTTACAATATTCTTTGCAAAACGCTTAGAACCCAGAGCATATATTTTGTAGGCTAAGCCCAAAATAGAAGAATCATGGGGATAAGGAGTAGATGGCATGGAACTGGTCGGGTTAGAATCCGGAACTGAAGACATTGTCGATCGCAATGTTCGGGAAATTCTTCGTATTTATACATTGTCATTGAGATAACCTATCGAGCTCGAATCTCCAGCAACCGGTCTCTTTGATGAGGGTGGAGGTGGAATTAGTGGGCTGATTCCCGATGGTTCAGTCTGAGCATTCGCTGCTTTCCGGTTGTGTCCATTATCTTTTGACCACCTGCAACAATGTGAATACTACATGATGAGACATGGAATTCTGCATAAGGAACAAACTTCAACTGCTGCAGGTCTGATGCTTCCCTTATTTGAACAGAGTATAGGGTGTCGTTCAGCATAGAATCCTCCATAAGATCACAGAAGTCAACATCAAATATCTCAAAACTGACAGTCAAGAAAATTCCTTTTCTGTCACAAAGAGACTTTCTTCTATGAGTATGAATGTGTGCATGCTCTCTTGCCAATGTTTTCAAACGGAAGAATATAGCACATTTCAACACAAGGGTGCTGGCAAAACAAAACCAGGTCGGTGTCTAGGGAAGCAACAGAGCAAGTGCCGAAGAAAATAGGAATCTCCATATCATTGTGATGTTAGTAAGTCATCATCACTTCCCACAATCGTAGAAATTTGTGCCTGACCATGTTTCTAAAAGGCATATACCAGAGCCTTTATGGTCTCTATCTAAGTTACCAAAAGCAACTCAAAGAAAGTGGCATATCTGTTCTGTTTAACCAGTCGTATCAGATGAAACTGTCACATGATGGAAGCTCGAAAGCAACTGAAAGTGAAAATAAAATTTTACCTGAACACCATATCTGAAAAAGAATGCGAAACATTCACCTGTGAGCTAGCTGGGCAGGATCATCTTCAGGTTCATCATCCTCATGATTGGCGCTCACTGGTGCCAAAGCTGGGGGTTTCTGTCACTTCTGCTTTGGTCAGTGGAGTACCTTTGCAAAAGGTTGGATGATTATTTTTTTTATTGAAGCTCTTTCGCTGTGTAATTCAGAAGAAGCACGACACGCTCTCCATAAGAACGACACTGATCGACAAGGTCAACAATTACTTATTGCTTCAAAGCCTGCCACCATGTCCACAATCATAGATTAAGATTCAAAACGTAACGTCAAAATCCAACTCAATCTGCACTGAAGATTGCAAAGTTTACTAAATAAGCTACATACTACTACATAACCGAAAAGGCATCTTCACAAGTGCAAAAATCAAGTCTGCAAGCGAAAGGAGAAACGGGACACATGCATGGACAGCATAGCCCACCTTATGAGCTTATTCATGGGGCACCGAGTGCAGGAGGTAATTGTCTTATTTTGCTAATTCGAAATATGGGAAAGCCTTCCCACCCAAAAGAGGTGCAGAAGTGGCAAAGCCATTTTCGGCAAAAGCAATATAAAACTCAGTATCTAAGAGGGGACAAGACTCGACGTGCATAAATACCAAGTACAAATATCCCTCGCAGCTCTTGGACAATAGCAACTCGATACTCCAAATCTCTAGCAATAACAATTTTTTTGTCATTCAGGCAGTAAGAATTGGTGATCACCCAAGATGGTGCATACTGAAATTCTGCAACCTCTTCCAATTAGAACAGCAATGGATTACTACGGAACGGTCGAATCTTACGACTAGATCCTAAAAGAAAAGCAATGAAATAAAGCTAGGGCAATTTTCGGACTTGGGTTGTGTCGTTCAGCCAAAGGTTTTAGAGCTAGGAAGACAAATTGATATTAGTAGACCTGACGGGATTGTCAGATAAAAAACACGAAATAGCAGAATATAACAAGCCTCTGTGCCCGGGAGTCTTCATCTCGTCCCTCTGAATCATAATTTCCCATTACTGAATGGATGAGGCCACTGCTGGCGAGTACTGCCCAGGCTCTTCTACCACCGAAGGAAGGACCACCATCCTCTAAAGAGCTGAGTCGGAGGCTTCTTCGACCTTCAGAGGGAATGTCATGGGGAAGTTGTTCCTTGTCCACCGAGAACCGACCGATGAAAAGGACTCGGTCAAAAACTCTGTAGTATGCCCTCCACCCCACGCAAAGCCCTTGCCGCCACGATCTCCGCGGTTACCGCCATTACCACTGGCCTCGACGATGATGCTCTCTCTCTCCCTCTCTCTCTCTCTCTCTCTCTCTCTCTCTCTCTCTCTCTCTCTCTCTCTAAGCTACATCTTCTGGACATTGACAAGCTTAGTCATCGAAGGCGAGAATGCCTCTGAATCTAGAAGCACGACCGTCGTGCCTCCACATCGAAAGGTGGAGTGGGCGCTCAATCGCATCGGAGGAGGAGACGCCAGAGCTTCGCAAAGAGAGAAAGGGGAGCCCAAATAATCACGGACACCATTATTATTATTATTAAAATAATAAATAAATAATAAATAAGGGATGAGAAATAAGTCAAAATTTAATTAATTTAAAAAAAAAAGGACGAGAGACGGTGATCTTAAATCCAAATTGTGGGAGGGACGGTTTTTATTTATTGAATTGGGCACACTTGCAGTTGCAGTTGCAGCAGTTGGAAGATACAAACGAGAGGTGAGGTTACAGAGAGAGAGAGATGATTTATTTGCTGCTGCGCGGTCGTTTTGTTTCCCTTTCATCTTCATTTTAACACCCCCTTATACCCCCACATTACAGGAATCCCAACACCAGCAAATTACATAACTATGGAAAGACAAACGAAGCCGCCTTTTTTTTTATTACAAAAAAAAAAGAAACAATATTAAACTTATCACCCTCAACTCACTCACTCGGCCCCCCACGAGGTAGGAATCCAATCCTGGCCCATCCCTGAAGCTCTTTTTTCATTTTACGTGCTGCCTCTCCGAATGTCATTTCTTCTACGAGGCTCTTGCCACCCAACTGCAAAGTGACCTGGGCGGTGGGGTCCCACTCGAACTTGGCCCACCAGGGTTCGTCCCCCAGGACGTCGAAGCTTCCCCTCGCGCTGCTCGGGTCCAATGGCAACTTTCTTAGACAAGGGCACTCCCGTATGAAGAAGCACACCCCCTGGTGGAAGGATAGAGCCTGGTCGCAAATGCTCGTTAGTTTTGGAAGAGTATGGAGATTTAGGAATTCGAGACGTGAGAATAGTCCCGAAGTAGCTAATTCCTCCCTTGCAAATCCATCCCCAATGATTCTCTCCATCGAATCGCAGTGTCCGACCACCAGCTCCCGGAGCGTCGGAGCATGCACGAGCCAGGACAAGTCCGAAAGCCCACAGCTGCGGACCCAAACATCAACGAGATTGGGGAAGCAAAAGTAGCTTGGCGCTCGTCCTATTCTCTGAGTTATCTTCATCTCACTCAACTTGGTACACTTATATAGATAAAGCGTCTCTAAATGCGAGAAACCGCCGGTGCTTGCTGGTGAGTAAGTTATTATGATGCTAGTCATGTTACCATTCCTATTATCAATGCACGCTCTCCTTATGCATCTCCGTAAATTCGGGGATTGGAATATTTTCTGAGCAGAGGAAGACTCCTGCACGCGGATAGATAAGTCGGTGAGATGTTGCATGCACCCTAGTTCCTGTACCGTCTCTTCTTCCTTCACTAAACCCCATTCCTTCTCATTGCTCTTGGACTCCCACAGGCTGAACACATTCAACGGTAAGCTTGTGATTGCCCCTGTCGGAATAAAGATGTTTCTTTTCATCATGTCGTCTAGTAGCAACCACCGTAAACAAGTCAAGTTCTTGATTTCTTTGGGTAATTCACTAATACTGGTGCCCGACAAATTCAAGTATCGTAGATTGATCAGATTGCAAATCCCTTCAGGGAATGACTCGATATTTCTATTGTCGGACAGGTTCAGGATCGCCAGACAAGCCGTCATCGAGTCGAAAAATCCACTTGGCAAGGTAGTCACTCTTGTTTCCCTTACAAACAAAGTTTCAAGCTGGGAACACTTGGATGGTATTTGGTCGATATTCCAAATCCATTTTCCCCATAGAGATACTTTCTCCGCTTCCCCCCATTTGGAGATCATCTTCTCGGACATGTCTTCGTCTTTCTCTATCACTAGCAACTTGTTCTCCCTTTGCCCATGGTCACGAGCGATCCAGGTTGCCATGTCGCGGATGACGTCGTGCATCTTCACATATCGTCGGTCACCATCAAGCCCACTTTCCAGTAGACAAGCCCTATTTAAATCCCCCAAGATAGACTCTCCCTCGTCCCGCATACTGTGTACATCATCGGTGTCTCTTAGCAAGCCCTCTCCAATCCAGAGTTCAATAAGCTGGTTCGTTATTATGGGGTAATCCTCAGGGAAGAGACAACAGTAAAGGAAGCAAGCCTGTCGGGTAGAGTCATCTAAGCTATTATAACTGAACTCTAGTATGTGGTACACTTCCCCCACCATACCCGGTAGCTTGTGCGGTCTGTTCCTCAGCGTTGTTAGCGCATGCCTCCACTCACCAGGATTGTCTTTTCTGGCCATGGCTCGCCCGACAGTAATAAGGGCTAGTGGCAACCCTTTGCACTCTTCAGCAATGTCCTTTGCGAGGTCTCGAATTTCTTGATGACAATCTACAAGCGATTTGCCGACGTTCTTCTCGAATAATTTCATAGCTTTTTTGGGCGTCAAGCACTGTACTTCCAAGGTTTTGTCGGCTCCCATGTGGTCGCATACATGCTTCAACCGAGTTGTGAGCACTACTTTGGATCCGTTCTCGAGATCACGACAAGGAACTCCGATTTTGGAAAGGTCCAGCCTTTCCCATAAATCATCAAGCAACAACACAAACTTTTTCTGGGTCAAAGCTTGGCACATATGATAGACCCTCTCATCCCAGGACCATCCTTCCCAATGCTCATCTTTAATGCCCAGCCTTCTCCTTATGGTGTCCTGAATTCTATCTTTATTCACTGGCTTGGACACCACCACCCAAATAACAACATCGAATCCGTTATTTGCACTCGAAAGCTCCTTCTCAATCCTTCTCATGAGGGTGGTCTTTCCCACACCACCCGTTCCGTATAACCCAATCACTTCCACTTGTTTTTCGTACACTAGCCATTTCCACACTTTATTAAGAGAAATGTCAAGCCCCACTGTCTTGTCCATAGGCATCTCGAGCACTTGAGGAGGAGGCAGCGGTGACGTGAAATCGCTAAATTTTTCTTTCTCATGTTGGAGCTGTCTCACTTCGTTGAGCAATTGATCGACTCTTTTCCCCAATTTATAACTCGACCGGCAGTTCCATGGAAGATATGGACTGAGACATTTGATTTGGTCACGTTCCCCGGCTTCCCGAAGAACTTGATCTACTCCACCGACAGAGTCTTGCACCTTGCCTAACCAGCTCGCCACTTGATTCGTGCGCCGCGCACGTGTTTCTTCTTCTTCACGTTCCACCTTTTTCTTCACATCTTCGCTCACAGCCTTCAGGATTTCATTTGCTTCATCCAACGAGCGGACATTATCTTTCAGATTATAAATGTAGCCCAAAGGTTTACTGGCCAAGGCCCATAAACCTTTGACGATTTCTAAAAGAGGACTTGCGATTTCCATAAATTCTTTCCGAGACAACAGATCGGAAAACCGACTATTTAGATGGTTGGAAAGGGAGCGAATGAGTGGAGTTCGATAAGCTCTTGTATATTTATCTCGATCATTCCAGCTAGCAGACAAAGGAAAGAGTATCGGAACCTTTTCTCTGCTTCAAGAAGAGAAATGGAACTATTTTTCTTCTTCTTGTTTCTTCGTCGAGGACGAGCTGCGAAGAATTTTACCGTTTAAAACTGCGATCCACAAAAGTTTGAGCCAAGTAAAAAGGAAGAAAGGTATCATGACTAGTCTCATTTAGAAGCACCCCGAGGAGTATGAAGTAAATCAAATAATATCAGTGACCGATGTTTCTTCGATATGAGGCAATGCTCATGTTCTTCTTCCTGTTTTTGTCTATAGACTGCGTGGAATGTGATCAATGGTGTCCGGAAGCAAAGAATTACTATTATTTTGGATACAAGCACAGAATAATTTGATTCCTTTTTAAGATGCAAAAAATGTAATTGATGAGTCGGCCTTTTAAAAGCTCTCCAATGAAAATTTCAAAAATTTAATCATCTGTGCACTTAGGCTGCAAATGGTAACCATTCTATTTCAGAAATCAATTTCTGGCAAGAAATTAATTTTTCTATTTCTATTCCTGGAGGAGTTTTAGAGGAAAAAAACACGTTTGATAATGACACAAAATTTCTATTCCAGAAATAGAAATTTGTTTGATAACGGTACAAAATTTCTTCTTCTCGGGTGGTCGGTGGGTGGTGGATGGTGGCGGGAGGAGGGCGGGTGGCAGCGGGAGAAGGTGGCCGGCGGTGGGAGGCGGGCTGCGGTGGGAGGACAGCGGTCGATGGTGAGAGATGGCGGCCGATAGACGGCGGGCGGCGGCCGACGGCGGCTGGTGGTGGGAGGTGGGTGTCGGCCAAAAGAGGGCGGCTGGCAACGAGAGACGATGGCCGGTGGACGGCGGGCGTCGGCCCACGGCGGCCGGCGGTGGAAGGCAGGTGGCGGTGGGAGGAGGGCGGTCGGTAGTGAGAGGTGGGCGGCGGCCATAGGCGGGTGGCAATGGCTAGAGGAGGGAGGCTGGGGGTGGGAGGCGGCGGGAGACGGTGGTTGGTGGCGGGTGGCAGCTGAAGGCCGCCGGTAGGGGGAGGAGGGTAGGCGGCGGCAGGAGATGGTGGCCGGTGGTGGGAGGCGGCCGGCGATGGGCGGCGGGTGAGCGACCGGCTAGTAACGAGGGAAAGTGATGAGAAGAACAAAAAAATTTTGTTTCTCATTTTTGTTCCGGAAATAGAGAAGTAAAAAATTTTAACTTTTAATTTCTGTTCTAAATCTATTTCTGGAACAAAATTTTGTTTCAGAAATAAGAATTGAAATTTCGTTACCAAACGGATTTCTATTCCAAATGTAAATAGAGAAACAGAATGGTTACCATTCGCAGCTTTAGTTTTCATAATTTGACAATTTAGGTAACTATCGAAGTGATCCGCAAAAGGCCTTTTCTAATGCTAACTAGAATTAGAGTTTGTTTAGTTTTTACTATTTGCTTCTTAAAAATCTTACAGCGTGCCCGAATTCACTTTTATTAATGTAAAATGCTTCAAAACCTTTGAAAGTCATCTTACATTTATATACATATTCGCATATAATCTTCTCCGAAGTTTTTAAAATTAAAAAAAATTAATGATTAAGTTAAAAAAAGATTTTGTTCATGCATATTTAGAAATCCACCGGCCATCTACGGATATTTCCATTTGCAGGATGGGTGCTACCTAATTTGAAAGTCACAACTCACTTCAAATGTACATGTCATTATGCAGACATCAATATTCTTAAAATTGCCTTGTCACCATACTCATACTAGTCACTTTTACTTCTCTCTCATAATTATTGAAATAATGTCTAGCATTTTACACAATCCTTAATATTTTACATTTACTCTATCATAAATAATTAAAATCACTTACCAAAAAAAAATTAAAATCTAAACAGAAGTTGCATGCAATCAACAACTATGTTTTCTTTTATTCATTTGTTACTCCATAAATTTAATGTCTCATGGATTTTATAATAAAATTATTTTTAAATATTTATAGCTTATGAAGGATATAATTAGTAAAGTAACATCACATAAATCCATTTAATTTACAACCAAATTAAATCATAATATGAATGTTAAGAGGATAACATTGCAATTTGAAGTGTGGAATTGTTTCCTCATTACATTTTGACTTGTAAAGTGACGAGAAAGTAGTTGGACAAATTATTTCTTTATTAAGTTTAAATTTACAAATAGAAAGAACAAATGAAAATTGAAAGTAAACTGATATAAATTCGTTTTTATTGCTTGTTCAAGATGAATCTTCGAAAATTAAACGACTAATAACATATCTTATTGATAAAATAAATTAGAATTTCACTTAGCTTGAGTTTACACGTTAATAATCGGTTTAGATGGCATGAGCGAGCTAAGCCCAAGAAGGGAATCGTTTGCTTAGGTCAACCAAATTTGTGTTTAGGGCTTATTGGGCTTGGACGAAGTAAAAATTTATAACTTTATGAAGCACGATGATTACTCTTTACAATTTAATAATCCATCTCAGACAGTCACTAAGATCAACTTTAATAGCTGAATCGCAAATGAGAACTTACTACTAGAGTGCAAAAGCTAACAAACTCAAAATAACACGATAGTTGTTACCATAGTGGATAAGTTGCCGAGTATACTGGACATTTACCAACATCAACATTCATAAATGCAGAATGCTACTTATTACGAGAAATGAAAATTTACCGATCTATTGAAAATATTACTTACTGGAAAGCAATACAACAGCTACTTTATACATTTTATACCTTTGAAACTATAAGTTGGATATGGGCGAACGTAGAGATCGACGGAACATTAATAAATTTGGCAAGATGTTGGTAAAGATTGACATAAAGGTAGTAAATTTTAGGGGGAAAATTGTCAAAAAAGTTTTGAAACTGTTGCACTTTTGCCAATTCAGTTATAAATCTTTTAATTGAACCAATTGAGTCCTAAACTTTTTCATGTTTTGCAATTGAGTCTATCTGGTTTATGACTTTTTGGATAATTTTCTCAAATTTTAGGTTGATGTACTCATTGTGGGTGATAAGTTTGCAATCCACACAATAAGTGCAATTTATCAATTGTACATACAGTGACTTTGCATATTAAACTTAACAAAAGGTTACATTGGCCACGATAAATAGGTTTGAAATTCATATCCATCAACATACGTTTTAAAGATGTGCGATGTAATGTAAGATTAGTTCCTTATAAAGACTGGATAAATTTAAGATGTGCAATAATTTAAGTTCCTTGATTATTTATTGAAGACTAAACTAAGATCGACCAAGGCTTTAATTAGAGAAAGGTATGACTCGAAATCTTGTTTTAGAAACACAAAAATAGGATCTAATTTTGCAGTACAATGAAAATGGTGAGATTGACTAAAATTAGATTCCTATAAAAGATTTTTTTGTGGGTTTTTAAGTATCTTCAAATTTTTAATCTAGCTCGGCTTGCTAAGTTGGTATGGAGTCTCTTTCATAACCCGGATGTTGTGTGGGTTAAGCTTCTTAAAGGTCTATATTTTACATATCGTGACTTTCTTGAGGCTGTGAAAGGTGCTAAGGCCTCTTGGGGGTGGAGTATTATTTTTTAGGGAAGAAAGATTATGAATGAACAGTATGGCAAATAGCTTCTAGAGATAGTTAAAGTGTGGAAGGATAGATGGGGATAACAAAGGAGGAAATCAAGCTTATATTGGATAGTAATTTGGTTAATAATGATTTGAGATGCTGTGATGTGAGGTCTAGCCAAGATTATGTTGCAGCTGAAGATTGGGATGCCATTCAACAAATCAAAGCTTAGTGATATCAGCGGTGAAGAAAAATATGTGTGGCCTTTCGACAGAGGATGGTCGACAATGATATCTGTGCATGTTTTTGTAAAGGAGTTATATTTTAGGAAGGAAGGTCCATCTATCTGAAAGGTGGTGGAGAGCAGTGTGTGTGGAAACTACACTCTTAGTGCCTTAGCAACCTATAGCAACCTTTTCAAGAGGAGGATCAGAAATGATGCTAATTGTGTGTTTTGTGGAGAGGAAACTATTGAACATACTACTCTGTTATGCCGAAAATCTGATTGTATTTGTTTTTCTATGTTGAACCTGAAAATTAGAAGGAGGAAGTGTCGAGTATTGATTTATGGTTTGGTAGAACACGTCAGGATATAGAGAAGAGGAGTGGAGACAAATCAACTATTTCCAGGATCATTGCTTTTATATGTTGGTATCTGTGGAAGGGAACATGTAGTAGTGTGTACAGGCATACTATTTCAGACCCTGTTAAGGTGCTTCAGCAATCGCAACAAGCTTTAACCGAGTATGTTCACTTGAAGAAGCATACGCAATAGGACAATCCTGATCAGAGGAAGAGTGAGAAGGAAGATACTAGAGATTTTGATTGGAAGAAACCTTCACAAGGTGTCATCAAAATTAATGATATTAGTAGTTTTTTAGAAAAACATAACAAGGCAGCTGTGGGAGTTATTGGTCGAGATTATTCAGGTGCTATAAAGGGTGGTACAGGGTAACCAGTTGCTGCTTCTGATATATGAGAGGTTAGCATTGAAGGAGGGAGTTCTTTAAGCCAAAGAAAAGCATTGGGAACAGATCATCCCTGACACCGATTTAGAAGTTGTCTTGAAAGCTGTTACGATGCCAAACCGGTTCATGAGATCGCACTGTGAACCCGTGGTGCAGGATATAAGGGAAAGTTTCCTAGCGATTGGGTAGTGTCACCCCCATTCCATTTAGTTGACTTGGTTTTGTACGATTTTAAAACTCGACCTCTGCGATTTTGAGGTTGCTGTTATATCTTCGATACTTTACTGAATACATTCAAATACTTTGGCCAAAAAATAAATAAATAAAATAGGCCTACTTTTTTTTTGCCAGAAAAAGAGGCCTACCTTGTTACGCTGTATTATTCTCTCGTTTGGTGTTAACTCAATTTTTTTAAAGCTTGAGAACTATAGTTGAAATTTCATATTTTTGAACTTAACTAATGAAAAGTGTATCAAAACCTTTTGCTAATAGATGCATCCAAACACAAGTTTGAATGTTAGATTATCTCCATTAAGATGCTTCCAGAGAGTTTTGGTGCACTTATCCTTTAAATTTTTGTTAGCTTAATGACCGAAGTTTTATGATATTTGAGTCAACAATTTATGTTTTTGATTTTCATCATCATATTGGTCTTAATTCGAACAATAGAGAGAAAATTGAAATCTCATATATTTTTTTGGGTTTTGATTTTATCCAAAATTTAATTCTTTGTTTATGTCTATCGAGTTCAACTTGAATTAAAGGATTCGGGGCATGATTCAACTTTAGATGACAATAACCAATAAGCTCTAGGGACTGAAGACTGCATTACTTGGTAATGCCTATGCTGATAACAAATCATGGAGCCATCAAAAGCCACGACTCAGCTATTGTCCGAACCGATCATGTTTTCCAAGACATGATTTATAAAAAAACCAGTCACATGAAAAAGAATTTAGATGCCTCACCACCGCAGCTCTCAGACGAACCAATCACTCCAAGTCAAGATGACGGGCTTGATTTCTGCGGCGATGAAGAGGACCTTGCTTTTGCAAAATCGACCAGGTCTTTGAAGAGTATATCCTCTTCTTTCACTTGCTTGTTCCGTAGCAGGCGAATCGAGAGAGAGCTCCTGCGTCTCGCCCGCTAAATCGTCACGCCAGGGGCCGGTCTCAACATAGGAACTAGAGGGATTGCCCAAAAGCTCCACCCGTTGCTCTGTAACTTGTCCTCTCTGGTTATATGGAATTGAACTAGAAAATAATGCGTCCAGAGGAAAGAATAAGAGATCGAAAAAATAGGAGTACGTAGAAGTTAGGAAACCAGGTGGACGGGTGCTGTTCGATAAGCTATATGCTATATTTATCTCGATTGTTCTGGTTAGCAAGCGACGGAAAGAATATCGGAACCTTTCCTTTACTTCGAGAAGAGAAATGTAACTATAATTCTTCTCCTTTCTTCATTCGGGTGGAGCCGCAAAGAATCTTTCTGTCCAGGAATGAAATCCACAGTCGTTTGAGCCAAGTGAAAAGGAAGGATGGTATCATGATTAGTCTCATTTAGAAGCACCCTGAGGAGTATGAACTAAGGCAAAGAATATCGGTGACCTAGCTATGTTTCTTCGATACGAGGCAATGCTCATGTTCTTCTTCCTGCTTTTGTTTATAGGCTGCGTCGAATGTGATCAGTGGTGTCCAGAAGCAAAGAATCACTATTTTTTTGGATAGAAGCAAAGAATTATTCGATTAATGTGATTGAGGGTGAGCCTTTTAGAAGCTCTCTGATGAAAATTTCACAAACTTAATTAGCTGTTTATTTGGTTTCCATAGTTCGACAATTTGGATAACTATCGAAGCAATCCACAAAAAGTCTTCTCTAATACTTATTACAATTAGAGTTTGTTTAGTGTTTGCCTTTTGCTTTTTTTAAAATCCTGCGGCGTACCTGAATTCACTTTCATTAATGTAAAAAAAATACTTAAAACCTTCAAAAGTGATCTTACGTTGATATATAGATTCGCGTATAATTTTCTCCATAGTTTTTGAAATTTAAATAATATTTTAAATATTAATAGGAAAAGCAAACAGATATTACTTTAGCTTTTTCAGGATCCCATCGGCTATATATGGATATTTCGATTTGCAAGGTTGGTGCTAATCAATTTGCAAGTCCCAATTCACTTCAAATGCATATGTCATTCGGCAGACGTAGTAAAATATGTAACTCGATATTCTTAAAATAGCCCTGTCACCCTTTTCGTACTAGCCACTTTTAATTCTCACTTAGAATAATTGAAATAATGTCTAACATTTTGCACAGTCGTTATTATTATACAATTACTCTATCATAAATAATTAAAATCTAAGCATAAGTTGCATGCAATCAACAACTAAGTTTTTTTTATTCATTTGTTACTCCATAAATTTTGTCTCATGGATTTTGAAATAGAAATATTTTTAAACATATATAGCTTATGGAGAATACAATTAGTAAAGTACCGTCACATAAACCCATTTAATTTACAACCAAATTAAATTAAAATCTGAATGCTAAAAGGATAACGTTGCAATTTGAAGTGTGAAATTGTGTCCTCATTATATTTAAATTGTAAACTGACAATGACAAAAATATTTGGATAAATTATTTATTTATTAATTTTAAATTTACAAAATAGAAAGAACAAAAGAAAATTGAAATTGAACTAATATAAATTATTTTTTGTTGCTAGTTCAAGAAGAATCTTCGAAAATCAAACGAGTAATAACATATCCTATTGATAAAATAAACTTGTTATAATCCGAAGTATGATGATATTTTTATACTGGAGAAAAGTTAATAATGAATATTTTATCAAGAAAGAAAAAGTACTCGTCAACGAAGACAACAGCAAGCCTTTATTGATAAAATTTACATTATTAACATTAAAAAATGTACGTTATCAACAATAAGCCGTTTATTCGTTCATTGTTCTACAGCTTTGCTTACCAAGGTTTATTTGCTGACCAAGTCTCATTTGATTGAATTTATCAACTCTTAATTGAAATATGTTTATCTTCTTAAGAAACGAAACAATACAAACCCATAAAAAAAGTTGTTACCGACTAGTCGAAAAAATATAATTACTAAAACAATAGGGGGATACTAAATTTTATTAGAAATTCACTTAGCTCGAGTTTTACACGTTAATACCATTATTTATAAAAGTACAAGAAAACTCACTAACCTGAATAGAGGGCGGGTGACGAGCTTGATGCTCCTCATGAATTAATAATAAATGGTCTAACTCCCATTATTTTGTAACTCACCCTTCCAGCTTCAGAAAAAAACACGATCATGTAGAACTACATTTCTCCCTTGCCAAACTAAGTGGTCGCACTCCCATTCCAATTTGAGGCTCTTAAGCTTTCCCCTTTAGCAGCCTGCAGAATCAAAGGGATTTCTACAATTTAACCGTTTGCTGATCTAGCACAATTATTCTACTGTAAATTGTGCTATCGACTAGATTTTTTGAGAAGGTGCATCAAAAGAGCAGATGCTCTCTAGATACCTCTTTGATTGGCATAATATGAATTTACCATCGATGCAACACCACTCATTCATTCTAGCTAAGGTATGCAATGTATTATGCGCCACCAACCAATTAATGTAAGCAAATTTAGGGACATCCGGACTGAACCAGATCAACCTATGCCACAGACCACCATTCAGGTATTCCTCACCAGATTCCCAGCATCATGTTGCTGAAACAAGCCATTCTTAGAGCCAGTATACACAACTCTATCGGCTACTGCAGAGTTTGGCAGGATGCTACCACAGAGAGCAGCTTGAATTTCCGCAAAGTCATCAGAACGAGCTGGAGGGCATCTCCATTCATTATCCACGGTAACGTCTGCCACCGTAACCCGTAGCTGAGTCATAGATGACTCTAAAAGGAAATACATCAGCCAATATGCCAAGAGGATGCCACCTGTCATACCAAAGTGAAGTATTTTGACCATTACTTACAATATTCTTTGCAAAACGCTTAGAACCCAGAGCATATATTTTGTAGGCTAAGCCCAAAATAGAAGAATCATGGGGATAAGGAGTAGATGGCATGGAACTGGTCGGGTTAGAATCCGGAACTGAAGACATTGTCGATCGCAATGTTCGGGAAATTCTTCGTATTTATACATTGTCATTGAGATAACCTATCGAGCTTGAATCTCCAGCAACCGGTCTCTTTGATGAGGGTGGAGGTGGAATTAGTGGGCTGATTCCCGATGGTTCAGTCTGAGCATTCGCTGCTTTCCGGTTGTGTCCATTATCTTTTGACCACCTGCAACAATGTGAATACTACATGATGAGACATGGAATTCTGCATAAGGAACAAACTTCAACTGCTGCAGGTCTGATGCTTCCCTTATTTGAACAGAGTATAGGGTGTCGTTCAGCATAGAATCCTCCATAAGATCACAGAAGTCAACATCAAATATCTCAAAACTGACAGTCAAGAAAATTCCTTTTCTGTCACAAAGAGACTTTCTTCTATGAGTATGAATGTGTGCATGCTCTATTGCCAATGTTTTCAAATGGAAGAATATAGCACATTTCAACACAAGGGTGCTGGCAAAACAAAACCAGGTCGGTGTCTAGGGAAGCAACAGAGCAAGTGCCGAAGAAAATAGGAATCTCCATATCATTGTGATGTTAGTAAGTCATCATCACTTCCCACAATCGTAGAAATTTGTGCCTGACCATGTTTCTAAAAGGCATATACCAGAGCCTTTATGGTCTCTATCTAAGTTACCAAAAGCAACTCAAAGAAAGTGGCATATCTGTTCTGTTTAACCAGTCGTATCAGATGAAACTGTCACATGATGGAAGCTCGAAAGCAACTGAAAGTGAAAATAAAATTTTACCTGAACACCATATCTGAAAAAGAATGCGAAACATTCACCTGTGAGCTAGCTGGGCAGGATCATCTTCAGGTTCATCATCCTCATGATTGGCGCTCACTGGTGCCAAAGCTGGGGGTTTCTGTCACTTCTGCTTTGGTCAGTGGAGTACCTTTGCAAAAGGTTGGATGATTATTTTTTTTATTGAAGTTCTTTCGCTGTGTAATTCAGAAGAAGCACGACACGCTCTCCATAAGAACGACACTGATCGACAAGGTCAACAATTACTTATTGCTTCAAAGCCTGCCACCATGTCCACAATCATAGATTAAGATTCAAAACGTAACGTCAAAATCCAACTCAATCTGCACTGAAGATTGCAAAGTTTACTAAATAAGCTACATACGACTACATAAACGAAACGGTATCTTCCCAAAGTGCAAAAATCAAGTCTGCAAGCGAAAGGAGAAACGGGACACATGCATGGACAGCATAGCCCACCTTATGAGCTTATTCATGGGGCACCGAGTGCAGGAGGTAATTGTCTCATTTTGCTAATTCGAAATATTGGAAAGCCTTCCCACCCAAAAGAGGTGCAGAAGTAGCAAAGCCATTTTCGGCAAAAGTAAGATAAAACTCAGTATCTAAGAGTAAGAGGGGACAAGACTCGACGCGCGTAAATACCAAGTGCAAATATCCCTCGCAGCTCTTGGACAGTAGCAACTCGATACTCCAATCTCTAGCAATAACAATTTTCTGTCGTTCAGGCAGTAAGAATTGGTGATCACCCAAGATGGTGCATAGTGGAATTCTGCAACCTCTTCCAATTAGAACAGCAACGGATTACGGAACGGTCGAATCTTACCACCAGATCCTAAAAGAAAAGCAATGAAATAAAGCTAGGGCAATTTTCGGACTTGGGTTGTGTCGTTCAGCCAAAGGTTTTAGAGCTAGGAAGACAAATTGATATTAGTAGACCTGACAGGATTGTCAGATAAATAACACGAAATAGCAGAATATAACAAGCCTCTGTGCCCGGGAGTCTTCATCTCGTCCCTCCGAATCATAATTTCCCATTACTGAATGGATGAGGCCACTGCTGGCGAGTACTGCCCAGGCTCTTCTACCACCGAAGGAAGGACCACCATCCTCTAAAGTGCTGAGTCGGAGGCTTCTTCGACCTTCAGAGGGAATGTCATGGGGAAGTTGTTCCTGGTCCACCAAGAACCGACTGATGAAAAGGACTCGGTCAAAAACTCTGTAGTATACCCTCCACCCACGCAAAGCCCTTGCCCCCACGATCTTCGCGGTTACCGCCATTACCACTGGCCTTGATAATGATGCACTCTGTTGAAGTTTGGAATATAATGTAGGCAAATCACACACACAAAGAAGAGACACAGATATTTACGAGGTTCAGCAACTTAGCCTACGTCCTCGACCAAACTCCCCCAGACTTCCCCTTCTTCTTTTTCTGGAGTGAACATATTATTCATGCCTTTTTATATACAGCAGAGGTTGTTTTCAACAAGGAACCAAACAACCTAAAATATTACATCACAATAGGAAGGTAATAATACAAATTAGGATAGCATATATTCTCCATGCTGGAGGAGAAAATCACGCCAACACTCCCCCTCAAGTTGGAGCGAAAACTTCGTCTGAGGTCAACTTGTTCACCAGATTCTGAAACTTGCCTTTAGCCAAGGCTTTGGTGAATATATCTGCTAGTTGATCCTCGCTGCGAACAAAAGGTGTCTCAATGGTTTTGTCCTGAACTTTCTCCCTCACAAAGTGACAATCAACTTCAATGTGTTTTGTCCTCTCATGAAATACTGGATTGGATGCAATATGTGTTGCAGCCTGATTATCACAGAATAATTTGGTTGGTTTAACTGCAGCACCACACCCTAACTCTTGAAGCAACAACCGAAGCCATACTATTTCACTTGTTGTTGTAGCCATAGCTCTATATTCGGCTTCAGCACTAGATCGTGCCATGACTGTTTGCTTTTTACTCTTCCAAGTGACTATATTTCCTCCAACAAAAATACAAAAACCTGTGGTAGATTTCCTATCTATTGGATTACCAGCCCAGTCTGCATCTGTGTAACCAATAACCTCAGTATGGCCATTATTTTTCATCAAAATTCCTCTTCCTGGAGAGGACTTCAGGTAACGAAGAAGATGGTTTACTAACTCCATGTGACCTTGAGTCGGTTTTTGCATAAATTGGCTCACGTAGCTGACTGCATATGCAATGTCTGGCCTAGTAATGGTCAAATAGATTAATCGACCCACCAGACGCTGAAACTGCCCAATATCCTGCAGGGGGGTGTCTTGAGTGTCAAACTTGCTGTTGTACTCCATAGGAATGTTTGCAGGTTTCACTCCCAACTTACCGATTTCTTTCAACAGATCCAAGGTATATTTTCTTTGGGATAGAAATATGCCTTTGTGAGATCTAGCAACTTCTATACCCAAGAAATACTTCAACTTCCCGAGATCTTTAATATCAAACTCTCTGTTCAACTGCTGTTTGAGCGATTCAATTCCTTGCAAGTTACTACCAGTAATAACCAAATCATCGACATAAATAAGAATCACCACAATACCTCTATCATCAGATTGGGTAAACATGGAAGAGTCGGCTGCACTTCTCTTGAATCCAAACTTGAGGAGGGCTGTACTTAGCTTACCATACCATGCTCGAGGGGATTGCTTAAGACCATATATCGACTTCTTTAATTTGCAAATCAATCCATCTTTATTCTGTAATGGATGTCCAGGTGGGAGATCCATATATACCTCTTCCTTGAGATCTCCATGAAGAAAGGCATTCTTCACATCCATTTGAAAGAGCGGCCAATCATAGTTCACTGCTACAGACATAAGTACCCGCACGGTATTCATTTTAGCTACCGGAGCGAATGTCTCCTTGTAGTCAATACCATACGTCTGTGTGTAACCTTTAGCAACCAATCGAGCTTTATGCCTCTCAATCGACCCATTGCTATTATATTTAATCTTGTAAATCCATCGGCATCCAACTGTTTTCTTGCCGTTCGGTAGCTGAACTAATTCCCAAGTGTGATTCCGATTCAAGGCTTCAAGTTCATCTTCCATGGCTTTAACCCAAACCTCTTTCTTGCTTGCCTCTAGATAATTATTTGGTTCCTGCTGCTCCCCGATAATAACCAAATAATTCAAATGAGTAGCAGAAATTTTATCATACCCGACAACTTTCTGGATTGGGTGTTGAACTGTGTAGGCTGTCTCATAATCACGGAGACGAGTTGAGGGCACAGGCACACGTTCACTTCGCCTAAGAGGTGGGGGCTGTTCGTTACCTTCCTCATCATGCTCATTTCCCACACTTTCGACTTCCACAGGGTCATCTTCTTGATGCGTAGAATTTTGATCAGCCACCAACTCCTGTCCATCCACTAATCTGGGTCCACTCTTGGGTGCTAGCTCAGATACACTACTCATCTTGGGATCAGGTATTGGAACAGGGGCAAAATCACATAAGAACTCTTCATACTCCCCCTGAATTTGGACCTTGTTAGAGAAAAACATGTGAGTTTCATCAAAAAATACATCACGTGAGACATACAGGCGTTTAGTGGTAGGGTCATAACATTTATAGCCCTTCTTGGTGGAAGAATAACCAACAAAGATACATTTCCGTGCTCGGGGATCCAGTTTGTCACCATTCTGCGAATGCACATAACAAGTGCAGCCAAAGACTCTTAAATGGGTAATATTAACCTTCCTCCCATACAGAATTTCCATAGGGGCAACATAGCCTAAAACACGGCTGGGGAGGCGATTAATTAAGTAACAACTAGTGAGAACTGCATCCGACCAATAACTTTTTGGAATATTACCAGAAAACAATAAGGCACGAGTGACCTCAAGTAAATGTCGATTCTTCCTTTCAGCCACTCCATTTTGTGGTGGAGTTCCCACACAAGAAGTTTGGTGAATGATTCCCAGACCATGGACATAGCACTGAAAATGTTGATTAGTGTATTCGGTGCCATTATCTGTGCGAAGTATTTTGATCACTGTATTAAATTGGGTCTTCACCATATTGCAAAATTCTTGAAACACTCCAAGAACCTCACTTTTAAATTTAAGGAGGTACAACCAAGTAGCTCTAGATTTATCATCAACAAATGAAATAAAATACTTAAACCCCTCTTTAGAAATAGTTGGAGAGCTCCAAACATCTGAATGTACTAACTCAAACAACCATTCGGATTTATGAGAACTATGAGAGAATGGTAATCTATGCTGTTTTGCAAAATGACATGGGTCACAACTACTAGAATCATGAACCCATGAGTTGTCAAGAGCTTGTAATACTCTATCAGACGGATGACCCATACGTCGGTGCCACAGTGTAGACGCATTTGAACATTCCTTCCTAGTCACCAAAGCTGAGTTTCCAACATCCAAAGTATACAGCCCGTCCTGCAACTGACCTTCACCAATCATCCTCCTGGTGTGTCGATCCTGAAACAACACCTTTGAAGGAGTAAAAATAACATTGCAGTTCCATTGTGCAGTGCATTTACTAACAGACATCAAATTAGAGGATAATAGTGGAACAAATAAAGCATCAGATTTTTTGGAAAAAAAGTCAATTTTTCCAACACCTTGTATTGGTACTTGCCCACCATTAGCTACAGTTACAGGTGCATGCAATGTACTAGTAGCAATATCAGATAGTATATTTGGTGCAGTACACATATGATCCGAGGCTCCTGAATCCACTATAAACCGAAATTTAGAGAGAGTAGCAAGAGCATGAATATCACCAGAAGTTTGTGCAAGATTTCCAGATTCGGCATTGGTGGTGTTGACTGTATTGGGCCCATCCCCATGAGATTGCAAGAGTTGTTGAACTTGGATAGCTAAGGATTCCAATTTGGCTTGAAGATCCGGGTTACTACTCGAAACTATTGTTTTAGCTGTGAGTCCCCTTTTATTTTGTCTCAGGTGTGGGTGGAGATTCCAACACCTCTCTTGGGTGTGGCCATCTCTCCTGCAGTGCTCACAAAAAAATCGAATGGGCCTGTTACTTTTTCCTTTGGAAGCGCGCACACTTGGAGCAAGAGGACTTGGATTTTGACTCACTTGGTGTGCTGAACTTTCTAAGAGAACAGCAGGTGAATCTGATTTGGAGCGCATGACACGGCGCCTGGTTTCCTCACTTTGAATGATAGAGCAGACCGTGTTAAAGGGTGGTAACTCAGGCCGTTGAAGAATCTCTCTTCTAGTTTCTTCAAAATCAGGTTTGAGACTAGCCAAAAGCTGAAAAATCCGATCTTGCTCTTCCCTCTTTGCATAATCAGACACATTCTTGGTAGCTGGTCTATATTGGCGAAGTTCATCCCATTGTTTCTTCATCTTTCCCAGGTGCTCAGTAAAACTTTGATTTGCACCCTGTTTTGTGCTGATCAAGCCTTGCTGCAGTTCAAAGATTCTAGATGCATTATTGGCTTGCCCATACATCTCAATCAGGGCTTCCCATAACTCTTGCGCAGAATCAGAATAAGCAAAAATTTCATAAACATCTGGCTCCATAGAATTAAATAACCAAGACATAACACTGTGATCATGGGCTTGCCACTCCTCAAACATGGGACTTGTTTCTGGCGGGGCTTTAGTCTGACCATTGATATGGCCAAGTCTGGATCTTCCACCAAGCGCGATTGTGACAGCTCTTGACCAAGGAAGAAAATTTCTTCCATTCAACAATAGAGACGTTAATCTTTGATTATGGGATTCCTGAATCATATTTTTTGTGGAACCCAACCCGGATCCCTTGTCATGAGATTGGGTTTCATTCTCTGCTTTGTTTTTTTCAGAATCAGCCATCGTTCACACAGCTAGAGAGATGGCGATATGAGTCAGATTGGACCAGTTCGGCTCTGGTCGAACCGACAAGGCCTGGGCTGTGTGAATTGCACCGGAGAAGAACGGTTCCCGCTCCAATCTGGGCTGCAATCAGAGTTTTGACGGCGGCAATAGACCAAGGCAGCGGACAATGAGACCCCAAAAATAGGGCATCAGTAAAAGAAAAAAAAAACCACCCAAAAAATCAGGAATTAACGAGATTCCTGCTCTGATACCATGTTGAAGTTTGGAATATAATGTAGGCAAATCACACACACAAAGAAGAGACACAGATATTTACGAGGTTCAGCAACTTAGCCTACGTCCTCGACCAAACTCCCCCAGACTTCCCCTTCTTCTTTTTTTGGAGTGAACATATTATTCATGCCTTTTTATATACAGCAGAGGTTGTTTTCAACAAGGAACCAAACAACCTAAAATATTACATCACAATAGGAAGGTAATAATACAAATTAGGATAGCATATATTCTCCAGGCTGGAGGAGAAAATCACGCCAACACACTCTCTCTCTCTCTAAGCTACATCTTCTGGGCATTGACAAGCAAGTCATCGAAGGCGAGAATGCCTCTGAATCTAGAAGAACGACCGTCGTGCCTCCACATCGAAAGGGGGAGGCGGGCTGAATCGCATCGGAGGAGGAGACGCCAAAGCTTTTGCCAAGAGAGAAAGGGAAGCCCAAATCATCACGGACACAATTATTATTATCATTAAAAATAAAAAAAAATAATAAATAATAAATAGGGGATGAGAAATTTGTCAAAATTTAATTTAATTATAAAAAAAAGGACGAGAGACGGTGATCTTAAAACCAAATTGTGGGAGGGACGGTTTATTTTTTATTGAATTGCGCCCTTGCAGATGCAGTTGCAGCAGTTGGAAGATACAAACGAGAGGTGAGGTTAGAGAGAGAGAGAGAGGAGAGAGATGGGTTATTTGCTGCTGCTGCTTTCGTTTTTGTTTCCCCTGCATCTTCATTCTAACACCCCCCTTTACCCCCACATTACGGGAATTCCCAACACCAGCAAATTACATAACTATGGAAAGACAAACGAAGCCGCCTTTTTCTTTTTTATTTATTATAAAAAAGAAACAACAATATTAAACTTATCAGCCTCAACTCGCTCGCTCGCTCGGCCTCCCACGAGGTAGGAATCCAATCTCGGCCATGCCCCAGTGCTCATCTTTCACTTTACGTGCCGCCTCTCCCAATGTCATTTCTTCTACGGGGCCCATGCCAGGCACCTGCAAAGTGACCCGGGCGGTGGGGTCCCACTCAAACTCGGCCCACCAGCGTTCGTCCCCCACGACCTCGAAGCTTCCCCTCGCGCTGCTCGAGTCCAACGGCAACTTTCTTAGACCCCAGCAGTTGACTATGGAGAAGCTTACCCCCTGGGGAAAGGATAGAGCCTGGTCGTAAATGCTCGTTAGCTTGGGAAGACAGTCGAGCGCTAGGGATTCGAGACGTGAGAATAGTCCCGAATCAGTTAATTCCTCCCTTGCAAACCCATCCCCAATGATTCTCTCCATCGAATCGCAGCTTCCGACCGCCAGCTCCCGGAGCTGCGGAGCATGCACAAGCCAGGACAAGTCCAAAAGCCTGCACTCATAGACCCAAACATCAACGAGATTGGGGAAGCAAAAGTAGCTTGGCGCTCGTCCTATTCTCTGAGTTACCTTCATCTCCCTCAGCTCGGTACAGCGCAATAAATAAAGCGTCTCTAAATGTGAGAAACCGTCGGTGCCTGCTGGTGAGTAAGTTATTACGATGCTGGTCAAGTTACTATCGTCATTACGAAAACACGCTCTCCTTATGCGTTTCCGTAAATTCAGGGATTGGAATATTTTCTGAGTAGAGGAAGATTCATGCACCCAGATAGATAAGTCGATGAGATGTTGCATGCACCTAAGTTCCTCTACCATCTCTTCTTCCTTCACTTGACCCGATAGCGAGATACGTCCACCATAACCCCACTGGCTGAACACATTCAACGATAAGCTTGTGATTGCCCCTGTCGGAATTAGGATGTCCTCCTTCATATAGTCTAGCAGCAACCACCGCAAACGAGTCAAGTTCTTGATTTCTTTGGGTAATTCACTAATACCGGTGCCCGACAAGTTCAAGTATCGTAGATTGATCAGATTGCAAATCCCTTCGGGGAATGACTTGATATGTTCATTGTCGGACAGGTTCAGGACCGCCAGACAAGCCGTCATCGAGTCGAAAAATCCTTTTGGCATGAATGCCACTTCTGTTTCCCTTACAAATAAAGTTTCGAGCTGCGGACACCGGGGTGGTGTCTTGTCGATATTCCGAATCCATTCTCCCCATATAGATACTTTCTCTGCTTCCCCCCATTTGGAGATCATCTCCGCGGACATGTCTTCGTCTTTCTCTATCACTAGCAATTTGTTCTCCTTTTGCCCGCGATCACGAGCGATCCAGGTCGCCATGTCGCGGATGACATCGTGCATCTTTACATACTCTCCACCTAAATGAAACCCACTCTCCAATAGGCAAGCCCTATTTAACCTCCCCAAGACATGCTCTCCCTCATTCCGTAAACTGTATACATCGCTGGTGTTTCTTAGCAAGCCCTCTCCAATCCAGAGTCCAATAAGGTTGTGCGGTCTTATGTGGTAATCCTCAGGGAAGAGACAACAGTAAAGGAAGCAAAGCTGAAGGGTAGAGTCATTTAATCTATCATAACTTAACTCTAATATGTGGTACACTTCCTCTACCATACCTGACAGCTTGTATGGATTTTTCCTTAGCGTTGCCAGCACATGCTTCCACTCATGGGGATTGGCTATGCCGGTCATGGCTCGCCCGACAGTAATAAGGGCTAGTGGCAACCCTTTACACTCCTGCGCAATGTCCTTGGCAAGCTTTGGAATTTCTGGATGAGAATCTACGGTTGATTTGCCAACGTTGTTCTCGAACAATACCAGGGCTTCTTCGGGCGTCAAGCACTCTACTTCGAAGATTTCATCAGCTCCCATTTGATGGCATACTTGCTTCAAGCGTGTTGTGAATACTACTTTGGATCGGTTCTCGAGACCAGGACGAGGAACTCCGATTTTGGAAAGGTCCAGCCTTGCCCATAAATCATCAATCAACAACACGAACTTCTTCTGGGTCAAAACTTCCAATAGATGATGGACCCTCTCATCCCGGGACCATGCTTCCCAGCTCTCATCTTTAATGTTCAGCCTTTTCCTTATGGCGTCTCGAATACTATCTTCGTTCACTTGTTTGGACACCACCACCCAAATAACGACCTCGAATCCATGATTTGTATGCAAAAGCTTCTCGTTGATCATTTTCATGAGAGTGGTCTTTCCCACACCGCCTACTCCGTACAACCCAATCACTCCTACTTCTTTTTCGTCCACGAGCCATTTCCACACTTTATTAAGAGAACGATCAAGCCCCACAGTCTTGTCTATAGACATCTCGAACGCTTGAGGAGGAGGCAACGGTGACGTGAGATCTATGAATTCTCCTTTCTCATGTTGGAGCAGTCTCGCTACATTGAGCAATTGATCGACTCTTTTCCCCAATTTATAGCTCGACCAGCAGTTCCGTGGAAGGCAGCGACCGAGACATTTGATTCGGTCACGTTCCCCGGCTTCCTGAAGAACTTGATCTACTCCACCGACAAATTCTTGCACCTTGCCTAACCAGCTCGCCACTTGATTTGTGCGCCGCGCACCTGTTTCTTCTTCATGTTCCACCTTTGCCTTCACATCTTCGCTCACGGCCTTCAGTTTTTCATTGGCTTCATCCAACGAGCGGACATTATCTTTCAGATTATAAATGTAGCCCAAAGGTTTACTGGCCAAGGCCCATAAACCTTTGACGATTTCTAAAAGAGGACTTGCGATTTCCATAGATTCTTTCCGAGACAACAGATCGGAAAATCGACTATTTAGATGGTTGGAAAGGGAGGGAATGAGTGGAGTTCGATAAGCTCTGCAATATTTATCTCGATCATTCCAGCTAGCAGACAAAGGAAAGAATATGGGAACCTTTTCTCTACTTCAAGAAGAGAAATGGAGCTATATATTTTTCTTCTTGTTTCTTCGTCGAGGACGACCTGCAAAGAATTAATTTTACTGTTCAGAGATGAAAATCCACAATCGTTTGAGCCAAGTAAGAAGGAAGGGAAGGTATCATGACTAGTCTCATTTAGAAGCACCCTGAGGAGTATGAAGTAAGGCAAAGAATATCAGTGACCAATGTTTCTTCGATATGAGGCAATGCTCATGTTCTTCTTCCTGCTTTTGTCTATGTACTGCGTGGAATGTGATCAATGGTGTTCAGAAGCAAAGAATCACTATTTTTTTGGATACAAGTAAAGAATTATTCGATCCCTTTTTAAGATTCAAAATAGTGAGTCAGCCTTTTAGAAGCTCTCCAATGGAAATTTCAAAAATTTACTCATCTGTGTATTTAGCTTTCATAATTCGACAATTTGGGTAACTATCGAAGTGATCCGCAAAAAGCCTTTTCTGTACTAACTAGAATTAGAGTTTGTTTAGTTTTTACTATTTGCTTCTTAAAAATCTTACGGCATGCCCGAATTCACTTTTGTTAAAGTAAAATGCTTCAAAACCTTTGAAAGTCATCGATATACAGATTCCCATATAATCTTCTCCAAAGTTTTTGAGATTAAAAAAAAATTAATGGTTAAGTAAAAAAAAAAATATTGCTCATGCACTTTTAGAAATCCACCGGCCATCTACGGATATTTCCATTTGCAGGATGGGTGCTACCTAATTTGCAAGTCACGACTCACTTCAAATGTACATGTCATTATGTAGACATCAAATATATAACTCAATATTCTTAAAATTGCCTTGTCACCATTTTCATACTAGTCAGTTTTACTTCTCTCTTAGAATTATTGAAATAATGCCAACATTTTGCACAATCGTTATTATTTTACAATTACTCTATCATAAATAATTAAAATCTAAACATAAGTTGCATGCAATCAGCAACTATTTTTTCTTTTATTCATTTGTCACTCCATAAATTTAATGTCTCATGGATTTTATAATAAAACTACTTTCAAATATTTATAGCTTATGAAAAAGTTTATGACTGAATTGGCAAAAGCGTCAATTGGTCGGATGGACTCAATTGGCAAAATGTGAAAAAGTTTAGGATCGAATTAGCAAAAGTGGAATAGGTTTAGGACTTTTTGAATAATTTCCCAAATTTTAGGTTGATGTACTCATTGTGGGAGATAAATTCTCAATTCACACAACAAGTGCAGTTTATCAATTGTATGTACAGTGACTTTGCATATTAAACTTAACTAAAGGTTACATTGGCCATGACAAATAGGTTTGAAATTCATATCCATCGACAAACGTTTTAAAGATGTGCAACGTAATGACAGATTAGTTCCTTATAAAGTATGGATAATTTAAGATGTGCAAAAATTTAAGTTCCTGGATTATTTATTGAAGACTAAACTAAGATCGACCAAGGCTTTAATTAGCGAAAGATATAACTCGAAATATTGTTTTAGAAACACAAAAATAGGATCTAATTTTGCTGTACAATGAAAATGGTGAGATTGACTCAAATGAGATTCCTATAAAAGATTTTTTTGCGGGTTTTTAAGTATCTTCAGACTTTTAATCGAGCTCGGCTTGCTAAGCGGGTATGGAGGCTCTTTCATAACCCGGATGCTGTGCGGGTTAAGCTTCTTAAAGGTCTATATTTTCCATATTGTGACTTTCTTGAGGCTGTGAAAGGTGCTAAGGCCTCTTGAGGATGGAGTAGTATTTTTTAGGGAAGAAAGATTATGAATGGAGGGACAGTATGGCAAATAGCTTCTAGAGATAGTTAAGGTGTGGAAGGATAGATGGGGATAACAAAGGAGGAAATCAAGCTTATATTGGGTAGTAATTTGGTTAATAATGATTTGAGATGCTGGGATGTGAGGCCTAGCCAAGATTATGTTGCAGCTGACGATTGTGATGCCATTCAACAAATCAAAGCTTAGTGATATCAGCGGTGAAGAAAAATATGTGTGGCCTTTTGACAGAGGATGGTTGACAATGATACCTGTGTATGTTTTTGTAAAGGAGTTATTTTTTAGGAAGGAAGGTCCATCCATCTGAAAGGTGGCAGAGAGCAGTGTGTGTGTGGAAACTACACTCTTAGTGCCTTAGCATCCTATAGCAACCTTTTCAAGAGGAGGATCAGAAATGATGCTAATTGTGTGTTTTGTGGAGAGGAAACTGTTTAACATATTACTCTGTTATGCCGAAAATATGAGTGTATCTGGTTTGCTATGTTGAATCTGAAAATTAGGAGGAAGTGTCGAGTATTGATTTATGGTTTGATAGAATACGTCAGGACATGGAGAAGAGGAGTGGAGACAAAGCAGCTATTTCTAGGATCATTGCTTTTGTATGTTGGTATCTGTGGAAGGGAAGATGTAGTGGTGTGTACAAGCATACTATTCCAGACCCTGTTAAGGTGCTTAAGCAATCGCAACAAGCTTTAACTGAGTACGTTCACTTGAAGAAGCGTATGCAGTTAGACAATCCTGATCAGAGGAAGAGTGAGAAGGAAGATACTAGAGATTTTGATTGGAAGAAACCTTCACAAGGTGTCATCAAAATTAATGATATTAGTAGTTTTTTAGAAAAACATAACAAGGTAGCTGTGGGAGTTATTGGTCGAGATTATTCAGGTGCTACAAAGGGTGGTACAGGGTAACCAGTTGCTGCTTCTAATATATGAGAGGTTAGCATTGAAGGAGGGAGTTCTTTAAGCCAAAGAAAAGCATTGGGAACAGATCATCCCTGACACCGATTTAGAAGTTGTCTTGAAAGCTGTTACGATGCCAAACCAGTTCATGAGATCGCACTGTGAACCCGTGGTGCAAGATATAAGGGAAAGTTTCCTAGCGATTGGGTAGTGTCACCCCCATTCCATTTAGTTGACTTGGTTTTGTACGATTTTAAAACTCGACCTCTGCGATTTTGAGGTTGCTGTTATATCTTCGATACGTTACTGAATACATTCAAATACTTTGGCCAAAAAATAAATAAATAAAATAGGCCTACTTTTTTTTTGCCAGAAAAAGAGGCCTACCTTGTTACGTTGTATTATTCTCTCGTTTGGTGCTAACTCAATTTTTTTAAAGCTTGAGAACTATAGTTGAAATTTCATATTTTTGAACTTAACTAATGAAAAGTGTATCAAAACCTTTTGCTAATAGATGCATCCAAACACAAGTTTGAATGTTAGATTATCTCCATTAAGATGCTTCCAGAGAGTTTTGGTGCACTTATCCTTTAAATTTTTGTTAGCTTAATGACCGAAGTTTTATGATATTTGAGTCAACAATTTATGTTTTTGATTTTCATCATCATATTGGTCTTAATTCGAACAATAGAGAGAAAATTGAAATCTCATTTTTTTTGGGTTTTGATTTTATCCAAAATTTATTTCTTTGTTTATGTCTATCGAGTTCAACTTGAATTAAAGGATTCGGGGCATGATTCAACTTTAGATGACAATAACCAATAAGCTCTAGGGACTGAAGACTGCATTACTTGGTAATGCCTATGCTGATAACAAATCATGGAGCCATCAAAAGCCACGACTCAGCTATTGTCCGAACCGATCATGTTTTCCAAGACATGATTTATAAAAAAACCAGTCACATGAAAAAGAAATTAGATGCCTCACCACCGCAGCAGCTCTCGGATGAACCAATCCCTCCAAGTCAAGATGAGGGGCTTGATTTCTGCGGCGATGAAGAGGACCTCGCTCTTGCAAAATCGACCAGGTCTTTGAAGAGTATATGCTCTTGTTTCGCTTGCTTGTTCCGTAGCAGGTGAATCAAGAGAGAGCTCCTGCGTCTCGCCCACTAAATCGTCACGCGAGGGACCGGTCTCAACACGGAACTAGAGGGATTGCCCGAAAGCTCCACCCGTTGCTCTGTAACTTGTCCTCTCTGGTTATATGGAATTGAACTAGAAAATAATGCGTCCAAAGGAAAGAATAAGAGATCGAAAAAATAGGAGCATGTAGATTGTAGGAAAGCAGGTGGACGGGTGCTGTTCGATAAGCTATATGCTATATTTATCTCGATTGTTCTGGCTAGCAGGCGAAGGAAAGAATATTGGAACCTTTCCTTTACTTCGAGAAGACAACTGTAACTATGATTCTTCTCCTTTCTTCATTGGGGTGGAGCCGCAAAGAATCTTTATGTTCAGAAATGAAATCCACAATCGTTTGAGCCAAGTGAAAAGGAAGGAAGGTATCACGATTAGTCTCATTTAGATGCACCTTGAGGAGTATGAACTAAGGCAAAGAATATCGGTGACCTATGTTTCTTCGATACGAGGAAATGCTCACGTTCTTCTCCCTGCTTTTGTTTATAGGCTGCGTCGAATGAGATCAATGGTGTTCAGCAACAAAGAATGACTAATTTTTTGGATTGAAGCAAAGAATTATTCGATTGATGTGATTGAGGGTCAGCCTTTTAGAAGCTCTCCGATGGAAATTGCACAAACTTAATAAGCCGTTTATTTGGTTTTCATAATTCAACAATTTAGGTAACCGTCGAAGCAATCCACAAAAAGCCTTCTCCAATACTTAATACAATCAGAGTTTGTTAAGTGTTTACTTTTTGCTCTTTTAAAATCTTGCGACATACCTAAATTCACTTTTATTAATGTAAAATACTTGAAACCTTTGAAAGTGATCTTACGTCGATATACAGATTCGCATATAATTTTCTCCAAAGTTTTTAAATTTAAATAATATTTTAAATATTAACTGGAAAAGCAAACACATATTACTTTCGCCTTTTCGGGAGTCCATCGGCCAGCTACAGATATTTCGATTTGCAAGGTTGGTGCTATCGAATTTGCAAGTCTCAACTCCCTTCAAATGCAAATGTCATTAGGCAGACATTGTAAAACATATAACTCAATATTCTTAAAATTGCCCTATCACCCTTTCCGTACAAGCCACTTTTAATTCTCTCTTAGAATTATTGAAATAATGTCTAACATTTTGCACAATCGTTATTATTATACAATTACTCTATCATAAAAAATTAAAATCCAAGCATAAGTTGCATGCAATCAACAACTAGGTTTTTTTTTATTCATTTGTTACTCCATGAATTTTGTCCCATGGATTTTATAATGGAAATATTTTTAAGCATATATAGCTTATGGAGAATATAATTAGTAAAGTAACGTCACATAAACCCACTTAATTTACAACCAAATTAAATTAAAATCAGAATGTTAATAAGATAACGTTGAAATTCGAAGTGTGAAATTGTTTCCTCATTATATTTAAATTGTAAATTGACAAGGACAAAAATATTTGGGTAAATTATTTCTTTATTAAGTTTAAATTTACAAATAGAAAGAACAAAAGAAAATTGAAAGTAAACTAATATAAATTCATTTTATGGCTAGTTCAAGAAGAATTTTTTAAAATCAAACAACTAATAACATATCCTATTGATAAAACAAACTTGTTATAATCTACGGTGTGATGATATTTTTATACGGGAGAAAAGTTAATAATGAATATTTATCAAGAAAGAAAGCGCTCATCAACGAAGACAACAGTAAGCCTTTATTGATAAATTTTCATTATTAACTTTCAAAAATGTACTTTATCAACAATAGGCCGTTTATTTGTTCATTGTTCTGCAGCTTTCTTACCAAAGTTTATTTTTGCTGACCAAGTCTCATTTGATTTAAATTTATCAACTCCTAGGGCTCTGTTCGTTTGCCGGAAAATATTCTCCTTTTGGAAAATATTTTCCCGGAAGTTATTTTCCTGAAAAATGTTTTCCTGGAACACAATTTTCTGGTGTTCGGCTAAAATTTGAAAAAGTTTTGAAAAATATTTTCTGGTGTTCGGCGACCGCCGATTCGGCGGCGTTCGACAACCGGTGGTGTCCGGCGATCGGCGGTGGCGACCGGCGGCAGCGATTGGCAACCGACGGCGCTCGGCGACAGCGATGGGCGGCTGCGGCCGGCGACCGGCGGTGGCGGCGGCCGGCAACCGGCGATCAACTTTCTCTCCCACGGAAAACATTTTCCCTCCCATGGGTAATTTTGCCTTCACTTTGGGGGAAAATAATTTTCTCTTTGTTAAAAGAGGAAATCATTTTCCTCAAAACAATGAAAGATTTGAGGGTGGAGAAGGAAAATGTTTTCCGTGGGAAAACATTTTCCGCCCCCGAACACCGGAAAACGCGGAAAATGTTTCCCGGAAAAATATTTTTCCTGAAACGAACGGAGCCTTAATAAGATATGTTATCTTCTTAAGAAATGAAATGAAACAAACAGATAAAAAAAAGTTGTTACCGACTAGTCGAAAAATATAATTACTTAAACATTAGGGGGATACTATATTTTATTAAAAATTCACTTAGCTCGAGTTTTACACGTTAACACCATTATTTATAAAAGTACAAGAAAACTCACCAACCTGAATAAAGGGTGGGTGACGAGCCTGATGCCCCTCATGAATTAATAATAAATGGTCTAACTCCCATTATTTTGTAACTCACCCTTCTAGCTTCAGACAAAACATGATCATGTAAAACTACATTTCTCTCTTGCCAAACTAAGTGGTCGCACTACCATTCCAATTTGAGGCTCTTAAGCTTTCCCCTTAAGCAGCCTGCAGAATCAAAGGGATTTCTACAATTTAACCGTCTGCTGATCTAGCACAAGTATTCTACTGTAAATTGTGCTATCGACTAGATTTTGAGAAGGAGCATCAAAAGAGCAGATGCTCTCTGGATACCTCTTTGATTGGCATAATATGAATTTACCATCGATGCAACACCACTCATTCATTCTAGCTAAGGTATGCAATGTATTATGCACCACCAACCAATTAATGTAGGCAAATTTAGGGACATCAGGACTGAACCAGATCAACCTATGCCACAGGCCACCATTCAGGTATTCCTCACCAGATTCCCAGCATCATGTTGCTGAAACAAGCCATTCTTAGAGCCAATATAGACAACTCTATCAGCTACATCAGAGTTTGGCAGGATGCTACCACAGAGGGCAGCTTTAATTTCCACAAAGTCATCAGAAAGAGCTGGAGGGCATCTCCATTCATTATCCACGGTAACATCTGCCACCGTAGCATTAGAACCCGTAGCTGAGTCATAGATGACTCTAAAAGGAAATACATCAGCCAATATGCCAAGAGGATGCCACCTGTCATACCAAAGTGAAGTATTTTGACCAGTACTTACAATATTCTTTGCAAAGCGCTTAGAACCCAGAGCATATATTTTGTAGGCTAAGCCCAAAATAGAAGAATCATGGGGATAAGAAGTAGATGGCATGGAACTGGTCTGGTTAGAATCGGGAACTGAAGACATTGTCGATCCCAATGTTGCGGGAAATTCTTCATATTTATACATTGTCATTGAGATAACCTATCGAGCTTGAATCTCCAGCAGCCGGTCTCTTTGATGAGGGTGGAGGTGGAACAAGTGGGCTGATTCCCGACGGTTCAGTCTGAGAATTCGCTGCTTTCCGGTTGCATCCATTATCTTTTGACCACCTGCAACAATGTGAATACTACATGATGAGACATGGAATTCTGCATAAGGAACAAACTTCAACTGCTGCAGGTCTGATGCTTCCCTTATTTGAGCAGAGTATAGGGTGTCGTTCAGCATAGAATCCTCCATAAGATCACAGAAGTCAACATCAAAGATCTCAAAACTGACATTCAAGAAAATTCCTTTTCTCTGTCACAAAGAGACTTTCTTCTATGAGTACGAGTGTGTGCATGCTCTATTGCCAATGTGTTCAAACGGAAGAATATAGCACATTTCAACACAAGGGTGCCGGCAAAACAAAACCAGGTCGGTGTCTAGGGAAGCAACAGAGTAAGTGCGGAAGAAAATAGGAATCTCCATATCATTGTGATGCTAGTAAGTCATCATTACTTCCCACAATCGTAGAAATTTGTGCCTGACCGTGTTTCTAAAAGGCATATACCAGAGCCTCTATGGTCTTTATCTAAGTTACCAAATGCAACTCAAAGAAAGCGTGGCATATCTGTTCTGCAGAACCAGTCATATCAGATGAAACTGTCCCATGATGGAAGCTCGAAAGCAACTGAAAGTGAAAATAAAATCTTACCTGAACACCATATCCAAAAAAGAATGCGAAACATTCACCTGTGAGCCAGCTGGGCAAAATCATCTTCAGATTCACCATCCTCGTGATTCACACTCGCTGGTGCCAAAGCTGGGGGTTTTTGTCACTTCTGCTTTGGTCAGTGGAGTACCTTTGGTGACAATGTTATCATGTTGACAGAGAGCACGCTGCAAACTGGCGTTCAAAGCCAATCCCAGCCACAGAAGTTCCTCGTCTCTGAAGGTCAGTAGAGTGCGCAACTAGGGGTATAACATCTAACCGCAAAAGGTTGCATGATTTATTTTCTTTATTGAAGTTCTAACGCTGTGTAATTCAGATGAAGCATGGCACGCTCTCGATAAGAACGACACTGATTGACAAGGTCAACAGTTACTTCTTGCTTCAAAGCCTGCCACCATGTCCACAATCATTGATTAAGATTCAGAACGTAACGTCAAAATCCAACTCAATCTGCACCGAAGATTGCAAAGTTTACTAAATAAGCTACATACAACATCATAACCGAAGAGGCATCTTCCCAAAGTGCAAAAATCAAGTCTGCAAGCGAAAGGAGAAACGGGACACATGCATGGACAGCATAGCCCACCTTATGAGCTTATTCACGGACTTGGGTTGTGTCGTTCCGCCAAAGGTTTTAGAGCTAGGAAGACAAATTGATATTAGTAGACCTGATAGGACTGTCAGATAAAAAACATCAAATAGCAGAATATAAGAAGCCTCTGTCCCGGTAGTCTTCATCTCATCCCTCTGAATCATAATTTCCCATTACTGAATGGATGAGGCCACTGCTGGCGAGTACTGCCCAGCCTCTTCTACCACCGAAGGAAGGACCACAATCCGCTAAAGAGCTGAGTCGGAGGCTTCTTCGACCTTCAGAGGGAATGTCATGGGGAAGTTGATCCTGGTCCACCGAGAACCCACTGATGAAAAGGACTCGGTCAAAAACTCTGTAGTATGCCCTCCACTCCACGCAAAGCCCTTGGCTCCACGATCTCCGCGGTTACCGCCATTACCACTGGCCTCGATAATGATGCTCTCTCTCTCTCTCTCTCTCTCTCTCTCTCTCTCTCTCTCTGTGTCTAAGCTACATCTTCTGGGCATTGACAAGCTTAGTCATCGAAGGCGAGAATGCCTCTGAATATAGAAGCACGACCGTCGTGCCTCCACATCGAAAGGGGGAGGGGGGCTCAATCGCATCGGAAGAGGAGACACCAAAGCTTTTGCCAAGAGAGAAAGGGCAGCCCAAATCATCACGGACACAATTATTATTATTATTAAAAAAATAAATAAAATAAATAGGGGATGAGAAATTTGTCAAAATTTAAAAAAAAAAAAAGGACGAGAGACGGTGACCTTAAATCCAAATTGTGGGAGGGACGGGTTTTTTTTTATTGAATTGGGCCCTTGCAGATGCAGTTGCAGCAGTTGGAAGATACATACAAACGAGAGGTGAGGCTAGAGAGAGAGAGAGATGCTTAGGGTGCGCATGACAACGTTTCTGTGCCCGGAAACTATTTCTGAATAGAAATGATTTTTTTTTATTTTGTGCCCGGAAACAATTTCTGAGTATTTGAAGGCGTTTGATAAACTGTCCAAAATTTCTATTTCTAGAGTAGAAAAGAATAGAAATGCGTTTGGTAACTACACGAAATTTTTGTTCCCAAATAATATTTTAATAATATTTTGAATTGTTTATTTTTTTCTTTATATTAATTTTCTTCTTTGGCCATGGCCGGTCGCCGGCGACCGGCGGCCGGCCACAGCCCAGGGCCGGCGAGGGCGTCACGGCCCTCGCCGGCCGCCGGCGGAGGCGAGGGTCGCCCTCGCCGGCGAGGGCGAGGGCTGGACCCTCGCCGCCTGGGCGAGGCTGCCTCGCCCAGATCGGGCGTGGCCGAGCCTCGCCGTCGGTCGCAACGGCGAGGGTCCAGCCCTCGCCCTCGCCGGCGAGGGCGACCCTCGCCTCCGCCGGCGGCCGGCGAGGGCCGTGACGCCCTCGCCGGCCCTGGGCTGTGGCCGGCCGCCGGTCGCCGGCGACCGGCCATGGCCAAAGAAGAACACAAAAATAAGAAAAGAAAAAAAAGAAAAAGAAGAAAAAAAACTGATTCTCAAAATTGTACCGAGAAACAAGAAGCAACTTTTTTTTACTTCTTGTTTCTCTTCCAAAACTGTTTCTCGGCACAAATTTTTGCAAAAATGTGCCCGGGAACAAAAAATTTACCAAACGCATTTCTGTTCCCAAACTATTTCTGGGAACAAAAGAATAGAAATTTTTACTGTTTGGCACGTTACCAAATGGGCCCTTATTCGCCGCTGCTTTCGTTTTTGTTTCCCCTTCATCTTCATTTTAACAACCCCCTTTACCCCCACATTACAGGAATCCCAACACCAGCAAATTACATGACTATGGAAAGACAAACGAACCCACCTTTTCTTCTTTTTATTACAAAAAAGAAACAATATTAAACTTATCAGCCTCGAAGCTTCCCCTCGCGCTGCTCGAGTCCAACGGCAACTTTTTGAGATCACGGCAGCCCTGTATGACGAAGCTTACCCTCTGGGGAAAGCATAGAGTCTGGTCGCAAATGCTCCTTAGTTTGGGAAGTCTTAAGAGAACTAGGGATTCGAGACGTGAGAATAGTCCTGAAGCAGCTAATTCCTCCCTTGCAAATCCATCCCCAATGATTCTCTCCATCGAATCGCAGAATGCGACCGCCAGTTTCTGGAGCTTCGGAGCATGCACGAGCCAGGACAAGTCCGAAAGCCCGCAGTTGCGGACCCAAACATGAACGAGATTGGGGAAACAAGAGCAATTTGGCGCTCTTCCTATTCCTTGAGTTATCTCCATCTCACTCAGCTCGGTACATTCAAGTAGGTAAATTTAATTTAAAAAAAAAAGGACGGACGGTTTTTTTATTGAATTGGGCACTTGCAGTTGCAGCAGTTGGAAGATACAAACGAGAGGTGAGGTTACAGAGAGAGAGAGAGAGAGAGAGAGAGAGAGAGAGAGAGAGAGAGAGAGAGAGAGAGAGTGCTTATTTGCTGCTGCGGTCGTTTTGTTTCCCCCACCAGATTACAGGAATCCCAACACCAGCAAATTGCATAACTATGGAAAGACAAACGAATCCGCCTTTTCTTTTCTTTATTACAAAAAAAAACAACAATATTAAACTCATCAGCCTCAACTCACTTACTCAGTCACTCGGCCCCCCACAAGGTAGGAATCTAATCTTGAATATGTACAAGGGCTCATCATCTTTCACTTTACGCATCGCCTCTCCAAATGTCATTTCTTCTGCGGGGCTCACGCCAGGCACCTGCAAAGTGACCCGGGCGGTGGGGTCCCACTCAAACCCGGCCAACCATTCTTTTCTTGCTAGGACCTCGAAGCTTCCCCTCGCGCTGCTCGAGTCCAACGGCAACTTTCTTAGGCCAGGGCATCGCCGTATGACGAAGCTTACCCCCTGGCGAAAGGATAGAGCCTGGTCGCAAATGCTCGTTAGTTTTGGAAGTTTGACGAGTGCTAGGGATTCGAGACGTGAGAATAGTCCCGAATCAGCTAATTCCTCCCTTGCAAATCCATCCCCAATGATTCTCTCCATCGAATCGCAGTCATGGACCGCCAGCTCCCGGAGCTTCGGAGCATGCACGAGCCAGGACAAGTCCGAAAGCCCGCACTCATAGACCCAAACATCAACGAGATTGGGGAAGCAAAAGTAGTTTGGCGCTCGTCCTATTTCTTGAGTTATCTTCATCTCACTCAGCTCGGTACATTTAAATAGATAAAGCGTCTCTAAATGCGAGAAACAGTCAGTGCTTGCCGGTGAGTAAGTTATTACGATGCTAGTCAAATTACCATTCTTATTATCAATGCACGCTCTCCTTATGCGTCTCCATAAAATTGGAGATTGGAATATTTTCTGAGCAGAGGAAGACTCGTGCACGCAGATAGATAGGTCGGTGAGATGTTGCATGCGCCCTAGTTCCTCTACCGTCTCCTCTTCCTTCACTAAACCCCATTCCTTCGAATTGTTCTTGAACTCCCATAGGCTGAACACATTCAACGGTAAGCTTGTGATTGCCCCTGTCGGAATAAGGATGTCTCTTTTCAACATGTCGTCTAGTAGCAACCACCGTAAACGAGTCAAGTTCTTGATTTCTTTGGGTAATTCACTAATACAGGTGCCCGACAAGTTCAAGTATCGTAGATTGATCAGATTGCAAATCCCTTCGGGGAATGACTCGATATATCTATTATCGGACAGGTTTAGGACCGCCAGGCAAGCCGTCATCGAGTCGAAAAATCCACTTGGCAAGACAGTCACTCTTGTTTCCCTTACAAACAAAGTTTCAAGCTGCGGACACTGGGGTGGTGTCTTGTCGATATTCCGAATCCATCCTCCCCATATAGATACTTTCTTTGCTTCCCCCCATTTGGAGATCATCTCCGCGGACATGTCTTCGTCTTTCTCTATCACTAGCAACTTGTTCTCCCTTTGCCCATGGTCACGAGCGATCCAGGTTGCCATGTCGCGGATGACGTCGTGCATCTTCACATATCGTCGGTCACCATCAAGCCCACTTTCCAGTAGACAAGCCCTATTTAAATCACCCAAGATAGACTCTCCCTCGTCTCGCATACTGTGTACATCATCGGTGTCTCCTAGCAAGCCCTCTCCAATCCAGAGTTCAATAAGCTGGTTCGTTATTATGGGGTAATCCTCAGGGAAGAGACAACAGTAAAGGAAGCAAGCCTGTCGGGTAGAGTCATCTAAGCTATTATAACTGAACTCTAGTATGTGGTACACTTCCTCCACCATACCTTGCAGCTTGTGTGGTTTGTTCCTCAGTGTTGTGAGCGCATGCCTCCACTCACCAGGATTGTCTTTTCTGGCCATGGCTCGCCCGACAGTAATAAGGGCTAGTGGCAACCCTTTGCACTCTTCGGCAATGTCCTTTGCGAGGTCTTGAATTTCTTGATGACAACCTACAAGTGATTTGCCGACGTTCTTCTCGAATAATTCCAGAGCTTCTTTGGGCATCAAGCACTGTACTTCCAAGGTTTTGTCGGCTTCCATTTGGTCGCATACATGCTTCAACCGAGTTGTGAACACTAGTTTGGATCCATTCTTGGGACCAGGATGAGGAACTCCGATTTTGGAAAGGTCTAGCCTCCGCCATACATCGTCAATCAACAACACAAACTTCTTCCGGGTTAAACCTTCCCGCAAATAATGGACCCTCTCATCCGGGGACCATCGTTCCCAGCGCTCGTCTTTAATGCCCAGCCTTTTCCTCACAGCGTCTTGAATGCTATCTTCATTCACTTGCTTGGACACCACCACCCAAATAACGATATTGAATCCGGGATTTGCGTGCGAAAGCTTCTCGTTGATCTTTTTCATGAGGGTGGTCTTTCCCACACTGCCTGGGCCGTACAACCCAATCACTCCTACTTGTTTTTCGTCCACGAGCCATTTCCACACTTTATTAAGGGCACTATCAAGCCCCACTGTATTGTCCAGAGGTATGGTAATTACCGAAGGAGAAGGCAACGGCTTCGTCAGAATGCCAAATTGTCCTGCCTCAGTTTGGAGTTTTGACGCTTCAATGAGCATTCGATCGACTCTTTTCCCCAATTTATAACTCGACCAGCAGTGCCGTGGAAGACAACGACTGAGACATTTGATTCGGTCACGCTCCTTGGCTTCTTGAAGAACTCGATCTACTCGACCTTCAAATTCTTGCACGTTGCCTAACCAGCTCGCCACTTGTTTCGTGCACTGCACACCTCCTCCATCTTTTTCACGTGCCACCTTTTCCTTCACATCTTCGCTCACGGCCTTCAGGATTTCATATGCCTCATCCAACGAGCGGACATTATCTTTCAGATTATAAATGTAGCCCAAAGGTTTACTGGCCAAGGCCCATAAACCTTTGACGATTTCTAAAAGAGGACTTGCAATTTCCATAAGTTCTTTCCGAGACAACAGATCGGAAAATCGACTATTTAGATGGTTGGAAAGGGAGCGAATGAGTGGAGCTCGATAAGCTCTTGTATATTTATCTCGATCATTCCAGCTAGCAGACAAAGGAAAGAGTATCGGAACCTTTTCTCCGCTTCAAGAAGAGAAATGGAACTATTTTTCTTCTTCTTGTTTCTTCCTCGAAGACGAGCTGCGAAGAATTTTACCGTTTAAAAATGCAATTCACAAAAGTTTGAGCCAAGTAAAAAGGAAGGAAGGTATCATGACTAGTCTCATTTAGAAGCACCCCGAGGGGTATGAAGTAAATCAAATAATATCAGTGACCGATGTTTCTTCGATCTGAGGCAATGCTCATGTTCTTCTTCCTGCTTTTTGTCTATAGACTGCGTGGAATGTGATCAATGGTGTCCGGAAGCAAAGAATTACTATTATTTTGGATACAAGCACAGAATTATTTGATTCCTTTTTAAGATGCAAAAAATGTAAATGATGAGTCAGCCTTTTAGAAGCTCTCCAATGGAAATTTCAAAAATTTAATCATCTGTGCACTTAGTTTTCATAACTCAACAATTTGGGTAACTATCGAAGTGATCCGCAAAAAGCCTTTTCTAATACTAACTAGAATTAGAGTTTGTTTAGTTTTTACTTTTTGCTTCTTAAAAATCTTGTGGCGTGCCCGAATTCACTTTTATTAATGTAAAATGCTTCAAAACCTTTGAAAGTCATCGATATACAGATTCCCATATAATATTCTCCAAAGTTTTTGAAATTAAAAAAAAATTAATGGTTAAGTCAAAAAAAATATATTGCTCATGCACTTTTAGAAATCCACCGGCCATCTACGGATATTTCCATTTGCAGGATGGGTGCTGCCTAATTTGCAAGTCACAACTCACTTCAGATGTACATGTCATTATACAGACATCAAATATATAACTCAATATTCTTAAAATTGCCTCGTCACCATTTTCATACTAGGCAGTTTTACTTCTCTCTTAGAATTATTGAAATACTGCCTAACATTTTGCACGATCGTTATTATTAATTTTACAATTACTCTATCATAAATAATTAAAATCTAAACATAAGTTGCATGCAATCAGCAACCATGTTTTCTTTTATTCATTTGTCACTCCATAAATTTAATGTCTCATGGATTTTATAATAAAATTACTTTCAAATATTTGTAGCTCATGAAGAAGTCGAGGACTGAATTGGCGAAAGTGTCAATTGGTCGGATAGACTCAATTGACAAAGTGTGAAAAAGTTTAGGATCGAATTAGCAAAAGTAACATAGGTTTAGGACTTTTTGAATAATTTCTCAAATTTTAGGTTGATGTACTCGTTGTGGGAGATAAATTCTCAATCCAAACAACAAGTGCAATTTATCAATTGTATGCTTTGCATATTAAACTTAACTAAAGGTTACATTGGCCATGATAAATAGGTTTGAAATTCATCTCCATCGACATACGTTTTAAAGATGTGCAACTTAATGTAAGATTAGTTCCTTATAAAGTATGGATAATTTAAGATGTGAAAAAATTTAAGTTCCTCGATTATCTATTGAAGACTAAACTAAGATCGACCAAGGCTTTAATTAGCGAAAGATATAACTCGAAATCTCGTTTTAGAAACACAAAAATAGGATCTAATTTTGCAGTACGATGAAAATGGTGAGATCGACTCAAATGAGATTCCTATAAAAGATTTTTTTGCGGGTTTTTAAGTATCTTCAAACTTTTAATCTAGCTCGGCTTGCTAAGCTGGTATGGAGGCTCTTTCATAACCCGGATGCTGTGTGGGTTAAGCATTTTAAAGGTCTATATTTTCCATATTGTGACTTTCTTGAGGCTGTGAAAGGTGCTAAGGCCTCTTGGGGATGGAGTAGTATTTTTGAGGGAAGAAAGATTATGAATGGAGGGACGGTATGGCAAATAGCTTCCAGAGATAGTTGAGGTGTGGAAGGATAGATGGGGATAACAAAGGAGGAAATCAAGCTTATATTGGGTAGTAATTTGGTTAATAATGATTGGAGATGCTGGGATGTGAGGCCTAGCCAAGATTATGTTGCAGCTGAAGATTGGGATGCCATTCAACAAATCAAATCTTAGTGATATCAGCGGTGAAGAAAAATATGGGTGGCCTTTTGACAGAGGATGGTCGACAATGATATCTGTGTATGTTTTTGTAAAGGAGTTATATTTTAGGAAGGAAGGTCCATCTATCTGAAAGGTGGTGGAGAGCAGTGTGTGTGTGGAAACTACACTCTTAGTGCCTTAGCATCCTATAGCAACCTTTTCAAGAGGAGGATCAGAAAAGATGCTAATTGTGTGTTTTGTGGAGAGGAAACTATTGAGCATACTACTCTGTTATGCCGAAAACCTGAGTGTATCTGGTTTGCTATGTTGAATCTGAAAATTAGTAGGAGGAAGTGTCGAGTATTGATTTATGGTTTGGTAGAACACGTCAGGATATAGAGAAGAGGAGTGGAGACAAAGCAACTATTTCCAGGATCATTGCTTTTGTATGTTGGCATCTACGGAAGGGAACATGTAGTAGTGTGTACAGGCATACTATTTCAGACCCTGTTAAGGTGCTTCAGCAATCGCAACAAGCTTTAACCGAGTATGTTCACTTGAAGAAGCATATGCAATAGGACAATCCTGATCAGAGGAAGAGAGAGAAGGAAGATACTAGAGATTTTGATCGGAAGAAACCTTCACAAGGTGTCATCAAAATTAATGATATTAGTAGTTTTTTGGAAAAACATAACAAGGCGGCTGTGGGAGTTATTGGTCGAGATTATTCAGGTGCTGTAAAGGGTGGTACAGGTAAACCAGTTCCTGCTTCTGATATATAAGAGGTTAGCATTGAAGGAGGGAGTTCTTTAAGCCAAAGAAAAGCATTGGGTACAGATCATTCCTGACACCGATTTAGAAGTTGTCTTTAAAGCTATTACGATGCCAAACCAGTTCTTGAGATCGCACTGTGACCCTGTGGTGCAGGATATAAGGGAAGGTTTCCTAGCGTTTGGGTAGTGTCACCCCCATTCCAATTAGTTGACTTGCTTTTGTTCGATTTTAAATCTCGACCTCTGCGATTTTGAGGTTGCTGTTATATCTTCGACACTTTACTGAATACATTCAAATACTTTGGCCAAAACAAAAAAACAGGCCTACTTTTTTTTTGGCCGGAAAAATAGGCCTACTTTGTTACGTTGCATTATTCTCTCGTTTGTTGTTAGCTCACTTTTTTTAAAGCTTGAGAACTATAGTTGAAATTTCATGTTTTTGAACTTAACTAATGAAAAGTGTATCAAAACCTTTTGCTAATAGATGCATCCAAACACAAGTTTGAATGTTAGACTATCTCCATTAAGATGCTTCCAGAGAGTTTTGGTGCACTTATCCTTTAAATTTTTGTTAGCTTAATGACCGAAGTTTTATGATATTCAACAATTTATGTTTTTGATTGTCATCATCATTTTGGTCTTAATTCGAACAATAGAGAGAAAATTGAAATCTCATATTTTTTTTGAGTTTTGATTTTGTCCAAAATTTAATTCGTTGTTCATGTCTATCGAGTTCAACTTGAATTAAAGGATTCGGGCATGATTCAACTTTAGATGACAATAACCAATAAGCTCTAGGGACTGAAGACTGCATTACTTGGTATTGCCTATGCTGACAACAAATCATGGAGCCATCAAAAGCCACGACTCAGCAATTGTCCGAACCGATCATGTTTTCCAAGACATAATTTATAAAAAGCCAGTCACATGAAAAAGAATTTAGATGCCTCACCACCGCAGCAGCTCTCGGATGAACCAATCCCTCCAAGTCAAGATGAGGGGCTTGATTTCTGCGGCGATGAAGAGGACCTCGCTCTTGCAAAATCGACCAGGTCTTTGAAGAGTATATCCTCTTCTTTCACTTGCTTGTTCCGTAGCAGGCGAATCGAGAGAGAGCTCCTGCGTCTCGCCCGCTAAATCGTCACGCGAGGGGCCGGTCTCAACACAGGAACTAGAGGGATTGCCCAAAAGCTCCACCCGTTGCTCTGTAACTTTTCCTCTCTGGTTATATGGAATTGAGCTAGAAAATAATGCGTCCAAAGGAAAGAATAAGAGATCGAAAAAATAGGAGTATGTAGATGGTAGGAAAGCAGGTGGACGGGTGCTGTTCGATAAGCTATATGCTATATTTATCTCGATTGTTCTGGCTAGCAGGAGAAGGAAAGAATATCGGAACCTTTCCTTTACTTCGAGAAGAGAAATGTAACTATAATTCTTCTCCTTTCTTCATTCGGGTGGAACCGCAAAGAATCTTTCTGTCCAGAAATGAAATCCACAGTCGTTTGAGCCAAGTGAAAAGGAAGGAAGGTATCATGATTAGTCTCATTTAGAAGCGCCCTGAGGAGTATGAACTAAGGCAAAGAATATCGGTGACCTATGTTTCTTCGATACGAGGCAATGCTCATGTTCTTCTTCCTGCTTTTGTTTATAGGCTGCGTCGAATGTGATCAATGGTGTCCAGAAGCAAAGAATTACTATTTTTTTGGATAGAAGCAAAGAATTATTCGATTAATGTGATTGAGGGTCTGCCTTTTAGAAGCTCTCTGATGAAAATTTCACAAACTTAATTAGCTGTTTATTTGGTTTCCATAGTTCGACAATTTGGGTAACTATCGAAACAATCCACAAAATGCCTTCTCTAATACTTATTACAATTAGAGTTTGTTTAGTGTTTGCCTTTTGTTTTTTTTAAATCTTGCGGCGTACCCGAATTCACTTTCATTAATGTAAAAAAAAAATACTTAAAACCTTCAAAAGTGATCTGACATTGATATATAGATTTGCGTATAATTTTCTCCATAGTTTTTGAAATTTAAATAATATTTTAAATATTAATAGGAAAAGCAAACAGATATTACTTTAGCTTTTTCAGGATTCCATCGGCTACATATGGATATTTCGATTTGCAAGGTTGGTGCTAATCAATTTGCAAGTCCCAATTCACTTCAAATGCATATGTCATTCGGCAGACGTAGTAAAATATGTAACTCGATATTCTTAAAATTGCCCTGTCACCCTTTTCGTACTAGCCACTTTTAATTCTCACTTAGAATAATTGAAATAATGTCTAACATTTTGCACAGTCGTTATTATTATACAATTACTCTATCATAAATAATTAAAATATAAGCATAAGTTGCATGCAATCAACAACTAAGTTTTTTTTATTCATTTGTTACTCCATAAATTTTGTCTCATGGATTTTGTAATAGAAATATTTTTAAACATATATAGCTTATGGAGAATACAATTAGTAAAGTACCGTCACATAAACCCATTTAATTTACAACCAAATTAAATTAAAATCTGAATGCTAAAAGGATAACGTTGCAATTTGAAGTGTGAAATTGTGTCCTCATTATATTTAAATTGTAAACTGACAAGAACAAAAATATTTGGATAAATTATTTATTTATTAATTTTAAATTTACAAAATAGAAAGAACAAAAGAAAATTGAAATTGAACTAATATAAATTATTTTTTGTTGCTAGTTCAAGAAGAATCTTCGAAAATCAAACGAGTAATAACGTATCCTATTGATAAAATAAACTTGTTATAATCCGAAGTATGATGGTATTTTTATACTGGAGAAAAGTTAATAATGAATATTTTATCAAGAAAGAAAGTACTCGTCAACGAAGACAACAGTAAGCCTTTATTGATAAAATTTACATTATTAACATTAAAAAATGTACGTTATCAACAATAAGCCGTTTATTCGTTCATTGTTCTACAGCTTTGCTTACCAAGGTTTATTTGCTGACCAAGTCTCATTTGATTGAAATTTATCAACTCTTAATTGAAATATGTTTATCTTCTTAAGAAACGAAACAATACAAACCCATAAAAAAAGTTGTTACCGACTAGTCGAAAAAATATAATTACTAAAACAATAGGGGGATACTAAATTTTATTAGAAATTCACTTAGCTCGAGTTTTACACGTTAATACCATTATTTATAAAAGTACAAGAAAACTCACTAACCTGAATAAAGGGTGGGTGACGAGCTTGATGCTCCTCATGAATTAATAATAAATGGTCTAACTCCCATTATTTTGTAACTCACCCTTCCAGCTTCAGAAAAAAACACGATCATGTAGAACTACATTTCTCCCTTGCCAAACTAAGTGGTCGCACTCCCATTCCAATTTGAGGCTCTTAAGCTTTCCCCTTTAGCAGCCTGCAGAATCAAAGGGATTTCTACAATTTAACCGTTTGCTGATCTAGCACAATTATTCTACCGTAAATTGTGCTATCGACTAGATTTTTTGAGAAGGTGCATCAAAAGAGCAGATGCTCTCTAGATACCTCTTTGATTGGCATAATATGAATTTACCATCGATGCAACACCACTCATTCATTCTAGCTAAGGTATGCAATGTATTATGCGCCACCAACCAATTAATGTAAGCAAATTTAGGGACATCAGGACTGAACCAGATCAACCTACGCCACAGACCACCATTCAGGTATTCCTCACCAGATTCCCAGCATCATGTTGCTGAAACAAGCCATTCTTAGAGCCAGTATACACAACTCTATCGGCTACTGCAGAGTTTGGCAGGATGCTACCACAGAGGGCAGCTTGAATTTCCGCAAAGTCATCAGAACGAGCTGAAGGGCATCTCCATTCATTATCCACGGTAACATCTGCCACCGTAGCATTAGAACCCGTAGCTGAGTCATAGATGACTCTAAAAGGAAATACATCAGCCAATATGCCAAGAGGATGCCACCCGTCATACCAAAGTGAAGTATTTTGACCATTACTTGCAATATTCTTTGCAAAACGCTTAGAACCCAGAGCATATATTTTGTAGGCTAAGCCCAAAATAGAAGAATCATGGGGATAAGGAGTAGATGGCATGGAACTGGTCGGGTTAGAATCCGGAACTGAAGACATTGTCCATCCCAATGTTCGGGAAATTCTTCGTATTTATACATTGTCATTGAGATAACCTATCGAGCTTGAATCTCCAGCAACCGGTCTCTTTGATGAGGGTGGAGGTGGAATTAGTGGGCTGATTCCCGATGGTTCAGTCTGAGCATTCGCTGCTTTCCGGTTGTGTCCATTATCTTTTGACCACCTGCAACAATGTGAATACTACATGATGAGACATGGAATTCTGCATAAGGAACAAACTTCAACTGCTGCAGGTCTGATGCTTCCCTTATTTGAACAGAGTATAGTGTGTCGTTCAGCATAGAATCCTCCATAAGATCACAGAAGTCAACATCAAATATCTCAAAACTGACAGTCAAGAAAATTCCTTTTCTGTCACAAAGAGACTTTCTTCTATGAGTATGAATGTGTGCATGCTCTATTGCCAATGTTTTCAAACGGAAGAATATAGCACATTTCAACACAAGGGTGCTGGCAAAACAAAACCAGGTCGGTGTCTAGGGAAGCAACAGAGCAAGTGCCGAAGAAAATAGGAATCTCCATATCATTGTGATGTTAGTAAGTCATCATCACTTCCCACAATCGTAGAAATTTGTGCCTGACCATGTTTCTAAAAGGCATATACCAGAGCCTTTATGGTCTCTATCTAAGTTACCAAAAGCAACTCAAAGAAAGTGGCATATCTGTTCTGTTTAACCAGTCGTATCAGATGAAACTGTCACATGATGGAAGCTCGAAAGCAACTGAAAGTGAAAAAAAAATTTTACCTGAACACCATATCTGAAAAAGAATGCGAAACATTCGCCTGTGAGCTAGCTGGGCAGGATCATCTTCAGGTTCATCATCCTCATGATTGGCGCTCACTGGTGCCAAAGCTGGGGGTTTCTGTCACTTCTGCTTTGGTCAGTGGAGTACCTTTGCAAAAGGTTGGATGATTATTTTTTTTATTGAAGTTCTTTCGCTGTGTAATTCAGAAGAAGCACGACACGCTCTCGATAAGAACGGCACTGATCGACAAGGTCAACAATTACTTATTGCTTCAAAGCCTGCCACCATGTCCACAATCATAGATTAAGATTCAAAACGTAACGTCAAAATCCAACTCGATCTGCACTGAAGATTGCAAAGTTTACTAAATAAGCTACATACGACTACATAAACGAAAAGGTATCTTCCCAAAGTGCAAAAATCAAGTCTGCAAGCGAAAGGAGAAACGGGACACATGCATGGACAGCATAGCCCACCTTATGAGCTTATTCATGGGGCACCCAGTGCAGGAGGTAATTGTCTCATTTTGCTAATTCGAAATATTGGAAAGCCTTCCCACCCAAAAGAGGTGCAAAAGTGGCAAAGCCATTTTCGGCAAAAGCAATCTAAAACTCAGTATCTAAGAGGGGACAAGACTCGACGTGCATAAATACCAAGTGCAAATATCCCTCGCAGCTCTTGGACAGTAGCAACTCGATACTCCAAATCTCTAGCAATAACAATTTTTTGTCGTTCAGGCAGTAAGAATTGGTGATCACCCAAGATGGTGCATAGTGGAATTCTGCAACCTCTTCCAATTAGAACAGCAACGGATTACGGAACGGTCGAATCTTACCACCAGATCCTAAAAGAAAAGCAATGAAATAAAGCTAGGGCAATTTTCGGACTTGGGTCGTGTCGTTCAGCCAAAGGTTTTAGAGCTAGGAAGACAAATTGATATTAGTAGACCTGACAGGATTGTCAGATAAAAAACACGAAATAGCAGAATATAAGAAGCCTCTGTGCCCGGGAGTCTTCATCTCGTCCCTCTGAATCATAATTTCCCATTACTGAATGGATGAGGCCACTGCTGGCGAGTACTGCCCAGGCTCTTCTACCACCGAAGGAAGGACCACCATCCTCTAAAGAGCTGAGTCGGAGGCTTCTTCGACCTTCAGAGGGAATGTCATGGGGAAGTTGTTCCTGGTCCACCGAGAACCGACCGATGAAAAGGACTCGGTCAAAAACTCTGTAGTATGCCCTCCACTCCACGCAAAGCCCTTGCCCCCACGATCTCCGCGTTACCGCCATTACCACTGGCCTCGATAATGATGCTCTCTCTCTCTCTCTCTCTCTCTCTCTCTCTCTCTCTCTAAGCTACATCTTCTGGGCAAGGACGCAAGCTTAGTCATCGAAGGCGAGAATGCCTCTGAATCTAGAAGCACGACCGTCGTGCCTCCACATCGAAAGGGGGAGGGGGGCTCTCTCGCATCGGAGGATGAGACGCCAAAGCTTCGCCAAGAGAGAAAGGGAAGCCCAAATCATCACGGACACAATTATTATTATTATTATTATTAAAAATAATAAATAAAATAAGGGATGAGAAATTTGTCAAACTTTAATTAATTTTAAAAAAAAAGGACGAGAGACGGTGATCTTAAACCCAAATTGTGGGAGGGACGGGTTTATTTTTATTGAATTGGGCACACTTGCAGATGCAGATGCAGCAGTTGGAAGATACAAACGAGAGGTGAGGTTGCAGAGAGAGAAAGAAGAGAGAGAGAGAGAGATGGGTTATTTGCTGCTGCTGCGGTCGTGTTTTTGTTTCCCCTTCGTCTTCATTTTAACACCCCCTTATACCCCCACATTACAGGAATCCCAACACCAGCAAATTACATAACCATGGAAAGACAAACGAAGCCGTCTTTTTTTTAATTATTATTATTATTATTATAAAAACAATATTAAACTCATCAACCTCAACTCACTCACTCGGCCCCTCACGAGATAGGAATCTAATCTTGGCCATGAAATCGAGCTCATCGTTCACTTTACGTGCTGCCTCTCCGAATGTCATTTCTTCTACGGAGCCCTCCAAGTCATCCAACTGCAAAGTGACCCGAGCGGTGGGGTCCCACTCAAACCTGGCCCACCAGCGTTTGTCCCCCATGACCTCGAAGCTTCCCCTTGCGCTGCTCGAGTCCAACGGCAACTTTCTTAGACCAGGGCACTCCTGCACGCGGAAGAACACCCTTTGCGGAAAAGATAGAGCCTGATCGCAAATGCTCGTCAGTTTTGGAAGATCAAAGAGATATAGGAATTCGAGACGCGAGAATAGTCCCGAATCAGCTAATTCCTCCCTTGCAAATCCATCCCCAATGATTCTCTCCATCGATTGACAGTCTATGACCTTCATCTCCCGGAGCTTCGGAGCATGCACGAGCCAGGACAAGTCTGAAAGCCCGCAGCTGTGGACCCAAACATCAACGAGATTGGGGAAGCAAAAGTAGTTTGGCGCTCGTCCTATTCCTTGAGTTATCTTCATCTTCCTCAGCTCGGTACATCTAAGTAGATAAAGCGTCTCTAAATATGAGAAACCGTCAATGCTTGCCGGTGAGTAATTTATTACGATGCTAGTCAAGTTACTATTCCTATTATCAATGCACGCTCTCTTTATGCGTTTCCGTAAATTTGGAGATTGGAATATTTTTTGAGCAGAGGAAGACTCGCGCACGCAGATAGATAGGTCGGTGAGATGTTGCAAGCACTCTAGTTCCTCTACCGCTTCTTCCTTCACTAAACCCCATTCCTTAAAATAATCTCCAGACTCCCACTGGCTGAACACATTCAACGGTAAGCTTGTGATTGCCCCTGTCGGAATAAAGATGTTTCTTTCCAACATGTCGTCCAGTAGCAACCACCGTAAACGAGTCAAGTTCTTGATTTCTTTGGGTAATTCACTAATACCGGTGCCCGACAAGTTCAAGTACTGTAGATTAATCAGATTGCAAATCCTTTCGGGGAATGACTTGATATGTTCATTGTCGGACAGGTTCAGGACCGCCAGACAAGTCGTCATCGAGTCGAAAAATCCACTTGGCAAGACAGTCACTCTTGTTTCCCTTACAAACAAAGTTTCGAGCTGGGAACACCTGGATGGTATTTGGTTGATATTCCGAATCCATTCTCCCCATATAGATACTTTCTTTGCTTCCCCCCATTTGGAGATCATCTCCTCGGACATGTCTTCGTCTTTCTCTATCACTAGCAATTTGTTCTCCTTTTGCCCGCGATCACGAGCGATCCAGGTCGCCATGTCGCGGATGACATCGTGCATCTTCACATACCGTAGGTCATCATCATGCCCACTTTCCAATAGACAAGCTCTATTTAAATCCCCCAAGATAGACTCTCCGTCGTCCCGCATACTGTATACATCATCGGTGTCTCCTAGCAAGCCCTCTCCAATCCAGAGTTCAATAAGCTCGTTCGTTATTATGGGGTAATCCTCAGGGAAGAGACAACAGGAAAGGAAGCAAGCCTGTCGGGTAAAGTCATCTAAGCTATTATAACTGAACTCTAGTATGTGGTACACTTCCTCCACCATACCTTGCAGCTTGTGTGGTTTGTTCCTCAGCATTGTTAGCGCATGCCTCCACTCACCAGGATTGACTTTTCTGGTCATGGCTCGCCCGACAGTAATAAGGGCTAGTGGCAACCCTTTGCACTCTTCGGCAATGTCCTTTGCGAGGTCTTGAATTTCTTGATGACAACCTACAAGTGATTTGCCGACGTTCTTCTCGAATAATTCCAGAGCTTCTTTGGGCATCAAGCACTGTACTTCCAAGGTTTTGTCGGCTTCCATTTGGTCGCATACATGCTTCAACCGAGTTGTGAACACTACTTTGGATCCGTTCTCGGGACCAAGATGAGGAACTCCGATATTCGAAAGGTCTAGCCTCCGCCATACATCGTCAATCAACAACACAAACTTCTTCCGGGTCAAAACATGGCATAGATGATCCACCCTCTCTTCTCGGGACCATTGATCCCACCTCTCACCTTGAATGTGCAGCCTTTTCCTTATGGCATCTCGAATGCTATCTTCGTTCACTTGCTTGGACACCACCACCCAAATAACAACCTCGAATCCATGATTTGCGTGTGAAAGCTCCTCGTTGATCCTTTTCATGAGGGTGGTCTTTCCCACACCGCCCGTTCCGTATAACCCAATCACTCCCACTTGTTTTTCGTCCACTAGCCATTTCCACACTTTATTAAGGGAAATATCAAGCCCCACTGTCTTGTCCATAGGCATCTCGAGCACTTGAGGAGGAGGCAGCGGTGACGTGAAATCGCTAAATTTTTCTTTCTCATGTTGGAGCTGTCTCACTTCGTTGAGCAATTGATCGACTCGTTTCCCCAATTTATAACTCGACCAGCAGTTCCGTGGAAGACAACGACTGAGACATTTGATTTGGTCCCGTTCCCCGGCTTCTCGAAGAACTTGATCTACTCCACCGACAAAGTCTTGCACCTTACCTAACCAGCTCGCCACTTGATTCGTGCGCCGCGCACGTGTTTCTTCTTCTTCACGTTCCACCTTTGCCTTCACATCTTCGCTCACAGCCTTCAGGATTTCATTTGCTTCATCCAACGAGCGGACATTATCTTTCAGATTATAAATGTAGCCCAAAGGTTTACTGGCCAAGGCCCATAAACCTTTGACGATTTCTAAAAGAGGACTTGCGAAGAATTTTACCGTTTAAAAATGCGATCCACAAAAGTTTGAGCCAAGAAAAAAGGAAGGAAGGTATCATGACTAGTCTCATTTAGAAGCACCCTGAGGAGTATGAAGTAAATCAAATAATATCAGTGACCGATGTTTCTTCGATATGAGGCAATGCTCATGTTCTTCTTCCTGCTTTTGTCTATAGACTGCGTGGAATGTGATCAATGGTGTCCGGAAGGTAAGAATTACTATTATTTTGGATACAAGCAAATAATTATTTGATTCCTTTTTAAGATGCAAAAAATGTAATTGATGAGTCAGCCTTTTAGAAGCTCTCCAATGGAAATTTCAAAAATTTAATCATCTGTGCACTTAGTTTTCATAATTCGACAATTTGGGTAACTATCGAAGTGATCCGCAAAAAGACTTTTCTAATACTAACTAGAATTAGAGTTTGTTTAGTTTTTACTATTTGCTCCTTAAAAATCTTACGGCGTGCCCGAATTCACTTTTATTAATGTAAAATGCTTCAAAACCTTTGAAAGTCATCTTACATTGATATACATATTCGCATATAATCTTCTCCGAAGTTTTTGAAATTAAAAAAAAATTAATGATTAAGTTAAAAAACGATTTTGCTCATGCATTTTTAGAAATCCACCGGCCATCTACGGATATTTCCATTTGCAGGATGGGTGCTACCTAATTTGAGTCACAACTCACTTCAAATGTGCATGTCATTATCCAGACATCAAATATATAACTCAAGATTCTTAAAATTGCCTCGTCACCATTTTCATACTAGTCGGTTTTACTTCTCTCTTAGAATTATTGAAATAATGCCTAACATTTTGCACAATCGTTATTATTTTACAATTACTCTATCATAAATAATTAAAATCTACACATAAGTTGCATGCAATCGGCAACCATGTTTTCTTTTATTCATTTGGCACTCCATAAATTTAATGTCTCATGGATTTTATAATAAAACTACTTTCAAATATTTATAGCTTATGAAGAAGTTTAGGACTGAATTGGCAAAAGTGTCAATTGGTCGGATTGACTCAATTGGCAAAATGTGAAAAAGTTTAGGATCGAATTAGCAAAAGTACAATAGGTTTAGGACTTTTTGAATAATTTCCCAAATTTGAGGTTGATGTACTCATTGGGGGAGATAACTTCTCAATCCACACAACAAGTGCAATTTATCAATTGTATGTACAGTGACTTTGCATATTAAACTTAACTAAAGGTTACATTGGCCATGATAAATAGGTTTGAAATTCATATCCATCGACATACGTTTTAAAGATGTGCAACGTAATGACGGATTAGTTCCTTATAAAGTATGGATAATTTAAGATGTGCAAAAATTTAAGTTCCTAGATTCTTTATTGAAGACTAAACTAAGATCGACCAAGGCTTTAATTAGTGAAAGACATAACTCGAAATCTCGTTTTAGAAACACAAAAATAGGATCTAATTTTGCAGTACAATGAAAATGGTGATATTGACTCAAATGAGATTCCTATAAAAGATTTTTTTGTGGTTTTTTAAGTATCCTCAGACTTTTAATCTAGCTCGGCTTGCTAAGCTGGTATGGAGGCTCTTTCATAACCCGGATGCTGTGTGGGTTAAGCTTCTTAAAGGTCTATATTTTCCATATTGTGACTTTCTTGAGGCTGTGAAAGGTGCTAAGGCCTCTTGGGGATGGAGTAGTATTTTTTAGGGAAGAAAGATTATGAATGGAGGGACGGTATGGCAAATAGCTTCCAGAGATAGTTAAGGTGTGGAAGGATAGATGGGGATAACAAAGGAGGAAATCAAGCTTATATTGGGTAGTAATTTGGTTAATAATGATTCGAGATGCTGGGATGTGACGCCTAGCCAAGATTATGCTGCAGCTGAAGATTGGGATGCCATTCAACAAATCAAAGCTTAGTGATATCAGCGGTGAAGAAAAATATGTGTGGCCTTTTGACATAGGATGGTTGACAATGATATCCGTGTATGTTTTTGTAAAGGAGTTATATTTTAGGGAGGAAGGTCCATCTATCTGAAAGGTGGTGGCGATCAGTGTGTGTGTGGAAACTACACTCTTAGTGCCTCAGCATCCTATAGCAACCGTTTCAAGAGGAGGATCAGAAATGATGCTAATTGTGTGTTTTGTGGAGAGGAAACTGTTGAACATATTACTCTGTTACACCGAAAATCTGAGTGTATCTGGTTTGCTATGTTGAATCTGAAAATTAGAAGGAGGAAGTGTCGAGTATTGATTTATGGTTTGATAGAATACGTCAGGATATAGAGAAGAGAAGTGGAGACAAAGCAGCTATTTCCAGGATCATTGCTTTTGTATGTTGGTATTTGTGGAAGGGAAGATGTAGTAGTGTGTACAAGCATACTATTCCAGACCCTGTTAAGGTGCTTAAGCAATCGCAACAAGCTTTAATTGAGTATATGTTCACTTGAAGAAGCATATGCAGTTGGACAATCCTGATCAGAGGAAGAGAGAGAAAGATACTAGAGATTTTGATTGGAAGAAACCTTCACAAGGTGTCATCAAAATTAATGATATTAGTAGTTTTTAAGAAAAACATAACAAGGCGCCTGTGGGAGTTATTGGTCGAGATTATTCAAGTGCTATAAAGGGTGGTACAGGGTAATCAGTTGCTGCTTCTGATAAATAAGAGGTTAGCATTGAAGGAGGGAGTTCTTTAAGCCAAAGAAAAGCATTGGGAACGAATCATGCCTAACACCGATTTAGAAGTTGTCTTCAAAGCTGTTACGATGCCAAACCAGTTCATGTGATTGCATTGCGAATCTGTGGTGCAGGATATAAGGGAAAGTTTCCTAGCGATTGGGTAGTGTCACACCCATTCAATTTAGTTGACTTGCTTTTGTACGATTTTAAAACTCGACCTCTGTAATTTAAAGGTTGCAGTTATATCTTCGACACTTTACTAAATACATTCAAATACTTTGGCCAAAAAAAAAATAGGCCTACTTTTTTTTAATCAGAAAAAGAGGCCTACTTTGTTACGCTGTATTATTCTCTCGTTTGGTGTTAGCTCAATTTTTTAAAGCTTGAGAACTATAGTTGAAATTTCATATTTTTGAACTTAACTAATGAAAAGTGTATCAAAACCTTTTGTTAATAGATGCATCCAAACACGAGTTCGAATGTTAGATTATCTCCATTAAGATACTTACAAAGAGTTTTGGTGCACTTATCCTTTAAATTTTTGTTAGCTTAATGACCAAAGTTTTATGATATTTGAGTCAACAATTTATGTTTTTGATTGCCATCATCATATTGGTCTTAATTCGAACAATAGAGAGAAAATTGAAATCTCATATATTTTTTTGGGTTTTGATTTTATCCAAAATTTAATTCTTTGTTCACGTACGTCCATCGAGTTGAACTTGAATTAAAGGATTCGGGCATGATTCAACTTTAGATGACAATAACCACTAAGCTCTAGGGACTGAAGACTCCATTACTTGGTAATGCCTATACGGATAACAAAACATGAAGCCATCAAAAGCCACGACTCAGCAATTGTCCGAACCGATCATGTTTTCCAAGACATGATTTATAAAAAACCAGTTACATGAAAAAGAAATTAGATGCCTCACCACCGCAGCAGCTCTCGGATGAACCAATCACTCCAAGTCAAGATGACGGGCTTGATTTCTGCGGCGATGAAGAGGACCTTGCTCTTGCAAAATCGACCAGATCTTTGAAGAGTATATCCTCTTGTTTCACTTGCTTGTTCCGTAGCAGGCGAATCAAGAGAGAGCTCCTGCGTCTCGCCCACTAAATCGTCACGCGAGGGGCCGGTCTCAACATCGGAACTAGAGGGATTGCCCGCAAGCTCCACCCGTTGCTCAGTAACTTGTCCTCTCTGGTTATATGGAATTGAGCTAGAGAATAATGCGTCCAGAGGAAAGAATAAGAGATCGAAAAACTAGGAGTATGTAGAAGTTAGGAAACCAGGTTGACGGGTGCTGTTCGATAAGCTATATGCTATATTTATCTCGATTGTTCTGGCTTTCCTTTACTTCGAGAAGAATATCGGAACCTTTCCTTTACTTCGAGAAGAGAAATGTAACTATAATTCTTCTCCTTTCTTCATTCGGGTGGAGCCGCAAAGAATCTTTCTGTCCAGGAATGAAATCCACAGTCGTTTGAGCCAAGTGAAAAGGAAGGATGGTATCATGATTAGTCTCATTTAGAAGCACCCTGAGGAGTATGTGTAGTTCGGTGTTGAAGTTCGGCCAAGATCGTATACCAGAAACTAAAACAAACGGTAGGAAAACTAACCTGAAAGCAGTAGAAGCAATAAGTAGAATGTTGATCCGAGCCCAACGAAGGAACGTCGTGTCCTTAAGACGAATTTGGCCCCTCAATCAGTACCTGAGGACATCGGACAATCGTCTCCCAGGATAGAACGGATCTCGTTCCTCCGAAGCGTGAAAAAATGCCGATGTCACGAAGTAGCACTTTCCCGAACTATACTGTTCGGTTATATTGAAGTGGCGAAGAACGAAGAGTTGCAAGGGTTCGTGAAGAGCCGAAGGTCTACTTGAACCGGTTTGTGAAGTGGACCCGGAACCGAGCCGAGCCGGCCGGACGGACGGCGGCGGCGGCGCGCGCGGGGAGTGGACCAACCTAGCTTGACGTAGGTCCTCTCTCTTCCACAAAAGTGGGGTACCCCTTGGGGTCCAAACCCATTTGTGAGGTTCAACTATTTGAACCCATTTCCCCATCACCTCTTCTCCTATGTGGGACATTTTCAACCACACACTTCTCATTCAATTCTATGGGATTTTGGTGCCAAAACCCCAACAGTATGAACTAAGGCAAAGAATATCGGTGACCTATGTTTCTTCGATACGAGGCAATGCTCACGTTCTTCTTCCTGCTTTTGTTTATAGGCTGCGTCGAATGTGATCAGTGGTGTCCAGAAGCAAAGAATTACTATTTTTTTGGATAGAAGCAAAGAATTATTCGATTAATGTGATTGAGGGTGAGCCTTTTAGAAGCTCTCTGATGAAAATTTCACAAACTTAATTAGCTGTTTATTTGGTTTCCATAGTTCGACAATTTGGGTAACTATCGAAGCAATCCACAAAAAGTCTTCTCTAATACTTATTACAATTAGAGTTTGTTTAGTGTTTGCCTTTTGCTTTTTTTAAAATCCTGCGGCGTACCTGAATTCACTTTCATTAATGTAAATAAAATACTTAAAACCTTCAAAAGTGATCTTACGTTGATATATAGATTCGCGTATAATTTTCTCCATAGTTTTTGAAATTTAAATAATATTTTAAATATTAATAGGAAAAGCAAACAGATATTACTTTAGCTTTTTCAGGATCCCATCGGCTATATATGGATATTTCGATTTGCAAGGTTGGTGCTAATCAATTTTCAAGTCCCAATTCACTTTAAATGCATATGTCATTCGGCAGACGTAGTAAAATATGTAACTCGATATTCTTAAAATTGCCCTGTCACCCTTTTCGTACTAGCCACTTTTAATTCTCACTTAGAATAATTGAAATAATGTCTAACATTTTGCACAGTCGTTATTATTATACAATTACTCTATCATAAATAATTAAAATCTAAGCATAAGTTGCATGCAATCAACAACTAAGTTTTTTTTATTCATTTGTTACTCCATAAATTTTGTCTCATGGATTTTGAAATAGAAATATTTTTAAACATATATAGCTTATGGAGAATGCAATTAGTAAAGTACCGTCACATAAACCCATTTAATTTACAACCAAATTAAATTAAAATCTGAATGCTAAAAGGATAACGTTGCAATTTGAAGTGTGAAATTGTGTCCTCAATATATTTAAATTGTAAACTGACAAGAACAAAAATATTTGGATAAATTATTTATTTATTAATTTTAAATTTACAAAATAGAAAGAACAAAAGAAAATTGAAATTGAACTAATATAAATTATTTTTTGTTGCTAGTTCAAGAAGAATCTTCGAAAATCAAACGAGTAATAACATATCCTATAATACCTTACCAAAAAAAAAAATAATAACATATCCTATTGATAAAATAAACTTGTTATAATCCGAAGTATGATGATATTTTTATACTGGAGAAAAGTTAATAATGAATATTTTATCAAGAAAGAAAGTACTCGTCAACGAAGACAATAACAGTAAGCTAGCCTTTATTGATAAAATTTACATTATTAACATTAAAAAATGTACGTTATCAACAATAAGCCGTTTATTCGTTCATTGTTCTACAGCTTTGCTTACCAAGGTTTATTTGCTGACCAAGTCTCATTTGATTGAAATTTATCAACTCTTAATTGAAATATGTTTATCTTCTTAAGAAACAAAACAATACAAACCCATAAAAAAAGTTGTTACCGACTAGTCGAAAAAATATAATTACTAAAACAATAGGGGGATACTAAATTTTATTAGAAATTCACTTAGCTCGAGTTTTACACGTTAATACCATTATTTATAAAAGTACAAGAAAACTCACTAACCTGAATAAAGGGTGGGTGACGAGCTTGATGCTCCTCATGAATTAATAATAAATGGTCTAACTCCCATTATTTTGTAACTCACCCTTCCAGCTTCAGAAAAAAACACGATCATGTAGAACTACATTTCTCCCTTGCCAAACTAAGTGGTCGCACTCCCATTCCAATTTGAGGCTCTTAAGCTTTCCCCTTGTTGACACCTAAATTTTGACCGATCATTTAATAATAATTTGCATAAAAAATTAGGGATTAAATTTTAGTCCCTAACAAAAATATTAAAGTTAAATTACATAGCATTTAGTTTTAAGAACATTTATTAAGTAGTTGCATTTGTACCGGACCGGTGGCGGATGGGCTTAACAAAATTTAATTGAACTGGAGTTAATGGACTCGAGTACAGAGGTTCTAAACCCAATGGAATTAATTGGATCAAGCCCATGTGAATTAAAGATTTCGGCCCAACTCGTTATTCTCTCAAGTGGTCAAAATTAACATGTGCGTTACGCGTGTGGCACATTGGATTAGGAAATATTGAGAAAAATATCATAAAAATCTTTGGGTCAAGAAACAATTGGAAAGCAAAGCGTTATCAAAGCAAGAATTAAGGAAAGAGGATTCACTCAAGCTGGTGGATACAAACTTGCAGACAAAGGGATTAAAGAAAGGAAAGAAAGGATTGGTAAAAGGATGTGGGTTCTGGAGAAACAACAGAAGAAGGAAAAGAATAAAAATATATATATTTCAATGCATCCACAATTGGAAGCTGCATCACGTCCTTTCCTTGAGAGTTCCATGTTGTTTTACCTATAAATAGGGGATCACGTACAGACAAGAGAGAGGTTTTTCTTTTTCTTTGGAGGGTCTGATCACGCACGAGGAACACAGAGAGGGGGCTCTTTCCTTCTCTCTTCTGATCAATAGTATTATTCATACCAAGATACACGAGAGAGAGGGAATTGTCTGGAGAAGGAGTCTCAGCCGAGTCCTCCGCGACTGCACCTTCATCGTCGCACCGGACCAGTCGCTCCCTTGTCTGGCGACGTCGCTCACCACAACCAGCAAACTCCTCCACGGTGCCAACGACCACTGCTCCTTCTTTATAGCGTAGTTGCGGACCCGCGCCTCACCAGTCCAACAATTTCACGGCCACCGAAGATCTTGCAACCTTGGCGTTCCAGCGAGCTCCATCGTTCCTCAGCCTCGGAAGTCCCTACACGACGACGTTGAACCAGCATTCTGACGACAAAGCTACCAAGCGTCGTTCGCTACACCGAGTTCTCAGCCTCGTCTAACATTCCCGACACTAGCTGCTGCTTCCGCAAAGTTCTGGTTTTTATTTTCTCCCAAAGACTTTTTGGCATCTTCTTGCAATTATCCCATGGTTTCATCACACCTCCAGAAGACGTCACTTTCTTATTTCTAGACGAGGTATAGAAGTGGCTAAAGAGGATTGCCCGGTCAAAGTCTTCAGTGGAAGCTCGGACAAATAGACCCACGAAGGGATTTGCATACTGACTTGGTGGCTCAACCGTGATCCCCAAGTTCAAAGGCCGTTGTCCTAGCTGTTGCAGTGATCGTTCACCGCTGGTCCTCGCTCTTCCACCGTCCAGCACCTTGAGCCGCCGGTCACGGTCGATCCCGAGTCGAACTCTATTTTACAGGTTTATTTTTTTGGACAAGTTCCTGAACCATCCAGCCGCGATTCCAATCGAGCGTCAACCCGCCACCGTCCGCCGGTCCAAACTTGGAAAGCAAATATTGCGAATTAGGTAAGAATCTTCATTAATTCTATTTTCGTATATTTTGTTGCCTAATTTGTGAAATTGCATTATTGTTTGAATCTTCAAATATTATTCATATCAATGAAATCCTCAAGCAGATTTGAATTGGGAATTATTTCCTAATTTCATAACGTGCTATGGTCGTCAATCCGATCTCCTGCCCGAGATACGATTCGCGATTGCACGGAAAATCGTCAATCCGATCTCCCGCCCGAGATACGATTCGCGATTGCATTGAAAATTGGCCAATTCGATCCTCATGCCCGAGATGTGATTTGTCAATTTATTTTCCAAATTTGAATGGATATGGATGATATCTTGGGTGATTGGATGCTATCTTTGGCTTTGGTTTAAATCTTTGTCTTGATTTGATTCGAAAATCCCAAAAAGAATGATGCATGTTTAGGATAGGTTTAAAATAACTTTCTTTGAATAAGTCGATAGGATAACCTTTTAATTTAAATTAGGAATTAGAGTAATTTATTTCCTAGTTTAATTTAGATATTATCCTGATCTCGATGGTTCATTTTAGGGTAATTTTTGATTTCGAATTTTCATAAAAATACCAAAAAGAAGTCACTTTACGATAGATTAAATTATTTTTTTTAGAATAGATTGCATGTTAATTTAGGCATTTTTTATTCCGAATTTCAATGAGAAAAATACAAAAAAAATAAATCATTTGTCCGTCATTAGAATTAGGTCACGTTGTCGCATGACATATAGTTCGCATGCTAGGTTACATTAATCGCATGTTAATTTTTTGGCACGTCATTACATATAGGTTAGTTTTCATTTAAATAAGTGAAAATCCTAAAAAATATTGAGTGAACTGCTTGTTAATTAGAAATCATATTAGGATTGTTGGTGTGATTTTCTAGCTAACCATGCAGATGCTTACGTTGCTTCGAGGTAAGTAATTCTCCCGATTTTCTAATTTATTTAATGTTTTGATTATTGGGTGTTACTTTGGTGGTTTGCGCATCCGCATGATCACCTCACATGCTAGTGACTAAATTAAAATGGATCCAAACTGCATACATAAACATTTTTTTTAAAGAAAAGGTACCGAAAGGGCGTTAGACTATATCTAGCGTAATTAAGTCCCCGAGTTCAGAATCTCTGGTTCGTAGGAATAAAACATATCTCCCTATGTTTTATTTAGGTTTCTAATCGACCTACCACAAATAGATTAGTGGCGACTCCGAGCATGAAAAATTTTGCATGTTAAAAACTTAAACCCTAAGTTGCGAATTGGTAGGGCTTGGGAGGGCTCGAGTTAGGTTTAGTCCTAATAATCCATTAGCCTGAGGAAGAAATTTTTAGGTCGCGACAGCTTGGCGACTCCGCTGGGGAACTGAGTAAAAACTCTTAGTGGACTTAGGCCAATTTTTCTTTTCAAAAAAAATATTTTTGTTTGGCAGCGAGGATTCCAGGTACGTCCCTAATGTTTAAGGGGTTAAATGTTTTTGCAGAATGGGAGTTATAAGGGGTGGAGTGTTTGTTAACCATTTTCTTGCAGGGAGGCGTTGAGATTGGATGTTTTAATATTGAAGTGCTGTTTGCATATGAACTGTCGTGCATGCCTATGCATTTTCACTACACTTTAGCACACACAACCTGTCGCCGGACCTGGGCTGCATAGGATCACCTAAGATGGTATTGAGATGGATACCACTCCGACCGTCCGCCCGCGGTACGAGTTGCCCATCTCAATCCCGATATTTCTTTCTTGATGTCAAAGAGATTACCACCCCGGTCCGCATGCCCGCGACATGGGTCGACTCTTTGACGATGCCGGAGTTACGAGGACCCGACTTAGTCCGCATGCCCGCGGCTAGTCCAATCATCCTCGTGGCTCCACTTTGTTAAACCTTCTAGAGTAGAAATTGAGCCACGTAGCATGCGTATGTCTATGTGATTGCCACCCGGTTATTGGTAAAGTAAGTCCTTTGAACTTTTTCTTCGCAATTTATTTACTTTATCGTATTATTTTGTCGGTCCATGACATTAGGTTGATTGCAAGTCTTGGTCAATATACAATGGGAAATTCCGACATTCGACTTATTCTTCCCCCCAAGAAGGAACTCAATGCTTGGTGGGACAAGCTAGACCAAGCTAGTCGTGAGTTCGTGGAATCAACAATTGGCCGACTCCTCCCTCTGTTGCGTATCAATATTCATGGCGGCCTCATTCAAGCACTTGCCCATTGCTGGTGTCCAGAGACGACTACTTTCATCTTCGGTAAGCATGAGCTCACTCCGACCTTGGAAGAATATAGCATTGCCATTGGAAAACCTTTGGAATCAGAATTAATTAGTCCACCTATTGGAATAAATCCTGTTTCGATTTTATCTGATTTTCTGAGAATCAAGGAAGAAAAGATAAGAAAAATTTTGAAAGGTAATCGTAATACTTGCCCATTTTCATTTCTTGATGAATGTTTTCAAAATGGTACCTCATTTCAAATGAGAAGGATTTTCCTATTAGCATTCTTTGGATTTATACTTTTCCCTCACTGTAAGAATGCTATTAATCCTTTGATTGCTAAGTTAGTTGGGCAAGTGTGTGGGGGAATGAACTTTGTTAATGCCCTCCTGGCAGAAACTTTTCTTTCCCTTTCTCGATTTAAAGAAAATGGTGACAAAATCTTCCATGCTTCTCCTGAGCTTTTGCAAATTTGGTTCTTATCTCACTTAAAAGGGTTTGGTGGTTTAATGATTATACGTGAAGTTAGCAACTCTGATCACCCTATCATGAGATTTGAGAATAAACAAAAACATGCACCGGATTATCATTATTCCAATTGGCTGGCTTTCTTTAAAAATCCAAAGTCCAAATGTTTCCTATGGCATGCTAAATGGTTCCAAGTTCGTGAGGCTAGACTCACATGTGGACGTGTTGGCCCAATCCCTTTACTGGGTTTCACTGGGGCTATGGAATATTACCCGACTAGGGTGACTCGCCAGTATCAAGTGGTGCAAGAGCTTCCCCCAGCTTTGAAGCAGGATGATTCAATTCGGGTCAACTTCACCGACGGAGACCTCGACCATGAAGATAGCATTTCTTTAATCAAGTCGTTGTGGGATATGTGCCATCCACAAATGCTCACATGGCCTGAAAAAGAATTAGAGGGTGAAGAAAGAAAGTATTATGCTACGGCTGAATACATTCAACGACACAAGATTCCAGATAATTTACTCCCGAAGATACCAATGGTGCCTGAGAAGATTACCAACCGTGCTGAGAAAAGATGTCTCAAGAGAAAAGCTGAGAAGTTACAAGAGCAAGTTGCACACTTGGCCGAGGAGAATAAGCGACTACGTTTGGAAATCACATCCCAGTTGTATATTGATCAAGCCAAATGAAATGGCTCGTGTCTTTTAAGATATTTTTCTTTCTAGATTCGTTGTTTAGGAATTGAGTCCTTTGTTTTTGCATTTTTCTTCAAGTGATTTCAAGTTACAGTCGTTGTAAAAATTTCGTCATTTCAATAAAGAGGTCATCTTTAATCAAAGCAGTTAGACCAATGTCATGGATCGGCATGTGTTTCTTCTTGACACTTATGTATGCCTGTTTTATCCGTGAAATCAGGTAATTACGGACCGATCACGATCGCCTATTCGTACGCGGTCGAGAACTAGAATGGCCGATCAAACTGACTTACGAGATCGTGTTGTTGGCATCGAAGACCAAATGAAGCAAGTCGTCGCTGCAATGCAACAGATGTCTGCCGAGATTAAAGCCCTTCGACTGGCTCCCATACCTGCATCCCCTGAGGCATCAGCCTCAAAGCAGAAAGATGGAAAGAATGCCGATAGTGAAGAAGATGACGATCTTCCCGATTTAGTAGATGACCCCGTCCAGATTATCGTCAATAAGGACAAACCTAATGAACGGGTCAACAAGCTTGAAGAGAGAGTGAAGCAGCTGGAAGGTTCACAGGATTCACCTTCGATCGACCTATCTCTGTACACACAGATCAAAATCCCGAAGAAGTTCAAGATGCCAGACTTTGACAAGTACAATGGCACCTCCTGCCCAAAAGCCCACCTGCAGCTATATCACGTACAAATGACCCCGTACGTTGATAATGAACTCCTAATGATTCATGCATTTCAAGCAAGTTTGACGGGTCCTGCCTTAAATTGGTATCTCATGAAGAAGATAAATAGCCTCAAAATCTGGAAGGAAGTTAGTGAAGCATTTCTAAAGCAGTACAGGTTCATAACGGACATCATTCCCACTCGCGATGACCTCGAGCGTGCTCAGATGAAGAAGAATGAGTCGTTCAAGGATTATGCTATTAGATGGAGAAATATAGCCGCTCAGATTATCCCAGAACCCATAGACAGTGAATTGAAGAGGATGTTCATTAAAACTCTCCCGTTCGAGTACCGTAATCGGATGGTAGCTACTCCGGTTGACAACTTCAATCAACTCATCCCCATAGGCGAACAGATTGAGATAGGACTGAAAGATGGGTGGTTTGTGGAGCCGTATGCTTCGACCAAAAGATTTAGCACGAGAAAGGAGAAAGAGCCGGCAGCTGAAGTCAATGTGACGTATACCCAGCCAAGTCGGAAGAATGTCGCTCCAACGATCCAAGTAGCAGAAACTCAGCAACATAGCATGGGTCGTCAACCTTCTCAGAGAAGGAACAATAAGAGGCAATTCACCCCCCTCCCCGGGTCGTTGTCTCAAGTGCTAGCGGTCCTCCGGAAGAAGGGTTTGCTTACTACTGAGCCAAAGCGGCCCAACCCCGAGCAATTCTATAACTACGATCCGTCCAAGAAATGTGACTATCATATGGGTGAAGTGGGGCATTCAACTGATGATTGTATCACTCTCAAGCATCGGATCCAGAACTTGCTTGACACAAAGGCATTTTCCTTTCAACCTGCTAAGCCGAATGTTCAGAGCAACCCGCTTCCTGATCATGCAGGCAATGTGAATGCCATATTTAGTTTTGACGCTGGACGAATCAAGAATGTCAAAGTACACACCACCGACGTCTATGGTGAGTTGGTGAAAGCCGGTTATTACCTAAATAATGAGATCCTTCCCCTGACTATCATGAGAGAAAGAATCTCAAGAATGGTAGAAGCTGGAATGATCGTTTATGCTGACTACACTGGCATCGTTTCTACTATCTCTGAAGTGGTTATTAATTGGGAGGAGGAGTTTGCTACATTGAACACTGGGGAGGACAAGCTCGAAGACATGCCTCCGCTCGAAGACGCGTCCGATGATGAAAAGATCGTAGTAAACACGCCTACAGCTGATGAAGGGATAGTAATCGAAATACCTCAACCATATGAGTACAGTGATAACAAGGCAGTCCCTTGGTCCTACAGTCTCGATGTCGACTTGGTTACTAGATCTGGGCGTACCTATGGCCAAACTAATGTCCAACCTCCAAAACCTGTTACTGATGAAGAAGCCAAGGAGTTTCTGGCCGTGATCAAGGCTAGTGAATACAACATAGTTGAGCAACTGCGCAAGATGCCTGCGCAAATCTCTCTGCTTGAACTCCTCCAAACGTCTGTCAAACATCAAAAGGCCCTGATGAAGGTGTTAAGTGAAGTCCACGTGCCTGAGACAATCGATCATGACAAATTAGAAGAATTTGTGGGTTCTATACTCCTCAAGGACCTCATATCCTTTTCAGATGAAGAGTTCCCTCTGGAAGGGAGGGGGCATACCAAGGCACTTTATATTTCCGTCAAATACAAGGCCTCGCATGTAGCCCGGGTACTCATTGACAATGGATCAGCCTTGAACATCTGTCCTCTAGCAACTTTACACCGCCTGAAGATAGATCCTTCTAAGATAAATTCTGCAAGGACCTCCGTTCGAGCCTTTGATGGAACGAAGAAAGAAGTGATGGGAGAAATCCACCTTGACATACAGATCGGACCAACGGTGTTTAATGTCCTATTTCAAGTGATGGACATTCCCACTGCATTCAATTTTCTATTGGGACGTCCATGGATCCATACTGCCGGAGCTGTGCCATCCAGTCTACATCAAAAGGTGAAGTTCGTTGTGGAGAGAAAGTTAGTCACGGTCCACGGTGAAGAAGAACACCCAATTTACCACGCAACGGCTATCCCCTATGTTGAGCCAGATTGCAAAGTAGAATCGAGCTATCAGTCGCTCGAGCTCGTATCAACCATACATGCATCTAGAGGATCATCACCGCCTATTCCTAAGGTGTCAAATGCTGCAGTCATGGTTGGAAGGATAATGGCCTCTCATGGCTTTACTCCGGGTGAAGGCCTTGGTAGAAGTGGTCAAGGTATCCGCCAACCAGTGGAAGTTTCTCAGAGGCCCCGCACTACTGGGTTGGGATACCTGGGGTCAAGCGAGCCAAATGATGGGGGACGTGGACGTGGACGTGGACGCGTTCGAGGTCGAGGTCGAGGAAATGGACAGAATAGATCGCGATCCGAAGAAGAGCCGAATGGTGAAGAACGTGGGCGTGGTAGGTTGCTTCCACACCTCCGTACCACATTCCCAGGCCCTGCAAGAATGATGCATGAAGAGAAAGAGGTGATCGACACTTTGGGGCAATCGAGCGGCAAGTTCGATTATTATGTTAAATACTCGGCGCCCCCGAGCTTCTATGTTGACCGCCATGACATTGTCCCGGATGGATGGGGAGGTATGGATGATCCAACACCTCTAGTGGCAGAAGATCCTGATGATGCAATGGAGGGAATCACTGCCCTGTTCGATGGTTTCTTCATTGGAGCTATCGAGGAAGGACCGTTGGAGGAAATGGGCACTAGCCCGCAAGAGTAACACATTTACTTTTTTCGCACACTCCCCTACGCGGGAATTTTTACTGCTTTTTAGGACTTGCCCTGTCTCGGGAGCTACTTTTTAGGACTTTTCATTTCTAGGATTTGATTGTTGCAATTTTCATTCCAATAAATGTAATTCATTTGGTGATGATCAATGAAATTACAAGTCATTTTCGTTTTGAGGGCATGTTGAGGTACATCAAACCAGCCCGGTGATGATATCCAACCAATAAAAGAAAACATAATCCAAGGAGAATTCTGAGGCCTGGGCTTCTTCATGCTTCCTCGTGTTAAAACCTTTTTGAAAAAGAATTTCAAAATAAATAAATCAATCAATCAATAAAAAATGCAATGCTTAGCCCTGTTTGTCCTTCTGAATCCTCTACTTTATGTTTCAGGGGGAATCTTATGATATACGAGGATATGGGAACGGTCCAATCTGATGAATTATGTGCCACCGAACCTGATCTCGATGACACCAATGAACTCGAAGATTCCTCGAACCTTCAGCGCAATCTAAAGCATCATGAAAGACCTAAAGTCCTAACGGTAGACCAAACTATCACCATCAACTTGAGTAATTCCGGAGAACCCAAAGAGGTGAAGATAGGGGCAACCCTTCCCGAAGGTGAAGCTAAACGCCTGGTCCAACTGCTGAAGGATTACCAGGATATCTTTGCCTGGTCGTATGTCGATATGCCGGGTTTAGACCCTTCTATCGTGGAGCATAGTTTACCTATTAATCCGGACATGCCGCCCAAGAAACAGAAGCTGCGAAGAACCAAACCTGAACTTTCGAAGAAGATAGAGGAGGAGGTCATGAAACTTTTGAAAGTAGGGTTTATTGAAGTCACCCGATACCCCAGTTGGGTGGCCAATATCGTGCCAGTCATGAAGAAAGATGGTCGAGTTCGCATTTGCATCGACTATCGCGATCTAAACAAGGCCAGCCCCAAAGACGATTTTCCATTACCACATATAGACGTTTTGGTGGACAGTACTGCTGGGTTTGAGCTGTTTTCCTTCATGGATGGTTTCTCGGGTTATAATCAGATAAAAATGAAAGACGGCGATAAGGAAAAAACAGCGTTCATTACTCCTTGGGGAACATTCCATTACAAAGTCATGCCCTTTGGCCTTAAAAATGCCGGGGCAACATATCAACGGGCAATGGTGACGCTCTTCCATGATATGATGCATAAGGAGATCGAGGTCTATGTCGATGACATGATCGCCAAGTCTCGACCTGGGAAAAGTCACGTCGATACCTTGAAGAAATTATTCGAGAGGCTCCGTGAGTTTAAGCTCCGTCTCAACCCAGCAAAGTGCATATTTGGAGCAACCTCGGGCAAATTACTTGGGTTCATCGTAAGCAGTAAAGGCATTGAAGTTGACCCCTCTAAAGTGAAGGCTATATGTGAGTTACAACCCCCATCGACCGTGAAAGAAGTGCGAAGCCTCCTGGGTAGATTGAACTACATAGCCCGTTTTATTTCCCAGCTCTCCGCAACTGCTAAGCCCTTCTTCAAACTTCTAAAGAAGAATGCTCAAGTGGAATGAGACGATGATTGTCGAGAAGCGTTTAACGAACTAAAGCAGTACCTGATGAAACCACCAATGCTAGTCCCACCAATGCCGGGCCAGCCTTTGATCCTTTACCTCACGATTTATAGTGAGTCTTTAGGTGCGATGCTAGCCCAGAAAAGTCCTGAAGATGGAAAAGAGCGAGCCATTTATTACCTAAGCAAGAAGTTCACCGTCTCGGAGTTGAATTATTCTGAAGCCGAGAAGACTTGCGCTGCGCTAGTATGGGTGCTCCATAGGCTGCGACAATATACACTGCATCACCAGACTTTGCTTGTGACTGAGAATGATCCCATCAAGTATTTACTTGATCAGCCAGCTTTGGTAGGGAAGTTAGCCAAGTGGCAGATTTTAATTTCAGAGTTTGATGTCCAGATGAAGCCACAGAAGTCAGTTAAGGGTCAAGTAATCGCTGATGTGTTAGCTGAAAATCCTGGAGTCCCTGATAATGATAAATATTCTCCAGAAGATCGTATTTTGGTAATAAAGGAAGACACATGGACCATGTTTTTCGATGGAGCTGTAAATTTGGCCGGTTCCGGCACTGGGGCGGTTTTAATATCCCCAGATGGGCAACATTATCCAGTAGCAGCAAAGTTGGTGTTCCCCTGTACCAACAACATAGCCGAGTACGAAGCTTGCATCCTTGGGCTCCAAGCCGCAGTGGAAATGGGAATAACCAAGTTGAAAGTGTTTGGTGATTCTGCTCTGATTATTCTTCAAACTGTGGGAGAATGGAAGACGAGAGACACCAAACTAGTGCCGTACCATGAATACCTCGAAGAAATCATAGAGGAATTCGAAAATATCTCTTTTGAGTACTTATCGAGGTCTCATAATCAGTTTGCTGATGCGCTAGCTACGTTATCATCCATGTTGCAAGTGATTGGTGGGTTAGAGGTAGAACCCTTGAAGATTGAAGTCCTGACAAAACCGGCCTACTGTATGGTTGTGACCGGAGAACCTGATGAAAAGCCATGGTATTATGATATCATGAGTTATATCCAGAGACAAGAATTTCCTGAGGGAAGCACCCCGGCCGACAGGAAGTACATAATGAAAATGGCTTCAAAATTCTTTGTTAGTGGTGAGAAGCTGTACAAAAGATCATATGATTCGATCCTATTGAGGTGTGTGGATGCGGATGAAGCTACCAGAATCATGCAAGAAGTACACGAGGGGATATGTGGTCCACACATGAATGGCCACATGTTAGCTAAGAAGATCATGAGGTTGGGTTATTATTGGCTCAGTCTTGAAAGTGACTGCATCCAACATGTTCGAAGATGTCATCGCTGTCAGGTTCACGGGGATAAAATAAATGTTCCCCCGACGGAATTACATCAGTTGTCTGAGCCATGGCCCTTTTCAATGTGGGGCATCGATGTGATTGGCCCAATTAATCCCAAGGCATCGAATGGACATCGATTTATCTTGGTCGCGATTGATTATTTTTCTAAGTGGATTGAGGCGGCATCTTATGCAAACGTCACTGCAAGGAATGTTGTAAAATTCATCAGACGAGACATAGTCGCTCGTTATGGTGTCCCTGAGGCTATCGTCACTGACAATGGGACAAATTTGAACAACAAGTTCATTGATCAGTTATTCAACGAGTTCAAAATTCGGCACCTGAATTCATCTCCTTATCGTCCACAGATGAATGGAGCAGTTGAAGCCGCTAACAAAAACATCAAGAAGATCTTGGCCAAAACGGCTGAAAACTATCGTGACTGGCATGAAAGGTTGCCATTTGCACTAATGGCGTATCGAACTTCGATCCGAACCTCTGTCGGAGCAACCCCTTTTTCCTTGGTGTATGGCATGGAAGCAGTCCTACCCGTCGAAGTAGAGATCCCTTCCTTGCGAGTCTTGTCTCAAGTGGAGTTGTCCGAGGCGGAATGGATACGACAAAGGCATGAGCAGTTGAACCTAATTGATGAGAAGCGATTAAAAGCCATTTGTCACGGTCAAACCTATCAGCAGAGGATAGCTAGATCCTTTAATCAAAAGGTGCGTCCAAGACACTTCGAGGTAAATGATCTAGTCCTAAGGAAGGTACTGCCAGTCTTTCCTGTTCCTGGAGGAAAATTTGCCCCAAACTATATTGGTCCGTATGTGATTAAAAAAGTGCTTCCCGGAGGCGCCCTGATTCTCGCAGAAATGGATGGTCGTGAGTTTTCCACTCCTGTTAATTCCGATGCTGTGAAGATGTATTACCCCTGACAAAATCTAATATTTTGCAGCAAAAGTTTTTAAATGTTTGGTTTTATATTCTGAATTGCAAACATTTCACTTGTGAATAAATGGTTTCAATCAATTTAAAGATGGAATGTGTGCCTTGGTTTTAAATTATGCTTGATCATTTTGTCAGTCTACATTATCGATTTCAAAAGGGGAATCTATTTAGACAATATGATAACTCATGTGGAATGAATTGAATGTGTTGAATGAGGTACATCGGGATGATGAAAGGCAAGCCATATCATATACACAGTCCCATGCACTAATCCTCAATGAGTTGAGTGGAAAAATTTCATGTTTGCAAGGTAAAGGGTTATCTCGCAAAAGGTACAGCAACCGAAATGACAAGAGGCGATTCATTTCTCTATCCCAAACACTACAGGTTATCCATTGTTTCGCCACTTTGAGCCTAAACACTTGGAGAAATTCTTTCAAATTACCCCTGTCAAGAACCACCCCACATCGGGGCAAACTGGAAGTAAGTCAGCATTATAAGATGAAAAAATGAATAGAGGTTGTCTTGCTCTCACTTGCATGAATCTTCGAGTGTTGCTTTTTCAGATGAATTCATACGAAGTTCAAGTGCCTTAGAATGACGAAGAGCATTTCTTTCTCTACCCTACACACTCATATCCATTGCTTAGCCCAATTGAGCCTGCAAATTCATTTCTTAAACCCAGTTGGTGATCATCCCCCACACTGGGGCAAGGTAAAAGCCATCACTATCCACGCAGCATATCTGGAGCGCCGATAGAAGACGAAGACCCTGAAAGTCCAAATGTCGAGTCATTCGGTCAAAATGGGCCAAAGTCTGGCTGGCCAATATATGCATTGTAGACAGTGTGTGTCAAAAGTCAAAAATGAAAAAAAAAAAGAACTAGGGGGCATGAAAAAGCAGTGTGCCTGGTAAAAGCAAGGCCAATGCCCGAAAAAAAAAAAAAGAAGAAGAAGAAGAGAATGAAAGAAAAAATGAAGAAAAAGGAGAGAACTTCGGAGTAGAAAATGTTAAGATGTGTCAAAGTCATCCACAGTCTTAAGGAGTCAAGTGATAAGCTCTCGAGGTCAATGGAGCATCTACCGAGAAGACAATGCTTGAGGAAGAAGAAGAAAACTGGTGACAATGCTGAGATGATCACCAACTCATTCACCCCAATTATACACATTTTGAGCCTAATGATCCATTCATTTCTCAACCATGAACCTAGCCTACATTACGTCCCTTACAAAGTCTCTTCAAATTAGGGCATTTGAGCTGACGTAGGATTCGGATGTTTATAAGCTTAGCTCGAAGAAGTACGAGCAAGTCCATTTCTATTTCATTTTGCAGGGTTCTTGACTTGTAAACCCGGAGACAATTGCAGAGTATTTTCTTTCAATAGCCTCGACTCGAAGAGTCCCTTTTGCTAAGCCATTGACCAAGCCCACGTTACTGTCCTAGCAAAGACCTCTCAGATTGGTAAGGTTGTACCACTTGCGAGAATACTCGGATCCTTGTCCACATGATGATGGTGAGATAGAGCGATTATCATAAATCAACTTTTTTCGATGAGAATGAGTGAAAGCCCTTTCGGACCGGAAGTCCCTCATTTGACATTTTCAAGACACCCACTTGTGAGTTCGGTTGTCTTATCATGATTCTCCCCAGTGAAGTTTGGCAATGCTGATTCGACAAAATCGTCATGCATGAAAATCGGTTGAATTTATAGTACATGAGTATATGTGTTCTTGATTGTCCATGAATGCATATTACATGTTGCCTAAAACCGTGTCTAGTAGGAGACACGCCCTCAAGAGTCGGAGATATCACCAGGTAAGTATATCTCTATCCTTTGGATGCCTGTGACTATCCAGGTATCCCTAACCTGTTCGAGCAATCGTCAGGCCCCATATTTGATCATTTTGTTGCGATCTCTAGATGCCTTTGACGATATCTAGGTATCTATTGATCAAGCCTTTTCAGGTACCTCTGATGATATCCAGGTACTTTGTTAAGGAATCTCCGAGCATTTGGGCTAGCCCCTCTGTTCGTCAAATCGTTAAATACCTTTGACGATATCCAGGTATTTATCGGTCAAGTCCTTTCAAATATCTTGGATGATAACCAGATATTTTGTGAGGCACACCTTTCAAACAATTTGGAAAGTTCCTTCTCGAACACCTCTGACGATATCCAGGTGTTTAGCAGTTGATTTTTTCCGATTACCTCTGACGATATCCAGGTATTTTGACAAAAGGTGGGATAAATTCCGTTTCGCTAGATTATCACTGGACGCCTCTGACGATATCCAGGCGTTCAGCGGAAGGTCCATCTCGAGTATCTCAGACGATATCCAGATATTTGAAGTAGTCTTCCATTCTTTGATCTCTAGATACCTCAGATGATATCCAGGTGTCTATTGATCACCATCTTCGATTACCTCAGACGATATCCAGGTAATTCGAACTACCCTTCGAGACTGAGCCCAAACATTTGCCAAACAAGCTATAGGATCAGAGTCATGCCTCGAATTACGCTACCACTCTTGTCAGGTAAGTAACTTCAGGTATGTTTTATTCATGTTAACATGCATCATGGTATACTGCATTTCAAAATGGGACTCATACTCCCACAAAAAATAACATTCATTGCATTTGCATAATCAAAATTTAGGTATCATCTAGTCTTTGAATGCAACCTCTTCGAGCTCACCTTCAAAGAGGGGCAGCTGTTGACACCTAAATTTTGACCGATCATTTAATAATAATTTGCATAAAAAATTAGGGATTAAATTTTAGTCCCTAACAAAAATATTAAAGTTAAATTACATAGCATTTAGTTTTAAGAACATTTATTAAGTAGTTGCATTTGTACCGGACCGGTGGCGGATGGGCTTAACAAAATTTAATTGAACTGGAGTTAATGGACTCGAGTACAGAGGTTCTAAACCCAATGGAATTAATTGGATCAAGCCCATGTGAATTAAAGATTTCGGCCCAACTCGTTATTCTCTCAAGTGGTCAAAATTAACATGTGCGTTACGCGTGTGGCACATTGGATTAGGAAATATTGAGAAAAATATCATAAAAATCTTTGGGTCAAGAAACAATTGGAAAGCAAAGCGTTATCAAAGCAAGAATTAAGGAAAGAGGATTCACTCAAGCTGGTGGATACAAACTTGCAGACAAAGGGATTAAAGAAAGGAAAGAAAGGATTGGTAAAAGGATGTGGGTTCTGGAGAAACAACAGAAGAAGGAAAAGAATAAAAATATATATATTTCAATGCATCCACAATTGGAAGCTGCATCACGTCCTTTCCTTGAGAGTTCCATGTTGTTTTACCTATAAATAGGGGATCACGTACAGACAAGAGAGAGGTTTTTCTTTTTCTTTGGAGGGTCTGATCACGCACGAGGAACACAGAGAGGGGGCTCTTTCCTTCTCTCTTCTGATCAATAGTATTATTCATACCAAGATACACGAGAGAGAGGGAATTGTCTGGAGAAGGAGTCTCAGCCGAGTCCTCCGCGACTGCACCTTCATCGTCGCACCGGACCAGTCGCTCCCTTGTCTGGCGACGTCGCTCACCACAACCAGCAAACTCCTCCACGGTGCCAACGACCACTGCTCCTTCTTTATAGAGTAGTTGCGGACCCGCGCCTCACCAGTCCAACAATTTCACGGCCACCGAAGATCTTGCAACCTTGGCGTTCCAGCGAGCTCCATCGTTCCTCAGCCTCGGAAGTCCCTACACGACGACGTTGAACCAGCATTCTGACGACAAAGCTACCAAGCGTCGTTCGCTACACCGAGTTCTCAGCCTCGTCTAACATTCCCGACACTAGCTGCTGCTTCCGCAAAGTTCTGGTTTTTATTTTCTCCCAAAGACTTTTTGGCATCTTCTTGCAATTATCCCATGGTTTCATCACACCTCCAGAAGACGTCACTTTCTTATTTCTAGACGAGGTATAGAAGTGGCTAAAGAGGATTGCCCGGTCAAAGTCTTCAGTGGAAGCTCGGACAAATAGACCCACGAAGGGATTTGCATACTGACTTGGTGGCTCAACCGTGATCCCCAAGTTCAAAGGCCGTTGTCCTAGCTGTTGCAGTGATCGTTCACCGCTGGTCCTCGCTCTTCCACCGTCCAGCACCTTGAGCCGCCGGTCACGGTCGATCCCGAGTCGAACTCTATTTTACAGGTTTATTTTTTTGGACAAGTTCCTGAACCATCCAGCCGCGATTCCAATCGAGCGTCAACCCGCCACCGTCCGCCGGTCCAAACTTGGAAAGCAAATATTGCGAATTAGGTAAGAATCTTCATTAATTCTATTTTCGTATATTTTGTTGCCTAATTTGTGAAATTGCATTATTGTTTGAATCTTCAAATATTATTCATATCAATGAAATCCTCAAGCAGATTTGAATTGGGAATTATTTCCTAATTTCATAACGTGCTATGGTCGTCAATCCGATCTCCTGCCCGAGATACGATTCGCGATTGCACGGAAAATCGTCAATCCGATCTCCCGCCCGAGATACGATTCGCGATTGCATTGAAAATTGGCCAATTCGATCCTCATGCCCGAGATGTGATTTGTCAATTTATTTTCCAAATTTGAATGGATATGGATGATATCTTGGGTGATTGGATGCTATCTTTGGCTTTGGTTTAAATCTTTGTCTTGATTTGATTCGAAAATCCCAAAAAGAATGATGCATGTTTAGGATAGGTTTAAAATAACTTTCTTTGAATAAGTCGATAGGATAACCTTTTAATTTAAATTAGGAATTAGAGTAATTTATTTCCTAGTTTAATTTAGATATTATCCTGATCTCGATGGTTCATTTTAGGGTAATTTTTGATTTCGAATTTTCATAAAAATACCAAAAAGAAGTCACTTTACGATAGATTAAATTATTTTTTTTAGAATAGATTGCATGTTAATTTAGGCATTTTTTATTCCGAATTTCAATGAGAAAAATACAAAAAAAATAAATCATTTGTCCGTCATTAGAATTAGGTCACGTTGTCGCATGACATATAGTTCGCATGCTAGGTTACATTAATCGCATGTTAATTTTTTGGCACGTCATTACATATAGGTTAGTTTTCATTTAAATAAGTGAAAATCCTAAAAAATATTGAGTGAACTGCTTGTTAATTAGAAATCATATTAGGATTGTTGGTGTGATTTTCTAGCTAACCATGCAGATGCTTACGTTGCTTCGAGGTAAGTAATTCTCCCGATTTTCTAATTTATTTAATGTTTTGATTATTGGGTGTTACTTTGGTGATTTGCGCATCCGCATGATCACCTCACATGCTAGTGACTAAATTAAAATGGATCCAAACTGCATACATAAACATTTTTTTTAAAGAAAAGGTACCGAAAGGGCGTTAGACTATATCTAGCGTAATTAAGTCCCCGAGTTCAGAATCTCTGGTTCGTAGGAATAAAACATATCTCCCTATGTTTTATTTAGGTTTCTAATCGACCTACCACAAATAGATTAGTGGCGACTCCGAGCATGAAAAATTTTGCATGTTAAAAACTTAAACCCTAAGTTGCGAATTGGTAGGGCTTGGGAGGGCTCGAGTTAGGTTTAGTCCTAATAATCCATTAGCCTGAGGAAGAAATTTTTAGGTCGCGACACCCCTTTAGCAGCCTGCAGAATCAAAGGGATTTCTACAATTTAACCGTTTGCTGATCTAGCACAATTATTCTACTGTAAATTGTGCTATCGACTAGATTTTTTGAGAAGGTGCATCAAAAGAGCAGATGTTCTCTACCACCCGCCTGGGTGGCGCTGCTGGAGCGCGCACTCTTCCTCTCGCAAAAGGTTGAGTGTTCGAATCCCGGGCGCCGCAGGGTGACTTAACCGGTGGCACGTGTGTGGTGGCTAGCACGTGTCGCCCCCAGGGTTTACTCCCCGGCTGTCGGCCGTGCGGGGGTTCCCTGGGTTATCAAAAAAAAAAAAAAAAAGCAGATGCTCTCTAGATACCTCTTTGATTGGCATAATATGAATTTACCATCGATGCAACACCACTCATTCATTCTAGCTAAGGTATGCAATGTATTATGCGCCACCAACCAATTAATGTAAGCAAATTTAGGGACATCAGGACTGAACCAGATCAACCTACGCCACAGACCACCATTCAGGTATTCCTCACCAGATTCCCAGCATCATGTTGCTGAAACAAGCCATTCTTAGAGCCAGTATACACAACTCTATCGGCTACTGCAGAGTTTGGCAGGATGCTACCACAGAGGGCAGCTTGAATTTCCGCAAAGTCATCAGAACGAGCTGGAGGGCATCTCCATTCATTATCCACGGTAACGTCTGCCACCGTAGCATTAGAACCCGTAGCTGAGTCATAGATGACTCTAAAAGGAAATACATCAGCCAATATGCCAAGAGGATGCCACCTGTCATACCAAAGTGAAGTATTTTGACCATTACTTACAATATTCTTTGCAAAACGCTTAGAGCCCAGAGCATATATTTTGTAGGCTAAGCCCAAAATAGAAGAATCATGGGGATAAGGAGTAGATGGCATGGAACCGGTCTTGTTAGAATCAGGAACTGAAGACATTGTCGATCCCAATGTTCGGGAAATTCTTCGTATTTATACATTGCCACTGAGATAACCGATCGAGCTTGAATCTCCAGCAACCGGTATCTTTGATGAGGGTGGAGGTGGAAGAAGTGGGCTGATTCCCGACGGTTCAGTCTGAGCATTCGCTGCTTTCTAGTTGTCTCCATTATCTTTTGACCACCTGCAACAATGTGAATACTACATGATGATACATGGAAATATGCATCAAGGAACAAACTTCAACTGCTGCAGGTCTGATGCTTCCCTTATATAAATAGAGCATAAGGTGTCGTTCAGCATAGAATCCTCCATAAGATTACAGAAGTCAACATCAGAGATCTCAAAACTGACATTCAAAAAAATTACTTTTTTCCACCGCAAAGAGGCTTTCTTCTCCGAGTATGCGCGTATGCATGCTTTCTTGCCAATGTTTTCAAACGGAAAGAATAGAGCACATATCAAAACAAGGGTGCTGGCAAAACAAAACCAAATCAGTACCTAGGGAAGCAACAGAGTTAGTGCGGAAGAAAATAGGAATCTTCATACCATTGTGATGTTAGTAATTTATCATCACCTCCCACAATCGTAGAAATTTGTGCCTGACCATGTTTCTAAAAGGCATAGACCAGAGCCTTTATGGTCTTTATCTAAGTTACCCAAAGCAACTTAAAAAAAGTGGCATATCTGTTTTGTAGAACCAGTCGTATAAGATGGAACTGTCACATGGTGGAAGCTCAAAAGCAGCTCAAAGTGAAAAGAAAATTTTATCTGAACATTATATCCAAAAAATAATGTAAAACTTTCAACTGTGAGCTAGCTGGGCAAAATCATCTTCAGATTCATCATCCTCATGATTCACACTCACTGGTGCCAAAGCTGGGAGTTTCTGTCACTTCTGCTTTGGTCAGTGGAGTACCTTTGGCAACAATATTATCATGTTGACAAAGAGCACCCTGGAAACTATCATGTAATGCCAATAGGGGCATAACATCTAACCGCAGAAGCTTGAATAATTATATTGGATTGAAGTTCTTGCGCTGCGTGATTCACAAGAAACATGACATGCTCTTGATAAGAACGACACCGATCGACAAGGTCAACAAACACATCCCTCCGAATCATGTTTGTATAAAAACATGTACAACTCAATATGAAGCTTCTGTCCCTAGTCTTCCTCTCGTCCCTGCGAATTTTCATTCCAACAAATACATGGCCCAGAAGTTGGCGATGGGTTTCATATTGGATGTCTTTAAAGTGCAGTCCACTTACTCGATATGACAGACAATACTTCGGCAGGATCTTACAACTTGAATGATAGAAACTTCAGGACAAAACAAAACATGGAAAAGTACATTCCGTCCAATTGAAAACCTGTACTGTGTAAATTATGCACACGAATTTCCAACTATTGACTGTCAGGTGCTTCTTAGTGGTTACTAGTTACACACTATACATTTACTTTACCAAACTTCCTTTAAAACTTAAAGGTACGTTTGATTAAAATATTGACCATTGTATTACATGTCTATTACAGGTTAACTGCCTATTACAGTCTTTGCTAGTAGTAACCACTGTTACAACTTACTCATGTATTCTTTTTTGCTTCAATTTAGGCTAGAATAGTCTTAAGATGTCAATCCGACATCAATTGAAATGGATTTTGACAAGTTTATGAAAGCAGATTTGTCAAATCTGAAAATGACATGATTTTAAAATGTCACATAATATTTCGACAAAAATATAAAATTTTATGATGACACCACATCACACACCATAATTTAAATATAACACGAAAATACGAATTGTCGGCCTTTCATCAGATTTGTCACTACAAATTCGGTTTATCCATGCTAGGACTCTTAAGTTGAGCCGAATCCAAGGGCTGATAGCAAGAGTCTCTGTCGGCTTTGACTTCTAGTTGTACGATACACGAATTCTCAGCCTTCCTCCAAACTTATTCCTCTTGACCCCTTCCAAACGGAAAATGATTAACTGCATCAGGATCATAAACGCCCCGTGCATGTGATCCATAGGATCCTGTGGACCTCAAGGGGACCTATACGTGTAACAGCCCAAATTTCGATGTAATATCCAGGATCAATGAAATTGATATTATTTCGCATTTCATTTTAGTAAGTCTCGCCCAGAGCTGATCACTCTCGGGATACTAACCATTGGGGTATGGCTAACTAGAAAATGGTGCGTGGACCAGGGACTCTATCGCGAAAGGGATACCGATCACGAGAGATGTTGAGGAAAATATTTTGGGCCAACGTCGGCCGATCTTAGGAAAGAGTAATGGATTGGGTTTGGCCAAGGCCTACGATGTACAATTGGGACGCAGGTGATTCTGCAAGACCAAAAGTGCACGTGGTCAACCAGTCCTGAACTTGAACCTAATGATTGTGACCTCTGGAACTAATGATAATTTTCTCATTCTCTCAATGATCGAGACCATCACGATACGGATAACCCTAGGTCGATACGCGTAACCTCTAAAAAGCCGCCCGCTAGTGAGAGACCTTGAAATTGAAAGTTTAGCGAGTATTGTTCAAGGAATTGGGCCCGGATTTCGATGTCGATTTTCGAAGGGTTAAGAGACTATTTTTGGGAATCTGACGTCATGTTACGCTGGCCACACATGTTTGGAGTTAGTACAAGTGAAAATTGGAATTTCGGTTCAGGGATGAAAAATTACGATTTTGCCCCTCGGGACGCCAGCATTGCCTTTTGAGGTCAAATGAGGTTATTTTTTGAGGCCAACGCCATTTTTGGGTGGCCACGCATACCAGGAGTCGTTTTGAACAAAAACTGGAATTTCGACAAAAATTGGAAAATAATATTATTTTATTCCCCGAAACTTTGACGTGGGTTTTCGAGGGCTTAAAAAGTGAATTTCGCGATTCCGACGCCATATTAGGTTGGCCACGCATATATAGAACGCGTATGTGCAAAAATTGGAATTTCGCCCCTGGACCGGAAAAATGACCAATTTAGGAGCCCATTGAAAATTATCGGGTATGTCCGGATTGACTGATTGTATGTAATTATGCTCAATTGTGATTGATTGTGTACTACCATATTGCATGTCGTGTGGTTGAATTATGTGGAGTGCGATTGGCCAATGATGGGTTTGAAATTAATTGTTAACTTGTGAATCGCGCATTAGGCCACACGGTATTAATTAGGCCAATTGAGCACGTGTTGTGATATTGGGTGATTGAATTTCATTGGTGCTTATGATGCATTGCATCGCATAACATGGACACGCATTATGTATGCCTAGAGTGAAGCATGTGGTGAAATTGTGCGAGAATGCGTGCCTGCCATGAGCATGTGATCACCTAAAGTACCATAAAGCGTTATATGCTGGGTTCAGATAATAATGAGTTGTGTGATTACCTATGGACCTTCGGGTCATGACCTTCGGATCGATACCGTCCTCATGCACTTTGAAGCAGGACGATGGCCGGTACGTCCGGAAGACGACCATCCTCATGCACTTTGAAGTAGGCTCTGGTTCGTAAGTAAATCAGTGTTGCGCCTCATGCACTTTGAAGCAGGCTAGAGACACTGGACCAGATCGGTTGCTGCGCCTCATGCACTTTGAAGCAGGCTAGACGCACCGGGCCGTGAATTTTGTTGACTCGAGTCGTAATAATAATGAATTGAACAAGTGTGCCAGTGTGGGCTAATGGGCCAAAGAAATGTGTATGACATGCCGATGACATTTGCATGCATAAACATGCATTGAATTACCATGCGAGGGTGTGAAAGTCGGTGCATAAGCATGTGATTGACGTACATGTGATTGACGTACGTGTGATATGTGTGCCACGTATGTGCTGTGATGATTATATATTGAACTGCCTAACCTGCAGGGTTAGAGAATTGTTTGATTATTGTTATATTGTGATTTGAATAATTGAATCCTGTCAGGAGATTAGAATTGCTTGATTATTGTTATATTGTGATTTGAATAATTGAATCCTGTCAGGAGATTGCATGTTAGCCTAGCCTAGGTTTAGGGGTTGAACTTACTGAGATTCGTCTCACGGTTGTGTAAACCGATACTTCTCAGACCCCCAACCGTGAGGATGGAGAGACCACCGCCACTTTTTGGAATCCCTCGGCAGATCTGGCAGTATGTTACTACCTACCCCTCAGGAAATGGGGAGGTTTTTGTGCGATATCAATCCGATGTAGTTGTGAATATAGGCGAGTATTATTACCAGCATCAGGAGTATGTGGCATGGTGCCATCGGGATGCCAATGGAAATGAGGGAGAGCCTCTCAGAACCTTTGATATCCCCGTTGACAGTGTGAGGATGTTGCAACCAATTATAGCGGTTGGTGAAGTAATAAACCCCGAGGCCACGCCTGAATGGATGAGGCAGGAGGAGGAGATGGAGGACGAGCCTGAAGTACTAGCGGAGGACCCCGAGCTGATGGATGAGGAAGAAGATGAACCCGAGGCCATGGAGCAGGACATAGAGGAGGACGGAGAGGTGGCAGAGCTGGGATCAGATGAGGAGGAGTTCGAGATGTACCTGGACCCGGAGCTAGAGATGGACTCCAAGGACGAGCGAGCACAAGCCATGGATTCGGAGGAGTCAGGGCCCAGTGAGGACGCCTCTGAGGAGTTGTCAGATGATTCCACTGAGTTCGTCCGATCCCGATTGGGAGCCGTAGAGCCGTCCAGGGTCCCCAGCTAGCAGTGAGGGCAGCTACTTTAGGATTGTAGCCCTCTTCCCTAGTTTAGCCTGACCTCCCTAGCCACTTATCCCTTTTTGACCAGGTGGCTGCGGACTGTTCATATCTTTTGTTGATACTTGTAAATATTGTACAAAAAGGTTTTAAGAATAGTATAAATGTGTAATTATTTTCTTCAACGATGGTTGTTGTATGGTTATCTTTGGCTCATATTGTAGTTGTCTGGGTTTGTTTGTTTTATGCTTCCGCTTGTGTTTGATCTCTGTATGGGTTTTGGGTCGGTGACGCATCCTGGGACGTCGCAGTCAAACGACCGAAGGTGGGATGCTCGCGCTTCGTGGGGTACGGGGCGTGACAATACGAACCAACGGATAATGGGACAACAACAGCAGGCGCACCCAATACTTCTCCTTCCAGATTTAGAATGCTAAAAATGTCTCTCTTTACCTAAGATTTCTATGTCTGTTGTTTTATTGAGTACTTGGAGATGCTTTAAGATTTACAATTCTAGTTTTGATCGGTTATCAGACATTGCAGGCACCCCATCCATTTCATCATCTATTCGTTTGTTCCCCGTGATTACTAAATGTAAAAGATTTCATATTTCGACCATCCAACACGTGCTTAGACTTGTGCTTTTGTAAGGTTAATAGGTTATTAATGATTTCAAAATTTACTTATTCGAAGTGAGTTTTCTTGTCACAAAAAGAGAGTATAAAAGATAACGGTGCAATCTATCAAAACTAGACATTTACCCACACGTTGAACGGGTTGTCATACAAAAAATGGAGGATGCCATTAATATAGTGTTATTTTCACGGATCATTAGTTGGAAAAGGTACACATATAACTAAATTATCACATTACAAAGCACCTAACTAGTATAACAAACATAATATATCGCAAATATCATATTATCTCCGAAATACACATAAACAATAGAAGCTTTTGTCTACTAACCTAATATGGAAAACTCTTAAATTATGTTATTACGCTACAATAAAAGGTATTTCTTAAATAAAAATGAGTTATAATTAAATTGCAAAATAACGAAGAGGGAGGAGAAGGATGAGGGCAATGAATTAGTGCATACATGTTTTGTTATGTTTGTGGCGAAAGCACCAAAACTTTTTTATTGCAATGAGAAGAGTTGAGCTTGAACAGTCTGCAATCCTAGGTGGCATGTTTAGAGACAACACCGCGAAAACTTTGTCACAATATATTTATACAAATGACGCAGTACTATACGCTCACTAAGAATTTCAGAGCTGTCCCATATTTGGGAAGTAATGCTAAGTGAGGGGAAAATTACCAAAAAAGTCCTAAACCTTTTGTAATTGTGCCAATTCAGTTCTAAACATTTTTTTTTATTAATTTAGTCCTAAACCTTTTACAATTGTGCCAATTCAGTCCATTCGGCTACTTATGACCGGCCGGCGTTGACGTGGCCGCCGGCCGGCTGACATAGTGCCGGCCGGCGTCTACGTGGTAATATTTTAATATTTTTTTTTATTATTTTCGATTTTTTTTCTTTTTTTTTCCTTCTCCCCCTTGGCCTGTCCGGCTAGGGGGGAGGCTCGCTGGCGAGGGCCCAGCTCCGGTGAGGTGAGCTGGGCCCTCGCCGCCATTGGGCGAGCTCGCCATGGCAGGGCGAGCGGCAAGGAGATAGGCGGCGGAGACAAACAGGGAGGGAGGGGGAGGGATAAGAGTTCGATATATGGGGATTTGTGCGTGAAATACTCATAAAGCAAGAGGCAGTCAAACCAATTTAGAGTAACTGGATATGGTCCGACTACTCTCTAACTAACTGTTGGAGAGTTTGGACCGCCCCAGATGCTATTGGGTGTGTTTTATATGCCATGTCAGCAGAAAAAACATCCCACTCAAGCCTCGCCACCTGTACCAAGGGTCCCACTTTGCAGAAATCTTGACTCTCTCTCTCTCTCTCTCTTACTTTTGCATCATCGTCTTCCTCTTTCCCTATTCTAAAGAATTTCAGAAAATCTGTTTGTGCCGTTTGTCCCAGATCCACCACCGTCATCCATGCATAGAACTTTCCATGCACGATGATAAATGATGAAACGACCTTCGGCAGAGTTCGGCTTATCCTCCAGCCCTGTTCACGAATATTTTCTTTTCAACAAATTTCCTTCTAGGACAAATATTTTCTGATATTTAGGGGAAAAAAAGAGTGAAATTTGAATTGGGAGTCCAGCACAACCATATATGCTGTACATTTTCTTTTCCTTTCCCATCGGTCAGAGCCGCCGATGGGGCTCCGGGACGAGATGGCGGAGGCAATGGCGTAGGTGGAGGCGGCCGCATGGTTCGTCCACAAATGCAGAGAAGCCTTCGCAGAAGGGAAGGGAGATAGGCTGGTCTTCGTAAGCAGTGTACAGGGGGGTGGGGCGGGGTCAGAGATGCGGCCGGGATTCAAGCATAAGATCTTTGGTGATCGCTCAACATCAGCAAGAAGAAAATAGTAAACTTGCACCAAGATAGTTCAGTCATTAGGCAGGCTCATGAGCAATTCTGTATAATTAAGAACAAATCACTGCACATATATGGAGTCATCGGACTATAAGTTGCTGCACATAACCTAATCATGATACCCGTTAAATTGCACATTCTTAGCGAATCAGTAAGTTGCTGTTGTAACCTATTCCTATAATAGACGGCTACTTTCACGAAGCTTTCTACCAGAAATTTGATGTCATAGATTGAGTTCAAATTTGCTGTATATGTAGGACAGTCTTGATCTGTAATATGACTAGTAAGTTTTCTCTAAATAAATAATAGAAGTAGCTAGTAACAATAGTGACCCATCAAAAGGTTTTTACCGACCGGTTGAAATAAAAGGGCGGGTGACGAGCTTGAGCGTGGGGTCCAAGCTAAGAACTTGGCCCGAAAGTCCTGGCTCAATGTCCGTCATGATCTGACAAATATAATAATTTCTTAATAAAATAATCGGTCTTCGATGGCACGAGCGAGCCAAGCCCTAAAAGGAAATTGTTTGCTCAAGTCAACCGAATTTATATTTTTGGCTTATTGGGCTTGGACGAAGTGAAAATTTATAACTCTACGAAGCACGATCATTACCCTTTAGAATTTACTAATCCATCTTCTACATTTTCTAAGATCAACTTTAATAGTTGAATCCCTGTTTACTTCAAGAAATGAGAACCTACTACTATAGTGCAAAAGCTAATTTAATTCAAAATAACCCGATAGTTGTTAATATACTTGATAAGTTGCCGAGTCCCACTAGACATTTCAACATTCATAAACGTGAAACGCTTTTTATTGTGAGAACAGAAAACTTACCAATCTATTGAAAATATTGCCTATTGGAAAGCAATCCAACAGCTACTTTATACATTTTATGCCTTTGAAACTATAAGGTGGATATGGGCGGACGTAGAGATTGACAGAACATTAGTAAATTTTGCAAGAGGTTGGTAAAGATTGACATCATGGTAGTATATTTTTGGTTGATGTACTCGTCGTGGGTGATGAGTTCTCAATCCACACAGCATGTGTAGTTTATCAAATGTATGTTCGGTGACTTTGCATATTAAACTTAGGGTCAACTTAAGGTTACATTGGCCGGGATAAATAGGTTCGAAATTCATATTCATCGATGTACGTATAAAGATGTACAACGTAATGAAAGATTAGTTCCTTACAAAGTATTGACAAATTAAGATGTGCAAAAATTTAAGTTCCTTGATTATTTAGTGAAGACTAAACTAAGATTGACCAAGGCTTTGATTAGCAAAAGATATAACTCGATATCTCATTTCACGAACACAAAAATAGGATCTAATTTTTGCAGTAAAACGAAAATGGTGAAATTGACTCAAATGAGATTCTTTTAAAAGAGTTTTTGTGGGTCTTAAGGATCTTCAAACTTTTAATCTAGCTCTGCTTGCTAAGCTGGTATGGAGGCTCTTTCATAACCCTGATGCTTTGTGGGTTAAGCTTCTTAAAGAGGGTCTATATTTTCCACATTGTGACCTTCTTGAGGCTGTGAAAGGTGCTAAGGCCTCCTGGCGGATGGAGTAGTATCTTGGAGGGAAGGGAGATTATGAATAGAGGGACAGCATGGCATTTAGCATCTAGACAGGGTTAAGGTGTGCAAGGATAGATGCGGATAACTAAAGAGGAAATCAAGCTTATATTGGTTAGTAATTTGGTTGATAATGATTTGAGATGTTGGGATGTGAGGCCTGTCCTAGATTATGTTACAGCTGAAGATAAGGATGCCATTCAACAAATCAAAGCTTAATGGTATCAGCGGTGAAGAATTATATGTGTGGCCTTTTTGACAGGAGGATGGTTGACAGCGATATCTGGGCATGCTTTTGTAATGGAGTAATTTTTTTTAGCAAGGAAGTTCCATCTATCTCAAAGGTGGTGGAGAGCAGTGTGTGGAAATGGATTTGGCCTGTACATTGTCCTCCAAAGATGGTCATGCACTTAGGGAAACTACACTCTTAATACGGGAAAATTATCAAAAAAGTCTTAAACCTATTACAATTGTGCCAATTCAATCCTAAACCTTTTTTTTTATAATTCAGTCCTAAACATTTTGCAATTGTATCAATTCAGTCCATCTGGTCACTTTTGACTGGCCGGCACTGACGTGGATGCCGACCCTCTGACGTGGCATTATTTTAATAATTTTTTAAAATTTTTTTCTAATTTTTTTTTATTTTTTTCCTTTCTCTTTTATTTTTTTTTCTTTCCTTCTGCCCCCTGGCTGGTCCGGCCAGGGGGAGGCTCGCTGGCCACTGGGGAGGCTCGTCCTCACCGGCACTGGTGAGGTCAAGCTCTCCCAGCATCGGTGAGGGCGGCTCGCCATGGCTGGGTGAGCTCAAACTCGCCCAGATCTAGCGAGGTCGAGCTCGCCTAGCCATGGCTAGCTCCACCCTCGCCGGAGCTAGGCGAGGCTCGCCCTCGCCGATGCCGGCGAGAGCGAGCCTCCCCAATGGCTGGTGAGGTCACCTCGTCGATGAGCCTCCTCCTGGCCAATCCGGCCAGGGGGCAAAAGGAAAGGAAAAAAAACAAAAGAGAAAGGAAAAAATTTTTAAAAAAATCGAAAAAATTTTTAAAAATTATTAAAATAATGCAACGTCAGCCGGCCGGCCAAAAGTAGCCGGATGAACTAAATTGGCACAATTGCAAAAGGTTTAGGACTGAATTGGCAAAAAAAAGGTTTATGACTGAATTGGCATAATTGCAATAGGTTTAGGACTTTTTTGGTAATTTTCCCCTCTTAATGCCTTAGCATTACTTTGGCCAAAAAAAAACCTAAAAATAGGCCAACTTTGATACGCCGTATTATTCTCTAGGTTTGGGTTAGATCATTTTTTTTTTTAGAGCTTAAGATTGCAGAGTCGAAATTTCATGTTTTTCAGCTTAACTAACGATAAGTGAATCAAAACTTTTTGATAATAGATGCATACAAACACAAGCGTGAATGCCTGCTTGTCTCCACTAAGATGCTTACAGAGAGTCTTGGTGCTCTTATCCTTTCATTTATTGTTTAACGACCAAAGTTTTACGAAGAAAATGGAAATTTCACATTCTTTCGGGTCTCGATTCAATCCGAAAATTCAATTCCTTGTTCATGTCTACTGAGTTCAATCGAAACTAAAAGATTTGGCTATGATTCTACATCAGACAACAGTAACCACCAAGCTCTGGGACCTGTAGACTGCATTACCTGGTAATGCCTGTGCGGATCACAAATCACGGGAACCACATCAAAGCCGTGAAACAGAATATGGATGCCTCTCGTCACCATTGCAGCTCTTAGATGAACCCTATCACTCCCGAGTCAAAGATGACGATGGGCTTTGATTTTCCTTCACTGCCCGGTCGTAACATCATTGAAAGCACTCCAGCAAATAAAATGATTGGGGGCCTCCCTCATCTCAACACATAATTGCACCAAAAGAGCTCACATTCATCCAGAGAGAACGCAAGAGAAGTTTAACGTATAACCTCACATTGACAGCTCTTCTTTTCAGGCTAGTTGGCTTACTCTCCATGCGCATTATAACAGCCTTCGAGCGAAGTCCATTCTTCTCTAAATTTGGGGACAGGGAACGCAAAGATAGGAATGGGATCCTGAGACTCGACCACCGTTGTCAGCCAATCTTTTACGAAACACAAACTGCATGTGCCACTTCCGCACGGCGTAGAAACTATCGAGTGCCTCAGAGATAGGAGGACCGCGAAATAAGGGTTGCTCATTGCGGACAAAAGATTTATATAGCTAGAAGGGAAGGGTCGTTGTAGTGGCCTGAAGAATCCCAGAACCATCATCGAAGTGAATGAAGAGGAGGAAAACATGAAAAATGGGCACAATGACGATACCCTCATACAGCAAATGTTCCCATCATAAGTTTTAGGAGGAAAATATGAGGCCATTCTGATGTAACTGCAGGAGCTGACTACAGAACAAAATATGCCTCGAACAAACTCAGCTAGAATATGAAAAACATTTCCTGACAAACAACACAACAATGACGACATCGATGATAACCAACAAACTGCAATCTAAATTACTAAAACTCGTCACTTATGCAGAGCACAGCAACAATTCTCTGCCCCCATCTCTACAGCGAGACAAGGAGGCTGGACTGTTCCATCTCTGTACCAAGTCGACCGCTTCTCAATCAATTCATTCACGAAATCGTCCAATTTCTCTATACCAACACTAGGCATCACCACGACGTGAGCAATATTTCCCTCACAAGCCAGTTGCCATCTGCGCACAAACTCCTCTTCTGATGGCCGTTCAAATACAACCGTGCTGCTTAGCTCATTTAACATGGCACTTATCCCTGCCTCACGAAGACGATCCTTCAGGTAGTGGGCATTTCTAAGGCACTTCTGTACTTCCTTTTGAAACCCCTTGTAACCTTTGCGATTGAGCGTGTACCAAAGAAAGATAGGAGCGTGGCCATTCCTGCTACCCATGATCGTCGCATCCCTGGAAGCAAGGTATTCAACGTTCCTCGAGAGAGCATTTATATGATCCATCCTTGTAATTTGAACACCACAAGGCATTGGACATCCCACAAACTTGTGGCCAGAAACACTTACACTTCCTATGGGCTTCTTAAAAGAAACCTTCGGTGCCTGTTCAACAAAAATAAAATGACAATGTTAAGGGAATACGTACAAGGCAAAGAAAGCTCTTTATGCATGAATAGCCAAACATAGCTGAAAACAAGGAGAAAGCAACCCAATCATACAACTCATACGAAAACAAACAATTAATTCGAAATGATAAAATCTCCATAAACACCAGGTATTTAAATAACTTACAACTTGGAATGATATATTTATATCTTTAAAAAAAAGGAAAGCCAAACTACACAAACACAAAAAAAAAAAAATGTGTAGAATCGGTCAAGTGTAACATGAAAATCTCTTTTCGGCACAATACAATCTCTCCCTATCTAAAAAGAGTAAAATAACTCTTATCCTTCAAGTCTTCTTCAAAATTAGTAACATGAAAATCAAATCACTTACCCGTTTGACAAAAGGCATCATGAGTCCAAATAGAGCTCCATCACAATGTATGTAGAATCGATCATGTGTAAACCCACTTTCTTCGAGAGTTTTTATAATGAGATCAAGGTCATCCACAGCTCCTTTGACAGTAGTTCCTTCAAAAGAAAATTTATCATTTAGCTAAAACTTCATGATCTGTACATTCACAACATGCACCCCATATATATGGAATGCATGAGCCTTACATGCGGAGATAAGAGAGAATATAGATACCTATGTTAGCATTGATGATAGCAGGCTTATCCTTGTTAGCAAGTAGTTTGTCTTTAAAATCAGCACAGTCAATTTCCCCGGAAATCAGAGTTGCTACTTTAACGCATTCCATTCTATACATTCGTGCTGCCTTGAAAACAGAATAATGGGACTCTCTTGATGCATATAAAATCCCATCAGGAAAAACTTCCCTCCTGCACATTCAAGGTTGTCATCGTTTCAGTCTTCTCGTTAAGTTTGCTTTATGTACAGCACGAATAATGAAGCAAATTTTTTTTTTAACATTTACTTACCCCACTAAGATCCCATGAAGATTGCCTTCAGTCCCACAGTTTGTAATATAACCCCAGTAATCACTTTTCTCGATTTCCCACAAACGAGCAAACCAATCCAACACACCAACTTCAAACTGTCTTGAGTGCACTCCATAGTTGCTCTCAATAAATGGATCCCCAAGGTTATTGATCGAGAAATGCTGCAACTGTGCCAAAGCCCCATAATCGAAGTCCAGATTGTAAGGATAGCCTGCATAGACATTCAAATGCCAGTGAGAACTGGATATAGTTCACGCCCATACATAAGTTCTGTCTCTAAACAATGCATATAGTTGATAAAGTATAGAATTTCAGAGCAACTAAGTGTCCACATTCCAACAGATGCAGAGTATATGAGTGCAAACATGATGAGAATGTTCACCAGCTTTCATTTATTAAAGCAAAGGGGCCCTTGTCTCCCAAACAACATACTACTACACTAAAAGAGTATTCTCCCGAGAAATCGGAGAACTTCCAGACATTGAGCAAGTTTCTACCGTTAGACATCCACATTAGATACACAATGTTCAGCTCAGAAAGCAGAAAGCCCACGGTTGCATCTAAGGCTAGCCAAAGACATGGAATTGACGACAGCTTACGGCCAACACTGAGCAAACAATTCTGCTGAATATTCCTTATCTTACCAAAAAAAAAAAACAATTCTGCTGAATACATGCAGAGAAGACGAAAAGTTCGCCCCCGGATATTGTGGTCAGCGAAGTTAAACCGATTCGCCGAATCAAACCCCCGTTTGAAAGATCAAGCGCCTACAATCCGGCGACAACCAACACAACCAAACACCAAATTTTTATGGGCAGGCTGATTAAATCGAAAGAAATGGGGGAAAAGTAGCACAGTTTCCTGAAATGGATGGATCGTCAGTGAACGTCGGAACTCCACCCTAGCCGCAAACAACAGCAAGCGGGGGAAATCCACAAGCGAGAGCGCCAGATCGGAGAAGGCAGGCTACGAGAGCATTACCTAAATGGTGCTTGGTCCTCTCCGTCAGCGTCTTCCGGTAGCGCGCCAGGACGCCGGCCATGTACGCGTCCTTGTCGCCGGTGAACTCGTCGTTGGCGTCGGGCTCCTCGATGGCCAGGCACGTGGTGTGCACGTTCCTCCCCAGCACGATCCCCCTCTTCCCGCCGCCGGCGGCCTTCCCCTCCTCCCCACCGGCCCCGTTCCCGATCAGGTCGGCCACCGCCGCCGGCACGGGCTCCGGCGCCACCGCCGCCGGGTCGAACGCCTCCGGCAAGACCTTCGCGCCGCCGCCGCCGCCGCCGTTCATCATCATCATCTCCCCCACCTCCGATGATCCGAGCCAACGAGAGAGAGAGAGCAAGAGCTAGAGAGAGAGAGAGAGAATGGGGCAGCGATGGAGCGAGATTGCTCGCGTATTTATAGGCACGAAAGTGAAGCCCTTCAAGTTTTCCCTTTTTGGGGCTCCAAAAGCCCTTCGAGTTTGGCTTATTTACTTTTTCGCCCCCCCTCTTTCCTCCTCCTTTCACGGACGGGACGGTCGCCGGCCGCCGGCGGCGAGCCAAACTTCCCACCTTCGCGGCAGCCGACTTGTGGCTCCATTATGCTACGATTCTACATCTACTATGTTTCAAATCGGCGGGTCGATTTTGATTCTTGTCAAAGGTCATTTTGAATTTCGTCGATCGACACGGAGTTTGCCGAGTTGATGGATCGGAAAACCTCACGCGCACACAGATTTTCTCGGGCGGTTCGAGTTTTTATGATTGGTCCGGCGATTGGCCTCGGTGGAGTTTTTTGAGCGGAAGAAACAGGAAATGCGCATCGGAGGGCTCTCGAAGATTTTGGTACACTTGACATCTTGAGGATTAAGACCGGGGGCGAAGCGATACCCGAAATGCCCCGAAAAAGGGGGATGACAATGTTTTTCGAAAAGGGAGGTCCGCACCGGCATAAATTGGGGTCAGTTTAATTCGGGCTAGTCACCTAAATAAAAACTATTATTTTTAAAAAAAATATATCTCGGTCTTTTATGGTTCGAATAAAAGTGTGTAATTGCATTTGGAGTTGATATTTTAATTTTGGATTAATACCATGAAAAACTCCAAACTGATACACTTATGATAAATTTATCTTAAACTAATTTTTTGACCACGAAAAATCCCTGCACCCCGTGACAAATTTACTCTTCGTTAGTTTCCATTAAATTTTACAGTAAAATTACTGAGTTGGATAACTCATGGCAGTTGACGAGGGTACCAGTTCGGGATTTTATCCTTCGTTTGTCACGGGTGTATCAGTTTGCGGTTTTTCGATGTACTAATCCAATTTAACAGAGGGTAAATTCGTCACAAATGTAACGGTATAAGATTTTTTATGGTCAAAAAATTAATTTAAAATAAATTTATTATAAATATATCAATTTAGGATTTTTCGTAAGATTAACCCTTTCATTTTTCAAATAATTCACGGGCACGAGTATTCAAACCTAAAAATCCATGCCAACACCTCACGAGTCTCGGAAAAGTGATTAATATTTTACTCAGATATTTTTATCTTTATTTTTATTTTTTTTTTGGGAAATTAAATAGCCCTTTTAGCTAAGTTCTTTTGGCAAGCTCCATACCAAAATGAATCAGCTTCTCCTTCCCCCTGCTAACTCCTATCGGCCTCCGATGTAGACGGCGGACGTCGCCGGGACGGAAACTTCTTCTCTCCGACCAAATGCGAAAGCCACCCTCCCCAGTCCTGACCTCGCCGAGATATGATTTCGGGTTCGCGCCCCACCTCACATGCTGCCACGAATACTCCATCATCATTCGAGATATAAAAGGGGGCGGGGGCGCGAAAGCGACCCGTCCTTCCGTCGTGTAAGAGCGCGGATTAGATTTCCGGGGCCGACTAGATAATTTCTCGTTCCCCGTCGGCTAAACCTTGTCGGAGGAGGAAAAGACCGGCTCGTCGCGTTTTCGATTCGCGTTCCCATGCTTCCGCTAAAGTTGCAGGGTCGCCGCTTGTATTCACGAAATTCGTATGCATATTATTCTCGAGTATGGATTTAGGGTGCACGTCTTTTTGCATGAACTAATTTCATAAATCAAATTATTTCCTCGGAAAAATTTATTGTAAAACATTTTGATAGGATCTCCTTAAATTCGCCTAATTAACTAAATTTGACAATGTAACTTCAGTGTACTCCATTCATTTAGAAAAAAAAGAATTAATATCACGAAAAACCTTAAATTGATATACTTATGATAAATTTACCCAAATTAATTATCCTAAACCGGTATACCTGTAATAAATTGGCCACAAAAGACCTTAAATTGGTACACTTGTGACAAATTTAGCTTCCGTTGGATAATGAAAAACCATAAACCGGTACACCTGTGACAAACGGAGGGTAGAATCCCAAACCGATATGCCCGTTAACTAGGAGTGAGCAGTTCCAGGTTCCTTACATTTTCTACTTAGAATCTAGAACCTACCCTCAGGTACAGGCTCATCATTTTTTGGAACCTGAAACCTACCCGTCGGAACGTAGAACGTAGAACCTACCAGTCACAGGTTCCAAGATTGGTTCTAGAGTCTACCCAAGTTCCACTTGTATTATTAATTGAACAATTGCAGTGAATCATTACTTTTAATGACTATTACTTACTGTTACGATCCATTAACCACAATTTATATTTAGACACACGAACAGTCATAAAATGAAGGTTTAAACTAATGGTTCTAAATTATACAGTTATCATCTGATGTCATGGAACATCGCAGGATCATGCGAAGACGTGGACAAAGAAAAAACACAAAAAACTTTTTTAAGGTTTCAGGTTCAAGGTTCCAAAAACTTACATATCGAAATATATTTCCTAATTTTTAGAATTTGAAACTTATCTTACGTATCTTTTTTTAATTAAAAAATTAATTTATAATAAATTTATCATAAATACGTCGGCTCCTTTCGTGGTATTAACCCTTTTCCGAAATTTTGGAACGCGTGATGCGCGCGCTCCTGTCGTGTCATCATCTATCGGAAGCTGCGAATCCTGTGCAAACGCGGGCCAAAAAGAATGAGTGGAGACGAAGCCGCCACGTCGACACGACGTCGTTTGGGGGACTACACGACAACCGAGGGAGTCGGGGATCGAATGGCCCCACATCCGGACAGCTCAGCACGAGAACCGAAGGGGATCAGATCCCGGTGGGTCCCGCGCTAACGGGGGAAGTCTGATTTGGCCTTTGCCCCCCGTGGACCCGAATCCGGCCGAAGTCGGATGGACCCCACCGGGATGACGTGGAGCCCCCCCGCTTCCTCTCTGTTTTTTTTTTTTCTTTTGGCTTTATCCTCGTCTCCTCTTTCTCGGCTCCTTTGCGCTTCTTTCAAGACCGTGGCTCCGATTGGCTTCTCGTTTTCTTTGACGGGCCAAAAGAGTAATCAAGAGGTCAACAAGGGTCGCTTGAGATTACTCAATTCTTTTGGGCCTCCAAACAAAATTCCGAGAAATCGATTTATCTAGGATGCTAAATAAATAACAAATGAAGGGTAGCGTATTTAATTCGAGCAAAAAAAAAATCAAAAAAAAGCCATAAACCTTTTAATCGGGTCAATTTAGTCCCAAAACCTTTTGCATTTGTACTGATTTAGTTCGTCAGGCCTGAAATCTGACGTGGACGCCGGCCGTCCGGCTAGCGCCAGCGTGGACAATTTTGAATACCGAATTGGCCGTCATAAGTCAGCCATTTGCAGCCAAAATTGGCCATATGACTCAATTAGCACAAATACAAAAGTTTTTATGATTAAATTGATCGAATTGAAAAGTTTAAGACTGAACCGGTACCAATGTAATGTATTTATGACTTTTTTGGTACTTCTTTATAGTTAATTCGAGTTTAGTCGTTCAGAAAGAACAACGTGAGTTCGGATGATGCCTTGGTATTACTAAAAGAGCGACACGTGAATAAAAAGGCGACTCGGCTTTATGATTATTATTGCGATTAGGCTTCACTGTCTAGCCATTTTCAATAAATGAAGTTTCATGATGGATGTTGGGATATACATAAACTTTGGATGACCCAATAAATTTTGTTATCACATGAAGTTAATAAAGGAAAGAAAACCCTTTTACTTTACGTTTCAACTTAAGCAGCTACAATGATGGAAAATGTGTTCGTGGGGAAAAGCCAGCTAGCCTTACAAAATCGAAAGCATAGTCCAATGCATATAGATGGACATGCGGAGAACGATGCGTCGTTACCATATAGAGACCCACCAATCTGTAAGATGGGGTCATATCATATTCATATCGTATGCCATCCATTTGCCAAAGACTCGTCTCCTTGCACGAGGCATCGCCACGAGGTGCGGTCCATGTCATGCACCTGGCCACTGTACTTAATCAAGTATCTTGATTGAAGTCCCATATTGTGTCATGTAAGTGGGCTTAAAGTCCCACGTCCCTCTATATAAATGAACTAAAATCTCATGTCATTTCATTTCTTATTATCATCCCTTTAAGAGAGGAGGCCATATATACATACCACCGTAGGTGGTGACTAGAGCCTATGTTGTATACATGGCAAAATTGCATGGTACAAAACATGTTTCCAAGCGAACCATCCCAACCACAAAATCCAAAGCTCATGTAGTCCATTATACCTCTTTAATCTATGGGAAAAAGCTGCAAAAAACTCTCAAATTATGCCCACTGTGACAGATATATCCTAAACTTTTTTCTACGACATAAAAAATCCTAAAATTGTACATGTATGACACATCCGCCCTTCGTTAAGATTCCGTCAATAAGCATCATTAAAAATTTGCCTACATAGACGCCAAAAGGCAAACAGTGTTGACATGACGTCCATATGATTTAAATAAAATAAAAATGACGTTATTTTGGTTGAAAAATCATTTAACGGAACCTTAATAGATAGTTCAAAGTGGATATAATTGGAGATTTTGATATCATAATAAAAAATTTAGAGCAAATGCGTAACGATGGACATAATTTTGGGCTTTTGGTGTTTTTTTCCCTTAATCTAAAGACCAAGGTAATCAATCCCTTGACTTTACATGCACTACCCAAAAATTAATATATTCGTGGTGGGAGGCGAGAGGACGGAGGGAGGACACGAACGCTGCGTTTTCTCGTAGGTTTGCCATACGAAGTCGTTTTTTCAGCTTTGTGGAAAGTAGCGGCTCGTCTTGCCGAGCCAAATGTGTAGATATAAGTTGCTATTGATAAAGAAAATATTTTTCATCGACTGATTATTTGAAGCAATATGAGAGATTAATTTTTAAGAAAACGTTTTCCGAATCATTTCTTTTTTGCAAAACAAAGGGAGCCTAATTTGAGCTTTTCGATTTGAAAAAAAATCTCAAGATGGTTTCGATAATTAAATTCTGAGCCCGTTTCACTAAAAAAAATGGGCGAAGTACTTTTAGAATATGATGGATTGACGAATGAATCGTCCAAGGTTGTGAATGGTTCATTGTTGATTTTGGAAGTAAATGACAATGAAATGGAAAAGTACGACTTTAGGAACAATGGTAGCAAATGATATAAAATACAGGTAAATGTTGAATATTTTGATTGATTGCAGATCTTTTCACAAAGAGAACAATTTTGGGAATTTATACCATACTATCGACGGTTTCAAACAACGATTTTTGAATTCAAATAAATAAATAACTTCATAATCTTATTTGCGGTAACAAGAAGTTACTCAACACAAAACTTATCTACAAAGTTATCCAATGACACTTTTCCACAAGAAATTACAAGAATCCCAAAATAGTGGTAATAAACATGTCACGCCCCGAACCCTACGGACGCGCAACACCCCACTTCGGTAGATGAGATGCGACAACCCAAGACTCATCGCCGACCCTTTTCTTTTTATCTTTTAATACGCATGCGGAAGCGAACACAACAATCCCCGGACAATAACAAATAGGGATAGTTAGGAAAACAAAACACAACACTATTTTAATCTTCACTTGATTAACCCCTGGGAACATTTTACAAGCCCGCTTCGGGCGCTACCACAAAAAGGCCAGCAAAAAGATAACAGGCTGAGGGTCAATCTACTCCACCAATAGACCGATCCCAAAAAGCTAACTTTCAAACACCCTGAACCAAGTTGGGTGCGTCAACATGCTAAGGGCCTGAAAAAGGGGGTTAACAACAACAAATGAGATAAAAGTCTCAATAAGTTAATGGCCTAAGCCCTGCTTAGGAGGCCAACTCACACGGGGTCCCTAAACAGGCAAAACCATATCAACAGCAACATTATTAAACAACCATAGGCATCCTTACCTCGCCTTGATACACTCGTTGATGAAATGCATATGTCGCATACTCGAAGCGTTTAAATAAATTACCCATGCATCAGTGCATCACAGGCGCGCGTGTCCGGATTATAAGATAGAATCCACTTAAGCACGTCCCATACCATGCCTAACAGTTTCTACCACATAATGAGGCATTATGCATCACACGTAATCCAATTATTACGCCCCATCGGGGCATCTACACATCAAGCGATACGCAGCAAGATGGCAGTCTACCGGTATAACCGGGCTCCGTCCCGCCCCGTCGGGCACGACTACGTCAAATGATACACAGAATGACGGCATTCCAATACGGCAACATCAAACGATACATAGTAATATGGTATCTCGTAAGAAGCATCAAGTCCAGCCTCGGGCCGCGATAAGGCATCCGGGGTATCGGCACTCCAGATAATCCCTAGGCATCCGATAAATCGGGCATCGTCAAGCGATACACAGCAAGACAGCTCCAACGTGTGACCACATGAGCACACAAGCATTCCGACCAATTATTATCTTCTTAATTAGCCCATGCATACATGAATCGTGCTCTCCTCGATATCATACAATAATACCAAGTGGCCACACATGCAAACAGTCAATCAATTCTTGCAAGCTTCGACATCAAACACGAATATCAACCACCAAGCATCACTAACATTACTTGGCATAACAGAATAAAATAATTTAATTCCAAAAGTCTCATAAATTTTCCATAGAAACTTTCGATCAAACAATTTGCCATAAAATCAATTTAATACGACAATTCGCGGCAAAATTGCCAACATTCAAGCTAGAAATCATAATTTGAAATTATAAAATTTTCGAAATAACAATAAATTAAATTCGGAATTAATTAATTAATAATATCCGAAAATAATTTAATTTTCCAAAATGTCAAAATATTTCCTCGAATCAAAATCATTCAAATTATTTTCTAAACACGCCAACTTATACGGCGAAACCAACATTGGCATCACAATTTGACGCTAGAAATTTTCCGAAAATAATAACATTTAATTTTCGAAAATTAATTATTTAATAATAAAATATTAATATTTAATCCGAAATTTATCATTTAATACTAAAATAATATTTAATTCCGAAATAAATTCATTTAATAAAGTAATCAACAACAATAAAATAATTGATAACCTATCATCAAAGATTATCTAATAATTCAACATTAACTTAATCTAAACCTTAATTAAATTATTCTAAGCAAGTTTAACACCTTAAATACGAGATTAGGGGTTAACTTACACAACTAACGCCGGCGAAGGCGCGAGGACGACGGCGGCGACGAGGGCGGTCCGCGGTGGTTTCCGGCTCGGACTCGGCGGCCGGCGAACGGGCCGGCGAACGGGCCGGCGAACGGAAACGACGAAGAAGCGGTCACTGTGGTGGCTGGTCCGGCGACTTGGCGGAGCCTGGACACGGCGGACACAGCGGCTGGACGAGGCGGAGTTGGTTTTGGCGAGCCGAACAGAAGCAGGAGCGGAGGCTAGAAGCTGCGGCGTCGGGGGAGGGGAAAGCGGCTGGCGAAGCCTGTCCGCTGCGAACGAGCTACTGGGGGAGAGGCGCGGCGGCCGGACGGCGCGCGGCGGCGATGAGCGGCGGAGGTCAGTCCGGCGAGGGGCGAAGGAGCAGCGGCGTGACAGACGCAGGAGCAAGAAGCCAGAAGCGGACGCGGAAGAGAGGAAGAAGAAGGAAGAGAAAAGAAAAGGGGAAAGAAAAAGAAAAAGGAGAAAAGGAGAGAGAGAGGAGTAGGTGGGTGTGTCAGGCACGCATGGGGGCAAGCCGGCGGGAAAGTGGGAGAGGAGAGAGAGAGAGAAAAATAATGGTCAAATCGCAATAATCGCGATCCAATGGCCACGATTTAAATCCGAAGACGATCCGACGATCACAAAAAATCCTAATTAATAAATTAGGATTTGGTCAAAGGGTATTAATAAAAACACACTGTGAGGGTGATCTACCGGTCCAAATTCGCACCCGATCAAAAATTCACTCTTCACTTATCCCGAGCAATATCGAGGTTGGCCACAATAATATCGACACCGTCTAATTAAATTCGTCACGAAACTCCGAAAAATTCGACACCAAATTTCGGACTCTAAATAACGGCCAAATTCGATCAAATGCGATTCTAGCGAAATCTCAATTTTAAAAATAATAATCGGGAGTGATCAGTTCCCGGGCGAGATTTTATTATAAGCATACTGACGAATTACACGTTTTATAAATTTCAAAAATGGATCGAAATTCGGAATGTCACAAAATATTATTACCCAATAGTTACTTTTTTGTGTTAATTGCCCTCTTTCAATGACTTTATCAATCAACTTCCTAAGTCTTGATGAAGGCTCTCTTCGACAACTTTTAGAATGTTGTCGATGACTTTCTTAGCGAGTTGTTGATTCTTTTCAAGTTGTTGATTACTCAGTTCATTTTTTACCAAACTCTATTCTCATCGACTAAATCTAATACTTGTCAATAATAGCCAAAAGTTGGTCTTTTTATGTTGTCAATGCAACTGATAACGATAAGTAATCAATTAAAGTATCTAATTTGACCAAAAAAAAGGATTCTTTCCCTAAAAATGATCTCTTGTATTATTTGAAATAATTAACAAAAATATTTTCGTTATTAGCAACAATTTATATTTGAACATTGATGTGGACACTGAAAATTTTTTCATTCATTCAATATTGTGATCGATATAAGAGATAATTTTTACAAAAGCGCGAAGTGCTTTTAGAATATGATGGCTCGACGAATTAATCAACAGAGGTTGTGAATAGTTCATTTTTTATTTTGGACAAGTAAATAACAAGAAATGGAAGAGTACGACACTAGGAACAAATTGAGTTCTTTGATTGATTTCGGATCTTTTTTACAAAGAGTACAGCGTGGGAATTTATAGCCTACTCTCGACCATTTCAAGCAACAGTTTTTTAATTCAAATAAATAAATAACTTTATAATCTTATCTGCAGTTACTCCATGCGACACTTATCTACAAAGTTGTTCAACAACACTTATTCACAATTACAAAAATCCTCAAATAACGACAATAAACATAATCATCCAACACTTACGTTTTTGTGTCGATTGCCCACTATCAATGACTTTATTAATCAACTTCATAAGTCTTGATCAAGGCTGTTGTCGATAACTTTCAGGATGTTGTTGACGACTTCCTTAACGAGTTGTGAATTCCCTTCAAGTTATCGATTGTTCTATTCATTGTTGACCAAACTTTACTCTTATCGACTAACTTTGATATCGGGAAAAGTGCCAAAGAAGTCCTAAACTTTTTGCATTTGTGCCAATTTAGTCCTAAATCTTTTTGTGGTGCCAACTCAGTCATAAACCTTTTTTTGATGCCAATTCAGTCCTAAACCTTTTTATGATACCAATTCAGTCATAAACTTTTTATAGTTGTCCCAATTCAGTCCTAAACTGCTAATTCAGTCTTTTCGGCCAATTTTGATAGGATTTTGCTGGCATGGACATCGATCGACCGGCGGCTGCTTGCTGGCGCTGATGTGGATAACTTTAATAATATTTTAATGCTTTTTTGAATATTTATTTTTTTTTATTTTTTTCCCTCTCCTCCCTCCTTCCTCCGGTCGATTGCCGAACTGACGACTGCCAGAGGCTAGAGGCCAGCGAGGGCAACCTCGCGCTGGGCAAGGCCCGACCTCGCCGGATCTGGCAAGGTCGTGCCTCGCCCAGCCGCCGGCGAGGCTCGACCTCGCCAGATTCGTTGAGGTTGAGCCTCGCCTAGCCATGGCGAGGCTCGAGCTCTCGTCGGAGGCCGTGCTGGGCGAGTCCTTGCCGTCCTTCATCTGCCCTCGCTGGCCCCAGGCGAGGGCTAGCGACCCTCGCTCAGATCTAGGGCGAGGGTCGCGCCCTCCTCCAAATTGGGGCTGCAGGCCTTCGTCGGGGGCTCGCTTGGGGCCGGCAAGGGTCGTTGGGCTTCAAGAATGTCCAGGCGACGTCCGCCAGCCCTTCCCGGCTGCTGTGGCGGCGGCTACCGGCGAGGGCTTGGCCACCGCCACAGTCGCTGGTTGGGTCTTATTTTTTTATAGGTTTTTTCTGATTTAATTTATATTTTTTTAATTTTTTCTGACGTGGCGCTTGTTAGACGCTACATCATTGCCACGTGTCTCAAGAAAAGTAATAAAATAAGACACGTCAGCATTTTTAGTTAGTAAATTAGACAGTGTTAACTTTAGGACTAGATCGAACCAATTTGACAAGTTTTAGAAATCGATTACATCTTTTGTAAATTTTAGGACTCAATTGCACTTTTGTGACATGTTTTAGAACTTTTAGTGCACATATCCTAATATTCTATTATTAAGTCTTATGGTTCAAGTTTATTGTCATGACTTGTTTCGGACCATTAACGTTTTTATGTTTCGTCCGAATTCCAACTATCTCCATTGTTAAAGTATTCTACATCTTTCGTCTACATGATTTGTATGCTTTTTATATATTTGTAGTCACGCTCAATATGTAAACTTAAGCTTTTGGATTGAACAATCTGGCGTGTTATCTAAGTTAGATTTTGCTCTAGATTATTTCGCATGTGCAATCCTCATTCGTCAAATTTCACAGTATCATTTCTAATCCAGCTTATGCATAGGGGTATTAAAATATCTTATTTCGCACCTTTGCGGGGTTTATGTGTTAAACTTTTGAATTGTATGTGCTAACATCCATCACGGCTCAAATAGCAGCAATGCAATTGGTCGCTATCGCCGCAACCACCAACCGCCATCAGACTCCATCACCACCGCCACCAAACACCAAGGGTCACCACCACGCACCGAATTCCACAGTGCCCCGAATTAGAGATGCATGCTCTCATATCCGAGGTTGCGTGCTTTGATTAGGATGTGGCTCGCCTTAAACAGAGGTGGCGCCTCGAGTCCGAGGCAGTGCGCTATAGATTGAAGCAAAACCCCTAAAGAATCTAGATCGGCAGTCGAAGTTTATACGGATAAAAAGTAATCAATTAACGTGTTGCCATTAGTAGGTGGATGATGGGTACGGCACGAGTTGCAGGTCCGATAGATATGGCGCCAAACGTGAGGTTGCCGCGGTGATGGGTTCAGAGAGGTCGTCATTGATGATGGCTTCATGACACGACGGTTGTGGCTACACAAAGAAGAAGAAGAAGAAGACAGGGCCATGTCTGGACAGAGAAGGAAGAAGAAAGAATAAGAAGAAAGAAAAAAGAGAGAAAAAAACATGATTAATTATTTTTAGTCTTAGTTGGCATCCTAGCCATCATCTTTGGACAATTTTTGTCGCGTAAGCATGCCACATCATCATTCTAAATGGTTACCTAACCGCGTTAGTACTAAGTCAGTAATTTCCGTCGATAAATTTAACAGAAGCACCACATTGAGGCTAATTTGAAATATTGAGACGTGATTGAACAAAAGAAAATATTAGGTTCTTACTTTTAAAAATGAACAAAAATTAAGATATTTGCGACCGGCTAGAGACAAAGGCCGACGAGGCTCGACCTTGCCTAGCCAAATCAGCATCTTTGGACAATTTCTGTCGTGTAAGCACACCAAATCATTGTTCTAAATGGTTACCTAAACGTTTTAGTATCAAGTTAGTAATTTCGTCGATAGAATGGAAAAAGTTAAGATATTTGCAGTATCATTATCTCTTAATTTGGCTACCTTCCTCTGGGGCTCTTCCTAGCCGAAGCCTAGTATCTCGGTATTGAAATCTAGTTAGGTCATAATTTGACCTAGCTTTTATTGGTATATTTTTGCATCGACTCATTCTACCTTCTCTTTTAGGAAAATAAAAGAAAGAAAAGAGAAAGAAAAGAAACGTTAATTCTACCTTTCAACCTTCACTATTCTTTTTTTCCATTCCTGTTATCTTTATGACATAGTTGCTGTCTTAAGGTTGAAACATAGCATGATAGCCACCAATAGATATTCCTCATTTTTGTTCTTTGAAGCCAAATATACTCCCTAATTTTCTTTAACCTAAATACATATATAGCAGCATATATATATATATATATATATATATATATATATAGAAGGATAATAGCATCTCTAGATAGATAGATCCATAGTTAGCGACCTCAAGCTACTTTAAATTTAATAATCTACACTACCCTAGCAGGCTAGCATTGGAGATGCGAGGAATTGTTAGGAGAAAAGGGACTGGCATCTACAAAATTAGAGAAATCACCGGGCAGTCTCTTAGGATCTATATGATAGTCATTTTATTTCTCTATTTATTTTCGATTTTTTATTTTTCGAAACAAAAAAAAGAAAAGAAATCCATTTGATAACGTTAGTTAATTTTTCTATTATCCAGACGAGAAAAGTGGTCAAAGAATAGATTTGAAACATAAACAAAAAGTAAAAAAAACCTACATATTTATGTCCAAGAATAATTTATGAAACAAGTAATTTTCTTTATTTTTTCTTTTCCGTTTTTCCTTCTTTCTTCTTCCTTCTCTAGCCGGTCATCGGGCCTCGGCGATGGCCGGCAAGGTCTACCTCGCGGTGGCCTGGCGAGGCCAACCTCGTGCTGGCTCGGTGAGGAGGAAGAAGAATGGAGGAAAAAAAGAAAATAAAAAAAATTATAAAATTCTCAAAAAATTCCACATCCCTTTTTTCTTTTTAGGGTCATACCGAAAGTTTTTCTCTTCTCTTTCTATCTGAGAATATATATTTTGTACAGTTACCCAATGCGTTCGTCTGCTTATAAATTCGTTCAAGGAATAATGATAGAAAAAACTATTTCTAAAAAAAAATTATTTTCGAGAATAGAAATGTTACCAAACCCACCCTTAGTACAATGTGCCATGTAGTATTGAGACTAGGGCTCTTTCCATCAAGTGTCAATGTGACAGGTGTACCATTTAATATGTTATAGCACAAGGTCCCTTAGTTTCACCACGGATCAACGCATGGGGGTGTCTCACTTTCAAAAATTTGGCAATCTCGCCAGAAAAACTAGCGAGCCTGACGTTTTTAGGTCAAACATACTCGTGATTGCACCTAATGCGTTCACACATTCTTTGGAGTTGATTTGAGCGATTAATGAACAATGGAATTGACTCGTGGTTTAGGTTCTCGTTCTTAGACCACAAATCTGAGTTTCAGCTTACGTTTTTACTTTTTCTTTTATTGGCCGAAAGCTTCCGTTTTACTTGATCCATGAGATAATGAGACATTATGAGCTTAATCATGTAAGGGGGCTTCTTCTCGTCCTAAGAGAGAACATAGAAGGGTGTGCTTGTATAAGTGAAAAAGTTTTTTGCAAATTAGTTTTGTGGACCTTTATATATTGATTTGCTGAAATTGATCGGTCGATGAAAAATCATTTACAGCAAAAAAGAAAAATGCACGTTTAAAGTTAGGAAAATTAATTCCATAACCTGAAAAAGGGGAAAATATTTTCTTGAAAAATAATTTGTCAAAAAATATTTTCTTTTATCATGATATTTTTTTCCGAAACAAACACACCCCCAGTAATAATTCAACATTACCGTCATGTGACCTCATAGGATACTCTTGTTGCAAATTTTAGTGGTCCTAACTTTCATATTAAAGTTTTGAGTATAAAATATCTCTAAAGTACTTATCACTCTAAAAGCAAATTAGTTTACTCATTAACTCTATGTAAATCTTTTTTTAATTAAATATTGCAATTTTTTTAAATTTGGATTTAGGTTCCCCTTATTCCTTTATTCAAATATAACGCAAGAAATGACGGAAATGAAATTCCTTTCTAGTGGTGACTTTTGAGTTAAGAGACTCAACACCATAAGATTCTACCACTCCATAAAATTTTTTATTTTTATTTTGGGTGGGGTGAGATTGTATTAGATAGTATTAGAAAAATAACAGAATAATACTATAAGGGCTAGACTACGAGGATTTGAAATTTGAGAGACTAAAAGTGTAATTCTGTAAAAACAAAGAAACTTATATATATATATATATATATATATATATATATATATAATTTATTAATTATGTGTATGTGTTTCCTCCATAACTTCCTATTTCTAAGAGCATGAGCTATATAACATGCACTTATCGAACTTAAGCTAGCTTTGATAATCAATGAATTTAGTATCCTTGAGTTACCATCTTCCGTCTAATAGTAATTGAGTCATATCGATCGTTTTGGAATCAAAGCTGTTAAATGCGGTGAAGAGTTTTCGACGGAGTTATGCCTTTCTCTAGTTAGATCCACCCCAAATACTCGCGACCTAGTATTAACCCAAAAATAGAAATTGGATTTCCTAATTTTCCTTGATTGTGGCTGTCATACAAGAAAGATATAACACATGAATATTAAAAAACGGAAGAAGAGATTATGGATACGATTTGCACTTCATTTACTCTCATCATAGTTGACTTCTTGTACGTTTATTGAGTAATTCTACCCCCTTTGGTTTTCACTTATTTGAAGGTGATGGCAGAGTCTATATAAAGGGCGGGAGAGCTTTGGCATTGGCATCACCAAAATCCAAGCTTTGGCCAGCTTGGAGAAGAACATGATGAGGTCCTCAATGGCCTCCTTGGTTGCCACTCTACTGGTGGTAATACTAATAGCATCTCTTAGCTTGCCGACGAAAGCCACCGAAAACCTTGGTATTACGATACACACTTCACTTCCTGGGAAATCTCTTCCGCCGCCCGACTCCCATCCTCCTCCATGGTGGCCGTGGCGGCCTTTCCCTCCATGGATCCATAAGCCTCCACCCCCTCCACCACCTCCGCCACCCACGCCACCACCGCCACCACCACCGCCCAAGTCACCACCTCCTCCGCCGCCACCACCACCCACGCCTCCTCCGCCACCCAAGTCACCACCTCCTCCACCGCCACCTCCTCCAACACCACCACCACCCACTCCTCCGCCACCACCACCGCCAAAGTCACCACCTTGTCTGACACCTCCACCACCCAAGTCACCACCTCCACCTCCTCCAACACCACCACCACCCACTCCTCCGCCACCACCACCGCCAAAGTCACCACCTAATTGTCTGACACCTCCACCACCCAAGTCACCACCGCCACCTCCTCCAACACCACCATCACCCACTCCTCGGCCACCATCACCGCCAAAGTCACCACCTCCTCCGACACCTCCACCTCCTCCGACACCTCCACCCCCTGGATCGCCACCGCCACCGGTTAATAGGCCTCCTCCACCACCGCCACCCCGCAGGCATAGATCTCCTCCTCCTAGGAGTGGAGACGACTAGGGAATGCATGTCACTTGCAAGGTGAGACACTCTCAAGGATAACCGAATCCAAACAATCTGTTTACACAAGTCCAGTATTGATGCTCATTTTCCCAATAGCCGACTTTCTTATTCGATCATGCAATGCGTTTCTGTTTCATGCATTATTCACTATTTAAAATAACAAGAAATTGATTTCTTTTGCAAATGATAGAAAAATTATTAATTATCTGTATTTTGCAGGATATGGACACAAGAAACATCAAGAATAAGGGGCAGCTCAAGGTCCCCGGTGAAAGGGAGCTCCTAATAAAACATTAAGTAGGATAAAAAACAGTATATCATTACATAATCTTTGAGGCAATCGTCTCCACTTATCTTGGCTTTCATATGATGTTGCTCTCGACTGCGAGCGTCGATGTCGGTGTACCGTCTTGTTTGTAGTGAAATGAAAGTGCAATATTGCCTTGAAAAGTTTCAGATTTCTTTTGGTGATTGCCCGATTCCATATAGAATGATTTAATACTTAAATTTCAAATGCAGTTCCAGGAGGGCCAAAGGACATTTGAATAAGTTGGTAAATTCAGCATTATTCCGGTACAAAATGTTAGAATATCTCATCATCATATCATCATTTAACATAAAATTCCGGCTATTGGCAAATATTTCGATGAAGGAATCATTAATTATATTTAAAAAAACGTACTTGAATGCTTCAAAATGACCCCTTTGTTGAAACCGGAAGAAAACTGATTTCTTTCTCTGATCCCTTTACTTAATCTCACGACATAGATGGAATTTGCATATATACGTGTGTTGTTAGGAAGGGCTGGTTTTATATTTGTACATCGATCAAATAATAATAAGTTTAAATCAACGCCCGAGATTTTCTATCCGATAATTTTGCGTTTAATGTATTTGTAATTTCCATGATAATCGGACCACTTAATGATATGATTTTATAAATCCATGATCTAGCCAATCTTCCGAGGATTTTCTTAATATTTTCGCGATTTTTAGCGACACGGGATGCTACTGTAATGGTTCAATACCATCAAAATCATGATATAACTTATGTGGTTCGTGTACCTCCCCTAATGTTCAAATGGCCTTTTCTTTGACAGGGCAAAAGAATAATCAAGAGGTCAACAAGGGTTGCTTGAGATTACTTAATTCTTTTGGCCTCCAAACAAAATTATGAGAAATCGATTATCTAGGATGCTAAATAAATAACAAATGAAGAGTAGAGTATTTAATTCGGAAATAAAAAATCAAAAAAAGTCATAAACCTTTTAATTGGGTTAATTTAGTCATAAACCTTTTGTATTTGTACTGATTTAGTTCATCCGGCTTGAAATCTGACGTGGACGCCGGCCATCCGACTAGTGCCATCGTGGACAATTTTTAATACTGAATTGGCCGTTATATATCAGTCAATTGCAGCCAAAATTGGCCGGATAAACTCAATTGGCACAAATGTAAAAGCTTTATGATTAAATTGGTCGAATTGAAAGGTTTAAGACTGAACTGGTACCAATGCAATATGTTTATGACTTTTTTTGTATTTCTTTATATATATTTAATTCGAGTTTAGTCATTCAAAAAGAATAACGTGAGTTCGGATGATGCCTTGGTATTACTAAAAGAGCGACACGTGAATAAAAAGGCGACTTGGCTATATGATTATTATTGCGATTAGGCTTCACTGCCTAGCCATTTCAATAAATGAAGTTTCATGACGGATGTTGGAATATACATAAACTTTGCATGACCCAATAAATTTTGTTATCACATGAAGTTAATTAAGGAAAGAAAACCCTTTAACTTTATGTTTCAACTTAAACAGCTATAATGATGGAAAATGTGTTCGTAGGAAAAAGCCAACTAACCTTACAAAATTGAAAGCACAATCCAATGCATATGGATGGACATGCAGAGAACGATGCGCAGTTACCACATAGAGACCCATCAATCTGTAAGATAGTTACCACATAGAGACCCACCAATCTCTAAGATAGGGTTATATCATATTCATATCGTATGTCGTCCATTTGCCAAAGACTCGTCTCCTTACAGGAGTCATCGCCACAAGGTGCGGTCCATGTCATGTACCTGGCCACAAGTATCTTGATTGAAGTCCCATATTATGTCATGTAAGTGGACTTAAAGTCCCACGTCCCTCCATATAAATGCACTAAAATCTCATGTCATTTCATTTCTTATTATCATCCCTTTAAGAGAGGAGGCCATATATACATACCACCGTAGGTTGTGACTAGAGCCTATGTTGTATACATGGCAAAATTGCATGGTAAAAAGCATGTTTCCAAGTGAATCATCCCAACCACAAAATCCAAAGCTCATGTAGTCCATTATACCTCTTTAATCTAGGGGAAAAAGCTGCCAAAAACTCTCAAACTATGCCTACTGTGACAGATATATCCTAAACTTTTTTCTATGACACAAAAAATCCTAAATTTGTAAATGTGTGACATATCCGCCCTCCGTCAAAATTCCATCAATAGGAATCGTTAAAAATTTACTTACATGGACGCCAAAAGGCAAACGGTGTTAACATGATGCTCATGTGATTTTGGTTGAAAAATCATTTAACGAAACCCTGACAGATAGTTCAAAGTGGATATAGTTGGGGTTTTTGATATCATAATAAAAAATTTAGAGTAAATGCGTAACGATGGACATAGTTTTGAGCTTTTGGTGATTTTTTCCCTTAATCTAAAGACCGAGGTAATCAATCCCTTGACTTTACATGCACTACCCAATAATTAATATATATACACATAAATAAATCAAATAAGTTAACATCATCAAACAAGCCCTTATTATAAAAAGACGTACTTCCAAGATCCGTAATAGTCCCATAATCGTCCCCCAATTCCTGTGGGGGACATTTTTTTTTGTAAGGTAAGTAGTATATAACTTTTCAATGCTCAACTTAGAGCAAAGAAGGCTGAACACAAAAATCTCGTACCTGAGGAGACAAAGAGTGTCCCGACCGGTACAAAAGTGTTGCGGCTAATACAGAAAGCACAGGAAGCGCAATAAAAGGAAGGCTAGCAGGCAGCCAACAGAATACAAAAACATAGACAAGAGAAGTTCAGCTAAAAATGGAGTCAGATATGCCCCAACTGGCTTGAATCCTTCTGTTCCGAGGATTGTCTTAGACCGGCTTGAGAGAAAGGCCTTTGTCTCTAACTACCTTGGTAAGATGGTTGCGGAGAGCAGGCATAAAATGGGTGCCATTCCTGAAGAGAATATTATCCTGTTCAATCCAGATGAGATGGCACAATGCCCCAAGGGCAAACCGAGAGATACGGTGATGAAAGCTATGTCCACCAATGAAACGAGCACCCCATTGGAGGTTCTGTTGCCAGGACCCATTACGCCAAGAAAGGTGACAATTAGGTACCGCATGATAACCATTCTGGTTCTGTCCAGAACTGATTTTTTGTTTCCGAAATCAGTTTTGGACCAGAAACCCGTTTGGTAACGCAATTTCATTTTTTTATTTCTGGGACAAGTTTTTGTTCCAGAACCGGTTCTGAACCAAAAATCAGAACAAAAAAAAAGTTGGTTTTTCCTTTCTTGAACAAAACTCAGAACCACCCGCCTGGGTGGCGCTGCTGGAGCGCGCACTCTTCCTCTCGCAAAAGGTTGAGTGTTCGAATCCCGGGCGCCGCAGGGTGACTTAACCGGTGGCACGTGTGTGGTGGCTAGCACGTGTCGCCCCCAGGGTTTACTCCCCGGCTGTCGGCCGTGCGGGGGTTCCCTGGGTTACCAAAAATAGAAAAAAAAAAAACTCGGTTTTTCATTTACTTGAAACAAAACTCAGAATCATTTCTGAGGAACCCGTTCTCTTCTGTCTCTCGTCTCCTCTCATCTCTCTGATCTGCCCGTCTCTCTCTGTCGCCGTCGAGAGGAAGCCAGGCCGCTCGTTCGCTCGCTCCGACAGAGAGGAAGCCAGGGCCGCTCGCTCACTCGCTCCTGCTCCACGTAAGCTCCGATCGTGCGCTGGATCTCCTCTCATCTCTCTCTTTTCTGGATTTGGAAGTCGCCGTGATCGGGGGGCTCAGCTTCGGCCTCGCCATGGCCGGCGGTCGACCTCGCCGTCGCCCAGATCTGGGCGACGGCGAGGTCGACTGTCGGCACTTGCAGCAGTTCGGCCTCCCAGATCTGGGCGAGGCAGCTCGGCCTCCCCCAGATCTGGGGGAGGCCGAGCGGCCTCGCCATGGCCGGCGGTCGACCTTGCCGTCGCCCAGATCTGGGCGACGGCGAGGTCGACCGCCGGCATTTCACCATTTGGTTTCTGAAGAGTCACAGGAATCGGACTTGAGCAATCGGACTCGAGCTCTTCGTTCTTTTGCTCTTCGGTCGTGTTGTTGATTCGATTCGTCTTCTTGTTTTGTTTGCGCGCGCTTTGGGATTTTTAGAGCTTCCATGTCTATGTGGCCGGGGAAGAAGGACCGGTAGTGCTTTGCCTTCATGGAGGTGGCTACTCTGGGTAAGCTCCCCCTAGAGATTGCTTCTGAATTTAGTCAGTAATGGATTTTCTTTTTCCTTTAATTGATGCGATCATTCTCTACATGATCGAGTCATATGCACGTCTCGTTTCCTGCTTCTTTTGCTGAGGATCACAGCCACGTTTGCGGAGTTGTTTATTTTTTAAGACGATGTCCATAGAATCGGGTCTTGTTCTCTTCGCTACGCGGACCTTTTCGCATCTTCTATTGATTTTTCGGCCTTTGTTCGTAGCATTGAATGTTTAGCCTAGGTACCTCGTTCGTTTTGTTAATATGGGCTGCGTGTTGATTTTGGCTTTCGTGGTTTGTCTAGGCTTTCATTTGCATTGTCGGCTAGTATAATCAAGGAGAAAGCCCGCGTGGTTGCAGTGGACCTGCGAGGACATGGCAAGTCCTGCGCAGAAAATGAACTTGACCTTTCGATTGAGCTATAATTTGTAGCTTGGAGTTTTGGATGAGGACTGGTTTCAGTTCATCTACTAGCTTGTTAAATCCCAAGTTCCCTTCGTAGAACTATTGTGTGTATCTTTCTTTTGAATTTGATGCATTCGATTTTCCAGACTTTATGCAATGATGTTCTGGCTATTGTAAATAGAATGTATGGAGAGTCCCCACCAGCAATTGTGCTCGTTGGCCACAAGTTTTATATCTTTCTTTAGCCTTTTCTGACTCTTCAGAAATCACGATCCAGATCTGGGCCACAGGTTTGCTTTCCCTCGGTCAGTTTGGGAAAATTTTGGTTGTTTTTAGTGTTTGATTCGGGGGCTGATGCTGTCGTGATTGCTTTGTATGTGTCCCCTGTTTTTTCAGTTGATTGAATTGCTGTTGTGGGATTTTAGAGTGTAACATGATCTGTTGGGCGTTCGCATAGGGCCTAATTGCGATTATTTAGTTGCAATTCTTTGAACTGTCTTGCCCCATGGATGGATCATATGACAGTTGCAAATCCTAAATGCTAGTTTTCCTTTGAAATTTGGTGTGATTTTCAATAGTTAGTTTTGCTGTTTATCCCCTTTGTTGCAATTGCTGCACTAGTAGCAACTTGCTGTCTATGCTTCGTCGTTTACAAGGACATCCAAGTCTTTTACCGGTGGATTCCGTTTTACTTATCTTATAGAAAATATATACAAGAAGAAAAAGTTGGCTTTATGTGCAGAAGTTATTACTAGCTGCCATTGCAGAACTCTATTTGCCGCTGTAACTCTATTTCCCTTATATAATTAAGCATATGCTACTGCAGAGGTGTGTGGCACTTTCCTTACTAAGACGTTTCTATTTGTTCTTCGAAAGTAGAAGAAAAGATGGGGTGCTTTTTGGAGCATGTATTGGTGCTTTGGGTCTCAGAAGCACCCGAAGCGTATTGAGCTTGCTGGTCTTCTTCCTGAGACAATGGGTTCCACCGGTGATGCTCCGGCTACTCATAATCTGGCGTAACCAACTGCTACAACACTTCCATTTGTGGCACCACCCTCCTCTCCAGCATCATTCCTTCAATCCGAACCTCCTTCAGCTGCCCAATCTCCAGCCGGTGTGTTTTCGATGACGTCCATATCGGCAAGCATGTATTCCCCCAGTGGACCTCGCTCCATATTTGCTATTGGACTCTATGCCCATGAAACCCAGAACTCTAATGTATTTCCATTATTTTGTATTTGAGGATTTTTTATGTTGACTCTCGTAATGTGACGTGGTATTTTGAGATCGCCTATATTGGCTCTTGTAATGTGATGTGCTTGGTTTACTTTTCTCCATAAGCATTTGGGATATTATGAGGAACGATGCATACTCACAAATATTGAGAGCAAATATTGAGAGCGATGGTGGTTGAATGCTGAATACCCGTTCCAGTGCTTGGCCATTTGCATTAATTTGACTGGAATTTGTGTGCGGGCGTACGTAACGTTACGAATTCAATGTAAAATTTAATTTCAAAACTTAGAATACATGTGGCCACCATGGCTTGGAATTTGGGATTTTCTGAATTTTTTGAGATTTTTATGAATTTTTCGAATTTTTTAATTATTTTTATACCATTTCTAAAAAAATGGATTTCTGTTCCTGGAAATAGAATTTTCTGTTGTTTATCAAACGGGTTTTTATTTCAGGAAATAGAAATTTTGTACTGTTATCAAACGGGTTTCTGTTCTAGAAATAGAAATTTTTTGTCGTTATCAAACGGGTTTTTTTTCTCAGAAACTCATCCAGGAACCAGAAATAGAAAAATCTATTTCTGGTTCAGGAACTCATTCCGGAACAGAATGGTTATCATTCGCTACCTTAGTAGCCCAATATAGTGCTAGGGATCCCGTAGCAATGCACCCAAAGAATAAATGATCGACCGAGTCTGGTCTAAGGTGGCAAAAGACGCATAAACCTCCAGATATTCTATGATAGTTCAATAGGAAGACCTACATGGGAAGCCTATTAAAGGCCATCAACCACATTAAAAAGCCGTGGCGCGGTGCAATATGACAGTCCCAGATGAAAGAATCCCGGTAGATTGCTTGTTCTCTTGCCCGTACCAATTCCCAAGCCGTGGTAATAGAAAAGATTCCAGACGAGTGTCCTAGCCAAACAAATTGGTTTGGTATGTCGACATTAAGTATGGGGAGAGGAGTCGCCCAAGAGTTGAACGATTGCAACACATTCGACTGGTGCCAAGCCATTGAAAAGAATTCACAAATCTAGGCCGAACGTGGGATACCAAAACAGAAAATATCCCTATCCGAGAAGATCATATAAAGTGGGCCTTTGGGATGCCAAGAATCAAACGAAAACGAAGTGGTCTTACCATTACCTATTCGCCATTTGAATGTCTGGCTCAAATCCAATATCTTTTTCCATGTCCAGGAGCAAACAGTAAGTATAAATGCAACCCAGAAATTTTTAGATTTGAGGAAATTGGAGTGAATCCATTTACATCATAGGAATTCCTTATTCGTGAAAAGAATCCAAATATGTTTGAGCATAGCCGCTTCATTGCAATCAATGAGCCTACGTATGCCCAGTCCATCTTCTTGCTTGGGGAGACATATACGACTCTAGGATATTTTGGCACCACCAACCCCTAAATCAGGACATTTCCAAAGGACCCGTGGGGGACATTTTTCTCTCTCTATTTTGTTTAAATGCTAGACATCGACATATTATATATACCAAATGAATAATAAACCAACTTTAGAGAATTCAGCAAGACAAAAGTTAATCATTGCATCTTACATAGGCTTGCCGAAATTCATGGAAGAGATAAGATGGGGCGTCTTGCATCTTTTTGTCCTTTTGCCCAGCCTATGGACCTCATAATCTGCTGTTTGTCTTATGTCTATGGTCTTTCAAATTCGCCTCCTAGTTCTCGGAACACAATCCCATGAAAACTTCATGCATGATCTTTGGAGAAATTGAACCTAAGGCATTTTCCAGAATTTTCGCTCGAGTCACATATCGACGGTGATTATGTAGTTTCATTTTTCTCGTAATTTTCATAAAAAAATACATCTATTTCGGCGTCCATTATAAAAATATCCACATTTAATCTGTCGTGTCGGTGACATGTCACTAGGCGCAAGACTGAGGACATTGCTGTAGTTAATGGAAAATTATTAGGCATTCCCGGCCTACATTGAAGGGTGTAAACATGGAGAAAACTGATCCGAAGATGGGAAGCCCCACGTAATATGCAGTTTCCACCTTCGAATGGCATATTATAGTTGTGTCTTCCTTAAAACCTATAGAAAACCACATGGAGTTTGGAGCCCTCTAGACTTTTTAGGGGTGGACAGCAACTCCAAAGGGTAGCATAGATAAAAGAAAACTCATGCTACGATCGTGTACATTATACTGCGAAGTTATTTTAAACTGGTTAAAGTACCTTGTGCGCTTACCAGGATAGGGTTTATGGGCGATCAAGAGGGCCCGTGGCCTAGGATAGCGACCTCCATTGCACTCTCGGAGGCGCTCGCCTAATGTCAGTCCTAGTTGGCTGAGCCTTTGTCATAATTTATGGCATTGATTGTGCTGCACCATGTGACTTAACAGGCCTAGAAGCGATCTAGTCCTAACCCTATAGCATTCGACTCATTTGTTCGAGGGTTACTGAAACATTGATTGGAAAGCGCTAACGAGAATGCATATGTATCTTGTACATGCGTGCCTGTTTGCATGTATCATGTATCCCTGCGATCAGATCGGTCCTAGGTTTCACACTCACCAGATAAAGGGGTGTTGTAGTGTACTAGGAATGCGATATGGACTGAATATGTCAGATGCATTTGTGCCTAGGACCATTCAAGTAACGTGTACGTTGCTATGGATCATTAACTCAATTTCAGTTTCTGTGTCTTCACAATCCCATAGAGACCAAACTTTTACAATTTCTCAGAGTCTGTCTCAAGTAATGTTCCTGAAAGTCCATGGCTCTTGTGATGAAGAGTGAAACGAGTGTATTACATTCCAATCTGCTTCTCTCTGAGGAATTTAAAGACGACACAATGCAAAAGAACTAACCAAAATGGCTTTTAGGAGTCATATACGGCAAGTCGTCGAAGCTGCCGGGGCTCCGATCCCCTCCATTAGTCAGTATTTCCTTGGACTGCTCCGGCAAGACCGACCGGATCCTGACCGTTGGCTTCCGAGGTGGCAAACGCGGCGCGGGATCTTGGCCCTTCAAAATCCTAGCAGCCTCCTTCATGGCAGGCCTCTTCTCAGGGTCGGCATGCACGCAGCAGAGTCCCACTCTCAGCATCCTCACCATCTCGGCCTCGTTGAACCGGCCTCTCAGCCTCCGATCGACAGCTGAGATCAATTTCCCCTTCTCCCACTGGCCCCACACCCAGTCGACCAGGATGACCCCGCCTCGGTCAACCGGCAGCCGCCCCGTGGCGACCTCGAGCACCACCACCCCAAAGCTGTACACGTCGGTCTTCGTCGTGGGCACGCCGTAGTACACGTACTCGGGTGCCAAGTACCCCATTGTCCCTGCCGGTATCGTCACCGCTCGGGTCCTGCAGCTGTGCTCGTACACCTCCGCCAAGCCGAAATCCCCCAATTTGGCGTTGAACTCCGAATCGAGCATAATGTTGCAGCTCTTCACATCTCTGTGAATGATCTGCCTCTCGCACTCTTCATGTAGATAGGCGAGGGCCGAGGCGACTCCAAGGACAATTTTTTTCCGCTGTTCCCAGGAGAGGAACTTCGCCGAGTGCGAACTGTTGTGAAGGAACGTGTCCAAGCTACCATTGGGCATGTATTCATATATCAGGAGCAGTTCATTCCCCTCACAGCACCAACCCTCAAGCTGGACTAGATTCTTGTGCCGCAAGCAACCGACCATGGTGGCGAACTCGGTCGTGAACGGGCACCGGCAATTCATGATCCGATTATCGCGGCCGAACCTCTTGACAGCCACGGTCCCGCCGGATGGCAGAGACCCCTGGTAGACAGTAGCCGATGCACCCTCACCAATGATCTTGCTCCTGCTGAATCCCATTGTGGCTGCTCTGATTTCTGCAAGTGAGAGTCTAGTTGGGACCTTGTTCAACTGGAATCTTGGGCCTTCTTGGGTTCTCATTTTTCTCTGCCTTGAGTTCTTTATCAGATAAAAACCAGCCACACTCAAAATCAAGATCAAGGAAATTAGGAAAGCTGCTAAACCTCCGAGTCCGAGAGCCATGTCCCTTGTCTTTGTTCCTGCGTCACGGTGATCAGACTCAGAGCCGTCCATATCAATGATCGAATCTTCGGTCGAGCACGTTGAACACTCCCCTTCGTGGACATTGTCGTTAGCCGAAGTCGAAGTAGGCAAAAGCCCGAAAGTCCTGAACCTCCAGTGACTAATAATATGAACTGCGGAACCCTTGCCATTCGAAGCAGAGAACCCAACGTGCATATACTCCTTGAAGTGCCTGGAGAGATCAATCTGTGCGACCAGTGCAGGACTTGTTGGCCTGATGTGCGAATAACTGATCCAAATGCGTACCAATTTGACCGCATTCCTGTACTCGATCCAGGTGGTGATCTGCTTCCCGCTTTTCAGATCGACCCCTCTTGAGACCACGTCGACTGAAGCCAGGGAATACACCGAATTCACATTGATGCCGATGTGGTTCCCGTTGATGTCCCCGAATGAAGGGTCAAAGCTCGTGTCCATCTCAACAGCGATGAAGGACGATTCTTGCGATCCGAACGCCGGTGCAGGGAGGCCCAAGTACCCATCCTGAGGGCTGAAAGAATCGGTGTCTGACGTGATCAAGAACGCCAGGCCATCGCCGAAAGGGCACGAGGGGTTGCGGAGAATGATGAATGAGAAGCGGCAGAAGAAAGACGCGGAAGAGTTCGACGAAGAATCAAGAAAGCGAACCGGGTGCGCGTAGAACGCCCTGCTGATGCCGCTGGAAGCAGAAGAGTAAGAGTTAGAGGAAAAAGGAGCGCAGCGACTGATGTTTTGCGTGAGGCTGATGGAATGGTTGCCGAAGGAAGCGTCGCCATAGAGAGTGACGTTGCGGGCGTGCAGGGACACGTCGGACACCGAAGGCGCGAGGAGGAGGAGTAGGAGGAAGAAGAAGAAGAAGAGATAGAAAGAGATGGGTAGGGCAAAACAGGAAGGCATCGCTTGTACAACAAACAGGGGGAATATGCAGAAGCGGAACAATGAATAAAAGATTCGATCTGTGATGGGGTTAAGCGAAGGGAAACGTGAAGGAAAAGCAGAGAGAGTGAGAGAGAGGGACAGAAGACGAACGAGAATCGAGCGGGAAATTGAAACAGAATAACGAGAAAAACAGTCGTCGAGATTGATCCCAAGGTGGAGATTCCATTTCCTTTCCCTCGCCTATGCCAGAGAGCACAGGGAGACGTAGTTTTTCTTCTTCAGGAAATCTTACAGTTCGTGATCTTGATCAATGAACATATATTTCTAACTTAATTACTGAATTCGATTTTCATAGATACGTACGAAAGTTTTGAATAAAAATCTTCTGAAAGATTGAAGTCTGGTCTGCTAGCCAATGGAAGTTGCTTAGCCTTTGCCTGTGCTTAATTTGGTATCTCATATCCGGAGACGAGTGGGATTACCTCAAGTGTACCAAGTTTTCATCTAGAAATACCATACAATTGATTCACCTTAAATTTGCTTCAGCATCATTCCCACCCATTTATCAAATAAAGTAATGGACATAAGAAATCGTATCGACTAAGTAATCCTAACGCCTATATACTATATAAGTACATGCACTACTACTTTCACATGATAATGAACCTCATGCGGATGGGATCGATAGTCACGCCGTATCAAATATTTTTCCCTCGTCATGCCGTGCGGTCGATCATAGCAAGGGAGATTTACAGCAAGTCCTGTTTTATAATTATAGTTGGTGATGGACTGATAGGTTGCTTTTCTGTATGTCACGGGTTCCGTTCTGTGGACCTCGTATTTGGCTTCTAATTACTCTAAGCTGCCTTATGTTGCTGATTGTGGTGGCTTAAATTGATGTACTTCATTGTATTTCGAAGCTACTACAGGTAGAATCTTTTCTTTTCATTCGAGACCCGCGTTACTCTGTAAATCCAATAGTCAAATATGACCCGAGATAGGCCCAATTTTGCACACTACAGAAATTTCTGATTTTCAATTTCCAAAAGTGAATTATGAAACTAGAAGTTGAATGCTTTCCAATGCAAGAAAAAGGTCAAAGTTTTACAAGACCAACTGAACCCCCATTCCATAACCATAAGGAATTCAGGAATTGCACAGATTTTGAGACCTCTTAGTTTGAGAATAGGCTAGGTGAGGAAGGCTAAGCAAGAGCTTCTCATGGGTTGATGGCAATGCTCCGCTACCCCTTTTGCAGCATTTCGTATATGTTCAGACTGTTGGCAATGCTCCACTCCCTGGCACTTTGTTCACATCATTGCTGAGTATCCGTAAGAAGAAAGAGCAAGTCCAACAAAATGGCAGGGAGCAGTTCTGAACAAGCGGGTCATGGGTGGCTTGACAACAGCAAAATGGTAGGCTTTACGGTTTCACTCCAACGAGTTCTTAGTTGATCATCCAACAGCACAACATAGATAGCAGCAAGAAAGAAATTGAAATGGTCAGAGATCAGATACCCAATAAAAGGTTGGAGATGATTACAGCCAGCTAGAAATGAATACACTAACTTACAGGAAGAAATGAAGACATAGCAGCTCCAGAACAGGTATACAAATTTTCGACATTGGCGTAAATTAAACTTTTATTGTCCTTGTATTCCCGGGGAAAAATTTCGCAAACTACATTGGAATTGCGAAAACGATCGATCTATGAAGAAGGAGCCACAGCTTCCAGCTCCAGGGACTCTTTGCGCTTGAGGTACCGATGCAAAATGGTTAACCGCGCCGTCTCGAATGCGAAGTAACCGATCGCAGAGAAACACGCGCTGTGGACGACCCGCGGCCCCATCCCGCGAGGGAACCCGACCAGCCCTTCCTCCTTCAGGATCTGCTTCACCATGGCGGTAACCCCGCCGTACATCACCGCGCCGACCTTACTCGCGGCCTCGGCTCGAACCTGAGTCATCAGCCTCGTCTTAACCACGTCCAGAGGCGTGGTCAGCGACGCGGATATGGCGCCGGCGAGCGCCCCGCAGCAGACGCTCTGCAGGGGCTCCATGTTGGCCTGCTTGGTCTTGCTCAAAACCGCAGCTTTCAGGTACTCGAAGGAAGAGTAACTCAGAACACCCGCAGGCAAATTCCTCAACAGGGTAGCGGAATACCCAGCATAAAGCCCCAGCACACCATCCTTCTCCAAGATCCTCAGCAGCACCTCCCAAGATCGTCCCTTGGCGCCCGCTTGCATCCTCTGCGTAATCAATTCTTTGGGCACCATGATAGCAGACGACACGATGTTCCCCATCGCGCCGGCGGTCGGCGGGATGAGCACGGCGGGGTAATCCTCAATCTTCGACAAGACCGACTTCCCGAACTCGCAGGTACCGAAGTACACGGCGGAAGACGCAGTGGACCCGACAATGACGGCGGAGACCCCGCTGTAGAAACCCAGGACACCTCTCGATTGGAACGTCTTGACGACCGCGTCGATCGTGTTCTTGTACAGCGCCGAGGCGCCCTTGGTCTGGAGCTTGGTCTTGATGGTGTCGAGCGGGTGCAGGCACACGTAGGTGAACGCGCCGGCGATCCCGCCCCGGCGGCGCCGATGAGGGCCCGCTCGGCGACGGAGAGGCTCTTCATGAGGGACCGCACTCTGGGGCTGTTTCTCGAGGCGGGCTTGAACCATTCCGAGTAATTAGGAGGAGGGGGCGGCTGGTTAGGGTCGTCGAGGGAGAGGGTGGCGGAGGAGAAATTGACGAGGCGGCCGGCGGCGGCCTTGGGGGGCCGTCGGGAGGGAGGAGGGGAGACGACGAGGGAGGTGAAGCGGGCGAAGAGGGTCGCGAACTCGGACGGGATCGGGTGGTGGTTGGGGGTCGGACATGGGAGGCCAAGCGATGCAGAGAGCCTTCCCTCCATCTCTCTCTCTCTCTCTCTCTCTCTCTCTCTCTCTCTGCGTGCGCTCTGGTTTGGTGGTGGGAGGCGAGAGGACGGAGGCAGGACACGAGCGCTGCGTTTTCTCGTAGGTTTGCCATACGAAGTCGTTTTTTTCTGCTTTGTGGAAAGTAGGGGCTCGTTTTGCCGAGCCAAATGTGTACGTATAAGTTGCTATCGATAAAGAAAATATTTTTCGTCGGCTCATTATTTCAAGCGACAGGAGAGATTAATTTTTAAGAAAATATTTTTCGAATCATTTCTTTTCTGCATAACAAAGGGAGGCTAGTTTGAGCTTTTCGATTCGAAAAAAACATCTCAAGATGGTCTCGATAATTAAAGTCCGAGCCCGTTTCACTAAAAAATGGGCGATGTACTTTTAGAATATGATGGATCGATGAATGAATCGTCTAAGGTTGTGAATGGTTCATTGTTGATTTTGTATCAATTTAGTTCTTCCGATCAATTTTGGCCGGATTTTGCTGACATGGACACCGATTGATCGGCGGCCAGTCACCGGTGCTGACGTGGACAACTTTAATAATATTTTAATATTTATTTATTTTTTTCTTTTTTTTTCCCTCCCCTTCCTCCTTCCTCTAGCCGGTCGCCGGATTGACGACCGGCCAGAGGTCAGAGGTTGGCGAGGTCATGCCTCACCAAGCCGCCGGCGAGGCTCAACCTTGCCAGATTCGGCAAGGTCGGGCCTCGCCTAGCCATGACGAGGCTTGAGCCCTCACCGGAGGCTGCGCTAGGCAAGTCCTTGCTATCCCTCATCTACCCTCGCCGGCCCTAGGCGAGGGTCGGCGACCCTCGCTCAGATTTGGGGCAAGGGTCGCGCCCTCCCCTAGATTGGGGCTACAGGGCTTCGCTAGGGGCTCGCTTGGGGCTGGCGTGGGTCGCCAGGCTTCGAGAAGGCCTAGGCGACCTCTGTCGGCCCTTCCCGGCGGCTGTGGTAGCGGCCACCGGCGAGGGCTTGGCCACCGCCACAGTCGCTGGTTGGGTCTTTTTGTTTTTTTATAGCTTTTTTTTTCTGATTTAATTTATATATTTTTTATTTTTTTCTGACGTGGCGCTTGTTAGATGCCATATCATCGTCACCTGTCTCAAGAAAAGTAATAAAATAGAACACGTCAGTGGCAAAGTCAATATTTTTTGTTAGTAAATTAGACGGTGTTAACTTTAGGACTCGATCGAACCAATTTGACAAGTTTTAGGACGCGATTGCACTTTTTGCAAGTTTTATGACTCAATTGCACTTTTGTGACATGTTTTAGAACTTTTAGTGCACATATCCCAATATTCTATTGATTAAGTCTTATGGTTCAAGTTTATTGTCATGACTTGTTTCGGACCATTAACATTTTTATGTTTGGTTCGAATTCCAACTATCTCCATTGTTAAAGTATTCTACATCTTTCGTCTACATGATTCGTATGCTTTTTATATGTTGGTAGTCACGCTCAATATGTAAACTTAAGCTTTTGGATTGAACAATCTGACGTGTTATCTAAGTTAGATATTGCTCTAGATTATTTCGCATGTGCAATCCTCATTCGTCAAATTTCACAGTATCATTTCTAATCCAGCTTATGCGTAGGGGTATTAAAATATCTTATTTCGCACCTTTGCGAGGTTTATGTGTTAAACTTTTGAATTATATATGCTAACATCCATCACGGCTCAAATAGCAGCAATGGAATTGGTCGCTATCGCCGCAACCACCAACTGCCATCAGGCTCCATCACCACCGCCCCCAAATACCAAGGGTCGCCACCACGCACCGAATTCCACAGTGCCCCGAATTAGAGATGCATGCTCTCATATCCGAGGTCGCGCACTTTGATTAGGACGTGGCTCGCCTTAGACAGCGGTGGCGCCTCGAGTCCGAGGCCGTGCGCTATAGATTGAAGCAAAACCCCTAAAAAATCTAGATCGGCAGTCGAAGTTTATACGGATAAAAAGTAATCGATTAACGTGTTGCCATTAGTAGGTGGGTGATGGGTACGGCACCAGTTGCAGGTCCGATAGATATGGCGCCAAACGTGAGGTTGCCGCGGTGATGGGTTCAGAGAGGTCGTCATTGATGATGGCTTCATGACACGACGGTTGTGGCGACACAAAGAAGAAGAAGCAGAAGAAGAAGAAGAAGAAGAAGACAGGGCCATGTCTGGACAGAGAAGGAAGAAGAAAGAATAGGGAGGAGGAAAAGAAGAAAGAAAAAAGAGAGAAAAAAACATGATTAATTATTTTTAGTCTTAGTTGGCATCCTAGTCAGCATCTTTGGACAATTTTTGTCGCGTAAGCATGCCACACCATCGTTCTAAACGGTTACCTAACCGCGTTAGTACCAAGCCAATAATTTCTGTCGATAGATTTAACAAAAGCATCACATTGAGGCTAATTTGAAAAATTGAGGCATGTGATTGAACAAAAGAAAATATTAGGTTCTTGATTTAAAAACGAACAAAAATTAAGATATTTGCAACCGGCTAGAGATAAAGGCCGGCGAGGCTCGACCTTGCCCAGCCAAATCAGCATCTTTGGACAATTTTTGTCATGTAAGTACGCCAAATCATTGTTCTAAACGGTTATCTAACCGTGTTAGTACCAAGTTAGTAATTTTGTGGATAGATTGGAAAAAGTTAAGATATTTGCGGTATCAATATCCCTTAATTTGGCTACCTACCTTTGGGGCTCTTCCTAGCCGTAGCCTAGCATCTCGGTATTTAAATCCAGCTAGGTCATAATTTGACCTAGCTTTTATTAGTATATTTTTGCATCGACTCATTCTACCTTCTCTTTTAGGGAAATAAAAGAAGAAAAAGAGAAAGAAAAGAAACGTTAATTCTACCTATCAACCTTCACTAATTTTTTTTTTCATTTTTGTTATCTTTATGACATAGTTGCTGTCTTAAGGTTGAAACATAACATGATAGCCACCAATATATATTCCTCATTTTTATTCTTTGAAGCCAAATATACTCCCTAATTTTCTTTAACCTAAATACATATATAGCGGCATATATATATATATATATATATACACACACATAAACATTTTTATATATAGAAGGATAATAGCATCTCTAGATAGATAGATCCATAGTTGGCGACCTCAAGCTACTTTAAATTTAATAATCTACACTACCATAGCAGGCTAGCATTGGAGATGCGAGGAATTGTTAGGAGAAAAGGGACCGGCATCTACAAAACTAGAGAAATCACCGGGCAATCTCTTAGGGCCTATATGGTAATTATTTTGTTTATCTATTTTTTTTCGATTTTTTGTTTTCCGGAATGAAAAAAGAATAGGAATCCATTTGATAATGTTAATTAATTTTTCTATTGCCCGGATGAGAAAAGTGGTCAGGGAATAAATTTGAAACATAAACAAGAAGTAAAAAAAACCTACATCTTTATGTCCGAGAATAATTTATGAAATGAGTGATTTTATTTTTTTTCTTTTCCCTTTTTCCTTCTTTCTTCTTCCTTCTCTAGTCAGTCACCGGGCCTCGGCGATGGCCGGCAAGGTCGACCTCGCGGTGGCCTAGTGAGGCCGACCTCGTGGTGGCTCGGTGAGGAGGAAAAAGAATGGAGGAAAAAAAGAAAAGAAAAAAAATTAGAAAATTCTCAAAAAATTCCACATCACAAAATTTTTTTAGAGTCATACCCAAAGCTTTTCTCTTCTTTTTCTATCCGAGAATATATATTTTATACAGTTACCAAATGCTTTCGTCTGCTTAGAAACTCATCCGCGGAATAATGATAGAAAAAACTATTTTTGAAAAAAAAAATATTTCCGAGAACGAAAATGTTACCAAACCCACTCTTAGTATAATGTGCCATATAGTATTGAGACTAAGGCTCTTTCCGTCTAGTGTCAATACGACGGGTGTACCATTTAATATGTTATAGCATATGGTCCCTTAGTTTCACCACGGATCAACGCATGGGGTTGTCTCACTTTAAAAAATTTGGCAATCTCGCCAGAAAAAAACTAGCGAGCCCGACGTTTTTAGGTCAAACATACTCGTGATTGCACCTAATTCATTCACACATTCTTTGGAGTTGATTTCAGTGATTAATGAACGATGGAATTGACTCGTGGCTTAGGTTCTCGTTCTTAGACCACAAATCTGAGTTTCAGCTTACGTTTTTACTTTTTCTTTTATTGGCCGAAAGCTTCCGTTTTACTTGATCCATGAGATAATGAGACATTATGAGCTTAATCATGTAAGGGGGCTTCTTCTCGTCCTAAGAGAGAACATAGAAGGGTGTGCTTGTATAAGTGAAAAAGTTTTTCGCAAATTAGTTTTGTGGACCTTTATATATTGATTTGCTGAAATTGATCGGTCGACGAAAAATCATTTACAGCAAAAAGAAAAACAATGCATGTTTAAAGTTGGGAAAATTAATTCCATAACCTGAAAAAGGGGAAAGTATTTTCTTGAAAAATAATTTATCGGAAAATATTTTCTTTTATCATGATATTTTTTTTCCGAAACAAACACACCCCTAGTAATAATTCAACGTTACCGTCATGTGACCTCATAGGATACTCCTGTTGCAAATTTTAGTTGTCCTAACTTTCATATTAAAGTTTTGAGTATAAAATATCTCTGAAGTACTTATCACTCTAAAAGCAAATTAGTTTACTCATTAACTCTATGTAAATCTTTTTTTAATTAAATATTGCAATTTTTTTAAATTTGGATTTAGGTTCCCTGGCCTTATTCCTTTATTCAAATATAACGCAAGAAATGACGGAAATGAAATTCCTTTCTAGTGATGACTTTTGAGTTAAGAGACTCAACACCATAAGATTCTACCACTCCATAAAATTTTTTATTTTTATTTTGGGTGGGGTGAGATTGTATTAGATAGTATTAGAAAAATAACAAAATAATACTATAAGGGCTAGACTACGAGGATTTGAAATTTGAGAGACTAAAAGTGTAATTCTGTAAAAAACAAAGAAACTTATATATATATATATATATATATATATATATATATAATTTATTAATTATGTGTATGTGTTTCCTCCATAACTTCCTATTTCTAAGAGCATGAGCTATATAACATGCACTTATCGAACTCAAGCTAGCTTTGATAATCAATGAATTTAGTATCCTTGAGTTACTATCTTCCGTCCAATAGTAATTGAGTCATATCGATCGTTTTGGAATCAAAGTTGTTAAATGCGGTGAAGAGTTTTCAACGGAGTTATGCCTTTCTCTAGTTAGATCCACTCCAAATACTCGCGACCTAGTATTAACCCAAAAATGGATTTCCTAATTTTCCTTGATTGTGGCTGACATACAAGAAAGATATAACACATGAATATTAAAAAACGGAAGAAGAGATTGTGGATACGATTTGCACTTCATTTACTCTCATCATAGTTGACTTCTTGTACGTTTATTGAGTAATTCTACCCCCTTTGGTTTTCACTTATTTGAAGGTGATGGCAGAGTCTATATAAAGGGCGGGAGAGCTTTGGCATTGGCATCACCAAAATCCAAGCTTTGGCCAGCTTGGAGAAGAACATGATGAGGTCCTCAATGGCCTCCTTGGTTGCCACTCTACTGGTGGTAATACTAATAGCATCTCTTAGCTTGCCGACCAAAGCCACCGAAAACCTTGGTATTACGATACACACTTCACTTCCTGGGAAATCTCTTCCGCCGCCCGACTCCCATCCTCCTCCATGGTGGCCGTCGCTGCCTTTGCCTCCATGGATCCATAAGCCTCCACCCCCTCCACCACCTCCGCCACCCACGCCACCACCGCCACCGCCAAGATCTCCTCCACCACCGCCACCACCACCGCCCAAGTCACCACCTCCTCCGCCACCTCCTCCGCCCACGCCTCCTCCGCCACCGCCAAGATCTCCTCCACCACCACCGCCCAAGTCACCACCTCCTCCGCCACCTCCAGCACCCACGCATCCTCCGCCACCCAAGTCACCACCTCCTCCACCGCCACCTCCTCCAACACCACCACCACCGCCGCCGCCAAAGTCACCACCTTGTCTGACACCTCCACCACCCAAGTCACCACCGCCACCCACTCCTCCGCCACCACCACCGCCAAAGTCACCACCTTGTCTGACACCTCCACCACCCACGACACCTCCACCCTCTGGATCGCCACCGCCACCGGTTAATAGGCCTCCTCCACCACCACCCCCGGCTAACAGGCCTCCTCCACCACCGCCAACCCGCGGGCATAGATCTCCTCCTCCTCCTCCTCATCCTAGGAGTGGAGGCGACTAGGGAATGCATGTCACTTGCAAGGTGAGACACTCTCAAGGACAACCGAATCCAAACTATCTGTTTACACAAGTCCAGTATTGATGCTCATTTTCCCAATAGCCGACTTTCTTATTCGATCATGCAATGCGTTTCTGTTTCATGCATTATTCACTATTTAAAATAACAAGAAATTGATTTCTTTTGCAAATGATAGAAAAATTATTAATTATCTGTATTTTGCAGGATATGGACACAAGAAACATCAAGAATAAGGGGCAGCTCAAGGTCCCCGGTGAAAGGGAGCTCCTAATAAAACATTAAGTAGGATAAAAAACAGTATATCATTACATAATCTTTGAGGCAATCGTCCCCACTTATCTTGGCTTTCATATGATGTTGCTCTCGACTGCGAGCGTCGATGTCGGTGTAACGTCTTGTTTGTAGTGAAATGAAAGTGCAATATTGCCTTGAAAAGTTTCAGATTTCTTTTGGTGATTGCCCGATTCCATATAGAATGATTTAATACTTAAATTTCAAATGCAGTTCCAGGAGGGCCAAAGGACATTCGAATAAGTTGGTAAATTCCGCATTATTCCGGTACAAAATGTTAGAATATCTCATAATCATATCATCATTTAACATAAAATTCCGGCTATTGGCAAATATTTCGATGAAGGAATCATTAATTATATTTAAAAAAACGTACTTGAATGCGTCAAAATGACCCCTTTGTTGAAACCGGAAGAAAACTGATTTCTTTCTCTGATCCCTTCTCTTAATCTCACGACATAGATGGAATTTGCATATATACGTGTGTTGTTAGGAAGGCTGGTTTTATATTGGTACATCGATCAAATAATAATAAGTTTAAATCAACGCCCGAGATTTTCTATCCGATAATTTTTGCGTTAATGTATTTGTAATTTCCATGATAATCGGACCACTTAATGATATGATTTTATAAATCCATGATCTAGCCAATCTTCCGAGGATTTTCTTAATATTTTCGCGATTTTTAGCGACACAGGATGCTACTGTAATGGTTCAATACCATCAAAATCATGATATAACTTATGTGGTTCGTGTACCTCCCCTAATGTTCAAATGGCCTTTTCTTTGACAGGGCAAAAGAATAATCAAGAGGTCAACAAGGGTTGCTTGAGATTACTTAATTAATTCTTTTGGCCTCCAAACAAAATTATGAGAAATCGATTATCTAGGATGCTAAATAAATAACAAATGAAGAGTAGAGTATTTAATTCGGAAATAAAAAATCAAAAAAAGTCATAAACCTTTTAATTGGGTTAATTTAGTCATAAACCTTTTGTATTTGTACTGATTTAGTTCATCCGGCTTGAAATCTGACGTGGACGCCGGCCATCCGACTAGTGCCATCGTGGACAATTTTTAATACTGAATTGGCCGTTATATATCAGTCAATTGCAGCCAAAATTGGCCGGATAAACTCAATTGGCACAAATGTAAAAGCTTTATGATTAAATTGGTCGAATTGAAAGGTTTAAGACTGAACTGGTACCAATGCAATATGTTTATGACTTTTTTTGTATTTCTTTATATATATTTAATTCGAGTTTAGTCATTCAAAAAGAATAACGTGAGTTCGGATGATGCCTTGGTATTACTAAAAGAGCGACACGTGAATAAAAAGGCGACTTGGCTATATGATTATTATTGCGATTAGGCTTCACTGCCTAGCCATTTCAATAAATGAAGTTTCATGACGGATGTTGGAATATACATAAACTTTGCATGACCCAATAAATTTTGTTATCACATGAAGTTAATTAAGGAAAGAAAACCCTTTAACTTTATGTTTCAACTTAAACAGCTATAATGATGGAAAATGTGTTCGTAGGAAAAAGCCAACTAACCTTACAAAATTGAAAGCACAATCCAATGCATATGGATGGACATGCAGAGAACGATGCGCAGTTACCACATAGAGACCCATCAATCTGTAAGATAGTTACCACATAGAGACCCACCAATCTCTAAGATAGGGTTATATCATATTCATATCGTATGTCGTCCATTTGCCAAAGACTCGTCTCCTTACAGGAGTCATCGCCACAAGGTGCGGTCCATGTCATGTACCTGGCCACAAGTATCTTGATTGACGTCCCATATTGTGTCATGTAAGTGGACTTAAAGTCCCACGTCCCTCCATATAAATGCACTAAAATCTCATGTCATTTCATTTCTTATTATCATCCCTTTAAGAGAGGAGGCCATATATACATACCACCGTAGGTTGTGACTAGAGCCTATGTTGTATACATGGCAACATTGCATGGTAAAAAGCATGTTTCCAAGTGAATCATCCCAACCACAAAATCCAAAGCTCATGTAGTCCATTATACCTCTTTAATCTATGGGAAAAAGCTGCCAAAAACTCTCAAACTATGCCTACTGTGACAGATATATCCTAAACTTTTTTCTATGACACAAAAAATCCTAAATTTGTACATGTGTGACATATCCGCCCTCCGTCAAAATTCCATAAATAGGAATCGTTAAAAATTTACCTACATGGACGCCAAAAGGCAAACGGTGTTAACATGATGCTCATGTGATTTTGGTTGAAAAATCATTTAACGAAACCCTGACAAATAGTTTAAAGTGGATATAGTTGGGGTTTTTGATATCATAATAAAAAATTTAGAGTAAATGCGTAACGATGGACATAGTTTTGAGCTTTTGGTGATTTTTTCCCTTAATCTAAAGACCAAGGTAATCAATCCCTTGACTTTACATGCACTACCCAATAATTAATATATATACACATAAATAAATCAAATAAGTTAACATCATCAAACAAGCCCTTATTATAAAAAGACGTACTTCCAAGATTCGTAATAGTCCCATAATCGTCCCCCAATTCCTGTGGGGGACATTTTTTTTTTGTAAGGTAAGTAGTATATAACTTTTCAACGCTCAACTTACAGCAAAGAAGGCCGAACACAAAAATCTCGTACCTGAGGAGACCAAGAGTGTCCCGATCGGTACAAAAGTGTTGCGGCTAATACAGAAAGCACAGGAAGCGCAATAAAAGGAAGGCTAGCAGGCAGCCAACAGAATACAAAAACATAGACAAGAGAAGTTCAGCTAAAAATGGAGTCAGATATGCCCCAACTGGCTTGAATCCTTCTGTTCCGAGGATTGTCTTAGACCGGCTTGAGAGAAAGGCCTTTGTCTCTAACTACCTTGGCAAGATGGTTGCAGAGAGCAGGCATAAAATGGGTGCCATTCCTGAAGAGAATATTATTCCGTTCAATCCAGATGAGATGGCACAATGCCCCAAGGGCAAACCGAGAGATACGGTGATGAAAGCTATGTCCACCAATGAAACGAGCACCCCATCGGAGGTTCTGTTGCCAGGACCCATTACGCCAAGAAAGGTGACAATTAGTAGCCCAATATAGCGCTAGGGATCCCGTAGCAATGCACCCAAAGAATAAATGATCGACCGAGTCTGGTCTGAGGTGGCAAAAGGCGCATAAACCTCCAGATATTCTATGATAGTTCAATAGGAAGACTTGCATGGGAAGCCTATTAAAGGCCATCAACCACATTAAAAAGCCGTGGCGCGGTGCAATATGACAGTCCCAGATGAAAGAATCCCGGTAGATTGCTTGTTCTCTTGCCCGTACCAATTCCCAAGCCGTGGTAATAGAAAAGATTCCAGACGAGTGTCCTAGCCAAACAAATTGATTTGGTATGTCGACATTAAGTATGGGGAGAGGAGTCGCCCAAGAGTTGAACGATTGCAACACATTCGACTGGTGCCAAGCCATTGAAAAGAATTCACAAATCTAGGCCGAACGTGGGATACCAAAACAGAAAATATCCCTATCCGAGAAGATCATATAAAGTGGGCCTTTGGGATGCCAAGAATCAAACGAAAAGGAAGTGGTCTTACCATTACCTATTCGCCATTTGAATTGTGATTGGAATGTCTGGCGCAAATCCAATATCTTTTTCCATGTCCAGGAGCAAACAGTTGGTATAAATGCAACCCAGAAATTTTTAGATTTGAGGAAATTGGAGTGAATCCATTTACATCATAGGAATTCCTTATCCGTGAAAAGAAACCAAATATGTTTGAGCATAGCCGCTTCATTGCAATCAATGAGCCTACATATGCCCAGTCCATCTTCTTGCTTGGGGAGACAAATACGACTCTAGGGTACTTTGGCACCACCAGCCCCTAAATCAGGACATTTCCAAAGGACCCGTGGGGGACATTTTTCTCTCTCTATTTTGTTTAAATGCTAGACATCGACATATTATATATACCAAATGAATAATAAACCAACTTTAGAGAATTCAGCAAGACAAAAGTTAATCATTGCATCTTACATAGGCTTGCCGAAATTCATGGAAGAGATAAGATGGGGCGTCTTGCATCTTTTTGTCCTTTTGCCCAGCCTATGGACCTCATAATCTGCTATTTGTCTTATGTCTATGGTCTTTCAAATTCGCCTCCTAGTTCTCGGAACACAATCCCATGAAAACTTCATGCATGATCTTTGGAGAAATTGAACCTAAGGCATTTTCCAGAATTTTCGCTCGAGTCACATATCGACGGTGATTATGTAGTTTCATTTTTCTCGTAATTTTCATAAAAAAATACATCTATTTCGGCGTCCATTATAAAAATATCCACATTTAATCTGTCGTGTCGGTGACATGTCACTAGGCGCAAGATTGAGGACATTGCTGTAGTTAATGGAAAATTATTAGGCATTCCCGGCCTACATTGAAGGGTGTAAACATGGAGAAAACTGATCCGAAGATGGGAAGCCCCACGTAATATGCAGTTTCCACCTTCGAATGGCATATTATAGTTGTGTCTTCCTTAAAACCTATAGAAAACCACATGGAGTTTGGGGCCCTTTAGACTTTTTAGGGGTGGACAGCAACTCCAAAGGGTAGCATAGATAAAAGAAAACTCATGCTACGATCGTGTACATTATACTGCGAAGTTATTTTACACTGGTTAAAGTACGTTGTGCGCTTACCAGGATAGGGTTTATGGGCGATCAAGAGGGCCTGTGGCCTAGGATAGCGACCTCCATTGCACTCTCGGAGGCGCTCGCCTAACGTCAGTCCTAGTTGGCTGAGCCATTGTCATAATTTATGGCATTGATTGTGCTGCACCATGTGACTTAACAGGCCTAGAAGCGATCTAGTCCTAACCCTATAGCATTCGACTCATTTGTTCGAGGGTTACTGAAACATTGATTGGAAAGCGCTAACGAGAATGCATATGTATCTTCTACATGCGTGCCGGTTTGCATGTATCATGTATCCCTGCGATCAGATCGGTCCTAGGTTTCACACTCACCAGATAAAGGGGTGCTGTAGTGTACTAGGAATGCGATATGGACTGAATATGTCAGATGCATTTGTGCCTAGGACCATTCAAGTAACGTGTACGTTGCTATGGATCATTAACTCAATTTCAGTTTCTGTCTTCACGATCCCATAGAGACCAAACTTTTACAATTTCTCAGAGTCTGTCTCAAGTAATGTTCCTGAAAGTCCATGGCTCTTGTGATGAAGAGTGAAACGAGTGTATTACATTCCAATCTGCTTCTCTCTGAGGAATTTAAAGACGACACAATGCAAAAGAACTAACCAAAATGGCTTTTAGGAGTCATATACGGCAAGTCGTCGAAGCCGCCGGGGCTCCGATCCCCTCCATTAGTCAGTATTTCCTTGGACTGCTCCGGCAAGACCGACCGGATCCTGACCATTGGCTTCCGAGGTGGCAAACGCGGCGCGGGATCTTCGCCCTTCAAAATCCTAGCAGCCTCCTTCATGGCAGGCCTCTTCTCAGGGTCGGCATGCACGCAGCAGAGTCCCACTCTCAGCATCCTCACCATCTCGGCCTCGTTGAACCGGCCTCTCAGCCTCCGATCGACAGCTGAGATCAATTTCCCCTTCTCCCACTGGCCCCACACCCAGTCGACCAGGATGACCCCGCCTCGGTCAACCGGCAGCCGCCCCGTGGCGACCTCGAGCACCACCACCCCAAAGCTGTACACGTCGGTCTTCGTCGTGGGCACGCCGTAGTACACGTACTCGGTTGCCAAGTACCCCATTGTCCCTGCCGGTATCGTCACCGCTCGGGTCCTGCAGCTGTGCTCGTACACCTCTGCCAAGCCGAAATCCCCCAATTTGGCGTTGAACTCCGAATCGAGCATAATGTTGCAGCTCTTCACATCTCTGTGAATGATCTGCCTCTCGCACTCTTCATGTAGATAGGCGAGGGCCGAGGCGACTCTAAGGACAATTTTTTTCCGCTGTTCCCAGGAGAGGAACTTCGCCGAGTGCGAACTGTTGTGAAGGAACGTGTCCAAGCTACCATTGGGCATGTATTCATATATCAGGAGCAGTTCATTCCCCTCACAGCACCAACCCTCAAGCTGGACTAGATTCTTGTGCCGCAAGCAACCGACCATGGTGGCGAACTCGGTCGTGAACGGGCACCGGCAATTCATGATCCGATTATCGCGGCCGAACCTCTTGACAGCCACGGTCCCGCCGGATGGCAGAGACCCCTGGTAGACAGTGGCCGATGCACCCTCACCAGTGATCTTGCTCCTGCTGAATCCCATTGTGGCTGCTCTGATTTCTGCAAGTGAGAGTCTAGTTGGGACCTTGTTCAACTGGAATCTTGGGCCTTCTTGGGTTCTCATTTTTCTCTGCCTTGAGTTCTTTATCAGATAAAAACCAGCCATACTCAAAATCAAGATCAAGGAAATTAGGAAAGCTGCTAAACCTCCGAGTCCGAGAGCCATGTCCCTTGTCTTTGTTCCTGCGTCACGGTGATCAGACTCAGAGCCGTCCATATCAATGATCGAATCTTCGGTCGAGCACGTTGAACACTCCCCTTCGTGGACATTGTCGTTAGCCGAAGTCGAAGTAGGCAAAAGCCCGAAAGTCCTGAACCTCCAGTGACTAACAATATGAACTGCGGAACCCTTGCCATTCGAAGCAGAGAACCCAACGTGCATATACTCCTTGAAGTGCCTGGAGAGATCAATCTGTGCGACCAGTGCAGGACTTGTTGGCCTGATGTGCGAATAACTGATCCAAATGCGTACCAATTTGACCGCATTCCTGTACTCGATCCAGGTGGTGATCTGCTTCCCGCTTTTCAGATCGACCCCTCTTGAGACCACGTCGACTGAAGCCAGGGAATACACCGAATTCACATTGATGCCGATGTGGTTCCCGTTGATGTCCCCGAATGAAGGGTCGAAGCTCGTGTCCATCTCAACAGCGATGAAGGACGATTCTTGCGATCCGAACGCCGGTGCAGGGAGGCCCAAGTACCCATCCTGAGGGCTGAAAGGATCGGTGGCTGACGTGATCAAGAACGCCAGGCCATCGCCGAAAGGGCACGAGGGGTTGCGGAGAATGATGAATGAGAAGCGGCAGAAGAAAGACGCCGAAGAGTTTGACGAAGAATCAAGAAAGCGAACCGGGTGCGCGTAGAACGCCCTGCTGATGCCGCTGGAAGCAGAAGAGTAAGAGTAAGAGGAAAAAGGAGCGCAGCGACTGATGTTTTGCGTGAGGCTGATGGAATGGTTGCCGAAGGAAGCGTCGCCATAGAGAGTGACGTTGCGGGCGTGCAGGGACACGTCGGACACCGAAGGCGCGAGGAGGAGGAGGAGGAGGAGGAGGAAAAAGAAGAAGAAGAAGAAGAAGAAGAGATAGAAAGAGATGGGTAGGGCAAAACAGGAAGGCATCGCTTGTACAACAAACAGGGGGAATATGCAGAAGCGGAACAATGAATAAAAGATTCGATCTGTGATGGGGTTAAGCGAAGGGAAACGTGAAGGAAAAGCAGAGAGAGTGAGAGAGAGGGACAGAAGACGAACGAGAATCGAGCGGGAAATTGAAACAGAATAACGAGAAAAACAGTCGTCGAGATTGATCCCAAGGTGGAGATTCCATTTCCTTTCCCTCGCCTATGCCAGAGAGCACAGGGAGACGTAGTTTTTCTTCTTCAGGAAATCTTACAGTTCGTGATCTTGATCAATGAACATATATTTCTAACTTAATTACTGAATTCGATTTTCATAGATACGTACGAAAGTTTTGAATAAAAATCTTCTGAAAGATTGAAGTCTGGTCTGCTAGCCAATGGAAGTTGCTTAGCCTTTGCCTGTGCTTAATTTGGTATCTCATATCCGGAGACGAGTGGGATTACCTCAAGTGTACCAAGTTTTCATCTAGAAATACCATACAATTGATTCACCTTAAATTTGCTTCAGCATCATTCCCACCCATTTATCAAATAAAGTAATGGACATAAGAAATCGTATCGACTAAGTAATCCTAACGCCTATATACTATATAAGTACATGCACTACTACTTTCACATGATAATGAACCTCATGCGGACGGGATCGATAGTCACGCCGTATCAAATATTTTTCCCTCGTCATGCCGTGCGGTCGATCATAGCAAAGGGAGATTTACAGCAAGTCCTGTTTTATAATTATAGTTGGTGATCGACTGATAGGTTGCTTTTCTGTATGTCACGGGTTCCGTTCTGTGGACCTCGTATTTGGCTTCTAATTACTCTAAGCTGCCTTATGTTGCTGATTGTGGTGGCTTAAATTGATGTACTTCATTGTATTTCGGAGCTACTACAGGTAGAATCTTTTCTTTTCATTCGAGACCCGCGTTACTCTGTAAATCCAACAGTCAAATATGACCCGAGATAGGCCCAATTTTGCACACTACAGAAATTTCTGATTTTCAATTTCCAAAAGTGAATTCTGAAACTAGAAGTTGAATGCTTTCCAATGCAAGAAAAAGGTCAAAGTTTTATAAGACCAACTGAACCCCCATTCCATAACCATAAGGAATTCAGGAATTGCACAGATTTTGAGACCTCTTAGTTTGAGAATAGGCTAGGTGAGGAAGGCTAAGCAAGAGCTTCTCATGGGTTGATGGCAATGCTCCGCTACCCCTTTTGCAGCATTTCGTATATGTTCAGACTGTTGGCAATGCTCCACTCCCTGGCACTTTGTTCACATCATTGCTGAGTATCCGTAAGAAGAAAGAGCAAGTCCAACAAAAATGGTAGGGAGCAGTTCTGAATAAGCGGGTCATGGGTGGCTTGACAACAACAAAATGGTAGGCTTTACGGTTTCACTCCAACGAGTTCTTAGTTGATCATCCAACAGCACAACATAGATAGCAGCAAGAAAGAACTTGAAATGGTCAGAGATCAGATACCCAATAAACGGTTGGAGATGATTACAGCCAGCTAGAAATGAATACACTAACTTACAGGAAGAAATGAAGACATAGCAGCTCCAGAACCCGTACACAAATTTTCGACATTGGCGTAAATTAAACTTTTATTGTCCTTGTATTCCCGGGGAAAAATTTCGCAAACTACATTGCAATTGCGAAAACGATCGATCTACGAAGAAGGAGCCACAGCTTCCAGCTCCAGGGACTCTTTGCGCTTGAGGTACCGATGCAAAATGGTTAACCGCGCCGTCTCGAATGCGAAGTAACCGATCGCAGAGAAACACGCGCTGTGGACGACCCGCGGCCCCATCCCGCGGGTGAACCCGACCAGCCCTTCCTCCTTCAGGATCTGCTTCACCATGGCGGTAACCCCGCCGTACATCACCGCGCCGACCTTACTCGCGGCCTCGGCGCGAACCTGAGTCATCAGCCTCGTCTTAACCACGTCCAGAGGCGTGGTCAGCGACGCGGATATGGCGCCGGCGAGCGCCCCGCAGCAGACGCTCTGCAGAGGCTCCATGTTGGCCTGCTTGGTCTTGCTCAAAACCGCAGCTTTCAGGTACTCGAAGGAAGAGTAACTCAGAACACCCGCAGGCAAATTCCTCAACAGGGTAGCGGAATACCCAGCATAAAGCCCCAGCACACCATCCTTCTCCAAGATCCTCAGCAGCACCTCCCAAGATCGTCCCTTGGCGCCCGCTTGCATCCTCTGCGTAATCAATTCTTTGGGCACCATGATAGCAGACGACACGATGTTCCCCATCGCGCCGGCGGTCGGCGGGATGAGCACGGCGGGGTAATCCTCAATCTTCGACAAGACCGACTTCCCGAACTCGCAGGTACCGAAGTACACGGCGGAAGACGCAGTGGACCCGACAATGACGGCGGAGACCCCGCTGTAGAAACCCAGGACACCTCTCGATTGGAACGTCTTGACGACCGCGTCGAGCGTGTTCTTGTACAGCGCCGAGGCGCCCTTGGTCTGGAGCTTGGTCTTGATGGTGTCGAGCGGGTGCAGGCACACGTAGGTGAACGCGCCGGCGATCCCGCCCCGGCGGCGCCGATGAGGGCCCGCTCGGCGACGGAGAGGCTCTTCATGAGGGACCGCACTCTGGGGCTGTTTCTCGAGGCGGGCTTGAACCATTCCGAGTAATTAGGAGGAGGGGGCGGCTGGTTAGGGTCGTCGAGGGAGAGGGTGGCGGAGGAGAAATTGACGAGGCGGCCGGCGGCGGCCTTGGGGGGCCGTCGGGAGGGAGGAGGGGAGACGACGAGGGAGGTGAAGCGGGCGAAGAGGGTCGCGAACTCGGACGGGATCGGGTGGTGGTTGGGGGTCGGACATGGGAGGCCAAGCGATGCAGAGAGCCTTCCCTCCATCTCTCTCTCTCTCTCTCTCTCTCTCTCTCTCTCTCTGCGTGCGCTCTGGTTTGGTGGTGGGAGGCGAGAGGACGGAGGCAGGACACGAGCGCTGCGTTTTCTCGTAGGTTTGCCATACGAAGTCGTTTTTTTCTGCTTTGTGGAAAGTAGGGGCTCGTTTTGCCGAGCCAAATGTGTACGTATAAGTTGCTATCGATAAAGAAAATATTTTTCGTCGGCTCATTATTTCAAGCGACAGGAGAGATTAATTTTTAAGAAAATATTTTTCGAATCATTTCTTTTCTGCATAACAAAGGGAGGCTAGTTTGAGCTTTTCGATTCGAAAAAAAAATCTCAAGATGGTCTCGATAATTAAAGTCCGAGCCCGTTTCACTAAAAAATGGGCGATGTACTTTTAGAATATGATGGATCGATGAATGAATCGTCTAAGGTTGTGAATGGTTCATTGTTGATTTTGTATCAATTTAGTTCTTCCGATCAATTTTGGCCGGATTTTGCCGACATGGACACCGATTGATCGGCGGCCAGTCACCGGTGCTGACGTGGACAACTTTAATAATATTTTAATATTTTTTGAATATTTATTTATTTTTTTCTTTTTTTTTCCCTCCCCTTCCTCCTTCCTCTAGCCGGTCGCCAGATTGACGACCGGCCAGAGGTCAGAGGTTGGCGAGGTCATGCCTCACCAAGCCGCCGGCGAGGCTCAACCTTGCCAGATTCGGCAAGGTCGGGCCTCGCCTAGCCATGACGAGGCTTGAGCCCTCACCGGAGGCTGCGCTAGGCAAGTCCTTGCTATCCCTCATCTACCCTCGCCGGCCCTAGGCGAGGGTCGGCGACCCTCGCTCAGATTTGGGGCAAGGGTCGCGCCCTCCCCTAGATTGGGGCTGCAGGGCTTCGCTAGGGGCTCGCTTGGGGCTGGCGTGGGTCGCCAGGCTTCGAGAAGGCCTAGGCGACCTCTGTCGGCCCTTCCCGGCGGCTGTGGTAGCGGCCACCGGCGAGGGCTTGGCCACCGCCACAGTCGCTGGTTGGGTCTTTTTGTTTTTTTATAGCTTTTTTTTTCTGATTTAATTTATATATTTTTTATTTTTTTCTGACGTGGCGCTTGTTAGATGCCATATCATCGTCACCTGTCTCAAGAAAAGTAATAAAATAGAACACGTCAGTGGCAAAGTCAATATTTTTTGTTAGTAAATTAGACGGTGTTAACTTTAGAACTCGATCGAACCAATTTGACAAGTTTTAGGACGCGATGGCACTTTTTGCAAGTTTTATGACTCAATTGCACTTTTGTGACATGTTTTAGAACTTTTAGTGCACATATCCCAATATTCTATTGATTAAGTCTTATGGTTCAAGTTTATTGTCATGACTTGTTTCGGACCATTAACATTTTTATGTTTGGTTCGAATTCCAACTATCTCCATTGTTAAAGTATTCTACATCTTTCGTCTACATGATTCGTATGCTTTTTATATGTTGGTAGTCACGCTCAATATGTAAACTTAAGCTTTTGGATTGAACAATCTGACGTGTTATCTAAGTTAGATATTGCTCTAGATTATTTCGCATGTGCAATCCTCATTCGTCAAATTTCACAGTATCATTTCTAATCCAGCTTATGCGTAGGGGTATTAAAATATCTTATTTCGCACCTTTGCGAGGTTTATGTGTTAAACTTTTGAATTATATATGCTAACATCCATCACGGCTCAAATAGCAGCAATGGAATTGGTCGCTATCGCCGCAACCACCAACTGCCATCAGGCTCCATCACCACCGCCCCCAAATACCAAGGGTCGCCACCACGCACCGAATTCCACAGTGCCCCGAATTAGAGATGCATGCTCTCATATCCGAGGTCGCGCACTTTGATTAGGACGTGGCTCGCCTTAGACAGCGGTGGCGCCTCGAGTCCGAGGCCGTGCGCTATAGATTGAAGCAAAACCCCTAAAAAATCTAGATCGGCAGTCGAAGTTTATACGGATAAAAAGTAATCGATTAACGTGTTGCCATTAGTAGGTGGGTGATGGGTACGGCACCAGTTGCAGGTTCGATAGATATGGCGCCAAACGTGAGGTTGCCGCGGTGATGGGTTCAGAGAGGTCGTCATTGATGATGGCTTCATGACACGACGGTTGTGGCGACACAAAGAAGAAGAAGCAGAAGAAGAAGAAGAAGAAGACAGGGCCATGTCTGGACAGAGAAGGAAGAAGAAAGAATAGGGAGGAGGAAAAGAAGAAAGAAAAAAGAGAGAAAAAAACATGATTAATTATTTTTAGTCTTAGTTGGCATCCTAGTCAGCATCTTTGGACAATTTTTGTCGCGTAAGCATGCCACACCATCGTTCTAAACGGTTACCTAACCGCGTTAGTACCAAGCCAATAATTTCTGTCGATAGATTTAACAAAAGCATCACATTGAGGCTAATTTGAAAAATTGAGGCATGTGATTGAACAAAAGAAAATATTAGGTTCTTGATTTAAAAACGAACAAAAATTAAGATATTTGCAACCGGCTAGAGATAAAGGCCGGCGAGGCTCGACCTTGCCCAGCCAAATCAGCATCTTTGGACAATTTTTGTCATGTAAGTACGCCAAATCATTGTTCTAAACGGTTATCTAACCGTGTTAGTACCAAGTTAGTAATTTTGTGGATAGATTGGAAAAAGTTAAGATATTTGCGGTATCAATATCCCTTAATTTGGCTACCTACCTTTGGGGCTCTTCCTAGCCGTAGCCTAGCATCTCGGTATTTAAATCCAGCTAGGTCATAATTTGACCTAGCTTTTATTAGTATATTTTTGCATCGACTCATTCTACCTTCTCTTTTAGGGAAATAAAAGAAGAAAAAGAGAAAGAAAAGAAACGTTAATTCTACCTATCAACCTTCACTAATTTTTTTTTTCATTTTTGTTATCTTTATGACATAGTTGCTGTCTTAAGGTTGAAACATAACATGATAGCCACCAATATATATTCCTCATTTTTATTCTTTGAAGCCAAATATACTCCCTAATTTTCTTTAACCTAAATACATATATAGCGGCATATATATATATATATATATATACACACACATAAACATTTTTATATATAGAAGGATAATAGCATCTCTAGATAGATAGATCCATAGTTGGCGACCTCAAGCTACTTTAAATTTAATAATCTACACTACCATAGCAGGCTAGCATTGGAGATGCGAGGAATTGTTAGGAGAAAAGGGACCGGCATCTACAAAACTAGAGAAATCACCGGGCAATCTCTTAGGGCCTATATGGTAATTATTTTGTTTATCTATTTTTTTTCGATTTTTTGTTTTCCGGAATGAAAAAAGAATAGGAATCCATTTGATAATGTTAATTAATTTTTCTATTGCCCGGATGAGAAAAGTGGTCAGGGAATAAATTTGAAACATAAACAAGAAGTAAAAAAAACCTACATCTTTATGTCCGAGAATAATTTATGAAATGAGTGATTTTATTTTTTTTCTTTTCCCTTTTTCCTTCTTTCTTCTTCCTTCTCTAGTCAGTCACCGGGCCTCGGCGATGGCCGGCAAGGTCGACCTCGCGGTGGCCTAGTGAGGCCGACCTCGTGGTGGCTCGGTGAGGAGGAAAAAGAATGGAGGAAAAAAAGAAAAGAAAAAAAATTAGAAAATTCTCAAAAAATTCCACATCACAAAATTTTTTTAGAGTCATACCCAAAGCTTTTCTCTTCTTTTTCTATCCGAGAATATATATTTTATACAGTTACCAAATGCTTTCGTCTGCTTAGAAACTCATCCGCGGAATAATGATAGAAAAAACTATTTTTGAAAAAAAAAATATTTCCGAGAACGAAAATGTTACCAAACCCACTCTTAGTATAATGTGCCATATAGTATTGAGACTAAGGCTCTTTCCGTCTAGTGTCAATACGACGGGTGTACCATTTAATATGTTATAGCATATGGTCCCTTAGTTTCACCACGGATCAACGCATGGGGTTGTCTCACTTTAAAAAATTTGGCAATCTCGCCAGAAAAAAACTAGCGAGCCCGACGTTTTTAGGTCAAACATACTCGTGATTGCACCTAATTCATTCACACATTCTTTGGAGTTGATTTCAGTGATTAATGAACGATGGAATTGACTCGTGGCTTAGGTTCTCGTTCTTAGACCACAAATCTGAGTTTCAGCTTACGTTTTTACTTTTTCTTTTATTGGCCGAAAGCTTCCGTTTTACTTGATCCATGAGATAATGAGACATTATGAGCTTAATCATGTAAGGGGGCTTCTTCTCGTCCTAAGAGAGAACATAGAAGGGTGTGCTTGTATAAGTGAAAAAGTTTTTCGCAAATTAGTTTTGTGGACCTTTATATATTGATTTGCTGAAATTGATCGGTCGACGAAAAATCATTTACAGCAAAAAGAAAAACAATGCATGTTTAAAGTTGGGAAAATTAATTCCATAACCTGAAAAAGGGGAAAGTATTTTCTTGAAAAATAATTTATCGGAAAATATTTTCTTTTATCATGATATTTTTTTTCCGAAACAAACACACCCCTAGTAATAATTCAACGTTACCGTCATGTGACCTCATAGGATACTCCTGTTGCAAATTTTAGTTGTCCTAACTTTCATATTAAAGTTTTGAGTATAAAATATCTCTGAAGTACTTATCACTCTAAAAGCAAATTAGTTTACTCATTAACTCTATGTAAATCTTTTTTTAATTAAATATTGCAATTTTTTTAAATTTGGATTTAGGTTCCCTGGCCTTATTCCTTTATTCAAATATAACGCAAGAAATGACGGAAATGAAATTCCTTTCTAGTGATGACTTTTGAGTTAAGAGACTCAACACCATAAGATTCTACCACTCCATAAAATTTTTTATTTTTATTTTGGGTGGGGTGAGATTGTATTAGATAGTATTAGAAAAATAACAAAATAATACTATAAGGGCTAGACTACGAGGATTTGAAATTTGAGAGACTAAAAGTGTAATTCTGTAAAAAACAAAGAAACTTATATATATATATATATATATATATATATATATATAATTTATTAATTATGTGTATGTGTTTCCTCCATAACTTCCTATTTCTAAGAGCATGAGCTATATAACATGCACTTATCGAACTCAAGCTAGCTTTGATAATCAATGAATTTAGTATCCTTGAGTTACTATCTTCCGTCCAATAGTAATTGAGTCATATCGATCGTTTTGGAATCAAAGTTGTTAAATGCGGTGAAGAGTTTTCAACGGAGTTATGCCTTTCTCTAGTTAGATCCACTCCAAATACTCGCGACCTAGTATTAACCCAAAAATGGATTTCCTAATTTTCCTTGATTGTGGCTGACATACAAGAAAGATATAACACATGAATATTAAAAAACGGAAGAAGAGATTGTGGATACGATTTGCACTTCATTTACTCTCATCATAGTTGACTTCTTGTACGTTTATTGAGTAATTCTACCCCCTTTGGTTTTCACTTATTTGAAGGTGATGGCAGAGTCTATATAAAGGGCGGGAGAGCTTTGGCATTGGCATCACCAAAATCCAAGCTTTGGCCAGCTTGGAGAAGAACATGATGAGGTCCTCAATGGCCTCCTTGGTTGCCACTCTACTGGTGGTAATACTAATAGCATCTCTTAGCTTGCCGACCAAAGCCACCGAAAACCTTGGTATTACGATACACACTTCACTTCCTGGGAAATCTCTTCCGCCGCCCGACTCCCATCCTCCTCCATGGTGGCCGTCGCTGCCTTTGCCTCCATGGATCCATAAGCCTCCACCCCCTCCACCACCTCCGCCACCCACGCCACCACCGCCACCGCCAAGATCTCCTCCACCACCGCCACCACCACCGCCCAAGTCACCACCTCCTCCGCCACCTCCTCCGCCCACGCCTCCTCCGCCACCGCCAAGATCTCCTCCACCACCACCGCCCAAGTCACCACCTCCTCCGCCACCTCCAGCACCCACGCATCCTCCGCCACCCAAGTCACCACCTCCTCCACCGCCACCTCCTCCAACACCACCACCGCCGCCGCCGCCAAAGTCACCACCTTGTCTGACACCTCCACCACCCAAGTCACCACCGCCACCCACTCCTCCGCCACCACCACCGCCAAAGTCACCACCTTGTCTGACACCTCCACCACCCACGACACCTCCACCCTCTGGATCGCCACCGCCACCGGTTAATAGGCCTCCTCCACCACCACCCCCGGCTAACAGGCCTCCTCCACCACCGCCACCCCGCGGGCATAGATCTCCTCCTCCTCCTCCTCATCCTAGGAGTGGAGGCGACTAGGGAATGCATGTCACTTGCAAGGTGAGACACTCTCAAGGACAACCGAATCCAAACTATCTGTTTACACAAGTCCAGTATTGATGCTCATTTTCCCAATAGCCGACTTTCTTATTCGATCATGCAATGCGTTTCTGTTTCATGCATTATTCACTATTTAAAATAACAAGAAATTGATTTCTTTTGCAAATGATAGAAAAATTATTAATTATCTGTATTTTGCAGGATATGGACACAAGAAACATCAAGAATAAGGGGCAGCTCAAGGTCCCCGGTGAAAGGGAGCTCCTAATAAAACATTAAGTAGGATAAAAAACAGTATATCATTACATAATCTTTGAGGCAATCGTCCCCACTTATCTTGGCTTTCATATGATGTTGCTCTCGACTGCGAGCGTCGATGTCGGTGTAACGTCTTGTTTGTAGTGAAATGAAAGTGCAATATTGCCTTGAAAAGTTTCAGATTTCTTTTGGTGATTGCCCGATTCCATATAGAATGATTTAATACTTAAATTTCAAATGCAGTTCCAGGAGGGCCAAAGGACATTCGAATAAGTTGGTAAATTCCGCATTATTCCGGTACAAAATGTTAGAATATCTCATAATCATATCATCATTTAACATAAAATTCCGGCTATTGGCAAATATTTCGATGAAGGAATCATTAATTATATTTAAAAAAACGTACTTGAATGCGTCAAAATGACCCCTTTGTTGAAACCGGAAGAAAACTGATTTCTTTCTCTGATCCCTTCTCTTAATCTCACGACATAGATGGAATTTGCATATATACGTGTGTTGTTAGGAAGGCTGGTTTTATATTGGTACATCGATCAAATAATAATAAGTTTAAATCAACGCCCGAGATTTTCTATCCGATAATTTTTGCGTTAATGTATTTGTAATTTCCATGATAATCGGACCACTTAATGATATGATTTTATAAATCCATGATCTAGCCAATCTTCCGAGGATTTTCTTAATATTTTCGCGATTTTTAGCGACACAGGATGCTACTGTAATGGTTCAATACCATCAAAATCATGATATAACTTATGTGGTTCGTGTACCTCCCCTAATGTTCAAATGGCCTTTTCTTTGACAGGGCAAAAGAATAATCAAGAGGTCAACAAGGGTTGCTTGAGATTACTTAATTAATTCTTTTGGCCTCCAAACAAAATTATGAGAAATCGATTATCTAGGATGCTAAATAAATAACAAATGAAGAGTAGAGTATTTAATTCGGAAATAAAAAATCAAAAAAAGTCATAAACCTTTTAATTGGGTTAATTTAGTCATAAACCTTTTGTATTTGTACTGATTTAGTTCATCCGGCTTGAAATCTGACGTGGACGCCGGCCATCCGACTAGTGCCATCGTGGACAATTTTTAATACTGAATTGGCCGTTACATATCAGTCAATTGCAGCCAAAATTGGCCGGATAAACTCAATTGGCACAAATGTAAAAGCTTTATGATTAAATTGGTCGAATTGAAAGGTTTAAGACTGAACTGGTACCAATGCAATATGTTTATGACTTTTTTTGTATTTCTTTATATATATTTAATTCGAGTTTAGTCATTCAAAAAGAATAACGTGAGTTCGGATGATGCCTTGGTATTACTAAAAGAGCGACATGTGAATAAAAAGGCGACTTGGCTATATGATTATTATTGCGATTAGGCTTCACTGCCTAGCCATTTCAATAAATGAAGTTTCATGACGGATGTTGGAATATACATAAACTTTGCATGACCCAATAAATTTTGTTATCACATGAAGTTAATTAAGGAAAGAAAACCCTTTAACTTTATGTTTCAACTTAAACAGCTATAATGATGGAAAATGTGTTCGTAGGAAAAAGCCAACTAACCTTACAAAATTGAAAGCACAATCCAATGCATATGGATGGACATGCAGAGAACGATGCGCAGTTACCACATAGAGACCCATCAATCTGTAAGATAGTTACCACATAGAGACCCACCAATCTCTAAGATAGGGTTATATCATATTCATATCGTATGTCGTCCATTTGCCAAAGACTCGTCTCCTTACAGGAGTCATCGCCACAAGGTGCGGTCCATGTCATGTACCTGGCCACAAGTATCTTGATTGACGTCCCATATTGTGTCATGTAAGTGGACTTAAAGTCCCACGTCCCTCCATATAAATGCACTAAAATCTCATGTCATTTCATTTCTTATTATCATCCCTTTAAGAGAGGAGGCCATATATACATACCACCGTAGGTTGTGACTAGAGCCTATGTTGTATACATGGCAACATTGCATGGTAAAAAGCATGTTTCCAAGTGAATCATCCCAACCACAAAATCCAAAGCTCATGTAGTCCATTATACCTCTTTAATCTATGGGAAAAAGCTGCCAAAAACTCTCAAACTATGCCTACTGTGACAGATATATCCTAAACTTTTTTCTATGACACAAAAAATCCTAAATTTGTACATGTGTGACATATCCGCCCTCCGTCAAAATTCCATAAATAGGAATCGTTAAAAATTTACCTACATGGACGCCAAAAGGCAAACGGTGTTAACATGATGCTCATGTGATTTTGGTTGAAAAATCATTTAACGAAACCCTGACAAATAGTTTAAAGTGGATATAGTTGGGGTTTTTGATATCATAATAAAAAATTTAGAGTAAATGCGTAACGATGGACATAGTTTTGAGCTTTTGGTGATTTTTTCCCTTAATCTAAAGACCAAGGTAATCAATCCCTTGACTTTACATGCACTACCCAATAATTAATATATATACACATAAATAAATCAAATAAGTTAACATCATCAAACAAGCCCTTATTATAAAAAGACGTACTTCCAAGATTCGTAATAGTCCCATAATCGTCCCCCAATTCCTGTGGGGGACATTTTTTTTTTGTAAGGTAAGTAGTATATAACTTTTCAACGCTCAACTTACAGCAAAGAAGGCCGAACACAAAAATCTCGTACCTGAGGAGACCAAGAGTGTCCCGATCGGTACAAAAGTGTTGCGGCTAATACAGAAAGCACAGGAAGCGCAATAAAAGGAAGGCTAGCAGGCAGCCAACAGAATACAAAAACATAGACAAGAGAAGTTCAGCTAAAAATGGAGTCAGATATGCCCCAACTGGCTTGAATCCTTCTGTTCCGAGGATTGTCTTAGACCGGCTTGAGAGAAAGGCCTTTGTCTCTAACTACCTTGGCAAGATGGTTGCAGAGAGCAGGCATAAAATGGGTGCCATTCCTGAAGAGAATATTATTCCGTTCAATCCAGATGAGATGGCACAATGCCCCAAGGGCAAACCGAGAGATACGGTGATGAAAGCTATGTCCACCAATGAAACGAGCACCCCATCGGAGGTTCTGTTGCCAGGACCCATTACGCCAAGAAAGGTGACAATTAGTAGCCCAATATAGCGCTAGGGATCCCGTAGCAATGCACCCAAAGAATAAATGATCGACCGAGTCTGGTCTGAGGTGGCAAAAGGCGCATAAACCTCCAGATATTCTATGATAGTTCAATAGGAAGACTTGCATGGGAAGCCTATTAAAGGCCATCAACCACATTAAAAAGCCGTGGCGCGGTGCAATATGACAGTCCCAGATGAAAGAATCCCGGTAGATTGCTTGTTCTCTTGCCCGTACCAATTCCCAAGCCGTGGTAATAGAAAAGATTCCAGACGAGTGTCCTAGCCAAACAAATTGATTTGGTATGTCGACATTAAGTATGGGGAGAGGAGTCGCCCAAGAGTTGAACGATTGCAACACATTCGACTGGTGCCAAGCCATTGAAAAGAATTCACAAATCTAGGCCGAACGTGGGATACCAAAACAGAAAATATCCCTATCCGAGAAGATCATATAAAGTGGGCCTTTGGGATGCCAAGAATCAAACGAAAAGGAAGTGGTCTTACCATTACCTATTCGCCATTTGAATTGTGATTGGAATGTCTGGCGCAAATCCAATATCTTTTTCCATGTCCAGGAGCAAACAGTTGGTATAAATGCAACCCAGAAATTTTTAGATTTGAGGAAATTGGAGTGAATCCATTTACATCATAGGAATTCCTTATCCGTGAAAAGAAACCAAATATGTTTGAGCATAGCCGCTTCATTGCAATCAATGAGCCTACATATGCCCAGTCCATCTTCTTGCTTGGGGAGACAAATACGACTCTAGGGTACTTTGGCACCACCAGCCCCTAAATCAGGACATTTCCAAAGGACCCGTGGGGGACATTTTTCTCTCTCTATTTTGTTTAAATGCTAGACATCGACATATTATATATACCAAATGAATAATAAACCAACTTTAGAGAATTCAGCAAGACAAAAGTTAATCATTGCATCTTACATAGGCTTGCCGAAATTCATGGAAGAGATAAGATGGGGTGTCTTGCATCTTTTTGTCCTTTTGCCCAGCCTATGGACCTCATAATCTGCTATTTGTCTTATGTCTATGGTCTTTCAAATTCGCCTCCTAGTTCTCGGAACACAATCCCATGAAAACTTCATGCATGATCTTTGGAGAAATTGAACCTAAGGCATTTTCCAGAATTTTCGCTCGAGTCACATATCGACGGTGATTATGTAGTTTCATTTTTCTCGTAATTTTCATAAAAAAATACATCTATTTCGGCGTCCATTATAAAAATATCCACATTTAATCTGTCGTGTCGGTGACATGTCACTAGGCGCAAGATTGAGGACATTGCTGTAGTTAATGGAAAATTATTAGGCATTCCCGGCCTACATTGAAGGGTGTAAACATGGAGAAAACTGATCCGAAGATGGGAAGCCCCACGTAATATGCAGTTTCCACCTTCGAATGGCATATTATAGTTGTGTCTTCCTTAAAACCTATAGAAAACCACATGGAGTTTGGGGCCCTTTAGACTTTTTAGGGGTGGACAGCAACTCCAAAGGGTAGCATAGATAAAAGAAAACTCATGCTACGATCGTGTACATTATACTGCGAAGTTATTTTACACTGGTTAAAGTACGTTGTGCGCTTACCAGGATAGGGTTTATGGGCGATCAAGAGGGCCTGTGGCCTAGGATAGCGACCTCCATTGCACTCTCGGAGGCGCTCGCCTAACGTCAGTCCTAGTTGGCTGAGCCATTGTCATAATTTATGGCATTGATTGTGCTGCACCATGTGACTTAACAGGCCTAGAAGCGATCTAGTCCTAACCCTATAGCATTCGACTCATTTGTTCGAGGGTTACTGAAACATTGATTGGAAAGCGCTAACGAGAATGCATATGTATCTTCTACATGCGTGCCGGTTTGCATGTATCATGTATCCCTGCGATCAGATCGGTCCTAGGTTTCACACTCACCAGATAAAGGGGTGCTGTAGTGTACTAGGAATGCGATATGGACTGAATATGTCAGATGCATTTGTGCCTAGGACCATTCAAGTAACGTGTACGTTGCTATGGATCATTAACTCAATTTCAGTTTCTGTCTTCACGATCCCATAGAGACCAAACTTTTACAATTTCTCAGAGTCTGTCTCAAGTAATGTTCCTGAAAGTCCATGGCTCTTGTGATGAAGAGTGAAACGAGTGTATTACATTCCAATCTGCTTCTCTCTGAGGAATTTAAAGACGACACAATGCAAAAGAACTAACCAAAATGGCTTTTAGGAGTCATATACGGCAAGTCGTCGAAGCCGCCGGGGCTCCGATCCCCTCCATTAGTCAGTATTTCCTTGGACTGCTCCGGCAAGACCGACCGGATCCTGACCATTGGCTTCCGAGGTGGCAAACGCGGCGCGGGATCTTCGCCCTTCAAAATCCTAGCAGCCTCCTTCATGGCAGGCCTCTTCTCAGGGTCGGCATGCACGCAGCAGAGTCCCACTCTCAGCATCCTCACCATCTCGGCCTCGTTGAACCGGCCTCTCAGCCTCCGATCGACAGCTGAGATCAATTTCCCCTTCTCCCACTGGCCCCACACCCAGTCGACCAGGATGACCCCGCCTCGGTCAACCGGCAGCCGCCCCGTGGCGACCTCGAGCACCACCACCCCAAAGCTGTACACGTCGGTCTTCGTCGTGGGCACGCCGTAGTACACGTACTCGGTTGCCAAGTACCCCATTGTCCCTGCCGGTATCGTCACCGCTCGGGTCCTGCAGCTGTGCTCGTACACCTCTGCCAAGCCGAAATCCCCCAATTTGGCGTTGAACTCCGAATCGAGCATAATGTTGCAGCTCTTCACATCTCTGTGAATGATCTGCCTCTCGCACTCTTCATGTAGATAGGCGAGGGCCGAGGCGACTCTAAGGACAATTTTTTTCCGCTGTTCCCAGGAGAGGAACTTCGCCGAGTGCGAACTGTTGTGAAGGAACGTGTCCAAGCTACCATTGGGCATGTATTCATATATCAGGAGCAGTTCATTCCCCTCACAGCACCAACCCTCAAGCTGGACTAGATTCTTGTGCCGCAAGCAACCGACCATGGTGGCGAACTCGGTCGTGAACGGGCACCGGCAATTCATGATCCGATTATCGCGGCCGAACCTCTTGACAGCCACGGTCCCGCCGGATGGCAGAGACCCCTGGTAGACAGTGGCCGATGCACCCTCACCAGTGATCTTGCTCCTGCTGAATCCCATTGTGGCTGCTCTGATTTCTGCAAGTGAGAGTCTAGTTGGGACCTTGTTCAACTGGAATCTTGGGCCTTCTTGGGTTCTCATTTTTCTCTGCCTTGAGTTCTTTATCAGATAAAAACCAGCCATACTCAAAATCAAGATCAAGGAAATTAGGAAAGCTGCTAAACCTCCGAGTCCGAGAGCCATGTCCCTTGTCTTTGTTCCTGCGTCACGGTGATCAGACTCAGAGCCGTCCATATCAATGATCGAATCTTCGGTCGAGCACGTTGAACACTCCCCTTCGTGGACATTGTCGTTAGCCGAAGTCGAAGTAGGCAAAAGCCCGAAAGTCCTGAACCTCCAGTGACTAACAATATGAACTGCGGAACCCTTGCCATTCGAAGCAGAGAACCCAACGTGCATATACTCCTTGAAGTGCCTGGAGAGATCAATCTGTGCGACCAGTGCAGGACTTGTTGGCCTGATGTGCGAATAACTGATCCAAATGCGTACCAATTTGACCGCATTCCTGTACTCGATCCAGGTGGTGATCTGCTTCCCGCTTTTCAGATCGACCCCTCTTGAGACCACGTCGACTGAAGCCAGGGAATACACCGAATTCACATTGATGCCGATGTGGTTCCCGTTGATGTCCCCGAATGAAGGGTCGAAGCTCGTGTCCATCTCAACAGCGATGAAGGACGATTCTTGCGATCCGAACGCCGGTGCAGGGAGGCCCAAGTACCCATCCTGAGGGCTGAAAGGATCGGTGGCTGACGTGATCAAGAACGCCAGGCCATCGCCGAAAGGGCACGAGGGGTTGCGGAGAATGATGAATGAGAAGCGGCAGAAGAAAGACGCCGAAGAGTTTGACGAAGAATCAAGAAAGCGAACCGGGTGCGCGTAGAACGCCCTGCTGATGCCGCTGGAAGCAGAAGAGTAAGAGTAAGAGGAAAAAGGAGCGCAGCGACTGATGTTTTGCGTGAGGCTGATGGAATGGTTGCCGAAGGAAGCGTCGCCATAGAGAGTGACGTTGCGGGCGTGCAGGGACACGTCGGACACCGAAGGCGCGAGGAGGAGGAGGAGGAGGAGGAGGAAAAAGAAGAAGAAGAAGAAGAAGAAGAGATAGAAAGAGATGGGTAGGGCAAAACAGGAAGGCATCGCTTGTACAACAAACAGGGGGAATATGCAGAAGCGGAACAATGAATAAAAGATTCGATCTGTGATGGGGTTAAGCGAAGGGAAACGTGAAGGAAAAGCAGAGAGAGTGAGAGAGAGGGACAGAAGACGAACGAGAATCGAGCGGGAAATTGAAACAGAATAACGAGAAAAACAGTCGTCGAGATTGATCCCAAGGTGGAGATTCCATTTCCTTTCCCTCGCCTATGCCAGAGAGCACAGGGAGACGTAGTTTTTCTTCTTCAGGAAATCTTACAGTTCGTGATCTTGATCAATGAACATATATTTCTAACTTAATTACTGAATTCGATTTTCATAGATACGTACGAAAGTTTTGAATAAAAATCTTCTGAAAGATTGAAGTCTGGTCTGCTAGCCAATGGAAGTTGCTTAGCCTTTGCCTGTGCTTAATTTGGTATCTCATATCCGGAGACGAGTGGGATTACCTCAAGTGTACCAAGTTTTCATCTAGAAATACCATACAATTGATTCACCTTAAATTTGCTTCAGCATCATTCCCACCCATTTATCAAATAAAGTAATGGACATAAGAAATCGTATCGACTAAGTAATCCTAACGCCTATATACTATATAAGTACATGCACTACTACTTTCACATGATAATGAACCTCATGCGGACGGGATCGATAGTCACGCCGTATCAAATATTTTTCCCTCGTCATGCCGTGCGGTCGATCATAGCAAAGGGAGATTTACAGCAAGTCCTGTTTTATAATTATAGTTGGTGATCGACTGATAGGTTGCTTTTCTGTATGTCACGGGTTCCGTTCTGTGGACCTCGTATTTGGCTTCTAATTACTCTAAGCTGCCTTATGTTGCTGATTGTGGTGGCTTAAATTGATGTACTTCATTGTATTTCGGAGCTACTACAGGTAGAATCTTTTCTTTTCATTCGAGACCCGCGTTACTCTGTAAATCCAACAGTCAAATATGACCCGAGATAGGCCCAATTTTGCACACTACAGAAATTTCTGATTTTCAATTTCCAAAAGTGAATTCTGAAACTAGAAGTTGAATGCTTTCCAATGCAAGAAAAAGGTCAAAGTTTTATAAGACCAACTGAACCCCCATTCCATAACCATAAGGAATTCAGGAATTGCACAGATTTTGAGACCTCTTAGTTTGAGAATAGGCTAGGTGAGGAAGGCTAAGCAAGAGCTTCTCATGGGTTGATGGCAATGCTCCGCTACCCCTTTTGCAGCATTTCGTATATGTTCAGACTGTTGGCAATGCTCCACTCCCTGGCACTTTGTTCACATCATTGCTGAGTATCCGTAAGAAGAAAGAGCAAGTCCAACAAAAATGGTAGGGAGCAGTTCTGAATAAGCGGGTCATGGGTGGCTTGACAACAACAAAATGGTAGGCTTTACGGTTTCACTCCAACGAGTTCTTAGTTGATCATCCAACAGCACAACATAGATAGCAGCAAGAAAGAACTTGAAATGGTCAGAGATCAGATACCCAATAAACGGTTGGAGATGATTACAGCCAGCTAGAAATGAATACACTAACTTACAGGAAGAAATGAAGACATAGCAGCTCCAGAACCCGTACACAAATTTTCGACATTGGCGTAAATTAAACTTTTATTGTCCTTGTATTCCCGGGGAAAAATTTCGCAAACTACATTGCAATTGCGAAAACGATCGATCTACGAAGAAGGAGCCACAGCTTCCAGCTCCAGGGACTCTTTGCGCTTGAGGTACCGATGCAAAATGGTTAACCGCGCCGTCTCGAATGCGAAGTAACCGATCGCAGAGAAACACGCGCTGTGGACGACCCGCGGCCCCATCCCGCGGGTGAACCCGACCAGCCCTTCCTCCTTCAGGATCTGCTTCACCATGGCGGTAACCCCGCCGTACATCACCGCGCCGACCTTACTCGCGGCCTCGGCGCGAACCTGAGTCATCAGCCTCGTCTTAACCACGTCCAGAGGCGTGGTCAGCGACGCGGATATGGCGCCGGCGAGCGCCCCGCAGCAGACGCTCTGCAGAGGCTCCATGTTGGCCTGCTTGGTCTTGCTCAAAACCGCAGCTTTCAGGTACTCGAAGGAAGAGTAACTCAGAACACCCGCAGGCAAATTCCTCAACAGGGTAGCGGAATACCCAGCATAAAGCCCCAGCACACCATCCTTCTCCAAGATCCTCAGCAGCACCTCCCAAGATCGTCCCTTGGCGCCCGCTTGCATCCTCTGCGTAATCAATTCTTTGGGCACCATGATAGCAGACGACACGATGTTCCCCATCGCGCCGGCGGTCGGCGGGATGAGCACGGCGGGGTAATCCTCAATCTTCGACAAGACCGACTTCCCGAACTCGCAGGTACCGAAGTACACGGCGGAAGACGCAGTGGACCCGACAATGACGGCGGAGACCCCGCTGTAGAAACCCAGGACACCTCTCGATTGGAACGTCTTGACGACCGCGTCGAGCGTGTTCTTGTACAGCGCCGAGGCGCCCTTGGTCTGGAGCTTGGTCTTGATGGTGTCGAGCGGGTGCAGGCACACGTAGGTGAACGCGCCGGCGATCCCGCCCCGGCGGCGCCGATGAGGGCCCGCTCGGCGACGGAGAGGCTCTTCATGAGGGACCGCACTCTGGGGCTGTTTCTCGAGGCGGGCTTGAACCATTCCGAGTAATTAGGAGGAGGGGGCGGCTGGTTAGGGTCGTCGAGGGAGAGGGTGGCGGAGGAGAAATTGACGAGGCGGCCGGCGGCGGCCTTGGGGGGCCGTCGGGAGGGAGGAGGGGAGACGACGAGGGAGGTGAAGCGGGCGAAGAGGGTCGCGAACTCGGACGGGATCGGGTGGTGGTTGGGGGTCGGACATGGGAGGCCAAGCGATGCAGAGAGCCTTCCCTCCATCTCTCTCTCTCTCTCTCTCTCTCTCTCTCTCTCTCTGCGTGCGCTCTGGTTTGGTGGTGGGAGGCGAGAGGACGGAGGCAGGACACGAGCGCTGCGTTTTCTCGTAGGTTTGCCATACGAAGTCGTTTTTTTCTGCTTTGTGGAAAGTAGGGGCTCGTTTTGCCGAGCCAAATGTGTACGTATAAGTTGCTATCGATAAAGAAAATATTTTTCGTCGGCTCATTATTTCAAGCGACAGGAGAGATTAATTTTTAAGAAAATATTTTTCGAATCATTTCTTTTCTGCATAACAAAGGGAGGCTAGTTTGAGCTTTTCGATTCGAAAAAAAAATCTCAAGATGGTCTCGATAATTAAAGTCCGAGCCCGTTTCACTAAAAAATGGGCGATGTACTTTTAGAATATGATGGATCGATGAATGAATCGTCTAAGGTTGTGAATGGTTCATTGTTGATTTTGTATCAATTTAGTTCTTCCGATCAATTTTGGCCGGATTTTGCCGACATGGACACCGATTGATCGGCGGCCAGTCACCGGTGCTGACGTGGACAACTTTAATAATATTTTAATATTTTTTGAATATTTATTTATTTTTTTCTTTTTTTTTCCCTCCCCTTCCTCCTTCCTCTAGCCGGTCGCCAGATTGACGACCGGCCAGAGGTCAGAGGTTGGCGAGGTCATGCCTCACCAAGCCGCCGGCGAGGCTCAACCTTGCCAGATTCGGCAAGGTCGGGCCTCGCCTAGCCATGACGAGGCTTGAGCCCTCACCGGAGGCTGCGCTAGGCAAGTCCTTGCTATCCCTCATCTACCCTCGCCGGCCCTAGGCGAGGGTCGGCGACCCTCGCTCAGATTTGGGGCAAGGGTCGCGCCCTCCCCTAGATTGGGGCTGCAGGGCTTCGCTAGGGGCTCGCTTGGGGCTGGCGTGGGTCGCCAGGCTTCGAGAAGGCCTAGGCGACCTCTGTCGGCCCTTCCCGGCGGCTGTGGTAGCGGCCACCGGCGAGGGCTTGGCCACCGCCACAGTCGCTGGTTGGGTCTTTTTGTTTTTTTATAGCTTTTTTTTTCTGATTTAATTTATATATTTTTTATTTTTTTCTGACGTGGCGCTTGTTAGATGCCATATCATCGTCACCTGTCTCAAGAAAAGTAATAAAATAGAACACGTCAGTGGCAAAGTCAATATTTTTTGTTAGTAAATTAGACGGTGTTAACTTTAGAACTCGATCGAACCAATTTGACAAGTTTTAGGACGCGATGGCACTTTTTGCAAGTTTTATGACTCAATTGCACTTTTGTGACATGTTTTAGAACTTTTAGTGCACATATCCCAATATTCTATTGATTAAGTCTTATGGTTCAAGTTTATTGTCATGACTTGTTTCGGACCATTAACATTTTTATGTTTGGTTCGAATTCCAACTATCTCCATTGTTAAAGTATTCTACATCTTTCGTCTACATGATTCGTATGCTTTTTATATGTTGGTAGTCACGCTCAATATGTAAACTTAAGCTTTTGGATTGAACAATCTGACGTGTTATCTAAGTTAGATATTGCTCTAGATTATTTCGCATGTGCAATCCTCATTCGTCAAATTTCACAGTATCATTTCTAATCCAGCTTATGCGTAGGGGTATTAAAATATCTTATTTCGCACCTTTGCGAGGTTTATGTGTTAAACTTTTGAATTATATATGCTAACATCCATCACGGCTCAAATAGCAGCAATGGAATTGGTCGCTATCGCCGCAACCACCAACTGCCATCAGGCTCCATCACCACCGCCCCCAAATACCAAGGGTCGCCACCACGCACCGAATTCCACAGTGCCCCGAATTAGAGATGCATGCTCTCATATCCGAGGTCGCGCACTTTGATTAGGACGTGGCTCGCCTTAGACAGCGGTGGCGCCTCGAGTCCGAGGCCGTGCGCTATAGATTGAAGCAAAACCCCTAAAAAATCTAGATCGGCAGTCGAAGTTTATACGGATAAAAAGTAATCGATTAACGTGTTGCCATTAGTAGGTGGGTGATGGGTACGGCACCAGTTGCAGGTTCGATAGATATGGCGCCAAACGTGAGGTTGCCGCGGTGATGGGTTCAGAGAGGTCGTCATTGATGATGGCTTCATGACACGACGGTTGTGGCGACACAAAGAAGAAGAAGCAGAAGAAGAAGAAGAAGAAGACAGGGCCATGTCTGGACAGAGAAGGAAGAAGAAAGAATAGGGAGGAGGAAAAGAAGAAAGAAAAAAGAGAGAAAAAAACATGATTAATTATTTTTAGTCTTAGTTGGCATCCTAGTCAGCATCTTTGGACAATTTTTGTCGCGTAAGCATGCCACACCATCGTTCTAAACGGTTACCTAACCGCGTTAGTACCAAGCCAATAATTTCTGTCGATAGATTTAACAAAAGCATCACATTGAGGCTAATTTGAAAAATTGAGGCATGTGATTGAACAAAAGAAAATATTAGGTTCTTGATTTAAAAACGAACAAAAATTAAGATATTTGCAACCGGCTAGAGATAAAGGCCGGCGAGGCTCGACCTTGCCCAGCCAAATCAGCATCTTTGGACAATTTTTGTCATGTAAGTACGCCAAATCATTGTTCTAAACGGTTATCTAACCGTGTTAGTACCAAGTTAGTAATTTTGTGGATAGATTGGAAAAAGTTAAGATATTTGCGGTATCAATATCCCTTAATTTGGCTACCTACCTTTGGGGCTCTTCCTAGCCGTAGCCTAGCATCTCGGTATTTAAATCCAGCTAGGTCATAATTTGACCTAGCTTTTATTAGTATATTTTTGCATCGACTCATTCTACCTTCTCTTTTAGGGAAATAAAAGAAGAAAAAGAGAAAGAAAAGAAACGTTAATTCTACCTATCAACCTTCACTAATTTTTTTTTTCATTTTTGTTATCTTTATGACATAGTTGCTGTCTTAAGGTTGAAACATAACATGATAGCCACCAATATATATTCCTCATTTTTATTCTTTGAAGCCAAATATACTCCCTAATTTTCTTTAACCTAAATACATATATAGCGGCATATATATATATATATATATATACACACACATAAACATTTTTATATATAGAAGGATAATAGCATCTCTAGATAGATAGATCCATAGTTGGCGACCTCAAGCTACTTTAAATTTAATAATCTACACTACCATAGCAGGCTAGCATTGGAGATGCGAGGAATTGTTAGGAGAAAAGGGACCGGCATCTACAAAACTAGAGAAATCACCGGGCAATCTCTTAGGGCCTATATGGTAATTATTTTGTTTATCTATTTTTTTTCGATTTTTTGTTTTCCGGAATGAAAAAAGAATAGGAATCCATTTGATAATGTTAATTAATTTTTCTATTGCCCGGATGAGAAAAGTGGTCAGGGAATAAATTTGAAACATAAACAAGAAGTAAAAAAAACCTACATCTTTATGTCCGAGAATAATTTATGAAATGAGTGATTTTATTTTTTTTCTTTTCCCTTTTTCCTTCTTTCTTCTTCCTTCTCTAGTCAGTCACCGGGCCTCGGCGATGGCCGGCAAGGTCGACCTCGCGGTGGCCTAGTGAGGCCGACCTCGTGGTGGCTCGGTGAGGAGGAAAAAGAATGGAGGAAAAAAAGAAAAGAAAAAAAATTAGAAAATTCTCAAAAAATTCCACATCACAAAATTTTTTTAGAGTCATACCCAAAGCTTTTCTCTTCTTTTTCTATCCGAGAATATATATTTTATACAGTTACCAAATGCTTTCGTCTGCTTAGAAACTCATCCGCGGAATAATGATAGAAAAAACTATTTTTGAAAAAAAAAATATTTCCGAGAACGAAAATGTTACCAAACCCCCTCTTAGTATAATGTGCCATATAGTATTGAGACTAAGGCTCTTTCCGTCTAGTGTCAATACGACGGGTGTACCATTTAATATGTTATAGCATATGGTCCCTTAGTTTCACCACGGATCAACGCATGGGGTTGTCTCACTTTAAAAAATTTGGCAATCTCGCCAGAAAAAAACTAGCGAGCCCGACGTTTTTAGGTCAAACATACTCGTGATTGCACCTAATTCATTCACACATTCTTTGGAGTTGATTTCAGTGATTAATGAACGATGGAATTGACTCGTGGCTTAGGTTCTCGTTCTTAGACCACAAATCTGAGTTTCAGCTTACGTTTTTACTTTTTCTTTTATTGGCCGAAAGCTTCCGTTTTACTTGATCCATGAGATAATGAGACATTATGAGCTTAATCATGTAAGGGGGCTTCTTCTCGTCCTAAGAGAGAACATAGAAGGGTGTGCTTGTATAAGTGAAAAAGTTTTTCGCAAATTAGTTTTGTGGACCTTTATATATTGATTTGCTGAAATTGATCGGTCGACGAAAAATCATTTACAGCAAAAAGAAAAACAATGCATGTTTAAAGTTGGGAAAATTAATTCCATAACCTGAAAAAGGGGAAAGTATTTTCTTGAAAAATAATTTATCGGAAAATATTTTCTTTTATCATGATATTTTTTTTCCGAAACAAACACACCCCTAGTAATAATTCAACGTTACCGTCATGTGACCTCATAGGATACTCCTGTTGCAAATTTTAGTTGTCCTAACTTTCATATTAAAGTTTTGAGTATAAAATATCTCTGAAGTACTTATCACTCTAAAAGCAAATTAGTTTACTCATTAACTCTATGTAAATCTTTTTTTAATTAAATATTGCAATTTTTTTAAATTTGGATTTAGGTTCCCTGGCCTTATTCCTTTATTCAAATATAACGCAAGAAATGACGGAAATGAAATTCCTTTCTAGTGATGACTTTTGAGTTAAGAGACTCAACACCATAAGATTCTACCACTCCATAAAATTTTTTATTTTTATTTTGGGTGGGGTGAGATTGTATTAGATAGTATTAGAAAAATAACAAAATAATACTATAAGGGCTAGACTACGAGGATTTGAAATTTGAGAGACTAAAAGTGTAATTCTGTAAAAAACAAAGAAACTTATATATATATATATATATATATATATATATAATTTATTAATTATGTGTATGTGTTTCCTCCATAACTTCCTATTTCTAAGAGCATGAGCTATATAACATGCACTTATCGAACTCAAGCTAGCTTTGATAATCAATGAATTTAGTATCCTTGAGTTACTATCTTCCGTCCAATAGTAATTGAGTCATATCGATCGTTTTGGAATCAAAGTTGTTAAATGCGGTGAAGAGTTTTCAACGGAGTTATGCCTTTCTCTAGTTAGATCCACTCCAAATACTCGCGACCTAGTATTAACCCAAAAATGGATTTCCTAATTTTCCTTGATTGTGGCTGACATACAAGAAAGATATAACACATGAATATTAAAAAACGGAAGAAGAGATTGTGGATACGATTTGCACTTCATTTACTCTCATCATAGTTGACTTCTTGTACGTTTATTGAGTAATTCTACCCCCTTTGGTTTTCACTTATTTGAAGGTGATGGCAGAGTCTATATAAAGGGCGGGAGAGCTTTGGCATTGGCATCACCAAAATCCAAGCTTTGGCCAGCTTGGAGAAGAACATGATGAGGTCCTCAATGGCCTCCTTGGTTGCCACTCTACTGGTGGTAATACTAATAGCATCTCTTAGCTTGCCGACCAAAGCCACCGAAAACCTTGGTATTACGATACACACTTCACTTCCTGGGAAATCTCTTCCGCCGCCCGACTCCCATCCTCCTCCATGGTGGCCGTCGCTGCCTTTGCCTCCATGGATCCATAAGCCTCCACCCCCTCCACCACCTCCGCCACCCACGCCACCACCGCCACCGCCAAGATCTCCTCCACCACCGCCACCACCACCGCCCAAGTCACCACCTCCTCCGCCACCTCCTCCGCCCACGCCTCCTCCGCCACCGCCAAGATCTCCTCCACCACCACCGCCCAAGTCACCACCTCCTCCGCCACCTCCAGCACCCACGCATCCTCCGCCACCCAAGTCACCACCTCCTCCACCGCCACCTCCTCCAACACCACCACCGCCGCCGCCGCCAAAGTCACCACCTTGTCTGACACCTCCACCACCCAAGTCACCACCGCCACCCACTCCTCCGCCACCACCACCGCCAAAGTCACCACCTTGTCTGACACCTCCACCACCCACGACACCTCCACCCTCTGGATCGCCACCGCCACCGGTTAATAGGCCTCCTCCACCACCACCCCCGGCTAACAGGCCTCCTCCACCACCGCCACCCCGCGGGCATAGATCTCCTCCTCCTCCTCCTCATCCTAGGAGTGGAGGCGACTAGGGAATGCATGTCACTTGCAAGGTGAGACACTCTCAAGGACAACCGAATCCAAACTATCTGTTTACACAAGTCCAGTATTGATGCTCATTTTCCCAATAGCCGACTTTCTTATTCGATCATGCAATGCGTTTCTGTTTCATGCATTATTCACTATTTAAAATAACAAGAAATTGATTTCTTTTGCAAATGATAGAAAAATTATTAATTATCTGTATTTTGCAGGATATGGACACAAGAAACATCAAGAATAAGGGGCAGCTCAAGGTCCCCGGTGAAAGGGAGCTCCTAATAAAACATTAAGTAGGATAAAAAACAGTATATCATTACATAATCTTTGAGGCAATCGTCCCCACTTATCTTGGCTTTCATATGATGTTGCTCTCGACTGCGAGCGTCGATGTCGGTGTAACGTCTTGTTTGTAGTGAAATGAAAGTGCAATATTGCCTTGAAAAGTTTCAGATTTCTTTTGGTGATTGCCCGATTCCATATAGAATGATTTAATACTTAAATTTCAAATGCAGTTCCAGGAGGGCCAAAGGACATTCGAATAAGTTGGTAAATTCCGCATTATTCCGGTACAAAATGTTAGAATATCTCATAATCATATCATCATTTAACATAAAATTCCGGCTATTGGCAAATATTTCGATGAAGGAATCATTAATTATATTTAAAAAAACGTACTTGAATGCGTCAAAATGACCCCTTTGTTGAAACCGGAAGAAAACTGATTTCTTTCTCTGATCCCTTCTCTTAATCTCACGACATAGATGGAATTTGCATATATACGTGTGTTGTTAGGAAGGCTGGTTTTATATTGGTACATCGATCAAATAATAATAAGTTTAAATCAACGCCCGAGATTTTCTATCCGATAATTTTTGCGTTAATGTATTTGTAATTTCCATGATAATCGGACCACTTAATGATATGATTTTATAAATCCATGATCTAGCCAATCTTCCGAGGATTTTCTTAATATTTTCGCGATTTTTAGCGACACAGGATGCTACTGTAATGGTTCAATACCATCAAAATCATGATATAACTTATGTGGTTCGTGTACCTCCCCTAATGTTCAAATGGCCTTTTCTTTGACAGGGCAAAAGAATAATCAAGAGGTCAACAAGGGTTGCTTGAGATTACTTAATTAATTCTTTTGGCCTCCAAACAAAATTATGAGAAATCGATTATCTAGGATGCTAAATAAATAACAAATGAAGAGTAGAGTATTTAATTCGGAAATAAAAAATCAAAAAAAGTCATAAACCTTTTAATTGGGTTAATTTAGTCATAAACCTTTTGTATTTGTACTGATTTAGTTCATCCGGCTTGAAATCTGACGTGGACGCCGGCCATCCGACTAGTGCCATCGTGGACAATTTTTAATACTGAATTGGCCGTTATATATCAGTCAATTGCAGCCAAAATTGGCCGGATAAACTCAATTGGCACAAATGTAAAAGCTTTATGATTAAATTGGTCGAATTGAAAGGTTTAAGACTGAACTGGTACCAATGCAATATGTTTATGACTTTTTTTGTATTTCTTTATATATATTTAATTCGAGTTTAGTCATTCAAAAAGAATAACGTGAGTTCGGATGATGCCTTGGTATTACTAAAAGAGCGACACGTGAATAAAAAGGCGACTTGGCTATATGATTATTATTGCGATTAGGCTTCACTGCCTAGCCATTTCAATAAATGAAGTTTCATGACGGATGTTGGAATATACATAAACTTTGCATGACCCAATAAATTTTGTTATCACATGAAGTTAATTAAGGAAAGAAAACCCTTTAACTTTATGTTTCAACTTAAACAGCTATAATGATGGAAAATGTGTTCGTAGGAAAAAGCCAACTAACCTTACAAAATTGAAAGCACAATCCAATGCATATGGATGGACATGCAGAGAACGATGCGCAGTTACCACATAGAGACCCATCAATCTGTAAGATAGTTACCACATAGAGACCCACCAATCTCTAAGATAGGGTTATATCATATTCATATCGTATGTCGTCCATTTGCCAAAGACTCGTCTCCTTACAGGAGTCATCGCCACAAGGTGCGGTCCATGTCATGTACCTGGCCACAAGTATCTTGATTGACGTCCCATATTGTGTCATGTAAGTGGACTTAAAGTCCCACGTCCCTCCATATAAATGCACTAAAATCTCATGTCATTTCATTTCTTATTATCATCCCTTTAAGAGAGGAGGCCATATATACATACCACCGTAGGTTGTGACTAGAGCCTATGTTGTATACATGGCAACATTGCATGGTAAAAAGCATGTTTCCAAGTGAATCATCCCAACCACAAAATCCAAAGCTCATGTAGTCCATTATACCTCTTTAATCTATGGGAAAAAGCTGCCAAAAACTCTCAAACTATGCCTACTGTGACAGATATATCCTAAACTTTTTTCTATGACACAAAAAATCCTAAATTTGTACATGTGTGACATATCCGCCCTCCGTCAAAATTCCATAAATAGGAATCGTTAAAAATTTACCTACATGGACGCCAAAAGGCAAACGGTGTTAACATGATGCTCATGTGATTTTGGTTGAAAAATCATTTAACGAAACCCTGACAAATAGTTTAAAGTGGATATAGTTGGGGTTTTTGATATCATAATAAAAAATTTAGAGTAAATGCGTAACGATGGACATAGTTTTGAGCTTTTGGTGATTTTTTCCCTTAATCTAAAGACCAAGGTAATCAATCCCTTGACTTTACATGCACTACCCAATAATTAATATATATACACATAAATAAATCAAATAAGTTAACATCATCAAACAAGCCCTTATTATAAAAAGACGTACTTCCAAGATTCGTAATAGTCCCATAATCGTCCCCCAATTCCTGTGGGGGACATTTTTTTTTTGTAAGGTAAGTAGTATATAACTTTTCAACGCTCAACTTACAGCAAAGAAGGCCGAACACAAAAATCTCGTACCTGAGGAGACCAAGAGTGTCCCGATCGGTACAAAAGTGTTGCGGCTAATACAGAAAGCACAGGAAGCGCAATAAAAGGAAGGCTAGCAGGCAGCCAACAGAATACAAAAACATAGACAAGAGAAGTTCAGCTAAAAATGGAGTCAGATATGCCCCAACTGGCTTGAATCCTTCTGTTCCGAGGATTGTCTTAGACCGGCTTGAGAGAAAGGCCTTTGTCTCTAACTACCTTGGCAAGATGGTTGCAGAGAGCAGGCATAAAATGGGTGCCATTCCTGAAGAGAATATTATTCCGTTCAATCCAGATGAGATGGCACAATGCCCCAAGGGCAAACCGAGAGATACGGTGATGAAAGCTATGTCCACCAATGAAACGAGCACCCCATCGGAGGTTCTGTTGCCAGGACCCATTACGCCAAGAAAGGTGACAATTAGTAGCCCAATATAGCGCTAGGGATCCCGTAGCAATGCACCCAAAGAATAAATGATCGACCGAGTCTGGTCTGAGGTGGCAAAAGGCGCATAAACCTCCAGATATTCTATGATAGTTCAATAGGAAGACCTGCATGGGAAGCCTATTAAAGGCCATCAACCACATTAAAAAGCCGTGGCGCGGTGCAATATGACAGTCCCAGATGAAAGAATCCCGGTAGATTGCTTGTTCTCTTGCCCGTACCAATTCCCAAGCCGTGGTAATAGAAAAGATTCCAGACGAGTGTCCTAGCCAAACAAATTGATTTGGTATGTCGACATTAAGTATGGGGAGAGGAGTCGCCCAAGAGTTGAACGATTGCAACACATTCGACTGGTGCCAAGCCATTGAAAAGAATTCACAAATCTAGGCCGAACGTGGGATACCAAAACAGAAAATATCCCTATCCGAGAAGATCATATAAAGTGGGCCTTTGGGATGCCAAGAATCAAACGAAAAGGAAGTGGTCTTACCATTACCTATTCGCCATTTGAATTGTGATTGGAATGTCTGGCGCAAATCCAATATCTTTTTCCATGTCCAGGAGCAAACAGTTGGTATAAATGCAACCCAGAAATTTTTAGATTTGAGGAAATTGGAGTGAATCCATTTACATCATAGGAATTCCTTATCCGTGAAAAGAAACCAAATATGTTTGAGCATAGCCGCTTCATTGCAATCAATGAGCCTAAATATGCCCAGTCCATCTTCTTGCTTGGGGAGACAAATACGACTCTAGGGTACTTTGGCACCACCAGCCCCTAAATCAGGACATTTCCAAAGGACCCGTGGGGGACATTTTTCTCTCTCTATTTTGTTTAAATGCTAGACATCGACATATTATATATACCAAATGAATAATAAACCAACTTTAGAGAATTCAGCAAGACAAAAGTTAATCATTGCATCTTACATAGGCTTGCCGAAATTCATGGAAGAGATAAGATGGGGCGTCTTGCATCTTTTTGTCCTTTTGCCCAGCCTATGGACCTCATAATCTGCTATTTGTCTTATGTCTATGGTCTTTCAAATTCGCCTCCTAGTTCTCGGAACACAATCCCATGAAAACTTCATGCATGATCTTTGGAGAAATTGAACCTAAGGCATTTTCCAGAATTTTCGCTCGAGTCACATATCGACGGTGATTATGTAGTTTCATTTTTCTCGTAATTTTCATAAAAAAATACATCTATTTCGGCGTCCATTATAAAAATATCCACATTTAATCTGTCGTGTCGGTGACATGTCACTAGGCGCAAGATTGAGGACATTGCTGTAGTTAATGGAAAATTATTAGGCATTCCCGGCCTACATTGAAGGGTGTAAACATGGAGAAAACTGATCCGAAGATGGGAAGCCCCACGTAATATGCAGTTTCCACCTTCGAATGGCATATTATAGTTGTGTCTTCCTTAAAACCTATAGAAAACCACATGGAGTTTGGGGCCCTTTAGACTTTTTAGGGGTGGACAGCAACTCCAAAGGGTAGCATAGATAAAAGAAAACTCATGCTACGATCGTGTACATTATACTGCGAAGTTATTTTACACTGGTTAAAGTACGTTGTGCGCTTACCAGGATAGGGTTTATGGGCGATCAAGAGGGCCCGTGGCCTAGGATAGCGACCTCCATTGCACTCTCGGAGGCGCTCGCCTAACGTCAGTCCTAGTTGGCTGAGCCATTGTCATAATTTATGGCATTGATTGTGCTGCACCATGTGACTTAACAGGCCTAGAAGCGATCTAGTCCTAACCCTATAGCATTCGACTCATTTGTTCGAGGGTTACTGAAACATTGATTGGAAAGCGCTAACGAGAATGCATATGTATCTTGTACATGCGTGCCGGTTTGCATGTATCATGTATCCCTGCGATCAGATCGGTCCTAGGTTTCACACTCACCAGATAAAGGGGTGCTGTAGTGTACTAGGAATGCGATATGGACTGAATATGTCAGATGCATTTGTGCCTAGGACCATTCAAGTAACGTGTACGTTGCTATGGATCATTAACTCAATTTCAGTTTCTGTCTTCACGATCCCATAGAGACCAAACTTTTACAATTTCTCAGAGTCTGTCTCAAGTAATGTTCCTGAAAGTCCATGGCTCTTGTGATGAAGAGTGAAACGAGTGTATTACATTCTAATCTGCTTCTCTCTGAGGAATTTAAAGACGACACAATGCAAAAGAACTAACCAAAATGGCTTTTAGGAGTCATATACGGCAAGTCGTCGAAGCCGCCGGGGCTCCGATCCCCTCCATTAGTCAGTATTTCCTTGGACTGCTCCGGCAAGACCGACCGGATCCTGACCATTGGCTTCCGAGGTGGCAAACGCGGCGCGGGATCTTCGCCCTTCAAAATCCTAGCAGCCTCCTTCATGGCAGGCCTCTTCTCAGGGTCGGCATGCACGCAGCAGAGTCCCACTCTCAGCATCCTCACCATCTCGGCCTCGTTGAACCGGCCTCTCAGCCTCCGATCGACAGCTGAGATCAATTTCCCCTTCTCCCACTGGCCCCACACCCAGTCGACCAGGATGACCCCGCCTCGGTCAACCGGCAGCCGCCCCGTGGCGACCTCGAGCACCACCACTCCAAAGCTGTACACGTCGGTCTTCGTCGTGGGCACGCCGTAGTACACGTACTCGGGTGCCAAGTACCCCATTGTCCCTGCCGGTATCGTCACCGCTCGGGTCCTGCAGCTGTGCTCGTACACCTCCGCCAAGCCGAAATCCCCCAATTTGGCGTTGAACTCCGAATCGAGCATAATGTTGCAGCTCTTCACATCTCTGTGAATGATCTGCCTCTCGCACTCTTCATGTAGATAGGCGAGGGCCGAGGCGACTCCAAGGACAATTTTTTTCCGCTGTTCCCAGGAGAGGAACTTCGCCGAGTGCAAACTGTTGTGAAGGAACGTGTCCAAGCTACCATTGGGCATGTATTCATATATCAGGAGCAGTTCATTCCCCTCACAGCACCAACCCTCAAGCTGGACTAGATTCTTGTGCCGCAAGCAACCGACCATGGTGGCGAACTCGGTCGTGAACGGGCACCGGCAATTCATGATCCGATTATCGCGGCCGAACCTCTTGACAGCCACGGTCCCGCCGGATGGCAGAGACCCCTGGTAGACAGTGGCCGATGCACCCTCACCAATGATCTTACTCCTGCTGAATCCCATTGTGGCTGCTCTGATTTCTGCAAGTGAGAGTCTAGTTGGGACCTTGTTCAACTGGAATCTTGGGCCTTCTTGGGTTCTCATTTTTCTCTGCCTTGAGTTCTTTATCAGATAAAAACCAGCCATACTCAAAATCAAGATCAAGGAAATTAGGAAAGCTGCTAAACCTCCGAGTCCGAGAGCCATGTCCCTTGTCTTTGTTCCTGCGTCACGGTGATCAGACTCAGAGCCGTCCATATCAATGATCGAATCTTCGGTCGAGCACGTTGAACACTCCCCTTCGTGGACATTGTCGTTAGCCGAAGTCGAAGTAGGCAAAAGCCCGAAAGTCCTGAACCTCCAGTGACTAACAATATGAACTGCGGAACCCTTGCCATTCGAAGCAGAGAACCCAACGTGCATATACTCCTTGAAGTGCCTGGAGAGATCAATCTGTGCGACCAGTGCAGGACTTGTTGGCCTGATGTGCGAATAACTGATCCAAATGCGTACCAATTTGACCGCATTCCTGTACTCGATCCAGGTGGTGATCTGCTTCCCGCTTTTCAGATCGACCCCTCTTGAGACCACGTCGACTGAAGCCAGGGAATACACCGAATTCACATTGATGCCGATGTGGTTCCCGTTGATGTCCCCGAATGAAGGGTCGAAGCTCGTGTCCATCTCAACAGCGATGAAGGACGATTCTTGCGATCCGAACGCCGGTGCAGGGAGGCCCAAGTACCCATCCTGAGGGCTGAAAGGATCGGTGGCTGACGTGATCAAGAACGCCAGGCCATCGCCGAAAGGGCACGAGGGGTTGCGGAGAATGATGAATGAGAAGCGGCAGAAGAAAGACGCCGAAGAGTTTGACGAAGAATCAAGAAAGCGAACCGGGTGCGCGTAGAACGCCCTGCTGATGCCGCTGGAAGCAGAAGAGTAAGAGTTAGAGGAAAAAGGAGCGCAGCGACTGATGTTTTGCGTGAGGCTGATGGAATGGTTGCCGAAGGAAGCGTCGCCATAGAGAGTGACGTTGCGGGCGTGCAGGGACACGTCGGACACCGAAGGCGCGAGGAGGAGGAGGAGGAGGAGGAGGAAAAAGAAGAAGAAGAAGAAGAAGAAGAGATAGAAAGAGATGGGTAGGGCAAAACAGGAAGGCATCGCTTGTACAACAAACAGGGGGAATATGCAGAAGCGGAACAATGAATAAAAGATTCGATCTGTGATGGGGTTAAGCGAAGGGAAACGTGAAGGAAAAGCAGAGAGAGTGAGAGAGAGGGACAGAAGACGAACGAGAATCGAGCGGGAAATTGAAACAGAATAACGAGAAAAACAGTCGTCGAGATTGATCCCAAGGTGGAGATTCCATTTCCTTTCCCTCGCCTATGCCAGAGAGCACAGGGAGACGTAGTTTTTCTTCTTCAGGAAATCTTACAGTTCGTGATCTTGATCAATGAACATGTATTTCTAACTTAATTACTGAATTCGATTTTCATAGATACGTACGAAAGTTTTGAATAAAAATCTTCTGAAAGATTGAAGTCTGGTCTGCTAGCCAATGGAAGTTGCTTAGCCTTTGCCTGTGCTTAATTTGGTATCTCATATCCGGAGACGAGTGGGATTACCTCAAGTGTACCAAGTTTTCATCTAGAAATACCATACAATTGATTCACCTTAAATTTGCTTCAGCATCATTCCCACCCATTTATCAAATAAAGTAATGGACATAAGAAATCGTATCGACTAAGTAATCCTAACGCCTATATACTATATAAGTACATGCACTACTACTTTCACATGATAATGAACCTCATGCGGACGGGATCGATAGTCACGCCGTATCAAATATTTTTCCCTCGTCATGCCGTGCGGTCGATCATAGCAAGGGAGATTTACAGCAAGTCCTGTTTTATAATTATAGTTGGTGATGGACTGATAGGTTGCTTTTCTGTATGTCACGGGTTCCGTTCTGTGGACCTCGTATTTGGCTTCTAATTACTCTAAGCTGCCTTATGTTGCTGATTGTGGTGGCTTAAATTGATGTACTTCATTGTATTTCGAAGCTACTACAGGTAGAATCTTTTCTTTTCATTCGAGACCCGCGTTACTCTGTAAATCCAATAGTCAAATATGACCCGAGATAGGCCCAATTTTGCACACTACAGAAATTTCTGATTTTCAATTTCCAAAAGTGAATTATGAAACTAGAAGTTGAATGCTTTCCAATGCAAGAAAAAGGTCAAAGTTTTACAAGACCAACTGAACCCCCATTCCATAACCATAAGGAATTCAGGAATTGCACAGATTTTGAGACCTCTTAGTTTGAGAATAGGCTAGGTGAGGAAGGCTAAGCAAGAGCTTCTCATGGGTTGATGGCAATGCTCCGCTACCCCTTAAGCAGCATTTCGCACATGTTCAGACTGTTGGCAATGCTCCACTCCCTGGCACTTTGTTCACATCATTGCTGAGTATCCGTAAGAAGAAAGAGCAAGTCCAACAAAATGGCAGGGAGCAGTTCTGAACAAGCGGGTCATGGGTGGCTTGACAACAACAAAATGGTAGGCTTTACGGTTTCACTCCAACGAGTTCTTAGTTGATCATCCAACAGCACAACATAGATAGCAGCAAGAAAGAACTTGAAATGGTCAGAGATCAGATACCCAATAAACGGTTGGAGATGATTACAGCCAGCTAGAAATGAATACACTAACTTACAGGAAGAAATGAAGACATAGCAGCTCCAGAACCCGTACACAAATTTTCGACATTGGCGTAAATTAAACTTTTATTGTCCTTGTATTCCCGGGGAAAAATTTCGCAAACTACATTGGAATTGCGAAAACGATCGATCTACGAAGAAGGAGCCACAGCTTCCAGCTCCAGGGACTCTTTGCGCTTGAGGTACTGATGCAAAATGGTTAACCGCGCCGTCTCGAATGCGAAGTAACCGATCGCAGAGAAACACGCGCTGTGGACGACCCGCGGCCCCATCCCGCGGGTGAACCCGACCAGCCCTTCCTCCTTCAGGATCTGCTTCACCATGGCGGTAACCCCGCCGTACATCACCGCGCCGACCTTACTCGCGGCCTCGGCTCGAACCTGAGTCATCAGCCTCGTCTTAACCACGTCCAGAGGCGTGGTCAGCGACGCGGATATGGCGCCGGCGAGCGCCCCGCAGCAGACGCTCTGCAGGGGCTCCATGTTGGCCTGCTTGGTCTTGCTCAAAACCGCAGCTTTCAGGTACTCGAAGGAAGAGTAACTCAGAACACCCGCAGGCAAATTCCTCAACAGGGTAGCTGAATACCCAGCATAAAGCCCCAGCACACCATCCTTCTCCAAGATCCTCAGCAGCACCTCCCAAGATCGTCCCTTCGCGCCCGCTTGCATCCTCTGCGTAATCAATTCTTTGGGCACCATGATAGCAGACGACACGATGTTCCCCATCGCGCCGGCGGTCGGCGGGATGAGCACGGCGGGGTAATCCTCAATCTTCGACAAGACCGACTTCCCGAACTCGCAGGTACCGAAGTACACGGCGGAAGACGCAGTGGACCCGACAATGACGGCGGAGACCCCGCTGTAGAAACCCAGGATACCTCTCGATTGGAACGTCTTGACGACCGCGTCGAGCGTGTTCTTGTACAGCTCCGAGGCGCCCTTGGTCTGGAGCTTGGTCTTGATGGTGTCGAGCGGGTGCAGGCACACGTAGGTGAACGCGCCGGCGATCCCGCCCCCGGCGGCGCCGATGAGGGCCCGCTCGGCGACGGAGAGGCTCTTCATGAGGGACCGCACTCTGGGGCTGTTTCTCGAGGCGGGCTTGAACCATTCCGAGTAATTAGGAGGAGGGGGCGGCTGGTTAGGGTCGTCGAGGGAGAGGGTGGCGGAGGAGAAATTGACGAGGCGGCCGGCGGCGGCCTTGGGGGGCCGTCGGGAGGGAGGAGGGGAGACGACGAGGGAGGTGAAGCGGGCGAAGAGGGTCGCGAACTCGGACGGGATCGGGTGGTGGTTGGGGGTCGGACATGGGAGGCCGAGCGATGCAGAGAGCCTTCCCTCCATCTCTCTCTCTCTCTGCGTGCGCTCTGGTTTGGTGGTGGGAGGCGAGAGGACGGAGGCAGGACACGAGCGCTGCGTTTTCTCGTAGGTTTGCCATACGAAGTCGTTTTTTTCGGCTTTGTGGAAAGTAGGGGCTCGTTTTGCCGAGCCAAATGCGTACGTATAAGTTGATATCGATAAAGAAAATATTTTTCGTCGGCTCGTTATTTCAAGCGACATGAGAGATTAATTTTTAAGAAAATATTTTTCGAATCATTTCTTTTCTGCATAACAAAGGGAGCCTAATTTGAGCTTTTCGATTCGAAAAAAAAAATCTCAAGATGATCTCGATAATTAAAGTCCGAGCCCGTTTCACTAAAAAATGGGCGACGTACTTTTAGAATATGATGGATCGATGAATGAATCGTCTAAGGTTGTGAATGGTTCATTGTTGATTTTGGACGTAAATGACAATGAAATGGAAAAGTACGACTCTAGGAACAATGGTAGTAAGTGATATAAAATACAGGTAAGTGTTGAATATTTTGATTGATTGCAGATCTTTTCGCAAAGAGTACAACGTGGGAATTTATACCATACTATCGACGGTTTCAAACAAGAATTTTTGAATTCAAATAAACAAATAACTTCGTAATCTTATTTGCGGTAACAAGAAGTTACTCCACACAAAACTTATCTACAAAGTTATCCAACGACACTTTTCCACACGAAATTACAAGAATCCCAAAAATAGTGATAATAAACATTATTACCCAACAGTTAATTGTTTGTGTTGATTGCCCTCTATCGATGACTTTGTCAATCAACTTCCTAAGTCTTGATGAAGACTCTCTTCGATAACTTTTAGGATGTTATCGATGACTTTTTTAGCGAGTTGTTCATTTTTTTCAAGTTGTTGATTATTCAGTTCATTTTTTACCAAACTCTACTCTTATCAGCTAAATCTAATGCTTGTCAATAATAGCCAAAAGTTGGTCTTTTTAGTTTGTCAATACAACTGATAACGATCAGTAATCAATTAAAGTATCTAATTTGACCAAAAAAAAGGATTCTTTCCCTAAAATGATCTCTTGTATTATTTGAAATAATTAACAAAAATGTTTTCGTTATTAGCAATAGTTTATATTTGAACATTGATGTGGACGCTGAAAATTTTTTCATTCATTCAATATTGTGATCGATATAAAAGATAATTTTAAAAAAAGCGCAAAGTACTTTTAGAATATGATGGATCGACAAATGAATCGACAAAGGTTGTGAATAGTTCATTTTTTATTTTGGACAAGGAAAGTAAATAACAAGAAATGGAAGAGTACGACACTAGGAACAAATTGAGTTCTTTGATTGATTTCGGATCTTTTTTACAATGAGTACAGTGTGGGAATTTATAGCCTACTCTCGACCATTTCAAGCAACAGTTTTTTAATTCAAATAAATAAATAACTTTATAATCTTATCTGCAGTTACTCCATGCGACACTTATCTACAAAGTTATTCAACAACACTTATTCACAATTACAAAAATCCTCAAATAACGGCAATAAACATAATTATCCAACATTTGCGTTTTTGTGTCGATTGCCCATTGTCAATGACTTTATTAATCAACTTCATAAGTCTTGATTAAGGCTCTCGTCGATAACTTTCAGGATGTTGTCCACGACTTCCTTGGCGAGCTGTGAATTCTCTTCAAGTTATCGATTGTTCTGTTCATTGTTGACTAAACTCTACTCTTATCGACTAACTCTAATACCGGAAAAAGTGCCAAAGAAGTCCTAAACCTTTTGTATTTGTGCCAATTTAGTCATAAACCTTTTTTTGGTGCCAATTCAATCCTAAATATTTTTATTGTGCCAATTCAGTCCTAAACTTTTTATATTGATGCTAATTCAATCCTAAACCTTTTGTTTTTGTATCAATTCAGTTCTTCCGATCAATTTTGGCCGGATTTTGCTGACATGGACACCGATTGATCGGCGGCCAATCACCGGTGCTGACGTGGACAACTTTAATAATATTTTAATATTTTTTGAATATTTATTTATTTTTTTCTTTTTTTCCCTCCCCTTCCTCCTTCCTTTAGCTAGTCGCTGGATTGACGACCGGCCAGAGGTCAGAGGTTGGCGAGGTCATGCCTCACCAAGCCGCCGGCGAGGCTCAACCTTGCCAGATTCGGCAAGGTCGGGCCTCGCCTAGCCATGACGAGGCTTGAGCCCTCACCGGAGGCTGCGCTAGGCAAGTCCTTGCTATCCCTCATCTACCCTCGCCGGCCCTAGGCGAGGGTCGGCGACCCTCGCTCAGATTTGGGGCAAGGGTCGCGCCCTCCCCTAGATTGGGGCTGCAGGGCTTCGCTGGGGGCTCGCTTGGGGCTGGCGAGGGTCCCCAGGCTTCGAGAAGGCCTAGGCGACCTCTGTCGGCCCTTCCCGGCGGCTGTGGTAGCGGCCACCGGTGAGGGCTTGGCCACCGCCACAGTCGCTGGTTGGGTCTTTTTGTTTTTTTATAGCTTTTTTTTCTGATTTAATTTATATATTTTTTATTTTTTTTTCTGACGCGGCGCTTGTTAGATACCATATCATCGTCACATGTCTCAAGAAAAGTAATAAAATAGAACACGTCAGTGGCAAAGTCAATATTTTTTTGTTAGTAAATTAGACGGTGTTAACTTTAGGACTCGATCGAACCAATTTGACAAGTTTTAGGACGCGATTGCACTTTTTGCAAGTGTTATGACTCAATTGCACTTTTGTGACATGTTTTAGAACTTTTAGTGCACATATCCCAATATTCTATTGATTAAGTCTTATGGTTCAAGTTTATTGTCATGACTTGTTTCGGACCATTAACATTTTTATGTTTCGTCCGAATTCCAACTATCTCCATTGTTAAAGTATTCTACATCTTTCGTCTACATGATTCGTATGCTTTTTATATATTGGTAGTCACGCTCAATATGTAAACTTAAGCTTTTGGATTGAACAATCTGACGTGTTATCTAAGTTAGATATTGCTCTAGATTATTTCGCATGTGCAATCCTCATTCGTCAAATTTCACAGTATCATTTCTAATCCAGCTTATGCATAGGGGTATTAAAATATCTTATTTCGCACCTTTGCGAGGTTTATGTGTTAAACTTTTGAATTATATATGCTAACATCCGTCACGGCTCAAATAGCAGCAATGGAATTGGTCGCTATCGCCGCAACCACCAACTGCCATCAGGCTCCATCACCACCGCCACCAAATACCAAGGGTCGCCACCACGCACCGAATTCCACAGTGCCCCGAATTAGAGATGCATGCTCTCATATCCGAGGTCGCGCACTTTGATTAGGATGTGGCACGCCTTAGACAGAGGTGGCGCCTGGAGTCCGAGGCCGTGCGCTATAGATTGAAGCAAAACCCCTAAAAAATCTAGATCGGCAGTCGAAGTTTATACGGATAAAAAGTAATCGATTAACGTGTTGCCATTAGTAGGTGGGTGATGGGTACGGCACCAGTTGCAGGTCCGATAGATATGGCGCCAAACGTGAGGTTGCCGCGGTGATGGGTTCAGAGAGGTCGTCATTGATGATGGCTTCATGACACGACAGTTGTGGCGACACAAAGAAGAAGAAGAAGAAGAAGAAGAAGAAGAAGAAGAAGAAGAAGAAGAAGACAGGGCCATGTCTGGACAGAGAAGGAAGAAGAAAGAATAGGGAGGAGGAAAAGAAGAAAGAAAAAAGAGAGAAAAAAACATGCCTAATTATTTTTAGTCTTAGTTGGTATCCTAGTCAGCATCTTTGGACAATTTTTGTCGCGTAAGCATGCCACACCATCGTTCTAAACGGTTACCTAACCGCGTTAGTACCAAGCCAATAATTTCTGTCGATAGATTTAACAAAAGCATCACATTGAGGCTAATTTGAAAAATTGAGGCATGTGATTGAACAAAAGAAAATATTAGGTTCTTGATTTAAAAACGAACAAAAATTAAGATATTTGCGACCGGCTAGAGATAAAGGCCGGCGAGGCTCGACCTTGCCCAGCCAAATCAGCATCTTTGGACAATTTTTGTCATGTAAGTACGCCAAATCATTGTTCTAAACGGTTATCTAACCGTGTTAGTACCAAGTTAGTAATTTTGTGGATAGATTGGAAAAAGTTAAGATATTTGCGGTATCAATATCCCTTAATTTGGCTACCTTCCTTTGGGGCTCTTCCTAGCCGTAGCCTAGCATCTCGGTATTTAAATCCAGCTAGGTCATAATTTGACCTAGCTTTTATTAGTATATTTTTGCATCGACTCATTCTACCTTCTCTTTTAGGGAAATAAAAGAAGAAAAAGAGAAAGAAAAGAAACGTTAATTCTACCTATCAACCTTCACTAATTTTTTTTTTCATTTTTGTTATCTTTATGACATAGTTGCTGTCTTAAGGTTGAAACATAACATGATAGCCACCAATATATATTCCTCATTTTTATTCTTTGAAGCCAAATATACTCCCTAATTTTCTTTAACCTAAATACATATATAGCGGCATATATATATACACACACATAAACATTTTTATATATAGAAGGATAATAGCATCTCTAGATAGATAGATCCATAGTTGGCGACCTCAAGCTACTTTAAATTTAATAATCTACACTACCATAGCAGGCTAGCATTGGAGATGCGAGGAATTGTTAGGAGAAAAGGGACCGGCATCTACAAAACTAGAGAAATCACCGGGCAATCTCTTAGGGCCTATATGGTAATTATTTTGTTTATCTATTTTTTTTCGATTTTTTGTTTTCCGGAATGAAAAAAGAATAGGAATCCATTTGATAATGTTAATTAATTTTTCTATTGCCCGGATGAGAAAAGTGGTCAGGGAATAAATTTGAAACATAAACAAGAAGTAAAAAAAACCTACATCTTTATGTCCGAGAATAATTTATGAAATGAGTGATTTTATTTTTTTTCTTTTCCCTTTTTCCTTCTTTCTTCTTCCTTCTCTAGTCAGTCACCGGGCCTCGGCGATGGCCGGCAAGGTCGACCTCGCGGTGGCCTAGTGAGGCCGACCTCGTGGTGGCTCGGTGAGGAGGAAAAAGAATGGAGGAAAAAAAGAAAAGAAAAAAAATTAGAAAATTCTCAAAAAATTCCACATCACAAAATTTTTTTAGAGTCATACCCAAAGCTTTTCTCTTCTTTTTCTATCCGAGAATATATATTTTATACAGTTACCAAATGCTTTCGTCTGCTTAGAAACTCATCCGCGGAATAATGATAGAAAAAACTATTTTTGAAAAAAAAAATATTTCCGAGAACGAAAATGTTACCAAACCCACTCTTAGTATAATGTGCCATATAGTATTGAGACTAAGGCTCTTTCCGTCTAGTGTCAATACGACGGGTGTACCATTTAATATGTTATAGCATATGGTCCCTTAGTTTCACCACGGATCAACGCATGGGGTTGTCTCACTTTAAAAAATTTGGCAATCTCGCCAGAAAAAAACTAGCGAGCCCGACGTTTTTAGGTCAAACATACTCGTGATTGCACCTAATTCATTCACACATTCTTTGGAGTTGATTTCAGTGATTAATGAACGATGGAATTGACTCGTGGTTTAGGTTCTCGTTCTTAGACCATAAATCTGAGTTTCAGCTTACGTTTTTACTTTTTCTTTTATTGGCCGAAAGCTTCCGTTTTACTTGATCCATGAGATAATGAGACATTATGAGCTTAATCATGTAAGGGGGCTTCTTCTCGTCCTAAGAGAGAACATAGAAGGGTGTGCTTGTATAAGTGAAAAAGTTTTTCGCAAATTAGTTTTGTGGACCTTTATATATTGATTTGCTGAAATTGATCGGTCGACGAAAAATCATTTACAGCAAAAAAAAAACAATGCATGTTTAAAGTTGGGAAAATTAATTCCATAACCTGAAAAAGGGGAAAGTATTTTCTTGAAAAATAATTTATCGGAAAATATTTTCTTTTATCATGATATTTTTTTTCCGAAACAAACACACCCCTAGTAATAATTCAACGTTACCGTCATGTGACCTCATAGGATACTCCTGTTGCAAATTTTAGTTGTCCTAACTTTCATATTAAAGTTTTGAGTATAAAATATCTCTGAAGTACTTATCACTCTAAAAGCAAATTAGTTTACTCATTAACTCTATGTAAATCTTTTTTTAATTAAATATTGCAATTTTTTTAAATTTGGATTTAGGTTCCCCTTATTCCTTTATTCAAATATAACGCAAGAAATGACGGAAATGAAATTCCTTTCTAGTGGTGACTTTTGAGTTAAGAGACTCAACACCATAAGATTCTACCACTCCATAAAATTTTTTATTTTTATTTTGGGTGGGGTGAGATTGTATTAGATAGTATTAGAAAAATAACAGAATAATACTATATAAGTGCTAGACTACGAGGATTTGAAATTTGAGAGACTAAAAGTGTAATTCTGTAAAAAACAAAGAAACTTATATATATATATATATATATATATATATATATATATATAATTTATTAATTATGTGTATGTGTTTCCTCCATAACTTCCTATTTCTAAGAGCATCAGCTATATAACATGCACTTATCGAACTCAAGCTAGCTTTGATAATCAATGAATTTAGTATCCTTGAGTTACCATCTTCCGTCCAATAGTAGTTGAGTCATATCGATCGTTTTGGAATCAAAGCTGTTAAATGCGATGAAGAGTTTTCGATGGAGTTATGCCTTTCTCTAGTTAGATCCACTCCAAATACTCGCGACCTAGTATTAACCCAAAAATAGAAATTGGATTTCCTAATTTTCCTTGATTGTGGCTGTCATACAAGAAAGATATAGCACATGAATATTAAAAAACGGAAGAAGAGATTATGGATACGATTTGCACTTCATTTACTCTCATCATAGTTGACTTCTTGTACGTTTATTGAGTAATTCTACCCCCTTTGGTTTTCACTTATTTGAAGGTGATGGCAGAGTCTATATAAAGGGCGGGAGAGCTTTGGCATTGGCATCACCAAAATCCAAGCTTTGGCCAGCTTGGAGAAGAACATGATGAGGTCCTCAATGGCCTCCTTGGTTGCCACTCTACTGGTGGTAATACTAATAGCATCTCTTAGCTTGCCGACGAAAGCCACCGAAAACCTTGGTATTACGATACACACTTCACTTCCTGGGAAATCTCTTCCGCCGCCCGACTCCCATCCTCCTCCATGGTGGCCGTCGCTGCCTTTGCCTCCATGGATCCATAAGCCTCCACCCCCTCCACCACCTCCGCCACCCACGCCACCACCGCCACCACCACCGCCCAAGTCACCACCTCCTCCGCCACCTCCTCCGCCCACGCCTCCTCCGCCACCGCCAAGATCTCCTCCACCACCACCGCCCAAGTCACCACCTCCTCCGCCACCTCCAGCACCCACGCATCCTCCGCCACCCAAGTCACCACCTCCTCCACCGCCACCTCCTCCAACACCACCACCACCCACTCCTCCACCACCACCACCGCCAAAGTCACCACCTTGTCTGACACCTCCACCACCCAAGTCACCACCGCCACCTCCTCCAACACCACCGCCACCCACTCCTCCGCCACCACCACCGCCAAAGTCACCACCTTGTCTGACACCTCCACCACCCACGACACCTCCACCCTCTGGATCGCCACCGCCACCGGTTAATAGGCCTCCTCCACCACCACCCCCGGCTAACAGGCCTCCTCCACCACCGCCACCCCGCGGGCATAGATCTCCTCCTCCTCCTCCTCATCCTAGGAGTGGAGGCGACTAGGGAATGCATGTCCCTTGCAAGGTGAGACACTCTCAAGGATAACCGAATCCAAACAATCTGTTTACACAAGTCCAGTATTGATGCTCATTTTCCCAATAGCCGACTTTCTTATTCGATCATGCAATGCGTTTCTGTTTCATGCATTATTCACTATTTAAAATAACAAGAAATTGATTTCTTTTGCAAATGATAGAAAAATTATTAATTATCTGTATTTTGCAGGATATGGACACAAGAAACATCAAGAATAAGGGGCAGCTCAAGGTCCCCGGTGAAAGGGAGCTCCTAATAAAACATTAAGTAGGATAAAAAACAGTATATCATTACATAATCTTTGAGGCAATCGTCCCCACTTATCTTGGCTTTCATATGATGTTGCTCTCGACTGCGAGCGTCGATGTCGGTGTAACGTCTTGTTTGTAGTGAAATGAAAGTGCAATATTGCCTTGAAAAGTTTCAGATTTCTTTTGGTGATTGCCCGATTCCATATAGAATGATTTAATACTTAAATTTCAAATGCAGTTCCAGGAGGACCAAAGGACATTCGAATAAGTTGGTAAATTCCGCATTATTCCGGTACAAAATGTTAGAATATCTCATAATCATATCATCATTTAACATAAAATTCCGGCTATTGGCAAATATTTCGATGAAGGAATCATTAATTATATTTAAAAAAACGTACTTGAATGCGTCAAAATGACCCCTTTGTTGAAACCGGAAGAAAACTGATTTCTTTCTCTGATCCCTTCTCTTAATCTCACGACATAGATGGAATTTGCATATATACGTGTGTTGTTAGGAAGGCTGGTTTTATATTGGTACATCGATCAAATAATAATAAGTTTAAATCAACGCCCGAGATTTTCTATCTGTTAATTTTGCGTTTAATGTATTTGTAATTTCCATGATAATCGGACCACTTAATGATATGATTTTATAAATCCATGATCTAGCCAATCGTCCCGGAATTTTCTTAATATTTTCGCGATTTTTAGCGACACAGGATGCTACTGTCATGGTTCAATACCATCAAAATCATGATACAACCTATGTGGTTCGTGTACCTCCCCTAATGTTCAAATGGCCTTTTCTTCTGATTCCCGATCTGCTATTGCAGATTCTGTCTGAGAAATATCAAAATTTTTATATCTAGCTAGTACTGGCTAATTGGGCACACACGATGCTCTGCAAAATGAAAAAAGAAACAACGGAAAATTAAAAATATAATTGCACAATCCAAATTATTCATCGTGAAAGGGACATATGAGCTCAGATGCATAAATACTGCATTTTCCAAAAATTGAACTTATTCTAAAGAGTGTAAATATGAATTTTCTCGATGGAATGAGACAATTAACTCATAATCCTTTGAACAAATTACTAAAACAGAAACGATAATAGTGTACCACAGAATTGTGACAATTCTATGAATATAACCAGCAGTAACATTGCAAATAGCTCCTCTCGAAGGGCGATTACAGGAATCACTCACAGCTATGTAAAAAGTACATATCATATCTTTATTGCCATCTAAATCTAAGGGACCTTTATAGCCATATAGAAGTAAATGAACTCGGATACTTCTAACTGAAGACGGAAAATATCACGAGTACTTATTGATGGGAAGAGCATTTGAAGTTTAAAGCATAAGCGTCAAGATTTTGGAGGAGGTATGCTTCGGCAACCTTGTACATTCCCAAGGCTCTCTTTGCCCGCCTTAATGTCCTCTTCTTTGAGCTCAACATCGCCCTCTGTGTAATACGTGCTCGTCATCTTGTTCTTGCTCCCGCCTTCCGGTGTTGGCTCAAACTTGACTTCGTAAATAATAGTTTCAAACTTCTCCTTCAGATCAATCATGGTTTACTTGTACGTAAACGTCTCCTCGTCCAGCTCATGCACACGATTCTTCATACTGCTAAGCTGATTACCTGTATACAATAGAAGGAGATCGTACCATAGCATACTACTATATGCCGTAAGATATGTTTAAGCTAGAAATAAAGCACAATTATTTGGCAGAAACGCATAATCACCTTCAATGAAGTTGATCTGCTTAATGGTTCCAGCCCCTCCATCACCTTGGATGATGTCAATACTCTTGATAGCTTGAGGCATGAGTTTGGGAATCAGGTTATGTGAGTCCAGAATTAGGGCCTTGAACAATCTTGCAGGAGGAATTGTGGAAATGTATTCATTTGTGAAAGTGAACACACCCATGATAATTTTTTAGGTTGCTAGCTAGATCAATTAAACAATATGATCAAAGAGAATGGAGTTCAGGAGGTTTGTGAGCTTGGGGTAGAAGAAATGAGAATGAGACATATTTATAGGTTGGAGTGGAGTCGTCCTCATTTTCCCAAAGTGTATCCCATTGGCTGATAATTCTAGAAATTGCCAAACTCCCAAAGCACCAACCATTCTACTTTTTTTCATGATTTGCATGACAAACTTCATCAGTTCGCTGAACAGATTAGGATTTCATTCTCTAGGGGAGACCACTAGAATCCAAAAGAGAGCATTTCTCACGTTCATAGCCGTCGTTGTTCAAGTCATACAATGGCAACCTAACAAAACAATGGACCTTTATAACTACAGGAGTTGATGTACTATAATCGATCTCTCAAAACTAACAATGACTTATAGTCCACACTTGATAAAATCATGGGCATGTATTATTCATATCCGAAGAGAGCTTTCCAACTCTTTTGGGTAGATATTATTTGATTACCTTAATAAAATCATAGGACGAACCTATAATTGGCGACTTTGTCCTACTCCGAATGATTTTCTTGTTAAGCCTTTCTAGTGTCATCTTCACCTAGTTCTCAAATATTATTTGTTGATATTCTTGTTAAGCCTTCTTAGGTTTATGGTTCCTCAAATTCTTGACATTGCTTCCGCTGCGTTGTTTTCATGTCCCTCAGTTGTCATCTTCCTCAGAAAACAGCACTCTGAAAATTTCCTGAGTAAATCTGCTTAAAAGATATGCGAATCAGTATTCCCATCCCCAAGTTGCATCCAGTTCACCTTGGATTTCCGATAAAGAAAAGATTCCTCATACTCTTGCAATTTCCAAAGCATTGCTTTCAGCATAAAATCATCATCCAACTTAGAAGGAATCGCCTGACAGGATTTCCTGCTGCAAAGTAGACGGCTCCAATTTACAATGTTGAGTCTGCTGCAAATGCTGGTTAAAATGATCTTTATGGAATTTCTTAAGAGCAATGTGAGCTCTAGCAAGCTTTGCTATAAAGAGTAAACATTGCAGTTCCCTCATCCTCCCCATGCCAAGCTTGAGCAACCACTTCCAGATAAAGAGAATGTTTACTCCAAAACTTAAAGAATTTGAATGGCTTCTGGAAAGTGGAGAACAGCTTCCTCTTGTCTTACAAGTGCATGACAATGATCAGAAATATTGAAAATGATGAATTCAGCGCAGGAGTGCATCAATGAAGCAAGCCAAGCACTAACAAACACACGATCCAATTTCCTGGCTACCCATTTCTCAATGCTACAATTTTGTCCATGTGAAGGAGCTGCCAATGTGCTTCCAATCAGTAAGATCAGCTTGGACAAGAGTATCATCAAACATCTCCACATCTGGTGTAAAGACTATATCGGCATTACTAACTTCAGAGAGGTACCTACAAAGTTAATATCTTCCAGGATTATCCAAGGAGAAAATGTATTAATGGCAGAAGAAGCCAAGAACTTCCAAAGAGATCACCTATCTATCACAAATTGGAAGCATAGACAAGGTAGCAAGAAAACTAGGATTGCCCTGAACCTCTGAACAATGGATATGCTGAGCTGATGCAGAAATAACAGATATGCTGATGCTATCGTCATGAAGAATCCAAATTGTTAAATGTTAGAAGAAATAATTGGAAATCAGATGCCACCAAGGATTTGTTTCCAACTTCTTTGGGCCTTTGCTATTTCTGCCGTTGGGCTATACAGATCACACAGCATATCAGGCACCGTCACTTTTACAACATCTCCATTTACAAGGTATATAGTGCGGATTAGACGGACACTCGCTTTGTTTGGCGGCAACATTGTCTGACAGTTAACTTTCTAAACTCCACTATTAAAAGGATGACGCATTTATGTTGTATACTCTGAGTTACAATATCTACAATTAGCATAGCAGCTGTAAAATGTAGTGAGCTCCATCTATTTCTTCATAAGTTAATCCTTCCAAGTATTTTAAATGTGGTTGCTGATATCATTTTCTTCACGGGATAATGACACAAATGGTCCATGAACTTTGGTCCAACGTGCAATGTGGTCCCTGAATTTTTAATTTATTCAATATGGTCCCAATTTGTTCAATGTGGTCCTTAGACTTTTGGTACATGTTCAATGTAGTTTCTGAACTATATGAAAATATTCAATGTAGTCATTCCATTAAATTAAGATCAGGGACAACATCGAACATTTTTATATAGTCCAGGGACTAAATTGAATATATACCAAAAGTTCAAAGACCACATTGCAAGTTTGGCTAAAGTTCAGGAATCACATTGAATAAATTAAAAGTTCACAAACTACATTGCACATTGGGCCAAAGTTCGGGGACCATTTGTGTCATTTTCCCTTTTCTTCACTACATATAATTGCTTCGCTTAATACATGTTTTGCTTTTCATCAAGTAGGAGCTTGATTGCAACATTCCCACACAATGCCGAGCCAATTTTACTTTTGCCGATGTGACATAATTATATATTGAGCCTTAGATCTAAAGTAATCGTAGTTTGATGATTTGAAATCAACCATGTACATCAAACATTTGAAGATTCCATTTCAGTTGAATAGCTGTTGCCAATTTTACTGTTACTGTTCTGCTTTCCTAGGCCATTTTTAACCCTCATTAGATTCCCATAAAACCTGAGCATGGTTGATCTAGCGTGATATGACTACTTAGACTGCACTATCTTCGATTTGAAGGAGCTGGAATAAGTGTACTGCTGCCAAATAAGGATCAAACTTTTTTTTGTGATCTTGTTTAGAATTCATCATGTCAATAACATATACAACGCACGCACATGTGCTATTTATAATACATCATTGGATTTTTTAAATGATGTTCTTTAATTCCTTTCTATACATTTTAAAAGAAAAGTAGACATAGTAATATTGTAAAATTTATCAACTTGAAAATAAGAACGACATGCTTTGCTGAGTATAAACTAATCAAACATGATGAATTCACAGGTTGAATGTTGCTGCATCTTCAACACTGAAATAGCGAAACCCTTTACCAGTCGATGTTAGAATTTCAAAACTTTCCAATAACTTTTTTATGACCTACACTGTGTTGACCGGGATCTTCCATTCACTCACCAATAGCTTCATCTACATATTTTTCTCACTCGTTCCTTGGAGGCACCTAGGACATGGTAGAGGGCAATTTATGAGCAATTAGCTGAGTCATCTTACCAATGCCGTCATCCCGGGTTAGCATCTCTGTGTATGCCGCAGTTCGAATGAGCCACAAGGTGAAGACTGCCAAACATGTAAGAAGATGCATCATCACCATGACAATAACACCGTGAAACTCCAACCGGTAGTGAAATTACATGTTGTTTGATTTCGTCAAAGACATTTATCCACCACATGATCATCCATTCAAGAACTTGTTCCTTCACCCAGTTTTGATGAATTGAAAAATGAAAAGGCTTCAAGGATGACGGGTCATCTTTACTCCAACGACATATGGTTCTGGGGGTTCCCCATCCATTCAAGAAACCATAATCAACTGAGAAAACCATCATAAGTTGAACTTAAAACCTTACACCATAGTCATTGTACTATATTATATCTTGTTGATACTCGCTGGTGTATATATAATTTTTTCCTCTTTGATAATTTAAGAACTTACCAACTAGAGAGATTAACCAAATGATGTAAACCCTCCCATGAACGAAGTTTCTTTTCAGTTTATCTTAAAGGGAATAAGATTCTGAGTAACCATTCTTGATTATGTCTAATAAATTATGCATGGAAAGATACCTGAAATTCCAATCTGTGCTCATCTTTTGCGGCAAATTAAAATGCCATCACCAATTGGCACCTAAAATGACAACAATGAGGACATTTATTCAAAGCTGCAGACTGGGTAGTAGGTGTGCTTCATGAAAATAATAGGCAAACATACCATGCTGGTGCTAATTCGGTCATCATCCATTAATCTCCTATTAAAATTCCTAATGCTGATAGTCTTCACATCATTTACCTGCGAATATTACTCGTAGAATTATTTCTTCTCTAAGAAAAAAAAAAAAACTTACTTTACTACTTCACCACTTGATTCTATTGAGAGAGAGAGAGAGAGAGAGAGAGAGAGAGAGAGGAGAACAAGAAGGTTCACCATAGGGTCAGCTACTTTTCCATGCCAAAGGACATTATCTGTCACAATCACGCCACCGACCCTCACCTATGACAAGAATTAACAACTCATCAATTAAACATACATTGCAAAATTGCAAAGTTGGGCAGAAGACATCTCAAAGCAATGGGTGTTGTGCTCTTATAAGATTCGTCCAAGTGCCAATGCTTTCAGTTAGACTATTGCTTGAAGATTTCAAACATCATCTGCACTTTGGGATTCGAACTTGCAATTATTAAGGTAAAGAACATGTAAATTAGACAAAGCTGTAAGAAGCAGAAGAAAGCTGCATGCGCCAATGTGTTTAAAAGCAGCCGTCAAACAGTAATTCTTTGACTTACAAGCTGCAGCAGCAATTCAAAATATTCCTCATTCATTCTCTTCTCCGCATCAACAAATGCAAAATCATAGCTGAAAGAAGGAATACACAGATGGGTCATCTTTTCTAACCCTCCAATAAACAAGTATTGGCAACAAATGCAACACAACACAAGCTAGCTTAGGATAAATAAATGAGTTTTGCAGAAAAATCAGAATGCGCAGCATTACTTCCTGGGGACGGGATTGACCAGCTGCTAAAAATTGGAAGAGCTTGGAGTTTGGAATTGTTTTGACTTAGCAAAGTTCATTTGGAGAGAAGCTCCTGACTTAATATGCCATCATTGAAGCAGATGAATGTTTGGTAAACAAAAAACATGAACATCCAGTGTAAAGTAACTTTCACATCCAGTGTTTGAAAAAACTACTGTTCAGTAAATTTGTATAAGAAGATACGTATTGGTACATAGTACACCTGAAACATCTAGTCTAAAGCAACTTACACATAAATAATTTTCGGTAAAATTGTATCTTGAAAGTCCTTTAATTTTTTTCAATATCATACTGGACATTATTCTTGAAACTATCTTAAAAGGATAACTTATCAATCATCAAACTAGATAAATTTGCTTTATATTCAAACAAATGACCTAAAAAGGCTGATATTGTTTGGTAACCTTTTTAGAAATCAGAAGATGGAACCCCTAGTTTAAAACACCAAAGCATTTCTGCACCGCTCAGCGACCAGCTGTGAAAATTAGAAAAAACGGTGCACTTGCACAAGAGAGAGAGAGAGAGAGAGAGAGAGAGAGAGAGAGAGAGAGAGAGAGAGAGAGAGAGAGAGAGGCGCAGCTATCAAATCGGTCAGCACTGGATCTCAAGATGGCCGAACATCCACAAGTGGACAGGGCAAAGCAGAAAGAGAGTAGAGAGACAGATAAGCTAGAGAGACTGCAGAGATATTACGAGAGAATAGAGATTGATTTGTGAAGTGGAGATGGAGACTGCATAAACAGAAGAAGTGGAATTAAGTGTGGATTTGAAAAGAAGAGAAAAAGTCATTCATTAATGTCAGAATGGCTTTCTGCAGAACCATAAAAGATAAAGAAGGTTCTCCTGTGGTTTCAAAGTCCATTTTCAAGGCCATTCTTTTGACAAAAAATTGCCTTTTTGTGCAACAGGGGCCAATTGCAAGGCCATAGGACTTTCACCGCTGAGAAAGCCTTATGAAGGTGTTCACAAGTGCACCCAGTCCACTCAAAGGTTACATAGAGAATCGAATGAGAAGAAGGGCAAAAGAAGACACATGAAAACTATCACTAAAGAAGGCAAGGAGTAATACTGCTTAAATTAGGTACCTGCAAGTTTCACCATTCAAAATAAGAGTGCGCAGAGTGTCCAATGCTAGCCCATGTCTCACACTTACCTAAACACGAAGTATGAGTCTTGAACCACATAAAGTATGAAATAAAAAGCAGGAAAATGCTTGAAATGAAGATCTTCTTTAGTTCTAGGGACGCACATTTGATAGATATCATGTCCACTATCATTATGCTTGCTAGAAAATGCACATACTAAGCTACTGTCACCGAATAATTTTTTTAACTCTTTGAGAAAAAAAAGAAAAGTACAGATTTTTGAAAAGTTACACAAATTAACCGACAATACACTTCACAACCACAAGGAGATCATGGACTGATACTAACTAAAGAAAGGTAAAGGATATAGATTACCTTGTGTAAAACCCCAGCTAGCTCATAATACTTTTTAGCAACCTCAAGGGACTTGGCATCCCTTTCACAAGCTACTAAACAACCCAACTCAGGCAGGACAAGTGCAACAGCCAAGGAAGAGTATCCCTTGAGTGACAAAAAAAGTGAAAATGTAATTAATCACTTTGAATCAAAGTCTCATAATTGAGACACAAATCCTGAGTCAAAATCTTAAATCTATGAAACAAAAGATTCAGTGAATTACCTAGTGAATGGCATTGATGCATAAAACTCATGATATCTTGGGAAAAAATTAATTTAAGTATTATTAAGAAGTTTAGAGGTAATGCCAAAAATATCTAAACTACCACTAGATATTATCATTTCCACATGTAGGATACAGAGATTTAGCTACACATCGATTTTTTTCTCAAAAACATATATATAGATGGATCTTATTTGAACAAAATTCTTAGTAACAATAATCTGTGAGTGCATATCTGCCTCCCACTTCTCCCTCTTCCCCACCAGCCCCCACCAAAAAGAAAAAAAAATCAGTGATGATTTAAGATAGATTGATTTTATCCTGTTCTCCAATTAATTTGAAGGGACGTCTGAAAGAGATTGAACAAACTGAATTGTCAGAAGATCATTTAAAGACTGGCGCAGTTTATTGTTCTTCCTCTTCAAATGGGAATTTTTGTCGCATATCATTTAACTAGTCATCTTATAAAAGAATTTTTCATAAAGAGAATGCATACAGTATAAACTCCAACTTCGATACATCGTTCTGCCCCAAGAATCTGCACAAGCATTGCAAGGAGTTGTGCCTGATCTGGCGAGACCTAACGAAAGAAGTGAAGTCATCAGCTTAGATATGGTACTAAGGAAATATGGATATGACCAGTTTCTGCAGTGTAGAATGCGAGCTTATTCTGCTAGTGCATTGTTATATGCTTTTTGATGAATCAACTTTGCATCTTAACATTTTAAAGAAACAGGAGGTGATGGATTAAGAGAAGTCTAAGTGCTAATAGATGATTCACATTTCCAAGGGATGACGGGATCTTGAATGGAGAGAAATGAAGTAATCTCGAGGATCTATATTTAACGGAACTCTACCATGTGCAGTGATAGCATCTTTTTGGTGCAAAACCTGGAGCTTTATAAGGGGATGAGTTGGATTATAGCTGTCGCAGTGGAAGAGGTAATTTGGAATGCCAAATTTTAGGAGGTAAAATGTTTTTCAATCTGGTCAGAAGGGAACATTTAAGAAAGGTACAGCTACCACCACAAATCAAAGCAGCTATGTAACAGGTAGTGCAAACCAAACCATAGATTGCCAACAGTTTAGCATTTTCAAATGATTATGACAAACAAAATGAGATGAGAAATCTTCAAAAAGGATATCCAATAAAGACTACTACATGGTGATGAATATGCACCACTGAGTTGTCAACTATTGAGAATAAAACTGGAGAACTATGCGAGGTTATTGCAACATTTGATGCTTGAGTAATCCATGGTTAGTAACAAGAGTTATTTTTATTTTCTTATCAGGAAGAACAAACAGCACAAGACGCAATATCAACTACTGGTAATTGAAATTGTCAGCCAACTCTTTATTCTTTATCTTCTTTTAATAGAGGAAAGCCACCAGAAAATGCAACAGAGCCATGAAAAACCTGCATCTGACTACCACGCATCGAGGCTGTCTCCTCACGAAGTTGCCGTAATATCTGCAACAAGGAAAAAGTCATAAACCACTAAAAGATCACTTGAGTATATGCATTGCATAGTGCAAGCAAGAGATACAAAAGTTTAAAAAAGCACGCAAAGCTTAACCTCTGGTTCTCTAACATTGGAGAGAATATATTCGTAAAGTTGGGGAGTGATGCTGATAACCTGCTTGTTGCCATAACTCCTGTCCTTCAGAACCACATATGGACTGGAAGACCCAAAGCAACAGCATCTTCCCCGACCCGGTACCAATCCATTCACAGATATCGACTTCGAAAAAGGCAGGAATTTCCCTACTGTCCCCACTGGAGGCAGAGGACTATGGGAAGGTACAACATAAGCGCAACGAAACATCGACAAGGCAATCTTCATTCTGATTCGCAGTATCAAATCCTAAGTGAGCTTCAGCCTCCAAATGCCTTCAACTTGCACTGACTCATCATAGACCCAATAAAAATCTTCAAGTCCCAAGCTTTGCTTCATTCACAATGAAAACAAAAAGAACCCAAAAGGGCCAAAAAAAAAAAACAAAAGAGAACCCAAGTAACTGTCAACACGTGCGTTCAACTATGCAACAATAAACAGAACTCGTCCTGCTCATTCCCCCATGTAACTCCCAAAAGAACCTCGGAGCACGAGTCCCAACACATTCCAGAACAAATTACACTTGAACCCAAACAGTTAGCCACCAAATTACTCATCGAATCGCCAAGCTTGCTTAGGATTGGAAGTTACCTGATTCCGAACCGATTCATCCAGTTGAAGAACAAGTTCAGCCCTTTACTCAGCCATTGTTGTCTGCATACAAACACGGTGGAGAAGAGAGATGAATCGAATCGAGCTAAGATTGTAAGTGGTCATTCACTGGAGGGAGATGAAGTGAGACCGAAAAGCCCATCCTTAGAGAAGGCCCGGTTTAGGGTTCAAGTCAATTTCGCGTGATCCATGGGCTTTCGGATCCGACCTGTTCTATTCGGGTCGGGCCTCTGCTTCCAGCTCGAACGCAGGTGATTCGACTTGAAGAAATGCGCTCTGCTTTTTGACTTCTTGGAGCTCTGCGAACTGTGGATCTTCTCCTCTGTTCATTCCTGAAGGAAAGATCCCAAGAGTTCGTCGTCGACTCGTGAACATTCGGTGAGGCGTCTCCTCCGTCGGGCTTTGATCTCTCCTTGCTCTGACCTCGAATTCATGCACCCTCTTCGCTCTCGGCTTTGAATTACGTCGTGGGTGCTTGATTTCTTGCTTTTCCCACTTGCAAAATCGTTGCTTTCGGTCGTTCGTTTTTCGTCTGACAGCGAAGATCATGTAATTCATCGTGATTGCCAGTTCGCGACCTCTCATCGCCATCTAAGTTTAGCAGTAATTCCCGGTAGTTTCGTGTTCGTATGATGCGCCATTTGGGTTGCTTTGACCAATCCTCGAGCTTGAACTTCGCAGTATCATGAGTATTCCTTCGTATGCTTCGAGTATTCCCAAGTCGTTTCTTGCATACCCAGGTGGTGATTTTGACTTGGAATCGGGAACCAGCAGAAGAACTCGAAAACCCAAAAGCTCTCCACTTCACCCGGTCAAAATGCTCAAATCCTTCGGTAACCGTGTTCGCTATTTCTACAAGTTGCATCCTTGTTTAGCTTTCTTGATTTCCTTGTCATTTGGGATCACAATTCTGTTGATTTTATCTATATATCAGTCGCGGTATAGTACCATCGGTAATTATCGAGAATTCGATGCGTCTTTGGGAAATTATCCTTTCGCCAATCTCAAGAACCTCGTGATGGTTGCTGGACATTCTATATATACTAGTAAGAGTTGCGAGAAAGTTGATAAGGAGGATTCTTGGTTTTTGGAGCCTTATCAAAAGAATCCCGGTCAAGCTGCTACTTTTTTAGCTCATATTGAACAAGGAATTGAAATAACGGCGAAAGATGAAATGGCTTTGCTATTATTCAGCGGTGGAGAGACACGTAAAGATGCTGGTCCTCGAAGCGAGGCGCAGAGTTACTGGGCTGTTGCTGAATCTAGAGGATGGTTTGGTGAGTGCTCATTGCTGGTCTGTCTGCCTTTGGCTGTCTTGAATTAAAGTTGTACCTTTTTAATCTACTTCAACCACACTTTTGTAGTGGATTATGAGAAGCTTTATCTATGGGGCTCTGGGTCATTCTCTAGTAATTTCTAATTTATCATGGAAGTGAGGTAATAATGCCACACAACAGATCTGATTGTAGTTTGCATATGCTAGTTGAGGCTGTTGGTTAGTTTTCCGGTGATTTTGAAAGTAGCCGAGCTAATGCTACTAAGTGTTGCTTCAATTTAAAGCTTTTTTTAGTTCTTTGGTCCTCTTAATGAGAAAAATCATCTCTTGCTGCCTGATTATCACTGCAAGCATCATCACATACTGTAATATGATTGAAAGAGATACTGCCGGTCTTCAAGTTCAGTGGTTGATGCATCTACCATTACCAGTTGACTGTTGGTTAGTTTTCATGTGTTTCGTAAAATAGCAGAGCTAAAGCTATAAGAATTGCTTACTCGGAATACTTTGCTTAAATTGCTTCAACTTTTTATACTTTAAAGTTCATTTCTTTCCATCTAATTGTCACTATAAGTATCATTCTATTGTCCCATCCAGAACCTCTGGTCTTTTCATTACAAGCCCGCCAATTTCAACAAACTAGCTATAATAATTTCCATGTCAACTATATCCTGTCATCCGAATGTAGAACAATCTGGCTGTTCCTTTTTCAATGACATTCTTGTGTTGCTTTTCTTATTCTCATTGAATATATCCAATCATCCTTTCATTTTCACCTCCTTTGACATATCATGGCTCTCAACAACCTTCCAGTTCTTGCTGCTGCTAGGGCTACATGATTGGCTGCTCTTTCTTGACTTATTCAGTTGCCTCCTATTGGTGGCCACTGTGAATCACCCTCTTAGTAAACTCTATTCTTGGATTTCCTGCCATAATTTCATCTTGTTATTCCTCTCAAATGGAAGGATAAACAGGAAAATTTTTCTGTTTCTTGGGGAAGAAATGCAGGGAAAAACGCTATCAGCGAAGCTTAAAGGGTAGGAGCTGGTTATCGTTCTTATTTGTAAAAGGTTTTTCTGGTTTTGCATTTGCCATTTGTCTATATGTATCTGCTACCTCGTTAGTAATGCCTCAAGTATTGTTCATTACTTGTTTCATGTTTCTCCAATGCAAACATCATAATGTCTAATCATCTTTCCCTACTATGGCATCCTAATTTAATCAAGTACGCAAATATGTCATGCATATGCTTAATAACTGTTCATTCTTCTGTTTTGATTATTATGGTTGTAGGGAAGGAAGAAAATGTGAGATCGAGGGCCCTCACTGAGGAGCATGCAAGGGACAGCTTTGAGAATCTTCTGTTTAGTGTATGTAGGTTCAGAGAGCTCACTGGAAGATATCCTTCCAATGTAACTGTAAGTTCTTTGTTCCACAAAAGCTACTTATTTTGGCTGGGAGAATTGTGCTATGTCAAGGGCGAAAAAAGGTATTGGAGGCAGTATGGTCATTGTATTCTTGACAATGAAATAAAGGAAATAGGAAAACAGTAATCTAATTAATGAAAAACACTCTTCTTTCGTGGGCTTACTTGAGCATAAGTGTTCATTGCTGAATCAACATTTGAAGAATGGTACATTGTTCATGCCCTTTCCACATATTTGTGTCCATTTGCAGTTCGTGTTCTTAGGTTTTGCAACAAATATAAGAATTGGGAATGATTACTGGTGTTGAGGGCGTTTCACTTCTTCTTGACGTTAAGAGCGGTTCATATTTATGACAATGAACGCTTGGGGAAAGTCATAATTACCAAAGGATATCTTCTATCCACTTGGTCAGTATAGTAGAGACAATACGAGCCATATCTGAAAATTTCTTACTTTCACTGTTAGTCAGAGCATCTAACCAGTGTAGTCTATAATAGTTTCAATTATGTTTGTACAGAGTTAAAAATGATTACTTTCTGGTATCTAGGTTGTGAGTTATGATTTCAAGGAAGAAAGATTTGCCCATCTGCATCGTGCTGCTATCGGATTCCCCGAATCGAGATTCTTTTACGTAGGAACCCCAGCTTCATCATCTGCAAGAGAGAAAGCCCGGAAGGGCGAGGCACTGGTGAAGCAGCAATTTCGGGAAGATCCTTACGGGTGCCAAGGTTCATTACATCGTAAGAAGCTAGGCCGTGATCCTTTCCACCGAACGATTCCTTATCCTAAAGGTTGCCCTGAGATGCAAGATCTGTTCAGATATTGCGGAGCGGCACCCTATCCAGGTTGGCTTCCCTGGATGTCGTAGTGCTAATTGTTACTTTCATGTAAGCAGGAAGCGATGCTGATATAGCCGAGCACGCAAATTTTTTACCTTTCCATATTCTTAATTAGGCCTGCATGTCTATAGAAAAGGGAGATGACAAAGGAGTTATGTTAATGATCGCATGAGTTTCTTTGATGCTGTAAGTCATGAAAAAAGTTATTTATTGATGTATACGTAAAGGAATCTGACGTACTTGGACAATTATATGAAGCAAATTCGGTCCCTCATCTTTAGTTTTCCAACCATATCTTGAAGTCAATTGATGCTTGTTGATGTCTCATCAAGAAACTCTTTAAAGTATCCTTTTTATTTTCACTAGTATCTTCATTGAATTGCAAATCATCACCCCTCTCCAAGCGAAAATATCTCAAATTCTTCTTGATCATTATAGTCATCCTAAACAGCATGACTTCGTAATAATCCCACTTAACTCTTGTTGTTTCATCTTCAAAGTTTTTACGAAAAGTTTAGGTCTCTTCATTAAGATTCAAGGCGTAACACAATCACTCTTCCAATTCCCCTCCTGCCGCATTATTCACAGGTCCGGCATCATCAAAGGGATTGTCATGAAACAGTCGCTTTCCTGATTCTTCATACTGGCTTCCGGTGGTTCCTGTTGCTGCAAAGCTCGAACAGCCCGAAACAAGTCTTCAATTGCATGTCTCATCTCGGCCATCTCTGTTTGTGGGCTTGATTGCCTGTTCCACGACATCTTCCACGTCGAACCATAGTGTCGAAACGAAAACTCTAACCAAAAGTTGAGACCTTGTTACTCTCATACCTAAATAATGTAGGGAAGAACCCTAAGGAGGGGCTTTAATACCAAATTGACTTGGCTGGAGAAGTAAAGGGTGGCAAAAAGAACAAAAGGAAGGCTAGAATCGAGTTGAACTGAAGTTGGAACAGAGAAAAGATATTCACATAAAGCTAATGACAGAGAGGCTTAAAGACCTACTTATACTAAGGTTACAGACGAAAGACGATTCACCGTCGATCTAAAGTAACAACTTCTAATCTGCCGGAGTTCATTAGAAGCCACACGACTTGCCCATCGCCATTTATTAACCTAAAACATGATAAAAGACGGAAAAATACATAAAACTGAATAACGCTCATGCATCAGAATTGAGCAATTTCTCTAAATCTTTTCACACGGTTCGTTCAAACTAGTTTTCTACGAGGGAAGATTTCGTTCCTCTCATCATCAGACATGATGATTTTGATGGTGTCCAAAGCCATGCTGTTCTTAACAGTAGTTGATTTGATCTTTCCTGAGTCCTGCTTTTCCAGTGCACCAGTTATTCTTACAGTCAAATGGTTAACGTCCCTAGAGAGTTGTTCTCTCACCCTGGTGTGAGCTACCTCCTCCTCCTTGTGTGAGAATATCTAGAAAATGCATTTCAGATATCTTCCAATACACCATAACTCTCTCCTCTCCCCTCTTCTACAGCCACATCTCAGACATTTTCACTTTGTTGGAGAATATGAGTGAGGCGTGGCTAAAGGACATTGCGGATAAGTAGCTATGGTGGAGCATAAGAGAACTCTCGAGCCAAAGAGGCCCGGGTTCGATAATGAGCTTGAAGTACACAACCACACCGGAAGAAAATCGATGTTCTAAAAGCACATTGAACGTTGAGCAAGAGTTCAAGGATCGATGATGTCATTATACCCTGTTATGAACACCACAAAACACGTTAGCAGGAACTATCCGCGCTTACAAATGCTAGACAGTAGTACTCCATTTTGTCCAGTTTTCTTGGTAGCATTTCAATCTTTTGACGATTTACGATTGATCCGCTTGGGTTTTCGACGATGTTGCAGGGCTATCTACTATCTATGAATTCAAGACAATTAGAAATGTCGCAATTATCAGTCTAGAATTTTAACACCATCACCCCGAATTTGAGAATGCTTTGAGAAGGGTGAAAGGAAACCATCTTTGATTCTTTGGAAGAGCGTAGTGTACCATCAAAGCATTGTTCTTCACTCGCATTCGAATCTTCATTTAGTCGAAGATAGTGACTTTATCTTAGCCAAAAATGGTAAAATAGAGAGTAAGATAGAAGAAGAAGAAGAAGAAGAAACCTCTATGCTATATCGTTGGTAGCTTAGGCCGTAATAAAAGGATTTGTTCTAAATGAGTAAACGCAAACATCTTGGAGGGTCCTTTTCACCAACCACTTGCTAGCCGGATACCTTTTTCACTTTTAAATCTAACTATCCAAACAATATACAACAGCATACACACACACATACATACTACATACATACAAATTTATGTATGTATATTTATATAGAAATATATACAATATATTTGCAATCAGCGTGCACTAGCATGCGCGCATATATTTGTATATATAGGATACGGGCACAACACTTCATGCCTAATGATTGGAAAAACCAAAAATCTCTTTTTATTCGTCAAGATTTTTCCGATATAAATGGATTGTGTCGTTTGAATTCACACGAAGAAAGAATTCTTTTTTCCTAAAGAAAATACTCATATAAATTTAAGAAGATTGAATGAATTCTTGTGAACGACCGCGCTAGCTCATAATTTTATCATAAACTTCCAAACATGAATCAAATCTTTCCTATCATACAACAGTTTAATATTTTTTCCCTAGAATAATCCAAACAATACCCTCCTTCTCCTACTCATGTGGGTCGATAAGGCACCCCATCAGCACCATGTATTATAATAGATCGCCAAGTCAAGGACGTCGCCACAGCGAGTTCCCATAGTTGGTAGAAACAAATTCAATGAAGAACAAAAAAAAAAGTTGATCGATCGAGTCAAACTGTCCAAGCAATACGTGTTGGTGGATGAAATCTTGAATTATTCCTAGCTATTTGGAACTCCTAATGAAATATTGCATTATTCGAATTTTAAACAGCTTTAAAAAAATCACATAAGACTTTATATGTCAACATTTGTACGTTTGTAAAGATTTTTCATGTATTCTATATCGAATGAAAATCAATGTGCGCGTGCTATAAGATTTAAATATAATGCTAAAATGTAAAAGTCATTCTTCCTAAATGTTTTTTTGAATTAAGAGCGCTTGTATTTGTCTCATTTTCATTCAATTTCACATATATCTCATCTCAATTCTTGCCTTTCTCTAATATATATAGTCACTACCTTCGGGATTGAATTGGAGATATTAATTTATTCAAATTGAATGCGCTAATTCTAGGCTGACTATGCATTAGAATGTGAAAGACTATCCATTAGTTACGTAGGTAGTTCCCATTTTCTTGAAGTCGTCATTGATTATTTTCACTACCTAAAGAAATCCCACAAGATCATGTCATAATAATGACATAAAGTCTCACCATATTAATCATAAGAATCTCAAGAAATAATACCAACCATAATTTCTAGAGAACTAGAGCTTGGTTAGGACAGTGGCTTCCTTATTTAGAAAGCCATAGGCAATTAGCATGAAAGAAAGGACATTTACCTTGCATTCATCTAGCCTTGATTAGGATAATGAACTTTCACTAATCACATGATCGATTCTGTAGAGAGAAAAGTTGATTTAAAACTCCACTTGGAATGACAAGAAGAGAGCTAGTGGAAAGAAATGCACTCAATTTACTTAGGCACAACTTTCACCATGTTTGACTTTGGTTCAAAGGGTGTTTGGGAATGCTTTTATGATGTTGGCTTAATGAAGTAACTAGATATTTACTCAAATCAATTAACTAGGACAAACGTGTAAGCATGTATCAAGCAAAAGAATGAATACTAGATGGAAAAGTTGACAATGAAAAGAGAGAAGGAAGAACGAACAATAACATTAGTGTTCTCCAGCAGTTGTGTTTTGGGTTGACCTTCCTACAATGAGACCAATATTTGCATGACATCTGAAAAGGTCAATCGAACTATTGGAGGGAATGAATGATGACTTCACTTTGATTCCGTTAATATTCATAATAATTCTAACAAAGAACCCATTTGACAATACAGACATGGCCTGTTCTTGAAGGCAATGTTGCACCAGGAAGTAAAACAATAAGATACAAAAAATGATTGCGATTAGACAAATTCTCTGGACAGTGTAAGCCCACGTTTTTTCTTCACTATAGTCCTATGGACAGGAGACCAAGCTAGATTTGCTTCTAAGCAATAAAATAATGAAGGGATATTCCCGTGTTAAACTTAACTTTGAAATCACCTTGCGATGACACTGACATCTACCTTACAATGACCAAATCCTCTTCCATTATAACCGCACCATCTCTAATCCTAATTCCCAACTGCCTCAAGACTCTTCTGCACTTAGCAACCTACGAGAAGAACCAGTCAAATTCCTCCACCTCAACTACCAACATAGACACAAGACTATGTCATTTTACAGAAATTAGTTTCCTTTTCATTTCAACTCTGTTTTCTTGGAGCTCTCTGTCTCTCTGTCTCTCTGTTGCTACTATCTGGCTCACCTTGCCTCCAACTGAAAAAACTGAAATGAAGCGCTTATCTCCTCCATCAGCGTCAGTCTCTCTCTCTCTCTCTCTCTCTCTCTCTCTGCTTAGCACTTGCAGTTGAAAGTATAACCAGCCTCATGTGAATTTTGTTTGCTTTAAGAATTTGTTTGATCTCTCTTTCTCTAGTTTTGCCATTATGACCCAAGAAAAACACACTAAAGAAGAAACTTGGATCGATCCTTCAATCTGGAAGTGCATGAAAATCCAGTTAGAATGTGAAGAGAATCCAATTGATCCTGATACACTATTGACTATGATGACTTCATGAATTGGGATGTCTACTGTGAATCGCTGAAAAAAGACCGCGGTATCGCCGCATGTGTTGTGTTAGTCACTGTTTTTTGGTTTTCCTCTATCTGCTATCGTTTCATCTGCACATATGCTCTTTGAAAATCTACACTAAAACTAGGCACCTTTTGGGTTTTGCAGAGAAGAATTAGATGGAAGATCATTTCCGAGAAGCATATATTCCAATGACTTGGAAAAGGCCCACGATTCAGCCATCCAATGTAGGAACTTCATCTGCAAGAGTTCAACCATGAAAATGATCCTGGTCATCATTTTATTTGGGTCTTTCCTCACACTCTACCGGTCCCATAACTTTCATTTGACAGATGACGATCCTTTGAGCTCTCCTTCCTGGTATAGTCGATTTCCTAGTATCCAGTTCATTGGTCTAAACAGGCTATGCTTTGTGTATAAAACCACGCGTTGTGCTGATTCGTTTGGTTAAAATCAGCTGCAGGAATGGCTTATTCTGTCTTTTACCTGGTCATTTTTCTGTGATCATTTCTTATTAGTGTGGCTTGTTCCTGTCCAGTGTCGTGATCCATTGAAGACGCTTGATTAATATATCTTGTTTGGTCATTATCCTGAAGCAGGATCTATAATCGAATACACAAGTGCCAGATATCGTTGTTGTTAACAATTTATCGTCTCGGAAACAGATATGGTTTTGTATCACTAGCCCATTTTGGAACTGATCTATTTTAACCTGTTCAATTTGTGCTTCTCCAACAATCCTGGTTCACAGGCCTCACATCACTGCTACATTGTCAAGAGAGAGTTCCACCACCAGCCATCGGTACATGTCGTCCCTAAATATCGAATGGGATCAAATCTCAAATGTGATCGAGGAATCTGTTGACAAGGACGAGTATGAGGTCATTGGCCTTCTGAACTTCAACAAGAATGAAACCAATCGCTGGAAGCAGCTGTTCCCTGAATCCGAGCAAGTAGTTTTGTACCTGGACTCTGTCCCGGGGACCATAACCTGGGAGACTCTCTATCCCGAATGGATCGACGAGGAACAACATTCCCAGGTCCCAACTTGTCCTACCCTCCCTCAGATTCGCATCCCAGGTAAACCACGTGTTGATCTCATTGCCGTCAAGCTTCCTTGTGACAAGTCGAGAAGGTGGTCGAGAGATGTGGCTCGGCTGCACTTACAGCTCGAAGCAGCAAGGCTCGCTGCCTCTGCTAAGAGTTACCGTCCTGTGCGAGTGCTTCTCATGACCGATTGCCTTCCCATCCCGAATCTCTTCACGTGCAAGGACTTGCTAGTGAACGAAGGCTATGCGTGGCTGTATGAGCCCGACCTCAACAAGCTGCGGGAAAAGGTTCTGCTCCCAGTAGGGTCGTGCGAACTAGCCTTACCTCTCAAGCCGAAAGGTTAATGTCTCAAACTGAGTAACAAATTCATTCTATGTATTGGACACGATCAAGCAAATATCTAATAATTGTTCTTTGTGTTCGTAGAGCAATTTCACTCGGAGAGAGCTCATCGAGAAGCGTACGCTACGATTTTGCACTCAGCTAATGTTTACGTTTGCGGTGCTATCACTGCAGCTCAAAGCATACGAACGGCAGGTTCCACGCGGGATCTCGTGATTCTTGTGGACGAAACGATTAGCGAACATCACAGAGCTGGGCTGGAGGCCGCTGGGTGGAAAGTCCACATGATCCAGCGGATCAGAAACCCGAGAGCCCAACCGGATGCCTACAATGAGTGGAACTACAGCAAGTTCCGACTCTGGCAGTTGACAGACTACGACAAGATCATTTTCATCGACGCCGATCAACTGATCCTTAGAAACATTGATTTCCTTTTCGGGATGCCAGAATTGTCTGCCACAGGAAACAATGGTTCCTTGTTCAATTCCGGTGTGATGGTGATCGAGCCATCAAACTGTACGTTCAAGCTGCTCATGGACCACATCAATGAGATCGAGTCCTACAATGGTGGCGACCAAGGGTACCTGAACGAGATATTCACCTGGTGGCACCGAATTCCTAAGCACATGAACTTCTTGAAGCACTTCTGGGAAGGTGACAATGAGGAGACGAAGCTGATGAAGACACGTCTATTCGGTGCCGACCCGCCGATCCTTTATGTCCTCCACTATCTAGGACTCAAGCCATGGCTGTGCTTCAGGGACTACGATTGCAACTGGAATGTGGACTACTACCGAGAGTTCGCAAGCGATGTAGCACACAGGACGTGGTGGAATTTGCATGACGCCATGCCGGAACATCTGCATAAGTTCTGTCTGCTGAGCTCAAAGCAGAAGGCAGCTTTGGAGTGGGATCGGCAGCAGGCTGAGAGAGGGAACTACACGGACGGTCATTGGAAGACTAAGATAGCGGACGAGCGCCTGAAGACGTGTACTGAGGATTTCTGCTACTGGGAGACCATGCTGCTACACTGGGGTGAAAAGAACTGGACTGATGTTGCAACTGATTCTTCAACAACACATACGAAGAGCAATCAATCCCTTTCTTCATCATGACTATGTTGTCATGCGCTACTAATGCAACTAATATGAATATGGATAAATCAACAATGAGAGAAATTTCTAGCTTTCTTCATAATGGTTGAGGTTTGCCAGGTTGTAAAGTTAGACATTACGTCCTCATCCTCGTCGAGCATGATTTTTCAACTTCGGTAAATTTCAACATGTCTCATTTCACTTGTGCCTTCAGAATACCTATAAATGAGCATTTTATTTCACCAATTCCCAACCATCAATACTTGATTTTGTGGTTTTCGGTGAAATATAGCAATGCATGCTCATGACTTCTGGTTTCTTTTACCTTTTCTTTCTATTATTCATGCTTGGCTGTTACAAGGAATTGCTTTTGAGTGACAACACTAATCCGAAGTCTTGATATGGTTTCAAAGGGTGAAACTTGCAGGAGAGGATTATCGGTAGATGTGAAGATTTCCCATTAAAATCATGCAATCAAAACTGCTTGCACATCCATAGTTTTCACCACAAATCATATCAATGAAAGCCAAACCACATTCTTTATCCGAGGAATGCTGGTTCCTAATAAAGTCGGCAAGAAATGCAAACCCAATTGATTATCTATCCACAGCGATGTTAATAAGTCCCTATCGATGATAGAAGGAACGGAAACGCTAAACAATCGGAATCTCTCTTAGCTGAATCATTGTCTTGATAGGTCATACTAACCATGCAAAGCTCTCTTGATCGCTTATAAGATCCTAAAAATCCACCAGACAGAGAGAGAGGGGAAAGAAAGAATGCAACTAGAACTGTGCAAAGAACCGTAGGAATCTGCACTAACGTTTCTCCAAAGATTCCTGGACAACTGAGGAGTTTGGTAGAACTGTTAAAGGATCGAAATGAATTCATGGTGTATTTTTTAAGTCACTTAATGTAATTATACGATAATATGGGGACTCTTACGATATCTGTTGTACTTGAGGACATGTACTTAGCTTGAAGGGTGTGATGGGATGTGGGCTACATCATGGGCCAAGCCAAGCCTTCAAATTAAAGACATAGTTGAAGCTGTCTGAAGCTCTAGTCCTGAAAATAGGGGGCCAAATGAAAAAAAAAGGGAAAAGGAAAAGGAAAATATTTTAAAATGTGAGGCGAAGAAAGAGAGAAAAAGAACACGTGGGAATAAAATTGTCGTCTTGTAAAGCAACGACGATTAAGAAAACGAGAACTCTTATAGTATTCGAGAACAGTAATTGACTTGAATGGATCGAGAATGCCGTACTTTCAAAATACATAAATATTTTTTCGAAACTCTAGCGGGAGCACTTTGATTTCTCCGATCATGGGCATCACTGATCCGAATATGTCCACGAGACTATGGATCTACGTATATCAGTTCATCGAGTTACTTGAGTACTACCCATTAACTTGACCCTAGGATAGATGCAAGTTGTTGAAGATGGAACATTAGATTGATTTCTTGCAATATAAGTCTAATGGTCTTGTCCCACATGATCTCATTTCTCTCAAAGTATCCCATTTGCACTTCAGTTCCCGGCATCTATGGTACAAAAACGAAGGAAACCACGAGAAGTGTTTTCCAATGCAAACAAGCACCTCAATCTTGCCATGTGAGTCAAGTCACTCAAGAACTTCATCAAATTTTAATGTTACACAAGCTATTCACTTATAAATACAAATTGAAAACCACAACCTTTTTCATAGCAATTCGAACCAATTTCATTCACTAAGTACACAAAACAATGACCTCCCCAACGATCAACACTTACAACCCTCCCTATTTCCCATCACCACCACCATATCAACCTTTGCCGAGCCCGCCTACGCCGGCGGCAACCCCTCCACCGCACCCTAAATCACCACCGCCTCCACCTCTACCGTCGTTGCCGCCGCCACACCCCTTCACTCCGCCTCCACCTCACGTGCTCCCGCCACCGCATCCCCACCCCATCGCCCCACCGCCGGCCCATCCATTGCCGCCACCACCGGCACCCGACCACTACCCCACGATCATTGTGATTGTGTTCATCTCGTGCGGGGGGCTCCTGTTCTTCGTGTTCATGGCAGCGGCTCTCTTCTGCTGGATGAAGAAGAAGAAGAAGAAGACGGAGCAAAAGACCGAGCTGATCCATTTCGAGGAGCATAGGAAGGTGAAGGAGGCCATTGTTGAAGGTCCTCATGGCACGGAGGCCATAGTGCTCTCCATTGAAGACGATGTGGTCATTGATGGAGGGATTAAGAAGAGTGAAAAGATCGAGAAGGGTTTGCATGCCAAGAATGATGATGAGGCTTCGAGCTTCATTGAGATCGTCGGAGCTTCGTCTGAACCGTCCGACCACCACCACCACCGTCAAGACCACCTCGCAGAGCACAAGGGATAATCGATCACACATACTGACCAACTTATTTCTTACTTACATTGTTGTCTTCCATCAATAATTTTCCTCATCCAAGGAATGTCGTTTTTTTCTTTTATTCTGATTCGTGATAATTGTAATAATCTTGAATCAATGGATTTGTTTAATTTATCACACCATTCATTTATTTTTTTTTTCACCGCATGCACCATACTTGTACGCATGACCATTGTGAAGGAAAAAAAAAAGAGAGAACTTTGAAGGCAAAGCTCATCCTTGTACCTTCTTCATCCCAGTGACGGAAAACCAAGTGCTTGCTTCTCAGCAGTGCGGGAAGTTGAAGGGCTTGGGACTAATTTTTTATCGCCACACTTAGTGGTGTGTTTTTTGCTAGAAGTGTGCTGTGTTGGTAGATGAGAAGTGTGACATAAATAATCGATTGGCTTTTGACTAGTGTCCGTAGATGGTTTTGGCAACTTTTCCCGAGAGTAACCAGTTATCTGAAGGGCTGAACTTGATAAGACACCAATTTAGTATCATGTCAGGGCAGAAAATGGTGTGACCACTCCTTACCAAAAAAAAGAAAATGGTGTGACCACTATGTGAAAGATTGCGCAAGCATCGGTCCCTAAGTTGGTGCCAATGCCATTTGTCAAACCCTCTCGTCACTTGTCATCCATGAATCACCGCTATCCATCAATATCTACACTAATAGAGTTATCTACAAATAGGGATTTGCACACTTAGGTACGGGCTCTCTGTGCTCTTCGCCATGCCGGTTGACATTTTAAAGCCAAAACACGAACTGAAAACGTATAAACAGGGGACCTTTTTCATGAGGCTTAGAAGATGAGCAAATAAATCCCCAAGCCAAAAAAATATATTTGTGATTTTATTTTGAGAAAATTTCAAAAAGGGATATGAAGTGGAGTCATTTTCTCAAATAAAAACATGAATTAGATTTTATCTCAAATAAATGCATGAAGTGCCCTCATTTTTACAATAAAGACCTAAAGTAAATATTATCTCAAATAAGGGCTTGAAGTGGCCATATCAGTCTCAAATAAGGACTTGACCTCATCGGTCAAAGAGTATTTTTGTCTTTTACTTTTTTTTTTCTTTTTTTTCTTTCTTTTTTGTTTTTTTAATTTCATTTTCCTTTTCCTTTTCGTTTCCTTTTCTTTATTTTTTTCCTCTCTTCCCTTCGTCGGCCTCAGGTGGAGGCCGCCCTCACCTAGGCTAGCGAGGATTGCCCTCGCCGGCGTCTGACGAGGCCAGCCTAGGCGAGGTGACCCTCGCCTGATGCCGGCAAGAGCCGCCCTCACCTGACGTTGATGAGTGTAATCCTGACGCCGGCAAGGCTAGGCCAGGGCAACAGTTGCCCTTGTCGAATCTGGCGAGGGTCACCCTTGCTTGGGCCGGGCAGGCGAGGGCAACCGAAGGCAACCCTTGCCCTCGCCGGTGTTGGGCAAGGGCGAGGGTGCCCTTGCCCGATGCCAGCGAGAGTGACCCTCGCTAGCCTAGGAGAGGGTGGCCCTTGCCCGACGTTGGCGAAGGTGGCCTCGCCTGAGGCCGGTGGAAGTTGCCAGCCAGGCGCAATGAAGGCTGGGAGGGAAGAAGAAAAATGAAAAAGAAAAAGAAAAGAAAAGAAAAGGAAAAGAAAAAAGAAAGTAAAAAAAACAAAAAAAAATACTTATAATGTTTTTTACTAAAGTACCCCTTCTCCGGCGACAGAATAGTCACCGGCCGGCCAATGGTCTTTTTTGAGACGATTTGGCCACTTCAGGCCTTTATTTGAGACGATTTGACCACGTCAGACCCTTTATTTAAGACAATGTTTGCTTTAGGCCCTTAATTGAGAAAATAACTTCACTTTGGGCCCCTTTTTGGAATTTTCCTTTTTATTTTCTATAATTAGGTTGGGGTAATTCCAAAAAAAAACACAAACTTTAGGTCAATGGACAATTATGGCCCGAACTTTTTTTTGTCCCATAAAAAAGCATCAATTTTAGGTCCAGGGATAATTCTAACCCGAACTTTTTTTTTGTTCCATAAAAAACACAAACTTTAGGTTGAGTGATAATTTTGGCCTCAACTTTTTTTTGTCTGGTAAAAAAGCACCAACTTTCACCCTGATCCCAAATATAGCCTTCAATTGACTTAAAACCCTTGATTATCCAACTTGACTATTCCACCTTAGCAATAAATCTACGTGACTTGCTAACTAGATTTAAAATACTATTCATTATCTTATTCTCTAAGCCACAGCTTGAAGAATAACGGTGAAACTGTTGTCTTCTTTACTTCACTGGCAAGTAAAAAATATCTCTAGATTGAATCTCTCTAGCCAGACTTCATCATTTTGTCGTAATCTGAAACTGTAGATCATCGCCCGTCGACAGACGCCATAAACGAGATTCGTCAGACTCACTACCGTAACCTTTTTTCTCAAACAGTGGTGAATTCACACAGAAAGTCAACGGGAAGCTAACTTTGGGATCATGGTGAAAGTTAGTAATTTTTTATAAGACAAAAAAAAATTGGGGTCAGAATTGTCATTCAAACTAAAATTGGTGTTTTTTACAGGACAAAAAAAGTTCAGGTCAGAATTGTCCCTCGATCTAAAGTTAATACTTTTTTTTGGAATTAACCCAATTAGGTTATTTTTCCGCTTATTTGGAGAAAAAAGAGTAAAGCCCAAAATTGAGAGAATGCTACATGGGCTAATCCAAAAAAAAAGGCCACTTCAGATGGCAGCATCGAGCGAGGCCCATCAATTCAGGGATTGTATGGTTCTTAAGAACGTTTCTTTATTCTCTTCCGGGATTGATTTTAATGGACAAATTCTTTTCACTATATATTAGTTAGGACTTAGGAGTGAGTAAACTATATTTAAATCTCGATTAAATTTAGTGCTCTCTATGAAATGATTGTCTTAGCTGGAAAGAACATAAAGGGCAGTTTTTCTTTTCCACTTTTTCTGGCTTTGATCCGGAGAAATAGTCGTTGTTTGGAAAATGAAGACATGATTATGGCCTTGAACTTGAGAGATCCATCTCGTGAATTGTTTGATCTGCATATGTTCACGTATGGAAGCAACCCAGGAAAAGATTCTTCACATGCTTAAAGTACTCTGATGTTGAGAAACACAGGTACGATGGGACCTAAGACAGTGTCATTCGCATTTTCTTCTCAACAGCACAATGCATTTGAAATATTCAACTCGCTTCAATTTATTCATTTGATTTGTTTTGAAGTAATCCGTGGGGTTTTACGTCTTTTTATTTAAGGGATATACATAAAACTATCGCTTTCACGTGCATCGAATAAGACTTCACTCATAGGATGACGGGCATAACCCTCGAGATTATATTGAGTGAGAGACGTTGTGATTTGAATATGAGACCCATTGTATCAAAACAATTCACTTTAAAAGCTCAATTAATCTCTTTATGATGCATTTTGGTCAGTGTTATGCGCTGGGATATCATTTGATTATGGGAAATTTAATCTGCTTCTGCTTTCGACCAAATCATGATGGTTTTATCGACTCTTTTGTCAAATCTCATCCAGTTTGAGAAAGTTTTGGAGCTCATTTGGCGAGCAACTTCAAAAGGGATTGACCATGTTACAAAAAAAATTATGTTATTCTTTCATCAGACAAACATTTTCAACCATAAAGTCGAGAAGAATATTATATATGGTCGCAAGGGTACTGGTCTATAGCTTCTTATCTGATTCACCGTCTTTTTATTGAATTAGACGTTTTCCAATGGTTTGCATGGTTGAAGTAGTTGCTAATCTGATCTTTTTTATCCAGGACTGTCGGACATGAATACGAAGCAACGCTGAGCAAAATGATTGAATGGACCTCATTCATGGTGAGCTGGATAAATTACACCCATCAGTTGAATGAGAGAAAGTTCCTTTTTCTGACCATAAAAACGAGACCGCACGGTCGGCCTCGTGGGGTTCCATATAATTCAATGACCGTGATTGCATCCGATGAATGAAATAGGCAGGTGTGGCGTAGAGCTTTCATAGTCGGTTTGAAGACGGAGGAAATTGTCTCTAGCGACGGAGAAAAGCTCCCTGGCTTTTTTTCAGAAAAGCAAGACACATGATTATGTTCCTAGACTTCTGAACTCCCAACACTAACTTTATTCTCTTTTTTTCCTCTTTAATTGGTTCCATAATGCCTTTACTTGGCATGTGTGGAACTAATGCCCCTTCTCAAATTTTTCATCATGCTCTCTGATTTTGGCTATGGCCAAATGATGGAGCCTCCTAATTCCCTGAAACTTCAACTTTAAGGCAAATTGGGGCTGTCTATCAAGTGAGTGCACTGAGGAGAATAGTAATGAAAACAAAGGGATGAAACGTTTACTTGATGACACAGCTTTAGGGTTTGAAAACACAAATAAAAAAGAACAGTGAAAAACCAATAAGGAGAGCAGGGACATTGCATAGCCTTTTGAGGCTCTTTTTACATGTTCTTTTTGTCAAGTCAAAATGCATGGCCTCCAGCATTTCCACCCAACCCCCCAACAAAGCTGGATTAGGGAGGGGTGTTGTACATCAATCATCTGTCTTGGATGACTTTCGGCCAAGCACTGAACTTGGTGGGAGTGCATTTACTATAATCATTGATTATTATGTAATCGTGCTCAGTCTTTTGTGATACGACGAACTTTTAGAAAATACCTAAAAATTAAGGATTTTTTTTTTCAGATACGACAAGACTGGCAAGATAAGTGTGGCTTTCGGGACATCTCATTTAGGATGTTGGCTAGCGCGATTCGACCTTGCGATTAAGATTTCTCCTATGTAGTTTGATTTCTAGTTGTGAGTTTGTGAAAACATTAGAATTTAGAGTGCATATGACGGTTTCAAAAGTGCCTTTTGTTTCATCGCAGAGTTCATAGTTTCATGCAAAAAAAAAATAGTAGTTTTTTTTTGTGCTGGTAAATTCCAATTAGGATTACTAAGTGGAGAAAGCTCTTTTTCAGGTAAGTTATTGGTAAATTACCATCATTATGAAGTTGCAAATTTTTTTATAGTTTGTAAATTTCCGATTTTTGTATTAACTTATTGAATTTTATTTATATGATGTCGAATTTACTTGCTCTTTTGTGAAATTACTAATCTAAATTACAGTGACTTACCAATTTCTATTAGATTAAATTAACAACTAAATTTGCGTTACTAACTCTAGTTTGAGTTACTTAACTCTATAATTATACTTTTGATTTTTTTTATGATCAAATTCACCGTTCAAATTCAGCAAATAGCCTTTGCTAGCTCAGAAAATCTAGTGTACCCAATAGAAGGAGTTCATGTACTACATTATTTATATTAATTAGCAGGATTAGGACCAAATTGAATGCCGAGAATAAAAAATTCGGGACATAACATCAGTTGTTCTAAATAGCAATTGTACAAAATGAAAAAGGAATGTCATAGGGTTCGCCGATATCACAAAATTAAACTAAAAAAAAGGAAAAGTGGTCGAAGAAATTTTATAATTTTCTTCTAATTAGGCTTTCTTTGACACGAGCTACACATTCTCTTATTCATAAGCCTAGGAGTATGTAATAAAGGAGGGTCACTGGCAAAGAAACCAACATCCCAAATATTACCCTGCCAAGAAAACACAAAGCACATCATTGAAAATAAAAAAACTACTATAAAATTTGTGAAACCAGAATAAATTACGAATCAGACATTCTTTAAACTATTTTGCCAACAGGGATTCCCAAATATAAAAATAAAAAGAGAGAGAGAGAGAGAGAGAGAGAGAGAGAGAGAGTTTGCTTTTTAACTTACCCTGTGCTAAGAATATCTGGATGCACCCCGTATTCCCTAGCAAATACAAATGGGACAATCCCTTGTGGAAGAGCAGCCTGAGATTAGAATAGAAAATAATTAAACTTTTAATGGTTAGGAATGAGTAGGTTTTTGGGAAAAACTTATTGGGTAGACTCATTTTAAAAATGACGTGGTGAATACAATTGATGAGAGTGTATTAGACACATTATGATATTGTAGGGTTCTACAAAAGTCCTAATTTTTTCTTGAAATACCAATGATTTGATATGATACAACGGGTAATAATGGTGATTGGTTAAAAAGAAATGCATTATCATTTTCCCATCGTCATATGCATATATGTGTAGAGTTTGACCTGCACTATGGCTGCGTGAAGCCGCACTCCTCTCAACCTAACCACGAGGGACGCAGCCGACATGACCAGAGGCCCGGAGACGAAGCGGATCGCCATTGAGATTGCCGCCATCTTGGTGCCGCAGGCGATGATCCGGGGCTGGAGGGCCATGAACAGTCCTACACACAATGCAGCAAAGTGTCCCAAATTTGAATCGACAATGCATGTTTAAGGCTCTTTTAACGTCTGCAGCACACAGAAACACGGGCAGCAGTGCACGAGAATGAGGCGACAGTCCTGTGCCTGGGGGGCGTGGGGTTATCCGATGTGACGACAAGTCGTTTTCGTTTAGTACAGGGAGAGATAGGACGTGAGTGGAGGGCGTGAAAGGTCTGCTGCTGTATCTGCATGCCATGGGTGAAAGTGCAGAGGCAAAACAAAAGCATGCCAAAAAGCAGATTCTCTGCGTTTTTTTTTTGTACCTAAGCTGAACATTGCCATCCCAAGACCAGCATCTGATATGATCTTTATTGAATATTTCACCAAGCTGGGCATCCCCACATTCCATCTGGAAAAATTGAAAATAATAAAAATTTCATTTCAAACAATAATATTGTAGAGTAAAGAGGGAAAAAATCAGATTGGCTTGCAAAATTGATTGACCAAAAAATGGGATAAACTGCAAGTAGTATATAAATTAAGTTGGTCATACTAAACATTCAATAAGACTTTATTTCTTCATTTTATATGAAGATTTTACAAACTGACTTTTTCATACTCCCAGTGTTATTCGTAAATATATGGTTTCATTTATGATCAGTTGAGCCCCTAAAGTTGAGTTGGGTACTATCATTTATGGACTCTAGATCAACTTTCGAATTGTGTTCAAATTCTAGTAAAACTTAGAAGTTTATGTTATCTTATCTTTGCCACTGGAGAAAAAGATTAATGTTCCAAATTTTTATTGAAAAATGTCCATAGTCTAGACCATTTGATATGACTTTAAATGTTAATGCTTCAATGGTCTTGAAGATTTCAAGATTTTAATATTGAATACAAGTTGAATATCAAACAGAAAACGTCGATCCAAATGTAAAACTTCATCAGATGTTTTGCATTGTTAAATCAGCTTTTACACCAAATATGTGCAAATGACTCACTTGAACGAGATGAGAGACCAGAGAAGCCCCAAAATGCTGGAGTATGTGTTTGGATTGCGACAGAGCTTTCTTCCCACAACCGTGAGGATGAGCTTCAACATGACCAGCGCATTCGGCATTTCCTGTTGGGTTGCTGCTGTTTCCTCTTGCTTCTTATCTGGTGGCTCTGGCCCAGAAGTTATTGTGCATTCTCTGAAGCTTATCTCTTTTTCTGTGTCATCATGAAACCCACAAAACACACACATTTAAAGAAATTAGGGAAAAATAACAAGCAATCAATGTGAAGTGCAATGCAAAAGATGAGTCTTAGAATTGCATAAATAGAACACATATATATGTGGGGGAAGATGCTAAATTTCATCGCTAATTGTCATATATCGTTCACGTTTCATGCCTCCAAATGCTAAGTCATAAGTCACAGATATCGTCTGCAAACTAATTTAACTAACTATAAATGTGGGTGATGTTCATTCGTGTTATTCACCCAACCTTGAAGTAAAGAATTTAATATCTATATGCACTCCTATATTTTTAAGCACTATCAAATCTTCTTGATTACTGAAAAGATTACACTAGCTAGGACTTCTTTACCAGGTCATTTAAACTTAAGCATCAAGTTTATTCTATGATGCCCTCATAAAATTCTAGATTAAACATTGACTTGTAACTGTCTAATTACTGTCATTCAAACGAGTTTTATACATCTTGTTGCGTGCTTTAAGAAAATTAACACAACCAAGTAGGCTACCTCATCATAAAAAAGAAAATATTAATGTATGACCATAAAGTATGAGCCGTTCGCCAGCCTAGTTAGGACACATAACTAACATTGGTTCGAGATCACATGCATCACACACATAAACATCATTTCATTGGGTTTGACCGATGTGGAAGGTTGGCGTCACCTATTCGACATAGACTATGAACTACCTAGCACGCATCTAATGTTAGGATCTACCTTACATTTCTCACTAAAAAGTCTAAAGTTTTCTCAAACCCCTTTTCTTGCATTCCCAGAAAAAAGTCACAACCATATCATCAGAAAGAAAGCAAGATCAATGATCAAACACTAAAGCAAAAAGTCAAGCCTGAAACACGCTTGGTAGACCTAGCAACATTTTTCAATGGTAACATCCTCCACTTCTCATAGCAAAATAATTACAGCGAGAAAACATTGGCTCGCCATCATTTCCCTCGCATCATTACAACAGGATTTTCTTTAAAGATGAACGCCAAAATAGCCTTCAATGATTATGCACGTGCTCCAAGCCAATGATGGCAGCGATGGATTGAGGGCATGACTTGGTAAAATGTTGGAAAGTTTTCAAGACAACTTTGACCGTGCTCGTTTGCCTTACCTTTTCTGGTATTCTCTGGTTGCTGAGGGGCCACACTGTCTTATTCTGTCCCTCTCTCTCTCTCTCTCTCTAGGTAGTGGAAAGCAACGTGTGAAAAGATCAGAAGAAAAGTCAGGGCAAAAGAGGGGAGAAAGATTGAAATTTACTGCTATATCTTCAAAAGCAAGTCGAGCTTTTCAACTACCATGTTTTCTCAAACCTTGCTTTCGTGTTTGACCGGTGATGAGTAAAGGCTATGTAGAATCCTAAGCGCCACAGAGGTCAAAGAGGCGATACTAAGGGATATGAAAATTGCTGTGCAAACATAAATTCTTAAAATCATGTAATAAATGAGTATTTGAATAAGTAAATTATATTCATATATCAAAGAAGAATGCGTAACGTCAAATTCACACAAGTTCAAGTTTGTAAACACGTTTTAATATATATCTTACATTACTTAGGATGAGAAGATATTTATGTAAAAAGTACTTAGTGGTGAGACATCATATGTCAAAAAGAATGCAACAAAAAGATTGATAAAATATCAAAACATAAATTATGTTTCAGTCCCAATAGCATGCACATACTCCCTTTTATGTTCTTGTCAAAAGCAATTCTTACTCATAAATTATTGATAACCAACTTAAAAGTTGCACATTCAGTATACACATTTCGGACTACTATTTGTTAATGACCAAATAAGCAATACATGTATGCTCACAAACAATTGGTATGGTCCAAAATATTCTTCGAAGAAAAGATTATCCAATGTAATTTAATTTTCAAAATTTGATTTTTCATATAGCCAATCATAGTTTGCCCCATAACAGATAATAGAATGGCCCATTTCGATTGACAGGTGAATCTTTATATTTTTAAACAAGTTCATTGTAGCATAAAAATGGTCCGAACAATATTTATCTATGTTAACTTAAATTTTTATTTCAATCTTTTATGGTTGAATTTTTTAGTCTTTGGCGTGGGTGGAAAATGGAAGAGCTCCTATCCACTGGTATAGTGACCAAGCTCAGCCAAATATTCGAAAAACCCTAGTTACCATGTCAAACCAGACAAGAACATTAGCATCGTCCACGCTCTATGCTTTCTGGGGCCACCAGAACATCCCTCCCTTAAAACACCCAATCAACTTCGACAGACCTGGCCTTAGTGCTGTCAGTTAATACCGTGAATAAGCAGTCGTATTCATATATCAGGTTATGGTGTCAGATTCTTCTCTCTCTTTGTCTTTTTCCTTGCTCTTTTTGACGTCATCTGTGGACCAAGGGAACCATCTGTACATTTACAGCCTAAAAAAGCTGCATGCATGTTGAATATCTCCATGAACACCCAACCAATAACTTCAGGTGTTCTCGCTTTGTCACAGCTTGATTTGGCCCACTCGTAGCGAATCAAGCGTGGTCAGTATTAATTAATGTAGTCCTCTTTTGAGCAAGATAGCTGTCATCTCATTTTCGCGCTACGCAACTGGAAAGGACATTACCATATACATATGGATCTCTAAACTCACATACTACGAATAGGAGAACAAGGATGATAAAGAGATCTAAAGATGGTAGATTTAGTTAGTCGCTTGAGGCAACGCGAGATTTGGCTAAGAATCGTACCTGTTATGCCGGAAAGCACAGGTGACGCCGGCTTATTGAAAACCTTCCCTGAGATCGGCGACTTGACCCACACTGGTGTATTTGCGGTTGTCACGGAGATAGTGTCCAACTCATTGAAGTTCGAGGCGCGCGGAGTTGGCTGAAGCGAGTATGCATCCGATGACCCGTACCCGGATAGCCGAGGGCTCGCGGAGCGGTACCCGAATGCTAAGTCCCCGATTCCGAATGAGATGTCCGCACCTGAATGGTGATACTCATGGACAGGTCCAGGAGTGTTTATAGAGAAGATCTCCACGTTAGACAGATTGGATGCTCTCGGAGTGATGCCGACGGTGGAAGATAGGGCAGAGTCTGGGGCAGACGAGGTGGACCGTCGGATGCGGACTCGGATGCGCCCGTTGTTATCGACTTCGGACTCGGTGCATATTGGGTCCCGGCCATCGAGCGATATCACATCCCCGTCAAGCTCAATCTTGGCTATAGAGGCTGCAGTCGGGCCTGGAAATTGGTTTCGGATGAGTTGGGTTGCGGCTCTATATTCGAATAAGAAGAGAAGAAGAGTGTACCTGCAAAATTTACGTGCAACAATGCATATTATCAGTTCATTTTATATAAGATTCACTTAAAAACTCTTGGACCAACCGAAAAACTAAAACTAGTCTATGTAAGTCGGTTACACTATAGATACTCAGTATTTAACTTATGTTATACCGACCAAATTAATGAAGGTATGCACATAATTAGTACCAGATAATGCACTGAAGCACGACAACTTGGACCATGAGGCTCTGAGTGAAGTCTCCATACATGGCCTTCAACAGGGGTATGCCCATGACCAGAGTGTTGGGCAAAGTGGCGACCGAAAACAGGGTTATCAGCCACTCCAAGCTGCCCTTGAAGAAGGTGGTCCAAGCGGAGAGCAAAGTGAGCACGAGGACCTTCGAGAGAGTGTCGGCGGCGATGAACCGGGCGTCCATTTCGTAAGGGTTGTTCTGGGATATGAAGTGGAAGGAGAGGACAGGGACAGCGAAGACCGCGACGAAGCGGTTGATGCCGGAGCACTGCGAGGGGGTGAAGATCTTCCACCACTTGACTGAGCCGTAAGCGACCAGCATGGCGAAGTAGAGAGGGACCAGGGCACACATGACCTTGTACAGGTCGTCCGATGTTATCATCCTCTCTCTCTCTCTCTCTCTCTCTCTCTCTCTCTCTCTCTCTCTCTCTCTCTCTCTAGGTGGTTCTAGGATTTGTCTTAGGAGAGGGATGTGGTAGGTTATATAGGGAAAGCAGGGACGGAATCGCCCCCTAGTGGAACCACGCAATTTTCACTCCGACAGGTATTGCGGTTAGAGGGAAAGTGCGGTTGTTGATTAAGGAATTAACCTAAATGATGATTAAAGATTCGTTTGGGGATTTGCATGTCTTCACACGCCACGTGGAAAATAATGCCAGCCTTTAGGTCGTGCTCTATTGAGAAATCATATGGTTCTGCATTAACTTGGTTATATTCCCTAGTGGGATTTGCATTTCGTGTTTTCGATTATTTGCACCAAAAGGGGGCCCAGCTAGAATGTTTTGTCATAGGTTAGGTTAGTGAGAAAATAAAAAGAGATGTGCTGACCCATTGCAAGTAGGTTTTGAGCATCAGCCGCATTGAAAGACTCCATGTTGAGAACAATATTTTCTTCTCTCTTATTTTTTTTTTTTTGGAATTTTAATGGTTTTTGGGCCAACGACACTCTTTAGTATCTTAATGTTTGCCTGAATTTGGAGACTGTTTGAGTACAATAAGTTGGGGCATGTTTTTAGTTACTCTAATCAATATGATTAGCTCTTTGCTCAAATATAATTTAATCCTAATGCGATAGGATTTAGTAGGGGCGAGCAACACAAACTGACCAAACTGAAAACTGCCTAGACCGGATCGAATTGATCGGTTCGGTTCCCTATTCCATAAAATAGGAACCGGTGAATTTTAGTTCGATTCCCAGTTTCAGGGGAAATCGGACCGCCTTGACTGCCTAGACTAGATCGTGTATGTGTGTATATATATAATTTATTACATGCAAGCTGATATTTTATGTAAATCGATATTTCCTCTGGGTTCCGGCAAACGCCATAAAAGATGACCCTTAGAACAATCACCCTTCCATCTCATACTCTTTCCCAAGTATATTCGATTCCTCTGGCCAGTGAAAGACCAGCCCATGTAGCAGGATCATTATGAGCAGAGAGCTCACGTTCTTCATCGCGTACAGAGCTCCCCTGAAGCCGTTGAGCTTTGATTCGAAAGCGCTGCCCATCTCCTCGAATCTCAGCGAGAGTGGCCTCAACTTCATCTCCATGAGTGCCCTGTTCTCCTCCTCCAGCCCCACGGCTTCTCTTCTACATCCATTGATCTCCCTAATAACCCTTTTCGAATCAGAACACACGCAAAAAACAGAGAGAAAAAACTGACTTGGTGTGTGTTCCACTGGTTCCGGTCCCCGTCCGATCTAGTTCCGGTTCCTGGGTGGGAGAGAGATTAATAATGAAATCATTAACCAAAGAAGAAACGTAGGCGTGCTTGCCATGTACTCTTAAGCCCCACGACAAGCGGAGCAGCCAGTTTATGGAAAAAGTAATGACGAGAGGGAGAGAGAGATTAAGAGTCCAAGACCGTGTTCGAGATGTTCCATTTTAGGCCGGCACTGCATGTCGTATTTGCTTGTTGGTTAGAAAATTGACAGTGAAACGACATGTCGCTCTGCAGTGTGGAGCCCTAGTCCCCAGTGAGATTGGGGCAGCGCATGCCCCAGCCTGCACCGGCCCATTTTCGGACCCTCACTTTTTGTCTGGCTCCTGTCCCATAGCCATTTCTCATTTGCATGCCCTCATCACCATTCCCATTCTCAGAATATTTTCAACATCAAATTACTGTCTTTATCTCACCGCTCATGTTTTTAAAACATTTGACATTAATCTCACAAAATTTTACACGGTATTAGAGTAGGAGAGCCCGAGTACAAGTATTTCCAAACCCCTCATTTTTCACGCTTAATCTCAAGCCAAAGTCCAACTTTACGTGTGAGGAGGTGTGTCAGAATAATTAAGTATTGAATCACGCCTCATTTAATAGTTTAAACTTTTGGAACAGTTGGGCAGCAATCCTGTAGAATTTTATGAAAGTTTAATGATACCTAGTCGGAGTCATTAGATCATTTCAGCTAATCCGGTCAATTACAGCTCACCGTGGGATTTTGCATGATTTTAGCCGTTACGATGATATTTGGTTCGTGGACATGGTTACCTCGAAGTGTATCTCCTACTAGGGAGTTGACGGTACGAAGAAAACCATCGACATACTCACCTCCCTAATGCATAAAAGAATACTAATCAACCTTATTAGGGTAAACCGGATTCATGAAGGACTACTTTAACGGGGGACTTTGTGAAAATGGTCAGTATTTCTTGATATCCAAGTTTCGATTGCTTTACTAACGCCACGGCTTTAGGACTTTATCCAGGGGCTTTGAAGGCTCACGATGGGAAAGTAGCTGACTTCACCTCATCATCACTCGCAGTCTGAAATGAGAGCTTGGTTCATCTCGGTGGCGATGGTGGTCTGCAACGTTTATACCCCAAACTCTGACGCCTTCAGTAGACCAGCAAACACGCCCTGGGAGTGGTCCATAAAGCTTTCCCATCATCCGTCCTTCATCCTCCACCCACCCACTGTCCAACCCTCATCGTCTTAGTCTCAACACCCTCGTTGCTCTCTCTGCTTTTTATGGCACTGTGATGGAAGAAGACGGTACATTTCATCCCACGCCTCGTCGATCTGCAGCAAGAGCTCCTGCTTCTTGCCCCCCTGGATCAGGAACCATGATGGGCTCATTAGTGGGTAAAGTTTGGTGGTCAATGACAGGGTTTCATCCATGAGACTCTGTGAAGACGGGTATTACCCAAAAAGAGAACGGTAATGGGCCTTGAGTAGAAAAAGGAATTTCGTGTCCAGTGAATGATTACGAAAGCCTAGAACAGTTTGCAAAATTTTCGAGGTGTGTTCATCGGAAACCCCGATTTGAACATCATATTATCTGTAATTTTAATGCTATGTCTAATCCAACTAAAAACTATAGGTAGATTAAAGAGATAAGCTGGTGTGGCCATAATGTGTAAAGGGTCTTTTCTTGCACACGACTATAAGATTTTGTTCTCGCGAAGGATTTCAAAATAAAAAGAAAAAGATTTTTTAATTTTTAATTTTAAAGATCCCAATAAATTTCATTTTCATTGGTCACAACATTAGTTAGTACCTTCATTTGCATGATTTTAAACTCTTTTCAGCTTAATTATTGGAGCCATCACGTAGAGACAATTGTTTGATTTTCAAATCAAATATATTTTTCTAGTTATATTATTAATTTCTAATTAGTATACATAATTTTCCAAAAGATGATAACTTTTCTATTCGACGTTACGTTCTTAATGCATATAGTCTTTCCGATCTCAAGCGCATGACGGAGTAATTCATGTCACGGAACGAAAACACACCAAGGACAAAAATATAAAACTTTTTTCCTATTCTAAGTACTGGGTAGTTGCAAATTTCTTATAACCATCTCATTCAGATCCATTAAATGTTCAATAGCTGTAAAAGTTCATGTTAGCTCGAAAGAATAGACCAGAAAAGCAATAAAAACAGAAGGGGTTTTCGCTCTTTGTTTTAGCTAGACGTTTGATGATAATGGCATGGCATGGACTTGCCAATTACTACATTTGATCCTGGCCAATCTCATCTCTTATCAATGCTCCATACAGCGAGTTAATATGAAGACGGAAGAGACAAAGAAAAGAAAATATGAAGAAAGGTTTTACATGGTTCAGATGACCAAGAAAAAAAGTTTCTTGGAAACCTACATCCAAAGTAGAAATCTCCAATATTTCTCAGCTTCTCGGGGGAGATTCATTCTCCTTAAATAAATAAGAGTACAGCATAGTTGCTAAACATAGCCTACGGTTTTTATGGTAAATATAGCCGGTACACATTAGACCTTGATTCTCATTCTTATCATGACTTGGCAAGTTTATCTCGCCAGCGCTCTTGCACATTCAATTCTCCCTCGCGGTGGAAGGCAGCTAATTTTACAGTAATCCCCTTTCTTTCGAGGGTTTCCAAAGTGCTTCGTTTCTTCAGCTAAGTTGACCTCTTCCCTCCTTTTCTTTGTTTCTGTATTTGGTCTGTTGTTATCTGCTGGACGCGCAGACGGTGGAGGGAGTTCTGAACGAAGCAGAAAGCGTTACAACAGAAACTTGTTGCAAGTCTTTTGGTTTATTCTCGCACGAGATGAGATCATGGATGTTCTAACAAAGCCCACTTTGAAGTGAGTGTCCAAACTAGGACAAATTTAGAAGGCACCTTTTTGCCAACTCTCATCTGGTCGGTGCATAGGACATGACGCTCATTTGTTCTTATCAATCTCCCGACTCTTTTCAACTTGTTGCAGATTCATTTATATATTTATTCAAATGGATTTAGATAGAGGAATTAATATGTATGAAACAATCACAGTAAATTCGATAAACTAACGACACGAAATAGTTTTAACACCCGTGTTTATTCGTTTGTTTTTTTTTTTTTACTATTTTGTTACGACAATCTTACTGTTGTTGTGCTTTGACAGCTTGTGCACTCTTGTTAGGCAGGTAATCCCATAACTTTTCAACATAGCTTCTACTTCGGCCAAAAATTTTATTTTTTTTTGGGTATGTCAAGGGTCGGGCACAAACTTTCCTAATTCCTCGCCCGTGGACAATGGTTCATGTCGATATCAAAGGACATCAAATTAAAGATTATTTAAGCCTGGAGATTGTGACATGAATTTGTGAACCCATATGTCTAGCTACAACATTAGTCCACCCGCTGAAAAAACTTAAATTCGCTTGCTAATCACTAAGCACAGCTCTCGAAAAGAGCAAATAGAGTGAAGCGATTCGAAGATAATTAAATTGGAATTAATTAGACAACTAAAAAAAATGTGCCATGCCCAGTTGGATCTTCTCCCGCCTCATGGGGCACGAATAATTACTCAAACCTTTCTTTAAAATGATCACTAGCACTTGGCTTTTGCTCCGAACTCCATGAAGTTCCTTTCGAATTGAAATGCACAATCATCTATAAAATTTGAAAATTCTTAACCCTCGAGATCAAGCATTTGCTACCATTCGTAGCTGAACTTTTTAGAAATGCGAGTTCTTCCAAAATTAATTCACTAAGAGAGAATTCAGTATCTACTCAGGATCCAATAATTTCGCGCACATTTACAGCTTTTGCTGATGCAGATCGCATAATGGTGACCTAGAGATTGGTTGGCTGAAATTAGTTTTAACTATTTATAGAGTGAGCATAATTTTGCAAAAAGGAAGAAAAAGCCTCCACTCGTTCAATTATAAAGAGACTGTGTGCTGGCACGCCTTTTTGCCAAAACCAGCAATTCCTACTTATGATCTTCACGATGGCCTTTCTTTTTGTTCACGATGAAGAATTAATTTAGGCGTGTGACATCAACAAAATTTAATTTCAAGCATCAATACATTAATAGTAAGTTCTCGACCATATCCTTTTTCGCATAAATTAATGGTCTAAATTAATCAATTAGGGACGAAACGGAAACATGAAGGGGATTTTCTGATTTTCCTTTCTTCCCCAATCAGAACGCACGACATCTTCGATGGCTGGAGCCAAAGGAGAATATAAAGGGAGTACAAAACTATGTGCGAAATGCATATATGTACATTTTTTTTTGGGAAAATACCACAAAAAATCCCAAACTATGGACAAATTTATCTTGAACTTTTTTTGTGATACGAAAAATCCCAAACTATGTCACTGAACTTTTTTTTGTGACACGAAACACCCCAAACTATGCCACCTGTGACATATTTACCTCATAATACTTTGGCCCATAGGCATTTTCGTCTTTTTCCTTTTTCTTTTTTTTTCTTTTTTGTTCTCTCTTCCCTCCGCCATGGCCGGCGGAGGGAAGCCATCGTGGGCTGCCTTTGCCGGATCCGGAGAGGGCGACCCTCGCCTAACGCAGGCGAGGGTCGCCCTCGCCAGATCTGGCGTTGAGCGAGGGCGGCCCTCGCTGAATTTGGCGAGGGTGACCCTTGCCAACGCTTGGGGGGGCGAGGGTTGCCCTTGCCTGGGCGGGCAAGGGCTGCCCTCGCCCAACTTAGGCGAGGGCTACCCTTGATGGATCTAGCGAGGGCGACCCTCGCCAACTTCCCTCCACCATGGCTGGCGGAGGGAAGAGAGACAAAAAGAAAAAAAAAAGAAAAAGGAAAAAAATAAAAATGCCTATGGGCCAAAGTATTGTAGGGTAAATGTGTCACAGGTAGCATAATTTTTTCGTGTCACAAAAAAAAGTTCAGCTTAAATTTATCACAAATGGCATAGTTTTGAATTTTTCGTGTCACAAAAAAAAGTTCAGGAAAAATTTATCACAAGTGATATAATTTGGGGTTTTTTGTGGTATTTTCCTTTTTTTTTTTGCTTTTTCTTTGACTAAAGCTGATTGTGAAATTGTTCTAAAAGTTTAAGCTATATAGATTACCTTGAGTTATTTTTATCCATATATTTTTATATCTGTAGACCAGAAACACGGTTTTGCGAGAGGAGTTGTGTATGTAGGAGCAACAGATGGCATGCTGTTTCGGACACATTTCACGTTCTTACATAAAGCCTCGTTCCTTCCTATATAATGCAAGAGATTTCGTCAACGCTCTCTCTAAACACATCATTTCCAAGTCTTCTACTACTCCCTCTGTCTGATCTTCACTCCAAACTCGAGATGCTGAGAACGATGAGGATGAAGAGAAGGTCCAACTCCGACAACATCGCCGCTGCCATTGTCGCAGCCCTAGCCCTCGTCCATGTTATGGGCTTGTCGGAATTGGAAGGACAACAGCAGCAATATCTTCGAGTCAGGTTTTACTCCGAAAGCTGTCCATCGGCCGAGTCCATTGTCCACGCCGTTGTCAAAGAGGCGGTCCTCTCGGTCCCTCGGAACGCCGCTGTCTTGCTGCGGATCCATTTCTGCGACTGCTTCGTTGAGGTAGATGATTTTCTTTTTCGCTCCCCCGAATAGACATTTGTCTCTTTAAAATCAATCCGTCTTTGTGCACGACACTTTCTTGAATTATTAAAATGCGAGAAAATTATGGTTTAGGTATCTGTCCAAATATTAATCTCTTATGGTTGTCATTGCGTCAAAGAGTTCATATTTCATAGTTTAATGAAAAATGAAAAACAAAAATGCGTTCGAATGTTTGCTTTGGTGGACTAGTCTCACTAAAGTGTCAAAAAATAGTAGCACAAGTTTTGAAATTGTGCAGGTGTCGACGATCATGATTAGGCCAAACAACATCGTACTAATGACAAGCCCAAGCAGGGATTTTTTCACACGGAGGGTGTTATAGTAGTCGTGCGATTGATGATGTTACATCTTATATATGAAAATGTTGTTGCAAAATAATCTAGTAAGTTACCCACTTTCGTGCGATTGATGATGTTACATCTTTTATATGAAAATGTTGTTGCAAAATAATCTAGTAAGTTACCCACTTTAGTGGCTTCGGTGCATGATTTTTGGGGATTGGGGTTCACTTTGTGATGTATAAGGAGACAACATCATGGTCTACTGAATAATTAAAAGGGTCGGCACCGGAATTTCGTGGGACGATCTTCATTATTTTTGCATGAGAACAGCAAATGATGGGTCAAAAGAAGGGACTAAATTCACCTTTAAAATCTCTTTTCCGTAATTGATGAATCAGTGCTGTTTCTTCTCCACAAACCAACAGGCAGTAATTTGTGTTGTAGTAGTAATTAGTTTACACTAATTGTTAAGGAGATTCTGATGACGCATACATGTAAACAGGGATGCGATGGGTCGATCCTGATCGACAATGGAAACACCAGCGAGCAGCGCGCAGTGGCGTATGCGGGCATGGTAGGCTTTGAGATAATCGAAGCGGCCAAAGCTCGCTTGGAAAGCACTTGTCCCAGGGTCATCTCTTGCGCCGATATCGTGGCTATGGCTGCTAGAGATGCTGTTTACTTGGTACTTCTTTCCCCATCATATATACTTGCTTGAATAGATTTTGCTATCCAAATACCATTCGACGGCTCTTTCCTGTAGAAGGAAAAGATCGAGGGAGAGAGGTGTCAATTTCATTGCGCTGGTGAGTTGAAGTTGTGTTGGCTTCATATCATGCAGAGCAATGGCCTGTTCTATGAGGTGTAGACGGGGAGAAGCGACGGCCGTGTCTTAAACTTGACGCTGGCTGCGGATATGCCAGATGTGAACGACTCGATTCATATGCTCAAGTCCAAGTTTTAGACAGATGGGGCTTAAAGATAAAGACCTTGTTCTTCTCTCCGGTAAGCCACTCTTTACTAATTGGCAGATGTGGTTTATTAGCACGGCGGCGTTGACGGGATGTACAAGTTGTCTATGCAAGAGTTATAATCTCCCGTTTGATTACTCGGATGATTCCTCGATATAGTCGGAAGTCTAACAATTAGTAACGTGAACATGTCAAGATGAAGAAGTTCCTCAAATGTATCTCTTTTTTCATCATTTCATGTTCTAGAGCGGGAATTTCCTTCTGAAACAACTACTTTTGGCTTTTCGTTTCTAGCTGCGCATACCATTGGAACGACCGCATGCTTCCTCGTGACCACGCGACTCTACCAATTCAATTCCACGGGTGGGTCGGACCCCGCGATCAACCCTCAGTGCCTTCTGGTTCTCAAGTCCAAATGCCCCCCCGGTGGGGACATCACCGTGAGGTTGGCTCTGGATGCCATCACCGAGTTTGTGTTCGATGACCAGATACTTCACAACATCAAGCATGGGTTCGCTGTGATATCTTCGGACGCGAGGCTCTATGACAACAGACACACCAGGCAGATAGTCGATCTGTATACCCAGAACAAATCTTCTAATAAGCATGAGAAACCACCGTCCTTTAAGGCGGATTTTGCGGCGTTGATGGTGAAGATGGGTCAGATTGGCGTAAAGACCGGTTCGCAAGGAGAGATTAGGAGGGTTTGCAGCTCTTTCAACTAATTGGTTGTGCTGAATTATGTTATAAATACAGTGATGAGATAGAGCGAGTACTTGTAGATATGGTTACAGACATTGGGTAGTAGTTAATTGAGGGGTACAGATTATACCTCTCTTTAGTTTGCTTGACATGCATAGGGCAGACAAGCAATACATAATATATGATGTAATGCACGACCAAAATTATATAATTGGCCTATCAATAGCATATTAATTGGCAATATGCAATGATAAATTTCGCAAATTTCTACTAAAGCTAATGAGTTAGGTAAACCTCAGATGATTTCGTTATCTAATAGTAGGATCAATGACGTCACCAGTGTATTTCGTCAAACATATAAGCTTGGAGTTGCAATTTGCGTTACTTAATGATTAAATAAAGGAACAATGGCAAATCATCACCATTTGAGTAATCTTTTTAGAGACGCGACTCACGTGAATCGGTCGGATCATTACAAAATATGATGTGGTAATTTGCCAAATTCAGACTATCCAATTAAGTCTCGGTTATAAATAGTAGGCGACCATTGTGTGAACTCCATTACAATGGGAAAATTACATGTCTCGGTTAATGTGGTTCTCTTGTAACGTGGCCTTGTCATAATAAGTGTGGTGCACGTTGGGTTTGGCTCGTACCTATCATTGGTGAACGGAGGGATGGGCGGTGACCTCTGCCCTTCGAGGCCCCAATATTCTCTTTGAATAATTCAAAATTTAGAAGAAAAAACATTTACAAATAATTGAAAAGTTGGTCGGAAGATTTCTCTCACATTCCAAAATCTATTTTTTTTCCATCTTTTGTTATCGGTATGTAAATTAGTGATATATCAAAGGGTTAATACCACGATAAATCCCAAATTGATACACATGTGATTAATTTATCCGAAATTATTTTTTTTACCATAAAAAACTCAAAACTAGTACACATGTGACTAATGTACCTTCCGTTAGTTATCGTTAAATTTTACCATCAAATTATTGTACTAGATGACATGTGATAGTTGATGAATATACTAGTTTGGGGCTTTACTTTTCGTTTGTCACTAGCGTACTAGCTTGTAATTTTTCGTGGTATTAATTTAATTTAACGGAAATTAATGAAGAGTAAAATTGTCACAAGTGTATCAATTTGAGATTTTTGGTTGTCAAAAAATTAATTTAGATAAATTTTTCACATATGTTTCAATTTGAAATTTTTAGTAATTAAAATATTAATTATCAATTTGAGATTTTCGTCTCATCAATCCTATATCAAATTAGTCAAATTATTCTTATAGACAGACCAATCAATTATTTTGGAATGCTTCCCTTCAAGAGTCTCTTTCTCTCCTCTTTGCGGATGTATGTATCAACTTTAGCTCAAAGATTCTGACATAACCTTAAAAAAATGATTGCTTCCCACTTCTATTTCAATCAAATCAAGGAAGTATCAAATTGAAAAGAAATGCTATGAGCCTATGACTACACAGAGATATTAATTATAAGTGGCCGGCTACTGGAATTAGGTCCCAAATTTTTTTTTGTAACACTTAGAATCTCTTTATCAGGTCGAAGAATTTTTAAAAAAATGTTCGATCATCAATTTGTTCCCACTCACGTCCCATCACATGGAATAAAACTTTCGATTGATTTGATCTCTGTCAAGTGGAATCCATCAAAAGCTTGGGATGATCTTTTCAAATCAAATGCCAGACCGCTTACAAAGTGATCAAGTCAGCGGTGCGTGTCAAATCTGCTTAATGGGCATCTAATCCAGGGATCTTAAAATGGGTTATGCATGTTGATCTAGTTTAAGGTCGGAACATGGGACTTCAGTCCGGTCATGTCTTTGCCTCTCTCGTCAGCCAGGTTCCTTTTGTCTCTTTATCTGGCTTTCTTCGATTATGCTATGCCCATTTGGGGGTTCCAACAATACCGTCTCGATCGAATTTGTTGCCTGGAAACACGAATCCTAGAAAGTTCAATTTTTGGAATAAAGAATAATATGAGTTTAAAACTTTTTAGGATTGACTTAACGATAAACAGCAAAAATGTATGTAGGGACTAGGCCACAGACAAAAGCTCGGTCCTCATATTTGGTAACTCGGGTGAGTTTTGAATTGTGTTTTATTTGATTTATGAGAGTAAAATATCATATATATATATATATATATATATATATATATATATATGTATATATGACTCAAGTTTACTTACTTAAAATGAGCTTCTTAATATTAAAAACATTGAGGCTGTGTTTGATCGTCTCAATTTCTAGTCAAGATAGGTTTAGATAGGATAAAATTTAAAATCTAAGGGATTTGTTGTATTCTATCTACTGTTTGGTGAATCACGGAAATAAAGTCGGACTTACCATGTTCATTATTTGCTATGAACGTCATATTAATGTAAATGAACCCAAGAATTGCATAAACGGAGATTATAAAAATCTCTCTCACGACACACTTACCTATTTCATTTTTATTTGTTTATTTATTCTTATTATTTTTGCCTCTCTTTTTTAATTATTTTGTTTTTTTCTTTTTTCCCATTCCATCATTCTCTAATAAAATTTTATTAAATAGTAAGCTATACTAATATACCTAAAATATATAATAAATATAAATACATTAGTATTGATTTATATATGAAATTTATATCACAATATATAAATAAATTTTGAATATATAAATAAAAATAAGAATAAATAAAAAAACGAAATTATTGTTATTTTTTGTTATTTTGAATTTTTTATATTAAAATTCATATATTATTTATATTCAAATATTATTTTAATTTTATTAATTTAACAAGTTTTTATTCGACAAAATTAACTTTTATATTATGAATATTAGAAATCCTATCTACCTTTATCTCACATCTCCCATGGGATAATTTTATATGAGTTATATCTCTCATATATCCGACTTTATCCTATCTTGGGCATACACCAAACACGGGATAGGATAAAATTTATCCTATCCCAAATTTTATCTCGACCACCAAACGTAGTCTGAGAGATTGGAGATCCGATCCCCGAGAATCCTTAGAAATATCCCTTAATATGAAAAGGAAAGAACAAGCCCGCAACTTAAAAAAGAGCCGGCGTAAGTTCCTTCCATGATCTTTGATGCTAGAGCGAACGCATCACTGGCAATGATTGATGCTATACCACACTATAAGACTTCTTTATTGAATGATATGGCAGCCATTTACTCAATCATCTCAACTAGTGGATAAAGGTACCTTTGGTCCTGAACTTTGGTCAATATTCAGTCTACTTAGCCGAACACTCAGTCTTATCTTGGAATCATATCAGTCTTTATTCAAGTTTATGATTCTTGTAGACGCCACAATCGCCTCTAACCATGGGCAAAGAGAGAGGCACAAAGCTCACCCTCACCATAGATTCTGTGACAATTACGGCAAGAGTCACAACTCAAGCCATTGTAAGGGGTGAATGGCTAGAGCATGATGTCGAGCAATGGGAGAGTACCGATGGAGTCATTGGCGGACCTAAGGGGGGTTGTTGGTGGCCCCTGCCCCCTAGGTTCCCATATTTCGCTCAAAATATAGGGAATTTGTCCCCAACGTGAAATTCTTGATTCACCATCGGCTGGAGTGCCAATGGTACTCGTGAAGCGTGTTTATTTAAAGACTCATAAAACATCTTACAAGTATCATGAAACGAGTAATTAAGTACAGGCCTTTAATTTATGTAGATTGTTCTCATCCAAAATAATTTGCATACAGTTATGGGACTTACGCAAGAAACCTCTCTCTCCGATTTACTTTTTTGATCTTCTTTTTTTCTCAAATTAACTTTTTTTTGGATCTTGTAAATATTTATTCTCTCTTGCCTTTTTTAAAGTTTTGAATAGCTATGTTGAAGGTTAACGTGGTGTAACGTCCTTATCTTACCTAGGGGTTATTAATTTGACATTACAGGCTTGTCGCCGTCCCATTTCTTTGATCTGATTATTAAATACATGCGAAAACACGTATAAACAAATTCCTAAACATAATAACAACTGAAAATCAGGGAAAGCATAATAAGCAAGACACATTATTGCCATTTTACTTAAACATATTTTACAAACCCTTTTTCCACGGGCCGTCCACGCACAAATCATATCACAAGCGAAGGTCGAGGTTAATACTAGCTCCTCTATGTCATCCTCCATCTTATGGACCTGAAAAGGAAAACAACGGAGGATGATTCGAGGAGACTCAATGAGTAAATTCACTAATACTCGTGTAGGATGATGCCTTGCCGTTGTACTAATGCATATAAATATTTTTCTTGCCTTATGTCGATAGCAAATCAATAGCAAAGACTTTAACCTTTCCCTTGCTATGTTCACATGGAAACTCACCTTTATCCGGTCACATAAATTCGGCTCATCAATAACACATACATATAGAATTCATTTATTACATACTGGTACACATATAGAATTTATTTATCGTCATCCTGGCTCAATCAGGGCATCCCAACTCAACCGAGGTATCCAGCTTCATGTTAGGCATCTTGGCTCAACCAAGGCATGCAGGCTCAACCGAGGCATCCTGGCTCAATTAGGGCATCTTAGCTCAATTAGAGCATCCCGGCACTAGTTTACTGAGGCATTCGGGCTCAATCTAGGCATCGTAGCTCAACTAGGGCATTCCGATGCTAGTTTACTGAGGCATCGCCGCCAATGCTATGTGACGACGATCTTCTTTTTTTATTTAGTGATCACACATCATGGGTCACACAAGCCGGTTTATTATCTTGATTTTGTTAGTCCATGCAACCAAGCCCAAAGGCATGCCGTGCTTGTGTACTCATGATCTCTAGAACATTCGCTTAACATGCAGGTTGCAGTCGAGGGCACGTGGTTCAATCCGCCATGCCGAGCGCCGGCTCGGAGCCGAACTTGGCCCGGATCTACACACCTCAATGTAAACCCGCACCAATCCAAACTCATCCCATGACGCTACAACATGAATATGAGACCATACGACATCTCGTTTCGTGACTTGTACGTGCCTTGACTTACGATCATGAAGCAAAACAACAAGCACTCATGCAAATATCAAGCATCACAGACACGGTCACTACTTGAGCCAAACTCGCAACACCATGTTCTATCCTCTTATAAATCAACAAGCATGGATGAGAACATCAAGCATAGTAGCAAGCGATGCGTACAACATTGAGACAAACAACAACACGCAAGTCCCAACAAAGGCTCGGGTGAGAACTCAAGTCAACAACGCATCATAACTTTCTATCCGAGATTAGAGAATCCATTTATATGCCGCGTTCCAACCACATAACACACCGCCCTATCCAAGTGTTAGGGAATTCACTCACCTATAATCACAAGAAAACGTTTACGGCAGTCGGCGGCGACAAATGGCGAGAGAGAGAGAGAGAAGTGTTTGGCGTGAGGGTGAGGGATGAGAGAGAGGCGAGGACGTAGTGTGTGGTAACTAAGGGGGGAAACTAAGCCTATTTATAGGCAAGCCAACTTGTTCCCCAAGCTTAATCATGAAGAAAAGATAAATGACATAATGAAATAATCCCTAAAGTCAAGTGCCACCATGACTATGATCTAGAAAATCTTAATCATTAATGACATTAATGGAGAAGAGCCAAATGACATTAATGAATAGCCTCTAAAGTCAAATGACATCATGACTATGATCTAGAAAATCTTGTTCATTAATAATATTAATGGAGGAGAGCCAAATGAAATTAATAAAAAGCCCCTAAAGTCAAGTGCCATCATGACTATGATCTAAAAAATCTTGATTGTTTCATTAATGATATTAATGAAACAATCTAGCAAATCTTAACAATTAATAGCTCTCTCTCTCTTTCGACTCCCTCTCGGTTTTTCCCTTCGTGGCCGACTTCCTCATTTGTTTTTAGCTCATTATTGGTGATAATGAGTCACCATGCTCCAATAACGAGGGTGGACAATTCAACTATTGAGCAATTATGGAGAGGGACTGTGACGCCCCAGAACGTCACGCGCGACACAAATCCCTTAATATTATCTTTAATTTGGCCAGCAGAAGATAAAGACTAAACATGAATATCACATAAATTTAGTCAAAATACTTTTTCTTCTCATTAATAAACCCTTGTCAGATTTACAACCCAGACAAAGCATCATATAAGTACAAAAAACAAAAACTGGGTAGGTCAGGGTTGCCTATTTCCAACTAGATCCTACATCCAAAAGTCTGCCTAAAGTCCGAAGTTGTCACGGGTCGATCACTTCACCCTCCGCTGCGGAACCATCATCGTCTAGGTCAAAGCCCCTCAACGGGCCAATCAATTCGCCCTCCAAGTTGAAATACCAAGTAACAAAAAGATAAGGAACCCATTCCGAAAGCCCCACATTAACCCATATCATAGAGCTACACTTAGTATATACGGCGTCAAACTCCGGCATAAACACATCCTTATAAACAGAGTCATGATAAACGGGAACTCCAAAACGTAGGGGCTGTGGAATATCCATCCTACTTGTCTGAAAAATAATGGAATGAGCCGAAGCCCAGTAAATGAAATCTCTAGTTTTAAGTTAGGAAAATTAGCTTGCCACTACACTTGGCATAAACACATATGCATGCATAGCAAACGATATGTATAGAACTTGAATGCAAGTTATACCCTTTCCGTATGGATGTGCTGCAAAATCTGAATAATGCAACATATCATGATATTTTCACTCAGACGTAAGCATGATGTAAAACATTTATACTCATGCGATTAGGTTCATTACTTCATCCTTCTGAACACTCCCGGGGCATTCCGATCAACGGGGCATCCCAACTCCGAGGCATCCCGAAACACTCTCCAGGGCATCCCGACCTACGAGGCATCCCGACACACGGGGCATCGTCACACACCACTAAATGGGCGACGGAATTAATATTATTCTTATGCAAGTCATGACAACTAAGTATTTACATGCATAAATCCGCTTTGGCCCGTCCCATGCCGAGCCATCACGGTTTTTGTACTTTAAAGTCATGGAATGCATCATCCGAACAATTTAAATATGAAACAATACATTTCGAACTCAAAAGCAAACTCAGCTCAGAAGCAAATTTGGGTTCAGAAGCAAATTCGGTCATCAGAAGAAAATACGAGTCATCAAAAGCAAGTTTAGACTTAGAAGGAAGTTTTGAAGCGAATGTTCAGACTCAGAAGCGAGTTCAGACTCAGAAGCGGGTTTAGACTCAAAAGCAAATTCAGACTCAGAAGCGCATTTAGATTCAGAAGCATGTTCAGACTCACAAGCAAATTCAGACTCACACGGCTAAAGTCTGAAGGTAAAGTCTAAAGACAGAGTTTGAACGAAAAGTCTGAGAGTAAAGTCTGAAGGTAAAGTTTGAACGGTAAAGGCTGAGCAGTAAAGTCTGGACTGTAAACTCTGAAGTAAAGTCTGAGTGGTAAGGTATGAAGGTAAAGTCTAAACATAAGATCTGAAGGTAAAGTCTGAATAGTTTAAAAAAAATATACAGAACCAGATTTTGATATTAAAATTTGCCCAGTTTCAAAACTAAACATAATCATCACTTTGAGTATAAAAAATAAACATAATCATCACTTTGAGTAAAACGATTTTCTATTATGTTTAAACATACATAAACCAATAAGAAGAGTTCAATGATTACCCCAAGGATAACACTTACACGTTCAAGTTTAAACATTCCACTTGTAGATTTTCACTATAATTTTAAAGAAACAAATCACATCCATTTGAACATACACAGAACTAGCAAAACAGATTCAACCATCATCACAACCTCACTATCGCACATCAAAATAACCTTTCTCAAGCAACCAAGTTAAAAGTGCAAAGTAGATTTACTTAACTTAAACCTAGAGTTTTCACTTATCTTGCACAGAATCTAAACACCCCAAAGGTTAAAACTCTTCCGCAGATTTTTGGATCGGTGATGGTGAGAGTAGAAAGTGAAGGAGAGAGTGTCAGTTTGGGTGAAATTATTTTCGGTAATTACCCAGACGAAGATGAAAACTGAGAAGTATACGAAGGGGTGGGTAAATTCATTGTATTCACATGTGGCACCTTATCTCTTCATCATGGCCAGGTGGAAGAAATCAGTGGCTTAATCGTAGGAGTATTGGCCAAGAAAAATGATTACCCAAGGCTTAGGTGTCTAGCTCAAGGGGACAAATGGCATTCTGTCAACTTTTTCTTCAATAGCCACGTGAGAGAAGAAGAGTCTAGAGGGATAATTTGAGAAGATATCTTCCCCCTTTTCCTTAACGGCAATAAAAAGGCTAACATTACTTAACCAAGATTAATCAATAATTATAATACTCACTAGTTACCAAGACAACGGTAATTTAATTAACACTGCACTACGATTAACGTACATGATAACGTCTAAATATTAAACACATCGAACTCGGTATGATTACATTTCCGAATCCGCGCTTCGCGAAATATGATCCAATGAAAATTCCTACGCGTCCGCACGAATACTAACTCGAAAATAATAGTTAGCTTTAAATCTAAGTATCATTTTCAAACATAGAAAATTTCTAACGTCACAAATATATTATTACGAAATTTCCGGATGGCACAAGAACTCCTAAACATGACTCAATAATGGTGGCTTCAACAAGAAGAATTGTCCCTCGACTTGGCCAATTTCGTTTTCATATCTCCCCCCTTCGTGTGACCTCCAATCAAAGCTTAGCATAGCTCATTTAAAAGCTCAGAATGAGCACATTAAATCACCAGAAGACATCAAGTTGAGATTCCAACGTTCTCATATAGGAAATGATGAATCTTTGAAATCTGATAAAACCGGTAGTTTTTGCACTGTTCTAGAAATCGGGCTTAAAAACATAGTAAATAAACTTAGAAAATTCCCAAATTTGAATATGTCATAAACAAGACCTTAACAAACATTTTCCATGGAGAATATAAAATTTGAATCTTTCTGTAAACACAGATTTTAGTAGCTAAAAAATAGACTAAAATCAGTTTTCCGAAACAGAATCTTTGCTTCTCAAAGTAAGCTCTTTTCAGAATCCAAATCATATCCAAAATTTCCCAAATTTATATATGTTATAGAGAAAGAAGTTCTCAACAAATTTTTGAAGGAAGTTTTTCCAAAATTGGCCTAGAAAAGTTTGTAAAAAATCGAGAAAGTGTGAACATCATAGAAATACCCATTATGGGTAGTTTTACACGGTCCGAAATTAGGCTATCGTACTACTCATATCAAGTTCAAAAATTTTGAAATTAAAGTATGTAAATTTTAAGATGTTTGGAGAAACTTTTAAGGAGAAAGTGTTTAAAAATTCGAATCATAAAAGTTTCCACAAAAATAACAAAACGAAAGGGGTACAGAGGATCCGAATCTAGATTTTCCAGAGCAAGAGTAAAATTGGCTCCAATTGGAAAACTACCAAATTTAAACCATAGCCATTTCTCAGGAACTGAAATTGAGGATGTTACACGTGGTATTGAACAACAGTTTGACGCCATGACATAATTTATATAACTTCTCTCGTGGAAGGACTACAATAGAGAAAAAAAAACATATCATTTAGAATTGCACTAAAAAAATAGTTCAGACAACAATAGACGCTTGACAAAAGTTTTGGGACACAGTGCCATGATCTCAATTTTAAGTCCACTCAGTTGAATTCGTTATGTATATCATCTATTGAGAAGATAAAACCTTCCATCAAACTTCATAGACTAAATGATATGCACAATCGTATTTTGTGATGGTGCTTTGCCATTATTTAATATGTTTGGAAGACTCTTGGAACAGGACATTATTTGTAGTACATTATATATTATTTTAAGTAGTGGTTGTAAAGGTTTTCTCTCTCTACCCAGCTCCCAACTACAGTCTAAAATATGTAATTAGTAAACTTCACCATCAACCATCATCTATCATCATACAATCAGCTACGTATGTTTTTATGTTATTAGGTATTTTAAAATGATTAAAGTGTCACACCTCCCTGACAAGGCTGATGTTGGGGTCCTGAGTGTGTGGAAAAAGTATAAGCCACTAATTTAATTGATGGAAAAGTACATTAGCATGAGCAATACCGCAAGGATTAAGATTGGTTTACAAAATACCATGTAAAAAGTAGCCTAGTTTTTTTTAAAACAAAAATCCTAATGTTAGGTCCAATTTTAATTCCACGGCAAACTTTCTTTTTTGTCTAGGAAAAAATCTCCAACTTCCACTGTAATCCCGGATCTACTCACGCATCCAAAAATCGCCACTGATTTTTTCAAGATAATCAAAATTAGAATCGGTTAGAGCTTCATTATTAGAATCTGCGTTTTCATCAATACCCTTACATTCGTAAAAAGTAAGATTACTGGTATGTATATTTAGATAGATTTACAAAATTTAATATGTCAAACTATAATTGGTATTTCGAAAAGAGCGCTAACGGGAACTAGTGCTAAAGACAAACAATAGTACCTATGTTCGATAAATAATATTTGATGCTGTGGGGCCAAACCTGTGGTGACTTTTGATGAATGTGAGTGGGAGTATTGGCAGGACACTCGTCATAGCAATTAGGGGGCTTCTTGACCGCAGGAATTGCACTTCTATTTCGCTTGTTCTTATGGGGAAAAGCTACTTTAGTGGGGGAAATGTCCATATATGGTGTCATGTCTCTAATGCGGTCACTAAATTAATCAATGGTGGAAGAAGCCTTTTGAGAAAAATTTCTTATCTTACACAATCAGCACATGGCACAAAGGTCCATAATGTGATTCCTCCAATGCAATTTTGGTTTATTTATTAACGATAATGTTGAGGTGCACGTTTGAGGCTACTAGACGAAAGAAATCCTATAATGGATATGTGGTGTAAAATGGAGTAGTTAATATATTTTAGTTGACTCATCACTTATTACCTTAGGTTTTTAAATGCATGTGAGTTCAACCGGATATATTGATGGGTTTAGACTTCGGCTCCCACGGTGATCACTCTAAGTGAAGGTATTGGTTTTTTGTCTCGTGACCTTATAAATGGTATTGTAGCTAACTGTTGACTGGTGGCCTATTCAAATTGAATATCAACGTTTCATGAAATATCTACATAAGGAATTTCAAATGAGACTCCTCATTCAAGGTAGTGGAATGTGTCCACATAGCTTCTTGTGAAGCTCGGCTGGGCCAAGGCGACTGAGGTAGAGTCTGAAGGGCAAAAGTTGTCCACATCACCATGTACCAAACTTGGCCAGTCGATGGAAATTCAAGTCGCGAGAGAGAGATTTTTTCTTCAAAATTGGAAGGGCATCTTTTTGGGAAGGTTATGTCAAATAGAATGATGTGGCTGAATCGGGTCCATTGGGTTGATTGCAAATATATCAACTATCTAATTTAAAATGTAAATTTATTCTTGAATTTCAGGGATCCATATCCTATTATCTGAGTGTGAATTTTAATGACCTTTTGTACTCTTAAATTCTTAAACCCACACTTCAAATTTCACATGGAGTGAAAAGTAATAGTCGAAAGATTCATAAATAGTGGTGCACTCCCAAATGCTACCTTTTTAAGTATTATTTTGAGAGTTTGGCTCATTTGGATTAGATTGGATAGTGAATTTAGCTAAATACCTAGAGGATCTCCGTCCAAGCGGCAAAACGAAAAATGTATGAAACTAATTTTTTTTTTTGCAGTAGTAAACCCACTCCGCACTGGTAGATCAAGAAAATGACCAACATATATACAGAACGTTCCACTTAGAAAGTGTGATCTTTGTCACCCATGCAACAAAGTGTATCAACTTTTCCACAGCAGACACCGGCTTAAGTAGAAAACTTACCAAATTTCCATTGGAAAAGTGAAAAGGAACCTCCACTAGGGTTTGTCTGCTCTTCATTGCAATTTGTTTGGCCGTAGAATAATGCTAGAATTTTTAAGACCGGGTTATCAAGCGACGCGGCAAATTTCGATCATGTGTATGATTATGCACTACAAAAAAACACGTTTTTTCCGACGAAATTTCCAACGAAAAATTTGGAAAAATTCGTTGGAAAACGAATTTCCAACGAAAAAAAATTCGTTGGTAATAGGTCGTCGGAAATTTTTCCAACGAAAAATTTCACTTTTCGTTGGAAATTTGTGACGAATTTTATTTCGTTGGAAAATTCGTTGGAAAACTCGTGGCTAAATTCGTTGGAAAAGCTACAAAAATTTTTTTCTGGTCGAAAAATCGTGGAAATTTTTTTTCCAACGAAAAATTTTTCGTTGGTAAAATTACAAATGTTTTTTTTGTCGAAAAATCGTGGAAATTTTTTTTCCGACGAAAAAATTTTGTTGGTAAAATTACAAATGTTTTTTTTTTTGGTCGAAAAATCGTGGAAATTTTTTTTCCAACGAATTTTTTTTTTCAAAAAATCGCCCTCACCGCCGGCGACGAGCTCGAGCTCGCCCAGATCTGGGCGAGCTCGGCCCTCGCCGGCGACGAGCTCGAGCTCGCCCAGATCTGGGCGACCTCCAGCTCACCGGCGACGGCGATGAGGTGGTTGAGGCGGCGGGCGAGGTGGCGGCCCATGGTAGCGTCGGGGGCGCCGACCGCCGCGGGGGCCTGGCCCTGGATGGCCGTGGCAGCGAGGGAGCCGACGTCGCCCTGGATGGCCGCGGGGGAGGGAGCCGACGTCGCCTAGATCTGGGCGCGGAGGAGTTGAGGGCCCCAATCTTGGTGTCCATGGCGCCGGAGCCGGAGCCGGAGCCGGAGGAGGAGGGGGGGCGGCGGGGGAGGAGGCGGAGCGAGAAGGTGAAGGAGAGAGAGAGAGAGAGAGAGAGAGAGAGAGAGAGAGAGAGAGAGAGAGAGAGAGAGAGAGAGAGAGAGAGAGTGGAAGAAGGAATTGAGCGCGAAAATATGAATAAGGAAGAAGTAGTGTTTTCGTTGCAAAATTCGTGGGAAATTTCCCACGAATTTTGCAACGAAAATTGTACACACTAAAATAATTGCCCGGAAAATTCAAATTTGTTGGAAAATTCGTTGGAAATTTCCAACGAATTTTCTAACGAACATTGTACACACTGAAATAATTGCCCGGAAATATGAAATTTGTTGGAAAATTCGTTGGAAATTTCCAACGAATATAAAAAGGCCGAATAGTACCGGTTTTTTTGGAATTCGTTGGAAATTTCCAACGAAATTTCCGACGAAAAAAAATTCATTGGAAATTTCTAACGAAAATTGTACACACTGAAATAAGTGCCCGAAAAATTGAAATTCGTTGGAAAATTCGTTGGAAATTTCCAACGAATTTTTCAACGAATATAAAAAATGCCGAATAGTACAGGTTTTTTTGGAACTCGTTGGAAATTTCCAACGATAAAAAATTCGTTGGAAATTTCCAACGAAATTTCCAACGAAAATTGTACACACTGAAATAATTGCCCGAAAAATTCAAATTCGTTGGAAAATTCGTTGGAAATTTCCAACGAATATAAAAATGCCGAATAGTACCGGTTTTTTTGGAACTCGTTGGAAAATTCGTTGGAAATTTCCAACGAATTTTCCAACGAATATAAAAAATGCCGAATAGTACTGGTTTTTTTGAATTTGTGGCAAAATTCATTGGAAATTTCCAACGAAAAATTTTTCGTTGGAAATTTACAAGGAATTTTGCCACGAAAAATTTTTCGTTGGAAATTTCTAACGAATTTTGCCACGAAAAATTTTTCGTTGGAAATTTCCAACGAATTTTGCTTTTCGTTGGAAAATTTGTCGAAAATTTGCAACGAAAATTTTTTCGTCGCAAATTTTCGTGGCAAAAATCCGGTTTTTTTGTAGTGATGAACTACTTATTTCAAAAGTCCAGCTATGATTTGTTATCCCTTCATCGATCGTTTTTGTTCCAGGGTCTTCGTTCCCCTAGCATTATTCTTCTCTATATAAACGAGTTAGTCAATTTGCTCTTGTCATGCTCATTAACCTTGCCAAGTTTTCTTAGACTTGAAAGTTGTCGCTTCTTGTCAAGTTACCGTATTTCACTTCCTTCTCACTTTGGTTCTGATCTTGCCATACATAGGAAACATGAATGTCCTGCGTTTCTTGATCGGTGTTCTTGGTATTTTTTTATGTCTCAATCTCAGTTGTACATTTCTTCTTTCTTTTCAATTATTCTTCTGTCCTCACATGTTCTTAGCTTTAACGTTATGCGACTTGCTTTGCTCCACACGTAGGAAATGCAGCTGGTCTGTTCCTTTTCTTGGCGCCTGTGTAAGTCTTGTAGAGTATCGCTTGCTTTCTTATCATCGTCTTTGGCCGGAAACAGGAAAGAAACATAATTTCTTGCAGGGTTACGTTCAAGAGGATCATAAGAAGCCGGTCGACTGAGCAGTTCTCGGGCATCCCCTACGTCATGACTCTTCTTAATTGCATCGTCTTCGCTTGGTAATCTCTTCTAATGATGTAAATTCTCCGAGTACTGCTAAGCAAATGACACGAATGCGACTGAAGTATGATAATCGGTTGTGAGCTAGCTAGTCTACTATCACCAATCCACACTAATCAGTTTTTTTATCGTATCACATATACCAATCTTCTGTCATCCCATTCATCCCAAAAATTGTTAACTTATGTAGTTAGTCGCGATTTCAAACTTCGAACACTAAGTTGATTGTCTAGTCAAATTGAATCCGAATGTTCTCTCCTTTACCTTCTCCGTTCTCTCGCTTTCTCCAATCAACCTTGGGCAAGTAGTCTATGTTTGTTTACTTATGCAAAACCGACTGGCTTGACAGGTACGGCCTCCCATTTGTGTCACGAAACAATCTTCTCCTAACGACCATTAACGGCATCGGCGGTGTGATTGAATTCACATACATAGTGATCTTTCTTATGTATGCACCGAAGAAGGAGAGGACGAAAGTTTTGGGACTCTTTGCTCTTATTATGACTGTGTTCTTGGCCATCGCCTCCGTCTCCCTCCTTGCGCTGCATGGCAACACCAGGAAATTCTTCTGCGGCGTTGCTGCGGCCCTTTTCTCTACTATCATGTATGCTTCACCTCTCTCAGTCATGGTAAGATCATTCCTCCATCATGACGAACCCGAGAACAAGACCTCATATTCAAATTAAGATTGTACTTGATCATTCACAATTGGTTTTCCAACGTTTTCGACGGATTTCTGCAGAGGATGGTGATCAAAACAAAGAGTGTGGAGTTCATGCCATTTCTCTTGTCACTGTTTGCATTCCTATGTGGTGCGTCGTGGCTCGCCTACGGCCTTCTCAGCGGCGACCCGTTCGTCATCGTATGCTACAACCCTTGTATTGTTGCTTATTATCTATGGAAATTACTTCGGCATCACAAGTTCTTTACATCGTAATTGAAGTCCACATCGTGTCGATTAAGTGTAACATCGTTCCCTTAGTTTACTTGAAGTTGAAGAAATTGATGTTAATGTCGTCGCAGGTGCCTAATGCATTGGGAACTGGACTTGGGCTTGCCCAGCTGATCTTATATGCAATCTACTGCAAGAACAGGAGTCACCCCGAAAACGCCATTAAGGATGACTTCATCGAGATGGATCTTGAAAAGATTGACCAATCCAAGAAGCCAGATTCGCGCCATCTTTAATTTCTTTCCAGAAACGATTCGTTCTCTTGAATGTATCTTTGAATTATTGCACTCTTAGATCACTTGACATAGATATAATGGAGTACCTATGTATAAGTGATGTGACAGATTTTACCATATAGCTAGGATTATCACCTAATTAATGAAATTATGGTTATCCCTAATTTTTTTTCATTTTCTCTTCAATTATTTTGACTTTGGCTCACTAGAAGTCGCCGGTAGAAGTGTTTGTGCAGAAGGGATGATGAATGTGTTATTTAATATTTAATTATTTTAACATTTCCTCTCATGCTTAACGTAGTCTTTTTACCTATAATCATTGTCAATTATTCTAAAAACTTAAACTATTAGATAAATACGTTGTTTAATATTTAATTATTCTAATAGAGTTCATTAGAGTGGCATGAAGAGTCTGTGCTAGCTAGTGTACAGGGAATCCTAATTTCATTTATCGTAGAAGAATTTTACTATTTAAGCAAACAAAAATTTGACCTAGAGTTAATGAGTAAATTAATTTGTTTTCAGATTGGTGAGTATTTCCATAGATAGTTTATATTCAGAACTTAAATATGAAAGTTCGAAAATTTGCAAAAGAGTTCCCCATGAGGTTGAATTACTACTAATACATTCTTTCTTATGGTGAGGAAGGTCTTATTATCTCATGGATTAGGCAAATCGTAAGTTGAAACTTGGATTAGTGGTCTAAGCATGAGAACGATAGTACTTGACAATACAAAGAAGGAATTTGTGCCGTGAGCCAAAATCATTAAAATCAACCTGGAAAAAATCTGTGAATGAAAAAAGTGCATTTACGAGTATGTTTGGCATAAGAACGTCGTGTTCGCTAGTTTTTCAAGCGAGATTCTCAAATTATTGAAATCGAGACACCCTAATCCGTTGATACATGGCAAATTTAAGGGATCTTATACTCTAACATAATAAATAATACACCCGTTGTCTTGTCACCTGGCGGACCCAAAAAAAAAGGAAAAGTTGCTTAGTTTCGGTATAGTACTGTACATTGTACAAATGGACCAGCATGGTTATTTTTCGGGAAAAGTGTTGAAAAAGTCTTAAATCTTTTGTATTGGTGCTAATTTAGTCATAAACCTTTTTTTTTTGTGCGAATTCAGTTCTACACCTTTTGTCTTTGTGATAATTCAATCATTTCGGCTAATTTTGATCGGATTTTACTTACGTGGACGTTGGCCGGCTTACGTGACACTGTCGGCGATAACGTTGACAACTTTTAATAATATTTTAATATTTTTTTGAAATTTTAGATATTTTTAAATATTTGTTTCTTTTTTTTTTCTTGTCTTTTCTTCTTTCTCTAGCTAGTCGCCGGATTGGGACCAGCTGAAGGCTAGGGCGAGGCTCGCCCTCGCTAGTGACAGCAATCACAAGCCTCGCCCGTGACCTCACGGCCACTGGCGAAGGCTCGAGCCCTTGCCAACGGCTGGGCGAGGCTCGACCTCCCAGATCTAGCGAGGTGGGACCTTGCCCATAGCTGACGAGGCTCGACCCTTGCCAGCGGCTGGGGCAGGCATGACCTCGCAGGATCTAGCGAGGTCGGGCCTTACCCATGGCTGGTGGGGCTCGACCCTTGCCAGCCCATCGCAAGGTATCCGGCGAGGTCGTGCCTTGGCCAGCGGGGCAGACACTGTGAGGTCAAAGGTCGTGACCTTGTGGCCACTGGCGAGGGCAAGGCTTGCCATCGCCGTTGCCGTCGCCGTCGCCGGCGAGGGTGAGCCTCGCCAACCCTGGCCTCCAGCCGATCGCTAGACCGGCGATCGACTGGAGGAAGAAGAAAGGAAAAGAAAATAAAGAAAATTAAAAAAATTAAAAAATTATTAAAAATTATCTACGTCATTGCCGGCGGTGTCACGTAAGCTGGTCGGCATCCACGTTAGCAAAATCCGATCAAAATTAGCCGGAAGGACTGAATTGCCACAAAGATAAAAGATTTAGGACTAAATTGACACCAAAAAAAGATTTAGAACTAAATTGGTACAAATGTAATAGATTTATGACTTTTCTGACACTTTTCCTGTCATTTCTCTAATTCTTTTGATGCCGGTCCTTTTCTTCCTAACAAATTTGTCTCCTCTCCATTGCTTGCGAAGTGTAGGTAATCAAAGGCTTGACCAAATCCAATCTGCAGATTTGCCTTACCTATACCAAATGCTAGGTATCACATAATATAGGCTGCATTTGGCATAACTTTGAGAAGGGACATTGGGGCTCTACCTTCAGTGAAAGTTGGGGCATTTGGTAAAACTTTTTTGAACGACTTTGAATGAAAGCTAGTATTGGCAAAGTCCAAAGCCCCAGCCGGGTCATTCCTGCTTTTGATTTGCAACATTTTCATAAAGCCCTCTCCAAGAATTAATAAATATTTGTAGTTGTCTTTCTTACCCTCAGAAACTTACTAAAATTTCGCTTTTACCCCCAAATATCCCATAGATAATGCAAACTCAAGCAGTCACGTGTGGCATCAGACTAATGGCCTTAGGTCTCGTCCACGACGTTGTTGTGATCGCCCAAGTGACCATCAACTTGGCTGCCAAAGTTGCCAAGGGTCACGCGAGATCTAGTCACTGAGGGTCAATCGGCCAAGGTCGAGATCTGGTGCGACAAGGGTCGACTAGTGGAGATGTGCTGTGACGAGGCTCGATCAACATGAAATCCGATTGTCGAGGGTCGACCATCCGAGGTTGAAATCTGGTGCAACAAGGGTCAAACAGCTTGAGATCTGGTCTCCAAGGGTCGACCGGCCAAGCATCGACGAATGGAGATATGCCGAGACGAAAGTCGTTCACTCAATGCTTGCCTCTGGTTGATGCCGATGCTCACCTTAGGTCATTGCCAGAGCTCACCTAGTATCCCCACCATCTCTGCCGATGCTTTACAAAATATACAACAAAAGTCAATCATCGAAATGCTATTTACTTTCATCAAATACAACTTCAGTTAAAGATCTTTGGGGGGAAAGGGCATAGCTCTCCCAAGCACACCCATAGTCCCATCTCAGATAGGAGAGACTCTCTTGGGTGATTATAAAACTCATTGTCCCTACATTATGCGATTAGTCAGATACTCATTTTGAGGACTCAAACTGATGTAAAATTGATCGGATCATTGGTATGACAGCGCGACCCCGTCTAGGAGATATGAGGTTCGAGAAGAGTAGACCTAAGCCGATCCTATAGGGTAGGGGTCTAATTGATGTGGCGAAAGCTCTCGCAAGACACAACATATAGTAGGCTTCCAAGATGGCGATCAAGCATGAATTGACCGGATCACCCTCCAAATAGTAGGCTTCTAAGTGGGAAGAATTTGTTGCACCCAAAAACACATATCAGTAAAAAAAAAAAGGTATTCTTGAATAATTCACAAATAAGACCCACCTTAAATGGTAATCATCTTATCTAGTTACACCTGATTACTCGTTTTGAGAGTTTAACCCAAGCAGAACGGACCGAGATGTTAAAAATGGTATCAATAAGACTCCGTCCAATAAATTAGGGTAGATGATGATTTTGGGAAAAGGTAAGTCATGTAATGATGCCTGGTTTTGAAACCCTAGCCTTAGGCCCTGATATGGATCGAAATCTATTGTCAGCCAAAATAAAATAAACTCTATTGCTATCTCCCAAATAAAGGGATCTATCATCTTTTGAATTAAACATGTTTCTCCTGTTTATAGTTTGAAATAACAATTACAATATATAATGCTAGAGATACTAAAATTGGAGTACGTACTAAATTGATTTACAAAGTTATACATCAGATTCATGTTGGGTGCTTAAATGGGCCAACTAACTTGAATAATTATTTACAGTTTGCCACATCATTTATGTAAACCAATTCAGTATACATGTCATAACAAATAAAGGGATCTATCACTTTTCGAATTAAACATGTTTCTTCTATAAATATATAACTAACAATTACAACAAACAATGCTAGAGATATCAAGATTGGTATGCTAAATTGATTTACAAAGTGAACTCTCATATTCATATTGGGTGCTTAACCGAGCCAACTGAATAATCACTTATAGTTTACCACATCATTTTGTATACTGATTTAGTATATCGGTCCTAAAAGAAAAAAAAACAGATCTATCACTTCCAATTAAAACAATGTTTTCCCTCTAGTTTGATATATCAATTACAATTATGAAAGAGATACTGCGATTAATACTAAATCGGTTTACAAAGTGAAATTTTCAGATTCTTATTGGGTGCTTAGATGGGTCAACGAACTTGGATAATAATTTATTATTTGCCGCATCATTTTGTAAACCAATTTAGTATACCGATCCTTATATCTCCAGCATTCTTCCAATTAGAGAGCATCTGAAAGTTGTGCATTCTCTTAACTAGCCCAAGTCATCTGAACAAGCTTTCTCCATTGCAAATTTGTTTAATGCATTTCGTTATGAAGATTAGGTTCATCATAGCACAATCAGATTCATTGGCACCCTGTCATTGAATGATCCTGATGTGTTCCATCCATACGAACATTATACAACTTGGGAAATTCTATGTTCAATCAATTGTATAGTTCATTGAATCAAGCCCGCTGCATCATTAGTCTTTCATTTCCCAGATCCTACGTATTGGCCATTCACTGCTGATTACATGCCGCCAAATCGTGCTAGGTACCAGTCTCTTGTGTCAGACTTGTAATACAGACTTGTTGAGCACAAAATGCATCATAGGGAATCGGGCAACTGGTTGGAAACCTGGAGCTAGTGGAGACACCTGATTTGCTAGGATATCTTCTATTTTAATCACTCAAACAGTACACACTGTCTAGTCAAACGACATTGCTTTTCATGTCTTTGTTTCTGGAGTCACCACTCGGGAAAAGACTTCGATGGTGGTGGGGGAGAATCAAAACATTGTGCAACCCTAATTGGTCGAATCTAACGTTGAAGTTAGTGGCTCTATTATTCAAAGAAAAACATTGTGCGCAGAATCTATACTCTCTGCATTATCATCGCATAAACGTTTCTTCGATTTCGATCCAACACATACAAATAGGAAAAACTCAAATGAGCATCAATTAAATCATAAAATAAAGTTGTGAACTCGATACACTCTCTACTCGATTGATGGGAGAATATCTTCTGTGTTACCGAAAGGGATGGCGATCCTTTCGATTCGATGAGTAAATCAGGATCCTACGAACTCTTGATCACTCTTCGAAACCTGGGATGAAATGTCATCATTTCAAAAAGTTCAACTTCATTTCAAACTCGAGTGAGAAAAAGATGTTGCACTAAGATTGTTTGCTTCAACAGTAACCTCACTACCACTAGTAGATTATAAAGATGACCAAAACAAATATAAGGAACGTTCCACTAAGAAAGTGTGATCGTCACCTTTTAATCTAACTTTTAGAGAAGTGGCTAACTTTTCAATTGCAGAAACATTTGCTTCGGACATGAATTCTTTCTTCACCGCTTACATAGAGTATTTTAAGCTCTAATTCAAGTTTACCATAATCCATTTTGGAAAAGAAGAGAATTCCACTAATCTTTGTCTCCTCTCTATTGGGAAAACCTCCTAATAGATTTTGAAGTTGACAAAACTATCCATGTGTATTTTGTAAGTCTGATAAATGCTTTAAAGTATTTTGATTTAGGAAATTATTTTGGGAAGAGAAGCATATGACAATCTTGTTCAGATTGTGAAATTACTTCAAGATAAGAGATTTAGATTTTATACCGCAGACGAAAAGATTCAGACTTTATACTACATACGAAGAGGTTCGGACTTTACACTATAGACGAAGAGGTTCGACTTTATACTCAAAGAGGTTCAGATTTTACACCAGAGATGATGAACTACGGACACAAGTTCAGAACGAAAGTCTAAAACGTAAAGTCCAAAACATGACACGAGTTCAGAACATAAGTTTATAATGTAAAGTCTAGACCGTGACACATAGTCAGAACGTACATAACGGCTAGTAATCTGGTTTAGATTTCGCACTTAAAATAAATTGATTGACTCAATCTTAAAGATTATTTTGCAACGGTTTAATATGCAAAACATCTTGATTGATTGGCAATTAATCTCGAAACAAGTGACTTTCCAAGCGAAGTAGCTCTATATATGGAAACCAAGACTTTGGTTGTATGGGCGACTAGATTCAGCGGAGATTTAGATTTTGTCCCTCAATGGCTACGCAATTTTCTTGATATAGTTCTGTCCAACGAGTAGATTGGAAGACGATTCTCTAGAGACTATCCAAAAGCTAGTTTCGAAGTTGAGAAGTATAAAAGGAGACCTACGTGCCAAGGAGCAGAAGTAAAAGACAAGGTCTAGACTCTAGAATTCCAAAGTCTGAGCAATCTTCAATTTATGTACTTGTCTTTCGTGAGCTTTAAATTGTAATCTTTGAGAGAGACTGAAAAGAGTGATTGAGTGAGATAGTGAGACCTATCATACATTGAGGATTATCACTCATAGTTGTAATCTCTTGATTGATCATCTAATGGAATCCAGCCAGTAGACTGTCAGCGTGAGAGAGTGAACGTGAGCTTGATCTAAGCCGAACCACTATACATTTGTGTGCAAATTTTCTCTTCCCTAAAACTCCTTTTATTTATTTAATTGCACATTTACTTGTTTGTCATTCAAAAATTGATCAAAATCTAAATATTGTTCAGACTTTACCTGTGATCAATTACTTCCACGTTAAAATTGATAAAATAGTACTCAAATCATCTATGCACCCCCCTTCTAGGTGATATTTCCTAGTCTCATCACTCTCATCATATTAGAGTTGGGTTTCTCTATATCTGAACGAACCAGAGCAAATCTGCTATATCCAGTTCATTATTGACATTGCCAAATTAGTAAGGCCTTCAACTTCAGAGCAGATTTGCTGTTATCACTTCGCCTTATTTACTTTCTTCTCACTTGCTTTTGACCTTGGAAAAGCCACGGACATTCTCCGTTTCTTATGCGGATCGGCACAGACTTTTGCATTCCGATTTCTGCATTTCTTGTTGTCATTCGATCCCGTCCTTTTCATTTCTCCACTTGTTCTCGGCTTTAACATCCCTTGCTTTCCCTGTTTCCAATATAGGAAATGCAGTTGGTCTGTTCCTATTCTTGGCGCCTATGTAAGTCAAATCGTATCGTCTTGCTAAGTTATTATTCCGTCTTTTTTACTAAAACTGGTGAAGCTGCATAACTATTCTAGAATCACGTTCAAGAGGATCATAGCAAACTGGTCGACTGAGCAGTTCTCTGGTATCCCCTATGTGATAAATCTTCTTAATTGCCTCTTCTACACTTGGTATTTGGTAAGTTCTACAGGATTTGCAACGATAAGCACAATGTTACTAAGGCACAAATCAGCTTGTTTTCTATATAATTAACCAAACTTGTGCGTATCTCTCTTTACTCGTGCGTGGCTAAATGATTTTGCAGGTATGGACTACCGTTCATTTCATCGGACAACCTTCTGATATCCATCATTAGCAGCATAGGAGTAGTGATTGAGTTCATGTATGTTTCAATCTTCATCACATACGCACCAAAGAAGGAGAGGGCTAAGATCATGGGACTCTGCTCTTGTTCTGATTCTTTTCATAACATTTGCCTTTGTCTCCCTCTTCGCCCTGCATGGCAAGACCCGGAAACTCTTCTGTGGCATCACGCTTGACATTTCCTCTACTATCATGTATGCTTCACCTCTATCAGTCATGGTAAGATCATTTATATTGTTAAAATATTAAAATAGATTCCGCTTTGTACTCCAACAGTTTAAGCTTTTGGAGTAGGCAATTACACACTCAACTTAGATTTAGGATACATCTTAAAATATATCATCATCAAAAGGAGAGGTTGCTAGAACCAGAAGTTTAAATTGTATTTAAATCAAGCACTTGGTTTTATTGGTTTCGTTTGGTTCATACAGATGTTGGTGATCAAGATGAAGAGCGTGGAGTTCATGCCATTTTTGTTATCATTGTTCACCTTCTTATGCGGCACTTTCTGGCTCGTCTATGGCCTTCTTAGTAGGGACCCCTTTCTCATCGTAAGCCATCACCTTTTATCATAATTGTGTGTGTGTGTGTGTGTGTGTGTGTGTGTGTGTGTGTGTGTGGAGAGTCAATTTTCAGAATATGCTATTTGAACTTGACAGTTGAGGACAATCTACGTGATGGTGTCGCAGGTGCCTAATGGATTGGGGACTGGGCTTGGGATTGCCCAACTGATCTTGTATGCAATGTACTGCAAGAACCAGAGTCATACAAAAGACGAGATTATGGATGAATTCGCCGAGATGGATCTTGAAAAGACCGATCAAATGAAGAAACTGGGTTGCCATGCTTAAGCTTCACCGCTCCTAGAAAACCATGACCAGCCCTCTTGAATGCGCTGTATTTGGCTTACATCACAAGAAAGAGTTACAGAAAACCTTTCCAGCTTTTATCATTCAAAATCAAGTGGCGACACACTTACATGATGAGATTATCACCTTGATGAGATTCAAGAAATATCATTTTTCTTTTTCTTTTCCTCTTCTACTTTTTGGGTTTTGACTTTCACGCTAGAAAGTTTGCCTTCCTTAGTCTCTCTCTACCACGATAGATTCCCACTACAATACGATATCAGTTGTAAGACATCTCGAGTATGGCATTAGTTGTGAGAATCAGTGATTTATATATCACTACTCATCTCTATATGATCACGATCTCGTGTGGTATTTTTAGGGAACTCATTGGATTCACATAGGGTCGGTCGCTACACACTCTCCCACCTTTTCCCAACCCTCAAACCCCACTATTGTCACTGTTACTCAAGGCACTGTCCCCAGCGACAACTTCAGCAAGGCACTGCCATCACCTCTCTCTCTCTCTCTCTCTCTCTCTCTCTCTCTCTCTCTCTCTCTCTCTCTCTCTCTCGTGATAACTATCCATTGCCATGGAGCCTCCATTGCCACTGAGATTTCGAGGTCAATCGTGGAGATGAGAGATGAGGCTAAAACTGGAGAAGGTTCCTCCTCCAATGCTTGTGTTGACGCCAAAAATTGCTTAAGTGTTCAGTCAACATTCTCGAATGCAATCGTCAAAGAGCTAAATGATAAGTATTGGAGTCGATAATCTCAGATGCAAACGTCAACATAGTAAAGTCAATGTAACTGTCAAGTAACCATCAAGGTAGTGTCATTGATGTTATTGTCCGTATAACCATCAAGATAGTGAAGTCGATGTAATTGCTTGTGTAATTGTCATTGTTGAGGTAATGGAGTCGATGTAACCGTCGTCTGTGAGCTATAAATACGCACGTCAATGAAAACTAGTTGTTTAATTATATTTTTAGCGTATCTATACATTTCTGTACCCTTTTACATGGCTTGACACGATTGTCTCCGGTCTTTGTATTTTTAATTTTCTTGTCAATTGTGTTTCTGTCAAAGAGTCAGCAAAGGACCCTTCACATTTCTGTATCCTTTTACATCTCCGGTGGGTTTCCACATCGATCCATATTTCGAAATGTTTTTCATTGACACTTTTCAGGAAAACATCCATTTGCACACTCGGTGGGACGCACTTTGTTGTTTTGAGGAGACTACAATGGCAAGAACCAGAAATCAACAAGAGTTTGTCACTAATGCTAGCAACAATAATCCAGTACCACAAGCTGGTGATTAGGTTGCTACACGTTCTGAATCTTTAGCCACTGGGAGAGCGGCAGGAGGAAATCGACGCAAAGAAGTCGATCTTTCAAGGGATCTTATTAAAGAGCAGTTAAGAGATGTTGCTCCAAATTCTAACATGATGTCAACCACGAGAAGATTGCTCGAAAAGCAGCAAAATGATATAGCTAGTTACATCATGAGCCACATGTCAGATGTGATCAAGCCAATAATCATTACTACTATGAATGACACTTTATTGAAGCAGGGATCCTCCAATCAACAACGAGCACTCTAAGCCAATCCAGCAGTATCAGGGTATGATCCTAGATCTTCTATTTTTAATAATGTAAACAATCTTGGTCAAAATAATCATATAGGCAGTACCAATTTGACAAACCACTGGTCGATAGATTGGTCAAATGCCGAATATGGAAAACTTGAGGCCTGCAGTTGTTTTATCATTGGTTAAATGCAAATATTCTGATTAGGCCTAATTTGCCAATTAATATTAACGTAGATAATTTGGTAAGACTAGCATCACCGCCTAGGGAGCAAGTGGCCAACCAAATCCTCAATTAAACCGAGCACAATTGCCGAAGAAGTTCAACAAGGTTTAAATAGGAAATTATTAGGCCCATTTACAAGAAACCTTATCCTGAATGGATTGATACTGAGCCTTTTTCCTAGAGATTTTAAAATTCCTGACTTTGCCATGTTCATTGGCAAAGATGAACAATTGACCATTGAACATATCGATTAATTTATAGCCTAATGTAGAGAAGCGGGAACGAATGAATATTTAAGAAGGCTCTTTCTTTTATCTTTGTCGAAAAGGGCTTTCACTTAATACACTAATTTACCATCTAATTCAGAATGGGCGAAGATAGAAAGACAATTTCGAACAATACATGAGGTATCAATTGTTGATTTGGCCAGACTTTACCAATACAATAATGAGTCAGTTGATTAGTTTATTGCTTGATTTAAGAAGGCTAGGAATAAATATCTCGCCACACTCTTTGAAAAAGAATTCACAATAGCCTAAAATTTAACTTAAGGGAAATATTTGAAGGTTAAGAAGTTGTCAATATATTTGAATTGGCAACAAGAGTGTCTAAGTATGAGTAATTACTTAAGAAAAGAGTATGAGTAATTACTTAAGAAAAGAGATAAAATGCCATATGAAGACTTTACACAAAACGTGGCTTTAATGGAAAAATATGAGTTAGCGGATGAATTTAACCAGAATGAAAATATTACAATAGCTATGGCAAAAATGGCACTTGACAAGCCTTATGTTTGTCAGTTACTAAAGCCTGCCGCAAATAAAAGAAACAACAATGGCTAAGGCTAGAGACACTCAAGTTTACTCATTCAATAGCACTTAATTGGACGAAATCTTCAACTTACTTTTGAAAGATGGCCAAATTAAATTAACTGAAGGTCAAATAATTCCAAGTAAAGAAGATTTAGTCAACAAAAAATTGCAAGTGACACTATTCATGGAGGCATAATACGGTTAATTGTATTATTTTCAATAAAACAATTCATGAGACAATTCGGCAAGTAATAATCAAATTTACTGATGACAAAGGAAAAGCAAAAATGCAAGTCAATCCTAATCTGTTCCCTCATATGGTTGGTATGGAATAGGCTAAGTTCAAGGGAAAAAAGCCTTAGAAAAATCTATGCCAGAATTGTCGACAGACAATTGAGACGGATGGCTGCGACAAAATGAAAGTCAAGCGACAGCCTGATCGAGGCAAAAAGGGTATTCTTGATTATTCAATTTGAAAGAATCGAATGATTGATAAATCATTCCATTTTTTTTAAAGGGAGACATATGTTGATATCAAAAAAATATCCAATTGTTCGGTTGACAATCTCATATTCAACCGTTGAAGAAGTAACTAGCAAGCAATGGAGTCGACAATCTCAAACACAATCGTCAAATAAGTAAATTATTAACGTAGTGGAGTTTGTACCTATCAAAGTATTGGAGTTGATGTTATTGTTTGTGTAACCATCAATGTGGTAAAGTCGATATAACCTTCGAGGTAGTAGAATCAATGTAATTGTCAAGTAAATGTTTAGGCAGCAGAGTTGATGTAACCATCATTTGTGAGCTATAAAAACCCACGTTGTATTCTCATTTATCAATAAATGAAAACCAGTTGTTCAATTTTACTTTCAGTTTATCTTTACATTCTAGTATTTTTTTTTATGTCTATACACGATTGTCTTTAGTTTTTGTACTTTTAATTTCCTCGTCAATTGTTTCTTGTCTAAGAATTAGCAAAGACCCTTCACATTCTTTGTTGATTTCTACATCAATCCATATATCGAAAATTGTTTCGTCAACACTTATCAGTGAAATAGCCTGCGACTGAAAGGAGCTAGCATGAGGCATCGAGCTCTAGCACCAAAGCAATGGACGCTAATGTGGATGATAGCAGTGATGATTGCCAGAGCTACCATTTCCAATCTAATGAATTAACCGCCGTAAAATAAGTTTAAGAGTTTTTGGACCCAAAATGCATCATACTGTATTGGGCAACTGGTTGGAAACTTGGCATTGGTGGAGACACCCAATTTGCTAGGGAAAATTGTCCAAAAAGTCTCAACTTTATTGTAGTTTTGCCAATTTATAATTAAACTTTTTAATTATATCAATTGAGTCATAAACCTTTTCATATTTGGCCAATTGAGTCTATTTGGCCAATTTTAGTCGAAAATCACTGATGTTAATGCAAGCCGTCCTACATGGCAAGGCCGGCGTTGATATACATAATTTTTAATAATATTTTAATCTTTTCTTTTTCCTTTTTTTCTTTTCTTGTCTTTTCCTTCTTTATTTTTTTTTCTTTTTTTCCCTTTTATCTTATTTTCTTTTTTCTTTTTCCCTTTTTCCTTTTGCTAGCCTTAGGCGAGGGACACTTGGGCCTGGGATGGCAAGGGACACCCTCACCAACCTCGAGCAAGTGTTGCCCTCACCTGGGCGGGCGTAGGATGCCCTCGCTCGCCTTTCTTTTTCCCTTTTTCCTTTTGCTGGCCTCAGGCCTAGGCTAGCAAGGGACACCCCTCACTGACCTCAAGCAAGTGTTGCCCTCACCTGACCTGATGAGGGCCTCCCACGCCCGCCCAGGCAAGGGCGACCCTCGCCGGGGGACGGCGAGGACCAAGCCAAGCACTGGCGTCCCTTGCCTGAGGCCAACAACCTATGCTAGCCATCAACGATGCCCGACAATGGCTGGGGAGGGGAAAAGGGAAAAAGAAGAAAGAAAAGAAGAGAAAAGGAAAAAAAAGAAAAAAAGTAAAGAAGGAAAAGAGAAGAAAAGGAAAAAAAGGAAAAAGAAAAGAATAAATAAAAAATTAGAAAAAATATATTAAATATCATTAAAAAATTTCTACGTCAATGACGGTCGTCAGCCGGCCGTATCCCGTAGGACGGCTGACAGCCGGGGTTTACGTCAACGATTTATGGTCAAAATTGATCGAATGAATTCAATTAGCAAAACGTGAAAAGATTTAAAACTCAATTGGCACAATTAAAAGGTCGATAATTAAATTGACAAAAGTGCGATAGATTTAAGACTTTTTTGATAATTTTCCTGATTTGCTAAGATGTCTTCCATCGTAATCACTTAAACAGCACAGGTTATTTGGTCAACCGGCATTGTTTTTCATGTTTTTGTTTCTGGAGTCACCACCACTCAGGAAAGATTTTGGTGGTGTTGTTGGTGGTGGTGGTGGTGAGAATCAAAACATTGTGCCAATTTGTCGAATCCTTCGTTAAAGTTAGTGGCTCTATTATGCAGTGGAAATGATTTGTGTGTGGGATCTACACTCCCGAGATTCTCATCGCATAAATGTTTTGTTCGATTTAGATCCAACACAGACGATAAGGAAAAACTCGAATGAATGTCAGTTTAATCGACACGGTGGTGGTGAGAATCAAAACATTGTGCCAATTTGTCGAATCCCACGTTAAAGTTAGTGGCTCTATTATGCAGTGGAAATGATTTGTGTGTGGAATCTACACTCCCTAGATTCTCATCGCATAAATGTTTTGTTCGATTTAGATCCAACACAGACGATAAGGAAAAACTCGAATGAATGTCAGCTTAATGGACACGCTCTCCACTCGATTGATGGGAGGATATCCGCCGTGTTATCAAAAGGGACGAGGATCCCTTCAATTTGACAAGTAAATTAGGATCCTGTGAATTCTTAATTACTCTTCGAAACTTGGGTTGAAGTGACATCAATTCAAAATGTTCAAATTAAGTCAAACACTTAAGATGATTCGAACTCGATCGAGAAAAAGATGTTACACTAAGATTATTTGCTTCAACGGTAACCCCACTCCCCATTAGTAGATTATAAAGATGACCATAACAAATATACGGAACGTTCCACTAAGAAAGTGTGATCAACGTCACCTTCTAATCTTTTTTCTTTTGTTTTTGGTCGAAGCCACCTTCGAATCTAACTTTTAGCAATTATGGCTAACTTTTCAAATAATGAAACATTCGCTTCGGACATGAAATTTTGCTTCACCTCTTCCATTATATATTCTAAGCTCCACTTCAAGTTTACCAGAATCCATTTTGGAAAAGAAGAGAAAGTTCTACTAATCTTTGTCTGCTTGTCGTATTAGAGTTGGGTTTCTCTATATATGAACGAACCAGAGCAAATCTGTTGTATTCAGTTCATTATTGACATTGCCAAATTAGCAAGGCCTTCAACTTCAGAGCAGATTTGCTGTTGTCACTTCTCCTTATTTACTTTCTTCTCACTTGCTTTGACCTGGGAAAAGCCATGGACATTCTCCGTTTCTTGTGCGGCATTATCGGTACTGCGTTTTACAATCTGATTTCCGCATTTCTTCTTGTCATTCAGGCCCGTCTTTCATTGCTTCACTTGTTAATGGCTTTAACATCGTGCGCTTTCCCTGTTTCCATATAGGAAATGCAATCGGCCTGTTCGTTTTCTTGGCGCCTCTGTAAGTCACAGTGTATCTGTTTTCTAAGTTATCATCCCGTCTTCTTCGTTAAAACTTGTGAAGTTGGGGAACTATTCTAGGAACACATTCAAAAGGATCATAAGGAGTCGGTCGACCGAGCAGTTCTCGGGCATCCCTTATATGGTAACTCTTCTTAGTTGCAGCCTCTACACTTGGTGAGTTCTACAAGATTCGTAACAATTAGTACAATGTTACTATGGCACTAATCGGCTTGTTTTTCTATCTAATAAACCAAACTCGTGAGTATCTCTCTTTACTTATACATGGCTAATTGATCTCGCAGGTATGGACTACCATTCGTGTCGCTGGACAACCTTCTGGTTTTGATTATTAGCGGCATAGGAGTTGTGATTGAGCTCACGTATGTTTTGATCTTCATCACATACGCACCAAAGAAGGAGAGGGCAAAGATCATGGGACTCTCTGGTCTTGCTCTGGTTCTTTTCTTAACATTTGCCTTTGTTTCCCTCTTCGCCCTGCACGGCAAGGCCCGGAAACTCTACTGCGGCATCACGCTCGACATTTTCTCTACTATCACGTATGCTTCACCTCTATCAATCATGGTAAGAAGCGAAGAACTACTATATTGTTAGGATATAAAATATATTTTGCGCAATCCTCTAATAATTTAAGCTTTTGGAGTAAAGGATTACGCACTCAATTTAGATCTAGAATGCATCTTACTTGAAATATATCATCATCAAAAGGACATTTAAGCACCGTTCGTTTTGTGGAAAACAACTTCCCAGAAAATGTTTTCTGGATTTTCCGGTCTTCGGTTCACGGAAAATAAACTAGCCAAAGAAAACATTTTCCCTCAAATGAAAAAGCACCATCAAAAGTGGGGAAAATGATTTCTTCTTTTTGAAGAGAGAAAATCATTTTCCATTCTCTTTCCTCTCTACACTCCTTCACATTTATTTTCTTTTTAATTATTTTTTATTTTTCATTTATTTTTTCTTTTTATTTTTTATAATTTCTTTTCTTTTCTTTTTTTCTTTGTTATTCGCTGGCCATAGGCAAGGGATGAGCTTGCCCGCGGATGGTGAGCTCAAGCCTTGCTTGAAGTTAGCGAGGCGAGGTGAGGCTAGGCTTGGCCTAGCTCAGCCTAGCTTGCGGCCGACGAGGTGAGGCTCGAGCTCGTTGGCCTAGGGCGAGTGAGGCCGAGCCTTACGTGTGGCCAGTTGCCGTGGCTGGTAACCGGCAGAGGAAGAAAGGAAAAAAAAACAAAAAGAAGAGAAAAAAAAGAGCAAAGAAGTATAAAAAAGTATTCAAAAATAAAAAAATAATTAAAATTAGAATTTTTTTTAAAATATAAAATAAAAAATTATTAGAAGAAGTGCAAGGAGGAAAATCAAATCAAATTTTCCATACTGAACAACGGAAAGTTTTTTCCAGTTCATTTTCAAGTCTCAGTCGAATATCGGAAAATATTGTCATTTTCCTAAAAAATGACTTTCCGGAAAATATTGTTTAAAAATTTCATATTTTCCGTAAAACAAACGGAACCTTAAGCTAGTATCGAAACTTCAAAGTGCATCTGAATTACGCACTTGGTTTCATCTGTTCCGTCTGGTTCACACAGATGTTGGTGATCAAGACGAAGAGCGTGGAGTTCATGCCCTTTTTGTTATCGTTGTCCTCCTTCTTATGCGGCATTTTTTGGCTCGCATATGGCCTTCTTAGTCGGGATCCCTTTCTCATCGTAAGCAAATTCCCTTATATCATAATTGAGCGTGTGTTGGGTGAATATTCAAAATATGTTAGCTAATAACTTGGTTTATTGGAGCTTGATAGTTCAGGAAAATCTGCGTAATGGTGTTGCAGGTGCCTAATGGATTGGGGACTGGACTTGGGATTGCCCAACTGATCTTGTATGCAATGTACCGCAAGAGCCAGAGTCGTACAAAAAACGAGATTAGGGATGAATTCGGGGAGACGGATCTAGAAAAGACAGATCAAAAATGAAGAAACCGGGTTGCCACGCTTAAGCTCCACCGCTTCTAGCAAAAACTGACCAGCTTTCTTAAATGTATTACATTCAAAATTAAGTGGTGACGGACTTACATGACGAGGTTATCGCCTTAATGAGATTTTAGAAAGATCATCTTTCGTTTACATTCCCTCTTCTATTTTTCGGGTTTTGATTTTCACGCTACAGAGGTCGCCTTCCTTACTTTCTCTACTATGATGGACTCCCCCTTCAGAACGGCATCAGCTGTGAGACATCTCAAGTATGGCATTACTTGTGAAAGGAGTTTAGTATTTCGTAAGTCAACGTTCACCTGGGAATGATCATCACCTTACATGATTATTTAGAATACCCCTTTCCAAAATTGGCACGCATGGGATCAGGTCGTTACACACTCTCTTTCCCTCCTTTGCCAACCGTCCAACCCTCAACCCCCTACGGTCCCTATTACTCAAGTCACAGTCCCCGGCAACAACTTAGTATGCCACTGCCATCGCCTCTCTCTCTCTCTCTCTCTCTCTCTCTCTCTCTCTCTCTGTGGGGTGATGAGCTCCTATTGAGATGTACGTGAGTTGTTTTAAAAAATTGTCACCTTGGAAAATTTGTGTGGTGTGAAACAGGTAATATATCTTAGTCGGTTCATAACTTATTAGTTTAAACTTTTGAGTGAAGGTAGGTCCAACTGGATATATTTTCGGGCTCAGACTTAGGCTCCCCCGTAGCAATCCCTAAATGAAGGGTATCGGGCTTCTATTGTACACTCTCAAACAAATTATATCAAAGCTGTTGAGTTTTGACTTCGAATTGGTGACGATGGCATTTTAGACCATGCACATCTGTTTTAGGGCTTTTTTTTAAGGGGACTATAAAAGGGATGTGTTGCACAACACAACTCAAGAAAAGAAATCCTAGCCTCCACATTCTCTCCCTTCTTTGTTCTTACTATCTCTTGTTTGATATTTAGATCTTGTGGCTCACCAAGTGATTTTTGAGCTTTTGGATTGTACTCTTATACTCGTTGTTGAAGATAGTGACGCTCCTCTATCTCCCCGTGGTTTTTTACGTCTTGGATTTCTACGTATATCTTGTGTCTCGTGTGGTTTAATTTTGATTTCATCATTTGCTATTTGTGCTTCGATTAGTACATCTTTTGGTGTTGTTCCGCAACAAGAATTAGAAGTTCGAGGTTGGAATTTGGGAATCTGGTACCAAACCATTAGCTCTGAGAACTGATTCTGAGAGCTGTCTTTTGCCCACATGAGAGGGTTGCTATTAAGATTTAACCTATAAAACACGATAGGACATGGAATGATACTAGTCGAATCGACAAAAGTTGTCCTAAATTAACTAATTAAGCCTATACTGCTTTTCAATTTGTTAGACAAAAAAGGTTGTTTTGATGTATGTATTTCCTATTACTTTTATTCTACTGTTTAATCAGTGTCATGTATGTGTATACAGTATACTAGCTTAGACAAGAGGGGGATTGTCAAGAAGCAATTAAATGTATTATGGACTCATTTCCTGGAAGTGTAGACTTTGTGTAGGGTAACAAAAGTAATTAAAGTTAGAGAAGAAAAAAGTTATGTTAGTTAAAAAAAAATAGAATTATGTTTCTCAACATCGTTCGTTGGCTTGGTGCACATTCATGCATGGCTATCTCACGTGTAGTCCTATTTAAAATGGAAAATTGTCCATGAAGTATAGTCTTAAACCTTTCAATTGTGTCAATTCAGTCATAAATTTTTTTACGATTTATCAATTTAGTCAGCCTGATCAATTTTGGCGTAAAATTGCTGACGTGGCTTTGTGAAACAAGGGAAGTTAAGTGGGTTTAGTTTGTCTTGCGATGTCAAGTATCACACATTATATCCCATCTCAATTGGGAGAGACTCTCTTGGATGACAATAAAACCCATAGCCAAATAGTCATGACATCATGTTAGTTGGACACTCAGTTTGAGGACACGGCCGATGTAAAACTGATCGGGTCATTAAGATGGTGTTACATCAGACTCTCTTCGGGAGATGTGAGGTTCGAGGACAAATTAGACCTTAGCTGATCCTACAGGGCATGGAGTCTGATCTGCAAGGCGAAAGCTCTTGGACAAGGTACAACTGCTATAAGCTGCTAAGATGGCGATCAGGCATGGACTGGATCACACTCGAAATAGGGGATTTATAGTTGGGCAATGCTTTTAGTGGGGAGGATTTGTTGTACCTGAAAAATCCCATATTAGAGAAAAATGTTTTCTCGAGTGATTCAAAGATAAGACAAATCCCAAATGGTTATCAACTTATCTAGTTACACCTGATTACTCACTTTGAGAGTTTAGCCCATAGTCCACGTGAGATGGGCTTAAAATGTAAAAAATGATATAGAGGGGGATTACATCCGGTAGATAGGGCTGTCAACAAAACCCGTGCCGGCCCGGCCCGGCCCTAAAATTTAGGGTATTTTGGGGTTGGGTCTTGTCTTCTTTGGGTAGGGCTTTTTAAGTGTGGGCATTACTAGGTTTGGGTAGGGTTGGGCCTGACCCATTAACACCACGAAACCACCCATGGGCCACAATCCTCTCTCTCGTCTCTCCCCTTCTCTCTCCTCTCTCTCACTTTCTACACAACCGCAGAGCACAAAATACTTTCTGATTCAACCGTCTCCTGCATTCCTTCAACATCATCTTGCAGGAGGAGATTCGAAACCCTAATTCCTGCGAGCGCCTCTCTCCTTCTCCGATTCCAATCTCCCTCTCGTTCCAACTTCCCGAGGTATTCGATCTCCTCCTCATTTCGCTCTCTCGATATCAAATCAATTCGTCGGATTTCTCGAGCTTCTTCTTCTTCTTCGAATCGTTTGCCTTGGTCGTTTTCTAGATCTGATGATGTTGGTTGGTTTGATAGGCTCCGTCGTTTTGCTCGATTTGATCTGAAGCAAGAATGTCCCATACGAAGCAGACTGCTCGCAAGTCCACCAGTGGGAAAGCTCCTAGGAAGCAGCTCGCCACCAAGGTATCATGTTCTTCCCTTTAGGATTTTTGCAAGCCATTCAATTGCTGTGGGTTTCTTTGTTGCCTTTGGTGTTATCGTATAGGAAGTGTTTCGATTCGTGGTAAAATATAGGGGGTTTGGTTGTTCACGTTTTGATTTTGGTTGTGTAAATGGGAAATCTCAGGCTGCGAGGAAATCGGCCCCGACCACCGGCGGAGTGAAGAAGCCTCACTGTTACCGCCCGGGGGACGGTGCTAGAAGAGCAACGAGCTACTGATCCGCAAGCTACCCTTCTAGCGCCTCGTTCGTGAAATCGCTCAAGACTTCAAGGTATGTGATGATGACGATGAAAAGTGAATTTTCTGTTCGCATGCCCGTGTTCAAGTCCTGACTCTTTTTTCCTCCATCATTTTCATTTGTGATCAGACGGACTTGAGGTTCCAGAGCCATGCGCAGGAAGCTGCGGAGGCTTCCAATCCATCTATCGCCAAAAACAAAAACCTAAAACCTGACCCAGCCCGGCCCAACCCGACCCAGCCCTTGGGATATATGCTGAACAGGGTCTTGGGTCGGGTCTGGGCAGGTCAAGCGTGACCTTGTTGATTTCGGGTCAAGTAGGGTATCATGAAAGCTAGACCCGACCCGACCCATTGACACCCCTACTAGTGGATAGGTGATTCGGGGATAGACTAGCTAGGTCCAAGCCTTTTCGATGTTGGGAGGATTCGCAAGGGAGAGGGGGCTTGGAGAAGCTATGGCTCCTGGTAGACTTAGGGTAGGGATAGATCAAATCACACATCAGATATGGTTGCGATGTCTCAAATCCCGTATCGAATGGAAGATGCCCTTTTTTTTATGATTCATAAGTAAGATGGCTCCCATATGTTGAAAACTTCCTAATAGATTTTGATGATGACAAAACTATTCATGAGTAAAGTATGACATATGCTTTTGAAGTATTCTAAGTCAAGGCAGTTATATTTTGAAAGTCTAGACTTTAAGTATATCAAAAGAAAAAGTCTAGGTTTTGCATCGCAAAAGACAAAGTTTAGACTTTGTGCACAGAAGTTGAAGAACCTTAGTTTATATACTGGAATTAATATATTCAGAATTTACCGAATAAACCACTCTGACTTCAAGTTATGAGCGTAAGGACTTTATCCAGACGTTATCGCTTACTTAGAACGTAAACAATGGTTAGTAATCTGGCTTGAATTTCACCAATGGAAAGAATTGATTGATTCGATCTTAAAAGGCTATTTTGCAATGAATATTTATATAGCAAGATATCCTAAATTGATTGATAATCAAACCCCACGACAAGTTTATTTCTAAATGGAGAAGCTCTACTTATGGAAACCAAATTTTTAGTTGTATGGGTAACCAGATTTAGTGGGATTCTGATTTTATCACTTAACAGCTACTCAATCATTTCTATACAAATCTGTCCAAGATGAAAATGGGAAGATGATCCTCTAAAGATTATCCAACGGCTAGTTTGAAAGTGGAAAAGTATAAAAAAAGACAGATTGTCGAAGAGCAGAAAAAGAGAGATGAAATCCAGAATCATTCATTCTAAAGTCTGAGCAAACTGTAACCAGTTTTTACTTGTCTTTATCGAGCTTAAATCTGTGATCTTAAGAGACTTGTTGTGAGAGAGATAGAGTGATCCTTCTAAATATCACTCAGAACTTGTAATCTCTTGATCGATCATCTAGTGAAATCCAGCCAATAGGTTATCAACGTGGGAGAGTAAACGTAGGCTTGATCTAAGCCGAACCACTATACATCTGTGTGCATAATCTCTTTTCCCTAAAACTTTTCATTGCACATTTATCTGATTGCCATTCAAAGTCTAACTAAAATCTAAACATTGTTCAGACTTTATTTGAAACAAATTGCTTCCGCGTTAAAATTGATCAAACAGTGCTCAAATCACCTTTTCACCCTCCTCTAGGTATATTTGCAAGTCTCATCACCGTATAGTGATCATTTGATATGGTCACTTGAGCATTCCTTCTGAGGGCTCTCAATTCACGTAAAACGGGCCTTGTGGTTACAAACTTTTTTTGTTTGCCAGGTAGGCGAGGAGTTTTACTAATGAAAAACAAGCAGAAGATTTGCAATGTACATGTACTACGTGAAAATGTCAGGCCCTTATTTCCAATTTCTATAAACCTCTTCACATTGAGAATCTCAAGCCTATTGGTAACCTGTAAACCACCGAACCTATACAAAACATCCTGCTTAACTTTCTCAAGATATAGCCACTACTTACAGAAAAATATTCCTCATGAATCCTCTTTTTCTTTCTAACCAAATTTTTTTAGATAGAACATTGCAAAACCAGGGATCGCAAACATCCCAATGCAACAGTAATCGAGTCGAACGAAGGTCGGATGAGCCCAAAATCATACCTAGAAGTCACAGAATCGAAGGGAACTTTTTAGACCTCTAAGTTATGGTAGATGATAATTTTTGAAAATGAACCAAAATGACGCTCGGTTTATAGACTCGAACCTTAGGCCCCAACGTAGTTTGAAATCTAAGATCGCACGCAATTTCATCTAACAATATTTAGTTTGTTGGAATGACCTCAACGTGAGCATTTTGACGGCGCAAAATCACGTAAATTGGACATGGGAGGAGGAGATACGGGTTCAGAAAGAGCGAGGCTGGAGACAAGGCGGACCCGCCTCATCTTGAGGCAGCCCAATTTACCTATGAGAACCTTTTCTGCCTTTCATTTTGAGAACGGTGAGTCTCTTCCTTGCCCTTTTACTCTTAAAATTCTTCCAAACTTAATTTTCTTCTCACATTTCCCTTGTTTTCATGCGTTTTTATGGCGTTGTGAGTATCGAAGCTCTCGCACTTCCATGGGAAGTTTCGACTCCCTTTTTCAGGTTCATATGATAACAGTTACAATATATCGGAGTTAAATATATTAAGATCGGTATACTAAATTGATTTACAAAATGAAGTGTCAGTTTCATGTTGGGTGCTTGAATGGGCCAACCAACTTGAATAATCACTTGTTTATAAACTAATTTAGTATAACACTCCTAACAAAAAAAACAAGGGATCTATCACTCTAATTAAACATGTTGCTCCTAAAGTTTAAAATAACAATTACAATTATGGTGGAGATACTAAGATTGGCATACTAAATTGATTTAGAAAGTGAAGTGTCGGATTCATTCTGGGTGCTTAAATGGGCCGACTAACTTGAACAATTACTTGCAGTTTGCCACATCACTTTGTAAACTAATTGTAGTATGTCAGTTCTGACAAAAAAAAAAGGATCTATCCCTTTTCCATTTAAATATGTTTCTTTTATAATCTGAAATAACAATTACAGTTATGCGAGAGATACTAAGATCAATATACTGGATTGGTTTACCCAGTGAAGTGTCAAATTCGTGTTGGGTGCTTAAATGGGCCAATTAACTTGAATGATCGCTTTCAATTGCTCACATCACTTCGTAAACCAATTTAGTGTACCGACCCAAATATCTCTGGCATTACTTTAATTAGAACATCTTTTATGCACGTTACTCATCTCTATTCTTTCAACTGATATTTTGGACATTAACATGGATCAAAAGAAAATTGTAAGAAAATAGTTCAAAAAGTCTTAAACCTATTGCACTTTTGCCAATTCAATCATAAACCTTTCAAATTTGCCAATTGAGTCATAAACCTTTTCACTTCTTGTCAATTGAGTCCATTCATCCAATTTTGGCCACTCAGAGCTGATGTGGACGCCAGCACTAGCACTGCTGACGTGGCAATTTTTTAATTTTTTTTGAATTTTTTAATATTTTTATTTTTTTCCTTTTCTTTTTTTTGTAGCCTTCTTCCCTCTGGCCGGTCCGGCAATCGGCCAGAGGCTAGCAAGGGCCGATAAGGTTGACCTCGCCAACCTCTAGCGAAACTCGCCCTCGCCGACCTCTAGCTAGACTAGGTCGAACCTCGCCCAGTAAAGGTGAGGTCGACCTCGTCGTCCTGACCAGGCGACGGTGACGGTGAGGTCGACCTCGCCGTCGCGACCCAAGCAAGGGAGACCCAGGTGAGTCGAGCTTGGCCTCGCCTTGGCTGGGTGAGGCTCGACCTCGCCCAGATTTGGCGAGGCCAACCTCGTCGTTGCCGTCGCCTGGGTCGGAACGGCGAGGTCGGCCTCGCTTTTGCTGGGTGAGGTTGGGCGAGGTTTGACCTCACCCAACCAGGGGCCAGCGAGGCTTGCCCTGACCAGTGGCCGGTAGGGGTGAGCTTCGCCAGAGGCCAACGAGGTCGATCTCGTCAGCTTCTGGCCGATTGCCGGACCGGCCAAAGGGAAGAAGGCCAGAAAAAATATATATTAAAAAATTCAAAAAAATTTAAAAATTGTCACGTCAGTATTGACCAACATCCACGTCAGCTTCAAGTTGCCAAAATTGGCCAGATAGACTCAATTGGCAAGAAGTAAAAAGGTTTAAGACTCAATTGGCAAACTTGAAAGGTTTAAGACTAAATTGGCAAAAGTGCAATAGATTTAGGACTTTTTGGACAATTTTCCAGAAAATTGTGCATCCTCTTAAATAGCCCAAGTCATCAATGATCCTGATGTGTTCAATCCACTTGAAAACATTATGCAACTTTGGAGATTCTATCGTTATGCGACTTAACCATTTAACCAAATGTATTAACCGTTTGATCAAGTCCACTGCTTCATTTTCTTTCATTTCATTCCATACTAAAAATGGTAACTTAAAAACAGTTTTAACGGTATTGAAGGAATTTCTTATCCAATTTACTGTGATAGTCTTATGTTGAGAAATTATTACGTAAACCGAATGTTCTTTTGTTGACAACAAAATGCATCGTAGTGATTTCGGCAACCGACATTTGCTTTTCATGTCTTTGTTTCTGGAGCCACCACCGGTCGGGAATAGATTTTGGTGGTGGTGGTGGTGGTGGTGAGAATCAAAACGTTGTGCAGCCCAAATTGGTCGAATCCTAGGTTAAAGTTAGTGGCTCTATTATCAGAGAAAAAGATTGTGTGTGGAATCTATACTCTCTACATTATCGTCGCATAAACGTTTCGATTTAGATCCAACGCATACGATTAGGAAAAACTTGAATGAATGTTGATTCAATCAAAAAATAAAATTGTGAACTCAACACGCACTCCATACGATTGATGGGAGAATATTTACTCTGTTATCAAAAAGGGATGACAAACCTTTCGATTCGATGAGCAAATTAGGATCTTGTGAATTCCTAATCACCCTTTGAAACTTGGGATGAAATGTCATCATTTCAAAATGCTCAAATTAATTCAAATTCTTAAGACGATTCAAACTCGATCGACAAAAAGATGTTGAACAAGATTATTTGCTTCAACAGTAACCCCACTCCCCATCAGTAGATTATAAAGATGACCAAAACAAATATATGGAACGTTCCCCTAAGAAAGTGTGATCAATGTCACCTTCTAATCTAACTTTTAGCCATTTTGTCTAGCTTTTCAATTACAGAAACATTTGCTTGGGACATGAAATCTTGCTTCACCTTTTCTATAAAGTATTTTAAGCTCCAATTCAAGTTTACCAGAATCCATTCTGGAAAACAAGATAAAGTTCCACTTATTTGTGTCTGCTCTCGTCATATTAGAGTTGGTTTCTCTATATATAAACGAACCAGAGCAAATCTGTGTATTAGTAAGGCCCTCACTTTCTTCTCACTTACTTTTGACCTGGGAAAAGCCATGGACGTTCTTCGTTTCTTGAGCGGTGTTCTCGGTACTGCATGTGGCATTCCGATTTTCTGCATTTCTTCTGTCATTCCAGCCTGTCCCTCAGTCGCCGTTTCACTTGTTCTTGGCTTTAATGCCATAAATTTGCCTTGTTTTCAACGTAGGAAATGCTGTCGGTCTGCTATTTTTCTTGGCGCCTATGCAAGTCAAAGTGCATCGGTATGCAAACTTAGTATCCAGTCTTTGTCGCTAAAACTTGGGAAGTTGCATAACTATTCTAGGACCACGCTCGAGAGGATCGTAAGAAGCCAGTCGACCGAGCAGTTCTCAGGCGTCCCCTGCATGATAACTCTTCTAAGTTGCAGCCTCTACACTTGGTAAGTTCTAAAAGATTCATAACGATTAGTACAATGTTACCAAGGCACTAATCATCTTGTTTTACCAAACTCGTGCGTCTCTCTCTTTACTTATACATGGCAAAATGATTTTGCAGGTATGGACTACCGTTTGTGTCGCCGGACAACCTTCTGATATTGATAAGGAACAGCATGGGAGTTGTGATCGAGCTCACGTATGTTTTGATCTTCATCACATACGCACCAAAGGAGAGGTGTCGCGACCTAAAAAAAATCGAGTGTTTCGATCTTAGGCTAATGGATTACTAGATCAATTAAATTAACTAACCTAACTCGAGTTCTCCCAAACTCTACCAAATCGCAACTTAGGTCCAATTGTGAGCATGCAAATATTTTCAACGGGAGTTGCCACTAATCATTTAGGGTAGGTTGACTAGAAACCTAAATAAAATAGCGGGAGTACTATTTTATTTCTACGAACCAGAAATCATAAATTCGGGGACTTGGTTACGCTAGATTCCCTAACGCCCTTTCGGTACCAATTTCGAGAAAAATACTCAATTTGACAATTTTGATAAATCCTAACTTAGAGTTCAAAGGGGCAGAAATTTCTTTTTGATTTTTACTTATTTAAATGAAAGCTAACCTATATGTAATGACGTGCAAAAATTGACATGTGATTAATGCAACTTAACATGCAAACCATATGTCATGCGACGACGTGACCTATTTCTAATGACGGGCATATTATTTTTTTGTATTTTTTTTAATGAAATTCGGAATTAAAAATGGCAATTATCTAAACATGCAATTTTAAACTAAAGAAATTGACCTATTCTAAAGCAATCTTTTTTGGTTTTTTTAATCGAAATTCGAAATTAAAATCAAGTAAAAAAAATAACCGCGAAATCTTTCGAATTAAGTTTCGATCTGAAGCCTAATAGATCGACCCTAAAATTCGAAATACCCGCTATGGAAATAACTCTATCTAAAGCCTGATAGATAGATTTATTTCCATGTGTGCGGTTGCGGATTAGGAAATTTTCCTAATCGATCACATCTTGAAAATTTTATGATATATTAAATATCTTGGATATATTCAAAGGATTTTGAAAATTCTAAATTCTATCCAAATTTAATAAGAAACAAATATCTAAGATTTCAAAAAAAAATAAATCCTAGTTGAAATATTGCCTATTATCTAAATATGCAGAATTAGATATCAATAAGCACAAATTAGGCAACAAAATATTCAAATTAAATCGGGATAAGATAATTACCCGATTTGCAGATTTCTTTCCTAATTTGAACTTGCAGCGGATCAGGATTGCGGATCAGCGATGCGTCGGGAGCGGCGGCGCGACGTTGGGAACGGCGGTACGGCGTCAGGAGCGGCAACGGCGGGACACGGCGGGGACAGCGACGGTGCAGCGGCAGCAGCGACGGTGCAGCGTCCGGCGTGCGGCAGGGGGCGTCCGGCGTGCGGCAGGGGGCGTTCGGCGTGTGGCAGAGGCGTCCGGCGTGCGGCGAGGGCGTCCGGACAACGGTGCAGTGCAACGACAGCGATGGCGGTGCAACGACAGCAGCGGCGGGGCAGCGGCAGGGGCGTCCGGCAGAGGTGTCCAGCGTGCGGCAAGGGCATTCGAGCAGGGGTGCAGTGCAGTGGCAACGGCAGCGGTGCGGCGGCAGCGGCAGCGGTGCAGCGGCAGAGGCGTGTGGTGCGAGCAGTGGTGTGGTGAGCACGGCGGTGGAGGGGCGCGAACGGCGGTGGCGGTGGCTTCGCTGGTCTCCCTCTCTCTCTCTCTTTCTCGCAAGTGATTCACTCGTTTGTCTCTCTAAAAAAAATCTGATCTGAAAATTATGAGAACCCCCACTTTATGAGACATAAACATATATTTATAATGTAAACCTAGGTCAATTAGCCAGGCTTTCTAGTCCTAATGGGCTTAGGTTTAGGCTTTAATTTAATTCTAAGTGGACTGAATTAATTTGGGCTTTTCTTTAATTAAGCATAATGGGCTAATTTAAACTCAAATTAAGACAACCAAGCCCTTTCGCGTGTGATTTTCGGCCCCCGTCTTCCGAGTGAGCCGCGTTTCGTTCGGTACCCGAGCTCGATTTACGTGATGAATTTTAAACTCGCTTGCCACTGCGGATCCGATGCGGAATGCAATTAATCTATATGAACCTAAACTATATGCTATGCAATTTTAATATTTTTGTTTAGGGGTTAAAAATTTAATCCCTAATTTTCTATGCAACTAACACTAAATGATGCGCTAAAATTTAGGTGTCAATAGCTGTCCCTCTTTGAGTGGAGGCTCGCAGAGTTTCGCTCAAAGACTGAGACCTAAATTTAAACTATGAAAAATGATGAATGATGATTTTTTTTAAATGATGCATGATATGCAATCAATAAGGAACGTATGCTAAGGCTTCTCACTTCATGCGGAGCGGTGAAAGAGTCTTACATACGGATCGCACAAAAAGCGTCCAAGTGGGGGAAAGCTTTATAATGCTTTGAATTCCCTCGATTTCTAAACTTCTAGTCCACTGGAAGTAAAGTTCTCAAGGTACTAGATTGCCTACCTGTTACCTGTAGTTTCCTACAGATGCGAAATAGCGCATGATATGAAGAAAGAATGGGATGTGTTGCCTATATCACTGGGCAATCACGAAAAGGATCATGTCATCTCTTCCATTGGGTGAGCATGAAATGAGGTGTGCTTCGTACTCCACTTAGCAACACCAAGAGAGAAATTATGTTGCCTGTCCTACTGGGCAAACATGAAATGGGGTGTGCTTCGTACTACACTTAGCAACACCAAGAGAGAAATTATGTTGCCTGTCCTACTGTGGAACATGAAATGGGGTGTGCTTCGTACTCCACTTAGCAACACCAAGAGAGAAATTATGTCGCCTGTCCTACTGGGCGAACATGAAACGGGGTGTGCTTCGTACTCCACTTAGCAACACCAAGAGAGAAATTATGTCGCCTGTCCTACTGGGCGAACATGAAACGGGGTGTGCTTCGTACTCCACTTAGCAACACCAAGAGAGAAATTATGTCGCCTGTCCTACTGGGCGAACATGAAACGGGGTGTGCTTCGTACTCCACTTAGCAACACCAAGAGAGAAATTATGTCGCCTGTCCTACTGGGCGAACATGAAACGGGGTGTGCTTCGTACTCCACTTAGCAACACCAAGAGAGAAATTATGTCGCCTGTCCTACTGGGCGAACATGAAACGGGGTGTGCTTCGTACTCCACTTAGCAACACCAAGAGAGAAATTATGTCGCCTGTCCTACTGGGCGAACATGAAACGGGGTGTGCTTCGTACTCCACTTAGCAACACCAAGAGAGAAATTATGTCGCATGTCCTACTGGGCGAACATGAGATGGGGTGTGCTTCGTACTCCACTTAGCAACACCAAGAGAGAAATTATGTCGCCTGTCCTATTGGGCGAACATGAGAATACGGTGTGCCGCGTACTCCACTTAGCAACACCAAATGTCACCTGTTCCACTTGGTGAACATATGAGAGAGATAATTTCTCCTATTCCGGAGAGAGAAACAATGCAGAATAATTAGCAGACGTACCTGAATTCTTCTTATGATAGAGCCAATGGCATCGCTCCTGTTTTTACCTGAGAAAAGGTTAAAATAACACATGCGCAGAGGTAAAGAAAACATAATTCATGAATCTGCTTGCATTACCAAGCTTTACTAGGGAATTTTTTAATAAGAACAACCATTTCGTCCTTTCGACATTTTGATCATATTAAATGAGAGACATTTAATCAGAAAGGACTTTCCACTCACTCTCAATAAAAGGCTTTTAACCCGACCTTTGATGCGGGTATAAGAATCACTCGAACTCTCTTCATCGTGCTTGACAAGGGTTCGGATATTCTCAAAATCAGTATGACTTGGCCAATCTGAGAGGTCTTTATAAGGACTAAAACGTGAGCTTGGTCAATAGCTTAGCAAAAGGGACTCTTCGAGTCGAGGCTATTGAAAGAATTGATATCACCAGCTGTTCCGGGTTTACAAGTCAGGAATGCTGCAAAAATGAGATACAAAAATCTTGCTTGCACTTCTTCGAGCAACATTTATAAGCATTTGAAACTCTACGTTAACTCAAGTGCCCTATTCTGAAGAGACTTCGGTAATGGTTGTAACGTAGGTTCGGGTAGGCTTGAAATGAATGGCCTATTTTCATCAAAAGGGGTATTATGAACATGGAGATTGGTGATCATTCCATCTAGCAATTACTCCACAAACGAACCTTCAAATGGTCTTTTCCTTGAAGAATGATCTTGCATATCGACTTCGTTCTTGTTGAAGCTTTTCTCTCTCTCTTTTTCTCTCTCTCTCTCTCTCTTTTTAGAGAGATTTTCTTTTCTTTGAGAGATTTTTCCGAGAGAGAACTTCGATTTGACGGAGTTCTTTTGTATCCTTTCTGATGAATTTTCTTTTGAGCTTCTATTTGCCCCAAGTTACCTTGAACTTGTCTTGAGATGATTTCATTTGTTTATCACAAGAATGATCACCAATTGGGTTGAAATGAATTCACTGCTCAAATTAGGTATGCAAAGGGTATACTGTGTAGGGATATAGAAAGAAATGCTCTTCGTCATATCTAAGGCACTCAAGCTAACACAGAACTTGCATGCAATAAATATACTTGAAGATTGATGCAAGTGAAAGCAAGAAAATTCTAACCATTTTGAACTTTCTAAGAAATTGCCCCGGTATGGGATTGTTCCTGACAGGGGTAATAAATGAAATTCCGTTCAAAGGGGTTAAGCAAATGATAACCTGTAGTGTTTAGATAGAGGAAATGAATGCCTCTCATCATTTTGGTCGTCATACTTTTCGTGAGATAATCCTTTACCTTGTCAGCACGGAATTTTCATTCAACTCGCACTAGGGATTATTATTCAGGACGTGTATGGAAATGCCTTGCCTTTCGTCATCTTGAAGTCTCTCATGCAATATGATCACTTCATTAAGACAGAAATAGATTGCCAAATTAAAAGCCTTCATCAAACAAAGCTTAGTAACATCAATTAATTCATAAAATTCAACTTGACACTTGATAGAAACAAAGTTAGAATGACTACAAATCAAGTGTAATACTTCTTCACAGAATTAGAATTAACTGGACTGGAAAAAACATGACCATCCATCTCGGCCAAAATCAAAGCATCTCCTGGAAGGACTTTCTTCACAATGCAGGGGCCGCCATAGTTTGGGGCAAATTTTCCTTCTGCAAGAGGAACTATCGGCAATAATTTCCGCAGGACAAGGTCACCTACCTGAAAATGTCGAGGCTTGACTTTCTTGTTGAAAGATTTAGCAACTCGTTGTTGGTAGCATTGGCCATGACATAGAGCTCTAAGCCTTCTCTCGTCAATCATGTTCAACTGGTCCAATCTCTGTTGGATCCAATCTGCTTCTGACAATTGTACCTATGAAAGGATACGTAACGAAGGAATTTCAACCTCAACAGGTAGCACTGCTTCCATACCGTACACAAGAGAATATGGAGTTGCCCCTGTAGATGTCCAGATAGAAGTCCGATATGCCATAAGTGCAAAAGGTAATCTCTCATGCCAATCACGATAGTTTTCAGCTGTTTTAGCCAAAATTTTCTTGATATTCTTGTTGGCTGCTTCGACCACTCCGTTCATCTGCGGACGATATGGAGAGGAATTCAGATGCTTGATCTTAAATTCTTTGAACAGTTCATCCACCAATTTGTTATTCAGATTTGACCCATTGTCAGTAATTATAGCCTCAGGTGCACCATATCGAGCAATGATGTCCCGACGAATGAACTTCACCACAACCCGGGCCGTCACTGTCGTATAAGACATGGCTTCGATCCACTTCGAAAAGTAATCGATAGCGACCAAGATAAACCGATGCCCATTCGACGCTTTAGGAATAATTGGGCCAATCATATCAATGCCCCACATAGAAAATGGCCATGGTTCAAACATTTGATGCAATTCATTCGGAGGAATTTTAATCTTGTCACCATGAATCTGGCATTTGTGACAACTCCGGACATGCTGAATGCAATCACTTTCTAAAGTGAGCCAGTAATAACCCATCCTCATTATCTTCTTTGCTAACATATGACCATTCATGTGCGGACCACATACTCCCTCATGCACTTCTAGCATCAAGTGAACAGCCTCAGTTGAATCAACACACCTTAATAAAATCGAATCATAGGACCGCTTGTATAGGCATTCTCCATTCAAAAAGAACTTCGACGCCATTTTCCTGATATACTTTTGGTCAGATGCGGTACTTTTCTCAGGAAACTCCTGTGTTTGAAGATATGCCTTGATATCATGATACCACGGCTTGCCGTCAGGCTCTTCTGTCATGGCCATGCAATAAGCCGATTTCTGTAAGACCTCTATCTTCAAAGGTTCAACTTCTAAACCACTTGTCACTCGTAGCATTGCCGATAACGTAGCCAGAGCATCGGCAAAACTGTTTTGAGTCCTTGGCAAGTATTCAAACGAAATGTCTTCAAACTCTTCCACCAACTCCTCTAAATAGACGTGATAGGGCTACAACTTAGCATCTCTAGTTTGCCATTTGCCAACAGTCTGAAGAATAATGAGGGCTGAATCCCCGAACACCTTAAGTCGAGCTACTCCCATTTCGATTGCAGCTTGTAACCCGAGGATGCATGCTTCATATTCAGCGATATTGTTCGTGCAGGGAAATATCAGTTTCGCTGCGACCGGATAATGTTGTCTGCCCGGGGATATTAAAACTGCCCCGATACCTGACCCTGACAAGTTTACGGCCCCATCAAAGTACATGGTCCATACATACTCATCAATTGGCATGACTCTATCCTCTAGCGGATCCAGATCGTCATTTTCCCCAGGATTTTCAGCCAAGACATCGGCAATTACTCGTCCTTTGACTGATTTCTGAGACATGAATTGAATATTAAATTCTGAGATGAGAATCTGCCATTTTGCCAGTTTTCCAATCAAAGCGGGTTGATTGAGCAAGTATTTGATTGGATCACATTCTATTACAAGCAATATCTGATAGTGCAAAGTGTATTGCCTCAATCTATGTAGCACCCAGACCAGTGCTGCGCACGTTCTTTCTGCCTCGGAATAGTTCATCTCAGAGGCGGTGAACTTCTTACTCAAATAATAAATTGCACGTTCTTTTCCATCCTCTTCACCTTTTTGAGCAAGCATGGCACCTAAGGACTCACTGTGGATTGTGAGGTACAGGATCAGAGGTTGCCTCGGCGTTGGTGGAACAAGTACCGGCGGATTCATCAAGTAGTGCTTAATCTTGTCGAACGCTAGTTCACACTCTTGATCCCATCTAACCAGCGCATTCTTCTTGAGGAGTTTAAAGAAAGGCTTCGCTATCTCAGATAGCTGAGAAATAAATCTGGCTATATAGTTTAGCCTACCCATTAAGCTACGAACTTCCTTCACTGAAGAGGGCGATTTTATTTCACAAATGGCCTTCACTTTCGATGGGTCAATCTCAATCCCTTTGTTACTAACAATGAAGCCAAGTAGTTTGCCAGAGGCTGCCCCGAACACGCACTTTGTCGGATTGAGGCGTAATTTGAACTTACGAAGCCTGTCGAATAATTTCGTCAAGGTTTCTATGTGATCTTCTCCACGCCGAGTTTTTGCAATCATATTGTCAACATAGACCTCAATCTCATTATACATCATGTCATGAAACAACATGACCATTGCGCGCTGGTAAGTTGCCCCAGCATTTTTGAGACCGAAGAGCATCACCTTGTAATGAAATGTCCCCCACGGAGTGGTAAATGCTGTTTTCAACTTATCATCCTCGTTCATTAAGATCTGGTTATAACCTGAGAAACCATCCATGAAGGAGAATAATTCGAACCCAGCTGTGCTGTCCACAAGCACATCAATGTGCGGGAGTGGAAAATCATCTTTGGGACTAGCTTTGTTCAGATCTCGGTAGTCAACACACACTCGAATCCGACCGTCTTTCTTCAACACCGAGACTATATTAGCGACCCATTCTGAGTATTGGGTAGTCTCAATAAATCCCACGTCAAGAAGTTTCATGACCTCTTCCTTGATCTTCTTTGCCAGTTCTGGCTTAGCTCTTCGCGGCCTTTGCTTCACAAGCTCAATTGAAGGATCAGTCGGTAGACAATGTTCGACGATTGATCGATCAAGACTCGGTATGTCAGCATAAGACCAGGCAAAGATGTCTTGATAATCCTTCAACAACTGGGTTAGGCGTTTGGCCACATCTTGAGGAAGACATGCCCCAATCTTCACCTCTCTAGGATTCTCCATGTCGCTAAGGTTGATCAGCACAGTTTCTTCGGCCGTCAGAGGCTTAGATTTCTCATGGATTTCCAAGTTCCGTCGTATCTCTTCATCATTCGGATTAGAATCGTCTGAGTCATCGAATTGACTTGCATCACATATATGAGGATCCCTGATTCCCGTCCCTTCGCATGCCTCAAGATTAGTCCTGAAACATGAAAGAAAAGGATCAAAAAGACAAGAGAGGGCTTAACTACTGCAATTTTCGAAAATTGTTCTTTGCTTTTTGAAATTCATTTTGCTTTCGAAGACCTCGAAATGCGAATTCTTGAGAAGCCCAACCCTCAGTTCTTACCGTAGATGACAAATTTTTCAATCGTTGATTATCGTCATCGGGTTGGTTTGGGGTACTTCAACAAGATTCAAAATGATAAAAACCGCTGTAATTTTATTGATATTGAATCAATGAATTACATCTTATTGGATTGAAAAACCTAAGTGCAACATGAATTGGAAAAAAGCAATAAAGATTCCCACGCAGGGGAGATACGAAAACTAAAAATGATTACTCTTGAGGGCCAGCGCCCATCCCTTCAAGTGGTCCTTCAGTGATTGCACCAATGGAGGTCTCAGCAAACCATCCAGTGAGGTAGGGTATACCGTTATTAAAGTCAAAGTCCACCACCCTCGACTCCGGCTTCTTGAAAATACAGGGTGGCTGGTCACCCTCGGAATCGTCAGACAGACCGACCACAATCGCTTTACCATGCTTCTTAGGTGGTTCAGTTAAGGCTTGTGGCGACTCAGGAAAGATAAGCCCAAGATCATCCTCGGTCGGGCTCAACTTTAAATTCTCGTATCCACCCACTACTCCAGCCGAGTGAAAGATGTGGTCAATGGGAGGTGGTAAGGGACTTCGGCCTCTGCAACAATCGTTGCTTTGTTCACGGCTTACGGGACCATGATATCCCAAACCAGTCTTGTGGTATTGTCCATTTGTCTCAATCGGGGCCTGAATGCCTTGGCCTTCCTTCCCAAGACCCTGACCTGGCTTAAAACCATTACCAACCATGACCTTGACCACCATGATAGCTGCATTAGAAACTTCAGGAACGGGTAACGGCATATCAGAGGAAGCCTGAACAACTTGAACTATCTCAAATGAATGATAGCTATCCTCTTCAACCTGATCGGGCTCTATGTATGGGATCGATGTTGCATTGAAGATTCGGTGATCTTCCTCCCCATAAATTGTAACCAGCTTTGCTTTAGCCACGAACTTGATTTTCTGATGTAAACTGGAGGGCACTGTGCCTGCATTGTGGATCCATGGTCGTCCCAGCAAGAAATTAAAAGCAGAAGGGATATCCAGCACTTGGAAAAGAATATCGAACACCGAGGGTCCAATTTGCAGTGCTAAGTTAATCTGGCCTATCACATCCTTCTTTACTCCGTCAAAGGCTCGGACAGAAGTCTTGGCTGCTTGCATGGTAGATGGAGGAATGCCCAGCCTTTTCAAAGTAGCCAACGGACATAAATTCAAAGCCGACCCGTTATCAACAAGCACTCTAGCTACGTGAGTCTCTTTATATTTCACCGATATGTGAAGCGCCTTATTATGACCACGTCCTTCAACTGGGATTTCCTCGTCAGAAAATGCTACTTGATCTTTGAGGAGAATCGCTCCGACAAACTCTTCTAGCTTGTCTTCTTCAATAGTCTCGGGCACATGAACCTCACTCAAAACCTTCATTAGAGCACTCCGATGTTTATCTGATATCTGGAGAAGTTCCAATAACGAAACTTGTGCAGGTAACTTTCTCAGCTGGTCAACCACGTTATATTCACTAGCCTTTATCACAGCCAGGAATTCTTTCGCTTCTTTCTCAGCCACTGGCTTGGCTGGTTGATTATCAGCATAAGTTCGCCCTGACCTTGTTATCAGATCAACATCATACGATCATGGAACCATCTTGTCACTCTCATAAGCGTAAGGCTGAGGTGATGCCAGGACCAACATTTCCGAAGCATCGGGTATAACGATCCCGAGGTCATCGTCAGAGGCGTCCTTGAGAGGGGGCATGTCAGTTAGCTCAGGATCCAACCTAACTAGCTCATCGGTCAACATTGCGAGTTCTTCATTCCAGTCAATGATGACCTGAGATATAGTGGCCACTACCCCGAATTCATCAGCTGTCCCAATCATTCCCTTTCTCACCAACTCATCCACTTTCTTTTCTATCTCACCGAGTGACACCACCTCACCAGTCGAAACATAACCAGCTTGAACTAAAGCATCGAACATATCTTCGAGAGGGACCCTGAAGCCCTGAACCTGCTTGACTCCCTGACCAAGGACAACATTTGCACTGCTCGAATGATCAGGGAGTGGATTGTTCTGCACATTGGGCTTACCGATTGGCTGTAGCGCAAACGCTCCAGTCTCAAGTAGATCCTGCACTCGATGTTTGAGTACCTGGCAATCATCTATCGAATGCCCAACTTCACCTCTATGGTAATCGCATTTCTTCGACGGATCATACCTTGCATAGCCAGCGGCATTAGATCTTTGTGGTTCTGAATTCAGCAAGTTCTTCTTCCTTAGCACTGCCAGTACCTGAGATAACGTCCCAGGAAGTGGAGTAAACTAGTGAGTTTTGCGCTGTTGGCGTGAGTCCTGCTGGCCTTGCCATCCATAAGAGGTTGTCTGCTGAGTGCTAAATTGTAGCTTCGGGGCCTGAGCTGGCGTCTTCTGTACATAGGTCATGTTGACTTCGGGGACATGCTTTTTGTCTTTCTTACTAGTAAATTTCTTACTCGATGAACCTGACTCACTGTACCATCCCTTCTTGAGCCCGGTCTCAATCTCCTCACCCATAGCTATCAGTTGACCAAAAGATTGGGCGGCCGTCACTAACATTCGTGAACGAACCGGCTGCGGTAGGGTGGACACGAACAACTTCATTAAGTCACGTTCTGAGGGTTCAGGCATGATCTGTCCCACCATGTTCCTCCAGCGAGTGGCATACTCCTTTAGAGTCTCGCCCTTTTTCTGTTCAGCTCTTTCCAGGTCTTCCCTTGTAATGGTGACATCGAGATTAAACTTGAAGTGCTTGACGAAAAGGTTTGTCACCTCTTCCCACGAGTCCTTCCGGTTGATTTGGTGGTTGGTATACCACCTCATTGCAGCATCCTTCAAGCTTGCTTGGAAGGTTTGGATCATTAGAGATCCATTAGAAACATTTCTGTTCATGAGCCCCTGGTACATCTCGATGTGCTGAATCGGGTTTGAGGTGCCGTTATACTTCTCGAAAGCTGGCATCTTAAATTTATCGGGCGCTTGGACCCGGACAAAAATAGACAGATCAATAGGAGGAAAACTTTGAGTTCCCTCCACTTCACGTAACCTCTTGTCGATCTTAGCCAGCAACTTGGCATTTTCATCATTTGGGGGTGACTGAAGAACAGGGGCCACCGGAGACACACTAGTGTCAGTCAGAATGACATCATCCAGTTAAAGGGTTGGATTAGTGTTCACTGCAGGAGCTTTGTCAAGGCGAAGGCCTTGACGAGTTGGAGGTGGAATCTCCGATTGAGAGGCAGCATTGATCTGCTGCTGCTTGGCCATGAGATCACTCATCATTTTGGACATGGCAGCCGCGATCTGCTCATTGATTGTGTTCATGTGTTCTTTCAGCTTTTCGTCAATCATAGCCGCAATCTCGGCTTGATTGGCCATCCTTCTTTTGGTCACCGATCGAGTATTATGAGGATGAGGGGGATCCATGACAAATTACCTGCAAAAGTAACGATGGAATAAATACACTGAGTAAGAATAACGAGTCGGTCCATGACATCCTCTAGACCCTCAAGATGAAATTTCTTGCGAAAGACCGATTCGTCTAGTAAATCTTGAAATTCCAAATTGCTTTATTCAATAGAAACCTGGACTAATTCCAAAATTTACGAATTATAGCTTAATGCTTTTCATTGAATTGCCCAAGATGGAAGGTGTCTGAAAAGAATTCTTATAAAAATCGTTCAGAAACGACATTTATTACAGAAAACATTAATAGTAAGCTAACATTTCCTCCTAAAAAGAAAGAAAAACTCCCTAAACTAAACAAGAAATGAGACGGCCTCCCTTTTTTAAAGGTCACGTGCCAAATGACTCAACCTAAATCATGGACCGACTCAAAATAAGATGAAGAAAACCAAAGATAAAGCTCGAGAAATTACCGTCTTTAGGGAGAAAATGTCAATCACAGAGACATGCACATGAATCGTGAGTTTAAACCTTAATCTATCTACCCTAAAGGCTTTTGCAAAATGAAGTGATGAACGGAACGACATGTCGCAGCCTCGCGCACACTCATCATGACTAGCCGCAGCCTCGCATACAATAGTCATGACTAGTCGGGTCCAATCACTTCGGCTTGATTCGATCGACAAGGGGAACCTCTATGCGTAGTAGCCTTACGTGCATGAGGACGACCCTTGAGCCATTTTTTGAAAAATTTTCGGGATTCAAATGGGATAACCTTTAGCGAGGTCTTACCGCCAAGGTTAAAGAACCATCTAAATACCATCTTAGAACTATGGGTGTGACCCAGGTCCGGTCACAGGTTGTGTGTGGTGTAGTGTAAATACTGTAAATCATACACAACAATTATATGCAAACACCGCTTCAATAGTGCAAAAATTAAATCACAATTCCACTCCACCAAGTCTGCAAAACAAAGGGTTAGTCAATCACTACTCCCCTTATAACTCCCATCCCGCAGAACCATTTAACACCTAAGAATGAGAATTCAATTAAATTTTGTCGAATCAAGTGATTTTTTTTATGAAAAATATTTTTTTGGCCTAAGTCCTCCTTAAATTTTCAAAACAAATTCAAGTTTAATCCCCAGTGGAGTCGCCAAGCTGTCGCGACCTAAAAAAAATCGAGTGTTTCGATCTTAGGCTAATGGATTACTAGATCAATTAAATTAACTAACCTAGCTCGAGTTCTCTCAAACTCTACCAAATCGCAACTTAGGTCCAATTGTGAGCATGCAAATATTTTCAACGGGAGTCGCCACTAATCATTTAGGGTAGGTTGATTAGAAACCTAAATAAAATAGCGGGAGTACTATTTTATTTCTACGAACCAGAAATCATAAATTCGGGGACTTGGTTACGCTAGATTCCCTAACGCCCTTTCGGTACCAATTTCGAGAAAAATACTCAATTTGACAATTTTGATAAATCCTAACTTAGAGTTCAAAGGGGCAGAAATTTCTTTTTGATTTTTACTTATTTAAATGAAAGCTAACCTATATGTAATGACGTGCAAAAATTGACATGTGATTAATGCAACTTAACATGCAAACCATATGTCATGCGACGACGTGACCTATTTCTAATGACGGGCATATTATTTTTTTGTATTTTTTTTAATGAAATTCGGAATTAAAAATGGCAATTATCTAAACATGCAATTTTAAACTAAAGAAATTGACCTATTCTAAAGCAATCTTTTTTGGTTTTTTTTAATCGAAATTCGAAATTAAAATCAAGTAAAAAAAAATAACCGCGAAATCTTTCGAATTAAGTTTCGATCTGAAGCCTAATAGATCGACCCTAAAATTCGAAATACCCGCTATGGAAATAACTCTATCTAAAGCCTGATAGATAGATTTATTTCCACGTGTGCGGTTGCGGATTAGGAAATTTTCCTAATCGATCACATCTTGAAAATTTTATGATATATTAAATATCTTGGATATATTCAAAGGATTTTGAAAATTCTAAATTCTATCCAAATTTAATAAGAAACAAATATCTAAGATTTCAAAAAAAAAATCCTAGTTGAAATATTGCCTATTATCTAAATATGCAGAATTAGATATCAATAAGCACAAATTAGACAACAAAATATTCAAATTAAATCGGGATAAGATAATTACCCGATTTGCAGATTTCTTTCCTAATTTGAACTTGCAGCGGATCAGGATTGCGGATCGGTGATGCGTCGGGAGCGGCGGCGCGACGTTGGGAACGGCGATACGGCGTCAGGAGCGGCAACGGCGGGACACGGCGGGGACAGCGATGGTGCAGCGGCAGCAGCGACGGTGCAGCGGCAGTGCAGGGGCAGGGGGCGTCCGGCGTGCGGCAGAGGCGTCCGGCGTGCGGCGAGGGCATCCGGACAACGGTGCAGTGCAACGACAGCGACGGCGGTGCAGCGGCAGCAGCGGCATGGCAGCGGCAGGGGCGTCCGGCGTGCGGCAGAGGCGTCCGGCATGCGACAAGGGCGTCCGTGCAGGGGTGCAGTGCAGCGGCAGCGGCAGCGGTGCGGCGGCAGCAGCGGCGGTGCAGCGGCAGAGGCGTGTGGTGCGGGCAGTGGTGTGGTGAGCGCGGCGGTGGAGGGGCGCGAACGGCAGTGGCGGTGGCTTCGCTGGTCTCCCTCTCTCTCTCTTTCTCGCAAGTGATTCACTCGTGTGTCTCTCTAAAAAAAATCTGATCTGAAAATTATGAGAACCCCCACTTTATGAGACATAAACATATATTTATAATGTAAATCTAGGTCAATTAGCCGGGCTTTTTAGTCCTCATGGGCTTAGGTTTAGGCTTTAATTTAATTCTAAGTGGACTGAATTAATTTGGGCTTTTCTTTAATTAAGCATAATGGGCTAATTTAAGCTCAAATTAAGATAACCAAGCCCTTTCGCATGTGATTTTTGGCCTCCGTCTTCCGGGTGAGCCGCGTTTCGTTCGGTACCCGAGCTCGATTTACGTGATGAATTTTAAACTCGCTTGCCACCGCCGATCCGATGCGGAATGCAATTAATCTATATGAACCTAAACTATATGCTATGTGTCGCGACCTAAAATTCCCTCTTAGGCTAATGGATTATTAAGACTAAACTTAACTCGGGCCCTTCTAAGCCCTACCAATTCGCAACTTAGGGTTTAAGTTTTTAACATGCAAAAGTTTTCATGCTCGGAGTCGCCACTAATCCATTTGTGGTAGGTCGATTAGAAACCTAAATAAAATATAGGGAGATATGTTTTATTCCTACGAACCAGAGATTCTAAGCTCGGGGACTTGATTACGCTAGATCTAGTCTAACGCCCTTTCGGTACCTTTTTTTTTCAAAAATATTTTGGCAAGCAATCTGGATCCATTTTAACTTAGTCACTAACATGTGAGGTGTTCATGCGGGTGCGCAAACCACCAATTTAACACTCAAGAAAGCATTAAATAAATTGCAAGTTGGAAGAATTACTTACCTCGAAGCAACGTAAGCATCTGCATTGTTAGTTAGAAAATCACATCAACAACCTAATATGATTTCTAATTAACAAGAAATTCACTCAATTTTTGGATTTTCGCTTATTTAAATGAAAGCTAATCTACATGTAATGACATGCAAAAATGACATGCAAGTAATGCAACCTAGCATGCAAACTATATGTCATGCGACGACGTGACCTAATTCTGATGACGGGCAAATAATTTATTTTTGGTATTTTCTAATGAAATTCGGAATAAAAATATGCCTAAATTAACATGCAACCTATGATGACTTAACATATCCTAACATGACTTATTTTTGGGATTTTTGTTAAAATTCGAAATAATAAATTACTTAAATTAAGAATGCAGTCTATCCTAAACTACCATAAAGCAACTCATTCTTTTTTGGGGTTTTCATGAAAATTCGGAATTAAAAAAATAACCTAAATAATCTATTAAGATTAGAATATTACTTAATTTAAACTAGGAAATAGATTATCTCAAATCCTAATTTAAATTAAATAATTACTCTATCGTCTAGATATATTTAGGATTCCTAGACATGCAAAACTCAAATTCAAATCCTAACTGATATTTTTTGAATTTTCTTTTTTATTTAAGAAGGAAAAACAATTTAAACAGAGATAGCATCCACATTTAAAATAGCCACGCAATCCGCAAAATTCGTTTCAAACTCGGATTAGGCACAAAAATCGAACTATCGGTCATATCTATAGGGTTATAGATATTGACGGAAAGTCGATCATTCAAATTTGGAAAGCAGATAAAAGTCATTATCGTACCCAAGTGATTATGGATAGGATAATGATTTTCCGTATCGCCACGTATCATACCTTAGGGATAAGGTCGGATAGTCGTCCAGGTACGTTGCTGAATTAGGAAAGTTTCCTAATTTTGAATATTTTAAAAATATTGCGGATATCAGATAATTATCCTAATATATCTAATATTCCACACGATGTTCACGAAATATTCAAACACACAAATTAGTAAATTAAATATTCTGAAAAATATCAGATAATGTCCAATTACCTAATTTGCAGATAATTTCTAAATTCGAACTTGCGGATCGGGATGAGTGGCGAACGGTGGACCGGCGGCGCGGTGTTGGGAGCGACGGCGGCTTGCGGCGATAACACGGCGGGGCAACAGCGTGGCTGTCCGGATAGCGGCGGTGCAGGCGTGTAGTAGCGCGGCGCAACTCCGGGGACGGCGGCGTCTTCAACAATCACCCGTTTGGCGCGGCGGTGGCGTCCGGGTGGCGGTACGGCTCAGGGCAACGGTGGCGGTGTAGCTCCGGGCGGCTCTCTGAAGCGGCGGTGATGATATGGGCAAACGGCGGTGACTGCGGCGGCGACACGCGGCGGAGGGCAGGACACCGGAGGGCGCGGCAACAGCGGCGTCAGTGTGCTGCAAGGCTCCGGGCGACAGTGCAAGCGACGGTATGCAGCGAAACGGCAGGCTGCGGGGGGCGTCTGGGTGGCGACGCACGGCAACGGAGGGACAGAGCCGCGGCGGTGTGGGGCGTGGCGGTGCACGGCAACGAAGGGGCAGAGTAGCGCCAGTGTGGGGCGTGGCGGTGCGGCGACGGAGGGGCAGAGCAATGCCGGTGTGGGGCGCGGCGGTGCGGCGACGTGGGGTGGTTCTGGCCGTGTGGGGTGGCTCCGGCCGGTCTCCTTCTCTCTCTCTCTTTCTCACTCTCACCCTCTCTAACAAATTCTGATCTTCAAAATTCTCCTCCCTTAAATTCTGACCTAATGACATATATATAACACTAATCTAGGTCAATTAGATGGGCTCTCTAGTCCTAATGGGCTTAGATTTTAATGGGCTGAATTAATTAATGATAATGGGCTGAATTAAGTTCAAATTAAAATAACTGAGCCTGTTTGACTTGTAATTCCCGGCCCTTGCATTTCAAGCGAGCCGAGTCACATTCGATTAAGCTCGTTCATTCACCGCCGGTCCGATGCAAAAAAAATGCAATTAATCTAAAATGAATTTAAACTATATGTTATGCAATTTAAATATTTTTTGTTTAGGAGTTAAAAAATTTAATCCCTAATTTTCTATGCAAATTACACTAAGTGATGCGCCAAAATTTAGGTGTCAACAGCTGCCCCTCTTTGAAGGTGAGCTCGTAGAGGTTGCATTCAAAGACTAAATGATACCTAAATTTCGACCATGAAAGTGCAATGAATGTTGTTTTTGTCAGGATTATGAATCCCATTTTACAATGCATTAAGAAATGATGCATGCTGACATGAGTAGAAAACATACCTGGAATTACTTACCTGACAGGAGCGAGATAATGCAATTCGAGGCACAACTTTAACTTGTATGTTGTTTTGGCAAATGTATAGGCTCAGTCCCATAGGTATTGCCTGATATACGTTGATGAACTTCGGTGATCTGCAATTAAGTCAAAACACACGAAGAAAGCTCGACGTATCCAATCATCATCTGGATTCGTGAGAACAGTTCCGATCTTTACGAACTACCTATACATCTCCATAGGTGTTTGCAAAGATTTGGTCGCTTCACTTATACCTACTCATAAGTGAATTGCGGGGAAAACTTTTGAAATCAAGAGGATATTCTGACCTTTACATATACCTATTCATATGCAAAGATTTGGCCACCTCACTTATACCTGCTCATAAGTGAACTGCGGGAGAACACCTGGGGTTGAGAGAATATTCCGACCTTTACATATACCTGCTCATATGCAAAGATTTGACCGCTTCACCTATACCTGCTCATAGATGAGTAGCGGGGGAACATATGAGATAATGAGAGTATTCTGACATTTACATATACCTGCTAATATGCAAAGATTTGGCCGCTTCACCTATACCTGCTCATAGGTGAGTAGCGGGGGAACACCTGAGATTTGGGGAAGAATATTCCGACCTTTACATATATCTGCTCATATGTAAAGATTTGGCCGCCATGCCTATACCTGCTCATAGTCATGTAACGGGGGAATCTTCTCGAGATTGTATGAAAATCTGTGATTTGATGAATAAAGGGGCTAGCCCAAGTGTTCAAGAGTTCCTTAACAAAGCACCTGGATATCATCAGAAGTACCTGAAAAGGTTTAATCAATAGACACCTGAACATCATCAAAGGCATCTAGAGATCGCCAAAATGATCAAATGCGGGACCTGACAATTGCTTGAACAGGTTAGGGATACCTAGATAGTCATAGACATCCTAGGGATAGAGATATACTTACCTGGTGATATCTCCAACTCTGAAGATGTGTCTCCTGTTAGACACGATTTTAAGTAACATATAATATGCATTCGCACACTATCAAGAACACATATACACATGCACTATGATTTCAACTGATTTTTATGCACGATGTTTTTGTCAAATCAGCATTACAAACTTCGCTGGGGAAAAATCACGACAAGACAATCCAGATTCACAAGTAGATATCTTGAAAATGTCGAATGAGAGACTTTTGGTCCAAAAGGGCTTTCTCTCATTCTCATCAAAAAGGCTGATTTATGGAGAATCACTCCATCTCACCATCATCATGTTGACAAGGGTCTGAGTATTCTCGCAAGTAGTACGACTTTACCAATCTGAGAGGTCTTTGTTAGGACCGTAATATGAGTTTGGTCAATGGCTTAGCAAAAGAGACTCTTCGAGTCGAGGCTATTGAAAGAAAATACTCTATAATCGTCTCCGGGTTTACAAGTTAAGAACCCTGCAAAATGAGATAGAAATGGACTTGCTCGCACTTCTTCGAGCTAAGCTTATAAACATCAGAAACTCTATGTTAGTTCAAGTGCCCTAATCTGAAGAGACTTTGCAAGGGACGTAACGCAGGTTAGGCTCATGGGTTGAGAAATGAATGGATCATTAGGCTCAAAATGTATATAACTGGGGTGAACAAATTGGTGATCATCTCGGCATTGTCACCGGTCTTCTTCTTCACCAGGGATTGTCTCCTCGGCAGATGCTCCATTGGCTTCGAGAGTTTATCACTTGACTCCTTAAGACTCTGGATATTTTTGTGACTTTGACACATCTCAACATTTTCTAATCCAAAATCGTCACTTTTTCCTCCATTTTTTTTTTCATTTTCTTTTCTTTTTCTTTTCACGGGCATTGGCCTTACTTTTACCAAGCATACTACTTTTTCTTGCCCCTTTTTTTACAATGTAAACACTGGCCAGCTATATCTGACTGAATGACTCGCCATTTAAACTTTCAAGGATTCTTGTCTTCTATCGACGCTTCGGATATACTGCTTGAACAATGATGACTTTTTGCCTTGCCCCAGTGTGGGGGATGATCACCAACTGGGTTTATATGAAACGAATTTGCGGGCTCAATTGGGCTTAGCAAATGATAAAATGTGTATAGGATAGAGAAAGAAATGCTCTTCGTCATCCTAAGGCACTTGAACTTCACGTGAATTCATCTGAAAAAACAACACTCGAAGATTGATGCAAGTGAGAGCATGAAAATTTCTACTCATTTTTCACCTTATGACGTTGACTTACCTCCAGTTTGCCCCGATGTGGGGTGGTTCTTGACAGGGGTAATTTGAATGAATTTCTCCAAGTGTTTAGGCTCAAAGTGGCGAAACAATGGATAACCTGTAGTGTTTGGGACAGAGAAATGAATCGCCTCTCGTCATTTCAGTTGCCGTACCTTTTGCGAGATAACCCTTTACCTTGCAAACATGGAATTTTTCCTCTCAACTCATTGAGGATTAGTGCATGGGATTGTGTATAGGATATGGCTTGCCTTTCATCATCCCGATGTACCTCATTCAACACATTCAATTCATTCCACGTGAGTTATCATATTGTCTAAATAGATTTCCCTTTTGAAATCGATAATGTAGACTGACAAAATGATCAAGCATAATTTAAAGCCAACATTCCATTTTTAAATTGATTGAAACCATTTATTCATAAATGAAATGTTTGCAATTCAGAGTATAAAACCAAACTTTTGAAAACTTTTGCTGCAAAATATTAAATTCCATCAGGGATAATACATCTTCACAGCATCAGAATTAACAGGAGTGGAGAACTCACGACCATCCATTTCTGCGAGAATCAGGGCACCTCCGGGAAGCACTTTTTTAACCACATACGGACCAATGTAGTTTGGGGCAAATTTTCCTCCAGGAACAGGAAAGACTGGCAGTACCTTCCTTAGGACTAGATCATTTACCTCGAAGTGTCTTGGACGCACCTTTTGATTGAAGGATCTAGCTATCCTCTGCTGATAGATTTGACCGTGGCAAATGGCTTTCAATCGCTTCTCATCAATTAGGTTTAACTGCTCATGCCTTTGTCGCATCCATTCTGCCTCGGACAACTCCACTTGAGATAAGACTCGCAAGGAAGGGATCTCTACTTCGACGGGTAGGATTGCTTCCATGCCATACACCAAGGAAAAAGGGATTACTCCGACAGAGGTTCGGATCGAAGTTCGATACGCCATTAGTGCAAATGGCAACCTTTCATGCCAGTCACGATAGTTTTCAGCTATTTTGGCCAAGATCTTCTTGATGTTTTTGTTAGCTGCTTCAACTGCTCCATTCATCTATGGACGATAAGGAGATGAATTCAGGTGCCGAATTTTGAACTCGTTGAACAACTGATCAATGAACTTGTTGTTCAAATTTGTCCCATTGTCAGTGACGATAGCCTCAGGGACACCATAACGAGCGACTATGTCTCGTCTGATGAATTTTACAACATTCCTTGCAGTGACGTTTGCATAAGATGCCGCCTCGATCCACTTAGAAAAATAATCAATCGCGACCAGGATAAATCGGTGTCCATTTGATGCCTTGGGATTAATCGGGCCAATCACATCGATGCCCCACATTGAAAAGGGCCATGGCTCAGACAACTGATGTAATTCCGTCGGGGGAACATTTATTTTATCCCCGTGAACCTGACAGCGATGACATCTTCGAACATGTTGGATGCAGTCACTCTCAAGACTGAGCCAATAATAACCCAACCTCATGATCTTCTTAGCTAACATGTAGCCATTCATGTGTGGACCACATATCCCCTCGTGTACTTCTTGCATGATTCTGGTAGCTTCAGCCGCATCCACACATCTCAATAGGATCGAATTATAGGATCTTTTGTATAACTTTTCACCACTGACAAAGAATTTTGAAGCCATTTTCATTATGTACTTCCTGTCGGCCGGGGTGCTTCCCTCAGGAAATTCTTATCTCTGGATGTAACTCATGATATCATAATACCATGGCTTTTCATCAGGTTCTCCGGTCACAACCATACAGTAGGCCGGTTTTGTCAGGACTTCAATCTTCAAGGGTTCTACCTCTAACCCATCAATCACTTGCAACATGGATGATAACGTAGCTAGCGCATCAGCAAACTGATTATGAGACCTCGATAAGTACTCAAAAGAGATATCTTCGAATTCCTTTATGATTTCTTCGAGGTATTCATGGTACGGCACTAGTTTAGTGTCTCTCGTCTTCCACTCTCTCACAGTTTGAAGAATAATCAGAGCAGAATCACCAAACACTTTCAACTTAGTTATCCCCATTTCCACTGCGGCTTGGAGTCCGAGGATGTAAGCTTCATACTCGGCTATATTGTTGGTACAGGGGAACACCAGCTTTGCTGCTACAGGATAATATTGCCCATCTGGGGATATTAAAACTGCCCCAGTGCCGGAACCAGCCAAATTTACAGCTCCATCGAAAAACATGGTCCATGTGTCTTCCCTTATTACCAAAATGCGATCTTCTGGAGAATATCTATCATCATCAAGGACTCCAGGATTTTCGACTAACACATCAGCAATTACTCGACCTTTAACTGACTTCTGTGGCTTCGTCTGGACATCAAACTCTGAAATTAAAATCTGCCACTTGGCTAACTTCCCTATCAAAGCCGGTTGATCAAGTAAATACTTGATGGGATCGTTCTCAGTCACAAGCAAAATCTGGTGATGCAATGTATATTGTCGCAGCCTATGGAGCACCCATACTAGTGCAACGCAAGTCTTCTCGACCTCAGGATAATTCAACTCCGAGACGGTGAACTTCTTACTTAGGTAATAAATGGCTTGCTCTTTTCCATCTTTAGGACTTTTCTGGGCTAGCATCGCACCTAAAGACTCGCTATAAATCGTGAGGTAAAGGATCAAAGGCTGGCCCGGCATTGGTGGGACTAGCACTGGTGGTTTCATCAGGTACTGCTTTAGTTCGTTAAATGCTTCCCGACAATCATCGTCCCATTCCACTTGAGCATTCTTCCTTAGAAGTTTGAAGAATGGCTTAGCAGTTTCGGAGAGCTGAGAAATAAAACGGGCTATGTAGTTCAATCTACCCAGGAGGCTTCGCACTTCTTTCACGGTTGATGGGGGTTGTAACTCACATATAGCCTTCACTTTAGAGGGATCAACTTCAATGCCTTTACTGCTTACTATGAACCCAAGTAATTTGCCCGAGGTTGCTCCAAATATGCACTTTGCTGGGTTAAGACGGAGCTTAAACTCACGAAGTCTCTCGAATAATTTCTTCAAAGTATTGATGTGACTCTTCCCATGTCGAGACTTGGCGATCATGTCATCAACATAGACCTCGATCTCCTTATGCATCATGTCATGGAAAAGCGTCACCATTGCCCGTTGATATGTTGCCCCGGCATTTTTAAGGCCGAAGGGCATGACCTTATAGTGGAATGTCCCCCAAGGAGTGATGAACGCCGTTTTCTCCTTATCATCGTCCTTCATTTTTATCTGATTATAACCCGAGAAACCATCCATGAAGGAAAACAGCTCAAACCCTACAGTACTGTCCACCAAAACGTCTATATGTGGCAATGGGAAATCGTCTTTAGGGCTGGCCTTGTTTAGATCGCGATAGTCGATGCAAACCCGAACTCGACCATCCTTCTTCATGACTGACACAATATTAGCCACCCAGCTAGGGTATTGGGTGACTTCGATGAATCCCGCTTTCAAAAGCTTCATGACCTCCTCCTCTATTTTCTTGGAAAGTTCAGGCTTGGTTCTCCGTAGCCTCTGTTTCTTGGGCGGCATGCCTGGATTAGTAGGCAGACCGTGCTCCACAATAGAAGGGTCTAAACCTGGCATATCGGCATACGACCAGGCAAAGATATCCTGGTAATCCTTCAGCAATTGGACTAGGCATTTCGCTTCACTTTCGGGAAGGGTTGCCCCTATCTTCACCTCTTTGGGTTCTCCGGAATCACTCAAGTTGACGGTGATAGTTTGGTCTACCGTTAGGACTTTAGGTCTTTCATGATGCTCTAGATCGCGCTGAAGGTCCGAGGAATCTTCGAGTTCATTGGTGTCATCGAGATCAGGTTCGGTGGCACATAATTCATCAGATTGGACCGTTCCCATACCCTCGTATATCATAAGATTCCCCCTGAAACATAAAGTAGAGGATTCAGAAGGACAAACAGGGCTAAGCATTGCATTTTTTATTGATTGATTGATTTATTTATTTTGAAATTCTTTTCAAAAAGGTTTTAACACGAGGAAGCATGAAGAAGCCCAGGCCTCAGAATTCTCCTTGGATTATGTTTTCTTTTATTGGTTGGATATCATCACCGGGCTGGTTTGATGTACCTCAACATGCCCTCAAAACGAAAATGACTTGTAATTTCATTGATCATCACCAAATGAATTACATTTATTGGAATGGAAATTGCAACAATCAAATCCTAGAAATGAAAAGTCCTAAAAAGTAGCTCCCGAGACAGGGCAAGTCCTAAAAAGCAGTAAAAATTCCCGCGTAGGGGAGTGTGCGAAAAAAGTAAATGTGTTACTCTTGCGGGCCAGTGCCCATTTCCTTCAACGGTCCTTCCTCGATAGCTCCAATGAAGAAATCATCGAACATGGCAGTGATTCCCTCCATTGCATCATCAGGATCTTCTGTCACTAGAGGTGTTGGATCATCCATACCTCCCCATCCATCCGGAACAATGTCACGGAGGTCAACATAGAAGCTCGGGGGCGCCGAGTATTTAACATAATAATCGAACTTGCCGCTCGGCTGCCCCAAAGTGTCGATCACCTCTTTCTCTTCATGCATCATTCTCGCAGGGCCCGGGAATGTGGTACGGAGGTGTGGAAGCAACCTACCACGCCCACGTTCTTCATCATTCGGCTCTTCTTCGGATCGCGATCTGTTCTGTCCATTTCCTCGACCTCGACCTCGATCGCGTCCACGTCCACGTCCACGTCCACGTCCACGTCTACGTCCCCCATTATTTGGCTCGCTTGACTCCAGGTATCCCAACCCAGTAGTGTGGGGCCTCCGAAAGACTTCCATCGGTTGGCGGATACCTTGACCATCCCTACCAAGGCCTTCACCTGGAGTAAAATCATGGGACACCATTACTTTGCCAACCATGACTGCAGCATTTGACACCTCAGGAATAGGCAGTGATGATCCTCTAGACGCATGTATGGTTGATACGAGCTCGAGTGACTGATAGCTCGATTCTATTTTGCAATCCGGCTCAACATAGGGGATAGCCGTTGTGTGGTAAATTGGATGCTCTTCTTCACCGTGGACTGTGATTAACTTTCTCTCCACAACGAACTTCACCTTCTGATGTAAACTGGATGGCACAGCTCCAGCAGTATGAATCCATGGACGACCCAACAGAAAATTGAATGTAGTGGGAATGTCCATAACTTGAAATAGGACATTGAACATTGTTGGTCCTATCTGTATGTCAAGGTGGATTTCTCCTATTACTTCTTTCTTCGTTCCGTCAAAGGCTCGTACGGAGGTCTTTGCCGAATTTATCCTAGAATGATCTATCTTAAGGCGATGTAAAGTCGCCAAAGGACAGATGTTCAAGGCTGATCCGTTGTCAATGAGTACCCGGGCTACATGCGAGGCCTTGTATTTGACGGAAATATAAAGTGCTTTGGTATGCCCCCTCCCTTCTAGAGGGAACTCTTCATCTGAAAAGGCTATGAGGTCCTTGAGGAGTATAGAACCCACAAATTCCTCTAATTTGTCATGATCGATCGTTTCTGGTACGTGGACTTCACTTAACACCTTCATTAAGGCCTTTTGATACTTGACAGATGTCTGGAGTAGCTCAAGCAGAGAGATTTGTGCGGGCAGCTTGTGCAATTGTTCAACTATGTTGTATTCGCTAGCCTTAATCACGGCTAGGAACTCCTTGGCTTCTTTATCAGTAACAGGTTTTGCAGGTTGGGCATTAGCTTGGCCGTAGGAACGCCCGGATCTGGTAACCAAGTCGACATCGAGACTGTAGGACCAAGGAACCGCCTTATTATCACTGTACTCATACGGTTGAGGTATCTCGATCACTATCCCTTCATCAGTTGTAGGCGTGCTTACAATGATTTCTTCATTATCGGACGCGTCTTCAAGCGGAGGCATGTCTTCAAGCAGAGGGTCGCCCTCGTCCTGGCTGGTGTTCAATGTAGAAAACTCCTCCTCCCAATTAATAATCACTTCGGAGATAGTGGAAACGATGCTAGTGTGGTCAGCATAAACAATCATCCCAGCTTCTACCATTTTTGAGATTCTTTCTCTCATGATGGCGAGGGGAAGGTCCTCATTACTTGGGTAACAACCGGCTTTCACTAACTCACCGTAGACGTCGGTAGTATACACCTTAACATTCTTGATTCGACCAGCATCGAAGCTAAATATGGCATTCACATTGCCTGCGTGATCAGGGAGTGGGTTGCTCTGAACATTCGGCTTAGCAGGTTGAAATGAGAAAGCCTTCGTATCTAAGAGGTTCTGGATTCGGTGCTTGAGGGCATAGCAATCATCGGTTGAGTGTCCCAGCTCACCCATGTGATAATCACATTTCTTTGACGGGTCAAAGTTATAGAACCGCTCAGGATTGGGCCGCTTTGGCTCAGTAGTAAGCAAGCCTTTCTTCTGGAGCACTGTCAATACTTGAGACAACGATCCGGGGAGGGGGGTGAATTGCCTCCTGTTGTTCCTCCTCTGAAAAGGTTGACGACCCGAGTTTTGTTGCTGAGCTTCTGCTACTTGGATTGCTGGGGCGGAGTTAGCATTCCGCCGGCTCGGTTGGTTATAAGCCACATTCACTTCAGCTGCCGGTTCTTTCTCTTTTCTCGCACCAAATCTTCTGGTCGAGGAGGACGGCTCGACAAACCATCCATCTTTCAGCCCTATCTCAATTTGTTCGCCTATGGGGATGAGTTGGTTGAAGTTGTCAGCCGGAATGGCAACCATCTGATTACGGTATTCGAACGGGAGAGTTTTCACGAACATCCTCTTTAACTCACTGTCTATGGGTTCTAGGACAACCTGAGCAGCTAAATTCCTCCATCTGATAGCATAGTCTTTGAAGGACTCAGTCTTTTTCATCTGAGCACGTTCGAGATCATCACGGGTAGGAATAATGTCCGTTATGAATCTGTACTGCTTCAAGAATGCTTCACTGGCTTCTTTCCAAGTTTTGAGGCCATTTATCTTCTTCATGAGATACCAGTTCAAAGCAGGACCCATCAAACTTGCTTGAAAGGCATGGATCATCAGGAGTTCGTTATCAACGTACGAAGTCATCTGTACGTGATAGAGCTGTAGGTGGGCTTTTGGACATGTGGTGCCATTGTACTTATCGAAATCTGGCATTTTGAACTTCTTTGGGATTTTGATCTGTGAGTACAAGGACAGATCGATCGAAGGTGAATCCTGCGAACCTTCCAGCTGCTTCACTCTTTCTTCAAGTTTGTTGACCCGTTCATCAGGTTTGTCTTTGTTGACGATAATCTGGACGGGGTCATCTTCTAAATCAGGAATATCGTCATCTCCGTCAACATCGACACTTTTTTTGATTTTCTGCTTTGGGACTGATGCTTCGAGGGATGCCGAAATAGGAATCGACCGGAGAGCTTTGATCTCAGCGGACATTTGTTGCATCGCGATGACAAGTTGCTTCATCTGGTCTTCCATACCAACAACACGCTCTTGCAAGTCGGTTTGATCGGCCATTCTGGCTCTCGATCGTGTACGAATGGGCGATCGTGATCGGTCCGTAGCTACCTAATTTTGGAACGAAACAGGCATACATAAGTATCAAGCAAAATCATACGCCAATCCATGACATTGGTCTAACCGCTTTGAATTGAAAAGACCCCTTTATTGAAATGGCGAAAATTTTTACACCAATTAATGACTTGAAATTGAACTGAAGACAAATGACTCAATTTCTAAACAAATTTTAAAAACTGAAACTGAAATGAGAAAAGAACTTCGAGCTTTTTATTTAGCTTGATCTATAGACATATGGGAGGCGACTTCCTTCTTCAGTTGCTCATAAGCTCGAGCTATCTTGGATGCCTTTTCTTCAGCTTCTTCAGCCTTCCTTTTGAGGCGATTGTTCTCTGAGCGATTGGCGGACTTGAGAGGCACCTTGGGTATTTTCGGGAGCAAATCCTGCGGGATTCTGTGCCGTCGAATGTACTGGGTTGTCGCGAAATAGGACTTCTGCTCTCCCTTTAGTTCTCTTTCGGGCCGAGCTATCTTTAACACACGGCACTTCCTCCACATCTTATTGAGCTGAGCTACGGTCCCTTCGTGGTCTTCATCATCATCGGCGAAGTCGACTTGGAGGAGTTCTGGTTGTAACGCTGGAGGGAGCCCTTGGAGAATCTGATACTGACGAGACACTCTGGCGGGGTAGTATTCAATTGCACCGGTGAAACCCAATAGTGGAACTGGTCCAATACCATTACATGTAAGCCAAGCTTCCTCGACTTTGAACCAGTTAGCATGCCATTGGAAACCTTGGGGTCTAGCGTTTTTCATGAAAATGATCCATTCAGAATAATGATAATCGGGTGCATCCCCTTGTTTTTCTTTATACCTCAAGACGGGATGGCTAGAATCACTAAGCTCGGATATTGTGAGTAAATCGCCACACCCTTTTATGTGAGACAAAAACCAAATTTGCAAAAGTTCGAGGGGGGCATGAAAAGTTTTGTCAACATGTTGCTTAAATTTAGTGAGGGAAATGAAAGTCTCGGCTAAAATGGTGTTGATAAAATTCTTTTCAAGACAGACCTGTTGGACCAACCAGGCGATTGACGGACTACATGTCATTCTTACAGCTAATGGAATTATTAAGACTAAACTTAACTCGGGCCCTCCCAAGCCTTACCAATTCGCAACTTAGGGTTTAAGTTTTTAACATGCAAAAGTTTTCATGCTCGGAGTCGCCACTAATCTATTTGTGGTAGGTCGATTAGAAACCTAAATAAAACATAGGGAGATATGTTTTATTCCTACGAACCAGAGATTCTAAGCTCGGGGACTTGATTACGCTAGATCTAGTCTAACGCCCTTTCGGTACCTTTTCTTTTCAAAAATATTTTGGCAAGCAATCTGGATCCATTTTAACTTAGTCACTAACATGTGAGGTGTTCATGCGGGTGCGCAAACCACCAATTTAACACTCAAGAAAGCATTAAATAAATTGCAAGTTGGAAGAATTACTTACCTCGAAGCAACGTAAGCATCTGCATTGTTAGTTAGAAAATCATATCAACAACCTAATATGATTTCTAATTAACAAGGAATTCACTCAATTTTTGGATTTTCGCTTATTTAAATGAAAGCTAATCTACATGCAATGACGTGCAAAAATGACATGCAAGTAATGCAACCTAGCATGCAAACTATATGTCATGCGACGACGTGACCTAATTCTGATGACGGGCAAATAATTTATTTTTGGTATTTTCTAATGAAATTCGGAATAAAAATATGCCTAAATTAACATGCAACCTATGATGACTTAACATATCCTAACATGACTTATTTTTGGGATTTTTGTTAAAATTCGAAATAATAAATTACTTAAATTAATAATGCAGTTGTTGACACCTAAATTTTGGCAACCATTTAGTGTAATTTGCATAGAAAATTAGGGATTAAATTGTTAACCCCTAAACAAAAATATTTAAATTGCATAACATATAGTTTAAATTCATTGCATTTTGCATCGGACTGGCGGTGACGAACGAGCTTAAATTTCATTGAATGTGACTCAGCTCGCTTGGAATGCAAGGGCCGGGAATTACAAGTCAAATGGGCTCGGTTGTTTTAATTTGAACTTAATTCAGCCCATTCTCATTAATTAATTCAGCCCATTATCATTAATCAATTCGGCCCATTAATTCAGCCCATTAATTCAGCCCATTTAAATTAAAGCCCAAGCCTAAGCCCATTAGGACTAAAAGCCCATCTAATTGACCTAGGTTAATACTATATATTCAGAATTAGGTCAGATTTTTAAGGGGGACACACAATTTTCAGATCAGAATTTTTGAGAGCACGAGAGACACACGTGAGCAAAAAAAAGAGAGTGAGAAAGAGAGAGGGAGAGAAGGAGACCGGCTCCCACCGCCGTCGCGCCTCACGCCACCGCGGCTGCTGTCGCCCCTCCCCGCGCGCGCCGCCGACGCTGCTGCTGCCTGCCGTTGCCGCGTGGTGCCGCCTCCCCTGTCGACGCCGTGCCTGCTGCTCCCTGCCGCGCGACACAGCCGCGCCTGCCGTTGCCGTTGCCGCTGATCCTCACGCCGTCGCCGCCGCTGTTGCTTGCTGCTGCCGTGCCTGCTGCTTCCTGCCGCACGACGCCGACACCGCCGCTGCTGCTGCTCGCCACTGCCCCTCAGGCCGACGCCGACGCCGTTGCTGCCAACGCCGACGCCGTTGCTGCTTGCTGCCGTGCCTGCTGCTTCCTGCCGCGCGACGCCGACACCGCCGGTGCTGCTGCTCGCCGCTGCTCCTCAGGCCGACGCCGACGCCGCTGCTGCTTGCTGCTGCCGCTGCCCTTCCCGCCGACGCCGACGTCGCTGTTGCTTGCTGCTGCCGAGTCCGACGCTGCTGCTGCCGTCCTCGCCGGAGCCGTCATACGCCGGTGCTACCTTGCTGTTCCGTTGCTGCGCCCTGCCGACGTCCCAGCCGCTGTCCCCGCCGAGCCCGACGCTGCTGCCGCCGTCCTCGCCGGAGCCGTCACACGCCGGCGCTGCCTTGCTGTTCCGTCGCCGCCGCTCCGTCGTCGTTCCCGTCACCGCACCGCCAAATCCGCCGTTCACCGTTCGTCCCAATCCGCAAGTTCGAATTTGGAAATTATCCACAAATTAGGTAATTGAACATTATCTAATATTTTTAGAATATTTCGTTTCTTAATTTTTGAGTGTTTGAATATTCTGTGAATATTGCGTGGATTGCTAGATATCTTAGGATAATGTTTGCCTTGTTCGCAATATTTGAAAATATTCAAAATTAGGAATCTTTCCTAATTCAGCAACGTATCTGGACAATTATCCGACCTTATCCCTAAGGTATGATACGTGGCGATACGGAAGATCATTATCCTATCCCTAATCCCTTGGATACGATAATGATTTTTATCTGCTTTCCAAATTTGAACGATCGACTTTCCATTAATATCTATAACCCTGTAGATATGACCGGTAATTCGATTTTTGTGCCTGATCCGAGTTTGAAACGAATATTGTGGATTGCGTGGTTATTTTAAATGTGGATGCTATCTTTGTTTAAATTATCTTTCCTTTTCAAATAAAAAAGAAAATTCAAAAAATATCAGTTAGGATTTGAATTTGAATTTTGCATGTTTAGGAATCCTAAATATATCTAGACGATAGAGTAATTATTTAATTTAAATTAGGACTTGAGATAATCTATTTCCTAGTTTACATTAAATAATTTTCTAATCTTAATAGATTATTTAGGTTATTTTTTATTCCGAATTTCCAAGAAAACCCTAAAAAATGAATTGTTTTATGGTAGATTAGGATAGATTGCATTCTTAATTTAAGTAATTTATTATTTCGAATTTTAACAAAAATCCCAAAAAATAAATCATGTTAGGACATATTAGGTCATCATAGGTTGCACGTTAATTTAGACATAATTTTATTCCGAATTTCATTAGAAAATACCAAAAATAAATCATTTGCCCGTCATCAGAATTAAGTCACGTCGTCGCATGACATATAGTTTGCATGCTAGGTTGCATTACTTGTATGTCATTTTTGCACGTCATTGCATGTAGACTAGGCTTCATTTAAATAAGCGAAAATCAAAAAATGTGGAGTGAACTGCTTGTTAATTAGAAATCATATTAGGTTGTTGATGTGATTTTCTAGCTAACCATGCAGATGCTTACGTTGCTTCGAGGTAAGTAATTCTCCTAATCTTGCAATTTATTTAATGCTTTCTTGAGTGTTAAATTGGTGGTTTGCGCACCCGCATGAACACCTCATATGTTAGTGACTAAGTTAAAATGGATCCAAACTGCTTGCCAAAATATTTTTTTTGAAAAGAAAAGGTACCGAAAGGGCGTTAGACTAGATCTAGCGTAATCAAGTCCCCGGGCTTAGAATCTCTGGTTCGCAGGAATAAAACATATCTCCCTATGTTTTATTTAGGTTTCTAATCGACCTACCACAAATTGATTAGTGGCGACTCCAAGCATGAAAACATTTGCATGTTAAAAACAATTTAAACCTAAGTTGCGAATTGGTAGGGCTTGGGAGGGCTCGAGTTAGGTTTAGTCCTAATAATCCATTAGCCTGAGAGAGGAAAATTTTTAGGTCGCGACAGCTTGGCGACTCCGCTGGGGATTTGAGTTAAAACTCTTAGTGGACTTAGGCCAGTTTTTCTTTTCAAAAAAATATTTTTTGCTTGGCAGCGAGGATCCCAGGTACGTCCCTAACATTTTAGGTGTTAAATGTTTTTGCAGTATGGGAGGTATAAGGGGAGGCGTGATTGTTAACCCTTGTTTTGCAGGGAGGTGTTTGAATGAATGGTTTAGTTTATGCACGAAGCGCTGTATGATATAACCTGTTGTGCATGCCTTACATTTACACTACACCGCACACACTACCCGCTGCCGGACCTGGGCGGCACAGGTTTAGGATGGTACTGAGAAAATGGACACCCCGACCACACCCGCGTGGTATGGGTCGCCTTTCTTGGTCCCGAAAGTTCTTTCGTGGTGTCATTGAATACCTGCCACGGTTGCACCCTTTGCAACCCGGGTCGGCTCTTTGACTAAGCCGGAGTCAGGGGAATCTCAGCCTAACCACCACCATGACTGGTTTAGCTCGGTAATCCTCATGTCTCCATTTTGCAAGCCAGAGTCTAGGTAGAAATCGAACCTCACATTTCATGCGCATGTCTATGTGATTGCCATCATTCTACCGGGTGAAGTAAGATTTCTAAACCTTTATCTCGCAATTTATTTATCTTTCGTCTTTTTCTTTGGTCGGTCCATGACATTAGGTCGGTCGCGAGTCTTGGTCTATACACTATGGGAGGGGCAGACATCCGGATTCTTGATGCTCCTAAGGACGAGCTCCGTGCCTGGTGGAATCTACTCAGTCCGACCAACCGCAGGTTAGTTGAGGGCCACATCGGGAGGCTCCTCCCCCTACTGGAGGTCAAAGTCCGTACCGGCCTCGTTCGAGCATTAGCGCACTTCTGGTGTCCCGAAACCTCTACCTTTATATTCGGTAAGCACGAGCTCACCCCGACGTTGGAAGAATATAGCGTGCTCATTGGAAAACCCTTGGAGTCAGATTTAGTCACACCACCTTTGGGAATTGATTCTACTTTAATGTTGGCTGAATTTTTGAATATCGGAAAAGATGAATTGGGAAAAGTTTTAAAAGCAAATCGTGGCACATGTCCTTTTTCATTCCTGAGTCAGTGTTTTGAAAAAGCCACATCTTTTCAAAAAGGCAGAATCTTTTTGCTAGCGTTTTTCGGGTTCGTGATTTTTCCTTACTGTAAGAATGCATGTAATCCGTCAATCGCATGGTTGGTCCAACAGGTCTGTCTTGAAAAGAATTTTATCAACATCATTTTAGCAGAGACTTTCATTTCCCTCACTAAATTTAAGCAACATGTTGACAAAACGTTTCATGCCCCCCTTGAACTTTTGCAAATTTGGTTTTTATCTCATATAAAAGGGTGTGGCGATTTACTCACAATACCCGAGCTTAGTGATTCTAGCCATCCAGTTTTAAGGTACAAAGAAAAACAAGGGGATGCACCCGATTATCATTACTCCGAATGGGTCATTTTCATGAAAAATGCTAGACCCCAAGGTTTCCAATGGCATGCTAACTGGTTCAAAGTCGAGGAAGCTCGGCTTACCTGTAATGGTATCGGGCCGGTTCCGCTGTTGGGTTTCACCGGAGCAATTGAATACTACCCCGCCAGAGTGTCTCGTCAGTATCAGATTCTCCAAGGGCTCCCTCCGGCGTTACAACCAGAACTCCTACAAGTCGACTTCGCCGATGATGATAAAGACCACGAAGCGACCGTAGCCCAGCTCAATAAGATGTGGAGGAAGTGTCGTGTGTTGAAGATAGCACGGCCCGAAAGAGAACTAAAGGGAGAACAGAAGTCCTATTTCGCGACAACCCAGTACATTCGTCGGCACAAAATCCCGCAAGATTGGCTCCCGAAGATACCTAAGGTGCCTCTCAAGTCCGCCAATCGCTCAGAGAACAACCGCCTCAAAAGGAAGGCCGAAGAAGCTGAAGAAAAAGCATCCAAGATAGCTCGAGCTTATGAGCAACTGAAGAAGGAAGTCGCCTCCCATATGTCTATAGATCAAGCTAAATAAAAAAGCTCGAAGTTCTTTTCTTATCTCAGTTTCAGTTTTAAAGTTTGTTTAGGAATTGAGTCATTTGTCTTTATATTCAGTTCAATTTCAAGTCATTAATTGGTGTAAAAATTTTCGCCATTTCAATAAAGAGGTCCCTTCAATTCAAAGCGGTTAGACCAATGTCATGGATTGGCGTATCATTTCGCTTAACACTCATGTATGCCTGTTTCATTTCGAAATTAGGTAGCTACGGACCGATCACGGTCGCCCATTCGCACACGGTCGAGAGCCAGAATGGCCGATCAAACTGACTTGCAAGAGCGTGTTGTTGGTGTGGAAGACCAGATCAAGCAACTTGTCATCGCAATGCAACAAATGTCCGCTGAGATCAAAGCTCTCCGGTCGGTTCCTGTTTCGACACCTCCCGAAGCGTCTGTCCCAAAGCAGAAAATCAGGAAAAGTGTCGATGTTGACGGAGATGACGATATTCCTGATTTAGAAGATGACCCTGTCCAGATCATCGTCAACAAGGACAAACCTGATGAGCGGGTCAATAAACTTGAAGAAAGAGTGAAGCAGCTGGAAGGTTCGCAGGATTCACCTTCGATTGATCTGTCCCTTTACTCACAGATCAAAATCCCAAAGAAGTTCAAAATGCCGGATTTCGACAAGTACAATGGCACCACATGTCCAAAAGCCCACCTACAGCTCTATCACGTGCAAATGACTTCGTACGTTGATAACGAACTCCTGATGATTCATGCCTTTCAAGCAAGTTTGACGGGTCCTGCTTTGAGCTGGTATCTCATGAAGAAGATAAATGGCCTCAAAACTTGGAAAGAAGCCAGTGAAGCATTCTTGAAGCAGTACAGATTCATAACAGACATCATTCCTACCCGTGATGATCTCGAACGCGCCCAGATGAAAAAGACTGAGTCCTTCAAAGACTATGCTATCAGATGGAGAAATTTAGCTGCTCAGGTTGTCCCAGAACCCATAGATAGTGAGTTAAAGAGGATGTTCATGAAAACTCTCCCGTTCGAATACCGTAATCGGATGGTTGCCATTCCGACTGACAACTTCAACCAACTCATCCCCATGGGCGAACAAATTGAAATAGGGCTGAAAGATGGATGGTTTGTCGAGCCGCCCTCCTCGACCAGAAGATTTGGTGCGAGAAAAGAGAAAGAACCGGCAGCTGAAGTGAATGTGGCTTATAACCAACCGAGCCGGCGGAATGCTAACTCCGCCCCAGCAATCCAAGTAGTAGAAGCTCAGCAACAAAACTCGAGTCGTCAACCTTTTCAGAGGAGGAACAACAAGAGGCAATTCACTCCCCTCCCCGGGTCGTTGTCTCAAGTGTTGACGGTGCTCCAGAAGAAAGGTTTGCTCACTACTGAGCCAAAGCGGCCCAATCCTGAGCGGTTCTATAACTTCGACCCGTCAAAGAAATGTGATTATCACATGGGTGAGCCGGGACACTCAACCGATGATTGCTATGCCCTCAGGCACCAAATCCAAAACCTCCTAGACACGAAGGCGTTCTCATTTCAACCTGCTAAGCCGAATGTTCAGAGCAACCCACTCCCTGATCACGCAGGCAATGTGAATGCCATATTTAGCTTCGACGCTGGTCAAATCAAGAATGTTAAGGTGTATACTACTGACGTCTACGGTGAGTTAGTGAAAGCCGGTTGTTATCCGAGTAATGAGGACCTGCCCCTGGCTCTCATGAGAGAAAGAGTCTCAAGAATGGTAGAAGCTGGGATGATTGTTTATGCTGACCACACTGGCATCATTTCCACTATCTCCGAAGTGGTTATTAATTGGGAGGAGGAGTTTGCTACATTGAACATCAGGAGCGACAAGGGCGACCCTCTGCCTGAAGACATGCCTCCGCTTGAAGACGCGTCCGATAATGAGGAGATCACTGTAAGCACGCCTACAACTGATGAAGGGATAGTGATCGAGATACCTCAACCGTATGAGTACAGTGACAATAAGGCGGTTCCCTGGTCCTACAGTCTCGATGTCGACTTAGTTACCAGGTCTGGGCGTTCCTACGGCCAAGCTAATGCCCAACCTGCAAAACCCGTTACTGATGAAGAAGCCAAGGAATTTCTAGCCGTGATTAAGGCTAGCGAGTACAACATAGTTGAACAATTGCGCAAGCTGCCCGCGCAAATCTCCCTGCTTGAGCTGCTCCAGACATCTGTCATGCATCAGAAGGCCTTAATGAAGGTGTTAAGTGAAGTCCACGTGCCAGAAACGATCGATCATGACAAATTAGAGGAATTTGTGGGCTCTATACTCCTCAAGGACCTCATAGCCTTTTCAGATGAAGAGTTCCCTCTAGAAGGGAGGGGGCATACCAGGGCACTCTATATTTCCGTCAAATACAAGGCCTCGCATGTAGCCCGGGTACTCATTGACAATGGATCAGCCTTGAATATCTGTCCTCTGGCAACTTTACACCGCCTGAAGGTAGATCCTTCTAAGATAAATTCTGCAAGAACATCCGTACGAGCCTTTGACGGAACGAAGAAAGAAGTGATGGGAGAAATACACCTTGACATACAGATAGGACCAACGATTTTCAATGTCCTATTTCAAGTTATGAACATTCCCACTGCATTCAATTTTCTGTTGGGTCGTCCATGGATTCATACTGCTGGAGCTGTGCCATCCAGTCTACATCAGATGGTAAAGTTCGTCGTGGAGAGAAAGTTAGTCACGGTCCACGGTGAAGAAGAACACCCAATCTACCACGCAACGGCTATCCCCTATGTTGAGCCTGATTGCAAAATAGAATCGAGCTATCAGTCACTGGAGCTCGTATCAACCATACATGCGTCAAGAGGATCATCACCGCCTATTCCTGAGGTGTCAAATGCTGCGGTCATGATTGGGAGAGTAATGATCTCTCACGGCTTTACTCCAGGTGAAGGCCTTGGTAGAAATAGTCAAGGCATCCGCCAACCGGTGGAAGTTTCTCAGAGGCCCCGCATTACTGGGTTGGGATACCAGGGGTCAAGTGAGCCGAACAATGTGGCACGTGGACGTGGACGTGGTCGAAGAAATGGTCAAAATAGATTACGATCCGAAGAAGAGCCAAATGATGAAGAACGTGGGCGTGGTAGGTTGCCTCCACACCTCCGTACCACATTCCCGGGCCCCGCAAGAATGATGCATGAAGAGAAAGAGGTGATCGATACTCTGGGGCAGCCGAGCGGCAAGTTCGACTATTATGTCAAATACTCAGCACCCCCGAGCTTCTATGTTGACCCCCGTGACATTGTCCCGGATGGATGGGGAGGTATGGATGATTCAACACCTCTAGTGACAGAAGATTCTGATGATGCAATGGAGGGAATCACCGCCCTGTTCGATAATTTCTTAATTGGAGCCATCGAGGAAGGACCGTTGAAGGGAATGGGCATTGGCCCGCAAGAGTAACACATTTACCTTTTTCGCACATTCCCCTACGCGGGAATTTTTACTGCTTTTTAGGACTTGCCCTGTCTCGGGAGCCACTTTTTAGGACTTTTCATTTCTAGGATTTGATTGTTGCAATTTCCATTCCAATAAATATAATTCATTTGGTGATAATCAATAAAATTACAAGTTATTTTCGTTTTGAGGGCATGTTGAGGTACATCAAACCAGCCCGGTGATGATATCCAACCAATAAAATAAAATATAGTCCAAGGAGAATTCTGAGGCCTGGGCTTCTTCATGCTTCCTCGTGTTAAAACCTTTTAAAAAGAATTTCAAAATAAAAGAAATCAATAGGAATACACTGTTTAGCCCTGTTTGTCCTACTGAACCCCCTACTTTATGTTTCAGGGGCAATCTTGTGACACGTAAGGGTATGGGAATGGTCCAATCTGATGAATTATGTGCTACCGAACCTGATCTCGATGACGCCAATGAACTCGAAGATTCCTCGGACCTCCAGCGTGATCTAGAGCATCATGAAAGACCTAAAGTCCTAACGATAGACCAAACTATCACTGTCAACTTGAGTGATTCTGGAGAACCCAAAGAGGTGAAGATAGGGGCAACCCTTCCTGAAGGTGAAGCTAAACGCCTGGTCCAACTGCTGAAGGATTACCAGGATATCTTTGCCTGGTCGTATGTCGATATGCCGGGTCTAGATTCTTCTATCGTGGAGCATAGTCTACCCACTAATCCAGACATGCCGCCCAAGAAACAGAAGTTGCGAAGGACCAAGCCTGAACTTTCCAAGAAAATAGAGGAGGAGGTCATGAAACTTTTGAAAGTGGGATTCATCGAAGTCACCCAATACCCCAACTGGGTGGCCAATATTGTCCCAGTCATGAAGAAGGATGGTCGAGTTCGGGTTTGCATCGACTATCGCGATCTAAACAAGGCCAGTCCTAAAGACGATTTCCCATTGCCACATATAGATGTTTTGGTGGATAGTACAGCAGGGTTCGAGCTGTTTTCCTTCATGGATGGTTTTTCGGGCTATAATCAGATAAAAATGAAAGACGATGATAAGGAGAAAACGGCGTTCATCACTCCTTGGGGGACATTCCACTATAAGGTCATGCCCTTCGGCCTTAAAAATGCCGGGGCAACATATCAACGGGCAATGGTGACGCTCTTCCATGATATGATGCATAAGGAGATTGAAGTTTATGTCGATGACATGATCGCCAAGTCTCGACCTGGGAAGAGTCACGTTGATACCTTGAGGAAATTATTCGAGAGGCTCCGCGAGTTTAAACTCCGTCTCAATCCAGCCAAGTGCGTATTCGGAGCAACCTCGGGTAAATTACTTGGGTTCATAGTAAGCAGTAAAGGCATTGAAATTGACCCCTCCAAAGTGAAGGCTATATGTGAGTTACAACCCCCGTCGACCGTGAAAGAAGTGCGAAGTCTCCTGGGTAGATTGAACTACATAGCCCGTTTTATTTCTCAACTCTCAGCAACTGCTAAGCCATTCTTCAAACTTCTAAGGAAGAATGCTCAAGTGAAATGGAATGAGGATTGTCGGGAAGCGTTTAACGAACTAAAGCAATACCTGATGAAACCACCAGTGCTAGTCCCACCAATGCCGGGCCAGCCTTTGATCCTTTACCTCACGATTCATAGTGAATCTTTAGGTGCGATGCTAGCCCAGGAAAGTCCTGAAGATGGGAAAGAGCGAGCCATTTATTACCTAAGCAAGAAGTTCACTGTCTCAGAGTTGAATTATTCTGAAACCGAGAAGACTTGCGCTGCGCTAGTATGGGTGCTCCATAGGCTGCGACAATATACACTACATCACCAAACTTTTCTTGTGACTGAGAACGATCCCATTAAGTATTTACTTGATCAGCCAGCTTTGGTAGGAAAGTTAGCCAAGTGGCAGATTTTAATTTCAGAGTTTGATATCCAGATGAAGCCACAAAAGTCAGTTAAAGGTCGAGTAATTGCTGATGTGTTAGCTGAAAATCCTGGAGTCCCTGATGATGATAGATATTTTCCAGAAGATCGTATTTTGGTAATAAAGGAAGACACGTGGACCATGTTTTTCGATGGAGCTGTAAACTTGGCCGGTTCCGGCACTGGGGCAGTTTTAATATCCCCAGATGGGCAACATTATCCAGTAGCAGCAAAGTTGGTGTTCCCCTGTACCAACAACATAGCCGAGTACGAAGCTTGCATCCTCGGACTCCAAGCCGCAGTGGAAATGAGGATAACCAAGTTAAAAGTGTTTGGTGATTCTGCTTTGATTATTCTCCAAACTGTGGGAGAGTGGAAGACAAGAGACACCAAGCTAGTGCCGTACCATGAATACCTCGAAGAAATCATAAAGGAATTCGAAGATGTCTCTTTTGAGTACTTATCGAGGTCTCATAATCAGTTTGCTGATGCGCTAGCTACGCTATCATCCATGTTGCAAGTGATTGATGGGTTAGAGGTAGAACCCCTGAAGATTGGAGTCCTGACAAAGCCAGCCTACTGTATGGTTGTGACTGGGGAGCCTGACGAAAAGCCATGGTATTACGATATCATGAGTTACATCCAGAGACAAGAATTTCCTGAGGGAAGCACCCCGGCTGACAGGAAGTACATAATGAAAATGGCTTCAAAATTCTTTGTTAGTGGTGAAAAGCTGTACAAAAGATCATATGATTCGGTCCTATTAAGATGTGTGGATGCAGCTGAAGCTACCAGAATCATGCAAGAAGTACACGAAGGGATATGTGGTCCACACATGAATGGCCACATGTTAGCTAAGAAGATTATGAGGTTGGGTTATTATTGGCTCAGTCTTGAGAATGACTGCATCCAACATGTTCGAAGATGTCATCGTTGTCAGGTTCATGGGGATAAGATAAATGTTCCCCCGACGGAATTACATCAGCAGTCAGAGCCATGGCCCTTTTCAATGTGGGGCATCGATGTGATTGGCCCGATTAATCCCAAGGCATCAAATGGACATCGATTTATCTTGGTCGCGATTGACTATTTCTCTAAGTGGATTGAAGCGTCATCTTATGCAAACGTCACCGCAAAGAATGTTGTAAAATTCATCAGGCGGGACATAGTCGCTCGCTATGGTGTCCCTGAGGCTATTGTCACTGACAATGGGACAAATTTGAACAACAAGTTCATTGATCAGTTGTTCAACGAGTTCAAAATCCGGCACCTGAATTCATCTCCCTATCGTCCACAGATGAATGGAGCAGTTGAAGCCGCTAACAAGAACATCAAGAAGATCTTGGCCAAAACGGCTGAAAACTATCGTGACTGGCATGAAAGGTTGCCATTTGCGCTAATGGCATATCGGACTTCGATCCGAACCTCTGTCGGAGCAACCCCTTTTTCCTTGGTATATGGCATGGAAGCAGTTCTACCCGTCGAAGTAGAGATCCCTTCCTTGCGAGTGTTATCTCAAGTGGAGTTGTCCGAGGCAGAATGGATGCGACAAAGGCATGAGCAGTTAAACCTAATTGATGAGAAGCGATTGAGAGCCATTTACCACGGTCAAACCTATCAGCGGAGGATAGCTAGATCCTTCAATCAAAAGGTGCGTCCAAGACACTTCGAGGTAAATGATCTAGTCCTAAGGAAGGTACTGCCAGTCTTTCCTGTTCCTGGAGGAAAATTTGCCCCAAACTACATTGGTCCGTACGTGGTTAAAAAGGTGCTTCCCGGAGGTGCCCTGATCCTCGCAGAAATGGATGGTCGTGAGTTCTCCACTCCTGTTAATTCTGACGCTGTGAAGATATATTATCCCTGATAAGATCTAACATTTTTGCGGCGAAAGTTTTCAAGTGTTTAGTTTTATATTCTAAATTGCAAACATTTCACTTATGAATAAATGGGTTCAATCAATTTAAAGATGGAATGTGTGCCTTGGCCTTAAATTATGCTTGATTATTTTGTCAGTCTACATTATCGATTTCAAAAGGGGAATCTATTTAGACGATATGATAACTCATGTGAAATAAATTGAATGTGTTGAATGAGGTACATCGGGATGATGAAAGGCAAGCCATATCCTATACACAGTCCCATGCACTAATCCCCAGTGAGTTGAGTGGAAAAATTCCATGTCTGCAAGGTAAAGGGTTATCTCGCAAAAGGTACGGCAACTGAAATGATGAGAGGCAATTCATTTCTCTATCCCAAACACTACAAGTTATCCATTGTTTCGCCACTTTGAGCCTAAACACTTGGAGAAATTCATTCAAATTACCCCTGTCAAGAACCACCCCACATCGGGGCAAACTGGAGGTAAGTCAGCGTCATAAGGTGAAAAATGAGTAGAAATTTTCATGCTCTCACTTGCATCAATCTTCGAGTGTTGCTTTTTCAGATGAATTCACATGAAGTTCAAGTGCCTTAGGATGACGAAGAGCATTTCTTTCTCTATCCTATACACACTTCATCCTTTGCTAAGCCCAATTGAGCCTGCAAATTCATTTCTTAAACCCAGTTGGTGATCATCCCCCACACTGGGGCAAGGCAAAAGTCATCATTGTTCAGGCAGCGTATCCAGAGCGCCGACAAAAGACAAGACCCCGAGAGTCCAAATGTTAGTCATTCGGTCAAAACAAGCCAAAGTGTGGCTAGCCAATGTATGCATTGTAGACAGTGTATGTCAAAAAAAAAAAAAAAAAGGGCATGAAAAAGCAGTGTGCCTGGTAAAAGCAAGGCCGATGCCCGTGAAAAAAGGAAAAAATGGAGAAAAGTGACGACTTTAGAAAATGTTTAGTTGTCTCGAAGTCACAAAAGCATCCAAAGTCTTGAGGAGTCAGGTGATAAACTCTCGAAACCAATGGAGCATCTACTGAGAAGACAATCCCTGGTGAAGAAGAAGACCGGTGACAATGCCGAGATGATCACCAACTTGTTCATCCCAATTATACACATTTTGAGCCTTATGATCCATTCATTTCTCAACCCATGAGCCTAGCCTGCGTTACGTCCCTTGCAAAGTCTCTTCAGATTAGGGCACTTGAACTAACGTAGAATTTCTGATGTTTATAAGCTTAGCTCGAAGAAGTGCGAGCAAGTCCATTTCTATCTCATTTTGCAGGTTCTTGACTTGTAAACCCGGAGACAATTGCAGAGCATTTTCTTTCAATAGCCTCGACTCGAAGAGTCTCTTTTGCTAAGCCATTGACCAAGCCCTATGTTACAGTCCTAACAAAGACCTCTCAGATTGGTAAAGTCGTACTGCTTGCGAGAATACTCGGACCCTTGTCAACATGATGATGGTGAGATGGAGCGATTCTCCATAAATCAGCCTTTCGATGAGAATGAGAGAAAGCCCTTTTGGACCGGAAGTCCCTCATTCGACATTTTCAAGATATCCGCTTGTGAGTTCGGGTTGTCTTGTCATGATTTTTCCCCCAGCGAAGTTTGTAATGCCGATTTGACAAAACCATCGTGCATGAAAATCGGTTGAAATCATAGTTCATGTGTATATGTATTCTTGACAGTGTGCGAATGCATATTACATGTTACTTAAAATCGTGTCTAACAGGAGACACACCATCAGAGTTGGAGATGTCACCAGGTAAGTATGTCTCTATCCCTAGGATATCTATGACTATCTAGGTATCCCTAACCTGTTCAAGCAATTGTCAGGTCCCACGTCTGATCATTTTGGCGATCTCTAGATGCCTTTGATTTTGTTCAGGTGTCTATTGATCAAACCTTTTCAGGTACTTCTGATGATATCCAGGTACTTTGTCAAGGAACTCTTGAACACTTGGGCTAGCCCCTTTGTTCATCAAATCACAGATTTTCATACAATCTCGAGAAGATTCCCCCGTTACATGACTATGAGCAGATATAGGCATGACGGCCAAATCTTTGCATATGAGCAGGTATATGTAAAGATCGGAATATTCTCCCAAATTTCAGGTATTCCCCCGCTACTCACCTATGAACAGGTATAGGTGAAGCGGCCAAATCTTTGCATATGAGCAGGTATATGTAAAGATCGGAATATTCTCCCAAATTTCAGGTATTCCCCCGCTACTCACCTATGAACAGGTATAGGTGAAGCGGCCAAATCTTTGCATATGAGCAGGTATATGTAAAGATCGGAATATTCTCCCAAATCTCAGGTGTTCCCCCGCTACTCACCTATGAACAGGTATAGGTGAAGCGGCCAAATCTTTGCATATGAGCAGGTATATGTAAAGGTCGGAATACTCTCTTTATCCCAGATGTTCCCCCGCTACTCACCTATGAACAGGTATAGGTGAAGCGGCCAAATCTTTGCATATGAACAGGTATATGTAAAGGTCGGAATATTCTCTCAACCCCAGGTGTTCCCCCGCAGTTCACTTATGAGCAGGTATAAGTGCGGCGGCCAAACCTTTGCATATGAACAGGTATATGTAAAGGTCGGAATATCCTCTTGATTTCAAAAGTTTCCCCCGCAATTCACTTATGAGCAGATATAAGTGAAGCGGCCAAATCTTTGCAAACACCTATTGAAATATATAGGTAGTTCGTAAAGATCGGAACTGTTCTCGCGAATCCAGATGATGATTGGATACGTCGAGTTTTCTTCGTGTGTTTTGACTTGACTGCAGATCACCGAAGTTCATCAACATATATCAGGCAATACCGATGGGAACTGAGCCCATACATTTGCCAAAACAACATACAAGTTAAGGTTGTGCCTCGAATTGCGCTATCGTCAGGTAAGTAATTCCAGGTACGTTTTCTACTCATGTCAGCATGCATCATTTCTTAATGCATTGTAAAATGGGACTCATAATCCCGACAAAAACAACATTCATTGCATTTGCATAAGTGAAATTTAGGTATCATTTAGTCTTTGAATGCAACCTCTGCGAGCTCACCTTCAAAGAGGGGCAGCTGTTGACACCTAAATTTTGGCAACCATTTAGTGTAATTTGCATAGAAAATTAGAGATTAAATTGTTAACCCCAAAACAAAAATATTTAAATTGCATAACATATAGTTTAAATTCATTGCATTTTGCATCGGACTGGCGGTGACGAACGAGCTTAAATTTCATTGAATGTGACTCAGCTCGCTTGGAATGCAAGGGCCGGGAATTACAAGTCAAATGGGCTCGGTTGTTTTAATTTGAACTTAATTCAGCCCATTCTCATTAATTAATTCAGCCCATTATCATTAATCAATTCGGCCCATTAATTCAGCCCATTAATTCAGCCCATTTAAATTAAAGCCCAAGCCTAAGCCCATTAGGACTAAAAGCCCATCTAATTGACCTAGGTTAATACTATATATTCAGAATTAGGTCAGATTTTTAAGGGGGACACACAATTTTCAGATCAGAATTTTTGAGAGCACGAGAGACACACGTGAGCAAAAAAAGAGAGTGAGAAAGAGAGAGGGAGAGAAGGAGACCGGCTCCCACCGCCGTCGCGCCTCACGCCACCGCGGCTGCTGTCGCCCCTCCCCGCGCGCGCCGCCGACGCTGCTGCTGCCTGCCGTTGCCGCGTGGTGCCGCCTCCCCTGTCGACGCCGTGCCTGCTGCTCCCTGCCGCGCGACACAGCCGCGCCTGCCGTTGCCGTTGCCGCTGATCCTCACGCCGTCGCCGCCGCTGTTGCTTGCTGCTGCCGTGCCTGCTGCTTCCTGCCGCACGACGCCGACACCGCCGCTGCTGCTGCTCGCCACTGCCCCTCAGGCCGACGCCGACGCCGTTGCTGCCAACGCCGACGCCGTTGCTGCTTGCTGCCGTGCCTGCTGCTTCCTGCCGCGCGACGCCGACACCGCCGGTGCTGCTGCTCGCCGCTGCTCCTCAGGCCGACGCCGACGCCGCTGCTGCTTGCTGCTGCCGCTGCCCTTCCCGCCGACGCCGACGTCGCTGTTGCTTGCTGCTGCCGAGTCCGACGCTGCTGCTGCCGTCCTCGCCGGAGCCGTCATACGCCGGTGCTACCTTGCTGTTCCGTTGCTGCGCCCTGCCGACGTCCCAGCCGCTGTCCCCGCCGAGCCCGACGCTGCTGCCGCCGTCCTCGCCGGAGCCGTCACACGCCGGCGCTGCCTTGCTGTTCCGTCGCCGCCGCTCCGTCGTCGTTCCCGTCACCGCACCGCCAAATCCGCCGTTCACCGTTCGTCCCAATCCGCAAGTTCGAATTTGGAAATTATCCACAAATTAGGTAATTGAACATTATCTAATATTTTTAGAATATTTCGTTTCTTAATTTTTGAGTGTTTGAATATTCTGTGAATATTGCGTGGATTGCTAGATATCTTAGGATAATGTTTGCCTTGTTCGCAATATTTGAAAATATTCAAAATTAGGAATCTTTCCTAATTCAGCAACGTATCTGGACAATTATCCGACCTTATCCCTAAGGTATGATACGTGGCGATACGGAAGATCATTATCCTATCCCTAATCCCTTGGATACGATAATGATTTTTATCTGCTTTCCAAATTTGAACGATCGACTTTCCATTAATATCTATAACCCTGTAGATATGACCGGTAATTCGATTTTTGTGCCTGATCCGAGTTTGAAACGAATATTGTGGATTGCGTGGTTATTTTAAATGTGGATGCTATCTTTGTTTAAATTATCTTTCCTTTTCAAATAAAAAAGAAAATTCAAAAAATATCAGTTAGGATTTGAATTTGAATTTTGCATGTTTAGGAATCCTAAATATATCTAGACGATAGAGTAATTATTTAATTTAAATTAGGACTTGAGATAATCTATTTCCTAGTTTACATTAAATAATTTTCTAATCTTAATAGATTATTTAGGTTATTTTTTATTCCGAATTTCCAAGAAAACCCTAAAAAATGAATTGTTTTATGGTAGATTAGGATAGATTGCATTCTTAATTTAAGTAATTTATTATTTCGAATTTTAACAAAAATCCCAAAAAATAAATCATGTTAGGACATATTAGGTCATCATAGGTTGCACGTTAATTTAGACATAATTTTATTCCGAATTTCATTAGAAAATACCAAAAATAAATCATTTGCCCGTCATCAGAATTAAGTCACGTCGTCGCATGACATATAGTTTGCATGCTAGGTTGCATTACTTGTATGTCATTTTTGCACGTCATTGCATGTAGACTAGGCTTCATTTAAATAAGCGAAAATCAAAAAATGTGGAGTGAACTGCTTGTTAATTAGAAATCATATTAGGTTGTTGATGTGATTTTCTAGCTAACCATGCAGATGCTTACGTTGCTTCGAGGTAAGTAATTCTCCTAATCTTGCAATTTATTTAATGCTTTCTTGAGTGTTAAATTGGTGGTTTGCGCACCCGCATGAACACTTCATATGTTAGTGACTAAGTTAAAATGGATCCAAACTGCTTGCCAATTTTTTTTTTTTTTGAAAAGAAAAGGTACCGAAAGGGCGTTAGACTAGATCTAGCGTAATCAAGTCCCCGGGCTTAGAATCTCTGGTTCGCAGGAATAAAACATATCTCCCTATGTTTTATTTAGGTTTCTAATCGACCTACCACAAATTGATTAGTGGCGACTCCAAGCATGAAAACATTTGCATGTTAAAAACAATTTAAACCTAAGTTGCGAATTGGTAGGGCTTGGGAGGGCTCGAGTTAGGTTTAGTCCTAATAATCCATTAGCCTGAGAGAGGAAAATTTTTAGGTCGCGACAGCAGTCTATCCTAAACTACCATAAAGCAACTCATTCTTTTTTGGGGTTTTCATGAAAATTCGGAATTAAAAAAATAACCTAAATAATCTATTAAGATTAGAATATTACTTAATTTAAACTAGGAAATAGATTATCTCAAATCCTAATTTAAATTAAATAATTACTCTATCGTCTAGATATATTTAGGATTCCCTAGACATGCAAAACTCAAATTCAAATCCTAACTGATATTTTTTGAATTTTCTTTTTTATTTAAGAAGGAAAAACAATTTAAACAGAGATAGCATCCACATTTAAAACAGCCACGCAATCTGCAAAATTCGTTTCAAACTCGGATTAGGCACAAAAATCGAACTATCGGTCATATCTATAGGGTTATAGATATTGACGGAAAGTCGATCATTCAAATTTGGAAAGCAGATAAAAGTCATTATCGTACCCAAGTGATTATGGATAGGATAATGATTTTCCGTATCGCCACGTATCATACCTTAGGGATAAGGTCGGATAGTCGTCCAGGTACGTTGCTGAATTAGGAAAGTTTCCTAATTTTGAATATTTTAAAAATATTACGGATATCAGATAATTATCCTAATATATCTAATATTCCACACGATGTTCACGAAATATTCAAACACACAAATTAGTAAATTAAATATTCTGAAAAATATCAGATAATGTCCCATTACCTAATTTGCAGATAATTTCTAAATTCGAACTTGCGGATCGGGATGAGCGGCGAACAGTGGACCGGCAGCGCGGTGTCGGGAGCGACGGCGGCTCGCGGCGATAACACGGCGGGGCAACAGCGTGGCTGTCCGGATAGCGGCGGTGCAGGCGTGCAGTGGCGCGGCGCAACTCCGGGGACGGCGGCGTCTTCAACAATCACCCGTCTGGCGCAGCGGTGGCATCCGGGTGGCGGTACGGCTCCGGGCAGCGGTGGCGGTGCAGCTCCGGGCGGCTCTTTGAAGCGGCGGTGATGATATGGGCGAACGGCGGTGACTGCGGTGGCGACACGCGGCGGAGGGCAGGACACCGGAGGGCGCGGCAATAGCGGCGTCGGTGTGCTGCAAGGCTCCGGGCGACGGTGCAAGCGGCGGTATGCAGCGAAACGGCAGGCTGCGGGGGGCGTCTGGGTGGCGGCGCACGGCAACGGAGGGACAGAGTCGCGGCGGTGTGGGGCGCGGCGGTGCACGGCAACGGAAGGGCAGAGCAGCGCCGTTGTGGGGCGTGGCGGTGCGGCGACGGAGGGGCAGAGCAATGCTGGTGTGGGGCGAGGCGGTGCGGCGACGTGGGGTGGTTCTGGTCGTGTGGGGTGGCTCTGGCCGGTCTCCTTCTCTCTCTCTCTTTCTCACTCTCACCCTCTCTAACAAATTTTGATCTTCAAAATTCTCCTCCCTTAAATTCTGACCTAATGACATATATATAACACTAATCTAGGTCAATTAGATGGGCTCTCTAGTCCTAATGGGCTTAGATTTTAATGGGCTGAATTAATTAATGATAATAGGCTGAATTAAGTTCAAATTAAAATAGCTGAGCCCGTTTGACTTGTAATTCCCGGCCTTTGCATTTCAAGCGAGCCGAGTCACATTCGATTAAGCTCGTTCATTCACCACCGGTCCGATGCAAAAAAAAATGCAATTAATCTAAAATGAGTTTAAACTATATGTTATGCAATTTAAATATTTTTTGTTTAGGAGTTAAAAAAATTTAATCCCTAATTTTCTATGCAAATTACACTAAGTGATGCGCCAAAATTTAGGTGTCAATACTATGCAATTTTAATATTTTTGTTTAGGGGTTAAAAATTTAATCCCTAATTTTCTATGCAATTAACACTAAATGATGCGCCAAAATTTAGGTGTCAACAAGAGGGCAAAGATCATGGGACTCTCTGGTCTTGCTCTGGTTCTTTTCTTAACATTTGCCTTTGTCTCCCTTTTCGCCCTGCACGGCAAGACCCATAAACTCTTCTGCGGCATCACAATTGACATTTCCTCTACTATCATGTATGCTTCACCTCTATCGGTCATGGTAAGATCCATTACATTGTTAAGACATAAAATATATTCCGCGTTGTACTCTTAACAGTTTCGGATTTTTGAGCAAACGATTACACAATCAATTTAGATTCAGAATATGGTACATCTTACAATATGTCAATCATCAAAATGACTCATTGGCTAGTATCAGAAGTTCAAATCGTATTTGGATTATGCACTTGGTTTCATCGGTTTAATTCGGTTCATACAGATGTTAGTGATCAAGACGAAGAGCGTGGAGTTCATGCCATTTTTGTTATCGTTGTCCTGCTTCTTATTCGGCATTTTCTGGCTCGCATATGGCCTTCTTAGTCGGGACCCCTTTCTCATCGTAAGCCATCACCTTACATGATAATTGAGGGTGTGTGTTGGCGCACGTGTGGAGTCGATATTCAGGAGATCCTAACTGAGAACTTAGTTTTATTGAACTTGACAGTTGACAAAAATCTAATGATGGTGTTGCAGGTGCCTAATGGTTGGGGACTGCACTTGGGATTGTCCGACTGATATTGTATGCAATGTACCGCAAGAACTGCAGTCATACTAAACACGAGACTAGGGATGAAATTGCGGCGATGGATCTTGAAAAGACCAATCAAACGATCAAACTGGGTTGCCAACATTTCCAGTTGGCATCTTGAAAAGACCTATCTAAAGACCGATGTAATTCGCTTGCATGGCAAGAAAGAGATGTATAAAAAACTTTTCCAGCTTTTATCATCAAAATTAGTGTGTTTATTTGAGGAAAAGTGTTTTCCCGGAATCCGTTTTCCGGGCTTTCACCTATTTAGTTCACGAAAAATAATTAGTCAATCAAAAACACTTTCTGGTCAAGAAAAGCATTCGTGTACAAAATTAGGAAAGTGAATTCCCTAATATAAAAAGGTGAAAATACTTTTCGGAATTATTCATCTTGAATTTATTACTATTTTATTTTTTTCTTTTCTTTCCTTTTCTTTTTCCTTCTTCCTTCCTCCCCCAGCAGCCGACCTCGGTGATAGGCCACAAGCACGGGTTGGTGAAGCAAATGTATTTTGAAATCATTTTCCAAATAAAATCCAAACACCAAAAAAATTTTCGATCACATATTATCAAACAAAAAAAACTAACCATTTTCCTAAAAAATGATTTCCCGGAAAACATTTTCCGGAAATGTTACGTTTTCCATAAAAACAAACGCATCCTAAGTAGTTGCAGACTTACATAATCAGGTTATTACTTTGAAGATCATTTTTCTTTATCTATGCCTCTTCTATTTTTTAGGGTTTGACTTTCACGCTGCAGAGGTCACCTTCCTTACTCTCCCAATGAGATATTCTCCCTTCGGTACTGCATCAATTGTGAGCCATCTCGAGTGCGGCATGAGTTGCGAGAGGCATTCATAAGTCAACACACACCTCCAAATGATCAGCATCTTGCGTAATTATTCAAAAGACTCCTCTCCAAGCTTAACTCACATAGGATGGGGTCATTACACTCTCCCTCCCTCCTTTGCAACCACTGCCCAACCCTCAACCCCCGCTATTGTCATAGTTACTCAGGCCACAGCTCCCAGCAACAACTTCAGCAAGCCACTTCCCTCACCTCCCTCTCTCTCAAGCTTGATGGTGGTGACAAGTGTTGGGAAAACCTTCTCATAGATTTAAAGATGACAAAATTATCCATGTGTGTTTTATAAGTCTAACAAATGCCTTAAAATATTTTGATTCGTGAAGTTATTTTTTAAAGAAAAGCATATGTCAATATTGATCTTGTTCGTGTTCAAATTGTGAAATTACTTCAAGCAGAAGAGATTTAGACTTTATATTGCAGATGAAGAACTTCAGACTTTATACCAGAAGTTTAGAATGTGACATAAGATCAGTACGTAAATAACGACTAGTAATCTGATTCGGATTTCACACTTAGAATAAATTGATTCACTCAATCTTGAAGATTGTTTTGCAACGATTTAATATGCAAAACATCGTAATTGATTAGCAATCAATCTTAAGGCAAGTTAATTTCTAAACGGAGAAGCTCTACTTATGAAAATCAAGATTTTGGTTCTATAGGCGACTAGATTCATTGGAGATTCAGATTTTGTCCCTCAACGGCTACTCAATCTTCTTGATACAATTTTATCCAATGGGTAGATTGAAAGACAATTCTCTTGAGACTATCCAACGGCTAGATTAGAAGTGGAAGAGTATAAAAAAAAACCAAGTTGCCAAGGAGCAGAAGCAAGAGACAAGGTCCAGAGTCTAGAATTCCAAAGTTTGAGTAATCTTCTATCTATATACTTGTCTTTTGTGAGCTTTAAAGTATAATATTTGAGAGAGATTGAAAAGAGTGATTAAGTGAGATAGTAAGACTTATCATACATCGATAATTATCACTCACAGTTGTAATCTCTTAATTAGTCATCTAGTGGAATCCAGCCAATGAACTATTAATATGGGAGAGTGGATGTAGGCTTGATCTAAGCCGAACCACTATACGTCTTGTATGCAGTTTTTCTCATCCTTAAAGCTTCTTTCATTTATTACATTGCCCACTTACACAATTGCTATCAAAGACTGTTTAAAATCTAAACGTTGTTCAAACTTTGTTCTTGATCTTTTCTTCCGCTTTAAAGTGGTCAATAATTGTTTAAAATCACCTATTCACCCCCTTTAAGTGATCTTTGCTTGTCACCTCAACGAGCTCCTCAATCAATACTCACTGTAGAGAAGCTCGATGGCCAAGGTAGAGCCTTCCTATTGTGTTGAGTGAGAAAGAGAGAGAGGGAGGAGGTGCCTCCTCCAGCGTTAGTTGCCAAGGGTGCCAAAACAACACCACTAAGTCATTTCCTAACATCCTCTCTTTCTTTGTTAGAAAGTCCAACACAAAAACTTAAATTGATATATAAAGGAAGACCACATGTATATCAACACCTTTGTGCATGGGATGGATGCACATGCAACATGTGAAATTTCACTAACGGGGGTGGTTGCACATGAGAAATAAATTAGGGCAGAATCTAAATATGTTATTATGATAGAAAGCTCAATCCAAAAACTTGAATCAATAGGTGAAAGGACACTGTTGAGGAAAACTCCTATTTATTTTGAAGTTGACAAAACCTTCCATGTTATCATAAGTTTGATTCTTATTCTAAATTAATTTATTCCAGGTATGTATATTCTGGAAGCTCAGAAAGAAGTTATTCAAACTTTACAAGCTGTCAAATACCTTATTGAAGACCCACATAATCTTAGTTCTGAAATTCAGACAAAGAATTAGTCATATGTAGACGAAGAAATTATTCAGATGCAGACGCAGAAGTCCTTCAGACACAGACGCATAAGTTCTTCATATGCAGACGCAGAATTTCTTCAGACGCAAACACAGAATTCATAACCAATCATAACAGCTAGTGATCGGGTATGGATTTCATAAAAGGAAAGCCTTGATATCAAATTGATTGACAATCAAAGATTACGACAAGCATGCGTTACAACGGATAAAGCTCTGATTATGAAAATCAAGATTCTGATTGTATGGGCAATCAGAATCATCGGGATTCAGAATCTGTCATCCAACGGCTACTCAATCCTTATTATACAAATCTGTCCAAGGTAAAGATTGGAAGATGATCCTCTGATAGCTATCCAATGGCTAGTGTGGAAATAGAGGAGTATTTAAGGAGATCAACGAGCGGCAGAAGGAATAACAGTATCAAGAATCAACAAGTCCAAAGTCTGAGCATACTCCAATCACTTTTCTTGTCTTGCTGAGAATTAAGATCTTGAGGTTTACTTTGTAAGAATGAGTGTGTGAGATAGAGAGTCATATCATACACTAAAGTGTTATCACTCAGAATCTATAAATACCTCTTGATTACGTAGAAAAATCCAGCCGGTAGGCTGTAAGCGTGGGAGAGTAGATGTAGGCTTACTATAAGCCGAACCACTATAAACTTGTGTACAGATTCTCTATTCTTTATCTCTTACTTTACATTCTGCACATCAAGAGCACTGTCTATACAATCTATCTTGAATCTAAATTTTATTCAGACTCTTCTGTGATTTATTTCATTTCCGCATAAATTATCAAAAATTATTTAAGATCACCTATTCACCCCCCTCTAGGTGATCCTTGCTAGCTATTACAATTGGTATCAGAGCAAGTTGCTCGTTTATTGAAGTGTTTTACTTCTGAACTAACGATCTATATGGCTAGCTTGAGTGCTCCAGGTCTCATTGAAGGTCAAAGTAATAACAGACCACCATATTTCGATGGCAAGGAATACAGTGTCTGGAAGAATAAGATGAAAACATTCATTAAGTCAATTGATCACATGCAATAGGATGTCATCATCAGAGGAGTCAAGCTAAAATCTACTGATTCAAAAGAAAAGATAGTTGCAAGCAAATCAGCAGATCCTCCATTATCTCAAACTGAGATATCTAAAAGAGAAACCTTAGATTCCAAAATAATTTATTCTTTATATTGTGTTTTATCTCCTATTGAATATAAAAAAATTGCTACTTGTGAATCAGCTAAGGAAATCTGCGATACGCTCCACATTACTTATAAAGAAACAGATCGAGCCAAGGAAACTCAAATCAATCTTTTGCTTGGTCAATATGAATCCTTCAAAATGAAGCCTGAAGAATCAAGTGTTGAAATCAAGTGTGACAACACAAGCGCAATCAATTTGACAAAGAACCCCATTCTTCATTCTCGAGCTAAGCATATTAAAATCAAGCATCATTTTATTAGAGATCATGTTCAAAATGGTAATGTGAATATTCAATTTATTGATTCTAGAATCAAGTAGCTGATATATTCACAAAACCTCTTGATAAATCTTCATTTGAGTTCATAAGAAATAAACTGTGCATTGTTTATCCTTTTTAGTGAATCATCTGTTAGACAGAATTTTTCAAACTCAATTCTCAGTCTGAATATCCTTCTCAGACTCATAAAGAAAGGTACGTCCATATTTCAAATTTTGGCGAGTATATTTTTTGTAGAATATTTTCATGATTGTCAATTTTGGAAGCAAATCAGGTACGTATCCTAATTTATCTAATAAATTGTGCTTAAAATATTATCTTGATATTGTCGTGTTCATTTATACTTCAAAAGCATATTACCTTCCTACTTGTTCGGGTTTACTTTTTATATTGTCTAAAAAAATATTTTTCCCTTCAAAAAACCGTCCTTCTCCTTTATAAACATGTTCATCTCTTTTCAAAACCCTATCAGTACGTTCTTTCACTCTCTAAACCCTTCCGATATTCAAAGACCCTTCTCCTCTTCTTTCTCCAAAGATCGAATCTTTTTGCCCAAAAAGTACTCAAAATGCCTTTCAAGAGAAGATCTTCACGCATTCTCAACCAAGACTCCAAATCTACTGCACCGGCAGAGTATATGGAGATTTCAGATACAGAGTCGGACCATCATGAAGTCCCTTCTGAAGCGCACCACCTAATCGATCGTCACCACATAAATCGTCCGGTAAAACTAACTTTCGTTTCCAGAGTATCAAACTTGTATGGGAAGTTTATCAAAAGTTGAAAAGGTGTAATACTTCAGCGTCGGTACTTCATGAATTTCTAAGAGACAATGATTTTTACTCTGAAGAACATCTTGTGCAAAATTATTCTCTTTTTTGCTCTAAAAATGAAGAAGTTCCAGCGAGCTCTACCCCAAAAGAATCTTCTTCCGGAAAGGGCAAAGCAAAAGTCAGAGAAACTTCTACTCCTTCTGAAAAGAAATCTGTTCCTATAAGCCCTAAGATGATAAGTGCCTCAAAATTTGTTGTTCCTGATGATGATACTCGACTTTTTGATACTTTTGAGATGAAGGTGGGAATAGCATCTGGTTTGCCTGGTACAGGAGGATTATTCAGAAGCACTGAGCATAATATATGCTATAAGTTGCTACTTGCTAGAGGGGTCATGAACCATAGAACAGTGGATTTTAACTACCTAGAGAAGGTAGGGATTTCAGTAAAGCACCTTTTTGAGAAGTTAGGAATTTATGAATTTTGCCTTCAATCTACCAATGTTTATGCTGAATTGACTGCTTACTTCTATCCCAATCTTTCAATTCTGTCACCCAATTGGATTCAATTCACTGTTGGTGATAAGAAGTTTGACTTAAAAGCGGATGAGTTGGCAAGGATAATTGGAGCAAAACATTCCAAGTTTACTCCATTGGCAGTGAATCTTGAAAATGATTCCAAGATGGCTTCTGAAAATCTAAACTTTGCTCAGGGATCTAAGCAACATCTTTCCTACTCTGACTTGTCCAGACGATTTGTGATCTTGCATAAGATCATAATCAACTACTTGAAGCCCAAGGCAGTCTCTAAAACTGACCTCTCCAAATCAGAAATCAAGCTCATTTGGGCTATCTTGAAAGGTCAATCCTTTTCTCTTCCTCATATCATCATCTTTCATATATACAGAACATTGCAGAAGGACAAAGGACAATTGCCATATGGTGCTCTAATCTCTCACATATTCATGTTCTTAAAAATATCTATTCATGATGATTTGCGCAAGAACCTTGTTCCCTGTATGTATGTTGGAGAAAGAATGCTCTCCAAAATAAAGCAATTTGAAGATGTCAGGGAAAGAATAAGAAGAAAAGCGGATCAACTGTCGAAGGCAAAATCTGTTGGAAAGACAAGTGAAAAAGAAAAAGGGCAAAGGAAAAGATCCAGTCCAGCCAGCAAGCAGCCTGATTCTTCTACCCCAATCAAAGTATACAGAAAGAAAAGAAAAATTCTTCTGCATGATGAAAATGATGAAGCAGAAGAAGAACACTTTGAAACAGGACACACTGAAGAAACAGAACATGTTCCTGAACTAGTTCCAAAAGCTTCAGAACAAATTAATAAAGACCATGTTTCTAAAGACTAAGCACCTGTTCAGGGGGAGAATCAACCAGAATCAGCCACAGGGTATGATCAGTCTACACAAGAAAATATCCAGGAACAGCCCTCCGATAATCAGACAATTCTCTCTCTTCTGCTCGAGATCAAGGAAAAGCAAGCTGCTCTTGAACAAGATTTGAAGAATCTACACAAAATTGTTGAGAAAAACCACAAAACTCAACTTCTTCAGGCAGCTATGGATAAAGCAGAACTTGAAAAGGCTATTGCTCTGTGTTCAACCAACATGGACAAAGTTGTGGGAGAATGCACTTCAAAGATAGATGAAGTTGTTTCCATTTTGGAAAATTTTCAACTAATTCGCATCCCTTCTAAAAAATAGCATGTTTTTCAAAATTTCTCTCCAAATCATCTCATTTTATTTTGGTCTGTAATATCTCTAAACACTCTTGTTAGACTGGTTGATCATTTAATATCATTGATTTATTCTCTATATTTTTGCTGTTGACAAAAAGGGGAAGAAATTATGCAGATTTGCTATATTAATACGCAAATGCAGGTTATATGCAAAGGAAGAGAAAGACACGGATAGCAACAGAGTTTGATCTTTAAAATTCAATCTGTGCTTCAATACACTTGATATACTTGTTTACTTACAAATCAATTTCAAATTAATTAAATCTGCAGGATAGTTTTGTTATCATCAAAAAGGGGGAGATTGTTGAGGAAAACTCCTATTTATTTTGAAGTTGACAAAACCTTCCATGTTATTGTAAGTCTGATTCTTATTCTGAATTAATTTATTCCAGCTATGTATATTCTAGAAGCTCAGAAAGAAGTTATTCAAACTTTACAAGTTGTCAAATACCTTATTGAAGACCCACATAATCTTAGTTCTGAAATTCAGACACAGAATTAGTCAGATGTAGACGAAGAAATTATTCAGACGCAGATGCAGAAGTCCTTCAGATGCAGACGTAGAAGTTCTTCATATGCAGACGCAGAATTTCTTCAAACACAAACACAGAATTCATAACCAATCATAACAGCTAGTGATCCGGTATGGATTTCACAAAAAGAAAGCCTTGATATCAAATTGATTGACAATCAAAAATTACGATAAGAATACATTACAATGGATAAAGCTCTACTTACGAAAACCAAGATTCTGATTGTATGGGCGACCAGAATCATCGGGATTCAGAATCTGTCATCCAACGGCTACTCAATCCTTATTATACAAATCTGTCCAAGGTGAAGATTAGAAGATGATCCTCTGATAGCTGTCCAATGGCTAGTGTGGAAATATAGGAGTATTTAAGGAGATCAACGAGCAGCAGAAGGAACAACAGTATCAAGAATCAACAAGTCCAAAGTCTGAGTATACTCCAATCACTTTTCTTGTCTTGCTGAGAATTAAGATCTTGAGGTTTACTTTGTAAGAATGAATATGTGAGATAGAGAGTCCTATCATACACTAGAGTGCTATCACTCAGAATCTGTAAATACCTCTTGATTACATAGTAAAATCCAGCCGGTAGGCTGTAAGCATGGGAGAGTGGACGTAGGCTTGCTATAAGCCGAACCATTATAAACTTGTATGCAGATTCTCTATCCTTTATCTCTTACTTTACATTCTGCACATCAATAGTATTGTTTATACAATCTGTCTTGAATCTGAATTTTATTCAGACTCTTTTGTGATTTGTTTCATTTCCGCATAAATTATCAAAAATTGTTTAAGATCACCTATTCACCCCTCTCTAGGTGATCCTTACTAGCTACTATAGAGACCATATGTCAAGCGATGTGGAATTTTTCAACACTTTCCACCAGCTAGATCTTGGCAAGGTCTCAACGATCTCATCCTATCCAACCATCATCTTCACGATCTAACCTAGATCTCATCGGAGACTACTAGATATGGAGAAGGTTCCTCCTTCAGAGCTTGTTGTAAGAGTTTTTCTGTTGTGGTTAATTGATATTGTAATTTACTATTTTACGGGATTGGTCTAATAAAGTAAGATATAAAAATTCTTAATTAGTTTAATATGAGACTGGCTAGTGTAAGCCGAGTAAAGCTCAGCCTGTGATGAAAGGGTTTGGCTTTAAACTTTATAAATAGTGCTCAAGTCCCTCCTCTAACCCTAATGCACAAGTTATCTCATAAAAAGAGCAAACGCTATCTTTGACAAACAGCCTCATTGAGCCGGTGATACAGAGGGTAATAGATGAAAAGAACTTGCACTAAGGATTATCTCTATTCCACATCAAGAACGATGAATCCCAAAATAGGTAAGCGTATCTCTTTTACTTGATTAATGTGTTATAGATTCTAGCTATGGAGATCTTAGGTGTTGGCTTTTCGTGGCTAACACTTGTGACAAGCATGGTTAGAAAGAGTTCACACGAGGCATCCGTCAAGCTCTAGCAATCCATTATGAAATAGGCGAGATAGCTACAAAAGAGAGTATTAGGACTAATTCGATCATTTTATTTGCACATGTTAGATCAGTCACTGAAATCAAATTTTCAGCTATCAGGAAAATGAGCACAAAAAAATGCATGTCCAATATTTCCTAACAAAAAAATCAGTTTATAAGAGAAGATCAATTTTGTTTTCTGTAATCCCGATAAGTCTTGTATTGCATGCACGACGTATGTTTCTAAATGACATGATTGAAAATGAGCAAAGAAAGCCTCTCAAATTTACAGCCTTCACTGCGTTTTCCTCGGTTGGACATCAAGATTCAAGGCTATCGCGACTGACCTCCTGCCTTTTTTATCGATCATGCAAAAAAGTGGTCTCACCTGGTACGTGCTAAGTCTAGGTTCGAGACTTAACTCAAGCTTTCCTAAGCCCATACCATATCGTGACTTAGGGTTTAGATTTGTTAACATGCAAGTAGTTTATATCAAGGAGTCGCTACTAATTGATTTGGGATGGGTCAATTAGAAACTCAAATAAGGTGATGGGAGAATCACCCTATTTCTACGAACCAGAGATCAAATGAGTTCGGGGACTTAGTTACACTAATTGGATAACTAATGCTTTTTCGGTACTTTTTTACCCTGTTCATTTTTTAAAACATTTGTCAGGCAATTTGGATTGATTTTAAGAGATTTCTCCTAACATGTGAGGTGATCAAGCGAGTGCATAATCATAAATAATCGACATTCAAAATAAATATGCAGCCTTAGATTCTAATCCTAACTAAGTCAGATGACATTCAAAATATAACAGTTCATGCAATTATATTTTAATTAAAAACATGCATAATAATAACAAAACAGTAGTAAAAAAAATAACATGTAAAATACTATTGCATAAACCTATAGGCTTATCTAATTTAAACATGGCAATTTATGCAATTATAACAACATGCATAATAATACAATAATAAATTAACACATTCAAATATACCACATAATTTAGAAAAAAAAATTTAAATTTTAAATTTTTTTTAGAAAAAAATAAGAAGTAAATATGGAAAAAAAAAGAAAGAAATTTTTTTAAAATTTTTTTTATATATTTTAAAAAAAAGTAAATACGGAAGAAAAAGGAAAAAATTTTAATTTTAATTTTTTTAAAAAATAAAATATAATAAAAATATAATATTAAAACCGGGTCAGGTCGGCTGGATCCGAACCGGGTCAACGGACCCGACCCATCGCGTTGACCCAGGTCGGATCCAAAGATTCGAACCGGGTCAGGTGTTGACTCGGGTCGAGTCGGTTCCCGCGTGCAAAGACACGCGGGGACGCTGATGGGGCCAAAATTGGCCTCTCGCCGGTCAACCTAGGTCAGTTCCGATCCAAATTCTACCTCTAGGGATCACCACCGAGCCTCCTCGCCACCTACTCGTCGTCCGGCCACCTGCTCGCCGACCGGCGAGCAAAATCAACCCGGCCTCATTGAGGCATTTCATCGAATGGTTGGCGTGCACGACAAAAATCGAAGGATTTCGACCTCCTCCGGCGACCTGGCCGACTTCGGCGGCCGCGGTTCGCCTCCGACAGCGACTGGGGGGCGAGACCAGAGACGGTATTGGCCGAGATTCATGCGAAACGGTCTGCGCGAGTCCCAACCAAATCACACACAAAAACAGGGGCAAATAGAGCCGGGGAGGCTCATCGGCGTGGCTGGAGGGTCTCAAGTTGATTGGGGCCGACAGCGAGGTTGCTAGCTCCCCTTCCTGCTCCGGAGTCACCTCGGTGTTCTCTCAACTCTCCCTTTTCTCTTTATTTCTAGTTCAATCTCTCCCTGTCTTTCGATACTCTGTTTTGGCCGAGAATGACCAACCGGTCAGGGACGTCGGCTCGGTGGATCGTCGACGGCTCTAGCTCGCCAGGGGGGCTCCTGCGATTGTGTTCTTACACCTGTAAGCCAAATATCGGAAAATTTTCACCCGATCTCTCTCTCTCTCTCTCTCTCTCTCTCTCTCTCTCTCTCAAAACCGCCGGCCGGGGCTCTTTCTCTCTCTTCGGCTTATATAGCCGCCGACGACCTACCCCCCTGCTCCATTATGCATGCTGACAATGGCTTGCACCGGCCTACTCTGGCCCGTGACTTTAGTGGCCATTTAGGCCGATGCAAGGGGGCCGATTTTGTGAGGAAGGGCAGAAGAAGAAGGAAGGAGGAATGTCACGCCCCGAACCCCTACGGCACGCGACACCGCCTTTGGTCGATTTAAGCGACGTCCCAGGAATATCGCTGACCTCAAATCTGCCATCAGAGGTTTACTACCACGGCGGATATCAACAAATAAACCCGGACAATTAAGAACTGGGGAAACAATCAGGGAGAATGAACATATTCGTTCTCATTGCCAAACTTACACCATAATATTTACAATATCCATTATTATTACAAACACCCCGAACCAGTAACTATTAACTTCCAAAATTGTTATCCTTCTGAAAACCCACCAGAAATTCTGACACATCGTACTCCGTGTGCACTGGTATCCAAAAACGTACTGGCGGCGGTGGTGGAGGGTTCACGGTTCCTGTCGGGGTTCTGAAATATTTGGTTGAAAACAACCGTGAGACACTTCTCAGTAAGTTCACCCCTAAACCCAACTTAAGCTATCACGTACCTCCAGACAATTACGCAATCACATACATATTCACACACGCTGAAACATCACATCGCAGGTACAACAAATAATATTGTCAAGCTCAAACATGCGCATAACATCATTCAAACTCAATCATGTCAGATGTAAACACGCGCATGTACTACTCTTATTCCATTATTCCATCCATTCTCATTTTCTCTTTCTCATTTTTCGCCAGTGACCCGCGTAAACGTACACGCCTCAGGTACACTGCGACCACTCACCACATCTGGCCCGCGTACTCGTTCACGCCTCAGGCCCCTCGATCGCGCCCCGAGCATCACACGCCTCGGTCCGATCCCACATTCACACTCGATCGCGCCCCGAGCATCACACGCCTCGGTCCGATCCCACAATCACACTCGATCGCGCCCCGAGCATCACACGCCTCGGTCCGATCCCACATTCACACTTTCCTCAGCCCGCACCAAATGCGACAGGCCTACATGATCGAAACCCGAGCTTATAATGTCTCGGTCCAATCCCGGTCTCACCCGAGCTGATCGTGCCTCGGACCGAACTCAATCATGCTCTTTCGAGCCTCAGCCTGTGCCAAATGCAACAGACCTACGTGATCGTGGCCCGAGTTTATGATACTCGGCCTGATCCCAATACTCGCAATTCCACACCCTCACATAATTCCATAATCACATGCCACACCGCATTTCTTTCTTACTCATGCGCATGCTTGACACGCATATACCACACCCAATTAGCCCATCACACGTGGCCCGTGCACGCATCAATTAACACGTACAACATGCTCACACAGCATTCAACATGGCCAATTTCAACAATTAAATTAATCTGGCCCACGCGTGCACATAATCAAACACATTTCAATCCATCAATCACAATTCAATAAACACACAAGGCCACTCATGGACCCACAAACACAGCCACGTTCATAGGCATAATTTCGACATTTCTGAACATATTAAACACTACAATCCAACCATACTACCACACACACCAAACTGACACCACTTGTCCTTAAATCGAGCCCTAAGCTCGCCAATTCCATCCTACAACATCCGACACTCTATTCAGTCTCACTCCAGCCTCGAAACATCATCATTTCATCCTCAAGTTACCTCATCTATCACACAAATAAACACTTAATTAAATCAACCCCATCCAGAATAATGCAAACATGCCCAAAACACGTAAATTATCAATTTTCTCCAACCAAATGGTGTCGGATTAATTCCGATCCTTCACGAGACTTTCTCGCCATAATTTCTAGGTTCCAAAAATTCAACTCGCGTCCCAATCGGACCATCACAGCCCCGTGAACAGTAATTCACAGCCAGTGAACAGTGATTCGAGGCATATGAACAGTAATTCGCAGCCCCCATTTTCTGAATTTCCAATAATTAGTGTCCGAATTAAATCCCAAGGCCCGCCATAAAATTTCCACTACCAATCCATGTAATTCCGCATCTAATTCCATACTGATTTTGTCCAAAATCACCCGTCGATACCCGAAGTCCTAAATCAGGTTTAGGCGCGACTTACCCGCGTCGACTAACTCAACATATCACCTGGTCAATTGAACCATCATTTCAATTGAACCCATATGTGCACGAATCAAACATATTTACACCAGCCCATTGCACAAATCCACACACAATTCTACCACCACAGCTCAATTATAATTAAAACACACGTGAAATACATAAATTTCTATTTTTTCTCCCACCAAACGATGCCAAATCGATTCCGGTCCTTCACAGAACTTTCTCACCATTAAATCTCGGTTCTAGAAATCCAACTTGCGTCCCGAACCGAGCATCACAGCCTCGTGAACAGTGAATTGCAGCTCGTGAACAGTGATTTTTAGCTTAAAATTCCCTCAAATCGTCCTCCAAAAATTCCAAATTAATTCCTTAAGGCCCGCCATACATTCTCGGTCTAAAGCCCCAACCTTTCGCACCAGTACAAGTCCAATTTCACCCAAAAATCAAATTGTTCGGCGATACCCGAAATCCTAAATCGGGATTAGAGGATGACTTACCGCGTTCTAGGCTAAAACGGCTAGAACGGAAAGCGGCGGCCCTTAATCGGGGACAACGGCAACGACGTACAACTTCCAGGTGGCGGCGATCGGCTTGGACGGCGATTGCGTGGCTTGCGCGTGGCCGAGGGCCTCACGGCCAAGAGAGAGAAAAAGAGGGAGAGAGTCACGGTGGGGTGGTGGTGGTCGGTGTGAGGGCGGCGTGAGGCGGTGACCGGCGACGTACGGACGGCGGCAACGGCGATCCGTCCGGCAAGAGAGAAAGAGAGAGGGAGAGAACTCACGGAGGAGGGGGGAAAATTTTCACGGGGAGAGGGGAAAAAATAAGAGAGGGAAGAGAGAGAAAGGGGGTCAAGGGCTTAAAATAAATTTTGACCAACTTTTGGCACTTTACCAAAATGCCCTTCTCTCACACAATTACCCTTTTATAATTCTCAAGGGTAAAATGGTCCAATTCTCCGTTTCTTGCTCAAATCAAATTTTTCCGAAGGAATTGAGCACACCAAAAATTGACACGTGTCACGTGCAACGTCGTCCTAACGTTCTGGCGTGATTTCCTAATTTTCCGGTGTCCAATTTGGGCAAAATTTCCATAATTAAATTCTATTAAACGCAACCCGAGCGTTTCTCGAGCTAACGGGCGGCTTGCTGGGGAAATTCGCTGAATCGACTCATGACTGATACTAAATCGAGTCACGTGCAAGTTCGTTCGGTGCGTGACGACCTCGGTTGTCATTAAAATCGCGAAGATCAATCACTTGATCCGAGGAGTACGATCGTTCGGTATAATTTCATAATCATTCGTCAAGTCGTTTCATGGTCCAACGGAATCACCCGCAATCCACTACTAGGACAATGGCGAACTGACCCCTAACTATCCTCGATCGGCCAACAATGGCTCAAAATATCACTTACGCGATTTAAATGGTCGAAATCCATTCACGATCGAATTTCCTTTAGTCGCGCGAATTTATTTCCCCTATTAGCCTTTTCCTAATGGTTAGCATTCCCAGGAATGATCAGTTCCGGGCGAGAACTTACTGCGAGCACATTTCATAAAACTCAATTATTTAATAAATTCCAATTGGTGGAATTTCGGAATGTCACAAGAAAGGGCCAGGTTTTCGGGGAGGACGGGACTGGCCATTAATGCCAGTCCTATTAGCGTGCTTCCCTGGCCTTCCTCTGGCCTGATGGGGACGACGCGGAGGCGCTCGGCCGTTCATCGAGCGACGGGTGGGAGCAGAGGTGAACAGGGGAGGGAAAGAGACAGGTCGGCGTGGGGGGAGAAAGGAAGAGAAGGGAGCTGGGCCGGGCCGGGCCCAACTCGCGGGGGGGAGGAAAAAAAGAAAAGGAAAGTGGGCTGGGCCGCGCGGGGAAGACAAGAAGAAAAGAAAAGGGCCGGGTCGACCTGACCCCAACCCGGCCCAACTCGAAACCTTTTTTTATATTTAATTTTAAAAAAATTCTGATAGACCCTATTAATATAAATATGCCTAATTTCTATATGCAATGCATTTAAATAGAAATATTTTTTTGTTTTAGGAATTAAAGAAAATTAACTCCTAAATTTCGTGCAATTAATTTTTGGGCAAATTAAAATAGGTGTCAACAAAGGCAAAAATGGAAAAGAGACTCACACAACAAAGAGAAGAGTTTGAATGATTTGTAGATTTCCGCTTTCCTGATGATCAATCGAATAACAAGCTTGATCTGTCTTTTTTCAGCCCCAATTGGCAGTTAGTGCTAAGAAAGGAATTCATATATTCAGAGAAGTGCTTGAAGAATTAGAAGTGCAATACTGGAATTCGGAATCCGGTAGCAAACCATTAGCACTGAGAACTGATTCAATCTTTCGGCCATTTGGGAGGGTTGCTGTTCAGATTGAACCCACAAAGCACAATACCTCTGGAGAACATCGAACGATCAGAGTTGAATCGACAAAAGTTGTCCTAAATCAATCCTATACTGCTTTTCAATTTGTTTCAGTGAAAATGATGCTGTAACATATGTAGTTTCTGTTACTGTCATTCCACTGTTTGATCTGTGTCATCTATGGGTATACTAGCTTAGACATGAGTGGGGATTATTAGAAAGCAATTAAGTAATATATAATATTTTTTTGTGATGATGCATATTTTTTTATTAATCTATTAATATTGTTTATTTGTCAAAATCAGATTGATCTTTTAACATCGCTATCTGTGAAATATGAGTTTAATATTATTCATTTGTCAGATGCGAGTCAATATAAGATAGATACCTCTAAATTATAAAAGTTTTCCAAGACCTCATCATAAATAGATATGTTTAGACGTATAATTTATAGGTATTTCCAAATAGAATCTATATTCACATAAACAATTATTTTTAAAATTTATTACCAAAATATGCATTATTATATTATTTTGTGGGCGTCAATTAGAGATTTATAGCCAAAATATATATGAATTAGTGATACAGATTGAGATACCAAAGTATCGGTTTGCTAGAGATCCATAATAAGCATGAGAATTAGAGATGCAGAATTAGATACTAGCAAACATACAAGAATTAAAGATGCAGAATTAGAGAATTGCGAGAATTAAAAATTTGCTAAAGTGATAATTAAAAGCAAATTACTAAGTAAAGCCCGCACGTGAGCGTGTCACATGACTCAATCTCGTGCGAGATTTACCCACTTCTAAATTGTGAGATTGCTTTTCACCAATCCAAAAGCTTAACTTGTCAAGTGGTTTAACATCGTTTGAACATGTTCTCCCCATATGCGCTATTAAATGAAGGTTTGATTACCTAAAAAGAAAATTAGTAAAAGAACGGTTCCCATTGAGACAGAAGAACGAAAGTCGCATGGATTTAACAAAAATCCCGTCAATAGGAACATACGACACCAGTCACACTTCTAACTCCACAAACATGTATACATTTATCGATGAGCAAGTCTTGCATAGACTCATCCACCATGACTAGCAAACTTATTTTATTAAGTTAATGCACTCAACATTGGTCTTTTCTATCTAATGCAACAACATCTTAAGCCGAAATCCTTAACGAAATGGACAATTACGGTTCATGCATTTGGCTATTACGTCACGTCTAACATATGCTTCAGTTAGGAACGAAATTTGGTGCATGGGACACGAGGATAAGGGCCGGCAAAGTATTGCAAATTGCCAAGAGGGTAAGGATAATTTTAGGAAGCGATAATTGACACATAAAAGTATCAGTATAAATTGAGATAATATAGGTTTTAGGAAGCTATAATTGACACAAACGGTTAATATAGTTTGGCTAGCCAAATTATATTTTGTCCCATGTTAAACCCCACGTAAGAGAACTTCTAAAGATAAAAGGGCATCTAAAGAGAACATTCCACACAATGCCCTCCTTGGAGATGAAAGTGATGATATTTATATATTATTGACCAGCTTATAAAATGTTGCTCCGAAAGGGAAAGTATACAAAATAATGTGGTGCAACAATGGTGCGTCGAACTTGATTTGTTGTTTTGCGAGGTCAGTGGGTTTCGCCTTTCGTTAATACGCAATAGCTCGATTTGACCTAGTAGAAGGAGCGTAGACAACAAGCCTCTAGTTAGGACTCGACCCAATCTAATGGCATGAGCTTAATCCCATGGGTTTTTAGAATTGTCAAACAGGTTGGCCAGGTCGGATTTGATTTGGATGGGTTGAAAATGGGCTCGACTTAAATTAATTTATTTAATTCATATTGACTTATTATTATTTAATATTATCTTAGTGTTGACACCTAAATTTTGCCGCATCATTTAGTGTTAATTGCATAGAAAATTAGGGATTAAATTTTTAACCCCTGAACAAAAAAATTAATTAAAATTGCATAGCATATAGTTTAGGTTCATATAGATTAATTGCACTCCGCATCGGATCGGCGGTGGTAAGCGAGTTTAAAATTCATCACGTAAATCAAGCTCGAGTACCGAACGAGACTCAGTTCACTCGGAAGGCAAGGGCCGAAAATCACGCGTCAAAAGGGCTTGGTTGTCTTAATTTGAGCTTAAATTAGCCCATCAAGCTTAATTAAAAAAAAACCCAAATTAATTCAGCCCACTTAGAATTAAATTAAAGCCTAAACCTAAGCCCAAGCCTAAGCCCATTAGGACTAAAAAGCCCGGCTAATTAACCTAGGGTTGCGATATAAATACCTGTTTATGCTTCATAATCAAGGGGGCTCTCATAATTTCAGATCAGAATTTTTTTTAGAGAAAAGAGAGAGAGAGAGAGAGAGAGAGAGAGAGAGAGAGAGAGAGAGATCGGTGGAGCCGCACCGCCACCATCGCTCCCCGCGGCGCTGCTCCCCGCGCCGCCGCACGTCGCCGCCCGGAGACCACTGCATGCTGCCGCCTGGAGACCGCCACACGCCGCCGCTTGGAGACCGCCGTTGCGCCGCGCCACTGCCTGTGCCGCACCGCTGCCCCGCCTGCACCGCCGCTACCACGGAGCCACACCGCCGCCCGGACGTCCCTGCCGCACGCCGGACGCCCCTGCTGCACGCCGGACGCTGCTGCCGCTGCACCGCCGCTACTGCCCCGGAGCCGCACCTCTCCCGTTGCCGTCCGTGCCACGCCATTGCCGCTGCCCCGGAGCAGCACCGCCACTACCATCCGTGCCACGCCGCCGCCGCGTCACCACCACTCCCTACGTCGTGCCGTCGCCCCTGACGCACCACCGGTCACCATCCCGATCCGCAATCCCAATCTGCTGCAAGTTCAAATTAGGAAAGAAATCAGCAAATCAGGTAATTATCTTATCCTGATTTAATTTGAATATTTTATTGCCTAATTCGTGCTTATTGATATCTAATTCTGCATATTTAGATAATAGGCAATATCTCACTTAGGATTTATTTCCTTTTTTTTGAAATCTTAGATATCTATTACTTGTCAAATTTGGATAGAATTTAGAATTTCAAAATCATTTGAATATATCCAAGATATTTGAGATATCTAAATTTTTTCAAGATGTGATCGATTAGGAAAATTTCCTAATTCGCAACCGCACACGTAGAAATAAATCTATCTATCAGGCTTTAGATAGAGTTATTTTCATAGCGGGTATTTCGAATTTTAGAATCGATCTGTCAGGCTTCAGATCGAAACTTAATTCGAAAGATTTAGCGGTTATATTTTTACTTGATTTTTAATTTCGAATTTCGATAAAAAAAAATACCAAAAAAAAAGATTGCTCTAGAATAAGTCAATTTCTTTATTTTAAAATCGCATGTTTAGATAATTGGCATTTTTAATTCCGAATTTCATTAAAAAAATACAAAAAAAATATAATAATATGCCCGTCATTAGAAATAAGTCACGTCGTCGCATGACATATAGTTTGCATGTTAGGTTGCATTAATCGCATGTCAATTTTTGCACGTCATTACATAAATGTTAGCTTTCATTTAAATAAGTAAAAATCAAAAAGAAATTTCTGCTCTTTTGAACTCTAAGTCAGGATTTATCAAAATTGTCAAATTGAGTATTTTTCTCGAAATTGGTACCGAAAGGGCGTTAGGGAATCTAGCGTAACTAAGTCCCCGAATTTATGATTTCTGGTTCGTAGAAATAAAATAGTACCCCAGCTATTTTATTTAGGTTTCTAATCAACCTACCCTAAATGATTAGTGGCGACTCCTGTTGAAAATATTTGCATGCTCACAATTGGACCTCAGTTGCGATTTGGTAGAGTTTGGGAGAACTCGAGCTAGGTTAGTTAATTTAATTGATCTAGTAATCCATTAGCCTAAGATCGAAACACTCGATTTTTTTTAGGTCGCGGCACTTAGCGACTCATATCCTACTTGATCCGGACCCAACTTGGGCTCCAAATTATTATCAACTTCGTCCTTAAATTTGGAAAATAACATGCTAACACAAAAAAAAATTAGCAAATAAGAAATTGTTAAAATTTCTTTTGAATTAAGCTATCAGAACCCATGTCCTGTAATTTTTCTTGGTGTTAGAAATTTTATCTAATTTAGCAAGAGAGAGTAAGCCTGAAAAGATATACATGACATAAATTCAATATGATATCCAATCCACAACTATTAGCCTATGCAATTGATGATTTCATGACGTTCGTTTTCGGCCATCAAAATTTCCTCGGCCAAGAATTTGTGATGACTCTCACCATCACTCATCCCAAAGGCCAACCACATTGAAACACCCTTGCTTAGTCATTCCTCGCGTCGCTGAAGATACTTTTTGTTATATTATGTCTCGAATTTGAACTCAAGAATGAAGTATGATCTAAATAGAAATTTCAATTCCGAATAGGACTTGTGGATTGACGTCCGAATAATAAATTATCGAAATACTTTCCACATTTGAGTTAGATCATCATAACATATGAAAATGGGATTCTACTTAGTTGTTACAAACTGGAGCAAACAAAAGTAATATTAGGTTTTTGAGTTTCCAAAGTAAGTTTTCTGTGAGAGATTGTGAGATCATACTCGTTAGTTTTGATTTTTTATGTGTGATTTGGTACTTGAAAACACTTGATCAATCGAGCAACAATAATTGTGTAATTCTCTAAAATCATAATGAATTTCTTCACAGTAGGCTCTCCCTATGAAGTAAATACCGAGAACCGAACCACGTTAATTTCCGGTATCCTTATCGTTTATTGTAATCTCCATAAATCTGTTCTTCTCGCATTAGGTTTGAATTGCAAGATTATGTTAAGTTTCTTTATTATTTCATAACACTTTTATACCTTTGGCATCAGAATGATTCCCGCCACACATTCGCACGGTGCCCAACTCTTCATGGCCAGTTAGGTTTGTTTTCCCTTATTTATAGATGCCCCATTACCCTCTCTTCTCAGCTCGACTCTCGTTTCACTTTTCTCCAAATTAATTCTGATCAAACCTTAAATTACTTTTGCAGTAAAAATTAGATTCATGGGTCTTCTCCGTTTCACCGTCGGCATTTTCGGTAGGTTTGCATCTCCTTTTCTTTCCTAATATATTCACTTCTTTTTCCTACTCGGTAGAGATTTGACTTCCGGTGACCGGACCAATTTCGGTCACCGCAAGATGGTTTCTGGTGACCCAATATCTAATTATATCAGGCGACTAACGAGTTTTAGTCACCAAGAGTATGTACCCTTCGCGCCGGGAAACAAATAATTGTTTTGTCGCGATTTTTGAGTCACCAAGGACCTATTTTATATATGAATCATCATCATCATCATGCTATTGGCACCGGTACTAATTCTCCTCTTCCCTTGGTTTTTCTCTTCAGGAAATGTAACTGCGCTTCTCATGTACTTGGCACCAACGTAAGTCGTTCCCCTAATACAGACATTGTCATACGATTTTCTTCAAATAATATAAGGTTTGATCAGAACTAATTTGGAGAACCTAAGGTTTGATGAAAAATATTTCCTGCGCATCGTGTCCAATGCATTTTTTTTAGGTTTTTTTTCAGTTTGATTATATGTAGAAAACCTTGTTGGATAATTCCTGTTTATAGACAACCATGTTAGTCACATTGTTCTTGTTTATATACAAACCTTGTTTTCCTCGTTCACCTCATCTGCTGTTGCAGCTCCATCAAGGTGGTTTTAACGTGATAAACGTGTATTTATCAGTGGAAAGCTCAATCTAATAAAGAGTATATCCTAATATCACCTCTCATGTGCGAGCCAAACCAAGAGCGAACGAGACACATGCAATTTGACTAACAAGAGCCCCCGCAACAGCGATGTAAACCGGGACAAAATTTGGCTTTGATACCACAATAAAATGTCACCCAAAAAGTTAAGTTTATCGATGAAACAGACAATATGTATGTATAAGTGAAATGGGATGCTTTTAACGCATGCGTTCTATGAGCTGATTATAACCTATTTTGGATTTGTGAGATACAATCTTGGAAAATGATCTTGTAGGATTACATTCAGGAGGATCGTACGGAGCCGCTCGACGGAGCAGTTCTCGGGCGTCCCATATGTGATCACCCTGCTTAATTGTCTTCTCTATTGCTGGTACGCTTCTAATGATGTCAGAATCGGGGCCTTGTTTCGCGTTCATATTATTGTTGTCGTCTGAATTTGATTATCTTTGGTAAATGACAACGCAACCGCACAAAAAATGTCGACTCATGAACTTTTGTCGCACGTTTGGACAACGCTCATATGTAAATCTCCTCGACGACAAAACCAATGATCAATTGCATGCTCATGTGTTTTGGCCTTTATGCGATGTCAAGAGTACAGAAAACAGCTTACTAAATTAATTCATAATTTGACATGGCAAACTTTCAAGGAATAAGTAGAGGTAAGACAAGACATTGAAACTTGACAACTATGTTGTCACTCTAAGTTGGTTATAGGTGGAGATTTTAACGATATTTTATTAAAGAAATTGGTGCATATATTCCTCTTTTTGACATATATTCGAGCAATGATTGCAAATATCGAAATTTTGAGCTGGGAAATGGAATCCTCGCATGAACTATATATGGTAAAAAAGTGAATGGAAACTTAGAAAATGTTTACTATACATCAGTTTTTTGCCATCATTCTGTTCCGGATAAAGCTTAGATCTTCACAGGTACGGCTTGCCGTTTGTGTCTCCAAATAACCTTCTGCTATCAACCATCACCGGGATCGGAGCTGTGATTGAGTTCACATATGTGTTGGTTTTCGTCATCTACGCTCCCAAGAAGGAGAGGACCAAGATTCTGGTGCTTGTAGCTCTTGCCGTCGCCGTATTCTCTACCGTTGCTCTCATCTCCTTCTTTGTTTTCCATGGAAAAACTAGGAAGCTCTTCGCCGGCGTGTTCGTTGACATTTTTGCTGTCGCCATGTTTGCTTCGCCTCTTTCGGTCATGGTAAACGGGTCCGCAATAACCTAGTCGTTTGTGTGATTCTGAGTTAAATGCCTAATCGGGACTTTATGCATGATTTTATTACTTTGGTTTTTCTTCGTTTTTGCGCGCAGAGATTGGTGATCAAGACCAAAAGTGTGGAGTTCATGCCCTTTTTCCTATCGCTATTTGGCTTATTGTGTGCGGTTAGCTGGTCCGTTTTCGGCTTGATTAATCGGGATCCTTTCATCATCGTAAGTTAACCATCTTTAGTATATGGCAATCAAATTACTTAGCCTTCTACATGCCAAGAGGTCGTAAGAACTTCGACATTACACAATTGATGTGATAAATATGAGTAATCGTGGTGATGTAGGTGCCCAATGCATTTGGATCGGGATTAGGAGTTGCTCAGATGCTCTTATACGCAATGTACCACAAGCGCAATCATCAGCACGACAACGTCGTGAAAGATGGATCCTTGGAGATGGATTTGCAGATGCCCCACGAGTAGCAACGACCAAAAACTCATCAGCTGGAGCATGGCCGCTCTCAGATCTTATGAGGCCCTCGTGATTGTGTTCGTGCGAGAAGAAAGAGACATAGCTGTGTGTAAAATAGGTCTCGTCAAAGACGGATGTAACTTAATATTTGTGTTTGTTTTAAGTAACTACAATGGAAAATAATATAAATGGTCTCTGACCTTTGATCCAATATGCAACGTGGTCCCTGAACTTTTAATTTGTTCAATTTGATCCATGAACTTTAGGCCAATGTGCAATGTAATCGCTAAACTTTAAATTTATTTAATGAGATCCCTGGACTTTCGGTACATATTCAATTTAGTCCCTGGATTACATGAAAGTGTTTAATGTTACCCTTGAACTTGAAGTAATGGAAGGACGACATTGAATATTTTCATATAGTCCAAGGACTAAATTAAACATGTGCTAAAATAATAGAGATCATATTACATATTAGGTTAAAGTTCAAGGATCATACTGAATAAATTGAAAGTTTAAAGACTATATTACATATTATAGCAAAATTCAAGGACTATTCATGTTATTATTTCTAGTGACATGCAATTTTGCTAATCAATGGACAATCATTACGCTAGCAGACTGGGTTGTTAAATCCAAAGATGCATAGGCAAGCTGTACCGCAAAAGCTGGATTTCCAATTCTCGTTGGCCCCTGATCGGACATTGCTTGTTCCAAAGCCCCTCTATCGTGTAATCGGGCTAGTTCTTAATTTAAATGGAATGGACTTGGCATGCCATCCAATTTGAATGACTAGTTGATCCGCAGCGTGCTCCAAACTTCCATTTACATGGGGTAAGACAAGTAGATTTTCACCAATATTTCATGCATTGTCGGTCCATAACGCTCAACGGCACTCCATCAATTTGTCAACCCTAGAAATCTTATCGATCGTGTTGTTTGTAATCAACCTAAACATGTACACGCACAAAAAGAATTGAGATGTTTTTTTTATCATTTGCGTGGTAAATCAACATATTCAATTACCCATCCAAATGGTTCTTACATTTTTTTTCTAGAGAAAATTGTATTCATTGCTCAAAAAAATATATAAAAAGTACAAAGACTTTTATAGCAAGAAAATTGAAGCAAAACAAAGCTAAATCCAAAAAACAAAAAGGATCAACAGAGTACTGTCAGGATTACGCACACACTCATTCTATAAAAATGGATCTGTCAAGCAAAATAATTAGCGGCTGATTACTTGGTTTTGTATCATCGTTAGTGATAAGCATATACCAGAAATTCATTCTCTGATAGCTATGGGGTTGCTAGTTGGCAGTGTGCGCCTAGATTCAACTTTCTCTACACCATCATTGTACAGAGACAATCAAAACTTGTTCAATAATTATATCTAACTTTAGGAAGAGCAAATCTGAGTAGTTTAGCAAGATACCAGAAAATTCTACGATCGCCATTGAAATTGGAGGTAGAGGATCTGTATATAGACAGAGCAAGGGATATTGAATCCCCAAAAATATTATTAAACTCTCAAATCTAAATCGGGAGTGAATAGCTCCTAGATCTGATACTAAATCAAGGGAGTTCAAATATTGAGATCTAGAACTAGACCGGGAGAAAAGAGTTCTCGGATCTAGATTGGGAGGGAAGAAAAAATAAGAAAAGAACAAGAAAACTTAAACAAAATCAACAAGAAAGAGAGGGGAGGGTGAGACTAACTCAAATCCTCCCCCATGGCTCAAGGTTGAAGAGGCCGATGGAGAAAGAAGAGAGAGGAATAGAAAAAGACTTGCTGCTTGTCCAACTTTTAGGCTGCTTATCCAATGAGTGTTACATTTAAATAGTAACATCTCATAACTAAACTTGGGATGCACGACCAAAACTACCGTAACCCTCCGAGGATTGTATCCTCTTTCAATACCAACAGCTTAACCCTCCACACGAGACACTCTCACGCCTAATAGCGGAGCACTGTCACGCTCCACCGATTAGAGAGTTTGTTGCCGGCGATTAGCCTCAACGTAGTGAAAACGCTCTATTTGTGCGCGCCCACACACGTGCATGGACACGCTTTGAAAACACGATTTTAGATGAATACATAATTAGCGAATTTGGATTATGCATTCCTGTTTGCATATTAAAAAGTTAAAATTTTAAGCAATTAAAGTTTCTAGGGAAATTTACCCAAAAAGTCATAAACCTATTGTACTTATGTCAGTCCTAAACTTTTTTTAATTTGGCCAATTTAGTCGCAAAACTTTTGACGATTTGCCAATTCAGTCACAGACATTTTAATTGTACTAATTTGTTCTAATTTTTTTTGATGATTTGTCAATTTTGACTGAAAATTGCTGGTTGGGTAATCTTTTACTTTTTTTCTTTATTTTCCCTAACCCTAGGCCGATGACAGCCGTGACGCCCTCACCTAGGCCAGGAGAGGGTTGGGCGACGACCTTGCCAACCTAGGGTTAGAAAAGAAAAAAGGAAGAAGCATATTAGGGGAATAAATACAGCGCAAGTGCCATAACTTTTGTACGGAGGACACTTAAGTGCCATAACTTTTTTTTGGCTCACTTGAGTGCCATAACTTTTAAAAAAATGATCACCTAAGTGCCACTTACGAGCTGATTGTGAAGGCTCGAAACCGCGGCTTTTCCGGCCGAACGGTGACCTTTTCGATGAGGCGAGCACCACTAGCTTGAAGAGAGGGTGTCGATGAATCATTTAATGGCCTCCGTTCGTCTCAAAATTTCCGTTTTAGCCTCCGTTGCGAAGGTAAAAATGCTTCGTAGTCACACATTTATCGAGCCGATTTATGTGACTACGAAACACTTTTACCTTTGTCAACGGAGGCTAAAAAGGAAATTTCGAGACGAACGGAGGTCATAGAATGATTCACCGACATCCCCACTTCAATCTGGTGGTGTTTGCCTTGTCGGGAAGGTCACCGTTTGGCTTGAAAAACCTCGGTTTCGGGCCCTCACGACCAACCCCTCTGACAAGCTGGTCGTGAAGGCCCGAAATCGCGGCTTTTCCGATTGAACGGTGACCTTCCTGGCGAGGCGAGCACCACCAGCTTGAAGAAGGGGTGTCGATAAATCATTCCATGGCTTTCGTTCGTCTCGAAATTTGCATTTTAACCTCCGTTAACGAAGGTAAAAATGCTTCGTAGTCACACAAATCGGCTCGATAAATTATGTGACTACGAAGCATTTTTACCTTCGTCAATGGAGGCTAAAACGGAAATTTCGAGACGAACGGAAGCCATGGAATGATTCATCGACACCCCCTCTTCAAGCTAGTGGTGCTCGCCTCGCCGAGAAGGTCACCGTTCGACTGGAAAAGCCGCGGTTTCGAGCCCTCACAACCAGCACATAAGTGATACTTAGGTGATCATTTTTTTGAAAGTTATGACACTCAAGTAAGCCAAAAAAAAGTTATAGCACTTAAGTGTCCTCCGTACAAAAGTTATGGCACTTGTGCTGTATTTATCCCTGTATTAGGAGATCATAAAACTTGTCAGGAAAATACAATTGAGTCCTAAAACTTACAAAAAGTTCAATCAAGTCCAAAAACTTGTCAAATTGATACAATCGAGTCTTTTTGTTAAATCTGTTCAACTTGGCTAATAAAAAATGCCAATGTGGCTTCTTTTCAATATTTTCTCTTCCCTACGTGGTAACGAAGCGGCTAAAAAATGAAACATAAGGTTAAAACAACATTATCGGCGGCAACGCCATCCCCACTCTCGCAGGCCCTCCTCGGCAATGGTGGGGCGGCGGCAGCGAGGGTTGCAAGCCTTAGACACTAGTTTCCCAACTTTTTTTTAAAATCTTTTTTAAAATTTAGCTTATTTTTAAATCTAATTTAAATAAAATTTCTATTACAAATTAGATTTAGACCAAAACGACATCGTTTTAACCTTAGATTTCATATTTTAGCCACGTCAATGCCACGTAGGAGAGAGAAGATATTTAAAAAAAGTCATGTTAGCATTTTTTCTTAATTAAGTTATATGGAGTTAACTGGGGTGTACAAAAGAATCGGGAACCGAACCAAACCGGCTCGGAACTAGCGGTTTCCATGGGGATTGATCCAATTCTTAGTTCCAATTTACTGGAACTAGTGAGCACTGATTCGTTCCCCATTCCAAGCGTAGAATCGTCTACCTATCCACCTGAACTAGACCAGTATATATATATTTTAAAATTTTCATACTGTAGTTATATTGTGATATTTGCTTATTTCGCATGAAGTAATATGCTTGTACAGAGTCTGATGATTCCGAAAGCTGACAAGGAAAACACTTATTAGATGAAGTGATGAAATATTTCTTCGAAGAATGGCTTCTGGTTTGCTTCCTATGTGTTCGCATAGAATCAGTATTTTTTTTATTAATTGCGTGATGAAACCAAAGATGTACCCACATATAAACTAAGTTCACCATGATATTGATTGGCAAATGCAATTTTGTAGAAATTGGGGACTAGGCACGTCCGATTCCCGTGTTGGTCAATGGAACCAATAGGTGATTCTAGGTTCTAATTTTTCGAAATCAGTCCTCAGTGGGTGATTCCCGATTCTAGGGTGAGAACCGCCCACCCGGACCATACTCATCCCTAGGATTAACGAAAGAACTCAATTGCACAAATTTAATAAGTTTTAGGATATGATTGCAGTTCTTCTAATTTTTAGGGCTTTGTTACACATTTGTGACAAGTTTTAGGACTGCCAATGCATTTATCAAAAAAAAAGATGAAAAAAAAGATAAGAAAAATTGAAAAGAAAAGAATAAAAAAATTAGAAAAGCTTAAAAAATTGTCTACGTCAATGTCGGCCATGACACCCGGCATTGATTAGATTGCCACATTAGTGATTTCCAACCAAAATTAATTAGAAGGATTAAATTAGTAAATCGTCAAAAAGTTTAGGATTAAATTGGCCAAATTAAAAGGTTTATGACCGAATTGGTACAATACAATAAGTTCATGACTTTTTCGATAATATTTCCAAAATTTATATATATATATATATATATATATATATATATATATATAGATTATGATTTCTCGCTCAATATGAGAACAGGACTAGACAAAACTTGAATGTAGGTGATCCTAGGAAGCTCCTTTCCAAGATGATGAATTTGAACGGATGCATCTATTATGTTTAGGGATCTAGAAATAATGTCTTGTTGGAGGGTGTTCCTTCTTTTGTCAATAATGGAGTCAATTTGGTAAAGTGTGCTGTTTAGTCCAAGATTAAGTATTTTGGAGGTATCCGAATTTCATCAAAGTTTTGACAAATCTTTCTTATTCTTGTCGGTCTATATGCATGTGTAAGATCATCTTCGATGAGCTTGCAATGACAATTGCCTCTGCCCACGTTTGAGTTTGAATTGAAATGGAAATAGGCCATTTAATAAAACAAAGATTATTTGAGAATTAATCTTGTTGTACGCCCTCACTATGCCGAAAAGTGATTTTATTAATAAAATACAAATAACAATAAGGGATATTTTACACATGCAGCCTTTACCAAAAGATGCATTTTCGTATTCACCAATCTATCGTTAATCCCTTCGTGGCACAATTAGAGCCGATTGTGTCCATTGCTGATATAGACGGAAAAAATCTAGAAAAGGTCATTCTTTCTCAATGCGTCGGGATGTTACCTTTTCCTAACAAATTGCATGGGCAAATTTGCCGGTTCGACTCGATATGCGATGTAGGATCATCGGCAATCTGACCGCTCAGAAAATCCTTTGCACACACAGAAAAGAAGATCCTACGTGGCCTGGTCCACTTGTGTTCCGTTGCCGATATAGATAGAACGGTTCAGAAAGGATTGCCCTTTCAAAATGCGATCCAACTTGGCACGATTAAGGCAGCTCGTGTTCAATTGTCAATATAGAGAGAACCGCCCAAGAAGAATCACCCTTTCTAAATGCGTTGAGATATTACCTTTTTTGGACAAATTGCATGGGTAGAGTCGCCAGTTCGACTCGATACGCATTGTCGGATTATTGTTGATCCAATGGCTCACAAAATCCATTCAACACAAAAAAAAGACCCTACGTGGCACGATCAGGGCCGCTTGTATTTCATTACCGATATCGACGAAAAAGTCCAAAAAAGTTCACTCTTTCTAAATGTGTCCACCGGCATATTACCTTTTTCGGACAAATTGCATGGGCAGATTCGCCAATTCAACTAGATACACAATATCTCATTGGCGATCGGACGGCTCACAAAATCTTTTCCACACACACAAAAAAATGAAGACCCTACGTGGCACGATCAAGGCTGCTTGTGTTCCATTGCCAATATAGATCAAAAAGTCCAAAGAAAGACGAGTCTTTCCAAATGTGTTCAGGATATTGCCTTTCTTACGGACGAATTGCTTCCGCACACAAAAAAGAAGACCCTATGTGGCATGGCCAGGGCTGCTTGTGTTTCATTGCCGATATAGATGGAAAAAGTCCAAAAAAGTTCACCGTTTCTAAATGCATCCACCGGGAGATTACCTTTTTTCGGATAAATTTCATAGGTAGATATGCCAATTCGACTAGATACATAATGTCTCATTGGCGATCGAACGGCTTACAAAATCCTTTCCACACACACAAGAAAAGGAAGACCCTAGGTGGCACGATGAGGGCTGCTTGCGTTCTATTGCCAATATAGACCAAAAAGTCTAAAGAAAGACCAATCTTTCCAAATGTGTTCGGGATATTACCTTTCTTACGAACGAATTACTTCCACACACAAAAACATGCGGCATAGCTAGGGCTGCTTGTGTTTCATTATTGATATAGATGAAAAAGTCTAAAAAAGTTTGCCCTTTCTTAATGTGTCCATCGGGATATTACCTTTTTCAGACAAATTGCACAGGCAAATTCGCCAATTCAACTAGATACACAATGCCTCATTGGTGATCGGACGGCTCACAAAACCCTTTCCTCACACACAAAAAAGGAAGACCCTACGTGACACGATCAGGCTCAATCAGGCTGCATGCGTTCCATTGCTGATATAGATCGAAAAGTCCAAAGAAAGATCGGTCTTTCCAAATGTGTATGGGATATTACCTTTCTTACGGACGAATTGCTTCCACACACAAAAAAGAAGACCCTACGCAGCAAGGCTAGGGTTGCTTGTGTTCCATTACCGATATAGACGGAATCTAAAAAGGTTCACCCTTTCTAAATGCGTCCACCGTGATATTATCTTTTTTGGACAAATTGCACTAGCAAATATGCCAATTCGACTCTATACACAATATCTCATTCATTGGCGATTGGATGGCTCACAAAATCCTTTCCACACATAAAAAAAGGAACATCCTATGTGGCACGATCAGGGCTACTTGCGTTCTATTTTCGAAATAGATCGAAAAGTCCAGAGAAAGATCAGTTTCCAAATGTATTCGGGATATTACCTTTCCTAGAGACGTATCACTTCCACACACAGAAAAACGAAAACCCTACGTGACACAACCAAGGCCATTCGTGCACCATTCCCGATATAGACAGCACGGCTCGAAAAAAGGATCGCCCTTTCTAAACGCATCGGGGATATTACCTCTTCCGGACGAATCATTCCCGCACACGGAACGGGAAGACCCCGTGTGGCATGATAGGGGGCTGCTCGTGCCCCCATCGCCAAAACGGGCAAGAAAAATCCGGAGTGACCGCCCTTTCCAAACGCGTCGCCGGAGGGAAACCCGAAATCCGGGACGACGAGAACTGCACGGGCAAGCTCGCCAGCTCCAACTCGACCGAGCTGGTCGGCCCGGCCCGGCCCCGATCCGACGGCTTGCAAAATCCACTCCCGCACACCGACGCCCACGCCCACGCCCACACACGATCCCCTGCAAGCATGCTACCTGGCAGAAGGAGAGGGGGACGGGACGAGATCAGATCGGCGGAGGTGAAATGCGACCTCGCACGCGCGCACGGGTGGGCTGGGGGGCGGGGGGGGGGGGCGTAGGGGGGAGATACTTCTACACATGTCAACATAACGCAAAATGATGGAACCTGAGTTTTTTTCTCTTTTTTGCCCCCACTTTCTTTTCCTCCCCCCCAGAGAGAGAGAGAGAGAGAGAGAGATCGCAGAGAAGAGAAAAAGGAATACCGTTTGACTTCCACGCCTCCCCCTCCGTCTCTATATCTTAGAGAGAGAAGTGAAAGGAGAGAGAGAGAGGCAGATTGAATCCGATTGAAGGAAGCTTTGACGTCCGCAAGGACACACCCACGCACACTCTCTCGAAGGGACGGGGGGGCCGCTTTCTCTCTCTACTTTCTCTCTCTAGCCCAGCCGAGCCCCCCGTCTCGAAGAAGAAGACGAAGGGGGGGAGGAGAGGAGGAAGGAAGCAAAGGAAGAAGGAAGGGAAGGGAGAAGGAAGGAGCGCCGCGTCACTGGGACGACGACGAGGAAGAAGAAGAAGAAGAAGCAAGCGGGAAGATGTGGTGAAGAAGCAAAGCGGGAGAGCTGTGAAGTAGCGGGGTGAGGGGATATCCGCGCGTGCTTTCGCCTCGGGGGGGTTTTCCGGCTCGTCCGCGGCGAGGGCTCGTTGAGGAGGAGGCCCGAGGTTGTTCCTCTCCCTTGCCTCTTGGCGCAAAATCTTCGGCTGCGGTGAGTCTTCTCGGCTCCCTCCCTCTTTTTGCGGAATGTGGGGCTCGCTCGCCGCGATGGCGCGCGCGCCGCTCGTTTTTCTGGACCACCAGATCGGTGATTCGAGTGGGTCGAGTCTCGATCGAGGCTTGGTCTTTAAGCCGGCTTCGCCGATTGCGTCCCGCGTTCAGTCGGGGCGCGGGTTTTCGGGCTTCAATGGGTTTTCTGTACCGGTGGGAGCTCCCAATTCGGTATGCGGGAGTGGGAGTTTCTCTGATGTTGTTGGGAGACTGTAAGTTTTCAGCTTGAGCTTGTGAGTGGCGATGGATGGGTTCTTGAAGGGGCGGTTGCTTGATTTCCCGTTCTTCTGGGTTGAATTTGTGGCGCGGGCCAATCGAATTGGTTCCCCATCGTCGCGGGTGGAGTGAATTGTTGGGGGTCTCTGCGAGGGTTTTAGGTTTGGAATGTAGCTTAATTGAGATTAATGTCTTTATCTGACCAGCGTAGCTGAAAAACCGGTAAAAAGGTTTTGGCTTGGTGAGGGAATTTGACGAACTAACGTTTTCTTGATAATCTTTTCCAGAGGTTCACTCGAAAGCTGGTCGGAGATTTCTCTGTCTCGTGAAGATGGCGGAGAATGTTTAGAGATGAAGTTTGTTTCTTCGGAATCGGCTTTGGTGGCCATGGCGGGCGTTTGCTAGGCCTCGACTCAAGGCTGTATGCTCAGGCATGAAGAAGACGGGTTTCCTCCTCCATTCTTGAGGGGCGTCACTAAATGCTTCTTGCTTTTAGCTTAAAATTGGGTCTGCAAGCCAAGTCCTGTAATTAATTTTACTCATACCCGAGCTATTTTCTGTTTGCGATAAGTCTTATTAAGGGTGAGTTTAGAAGATGGTACTTTCGGGACCACCCACTCCAGCCAATGGGTCCCAGTCCATTTCGCCTTCGCTTCTGCGATCAAATTCAGAATTGTTAGGAGGAGAAGCTGCGGCATTACCTTCCCAGTCAACATTCTCTTCTCTTGTTTCGCCACGTTCTCAGCTTAGTAACGTGAATATGCTTAATGCATCTTCCCTGCTCAACCAGCCATTTGCAAATGGTGGTTCAAACCTCATGATTCCTTCTTCTGGAAGTGGCCAGAGAGTGGGTATCGATGTGAAGGCCGAGTTGGATCAGTTAGCGAATGTTGGTAATGGGATGAACTTTGGATTGTCCAACATGACCAATACCGGCACTTCTAGTCAATATCAGGGACAATTCTCTAATCCTTCTGGCAGTCAGTTGATGCCGGATCAAGCCCAGTCTCAACAACTTGAACAGCAAAATTTCCAGCAATGTCAGCAACCAATGCAACAGTTTTCTTCCCCTCAACATGCCCAGCAACATCAGCAGCATCAACTCCAACAATACCGGGCGGTTCGTGGAGGGTTAGCTGGTGTAGGACCTGTCAAGCTGGAACCACAAACAGGCGGGGAGCAACATGGACAGCAACTGCAGCAGCCCCATTTACAGTCACTAAGGAATCTGGCTCCTGTGAAACTGGAGCCACAACAGATTCAGAGCATGAGGAACTTGGCTTCTGTGAAAATGGAACCTCAACACTCAGACCAGTCACTTTTTCTCCACCAACAGCAACAGCAGCAGCAGAATCAGCAGCAGCATCAACACCCGCAGCAGCACCAGCAGCATCACCAGCAGCAAGCGCAACAGCAATTGTTGCATATGTCCAGGCAGAATTCACCGGCTGCTGCTGCACAGATTAATCTTCTGGAGCAACAAAGATTTTTGCAGATGCGGCAGCAGCAGCAGCAGCATCAACAGCAACTATTGAAGGCAATGCCTCAGCAAAGAGCTCAGGTAGCACAGCAGTTTCAGCAGAGCATCCCTATGAGGTCCCCTGTAAAATCAGTTTATGAACCTGGAACATGTGCAAAACGTCTGACAGACTACATGTATCGGCAGCAACGTAGACCTGAGGTAATGTACCTTAAATGGAGAGCTTTATTGAGTCTATGAGGTCTTATACTGATCAATCTATTCTATAGGACAACCATATTGATTTCTGGAGAAAATTTGTTGCCGAGTATTTTGCTCCCAATGCCAAGAAAAAATGGTGTGTTTCTATGTATGGAAGTGGCCGGCAGACAACCGGAGTTTTTCCTCAGGTATGCAAACTGACACCATCTTTAACTTGGTTCTGGTCTATAAACGCAGTACTCTAACCTATTTTCTAGCTGGTGATTAATAATGAAGATCTGATCGACTGTGGTCCTTGACGTTCTCATGTACCGAGGATAGTCGTTTCCTCAGAGCTCTGAGGAGTGATTTCACCCTTTTTCCAAATATTTTTGTTCACGCTGTCCTCTTTTTGGTGAATGATAAGTCTTGATGTGCCTATGGTTAATGGCTTTGAGTTTCATTTAAGGAACTAGTGGAATTAATGTCCACCTTTACAGGATACATGGCACTGTGATATATGCGATCGCAAGCCTGGTCGTGGCTTTGGTAAGTTTCATTCTGCTTTAGGTGCTAGTTTTCAGGTTTCATTTTCATTATCTCTTGAACTCTGATGACTTTTTTGCATTGAATTTTTACTCCCACTGTCAGTTTCCGTGTGTGTATTATTTTGACATTGTTACGAGCTCTGGCCATTGCTGATGTGGATATTTTTCTTACTTCCAGAGGCAACTTTTGAGGTCCTTCCCAGGCTTTTCAAAATAAAATATGAAAGCGGTACTTTGGAAGAACTTCTGTATGTCGATATGCCGTGTGAATATCCGATTGCGTCAGGCCAAATTGTATTGGACTATGCAAAAGCTATTCAAGAAAGTGTCTTTGAGCAGCTTCGTGTTGTCCGTGAAGGTCAACTTCGGGTTGTTTTCTCTTCAGACCTGAAGGTGGCAAATCTATATGATCTTCTTGAACCTTTTTAGATCTAACTTCTCCAAGTTGGAAAATTTTACATCTGTTTTGTTTCTCAAAACTTCCAGATATGTTCATGGGAGTTTTGTGCACGTCGTCACGAAGAGCTTATTCCACGAAGACTATTGATTCCTCAGGTTATGTATCAGCCAGATTTTATGCTTAGTAGCATGTTAAAATCTTTTTTGGTGTTGGCACTAGAAGCTTTGATTTGGGTGTGTTTTCTGCATGCTTTTTCTATTTGCCTTTTCAATTGTTTTTTTCTAAAGGTACTTTAGATAAGTATAGTCGAAGTTCGACTCTTGTAGGTATATAGTTGCTAATTTAGAGATGATTTGGCCGAACTGAGGTACGTTAATTTGACGTCTGGTAAGGAAGCATTCATAACATTTCAAGTCAATGGACATTCCTTTGGTAGATGTAGCAGAAGAAGATCTCTTGGGACCATTTGGATGTTTTGTGATTATACTTTTTATGCTTCCATGTAATTAGACGAGTAGTTGTACTCACATTTACTTTAATCAAGTAACTTAAATGGTCATATCATTTTTGTGGTTACTGACTTAGCTATGTATGCAGGTTAGCCAGCTGGCAGCGGCAGCTCAAAAGTACCAGGCAGCCACTCAAAATGCTTCATCTGGTTTATCTGTCCCAGAGCTGCAAAATAATTGTAACATGTAAGGCTTCTTGGTTATATCGGCCTCCTGTTGAATGAAACTGAGAGATCTGTCATTAGATTGACTTTACATATTACTGTCCAAAATTAGCAGTCATGCCTGCATAAGGGCCAAAAGCAAATTGCAAGAGCAGGAGCTACCTCCTCTAGCCTGTGACTTGGTCTTGTTGCTTTAGATTGGAGATATATGTTTTAATAAGTGTTAAGTTTTGAGACATGAACCGTCAGAAACTGTAAAATTGTAAAATGTCTGAAACTAATATGTTTGATCTATACGAAATAATAATTCCTCAGGGGACTATGTGCTGTGTTATTTGCAACTTATTGTTAATTTTTGTTATGGAGGAAATAAATATGTCTGATAACGCTTCTAAGCTTACTTGAAAAATACCAAGAATATCAAATCTAACTGTTCCACCGACATTTTCAGCTTTGGGTTTATATGTTCAGGGAGCAAAAGAAAATGTGTAGATTTTATCAGTAGTGACTGACTTTGGGGTAACTTTCACTTAGGTCATTGAAATACTTTTTTTAAGCCAAATGCACCTTACCTTACAAACCCTTTCACCTGTTACATCCTCCCAATTATCCTGATTATAATTGATATCTAATTGATTTGCCTGGCATTAGATTCTGACACAGTGCCTGATGGTGCCATGAGCAGCACAGGCGCCACATAAGCACACACCGAAGAAAAGAAAATAATGCACTTGCATAGTCGCCTCAGCTTTTGGTCATAAATTGGCTTGAAAATTGTCAAAGTGCAACAATTAAAAGGATTTAAAAGTTTAATGTATTATGTTAAGGAATTGAAATTCATTTGATATTAGTGAAAGTGTGAGCAGAGTACAATATAATTTACCCAGCAAATCCTTGTTAAATGGAATTTGTTAAATTTGAAAGCTACCTGTAATTCTTATCTCAAAAGCTAAAAGAAAAGTTAAAGCTGACAGTTGATTTACTCGTGATAAGAAAACTAAATCTTCAAATAAATCTGAAACAGCAACACCTATCTGTGCTGGCCATGTATTGTCATTAAGTTACTCAATTTGCTGCAAATCTTTAAATCAAAAAGTAACTCAATCTTCTACAAGATTTTCCAATGCATCAAATTTGTCATTGCTTTTGTTGCTGTATGGAGAATTTTCTGTTAACTAACCTGCTGACAGCAATTGTAAGTTTCTAGTTAGTATATATTGGTGTCAATGCTGAAAGAATTTGATTTATGGACGGAGACCTCATCAATGTTGGAGAACCCTTATCATGACAAGCTTTAGTCCCATTCCCTGATGTTGAGTACAAGTACTTGATTAAAATTAACCTTGACAGCACTAAAATCTTGGAACAAACTACAAGCACTCAAATTCTGTGCACAACTATGTGTACGAGTAAATCTTACTGCAAAAGTTTGTTTTCTGACTGCTCTTTGGCTGCTTGAGGCATATAAAACTTCGTTTTGCCCTCTGTATGCCTACTTAAAAGTGGTTGTTGACAAAGTGACAAGGTGATGATCTTTACGTTCATATGGGTGAATTGATCTGTTGCTTATCAATGATCTTAAAGTAAGTTATGTTCGCCTCATGTATTTTGTGTATCTCTCTGTTGAGAGCTTTTGGGTGGTCTGTGTTTGACCTTTTTATTGGTAACCATTTGTTGAGTGCATAAATGCTTGACATTTCTACTGCTGTTTTGATGTAATAGGTTTCTTTCATCGGCTCGGCAATTGGCAAAAGCTCTTGAAGTTCCTTTAGTGAATGACTTAGGATATACAAAGAGATATGTGAGGTGTCTTCAGGTTGTCCCTTATACTCTTCTCGGCTCCATGTTTAATGTTTGTTGTCTTTGCACATTTTGAGAATTACCCTAATTGCTTTCTGGTACTGTGTATAATTTGGTGTTGACAATGCATGAGTGAGGATATTGGCCATTGTGCATTGAGATATCTGGCTGTCTCCTGTTACTTTTGCTATGCTTTTCTCCTTCTTGTAAACCTTCCAAAGAGGTCAATTATAAACAGTCCGCCAAAGTGGATAATTTCGTGAATTCAATTTTGTTAATAGTTACCTTTCCTCTCTACAATTCCTTGGGAAGAGAAAATAGTATGGCCTGGCTGTTCCTGGTGATGTTAAACGGCGGTTTGTTTCCTGGGAAGTGCAAAATTTATGTTCTTGAGCTTCTTGTGGCTGAACATGAAAAACTTTATGTTGTACTGTTTAAGCCTTTTCATAAATCATCATCTGGGACAGTGTTTGGTGTTCCTTACTGGGTCAAATTTCATGATTCAAAAGTAATATTATGCTGAATATTGTTTTTAAGCATAGTTGAGTACCTGCTACCTCAGTCTTATGCAGTGAAATTCTTTTACATAATTGTCTTTGAAAGGCTTATTTTGGCAACTGGTGATTTTTCTGTGCTGCACTATGGGACTCAAAAGTATTAGGGCGTATTTGGTTGACTTTTATTTCTCGGAGAAGTTCTTTTTTATAAGCAAGGCAGGTATATTAAAGAGCCTGCCTTTACAAACTAGGAGTTAGAAAATGTCCTAGAAATTCAGAAAGAGACTTGGAAAAAGTCCTTTTCACTTTCTTGTCCAAATAAAAAATTAATGGAGAAATTTAAAGTGGTTTGAACATCGTGTTTATATGTTTTTAAAAGTTTGAGGTGTTTATCATCAAAAGGAATGTTGATATTTCATGCCTTTGTTACTGACTATCCTTAAATAAGATCCAAAAATGGTGATGATCTGCATGGATTTACAATATTCATGTTAATTGACCTCAAGATAGACAACTTTGGTTGGGATTTGTAATTAGGAAATATGCGATAACTAAATCACTTGAACTCCATTGAATCCCTCACCTTTTGGATGCACATTGCAGATATCAGAAGTGGTCAATTGCATGAAAGATCTAATTGATTACAGCCGACAAACGCGGACTGGGCCTATGGGTAAGCTCCTTCGTTTCTTATTGTCCTCTTTAGCTTTCCATATCATTGCCAGAACATTTAATATGAGGATGTGGGGGGTGGGGGGTGGGGGCGTGGGGGCGTGGGGTTGTTGGGTGTTTAGATAGCGAAGAAATGCTCACAAAACTGCTGCTTTATCCTGTGCTGTAATGCAAAAGCTGGTCAGGTACTGTCCTCGAGGACACAAAAATGTCATCAGCTATCCTGACACCTTTTCAAACGCATAATGTGCACTAGCAATATACAATTACCGTTTGTTTAAAGTTTGGTGGCAATCCTCCATGTATAGTGTAGAGTAATTGGTTTTTTATCAATAATGTGTTTAGTGAGAGAATAGTCGAAGCTGCAGGATTGTCATCGATGCATGGTATAGAAGGTATTTTTAAAAGTTTGACAAACTTGAATGAATTATTCATTTGAGAACAGAAGATTTTATAATCTTTGGAACTATGGCCTATGTCTTATAGTTATAGGTTGTAGTCCTGTTGGTGTTGGAAGCCATGAAGATTGGATACCTCAATATGTGTTGCTAAGTTTGTACACTTAACCTTAAAAATCTTCTTGATCTCATCCATTTTGTATGTGATGTGTCTTGCTGCTACATGGACTGTTTGTGTACTGGTGTGTGTACATGTGTAGCACTATTTTTTGGAGTTCCTAAATCACGTGAACTTGAGTTTGAGCCACTATTAGCGTTTTCTTTTCTTTTTCTTTGCTGAGCTACAAGTGATAAAGAAGACTAATAGCCTTCTCTCTCAATGATGAATGCCACACGTAGAGACTCAATTTGAAATTCTTTGAATACGATAAACAATGACTGTATTTGGAAGAAAGAGAAATGACATGCCTAAGTTGTGACATACTTCTTTGACTCTGAAGGTAAGAGTACGGTAGAAGAATTTTTTTTTCAGAGTAGAGAATCAAAGGTGAGTTTTAAAAATTAAAAATGGCAAGAAAAATGACAAGTTGGTGGGAGGGCGTCATGGTACGCTTCCAACTTTAAGAAAGATTCTGTGGACTCCTGGTCATATAAAAAGGAAAACTAAAAAGAACTCACTGTATGCCCGCTTGTTTACCCAATTTTTTTATAAATTTATTCATGAAGCGCATTATTGGCTGCTGTTGGTTTGCAATAAAAATTTACATTACTTTTCTTCTTTGGCTTTCAGAAAGCTTGGCCAAATACCCTCGGAGGAGCAGTGCTTCAACTGGGGTTCGTAGTCAAGCTCACCAATCTGAGGAGCATTCGCAGCAGCAGGCACACCAACAGCAGCAAACAGTGTCTCAGAATGCAAACAATGATCAGAACAATGTTCAGGCTCCTTCTGTGCAACTAGGTGCTACTGACGGTTCTAGAGCTGTTAATAACACAGCCTCTACTTCTGCAACTGGCAATGCCATACCTGGCCTTCTCCATCAAAATTCCATAAACTCGAGACAGCAAAGTTCGATTAGCAATTCAGGCAGTCCATATGGAAGTAGTGGTCTTCAGATCCCATCCCCTGGTTCCTCCACAACATTGCCACCGGCTCAACCCAATAATCCTTCGACTTTTCAATCACCTACACATTCCTCGGGCAACAATCCCGCACACAGTAATGGCGGTTTGTCAGCTCCAAATCACATTAGTACTGTGAACTCATCTGCAAAAGTGTCTCCTCATAATGGTGAGGTCGAACCAAATGATTCCCAGAGTTCTGTGCAGAAAATTCTGCAAAAAGTGATGTCAGGCAAACTTAACAGTGGGGGGGCTATTGTTGGTGTTGGTTCATTGGGAAATGATGTGAAACATGTGAATGGGAGTTTGCCACCCAGCTCTAATACAGGCCTTAGTACCTCTTCCAACAGCTTGCTGGGGAACGGGATGGCCCACAGCTCTAATATGGGAGGCGCTGTGTATGGCAACATGGCTGCAGGAATGGATTCATCTGCCATGGCCAATGGAGTGAGAGCTGTGATGGGAAACAACTCCTTCATGAATGGAAGAGGAGTAGCCCCTATGATTCGAGATCAGAGTATGAATGGTAACCAACAGGATTTGAGTAACCAACTGCTTAATGGGCTCAGCGCTGCGAATGGCTTCAATAATCTTCAGTATGATTGGAAACCGTCCCCCTGAAGGCTCTGCTAAATCACGTCGATTTTTCAGGTTGTGGCTGTAGCTGCTTGTGCAGAAAGTGAAGATGAGAATGGCTGAAATTACTGCAGGCCCTCGGGACATGGTAATACAAGGTCAAAGTACTTCCAAGTTTTCACTTGCTGATTCTACCGATTTCGGAGGAAGGACAGGATATGACATATTATCCATTGTTAGAGCGCTATCACATTGAGTGAGTTGCTTCAGTATCACTCCAAATTCTGGTATGTCATTTTATAGAGTTGATGATTGGCGCTAACCGCCTAGCGAAGGGCGGAGTTGGAATGGAGGGAATGGAGATCTTTGGTGGAACTCCTTGTATTACCTACGTCAAACACTAAATTCGTCTGAGTGTTTCTCTCTGAGTGTACATATCCATGGCTGCCTTGAAGCATCCTGGAATGACCTCAAATGTTCAATTTTGACATTGTCTGATCCGTTTTTTTTTCTCCGTAATATAACATACCTTGTCTAAAAGCTCAAATTTACCGAATACCGAGTTGCCCATTTCTCCATGGCCTCTTCTCGTTTTTGTCTTGATTTCCAGCTTGCTTCTGCATTAATAAAACGATCATGATGGTGTCTTATCGATGATTGTTATCGGGTGAACACAATTTCAAATGCCATCTGAGCTAATATACGACGCACCAATTTGATGCGTTCTTAAGTTGGGAGTCTTGATTCTCGAAAACTTCCGCGTTCAGACGGTTGGGCCCATTGTGATAATATCAACTTGCGAAATTGGCAACTTGGCAAGTGAACCTCTTCTTTCTATTGGTCCTGCTCGTATGGCAATGTCATGCCAATGTTGAGGGAAACGTACTGCTTTTGTTTTATCGACATGTATAGTGTGATATTGTTGGGACTCTCTTTCGGCTTGGTTTTAAACCAAGGCAGGACAATGACACTGAAACTTATTTTTACCTTCGCTTCTTTATGAACATGTCAGATAGGTTGTGGAATATGTCAACTAGGTAACATATGATTCATCTAATAGAGATGTAAATTAGAATGTATAATTTAGACTCGATGCATCTTTCACTGAGCCTATGGTACTCTTTCCTTAACCCTCGAGCCTTTGTTTTTACCATTCCATGCTTGCAGCTTTTCAAATTTCATTCAGCTTCACAACGATGTTTTCCTTTTAGTTTGCACCCGACCTATCTTCAACAGCTTGGTTGCTATATTGCATATCAGGGTTGAGTTTCAAAACCACAATTTGAAGAATTTGAAGTTGTATGAAGTACCGACCAAGTCGTTGGTTGGAATCGTGGCCAAGACCGAAACTTGAAGCCCGACAATGACAAATTTAGTTATTCCACTGAATTGTCGCCAATACCAAATGCAACATAACCAAAGTAACTAATCCATCATGCCCAGAAATATTGAAGCAATGAAATAATGCAATTGCAATCATTCTTTGCTGAACAGAAAATCATGAATCCCTTCTGATAAGTTCCTAAACAATTACCGAAAGTCCTACTCAGTTTCTTAGTGCATCAGTCTGAACAATGAGAATTGCGTACTTTTGCTGCAAATAAATGACCTGAACTTAATCCATTTCAATAGATGAGGACCCTACCAATAATATCCTAAGTCATACCGTATATTACGCCTTGGTCAAATGAATTTTACTCGAACACAGACTTTTTTATGCACACCAGAATCGTTCCTGGAAATTCCAACATTATTTTCTTGCGACTGCTGGTTGGTTCATGCTCTTGATGGGTTCAATCATTACCTGACAGGAGGGCATGGCCTTCTCACGTTTTTACATGACTTGATAGTCTGTCCCCTCATGAGCTATTTAAACCGATTCTCGGGTTTATTTTCCAGCCACAACAAAACGACAAAATGCTAATGTTGTTGCTCGAGTAATGTGGCTTCCTCAAATCTCATGCATTCCGAAACAGGCAAGCTTTGTAAGCAATATGTTGTTCAGCTCAATATCAACAAACGCCACCAATACTGAGAATGTCCCTGTACACCCGAAGCCAACTCTGTGGGTCCATTGCCAATTGTGCCATGGTTGCTCTCGCCTTCCCAATTCAATTCACCACCTCGGGTGTACCCACGATGCAGAATTTCATCGCACGAGTCTCTCGTTACTTCACAACTAATGGAATGGAACAGCAAGTGATACGGGTTTATGTGGAAGACCTCCGTTCATAAATTGGACAGCTAGTGTGAGAGATGTAAAACTTGACGTAGGACGTGGCCTTAGACTTGCTAAGTCAAAGGTTTACTCCCAACATTCGCGGTTGATTATCTTATCCTTGCTAGACCTGAATTCTCTCGTGTGTGCAGGTAAAGCAACTGACGGAGTTTTGCCTATCATGTCCATAACAACGTGATCTCTCTTGTACAGCAGAAAAGAGAGAACAGAGAAAATAGCGATAATGCTTGAGCAGGGCAATTATTGTAGATTTAAGCCCTCATAAAAAACTATTGTCCTCATGAAATGGCAATATGAATGTGAAGGGGTTCATTTTGATCTTATAGCTGATTTGGGGCATGTGGTCCTCAGTTAAACAATTTGTGCAATCAGTCGTAGTATGGGTTTTAAGATTATGATGAACACGAATGCAGTACTGCGGTTCTGTTTTCTGTAGGTCTTCTCAGATGAAGTGATTGTACCACTATCACGCCGTGTCTGCAATCTCTTTACTAAGCATCAAAAACTCGAGTATCGACGTGATTACCAACCATTACCTGCTGGTTGTCCCAATAGAGCTTCAAAAGGAGGGAAAGATTTCTTTAAAGGGGTACATCTATGCATGTTTCACTCAACAGGTGAACTCTGTCTTCTCTGCTCTGTTTTCAACATACTATGATAGGTACAAAGCATCATTCATCTTTTGCAATTTGCTGTAACGTATCATCATTAAGTTGAGCATTATTATCCAGTAGAAAGTGATTTGTACAACTCTTATTTGCATCCCTGCAGATCACCACATCCAAAAACTGTTCAGTGCTCTGGGAATGAATTGGTGCGGAAACACCTGACAAAGACTAGATCACTCTCCTTAAAGCTTTGCTTGTCCTCTTGGTTTGTAAATAAATTGATTAAGTTTGCGGAATTGGCGATGGCTAAATCCAAATTATTCTTGCTTGATTCATTTTAGCTTTTAATGCACGCCGAAATCGGATCAAACTAGCAAATCTCAGCTTTAAAGAAACATCAAATATGCACCAGTTACCTCGAAAGTTTCTTATGCATGAGATAAAACAAGGCAAGTAATCAAGCATAACTTTGCCCATGTACAAGGTACGATGGGAAATCAATTGCAAGCGCGCATGTAACATCAACGAGGCAAAGATCCTACTATTCCTCTTTTTCAAACACTAATTGAAGGTTGCATTCTCTTCTCGGCAAAGATCCTTCTGTACCTGTTTTGTTTGGTCTGGCTATAATTAATTGCTCCGACGACTCTCTCTTATTTGAAGTTTGATGTGCCAAGAAATAACGGAATAAAATACATGAAATCACAACTCAAACCAATCCATGCATTTTTGGAGGATACTGGACCTGCCGGTGTAGGAAGAGATTGAATCCACTTAAATAGACCATATCAGAGAACTTGTTATTTTCACATGGACTGAACTGATGACAAGTGCTGATACTAAGTTCAGGACATACACTCATTCTACATGACATGGTGATGGGCCTAAATCCTCGTCCCAATACAGAATTTCAAACCATCCGCACCATGTTCATTGGCTCCATGAGGAGCAGGAAGTATATAATTTAACAACAATGCCAAGGCTTTAGTGTGCATAACATGTGTGTGGTCTGTCCATAAGTGAAGGTTAGTATCTGGACAAAAATAAATAAACAAGCCAATGGTTCCAGATACCCTGTAGCAAAAGATTGCGATTACACAACTAAACTTAGAAATGAGCAAGAAGCAAAGTTGAAGACATGCCGAAATAAGGAGCTTTGCATACTAAATCACCTTTCAAGTTTTAGTCAGAAAATGTATTACAAGACAGATTTAATCAAATAAATTCACGTATCAGGTGCATCGGATCCCGAAACAAAGAAGTGGAAAGTTACATTACACGTAAGCATAGATATTTATCATCCAGCCACTTGGGTTCCTAATCTATCAGTCGTTAGATGAATAAAGATTATTTCACCTCCATGCTGAAGCAACGATCAAGCTCTTATCTTCCCATCCAAAATGAAGTGCACCCATATCATCTTTAATCTTATACCTCTCGGAATACTGCCTAATGAGGTTGATGATAGATTCTGTGACGCTTTCGCTCATTGGACATGAAGTAAATCCAGCCATCATCATTCTCGCTCTCCACTTCCCTGCAACTTCATATCTCTCTATCCTCTCCTCGCCCTCGCATGCCACGATGTTAATGATATCACGCGCTAAACACTGGCGTTCCACATTTATCCTGTCCTGGCTCTCCCTAGGCAAAGTGGCATCAAGAGAATCAAAGACTGCAGAGTAGTAACTATAGGCCTCCCCGAATCTCGCTAAGAAGGGAGCAGTGTTTGTGTTCATATTTTGCTCAACAACAGTTACGAGCTTTGGATTTAAGCTCTTAACCATGCGGAGAAGCTGGTCCCGCTCATTGATAGTGGAAACACTCTCATCAGGCATGTGGTGGAGCTGAAAAGCAAAGTTCACAACTAGTGCTTCTCTGGGTTGTGGGTCTAGCATGGCCGGAGTGACGAGAGGCGTCCTTGAAGCTACTGCTCTGAACTTAAATGGTACGTTAAGGGCTTCTGCCAATTTTACAAGCCTTTGGCCAATATGTTTCAAGCCCCCAACAGGGCGCTGGACCGACTCCGGATCATCCACCCCTGTCAACCTCAGGTGAGGCGGTTGACCTGGTAGAGTTGCAAGTGTCTGTATGAGAGTGATGTATTGACTCCCTTGGTTTATGTCAAAGTCAACTATATGAACCCTTTTTTCACCCTTAAATGCTTCTATAATCGCTCCATTTGCTGCCATGAACCCGAATCTAAAACACGGACAAACTTCAAACAAAATTTGCATAGCTGCAAGCCGGTCAGAAGATGGGGGCTCTTTGCATTTTAAGGCTTTGTAAAGAAATTTTCCAGAAGCACCCATCCGAGCAGCGAGCCCTTCCACCATGTAGGCCGCGATTCTCTGAGGTGGGTCCCCTTGAATGGAAACAATCTGTCGCACCTTATCTATGATAATGGACGCTTCTCTGACGTTTCCTTCAGAAATTGCAGTAGCACAATCAAAAAGCAACTGTTTCGGGGTGCGTGATGGCGGCTGTGATACTTCTCTGTTGGTGCTAATGCTGCTGAGGTTGGAATCAGACGACGAGGATGCTTTGGGGGAGTCATGTGAAGTGATCTGAACTTGGTCAACCCATTGACCATCAACATACATGTCATCCTCCTCTTCATCACCACCATCATCGAGCAGTGCCCTTTCAAGCTCTTGAAGCTTCAACCTCATTTTATCTTCATCGTATTCTACACAATCCAGACTTTGACCATCCATGAGTTCTGATTCCGAAGTGCTGAATGGGTTTTCAGTATTAATGGAGGATCCCCGGGTGTGATATAAATTTCTTGAAACACCGTAGCTGGATGGGTTAATCATATCTTCAGATGGAGAGTCGATGAAATACTTAGGGTCATAATCCTCTCCACTGTAGGATTCGGAAACATACATCATCTGGTGCTTTTTGGAGCCTAACATTTCCGAACTTGCATAGGGAGTAGCGGATAACTCTGCGGACCTAATTAAAGACATGAATCTGTCCCTTCAATACAAGTATCTCTGTGGTCGAAACCGATCCCGAGGATTAATGTCAGCCAAATTTATAAGGTGTCACTGTTTCTGTCTCCTTCAAATCTCCCCTAGCCGTTCTGCATATGTCAAACATGGCATTCAACTGTTGTCAGACTCAATCACATCTTTAGCACAACATGCCCACGCAAACGTGCTCCAGAAAGCTCAAAAGTAAGGGATGCAGATTCAACCTCCAAGAGTTTATGAGAAAGCAATCATGATTCATGTCACAAGAAAGAACGACAGCTAAACTTTTGCAGAACATCCAGGTTCAAAGTTCTTTTACCCCAAAGAGCTTAGTGCTGCAACCTAACTACCCCACTTGACCTAAGTCCTCTGGCCTAATTGACAACTAATCAGATCAAAAAGTGAGGAGATAAAGATATAGCATCCAACAAAGAACAGCATCAACATAGTAGGGCTAGTTCCTAATTGGTTGATTGTGACAATTCGACGAAGTTAGAGCTTTCATCTGTCTGCTACAAGAGAAAGTCAAAGGGAAATAAACATGAAACAGATGCCTGAGTTTGATAATCTGTGCAGGGCAATTGAAACAAGAGAGTGATTATGCCAACCAACAAGTAACTTGGGGACAAATCAAGAAACCCAAAAAGAGATCTACGTTTATCTTGTCACGGGATTCAGAGAAACTACAGATTTGAGAAGGAAACATGTAGTACCTGAGCAGAGAAACAAGTCCACAAGATCACTACACTCCAAACTCTGCAATTCCCAGCTGAAACCTGTCTAAGAGATGAGCATGGCTTTCAGAGAGAGAGAGAGAGAGAGAGAGAGAGAGAGAGAGAGAGAGAGAGGTAAACATGGGTTTTTGACCACTGGCAACGCGGAGCAAAAGGAAGCAAATTGCTTCTTTACCTTGTCTCCTCGTAAAGAAGAAGAAATTATACAAGAAGCCTGTGGGATCAGGCAGGTTGACAAAGAAGAAAGCACATATAGCAAACGAACATAAAGAATCAAGATAACGAACATAAAGAAAATAAAGAATCAAGAGAGTTGACAACTCACTTATTAATAATTAAGTTGTCCAGCTTTCAAAACCCAGATAAGCTTAGAGAGAGAGAGAGAGAGAGAGAGAGAGAAATTGGTCGAGGAGATTCGAGCTTAAGCAAATCGCCAATCTGAACTAATAAATATTCCAAGAAAAAAGATCAAACTTTCTGGAAATTTGAGCAAGCATGTTTTCAAGAGACTCACCTCCGGATATTTTTCATTCAACAGAACCTTCCCATCTGCGAGTTGGCTTTGCTTTTCTTGGTGTCTCTGCCTCTCTCTCTCTCTCTCTCTCTCTCTCTCTTTAAAAATCTTGAAAGTTCGCACCAAACTTGTCTGACTATCTTGACACGCTTTCGCAGCAAGAAAAGCAGCGAGTGGGGCTGCCCCTGGTGATCATGCAGTGTTCCTAACATTCGCCTTTTGACCTTGGAAGCTCCATCCTAGAAGGCTCCAAAAAAGCATTGGGTATTCAAAGTAGCGGTGGTGGTGGCGAGTCTGCTGACCAAGATTGGGACTGTACGAATACTGGGCTGGTGGGGCATCTCGTGGGACGATTGTACGGTGATGGTGGAAAATGGTATCGAAGTTGGATGGTGGAGAACCAAGTGCAATGTAGATGAGCCCGAATGGGTAGTGGATGTGGCTGTAAATTTTATAGTCCCCCCCGCCACTAACACATGATGGAATCATTCAATTCCAAGACAAAGTCATGATGGACTTGGTAATGGTATCCTAGGACAAAGACACAGCCTAAGAAGGGTATTGGATCTCACTCGGTGTGCGAACACGGGTGACTCGAACGTGAAAAAGTTTCCGCCCATTAGCTTTTCTGTAATCTCACGCGTTTGGTATGGTGAAAATGATCGGTCAACCGAAAATCACTTATAGTCAAAGAAAATATGTATGCTTAAAGTAAAGAATAATAGCTTAGAAGGGTATTGGATCTCACTTGGTGTGTGAAGACAGGTGACTCGAACATGGAAAAGTTCCCATGAATTAGCTTGTATTCTCACGCTTTTGGTAAGGTGAAAATGATCGTTTGATGGAAAATCATTTACAGTAAAAAAAAAATGTGCATGCGTAAAATTAGGAATATGAATTCCCTGACTTGAAAAAAGGAGAACGTTTTCTGTGGAGAAAAAATGAAATCGTTTTCAAGGAAAGATGCTTATTTTTCATTTGTTTATTGGTTTTGGGGAAAGTGACTTCCTGCTTACCATAATAGAAAGTCATTTTCACCCAATCTAAGTTTGTCATTTTTTATATATGAAAAATACTTTCCGTAAATCGATTAGTTTTTTGTCATTCAAATATCGGAAAGTCGGAACCAGAAATAGTTTCCCTTATGTTTGTTTGAGTGAAAGAATTTTTTACAAATTAAATATCTAGATTTTCACGCATTTGATTTGCTGAAAATAATCGGTCAACAGAGAACCATTTATGATTAAAAAATTATACATGCTTTAATTAGGGAAATGGATTGCCTGGACTAAAGAGGAGAATACATTTTCCCAAAAAATGATTTTCCAATAATCATTGAAGTTTTCCCTAAAACAAACACATTCAGATAACAAATAACATGAAGCTTTTAACTTAATCCTGAGTACTTCGACTGGTATGATGTCTTCTATCAATCGTGCATTATTCTAATCTTTACAGGCATGTCCAGCCATTGGAATAAGCAGCTGCATACATCATCAGCACTGTATTTTAATCATCCCTCCTCCTGTCTTGAACCACCGGTGCCAATTGCTGTCATGGATCACGAGGATTTCTCGCTGATCACTATGAGAGAATTTGGTTGCGTGCCCTTGCACCTATCCTACTAGGACACAATGTGTTGATCCAAGTTTGTCTTAGCAATTGACGTACATGGATTTTACTAAGCTTTTAAGAAGTCATTTGAACAGCTGATGTCGCGCCAAGTGATTTTGGAGAGGCCTCTTGCACAATGTCCTCTCTCTGAGGAGATTACCGAGGACGAGCACAAAACTAGCTTGCAACATATCTGGTTGGATCCATTTTCAATCGAAAGTTTTAGCTAATACGTTATGCGTCAATTTGAATAGCATTAATCACTCCATATTGTGCCATGTTCTTGATCAGGGACTTCTTTGGTCTAATATCCTCACAAGTGCACATTTAAAAATCCCTCCTCGCATGTGAGCGTCTTGTGTCAGGGGTCCACCTCCTTTTAATTCGAGCATCCTTTCGCCCCAGCAATTTATCTCCACCTTGGCCAGACTAAGTTTTTTTTGTCAAGTAATGGTGAGGAAGATTTGGCATTCAAACTTTACCTCAATCGCCATAGCTCAACCAAGTTCAATATCAGGCTGGAATCACCATATGCCAATATACATTGGGAGTGACCCATTAATTAACTATTGGCTTTGATACCATTTGTTGAGTCGACACAGCAGAAGTTCGATACCCTTCGTCCACGAAGAGCACCATATGAGACCTCAAGTTTGAGGCTATCAATATATTTAATTAGACTTATCTTCCCTCCAAAACTCAAATCTATGAGCGACGAACTTGTTTTTGCCTAAATCCGGGCACATGCATTTTAAAAGGACCAAACCAAACCAAGTCAGCGGATTGCTCAACGAAAGAAGAAATCTCAAACCTCTAGTGTGAATGGAATCGAAGGATGTCATGATCATCAACGAAAAGAGAACCAAAAAGAAATTATATTTTCAAGAATAATGGAGTTTGCGACAAGTGGAATTTAGGGTGAAATCATTTCCGCTCTCGTTTTCTCATTTCTAATCGCGAATGTCTTAGTCATCCTTACCTTATCTTATCCAAAGTTTGGACCTTTCGGACCGGAGCACTCCATCAATAGCATATGAAAAATCGATAAATTAAAAGATAGAAGAAGCATGGGAAGGATAAATTTGGTGTTTCGGTTGCTTTCAGTTCCAAGTCATTGTCCATAATACTAGGAAAACGAATTTTATAGTGGCCCTAGGTGGAATTAATCATGAGAAACGGTTTGAACGTATGTTGAATCTAGGGAGAAACCTATTTATACTCGGCTAATTCAATCATGAATTTTTTGATTTTGTCGATTTAGTCATAAACTTTTGATGATTTGCCAATGTAACTGTTTCGGCCAGTTTTGATAGGAAATTGCTGGCATGACCTCCATGTCAGCAATTCGTGCAAATGATTTTGGCCAAAATTGGTCGGAAAAACTATATTGACAAATCATCAAAAGGTTTATAAAATTGAAAAGTGTAAGATTAAATTGGCCGTCGTATAATATATTTATGACTTTTTGGATAATTTTCCCAACTAAATTGGATCTATATTTTAAATTAGGCTAGCTTCTTCTAAGCTTACGTGATGGGCTGTTGGGCTGCGCACGTATAACAACAGTAGTTTTTCACTTGGGCTTAGAGCTAACCTAATCAAGCCCATAACATAAGAAGCTGCCCCTAATGTACCCTCTTTGATTAACTCAAGATGTTATTTGTACCTTTGTAGATATTATAATCCGCGGATTCATATTATATTCGGACTTAAAATGAATCGCGCTCGAGCTTAACTTACATAAACTGGTATTTATTGGCGTGACCAGCTCAACTAAAGGTTATGGCTATTTTTCTTGTAGACATTGCATTTGATACAGGAAAATTAACACATGTAATATCATACTCATCTAATGTCGAGTCACTATTTTTCAAGTCATTTATGTACTTTCGAAATTATCATATGAGAAGCCATTGGGGTTTCTCTCATGGAAAAGTAGGTTATTTGTTATATTTGGTATGCAAAATGCCAATATAAGCAAGTGGAGTCTCGAACTAATTAGAGAAACTGCTGATAATCTTTGATGCCACTTTCCAAACATTTGTTAAGAGCAGTTTATTTCAAACATCTTTTGACTACCGAAACATATAATTCTGGGAAAAGGTAACAGTATTTGTCTGCTCAAGTACGGATTATTTATTCTTTCAGTAGCTAGTTAATTTCAGAAAAATGGGTGGTTGAAAAAACTGAGGTGACTAGTGGGTGAATTGGTAATATCAAGAATATATAAACCGGGTCAAATTTCATGTTTTTGGGCCAAAATCGAGTAGGTGTGAATTGTTTACTTTGTCTCATCACCTTTGAGTCAAAGAAGAACTTGCCAAACGTGCTACAATAGATTCAAACTCGAACATAGAAAAAAAACAAACCTATAGTCATCACGGGTGGAGGAAGTAACGACACGTTTTTCAACCCATTGAAATCAAGTTTCCATTGCATAGAAAATGCCAAAAAAACGTACCTAAACTTTCATCTATACGCCACTTACGTATCTCTATTTTTGAAAGTACGTATTGACACCCTCAATTTAGTGAAATTGTCCTTCCATTTATAATTTTGCCATTTATTTTTCGAACATACCATCGCCTTTCTCACACTCACAACCACGCCCTTAAAAGTAGAGGTATGAGTATGTTAGTTGTTCTAGTGTGGGTGAGGTATGAACTTGTAGTTTTAAAAGTAGAGGTATGTTTTTTGTATTGGGGGGAAAATTCAAGTATGTTTTGATATTTTCCCTATATATACGTACATACACACACACGCACACACACACGCACATATATATATATACCTTTCAATAGAAAGAATGGAGTCGCTTAAACAACGGTTAGGTTAATATATAAACAACTAAAGTGGACATAATCTTTCTTTTTCCTAACAATAATTGCTTGGGACTTTTTCTGCTCCCTTGGTGCCAAGTTAGCATCACGTGTTACTTTCTATCATATATGTAGTGCCATGTCATTAACTAATCTAAAAGTTTAGTTAGAATGGCTGACTGAAGGATTTGATTGCACAAATAGACAAAAAAAGGATTTGATTGCACAAAATGAAACTTAGAGGACTAAATCATACAAATTATAAAAGTTAAACGACTTGATTGAACAAATTTAAAGTTATAAAGCCAAATTGAACAAACTCTGAAATTCAAAGAATTAAATATGTACTTAACCCTCTATTTCATAATGAGAAAATCTACAATTTTCGATAGATAAATTCTGCTCACTATGAATATTCGAAGATGCAAACCAAAACATGGATAAAGTGACCAAAATATGAGATAGTTTCGGTTGATGGTAGAGGGAATCAAACTTGTGTCATGTCTTTAGTATATGTACCCATTTCCGTTCCTCAACTACTAAATCAACTGCACGGGGTTCAATTAATAAGATGCGTTTGAATATATAAATAATGCTCTCATTTAGTTTAGTTTTACTTTTTTAAGTAAATTGATAGTGGTATCACAACGTCAACCACAGTTCTAAACGATCAGATTTCGCGCAAATGTCATTTTCCAGTTCAAAGGATTTAGATAAATATAACAAAGCAAGAGGAACAGCATTTTAGGGAGAATAGGACAATTGACCAATATTTCGTAGATTCAATGTCCAATTGGAAAAAATTTCTCCGAAACAATCACGTTTTCGGGAGCACACAAAATGACATCTTAACGAACTTAGGTTTGAAAAAGCTCGAATGAATTCAATGCAAGATTGAAAAGCCGTCAGATATGTTTATTGTTTCTAAGGAAGGAAAAACAGAAATTAATTGAAATAATCCATCGTTTTATCAATTAAAAAGCATATATAACCATTCAAACCCTAATTCCATATAACACAAAAGTAATCATTCCAAATTTTTAAAAATTTCGTTAAATCCGTTTTTTTAAGAAGAAAACCAAACACCACCTAAATAACCATGGTCTTGGAGGCCTCCATGGGCTTGACTGGTAGAGAGCATTTTTCCTTATTTTCATTATTCACTGATTTTCCATCAATATAAACAACCAGAAGTGCAAATAATGACACAATAAGAGGCGATTTGGCATTATAGAAAGCGTTCACCAATGTCAGCTTCAACGTTAAACACTTAAATTGCCTGATATACAAAGAGAAAATGCATCATCCTTTAAGGATAAAACTCTCACTCGACAATTCTAGCAACAGAAGATTATTATGCTGCCCTAAAAAACTATCTTAACTTGGCAATTCAAGAAAGTATCATGCATGACCACAGGCCAAAGCAAATACCTTAAGAAGCATAGCATAAACATGGCAAGATATAGAATCGTTTCCATCAGAGAGAGAGAGAGAGAGAGAGAGAGAGAGAGAGAGAGAGTTATCATCACCTTTAATTAGCATACCATGATAATCCACTAGCAACATCTATCTTAGTATATGCAGGTGACAACTAAGGACTCATCAAAGTTTCCTTCAAAGGTGCTTGATATAGGCTTTTCTGATTCAGCGTTCCGTATGAACGGTCTGCAATTGGAAGCATGAGGTGCTAAAGATGGCAAGCTGGTTTTTGTTGGGTATTTTTGATATGGTAAGCTTTGAGCTGTATTTACTTCTTCTGAGGCAAACTACTTAGAACTCAATTGAACACAAATAGTGCTCATGGTGTCAGACTATCAACTACCACTCTAAAAGGACAATGCATAGAATTAATGAATATCTAGATATGGACAGATATGGCATCCATTAAATTTTTGTAACAACATAAATAGTAGGTAATATTCAATCAAATCTCAACAACCATTTGAGTTCATATGCATTAATGTGGATATTGTTAAGCAAATCTCGAGAGAACTTCCTCGTTTTGGCTCTAGCTCCATTTATACTTATTTGTGGGGAAAGTAATTAAAAGGAACAATGAAAAGAAAAAAATCTAAACCCACCAAGTGCTATAAATTTATGGCTCCATCTTAATGAATGGAATTAGGAAAGCGGTCTTCGCACTAGGAGAAATGTCTCTTTTAGAGAAAACAGACCTAGAAAACTCATGCTCAAATCACTATTTAGGTTCTTGATTTAACATAGCACCATTGTCTGAGAGAGAGAGAGAGAGAGAGAGAGAGAGATGAGATGAGAGAAAATTAGTTCATGGGCTGCTGACATAAAAGAAAGGGTCAGTGGTTCTACAGTTATTAACGCATAGGCTTGATTTGTCTTGCAAAACCAACAAAAGTGACTTCTCATCCACAACCCTAAACCAACCCACTTTCTTTATTTTTCTGCTGGTGAAGAATTCTTCTTCTGTTCTCTCCCTACATATCTTCTTCAGGGCTTCTCTTCATCACTCTTTGGCTCCATAGAAGTTCCGGCGGTTTGTAATTCAGCGCTACTCGGAACAGATAGATCGATGGACAACTCCGGAGCTAACAAATTGGGCGGTGGCGGTGGTGTTGGTTCTGGAGATGAGGGCAAAGCTTGCACTCGCGGACACTGGAGACCTGCTGAGGATGAAAAACTCCGGCACCTTGTTAAGCAATATGGAGCGCATAATTGGAACGCGATAGCCGAAAAGCTTCAAGGAAGATCAGGTATATCAAATTCTGTATCTAATGAATTTTCTCTTGAAAAGATCATACCTTTTAGGTTTGGTGATTAGATAATATCATTTTCACTCCTTACTGTCGAATAAGCAACTTGGACCAACTTCAGCATTCTTTTTGAGCATCTTAAATTCTCCGAACAAGGGAACATATGAACTAACCAATCAGAAACTTAATGATAAAATGATCGGAAATAAATCGACTGCATCTCAAATTTTCTCATCCTTTTTCCAAATGTGTGCATATGTACCATTACTACCAATTATGTTTTGAAGTTTTGTGCTATCAGATTGATTGATATTTGAGAGAAAAAGGGTTAAGATCATAAGAGTACTTGTTTTAGAAAGTCAAGGCCCTGCACATATATTGTTCATTTATTGTATAGAATAAACTAAATTGTTAAACTTTACGGGGGGAGGTTCATGGCTCATTGTCTTAAATAGGCAAGAGTTGCAGATTGAGGTGGTTCAATCAGCTGGACCCGAGAATCAACAGAAGGCCTTTCACGGAGGACGAAGAAGAACGGCTTTTGGCAGCGCATCGCATTCATGGAAACAGGTGGGCACTGATAGCTCGACTGTTTCCGGGTCGAACCGATAACGCCGTGAAGAATCACTGGCATGTCATAATGGCCAGAAAGCAAAGGGAAGAATCAAGGTCATTGCCTAGTTACAAGAGGAGTTACGAAGATTCTCTCATTGACTTCAAGGGTTTGCATGGTATTGGGAAATCGGCATTTGTTGTGGAGCCTAACTCTAATTATGCATTGGAAAAGAAGAAAGATAGACATTTCGATTCTTCTTTTCTTTCTTGGAAATTTGCCCCATCTGTGTCAGCGGCGATGGCTCCGACAGCATCGTCCTTGGTGGAATTCGCCCGAGGAGAAAAGAGAGACTATGGCGCTTCTGGGTTTGGTAATCGCATTAGTGAGAGCTATCAATCCTTGAACAATAATTTGCCAAGTTATGGTGCACTCGCCCGTCCGAATTACACAAGTACCCTTAAGTATCCGAGACATGGAAATGACTATGAAGCAACTTGGATAATCGCAAAAGATGACAGCGATCTCCGTGACAGTTTGGCAAACGCGAATACGATGGCTTCTGGGCAAGGAGGAGGAAATGAATCCATCGTGCGCAAGAATGTTCCCTTCATTGATTTTCTTGGTGTAGGAATCACATCTTGATGATTATATGACTGAAATTAGTTGCAGTTCCTAGCTAAATTATGACGGTTTTGTTTCTTCATTGAAAACATTACGTAGATGAGAGCCTTACTCTGTCTTTCGAAGTCTTTTTCTGTGTAGCATGGAAAGGAATAGGGCAGCTTAGTGCTGGAGAACATTATACTGTAATACTTTTATTTTTGGCATGCTGTTCCTGGAAAAATATCACATTTCAGTTTAATTTAGAGCAATGGGGAAAATAAATTATTTCTTTCAGTGTTTTCCACCATTTTGGCCAAAATTCATGACGACGTACGAGCTTCTTTGTTTGTCCATTTGAATATCCTTGCTTAAGTATGATACTTTTTGTCCTATTATAATGAAGGCATATATCATCAAAGTGCTCAACACCCAAAACTAAATTAGGAAGGCCAAGTCTTCTGACTTAAATAATCTGAAGAGCTTCAAATAAGAACATCTCTCTTTCTTTCTCAAGAATTCCATTAGGAGAAAAAAATGGGAAGTTCGAATGGAAAAAAATTAAAGATGTTGCGTCTTTAGAGTTTAGATATGTGCCTGCATTAGGTGGAGGTTTCCTTTCAAGTGGTTAGCATCTGAATTACCCTATTTTGCTTATGAATAATGGAGAGTTCGTGGTCAAGAACAGAAAAAAGAAAAATCAAGGTCCAGAGCAGTTACATACTAGCAACTTTGGTTTATGTATGTACTGCTAACTGCTAAGACAACATTAACGACCCCCTCAAAGTCTGCCATTTCGTTTATGTTGGATTTGGACAATATCAGGTGCAAACCCATGATTGGTCGACTTGACCCAACGGACCGAATCAAATAACTAATTGCATGAGATACCTGTTATTCGATGTGGAGTCTTTCTTTTTTTTTTTTGGGTCCGTCCATTCGATTCGGAGTCTGGATAATAGCAAATGATGGGATTTTGAGGAGATATAAAGTTCTATCTCAACTCAAATTCCTTCCCAACATCCCCAACAATCTTATCTCTTACTTTATATTGTGGTCCTTAAGGACGCAAATATAAAAGTGTCCGCATCGACATTCGTGCACAAGAGAGGTTTAATTTTAGACACTGTCAAAGATTTTGCTTTTGCCACCAAAGTCTTGTTTGATAAGACGTGTGATTTTATAATTAGTAGAGAGACCAATTCAGTAAGTGGACAGGTATGTTAAAATGTCCTATGCTTTGCTACGAGAAGGCTTACAAAAAATTAACAACACCACGGCTCTCATAATTTTCTATAAACATGAAATTCCAATTTTTTTTAAAACTGTTGAAGTACATTTATGAATTTCAGAACCCCAGTAAAATATATTGCCGGACATATTAAATCCTAAGGATATTATTTCATACTGCGTTGTTTCTTAGGAAAGCTAGTTCTCTTGTTAGATTATGATAGCTAAATTTCTTGTTACGTCCTTTTAGATACATGTTGTTTAGATATAAATACCTCTTGATTGCAACAAATTGAAAGGTTAGGTTATTGAGTAAAGGTGGTAGCCCTCGAGTATTTTCTCTCTCATTTCTTCCATTTCTACCCTAACATCGACACCATTACCGTTCATCGTTCCAAGTCCTTTGCTTTTGGTCCACCGATTTTCGTCCTTGAGAAAAGCCACAACCAAACGTCTTGAAGAGTAGCACCATCATCCTTTGCTTGTCGCGTCTCAAATCTGCTTTGGTTGTCTCCGAGTGCATCTCTATATTGTGAGTAGTTGGTCTCTCCGTCGTTGTCGAGGGTAGTTGCCGTTTCCAGCGGCCTTGTTGGTTTTTTGCCCGGCATCCTTTTACTAGTGATGCCTACCACAAGTCGAGCTTTTCAGGTCTCTATATTCATTCCGTTGTGCAATCTTCTCAATGATGGTCTTTGGTGCTGCTTCTCTATCAAAGTCAAGCTACTAATCCTCAGACTTCCCAACTTAATAAACAGTTAACAATGTCTAAGAGCATTGGAGTCTAGCAAACCTTCATCGAGCAGCCAAAATTGAGCGTCGTGAGGTAATGCGGTTTAGTTCATTGCAATGCAAGTTAGTTTTCCACACGGTTTTTATGAAGGTTGTGTGAGAAAGACATGCCCTCATCAAATCCAATGATGATATAGATTAAGTTCAATTTGTCATGTAAGGTATGATTGTCATTGTCTAAAATTCGATTCAATGTATTCACATCACTTATCTAGTATAAGCGACGCTTTGGTTGCAAACTTTGAAAGAAAGTTACGCTTATCTTTGTGGAAGTACATTTATGGATATTAGAAAATTCTCTATGATTTGATAGAGATATCATTCGATATTAGAGTTATTATTTGATTTTTTTTATCAGGTGCTAGTTTATTTGTTAGATTAGGGATAATGATACAAATAGTCCTTGGATTTTGGTTTAACGTGCAATGTGACCCTTGAATTTTTAATTTGTTCAATATAATCAATGAACTTTAGCTTAATATTCAATATAGTCCATAAACTTTTAATTTATTCAATGTGGTCCTTGTACTTTTTGGTACATGTTCAACGTAGTCCTTGAGCTATATAAAAATATTCAATGTAATCCTTCCATTAATTCAAGTTCAGGGACTACATTAAACATGTACCAAAAGTTCAGGGGCAGCATTAAACAAATTAAAAGTTCATGGACCATATTACACATTTAATTAAAGTTTAGGGACCACATTGCGTATTAAGCCAAAGTTCAGGGATTGTTTGTGCAATTTTCCCATTAGATTGAAATAGCTAATTTATTTGTTAGATTATATTTTTTTTCTTTCCTATACATAGAGTTCAGATATAACTACCCTTGATTGTAACTTCAAAAAGTTATCTTATTGAGTAAAGATGTAACCTTTGAGTATTTTCCCTCTCCCTCTCTCTTAAAGATCCTAGTATGTTTACAGATTGTTTGGCCTTTTAGTGTGTGTATGTGTATGTGTGTATATATATAAGTTATAACCATACATATCTGTATAACTATCATAGCTTATGCTTGCCAGGCAGGTACATTTGTGACACAAGACAATAGACATTCATAGATGTATCTCAACCCACACGATGCCGCGAATGTGAAATAACTTTCATCCAATAATAGCAAAGACGTAAAAGTAGTCAATAGTAAGAAAAAAAAGGGGCAATTTTATTGAAAATTTGATAAATCCAAGTCCGACATATGGAAAGTATAAATTTACACATCGTTTTGCGAACATTTTTCAATGTGTTTGGTCTGAAATTATAACGAGGATGGTGTATGGCATGTCAATTTCAAATTTCTGCGCATATCTCATTTTGGGTTTGGAGTTTTCAAGCGACTCATCTCATCCCCCTGCGGGGAAAATTGTCAAAAAAGTCCTAAACCTATTGTACGGCGGCCAATTCAGTCCTAAACCTTTTAAGTTTGCCAATTCAGTCCTAAACCTTTTTAATTCTTGTCAATTCAGTCCTTCTGGTTAATTTTAGCCGGTCGGCACTAACGTGGCCGCCGGCCGGCCAAAATTGGCTAGAAGGACTGAATTGGCAAGAATTAAAAAGGTTTAGGACTGAATTGGCAAACTGAAAAGGTTTAGGACTGAATTGGCCGCCGTACAATAGGTTTAGGACTTTTTTGATAATTTTCCCTCCCCTTGTGTGGTTCGGAAATTCTTATGTTATCCATACGTGGTATTCACAATATGTGAAGAAGCATAACATGACGTGATATTGCTGAAAAAAAACACTATTTGGGGGCATGTTATCATGAAATATTGTCTGAATAACTGATTGTATTTTCTATACGCAGCCTCGTGCATTTTCGTAGTAGATAAGTATCTAATTGGTACGCCAAGAGTACGACATTCTCATCCACCCGAGTCAATAGTTGAATGTCCCTTATTGAAGAAGAGGTGGGTTCCTAAACAGGTTCAAAAGATTCAGTCTCAGCAGGTTGGTGTTCTTGTCAGTGATCGAAAGTTGGTTCTCCTAAGACTATTGACTCTTGTGATGATGATAATTTATAGTAAGTTTTCGTTGCTCTTGCGAATGATGAGAATGTAGAGGTTGGAAATGTTTCTTCCGATGATTTGCCTGAGCTAATTGGTGATGTTGTTATGGCTTCTATGGAGGATGTTTTGGTGGACTCTTCATCTAGGCTTAAGCAGATGAGAGCTGCTGCTAAATCTGCTCAAGAGATGTTTAAGCCGATAACTCAACCTCACTGGGGGGAAGAAGGGTCGAGGTAATGTGAATGCTGAGTTGAAGAAACTGTCTGGAGAATCCAGCAGTCATTTTTTTTTGTCATGAAAATCCTCTCATGGAACCTGAGGGGCTTTAATAAGCCCATAAGCATAGAGAAAGAATTAATTGTTCGACAAACCAATGTGCGGCCTTCATGTATTTTGAAAACTAGAGTTAAAGAAGAAAATGCCTCTCACAATGCGTCTTCTAGATTTGCTGGATAGTCTTGTTTCACTACTATTTGAACTGTCCCTCTGGCAGAATATGGATCTTGCATTACCCTTCTATACATGTAAGTGTTCGTGAACACAGTGATTAGTTTATCCACTGCTTGGTGAAATATCATGATTATCCCTTCTATTTACTGCCATTAATGCTGTTAATCATGTTGGGAAGAGGCAAGCTCTGTAGAACCAACTCACTGGGTTGGCAGGGAGTGTGCCTATTCTTTACTTCTTGGCTGGAGACTGTAAGACTATCCTTGATCCAAGCAAGTAATGCTGATTTACTAATATTCCTGATTTGCATTGTTTTAAGGAGTTCTTGTTATATGCAGAGATTCAGAATTTGACTTCGACAGCACATTTCTTCATCTGGACTGATCCTAAGACTGAAAGTTTTGGTGCTTGAGAGCTTGATTGAGCTCTGGTGAATGAGGCTTGGGTTCAGCGACTACCTCACTATAATGCTCATTTTCTTGATCCTACTGTCTCGGATCATTGTCCTGAACTCATTAAGATGTTCCCTGATGATTACCACCCTTCCAAAACTTTTAAGTCTATTATTTTTGGAGTAAACATCCTGAATTTATGAAGATTATTCAGGATGCTTGGAAGTGCATAAATCCAGCTATCCCATGGCAATCCTTTATGAAAAGCTAAGGAATGTTAAGAAGGTTTCAAAGGATTTGAACAGGCAACATTTTGATCAGGGTTCACTCCAAGTTGAAGATGCTCATACCCATCGGTCTCCCTTACAACAATTGATTCTTAATAGCAATCCTGATGATGGGCTTCTATCTGAAGACTTTAATGCTGGAGCTCGTGTTTTGAAAATTAAAGCAGCTGAGGAGTCTTTTCTATGACAGCAATCTAGTATCACTTGGCTTAAGCTAGGTGATCATAACACTAGCTATTTTTACAAAGTTGAAAAGGTGAGGAAATCCAGTAATTCTCTGAGACTGCTGTCTAAGGTACTAAGGTCATGAGACATAGAAATATAGTTGTTGTGGCTGTTGATTTGTACAAGAATTTGCCGGGAAAATCTACTCCTATCTCTGGATTACAAGAGCTGCCTAATCTTACGGAGTTACAGATGTCTGCAGAGCAGCAACATTCTGTATCTTATCCTGACACAGCTCAAGAAGTTAAGGATGTTTTATGGCTAATGAGTGGGGATAAACCTCCTGATCCTGATGGATTTTCAGCCCAATTTTACAAGGATGCTTGGTTTATTGTGGGGCATGATTTCTCCTCTGCTATCTTGGACTTCTTCAATACATCCAAGCTGCCACAAAGGGTCAGCACTACTGCCATTACTCCAGTCACAAAGGGCCAGAATGCTTCGAGGATGACCAACATCACCTGCAAGTGCATAACTAAGGTGTTGGCTAATAGGTAGAAGAAAATGCTTCCTGCATTTATTAATACTAATCAATTATGCGCATAGCAGATAATGTGCTTTTAGCACATGAACTTGTAAAGAATTACCACAGGCAACGGATTTCTCCTTGAGGGATGATAAAGGCTGACTTGATGAAGGCTCTCGATTCAGTTAGTTGGAATTTCTTGTATGTTTGTGTGGGAATCTATTCAGGTTCCTACTCATTTCATTTCTTGGACTGGGGTCTGCATATTTTCATCATACTTCTCTGTATCTCCTAATGGAGGGTCTGAAGGATTCTTTAAAGGAGGGAAAGGGTTGAGATCCTCTGTCACCTTGCTTGTTATAGCCACGAAGGCATTCTCTAGAATGATTGACTAGTCTGCAGCTCAAGGTAGAATTGATTTCATCTTTGTTGCTCAAAGGTGAAGCTAATGCGTAATCTTGGCAGATGATGTTATGATCCATTGTAAATAAGGAGTCTTTAGATGAGATTCTATCATCGTTTCAAAAGTTTCAAGCTATGTCTCATTTGAAACTCAACCCTAGAAAAAACTGAATTATTTCTTGTAGGCTGTAATGAATCTAATATTGCTGATATGATGTATCTAAGTGGGTTTTACAGGGGTTCTCTGCCTGTGAGGTACCTTGGTCTTCCCTTAATCTCAGGGAGGCTTAGTGATAGAGAGTGTAAGCCCCTTGTTGAGAAGATCGCCGCAAGAATGAGCACCTGGACTTCTAACCACTTGTCATATACTAGTAGACTCGAACTCTCAAGCTGTGGTCTACACAATAGTTAACTATTACTGGCGCCAAATCTTTTATCCCTCAAAAGACGATCATATAATCGTGGAAAGAAAGTGTGCTGCTTATCTAAGGGTGGGCCAAATTGACTCAGCAGGAGGTGCAAAGATGGCCTGGGAGGATTTGTGCATGCCAAAATGTGAACTTTGGCATCGGGCAGTTAGCACTTTGAATCTTGCATGCATTCTTTAAAACCTCTAGAAATTGTCGCTGCAGGCTGTTCTATACGAGTTGCCTGGACATCTCACTATCTTCTTGGTAAGGTCTCCATTGGACAGCTCAACCAAAGGGAGATAATACCTATTCTTGGAGGAAAATTCCGAAAGATAGGCAGTACTTGATACTCATGTTCCTTTTCTCATTGGTAATGGTAAATCTCCGAATCTCATTGTCTGAAGCATATCCTGCCAGAGCCATTTATGGTTCTGGGATCCCTTCGTATGCCAAAGATGAAACCACTGTTGAGGGGGACAACTTGTTTTGGCCTCCTTGCTCGTTCCTGTTCTGTAAATTCAGACATCGTTGCATTCATAGGTTCAAAAGGTGGTAACTTTACACCGGTTGATGATTGGAACTTGGTCAGGATTCATAGACCTGAGGTTTCTTGGTGCAAGTTGATTTGGGTTGATCCAAATGTTCCTGAATTCTCTTTCATTCCTTGGTGGGTAATCCTCAACAAGTTGCAAAATCTACTTGTGAGGTTATGAAGATGAGGTTAGTAGGCGGTGTTTGCCGTACTTGGTTTGGTTACACTTGTCGCCGCATCGCATGCTCGTACCTCGTCCATATCTAAAGCGCTTCACACGCGTTGTCGTGTGTTTCTTTCCGAAACGAAAAACCACTCTTTTGCTCCCACTTCTTCACTCCATCCCGTGATTCGGATATGTCTGCGGCGATTATGGCGGTTCACCGGACCGGCCTGCCACTCCACTACTCAACGTCCAGGCCGAGGCTCCGGCGGAGGCCGGCCAATCCGACGGTCAGGATGGCGCGGCAGACGCGCGTGCACCGGCTGATAGAGGATCAGGGCGTCGTCCTGATGCCCGGTTGCCACGACGCGCTCTCCGCCGCGATCGTCCAGAAGGCGGGCTTCGCCGCCGGCTTCATCTCCGGCTACGCCCTCTCCGCGTCGCTCCTCGGCAAGCCCGACTTCGGCCTCTTGACGTTAGCTCAGCTCCTTCGCTTGTGATTCTCTGCTCTTGCATGTGAAGTGGGTTGTGAGTTTGCGATGCTGAAGTTGGATTCTTTGAGCTCTGTTTCTTCTGAATGTCTTCAGGCCGCCGGAAATGGCCGCGACTGCGAGGTCGGTCTGCGCGGCGGCTCCGTTGATACCGATAATTGGGAACGCTGGTGAAATTGCACGCTCATTTGTCGCATAGCTTAGAGAATTTGCTTGTTATAGCTGATTCCCCTGATATTGGTTTGCTGAGAACTGCGCCACTTGATTTGCATTTAGCATGGAATGCTGATTGCGAAATGCATGTTTGTAGGATACTTTGTTTATATGTAGATGGAGATGTTAAGAACTTGTTGAAGAGGACAAACTACCAAGAAAAATGCTTTAAAAGCACAATAGAATAGAGACAGCCCAAGAGCATGATTTGCATTTTCTCCCTAACATTTTCCTTCGCGATCAAGCCGATGCAGCGAGATAATCTTAGCACATGCTAACTAAGCGATGGATGAAAAATATGAACCAGGAGAGAAGAGGAACCGGATAATTGACCTGCCTAGTAGAATACTTGTATAATAGAATTTCGATTTGGTATTTGACTAAGTGGTTCTTGAGCATTAAAGAAGCATGGACAACTCAAGAAATAACATAAGACAAATAACTGCCAAAGTGCTTTACTTGTTGTCCATCTGCTGGGCAGCGGATGATGAGTCCAGCTATGAATGAGAGGAAAGCAGATGTCGGCAAGGAAACAGAAAATTTTTGCAGTGATATCTCTCGACCTGCGTAATGACATTTCCTATGGTTTGACATCTTTTCCATTTTCAAGAAATATAGCAGGATCACCGGACATAGTTCTGTGGTTGTTTTCAGCAGGAGATCGACTCCTTAATCCTCCAAAATCATGGGAACATTTATACGAATCTCTGTTTGCCCCCAATTTGCATGTCACTATGCCCATCGTCATATCTGGGTTTTTGGAACTTTCAGAAGTGTAAACTACACATTCATTTCTGAGTTGCAAATGCATGAAGTGGTGAATAAGAAGAAAGAGATGAAGAAGATCTGGTGAGTACTGCTGCGCTGTTGCAGGGGAGGGGAAAGCTACGAGAGTTCTGTTTTGTGTGCATACTTTGGGAATGAGAAATGTTGCTGAATTTTAAATTTTTCATTTTACTACTTTCTGAACGGTTCTCATTGAATCTTTCTCTTTTTTTCTGGTATTTGGCTTCTTTTAATTATGAGTTTTACCCATAAAAGAAGATTATCATTATTGTAGATACTGGAGGTGGAAATGCTCTGAATGTTCAAAGGACTGTGAAAGACTTGATAGCAGCAGGAGCTGCTGGCTGTTTTCTAGAGGTACTAGTTTCAGCTGAGAGAGATGTAACGCTGCTCCTTATACAAAGCTCTCAGCCTTTTCTTTTAATTACTCACTACATAAGCGCTAAAGTTCTAGTATGAACTACGAAGTCCCAAATTGTAAATTAGTCAAGTTTGATCCTATCTTTCGGTTTCAGATATGTTGAATTTTATTCAGTTGAACAGCCTGTGAAAGAAGTTGTTGCACGTATACACCTTGTTAGCAAATTCTGGGTCAATTGTCATTTTTTGAGTAAGTTGTTCCTGAGTTCTGTTTGACAACTGTTCATCTACTGATTTCAAATTACTTCCTCTTCAGGATCAAGCATGGCCAAAGAAGTGTGGTAAGATTATCTCTTTCTCATGGAGCTCAGGCACATGTCCTTTCTTGCCTCTTTATGTTTAGCATGCTGATAAGTATCATTATCATTGTCATTTCAGGGCATATGCGTGGTAAGCAGGTACAGAAGTCTGCCCTTGGTGAATTTGAGCTGGGATTTTCTCTTTCAACACTTAGGAACATAGAAACACGTAAACCTGCGATTTCTCTCAAACAGCCTCATTTATAGGTCATACCAGCTGAGGAGCATGCTGCTAAAATAGCATCTGCAAGGGATGCTATTGGGAATTCTGACTTCTTCCTCGTGGCTAGGACCAATGCACGTGCATCATCAGCCAAAACTGGTCTGTCTGATGCCATTGCAAGGGTTAATCTTTACATGGAGGTACTAGTTGACAATCCTCTGCTTCTTGTCATGGTCTACCATTGAATAAGGCTTCTGTTTGTTGTGAAGCAGAAATACTGATCTAAGTGGGAGTCACATGGTCATCCTACTGAGACACAGGTTCACAGTCAATAGGCGGAGCTCTTTCTTGACATTATTAAAGTATTCAAGTGATGACTAGATGTTCAACCCAAAGTTAAATCGCAAGAAATAAACATTTTGGCATCTTATGTATTGGTAGATCTTCACTTTTTCATTCTATACCTTCATTCCCCAGAAACTCGTGCAGCTTCTGCCATAATTCGAGTGTAGATCATATCATATGACTTCTTAGTTTGTGTTCCATTTGCCTCTCCTTGAACCCTTGCGCTCTGGACACCCATTATCACCCCTCCCATTATCACCCATTATCTCCAATACTGCTCTCTGCAACATAAGGAATTCAGCGATTAAGCTTATTGATGGAACATCCTGGGGAAGCCATATTTTTAGACTGGCTGTGAATGTGGCTTGTGAAGTCAAAATTAGAGCTTTTTCAGTTAGAACTGGGGTAATTGAGCTCACTTGTTTACTTCGGGCAGGGATACAATTGCAAATTTTCATTTTACTATGTGAATCCAATTATATTTTCTTAGCATTCGCTGGATGGTCAAGCTGTTTGGATAATGTTTATTGGTTCTTTCAAGACTCTACAAGATGGAGCATAGCGTTTCCTCCTAAAGCATTGATAGAATTTCTTTTGAAATGAATAATTGAAAACATTTTTTTGGTTTCTTAACTTGTGTTGATTATTGTAAAACTTGCAGGCAGGAGCTGATGCATGCTTTGTGGAGGCACCAAGGGATGACGATGAGCTCAAGGAGATAGGACGACATACGAAAGGCTACAGAGTATGCAATATGATTGAAGGTGGAGTCACACCATTGCACACTCCGAGGAGCTGAAAGAGATGGGCTTTCATTTGATTGTGCACCCGCTCACGGCACTCTATGCTTCAGCGCGTGCCATTGTCGATGTCCTCAAGTCCTTGAAAGAGAAGGGAACTACAAGAGCTGACCTCGACAAGATGGCTACATTTGAGGAATTTAACCAGTTGGTCAGCTTGGAGTCCTGGTTTGAGCTTGAAGCACGGTATTCGAATTTAAGGAGTGCTGTTGGAGTAAATTCACGGTAATTGCGAAAGCCAAAAGTAATAAAACTATGTGCAGCTACTTTTGAATTCCAATTCCAGTTTCCCTTAGTTAGATGGACACAGTAATTCTACTAATTAGTGGAGCAATAGCCAATTTCCAGTCTTTAAACATGTAATGACCCACGCATTTGCATGATAGATGCACCGCTTTAGAGTGTGTTGGACTCTTCTCAATATGAATGCTTTTGCTATGCTATTGCCAAGTAATTGCATATAAATTTTTTTAAGTCTGTCTGTCTGTCTAATGACCGAACAACCCAAAATCGACAACCTATTATAAGTGTTTTCAGCATATGGGTTTGATCCTAAAAGACTAAACCTCGAAAATCCGCCCGTAAAGATTATAAATGGGATCAGAATATTGCACAAATCACGTGCACAGTTCAACACTATCCAAAACGTCTGTGTGAATTTACGTTGCCACTGGTCACTAACAATTCTGCATTGATCCTGTAGTTTAGGTGGCGAGTTGCATCTAATTGAGCTGGCTCAAGATAGGGGTACTTCACCAGATGACTTAAGGCAAGCGCCTTCCTTCAAATAAAATCAAAAGATAAATCATTTAGATGATAGGAAACGTATCAATAGAACATCAAGGCTGCGTTTGATCGACCGGATAAAAGCCAGGATAAAATCTATCCTATCCTGTGTTTGGTGGTGATCCAAGATAGGATAAGGTCGGATATAAACCGGATATAACCCAGATAAAAAAATCCGAGGGGGTGAGATAGACCCGGATAGAATTTCTAATGCCTATTTTTCTAGAAACCCTACGCTCCACTTGTCGTCATCTTCATCCCCACACCTTGTGCGCTTTCACCAAAAAAATTTCTCGACTTTTTTTTCTTCACCGACTTCTCCGGATCCGTGAATAGTAAAAAAAAATTATCCTATCCGACTTTAAATTTGTAATCCATCAAATAATGAACAGGATATGTCATATCCCATCCGAATCTATCCTCTTTAGAAATCCAGACGACCAGTCAGTACTATGGGTGTGGCGAAAGGCATATCCTTTCGTGCCATCATTAAATCTGACCCATGACGAAACGTACAGCATTAGAATGAACCATGCAATGAACTTTGGAAGTCTCTGTCTCCTGTCCTGTGTGGGACTCAGTTTTTTGTCGCACCCCTTGGGCAAATGTCGGCAGGCAAGCGATTCAAAGATCACGGGCGGGGACGTCTGAAACCTGCCATGTGATTCGTGGATTCATATGGCAGTGGTTTGGACTGTACAAGAGAGTGGAACCACTCACTGCAACTGCAACTGCAACTGCAACTGGCGCAGGGACCAGTCTTTGAAAAGAGCCACGCCATGACCCTCTTTGAGCATGAGTTCGAGTCCATATCGTTAAAAGTCAGATCCTGAGTACATCCCCGCTTTTACATTGTTTAGGCAACGAGAGGTGGCTTAATCGCCCAATAAAGGAAATATGATTCCAGTATAGATATAAAAATAGTGGGAAACAATAAGTGTAACGATACATAAACCATCGAATCGTTAATAAAAAAAAATCGTAATTTATGATAACCGGAGTGATTAAATAGTTAAGCAATCTATCCATCCCCACATTTCAAATTTAAATCTGTGAAAATTGTTAAGTACTCTGCGAATATCTTTCCTTTCTAACATGAACTCAAAATAATTATAAAGTAGTCTATATATGCTGTAGCAGTTTAAATTCATATTCGCAAAAATGAATCGAATCCATGAGATTGATTATTGAAATATCTATTAACGAGTATTTTATGCGACGATTACACCATTTTAGCAGTGACAAGTGGGGTAACAAGCCAATCAAAAGTGCGATGCATAACACACGTGGCGCCATTGAGGATGAGATTCATAGCACTCTGAGAATGACGATGGGTCGGTTACATCGCACTATCACCGTCTTGGGGTGTCATGATTACTCGAAAGATGAAAAGTTTGTTTTTTGTTTGACCGGAGTGTCACGGACTAGAGGCATCGCCTTACCATCATGATGAAGTGCAACAAATTTCAACTGTGGTCTTACCATAGTCATGGCTAAAATAGAGGAAATGAAGCACATAAAGACCAAAGGAGTGGGGACCCCCTTGATGCAGCTAGTGCTTGTGAATTCTCAATTAAACGTTTTGGAAAATTTTTGCATCTTACATCTATAAATTCACAAAGGAAAGCAGCCTACCAACAATTTAGTATTTATATTAAAAGCTGTGGGACTAATTTCAAAAATGTTTTTCTCCATATCCGATGCTCCCAGCTATTAATTTTCTTAATTTTGGCCAAAAAATAACAATAAAAAATCTTGGCACAGTCATACAAAAGTTTCTTTTACATTCTTCAATGAAATAAAAGATGGATAGGTCATATATAAAGTCTGCTTTACTTTCCGCCTGCAGTGGACGATACAATAACTCATCGGGCCTTAGTAGTATTGGCTTCAATTGGGGATAAAAAGCTCGTAGCAAATCAGCAAATTAAATCTTCCAATTTAATTAGTAAATTAAACATTAAATTACATTATAAGTGCCCAACTATCGATAGTAAAGTCCTTAGATGACACATTTATCCAATTCATTGCCCTATTCGATTAAATAGAACGTTCGGACTAAAAATTCAAAATGGCAATTAATTTCTACACTATATTGTCCGTTGTACTATGCCACATTGTTTTTCCACATTCATATCTTGGAAGTGGAATGTAATCTTTAGGCCTAACTTTTACAATCGTAAACCATAGAGCAAAGAAAATCAACAAATTCGTTGAATTATGTTAATTAGCGTAACCCATTTTCTTGCCTTTGAAAAACTTGCCGTATGCAATTTCAAATTATTAAATCAATTCGTGAAATGTACCCTTCCCCCAAGAACGAGCCTTATTAATTCATGCCCATTCGTCCTCGTCAGGTGGACCACTTGCCACTTTCTCGTCTTCCAAAACCATATATAATAAGGGTCTTGACTCATTTTTCGTAAACTCACTGAGCCATCCCTCCACAGGAGCACACCTTCTCTGCTAAAATATCTGTGTCTTCCTTCAACCCGTTCGCCTTTCCAGACCAATGTCTCAGGGAAGAGGCAGTGCATCTCGAGCTGCCGCCGCCGCGCTCGCGCTAATTTACCTCCTCGCTCAAGCCGAGTATGCTCGAGCAGCGACCTACAGGGTTGGTGACTCCCGTGGCTGGACATACAACATGGTGAGCTGGCCCAATGGCAAGAAGTTCAGAGCTGGTGACACTCTCGGTAAGTTTATTTTCCCACATCCATCTTATTATAGAACATTTGATACCATCCTCAATCACTTGTATTTGATAATTAAATGATTTCAGAAAGCATAGGACAAAGGAAAATACAATCATAAGACAGAGGAAAATACAACCTTCTTTTGTTAAGGTTCATAGATTTATCTTGTTTAATGGGGGAGCGACTGTTGCTAGCGATTGTGCTTTTGGGAAATTTGTTGCAGTATTCAGTTATAACCGGATGGTCCACAACGTTGTGGTGTTGGACAAGGGCAGTTACGACAGTTGCCAGACTCCGGTGGGAGCGAAGGTCTACAATTCCGGCAACGACCGGATCAAGCTGGCCAAGGGGCCGAACTACTTCATATGCAACTTTCCTGGTCACTGCGAGTTAGCTATGAAGATTGCTGTGAATGCAGCTTGAGCCGATGAGAGATCACTATAAGCCGATTGTAATGGAGAGGAATAACATAGCATCGTTCAATGCTTTGATTCTGAATATCTCTGTCTCTGTCTCTGTCTCTCTCTTGCTTGATGTACAATATTTGCTCTATATAATGAGCAAAAGAATCACTAGTCAATGTGCTGGCTTGTTATGACCTGCTTGTTTTGCGACTGATCGAAATCGGGAAAACAAAATGGATCCTGATCCCAGGAATTGGATTGCCAGCATCAATTTGGGAATCTCTAAATTAAAAGAGTGCCAAAATCCTAAAACTTGAAAGGTCATTTCAGGTCCTGCTGAATATGAATTTGTTCCCAAAAGCTTTGTTCCCCAGGAAAGTCTGCTACTTTCAATGCACTTTTCAAAGTATGGTGTATTCGGTGCCTTGAAAATTGTAAGGTTCCTCATTAAGTATCTTGGGTTGTCCTAATTTAAACTTTCATATAGGCATATGCCCTTATTGCGATCTGGTCAAGTTATATGTATTTTATGTCTGGAATACCATATATAAAACATGCATTTCCACCTGGGGCATCGCGCTGTGAGGATTATGTACAGTTTAATTCAAGAAAAGGTAGGACCTTAAGCTCTAAGAGATGGAACTATGCTTGTCAAGCGGCAAAAAGTAAGTGAAAGAACGATGTTATCCTTGACCTAGATCATGTAATCAGTAATTACATTAAACAATTTTGTTTTGACACTCACCAACTTCTTTAGAGATCTACCGGAACGGAAACGCTTCCACTTTTTTTGGCCTCGAAATGATGAAATCGTCCTGCTAATTGGAGCAATCTTAAGAGATTTTTGACTGGATACATATACATGCATACATATATATATATATATATATATATATATATATATATATATATATTAGCTTTCTTAGAACATTCTAATGGATTCCATAAACAGAACCTTAATAGTTTTCGCATAGAATAGGTTAAAATCAGACATCACGGTTCACGTGGAATTGTTGGCTATATATCACGTTCTTGAAGATTTGTCCCTGAAAAAACGTGGTAACAATGTCAGCTTGCATCAACAATTGGAGGGACGGAGTCTACCTAGCTGTTACATTCACTACAAAAAAACATGGATTTTGCCACGAAAATTTGCGACGGGAAATTTTTCGTCGCTAATTTGCGACGAAATTTGCGACGGATTTTTTTTCCCGTCGCAAATTAGCGACGAAAATTATTCGTCGCTAATTTGCGACGGAATTTGCCACAAAATCAAAATTCGTAGCAAATTAGCGACGGAAAAAAAATTTGTCGCAAAATCCGTGGTAAATTTGTGATGGAAAATAAATCCGTCGCAAATTTGCGACGGAAAAATAAATCTTGCGACGAAAAATAAATCCATCGCAAAAAAAAAAAATCCGACGCAAATTTGCGACGGAATTTGCCCGCCCTCACCCGCCATTCTCTTCTCTCTCTCTCTCTCTCTGCTGATTCCTCAGATCCTCCCTGCACTCGCTGTTGTCCGTGCCTCTCCCTCTTTCGTCTCTCGATCAGATCTGCACTCGCTGTACCCCTCGCACCGCAGCTTCGATGATGGTGGAGAGGACGCGCCGCCGCGGAGGAGGAGGAGGAGCCCTCGTCCTCCTCCCTCCCTCGTCCGAATTGGGCGGCGGCGGCGCCGAGCTGGCCTCGAGGTACTTCCCCTTTGGGTGTTCCGGTTGGTGTTCGCTGGATGGGGTCGTCATGTTCCGTGATTCTTGCACCCGATTGCCGGCTCGTTCGTTTGATTGCGTGCTCCTCCCGTTCTCTCGGGTGCCTGATTGCTCGATTCTAGCTGCGTTCCTGCTCGTTCTCGACTGTTTCGGGTGTAGTTTGGGGTAAAGGGGGTTCTGGTGTTGTAATTCGTGATTTTAGTGCTAGTGTTGCGTGCTGAATTTCAAGCGATGTTTCTGGGCGCGACGGTGGTGTTGCTTGGCTTTTGATTTTCGTATCCAGCGGGGTTCTGTTAGCTGAATTACTGGGCTGAGTGTTCAAATTCGGTGCTTTTGCAATGCTCTCGGGGAAGTAAACTTTTTGGTTGTTGGGTCTTGAATTTACACTTTTCTTTACTTGGGAATGTGTTCAGTTCGATTCCGTTGAAAGTTCTTACCTATGTCTGTGGTTCCTCAGAGTAGTATTGGTTAAATAGCGGAGGCTTGCAACTTTTGTTATGCTAAGTGACTGTTGAGTCGCCTTTGGTACCAGAGCTTACTTGGTGAAGTCGTTCTGACCTGTAATTCAGTTTGGAATTGGCTCCCCCCTGCTTCAAGTGATTTTGGAGGGTTTAGACCATGGATTTCTCAAAACTTCTAGCACCTTTGATTTTTTTTCCCTTGCATTTTTGTAATTATAACTAGAAGCTACTGCGTTGAAATTAAAAAATGAAAAACAATGTTACTGTGTTTTTAGGTCTTTACAGTTTGTAAAATGCATCTCTTTGGAAGGTATAAATTACGATTTTAGGTGCATAAACTTCTTGACCAAGCTTTTCTTGAAGTTGTGGAGTGTGCTCTGTCAACGAGGTTGGCATCTTATTTTTCCTAAATGATGGTAGATAAGCTCTGACATCTGTTTTAATATGGGTGATGGTATGGCAGTAAAACACTTATCAGCATGGCAAGCCAACTTTGATTGATGGGGATGTATTAACTTGGTATCCTAACCCAGGAAGAATCTCCTAGGATATTGACTCATGGCTAGGAAGGGCAATCAGCAGAAGAATGGGGTTAGCCGTTCCTCACAGAATGGCAAAAAGAAGGGTTCAGAAACACATCAAGAAAGAAGACAAGCTACTGACGTGAAGATTCCTCCTAAAGAGACAACTGTGAACAGTCATCACTCGAGCAACGCGTCGGCTGAGAGCATGAGTCAAGGAACTGGGAAACTAATGAGTATGGATAAACAAGGGACAGATGCAGCTCAGGGATTAGAGCACCCAGTTCTGACTGGGGAATCTTCAGGGGATTATATTCAAAATGCATCTCCTATGGGCATGTCCCACAAGAGAGAACAAGGTGGACTACATTGTGATAATAATTGTCAAAATAGCCGAAAAGGTGGCCTGGGCCGCAAGCTGAATGGGCATATAACAAATCTAATAGAAAATGTCCACATATTTGACAATTTAGTTGTTAGAAATGTGAGAAGATCAGTTTTGTGTGTCCTAAGGGCAGCTGGAGAGTGGCTAGAGTCACAAAGACCTTTTGTCATTAATTTAAAAGGTGACATACTAAAGGCTCGTGACCATGTCAAAGTGAAGATTGAGCTGGCCTACCAGGTTGTTTTGAAATGGCTTGTATACTTTGGGAACATAATGTTTCTCTTATCAATGATTTGGTTGGATTGCACTCTTAGGGGAATCGATTCTTTCCTACGTATGGGGACTACATCTTTCTTTTCTATCATATGGTGTGGAATTTTCTCAGCTATCGCTATGGTCGGCATGGTAAAGTTTCTTGTGGTCTCGGTAAGTCACTCATCACTTTTTTCCTTTTAGGTCGAAAAGTCACTCATCACTTCACAAGCTACTTTTATTGACTTCCTATTGTATTGCTGGTTCAAGTTATCCTTTCCCATCCTGACATGACCTGTTACCCTGGATCCATTCATGTTTGTATGTCAATATTTCATCCTGAACTGAGCTTATAAATATGTGCAACTCCTCCTTCTTCCTGTCAAAGTAGAAGAAATCAAAATAAGCATAGAGTATTACCTGTTGTCACTTCCAAACTCCTTGGAGCCACACGGTATTGTTGCTGGATTTTATCTAGTAAGATACACATCCTCTTTTGTCTATGTTCCTAGAATTCATTCCTCAGTTGCTCTTTCTGAAATGTTCAGAATAACTCTATTAAGCACACTTTGCTTCTGCTGCATTCCTTTTTACTGACTGAAGTTTGCATTCATTCAGGTGCTAGCTGTTCTTGTGGGTATTTTTGTGGGGTTTGCCGCTGCACTTTTGCTGCTTGCACTTTGTGGCACTGTCTTCTTGTGGTTTTATGTAAGTTTTTGGACAACAGCTCTTGTAATCATCCTTGCAGGTAATGGCTTCGAGGCTTTCTCTTAAAGACTTAACTCGATGTCTGCTATTAATGTGCTTTTGAGTTTGTAAGCTTGCTTAGATCCAATATTCATGTACATGCAGGTATATCATTCACATTGAGCCATGAACGCCTTGCACTTTTCATATCCTCACAATCTATGCCGTGTACAGTCATTATGTATCCTTTAGAAGCTGAATATATTAACATTTAACGTGGAAACAATGTCACTAATTTTGTGTCTAATTCCAGACAATTTATGTTTTGTAGAGGGACAGCTTTGAGCAATTCTGCATAAGTTATGCAAATGAGAGGTTGCAGCAACATTTCAATCAGCATTTGTTAAAACTGGAGCAGGAAGTGAGCATCTCACATGGACCGTGTCTTTAGTTTTGTTCAGTATTTATATGATGGGTGTTGTCGCTAAAAGCAGGATATTCTTTTTTGATTCATTTCTGTTGTCATTATTTATTGTGCAAAGATTAGTTATTGTGCAAGATTATTTATTCTCTCATTATGTGTACTATAAAGAAAAATATTTATGTCATTCTCGTGGAAAATGTAGATGAATGTATTTCATTTTCATATTATTATAATATTTTGATATTATTAAGTGTTTAATCAATGTTAAATATAAATTCCAAAAATTAATTTTGCTTTTAATTAGGTTTAAAATCAAAAAAATAAAATAAATGATTTTATCGTACGATCACAAATTACAAAAGTTCGTTGCAAATATAAAATTTCGTTGCTAATTTCGTCCCTAAACGATATTCGTTGCAGAGTTCGTCGTTAAAGAATTAATAAAAAATCGTCGCTAAATTTGTTCATGAATAATGTTCACGGAAAAAGTAAAAAAATTTGGTGGCAATTTTAGCGACGAATTTTGCGATGAATAAAATTCGTGGCTAATTTGTGACGAATTATTTGCAACGAATAAAGTTCGTGGCTAATTTTGCGACGAATTTTGCCACGAAATTTGTGACGGATTTTGCGACGGATTTTGCGACGAATTTTGTCACGAATTTTGCGACGGATTTTGCGACGATTTTTGTGACTAATTTTGCGACAAATAAGTTTGTGGCTAATTTGCGACGAATTTTGCGACGAAGTATTTGCGACGGATTTTGCGACGGATTTTGCGACGAATTTTTTTCCGTCGCAAAATTTTGCGACGACCTAATAGCGACGGAATTTTTTCCGTCGCAAAATTCGATTTGCGACGGATTTTTGCAAATTTTTCGTCGCAAAAATCATGTTTTTTTGTAGTGATTGTAAACAACATCTTGGACCAAAGATGGTGAAATGGGCGATGTCTTCGAGAATTTTATCATTACCAAGTTTCTTTTCAAGCTCATCATTCATCAAGAAGAGAGACAGTTTGCGCATAAAAAAGGGGTCATAACTAGGCACCATTGCTAAGCATTCCTCGTAGCTGTCTCATTATATCCTAGTCTCTCTCTCTCGCTTCAATCTCGTGGCAAAATGTCTCAGGGAAGAGGCAGTGCATATGGAGCGGCCATCATCGGGCTTGCGGTGATGTACCTTCTTGCTCAGGCCAAGGCTGCGACATATGTAGTTGGCGGATCTGAGGGTTGGACGTTCACCATGGAAAACTGGCCCAATAGAAAGAGCTTTAGAGCTGGTGATACTCTTAGTAAGTTTCTTCTGTCCACTCATATTTTGACCAGGAGAAAAGCTTCACCGGAAGTCTTTCATTTTACGATCTAATGTGCTCAACCTCTAAATATTTCGATAATTTCCTATATATAAGGAAAGAATCGGTTATTGTGAGCATGTGCTTCCACTGGAGTTACCTTACACAATTTATCAAGTCATTAGGCTCTTCTCATTGCTTGGAAATTTTTCAGTATTCAAGTATGACCCTTAAACCACAACGTGGTGGTAGTTGACAGCGGCAGTTACAGCGGTTGCCAGACTTCGACAGGTGCAAAAGTTCACACTTCGGGCAATGACCAGATAAAGCTGGTGAGGGAGAAAACTACTTCATATGCAGCTTTGAGGGTCACTGCGAGTCTGGCATGAAGATAGCTGTCAATTCAGCTTGAGAGCACGAGAGATCTTGATGCTGCTCCTAACAAGCTACATGCACCTACTTTTTCTCGTATTGTCTGTTGAATAATGTTGGAGCAGACTATTGAAATAAGGTCGGTTTCTTCATTCGCAAATCGGGAAATTATAAATAACGCGCAGAAAGTCGCAAAGCTTAGAAGCTACTCAAGATCATGGTGGTGGGGTTAGAACAAGCAATAAAGACGAACCTGTTTCTCTACGAAGTTGATGGATGCGCGTGGTAGAAGTAGCTGCCCTGTGAAAATTGATCACGCCGATGAACCCGAATTGTATGAGCTAAATAGGCTACACTGTCATGCAATCTGACAGCTATAACGTTCAAGAATCAAGAAACGTGGAATTCATTTACTCCAAGCAAAAGAATTTGGAGAGTTCACAAGTTCGTGTTGAGCTCATTCTCCAGCTTCCACTTAGGGTAGTTATCAGCATTCAAGGAAATCAAAACATATATGGGATTAGGATTGAACCCGGAAGAAGGAAGGAAAGCCGAGAATCGTAGCTTTTGCAAACATGGGGTGGAGACAGAGGAAACAAAAGGTGTACAAATACAAGTTTCCTATCTACACTCTAATTAACTAACTGCTCGTCCCAAGGTTAAGAGATAGGGGATAGGTAGAAAGAAAGTTAGACAGTCTTATAGACAATGTTAATCGATAGTCTCTGGATAAATGCATTAGGTATGCAGGCTGCGTATTCCATTTCTTTTACGAATTTCACGTCTAACGTCACTGATATGGACAGTTATATTTTTAGCAATTAACTAGATGCTAATCTTAACGGTGAGAGACGTAAGATGCGTAGGAAAAAGTTACAGGCTGTGTATGTTCAATATCTTTACATTGTCTTCTCTCTAATACTAAGTGGTCAAGTTCTTGATTCCAATACGGCGTCTCCCCTTCGAGTAATCTCGGGCCGTCCGTTGACCATCCCATCGGCGAAGCCTTATTGAATGAACTTGTGGACGGATCGATCTCTGATTTGCCGCGATATGTCAAACTCAAGGATGAATTCATATTATTTGGAAAATATATATATATAAAAAAGGATTCTTGTCATTGATTCTTAATTCCATTACATACAAGTTCCCTCGAGTTGAAGAATTTTCTGTCAGGCATTCATAGTAACTGTGCGTCCGAAAGTGATCTGTCTTTTATATTAGTAAGATCTATCTTTTTTTTTTTTGGTCGATAAATACTTCTTTCGTTACTAAAAAGTAAGTTCACCGTAACATGGTCCCATGTCATTACATAACAACGAAAATAGAGAAATGGGGATAGTAGACAGCCAGTTCATTGGTAATGAATCGTTCCAGTGGGCTTTCGCTATCCAATCTGCAGCCCGGTTTTGTTATCTCGAACAAGAAGTTACTTAGACACCCTCTAAGCAGCCTAAGAGGTTTGTGCAATCTTTGATTAATGTTTGGATGGCCCATGGAGCTTCAGCCCGACCTGTGATGTATCTCTCCAGCAAAGTACAGTTTGACTCAATCTTCACTAGATTCCTTCGTTCCATCAGTACGCTTCCTTCGTTCAGTATGATGGACGAAGCTTCCCTCTGACTTTTCATGAACAGCAGGCCCTGCCTCAAGGCTAGGGTTTTGGTGGCGAGGGCGGACGGAGCGACGATTTTCTTCGCAAAGCCTCCCACTAGCCGCCCGAGATGGTCTCTGCAGATTCCAGCCACCACTCCTTGCCACGATTCACTGCACCACTATCCATCGACATTTAATTTCCACGAGCCTGATGGAGGTGGTGACCATCCCTCAATTGGTAAGCCTCTCTCTTCACTTTCCCTCTGTTTCCCCTCTTTTTGGTTCCAGTGTTCATATAGATTGAGGTTGCTAATTGCTTCAGTTATTACTCCCCGTGGTCGTGGTTTACTGTTCCGAAAAACCTTCGCGTTTTGTTCTTTCCAGATGAGCCAGAGCACTTCGGCCAGAATTCCACTCGATTTAGACCCTACTTGGGAAGGTAGGTTCTCTGTGAGCCATTTATCCATTCGAGTGACCGCTTCCGTTGATGTTTTCAGCATAATGTTTGAATCTAACCATATTTCCCTTGTCCAGTCACACAGAAGGAGGAGATGTTCGACCGTTTCAGGAGCGTTCTTACACATCGGACACAATGGATCGGATATGAGTCTTCTCTTGTAAAGGTTTTCCTTTGTTGGGAGAGCGTTGTTGCATACACTCCATAGGAAGAAGCGAACTTTCGGGTAGTGCTGAATCTGCCATATGCGAGTCCATAGGTTCTTAGGAGGCTGATATGATGGTGACGCCAGGTTGGCATTAAATTTTTTTGACTAGGAGCACATTCTGTTGTTACCACTTTTCACCGAATATAAGCCCGTGCTGTTACCTGTCCACACTTGACTGTCCCTATATGAATCGATGCTTAGCGGGATGGCGAGGATCTCCTGGACTATCCTTTGCTCAAAAAGTTCATTTAGCTTCACTAGGTTCTAGTCTTGAGTCATTGGTTCAATTAGTTCCTCTACGTATTTAGGGTCATGTTGATTCGTCGGGCCACCGATGCGGCCACTAGGTAGCCAAAGGTCCTCCCTGATTCGGATACTTTTTCCATCTCCCACTCTCCATCTCACATCCGATTCAATTACCTCTCTCCCAGTTAAGATGCTTTGCCACCCCCATGGAGGGCGGTTGCCCCTTCTAGCATGCCATAATTCACCCTATGGATAATATATTCCCTTCATAACTTGGCTCCATAGGTTTTGAGGTGCTTGTATTAGTCTCCATGCTTGTCTCCTTAGCATCGCCTTATTGAACTCCACTAAGTCCCTAAATCCTAGTCCTCCCTCATCTTTCCTTGTTTTCAGTGACTCCCATTTCCTCCGGTGGATTCCTTTACACTCCACATTTGTTTCCACCAGAAAAAGGCAATTCTTCTCTCAATTGATCTGCAAATTGAAACCGGAATTTTAAAAACGGACATCGCATATTGTGGAAGTGCCTAGACCACTGTCTTGATGAGGATCTCCTTTCCCGCTTTAGAAATCAGTTTCTCTTTCCAACCCTCCAGCTTCGAGTTGACACACGCTAAGACCCAAGCAAACATCTGTTTCTTTGATTGTCCCCAGTCGGAAGGAATTCCCAAGTATTTACCTGTTTTGTCAATAATAGGGACTCGTAGCTCATCCGCCATCTTCTCCTTTAATAGCAGCGGATAGTTTGGCCCAAAGAAGATGCCCGATTTGTTTAGGTTTATTGCCTGCCCCGAAGCATAGCAGTATTGGTTTAAAATATTGGATAGGCTTTGGCATTCTTTAATTGTGCCATCAAGGAAGAAGATTGCATCATCCGCGAAAAGTAGATGGGAGATCGTAGGGCACCATCTATTTAGTTTGATTCCTCGTAGGCTGCCATTTGAAATTGCCCTGTTCATAAGTGACGATAATACATTAGCTATTATGATAAAGAGATATGGTGATAATGGTCTCCCTGTCTTATCCCTCGGGATGGCTGAAATTGTTAGAGTGGTTTTCCATTCATTTTCACGCTGAAAGTCACCGTAGATATATATTGTTTTACCCGTTATACCCATTCTTCACAGAACCCCATTGTCCTCATGCTATCATATAGGAAGTCCCATTCGACTCTATCGTAGGCTTTTTGCATATCAAGTTTGAGAACCGCCTGGACTTTCTTTTCTCTCTTTCGGATTCGGAGTTGGTGTAGCATCTCCTGGACGATCAGGATATTATCCTGTATTTGTCTGCCACCCACAAAAGCACTTTGTTCTATCGCAATAATCTCAGGGAGCCATGGTTTGAGACGATTAGTCATAACTTTTGCAATAATCTTGTAACTGAAGTTGCACAAGCTTATTGGCCTGAATTATGAAATGTTCTCCATGCCGGCTATTTTTGGAATTAATACAATTTGGGTCAAGTTAAGGGAGGGGCCACCATGTCGACTACATCTTGCTAGACTTCAGACCAGTATTGATGATAAAAATGCTCATTTAGACCATCCGGACCAGATGCCTTAGTTGCTCGCATTTGAAACACTGCTTCTTGCTCTTCCTCTTTTGTCACCTTTCTCATTAAGGCCATGTTCCTCTCATCGTGGATAAGATTGGGACATTGATCAAGCACCGGTTGATAGTTTCTAGGCCCCACAGTTGTGTATAAGGAGCGGTAGAATTGCCCAATGTGCTGCTTTAAGACTTCCGGGTCACGGCACCACTGATTTTCTTCTATTTTCAGCATTGATATTCGGTTACGTATTCTTCTTTGTATCGTTGTGGCATGAAAATATTTGGTATTTTTGTCCCCCCACTTTAGCCAATTTATCCAGGATTTCATGCTCCAGTACATCTCTTCTTGCCTCCATAAACTCTCTATGCGTTCTTTGAGTTGCTACAATTCCTCCCTAAAGCCAGACCCGCTAGGGTTATTTATTATCTCGGTTAGTCTCTTCGTTAAGCACTCAACTTGCTTGCGAGCATTGGAAAATTTTCTTTTACTCCAAGTACCCAATGCACTAGCCACATTCCTCGATTTCCCCCCTAGGTCTCCATGGGGGCAGGACCTATCATGCCAAGCCTTTCTAACCACCTCTTTACATTCCGGGTCTTCTACCCAAAAAGCCTCAAATCGAAACTCCTTTTTCCTCTTGTTGTTATTTGGGTGTATTGTTCTATCATTGAATGGAAAATCAGGAAGAATGCCTTTTCTTTTGGTATCTGTCATTGAAAAGAAGGAAAAAAGAAACACAGACAGTTTGACAGTACACCAACTCCAACCACACCAAATATTACTTTACATTGGACAAAAAATGAATGAAATTATTCTGTGATGGAAGCAATTTGGTGGGCATCTGCTCATATGTCTGTGAAGACATCGCCTGAGCCTTACTTTTTAAGTGGTTAATTACATCAATTAGACATGAAAAACTCTTTGAAAGACCTGCTTTTTTATTTTTTGGTGGTACATTGAGATTTGTCCTCTTAAGACAGTCATATTTATACGACACGGGGTATCCAAACATTGCCGCTCGATCAAATCCCTACAGATACACGAACACTTCTCTGTCCATGTCCATCAAGTATCGCTTCACCCATAGGCCAGAAAGCTTGGCCCTCGAGTTAATTTAAAAATGGTGACGTTGTGATTCGAATACAGGATCTACTAAATCCACACCAAGTGTTTAACCACTCAGCCAATCTCTTGACGGTTTCTCCAATGACGGTGATGCAATACTTCATTTTACTTTTGGAGCAAAGCCCAAAAGGAGCAATTTCGAACATGTGTTACTCATAGACCACACAAAAAAGGAACTTATAAGCTGCCAGATCCGAGGATATGCATGGTGGGTCTAACACCTTAGTATGTTTCAATACATATGCAGTGGTTGGATTTTCCCTTCCACAATTGCAAGAGTTCTTCCACCACCATGTGCCGGAATCCATGGAAAGTGCATGCTTGATCTTGAAAATCCTGGAGGTGTTAGCAATCTGTGAGAACAAATGGATAAAATATTGGTTGTTTATTTGTAAAACAAACAAAATAATGCTTTTTCTTTGTCCCACATAGGAAAGTTTTGAGAAGATGGGCCACTTTATATGTGTGAGTGTCTTCTTCCTTGTTAAAGTGAAGACAATGGGATGTAGACTAGACTTCTCAATACCCGCGTGCGGGTACGCGATTATTAGGCGCACGTAGCACTTAGCGCTCGTGGATGATAATTAGCACTAATCCTCATTTATTATTTTTATTTATTAAAATTCGAATTTATTATTATAAAATAACAAATTTATCCTATTGAAACAATGTGACTGTTCACAATAGAGTTGAGATTATTTTTTTATTAATTAATTTCGAAATTTATTATTTAGCCTAATGGTTATTAGGCGTTTTTACAACCTTTGGAAGAATTGTGTCCCTTTGGACATAACTACTTCACCTTTTGAAGGTTATGCCTTTTCGGACGTAACTCCTTCAACGTTGAAAGGTTGTGTTTGTTCAAAGATTATTTTTCAGAATTTATAAAATTCGGATTAATAAAAATGATTAAAAAATATTGTTCTTTTATTTTATTATTATTTTCTTTCGAATTTTCATATATCCTTTTTCAACGTGGCTTTTGATTTCATACCAATTCACTAAACATCTTTTTGATGAAGGGACGCTTTTATTCGAAAGGCTGTAATTAGTAAATTAGTTTTTACATGATTGAATATCAAGTCTCTTCATTCGGATTTTTAGACACTTTTTCATTCCGAAGAATTGCAGCCATTTTTTCTAATTGTTTTCCTAGAACGAATTTTCCAACGAATATAAAAAATGCCGAATATTATCGGGTTTTTTTTGTAATTCGTTGGAAAATTCGTTGAAAATTTCCAACGAAAAAAATTCGTTGGAAATTTCCAACGAATTTTTCAACGAAAATTGTACACATTGAATTAATTTCCCGGAAAATTGAAATTCGTTGGAAAATTCGTTGGAAAATTCGTTGGAAATTTCCAACGAATTTTCCAACGAATATGAAAAATGTGGGTTTTTTTGTAATTCGTTGGAAATTTCCATTTTTTCGTTGGAAATTTCCAACGAATTTTCCAACGAAAATTGTACACATTGAATTAATTTCCCGGAAAATTGAAATTCGTTGGAAAATTCTTTGGAAATTTCCAACGAAAAAATTTTCGTTGGAAATTTCCAACGAATTTTCCCACGAAAATTTTTTCGTTGGAAATTTCCAACGAATTTTGCGACGAAAATTTTTCGTTGGAAATTTCCAACGAATTTTTCTTTTCGTTGGAAAATTTGTCGCAAATTTGCAACGAAAATTTTTTCGTCGCAAATTTTCGTGGCAAAAATCTAGTTTTTTTGTAGTGACGTCTTTCCTGAGGTGTGTTGACCACTCTGTTTATTTCCTGAAAAATGTTTTTCAAGAAGTCATGATCCAGAAAAATGGTGATATTTTGCGATGTTTGGCTTGAATTTGAGAAATAAATGGAAAATATTTGCCATCATTTGGAAAGGAAAATTTGATCTGATTATCCTAAATAAACATATACTATTTGAGCACTAGAACTTGTGAATGGGTAGAGGGAGAACTAAGCACATGCACCGCAATCCCGTATCCGGTCCTGCCATGGGAACTAGGACATAAAGCATTGGGTTCTTGGGCTCAACCTCGATGGCCTCGGGCGCAAGCACCATGGATCCGATCTCGGGTCTGGCCTCGATGGACCCAAGCTCGAGCGTAGGGAAACCAGACGTCGACACTAGGGTCTCGAGCTTGGATGCTGGGGACTCGAGCATAGGCACCGGGGTTTCGAGCTCGGTCTTGATGGACTTGGGGTCCTTGGAGTCAAGGACACAGGCATGGACACCGGGGTGCCAAGCTCGGCCTTGATGAACCCGGGCTTAGGCGCAGGAGATTCGAGCACAGGCACTAGCATCTTCGGCCTTGCCTTATATAGACTCAGACTTGGACTTGGGTGTCAAGGATTCAAGCATGGGTTTGGGGGTCCGAAGCCCTGCTTCTATGGACCGGGGCCTAGGTGCTAGGAGCCGGGGGCACAAGCACATGGGTCTTGGGCCTTTCTTCTGTGGATTTGGGCCAAGGCCCTAGGGAGCCAAGTAATGTTACCGAGGTCCAAGGCCCAGCCTTTGTGGACTCAAGCTCAGGTGCCGAGATCCTGGGCAGGGGAGCTAGCATCCCGAGCCCCACCTTTGTTGACACAGGCATGGGCACTAGGGTTTCAAGTCCGGCCTCTTTTTGGACATGGGCTTGGCCTCAATAGACCTCAGAAGATCCAGCCTCAGCCTCTAGACCCAGGTTCGCTGCGATGGGCGGGGGAGCAAGCGTTGTGGTTATGATGCTAAGGTAGCGAATGATAACCATTCTATTCCGAAATGAGTTCCTGAATCAGAAATAGATTTTTCTATTTCTGGTTCCTGGATGAGTTTTTGAGAAAAAAAACCCGTTTGATAATGACAAAAAATTTCTATTTTTAGAACAGAAACCTGTTTGATAACAGCACAAAATTTCTATTTCCTGAAATAAAAACCCGTTTGATAAACAACAGAAAATTCTATTTCCAGGAACAAAAATCCATTTTTTTAGAAATGGAATAAAAATAATAAAAAATTCGAAAAATTCATAAAAATCTTTAAAAAAATTCAGAAAATCCCAAAAAATTGAAAAATTCCAGAAAAAATCATCAGAATGTCTAGAAAATAAAAAAAATTAGATTTTGGGAAAATAGGAAATTTGTTGAATTTTTTCAAAAAAAATCAAGAAATCAAAAATTTCAAAACTTCACAGAATTGCTTAGAATACCCGTGGCCACCCACTTTTAGTGAAATTTAAATTTTTTAGGTGCCCAAAAAAATAAAAAAATCAAAAATTTCAAAACTTCACATAATAGTTTGGAATACATGTGGCCACCCATTTTGAGTGAAATTTAAATTTTTTAAGGTGCCCAAAAAATTCAAAAACTCAAAAATTTCAAAACTTTACAGAATGGCTTAGAATACCTGTGGCCACCCACTTTGAGTGAAATTTTAATTTTTGGAGGTGAAAAAAAGCAAAAAATCAAAAATTTCAAAACTTCACAGAATGACTTAGAATACATGTGACCATCCACTTTGAGTGAAATTTAAATTTTTTTAGGTGAAAAAAACATAAAAAATCAAAAATTTTAAAACTTCACAGAATGACTTACAATACCTCTAGCCACCCACTTTGAGTAAAATTTAATTTTTTTTAGATGCCCAAATGGTATTTTTGATTTTTTTTTTGGTTCTCAAAGAAAATTAAATTTCACTCAAAGTGGATGACTACATGTATTCTAAGCCACTCTGTGAAGTTTTGAAAATTTTTCTTTTTTGCTTATTTTTATTTTTTTTCGACACCTAAAAAAAATTAAATTTCACTCAAAGTGGGTGGCCACAGGTATTCTAAGCAATTATGTGAAGTTTTTTATTTTTTTATTTTTTTGGCACCAAAAAAAATTTAAATTTCGCTTAAAGTGGATGGCCACAAGTATTCTAAGCCACTTTGTGAAGTTTAAAAAAAAAATTTCGGCACCTAAAAAAATAAAATTTCGCTCAAAGTGGGTAGCCACAGGTATTTTAAGCTATTCTGTAAAGTTTTGAAAATTTTACTTTTTTGCTTATTTTTATTTTTTTGGCATACAAAAAAATTTAAATTTCACTCAAAGTGGATGACCACATGTATTTTAAGCTATTCTGTGAAGTTTTGAAATTTTTTATATTTTTTTATATTTTTCGACACCTAAAAAAATTTAAATTTCACTCAAAGTGGATGGCCACAAGTATTCTAAGCCATTCTGTGAAGTTTTGAAATTTTTTATTTTTTACTTTTTTTTTATTTTTTTCGGCACCTAAAAAATAAAATTTTGCTCAAATTGGGTGGCCACAGGTATTCTAAGATATTATGTGAAGTTTTTAAATTTTAGAATTTATTATTATTTTTTATTTTTTTTGGCAACTAAAAAAATTAAATTTTGCTCAAAGTGGATGGCCAGAGGTTTTCTAAGCCATTTTGTGAAATTTTTTATTTTTTATTTTTATTTTTTTCAGTACCTAAAAAAATTTAAATTTCACTGAAAGTGGGTAGCCACAGATTCTAAACCATTTTGTTAAGTTTTGAAATTTTTGATTTTTTGCTTTTTTTTTCACCTCAAAGATCGTGACTTCTATATGAATATGTGTGTTGAAGAAAATGAATTCCTCAGAAATGGTTCTCACTTTTGTTCCAGAAATGAAAAACCAACTTTTTTTTTGTTCTCATTTCTGGTTTCAGAATCAGTTTTGGAAGCAAACTTGTCCCGGAAATAGAAAAATGAAATTGCGTTACCAAACGGGTTTCTGGTCCAAAACTGATTCTGGGAACAAAAAATCAGTTCTGGACAGAACTAGAATGGTTTTCATGCAGCACCTAAAGCGCAAAATTATGGGTAGCCCCCACAACTTCTTTTAGATATCGTTTGTTCAGATGTTAAGAAACTTTGTTCAAGTTAATGTTATGAGATGCTATTTTCGACCAAAAAATATATCTTGAAAATCCTAGAGTAGTTAGCAATATGTGAGGAGAAATGGATCAATCAGGGCATGGACACGATCAATTTTTAGGACAGATAAGTATTGCTTGGTTGGAGCATTTAACATGACAAATCTCATACATTTCTTCGATCTTTTTTCAGTTCTTGTTTTAATTTGTAAGAACAATTCTCGATCTCCTGATTTATGTCAAAGCCGATGCAATTGTAGAGCTCTTCTACTTAATTTGTATTCGACTAATTATTTTTCTTCGATTTGAAGATTCGTGGTGTTCATTCTATTCCGAGTTGTTCGATTTCTTTCGGTTCTTAATTAAATAGTAATTTGTTAGAAATTCTGTTTTTCCTCTGTAGTTTAATGTGGCAAATGCCTCATTCACTTGACTATTCTCCATTTTCTTCATATTTCATCTTCGTCTATAAATGCTATTGTCTTTCCTAGGTCACGATTTTCGTTGACCAAACAATGAAAATTTATTTCCTTTAGCCCTTTAAAAATATGTTTATAGCTGATCGAACCTTCTTAAGATCTAATAATCCTCATGGTTTTATAAATGCTAATGTTTTTCATTCAATGCTTATTTTTTACATAGTATTAGAGATAGAGATGTATGTTGAGTTGCACGTGTAAGTTGTGTAAGGAAGGTCCAATATTATATAATTGTTATGGTGTGGAGCAGTTAATATATCCGAGTTATGTCATAATTCATCGGCTTAAGTTTTTGAGTGAAAGTAAGTCCAACTGGATATTTTGACGGGTTTGAACTTAGGTTCCTTCTGGGCAATCTCTTCGATGAAGGTATCGGGTTTCTAGTGCGCGCTCCCAACAATCTCCAAGGTCAAATGCTCATGCCTCCTTCTATCTTTTCGTGAATTTTCCATCATTATTTTGTGCTAAATTTCAAGAAGTCTTTCACCTTCTCTTATTTGGTTTTCATGCTTCTAGCTTTACATGCTAATCAATCTTTAAATGAGTAAGATTGTCATGATCTAAAGCATAATCAGCATCATTCTCTAGCAGCTTAAGCTAATATGTGCACCTAATTGAACAGATCTGGTGACCCCATGTCACATAATAAGAGAGCTCCTTTCCACTATATCTCTGAATTATTATGAACAAAACGAATTATGTCCAACTAACTCTCACATTCAAAGAAATTAGCTTATCTATTAAACTGATATTTTCATGAAACATTCGTGTTAAAAAAAATCATATAGTATCTCTTAATTTCAATTTTCCAAACCGATGGGATAATTCTGATTGAGTGGTTACCTGTGATGGTTGGTTTGGTGATTGGGAATACCTCCAATTGCAAGTTGATAGGGCGTGATGAGTTCGTACAAAGCAAAAAGGCCACAAGTAAAGGACGAGGAAAAAAATAGGCCAACAGGGTCGACGAGACAAAATTTGGTCATGGTCGCCTTTGAAGAGCAAAGTACCATGTTGTCAACCAAAGCCGAGTAATAATATCTATCCGTCTCGTTGCAACCGATTTTCAAGTTAGATCGTTCTAAAGCGTTTTAAGATAATAAAATATAAAATTGCGCATTCGGTAGTTTATTTACAAATGTTGGCATTTAATATAGAATAATGCAAAATACATTGAGGCCGGTATGTTAAATGATGCGATAAATTTATTATCGAATGTTGAAATAATGATGGCTTACTTGTCCGAGAGGCTCATTTGAAGTTTCTCGCTTTACTTAGTATGTTAATTTAGTTTTACCAATCTCGGTCAAGTGATAGCGGTGAGCATAAGAGATGAAAAAGTGTCAAAAAAGTCATAAACATTTTGCATTAATGCCAATGTAGTCCTAAACATTTTTTTTTGTGCCAATTCAGTCCTAAACATTTTGTATTAGTGCCAATTTAGTCCTAAACCTTTTTTTTGGTGCCAATTTAGTCCTAAACTTTTTTTTGATATCAATCCAGTCCTAAACCTTTTGCATTGGTGCCAATTCAATCCTAAACCTTTTTGTTTTTTGGCCAATTCAGTCATTCCGATCAATTTTAGCCGGATCTTGTTGATGTGGACGCCAACCAGACATTAGCGCTGACATGGATAACTTTTAATAATATTTTAATATTTTTGAATTTTTTCTTTTTTTTTTCCTCTCCTCCCTCCTTCCTCCAGCCGATCGCCAGTCCATTGATCGGCTAGAGGCCATATGCCGGCGAGGCTTGCCCTCGTCGGATTTTCGCGAGGGTGACCTTGCGCTGGGTGGGTGAGGCTCTCGCTCCAACGAGGTCGGGCCTCGCCCAATCGCTGGCGAGGTTCGAACCATCGCCAAAGGCCTTCAACCTCGTGGCCTCTGGTGAGGTCGAGCCTCACCCAGCCGTAGGTGAGGCTTGAGCCCTCTCCGGTGGCCGTGAGGTCGAAGGCCTCTGGCGAGGGCTTGAGCCTCGCCAGCGATTGGGCGAGACCTGACCTCGTCAGATCTGGTGAGGTCGAGCCTCGTCGGTGGTTGGCCAAGGCACGACCTCGGTAGATCTAGCGAGGTCTAGCCTCGCCCAGCCATGGCGAGGCTCACCTTCGTCGTCGCTAGTGAGGGCGAGCTTAGCTAGTGGCCGGCGAATAGCTAGAGGAAGGAGGGAGAGGAGGGAAAAAAATAAAAATTCAAAAAAATATTAAAATATTATTAAAAGTTATCCATCTCAGCGCCGGTGACCAGCTGCCTACTGGCCGGCGTCCATGTCAGCAAAATTCGGCTAAAATTGATCGGAAGGACTGAATTGATAGAAATATAAAAGGTTTAGGACTAAATTGACATAAATACAATAGGTTTAGGACTGAATTGGCACAAAAAAAGAATTAAATTGACACAAATGCAAAAGGTTTAGGACTGAATTAGCACCAAAAAAAGGTTTAAAACTAAATTGGCATCAATGTCAAAGGTTTAGAACTTTTTTGACACTTTTCACATTAATTTAGTGTGACGTTCTTGTAAGTAACAGATTGATTCATGCCACATCCGATGCACCATCTATTAGGCTGCATTTAGTTGTCTGGATTTCTAGCCAGGATAGGAGTAGATGGGATAGGATAGGAAATCCAAGAGATTTGCTATATCCTATCTATTGTTTGGTGAATCGTGAAAATAAAGCTAGATATTTTCACATCTTACCACGTCTATTATTTGCTATGAACGTCATATCAGTGTAAATGAACCTAAAAATTGCACAAACGGAGATGATAAAAATCTCTTACGACACTCTTACCTACTTCATTTTTGTTTACTTATTTTTTTTTATCATTTTTCCATCTTTTTTAATTATTTAATTATTTTATTTCTTTTTTTTTCCCTTCCATCATTCTCTAATAAAATTTTATTAAATAGTAAAATATACTAACTTTCCTAAAACATGTAATAAATATAAATACATTAATATTGATTTATATATATGAAATTTATATCACAAGATATAAAGAAATTTTGAATATATAAATAAAAATACGAATAAATAAAAATGAAATTATTTTTATTTTTTTGTTATTTTGAATTTTTTATATTAAAATTCAAATATTATTTTAATTTTATTAATTTAACAAGTTTGTTATTCGAGAAAATTAACTTTTATATTATGATTACCTTTATCCAACCTCCCCATAGGATAATTTTATCTGACTTATATTTCTCATTCATTCGACTTTATCCTATCTTGGGTAGACACCAAATATGGGATAGAATAAAATTTATCCTATCCTGAATTTTATTCCGATCGCCAAACTTAGCCTAGCAAAAATATTGTACCCTAGCATCAGTCACCAACCTAAAGCATAGACAATATTTATGAAATTACAACATGCACGACCTAACGAAATATTTTGGGCATGATCGTTTCAAGTCGTAACGCATCGACTCCCCTAAGTATTCTACGAAATAACAAATAAAGATAGGGATCAAACTCCCATATACTTTATGAAAACCGACATATCAAACTAAAGTTAAGATTGATATTAAGCCCTATTGACTTAGTCTCTTGCCATATTTATTTATTATTTCCATCTTCGTCGTCAATCCACTGGACGATGACATTTACTTGGGTTTAGATTTTAAATGTCTAGAGGGAGTTCGAGATTGCAAAGTCCAACCAAACCTCCTATAATTCTCTTCAACTGCTCTCTCTTCCTTTCCAATCCTTTATCCCTTCTTCTTCATCATCTCTTCCTCAAGAAAGTGTTCACTGAACATAAGGGATCGACAACAACATGGATCGAGAGCAAGGAGAGATGCAGTTCCTCGGCCTCTTCGGCATCTGCAAAGAGTCCTACAGAGTCATATTCTCATGGAGGAAAATCTTCAGCCAAATTACCTTGGCCTTCATTCTCCCTCTCTCATTCGTCTTCCTCCTCCACATCCAAGTCTCCGACGTCCTCTTCTCCAAGATCGTCCACAACGAGATCGAGCTCGACGAGACCCGCCCTGAGACTGCCCGCTACAACAAGATCTCTGATGTTCTCTCCAAGGAGTGGGCCGTCTTTCTGCTCTTCAAGGCCCTCTACTTCACCGTCCTGCTTGTGTTCTCTCTCCTCTCGACCTCGGCCATTGTCTACACCATCGCCTGCATCTACACTGGCCGCGAGGTCGCGTTCGGGAAGGTCATGAGCGTGGTCCCCAGGGTCTGGAGGCGATTGATGGTCACCTTCTTGTGCGTCTTCATGGCCATATTCGTGTACATCGTGGTCACTGTGCTGATCCTTTTCACGTGGGCACTCCTGATCGGCAGCACAAGTTTTGGCCTTGTGATCTTGGCTGTCCTAGGGATCGCTTACTTGGTCGGGTTCGTGTACATCACGCTAGTGTGGCAACTGGCGGGTGTGGTCTCCGTTTTGGAGGAAGATTACGGGGTCAAAGCCATGATCAAGAGCAAGGACCTGATAAAGGGCAAGATGGGCGCATACTCATATTTGTCCCGCTCAACATATCTGCTTATCTAATTCAGTTCGCGTTTGAGAGGTTGGTCGTTCATGGGCGCTCAACAGAGACGGTAGGTAGGTTTGGCTATGGAGCGTTGTGTTTCTTGCTTCTTTCCATGCTGATGCTATTGGGGCACGTCGTCCAAACGGTGATCTACTTCGTCTGCAAGTCGTACCACCACGAGAGCATCGACAAATCGGCGCTGTCGGATCATCTTGAAGTCTATTACGGAGAGTATGTACGTCTCAAATCCAAGGATGTTCTGCTTGAGCAATTCGACGTTTAACTCTTTGCTGTGTTTTGTGCACTATAAAAATGTTGTCTATCTTTTTATTTTGGGAAATTGCTAAGCTAGCTATATGTTCTTAATTTCATATAAATATGCAATAATTAAGCCTGTATTTTTGTGCCTAGCGCTTAACGTGTGGCGGATTTGAGATAATGCGTCTTTCCCGAGGTGTGTTGACTGTTTATTTGTTCCAGAAAAATGATTATATCTTCCGGTGTTTGGCTTAAATTTGAGAAATAACCGGAAAAATATTTTCCATCGTTTGAAAAGAAAAATCTGATTAAATTATCCTAAATAGACATATACTATTTGAACACTAGTAACTTGCGCATGGGTAGTGGGAACAAGGTATGGGCACCAAGGTCCCGAATCCGGTCCCGCCAAGAGGACCTGGACACGAGTGCCACGGTCCTAGGCCTAGTCTCAATGGACTCAAGCGTGAGCACTAGGGACCCGGTCCCGGGTCTAGGCTTGATGGACCTGAGCTTGAGCGTAGGGAAACCAAATATGGACATTAGGGTCTCAAGCTCTGGTGTTGGGGACCCGGGCACAAGCCTGGGGGTATTGGGCTCGGTCTCGATGGACCCGGGGTCCCTGGAATCGAGGAACTAGGCACAAGCATCGAGGTCCCGGGCTAAGGCGGTGGAGATTCGGACACGGGCATTAGCATCCCAGACCTTGCCTTGATAGACTTAGACTTGGACTCAAGTGTCGAGGATCCGAGCATGGGTTTTGGGGTCCTGAGCTTGGCTTAAATGGACCAGGGCCTGGCCTCCATGGACCGAGACCTAGGTGTGTGGGAACCTGGGGCATGGACACAAGGGTCTTGAGCCTTGCCTCTAATCTGGCCAAGGCCCTAGGGAGCCAAGCAATGATACCGAGGTTCAAGGCCTAGCCTTTGTGGACTCGGGCTCAGGTGTTGAGGTCCCAAGCATGGGTGCCGATGTCTAGAGCCCCACCTTTGTTGACATGGGCTTGGGCATCGGGGTTCCAAGTCCGGCCTCTTTGGACATGGGCTTGGCCTGAATGGACCCTAGTGGACTCGGCCCCAACCTCTAGACTGGTTCCATTGCGAAGGGTGGCGAGTAAGCATTGTGGTTAGGGTGCCCAAGTACAGAGATTCAGGTCCAAGTACCGATATCTAGTCATATTTTTGAAACATGATTTCGACTTTTTAAATAGGAAATCATTTTTTTGAATTTAAGCATAAGCTTTCTGTTGATTTGGAAAAATCTTTCTGTTGACTCATTTTCCTGGACAATCTAAACACCAAAAAATGAAAAAAAAAAATTTGTTTTCCCAAAAATTATTTTTCTCAAAACAAGCGGAGCCTAAAATAAAAGAGTTTTCCAAGTAATTACGAGGTGCGGGCTTATGTTGACTCTTAATTCTTCTTGCCCAAAACGCAGAAAAATATTAGGCAGTGGATGGTGCCCCGTCTGTGAGAGTGAGATCCAAGGTGGTAACTATTTCGTTTTAATTATTACTACTTTGTGTTGAAAAAGAAAAAAAAATCTCTCAAATATTTCTTCTTCCAACTAATTTCATTGTTTGACAAACATGGTATATCATAGAGTTGAGCATTCATAAATAGTAGCTTCAACTTGATATTTTTTAATTGACATGTGTTCAGTAAACTTTCTATGATATTTTGAAATTGACAAAACAATTCATGAACTCTTTAAGAGCTTGATAAATGCAAATATTGCTTAAGCTTCAGGTAATACTCTAATCCGCATCAAATGAACTTAGACGTACAAAATGAAAAGATTAATGACGATTGGAGGGACCCATATGAAAGGATGAAAAAGTCTAGGAAATGTGAAATTCATAAAAACTTGGATGTACCAAGGTGAAGAGAACTACCGGATCTATATTACTACTGTTCTCAAAGTTGCCAAATGGAAAGCAGTATAATATCATCGGGATACTTGATATAACTAGGAACTGCTGATATAAGCTTATATTACTGTATCACGTGACGACTTACAATTTCTAAACAATAATAATAGCTAATTATTTGGCTTGGATTCCTAAATAAAGATGTTGATTGATCATCTATTTGAGGAAAGATCGATCACGTGAAAGATATTGATTGTGTAAGATCTTGATTGATAAACAATCATCCAGAAGGAAGAACTATTTCCAAAGTTTGAGCTACTCAGTTTTTTGAGACTAGAAGATTTGATTGTGTGGACGACCAAATCTCTACAATCTAGAAGATTTGAGATCTTTTGAATGAATGCTCTTTGATGAATGTTGAAAGTAAAGGTCGCGCCTTCACTTGGGCGTATAACAGAGAGGGGATGCCTTGGTAAGAAAGAGGTTGGATGGAGCTCTTTGCAACATAGGGGTTATGTTTCCTAATGCTCAAGCCTTTGCATTACTGGCGATTGGATTGGACTACAGTCCAATTATCCTTTCTTTGTATCCTAACTCAGTTAAGGAAAAAGGTGTTCAAATTTGAAGCATTTTGGTTAGAAGACAAAGAGTGTGAAGAAATCATGAAAGCAGTGTGGAGTGATCCAAAATTAAATCGGAAGAATTTCCTAGGCAAGTTGAGGAAGGTCTCGGGCAAGCTGGCAACATGGAGCAAAAAGATACTCTCGAAATGCCTATCGTCAAATTGACGCTTTAAAGAAACAACTTACGGTCTGACAAACTACAGAATTGGGGATTATAATAAAGAGGCAATCCATATGATCTATGGGCAAATAGAAAGACTATGGGACAGGAGGAGATGTATTGGCAAATAAGATCATGAATCAACCAGATGAAATGGGGAGAAAGAAATATAAAGTATTTCCATGTTACCACTGTGCAAAGAAGACAAAGGAACAAAATTTCCATTCTGAAAATTGATGACAAGAATAAATGTTGGAAGCCCAATTTGTTACAACAGCACACTTTAAATTCTTTCAATCGCTATATAGTTTGGTGGGGATAAAGACTTCCAACCAACCAATACTAGACCAATCCCCTTGTCTAGCTCAGGAAGGCATGAATGAAGCATTGATGGCAAATGTAACTATGGAGGAAGTGAAATTTGTTGTTTTTCAGTTGGGTGCTAAAAATGCTTCGGGCTCTGATGAATTGAATGGCCAATTTTATCAAAATCACTGGGAAATAATCCAGCATGATATGCTTAAATAATGAAATGCTTCTTCGACTCAGGTGCATTTGATCCTAATTTAAATATGACCCATATCTCACTTAATCCTAAATTCCCCAAACTCGAGAGCCTGAATCAATTTAAATGCCGATTATACCACGTAGAACTCAATTGAAAATCACGAAATGCATCGATTTATCAAGCACAACATGTAGATTTGAGCTTAGTTGTTGATACCGCCCTTGCATCGTAGATTTCTAAGATGGAACCCATAAGCTAATTTGAAATTGAGACTGATAGCTTATCATTGCTCAGCTATGTTACGGGCGATGATCAAAGGCCATGGAACCTACGGGCTAGGATTGAAGATCGCAAACGAAGACTGACCCAATACAAGTCTTGAAAATCATGGAGTTGTTCGCAATATGTGCGAACAAATGGATCAACCAGGGCATGGACAAGATCAATTTTTTGGACAGATAAGTATTGCTTGGTCGGAGCATTTAACATGATAGATCTCAAACCTTTCTCCGATCTTCTTTTTTCAATTCTTGTTTTGAATTGTAGGAACAATTCTCAATCTTCCGATTTATGTCAAAACCAATGCAATTGCAAAGCTCTTCTACTTAATTTCTATTTGACCAATTATTTTTCTTCGATTTGAAGATTCGTGGCGTTTGGTCTATTTTGAGTTGTTCAATTTCTTTCGGTTCTTAATTAAACCGTAATTCATTAGAAATTTTGTTTTTCCTATGTAGTTTAATGTGGCAAATGCCTTGTTCACTCGACAATTCTTCATTTTCTTCACATCGACAATTCTTCATTTTCTTCACATTTCATCTTTGTCTATAAATGTTACTGTCTTTCCTAGGTCGCGATTTTCGTTGACCGAATGATGAAAATTTACTTCCTTTAGCCCTATAAAAATATGTTTATAGCTGATCGAACCTTCTTAAGATCTAATAATCCTCATGGTTTTATAAATGCTAATGTTTTTCATTCAATGCTTATTTTTTAAATTGTATCAGAGATAGAGGTCTATATTGAGTTACACATGTAAGTTGTGTAAGAAAAGTACAATGTCATATAATAGTTGTGGTGTTAAGCAGTTAATATATCCGAGTTAGCTCATAACACACCAGCTTAAGTTTTTGAGTGAAAGTGAGTCCAATTGAATATATTGACAGGCTTAAACTTTGGCTCCTTCTTGGATATCTCCCCGATATATACATCAAGCTTTTAGTGCGTGCTTCTAACAGTCTCCAAGGTCAAATGCTCATGCTTGCTTCTATATATTCATGAATTTTCCATCTTTATTATGTCCTAAATCAAGAAGTCTTTCACCTTCTCTCATTGGGTTTTCATCTTCTAGCTTCACATGCTAATCAATCTTCAAATGAGCAGGATTGTCACAATCTAAAGCATAATATGCATCGTTCTTTAGTAGCTTAAGCTAATATGTACATCTAATTGGACAGACCCCATGACCCCATCTCTGAATTATTATGAACAAAACGAATTGCGTCCTACTAACTCTCACATTCAAAGAAATTAGCTTATCTATTAAACTGATATTTTCACGAAACATTCATGTTAAGAAAAATCATATAGTATCCCTTGATTTCGATATTCCAAACCGATGGGATACTTCTGATTGACTGGTTCCCAATGATGGTTGGTTTGGTGATTGGGAATACCTCCAATTGCAAGTTGATAGAGCATGATGAGTTCAGACAAAGCAAAAGGACCACAAGGAAAGGACGAGGAAAAACATAGGCCAACGTGGTTGACGAGCCAAAAAATTGGTCATTGCCGTCTTTGAAGGGCAAAGTACCATGTTGTCAATCGTAGTCCAGTAATAAATAATAATGTCCATTGGTCTCGTTGTCACCAATTTTCAAGTTAGATGGTTGTAATGCGATTTAAGATATGATATATAATATCGCGTCATCGGGAGCCTATTTAGAAAATTTCATATTCGATATGAAATAACTCAAATTATATTAAGGCCAGTATGTTAACTGATGCGATAAACTTTTTTTGAAGGTTAAAATGTTACAGCCCACTTGTTTAAGAGGCTCATATGAAGTTTGTCACTTCATTTAGTATGTTAACTGAATTTTCCCCATCTCAGTCGAGTGATATTGGTGAGCACAAGAGATCTAATGCTTTTTTAAGTAGCCGATCGAAACGTGCCACATCCGACGCACCGCCTATTAATCTTTAGCAGAAATATCGTACCCTAGCATTGGTCACCAGCCTATAGCATGGACAACATACATGCAAATCTTTGGGCATGCATGAAAAAGCTGCGAATCAAACTCCAATTCACATCATAGTGTTACCAGTATTAAAATAAAATTAGGATTGAAATTAAGCATATTGACCGGATCTCTTGCCATTATTAATTTGATTTTTTTTGCCATCTTCGTTGTCGATCCATGGGACGATGACATTGACTTGCGGTTAGTTTTTAAATGTCTAGAGGCAGTACTAGATTGAAAAGTCCAACCAAACCTCTTCAACTACTCTCGCTTCCTTCCCAATCCCTTTATTCCTTCTTCATCTTCTGTTCCTCAAGAAAATCTTCACTGAGCGTAAGGGATCGACAGAAGTATGGATCGAGAGCAAGAAGAGATGCAGTTCCTCGGCCTCTTCGGCATCTACAAAGAGTCCTACAAGGTCATCTTCTCATGGAGGAAGATCTTCAGCCAGATCACCTTGGCCTTGGTCCTCCCCCTCGCCTTCGTCTTCCTCCTCCACATCCAAGTCTCCGACGTCCTCTTCTCGAAGATCATCTACAACGAGATCGAGCTCGACGAGACCCGCCCCGAGACCGCCCGCTACGACAAGATCTCCGGCATCCTCTCCAAGGAGTGGGCCGTCTTCCTGCTCTTCAAGGCCCTCTACTTCACCGTCCTGCTCGTGTTCTCCCTCCTTTCGACCTCTGCTGTTGTCTACACCATCGCGTGCATCTACACCGGCCGCGAGGTCGCGTTCAGGAAGGTCATGAGCGTGGTCCCCAAGGTCTGGAGGCGGCTGATGGTCACCTTCTTGTGCATCTTCGTGGCCATGTTCGGGTACAACGTGGTCGCCGTGCTGGTCCTGGTCACCTGTGCAATCTCCATCGGCAACACGAACTTCGGTGTCGTGATCTTTGCCCTCCTAGGGATCGCTTACGTGGTCGGGTTTGTGTACATGACCATAGTGTGGCAATTGGCGAGCGTGGTCTCCGTTCTGGAGGAAGATTACGGGGTCAAGGCCATGATCAAGAGCAAGGGCCTGATAAAAGGCAAGATGGGCGTGTCCATAATCATATTCTTCAAGCTCAACATATCTCTTCATCTGATTCAATTCGCGTTCGAGAGGTTGGTCGTTCATGGGCCCTCGACAGGGACGTTAGGTAGGTTTGGCTATGGAGCTCTGTGTTTCTTGCTACTCTCCATGCTGATGCTATTCGGGCTTGTCGTCCAAACGGTGATCTACTTCGTCTGCAAGTCGTACCACCACGAGAACATCGACAAGTCGGCGCTGTCGGACCATCTCGAAGTCTATCTCGGAGAGTATGTTCCTCTCAAATCCAAGGATGTTCAGCTTGAGCAATACGACGTTTGATTCATAGTTGTGTTTCTATATCTTTTTTTCCTTTTTTTTTCGTGGGAGGAGACATTTCTATACTTGATATCTTATGCACTATAAAAATTTCAAAGTGAAAATAAAATTCTGTATCTTTTTTTATCCATTGACAAATGGCTAAGTTAGATATATGTTCTTAATTTCCTGTATAAATATGCGATAATTAAGCCGGTCGTCGATTGATTTTTTGTTCCTAGTGCTTAACGTGTGGCGGATTTGAGCCAATATGTTTTTCCCCAAGGCGTGTTGACTTGGAACAAAAGAGTTTTCCAAGTAATTGCGTGGGGCGTGCTCATGTTGACTTTGAAAAATATTCGGTAGTGGATGGGGCCACGCATGTGAGAGACATAAAGCGGATGAATTCTTCGTATTAATTATTATTATCTTGCGTTGAAAAAGAAACTAAACTCTTAAATATTTTATCCGTTCCACGATTAAATTTTGCAAATTAGCGTTGGTCAATTTAAATTTATCTATCCAACTAATTTCATCGTCGTTTGACAAACAGGGTATATTATAGAGTTGAGCACTCCTAAATAGTAGCTACGACGTGATTTTTTATTTTTAATTGACGTGCATTAATTACGAGGAGCAACCTAAATCTCAAGCACATTGATTCGGCGATCTACCACATTAATAGTTACGAGGAGCAACCTAACCCATGTAACTACTTAACTTCGTAGGTTTCTCTTTGGCCACTTTAGAAGTACTATATTTGTCTTCTTTGTGTCCCTTGTGCTCTGTAGATAGATATGAAACGGTTGCTAGCGTAGGGACTACAAGCTTCCGCATCGACTTATGAAGAAAATGAGAGTCGAGGCAAGTCATGGAGCAAAGATGACACCAACCCATAGATCCAATGTGGGGTATAGAAGGTTTTGGGGAAATTGTTATTTCAGTTTTAGACCTGTTGTTCGAATTTTAGTTCAATTTTGAACTTTTCAATTAGTCAAATATGGTAGACCTTTTAGTAAAAAAGTAATCAAGTTTTCTTAGTCAATCCTGCTTGAAATTGCTAATGTGAGGGAAAATTACTAAAAAAGTCCTAAAAGCTATTGCATTTGTGTCGATTCAGTTATCAATTTTTCAATTATGCTAATTTAGTCTTAAATATTTTCATGTTTTGCCAATTGAGTCTATTCAGCCAATTTTGATCGAAAATGGATGATGTGGTTGTTGGCGATCTTACTTGGTGTGACCAATGGTAACGTAGACATTTTTAATAATTTTTTGGTTTTTTCTTTTCTTTTCTTTGCAATTTGGCCTAAGGGCATGCAAGGTTCATCATCCACAAGCAAGGGCCGAGATGCCCTTGCCAAATTCAGGCATTGCGCCCTCACCTTCGCCTAGGGCCAGCAAGGCATCTCAGCCCTTGCCAGATCTAGGCGAGGCCATGCGCCCTTGTTTTGGCCTAGGCAAGGGTTGTGATGCCCTCAACCAATGCAGGGAGGGTCAGCCGATGACCCTTGCCAAACCTCATGCCAAAAAGAAAAGAAGATACCAAAAAAATTATTAAAAAATTCAAAAATTATTTTTAAAAACTATTAAAAATACCCACGTTAGCGCCGATCATATCATGTAGGACCACCAGTGACCAAGTCATCAATTTTCAGCCAAATTGGCCGAATTGTCTCAATTGACAAAATGTGAAAATGTTTAGAATTAAATTGGAAAAATTAAAAAGTTAAGGATTGAATCAGCACAAGTACAATGTGTTTAAGACTTTTTTTGATAATTTTCTAACTAACTTGGCGGTCCAGTCATTATTAACCATCTTACATGGCACGATGATTTGACATGGATAAATATACTCCAAACGATACCGTTTTGCTTAATATTTCTAAGTCTACTATTGTTTTTATTTTTTCTTTTCTTTTCTTTTTTGGTTATTATCCATCTTCTTCTTTTTCGCCGATTGTCTTCAACTTTCAAATCAACCTCTATTCCCATGGCGACCTCTTTGGTGGCTTTGTTGCCTCCCTCATCGGCCTCCACTGGTCTCATAGATACACGTTTGTGGTAAAATCCTTAATCAACTAATGAAGGGGAAGCTAAAAATTTCACCATCTTGTTGTGTCACGTAAGATTGTTGGCGATGACCAGACTGTCACATCATCAATTTTAGTCAAAACTTGGAGGGGAGGACTTAATTGCATTTTTACTCAAAGGTTTATGATTATATTAGATCAATTGAAATGTTTAGAATTGAATTAGAATCTATGCAATATATCGAAGATTGAAATAGTAGTTTTTGCTACTTCCTTTTTTCTGAAAGGAATACCCCTTGGCAATGACCATTTAAATATTCGGAGCTTCTCCTTCGTGAATTTCACTCGGTAATTTATGCATTACATCCGATTGAGATCACTTGTCTTATTGAAGGCGCAAGCATTTGGAAGTTGCAAAGTAATTCTACGTGATTTCTTTTATCGAACAATTACGTGAGACTGAGCATTGTGAATTTGGGTGTAATTTAGGATTGGGAAACACTTAATTGTGTGATTGTAGCTTTTTTGTAGTTTTTCAATTGATTAGTAGTTTCTTTGCAGCAAAGCTCTCCACATGGAATAGATCCAATACTCGAATCGTATCACATAAACCTTTCGCCTTCTTTATAGTTTCCCCTTGGGTTTTTTTTTTTATAATTTCGCTCACCACTATTTTCCATGTTATTTCACAACAAATGTATGTTCTACCTGCAATGATGTAAGGAATGTTTTTTTTCTCAATTTGAAAATGTATATGGTCGGAATAGTTGCCAAATGGAACATACCATTATTTGCATGAATTCCTATGATAATTTGCCTTTTGAAAGATGAGTTTCTCAGGCAATTGATTCAGTTGCTTTCTCACTCGGCACATCTTTTCCACGATATAAAACCGCAGTGGGGCCAGAGGATCGTCATCATTCAAATGTGGCTCTGTGACTTGGACGTACATATACTCTAGAAGCCCTCAATCTTTGCCTAACCGCCGACAGTTTTGCCCATCTTTTATTGATTACATTGAGTATGCATCGTCCGAATCGTATGATGTCGTAACCTTTTTTGACTTATAGGCTAAATCATCAAATGTATGAATTTTAGGTATATGATAAATCCTGTCGTTTTCGCTGATGTTTAAATGGATTCATACTCATCGAATGGATTATTTGTGGCCGATTTTCGAAACTTTTTAGTCTCATCAACACGGATATGCTCTTTTATTGGTGTACCAAAGTATTGTGATCTTGAGGTGATAGGGGACAACTTACAATCACACGATCACACATTATACTATGCACTTCCCAAATTTTATCTAAGTGCTAAATATCAAATCCAGTATCTAAACAGTCAGTAACAGCAAATCCTTATATTGAAGGGTCCAATGAGAAGCTAGAGATGTGTGTCATATTTTCGCATTGACATTGATTGTCCATTATTAATGTTGTTGATGATTCATTAATTTGTCCCTCAGCGAGTTTTTCTCGCAATCCGCCATGTTGTCGGGTCGGATCTTGCAATATCCATGCATAACCGACACAATCCGATTCAAGCCCTCGGGAGTTGCAAACCCGCCCATCTTCCTCCTTCTTGGCTACTCCGAGGTTTGATCCGAGGTCTTGTCCCTTCGTCTCCAACCCGGTGTCGCCAAGGACCGCCGTGCCGACGGCCCTCTGTTTTTCATCTGGGTCGCCCCAATCATTATCCTCTTTGCATGAAGGCCGGCCATCTTTGAAGGCCCATAGTTGGTCCTAAGACCCAGCTCGTCGACAGCTCTTTTAGAGCCGAAAAGCCGTACGTTCAGAAAAGCAGTTGCCATAAGATAAGCGCCACTCAAAAGTGACAGTTAACACAAAATAAACTGTGCTGCTCCCGCGGAAAAGCGGTTCTTTGGGACTTGTTTATTGCAGAGGAAGAACTGGAAAGGCAAGTGAAGCTCGTGCTCGTGGGGTTCTCCTCCCTAGTGCCCCCATCATCATCTCTCTCTCTCTCTCTCTCCCCTCCCCACTTTTTTGTTCACATCTCTTTCGTCGATCTCTCTGTTCATTCCGAGCTCTGAACAAGGAGTTCGTCCAACAAGTCCAATCATGGTGAAGGAGACCGAGTACTACGACGTTCTCGGCGTCGGCCCTTCTGCCTCCGATGATGAGATTCGCAAGGCCTACTATCTCAAGGTAAAGAGGGCAGTTCTTTTTTCCTTTTGTGGTTGTTGGATCAGTTACATTAATGACTGAATTGTGACCGGTTGATTCGAATTTGTTGTCACGAGGATGTTTTAGTAAACTGAGGCTTCTGGGATTAGTTCCGATTGGGATTGATCGCCTGATCAATTGATTCAGCTGTTCGTGTTCATGAAATGCAGAGGTCATTGTTGAGTTGGTCCCTTTATTTTTTCTGTGATTTCTTCCTAACTATGACAATTTATATAACAGTTTGAGTTAAGTGCACTGGAAGAATTTGTGGTAGGTGGATCGCTTGTTACATGTTAGGTGCTTGGATTAGGATAGTTGGAATACAAAAGGCTGCAAGTTTAGCTTCACTTCTATATTTATGTCCTCTATCCAGCTTACCTTTATCAGTTGTTTCTTGAGCTGATTGCTCATTGTGCCACAACCTGATATCGATAGAATGGTTATGATGCTTTGCTCATGTGGGTTCAGGCAAGGCAAGTTCACCCAGATAAGAATCCAGATGATCCTCAAGCTGCTGAGCGTTTTCAGGTTAGTAGTCAAATGGGCTTTTCTCAATTTCCCCCTTATTTTTGTTCCGAGGAAGGTGATTCCGTTAAGCTGAAAGAGAATTCAACAGAACTCTAGGAAGCCCTCTAAAGTAGCTTGACGATCCATCTCTGGGAGCCAAGTTGACCACCGCTATCTTTTAGTGTATTGAATCATGATAGAAACCGAGTTTGATGTGATACTATTTTGGTGTAAAGTATAATTTCAGTGCAGGATGGCCTTCACGTGAGGCTATTGGAACACTTTTTTTAATGCGAAGTTATTAGAATTTGGCTGGACCTTTATCTGACTATGCTGCAGGTACTAGGGGAAGCTTATCAGGTTCTCAGTGATCCTATGCAAAGACAAGCATATGACAGCAATGGCAAGTATTCCATATCTAGGTAGGTTCTCTTTTTTTAATAAGCAGGGCAGAAAGAGGGTCTTCCTTATTGTTGCTTTGAAGACAAATTGCATGTCGAATTCTGTCGCTGTATATGTTCTTTCATGTCCCCATTTAGATGTCGAACCATTTCCTGTTTATGTTGTTGTCTTGTCTACTGAAAGTCAGAGTGAAAATGGCATTATAAAATTTCAATGATCAACCAACTTCTCTTTCAACTCGGCAAATAACACATCGTTAAATTGCTTTGAGGTTTCTTACTTTGACCAAGCTTACCTACAGCTTCCTAATTTCTACAATAAAAGGAGAGCACCACTCTCTCTATTTGTGTATAATTACAAGTGCGTTTTTTTTCCAACGTCATCCTAAGGTTTTCAAATCATGCTGCTTCGAAATGAAATTCAATATCATCATTATGTTTTCTGTTCTCTACGTATTATCTTTGAGGTTGGAATTGTTAGAAATCACCCTATGAGTTGACTTACTTTGGTTCTTATGTTCTTTGTATTCACTTCCAGGGATACGATGCTCGACCCAATGGCAGTCTTTGCTCTTCTTTTTGGTAGTGAATTATTTGAGGACTATATAGGACATTTAGCTGTGGCATCAATGGCATCGTCTGAGTATGCCGCTGACAGTGACAATCCCGACAAACTACATGACAGATTAAAGGCAAGAACTTGTAATGATTGAAAATGTCAAACAAATCATCCACTAGTAGCAAATGCAGATCAGTCCAATTACAATGTGGTTCATCCCTAGAAGTTCAAATCCATTTTCCCAATAGTAATTGCAGATGCACCTGCTAGAGGATGAACTATAATGTCGGTTTATTTATTGTGCTAATTGAAAGCTCGCCAATTGAAATAAAAATGAAAAATGGGTAGTTAATTATGTGTCTGTGTGTATTTAAATGTAGTATATCTAAGCTTCTCTTGTTTTCAACTTAATGAAGGCTGTCCAAAGAGAAAGAGAAGAAAAGCTTGCAAGGTTACTTAAAGACTTCCTCAATGAATATGTCTATGGAGATAAACGGTGCTTCGTACAACATGCCGAAGCTGAAGCCAAGCGGCTGTCTGGAGCAGGTAATTAAGCAATATAGATCCTTAATATGTCCCTCATTTGCAGCTGCATGTACAAGGAGTCCGTGAACTGAATGAAAACTTAGCTGCCAAGCAAAAACAAAATTGGTGCTATCAGGATTATGAGGCAGGTTTCTTTTTCCCTAGTCAACTTTCTGCTAATATGCTTGTTTAATATGAAATTGCAGCTTTTGGGGTTGATATTCTGAACACCATTGGTTACACATACACAAGGCAGGCGGCACAAGAGCTTGGGAAGAAAGCCATGTATCTAGGGATGCCTTTTCTGGCCGAATGGGTTCGAAGCAAGGGCCACTTTTGGAGATCGCAGGTCACTGCAGCAAAAGGTATGCCAAGACACCTAGGTCATTCCATATTGCCATCATCTCTTGGTAGTCCATTTCTCTCCTTTGTTGACATCCCAAAATAAATACAGGTGCTTTCCAATTGCTGCAACTGCAAGATGATGTGCGCCGGCAGTTCAAAATGGATGGAAGTGGTCCGGGAAATGATGTCGAGTCGCATATAAAATTAAATAAGGAAACTCTGATGAACTCCCTATGGAAGCTGAACGTAGTTGACATTGAAGTTACACTTATGCACGTGTGCCAAATGGTAAGTAACACACATAGTGATCCTTTCTCTGTGTTTTTTTTACCTAGCGTTTAGATCTTACAAAAGACTTAGGTACGGTAACAAATGAACACGATGGCCAGAATGGATTGATCTAGCCAACCCAACATTATAGAGACTTGATGCAGAGATACAAACAACGTAATGGACATTGTTTGTCTTTCTTTTGTATAGATTCAGTTTTTGTATAGAATATTTTTCAGTTGCTTACCATTTGTGGGACTGATCTCTGCCTCTAACAACTTAGAAGTGAGACTAAGTGACTAGCGCATGGTGACTGTTTGTGATGCAGCTTATGCTGATGTAAATTGGCAGTTAATGGATCTTTCATAGGGCTGCCTTAACTTTCATTTACCGCAAACTTGTGCATTGATTACAGAACTCTTCCTACTTTCAGGTATTGAGAGAAAATAATCTTAAGAAAGAAGAACTCAAAGCTCGTGCCATGGCTTTAAAAATTCTTGGAAAGATTTTTCAGGTGAAGTCTCTCGCACTATTTGCTAAGTGGCTTGAACAATTACCACCACCCCAACCATGAAAGTGAAACGAGGATAAATTCAGGGTTAACATCAAATACGATTTCGTCTACTTCTGTTCTGCTTAATTTAACAATTCTCCATTTAACGTCTTTCAGCAGGAAAAAAATGCAAAGAATGGTGGAACATCAAGGAAGAAAAGTGACCGTCATACTGATGAAGATGATAGCAGTTCAGATAGCAGCGACGAAGATGATTCACCAAGGATGCTCTCATATCGGACTCCCTTAATGACACAGGTATATACGAGATGATCCCATAATTTATAGACTTTCGAAATACTTCTTAAGAACATATGCTCTCTTGCATTTCTCGCATGGAACTGTGATGGTAGTACGATCCTTTGAACTACCAAGATCATTATGCCTTAATCTCACTGTGTCACAAGCCTCCATTTTTGTGTTGCCAGTGTCATGCATAGTAGTACTTCATCTGAAGCATTCTACCAGTTGCACCTTCAGTCTCAGGATTTTTGCGTGGCGAGGGCTGGCTTATGGGTTGTGGCCTTGGCAAGATTATTTTTAGTTCGCAGTCAGGTCAATTTCCATATGCTTGCACCCTTCCCTGCTAAACTTGGGGACTTCCTACTTGATCTTGTCACCCTCAGACATGTTCCGTCGTTGGAGATCATATCCACTTTTGAGGATCTCAATATATATACACATTTTTCCAAGATGCGCATGTCAGATAATCATAGTGATGAATATGTGGTACAGTGTTCCGGTTTTTTTCATGTGACAGTTGGTCTTCTGTCATTATAGTTGGTCGATCAATTAGTAGGGATGCTCAGTCTCCAGTAGATACAAACTCTGTAAACTGATTAAATCCATCCTCGTATCTGCTTTTGAACGAGATTATCTGGCGCCTAACACATACTGATTTTCCTTTTTGAAAACTTTTGCAGGGAATAGGTAGACTATTTAGATGCCTCTGTAATCCCGCATTTGACGTCGATGATGAAGAGATTGTATACAGAAGCAAATGATTTATGAAGCAATAGCACCATAGTGGCAAGTAATCCAAGAATCAAGCGATTGTCACAAGTTGGCTTCACCGAGATGATGAACAACAGTCGAAACTTGAGACGGTACGCTTGAGTTTTGGGAAGCAGCCCAATGGCACATACCTCCTGCCATGGAATCCTACAGTAATATCAGAATGGCAAGTGCATACAGAGGAGAAATTTATCTTCTTCATTTCTTTTCCATTCAGTCATGGCGTGTCACAGGAGGCACACCAATCATGGATTATTATTATATAAGCCAAGGGTATGAATATGATATTCCAATTATGCACCTCTCAGTTTGAAGTATTATTACATGTTTTACAGCAGAAGTTGCTAGAACAGATTATTTTTGCTTTTTGATGGTTTGGAACTCCTGTACTTAAAAGCATTTGAATTTAGGTAGGTGAATTTAAAGGCCATGAACAAGTAAATAATAGATCAGGTACTGCTCCCGGTGGATGAGGAAAAACATAAGATTGATTGCACTTGATGGGCCGCAAGATGGAATTTATTTCGCGCACCTAATTCACATGTTATACAAGTTCTATGACAATTGTGCCAATATATGAAATTATTTCATATGTAAATTATCGAATCTTTAATGTGATCCTGGTGTTTTTTTTTTTACGATATTTTCTCTCTCTGTATATAATAAATCGACCAGAATTCTCTTTGCTAATTAAGTGTCCGTGTTTACGAGGTTGTCAACATCAAGCCTAATTTAACTTATTGACTTGATATAACAATAGACACCAGAGCTCCCAACCCCAAAAATATATCCCTAGATTCATCCATTCCAGCTCTAGTAACTTCTACTCTAGTCTTTTCACGAATCCATCCTACTCCACTTGAATTGCTGCAAGGGTGCTGCCGAACGCTCAAATTGCAAATACTTCAAAGCATAAGTAGAGCACGTATGATGCGGCCACAATCATACCAAAATGAGCTGTAAAGAAGAAAAGCAAACAGATTGACTAGCAAACAGGTTGACGCACTCGTCGAAAATAAAGATAAAAAACATGACGAAAGAGCATATAAGCGGGTTTGGTCGCGTCGATCGTACCGCATGGAGTAATTAGAGCGAACTTTATAACTTTATTATATATGAAAATAGGTGATATATCCAGATATATATTTACTTGTAAAAGTAAAAGAAAGATTAATTAAGCAAACAGATGGAAATCAAATAGAGGGGACGACCTGGTTTTACCAAATTTTGGAAGCGCCCAGGCTTATATCGTGTCAAACATGAACGGTAGAAGGTCAACGCGCACGTAATTCAGCCCAATCCCCTGATTTTCCATAAATTACGGTCAAACCCCTGGCACGCGCAAAACTTCTCCTTGTCGGGCCACGTCGTCGCTCCGTTCGCCCGTCGATCGCCTGCGGCCTCATCCTGCGTCGCGATCCTCCAAAGCTCCGGATCACCGACAGCATCCCCGTCGAAATTCGAGGTACCCAGATCGAATTCGGTTCATTGGGTGGATTGGGTTCGTCTGTTTTGGTCGTTCACTTGTCGGTGTGTCGTCCTCTGCTGGGTTGCCTCCGGCACCGGTTAGATTGGTCGTTCTTGATTGGGATGAGCGTCTGATGAACTGTTCGTCGTCGTCTGTTCCGACGTTCGAAAGATCTTTATTTCTGATGTGGGTGAAATTCTGTCCCTACCTAAGTGGCCAAATTTGATTTCTCCTCTTTTAGGAGAAAAAAAATGTGATCTTTTGGCACCTCCTTGATCAATATTAGGAGTGGGTATCTTTGTCTTTGAATTTGAAGGGATTTTGGTAAGAGGCAAAGTAAAAGGTGATGACCCAGCTGATCAGTGGATAACTTTTGTCCGTTTTGGATGGTGTGGTCTCTCTGTCTGGATTTAGAGGTGTCTTTTTAAGTTCAGCCAGGGAGTGAGGTTGCTTGAATCTTATGGAATTTGAATTCATATTAATTGACATCTTTGGTGGGTTCGATATTGTCAGGGATACTTGCGAGATAACCTGAAGTAAGAGTAAGAGGCTATGGATGCAGTGGATTGTGCCGAGAGGGCGACGAGTGATCTGTTGATTGGCCCTGATTGGGGTATTAACATCGAACTATGCGACATCATTAACATGGACCCTGGGTGGGTATTCCTCTTTTTCTCTTCTTTTTGATTTTTCATTTGGAACGTTGCATGATAGCTTGGCCATGTTAGTCGTTAGCTGTATCCTATAACAGTTTGCAGCTTGAAAGAGTATTTGTATGGGGAAAGTTTATTTTATTGTGCCATGGCCTGTTAGTATTCTGAGATATATGCCTAGATAGAAGCAACCAATGAGCAGAATCGTGATTTTTAATAAACATTGGCATGGTGGTATGGCTTAGTTTTTGGGATGTTTGAAACTGTTTAGGTTTTTTTTAATTTACTACAAATGGAAGAGGCTGATTTTTCTCTGGCCACTTGTCTGAAGCTCTTTTGATATGCTTCCGTCTGAATCATTAAACCGAAACAATTTATGACAAACCTATTCTGGGAACATAGAAATGTACTGTTTCAAAAACTCTTGTTCTTTTATAAATACTTAGATGAATACACACCGGCATTTGATATTTGAACTTAGTAGTGCTGGTCTGTTGCTGTTTGCAACAATGTGATCCATCGGCCTCGTTTTCTTTGACAATCTCTCTTTAATATATCCTTCCAGAAACTCCAAGGAGCTCAACTTTACACAGCTTATGAATCATGAATTTATTTAGAAATGTAAATCCTTGGGGAGATTCAATTAACTTTATGTTCTTTACAGAAGAGCAACAAAAAGCATTGTGTGACGGACCCAGTTTTAAGATAATGCTAATTCTTAACTAAGAAAAATGGAGAAAAAGTGTGAGGTGGGGTGTTGAGATTCAAAAGTTGGGTAATAAGTTGAAGGCTACTGAAAACAAATAAGCCTTATCGCAAACTTGCTATGCATTTTTTGACTGTCATCTATCACTATAATATAAAGACATGAATGCCATGATAAAAAATGTTATGTAACTCGCCGAATTTGAATATTGTTTCTCGGGGAGAATGATTGTACTTCCAAATGAAGATTAGAACTTCATGCTCATACTCAAAAGTTCACAATCACTGAGATGCTTTTATACTAAAACAACATATATGTATATATAAATGTAAATATCAATTATGTTCTCCAAACTCTATCTAGGAGTGTTCAAACGAAAGAGGGAGATAACTTATGACATAAACCATATGGCCAACAAGCTGGAGAAATATGCTGCTATCTACTGTCCCCATTTTTTGACTTATGGAGTTTAATAGGCAATCATACGTTGGAGAGAGCATTGATTTGTACATATTAGCATCCTCGATAGCGTCGTCCTTATGTTTTGTTCAAACATATAGCAGCTTCCTTCTTCAAAATATTTTTATATGGTAGTTTTACTTGTACTTTCCATAAGGGAAGAGAAAAGACTCGGGTGCTCCAACTTTCAAGATTTCATGGATCTTAGTAATGAAGTTATTGTATAGTTCAACTGCTTTTTGCTGGTTCCCTACGTGTTGTTTCTGTGTCAAAGATTTTGGTTTTACTCACTGAATTGGTTTAACTTCTGTAGGAAGGCAAAGGAGGTGATGAAGATCCTTAAGAAGCGCCTGGGGAATAAAGATCCAAAAATACAACTTCTAACGCTCTATGTCAGTGTCATGCTTTGCTTCCTTATATGTGGATAGTTCTGGATCCAGTTGGTCTCTTCTTTTCTTTCTTTTAATTGGCTACAAGAGGTGGCTTTCTCTAAACTAAAATATTTTGTTATCAATTTCAAGTAGGTTTTGGAGACTCTCAGCAAAAACTGTGGCAACAGTGTATTTCAGAATATTATCGAGTCTGATATCCTACAGGAAATGGTTAGAATGGTCTTTAAAAAGGTGCATGCTCTATACCCCATGATCGGTACTTTTATTCTGAATCTGTTCATTTATGAGATTGTCATTTGCCGTTTCTACATGCTCTGTGCAGCCAGATTTTAATGTGATGGAGAAGTTATTGACATTGATAGATACATGGCAAGAAGCTTTAGGGGGACCAAGGGGAAGGTATCCCCAATACTATACTGCATACAATGAGTTGATGGTATCCTCAGAGATCTTTCTGCTGATTCATTTGTCTAGACTTCTAGTACAGTCTTATGATGCTTTTTCTTAATATGATTCCTCTATGACCATTGACAGACTGCCGGAGTTCGCTTTCCACCACGAGAAGAGAAGAGTGTGCCATTTTTCACTCCACCCCAATCTCACGGAGTTCATTCTACCTCAGAATTCAGCACTGCCTCTATTGAGGTTTCAACCCAGCCTAATACTTCCGGCTTAAGGTTAGTACTGGCTATAAGCCTCCTTTTCCAATGATTTTTGCACCACTTCCCATCCTTGGACTTAATGAAATTAAGATGTCTTCCTTTATGATATTGGCTTTTTGGGCTTTTGCCCAGTGATTCTCATTTGAGCTGTTTCATGGGCACAGTTGAGTACTCAGACACATGTACATCCATAATCAAAAGAGCTGATCTTACCGAGCTGAAAAAGCTTTAGATAATAGTTATGTCATGAACACAATTAGTGCAAATCAGATATTGCTATCTTTATATTTGTGGCACGGGAAACATCTATAGACTTGTATTCTATTCATCATCGGTACTCTCAGCTAATAGTTACTAGTTAAGGATTCTTCACTTGTTGAACTTGACTCTATCATTTTGCCCCCGGCAATGTTCAAGGCTTTCATCAATGTTGCTGTTTCAAGTAATACATTCCCATCATGTATTATACACGGTCCAGTTAACCGCAGTTTGGAGTGGGTTTCAAAGCTATGTTATAAATGGATGCAGTGTCGAGCTTATTAAGTCTAGATAAAAAGATCATGACGCTTATTTAGTTATCCTTTTCTGCTGCCTGCTACAAGCTTAGCATAATGTCATACCCTGTGTGGTCTTATGATAAGCTTTACTTGATTGCTCATTCTATACTTTTCATCTTCACCATTTTCTTGGTAGTTTAGTAGAGAATTCCTACTATCGATGAATAATCTTTTGAATTATTTCCACTTATTAAAAATCCTTATCCTGTTTAGCCCAATAGAGATGCAAAATGCACGTGGATTAGCGGATGTGTTGTTCGAAATGCTGGGGGCCCTTGATCCCAAGAATCCTGAGGTAATACTCTTGATAGTTTTTTAACAAAGGATACTCTCTCTCTATCTCTCTCTCTCTCTCTCTCTAATGATGAGGAAAACCCACCGTAGATAGGTAAACCCAGGACCCATGAATGCTTCTCTCTTTTCTTTAAATCTTTTGGGCACACGAATATTTCTCTCTTTCTTTAAATCTTTATGCAGCTGTTGGTGATATGAGTCTGTATACTTAGCTTGAAAACTTCCGTTAAAAGATGAATTTAATTGGAGGACCTTAATTTTCTAGCTAGCATTATATCCCTCAGAAAGCATATCAATCTGTTGACTTGATGATTAGTTTTGCTGAGGTTGATCTGACGGGATATTTAGATCTTAAGCTTGCTATATGGTTGTGACAAAGAGGATGCAATAGGTTCTTATTGTAGTAGGAGTTTGATTGATCTCCCCTTTTAGTAAGTCCTATGTCGCTGCAGCACCCTTATGTGGGAGGATGGCTTTTTTTAATCGGAGGAACAGTACTTCTCTTTTATAAATTATGATGCAATGTTATGGGCACTTGTTAGTGCCTTTGGGTATGTTGACGATGCTATGCTGTTTGCGCCGGAGATGAACACAGTATCTCATTGAATTGGCCTTGTAAGGCCGCTTTTTTCGATGAGTCTCTTAAAAACTGTCATAAGTACCTGTTATTTGTTCTGATTTTGTTGGAAATTGTGTGTGGAGTTTCTCAAAATAGATCCCCATTTAATAAAACTTTAGACTCCATCTTGGTGCTATAATTGGCAGCAGCAATAGCCGGTTTGGGCAATTCAGAGTAGGAAAATCTTATGGCATTACAACTTTTAAGGATGATTCCCGATTGGTTCTCACTCATATTTTTTTTTTTTATTTGGAGCTGGAGGGAGGACTCATGTAGTTATGGGTTGTGTACTTCCTTTTGCTTAGAGTGTATGGGGCATAACTGGTGATTAAATTTGTCTTCCAAGAGGTTCTTGTGCCTGCTTGTACATGAGTTGGCAGCTCCTAGGTGCCTTCGTATCTTTTGCTCTCGTGAAAGAAAATATCTGACTCCCATGTACTGTTAGCTCATCTAGTAACTTTTGAAGTAAGTTTTTTCTAAAGGTAGGTTGACTGAATTTTACCTTAAAACAACTATGAAATTGACTTCTACCATTAGTTCCAAGCTGTTCTGTGGCTTTCACCCCTCATTAGTTGGTTTATATGGTAAGTCACGTTAATAACGCCTTGTTTGAATGTTGTTATCTATCATGCTCGTAGGAAATATTGAGAGTTATAGTCATCATTTATGTATGAACAGACACAAGTTTTGAGAACATTTCCACCGTTTACCTTGTCAATTGAGATTGGTGTTTTGAGTAATGAATTCCATTGATAAGATCCATGCCAGACGTGCTACCAGAGCTTAGAAATGGAACTTTCCAGTAATCTCTATGGAAACCAACTGCTTGCTCAGAAGCAGTAAAAGTGTGAATTACTTATGTTGTTTAAATGAGGATCCTACTTAAATCAGGGAAAGTGTTCATAGGCTTGAGTCAAGTATTGTTTTGTGTTGCTAGGCTGCTAACTATAGATATAACTCTTAAAAAGGGAAATTTAAAAATTCTTCTGGAAAAAAAAGAAAATGATGAACCGCTGTTCTGAACAAATTGATTGTTCTAGTCCTTGAATTCTTTTCTTCATTACAAGCATGTTGAGGTCCAAAGTTTTACCCAAGAAAAAACAAATATAAAGACAGGAGTCATGAAGAATCAAAGGAGATAATTTACATAGTAAAGGTTTATGGATTGGACAGAAGTAATTTTCAATGGCTTGTTTTGTCCAGAAGGTTCCCTCATTCAAATTGTAAGTGATGATCCTGCCAAATTGTTGTCTGTCATATCAGTTAGGTGGACTGTATTTTCAAGACATCCAATATGATACCTTTTGCTAACTTCTGGTCCATATATATGTTGGAGTTATGATTCAGAGGGATGAGAGGAAGACTACAGACAGAAGCTTGTTATTCTGTTATTACGTATTTTTATCTGACAATCCTATCAGGTCTTATATCAATGTGTCCTAGCTCTAAAACATTTAGCTGAAAACACAACCAGAGTCCAAAAATTGCTCTAGCTTTACTACATTTTTTCTTTTAAGATCTGGCCTTCAATCTCTATCATGAGATTAAACCATTCCATAATCCATTGCTATTCTAATTAAAAGAAGATGCAGAATTCCAGGTTTGTCAGTTACTTGATCCATGGATTGCACCATCTTAGGTGACCACGATTCTTACAGCCTGAATGACAAGATCGTTTTTGCTAAAAATTGGAGTATCAAGTTATCGTCCAAGAGCTGCAAGGAAAATTTGCAGTTGGTAGTTATGCACATCAAGGCTTGTCCCTCTTATATACTGAGTTCATGTTGTACTTTCGCAGAAAATAACTTTCCAACTTTTGCACCTCTTTTAGGTGGGAAGGCTTTCCTATTCAAATTAGAAAAATAAGACAATTACCTCCTGCACTCTGTACCATGAATAAGCTCATAAGATGGGCTATGCTGTCCCTGTATGTGTCTGTTTCTCCTTTTGCTTACAGACTTGATTTTTGCACTTGTGAAGATACCTTTTCAGTTATGTAGTATGTAGCTTATTTAGTAAACTTGCAATCTTCAGTGCAGATTGAGTTGGATTTTGACATAACATTTTGAATCTTATAATTTTGGACTTGGTGCAGGCTGTGAAGCAAGAAGTAATTGTTGACCTTGTCAATCAGTGTCGTTCTTATCAAGAGCGTATCATGCTTCTTGTGAATAACACAGCGTAAGAACTTCAATCCAATTTTATCATCCAACCTTTTGCAGTTAGATGTAATACCCCTAATTGTGCACTCCGCTGACCTTCAGAGACGAGGAACTTCTGTGTCTGGGATTGGCCTTGAATGATAGTTTGCATCGTGCTCTTTGTAAACATGATAACATTGCCAAAGGTATTCCACAGACCAAACCAGGAGTGACAGAAACTCCAGTTCTGCCACCAGCGAATGTGAATCATGAGGATGATGAATCGGAAGATGATTTTGCCCAGCTAGCTCGCAGGTGAACATTTTACATTCTTTTCTAGATCCTGTACTTGGAGTAAAGTTTTCTTTTTACTGTGAGGTACTTTTGGTAACCAAGATTCAGACAATGAAGACTGGTGTATGCCTTTAGAAACATGGTCAGGCGCAAAATTCTATGATTGAGGGAAGTGATGATAACTTTCTAACATCACAGTGAAATGAAGATTCCTATTTTCTTCCGCACTTGCTCAGTTGCTTCCCCAGACACTGATTTGGTTTTGTTTTTCCCGCACCCTTGTGTTGATATGTGCTATATTCTTCCACTTGAAAACATTAGAGAGAGAGAGAGAGAGAGAGAGAGAGAGAGAGAGCATGTGTACACACATACTCATACAAGTAAGTCTCTTTGTGACAGAGAAAAGTAATTATATCTTAAATGTCTTTTTGAGATCTCTAATGTTTTTATTTTTGGTTGGATGAGATCTCTAATGTTGACTTGTGTAATTTTATGGAGGATTCTTATGCTGAATGATACCATGTACCCGGTTTGAATAAGGGAAATATCAGGCCTGCAGCAGTTGAAGTTTGTTCCTTGATGCATATTTTCATGTCTCATCATGTAGTATTCATATCGTTGCAGGTTGTCAAAAGATAATGGACAAAATGGGAAAGCGGCAAATGCTCGGACTGAACCATTGCGAATCAGCCCACTTCTTCCACCTCCACCCTCATCAAAGAGACCAGTTGCTGGAAATTCAAGCTCGATCGATTATCTCAGTGGCGATATATACAAGTATGAAGACGCTCCCGGAATGATGGGATCAACCCTGTCTTCAGATCCAGACTCTAATGCAACCCGCGCCGTGCCATCTACTCCACCCCATTCTCTCTCATCTCCTTCCCATGTTGCTGCCCCCGTAAAATCGCCAACTTATCTTGGACTCCCTGACCCAGGTCCCACAAACAGCTACCCCATTGAGCAGCAACCTTCAGCTCCTTTGGATGCATTATTTTCTAGTTCAATTCCGTATAACCAGAGAGAACAAGTTACCGAGCAACAGGGGGCGCTTTCGGGCAATACCTCTAATTCCTGTATGGAGACCGGTTCCTCGCATGACAGTTTAGTGGGCCAGACGCAGAATCTCTCTCTTGATTCACCCGCTGCGGAGAAACAAGTGAAACAAGAGGATATACTCTTCAAAGATCTGGTCGATTTTGCAAGAGCAAGGTCATCGCCTAAGAAATCAAGCCCGTCATCTTGACTTGGAGTGATTGGTTCTTCTGAGAGCTGCTGCGGTGGTGAGCCATCTAAATTCTTTTTCATGGAACTGGTTTTTTATAAATCATGTCTTGGAACATGATAAGTTCGGATAATTGCTGAGTCGTGGCTTTGATGGCTCCATTATTTGTTATCAGCATAGGCATTACCAAGTAATGCAGTCTTCTGTCCCTAGAGCTTAGTGGTTATTGTTATCTAAAGTAGAATCAAGACCGAACCCTCTAATTCAAATCGAACTCAATAGACATGAACAAGGAATTAAATTTTGGATTACAGCAAAACTCAGAAAAATGTGAGATTTCAATTTTCTCTCTATACTTTGAATTACGACCGATATGATGTTGACATTCAAAAACATGAAATTTTGACTCAAATATCATGTAACTTTGGTCATTAAGCTGACAATAAATTAAAGGATAAGTGCACCAAATAGTGGAGATAATCTAACTGTCACACCTGTGCTTGGATGCATCTATTATCAAAAGGTTTTGATACGCTTTCATTAGTTAAGTTCGAAAACATGAAATTTCAACTCTAAGATCTTAAGCTTAAAAAAAATTGATCTAACTCAAAACAAGAGAATAATACATCGTAGCACCCTTGTAAATCAAAGATGAGGTAAAGCTGTCGTGTTGCTTCAAAGCATTTCTCATGCAAAGTCACTGTAAATGCATCATGTAAAGCTATCGTCCGCCCATATCAACCTTATTATTTCAAAGCCATAAAATGTATAAGTAGCTGTTGTATTGCTTTCCAATAAGTAATATTTTCAATATATTGGTAAGTTTTCATTTATGAATGTCGAGGTTAGTAAATGTCTAGTATATTTGACAACTTATCGAGTATATAAATAACTATCGTGTTATTTTGAGCTGATTAGCTTTTGCGCTACAGTAGTATGTTCTCATTAGGGATTCGGCTATTAAAATTGATCTTAGTAAATGTCTAAGACGGATTAGTAAATTATAGAGGGCAATGATCGTGCTTCATAAAGTTATAAATTTTCACTTGGTCCAATCCCAATAAGCCCGAAACACAAATTGAGTTGACCTACGCAAACGATTTCATTCTTGGGTTTGGCAAGCTCATGCCATCCGAGACCAATTATTTTATCGAGAGATTATTATATAAATTAAAACATGAGGGGCACAGATCAAGGACTGTCAGGCCAAGGACTTAGCTCGGACCCCGCACTCAAGCTCGTCACCCGCCCTTTAATTATGTTAGTAAGTTTTCTTGTACTTTTATAAATAATGGTATCAACGTGTAAAAGTCGAGCTCAAAAAGTTTCTAATGTCACTAAATTTTTAATAAGGGAAAACATTAGCAAAAATCTCAAATTATGCCATTTGTGATAAATTTACCCTGAATTTTTTTTGTTTGTCTTTTTCTTTTTTTTTCCTTTTTTTTCTTCTCTCTTCCCCCCCGCCGTAACCCCAAAAAAAAGTTCAGGATAAATTTATCACAAGTAGCATAGTTTGGGATTTTTTATGGTGTTTCCCCTTTTAATAATTATATATCTTTCAACAAGTTGGTAATAACCTTTTTATGGGTCAGTATTGTTTGGTTTCTTGTGGTAAATAATGGTATTTGACTATATAAACAGCTGGTGGTAAATCATCTAATACATTCACAAATTTACCGAGTTATCACTGGTTACTTCCATTATTAATTTGGAGAGAACTTAATAATCATATTACAAATCAAGACTATCCTACATATAGAGAAAGTTTGAACTCATTCTATAAGATCAAACTATTACTAGAAAGCTTAATGAAAGTAGCCGTCTATTATGGGAATGAATCCCAATAGCAACTTACCAATTTACTAAGAATGTGCGATTTAACAGTTATCGTGATTAGGTTATGTGTAGCTACTTATGGTTCGATGACTCCATATATGTGCGGTGATTTATTTATAATTATACAGAATTACTTAAGAGCTTGCATAATAATAACTGAAGTATCTTGATAAGGTTGAGATATTCTAGTGTGAGTTTTCTTTTTTTACAATTCAAACCCAACCAAATCCATTCGACCAAAAAAAAAAAAAAAACCAAACCCACTTACAGCGGGACTAGTGTTTATGCTATTTCGCCGGAATTGATTCCGCGATGAAATACTTTCACTGAAAGTTGTTATTCGGGTTTTATTAGAAAAGACAGGTTTTGTGGAGATTCCGAACAGGAAATATCAGGAAATATCACAAATACACAAAGGAATCGATAACTTCACATCAAACAGAACCAAAAGTACATAAGTTTTGCCGGAATTTAATCGACCACAAAACCTAAAGACATAAAGATGCAATGCGGGATTTGAATTGATGACGAAACATCCAAAATTTACAGCCATAACTACAGTGTAGGAATTAAAAGTTAACTGAAAGATAATAAATAAGTTTTGTGTGTTGTGCGCGGGGTCCCTACAATAGACGAATACCAACATTTATAGTGTGCATAAATAAACTGTCTATAAGCAGTTCTTTCGCAATTTTAGACACGCTTCCACATCTCCGAGAATGTTGGTTCCATGTTCTCACGTTACCATGGTCTCATCTCCAGGTGGTTGTTCCCTTAAAACGGCGCCTTGATCTCTCATGCTCGTTTGCTACCGAGTTAGCTTTATTCTTCCTTCACGATTTGCTAGACTTCATTCCCTTGTCATCTGGTGATTACAAATTTCGATATCATAATCGAGTTAGGAGTCCTCCGGACATTTAATTTTCATTTGGTATCTCAATCTATAATCTATTGATCCCTTTTAATCGTTATCCTTGCCGACCAGCTCATCCATGATAATCATCAACCAGATGCTAACGTGTATCGACAACTGATCTATAGCCATCAATAAACATTAATATCGACAATAATTTTTACGGTCATCAACACGTGTCTAGTGTTGATAACCACTCCTCAAGTCATGTGCCTACGTATCAACGATCTAATTAATTTTTAATGCAAATATACAAGTTGGAGCATTAAAGCTTCCTTAAGAGTTGATAAATTTAAATCAAATGAGACGTGGTCAGAAAACAAACCTCGGTAAGCAAAGCTGTAGGACAATAAACGAAAAAATGGCTTAGGGACCCGGCATAAACATTGGTAAGTTGACTATGGTAATCATGCACCAAAATACTGTATTAAGATAATTTTGATGCGCAATAATATTGATAACGTACATTTTTTGAAATTTACGAATGAAAACTTAATAATAGAGGCTTATTAAAATGTACGAATGAAAACTTAATAATGGAGGCTTATTGTTGTCTTCGTTGATGAGTACTTTCTTTCTTGATGAATATTCATTATTAACTTTTTTCCATTACAAAAAAATCATCATACTTCAAATTATAACAAGTTTATTTTATCAATAAGATATGTTATTAGTTATTTAATTTTCCAAGATTCTTCTTGAACTAGCAATAAAATGAATTTATATTAGCACACTTTCAGTTCTTTTTGTTCTTTCTATTCGTAAATTTAAACTTAATAAAGAAATAAATTGTCCAAACATTTTTTATATAGTCAATTTACAATTTAAATGTAATGAGGAAACAAGTCCACACTTCAAATAGCTATGTTATCTTCTTAACATTCAGATTTTAATTTAATTTTTTTGGTCGAATATTTTAATTTAATTTAGTTGTAAATTAAATGGATTTATGTGACGTTACTTTACTAATTATGTTCTCCATAAGCTATATATGTTAAAAAATATTTTTATTATAAAGTCCAAGGGACATTAAATTTATGGAGTAACAAATTAAAAAATATTAGTTGTTGATTGCACGCAACTTAAGTTTAAATTTTAATTATTTATGATAGAGTAATTGTAAAAATAATAATTATTGTTGCAAGATGTTAGACATTATTTCAATAATTCTAAGAGAGAAGTAAAAGTGACTAGTATGAAAAGGTTGACTGTGCAATTTTCAGATATTGAGGTATGTATTTGATGTCTACATAATGAAAGCGGTGAGCATCAGGTTTGGTTCTACTCGGAAATTGGGCCAATGTGGTCCGATTCTAAGGAAAATCGGTCTGGTTCCTGGTTCTGAAAACCTAGAACCGATGTTGGTTCCCGGTCCGGTTCTAGATTCTAAGGCCGAAACCTACCTGGGAACCCAACGTTCACCGATTAAACATGCATCACACGCGGCTAATGTTCTCTACATGTTATTGAACCTAATTCGACAATACATGTATCTTCAATGTAGTAAGAGTCCTCGTCAAGTGCTAAATGTGTTCTTGTACAACATGAAGGAATCAAAACAGAAGTGACTTATAAATATTCTCATTTTTTCAATTTATCCATGAAATATCGCCACCTCTCGCTCCTGTGCTTTCCATTAAATAGGTCTTGTGCTATCAATGGGTCAAATTTTATCCATATCCATGGTAAAGATGTCCCAAATCTTGTAAAACGATTTTGCTTGTTGCAAGTATGTATAACATGAGGTAAATATGATAAAAAAAGGACTAATCATGAAATAAAAGTGCATCGTATTATTCTAAAAACTCATTTTCGTGGTAAAAATTTCCCAACTGTGGTAAAATGATTTTATTTGTGGTAAATGTGTATAAACATGTCATAAAAAAAAATACTATAGCACATATGGAGAATTGAACCATGGTTTTCAACATGAAAAATAATAATAAAACCACTTGGTCAACATATGTTTTTAGAGTGAAATGGTGCAACATTAATATTTTATTATAAAAAAATTTTGGACAAAACAAAATTGGACTGGAACTACCCGGTTCGATTCCCATCTCCTACTTGGGAACCGATCACCCTACAAAGTGACACATACATTTGAAGCAAGTTGTGACTTGCAAATTGGGTAGCACCAGTCCTACAATTGGACAAAACAAAATTGGACTGGAACTACCCGGTTCGATTCCCATCTCCTACTTGGGAACCGATCACCCTACAAAGTGACACATACATTTGAAGCAAGTTGTGACTTGCAAATTGGGTAGCACCAGTCCTACAATTGAAATATCCACATATGGCCGGTGGACTTCTTAAAAGGCAAAATTAATATTTGTTTACATTTCCCATTAAAATATAAAATATTATTTTCAATTTCAAAAACTATGGAGAAAATTATAAGCGGATCTATATATCAATGTAAGATCACTTTCAAAGGTTTCAAGCATTGTCCATTAATAAAAATGAATTCAGGTATGCAGTAAGATTTTCAGAAAACAAAAAGTGAACATTAAACAAACTCTAATTCTAGTAAGTATTAGAGAAGGCTTTTTGTGGATCAATTCAATAGTTACCCAAATTGTCGAATTATGAAAACTAAATAAGCAGCTAATTTGTGAAATTTCCATTGGAGAACTTCTAAAAGGCTGACTCATCAGTTACATTATTTTGCATTTTGAAAAAGAAATCGAATAATTCTTTGCGTCTATCCAAAAAAATAGTAATTCTTTGCTTCTGGACCATTGATCACATTCCACACAGTCTACGGACAAAAGCAGGAAGAAGAACATGAGCATTGCCTCGTATCGAAGAAACATAGGTCACTGATATTCTTTGCCTTGGTTCTTATGAACTATTGAGCAATCATGTACTCTGTCTCAAACTGACCCTAAACCGCAGGGCTCCTCCGGGTGCTTCTAAATGAGACTACTCACATGATATCTTCCTTTTTTTCGTGGCTCAAAGATTGTGGATTTTATTTTTGAACATAAAGATTCTTTGCGGCTCGACCCCGATGAAGAAAGAAGAATTATAATTCCATTTCTCTTCTTGAAGTAAAGAAAAGGTTTCGATATTCTTTCCTTAGTCTGCAAGCCAAAACAATCAAAATAAATATAGCAGAGCTTATCGAAAGCCACCCATCCGCCTGCTTTCCTACCTTCTATACACTCGATTTTTCGATCTCTTATCTCGGAAAGAATCTATGGATTTCGCAAGTCCTCTTTTAGAACTCGTCAAAGAGTTATGGGGCTTGGCCAGCAAACCTTCGGGCTACATTTATAATCTTAAAGATAATGTCGCCTCTTTGAAGAACGCCACTGAATACCTGAAGGCCGTGAGCGACGATGTGAAGGCAAGGATGGAACGCGAAGAAGAAGCACGTGCACTGCGCACGAAACAAGTGGTGAACTGGTCAGGCAAGGTGCAAGAATTTGTCGGTGGAGTCGATCAAGTTCTTCGAGAAGCTGAGGAACGCGACCAAATCAATTGTCTTAATCGTTGTCTTCCGTCGAACTGCTGGTTCAGTTATAAATTGGGAAAAAGAGTTAATCAAATGCTCAATGAAGCGAGAGAGCTACGACCTAAGGAAGGAGAACTCGACATCATGACGTCGTCATTGCCTTCTCCTCCAGTGCTCGAGATGCCTATGGACGAGATTATGGGGATTGACATCCCCAAGCTCAAAAAAGTGTGGAAATGGCTCATGCACGAAAGACAAGTGGGAGTGATTGGGCTGTACGGAGGAGGCGGTGTGGGAAAGACCACCTTCATGAAGAGGATCAACGAGGAGCTTTCCCTCGCGAATCATGGATTCGATGTCGTTATTTGGGTGGTGGTGTCCAACCAAGCGAACAAAGATAGCATTCAAGACGCCATAAGGAGAAGGCTGGACATTGAAGATGGGCTCTGGGTTCACTGGTCCTAGGATCAGAGGGTCCATCATCTGTGGGAACATTTGACCCAGAAGAAGTTTGTATTGTTGATTGATGATCTATGGGAGAGGCTGGACTTTTCAAAAAATTGGAGTTCCTCATCCTAGTCTCGAGACCAGATCCAAAGTAGTATTCACTACTTGGTCGGAGCAAGTATGCAACCAAATGGGAGCCAACAAAACCTTCGAAATACAGTGCTTGATGCTTGAAGAAGCCACGGGATTATTTGAGAACAACATCGGCGAATCGACTATACATTCTCATCCGGAAATTCCAGAGCTGGCAAAGTACATTGTCCAAGAGTGCAAAGGGTTACCACTAGCCCTTATAACAGTCGGGCGAGCCATGGCCGGGAGAAAGAATCCCTCTAAATGGAAGCATGTGCTAAGAATGCTCAGAAACAATCCGTACAAGCTCTCAGGTATGGAGGAAGTGTATCACATACTAGAGTTTAGTTATAATAGCTTAAATGACTTTACTCTTCAGTTTTGTTTCCTTTACTGTTGTCTCTTCCTCGAGGATTACCCTATAAGACCGCACAACGTTATTGAACTCTGGATTGAAGAGGGCTTGCTAGGAGACACCGATGATGTATACAATATGCGCGATAAGGGAGAGTACTTCTTGGGGAGTTAAAAGATGGCTTGTCTATTGGAAAGTGGGCGTGATGATGATGATGATAAGAAAGAGAATGTAAAGATGCACGACGTCATCCGCGAAAGGGCGACCTGGATGGCTCGTGACCACGGCCAAAAGGAGAACAAGTTGCTAGTGATAGAGAAAGGCGAAGATATGTCTCCCAAGATGATCTCCAAATGGGGGGAAGCAAAGAAAGTATCCCTATGGGGAAAATGGATTTGGAATATCGACCAAACACTACCCTAGTGTTCCCAACTCAAAACTTTGCTTGTAAGAGAAACTACTGTAAGCCTCGTGCCAAGAAGGTTTTTTGATTCGATGACGGCTCGTTTGACGGTCCTAAACTTGTTCGACAATGGAAGTATTAACTCGTACCCCGAAGAGATTTGCATTCTCATGAATTTAAGGTACTTGAACCTGTCGGCCACTTTGATCGGTGAGTTACCTAGTGAAATCAAGAAATTGCCTCGCTTACGATGGCCGCTACTAGACGATATAGGTGCAGACATCCTACTTCCGGTAAGGGCAATCACAAGCCTACCATTGAATGTGTTTAGCCACCATAGGTCAATTTTATATTATCTGACATCAGTTCTAGACAAGGAAGAAGACATGGTAGAGGAACTAGGGCATATGCAAAATCTCACCAACTTATCTATCATTATAAGCACGTCTTTCTCTATGTAAAAAATATTCCGAACCCCGAATTTTCAGAGATGCATAAGGAGAGTGACTATCGTTTATAACCAGGACTTGACTAGCATCGTAATAAGTGACACACCAACAGGCAGCGGCAGCGATTTCTCGCATCTAGAGGTGCTTTATTTCTCGCATTTAGATGTGCTTTATCTAAAATACTGCTAGTCGTTGAGGGAGTTGAAGATTACTCAAGGAATAGGACAAGTGCTCAACTGCTCTTGCTTCCCCAGTCTTGTTGATGTTCATGTCTACAGGTGCAGGTTGTTGGATTTGTCCTGGCTCATGCACGCTCCGAAACTCCGGAAATTGTGCATCTGGTCGTGCCATTCGATGGAGAAGATCATTGGAGATGGATTTGCACCGGAGGAACTAGCTGCTTCAAAAAACTATTCTCAAGTCTCGAAACTCTAGACCTCATACGTCTTTCAAAATTTGCGAGCATTTGAGACCATACTCTATTTTTCCCTCAAGGGGTAAGGTTCACCATAAGCGGGTGCTCTAATCTCAAAAAGTTGCTGTTGGACTCGAACAGCAGCTTCTCGATCACCGCGGACGGAAAATGGTGGCCCAATTTTGAGTGGGATCTTGCCACCTGGGTCACTGTCCAATGGATTCGTGGCAAGAGTCCTGTAGAAGAAATGACACTTGGAGAGGAGGTCCGTAAAATGAAAGAAGATCGAGACCCCTCTTCCTTTCCCAAGATTGGATTCGGACCTTGGGGGCCGAGGGAGTGAAGTTTTCTTCTTCCTTTTTTTGTTCTGAGAGGGGTTGAAGTTGTTAAGTGTGATAATTGTTTAAAAAAAGTTTGGTTTGTGTTGCAAAGTGGGTTTTCATAGTTACGTATTTTCTGTTGGGATTCCTAAATGTTGTGGGGTGCAATGAAGGAAAAAAGAAAAATGCAGTAAATAGCTTCTGTTAGTATATTTTACTGCAAGGGCCAATTAAATAAAGCCTTCAAAACAATTTGAATAGGATCATGTCTTTTTCTTTAACTTAACACGAGTTTTATCATTTCCTCTTCGTATACTTCGATTTAGGAGGAATCAATTCATCAAACAGTTTTGTTTTACCAAAAAAAAAAAAAATCATCAAACAGTTTCCATTCGGAAAGCCCAAACCTTGCTAAGACGAAGATGAAAAATTGAGCCGAGAATTTGATTTGCTTACTTGGCGGACAAGAAAATTAAGGTCACCCTTCTGATTTTCTTCAAGTACACTAGTTCTCAAGCATGCACTAAAAAAAAGTTGTGTAATCGACTTGATTTCATAAATTTATTCGATACCTCGGGATTGTGAGGAAGTAAATGAGCGCGACTTACCTTCTTCTTCTTCTTCTTCTTGATGAAAAAGGCGACAGCAGGAGCAATCTCCATGAATGTGAATAGATGATTAAAAAGAGAACTCTTTCCTTGCAAGCTTTGGCGTCTCCGCCGATGTGATTGAGCTCTTGATGCGGTTGCCTCCCTCTAGATGTGGAGGCACGACGGTCGTTCTTCTAGATTCCGAGGCATTTTCACCTTCAATGACTAGCTTGTCAATGTCGTGAAGATGTAGCTTAGAGAGAGAGAGAGAGAGAGAGAGAGAGAGAGAGAGACCACATTGGCTTGCTCTGGTTGAGCAGGTTCTAGTTGACTTATCTCCTGTGGATTTTAGACTAGCTGGTTCCGTGCAGTGGCTGCAGATTCAAATTTGTTCTTGGTGGAACAACTCTGAAGATCGAAGCCGGGACACTCAGCTTTTGCGGATGGGGTCCTTCCTTTGCCTTCGGCGGTAGAAGGCTGGGCGGTACTAGCAGTGTCTGATCCTTCGGTAACGGAAATTTCCAAAAATTCCCACTACTGAAGTGGCCTAATTTACTGAAGAGTGACAAAGAGCATTGTGTGACGGACCCGGTTTTAAGATAATGCTATTCCTTACCTAGAAAGATGGTAAAAAAGAAAAAGTGCGAGGTGGGATGTCGAGATACAAAAGTTGGGTAATAAGTTGAAGGCTTCTGAAAACAAATAAGCCTTTAATCAATCGTGCTATGCATTTGTTGACCGTCATATATCGCTATAATATATAGACATGAATGCCATGTCGAAACATGTTATGTAACTTGTTGAATTTGAGTATTGTTTCTCGATTGCAGGGGGCATGATTGTACTTCTAAATGAAGATTATAATTTCATACTCATACTCAAAAATTCACAATTATCGAGATGCTTTTTTATCAAAACTATATCATTGTACATATGAATATATATATATATCAATTGTGTTCTCTAAACTCTATCTTAGGGTGTTTTAACACGAAAAAAGAGGGAGATAAATTATGACATAAAATCATATGGCCAACAAGCTGGAGAAATATGCTGCTATGCTCTGTACATATTAGCATCCTCAATTCCGTCGTCCTCATGCGTTGGTTCAAACATACAGCAGCTTCTTTCTTCAATTTTTTTTTCTTTTCACATGCGCTGGGCCTATATGATCCGGTCTACTTTATAATTCTCCATTTGGAAGGGGTCCAGAAGAATAAGTTTAGTTAGAGGAAGGCTGGAATTTCGAATATTGTACAACTAGAAGTCGAGCCCGACAGAGGCTCTCGCTAGGGTCATGCATAAACCGAATTTGTAATGACAAATCCAATAAAAGGCTGACTATTCATGTTCTCACGTCACGTTTAAATCATGATATGTGCTGTTGGCGCCATTATAAAACTCTATATTTTTGTCGAAATATTACGCTCACATATTTTAAAATCATGTCATTATCAGATTTGGCAATATTTACATCTGTCAAAACCCATGTCAATTTATGTCGGATCGACATTCTAATAGCCAGTAAACATGTCAACAAATCGGTCATAACTTTTTTGGCGGGTTGGTGTTGTTTTGTTCCTTGTGGTAAATAATGATATTAGACCATAAATAGATGTTAGTAACTCATTTAGTACATTTAACATACTCTGTGAGTTATCACCGGCTACTTTCATTATTTATCAAGAGAAAATTTATCAATCATATTATAAATCAAGATTATCCTGTATATAGAGCAAACTTGAACTTCACAATTGTAACTTACTAATGTATTAAAAAAATGTGCGATTTAACAAAGTTATCGTGATTATTAGCTTATCTTGTAATTTTAGAGTTCGATCTAAACCTAAATCAGATCTCTCCCTTATCTAACTTCCAATCAAATTTATCTTGCAAAAAACCCACAGTCCAAGATATAATAATCATCTCCTTTCGAACTATTGTTGCTGTTGTTGTTTTTTTTTTTTTTGGTCATTTTATACAACCTCGATCAGCTTCGTCCAGATCAGATACGAATTTTTCTGGGCGAGACTCCATTAAAGTACGACCCGCCAGATGGGATCTACACCTGCGCCCACCGTCGTTTCTCTCTCGCCGACGTTCTCGTTCGGGTTTTCGCGAGTGGCAGGCACCCATCGGCGTCGGTCGGCTCCCTGTCCCAGAAGAAGCTCCAGCTTGAAGCACGCGTGGAGGCTCGTCCTAGTCGTCGTCTTTTCTTTGCTCTGCCTCTGGAGGTTTTTTGGCACTGTGGAATGAGTGGAGGCCAAAAGGGCGGTAAGCTTTTTCGAACCCCATTACGAGGGAAGGTTCCGTTTCTCGTTTCTTGATTGCTAAGCAACCGAAAGGGCCGCTCTTTTATGGTTCCGTGAACAATTCTTGAGGATCTTGATTGCGTTCTGTTCTTCGAGTTTTAGCTGATGCGCATTCGTTTTTCTTCTTCTTTTTCTTCTGAAGCTCCCTTTTAAGTTTCTTTCTTGGTTAAGAGGTCTGTGTGGGATTACTGGGTGCGTAACGTAATTGTGACGCATCGGATTGTGTTTCATAGTGGTCACTGCAGAGGGAAAGTAATTCCAGCTAAGTCAGAATGATTTCGTATGTTCTGTCGATGCAAAGTGATCGTTCTTGTGATAATACTTTTCGGGCGCGGAGCATGTTTATAGCAAATTAAGCTTTCTATTCATGCAATTATAGGTGGAAACTATGGGTGGACGAGTTCACCATTGCCATGGGTAGTTGTTTCTTTTCCCCCTTAGGAACTTCAATCCTTCATTTGATTTTTCGCTGGCTATATTTAATATATGCCCAGGTTACGTCTAAAGTTCCATCTATGCTCATGGGTGTGCATTATTAACCTACATTAAGTATAAAGAATCAAGAACTTTGCTTCCATATTCGCGTTGTAGATCTGTGTCCTAATAATAAGATTGTATTCTATGGAGCGACTTTAGTATAACTTAATCAACCTTTTGGATAAGATGAAATGCAGCTCCCCTTCTTATTGATCTGGTACTGAGCATCTGTAATGTTCCTTTCTCAAACTGTTGGATGAGATAAGAACCCAGCATCTGTTCTTCTCGATTCAGTATTGAGTGGCTTACGTCCGTTCTGTGAAATTGTTCAAAGCATCCTAAGTAACATGCCAAAACATACTAGAGGTGTGTGGCATACCTGATTGGCTGAGTGCCAAGCAAGCTATGAGTAGTACATGTGTCTTATAAGGACATGAAGCTCTTGCAGTGGCCACGGAAGACATAGGGCGATAGTGCTTACTTTGCAGAGACGTGAGTTTGTGAATTAAGATGGTGACATAACTCAGTGCAAGCAAACGTTCTGATTTTTAGCATTCTAGAGTACAAAAGGAATTACTACTTAATACAGGGATACAAAAGAGGCAGACCTTGACAGAGCATACTGGATGAGATCACAATTAGCTTATGGAGATCACTGTTTAAAATTGCAAGCATTAACAATAATTTCCTTATTTATGACGAGCATGATTATCTGTTATTTTCTTTTGCTTTGTTTGTTTCCATTATCACTCCACTCCCAAATTATTTTCTTCTGCAGGATGTCCATAACTGAATTTATAAGACTGGTCTAGGCAAGAAAAAGTAAACTTGGTAGAGCAAGAACAAGTGAATTTATAAGGCTATTGCGGGATTTTTCTCCAGAAATTGGATGTTCAATGGTTTTCTTTGTGTAATATCTAGTGATAATACTTTTTCCTCCCCCAGGTTGAGGTTCATATAGCGTGGTAACACAATATTGCTCTGCCACATGGCTTCAGGAAACATTCGTCTATTTGATGTGCGGAGATCATCAAATTACTGCTGTTTGAGGCTTTCTGTAGTTGTGTTTGTTGCTTTCAGTTTACTTGCAATTTGGATTCTCCTGCCATTATCTTCCACATTTCCAGTTGAAAATCCAGACTTGGTATATAAAGAGAATGATAGTTTGGGACACAGAGTAACTGATGGAAGATCGGGGAATACTCAGATTCAAAGCCAGGATGTTCTAAATGATGAAAAAAGAACAGTTGAAAAGGGTTCGGAAGATGAAAGTGAGCAAGCCAAGGTTGATTCTGCTAATACAGTGGAGACTGACCTGGAAGAGAAAATATCAAAAGAGAGCACTCCTGGGAAGACTTCCTCAATGAAAACATCTGACAAATCTGATATGACTTCTGAATTTGACAATGAAACCGAGGATAGACAGAAGAATAACTATCACAAGAGCAATGAGAGTAGAGAGGAACCAAATACGGGAATGAGCAATACTGATGGAGGTCAAAAGGATGGAGAACAAACAATGGCTGATGAAGGATCTGACTTGGATGAAAAGTTCAATAGATCAAAAGGAAATGATTCTGACATGGATGATACTGCTGAAAAAGTGAACGCTGAAGATAGCTCAGATGACGTTCAGCAGGACAATAAAGAGGTTGATCAGGATAACGAGAGGGTCCAGAAAGATCGAGACAATAATTCTGAACAACCTGCTGCTAACAATAACCTAGAAATCCAGGAAACATTTCAGGAATCTAATAATCAGTCAGAAAATTTGACTCAAACAACTGCTCCAAACAGCACTTGGTCAACTCAAGTGGAGTCCCAAAATGAGAAGCTGTCACAACAAGATTCAAAGGAAGAAAATGACTACACCTGGAAAATTTGTAACACTACGGCTGGGCCAGACTACATCCCTTGCCTCGACAATGTTTATGCTGTTAGAAGGCTTCCTAGTACAATGCATTTTGAACATCGAGAGAGGCACTGCCCTGAAAATGCTCCTACGTGTCTTGTTCCTCTACCTGCGGGATACAGGAAGCCAATTCAATGGCCTAAAAGCAGGGATAAGGTTCTTTTTTCTTATCCTTTTCTTCTTTTGGCCATAACCGTCTTCTCTTTGCCGGGGAGGAGGGGTTTTCTGGTAACTACTGACCTCTGTCCAAAATGCAGATATGGTTCCACAATGTTCCACATACCGAGCTTGCTGTAGTCAAGGGACATCAGAATTGGGTTAAAGTTACCGGTGAATATCTTACATTTCCTGGTGGTGGAACTCAATTTGTTCGGGGTGCTCCCCACTATATTGATATGATTCAAAATGTGAGCTTTTGCACCCTGTCAATTGCCTTTCTCTCATGGCTAAAGTTATTAGTTCTGTCCAATAGCTGCTTAACTAGAACAAGAAGCTTTCTGTTTTGTTATGACTATGTTGATGCATAAGATGATCCTAGCGACACGTTCACTCTACTTTTAAGAGTTTGGCCAAATGTCACTCACCATCTTCCGCTTTTGATGAAACACTGGTTCACGGGAACCATTGGCAAGTACACAGACTGATTCTGACATTGACTAGGCCAATCAAATTGTCTTTTTAGTATCTTATTTCATGATCTACTTCTTTAAACTTTGGACTACATCCCTTCATCTCTCTCTCTCTCTCTCTCTCTCTCTCTCTCTCTCTCTCTCTCTCTCACGCATGCACGCACGCACGCACGCACACCTGTACGTGCGTGTGTTTGTCTGTGGCACACACAAACATGTAAACGTCTGTATTGATGAAAACATCTGGGCACATTGACAAATGCATGTATGACTTTCACCCAGCCAAGTGATGTGCATTGAAAGATTATATCCAGAGGACTGTAGTTTGAAGGTTTGGAGGAAAAAACTTACATGGCAAATAATAGTGAGGGATACTAATCAAATGATTGACATAGAATTGCGTATAATCTACTTTTATATTTATTTACTAGACAAGATGGTCAGCTTCTGAAGAATTGTGCTGGAAATAATAGGACAAATTACTTGAACAGATTAATGCATTCAATAACTCAATTTGCAGGTGAATGCAAGCCAGGACATCAAGTATTTGCACGCAGTATTATCTCATATATGTACCTGATGGATTCTTGAGTTGCTCTCAAATCTCGATTTTTTGTTGTCATTAACAATTTCCTTCCACTAGAGAAGCCTAGACTTTGTAATAAATTTCTACGCATTGTTATCTAGCCTATATTATTCACAGACTAATTGTCAAAATGTGAAGGCAAATCTTGCTATTGCATGGGGGAAGAGAACCCGGGTGATATTAGATGTCGGATGTGGTGTAGCCAGTTTCGGAGGTTATTTATTTGAAAGGGATGTTCTTACAATGTCTTTTGCTCCCAAAGATGTGCATGAAGCTCAAGTTCAATTTGCACTTGAACGTGGTATTCCAGCCATACTTGGAGTTATGGGTACCAAGAGGCTACCATTTCCCAGTGGTGTTTTTGATGTTATCCACTGTGCCCGCTGTAGAGTCCCTTGGCATGTTGAAGGTCATGATCAGAAATGTTGAAATTCCTCTCCTTCTCTTGTTTAAAAATTCTGAATCCATTTCAATGTGCATTTCAGGTGGCAAACTTCTCTTGGAGCTCAACCGTGTCCTTCGACCAGGTGGTTACTTTGTTTGGTCTGCTACTCCAATTTATCGTAGGGACCCAGAAGACGTTGGCATTTGGAAAGGTTGAATATAGTCAATGTGGTGATTATCTAATTGGGATGGTATCTGAAAACTTCATCTTAAATTGCTCATTGTTTCTTTCTCTGGTGATTGCTTGCAGAAATGTCCAAACTGACTATGGCTATGTGCTGGGATCTTGTCGTGATTAAAAAGGACAAACTGAATAATGTGGCTGTTGCAATGTACAGAAAACCAACATCTAATGAGTGCTACGAAAAGAGACCACGAAATGAGCCTCCACTCTGTGATAAATTCGATGATCCCAACTCAGCTTGGTACATCCTTTTTTTTATCTTCAGATTGGATTTGTTGCTAAGTAATGCTGCACCAGTAGGTTTTTTTCTTTTTTTCTCTTTTTTTTTTTTTGGGGGGGGGGGGGAGGGGAGGGGAGGGGGGTTACAACCTCTGTAGTGCATCTTCTTGATAATGTACTTACACAACAGTAAAAAGTTAACTCATCAATAGAAGCAAATTTATATTACTGCCATAAGCAAGTCAAAGGAGGGTTCCTATGTAGTTCACCTCCAATGGCTTCATTTGATGGGCTATGTGGCAAAACTAACTGTTATGATTTGCACAAGCGAGTACCTCATATCTCTCATATGATGATTGTTAGATTTCCAGTAGAATGATTCATAGATTATGTTGACCAGATTTCTTTCCATATTTCTTCTTTGTTAATTTTTTTTTCTCGACAATTCTTTTGTAATTACTTGTGATCTGGCAGTCATTCAACTAGTTACCTCCAAGGAAATGCATATTGAGGACACGCAAGTTTTAGAGAGCAGAAATTTGCGTGATTAAGTGTATCACTGCAAAATTAGTCACCTTTATTTTTTGATTCTGAAAAAGTGGTCTTCATGTGCAAACAAAAATACTTTGGCATAGGGGGGTCTCATATGGCCTCAAAGGTGTCTTTTTGCTACCAAATGTCAGGTTAACTGCCTCATACATTGATAATCCTAATTTGAATGACCCTAGGAATGTGTCGCTCCAAGCCTGCATGCACAAAGTGCCTGTAGACATGTCGGAGCGTGGGTCCAAATGGCCTGAGAAATGGCCAGTACGTTTAGAAAAACCACCATACTGGCTGAATGAAGTCGGAGTATATGGCAAACCGGGCCAAGAAGATTTTACTGCTGACTACGAGCAATGGAAAGATGTTGTCTCCCACACATATTTGAATGGTATTGGTGTCAGCTGGTCTTCTATCAGGAACGCTATGGATATGAAAGCTGTATATGGAGGGTTAGTTACTTCTTTTGCTTCAGCTATGATCTATGAAAGGAGTTTGCTGTTTCCATTTGATATGTCCCTTCTGCACATTCATCATAAATTTTAAAGAGCATGAACTATCTACCGGTTTCTCTTGTTATGGAAAGGCCTCTGAATGCACAATTTTTTCCTTCTTGTTTGTGTTACCTGTATATTTGCACCATACATTTGCGTTCTTGTGTCAATCTTTCTTTGGTTCTACTTGTAGGTTTGCTGCTGTCCTCAAAGACTTGAAAGTGTGGGTGATGAATGTAATACCAATTGAATCTCCTGACACACTTCCTATAATCTATGAGCGCGGTTTATTTGGCATTTACCATGACTGGTGTGAATCATTCAACACCTACCCAAGATCTTATGATCTTCTCCACGCAGATAATCTCTTCTCCAGTCTCAAAAAGAGGTTTTTTCCTTTTGTTTATGAGTGATTCCATTACTTGATCCTTAAGGAGGAAAAAGACTCCTTATTACACTGCTGCTTTTCTTGTCACAGGTGCAATTTGATGCCAGTTTTTGCAGAAGTTGATCGGATTCTGAGGCCAGAAGGAATTCTGATTGTCAGGGATGATGTGGTGACTATAGCTGAGCTTGAGAGTATTGCTAAATCTCTGCAATGGGATGTCAGATTCACACACTCAAAGGACAATGAAGGGTTGCTCTCTGTTCAGAAGACATTTTGGCGTCCTTTAGATGTGGAAACAATTACTTCAGCAATTGCTTGAACGCACTATTGGTATCAGTTTATTCAGAAGTTAGCAGCCATTCCTCAAGGTATCCTTATTTTCCTCCAGAATCTTTTTTTCCTTGTAATTCAGGAAGTCATTGCTGAAATGAAAGGATGCAGTCTGATGGCTTTTTTAAGATGCGTAATGGTTTAATTTTTCTCTGTTATTTAGCATCTTTTCATCGACTTATGTATTTGGTATGTTTTGTGTCTGATTCATTTTCTTCTGAAAATGAGTCCTTGCTTAAATGTTAATTTTAGGGATAATTACACAAATAGTCCTTGAACTTTGCCCTAATGTGCAATGTGATCCTTGAATTTTTAATATATTCAATATGATCTCCGAACTTTAACCAACTGTGCAATGTGGTCTCTGAACTTTTAATTTGTTCATCATGGTTTCTGAACTTTTGGTAAATGTTCAATGCAGTCCCTAAATTATTATATCATTGGATTCAATCTAATCCCTAGATTATCTAGTCCAGGGATTAAATTGGATATGTACCAAAAGTTCATAGACTATATTGAACAAATTAAAAGTTTAGGGACCACATTGCATATTCGGTTAAAGTTTAGAACCACATTGAATAAATTAAAAGTTCATGGACCATATTGTACTTTGGGGCAAAGTTTAGGGACTATTTGTGTCATTTTCCCTTAATTTTATTAGTCAATGAGGCAACACATTAATTTTTCCATCTTCCCCTTTGGCCTATGTAACATGGTTAATCCAAATGATTCTATTCTCATTGCATCACCAAGTCAATCTTTTTTCTTTGACTTCATATATTGTAAATGGATGAATTAAGGAATTCCTAGGCAATCAAGTTTGCAAGGGGCTCTCCCCTACTGTCAAACTGTCCTTGTTAGATTTTAGCAACTGTTCTTATTCTTAGTGCTCTTCAGTTTTTCAGTGGAGTATCTGCATTCACATGATGTGATTATGCTCCTGGGAAAGTGGAGACAGGAGTAGTTTTTCAAAACACTTTTGATTAGATTGAATTTTTCAGCGGAGTTATCTGCATGCAAATGGACAATGCAATGTCTCAGTTAGATCTTTGAATTCAGGATTGTTTATTTGTTCATTTTGTTACAATCATAAGCAAGCTTAACACAAGATTGAAGGATAAAGGATGAAGAATTAGTGTATGTATTACTCTGGCTCATAGTCCGACATGCTTTCCTGACTTCATATTATGGCAGTGGCATCTGCCCTGCTTCTCCTTCTCAATAACGTCATCCTCATCAGAACCTTCCGAGTAATTGTTGGAGTCATGTTAGGTTACTTATGTGCTTCAGAATCTGAAGTCTAATGTTGCTTCTCTGATACGTGCAGCATTTATCTAAACATCACACACTGAATTTGGATAATATGAGAGGCAAACAAGGTGCTGCGTTTAAATGCTCAAGCTCAAGGCTTAGTTGATCGTGGTAATTTCTCTGCAAGTTGTGCCGGTACATGAGATTTTAGGACTGCCGTTTCACAAAATGGACCACCTTTTGCATGCGAATTTCATCTCGACTGTTGTTGGAGTTGTATCAATTGTTAGGAAATGCCTCCAATTCTATCAGCTCTTTCAGGATTGATTACTGTGATTGAGATGTCATGGTGTGAATGGTGGCTAGCATTTGACATTGATAGGCTTTCGGTATATATCAGCTACCACAGTTTTCGGTGTCCATTGTTGATTTTCACCATCTTCTTATGTTTCATTCTTTCTGTGCGTAGCATTGTCCGCCTGTGTGGCGTAAGCATATACGATAAACAGAATGGCACAATCGTAAACGGGTTCAACCTGTTTCTGCCGTGGAAAATTGGGGCATTCTTCGGTGAGCTGCATCCTCTTTAGGCAAATGTAAATGTCAACTCTGGTCGTGTTAGTAAGTCGATCACATGTAGATTATCTCGGTTTTAATTTCTAACATTAATTTGTTTTTTCATGATGAAGTAATGGATTTCCAAAAATTTCCATTCTTGCGAACTATTTTGAGAAGTTGAATTTTTTTTTTTGGTTTAAGCAATTTTTTCGGATTATTTTTATAATCAAGTTTTTTAACTCTCTCAATTCGTGCACTCCAAGTCTGTCTTGACAATGGCTATCAACTTAACACCTAAAAAATCGATGACTCGACATTAATGAAGCGGCAAAAGTTTACGGATTTTAAGAGAGGGCTAGCTGCCCGTGTAACCACATGCCGAGGAGGGACCGATCCTCGTCCGCGACTTGCGACGGTGGCCTAACACTTACTAGGGCCGAGCTAGGTCTCGATGAGGGTCGCGTTTGAGTAACGCACCTTCCCTAATCTACAGCACAACAAAGAAGTTTCACATTTAGAACACGAATGGAACCATAGAAACATAGCGAATCATGCGTGAAACATACTCGCCAACATACAATCGCTCTTATATTGGCAGCTGCAAATGCGATCCACCATTGATTCCATTTCAGGGAATGAACTCTTTTTACCTGTTCTTTGGTGAAAATTCGGTAGCCAACAATGAACGTTTCGAAACAGCAAAAGAACAAGAACATCCCTACTCCTGCGGAGTTCAAACATGTAAAGATCGCAATTGTCGCACTTGCGTGGCCGTTGGACGATGTCAGACCGCAACATGGATGAAGTTTTTCCTGCATGGATGTCATCGAGGATAATTAAATAGAAATGAAGACAAATTCTCTCCCATGTCATGGCACAAGGAGGCGCTCAAGCCTCTCTTCCTTGTCACACTTCACCAACTCAAACTCTCCATGGATGACCTCGTTGTTGTAAGAAGTGGAGCTCAGAAAATCTACGTAAATGTTCACATTGGCTAAATCTTATTCACTTCATACTAATAGCGTCATTTGATAGCCATCTTAGTTGGATTTTATCAGAATTGGTGTCAAGGGGACTTGATTAAAATTTTTGCGAAAACAAAAGGATTTGATTAGATAAATTGATAGTAAATTGATTTGATTATAAAAAAAGCGTGAGAGTATATGGGCAAACGACAAAATCATTTCTTTAGAGAACCAGCACTCACCCAGCAGAAGTTGGTAGATTTTTAAACTCCAAAAATGGGCGTGACTTGTTCAACTTTCACCAGGGTCTCTATACTGTGGTCCAATATATGATACTTGAACTTTTAATTTGTTCAATATGGTCCATATGCTTTATTTTAATGTGCAATGTGTTTCCCGAACTTTTACTTTATTTAATGTGATGTTCAATTTAGTTTTTGAATTATATGAAAATGTTCAATTCAATCCCTTTATTAATTCAAATTCAAAGACAAATATTTTTATATTATTGAATTTATACCAAAATTCTAGGGGCCATATTAAACAATTTAAAAGTTCAAAGATGACATTATACATTGGGCTAAAATTTAGGGACATTATTGAACAAATTAGACGTTTAAGGATCACACTGTACATTAGGCCAGAGTTTTACGGATTATTTATTCCATTTTCCGTCACTAGTTACATGTAGACAATTTTGAGGCAAAACAGACCTATTAAAATGGGTTTAAAATCATTTAATAACCCAAAATTATTTAATGGATCATCCTGAATTTCGTGAGCACGGGCTTGACACAAATAGTCCTTGAATTTTGACCCACTTTGCAATGTGATCCATGAAATTTTAATTTGTTCAATGTGGTCTCTAAATTTTAGCTCAATGTGCAATTTGATTCCCGAACCTTTGATTTGTTTAATGTGGTCCTTGAATTTTTGGCACCTATTTAATTTAATCCCTGAACTATATGAGAATATTCAATATATTCCTTCTATTAATTCAAGATTGGGAAATACATTGAATATTTTCATGTAGTTGGGATTATATGAACATTTTCATATAACTTAGATACTACGTTGAATATGTATCAAAAGTTTATAGATCATATTAAATAAATTAAAAGTTCAGAAATTACATTAAATATTAGACTAATGTTCAGATATCATATTAAACAAAATAAAAGTTCGGAGATCGCATTACTTATTAAGCCTAAGTTTCTGGGATTATTTGTGTCCCTGTCACTTTACAAAATGTAGATATGGAAACACGTGGGTTGGGACCCATTTACAACCTACTTTAACTTTTTTTTTTTTTTTTTTTTTTTTTTTGCTAAAACTACAACCGACTTTATCGAGAAGCTCAATCCTTTCTCGCCTCCGAATCCGTGAAGTCGCCTCCACTGAATACGTCCCCGTTTCTTCCTCCAATCGCGTCGAGATCGCCTCCGCTACTAATCTCATTTGTCAAGTGATTGGGCGTGAGCTTCTCTGGCTCTCGCGTTTCGCATGTCTGTCGTGCATTCTGTGCTTTTTGTTATTTCTGTCGCATGCTACGTTTTCTTTTTTTTGCTTTTGCATGCTTAATGAATGGGGATGGACGCGATGAACTTGTGGTTCCGAAACATGGACGATCGAGTCTTAGCACGATTGAATAATTTGAGTTTCTCCGCCCCGAGTTTTGATTGTATACCAACTGGCTTTCTTGACTGCAAATAATGTAAGGATTTTCAGTTAATTTTCCCTTTAGCTCCCCCACAAAGCCGGTCACTTGTCTGCATATCTCTTGGAACACAGGTTTGTTTGTGGTGCTTGGATTTGGAATCCCATAAATGGCACTTCTAGATTGTAATTTGGTTGAGATCTGGTTAGTTTACTGAAATGTCTAGATACAGCTTCTGGCATGCTAGGAGCTCTATTGTGTGAAATTCTGTTTGGATCATCTTTTTCTTGAACAAATTTTGTTTGGAATACTAAATGGAAATGAGGTCTACTCGGAAATTATTGATCGCGGGAATGATGTTTTTATGTTCGTTCTAATTCTTAACTTGTGTTTCGTACAATCTAGAGGATCGGTGAGATGAGATTTATTTTCTTTGTTGATGGTCATTGCAGGTTCTCAATGGAAAATGACCAGCGGATTTATGATTTCGCGAATGTAATGGTATTATGGTAGGGGCTTAATTGATTTGTAAGGAGTCCTTATATACCCTGAACTTAGCTGACGTGTCGCAACCGACTGCGGTGAACTTGTTATTGTTGCTGGATATGGGAATTCAACTGGTCTGAGCCACGGATAATTGCTCGAAGACTCATCGTACCCAGATTCATTTTCGGCATCGGTGCAAATGGTGTTCTTGGTGCACATGTAGCTCGGGCATTTTTTCTTGGCATCCTCGCATATTTTATTCCCTATTGCCCAGTCAAGAACTAGAGAAGTTTGATTAAATATATGCTGCGAAAAATCGCCAACCGAGAATTTATAGTAGTCAGTTTTAGCGACGAATAAATTGCTAGAATTGAAAGACAAGTAATCGGGATGACCAAATAACCTCCCAATGGAGATGTTGTAGTTAAATGTCCTATGCTCGTTTGGCAACAATCGATACGGAAGATGATCCGCTGCTGCCAGACGAGCATCCCTAGGGACATTTTCAACTACAACATCTCCATTGGGAGGTTATTGGTCATTCGGATGTCTGATTTTGAATACTTGCAGCTATGTATTCAACGCCCGAACTGACTTCTACAACTTCTCGGTTGGCGATTTTTCGCATCTTAAATTTAACCAGTCCGCTCTAGTTCTTGATTGAACGATAGGGAAATAAACATGCAGGGATGCCAAGAAGAACAACCTGAGCTATATGTGCATCGAGAAATAATATTTGCACCAACGCCGAAAAGGGATTTGGGTACAAGTGCACTTGTTCAAAAGGGTACCGAGGCAATCATCAGACAGTCCAAATTAAGAGGGAAGTTTGTTGTTTCCATTTGATATGTCCCTTCTGCACATTCATGATGACTTTTAAAGAGCATTGATTATCTACGGATTTCTCTTTATGGAAGGGCCTCTGAATGCACAATATTTTCCTTCGCATTAGTGTTACCTGTATATTTGCACCATACGTTTGCGTTCTTGTTTCAATCTTTCTTTGGTTCTACTTGTATGTTTGCTGCTGTCCTCAAAGACTTGAAAATGTGGGTGATGAGTGTAATCCCGATTGAATCTCCTGACACACTTCCTGTAATCTATGAGCGCAGTTTATTTGGCATGTACCATGACTGGTGTGAATCATGCAACACCCACCCAAGATCTTATGATCTTCTCCACGCAGATAATCTCTTCTCCAGTCTCAAAAGGAGGTTTTTTCCTTTCGTTTTTGAGTCATTCCATTACTTGATCCTTAAGGAGGAAAGAACTCCTTATTACGCGGCTGCTTTTCTTGTCACAGGTGCAATTTGATGCTGGTTTTTGCAGAAGTTGATTGGATTCTGAGACCAGATGGAATTCTGATTGTCTGTGATGATGTGGCGACTATCCTGATATTGAGAGTATTGATAAATCTCTGCAATGGGATGTCAGATTCACACACTCGAAGGACAATGAGGGGCTGCTCTCTGTTCAGAAGACAATTTGGCGTCCTCTAGATGCGGAAACGATTACTTCAGCAATTGCTTGAACACACTATTGGTGTCAGTTTTTTCAGAAGTTAGCAGCCATTTTGCCGGCATAAGCTCTCAAGGTATCCTTATTTTCCTCGAGAATCTTTTTCCTTGTAATTCAGGAAGTCATTGCTGAAATGAAAGGATGCAGCGTGATACTTTTTTTGAGCAATGGTATAATTTTTCTCTGTTATTTTAGCATCTTTCCATCGACTTATGTATTGGTACGATTTGTGTCTGATTCATCATGATTTTTAAAGAGCATCGACTCTCTACTGATTTCTCTTCTTTTGAAAAGGCTTCTGAATGCACAATTTTTTCCTTCGCATTAGTGTTAACTGTATATTTGCACCATACGTTTGCGTTCTTGTGTCAATCTTTCTTTGGTTCTACTTGTAGGTTTGCTGCTGTCCTCAAAGACTTGAAAGTGTGGGTGATGAATGTAATCCCGATTGAATCTCCTGACACAATTCCTATAATCTATGAGTGCAGTTTATTTGGCATGTACCATGATTGGTGAGAATCATTCAACACCAACCCAAGATCTTATGATCTTCTCCACACACATAATCTCTTCTCCAGTCTCAAAAAGAGGCTTTTTCCTCTATTGAGTCGTTCCATTACAAAATCCTTAAGTAGGAAAAGACTCCTTATTATGCTGCTGCTTTTCTTGTCACAGGAGCAACTTGATACCGGTTTTTGCAGTAGTTGATCCGATTCCGAGGCCAGAAGGAATTCTGATTGTCAGGGATGATGTGGGCACTATAGCTGAGATTGAGAGTATTGCTAAATCTCTGCAATGAGATGTCATATTCACGCACTCAAAGGACAATGAAGGGTTGCTTTCTGTTCAGAAGACATTTTGGCGGCCTTTATGTGTGGAAACAATTACTTCAGCAATTGCTTAAAACACTATTGGTATCGGTTTTTTCAGAAGTTAGCAGCCATTGTGCCAGCAAAAGCTTACAAGGTATCCTTGTTTACCTCCAGAATCTTTTTTTCCTTGTTATTCAGGAGGGCAGTGCTGAAATGAATGGATGCAGTGTGATACTTTTTATAGGCTGTACAATGGTATAATTTTTCTCTGTTATTTTAGCATCTTTCCATCAACTTACGTGAGAGTGTGTTTTGTGTGATTCATTTTCTTCTGAGAACTGGTAATTGCAAGAACAATAATTTTATTAGCAATACATTAATTTTTCCATCTTCCCTTCTGGCCTCTGTAAGATGTTTAACCCATATGATTCTATTCTCATTGCAATTCCAAGTCAATCTTTTTTCTTGGACTTCATATATTTTAAATGGATGAATTAAGGCATTTCTATGCAATCAAATGTGCAACATTCTCTCTCCTGCCGTCAAACTGTCCTTGTAGGTTTCAGCAACTGTTCTTGTTCTTAGTAGTCCGCAGTTTTGGAGTATCTGCATTCACAAGATGTGAGCATGCCCCTGGAAAAGTAATGACGGGAGCAGTTTTTGATTAGATTGTCGAATTATTCTAAACTCTATTGCATGCAAATGGACAATGCAACGTCTCAGTAAGATTCTGAATTTAGGCCTGTTTATTTGTTCACTTTTTTCAATTAAGGGCAAGTTTAATACCGGATTGAAGGACAAAGGATGAAGAATTAGTAAATATATATTACTCTGGCTCATCGGTGGACATGCTTTCTTGACTTCACATTATGCCAGTGGCATCTGCTCTGCTTCCCCTTCTCCATATCGTCATCCTCATGAGAACCATCTGAGTGATTGTTGGAACCATGTTAGGTTACTTTTGTACTTCAGATTCTGAAGTCTAATGTTGCTTCTCTAATGCGTGCAGCATATATACTAAACATCACACACTGAATTCGGATAATATGAGAGCCAAAACAAGGTGTTTTTGTGACTTGAGCATATACAGGAGCACCAGTAGAATGTCATCAGGCTGTTGCTGCTTCGTTTAAATGCTCAAGCTCGAGGCTTAGGCAATCGTGCTAATTTCTCTGCAAGTTGTGCCTGCACATGAGATTTTAGGACTTCCATTTCGCAAGACGGACCACATTTTGCATGCGAAATCCATCTCGACTCTTATTGGAGTTGTATGAATTGTTAGGAAATGCCTCCCGTTCTATCAGCTCTTTCGGGAGAGATTACTGTGATTGAGATGTCATGGTGGGCTTTCGGTATATAACAGCTACCCCAGTTTTCGTTGTCCATTGTTGATTTTCATCATCTTTTTACGTTTCATTCTTTCCGTGCGTTGCATTGTCCGACTGCGTGGCGTAAGCATATACGATAATAGAACGGCACAATTTCAACCCGTTTCTGCGATGGAAAATTGGGCATTCCTCTTTAGGCAAATGTAGATGTTAACTCAATCGTGTTAGTAGGTCGATCACATGTAAACTATCTTGGTTTTAATTCTAACATTGTCTTCTTGTTTTTTCATGTTGAAGTGATGGGTTTCCACAAATTTCCATTATTGCGCACTATTTTGGGAGGTTGTTTGTTCGTTTGTTTGTTTGTTTTTCTTTTTTGGTTCAAGTACACTTTAAGTCCCCTAATTAATATTTTGAGAAGTTGATTTTTAAATTGAACCATGGAAACATAGCTAATAATATGCGAAACATTCCATGATCGGTGATGTACTTCGTTTTTACCTGCCGTTTGGTTAAAAATTCGGTGGCCTACAATATATGATTCGATCCAGCGAAAGAATCAAAGCACCCCCTACTCCTCCTGTCTTCAAGTTCAAAACATGTAAAGAGCACTACTGTCACACTTGCATGGAAGAATAATTAAGAAAAGATGGGAAAATTGTCTGAAAGTCGTGAAGCTGTTGCACTTTTGATAATTTAGTTTGAGATTTTTTGATTTTGCCTATTGAGACTTAAATCATTTCATGTTTTGCCAATTAAGTCCATCCAACAAATTTTGGCCGGAAATCACTAATTTGGACATTGATTGCCTTGCATGGCACGGTTGGCGCTGAAATGACTAATTTTTAATAATTTTTCGAATTTTTATTTATTTTTCCTTTTTCTTTTTTCATCCCTTTTTCTTCCTCCAGGTCCTCAAGCCTGGGCGATGGCCGACGACCGGTCAAAGGCAACCATCGACAAGGCCGCCCTCATAGGTCTATGGCGAGGGTGGACCTCGCCCAAAGTTGGCAAGGTCGACCCTCGCTGGCCTCTAGTGAGGGCAACCTAGTCCAGTTGTTTCCTTTGGTCGGTTGCCAGCCATTGTCTAAGCCCGCCAACCGGTTGGAGGAAGAAGGAGGAAAAAAAGAAAAAATTAATAAAAGTTCGAATTTTTTAAAATATTATTAAAAATTATTTACGTTAGCGTCGGTTGACTCACGTAGGACGACCGGCTTTCACATTAGAAATTTCCTATCAAAATTGGCCGAATAGTCTCAATTGGCAAAATGCAAAAATATTTAGAATTCAATTGATAAAATAAAATAGTAAAGTGCACTAGGTTTATGACTTTTCTGACTAATGTGATCGTCGGACAATATTGGATCACGACATGGATAAAGTTTTTCCAACATAGATGTCACCTAGCATAGGTAGACGCTCAAGGCTCTCCTACTCAACCTCTCTGGGATGCCCTCCCCGTCGTAAGAATTTGAGTTCCGAAAATCCACGTAAATGTTTAAATTTTATCCATTTCATGCTCTAGCGTCATTCGGATGACCATCTTAGTTGGATTTGGTCAAACTTGGTGTTAGAGGGACATGGTAAAATTTTTTTGTGAAAGTAGAATGACTTGATTAGATAAATTAATAGCAGATTGATTTGAGTGTAATAAAGCGTGAAAGTACATTAACAAACAGCATAATTATTCCTTCAGAAAATTAAAAAACTCACCCAGTAAAGTTGGTTGGGGCATCGAGAGGCTTTCAACTCAAGAAATAGGGGTCACCTGTTAGTAGACTACTTTGGGCAAAGCTACCTAAACATGCAAAAACTTCATAAGGTTTGGAGAGTAGTTCGTGAGCCTTTATGTAATTGGTCCCGTGATTATGAAAAAGAAGAATTCTAACAACGATGGATTTATTAAAGTTTAGGTGTGCAAAAACACATGATACACTAAAAGTTCTTAAATTTACGATGAAAGTACAATTAAATATTGAAATTTATCCGAAAAGTACAATGAAGTATTTTCATTAATTCCATCCATTTTTCAGGATGGAAATATCAAGGCAAAAAAGATTCTTCCCATCTTAGAAAGAGAAGACATTTTTCTTGAACATTCTTTCCCATTTTATCAAATCGAAAACTTACGTGTTGACACCACAGCAAAACCCTCATTAAAATATCCAAAAAAACCATCCCAAGAAAATATTCAATAAAAAGAGCAGAGCTAAGAATACTGCAAATAATTTTTTATTTTAATCATACAAGCATGAATCCCAATTTCTAACAATGAACTTAGGCTCATCTTATGCCACAAAAGGTTTTGCAAAAATAAGATCAATTACCCCATCAATCTTTAGCATAGCAGACATTAATTAATTACACCATAAAAAAAAATTGTAGCTGTGCATTTGCCCTCAATCCACGCTTATGTTCTGTTTCAAACCATGGAGTCAAATTCAACCACCAAGAAGGAAATACATCGACCCCACCATGATTGTCGCAGCACCGCTTTTAGCAGAACGTTACTGTTCGCTCTCCAGAACCCGAACCAGAAGTTTCGTCCAGCTCCATCGTCTGTCGTGCAAGATGAGATCTGGGTCGGCGTACCCGCACTCCGGTTCCGCTCTCTCTCGTCCACGTACTCTGCATTCCTAGGAGCGGAACAGGACACCTCGTTGGCCAGCTCGGTCACGCCCCACAGTTCGCAGCGACGTCCGTGTCTGAAGGTTCGCCAGCGTGATCACCGGAAGCCAAAGAGGCGGTACGCTTTTCGGCGACCCACTTGAGAAAAACTGCTGTTCTTTGTCTTCCTCCGTGATAGAACGACCAAAGGCCACTCCTTTTTCACACCCGAATTTCGACTGGAATGATTTGGAATTTTTTTTCTTTTTTGTTTGGTTGTTGGTTTTCTCCTGAAGCTTGTCTGTTTAGTAGTTTCTTGGTCGAGGGTCTATGTGTGATCAGTGTGATTCCTGGGTGTCCAACGTACTTGTAATGCTTTTGGCTTGTAGTTGATACTCGTCCGGCAACACTGTCTTGGTTCTTTTGGAGCTGTTCTTTCTGCCCTCAATGTGGATTTTTCTGCTGGCTAAATTTAAAATTTTCCCAGATTTATTCCATTTTGGTTCTACTATCAAGAGCATCGTATGTATGTATGCAACTAGACTGGACTGTCATCTTTGCTCATAGGAGTGAATCAATAACCTCATTCTATGTATGACGACTCGGCGATTTGATTCCAACATTTGCCTTCTAGATTTGTATTCGTATAATCAATTTCTAGCTTTCGAGTGACTTTAATATTACGTTTATTGATCTATAGAAAAAAAAATGAGACGTAGCATCTGTTTTTACCGATTTAGTATTGAGCAAGGCGTACCCTGTAAACTATGGCTGTACTTGATCAGTTGAGTGCCAAACAAGCTATGATTTTTGCACTAAGTATGCCGTGTTAGCGCATGAAACTCCTGCAGTGTAGTGTCCAGTGACATATGCCAATATCACTTTGAGAGGTCCATATTGTGAATTGAAGCAGTGACATAACTCATACTGGAGCAAACATTCTGCGTGTTATGCATTGTAGAGTGCAGAAAGAACTATTACTTAGATGGGGACAGAAAATAGGCACACACTAGCATAAAGCATAATCTAGAATCTGTCAGAGATCCATCCTACTTTATGCAAGGAATTTTGGCTTTTAGTACAATTTTATTTTATTTTCTTTGCGTTTATTTCCGTTTTGCTTCAGTCCTGCATCATTTTCTGCTGCAGCATGTCTGTAAGTGCATTTATAAAACTGTCATGTGATTCGCGTGAAATTGAATGTTCAATGTCATTCTTTGTGTAATATCTAGTGATCATACTTTCTTCTCTCACAGATAGAGGTACTTATAGCTCGGAAAAATATTTACAGCACTAGCACATGGCTTCAGGAAATTTTTCTATATTCGATGTGAGGAAATCATCAAATCACTGTTCGAGGCTTGCTGTAGTTGTGTTTGTTGCTTTTAGTTTATCTGCAATTTGGATATTCCTTCCATCTTCGTCTACTTTTCCGGTTCAGAATCCTGACTTCCTACATCAAGAGAATAATAATTTGGGACAAAAAGTTACTGATGGAAGTTCAGGGAATACTCAGATTCAAAGCCAGGATGTTGTAAGCAATGACAAAAGAACAGTTGAAACAGAGTCGGGGAACGCAGTTCAGCAAACCAAGGCTGATTCTGCTAATACAGCGGGGACTGACCAGGAAGAGAAAATACCAGAGGAGAGCACTAATATGAAGACGTCCTCAGAAAACACAACTGACAAATCTGACACAGAGTCTAAATTTGAGGATGAAATGGAGGATATACAGAAAAGTAACCATCACAAGAGCGTTGAGACTGGAGAGAAACCGAATATGGAAATGAGAAATGCAGATGGAGATCAAAATGATGGAGAGCAAACTGTGGCTAGTGAAGGATCTGATTCTGATGAAAAGTTGAACAACTCGACAGGAAATGATTCTGACATGGATGATAGCGCCAAAAGACTGAATGCTCAGGATAGCGTAGATAAGGTTAAGCAGGAAGAAAACGAGGTCAATCAGAATAGTCAGAGGGTTCAGGAAGATCAAGACAAGAATTATGAACCACATGTTGCTGACAATAACCAAGAAACTCAGGAAATGCTTCAGGAGTCTAATGACCAGTCGGATAGTTCGAATGAGATAACTGCTCAGCAAGGCTCAATGTCTAAGGAGCAAAATGACTATGTCTGGAGAGTTTGTAATACCACGGCTGGGCCAGACTACATCCCTTGCCTTGACAATGTGTATGCTGTCAGAAGGCTTCCTACTACAATGCATTATGAACATCGAGAGAGGCACTGCCCTGATAATGCTCCTACCTGTCTTGTTCCTCTACCAGTGGGATACAGAAAACCAATTCAATGGCCTATAAGCAGGGATAAGGTTCTTTTCTTTCATTCATTTTTTTCCTTTTCTTTATTAACCCCCTTTTCTCGTAGTTCGTTGGTGATTATAGTCTGTGGTTGCTGCAGATATGGTTTTATAATGTGCCACACACCGAGCTTGCTAGGGTCAAGGGACGTCAAAACTGGGTTAAAGTTGCTGGTGAATATCTCATATTCCCTGGAGGTGGAACCCAGTTTGTTCATGGCGCTATCCCCTATATTGATCGGATTGAAGCTGTGAGCTTTTACACCATCTCAATTGGCTTTCTTTTACCCTAATTGTTTGCTGTGCTTATATCTGCTTAGCAAGGACAAGAAGCTTTCTTGTTCCTTTATAGGTGCTGTAGTTCATTAAATTAACCTAGCCACTGGGAGGTTTAGTAAATTCTTCAGAAGCCGCTCACCCTTTATAAGTGCAGTAGTTCATGAAATTATTCTGATGTTTGACTAAGCCAAATAATCTATTCTTTTTCGTTTTGTAGTTTTATGTAAATGAGTGTCTTGATGAGAATAGCGAGGCACAATACCTACATAGTATGGAACTTCCACCTGATCAAGTGGTGTTATTATAACGCATGATATCCAGATAACCATGCTTTAAAAGTTGGAAAAATAGGAAGGGGAAGAGATGCTAAACAGTGCAATTGGCATGAAATCATAGGTGTTTCATTTTCACACTTATTTGCCGGACATAAATGGTGAGCTTCTGTACCTGTGACTTCCAATTACTCCACCTTATGAGAGGTGTGGCTTGTATTGAAGTTTGCATGCAATGGCATATTTTGTGGGTAAGAGTAAATGAAGTGCCAAATATGTGGATGTAGGTAGTGTATGTACTGGAAGGATTCTTTCATTGTTGTTTAGTTCAAATGGACCATAGAGGTTTTCTTCAAATACAAATTGCTTGATTATTGAAGTGCCTCCTGCATTCTCTAATTCCTATGATATTGGTTAATGAAGGCTTCACTTTCGCTAGAACTTTTAACTATTTTTTATGACGTGTATAATAACCTACTATATTAGGTCAGTTATTCCCCATTGCTTATTGGATCATTGAAGTTCACATTCTTGACGGCTATATGTTACTGTCTCAAATCCAGATCATTTACACCCATTAATGCTTTCCTTCTAGCAGAGAAGCCTGGACCTTTTAATGAAATTCTCTGTGTTATAATCTAAGATATTTTGTTGACGGACTTCTTCTCTTCATATGCTTGAAGGCAAAACCTGCTATTGCATGGGGGAAGAGAACCCGGGTGATCTTAGATGTTGGATGTGGTGTTGGCAGTTTCGGAGGTTATTTATTTGAACGGGATGTTCTTACTATGTCGTTTGCTCCCAAAGATGAGCATGAAGCTCAAGTTCAGTTCGCACTCGAACGGGGTATTCCGGCCATGCTAGCAGTCATGGGCACCAAAAGGCTACCATTTCCTAGTGGTGTTTTTGATGCTATTCACTGTGCTCGCTGTAGAGTCCCTTGGCACATTGAAGGTCTTTTACATCTGCACCTGTTCACATTCTTCTCCTGCTCTTGCGCGAAATCTGAATTTGGTCTCAATGTACATTTCAGGGGGCAAACTTCTCTTGGAGCTTAACCGCCTCTTACGGCCGGGTGGTTACTTTGTTTGGTCTGCTACTCCAATTTATCGAAAGGGTGCAGAAGATGTTGGCATTTGGAAAGGTTGATGTGGTGTACATTTAATTGAGATGGTATGCTTAGAACTTCGTCTTAAATTGCTCATTGTTTCTCTCTGATTGCAATGCAGAGATGTCCAAACTGACTACGGCTATGTGCTGGAATCTCACGTTGATTAACAAGAAGGACAAACTGAACAAAGTGTCCATTGCAATGTACAGGAAACCGACATCTAATGAGTGCTATGAGAGCAGAACCCAAAATGAACCTCCACTCTGCAGTGACTTGGATGATGCAAACTCAGCTTGGTACATCTTTCATAATCTTAAGATTTGGTTTGTTGCTAAATATTACCATACCATTTGGTTCTTTGCATGCTGACTATGGAGTGTATCTGCTTGATAATGTACTTATAAAAAATTATAAAGTTAACAGATCAAACTTAAGCAAAGTAAGAACAACCTAAACTAATTCCAGAGGGCAATGAAAGGACAGTTGCTACCTATCTTATGACCAATGGCTTCATTCCAGTGACTGCAGAATTATCTTGTATCACACGTTATGGTTATTATATACAACGTAAACTAATCATTCATGTACATATGTGTATGTGTGTGGGTGTGAATCTACTCCAGCTAAACTCAAGGGGCTTCTTTCTAGCTTTCTCCAATAACAATCTTTTTTGTGACAAAATAAAGGCAACTCCAGGTTTTGCAATTCCTTATTATCCTTTAGTCATTCAAATAGCTTCTAAGAAAATGCATATTGAGGAATGGAAATTATAGAAAGCAGAATATCACTCCACACTTGGTCATCCCTATGTGGTGATTCTAGAGAAGCGCTCTTCATGAAAGCAAAACTACTTTTCCAGGGAAGCATCCCAAACAGTGAAAAGTATCATATGTAACAGTGATAGTGCATTTTGCTGACGTGGTATCACTTGGCTAATCACATCCCCCATTTTGCTTACATGATAACTGCCAATTTTTCAAATTTCGAGATTTGGAGGGGTGTGGGTGGCTGGGTGGTACCAAGACATATGGTGTACCATTTTTCCTCATATGGCCTTATGGGTGTAATTCTACTACAGAATATCGTTTTAATTGTCTCTTATATTCATATTCCTATTTTGAATGACTCTAGGAATGTAACACTGCAAGCCTGCATGCATAAGGTGCCTACAGACATGTTGGAACGTGGGTCTCAGTGGCCTGAGAACTGGCCACGTCGTTTGGGAAAACCACCTTACTGGCTGAAAGTTGCAGTAGATGGCAAGGTGACTCAAGAAGATTTTACTGCTGACTATGAGCACTGGAAAAATATAATCTCCCAAACATATTTGAATGGTATAGGTGTCAGTTGGTCTTCTATTAGGAATGTCATGGACATGAGAGCTGTCTATGGAGGGTAAGCTACTTCTTTTGCTTGTGCTAAAATTGGGATAGGAATTTGCTATTTCCCATTTGATATGTCCCTTCCTCACTTGATGTCCATTGTTTTGGTTGAACTTGTAAGTGAAAAGGTAGTAATTATTCCTTTTAATCATATATATATTTATCATTTGGTGTCAATAGGATTAGTTTAGTAACTAGACTATTATTATGTGCTCACCACCCTTTCATCTGAATGTTCCTTTCCTTGCAGAAAAGTCTCAGACTAGAAAATTATTTCTCATGTCGATATTATTTGATTGTAGGTATATATGTGTATATGTATGTACACATATTTTTGCATTCTTATGTGAATTTATGCTTGTTTCTACGTGTAGGTTTGCTGCTGCGCTTAAGGACTTAAAAGTGTGGGTAATGAATGTAATCCCGATTAACTCTCCTGACACACTTCCTATAATCTATGAGCGTGGTTTAATTGGAATATACCATGATTGGTGTGAATCATTCAACACCTACCCAAGATCATATGATCTCCTCCATGCAGATTATCTCTTTGCCACTCTCAAGAAGAGGTTTTTTTTTTCTACTCACCTCTTGAGTCATTCCATCACTGAATCCTCCAGAATGAAAGGATTCCTCATCATGCTGATGCTTTTCTTGTCACAGGTGCAAGTTGGTGCCAGTTCTTGCCGAAGTTGATCGGATCTTGAGGCCAGAAGGAATTCTCATTGTCAGGGATGATATGGAGATTATATCTGAGATTGAGAGTATGGCTAAATCTTTGCAATGGGAGGTCAGATTCAGACACTCAAAGGACAATACTGGGTTGCTTTGTGTTCAGAAGACATTTTGGCGCCCTGTCGATGTGGAAACAATTACTTCAGCCATTGCTTAAGCACACGATTCACTTTTGTTGTTCTCGGAAGTTGGCTCATGCTTCTGGGATAAGTTTACAAGGTACCCTTATTTTCCTTGAGGATCTTTATACATCGTAAATTGGGAAGTCATTGCTGAACTGAATGCACATGATACAATACCATTCAGAACAGGCAATGCTATGATTAGCCTCAGTCATTTTAGCATGTTCGCATTGACTCATCCATACAAGGCTTAATTGTCTGATTCATTTCTTTGTGAATATTTTGGTCTTTTCTGCATTAAGTTAATTTAGAAGAGGTAATGTATTATTTTCCCTCTCCTCCTCTATAATATTTTTACCCTGTGTGTACCTGTTCTCACCACAGCACCAATCATTTTTTTTCTTTAACTTGGTACATTTTTAATGGCCACATTAAGGCATTGTTACGTGACTGAGTATGCAAGGCTTTCTCTCCTACCATCTAATTGTCCTCGTTAGGTTTTAGCTGCAACTCTTATTTTGACTACGGTTTTTTTGGTGGATTACATGCATTGATCATTATTTGAGCATGCTCTCAGAAAAAGGGGAGACTGGAGAAGTTTTTCATCTCAAACGTTGGGCTAAAGGGCATTACTCTCAACTTTTATCAATAATGTTAATTAGATCTCTGAACTTAGGCATGTTCATTTTGCATTTTGTATGATCACAATCAACTTAACGGCAAACTTAAAGTATAAAGAGTTGCAATGAGTATTCAATGTATTACTCTAGTACATAATCTCATATGCTTTCTTGACTCTGTTTTATGGCCCCCACCCCTCCTCCTTCTCCAGCACCATCACCAATCATCATCATGAAAGCCTTGTGAATGACAGTTTAAACCACGTGAGGTTATTCTGGGCTTCATATTATGAAGTCTAATGTTGCTGTCAAATATGTGCCAGCAGATATGCCAACATCATACATTGAACTTGGATCAAGTGAGAGGCAAACTAGCAGATTTGATGACTCAAGCACGCACAAGAGCACCATTAGTATTCCGTCACGCTGTTGCTGCTCCATTTGATTGCTCAAGCCTGAGGTTTAGGTATGTAATAATTTCTCACCGATTGGGACTTCCATTTAACCAAATGGAGCTCATTTTGCATGTAAAATGCGTCTTCTTAGATTCTTGTATGTCCTTTTTTGTGTTTATTCAGCACACATTTGACGTAGACAACTTCATGTATTCAACCTTATTTATACAAAATAACAGATTGAGTAGATAAAATCTAAAGGTCATGCTGCAAAAGGCAATATTCCGGTACAAGTAAGACCGTAATGGTTCTATACATGATCTGAACTTGTACAGGATGACCGATTTCTGCATATGTTTGGCTTGCTTGACTTGAGACATTTTGCTACCTTTAACGACCCGGAGCAACAATATCAAGTCTTTGATTTGGTTGACCAACTCAGAACCCCTCTACTTTTGGATGACAATCTTGTATTCTTTGCCCTTCATGTCATTGTTCTTGCTTTTTAGATATCTTATAAATAGACAGACCTGGATAAATCTCATTGAGGATTATATGTGGCATCGCTCTAGGCGCGCAGTCTAGATTCTGTCTTCCTCCAGATCTTCCTACTAATGTCAGCAGGGAGACCAGAGAAAATATGTGAACGCCCTCGGAGATCCAAACCTTGGAAAATTTGGGTGTTCCTATTCTTGGCTTGTGGTTTCTAAATACTTTTTGCAGAGGCAGTGCAACAAGTCCATAATAAGCTTTCAAGTAGGAAGGCGAACTGCTTTTCTTGTTGGGGCCTTGCAACGCTTTTCAAATCTGTTTCTACCAGTCTTCCTGTTTCCATAATACATATGACTGTTGTCCCTGAGGGTATTTTGTTGCAAAATTGATCATAGTGGAAAATCTTTTTGGGTGTTCTCACGAGATCGTAAGGGTTAGTGGGACACTCTTGCTTCAAAAAGGATGCATTATGGTTAAGACTTTCACAGTGCACTTGTCCGGGATATCACCTTGATTCCTAAACTGTATGGTTTGGAGTGACGAACGAAATTTGATCTTAACACAACAGTCAAGGAATTCATCCTCCCAATCAATCTTTGAACGTCTTTTCTCTGTTAAACTATCTCCAAAATGATATTATATGAAGTATCCAGCTATCCTCATTCTCTGCTGTATCAGAGGCAATCAAAAAGTGGGGTAAGATGGTTCCTTTCTGGATAAATTGATGTTGCTATGGGTATGATGTCTTCCCAATTTGTCGTATTTCCTTTGGCTAGCAACTCGAGCTTGGGTAATTCATGGCTTTAAGTAAACATTGCTTTGTATCCTTTTTTTGTGTGATAAGAGAAGTCAGTTGCACATGTCTCGAGGCATTTCACTTTTGTTCATAAACTATGGTTAGTTCATTTGCACAACCATTTGGGGCTTTCTTCTTAGCTTAACCTTGCACTTGATTAAATTTGCTCATCTATGGTGTTGTCCGAGTCTCAATGTTGCTTAGAGTAGTATGTTTGCTGGGGGATCTTGGTTATTGTGGAAAAACAGGAACCTTGTTTTTTCTCATTGAAAAGAGCATCATTCATCAGGCTTGCGAACTCAAATTGTTAAGTGCTCAGGACAGAATTTTGTTTCTTCCCCTTTCAACACGGCATTGGATAACTTGACTTGGTGTCGAAAGGGCAGATCCTCGTGAGGGATGGGTCAATGTATATCGTTTAGAGTTCTTTCCACAGCATTCAGAGAGCCATTACCAAATTATTCAGGGGACTTGCCGACCTTCTCCATTCCACTTGTGTGGTGTTCCGATGTCATTGGAGAGTTTGGTCGCAGTCAAGGATCTTCATTAGCCTAGACTGAATTAGGTCAATAGGCGAATTTGATGCTGCTGTTATTAGCCATCAAGTGAAGGACTCTCCGAGTAAGTTTCACCATCTGTTGCCACTTCAACCAGAACTAGCGAGAGTTTATCCCTCACGGTTGTCTTCACTCCCTAGCATACTTATCAAGAACTAATATTCCACGTTGACTGGCTTCAGTTATCTTTTCCTTGTGAGCTGATGAATTTGTCCATTCTCTAGAGTTGGATGTAGTCTTAGCTAGTGTAATTGCCCTTGATCTGATGACCAACGTAAAGGAACAATAAAGCCCAATCTAATCTCATTGCAAGAATCAACCGTAGAGTGCGACGATGACACACCATGATAATCTATCAAACTCCGATTCGGCATCTACAAAGGTGGAAGAGAGAGGAATCGAAGGCCATGTGCTTCTCGAGTTTGAAATTCTCAAATGTGGAACGATTAATATAACTTGTTAATGAAGTTGACACAGACTCCACCCTGCACAGTATAGCAAAGCATGAAGTGCAAGAATCGTCTGTGGCCTTTTTTCTAGTGAATCCTCAATCAACCAATCTCTTAATTCCAAGATGCGTTTTTCCCTTATTAGCAAGGGCCTCCATTATTCATCTCTCAACTTCAATATTTCCCCTCAGAAAGTCTCTATTATGAAAAGTAACATATTGATGACGGTTGTTATTTTTTGTTTTTTCCAAAGCAAACTTTACGAAAACGAAAGTCTGATAAAAGTTTACATTTATGGACTTGCGGCTCCATGTCGAGCTTGTATCTTCCAGTTCCACTCATTTGATTGGTCAATCGGAAGCAAAATAAGCTAGGCATTATGGTTTATCAGCCACAACACATGTGGTTTCTGTTTCAAATGCCATGTAGGTTGAGAGCAATCCTTATTTTTTTGAAAATATTTTGCGGCATAGTTAAGGTGAGAAGTTTATAATAATGGATAATGTTGCACAAAGTAGCTAAAGGTGGACCATCTACAATTGCAAGTGTGGACCGTGGACCGCACTATTCCACTTCCAACTCCTCACTGTCCCCGACAAGCCAGCACCAGGACATTCTTTTCTTTGCTTGAAGTGCAAAATTGTTTTCCTTCTCTAATTTGCGGACACCTGTTGCACTAAGAATGAGTAAATTATTGTAATTTTCAAGAACGACAAGAAGTTTGGTCTTGAATACTGGAAATGATGTCTGGTTTTTCCCAGGTGGGTAAAAGAAGATCCACGGCAACCATTGTAACTCATTGCATTTTAACATATAGAACTCTGTGTGTGTTTTGAAAAGTGGGGGACAAAGCTGCGTAGATGCAGCTTTGGGACTCAGATTTTAAGTACTCTTACCGGTAAAGTTGGTCTGGTGCTCCTCGTGCGTGTTATCATGATTGAGGAATGAAATCATGGATGGATAGTCTAGGGGGCTTAGGTTTGGCAGGACAAGAACCATAGGGGCTTGGACTGTCGGAATCATAGTTTAACAACAGATGCAATACATACTCATGCTAAGTTCAGCCTTTCCATATGCACACATAATGTCTTGGAACATTGAGAATACTACGTCTATTTCCACGAGTGTTATTGTTCATTACATTTCGAGATTATTTTATAGTTACCTATCAATTGAAATAAAAAAAACACACCAAGTGATTTTGCTAAGACAGCATATATCATGTAACATTTATATTATGCATGATACCGACGTGATATCTCCATATCAAATAATTATTCTCATTTTAAGAATTATGCTATATCATCGTCGAACATGCATTAAATAAAAATTTAACGATTGGTTAGTGACGTTATGTCAATGTGCTATATTTCAATAAAGTACCATTAATGATTGAAGTCCCATGACAACTCTGACAAGGAAGAGTTCTTAACCAGACCAAGAAAAAGGAAAATGAAGGACATACACAAGTAAAACTCCTGGTGGCCCATCCAAAAGTCTTTACTTTAGAACCCTGAATGATATTATTTCTCACGCCCACTAAGATTCTAAGCCTCTACTAAAAGAATGGGGAATGAAACAACACGAGAATTATCAAACACTCCACTGTCTGCCAATGAATCACCTTTCCTCAACCAAACCAGTTGGCAATCTCCTCATAATACTCAACATGTCTGCTTCCACATACCTTCTAAAGCTCTTCTCTCCACCCAAAAGGATGGCTCTGACCATTTCTCTGATCACTCTCAAACATGTCATCATCTTCTGGCAATATGCACAAGTGCTTGCTCTTGGTGATGATCACTCTTGTGGCATTCACAGTTGCATCAGAAGCATCAAGAGTGCCCAAAGAGTATTGGGAGCAGATGTTGCCCAAGAAGTTCCCTACTCCTTCCTCTTCTCCTTCGAGAGGCACCAACTCGGTCTCTGCTTCGGCTTTTGTGGCAGTGAAGATCAACCAGGCTCGTCCCTCATCGGGCGGAAAGGTTTAGATTGATGCTGATTGTAGATATTTTGGTTTCCACATTTAACTTTTTGCGAGATGGTAAATCCCGAAGAGAGCGCTTTTGGAAGGAAAGGGCACGAAATTTTGTCGACGCAGCAGTTGTCTTCTAATGTTCATGGACAGAGATAGAGAAGCTGCGTTTTCCTGATTGCTTGTGCAGAAATGATGCTTTAGCATGCGATATAGACCAATAGATAGATGCTCATAAAATGAAGAGAGGTTAAATCCTTGTAGAAAGGGATTTAAGAGTTTCATTCAATTATTGGCCGGATCTTTCTTGTAGTTATCAAGCCGAATATATCCTAACCGCAGGATAGTCTTTGTAGATATATTGTCAAATCTGTGATTCTCAACACTGATTCTTCCTGTAATTCCTAATTATGTAGTAATGCTCAAAATTAACATTATCTATCTGATGTTATCTCAAGTATCTTACCCTCCTTTGAGTTGCAAGAATATTTGGACATTGCATAAATTTACATAACAAGCTTGCCTGTTGCTACATAATTGATCAAATCTGGTTGTAGAATATATGGCAAGGTTCCAATTAGACCTCTATGCATCTTTCCATCAACCATCTTTTCAGTATCATCCTTCCTTAGCTTTTCATTCAAAAGCAGAGGAAATGACAATTGATTTTCCTTGATCCATCTTGAATATCCCTTCCCTTGCGGAAATTAACATAATTATATTTCACGAGAGAACTAGATGTTCCTTCATTGGATTGAGAAATTCCAATGCCCAGAATGTAACTCATAAACCTGAGGCGACCAATTTGAAGTTCTTCACGGTTCTTACTGCAATAATCGTATTTGAATCACTTCCAGCCGCCACTAGCAAAGTACCAACATACAGATACACTGTCAAAACTCAAGTCGTGCTTTCAAATGAAGTTTGGCCTCACTTCTCTTGAACTCGCACTTGATAGAATTATGAACAATCCGGCTAAACCAGGTTCAAGGAATTGAAACTGTTTGCTTCCCTGCAATGTTTCACTCAGCTTGGGCACTATTTGCTCTTTGCATGTGACAGATCCCAGCTCCTAATTTCGATAGAGTCCCAGCAATTGAACCAATCCATACAAAATACTTTTAATGGAAGGTAAACAAACTTACGAAAAGTTATGCATGGATACTGCTTACGAAAAGTCATCGCTTAAGTATGCTGACCGTCACATTAGTTCCTGTCAGTATCTCAAAACATTACCCAACTCCTGAATTAGTACATTAAACAAGAGAGAAACTTAACTAGAGCCCGTGTATATTACCCTCCCTCTATTCCGTTTATTCAGCAGAAAGGAAACGGGAGAGTTCCCTGGAATACTGGAAAAAAAGTACCTTTTCCTATTGGCTTCCAATGCTACTGATTTACAAAAAATGAATATTGTGAATGTCAAACGTATAATTTTGTACAATCTTCTCATCTGCCACTACTAACTAGTGGCATGACATGGTTTTTCATGCTATAAGTATACCCAGTGTTCGTTGTCTCGGTACTATCTGCATAAACAATGGACTCGGTCATCTCACCGAGCAAATGAACCGTCTCTTCTGGATTCAAATCAATATTAACCCATGGATGGTTAGCCATTGCCCTAATTGCATCCAATTCAATTGCCACTTCCTTCATGGTTGGCCTCTCCTCTCCTTTTAATCTCAAGCACCTCGTAGCAAGATTGGCAACTTTCCTTACTTGTTCATTGTCTTCGTTTGCAATGAGCTCCTCAACAATCTGAAATAGTCGGTCTTCTTTCAATGCCGAAAGAAAGTACATGGCCAAGCTCCTCTCTTCTTCAGGTCGATCGAAGGAGAGCGCCTTCTTTCCTGTCAAAAGCTCGACTAGCACAACCCCAAAGCTATAAACATCGCTTTTTTCCGTCAATTGGCTAGTGTGCAGGTACTCAGGGTCTAAGTATCCCAATGTTCCCTGAACCATAGTAGACAATTCGTCTTGATCAAGCGGGACTAATCGCGAAGCTCCGAAGTCAGAGACTTTTGCAGTGTAATTAGCATCCAAGAGGATGTTTGTTGACTTGACGTCTCGATGGATTATGGGAATGGAAGCTGCGGAGTGCAAATACGATAAAACTGCTGCAGTTTCCGAAGAGATTCTCAACCGGGTCTCCCAAGACATCTTAGAGGACTTGTTCGGGCTGTGGATGTGCTCGAAGAGAGTTCCATTGTTTATGAACTCATATACCAACAAAGGCACTTCTGTTTCCAAACAACACCCCAATAGCTTGACCACGTTTCGATGATTAATCTGGGAAAGCACTATGACTTCATTAATGAATTGCTCGATTTGGCTCTGATCCACGAGCTTGGACTTCTTAATCGCAACTACCGTGTTATTTGGCAAGATCCCTTTGTAAACGGTGCCGTATCCTCCTCGGCCAACTATTCTGCTCTCGTCATAATGCTCGGTGGCCTTCTCTAGCTCTTCTGCGCCAAAGACTTTCGCGGCATTTGTGGTTCTGTCACGCTCATGTAATTGTTGCTGCAAAAGCAAGCCACCATTTTGCTTGAAGTATTGTTCTTTGAGCCTGATGAGTTTCCTTTTCTTGAGTCCCAAATACAAAAAGCCTGCACCGAATAACAACACTACCATGCCCACACCAACACCTGCGTGAAACACAAGTTTTGTTAAAATAATAATGATCAATGTACAAATAAAGAACTCACCATGTAAACATCAGCCAAAACACTGCTAAACTTTCTGCAAATACTATTCCATATTCTAATTTGTCAAGAAACTAAGCAATTTAGGGACAGTTTGAGCCTAATTTAGTGCAATGAATTTGGGTAAATAATTATGAAAGTACAGTTTCGTTAATTTCATTAAGCCGATATGCTTGATAAGGAGAACTTAATAAAATTCCAGACGAGCAAAATTGTACCAGAGTGACCGCCTATAACAATGTTCGGAAATTTAACCATCGACAACCTTTTCTTTCTCAAAGGAAAGCTATCCTCTAATAGAAATCACTAATCTTCACCACAAAATTTCAATAGAATACCATTTGTTGATTGATTGATCTACACTAATGTGTAAACCGAAAGCTGTAATGGCAGTTAGAACGAGTGTCAATGCTGTATTACGTTCACCCTCATTCTCTTGCCTTACTGGAAGCTGTTTTGAGGGTCTTGTTCTGAACATATGAACATATCAATTGTCTGTCGCATGATTGAGTCTAAACAATTCAATAGAAGTGCTACTTTCACCATCTCCAGCAATAGATGTCACTTTCAATGACGCAAAAAATGGCAAGGAATAGCATCTTTGAAGAACATTTTGCAACAACTTCTATTTCTAAAAGACAAAGCAGAAAGCTTGACTTTTCTTTTTTTGGTCGAAGGAAAGCTTGACTTTAGGACTCAGAAAACAAAACAAATATTCCTACAGCGAGCTCAATGATAACGGATAGTGGTGCCTTTTCCTTTTTTTAAATTAACTCATAAACAAATGAGACTGACCAAACCATGGACATGTTCCAGGCGGCCCATGGGGTTCCAGATTTCAATGATATAGAAGTCCAATTTTGCTACATCTGTATTTCTTATAGTCATCTTGAATAATTCAACGACGCATACTGGAATGTCTGCGCTAGAATAGTTTTCCAATAACGAGTATTGAATATCACGTAACTATGTACAAAGTCATAGAGTCGCAATCACGATGTGATTGATGGAAAATGTTTTCACATGGACCCAAGATCACATTAGCCCAATTTGAGTAAATTACTGTGAACAAAGTCCTAGGGTCACAATCACGATGTGATTCATGGAAAATGTTTTCACATTGACCCCCGATCATCAAGTCATCAACGGCACAAGAGTCATGAGTAAAATCTATCTCTTAAATTTTAAAATAGCTACTTGGATTTAATAACCCAATTTGACGCTTAATTTACTTGCATAGAAATTTTTTCTTACAAGGGTAGAGATAGTTTTGTTGTAAACTACCCCAAGAAAGAGAAATATACAAGAAAATCAGATTAAATATATAAAATAGTATTCTCCCGTAAACCACCAAAATCAGCTGAAGAGTTGAAAGAACTTACCAACCAAAATCGTCACGAAATGTGATGATTTAGGATTAGCAATGCATCCTTGTGCATCTTCACCCTTCTTGCCATCACCATGAGAACCCTTTGGGCATGAGCATGCATAACTCCCATCAAGGTTATGGCAAATTCCCTCGCATGGGTTATTCTCTGGATCAGCACATTCATCAATATCTGCACAAATTAAAACACACGATTAAATGTTAACTCTAAATAAAAAAACAATAGCATCAAATTATCATCATGAAGCACTCGAATATATACCAACCTACGCAACCAAGATATGGATTCCCCTCGTACCCAGTTGAGCAATTGCATCGGTAGCCGGGCACGTTGGCAATATAGAAGCACTCGCTGTGCGCCTTACAAGCGAAGCTCGCCGGGTCCTTCTCCGCCTCGACGCAAGTCTCATTCCAAACGGCCCAGTCGAGCACCGAGGGGACCACCGTCCTGTACCTCGTGCCATTAAGATCCTCCCTACTGAAATTGAAGGATTTCTCTTCGACTAAGAACGCATAACTGCAGGGATTGAAGCTCCACACATTGGTGTGGTTGTTCAGGCTGTCCACACTGGCATTGTAATTGAGGAGCATCTCGGGTATTGGGGTCTGGCAACACCCGATCCCATCGCACGCCCCATCGGTCACGTCGTCGATCCCGACGCACACTGAGAGGCAGCCGCTCGCAAAGCCCTGGCCATTGGATCCCGCAATCACGGCAACTGTGTCGCACCCGATGGCTGTGAACTTGTTCTTGGTGTTAGAGAAAGGGAACGCGGAGAGGACGGTGTAGGCGAAAGTGCGCGGCTGTTGCTGTACGCCGGACACGGTGTAGCAGTCCTTGCCGATGTAGGTGTAGATGCGGAGCTCGCCGTCGAGCGATATGTCAAGGACTTCGATGTTGGTATTCCATAAGTAGGGCTTGGGGGTGGAGGCGACGGTGACGTTACAGTGGATGGAGAAGTACTCGTTCAAGTAGCACCCATCTCCGATGCCGAAGGGGTAAGGCACGGCGACGTCTCCGCAAGTTTCTTGGCAGTTGGAAGATACAGTTTGAGAAGATGAACAAGATGATGATATCAGCAGCAACTGTCCGACCACTAACATCATCCTCCTTATCTCCAAAGGATTCCACTTTGAACCCATGGCGCTCTCTCTCTCTCTCTCTCTCTCTCTCTGTTAATTTGTGGTATGATGGAACATGTATCGCTGTATGTTCTTATAACGAAGGAACGCGTTTGCTCATTGACAAAGCACACAAGCCTTGAAATTTCTCATATTCTTGTTTGAGAGAGCATCATTGACTTGGCGTTTCAAAAGATCCACCGCTAACTACACCCTTGCCCCAGAAGTTTGGGATTTGTCCAATTTTACGTCCCACTATTCAATTCTTCTTCTATTTTTTCCCTCAAGTATTAATGGGCAGTTCCATTTCTATCCCAAAATGTTTGCCACAAGTAACAAAAAATGGTTAGAAAGTTCCTATTCGGCCTTGCGTTACTTGCTTACTGCCGGTTAATTAAGTCCGGTGCGATACCCAAATTCCTTTACAATTGGAGCATAATAGCTAGAGCATCATATAACATCCGGTGACGTTCATATAAAATTCACGCATGCTATCGCTACGAGAAAAAAATTTCAACGAATTGCACTTGCAAACTAGGAAAAGTTTAAAGATAAAGCACAATATGAGGGTGTACCTAATGTCTCCCAACTCAACTAGGCCTAAAAAGAGAATAGAAATGCCAATATCAACCCTCAAAGACATCGCAATGTCGCATTGCTCCTTTCGTCCAATATGTACGAAGACCTACTCCACGAAATTTGTTCAGTTTGCTCGTACAGTTTGAAATGTAAATCTGTTAACATTGCTTACTTATAATAGCAAATAGGAGAAGTTTCGACTGCGGTGCGAAGATTTTTTTTTTTTGTGTTTTATTCTATTAGCTAAGCAAGTGAAGATGGTCTGGAATTATTTATTTAGACTATGGCGAGTTCAGTTAAAGCGAACCGATTTTATCGATTCAAGGACCAAATTGTCACAAATTTGGGTACAAAAGAACGGTTCAACTTTCCCATCCAACACAAGCGGCAAATCAACGATTCCTTATAAAAGAAAGAAAGCGTGAATCGACTTGGATTTGACCCTTTCTCATTTTTTTTGAGCTCTCTGAAATCGCCTATTATTCGACCCAAAAAAAGAAAAAAAAGAAATCGTCTACTAAGGCCGGCAAATTGCCCGAGGCAATTGGTCAAAGATTCCGCCAAAAGTCAAACCTCTCCTCCTTCTCTCTCTCTCTCTGCTAGAGGTGGGTAATGGGCCATGCCTATGGCCCGGCCCATTGGGGCCCGCGCCAAGCACGAGCCCGTTTCAAACAGGTCCACGTCCGAAATGCTGCTGCACGAAGACATACACTCGAAAGAGAACTTCCCTCAGCGATCTACCAAAGGAGGCTGACGTGTGTGCAACTGACGACGATGAACCTGTTCTTGGTGCTGGATATGGGGAGATCAGCTAGGGTCAGTTAAAGACCTATCAAGAAGAACAAGCTATTCATGTCACAACATGAGCCGCTCTTACTTTTCAAATAATCTCAAGAGATTAATCTAGAATTCTAGAGTCTAAGAAAGTCCTTTCGCAATCGATTTTTCATAGTGTGCATGGCAATTTTTTCTTTTGGGGCGTTGATTAGTGCAAAAATTGAAAGTTGATTGCGAAAGGACAAGACCCGACCCTTTCCTTATTACGAAGAGAGAGAGAGTTCTTGTCAAACTCTATGTTTGAACAATTCCAAAACATGACTTTGCGCCGTGACTATTACTCATGAAACAACAACAATCGACGGAAAAAGCCAACTAGTTAATAAATTTCATCGATTGATGATAACAACGCATGACAACCCTAGAGATTTCTCTCTACAATATTCTAAGATTTCTTTTAAGGGCCACTACAAAAAAACATGAATTTTGTGACCGAAATTTTTCGTCGCTAATTTGCGACAAACTTTGCGACGGATTTCTAATTCCGTCGCAAATTAGCGACGGAAAATAAATCCGTCGCAAAATTCGTCGCAAATTTGCGACAGAAAAATTTCGTCGCAAATTCCGTTGCTAATTTGCAACGGAAAATAAATCCGTTGCAAAATTCGTTGTAAATTTGCGACGAAAAATTTTCATCTCTAATTCCGTCGCAAATTGGCGATGACTAATTTTCCGTCGCAAATTTGCGACGAATTTTGCGACTGATTTATTTTCCGTCGCTAATTTGTGCAACGAAATTTACCATTTTGTGACGAAAGTAGAGACGAATTAGATGATTGTCACAAGTTCAAATTCAAAAGAGATTGGACGATTTGCTACACGTCCTATTCTAAGAGAGATTAGATATTACAAATTCAAATTAGATAAGATCTATTATAAACTCAAGATATTAGATAATCTCTTAAAATATTCTCGTCCCAAATAAGATTTTTTAGATTCGATAGGTGCAAATCTTATCTTCTTTTTTTTCAAGACTTAAATATAGATAACACAGATATCTATTTAGTTGAATACGGCGGTTTCCTCCGCACGTAGCTCTTATGTATGCGTAAATATATGGGTAAATAAATTATAGCAATTTTCAAATAGATCGGAATCAAGTGGATGTATGAAATGTAAAGTCAATGTATCTATATGGAGATATCTATAGGAGATCATATAAAAGAGATATTCTTATTTAGACCTAACCAATTTGATCTAACTAATTAGATGAATTATTCCTAAAGGGTTACATCCGAATGATGAGTGAATAGAAGGCATGCATTCTGTTAGAGAAATATTTAGAAGATTCCCTATATTTCCTTTAATTGATTGTAATTGATATTTTCCCTTTTAGATAGTCATCCTATAAAACCAATAAATAAGTTCGTGTACTCTTCATTTGACAATGATATATATATATCGCTCTTAATTTTTTTTATCACATTCTTTACTTGGTATCAGAGCCCTATTGTTATTTGAGAAAGTGTCAATCGAGTCTATTTATAACAATGACATCCACATCAGTCATATTTTTCCACAGTGTTCATAATGCTAGTCACATCGGCCCATTTCGCAACAACCTCCCGTAGTTGTTTGACATTCCTCCACTGCTCTAATGAAAAAAAAAACATCACTAGACTTGCCGCCATTAGACTAATTAGATCATGACGTTTACTAATTCGTCAAATATGAGTAATGTGTCATTGTAAGAAGCATATCTACTCAAGGTTCCGACGGAATTAGCGACGAATTCAAAAAAATTGGTCGGTATAAACATTTCCGTCGCTAATTCCGTTGCAAATTAGCGACGGATTTGAAAAAACGGGCGCCATGTGCCACGAAGATCACTTCCGTCGCAGATTTGGAAAATACCCTTTATTTTTGGAATCCGTCGCAAAATCAGTCGCAAATTTTGGACGGAAAAATAAGTCCGTCGCAAATTTGCGACGGAAAATAAATCCTTCGCAAATTTGCGACGGATTTTGCGACGGATTTATTTTCCGTCGCAAATTTGCGACGGAAAAAATAAGTCCGTCGCAAATTTGCGACGGAAAAAATAAGTCCGTCGCAAATCTGCGACGGAAAATAAATCCGTCGCAATTTTTCCGTCACAAATTTGCGACAGACAAAGAAGTCCGTCGCAAATTTGCGACGCAAAAAATAAGTTCGTCACAAATTTGCTACGGACAAAGAAGTCCGTCCCAATTTTGCGACGGAAAAATTAAGTCCGTCACAAATTTGCGACGGAAAATAAGTCCGTCGCAAATTTGGGACGGAAAAAATAAGTCCGTCGCAAATTTGGGACGGAAAAAGAAGTCCGTCGCAAATTTGCGACAGACAAATAAGTCCGTCGCAAATTTGAGATAGAAAAAATAAGTCTGTCGCAAATTTGCGACGGAAAAATAAGTCCGTCGCAAATTTGCGACGGACAAAGAAGTCCGTCGCAAATTTGCGACGGAAAAAATAAGTCCTTCGTAAATTTGCGATGGAAAAATTAGTTCGTCGCAAATGGAAAAGTAAGTCCGTCGCTAAAATTTCGAGTTCCCCGCCCTTACTCCCAATTTGCCCGCCCTCTCCCCCATTCTCTCTCTCTCCTTCCGCTTCTCATTCTCCTTCTCCTTCTTCCCTCTCTCCCACACCCCTTCCCCCCGCGCTTCCTCCCGCAACTCCTCCTCGCCCGTGGCCTCCGGAGCCCTAGAGGCCACGGAGCCCGAAGGGGCGGCGGCTCCTGCCCTGTCGAGGCCAAGGAGGAGCTCCCCGAGAAATTAGAGGTGCAGGAGGCGGAGCAAGAGGATGGTGATGAGAGTTTGGTTTTTGCCGTTCGGGGATCGAGTTGGAGTTGGGTTTTGAGTCTGCCTAAATTCGTGTGCCTTTGTCGAACGATGGACCTGAATGTTTTGTTTTGATGTCAGTTGTGGCTGCGAAGAGTTGATGTCGGAAGAATTCGGATTTGCTTAGGAGAATCACAGGTAGTTTTGTTCCTTTCATTTCCTTTTCTGGTTTCTTTTTCTGGTGAAAATGTTTTGCTTTGGGTAATTGTGCTCGGGTGATTCCGGCTGCAGCTATTTAAGCTTTAATGCGGTCCTTGGATTTAGTTATACCGTTCACGTACCTCTCTGGAAATGGAAATTGCCCATGCATGTTTTGTAGGGAATTTTGGTTCATTGGGCCGTATCTAAAGTATCGGAGTATTTTTCTTTCAGCTCTATAAGAGGTTAATTTTGCTCCGCCGGTGATATTTTGGGTTTTGCTTTGATGAGCTTTTTTCCAGGTTGTTGATTCCTAGTTTGGTGGTGGGATTGTTTGGACTTGGCAAATGAGAATATCGGGATGAGGGGTCTTGGGTGGGAAGTTGTCGATGGGCACCCTCGTCTGAGCTGGTTGACTTAGTGAAGTCCTGGATCCCTCGGAGGGTCGAGCCAGCACAGTTATCTAGGGACTTTTGGATGCCTGATCACAGCTGCAGGGTATGTTATGAGTGCGATTCCCAGTTTACTGTCTTCAACCGCAGGCATCACTGTCGAATTTGTGGACGGGTTTTCTGTGCTAAGTGTACGGCGAATTCCATTCCTGCCCCATCTGATGAGCAGAAGACTGGACGGGAAGATTGGGAGAGGATCAGGGTTTGCAACTATTGCTATAAGCAATGGGAGCAGGGGATAGTAGCAGTTGATAATGGAAACAGCGCCAGTGCACCCACCCCTGGCCTTAGTCCATCGCCTTCTGCAACAAGCTTGGTGAGCACCAAATCAAGCTGCACCTGTAATAGTGGCAGTAGTACCGTGGGTTCCACTCCTTATTCAACTGGACCTTATCAGCGTGTGCCTCACAATTTTAGTCGTAGCCCTCCTCAATCTTCTCAAATGGATTCAACTGCAGTCGAGCAAGATGATGTAGCTTCTAGGACAGGAATGCCACCCTACAAGGATGCAGGGGATCGATCTTCTAACCAGTACAGCTTCTGCATAAATAGGTATCAATAGCTCATGCTGTTGTGGTTCGCAGTGTGGGGAGTCGTTCCCCTCTTCTTGATTTCTTCACAATTGTCGATATATCAGTATGTGCTCCTGCATCTGTGTTGCTGGCTTTTATGTAAATCTAACAACATTTGAGATGGGGTATATGAGTCGTAGAAACTAGCTAACTTCAGTACCCTGCCTTAGTAGTTTCCTTTCTCTAGCACGATCGATGAGTTGCTTAAGAAAACTATCACGTTATGAGGTCTAATAATCTAACTTATTTAATAATTTTTATTCATACCAGGAGTGACGATGAATATGACTATTATGGTGGGTATCCTTCGGATTCTGAATCCAAGCAATACTGTCCTGTAATTGTACATGAGATTTCCCGCATGTATGGACCATATGAAGCCCATCGCGGTGAAGATAATGTCAGTTGCTCCCCAGTACTTGAGAATTTTGCCTCCCTAGTTGTAGATGGTAGTATAGAAGTAGCGGAGCAAGAGGGGAAACCGCAGCATGGTCTGGACATTGAAGCTTCTATGCATGATTTAGAAGAAACTGATACAGAAACTGTGGACTTTGAGAACAATGGGTTACTTTGGCTCCCTCCTGAGCCAGAGGATGAGGAAGATGAAAGGGAAGCTATTCTATCTGACGATGAGGATGGGGAAGGCGCCAGTGGGGAGTGGGGTTATCTACGCTCTTCAGGCAAATTTGGTAATGCGGAGTACCGTAGCAGGGAGAAGTCAAGTGAGGAGCACAGGAAGGCCATGAAAAATGTGGTGGAAGGGCATTTTAGGGCTTTGATAGCCCAACTTTTGCAGGTTGAGAACCTCTCCATGGACAATGAAGATTGGAAAGATAATTGGTTAGATATAATTGCATCCCTTTCTTGGGAGGCTGCTACACTCCTTAAGCCTGATATGAGTAAAGGTGGAGGAATGGACCCTGGTGGATATGTGAAGGTTAAATGCATTGCATGTGGGCGGCGGGGTGAGAGGTACCTCTTGTGGGCATGTGACTACTTTATTTAGAGTTATTTATTCTGCTAAAAGCTTTTTCCACTCCTTTTCTTGTAAGTTTTTTTGCATTTGTCTGCTTTGGGAGCGTCTTCCTGCGTTTTTAGCTCGTCAGTACATCCTTGGGCTTGATATAGTGGTAGAACCATGTGCTGGAGTTCTAGTAATTGTCGTTACTGGGCTATTATGTGTAGGAATTAAGGAGGTAATCCCTCTTGTAGATTTATTTGATGCGGAAAGTGCCTTTACAAGCTAGTATCTATTGTGATTGTTGGTCTTGTGCCTTACTTTGCAATGGACCCTGACACCTCCATCTCTTCTGCATTTGCAAGCCATGGGATGCATTGGGCAGTGTAAGTGTATAATTTGTATCAAAGTGGTTGTGGCAGCTTCTCCTTTTGTTGGGAATGACGGATGTGCACTCAGAATTTTGTTTGTGATGCTTGCTTATTTCGTTGCAGGTACATAATCACAGCTGGAGCTATTACTGCTCTCTGGTCCACACTGATGTGCTTTGTAAGTGCAATCCTTTTAATTTTGGATGTGATATTTTGGCAATGTAGGTATATCACTTTCTTCTCTGAGTTTGTGGGATTTTGAGTTTTCCTTGCTTTTGGGAATTTTATGGTTTTAATTAAGAATATTAAACAGTAGATATATTTTGTTTGGTAGTCAGGTTAGTTATTATGTGTTGATGTGCGGAGGGGGAGATTTGCCAAGGATGGTCTGATTCAGTATTGCATTGTATGTCAACAAGTGAATGTCACTTCTTTGGAGGAGGTGACGAAGCACTTCATGCAAACCGTATAGGAGAAAGCAAACCAGGCACAAGATTGGAAGGATCTTTTCATATCTATCGGGGATAAGCTTTGCTTCAGCTTCTTCTGTGCCAGAAGTGCAGTTGGCACAATATGTTCCTACCCTGGAAAGAATTGCCACCTTGAGGTTGCTTAAGTAGGTGCTTTAATATGCAAGATTATTTATTCTCATTATGTGTTCTATAAAGAAAAATATTTATCATTTTTGTAGAAAATGTAGATGAATGTATTTCATTTTCATATTATTATAATATTTTGATGTTATTAAGTGCTTAATCAATGTTAAATATAAATTCTAGAAATTAATTTTGCTGTTAATAGATTTAAAATCGAAATCGTCCCTAAATAATATTTGTCGCAGAGTTCGTCACTAAAAAATTAATAAAAATTCGTCGCTAAATTCATTTCGGAACAATGTTCGTGGCAAAAGTCAAAATTTTTTGCGGCAAATTAATGACGAATTTTGCCACGAATAAGTTCGTCGCAAATTACTAACCAAAAAAAAAATTTGTGGCAAATTAGCGACGAATTTTGTAACGAATATAGTTTGTGGTAAATTAGCGATGAATTTTGTCACGAATTTTGCGACCATTACAGTTCATGGCTAATTTGCGACGAATACATTTTGTGACGAACAAAGTTCGTGGCTAATTTTGCGACGAATTTTGTAACGAATTTTGCGATAAATTTTGCGACAGATTTTGCGACGAATTTCGTGACAAATTTTGCTATGAATAAAGTTCATGGATAATTTGCGGCGAATTATTTGCGATGAATTTTGCGACGAAACTTGCGACGAATTTTGCGACGAATTTTGCGACGAAATATGCGACTAAATTTGCGAGGAATTTTGCGAGGAATTTTGCGACGAAATTTGCGACGAATTATTTGCGACGAATTTTGCGACGAAATTTGTGACGAATTTTGCGACGAATTATTTGCGACGAATTTTGCGACGGATAGTATTCATGGCTAATTTGCGACGAATTTTGCGACGAATTTTTTTCCGTTGCAATTTTCGTCGCAAATGCGATTTGCGATGGATTTTGCCTTTTTTTTCGTCCCAAAAATTGTCGCTAATCCGGCGTTTTTTTGTAGTGGGCCCTTATCTCTGAAAATAAAACAACACGACATGTATTAACTTTTCTAATAAACTCAAAACAAATTTTGTATTTTGAAGATGATTACGAAAAATTATATTTGATAGTATATTTAATTTGCTTATTTCAAAGCATTTTTAAAAAAATCAATTTTAATAAAAGTCAAATTGTGAAAATGAAGAGATTAAAAAAAGTGAGAAAGCAAATAGTAAAAATCATTCAAACAATTTGCACAATTTGTCCGAAAATACTAATAAAGATATGTCATTTTCTACTAAAGTTAAGGCACCAAATTCCTTAAATTACCTTACTTGCTCTAAACAGCTTTAAACTCAACGGGACACAAGGCTCCCGACTATTAACTAAACTAGCAAGATGGCGGTACGTTGCACAGGTCAATGAATCTTCACATCAATTAAGTTTTCTACTGGCGTTTCCACGGAGTTTTCCTCCAATTGAAAGAAGATATGCTTGTAAATCGTAGTTACGTATATTTTCTGTCTTTAGAGTCGTCAACGAGAACTGTTGTATAGAGCCAAATATTCGCTTTATGTGTGTTTCGCGAAACATTTGCATTCTGCAAGTTAATGATGCGTATCCTCAATCAGAACTCAAAGAAGAATCTTATCTTGCTTCACTTATTAGTAACAATGAAAGCCAACGGTTAACTGGAGTCATTTTAATGAATTAATTAGCTGACTCAACTTTGCTAAGCAAGTGTTACATGTCGCACTCGTATCGTACACTCTAATTGGATCTGTTTATCATGTGAAAAATAGTTTTGATCAATATTTTCCCTTTATCGAAAAAACTTAGGATTAGTTAATAGAGTAGCCGATTGGAGATGACCAATCCTTTGATCCCAATGGAAAGACCCGCCTTAGGTAAGTGAATACTAAGCCCATGAAAGATAACAATTCCTTCAACGAATCTCATCCATTTGAATGACAAGAACTAATGATAACCTCTGAAATTTCTCTCCACAATATCTTTAAATTTCTTTATATAGACCCTTTGAAAATCCCAAACTGCCTTTGTTATCGGATGACACATTGGTAAATGATGTGTGTCCCAACTCATTAACTTATTATTTAGGGCTCCCACTCTCACCACCACAAGCATCTACGAGCTTTTTTATTAGGGCCCCCTTGGGTTTTGATTTCTTATAATAGAACAAAACTTCACTTATTATATTTTCTAATAAACTTAAAGTAATTGTCCAATTTTGAAAATATCATGAAAAATTAAATAAAATCATGAATTCAATTGATATATTTCAAATTTTTCTAAGAATTTTGCATCTGATAAAAATTGGAAAAACTTTGAAAAAATGAAAAAGAAAATATTTAAAATCATGGGAAAAAGTCATTAAAACCCCATATTGTGCCCACTGTGACACATTGCTATAAAATGCTTTTGGGTGACATAAAAAATTTTAAATTTGTACTCATGTGACATATTTACCCTCCATCAAGGTTTTGTCAATGAGAACCATTAAAAATATGCCTACATGAGCGACCAAAGGCAAACAGTGTTGACACGGCGCCTATGTGCCTTAAGTGAAATAAAAACGAAGTAGTTATAGTAGGAAAATTATTTGACGGGAACCTTGACAGATGATAAATGTCTCATGCGGGCACAAGTTTGGGGTTTTTGATGTCACTAGAAAAATTTTAGTGTAAATATATCACAGTAGATATAGTTTGGAGCTTTTAGTATTATATGTTCACGATAAATGTGTCACAGTAGGTATATTTTAGAATTTTGTTATTTTTTTTCCTAAAATCATTCATAACACTGTGTAGAATCTTACTTACATCTCCCAAGAGACTTTGATTTAGATTTATCATTTTCTACTAGAGTTAAGGCGCCAAATTCCTTAAACTGGCTTACTTGCCGAAAACAGCTTTAAACTCAATGAATTGCATAGCTCCCAACTATTGGCCGAACTAGTAAGATGTTGGGGCGTTACACGGGTCTAAGACTGATGTACCTAGGGGACCGACGGACCCGTTATGCGACTGGACGAACCGGCGGGCTTGAAGTCAACGATGTCGGATTGAGCTCAAATTTGATCGGCTGAAGCGAAACGGCGTGCTGATCAATACTCATAGCCTTTGGCTATGACTAACGATGGATTTTCGTGATTCGGGGTCGTTTAGATGTTTTTTTAATTATTTTAGTAATTTTCGAATTAAGGGTATTTTTGTAATTTTTGCACTTTTTTTTTCATTAGGGTTAGCACCTTTTATAAACTTGTTTTTAGGGTTTTGAGAGGTATTAGTTTTTGGATGTTTTGAAAACTTATCGATTGTTAATCGATTGAGAGAACAGTTTGTTCCTCGTTATCATTTCGATTCTTCTGTTTAGCCTAATTTCTATCACGTTTCGGCATCAATTGGTATCAGAGCATAGGTTGCTTGAATCAATGGCTAAACAGAATCGCAGTCGTGGACGGCGGGCTCGTGGTGGCCGGGGGCGTGGAGGCATTCCTGAAGCAGACGACCAACCGCGTCTAAGAGATCTGCGAGACGTAGAAATTGAAGAACAGAGAAGACGAATCCAAGATTTGGCGTGACAACTTGCGGAGGCGAGGTTGGGCGTTCAATTCGAAGAAGCATAATCTGAGGATCCATCCGATGATGAAGAGGAGGACGTAAACCTTTTTGGGGTTCTGAATCAGGGGCGGAATCGAGGAGTACGACCTGAAAATCAGCGCTCTTCTCAAAATTTCGGAATGAAGATCGAGATTCCTGAGTTTAATGGTAAGACTCATCCTGATGAGTTTATTGATTGGTTGCATATGGTAGAACGGATTTTTGATCTTAAAGACCTAACTGAGAGGCAAAATATTAAATTAGTGGCTATTAGGCTACGAAAACATGTCTCGATATGGTGGGAGCATGTGAAAAGGCAGCGTGCTAGAGAGGCGAAATCAAAAGTAAACTGCTGGGATAAGATAAAAAAATTATTGCAAAAGAAATTTTTGCCTACCCATTATAGGCAAGAGGCGTTTATTGAGTATCATAACGTCAAGCAAGGTGATAAAACAGTTGAGAAATTTACAGAAGAATTTGATCGCTTGCGGATGCGTTGTGATATGGCGGAGGAAGACGAGCAAACGATTGCACAATATCTGGCAGGGCTGCGATATGAGATCTCTGATGTTGTCCAATTACAGCAGTATTTGACATGTGAGGATGTGTGCAGATTAGCCCTAAAGGTGGAGGGGCAGTTTAAAAGAAAGAGCAGTAATTCTAAGTGGTCAAGCAGCAATTCTAAGTGGTCAGATAAAGAATCCCAAGGAAAAGCGGGAATATCTGTAGTAAATTCGACACCGGTCACAGTTAAGAATGTAAGTTCTAAACCTGCATCCAACGAGGGGCAGAATAGTGCTGGAACTAGTAGGGGAGGAACTGCAGCCAAGCGGTGTTTCAAGTGTCAGGGATTCAAGCATTTTGCTGCTGATTGTCCGAACCGATAGATTGTGACACTTGTTGATAATCCGGTCTTTGATGAAGGTCCAGTTTATGATGAATCTGAAGGCGAAGAAGAGGATGCTAATGTAGAACAGGAATGGATTATCTATGCTGATTCTGGTGAGTCTCTATTCGTTAGAAGAATATTAAATGTTATTGTAGCGGATGATGAATCATGGCCTAGACATAATATTTTTCATACTAAGTGCACTAGTAGAGGAAAAGTATGCAGCGTGATAATAGATGGTGGGAGTTGCGAGAATGTGGTGTCCACGACTATGGTGGAAAAGTTGGGGTTGAAAACAGAAGATCATCCTCAACCATATAAGCTGTCGTGGCTTAGAAAAGGGAACGAGGTGAAGGTGAGCAAAATGTGTCGTGTGCAATTTTCGATTGGGAAAAATTACATCGATGAGGTGTGGTGTGATGTAGTCCCAATGGATGCTTGCCATATTTTATTAGGGAGGCCGTGGCAGTTTGATAGAAAGACACAGCATGATGGTTTTAGAAATACTTATACCTTTAAGAAGGATAACCGAACCATTACCCTAGGTCCTTCAAATTTGAGAAAGGAAGTGAAGAATAATCTGTTGTCCAGGTCAGAATATCTAGAAGAGGCAATAAGCGCGCCTAAGCTTTTTGCCATTGTGGTGATGGAGCGGAATTCTGACAATTCCAAAATTCCTACCCAAGTTCTGCCCTTGCTTGAGGAGTCTGTTGATGTTGTACCGGAAGAGTTACCACCTGGGTTTCCGGGTGAGCACAATGTTTCTGGAACTTTTAATGTAGCAGATTTGTCACCTTACTACACTAAAGAGGAAGAAGACCCTGAAGAGATTGATGACAATGAAGACGAAGCAGATTCGAGGACGAATCTTTCTCTAGTAGGGGAGGATGATGCACCTAGGGGACCGGCGGACCCGTTATGCGACTGGACGAACCGGCGGGCTTGAAGTCAACGATGTCAGATTGAGCTCAAATTTGGTCGGCTGAAGCGAAACGGCGTGCTGATCAATACTCATAGTTTTTGGCTATGACTAACGATGAATTTTCGCAATTCGGGGTCGTTTAGATGTTTTTTTAATTATTTTAGTAATTTTCGAATTAAGGGTATTTTTGTAATTTTTGTGTTTTTTTTTGTCCTTAGGGTTAGTACCCTTTATAAACTTGTTTTTAGGATTTTGAGAGGTAGTAGTTTTTGGATGTTTTGAAAACTTATCGATTGTTAATCGATTGAGAGAACAGTTTGTTCCTCGTTATCGTTTTGATTCTTCTGTTTAGCCTAATTTCTATCGCGTTTCGGCATCAAGACTATATTTGTTATATTATTGTAAATATTAATGTTGACATGAATTTTTACAAAACATTGTAACATAATATCATAGCGAGGTTCTCCTTAGTAAACGGGGTTGACTATGTCAAGGCCTCTCCTTTCATGGAAAGAAAAAGGTCTGCTCTTCTCGTTAATTTCCCAGTCAACTCTTCTTAGTAGATTTTAGAAATTTTACTTATTGGCGCGGGCAATCACATGCGATGCATGGCTTTCAAGATATGTTGATTTAGAACTTTGTTTTGTTGCATATATGTTGCATTGCTATATACACAAATAAATCACAACATCGTATGCAAGACGTCTATCTAAGCAATAACGCACGTTCTTCATTATTGTGTTGCCGATTGGAGAGCTTACCTTGTACTAAGAATTATAGCGCACATAAATAGATATTGTTTCTTTTCAATAGAGTAATTCTAGAATAGATAGAATTAATGAATATAATATCTTTTAATACATTGTTCTAGGGGTAGCATGGCGGAACTTCAATTAGATATAACAAACGTGATTGTCTGTCGATAGATTAACCTAATCCGAACCTATCAACCCATCCCAACAAGAAATTGTTGACCCAGGTCAGTTTGAGTTTCGATTCAAAAACTGAAAAGAATAAAGACGAACTAAACTGCATACTGAAGAAGAATGAAATATGCAGTGTTTGAATATGCAAAATAGAAAACATAATCCTGAAAACCAAACTTACATCTTTCAGTTCAGAGCAAAGCCACAAATATGTTTCGAGATTTGATCTTTGCTAAGTAAAAAGGACTATAGGAGCTCGAAATTGATTTTTAGAAATTTCTTGAGAGTGACCTGTAAAGTTTCAAGTAAATGCTAAGTCAATGGGGGTCGTTCTCCTTGGCAATTTCTCACGTAAAATAATATGTCTCGTCAGGATCTATAATTGCCCACCAACTTTGACTTGACTTTATCATAGATAGAGAGTATCATGCACCTGCGCAGGTGCTCGTTTCATCAGGATTTATAATAATTGCCCACCAACTTTGACTGCATCATTGACAGAGAGGATCAATGATGCTGCAGGGTGCTTTCATTACATTGCCGAGACTTGAGAAGTCAAGCATGACAGTAGTAAGCGTATGCCGTGGGAGATCACAACCCCAAGATAGCAGAACGGAAAAGAAGAAAAATCAACAAGAGCAGACTGATTTGACTCTTGATTTGAGCTGGTGATTGTATCATGAATGCATGAAGTGTGTTTCAAGGTGGGTGGGCTTATACAAGAAAAATTGTATTTTTTTTGTATTTAGACTATATATATATATATATGCATTCTGAAAATCAATAACGTGAAGCTATATTGTTTAGCTTAGGGGTGTGCAAAAAACCCGGTACCCGCCCAACCCGCCCAGGACCGCCCAGGACCGGACCAGGACCGGTGGGTTCTAAGGGTTTCGGTCCGGTTCCCGGTTCCAATTTTTTGGAACCGGTGGGTACCGGTCCGGTTCCCGGTTCTGGGTGTGGGACCGCCCACCCGCCCACCCGGACCGGACCGGGTTGACATTTGCTAGTGATTTGGTCATGAAAATGCTGGTCTTTCTATGAATTTCCTTGAATCTTGTGGGTTGCAGTCTTGTTATTAAAAGTGCTCATCCCGCTCGTTGCTAGCCTTTTGCCACTCGCCACTTGCCATGCTCGGTCCGGTCCGAACCCATTGGGTCGGTTGGTCCCGGGTTAAACCTAGTGCAAAAAATGAAATAAAAAAATTATCGGTTGGTCCCGGGTTGGCGCTGGACCGGATTGAAGCCATTGGGTCGGTCCGGTCCTCGGTCCTAGGCTTAATAGGGTCGGTCCTCGGTCCCAAAAATTGAGGACCAACACTGTGCGGGTTGGTCCTAGGGTTAGGGGGCGGACCGGCCCAACCCGGACCATGCTCACCCCTAGTTTAGCTTCGAGATTTAGCTTCAAGGCAGTAAAATACAAACGTTTTCAATTGTTTTGTAAATTAAGATTTCTAAATTAGACCACCCGCCTGGGTGGCGCTGCTGGAGAGGGCACTCTTCCTCTCGCAAAAGGTTGAGTGTTCGAATCCCGGGCGCCGCAGGGTGACTTAACCGGTGCACGTGTGTGGTGGCTAGCACGTGTCGCCTCCAGGGTTTACCTCCCGGTTGTCGGCCGTGCGGGGGTTCCCTGGATTATCAAAAAAAAAAAAGATTTCTAAATTAGACTCCATTATATATTTTTAAATTAAGACAAGATACGCCACACGCGGATTTTTTTTTTCTTTTTCTAGGCTAGAATTTCTAATTAATATGGATTGCAGTTAATATGTATTTGCGGAGAATTATCATCGTAAAGAATTTATTTTTCCTTTAATCTATAGTACCCATGTTGTAAATATTCTGTTAAATTTTCATAGATTTGATAGAACATCCTATCTTGCTACCATTGCAGTAATAAAAAAAAAAGCAATCATGGTTACCGAAAGTCATAATGTAATAATATTTTCATTTATTGCACGGAAACAATGAGGGTTTGGGTAACTACATGCATGGATCGACCCAGCTTTAGATGTCCCGTAAGTCCAATTCTCTAACTTTCCTTCAATGATAATCGGGCTTCCCTACGACTCAATTCGGATTGGGTCTTGTTTGTAGGCTCAAACTCGAGCCATAATCATGACGATACAAATATAAGAAGTTTAGAATTTGATCTGGTGATCTTATAATTCATAATAGTAACCTAATGTAAGAGGATCTGTTAACTTCTTTGGCAAATCTCACACTAAGTTCTAAGAAAAAATGTCACTAGTGCGTAGATTAAGGTTATTGCCACGATATTTTTATGAAATTTCAATTTTCAGTGACTCATCCCACACATCACACCTACGTTAAAGTCGCTGGCCCGCTCTTTCCATGGAACTTCTTGTCATAGGCATATTTTCGATATATCCTTTTGTTGATTTATTGTTATTATTAATGTTGGATATTCTGTATAGAGTCCGATTCTGCTAATAACCGCAAGGTTATTAGCAAAACCATCTTCTTAGACGTCCTCTTCTGATCCCCGGAATCCGGTAAATAACTCTTCATTCTAGACCCCATCACTCCAAGTTGATGTGAATAGTCCATTTTCTCGATTCAACCCATTCCCCGAAGCTTCAACTTCTGTCGAACTCCAGAATATCTAAATTGTGCATATAACCTGTTTGTCGTTATTCCTGAACCACAATGAAGAATGCTTATTCTTTTGTGGCCTTATACCCACTATTGTGTGTATTGTTAGTTCTACTTGGAGCCCAAGCATCAGCTGATTCAAATTATTGTTGCATTATGGCAAAAGTATGATGAGTTTGCTTGATAAAGTTATCTTTGGGGAAGCTTGAACCTCCAACAAAGTTCTCTGCAAACATGGACGTAATGACTTTCAGCTTCATGACTTTAGTTGGGCTAGGACTTCGCAGAGTGCTAACATGGAGCCTATTTTAGTTTAGCTTTCGGCTTTAACCATAAAGGTTTCATTACAGGTAGTACACTTAAATTGCATTTTTCTATGATTGAAAGATAGAATATAACAGAATTATATCATGGTCGTGCCCTGAGTTATAAAGAAAAAGAAAAGTAGTAGGAGCCTTTTTTTTTCCATTAGAAAGTGATAGGAATATAGACGATAGTACGTTGTATTCCTACATTTAACACTTCCACTTGATTTTGTATTCAAAAGTCAAAAAGTATTTGACAGAAGTTGAGAAGAAGATTTCTCGAGAAGCACATCCTATCTATTGATTCTATTATAGCTTTTGATGAGTAATTATTATGTTCACAAAGGGTCAAGTAATTGTAGTTGTCAGCTTTGAACAAGCTGTGGGAGTTAACATCAGCTGGTCCTAGACACTTGCGTGAAACGATTCCATGATAATTCCGCGTGACGAAGTCTGGTGCAGTGCGGTGCAGGGTTACAGTTTTCAAATGCGTGATTTATTCGACATATTATTCTTGAATCTTTTGTCGCTACTCATCGAGAAGAACAAGCCACTGGGAGACAGAGACGGGAGTACTCTTGTCAAAAAAAAGTTGCTCTTTACTTTTCAAATACTCTTTGAAAGGATTCTAGAGTTTAAGGCAACGTCTCCCCCTCCGTGGGAAAACAAATGTCTGGTCTCCTTATTTCCCAGAAGTCTTGGTCTTCTCCTTTCCCAATAGATTTTTGATAGTTGGAATATTGAGGATGTTACTTCTGTGCACGGCAACTTTTTTTTTTAAGTTGATAGGGAAAGGAGAAGACCTGACCCTTCGGTTTTTACGAAGAAAGAGACTAACTCTATAATACAACAATTCCAAAATATAAAGGGCTCTGTTCGTTTCACGAAAAATATGATGATTCTAGAAAGTCTTTGAGGAAAATGACATAATTTTCCGGTGTTCGATTGAAATCTGAAGAAGACCTGAAAAATATTTTTCGCCATTTGGAATAGAATAGATTTTCCTCCATGCATTACTTTCAATAATTTTTTATTTTTTAAAATCTATTTTAATTAATTTATAAAAAAGATTTTGAATTATCTTTTTTATTTTCTTTTTTTTTCCTTTTTTTACCTTCTTCTTCAGTCGGTCGCCGGCCATGGTGAAGGCCGACGACTGGCCACAGGTGAGCTCGAGCCTTGCCATAGGCCGGCGAGGCTCGAGCCTCGCAGATCGGCGATGCTCGAGCGTCACCAGAGGGCGGCGAGCTTGCCAAATCTAATGAGGCTCGAGGCCTCGAGCGGCGAGCTTGCTATGACTTGCGGGTCGACGGTGAGCGAGCTCGCTAGACCATGACTCACGAGGCCTCGAGCTCGCTCGCCGATCTCTGGTGAGGCTCAAGCCTCGTAGCCCTGTGGCGAGGCTCAAGCTCGCCTATGGCCGATTGCCGGCCTTCGCCGTGGCTGGTGATCGGCCGAAGAAGAAGGTTAAAAAAATTAAATTAAAAATTAGAATTTTATTAAAAAGAAAAAATTAAAATTAAAATTAAAAAAATTAAAATGAATAGTGGAAAAAGAATGAGGGAAAATCATTTCCTCTCTTCAAAGAGAGGAATACATTTTCCTCACTTTTGAAAGTGTTTTTTCCATTGAGGGAAAATGTTTTCCTTGAGTAGTTTATTTTCCGTGAATCGAACGTTCAAAAATCTGGAAAACATTTTCCTGAAACTTGTTTTCCGTGAAACGAACGGAGCCTTAATGTTGGACTGTAACTCTTGGTCTTTAAACAACAAGTCCTTCATTTTTTTAATGAAATTCATTGGTTGAATGATAAGAAATAATGATAACCTTATAAATTTATCTCCACAATATCTTTAAATTTCTTTATAGACCCATTGGAAATCCCAAACTGCCTAGGTTATCGAACGACGCATTGATAAATGAGGCGTGTCCCAACTCGTTAACTTATTAATTAGGGCGCCCACTCTCACCACCATAAGTATCTACAATCTTTTTAATTAGGGCCCTTGGGTTTTGATTTCGTAAAATAGAACAAAACTTCACTTATTATCTTTTCTAATAAACTTAAAGTAATTGTCCAATTTTGAAAATATTATGAAATATTACATACAATCCTGTATTAAATTGATGTAATTTAAAATTTTCAAATAATTTCGCTTCTGACAAAATTTGGCAAAACTTTATAAAACTGAAAAAGTAAATAGTCAAAATCATGGGCAAAAGCTATCAAAAGACCCAAATTATGTCTACTGTAACTGTCATGCCCCGAACCCCAACGAGTGCGCGACACCCCTAAGTTGGTTGAATTGAATGCGATGTCCCAGGCTCGTCGCCGACCCAACCCCAAATCATCAGAGATCAAATACAAGCGGAAACAAGTATAACACCCGAACAAGAATTAAAAGAGGGGTAACAGGGAGAACAACCACACAACCAAACGAATAACTTTTAATAACACAAGACATACATACAATATCCATTCTTACAAAACAGACCAGGCTTACAAGGTTAGCAACCACTATCATCAAAAAGGGGCAAGTGGTTTGGGTAGATTAACTTCTATACCAAAAATAGAGCATTCTAAAACATGGTTATGATAACTAGCCCTTACTAACCCCTACGAGACTTAGAAGGTGTCCACTCAAGGTCAATCCCCCTAGAATCGGTGTCAGGCTCCTCCCAATCCACCCATTCAATAAATAACTCGGAGTCAGCCTCAATCTCAATCGGGTTATCCTCGAATCCTAACTCTGATGGAACCTTAATCGGCGGTTCTTCCTCGGGTTCTTCTTCTTCAAGCTCCTCTTCAAGCTCCTCGTACTCTTTTTCGGGGTCTTCTAACTCTTCAGTCAGCTCATGCTTAACCTCCGGCTCCATAGGGACTGCCCCCCTGGTGTGACTCCTCAGGCTCCAGATCAGGCTCGACCTTCATAGGCTCAGGGTCCATGGGTGCAGGTGTAGGTACAGGTGTGGGTGCAGGGCTTGACTTCATGGGACCCATCTCAACACTAGTCAGCTCACTATCAGGAGGAGGAACGGTCGATGGATCCTAATCACCGACTCCATCAAAGGGGGCATCGAAACCTCGAACTAGCCCAAACTCGTCTAATCCATCTCGGAAGGTCCAAGTAGTGTAACTATGAGACTGCCACTCCTGAACACCTATGTCTACCCGAACCACACTAGTATATTTAATCCAAGTATATTGGTCATCTATAGGGTACTTTACCAACGCGTGGTCTAATTGCATCGGTATACCAAAACGCTGCGGTGGCGGATTGTTCATGGTCCAGGTCTGAGGTCTGAAATGGTTTTAAATAAAACCATGCGAATACTTCTCAGCAAGCGAATGCCTTAGACCCTACCTAAGCTAACACGTACCTCCGGACCAGTTTAAACACTCAGATCATAAAATCAGCATGCCATAAAATCGCAGGCACAAACATCTCTCCTTAATACACACGAAACCTTACATGCGATCTCAAACATAACGTTCAAAAATCGACATAATAAAGCACTTATCAATACCAATAAATCCATATCCATACCAAAGTTCGCATAATAATTTGATTACTTTCAATTGTCAACACATATATTACGTTCACCATCACAATCGAGCACACGTGTCCAACTCATTTATGATTCGCGTAAACACTCCTCAGGTCCAATCCTTCCACAGCCTGCGTAAACACGCCTAAGGCTAAAAAATGATCAATCAATTCTCGACTCGCGTCAACACGTCTCTGGTCCAATCTCTTTCCACAACCCTCGTCAAAACGCTTCAGGCTAAAAAAAAATCAATCAATCTCGACCCGCGTCAACATGCCTCGGGTCTACTGCACAACTCGCATAAAAACGCCTTAGGCTGACAGTCTTCCGGTAAAACCGGATAACGTCCTACGTAACACGTCTCAGGATAGGTTCCATTCCCCGCATAAATACGCCTCAGGGATTATGTGATCACACGTATACACATTTTCCATTTATTATCTGGACACCGCATAAAAACGCTTCAGGTTGTTTAATGTTCGTGCAACACATCAAGCATCCGATCACATATCAATCTCATACAATCAATTTGCACATGTCACCCAAGATATTAAAGCTACCAACGAGTCACATTAATTCACAATTTCACCACTTCAACTTACACGAGCACAATTAACACAATTTTCGCATTTTGCACCATATTTCATCAATCAAGAATGGTCACACTTACGTCATCAACCCCAATTCACTACGCAATGCATTTCACACATATTCACACATTCAATCTAACCACGCTAAGCACATCAATTCAGCCACGCCACGTGAATCACAAAAACATCACTTTTGAGCACATTTTCCATGCTATGCTCATTGCAATCGTTTCTAATCAATCCAACGATCAAATCAACCTATTCTAATCTCAATTTAACCTCTAAAAATATCACAATTTCACCCAAACATCACAGCCAACTCAGTCCGCTAAATTAACTTCGAACAACCCTAAAATTTCATCAAATCGCGCCCAAACTAACCCGAAATTATCCATTATCCTAAGCGGGGTTTAGGATATCACTTACATGAGGTCCTACGCGAGATCAAGCACTCAAAGACGGTTGAACGAGAAGAAAATAGCAGTGGCGACAGCTCCGAACAAAGAAGAGCACCGGCAGCTCATGGCGGCCATGAACAGAACGGCGGCGGCGACGGTGGATGGTGGCGGTGGTTGGCGTGGTCGGCTGGCCACAAGCACGGCAAGGAGAGGGGGAGGGTGGTTCGGCCAAGAAGAGAGGGAGAGAGAGAGAGGCGTGAGAAGCAAGGGGGAGAGAGAGAAAAAGAGAGAAAAAAAGAACTAAAAAGCTAGTCAAAGTCTACTCCAAGCAAAATTACCATCTCGCCCTCCTCTCAACTTTCCATCCGATGGTCATGATTCAATCTTATCTTAAAATCGACGGCCAAGATCAACTCTCACAAAAAATATCCAAGGTTAAAATGGGAATTAAACAAAAAGGGTAGGGGCAAAATTGTCCAAAAATTATGGCTTCTAAAGTGGGGGTGAAATGTCCAATATGGCCTTTCACTTTTATACTTAGCCTTCACAAAGTTTCAGGGGCAAAACGGTCATTTTCCACTTCCAGTCAAAATTTTAATTTTCTGACGAATCTGAACAAATTCGAAGCTAGCCACGCTAATAATAATGTCGTCCAATTAATTGTCATGACTTTCGAAATTTTCGATATCCAAACTCGATCTCTAATTAATGGCTAAATCCAAATAAACGCGACTTGAGCGTATCTCAAACTAACGGGCGGCTTTCAGGAAAATTCAAATATTCGACTCGTGATCGATACTCAATCGAGTCACGTTTAAGTAGACTTGAACCATGGTGACCTCGATTGTCATGTAATTGCGAGGATCAATCACTAGTTCCTAAGAACGCGATCGTTCGGAATAAGTTTAGGGTCGTTCGCCAATATCATATTATGGCGAGACGGAATCACCCGTATTCCAATTATATGATATTAGTAAATCGATTCGTGACCATCCTTGGATCGGTTTACACTGGCCCAAAATATCACCTCGACAATCCTTATGGTCAAAAGTCAGTCCATGATCAAGTTCTTTGATCGCGCGAATCTAATTCCCTAATTAGCCTTTCTCTAATGGTTAGTATCCCAAGAATGATCAGTTCTGGGCGAGATTTACTACAAGTGCATTAATGAAATCATGCATTTCATAGATCCCAAGTGGGTTGAAATTCGGAATATCACAGTAACACATTTGCTACGAACTTTTTTCTTGTGACACCAAAAATCCTCAAACTTGAATCCGTGTGATACATTTACCCTCAATTAAGGTTTCATCAATGAGCACCATTTAAAATCTGCCTCCATGAATGAAAAAAGGCGAACGGTATCGACATATCACCCACATGGCTTAAATGAAATAGAAACGATGTTGTTTTGGTTGGAAAATCATCTAATGAAACCTTGACGGAGGGTAAGAGTGCGTATCGTAAAATTTCTATTCCTGAGAATAATTTCTGTTCAGAAATAGTTTTTTCCCTGGATAAGTTTCTGAGTAAAAGAACGCATTTGGTAACTGCACAAAATTTCTATTTCTGGAATAGAAAAGGAATAGAAAAAGAATAGAAATGCGTTTGGTACAACTCCAAATTTTTCTATTTCCAATTTTTTTTATTTAATTATAAAAATGTCAATGGAGACTAAACAATTCATGTTTGAATAAAACTGGACTTTTGTAAGAACTTAACTGATCAAGATATTTTAATATGGCCTTAGAAAATCCAATATAATAGTTAGTCAGAGATGGATGGCTAGAAATGGTAGTAGAGAGTTCCATTGGTTTATAACTCATAATATGAAGAGTTTGATAGTAAATCTTTGGGCATTATAATGAATAGGTGCATAAACCTCGTGAGCTTTAGGGTGTAGAGTATAGGGTTTAAGTCTAGGGCCTAGGGTCTAGGGTGTATCATATGGGGTTTGGAGTCTAGGGTGTATGGTTTAGGGTATAAGGTCTAGGGTTTAAGATATAGGGTTTAGATTACGCTGAGTTTGTTTCTTTAAAATGACCTTGTTTCTCCTTTCATTTTTGGGAACAGAAAAATAGATTTTCTTTACTTCTTTTTTCTATTCAAAATCTGTTTCCTGGCTATTGATCTATTCCAGGGAATAGAAAAATAACTAACGTACACAAACCGGTTTCTGTTCTTTTTCTATTCCGATAAACAAAAGAACAAAGAACAAAAAATTTGGAGCATTACCAAACATGCCCTAATTTTCTCAATTTTGGCCAAAAAAAATGATAATAAAAAATCTTGGGTATTCAAAGTGGTGGTGATTATGCAATGTTCTTAACATTTGACCATAACTTCTTCTTCAATATATATAATTTATCTTCAGCATATATAAATATTTTTTTAGTATTTGTATTTATTACATATCTTAGGTATTTTAGTATCTTAGGTATATTAGTATAGTTTACTATTTAATCAAATTTTATTAGGGAATGATGGAATGGGAAAAAAGAAATAAAAAAAAGAGAGGGAAAATAATAAAAAATAAGCAAACCAAAATGTAGGCAAGAGTGTCAAGAGATTCTTATCATCTATGTTTGTGCAATTTTTAGGTTCATTTAGAATGATATGCTGTTCATACCAAACAATAGAGATAATAGGATGCGAAAATATCCGGTTTTATTACTGCGATTCACCAAACAGCTGATAGGATATAGCAAAATCCCTGAATTTCATATCATATCCTATCCTATCCCTAAAAAATTCATACATGTATGCGAAGACCTAATATGAAACTATAGTTCAAAACTTTTTGAATAGCTCTTAATAAACACAATCTGCCCATGATGAGCCTAATGTGGATAACAATAGATCCGTTGTAATGTGATGTCTAGATATTTGCACTTAAATATTTTGCACATTTCTAATGTTGAGACCTAATTTGAAACTTAAATGATTCAAAAATTTGGAAAAACTTATAATGAATACAATATGTCCATGTTGATTCCAATATGAATATTGGAACGCAAGGCACGGGTACAATATGTCTCTTGAACTTATAAATAGTTCCCAACCTAATATAAATTTGGATAAGAAATGATGAGGCCATCACTTATAAACTCGATTCGCATTTATGTATATGATCTATTATGCTTACCCAATAAATATATGAGAATCATCGTAAAAGTAAAAGAAATATACGTGTGAATTTTGTGTCTGCTATAATCTAAGCGAATCATTACGGATGCATTATAATGATTGAATCTACTCATAAATTTAATGGCGGACATGCAGGAGGGAACTTGAGCTCGTTGATGGAGCAGGTAAAAAGCACATGTAAATTACTTTCAATGTATAATAAGTTCTTTTTATCAGAAATAAACTTAGCTATTAATAAGAAGAACATAATACATATGACATGACCGATGGAATTGAGTTGGGGAGCGGCGAAAAACAACAAGTAGACGAAAGAAATAAGTTGAATTAGTATGAAGTACAATTGTTGAAATATAAACATATTCCATATGCTCATTGATTAACATAGACCAGTAAAAGTGCACACACCTCTCATTTATATAGAAATCGACATTAGAAATATTTTTTGTTTAAATGGCCTTACTGCAAAATATTTGGATTATCAATCAATGGAAAGTAATTATTGAGACAATACGAATAAATGGGAAACACATATACGTGAAAAGAGACCAATATTTGAAGATTGAAGTACATGGCTGATCAAGCATTGATAGAATATTTCTAAAACAACTGTTTTGGGGCATTTTGGTAAGGGGGCTATTTTCTTGATATAATAGTAAACCCCAGTGAAAAGCTAAAGCAAATTAACAAGAAATCAAGAAGAGATAATGGAGTCATCACTGATACTAGACATACAAATAATAAATCAAAAAGGGTTCATGAATCTAGTATATTGTTTTTTTTTTGATAACCGAGGTGTCCGCGCGGCCGGCGAGCTAGGGCTCAAACCAGCGGTGATGCCCGACTAGTCCTCGAGGGGGGCTAGCGCAGCATCCCACCGCCACGACCCCCCACTTAATTAAATCACCGATAGGTGAGTTTGAATCCAGAACCTCTCGTGAAAGAAACTGAGCGCAAACCAACGCGGCCACCAATGGGTGGGTGAATCTAGTATATTGTTTATGGGCACTTCTTAGTAAAACCAACATTATTCTGCAACTCATGAATAAAGGCAAATAAAGAGATCGCGATGTCTCATATCACAGAAATTTGGACACAGACAACCGAATGCATCTTCATCTCGGTGATAAGAGTGACTGATCCTCCTCCATTGAAGTTAGCTCCACCGTTGGTTCCAATCGCATCAACATGGGAATCGAACTCGAAGGACGGATAGATCCAGTTCTAATGCGATCGATCTCTTCTTCATTTTGCCGGATGACCTTGGGATTTCGTAGTGACCATACTCGCTCCAATTCCATCGCCACTTCCTTCATTGAAGGCCTATACCTTCCGTGAATTCCTAAGCATCTTTTGGCCAAGTTGGACACTGCAATAATTTCTTTTTTCTCGCCATGGTCTAATACCTCCTTATCAAGTGCATTGAACAAGCGGTTCCTGTCCATTGAAATGATGAAGTACAAGACTAGATTTCTGCACTCTTCTCTTCTCTGTTGAGAAATTGGCTTTTCTCCGGTTAGTAGCTCGACTAAGACAACCCCAAAGCTATAGATGTCACGCCCCGGACCCCACCAAGCCCGCGACATCCTCCGTGGTCGTATTTCGAATGCAACGTCTCAGGACTCGTTGCCGACCCAAACGAAACTTCAAAACATAGAACGCATGCGAAAGCAATTATAACACCTAGACAAGTTTTAAAGACCAAGGGTAGTAGAAGAACACTTGAACAAATCAATCACATACTTCATTCAACGGCATGTATTTACAAAATCAAACCTTACATACAAAAGGCCACTAGGGTTAAAACCACCATCATAAAAAAGGGACAAGTGGTCAAGTAGGTTAGCCTAGCTATACAAAAAGGGTCCACCAACTCCATCGGCTCCTATTCGGGGTCTTGCTCCATCGGCTCTTCCTTGGGATCCCAAAACGCTGTGATAGACCATTCATGGTCGGGGTCGGGGGTCTGAAATGGTTATATAATAACCATGAGAATGAGTCTCAATAAGCAAACACCCTAAACCCCACCTAGGCTGATGTGTATCTCCAGACAAAAGTAAATACCAAACATACTCAATCACATGCAATAACATTTAAAGGCACCTAGCCTTACCTCGATAAATGTATTCAACCCTGAATGTTAGTCGAATCACGAGAACAAAACCAACTTCTCAATGCACATGCACCCCAAGATACAATCAATTTTCTACACATGTATCCATAATAACATTCCAATCTATTCCAACCTCAATCTCTACACATGCTTACATATTTCAACTTCCGACACACACATATGTCCACCCGATCAATGCCAACCCGCATAACACGCCTCAGGCCTACCTCATCATACGACTCGCATAACACGTATCAAGTCTACGGCACGACTCACGTAAAGACACATCAAGTCGACAGTCCTCCGATTTATTCGGGCATTGTCTCGCGTAACACGCCTCAAGACAAATCCAATTCCTCTCGTAAACACGCCTCAAGGATTATAGGATTAAATGTACATCCTCATTTAATTTCATGCCTTTTCCCCGCGTCAACATGCCTCAGGGCCTATTGATCATACGCGATACGCATTTCATTCCCTTCACACAACATCCACATGCCCTAATCACACACAAACATGCTCAATTCCAAATCAGCAACTTAGCCCAACCAATCCATTTACAAGGGCAGCAATGTAGCTCAACCATATCACCTAATCATTCCAACACCTTTCAAACCACAAGTCAACCTATATACTCAATGGCATAAATCCACACATCACAACATTTAACTCAGCTACCAAGCATCACTACAATCAACTCAGCCACCAAGCACCACAACTCAGCCACAAGAAACAAGGGAAAACCGAATACACATATTCGGAGCAATTCTGGGCCAGTGCGTAGTTCTGGGATTCGTTTTAAAATAAACATTAATTCAACTCCAAAAATTATGAATTTTCAAATATGTCCTAGAAGACATCTTGATGAACATTTTTCATGAAGAACACAAAACCCAGTTCTGCCTAGAACCATCTCTTTTTATCATCCAAAGTCGAACATAAAATATTTCATTCGGACTGGCCATCTGGCTTTCAAAATGCATTTCAAGAAGTAACCAAATCTCCTTAGAAAGTTTTGAAATTTTTATATGTTGTAACCACAAATGTCTCTAACAAGTTTTGTGAATGACGTATTTTGAAAATAGGTCTGGAAAAATTTATAAAAATTCAAATAGACCCGAAGGTCAGAGGAACAGTGTTTCCGACAGACTAATTTCGGTTCAAAGATGGATTTCCGAATAGCCTCAAATGACTTCCAAAAATTCCCAAATTAAATTATGTTATACTCCAAGATTTTTGAACAACTTTCATGAAGAACATTACCCCAGATTCGGCCCGCACAGGTCTCGGAAAAAATAGCAATACTCGACGACATAGCAGTAACAAAATCCGAGAATACAACCAACAAGTAAATCTACTTGTCTAGCCCTTAAACCAGCTAACCATAGCCACTAATCAATCCCTAATAAGCCAATTGGTAACCCCTTAGCTTAGACAAGGTTTAGAATACCACTTACTAGGGAAAAACCTAACCAAATCCAAGCAAGGAGGGCAACACCAGGCCTAGAACAGTAGCAGCAGAGCAGAAGCCAATGGAAGAAGCAGCAGCAGAAGCTAGAAGCAGAAGAAGCCAACGCAGGAAGCAGCAGCAGAAGGAAGAAGCTGAAGGAAAAGAAGAAGAAGAAGAAGAAGAGAGAGAGAATGAATGAGAGAGAGACTTCATCAGATTTTTCTCTACTAATCCCACTAAAAACCCCATCACCCACCCCCACTCACACATCTAAGGGCTCACATTGCATCTTGTTAGGCAAGACAAGATCCTAGGGCTCACAGAATTCCTCTTAACCAATTACCCAAAATAATAAATTGCAAGAAAAAGAAATATGCAAGGAGGGAGGGGCACAATGGTTCTCTAGCTTTGGCCATTGGAGGGAAAATGCCAATTTCCAATTTGCCCTTCAACCCTTCAAAGGAATTCAAATATCCCAAGAGTAAAATGGTCTTTTTCCAATTCCCGGTCCAAATTTCACTTTCCAATAAATCCAATAAACCTTAAGGTTGGCCACGTTTATGTGACGTCGTCCAAATAAATTAGTCGTGACACTTCGAGAAATTCGACATCCCAGTTTGGATTCAAATGACGGCCAATTTCACTCAAACGCGACTTTAGTGTATCTTTGACTAACGGACGGCTTTTTAGGATTTATGCGTATCGACCCGCGGTTACTCAAGTCATGGCGACCTCGATCGTCACCGAAGGTCGACTCATGGTCGAGTTCTTAGGTCTACGTATATTTTCCTAGGTAGCCATTCCCTAAAGGTTAGTATCTCGAGAATGATTAGTTTCAGGCGAGATTTAACTACAAATGCATTAAAGAATATACATATTTCATTTATCCCAAAAGTGGGTCGAAATTCAGAATGTCACAATAGACATCACTCTTGTCCATAAATTGACTTGTTTGGTAGTATTCAGGATCCAAGTATCCGAAGATTCCTTGCACTATTGTGGTCAAGTGTGTTTGGTCAATGGAAATTGATTTGGAAGCTCCAAAATCCGCCACTTTGGCTCAATACTTTTCATCCAGAAGTATATTTGATGACTTGATATTACGATGATAAATCGGAATGGCCGCATCAGAGTGCAAATACAAAAGAACCCTAGCAACTTAATTGGCAATTCTTAACCGTGTTTCCCACGAGATGGGAAATTCTCTATCTGGATCATGAAGATATTGGTAGAGAGTTCCGTTGGGGACAAATTCATATACTAGAAGAGGGACTTCGCTCTCTAGATAGAATCCTAATAGTTTGACCACATATTTGTGATTGATTTCAGAGAGAATAACAACTTCATTGATAAACTGTTCGACTTGTCCTACATCAATAACTTTGGATTTCTTAACTGCAATGATCGTTCCATCTATCAACATTCCCTTGTAAATAGTTCCATGACCACCCTTACCCAATATTCGATTCTCATTAAACCGATCCGTAGCCGTGTCTAACTCCATTAAAGCGAATAACTTACCTTTCTCCATGTGATTGTCTTCAATAGAAAATAGGCGTTGTTGCAATAGAAGTCCGCCGTTACATTTGACGAAATTTTGTTTGAGTTTTACCTCACGCCATCTTTTGATGTATTTGTACAACCACCAACGAAGCAAAAGCAACACTATGCCTCCGATGCCGCCCGCCCCTGTGTCAAAAGAAGTCAACGGGAATTGCTACGTAATCAATTTCACCTTCATCATCAACAAATTAGCTTCCGCTAATTTGAACAAGTGCTTTCTTGCTTTGAAAAGAGAAAGACAAAAAGGTGAATTCGCTCAACAAAATAAATCAAATACTGTGCATCATTTATTGGTGAGAAACAAAGATACAATCAAATTGTTAAATGCACATACTATGAAAATACAGATGAAATAGTCTAAAAAGTCCTATACCTATTATACAGGGCCAATTCAGTCCTAAACCTTTCAATTATGCTAATTTACTCCTAAACCTTTTAATTGTGCCATTTAATCCTAAATCTTTTGATGGTTTGCCAATTTAGTTCTAAACCTTCTAATGATTTTCCAATAGAGTCATTCCGGCCAATTTTGACCTGAAATAACTAACATGGTGGTCTAGTCAACATTGGCCATCTTATGTGGCACAACTGACGCTAACGTTGGCATTTTACAATTGCTTTTAATTTTTTTCTTTTTTTCTTTTTTTCCTTTTCTTTTATTTTTCTCTCCAACGGCCTTGGGTGAGGGACGTTTGCGCCTGGGCTACCCTCGCTAGCTTAAGTGCAAATGTCCATCTCCCGGGGCTGGCGACCTCTGCCAACCATCACCGAGGCCCGGTGGAGGGAAAAAGAGAAAAAGAAAAAAGAAAAGAAGAGAAAAAATTTCAAAAAATGACAAAATTGTCCACGTCGATGCTAGCCGTGCCATGTAGGACGGTTGGCACTGACTAGACTATCACGATTGTGATTTTCTATCAAAATTGACCGAAAGAACTAAATTAGCAAATCATAAAAGTTTTACGATCAAATCGACACAGTTGAAAGATTTATAACTAAATTGACAAGTTGTCAAAATGTTTTAAACTAAATTAGCACAATTGTGTTTAGACTAAATTAACCGCCGTAAAATAAATTCAGAACTTTTTGGACAATTTTGCGAAAAAGAAAAAAGCACATGCAAATCCCCAATTCAATCAATCACCTTCTTCATTTTACCGCTTACTGCATTTGAGAGAAGGGGATTCCAGAAAAAGAAGCAATTGAGCATGTATTTGGGGAACGCAATGAGGTGTGGCAGGTCGGGCGGGGTTTACGCACCCCCGTTCCCGACTTAATACTTGTAAAGATGTTCCATACCCAACTCATGCCTTATGTAGGACAAAGTTTCTTTATCCCACCACCATTCTCCCGATAATGTTAAGTTTTTTAAAAAAATCGATAAGCACAATTCATGATTGTAAGAAGACAGAAACGACGTAAAGAGGACAGGGACAAAAGAATGTGTCACAGGTAGTGAAAAGATAATATTGGCGTGCTAGAATTGTGTAAATATTTAAAGCTAACAGCATGCCAAATTTGGGATTACTGTCAAAGTTAGTGTTCTATTTTGGCACGTTTGAAATCTCGGGCCATAATTGGGTCAATCTCTACAGTTTGTGCGGTGTCAAGCTGTGCTTTATTATGTAAAGGAATGAATATATCCAATAGCACTTAAACTAGGAAATCTTTAGGAGGAATAAAGAATGAACAAAAGGAAAAGAAGGCAAGGCATATCCATTCCTCCCCCTGGCCTAAATGTGAAGCATATATATTTTGCCAAATCTCGACCACAAAATCCATTGATCATGGGTTTTTATTAATTTTATTTGGGACAAGGAAGTAAGGATATCCTCTTGGGTCGATAAAATAGCCATTCCTAAGAGTACGTCTCCACCAGTTTTCGCCAACACAAGTACTCGGCAATGTGCCAACAACAAATCTCTGGTTGCCTGAGACAGGTGATTTCCCTCCGATTGAATACCGAAGTCACACATGTCGTAAAACCGGGTGTTTTTATGGACAGTACTGACCTTAATATTCGTGACGGGATCTCAATCGTTGGGAAATGTTTTTACTTCCCTAAAGCCCAGGGTCACCACGTCAAAAGATGCTCTAAGAGTACAGACATTGACATGAGGGAACTTAATCTATTTTAGAATTTTAAGGAAGCTCATTTGTGATGCACTTTGTAGCACTTGATGTACTCAATGTATCAGATAATCTCGTTTCTCTTCCGCATGGAAACTTCAGTGAGAAGGATATAGAAAGTTTCATTTTGAATTTTTCCAACAAAGGACAGAGGAAGGAAAATCGGGTGGAATTGTGAACACTTAATTTTCTCCTACACCCCAAAAACATTAAATTATATATTCTCCAAATAAGGCAAGACAGTATGTTTTTTTTAATCAGGCACTCCAAGTAAAATGAAACTACCAAAATCTGCATCAAATGTGACGTATTAGCAAATGACACTGCCCAAATCATTGACATGTTCCAGGCCGCCCATGGTTCTAGATTTCAATGATACAGAACTCCAATTTTGCTACATCTGCATTTCTTATGGTCATCTTGACTAATTCAATGATGCATACTGGCGTGTCCGCGCTACAATAGTTTTCCAATAACAAGTATTGAATTATCACGTAACCATGTACAAAGTCGTAGGGTCATAATCACGATGTGATTCATGGAAAATGTTTTCACATTGACCCCAGATCATCGAGTCGTCGATGACAAAAGATTCATGAGTGAAATTTATCTTTTAAATTTTAAAATAGCTACTTGGAATTAGTAAACCAATTTGACACTTAATCTACTTGGATAGAATTTTTTTTTCAGAGCAATTGCAAAAAAGGTAAAAATATAAGAAAATCGGACTAAATATATGAATAGTATTTTCTGGTAAGCCACATTAAAATCGGAATCATCACCAAAATCAGCTGAAGAGTTGAAAGTAGTCATGGCCACGGTTCGGAACCGACCGGTTCCGGTTCGGAACCGGCGGTTCCGGTTCGTGGTCAAGTATGAACCGGAACCGGAACCATCCTTGGCGGTTCCGGTTCCGGTTCGGAACCGTCCGGTTCCGGTTCGGAACCGTCCGGTTCCGGTTCGGAACCGTCCGGTTCCGGGCCGGTTCCGGTTCCGGTTCGGGTTCGGAACCGGTTCTGGTCTTTTTTTTTTTTTTCTTCCTCCGCCGGCCATAGCGGGACCGGCGGAGGTCGCCGGCCTCAGGCGAGGCTGCCCTCGCCGGCGTCGGGCGAGGGCCGCCCTCGCCTGGGCTGGGCGAGGCCGCCCTCGCCTGATCGGGCGAGGGCTCGACCTCGCCGGCGTCGGGCGAGGCCGACCTCGCCTGCAACTGGCGAGGCCGACCTCGCCTGCAACCGGCGAGGCTCGACCTCGCCCGACGCCGGCGAGGCTCGACCTCGCCAGATCTGGCGAGGCCGGCCTCGCCCGACGCCGGCGAGGCTCGACCTCGCCAGATCTGGCGAGGCCGGCCTCGCCCGACGCCGGCGAGGCTCGACCTCGCCAGATCTGGCGAGGCTCGACCTCGCCTGGCAACGGGCCGCAAGCCTGCTGCGGGGTTCGTGCTTTGTCTAAGTCTTGCTTGCAGCAGGGCCTGCACGTTTGCAGGCCCTGTTGCGGGCGTCGGGGCCCGGGGGGTGGGCCCGGTGGGTTTTTTTTTTTCCCTTTGGAACCGGGCCCGGAACCGCCGGTTCCAAAATTTCTGGAACCGGAACCGGGCCCGTAGGGCACGGGCCGGTTCCGGTTCCAAACCGCGGGCCCGGTCAACGGGCCGGGCCCGGGTTTGACCGGGCCGGTTCCTGGCCGGTTCCGGGCCGAAACCGGCCCGTGGCCACCACTAGTTGAAAGAACTAACCAACCAAAATCACCGCCAAATGTGATGATTTAGGATTAGCAATGCATCCTTCTGAATCTTCACCCTTCTTGCCATCACGATGATAACCCTTTGGGCATGAGCGTGCATAACTCCCATCAAGGTTATGGCAAATTCCCTCGCATGGGTTATTCTCTGGATCAGCACATTCATCAATATCTGCACAAATTAAAGCACACGATTAAATGTTAACTCTAAATAAAAAACAATAACATCGAATTATCATCATCAAGGACTCGAATATATACCAACCGACGCAACCAAGGTATGGATTCCCCTCGTACCCAGAAGAGCAATTGCATCGGTAGCCGGGCACGTCGGCAAAATCGAAGCACTCGCTGTGCGCCTTACAAGCGAAGCTCGCCGGGTCCTTCTCTGCCTCGACGCAAGTCTCATTCCAAACGGCCCAGTTGAGCACCGAGGGGACCGCCGTCCTGTTCCTCATGCCATTAAGATCCTCCCCCTACGGAAATTGAAGAATTTCTCTTCGACTAAGAACGCATAACTGCAGGGATTGAAGCTCCACACATTGGTGGGGTTTTTCAAGCTGCTCACACTGGCATTGTAATTGAGGAGCATCTCGGGTATTGGGGTGGGGACTGGCAACACCCGATCCCATCGCACGCCCCATCGGTCACGTCATCGATCCAGGTGCACACCGAGAGGCAGCCGCTCGTGAAGCCCTGGCCATTGGATCCCGCGATCACGGTGACCGTGTCGCACCCGATGGCCGTGAACTTGTTCTTGGTGTTAGAGAAAGAGAACGCAGAGAGAACTGTGGAGGCGGTAGTGCGCGGCTGTTGCCTTATGCTGGACTCGGTGTAGCAGTCCTTGCCGATGTAGGTGTAGATGTGGAGCTCGCCGTCGAGGGATATGTCGAGGACTTCGATGTTGGAATCCCATAAGTAGGGCTTGGGGGTGGAGGCAGCATCGTCGGTGACGTTACAGCGGATGGAGAAGTACTCGTTCAAGTAGCACCCATCTCCGATGCCGAAGGGGTAAGGCACAGCGACGTCTCCGCAAGTTTCTTGGCAGTTGGAAGATACAGTTTGAGAAGATGAACAAGATGATGATATCAGTAGCAACTGTCCGACCACTAACATCATCCTCATTATCTCGGATTCCACTTTGAACCCATGGCTCTCTCTCTCTCTCTCTCTCTCTCTCTCTCTCTCTCTCTCTCTTTGTGAATTTGTTGTATCGTGGAAATGTATCGTGCGTGTGTTCTTATAACGACGGAACGCGTTTGCTCATTGACAAAGCACACAGGCCTTGAAGTTTCTCATATTCTTGTTTGAGAGAGCATCATTGACTCGGCGTTTCAAAAGATCCACCGCTAACTACACCCTTGTCCCAGAAGTTTGGGATTTTTCCAATTTTACGTCCCACTACTCAATTCTTCTTCTAATTTTTCCCTCAAGTATTAATGGGCAGTTCCATTTCTATCCCAAAATGTTGCCACAAGTAACAAAAAAGAGTTAAAAAGTTCCCATTTGCCCCTGCGTTACTCGCTTACTACCGGTTAATTAAGTCCGGTGCGATACCTGAATTCCTTTACAATTGGAGTGTAATAGCTAGAGCATCATATAACATCCGGTGACGTTCATACAAAATTCAAGCGTGCTATCGCTGTGAGAAAAAAATTTCAACGAATTGCACTTGCAAACTAGGAAAAGTTAAAAGATATCACACAATATGGGGAAAAGTGTCAAAAAAAAGTCCTAAACATTTTGTATTTGTGCTAATTTAGTCCTAAACCTTTTTTTGATGACTATTCAATCCTAAACCTTTTTCATTTGTGCCAATTTAGTCCTAAACCTTTTTTTGATATCAATTCAGTCTTAAACCTTTTGTATTGATACCAATTCAGTCCTAAACTTTTTTGTCTTTGCACAAATTTAGTCATTTCAGTCAATTTTGGCTAGATTTTGTTGACATGGTCATTGGCCGGCTGGTGGCCGATCACCGGCATTGACATAGACAACTTTTAATAATATGTTAATATTTTTTGAATTTTTATTTTTTATTTTTCCCTCCCCTCCCTCCTTCCTCCAGCTGGTCACTGGACCGGCGATCGGCCAGAGGCCAGAGGCCGGCGAGGTCCTCTCCGGCCACTGACGCGACCTAACCGGCCACTAGCGAGGCTCGCCCTCGCCAGCGACGGTGAAGGTGAGCTGCACCAGCACCGGCAAAGGTGAGCCTTGCCATGGCTGGGCGAGGCTGGACCTCGCTGGATCTGGCAAGGTCGGGCCTCGCCCAGCCGCCGGCGAGGCTCGAGCCCTCGCCAGAGGCCTTCATCGTGGCCTTCAACGAGGGCTCGAGGCTCGCTAGTGGCTGGACGAGGCCCGACCTTACCGGATCTGACGAGGGTGAGGGTGAGCTAGTGGCCAGCAAGGTCGACCTCGCCGACCTCTGGCCTCTGGCCAGTCGCCGGAGCTAGAGGAAGGAGGGAGGGAAAAAAAAGAATAAAAGAAAAGAATAAAAAATAAATAAAAATTAAAAAATATATTAAAATATTATTAAATATTATCCACGTCAGCGTTGGTGACTGGCCGACGTCCATGTTAGCAAAATCCGGCAAAATTTTGATCGGAATGACTGAATTGGTACAAAGACAAAAATGTTTAGAATTAAATTGGCATCAATACAAAATGTTTATGACTTTTTTTGCACTTTTCCCCACAATATTAGAGTGTACCTAATGTCTCCCAACTCAACTAGGCCTACACACAGAATAGAAATGCCAATATCAACCCTCAAAGACATTGCAATGTTGTATTGCTCCTTTCGCCCAATATGTACGAAGACTTACTCCTTGAAATTTGTTTAGTTTGCTTGTACAGTTTGGAATGTAAATTCAGTAACATTACCTACTTATAGCTCAACTAACACAACTCGAAAGCTATAAACATCACTCTTTTTTGTCAATTGGCTTGTGTGAAAGTACTCAGGGCCTAAGTATCCTAATGTTCCTTGAACCATAGTGGACAATTGCTTTTGATCAAGTGGGACTAATCTTGAAGCTCCGAAGTCAGAGACTTTTGCGTGTAGTTAGCATCCAAAAGGATGTTTGCTGACTTGACATCTCGATGGATAGTGGGAGGGGAAGCTGTGGAGTGCAAGTACACTAGTGTTGACACCTAAATTTTGGCGCATCATTTAGTGTTAATTGCATTGAAAATTAGGGATTAAATTTTGACCCCTGAACAAAAATATTACACCTGCATAGCATATAGTTTAGGTTCATATAGGATAATTGCATTCTACATTGAACCGGCGGTGGCCAGCGAGCTTAAAATTCATCACGTAAATCGAACTCGGGCACCGAACGAGACTCGGCTCACTCGAAAGGCAAGGGCCGAAAATCACGTGTCAAAAAGGGCTTGGTTGTCTTAATTTGAGCTTAAATTAGCCCATCAAGCTTAATTAAAGAAAAACCCGAATTAATTCAGCCCACTTAGAATTAAATTAGATTAAAGGGTAAAGCCTAAACCTAAGCCCATTAAGACTAAAAAGCCCGGCTAATTGACCTAGGTTTGCATTATAAATACATGTTTATGTCTCACAATCAAAAAGGGGACCTCTCATAATTTCAGATCAGAAATTTTTAGATAGCACAATTGTGAGAGAGAGAGAGACCGGCGACTGTCATCGCCGCACGTCGCGCTCCGCGCCGCAGCACGCTGCGCCCCACGCCACCGTACGCCGCAACGCACCACCGTCTGCGAACCTCTGCCCCTCCGCTGCTCCGCCCATCCGCTGCCGTGCGCCGCCGCCCGGACGCCCCTGCAGCCTGCCATTCGGCTGCATACTGCCGCCTGCACCGTCGCCCGGAGCCTTGCAGCACGCCGACGCCGCTGCTGCCACGCCCTTCGGTGCCATGCCCTCCGTCATGCGCCGTCGTCGCAGTCACCATCGCTCGCCCACATCGTCACTGCCGCGCCAGAGAGCCGTCCGGAGCTGCACGCCGCCGTTCTCACCTGCAAGCCCCGCCCGGAGCTGCACCGCCGCCACTGCCTAGAGCTGCACGCCGCCGTTCCCGCCTGCAAGCCGCTGCCCGAAGCTGCACACTGCCGTTCCCGCCTGCAAGCCCCACCCGGAGCTGCACCGCCGCTGCTGCCCTGAGCCGTACCGCTGCCTGGATGCCACCGCCGCGCCAGACGGGTGATCGTCGAAGACACCGCCGTCCCCGGAGCTGCGCCGCGCCACTGCATAGCCGCACCGCTGTCCCGACGCACCGCCGGTCACCATCCCGATCCACAATTCCGATCCGCTGCAAATTCAAATTTAGAAATAAATTTGCAAATTAGGTAATTATCCTATCCCGATTTGATTTGAATATTTTGTTGCCTAATTTGTGCTTATTGATATCTAATTTTGTATATTTGAATAATAAACATTATCTCAATTAGGATTTATTTCCTTTTTTGAAATCTTGGATATCTGTTGCTTACCAAATTTGGATAGAATTTAGAATTTTCAAAACCCTTTGAATATATCCAAGATATTTAAGATATCAGAATTTTTCAAGATGTGATCGATTAGGAAAATTTCCTAATCCGCAACCGCACACGTGGAAATGAATCTATCTACCAGGCTTTAGATAGAGTTATTTCCATAGCGGGTATTTCGAATTTTAGGGTCGATCTGTCAAGCTTCAGATCGAAACTTAATTCGAAAGATTTAACGGTTATATTTTTTCACTTGATTTTAATTTCGAATTTCATAAAAAAAATACCAAAAAAGATTGCTTTAGAATAGGTTAATTTCTTTAGTTTAGAATTGCATGTTTAGATAATTGGCATTTTTAATTCCGAATTTCATTCGGAAAAATACAAAAAATAATATGCCCGTCATTAGAAATAGGTCACGTCGTCGCATGACATATAGTTTGCATGTTAGGTTGCATTAATCGCATGTCAATTTTTGCACGTCATTACATAAAGCTTAGCTTTCATTTAAATAAATAAAAATCAAAAAGAAATTTCTGCACCTTTGAACTCTAAGTCAAGATTTATCAAAATTGTCAAATTGAATATTTTTCTCGAAATTGGTACCGAAAGGGCGTTAGGGAATCTAGCGTAACCAAGTCCCCGAATTTATGATTTCTGGTTCGTAGAAATAAAATAGTACTCTCGTTATTTTATTTAGGTTTCTAATCAACCTATCCTAAATGATTAGTGGCGACTCCCGTTGAAAATATTTGCATGCTTACAATTGGACCTAAGTTGTGATTTGGTAGAGTTTGGGAGAACTCGAGCTAGGTTAGTTAATTTAATTGATCTAGTAATCGATTAACCTAATATCGAAACCCGATTTTTTTAGGTTGCGACAACTAGGACTCTAGCAGTTTCTGAAGCGATTCTCAACCAGGTCTCCCAAGATAGCTTCAATGATTTGGTTGAGTTATGGACATGGTCGAAGAGAGTTCCATTGTTGACGAACTCGTACACCACTAAAGGCACCTCTGTTTCCAAACAACATCCCAAAAGCTTGATCACGTTACGATTATTAATTTGAGAAAGCACAATGACTTCATTGATGAACTGTTCGATTTGGCTCTGGTCCACGAGCTTGGACTTCTTAATTGCAATTACCATATTATTTGGCAATGACCCTTTGTAAACGGTACCTTATCCTCCTTGCCCGACTATTCTGCTGTTGTCATGATTGTTGGTGGGCTTCTCTAGCTCTTCAGCGCTAAAGATTTTCACAGCTTATGTTGTTCTGTCACGTTCATGTAATTGTTGCTGCAAAAGCAAGCCGCCATTTTGCTTGAAGTATTGTTCTTTGAGCCTGATGAGCTTCCTTTTCTTGTATCCGAAATACAGAAAGCCAATGCTTAAAAGCAGCACTATAATTATGCCTACAGCAACACCTGTATACGACACTAGTTTTTCAGTTTAATTAACCACGTGATTAATTGCACAGCGAATCATTGCACCACACATTCAAACTTTCTGTAGAATTACATCGTGAGGTTTTCTCGAAAACTTCCTAATTTTGGGACAATTTGAGTCTGAAATAGGACAATGGACTTGGTTAAGCTAATCTACAAAAAACCGAAGAAAAGCACAGTTGTTCCGGTCTACAAAAAATGTCATCAGTTTAACAGATTTAATTCGACATGAAAGAAGTCAGAAAAGTATTAACTCAAACCAACTACAAGGACACTTATCTTTTCCATTGGTCCCACAGTGTACTTGCTTACGGTTTTCTAGGTCTTACGCAACCAATTTGACGCCATTTAAAGCATAAGTTTATAGAGACTTTTTCGTTAGAACTATGCATGAGTTTAAATAACTCAATACTTGTTCCATCTCTATATCCGACTGATCCCTTCTGATGACATGAAAATGGCAAGGACTAGTACCTCTGAGGAAATTTTCAAAATGGATTAGTAGTCGGTGCGAAGGCTGCTTTTATCTTCCTCTTTTACTTCTGTCGTCACCTCGGATAGATATTGTCATGTTGCTAGTAATCAACTAGTAATATAAATGATATCCTGATAAATATGGCTTGTGCAGAAATTAAAAATAAAGAACAAAAATATATCTACTTGGATTGGTAAAATAGCCATCCCTTTGTGTACGTCTCCACCAGTTTTTTGCCAACACAAGCCCCCGCTCCCTCTTTCTATAGGTACACATGCATGCGCGCAGAGAGAGAGAGAGAGAGACTTGAGGTGGTGTTGGATGTTTCGGTGGCGCCCGGTGTTAACTTCGCCGGAAGTGGTGGCTACGAGCAACAGAGGCGGTGATGGATGGAGCTTGTGGGCAGAGAAGGAGAGATAATAGAGAAATTAAGTTTATGATCTAATGTGTGTGATTATTCATGAAAAGTAAGTGTATTGTGATAAGATCGTATTTTCATTATATACGGCTTAATATGAACCTTGTATTGTTGAATTGCTCAATGATGGCACATTTTACACATTTTTCATCATTTAGTTCTAGCTTTGTTTTGCCATTCTCGACAATAGAATTAAGAATAATTCTTAGCTAACAGTGCCGTTAGCTTGGAAAATATACGGTCAAATCTCAGCCAAGCATTTTCCATGCTCAAAATGGGAGACTTAGTTAACAGATTTCTTTGTTTTATATATTAAAATGCATTTTCCATATAAAAAAGCCATAAGAAGAGAGCGATTTTCTTGTCTTATTGAAGGAAACAAATCAAAGTGATAATATTCAAATAATAAGATATATATGCAGAACTCAGCCACAACTTTTAAAATAGTAAATATTATTCTCCGGCCAAAGAAAAAGATTATGAGGATATTATTCCCAAATAAAGAAAAACTTAACAATTCAGAAAGATAAGAATGTAATTATCTTGTACGCTTTGAATTTCCAATTATTGTAGGATTTGTAATCGATTAAGAGGTATTCATTGTCGTCAACAATGATTATGTGATAGGACCGTCATTCTCTCAAGGATGACGGTTCTCTCGCCACCTCAAATATTTTTTAGCCAACCTGAGGAGGGATTTGGCCAGTTCGAGAGCACATTCCGTTTAAGATCTGGTGATTTTACTTGGTCACCAGAGACCTAACAAAGCACACAAGCCTTGAAATTTCTCATATTCTTGTTTGAGAGGCCATCAATGACTTGGCGTTTCAAAAGATCCACCGCTAACTACACCCTTGTCGCAGAAGTTTGGGATTTTTCCAATTTTACGTCCCACTATTCAATTCTTCTTCTAATTTTGCCCTCAAGTATTAATGGGCAGTTCCATTTCTATCCCAAAATGTTGCCACAAGTAACAAAAAAGAGTTAAAAGTTCCCATTTGCCCTTGCGTTACTCGCTTACTCCCAGTTAATTAAGTCCGGTGCAATGCCCGAATTCCTTAACAATTGAAGCATAATAACTAGAGCATCATATAACATCTGGTGACGTTCATACAAAATTCACGCATGCTATCGCTGTGAGAAAAAAATTTCAACCAATTGCACTTGCAAACTAGGAAAAGTTAAAAGATATCACACAATATGAGGGTGTACCTAATGTCTCCCAACTCAACTAGGCCTAAAAAGAGAATAGCAATGCCAATATCAACCCTCAAAGACATCACAATGTCGCATTGCTCCTTTCGCCCAATATATAAAGACTTACTCCTCAAAATTTGTTCAGTTTGGTCGTACAATTTGAAATGTAAATTCGTTAACATTGCCTGCTTATAATAGCAAATGGGAGACGTTTCGACTACGGTGTGAAGGTTTTTTTATTTTTTTGTGTTTTATTCTATTAGCTAAGCAAGTGAAGACGGTCTGGAAATATTTATTTAGACTTCGGCGAGTTCGGGTAAAGCGAACCGATTTTATCAATTCAGGGACCAAATTGTCACAAATTTGGGTACAAGAGAACGGTTCGACTTTCCCATCCAACAGAGTGGCAAATCAACGATTCCTTGTAAAAGAAAGAAAGCGTGAATCGACTTGCATTTGACCCTTTCTCATTTTTTTTGAGCTCTCTGAAATCGTCTATTATTCGACCCAAAAAAAAAAAACAAAAGAAATCGCCTACTAAGACCGGCAAATTGCCCGAGGCAATTGGTCAAAGATTCCGCCAAAAGTCAAACCTCTCCTCCTTCTCTCTCTCTCTCTGCTAGAGTTGGGTAATGGGCCATACCTATGGCCCGGTCCGTTTGGGCCCGAGCCAAGCACGAGCCCGTTTCAAACAGGTCCACGTCCGAAATGCTGCTGCACGAAGACATACACTCGAAAGAGAACCTCCCTCGGCGATCTACAAAAGGAGGCTGACGTGTGCGCAACTGACGACGATGAACTTGTTCTTGGTGCAGGATATGGAGAGTTCAGCTAGGGTGAGTTAAAGACCTATCAAGAAGAACAAGCTATTCTTGTCACAAAATGAGCTGCTCTTACTTTTCAAATATTCTCGAGAGATTAATCTAGGATTCTAGAATATAAAAAAGTGTCACTCTTTCCGTGGGAAAGAAAAAGTCTAGTCTTCTCCTTTCCCAATCGATTTTTCAGAGTGTGCATGGCAATTTTTTCTTTTGGGGCGTTGATTAGTGCAAAAATTGAAAGTCGATTAGGAAAGGACAAGACCTGACCCTTTCCTTATTACGAAGAGAGAGAGAGAGAGAGAGAGCGTTCTTGTCAAACTCTATGTTTGAACAATTCCAAAACATGATTTTGCGCCGTGACTATTACTCATGAAACAACAACAATCGACGGAAAAAGCCAACTAGTTAACAAATTTCATCAGTTGAATGATAACAACGCATGACAACCTTAGAGATTTCTCTTTAACCAAAAAAAAAACCTTAGAGATTTCTCTCTACAATATTCTAAGATTTCTTTTAAGGGCCCTTATCTCTGAAAATAAAACAACACGACATGTATTAACTTTTCTAATAAACTCAAAAAAAATTTATATTATGAAGATGATTATGAAAAATTATATTTGATAGTATATTTAATTTGCATATTTCAAAGCATTTTAAAAAAAATCAATTTTAATAAAATTCAAATTGTGAAAATGGAAAGATTAAAACAAGTGAGAAAGCAAATAGTAAAAATCATTCAAACAATTTGCACAATTTGTCTGAAAATACTAATAAAGATATGTCATTTTCTCCTAGTGTTAAGGCACCAAATTCCTTAAATTACCTTACTTGCTCTAAACAGCTTTAAACTCAATGAGACACAAGGCTCCCAACTATTAACTAAACTAGCAAGATGGCGGTACGTTGCACAGGTCAATGAATCTTCACATCAATTAAGTTTTCTTCTGGAGTTTACACGGAGTTTTCCTCCAATTGAAAGAAGATATGCTCGTAAATCGTAATTACATATATTTTCTGCCTTTAGAGTCGTCAACAAGAATGGTTGTATAAAGCCAAATATTCGCATTACGTGTGTTTCGCAAAACATTTGCGTTCTGCAAATTAATGATGTGTTTCGTCAATCATACACTACAAAAAAACAAGGATTTTGCCACGAAATTTAGTGACGGGAAAATTTTTCGTCGCTAATTTGCGACGGAATTTGCCACGAAATAAAAATTCGTCGCAAATTAGCAACGGAAAATAAATCCGTCGCAAAAATAGCGACGGAATTTGCCATGGAAAATTAGTCGTCGCAAATTAGCGACGGAATTTGCGACGGAAAATAAATCCGTCTCAAATTCCATCACTAATTTGCGACGCATTTTTTTCCGTTGCTATTTTTGCGATGGAATTAGCGATGAATTTATTTTCCGTCGCAAATTAGAGATGGAAAAGAAATTCGTTGCTAATAGGATTTTCCAAACTTCAATGTATGGACTACCACCAAATGAGTTTGACCGTTTGTGTGATGAACAATTTGCAGCATGGTTCAAAACATATGTAAGTTGCCTATGGGCCAAAATCAAGTTATTAATATTTTATACATCATTTATTAAAATATATATTATTGACTTTGCGTGTGTGACCTTAGGTTTAGGGGTGATTGGTTCCAGGGTGGGTTGAGTCCAGACCTGGAACCTGAAACCAACTCTGTTATAATCGGTTCCCAATTTTTGGAACCTGAAACCGACCCTATTTTCCCTTGACCCTATTTTGGAGCTGACCCTGTTTTTCCGATCCGATTTTAGGGTCTACCCGAGAACCTGTTTTTTTTTCCTTTTTTTTGGTTTCATTTTTTTCTAGCAAAATAATATATGTAGTAATGAAACGATTCAAAATAAAAGATGAATAATAAAAACCACTATCCACCAAAAGTAACAATCTCTAAAATGGGCAATTATAATCCATCAAAATCAACAATCCAAAAGCACTATGTGGCAAGACATAGTCTAATCACATAAATCTTTAAGAGTCACATTTTTAGGAATCTATTCAACATGTTTAGATCTTTATTTTGCGTCATGATGAGAGAACTCCTCACTTCTGTTTCCAAAAATCCGAAGGCTCCGATCCACACATCAAAATCTGATAAACAATTGTCCCATGCCATAAGAATTAAAAAGAAGTGGACAAAAAGCTCCAACTGAAAAGTAATGAATATACAAATTAGTGATTACTGATTAGGATATGGGATCTTGGTGATTGCCCACTCGAGGGAGAGTTATAGGTTTGCTGTCTTTTTCTTTTTGACTAAAATAGACCTAACATCAGGACATATATCTAAACATATACACTGACCTTTTGGAGGCGGCCTGAATCCAGCTATGTTACCTTCAATGGGTTCAATCTCTAAGAAAAATCCTGAAATTCACACATAAAGAAAAATCAATAAGAAACCATGCTCTAAAGACAAATGCAAATATGTCGATTAATGAAGTCTATTTACTCACCACAAAATCGGAGCTTCCATAAAAGGAAGTCTATTTACCAATGACAATGTCCTTGGTAAGACAATCCAAATCTAAAAACCCAAAAAGAGATTAAATAAAGTATTCACTCAATAGATAATATGTGAATGAATTACAAAATAGAAAGAAATTTAAACGACTTACCTGACTCAAACTTTTCCGCATTCTCAATGCACTCTTCAACATTAATTGGCACGCGAACGGTTCTCAGCCAATCTTGAGTGCAAATCAAACCTTCCACCACTCTAGGAGTCAAAGAACTTCGAAAGCTGTTAAGCACACGTCCCAATGTACTAAAAGTCGACTCCGAAGCAACGGTAGTCGCGGGAATTGACAAAACATCCCGAGCCATCAAAGATAAGATTTTATACTTTGACCCAGTACTCTTCCACCACATCAAAAGGTCAAGATTAATGACATCTTCACTTTCGGCTTCAAGATACCGATCAAGCTCAGATTTGTTTTCATCAAGCACTGTTTTCTTTGCGTGAAGAAAGCTTTATCGCCAAGCTTGGATGTCATCCTCATTGTCACCTTCATTGTCATCAGTATTGACATTGGAACCACTACTACTAGTACTCACACTTGAAGCACCAAAATTTTGCTTACTAGAACCAACAAGGGATTGCTCATAAAATTTATACAGACGCTCCAAGGCTAGCTTCACCTTATCATGCATCTCATCAATTTTTGCTTCATCATCATAAATTTGTCTGTAACAGAACTTCACATAATTTAACTTTTTTGTGGGATCCAACGCAACCGCAATCAATACCATCATGTTTATTTTATCCAAACTCTCATAATATTTGTCAAACTTCTCCTTCATTTTTAAACCCATAGCTTGAAGCTTAGGGTCCAAAGAATTCGCAGCATGATTCAAATATTTATACAAAAAAGCTATACCCTCAAAGTAATCATTTGAAGTAACATATGAACTCCCCGACATCCGTTTGGTGGCATTATAAAACTGTTTTAGAAATTTAGAAAGAATGATGGCATTTTCCCAATCTTCATTTCGAGGAGGATCATTGTCAATCTCCTTTAAGAAAGATGAATCATCTTCTTTCATCCTTTCAAAAGCTTTCCTAAACTTTATGGCGATGTCTAACATCAGATAAGTGGAATTCCATCTAGTGGTAACATCAAGACAAACTGAACCCTTGTATGTGATTCTCCCATTCTCAATACAAGATTGAAATGTTTTGGCTCTCATTGGAGAACTCCTCACGTACCTAACTACATTTCGGATACGTACAATAGAATCACGCACCTCGTTCAATCCATCTCGGACAATTAAGTTTAATATATGAGCTGTGCACCTCATATGTAAAACATCACCATTCAAGATCAAAAGCCTTTCCCTTGAAAATTTTTCCTTCAAATAATCAATGGCCACATCATTGGAACTAGCATTATCCACGGTTATTGTGGACACCTTATTTTCTATTCCTCACTCGTAATGCACTTCTCCACCATTTTCCCAATCTCTCTACCCTTGTGACTATGCATCATCACAAAATTGATGATTCTTTTATGCAACTTCCAGTTTTCATCAATAAAATGTGCAGTGAGACATAAATAGTTCAAGTTCTGGATGGAACTCCACATATCAGTTGTAAGTGCAATCCTAGAATTAAGCTTACCAAAGTAAGCTTTCAAACAAGTTTTTTCACTCATATACAACTTCATACAATCTATAGCCACCATAAATCGTGATAAATATTTGAAAAGAGGCTGTAATTCAGTGATAAAATCACGAAAATCGACACGCTCAACCGTGGAAAAAGGTTGTTCATCAATAATAATCATCCGAGCAAGCATGTGCCTAGAACGTTCTTGATCAAACTTCCACGTTGTTAAGACACTACCACCACTAGTATTTTTCCCTACCTCGCCAACCACATCTTTGTTACGTGGTGCAAACAACATTTGCTTCTTATCTGCATGAGGATACTTTTTGCACTTTGTCAAGTGCTTCCGCATAGTAGACGCTCCATGATCAACAGAATAATTATACTCAGTCCCACAGTGAATGCACTTTACTCTAGTTGTTTTTTGTGTTTTCTCATCTATAATTCTCGAAAAATTATCCTAGGCGTCCGATTGATTAGCTCGCCTTTTACCAAGAGGAGGACGGGAGTTAGATACACCCACCTTGTTTGTCGCACTCACAGTCGTAGAGTCCACTTCAGCAGCTCCTTGGAATGGCAATTTCATGAGCGGACTAATTTCATTATATCCATCCACTTCAATTGATATTTCTTTGTCTTGATCCATCAACTAAAATCAAATTATACAATAATGTCAGGATTCTACTGAAAACAAATTATACAACAATGACAGGATTCTAGGATCAAATATCACTGTTCTCGTCTATGATGCTAAACTGATATGTGACGAATTATTCCCTTCCTATTCATAAATTACAAGCAGCAACTAGCAAGCATAAAATGTTAGCAATCTGCGTGCTAACAGGCACGAGTTCTTTTCTTTTGTTCCCGCAATTTGAGTCGATAAAGAGGATCCATCCTTTTCAAAGTTACGAAGTAAACTAATGTATATATGCAAGTCTCATCTCTATTAAATAATAAGCTTAACAAAGCAACATAGACAACACTTTCTGTGTACAGACTCCTAAGTGCAAATTAGGAGAAGATATAAGTTCACATTAGCCATTAACATATGTTTTAGTTCGCTCACAAAATTAGCTTTTAGCCAGGAATCAGTCTCATTGAGACTAAACTACGGTCACACTTTGCCAAGAAAAAATGTTTGCGGTGGCAACAAAAAAATATCATCATGTCTGAAAATTAACAAAGTCGGTCATGATGGAACCTGTGTCAGATGAGACAATGCTTCAAGGAAGTTTCGATCAAGCTGGATAGCTTTTAAATGTGCTTCTTCAGCCCTTTGATAGTCACCAATTGAACACAATGCCAAACCCTACGCAACAATATGTCAAATATCTCAACAATGTAACCTTTGTAACTCTGGCAGAATTCAACATACCCAGAATCAAATAATACAGATATTTCAAAAATAGGACAAACCAAATATGTATATGCAAATTTGTTCTCCTTATCGAGCTTAACACAGGTAGATAAGTTTGCAACAGCAGCTTCAAAATCCTTGAACTTGAAATTGACGATTCCTGGGTAAATAAGATACTCATAATTACATGTCAACAGAAAAACTCGAACTCGAATGCAAAACCTCAAACTCGAACTCAAACATTTCCCCAACACAAGAACAGATTCGGAGCTCGAGCTCGAAACCATCTGACCTTGCAACAAAGACGAAGAAGAGAGACTGAGGGAACGGAGGACTCACGGATCGATGAGAGTCGGACGGGGGAAGCGAACGTGATCTTACGGCGAAGAGAGAACTGAGACAGAGGAGTGGCGAAGAGAGAAGTGATACAGGGGAGCGGCGGGAGAGAAGAGAGGTAGGGCAATGTGATATTCATTTTAGGGTTTTTTTTTACATTATCTTAAAATCGGTTCTAAAACCGGTCCGGTTCGGTTTTTACTTGAAACCGGAAACCGGACCGATTCTAACCGGTTCCAAAAAAATGGAACCAGTTCCCGAACGGGTTCTAACAAGAACCAGTACCGGTACCTGGACCTATTTTTCGAGTGGGCCGGTCCGGTTTCCGGGTAAACCCGGTCCGGTTGCACACCCCTACTTAGGTTTACAGTAATCATGATGAAGTTGGAGAGCAAGGATTGCTATATCATCTGTCATGGGGTCCAAAGTCAAGAGTACTTGACCAACATATTTCATAAACGGATATAATTTTCATACTCAAGAATATGGAATGGGAAAAGTCACAATAAATAGCAGTGTGTGTTCAGTCATATGATGGTGGCAGTTAAAAAGATGATTTTTATGACTTGTTGGATGGAATCATAGAGATAGAGTACCATGGACCATTAATGCGAGTTGTGTTATTTAAGTGCAAGTGGTTCGACCCCGTCAAAGGAATGAAGGTGCATACGAAGTTTAATTTGATCGAAAGAAATCACAAGAAAAGATATATGAAATATGAACCATTTGTCTTGGCACAACAAGCAATTCAAGTATGTTATGCATCATATCCTAGTTTGAAACGTGACAAAACTGATTGGTGGGTTGTATGTAAAATCAAAGCACAAGGAAAAATCGAGGAATATTGGAAGTATAGAGCCTATCAACAAGAAGAAGTTTGTAACACGGTTGAAACTGAGTAATATAACATTCTAACTTTACGAGATCCATGTGGAGCAATGATAGATGTGAATCCAACTGAAATTCGCGAAACAAATATAGAATGTGGTACAGAATCTGATTTTGAGACAGATAATGAAGATGATGCTCATGAAGAAGATGAAGATCAAGATCAAGACGAGGACGAAGATGAAGATCAAGACAAAGACGAAGACGAAGACAAAGGTGAAGACGAAGATGAAGATTAAAATTTTTGTGACTTTTCACTAATTATGTGTAATTATTATTGCGACATGTGTTATTTTGGTTGTCATAATTATTATTGTTCTTGTTGTTATTGTTATTGTTATTGTTATTATCATTATTATTGTTGTTATTATTAGCAATGGAATTAGCTATGGAAGTGATCTTCGCGGCACATGGCGTCCATTTTTTGAATCCGTAGCTAATTAATGACGGAATTAGCGATGGATTCGAAAAATTGATCGTCATAAACATTTCCGTAGCTAATTCCGTCGCTATAGCGACGAAATTAGCGACGAATTCGAAAAAATGGGCGCCATGTGCCGCGAAGATCACTTCCGTCACAAATTCTGTCCCTAATTTGCGACAGAATTAGTGACGGATTCGAAAAAAATGGGCGCCATGTGCCGCGAAGATCACTTCCGTCGCAAATTCCATCGCTAATTTGCGATGGATTTATTTTCCGTCGCTAATTTGCGATGGATTTATTTTTCGTCACTAATTCCGTCACAAATTAGCGACGGAATTAGCGATGGATTCGAAAAAATGGCCGCCATGTGCCGCGAAGATCACTTGCGACGGAAAATAAATCCGTCGCAAATTTCGTCGCTAATTTGGGACGGATTTATTTTTCCGTTGCTAATTTGCGACGGATTCATTTTTTGAATCCGTCGCTAATTCCATCACAAATTAGCGACGGAAGTGATCTTCACAGCACATGGCGCCCATTTTTCGAATCCGTTGCTAATTCCAACGCTAATTAGCTACGGATACAAATCCGTCGCTAATTCCCGTCTCAAAAAGCCACTTCTTTAATTCCCACCCATTTGACCTCAAAAAAAAATTCCCGCCCATGCAGACTGTCCTTTTCCCCCCTTTCTCTCTCTTCCTTTTTCTTTTTCTTGTCTTCTTCCTCTTCTTCTTCTCTTCTTCCTCCTCGTGCGCACGTCCACTGCTCCACCTACAACTCACCGATAGGACCCCATCGCTGTTCGCCGCCGCCGCTTGTCTGGTCGCCACGTCACCGTCCGGCCATCAGGTTCCACTCGGCCGTCGCGCCACTACCGTCGCCCCTCGACCACGCCTTGCCTCGAGCCAACCGTGAGTGCGACCATCTGCCCAGACCAGCAGCCGCCGCTCGTCGCCTCGTCACCACGCGCCGTCCGCCTTGCGCCAACACTCGTCCGGTCGCTCGTCGCCGTCGCTGTCACCGTCTGCCGTCGTGCTTTTCCCCCTGGCCTGCTGTCTTCCTCTCCCCTTCGCGCGCACGGCCATTCGCTTGCGTCGCGTTTAGCCCCTCGCCCGGCGTTGTCCGACTGCTTGCAATGCCGCCGTGTTGCCCCCGACTGCCGTCCAGTCACCACACACCGTTGCCATCAATGCTGACCCCCCTGTTCTGGCCGTGCCATCCGTCTCGGCCAACTCGTCGTTGCCAGATCGCCAACCTGTCATCCCTATCGTCGCCAGCCTGCCAACCATCGTCGCTATCGCTCGCCTTTTCACCGCCTAACGCCGTTGCCGTCACCGCCCAGCAGTCGCTCGTCACCGTCGTTGCTCGCCGTCGTCACGCTCGCCTGACCAGCCCAGCCACTCACCCAACCACTTGCCTGGCCGAGCCTACCGCCGTCCCAGCCACTGCCTCGACCACTTGCCTGGTCGTTTCCCGGCCCTACTACTTGCCCGCTCATCACCTAGCCACCCAGGCCATCGCCCGTCGCCGCACCCCGCTCGCCCGGCCACTTGCCCTGCTGTGGCCGAGGGTCGTGCCGACGACTGTGCCAAGGCCTCGCTCAATGGTCGACCGTTGTGCCGACTGCCGCGCCGAGCCCGTTGGAGCTACAATTACTCCATTATTTAATCAATGTTAAATATAAATTCTACAAATTAATTTTGCTTTTAATTAGATTTAAACTCCAAATCGTTCGTAAACAATATTCGTCGCACACTTCGTCGCTAAAAAATTAATAAAAAATTATCGCGACTGACCTCTAGGGCTTTCTTATCGAACATGTAAAAAGAAAGGGAGGCTCGCTTGGTATGTGCTAAGTCCAGGTTCGAGACTTAATTTAGGCTCTCCCAAGCCCATATCATATCGCGACTTAGGGTTTAAATATTTAACATGCAAGTGATTTATACCAAGGAGTCACCACTAATCGATTTGGGATGGGTCGATTATAAACCCAAATAAGGTGATGGGAGAATCACCATATTCCTACGAACCAGAGATTAACTGAGTTCGGGGACTTGGTTACACTAGTTGGATAACTAATGCCCTTTCGGTACCTTTTTACTCTGTTCATTTCTGAAAATATTTGTCAGGCAATTTGAATTGATTTTATGACTTTTCTCCTAACATGTAAGGTGATCAAGCGAGTGCATAATAAAAAACGATTAGCAGTCAAAAATACAACAATTCATGCAGCCTAAGGTTATAACCTTAACTAAGTCAGATGACATTCAAAACACAACTCATGCAATTGTACTAAAAACATGCATAATAAATACAACGGTAATAAAAACTAACATGCAAAATACTACCGCGCAATCTCAGGCTTATCTAATTTAAACAAGACAATAACATGCATAGTAATACAACAATAAATTAAAATATTTAGATATATCACATAATTTAAAAAAAAGATCTTTTCTTTAAAAAAAATAAATAAAATTTTGAAAATTTTTTTTTCGAAAAAAAGGAATAATAATAATAGTAATACAGAAGAAGAAAAGAAAAGGAAAAAATTTAAAAAATTTAAAAAATTTTTGAAATTTTTTTAAAATAAAATAAAAAAATATATTAATATAATATTAAAAACCGGATCGGGTTGGCAGATCCGGGTCGATCAGAACCGACCCGGGTCAACGGACCCGACCCATTGCGTTGACCGGGTCGGATTTCTGGATTCGACCTGGGTCAGAGGGTCAACCCGGGTCATTGACCTGGGTCTAGATCGAATCAGGCCCGGTTGGGTCCCGGTCCGATGGAAAAAGACAAAATAGGGCCGGTTCGACCCGGTCGAACCGGCCCTATTTGCTTGCAAACCGATTGGACTTGTCTGCAGGCTGGTCCGGGGTCGGCTCTTGCGTGTCTAGGCACGCGGGAGCTTCGCCGGCGAAATCCGGCAATCTCGCCGGATGACCCAGTGTCGCGACCTAAAAAAATCGGGTGTTTCGATCTTAGGCTAATGGATTACTAGATCAATTAAATTAACTAACCTAGCTCGAGTTCTCCCAAACTCTACCAAATCGCAACTTAGGTCCAATTGTGAGCATGCAAATATTTTCAACGGGAGTCGCCACTAATCATTTAGGGTAGGTTGATTAGAAACCTAAATAAAATAGCGGGAGTACTATTTTATTTCTACGAACCAGAAATCATAAATTCGGGACTTGGTTACGTTAGGTTCCTTAACGCCCTTTCGGTACCAATTTCGAGAAAAATACTCAATTTGACAATTTTGATAAATCCTAACTTAGAGTTCAAAGGTGCAGAAATTTCTTTTTTGATTTTTATTTGTTTAAATGAAAGCTAACCTATATGTAATGACGTGCAAAAATTGACATGCGATTAATGCAACATAACATGTAAACTATATGTCATGCGACGACGTGACTTATTTCTAATGACGGACATATTATTTTTTTTTGTATTTTTTATGAAATTCGGAATTAAAAATACCAATTATCTAAACATGCAATTCTAAACTAAAGAAATTAATCTATTCTAAAGCAATTTTTTTGTATTTTTTTATGAAATTCGAAATTAAAATTAAATAAAAAAAATATAACCGCTAAATCTTTCGAATTAAGTTTCGATCTGAAGCCTGACAGATCGACCCTAAAATTCGAAATTCCCGCTATGGAAATAATTCTATCTAAAGCCTGATAGATAGATTTATTTCCACGTGTGCGGTTGCGGATTAGGAAATTTTCCTAATCGATCACATCTTGAAAAATTCTGATATCTTAAATATCTTGGATATATTCAAAAAATTTTGAAGATTCTAAATTCTATCCAAATTTGGTAAGCAACAGATATCCAAGATTTCAAAAAAAAATAAATAAATCCTAATTGAGATAATGCTTATTATTCAAATATACAAAATTAGATATCAATAAGCACAAATTAGGCAATAAAATATTCAAATCAAATCGGGATAGGATAATTACCTGATTTGCAGATTTATTTCCAAATTTGAATTTGAAGCGGATCGGGATTGCGGATCGGCGATGCGTCGGGAGCGGCGGTGCGGTGCCGGGAGTGGCGACGGTGGTGCAAGGGTGGCTCCGCTAGGCTCCGAGCTCACGGACGAAGCGGCGACGGTGGGCTCACTCACAGTCGTGATTGTGACTCGAGAGACTCGCGGCTTGGGACGCTTCGCAGCGTTATCTTGGAATTGGACTCCCTAACTTTAGTGGTCAGCAAAGCAAAGGAGTGGTGGGACGTAGAAAACCTGCAAGAAAGAAAAACAATCTTTTTCTTCTGTCTTTTATTGCTCCTTTATACTCCTCCCCCTCTTCGTAGCTTGCATGGACCAATGGCCGGACTACACGCCAAAGGAACTTTGAGGACGCTTGTGGAATTTTGGGCACGTTGCAACAAAACAAGCACACCAGGAGGAATGTAGGGATTGGACTGGAAACTCGTTGGCTTGACTAGTGCAGGGCTGGACTAGAGACTTAACGACAAAGAAGAGTCCGGCTACAGCGGCACGGGAACGTCAAGGGCAGCAGCTCAGCTACTTCGTAGATGGCATCAAAGGATCCCAGTCTCGAGGCAGCAGATCGTGTGGAGCTTTGCGGCTTCGTCGTCGATAAGAAGGCGCTGAGTTGGGTCACTGTTTTATGGTAGCAGCAGCAGCAAGGATCGTCGTAGCGTGGCCATGAAGCGGCGCTTTCTCACTCTTGCTCTTTAGTCTCGCTATTTCTTCACGTATATCTCGTGCTCTCTCTGAAAATTTTGCTCTGGGAATTATGAGAGCCCCCTTTGATCATGAAGCAAAACATATATTTATATTGCAAACCTAGGTCAACTAGCCGGGCTTTCTAGTCCTAATGGGCTTAGGTTTAGGCTTTACCTTTTAATTTAATTTAATTCTAAGTGGGTTGAATTAATTCGGGCTTTTCTTTAATTAAGCTTGATGGGCTAATTTAAGCTCTAATTAAGACAACCGAGCCCTTTTTGACTTGTGATTTTCGGCCCCCGTCTTCCGAGTGAGCCGCGTTTCGTTCGATACCCGAGCTCGATTTACGTGATGAATTTTAAGCTCGCTTGCCACCGCCGATCCGATGCGGAATGCAATTAATCTATATGAACCTAAACTATATGCTATGCAATTTTAATATTTTTGTTTAGGGGTTAAAAATTTAATCCCTAATTTCTATGCAATTAACACTAAATAATGCGCCAAAATTTAGGTGTCAACACCCAGGCCACCCATGGCCTGGGTCTTCACCCTACAAGCCCCACTTACCTTTTTCAACGACTGGGCTCGCCGTCTGACTGCCAAATCGCCGGCCGGCGACCGAATTAAAACCGGCCTCGTTGAGGCATTTTGTTAAACAGGTGGGGGATGCAACGAAAACTGAGGTGTTTCGACCTCCTCCGACGAACCGGTCGGCTCCGGCGGCTATGGCTCGTCTTCGACGGTGAGTGGGGGCCGGGAATAACGGCGGTATGGGCCGGGATTCGTGCGAGACGGCCGGCGTGAGTCCCGGCCCAACCGCACCAAAAAACAAGGGAAAATAGGGGCGGTCAGGGCCGGGAGAGGCTCACTAGTCGACGGCGCGTTTTGGGGGGTCTCCGGCTGCTCCGTGGGCGACGGCAACGTTGCTGGTTCTCCTTCTTGCCCCGGCGAGCTCTCGATTTGCTCTCTCTCTCTCTCTCCCTATTCTCTCTCTTCTCTCTCTGTTCTGTTTTTCTCGAAAATGGCCAACTGGGCCTCTCTCTCTCTCTCTGGCTATATATAGCCGGCGACGATGGTGTCTCTCTGCCTCTCTGCGTCGGCTTGATGACGGCCTGCACCGGCCTACACCACCCCACGACTTTCGTGGCCATTTGCAGGCCCAACCGCGCGGAGGAGAAGAACGAAAAAAAAGAAAAGCGGGTTGGGCCCACACGGGGGGGGGGGGGAGAGAAGAAAAGAAAAAGAAAGAAGAGTGGGCTGGGGCCCATGTGGGAAAAAGAAAGAAAAAAGAAAAAGGGTCGGGTCGGCCCAGCCCCGACCCGGCCCAACTCGATTTTTTTGATCTTTTTTGATTTTTTTGATTTTGGTTGATTTTTTTTAAAACTCTAATAGGCCCTATTAATACAAATGTGCTTAAATTCTATATACAATGCATTTAAATAGAAATATTTTTTTGTTTTAAGAATTAAAAAAAATTAACTCCTAAATTTTGTGTAATTAATTTTGGGCAAATTAAAATAGGTGTCAACAAAAATCATCACTAAATCCGTTCCGAACCAACGTCTGTGGCAAAAGTCAAAATTTGGAATGGCAAATTAGTGACGAATTTCACTACGAATCAATTGGTCGCAAATTAATGACCAAAAAAAAAATTCATCCAAAATTAGCGACGAATTTTGCCACGAATACATTTCGTCGCATTTTAGAGACAAAAAAAAAATTCTGTGGCACATTAGCGACGAATTTTGCGATGAATACAGTTCATGGCTAATTTGTGACGAATTTTGCCACAAATAATTAGCAATGAATTTTGCGACGAATACAGTTCGTGGCTAATTTACGAAGAATTTTGCGACGGATAATTAGCGACGAATACAGTTTGTGGCTAATTTGTGACGAATTTTGCGACGAATTTTGCAATGAATTTTGCAACGAAAATTGATATTTTCCATCACTAAATTTTGCAAGGCCGAATTAGCGACGGATTTTTTTCCGTCGCAAATTCGTTTAGCGACGAATTTTGCCAAATTTTTCGTCGCAAAATTCGTCGCTAAAACCTTGTTTTTTTGTAGTGATAACTTGAAGAAGAATCTTATCTTGCTTCACATATTAGTAACAATGAGAGCCAACGGTTACCTAGAGTCATTTTAATGAATTAAATAGCTAACTCAACTTTGCTAAGCAAGTGTTACATGTCGCACTCGTATTGTACACTCTAACTGGATCTGTTTATCATGTGAAGAATGGTTTTGACCAATATTTTCCCTTTATTGAATAAACTTAGGATTAGCTAATAGAGTAGCCGATTGGAGATGACCAACCCTTTGATCCCAATGGAAAGACCTGCCTTAGGTAAGTGAATACTGAGCCCATGAAATACGTATATTCATTGGATTTTATTTTCCTCCATCACTAATTAAAGGAAATGTTTTTCTATTGGTTAGTTAAAAATATGGATATTGTACTTCTTAGACTTAATTAGAAATAAGTATAGATGATGTAAATATCTATAATTTAGTACATACAAGACGGGTTAGAGGAAAATATGGCCCAAACATGAAACTCATTTCAGTTGGTAGTGTGTGGAATCAAACATATGTCGTGTATAATTGACACGCAAAATTTCTTTTTATAACTAGTAAGGCCAGAGGCAAGACCATGGAATAGCCCAAGAAAGATATTCATCCAAGTTTGACGGACTATATCCTCGAGCAAACTTAGAGACAGGACAGCTCCCAAATCTCAAAAGCATCACCAACAAACGACAGAAGGAGTTAGACCATTTTTTTACATCCTGTCACTGAGTTAGATCCAAAAGTCTTTCTAAAGCTCAAATACACGCATAGCAACCATTTGATGAACAACAAACAACCCAAATGCTCCTACCTTCAACGTGAAAAAACCAATTGATCGAGGGCAGTCCATGGAGACCTAGTGCAACCATAACATCTATCACAATAGACCCAGATACGTATAGGTAACTTGAATATTCTCATCTCCCACTACAAACTTGGGTTAATACCATAAAAACCTCAAATCAGTACACCTATAATAAATTTACTCAAAACTAATTTTTTAACCTTCAAAAACCCCAAACCGGTACACTTATGACAAATTTACCCTCCGTTAAATTAGATTAATATTACAAAAAATCATAAATTGATAAACATGTGACAAACAAAGGGTTAAAACCTCAAACTGATACACCAGTCAATTGCCACATGTCATCCAACTTAGAAATTTGACTGCGAAATTTAACGGAAACTAATGGAAGGTAAATTTATACACAGGTATACCGGTTTAAGGTTTTTGGCAGTCAAAAAATTAATTTGAGATAAATTTGTCATAGACGCACTAGTTTGAGGTTTTTCATGATATTAACACAATTTTTAAATTAGGGCCCTTGAGTTTTGATTTCTTAAAATAAAACAGAACCTTAGGTAATAGCTTTTCTAATAAACTAAACAAAAATTATATTTTGAAGACGATCATTGAATAATTATATTCGATCCTATATTTAGTTTGTGTGCTTCGAAACATTTTAAAAATTCTCATTTAATAAAAGTCAAATTGTGAGATTGGAAAGACTAAAAAAAGTGGGAAAGCAAATAGTAAAAATCATTCAAAACATCGTGCACAATTCCACTTACATGTCCGAAAGTACTTTAATAAATATATGTCATAATCTACTAGGGTTAAGGCACCGAAATTCCTAAAATTAGCTTACTTGCTCAAAACAGCTTTAAACTCAATGGGACACAAGGCTCCCAACTATTAACTAAACTAGCAAGATGGCAGGACGTTGCACAGGTCAACGAATCTTCACATCAATTAAGTTTTTCTCTAGAGTTTACATGGAGTTTTACATAAATGGATCCGACCCTACATGTAAATATGTCCTTCGATTGAAAGAAGATATGAATTACAAAATTGCCAAGCACGAGCCCGTTTCAAACAGGTTCACATCCGAAATGCTGCTGCACGAAGACATACACTCTAAAGAGAACTTCCCTCGGCGATCTACAAAAGGACGTTGACGTGTGAGCAACTGACGACGATGAACTTGTTCTTGGCGCAGGATATGGGGAGTTCAGCTAGGGTGAGTTAAAGACCCATCACGAAGAACAAGCTATTCTTGTCACAAAATGAGCTGCTCTTACTTTTCAAATAATCTCAAGAGATTAATCTAGGATTTTAGAGTTTAAGAAAGTGTCACTCTTTCCGTGGGAAAGAAAAAGTCTGGTCTTCTCCTTTCCCAATTGATTTTTCATAGTGTGCATGGCAATTTTTTCTTTTGGGGCGTTGATTAGTGCAAAAATTGAAAGTTGATTGGGAAAGGACAAGACCTGATTCTTTCCTTTTTACGAAGAGAGAGAGTTCTTGTCAAACTCTTTGTTTGAACAATTCCAAAACATGATATTGCACCGTAACTATGAGTCGTGGAACAATAATGATCGACGAAAAATGTCAACTAGTTAACAAATTTCATCAGCTGAATGATAACAACGCATAACAAACTTAGAAATTTCTCTCTACAATAATTTAAGATTTCTGTTAGGGCCCTTGAATCTTAAAATAAAACATCACGTCACGCATTAACTTTTCTAATAAACTCAAAACAAATTTTATATTTTGAAGACGATTGTGGAAAATTATATTCGATCCTATATTTTGTTTGTGTGCCGCGAAACATTTTAAAAATTCGCGTTTAATAAAAGTCAAATTGTGAGAATGGAAAGATTAAAAAACGTGAGCAAGGAAATAGTAAAAATCATTCAAAACATCATGCACAATTCCACTTACATGTCCGAAAGTACTTTAAGACAATGCATGGCAACCATTCTGTGCCCGGGAACAGATTCTGGTCAGAAATGATTCTTTTTTATTCTGTGTCTGGGAACTGATTCTAAGCATTTGAAGACATTTGGTAACGACCTAAAATTTCTATTCCTAAAATAGTAAAAGAACATAAATACGTTTGGTAACGGTATAAAATTTCTTTTTATTAATAATATTTTAATAATATATTAAATATTTTAATATTTCTTTCTTTTCTTTTTTTCTTCTCCTCCTTCTTGGCCATAGCCGGTAAAATATTTTTTAATTAATAATAATTTTATTAAAAATAATTTTTTTTATTTTTTTTGCCATGGCCGGTAAAAAAATTTCTTTATTAATAATACTTTTATTAAAAAATAATTTTTTTTATTATTTTTGGCCATGGCTGGTAAATTTTTTTTATTAATAATATTTTTTTTCTTTTTTTGGCCATGGCCGGTAAAATATTTTTTATTAAATTTATTGAAAATATTTTTTTTGCCATGGCCTGGTCGCCGGCCATGGCCGGTAAAATATTTTTTTATTAACATTTTTTTTTATTAATTATATTTTTTATTAAAATATTTTTTCCTTGTTTTTGCCATGGCCTAGTCGTCGGCCATGGCCGATAAAATATTTTTTTATTAATAATATTTTTCTTTCATGGCCTAGTCGTTGGCCATGGCTAATAAAATAATTTTTTTTATTCATGGCCGGTAAAATATTTTATTATTAATAACATCTTTTTATTAAAATATTTTAATCCCGCCAGATACGGCGAGGGTGGCCCTCACGTCGGACATTAAAAGCTACATTAAAAACCAAGAAAAAGAAGAAGAAAAAAAAATTGATTCTTATTTTTTTCCTAGAATCAAGAAGCTACTTTTTTTTATTCTTGATTCTACTCCAAAACTAATTCTAGGCACAAATTTTCAAGAATTTATGCCCAGAATCAAAAAATTTAACAAACAGATTTCTGTTCTAAAACTGATTCTAGGAATAAAGGAACAGAAATTTTCACTGTTTGGCCAGTTGCCAAACAGGCCCTAATAAAAATATGTCATTGTCTACTAGGGTTAAGGCACCAAATTCCTTAAATTAGCTTACTTGCTCTAAACAGCTTTAAACTCAGTGAGACACAAGGCTCCCAACTATTAACTAAACTAGCAAGATGGTGGTACGTTGCACAGATCAATGAATCTTCACATCAATCAAGTTTTCTACTGGAGTTTACACGGAGTATTACTTAAATGGATCCAACCCTATCATGTAGATATGTCCTCCAATTGAAAGAAGATATGCTTGTAAATCGTAATTACGAATATTTTCAGTCTTTAGGGTCGTTAACAAGAACGGTTGTATAGAGCCAAATATTCGCACGATATATGTTTCGCGAAACATTTGCATTCTGCAAATTAATGATGTGTATCGTCAATCAGAACTCGAAGAAGAATCTTATCATGCTTCACATATTAGTAACAATTAAAGCCAACGGTTACCTAGAGTCATTTTAATGAATTAATTAGCTAATTCAACTTTGCTAGGCAGTGTTACATGTCGCACTCGTATCGTACGCTCTAATTGGATCTGTTAATCATGTGAGAAATATTTTTGATCAATATTTTCCCTATATCGAATAAACTTCGGATAAGCTGATAGAATAGCCGATTGGAGACGACCAACCCTTTGTTCCCAATGGAAAGACCCGCCTTAGGTAAGTGAATACTGAGCCCATTGTTGACACCTATTTTAATTTGCCCAAAATTAATTGCACAAAATTTAGGAATTAAGTTTCTTTATTTCCTCAAAAAAAAATATTTCTATTTAAATGCATTGCATATAAAAATTAGGCACATTTGTATTAATAGGGTCTATTAGAGAAAATTTTCTTTTAAAAAAAAAAATTGAGTTGGGCCGAGTCGGGGCCGGTCGACCCGGCCCTTTTCTTTTTTCTTTTCTTTTCCCCGCATGGGCCTCGGCCCTTTTCCTTTTTTTCTTTTTTTTCTTTTCTTCCCCCCTCCCCGCGCGGGCCTAGTTCGCTTTTTCTTTTCTTTCTTTTTTTCCCCCACGCGGGCTGGGCCTGGCCCAGCCCAGCCCCTTCCTCTTCCTTCTTTCCCCCCCGCCGGCTGTCCCTTTCCCTCCCCTGTTCACCCCTGTTTCCGGCCGCATAGCGAGGAACGGCCAAGCGCCTCCGCGCCGTTGCTATCAAGTTAGAAGTTCACCAAGGAAGCACGCCAATGGGACTGGCCATTAAGACCAATCTCGTCTTCCCCGATTTTCCGAGCTCTCTGTCTCTTCCCTTCTTCCTCTCGTCTTCAACTGAACCGGCCCCCCCTTTGCACCGGCCTAAATGGCCACGAAAGTCACGGGCCAGAGTAGGCCGATGCAGGCCGTCGTCAGCGTGTGTAATGGAGCAGGTGAGACACGTCGTCGCCGGCTATAAAAACCAGAGGAGAGAGAGAGAGGTCGAGTCGGCCATTTTAGAGAAAAACAGAGAGTAAAAAGAAAACAGAGAAATAGAGAGAAAAGAGAGAAAACCGAGAGAGAAAAAGTGAGCCTAGAGTGATTACAGGTAACCAAGGACCGTATGAAGCTTCGTCGTCGCCCGCGGAGTAGCCGAAAAGCCACCCAAATGCGCCGTCGACTGGTGAGCCTCCCCAGGTCCCGACCGCCTCTGTTTTCCCCTGTTTTGGTGTCCCGTTTGGCCGGGACTCGCGCCAATCGTTTCGCGCGAGTCCTAGCCCATACCGTCCTTCCAAGTAGCCCGTATGTCATTGCTAAAGGTAGGTACAGGTCGTCGGAGGACGGCGGGGCCCTGAAACAAGTCGAAAGCTTCCTTTTTTGATTGTGCACGTTATGTGTTTGACAAAATGCGTCAATGAGGCCGTTTAGTTTCGAGCTTCGCCAGACGTCAGACGATCGGGCAGTGACTAGGTCAGCTCGGGTTTGTGTTGTGGAGACCATCAGGGACCAGTGGAAGCCGAATCGTGGTCTGGGTGTGTCGGCAAAGCTCCGATCGGTGTCCAGGTTGATGAACTCCGATCGAGGCCTGGCCGGCGATCATTCAGGCCAATTCTCCGGCGACCAAGCATCAAACACTCCTCAACTTGATGGGCTGAGGAGAATGATGCCACTGGCCAGAAGAAACATCTGGCAAATCGCCAAAATTTCGTCTGGTCAGTGGCCTCCATTGTTTGAGGCTTGGGAACCGGTTGAACCGGCCCGGTCCTATTCAAAAATCGGTTCAGGGCCGGTTCATCAATTCTGGTCAATTAGACCCAACCCAGATCCAATTATCCGACCCAAACTAATCAATTCGGGTCGGTTTTGTGGATCCGGGTCGGTCCTGACTTGATCAGAATCCGATCACTCGACCCGGATCCGGAGATCCAACCCGGTCAACGTTTTGGGTCGGATCTGTTGACCCGGGTCGGATCTGCCGACCCGGTTTTGTATTATATTATATATATTTTTTTATTTTTTTTCTTTTCCGTATTTACTTCTTTTAAAAAATATATATAAAATAATTTTTTTTTTCTAAATTACGCGATATATCCGATTGTTTTAATTTATTGTTGTATTATTATGCATGTTGTTATAATTGCATAAATTGCCATGTTTAAATTAGATAAACCTATAGGGTTATGTAGTAGTATTTTGCATGTTTTTTTTACTGTTATATTATTATTATGTATGTTTTTAATTAGAATATAATTGCATGAACTGTTTTGTTTTGGTTGTTGTCCGCCTTAGTTAGGGTTAGAACCTTAGGCTGCATATCTATTCTGACTACTGATCGTTTATGATTATGCACTCGTTTGATCACCTTACATGTTAGGAGAAAGGTCCTAAAATCAATCCAAATTGCCTGACAAATGTTTTCAAAAAATGAATAGGTTAAAAAGGTACTGAAAGGACATTAGTTATCCAACTAGTGTAACCAAGTCCCCGAATTCTTTTAATCTCTTGTTTGTAGGAATAGGGTGATTCTCCCATCATCCTCTTTGGGTTTCTAATCGACCTACCTCAAATCGATTAGTGACGATTCCTTAATATGAACTACTTGCAGGTTATAAACTTAAACCCTAAGTTGCGATATGGTATGTGCTTGGAAGAGCCCAAGTTAAGTCCTGAACTTAGACTTAGCACGTACCAAGCGAGACCCTCTTTTTTTGTATGTCGATAAAAACGGGAGGTCGGTTGCGACATACTAACGACTCCGCTTGGAATTTGCATTTTTTTAAAAAGTGGACTTAAGCCAAAAAAAATTTTATCCTGTTTAAAATAATTTTTGTTTGGCAGCGAGGACTCTAGGTATGATCCTGACATTAAGGTGTTATTTGTTCTTGCAGGTTCAAATTGATTTTTTATGAATTGTTATGCATGCTTTATCGATTTAGCACTACACTATTACACACACAATCACGCTGCCGGACCTGAGCCGTAATAGGGCATTTTAGGATGGTTTTAAGAAAGATACGACCTCAAACTTGAGCTCGCGATGTAGAGGTTGCCTTTCTTTTCCCCGAAATTTATTTCTAAAAAATCGTAAAGAAATATCTTTAGCAATTATTCACGTGACTATAAAATATTCCTTTCGATTTGGATGAGGTTAAAAGGACTTGACACCAACGTGAAACTGCGACGGTCAGGCACCCTTTTAACTTCATTTTGCTGAACTAGTCTAAATAAAAATCGAACCTCACTCTTCATGTGCATGTTGTTGTGATTGTCACGGTTCAAGAAAAGGTATATATTCTATCCCTTCTTATTTTATTATGTAGCCTACTTATTTAATTGATTTGTTACTATTAGGCCACCCGTTGATTACATTCTATATACGATGGGAAGAGTTGATGTCCAATTCGTCCCTATTCCTAAGAAAGAGCTTCTAGCATGGTGGGACCGATTCGATCAGAATGGCCAACAGCATGTCAAAGCAAGAATTGATCGCCTACTTCCATTACTCAAAATCAATATCCATTCTAGCATGATGCAGGCATTAGCACATTTTTGGTGCCCACAGACATCCACTTTCATATTTGATAAGTTTGAAATGACTCCGACTCTGGAAGAATATAGTGTTGTCATTGGAAAACCTTTGGGATCTGAGCTAGTCAAACCACTTTTGGGTGTGTCCTCTCTACCAGAATTATCCCAGTTTTTGCGAACCGAGAGCAATACCGTGAAAAGAGTCGTTAAAGCTCATTGTAACGCCTACCCCTGGTTTTTCTTAAATGAGTGCTTTGAAAGTCAACCCATGAGCCAAAAAGCTAATATTTTTATCCTTGTTTTTATCAAGTGTGTCATTTTCCCCCATCACAAAAATTCAATAAACCCCTCGATTGCGTATGTGGCTAAACAAATTTGCACCGACTTGAGTTATGTTAATTCGGTTCTGGCAGACACATTTTTGTCTCTTAACCGTTTTAAACAAAATGATGAGAAAATCATGCGGGCCGCCTCAGAAATTTTGCAAATCTGGTTTTTATCCCATTAAGAGGATTTGGGCACCTCATGCAACTTTTTGAAATCGATGACTTTATGCATCCGACACAAAGATTTTAGGTCTTAAAGAGTAATTCCCCTGATAAAGATTACTTTACCTGGATAAACTTTTTGAAAGACCCCGATCCCAAAGCATTCTTATGGCACGCTAAATGGTTCCATGAGGGTCAGGCTCGGTATGCTCATCGATTTCACAACCCTGTTCCTCTGCTTGGTTTATCTGGCGCAACTTCGTACTACCCCTACCGGGTAGCTCGCCAGTATAGGGCCCTTCAGGAGGTCCTGCCGCCTTTCAAGACAGATCTGTTTCGAGTTCGATTCACTCGCTCGAACTACAACTACGCCAGCGAAATTCGTGCCATCCAAGGGGTATGGACTGAGTGTCAGCCTGAGAACATTCTAGTGCCTAGACTATTGAAAGGGCAGGAAAACGTCTACCATACCTCTTTGTTCTACATTCTACACCATCAAATCCCGGCAGCTCTACAGCCAAAAGTCCCATAAGTGGTTGACAAGCCTAGTCACCAAGCACAAATCGACCATCTCGAGAGGACTATGGGGACGAGGGATACGCTTATTACGGAGCTTGTCCGTAAAAATAAGCGGTTCCGAGAGACTATGGCTTCCCCATCGTTTATAGAATTAGTATCCGGGAAGGGCACACTTTTGTTAAAAGCCCATGTCTTTTATATTTCCTAGTATTTATGTTTAGGGGTTTTGGTTTTCTTCTTTAAAAGTGTTTATAGGTTGTATTAATGTTAATGTAACTCGGACCACTTTTTGTTATATAAATAATATGTTTTGCGCTTTAATGACACCGTCGTGGCCTTCGGCCCAGTGGTATCCGGGGATGAGCGAAACGGTCCAAGGCGACCGGGGTTCGAACCCCGGGGACACTGTCTGTAATGTTAATATTAATAAAAATCGTTTTTTCTTTTTTTTCTTTGTAAATAAAGAAATATGTAATAATATTACGACTAGGTCATGAAATGATTCTTTATTAGGCATTATACTCATTCATTTCAACGTTTTTACAGGTAGTTACAAAAAATGGCTGAAGAAAACGTCCGTCTCAATAACATGGAAAATGAGATGAAGATGGTATCCAATGCACTTGAAAACCTCACCAAGCAAATAGAATCCATCAATGGCAAGCTCACGCCCACGCCTGCAGCAATTGAGGTAGTGTTACCACCATTGTCTACTGGAAAAGACAAAACCTCCGCTAGCAATAGCAAAATGTCTCCGCTAAAGAACAATTCGCTTCCCCTTGCCGTCAGGAAGCCTAAACTTGAAGCTGCACCGATGAAAGAATATGACAAACGCCTTGCAAAGGTCGAGGAGATGCTAAAATAGCTACAAGGCCCATAACATGCCGTCCCACTTGACCTGTCTATATATAAACGGGTCAAAGTACAAGAAAAATTCAAGATGTCAAAATTCGAGAAGTATGATGGCACCTCATGCCCCATACACCATTTACACATGTATCATGTGCGAATGACCTAGTGCGTTGATAATGAACTCCTCATGATTTAGACCTTTCAAGTAAGTTTGACGGGCCAGCTTTGACATGGTATATGTCAAAAGATATGGATGCTTTTAAATCTTGGGATGATGTCGCTGATGCATTCCTCAAGCAGTATCAATTCAACCTCGATGTCACATTTTCTCGTGACGACTTGGAACGCACTGAGAAAAAGAAAAGTGAGTCCTTCAAAGAGTATGCCACCAGATGGAGGAACTTGGCCGCCCAGATTACCCCAGAACTTATTGATCATGAACAAATGAAGTTATTCATAAAATCCCTTCTGTATGAATACAGACATCGCTTGGTTGGTGCCACTGCTGAATCCCTTAATCGTCTTGTTCCTGTGGGTGAACGAATTGAAATAGGATTACGTGACGGGTGATTCACAGACCCCACTTCCATAAGCAAGAGACTCAACACGAGAAAGGAGAAGGAGATCTTGATAGATGGGAACATTGCATACACCCAGACTGTTCATCCTCCCCGGACAGTCTAGGTGAGCAGTGAGCAGCAGCCGATCTCAAGTCGCCAGCCTCTGAAGCGATATAAGAAAAGGCAATTTACTCCGTTGCCTAGATCCCTTTCTCAAGTCCTAGCCATACTCCGGAAGAAAAACCTACTTTCTACCGAACCAAAACGGCCCAACTCAGAAAACTTTTCAAATTACGATCCATCCAAAAAATGTGACTATCATATGGGTGAGGTAGGACATTCGACGGACGACTGCTATACCCTCAAACATCGAGTCCAAAACTTGCTCGACACCAAAACCTTTTCGTTTCAAACATCCAAGCCAAATGTCCAAAACAACCCGCTGCCCGAACATGAAAGCAGAATTAATGCCATATTCACTTTCGACGATGATCGAATCAATAGTGAGAGGGTATACACTGTTGACATTTATAACGCTCTAGTGAATGCAGGGTACTATCCAACTGGTAAAGTACTGCCCTTGTCCCTAATGAAAGAAAGGGTTACCAGCATGGCGAAAGCAGGTTTGATTGTGAATGTCGACCGTACCAGCATAGTGGCCACCATCTTTGAGGTTATCATTGACTGGGACGAAGAACTCTCAGCATTGAATGCCGAAACAAGTGAATCCATCCCCACACTTGTGAACGAACCTTTGTCTGATAACCTAAACGAGGAGGAGGAATTGACGATTGAGGCACCCATAATCGAGGAACACATAGTGATCGAGATACCTCAGCTTTACCGATACGAGAATGACAAAGCAGTCCCATGATCCTACAAGTTGGATGTTGACCTAATCACGAGGTCAGGACGAATGTATGCCCAAGCTAACGCGTAGCCTCCGAACCCTGTTACCGATGAAGAAGCCAAGGAATTTTTGGCCATCATCAAAGCTAGTGAATACAATATGGTGGATCAGTTACGCAAGTTGCCCGCCCAGATTTCTTTGTTAGAGCTACTTCAAACGTCCGTGAAACATCAGAAATCTCTGATGAAAGTACTCAGCGAAGTAAACGTCCTAAAGATAATTGAGCATGACAAGTTAGAAGCATTTGTGGAGTCTATCCTTTTAATGGACCAGATAACATTCTCGAAAGATGATTTTCCTGCCGAAGGTAGAGGGCATACCAAGGATCTCTACATCTCCGTCAAATGTAGAAACTCCCACGTGGCTCGAGTTCTGATAGATAATGGGTCTGCGCTAAATATTTGCCCATTGTCAACCTTACATCGTCTCAATGTAGACACGTCTAAGCTTTGTGCCTCCAAAACATCCGTCCGAGCGTTTGACGGGATGAAGTAAGACACTGTGGGTGAGATTGACCTTAATGTCTAGATTGGCCCAATAGTATTCAGCATTCTGTTTCAGGTAATGAACATCCCCACTGCGTTTAGCTTTCTACTGGGTCGTCCCTGAATTCACTCTGTTGGAGCCGTACCTTCAAGCCTTCACCAAAGCGTGAAGTTTGTAGCCCAAGGGAAACTGATCACAGTCCTTGGAGAAGAAGACCGTCGAATTTATCAAGAAACTGCCATCCCGTGTGTCGAACCAAGTGGCAAGGTGGAATCTAGTTATCAATCCATCGAGCTCGTGTCAACTGTGCACAGATATCGAGGAACTTCTCCTCTCGTTCCTGATATGTCAAAAGCCTTAATCATAGTATGGAAGATTATGGTTGGGAATGGCTTTACCCCAGATCAAGGGCTCGGCAGAGGAGGACAGGGTATCCAAAAGCCTATCCAGGCCGCTAGGAATCACCGTACCGCCGGTCTAGGATATCATGGAGGAAACTCACATGCCAACAAGGGGCACGAGAGGGGTCGAGCTGGGTTGCTACTCCCCCATATCCGGGAGACTTTCCCGTCACCTGCTAAATTGTTGTAAGATGAAAAAATTTATCTTAACCTCCCAAGACAATCCGGTGATAGGTTGAAGCATCGTGCTAAATGTTCAAGTCACCCAAGCTCCTCGACGTTTCCTGTAAATGTTGCTGTCGATCTACAGGAAAACTTAGACAAGCTACCGATTGAGAAAGATTATGGACGAGAAGAAATGCTGGATAGTGTGGTCATCCTATTTGACGACATCTTTATAGGAGCCATACACGAAGACTCGACCTCGGAAACGAGTGCAAACTCGCTTGATTTGTTTGCACGCTTGCAGTATCAGTTAGGCGAGCTACGAGATTTGCTTACATCCTTAATGGATACCACTGGCCAAATCTCGGACATGTCACTGCCGTTTTCCGATCAAGAGCAGGTGACCCAAGTAAATTGTCCCGAAGAAAACCTGCCGTCGGGAGTCCTTCCCGATATGACTTGGCGAGATGTCCAACTCTTACAATGGCAGGGCAATGTACAACGATACTCACCGGTTCCTAAATCTATGGATGTGATATTCCCTATCCTTTTGCAGAAGGGGCTAATCATAAGGAGGCCAAAACACCCTACTCCTAAGTACTTCATTAACTATGATCCCTCCGGATCTTGTGACTATCATTCGGGAGAGGTTGGGCATTCGCTGGATGATTGCGATGCTCTGAAGAATAGAATTCAAGACTTACTGGATGCTAGGGCATTAAGTTTTCGTGTCCCATGGTTGTGTCATGGTAAAGATGACCTCTTGGTGATACCTAGCATTTGTGCCGCTGCCCCTGAGCTTTCTGATAGGACATGCAAGGGAAAGGCAATTATGGATACCCTGGGCCAGCCCAGTGGTAAGTTCGACTATTACGTTGACTACCAGATGCCATCAAGTTTTTATGAAGACCAGCAGAATAGCATTCCTAGTGGATGGGACGACATGGAAAAGCTGACACCAGTAAAGAGAGGAGTCGATGAGCTGGATTCCTGGAATGATAATTTCAAAGATTTCTTTGTCGGCGCAATGGATAGAGGACCGGTGGAGGGAATGGGCGCAAGCCTGTTTGAGTAGAATTCCTCTCCTCTCTTTTGCATGAATCCCTGGAAAAGGGGCTATCCTTGTATTTTTATTTTTTGTCGTCATTTCTGCCGGAAGAAATGTCTTTTTGAACTCTCCCTCTTTTGAGGTTGTAAATCCATGTATTGTAAATAAATAATGTTTTGAGGACATGAGGTAGTATCCCAAACCGGTCCGTTGATGATATCTAGCCACGAAAAGGAAAGTATTCTGAGGTCCGGGCTATCTCATGCTTCCTCGTTTTTGAAAATTTTCGAAAATCAAAGACATTTTATTATTTCTTCAAAAAAATGTTTTAAGAGGAAAAGGACAATGAAAAATCCATATCCCCATTTGTTTCTCTAATCAATTTATCCTGTGTTCTAGGCATAATCCTGCGACTTGTGAGGGGGTTAGTACGGTCTGGCTTGATGATGTAGATACTGACAGCAGCGATTCTGACGATTCAAGTGATGACCCCGCTAAAATCTAAAGAAATTGGGAACAATATGAACAAATCAAGCTCCTTACAACCGAAGATACTGTTACCATCAATTTGGGTGGTAATCAGGATCCAAAAGAAGTGAAGATTGGGGTCAACCTTCCCGAAAAGAAAGCCATACATTTGATCGCTCTCCTCAAAGATTATCAAGACGTCTTCACATGGTCTTATTATGATATGCCAAGACTAGACCCTCGGATTATCGAGCACAGTTTGCCTACCAATCCCGACATGCCTCTCAAAAAGTAAAGGTTACGAAAGACCAAACCTAAGTTGTCGAAAAAAATCAAAGAAGAAGTGATGAAGCTTTTGAAAGTATAGTTCATCGAGGTTTCATAATACCCTGATTGGTTAGCAAACATCGTGCTAGTGAAGAAGAAGGATGGTCGAATTCGAGTTTGTGTTAATTACCGCGACTTGAACAAGACCAGTCCAAAGGACTACTTTTCGCTCCCCTACATAGATGTCCTTGTGGATAGTACTACTGGATTCGAATTATTTTTTTTCATGGATGGATTCTCCGGATACAATCAGATAAGGATGAACGATGAAGACAAGGAGAAGACGGTGTTCATCACTCCATGGGGGACCTTTCATTATAGGGTTATGCCTTTTGGTTTGAAGAATGCCAGAGCAACATACCAACGTGCTATGGTCACTCTCTTTCATGGCCTGATACACAAAAAAATTGAAGTCTATGTCGATGACATGATCGCCAAGACCAGATGCGGAGAGGATCACATTGAAGCCTTAAAAAAGCTATTCAGCCGGTTGCGCGAGTTCAAATTACGCCTAAACCCCACAAAGTGGGTGTTCGGGGCAACCTCTGGTAAGTTACTCGAATTCATTGTGAGTAGAAAGGGGATTGAGGTTGACCCCTCAAAAGTCAAAGCAATATGTGAATTGCAACTCCCGCCCACAGTGAAGGAGGTCAGAAGCCTTTTGGGAATGTTGAACTACATCGCTCGGTTCATCTCCCAACTCTCCGAGAGTGCACAGCCTTTCTTCAAACTTCTCAGGAAAGACGTTCAGATCAACTGGGATGAAGATTCTTAGAAAGCATTTGAAAAGCTGAAGCAGTATTTGACGAGTCCCCCGGTACTAGTTCCACTGGTCCCAGGGCATCCTCTAACTCTTTATTTAACGATTCATAGTGAATCGTTAGGAGCCCTATTGGCCTAAAGTCACCCCGGTGATGGAAAAGAACGAGCCATCTATTATCTGAGTAAGAAATTCACCATTTCGAAACAGAATTATTCCAAATCAGAAAAAACATGTGTCGCATTAGTGTAGGTGTTGTATAGGCTCCGACAATATACTTTACGCCACCAGATGTTCCTCGTAACTGAAAACAACCCTATCCGGTATTTGCTTAACCAACCGGCATTAGTGGGGAAATTAGCCAAATGACAAATTTTAATTTCAGAATTTGACATCCAAACATCATCACAAAAATCAGTGAAAGGTTGAGTGATCACTGATATGCTAGCTGAATGCCCTGGGGAAACGCATGAGGATGATCTCCCAGATAATCACATTTTATCAACGGAGAAACACACATGGACCATGTTTTTCAATGGAGCAGTAAACCTGTCTGGCTTTGGCATCGGGGCAGTCTTGATATCCCCAAATAGGCAACAATATCCTGTAGTCGCAAAATTAGTGTTTCCTTGCATCAATAATATAGCCGAGTATGAAGCATGTATTCTCGGTCTACAAGCAGCAATTGATATGAAAATAGCCAAACTAAAAGTGTTCGGTGATTCTACCTTAATCATACTCTAGACTGTGGGTGAATGGAAGACTAGGTATACTAAACTAGTACCCTATCATGACTATCTGGAAGAATTGGTAACAGAATTCAACGAGATCTCGTTTGACTACCTATCTAGATCTCATAACCAATTCCCTGATGCACTAGCTACGCTATCATCCATGTTGCAGGTTACCAATGGTTTGGAAATAGAACCTCTGAAGATTGAAGTCTTGACCAGACCGGCCCATTACATGACCGTGATTGAGGAACCCAATGGTAAACCATGGTATTAGGATATCATGAACTACATCAAGGAGCAGCAGTTCCCTGAAGGGATTAGCTCTGCAGACAGAAGGTACATAACGAAGATGGTGACAAAGTTCTTCATCAACGGTGAGAACTTGTACAAGAGGTCCTATGACTCTATTTTGCTAAGATGCGTGGATGCGACCGAAGCAATGCGAATTATACAGGAATTGCATGAAGGAGTATGTGGTCCACACATGAATAGACACATGTTGGCTAGGAAAATAACAAGATTAGATTATTACTGGCTTTCCTTAGAAAGTGATTGCATCCGACACGTTTGAAATTGTTACTATTGTCAGATCCATGGAAACAAGATAAATGCCCCACCAACTGAATTACACCAGTTGTCAGAGTCATGGCCATTTTTAATGTGAGGCATCGATGTGATCGGCCCAATTAATTCGAAAACATCAAATGGACATCGCTTCATCTTGGTCGCAATTGATTATTTTTCCAAGTGGATCGAGGCCACGTCATATACCAATGTTACTGCTCGAAACATGATGAAATTCATCAGGCGAGATATCATCGCCCGTTATGGCGTCCCTGAAGCCATCATTACAGATAACGAGACAAATATGAATAACAAGATTGTTGATGATTTATTCAGTGAATTCAAAATCCGTCATCTAAATTCGTCTCCTTACCGTCCCCAAATGAACGGAGCTATTGAGGATGCCAATAAAAACATCAAGAAAATCTTAGCCAAAACTGCTGAGAACTATCGAAATTGACATGAAAGATTGCCTTTTGCATACCGAACATCAATTCGGACATCTACCGGGGCAACCCCTTTTTCCTTAGTGTATGGCATGGAAGCAGTCCTGCCTGTTAAGGTAGAAATCCCTTCGCTGCGGATATTGTCTCAAGTGAAACTGTCTGATGCAGAGTGGAAGCAGTAAAGACTGGAGCAGTTGAATATGATGGATGAAAAGCGGCTGAAAGCACTTTGTCATGGTCAATGCTATCAACAGAGGGTAGCTAGATTGTTCAACCGAAAGGTTCGCCCAAGACATTTTGAAACAGGCAATCTTGTCTTGAGAAAGGTGCTACCACTACCCCCGAGCTTGGAGGTAAGTTCACTCCAAACTATAAGGGTCCCTATGTCGTGAAAAAGACACTCCCTGGAGGGGCTTTGATTCTGACCGAGATGGATGGACGTCAATTCTCCAACCTAGTCAACTTTGATGCTGTGAAGAAATACCATCCTTGAAATAACTTCTATGTTCTGATTGATAACAAGGGAATTGACAGAAAAGTTATTGATAAGGACAATCCTGGTGACAAGTCTAACTGGAAACGATTTCGCACATGACAAAATAGTGTCAAGGACGATCCTGACAACCACGGAAGTCTCGATGGTAGTCACGTCCATATCCATCAAAGACCTTTAAATCAGAAATTAGCTTTGCTGCGAAGATCTCCATGCAAGCAATTGCACCTGCCCTGTGCATGTCAAGAATCATATGATTCCCGAGAAACTCCCCGACGTACCAAAGCCGTATTGACATAACATGTGTCAAGAATAGGACCTTCTAATCGGGGGCACCCTTGATTATAGAGGATTTCATTCAAGCTTCGAAACTAACCATGAAAGGAGTTTTGAAAGAAAAGACTCTACTAGCTATGAAGGCAAAATGGAATAAGGGTAATTTGTATCATTCTCAATTTACCGTTAATCATTTCATTTCTAACATAAGATCATGTTATTGTCAGAAGGAAATTATCAACATCCGAGAAAAACTCAAGGAGTTGTCAATTTAAACTCAAATGAAGGGAGTCACGAAGAATAATGTTGTATCGTTCCCAATTCCTATCTCTCAAAAAGCCGTTAATTAACACAGTCTTTCTTATTACCTTGTAGGTTTGCATTACTATTGTAGCATAAGTAAGTGTCTCTTTCCCTAAAAACTTTTCTCATAAAAGTAGAAAGAAACAAAGAAAGAGGAAACATGTTAAAACAAATGAATACTTAACCCTCCTCCAAGTGCATTGTATGTCTTTTGGAAAGGAATTTTACATGGTAATTTTACCTGTTTAATTCACCAACTCCCTATGAAAATTTTGACAATTCAACGAATGGTGTCGAACTACTCCAATGTATTGAACGAGATGTGTCAGGATAATGAGAGGCAATCCTTAGTCTATATACATTTTCACGTACCAAACCCTAGTAAGATGGGCGAAAAGGTTCCATTTCTGCAAGGTAAAGGGATTTCTTGCATAAGATACGGTAGCTAAAATGACGAGAGGCAGTTCATTTCTCTGCCCCATACACTACCATTGATCATTTGCTTTACCATTTTGAGCCCATACATTTGGAGGTTCCCTTCAAATTACCCCTATCGAGAATCACCCCACATTGGGGTAGCTTGAGATAAATCGGCATCACAGGGAGGATTCAAATTCAGAGGGAGCAAGAAGAGTGTCCCTCCCTTTCGATCACCGCCCCCGTGGCTTCGGCCTCATTGTCTTCACGGATCCGGCGGTCCTCGATAGGGTCCTCCAAGATAAGCACACCATCGACGGCAGGACGGTCGAGGCTAAGAGGGCTTTATCAAGAGAGAAGCAGCAAACTAACTAGAGCCTGCCCAAAATGTCAACATATCATCGATAACAGTGATATTCTTACCGAGGAACTGAGCAAGACAAAAAGGATGAGGAGTTTGTAATATCTAGAATTTTCTATGATCATTAGCCGCAACAGCTCGCACAAGGTGAAAAAGATGAATAGAAATTTTCTTGCTCTCACTTGCATTAATCTTTGAGTGTTATTATTACAAATGAACTCTCACGATAATTTAAGTGCCCTAGGATGACGAAAAGCAATTCTTCTTCTATCCCATACACTTATATCCCTTGCTAGCCCAATTGAGCCGGCAATTTCATTTCGTACGAACTTAGTTGGTGATCATCCCTTACACTGAGGCAAGGCAAAGTCATCACAGTTTGAGCATCATGGTCCAAGGTACCAAATGAAGATGAAGACTCCAAGAGCCTAATACTATTATTCTATTCAAACTTGTTTAGGCTAGTCTTAACAACACCAGAAGAACAGCAAAAAATGATGAAATCAATGAAGACTAGGGGCACAAAAAAATAGTGTGCCTTGTAAAAAACAAGGCTAATGCCTATGAAGGAGAATAAGAAAAACGATGAAAAAGATGAAGAGAAAGGAGTCCCTAATTTCTGGGTAACTACTATGAAAAATAATGAAGTTTTAGTTTAGGAGATCTCTGAGCATGATGAAGGCACTCTTAAATACCTTAAAGATATTAAGTGGTGTAGAATAGACGACCCCAAAGGGTTTAAACTTGAGTTCTTCTTCGATACAAACCCCTACTTTAAGAACTCTGTCTTGACAAAGATCTGTCACATGATAGATGAAGACGAACCTACTCTGGAGAAAGAATTGGGACAGAGATCGAATGGTATCTAGGAAGATGCTTGATGTAGAAGCTCCTCAAGAAAAAGATGTCCGAGAAGCCAAAATACGGGATTGCCCAGGAAGTTTTCCAAGAGGATTCTGACGGTGGAGAAGAAGACTGGTGACAATGCCAAGATGATCACCAATTCTCACCCTTACACACATTTTTTTAGCCCAATGATCATTTCATTCCCCAACCTATGAACCGAGCCTACGTTACATCCCTTATGAAGTCTCTTCTGAGTAGGGCATTTGAATTAACGTAGAATTTCAAATATTTATAAACAACACTCGAGGAAGTGCGAGCAAGACTACTTCTATCTCGTTTTGTAGGGTTCTTGACTTGTAAACCTAGAGATGATTGCAGAATATTTTCTTTCATGGCTTTGACTCGAACAGTCTCCTTTGTTAAGCCATTGACCAAGCCTACCTTACAACCCTGAGGAAGACCTCTCAGATTGGCAGTGTTGTACCGTTTGCGAGAAAACTCAGACCCTTGTTGATGTGATAACAGTCAGATTGAGTGTTTTCGATATTCTCGTCTTAATGATCGGGACAAACAACCCTTTTCAACGAGAGTGAGTGGAAAGTCCTTTCTGACTGAAGGTTCCTCATTCAACATCTCGAGAAGTCTACCTTGCGAGCGAAAATTATCTTGATTGATAATTACCCTCGGTGGATGTTTGGTGATGCAAACATGGCAAAATTATCATGCATGAACTTTCAAATACACATTCTGGAATAGCCTAACTTGTCTATCCTTGATGAATGCACGCATGTTTGCGCTAATTGTCTTTGACAGGTAAAATATCTTCAAACACTCAAAGAACATATGACCTTTAGAGCGTCTCTAAAGATGTCACAAAAATTTTTTTCTATTCCTCGAATGGAATTGACACAGCATGATTTTGCAGCTCAGAGTTTTAATCCCCACTGATAGGACACGAAAATTCTAGCGCTAGAGCAGCCCTTATTATCATCCCAAGAGAGATGCCCCGAAAAAGGTCAGGTATTCAGCAGATAATGCATCGAACCTCCGGATAAGAACCCTAGGTATTTCATCAGAATTCTTTTCAAACTACCCAGAAGGTAAACCAGGTGTTTCTTTGAAAAAGAAAAGGGCAAAAGAACACTACAAGTGCCATAACTTGTGTACGGCGCTCACTTTAGTGCCATAACTTTTTTTTGGATCACTTTAGTGCTAAAATTTTTGAAAAACGATCACTTAAGTGCTAAAATTTTTAAAAAACGATCACTTAAGTGCCAACTCCGGTGCCGTACACAATTTTTTGCCGGAAATCTAACGTGGCATTTTTTTTATTAATTTCTGAAGCTGATGTGGCTCGCCGGAGTCTCGCCGGAGATTGGCACTTAAGTGATCGTTTTTCAAAAATTTTAGCACTTAAATGATCGTTTTTCAAAAATTTTAGCACTTAAGTGATCATTTTTCAAAAATTTTAGCACTAAAGTGATCCAAAAAAAAGTTATGACACTTAAGTGATCGTTTTTCCTCCGACTTGGTACCAAAGTGATCCGAAAAAAAGTTATGACATCAAAGTGAGCGCCGTACACAAGTTATGACACTTATAGTGTCCTTTTGCCAAAAGAAAAGCATCTTGATTCGCGGTCAAGATATTTCATATGATATTCTAGAATAGCTTTAGTTGTCTATTTCTTCGATGAATGCATATGTCTTTGCACAAAGAAACTTGTCTGACAGGAGACATGCCCTTAAGAGGCAGAAACATGCCCAGGTAAGTATATTCTACCATGCCCGGTTCCAAAATTATGATTTCTTTTCAAACTACCCAGAAGGTAAACCTACTATTTCTTTGAAAAAGAAAAGCATCTTGACTTGCAGTCAAGATATTCCATACGATATTCTAGAATAGCCTTAGCTGTCTATTTCTCCGATGAATGCGTATGTTTTTGCACAAAAAAAACTTGTCTGATAGGAGACACGCCCTTAAGAGGTAGGAACGTGTCCAGGCAAGTATATTCTACCTATGCTCGGTTCCAAAAATCCATGTACCTACGATTGTTATGATACTCTTTGAACATTGGACTGACCTCTCTGTTCGTCAACTGAACATTGGACTGACCCCTCTGTTCACCATATACCTATGATTGTTATGGTACCCCTCCTAAGCATAGGATTAACCCCCTTTGTTCACATCAAGTCTTTTCAGGTACTCCTTATAAAATATAGGTACTTTGGCAAAGCAAAATCCAGTCAAGGCGACCGAAGAAAGATTCGGATCCTAGACAAACGAAATCCAGTCAAGGCAACCGAAGATAAGTTCGGGTCCTAGATGAGCAATTTCCCCAGTCAAGGCGATCGAAGATAAGTTCAGGTCCTAGATGAGCGATTTCCCAAGTCAAGTTGACCGAAAAAAGGTTCGGATCCTAGACAAATGAAATCCAGTCAAAGTGACCGAAGATAAGTTTGGGTCCTAGATGAGCGATTTCCCTAGTCAAGGCGACCGAAGAAAGGTTCGGGTCCTAGACAAACGAAATCTAGTCAAGGCGACCGAAGATAAGTTCGGGTCCTAGGTGAGCGATTTCCCCAGTCGAGGCAACCGAAGAGAGGTTCGGATCCTAGACAAAAAATTTCTCTTGTCAAGGCGATCGAAGATAGGTTCGAGTCCTCGACACATGATACCAACTATCTGGAATTACTCTACCCTTCGACAAAGTAAGTAGCCCCAGGTATATTTTTATTTGCTTTAGCACGCATCATCTTATCGCATCATAAAAATGGGACTCATAGTCTCGCCAAAAATAGCATTCATTGAACATGCATGGGCCAAATTTAGGTGTCATTTTATCTTTGAACGTAATCTCTGCAAGCTCAACCTCTGCGAGCTTACCTTAAAAAAGGAGTAGCTGTTGACACCTATTTTAATTTACCCAAAATTAATTACACAAAATTTAGGAATTAAGTTTCTTTAATTCCTAAAAAAAATATTTCTATTTAAATGCATTGCATATAGAAATTAGGCACATTTGTATTAATAGGGTCTATTAGAGAAAATTTTCTTTTAAAAAAAATCGAGTTGGTCCGGGTCGAGGCCGAGTCGACTCGGCCCTTTTCTTTTTTCTTTTCTTTTCCCCGTACGGGCCCAGCCCTTTTCCTTTTTCCTTTTTTCTTTTTTTCATTTCTTCCCCCCCCCCCCCCCGCGTGGGCCCAGCCCACTTTTTCTTTTCTTTCTTTTTTCCCCCGCACGGGCTGGGCCTGGCCCGGCCCAGCCCTTCTCTTCCTTCTTTCCCCCCCGTCGGCTGTCCCTTTATCTCCCCTGTTCACCCTTGTTTCCGGCCGCATAACGATGAACGGCCGAGCGCCTCCGCGCCATCGCTATCAGGTCAAAAGTTCACCAAGCAAGCACGCCAATGGGACTGGCCATTAAGGCCAATCCCGTCTTCCCCGATTTCCCGGGCTCTCTCTCTCTCCACTTCTTCCTCTCGTCTTTAACTGAACCGGCCCCCCTGCACCGGCCTAAATGGCCACAAAAGTCACAGGCCAGAGTAGGCCGATGCAGGCCGTCGTCAGCGTGCGTAATAGAGCAGGTGAGACGCATCGTCGCTGGCTATAAAAACCAGAGGAGAGAGAGAGAGAGAGAGAGGCTGGGTCAGCCATTTTAGAGAAAAACAGAGAGTAAAGAGAAAACAGAGAAAATCGAGAGAGAAAAAGTGAGCCCAGAGTGATTACAGGTAACCAAGGACTGTATGAAGCTTCGTCGTCGCTCGCGGAGCAGCCGAAAAGCCACCCAGATGCACCGTCGACCAGTGAGCCTCCCCGGGTCCCGACCGCCTCTGTTTTCCCCTGTTTTGGTGTCCGGTTTGGCTGGGACTCGGGCCGGCCATTTCGCGCGAGTCTCGGCCCATACCGTCATTCCCCGTAGCCCGTATGTCATCGCTAAAGGTAGGTACAGGTCGTCGGAGGACGGCGGTGCCCCGAAACAGGTCGAAAGCTTCCTTTTTTGATTGTGCACATTATGTGTTCGATAAAATGCGTCAATGAGGCCGTTTAGTTCCAAGCTTCGCAAGACATCAGACGGTCGGGCAGTGACTAGGTCAGCTCAGGTTTGTGTTGTGGAGACCATCAGGGACCAGTGGAAGCCGAATCATGGTCTGGGTGTCTCGGCCAAGCTCCGATTGGCGTCCGGGTTGATGAACTCCGATTGGGGCCTGGCCGGTGATCATTCAGGCCGGTTCTCCGGCAACCAGGCATCAAACACTCCTCAGCTTGATGGGCTGAGGAGAATGATGCCACTGGTCGGATGAAACATCCGGTGAATCGCCGAAATTTCGTCCGGTCAGTGGCCTCCGTTGTTTAAGGCTTGGGAACCGGTTGAACCGACCCGGTCCTGTTCAAAAATCGATTCAAGGCTGGTTCATCGATTCAGGTCAATCAGACCCGACCCGAACTAATCAATGCGGGTCGGTTTCATGGATCCAGGTCGATCCTGACCGGACCCGAATCCAATCACCCGACCCGAATCCGGAGATCCGACCCGATCAATGTTTTGGGTCGGATCTGTTGACCCGAGTCGGATCCGACCGACCCGGTTTTGTATTATATTTTTTTATTTTATTTTATTTTTTACAAAATATTTAAAAATTTTTAATTTTTTTTCCTTTTCCGTATTTCTAAATTATGCAATATATTATTGTTGTATTATTATGCATGTTGTTATAATTGCATAAATTGCCATGTTTAAATTAGACAAACCTATAGGGTTATGTAGTAGTATTTTGCATGTTTTTTTTTACTGTTGTATTATTATTATGCATGTTTTTAATTAGAATATAATTGCATGAACTGTTTTGTTTTGGTTGTTGTCTGCCTTAGTTAGGGTTAGAATCTTAGGCTGCATATCTATTTTGACTACTGATCATTTATGATTATGCACTCGTTTGATCATCCACATGTTAGGAGAAAGGTCATAAAATCAATCCAAATTGCCTGACAAATGTTTTCAAAAAATGAACAGGTTAAAAAGGTACTGAAAGGGCATTAGTTATCCAACTAGTGTAACCAAGTCCCCGAATTCTTTTAATCTCTGGTTCGTAAGAATAGGGTGATTCTCCCATCACCCTATTTGGGTTTCTAATCGACCTACCCCAAATCGATTAGTGGAGACTCCTTAATATGAACCACTTGCAAGTTATAAACTTAAACCCTAAGTTGCAATATGGTATGAGCTTGGAAGAGCCCGAGTTAAGTCCCGAACTTAGACTTAGCAAGTACCAAACGAGACCCCCTTTTTTTGCATGTCGATAAAAACGGGATGTCACGCCCCGAACCCCATCGAGAGCACGACACCCTATACTGGTCGAATTATGCGACATCCCAGGAATATCGCCGATCTCAATTAATCATCAGAGATTTACATCCATAGCGGATACCACAATTAACCCAAACAATTGGAACTGGGGAAAAACAGGGAGAATAAACATATTCTTTTCTCATTCAAACTTATACCGTAATATTCACAATTTTACAACCCTTAATATACATGTGCACACCGTATTAAAACCCTCGAGATCAAAAAGGACTGATGACCTGGCATTCTACCCTAAAAAATGGTACTCCTCCATAAACCTATTTCGAACCCCCATACTAGCTCCTACGCCCCTTGCTAGGCGTTCATTCAGAGTCTGACTCCTCGTCGTCTGAACCCGAACTCTCCTGATCGATCTGTTCTTCGGAGGATTCTGGGTCTGCTTTAATCTCAATCGGGTGATTTATGTCACCCGACTCGGCTGGAACTTCATTCTGATCCTCCTCCCACAATTCGTCAAAGAAGTTGTATTCAAGCATGAAGTTAGGATCCATGTACTGCTCATACGGGAGTACATACTCCGGTTCCTCCTCGAGCTCCTCAGGCTCGCCTGGTTCGTCCTCGGGTTCTACCTCGAGCTCCACTCCGGGTTCTACTTCTTCTAGTTCTTCCTCGGGGATCGGTTCTAAATCTATGTCCATGGGATCATCTTCGGCTTGTGATGCTTCGGGCTTGAATTCATGCTCAGCCCCTGAAGATCCATGAGCAGCAGTTGCTGGATGCAATCCAGACTGAGTTAAACCGGTCTCCACACTAGTCAACTCTCCGTCTATTGGGGGTACAACAGACAAGTCCTAATCCCCCACTAAGTCAAAGGGGATGTCAAAACCCCTAACGAGCCCGAACTCATCCCCTGCCGCATCCCGAAAGAACCAGGCAGTGTACTTATGCTCTTCCCAAAGAGGTAAACCTACATCTACAAAAACAGTTGTAGTATGCTTAATCCAGGTCATGCTATCACCCATAGGAAATTCTGTAACCTCATTCTCGATGTGCACTGGTACCCCAAAATGCTCTGGTGGCGGTGGTGAAGGATTCATGGCTCAGATCGGGGTTCTGAAAAATATTGGTTGAAACAACTATGAGACTACATCTCAGTAAGTTCACCCCTAAACCCCACTTAGGCTATCACGTACCTCTAGACAATCACACAAGCACACATTCACGTACATAATCAGCACAACGCAGGCACATCAATTATACTTACCAGGGCCTGTCATGCATGCTACCTGCACGTTAGTCATAATCACATCATAGGCAATCACAGGCAAGTTCAATTCACATCTCGCACATTCGTTCCGGTCTAATCACATCTTTTCCACAACTCTCGCCAGTGACCCGCGTTATAGTACACGTCTCAGGTCCACTACGACCAACTTATCACAACACTCTAGGGCCCGCGTTAACGTACACGCCTCAGGCCATATTTCTTGCCCGCGTTGAAGTACACGCCTCAGGCTCAACATCTACCACCTACTGCGCAACCCGCGTTGAAGTACACGCCTCAGGCTGGCAGTCCTCCGGTAATACCGGGCATCATCTCGCGTAAACGTATACGCCTCAGGACGGCACAATTTCCACGAATTCATGCCATACCACATCCACTTTCTATTTATGCACATGCTTAATAAGCATTTACCACACTCAACTAGCCAATCACACGTGGCCCGTGCACGCATCAATTCACACACAATACATGCTCACTCAGCATTTGACATTGCCAATTTTTAATAATTAATCCAGTCTGGCCCAAGCGTGCACCCGACAAGCATATTTCAATCATTTAGCCATATAACCACGCACTCAATTTTATCACCACAACTCAGTCATAGATCAAACACGCACGAAACACACAATTTGCCATTTTTCTCCAACCAAATGGCGTCAAATCAATTCCGGTCCTTTACGACACTTTCTCACCACTAATTGCCTGTTCTAAAAATTCAACTTGCGTCCCGATCGGACCATCACAGCCCAATGAATAGTCATCCACAGCCCAATGAACAGTTATCCACAGCCCACTTCAGTCTTAAATTTTTCCACCAAAATTTTCAAATTTCAATCCTAAGGCCCGCCTAACATTTCCACATCTAAAATCGTATAAATCCAAGCCTAAATAAACCCGATTTCGCCCAAACGATTATCCGTTGATACCCGACATCCTAAATGGGTTTTAGAGCGCAACTTATCGAGTTCTAGACTCACGCGGCTGGAACGGAAAGCGGTGGCACTCAGTCGGGAACGGCGGCAAACGGCGGCGCGGCTTGACGGCAAGAACGGCGACGGCTGGGGCGCGGCTTGGCTTGGTCAAGACCCACGGCCACACGGGGAGAGAGAAAGAAGGGGAGGGACGACAGCGAATGGCAGGGTGGTGACCAGCAGCGTATGGACGACGGCGACTGCGGCTCGGCGGGCGATGGGCGGCGGCGCCGGCTTACGGCCAAGGGGGGTTGATCGGCCGGAGGGGAAGAGCTCACGATGGGGGGGGGGGATTTTCGGTGGGGGAGAGAGAGAAATGGAGGAGAGAGAAGGGTCTTTTAGACCTAATTGGTGAGTTTTGACTCACTTTGGCAAATGACCAAAATGCCCTCGTCTAATCTTTTTAATCCAACGGCTCATATTCGATCTTATCTTGAAACCGACGGCCCAGATCGAATCTTGCCAAAAATATCCAAGGGCAATCTTGTAATTTCTCAAAAAGTCCAAGGGCAAAATTGTCCTTTCCAAATTTGAGGGAAAAATGACCAAAATGCCCTTTGCCCATAAAACTAACCCTTTATTAATTTCCAAGGGTAAAATGGTCACTTTCTCCGTTTCTCATCGAAAATGAATTTTTCTGAAGAATTCGGGTACATCCAAAATTGCACGTTACAACCGCAACGTCGTCCTAACGCCCCGTTGTGACTTCCAAATTTTTCCAATGTCCGATTTGGGCTAAATTAAATAATTAAATTTTATTAAACACAACTCGAGCGTTTTTCAAACTAATGGGTGGCTTGTTGGGGAAATTCGCATATTCGACCCGTGACTGACAATAATTCAGGTCACGTGCAAGTTTATTCGGGTCGCGACGACTTCAATCGTCATTAGAATCGCGATAATCAATTACTAGATCTGAGGGGTACGATCGTTCGGTATAGGTTCAGGATAATTCGTCAAGTCATTTCATGGTCCGGCGGAATCATCCGCGTTCCATTACTATGACAGTGGCGAACTGACCCCTAGCTATCCTTGGATCGGCCGACAGTGACACCTCGACGATTTCACGGTCGAAAATCAATTCACGATCGAATTTTCTTTAGTCGTGCGAATTTAATTCCCCTATTAGCCTTTCCCTATTGGTTAGCATCCCAGGAATGATCAGTTCCGGGCGAGAATTTACTACGAGTACATTCATAAAACTCAGTATTTTATAAATCCCAAATGGACTAATTTTCAGGATGTCACACGGGAGGTCGGTCGCGACACCCATGAAATACGTGTGTTCATTTCCTCCATCGCTAATTGAAGTAAATGTTTTTCTATTGGTTGGTTAGAAAAATGGATATTATAATTCATAAACTTAATTAGAAATAACTATAGATGATATTAATATCTATAATTTAGTAAACACAAGACGGATTAGAGGAAAATATGGCCCAAACAAGAAATTCATTTCGGTTGGTAGTGTGTGGAATCGAACATATTATGTGTATAATAGACACACAAAAATTTCATTCTATAACTAGTAAGGCAAGAGGCAAGACCATGGAATAGCCCAAGAAAGATATTCATCCAAGTTTGACAAACTATATCCTCGAGCGAACTCAGAGACAGGATAGCTCCCAAATCTCAAAAGCATCACCATCAAACGGTAGAAGGAATCAGACAATTTTTTACATCCTGTCACTGAGTTAGATCCAAAAGCTTTCTAAAGCTAAAATACACGCATAGCAACCATTTGATGGACAAGCAACAACCCAAATGCTCCTACCTTTCAACGTGAAAGAACAAAATGATTTAGTGCCGTCCACAGAGACCTAGGGCAACCATAATATCTATCACAACACAAGCATATATGTATTGGTAACTTAAATATTCTCATCTCCCACTACTGACTATTGGCATGACATGGTCCATGTTATCCGTGTACCCAGTGTTCACGGTCCCACTAATATACATGGACACGTCGGTCTTCTCTCCCGACAAATGAACCATCTCTTCCCAATTCACATTGTATTACTGCCACCAGGATGGTTAGCCATTCCTCTGAGCCTATCCAATTCAATGGCTACTTCTTTCATGGTCGGTCTCTCCTCTCCTTTTATTGTCAAGCATCTCTTTGCAAGATTGGCAACTTCCCTCACCTGCTCCTTGATTCCTTCGATCGTAATAACTTCCTCAACAATCTGAAACAATTTGTCGTTTTCCAGTGATGAAATAAAGTACATTGCCAAGCTCCTCTCTTCTTCCGATCGGTCAAACGAAAGTGCCTTCTTCCCTGTCAATAGCTCGACTAGCACGACCCCAAAGCTGTAAACATCACTCTTTTCTGTCAATTGGCTTGTGTGCAAGTATTCAGGGTCTAAGTAGCCCCATGTTCCTTGAACCATAGTGAACAATTGTGTTTGATCAAGTGGGACTAATCTTGAAGCTCCGAAGTCAGAGACTTTCGCAGTGTAATTAGCATCCAAAAGGATGTTTGCCGACTTGACATCTCGATGGATAATGGGAATGGAAGCTGCGGAGTGCAAGTATGAGAGGACTCCAGCAGTTTCCGAAGCGATTCTCAACCGGGTCTCCCAAGACAGCTTTGATGATTTGTTTGGGTTGTGGATGTGATCAAAGAGAGTTCCATTATTGACGAACTCGTACACCAATAAAGGGACCTTTGTTTCCAAACAACATCCCAAAAGCTTGACCACGTTACGATGATTAATTTGAGAAAGCACAATGACTTCATTGATGAACTGTTCAATTTGGTTCCGGTCCACGAGCTTGGACTTCTTAATCGCAACTACCATATCATTTGGCAATGATCCTCTGTAAACGGTACCGTATCCTCCTCGGCCAACTATTCTGCTCTCATCATAATTGTTGGTGGCCTTCTCTAGCTCTTCAGCGCTAAAGATTTTCGCAGCTTTTGTGGTTCTTTCTGATTCATTTAATTGTTGCTGCAAAAGCAAGCCCCCATTTTGCTTGAAGTATTGTTCTTTGAGCCTAATGAACTTCATTTTCTTGTATCCCACATATAGAAAGCCTATACTGAATAGCAGAGCTATTATGGCCCCAGCAACACCTGTACACAACACCGGTTTTTTCAGAATAATTAACCATATGATTAACTGCACAGTAAATCATCGCACCATGTATAAGAAGCCAAACTTTGAAGATTTCTGCAGAATTATATCACGAGGTTTCCTCGAAAACTTTAGTAGTTTTGGGACAATTTGAGTCTTAGTCGTTTTGGAACAATTTGAGTCTGAATTCGGACAATGGATTTTTTTTTTTTTTGGTAAAGGTAAGATATATATAACTCTCAAATCACCAATTACAAAGGAAAGCAAGAGACAAACCAAGTCCCAAAGGGATTAGACAAAACCAGGGGAAAGGGATATACAACAACACAAACAAAAACAAGGACCTATACACAGGAAGGCTAGAGAACCAATTAAGAGAAAATCGAAGGAGATAACCCCCACGGACAATGGATTTTGTTAAGCTAATCTACCAAGAAAAGCACAAGTTCCACGGCCTATAAAGAATGTCATCAATTTAACAGATTTAATTCGATATGAAAGAAGTAATAAACTCAAACTAAGCACAAGAATTACGTATTGTCTTTTCCCATGGTACTACGGTATACTTGCTTACAGTTTTCTAGGTCTGATGCAACCAAATCCACATCATTTAAAGTATGCACATATAGAGACTTTTTCGTTGAACTATGCATGAGTCTAAATAACTCAATACAAGTCCTATCTCTACAACCAGTCATATCCCTTTTGATGAAATGAAAATGGCAAGGACTAGTAACTTAGAAGAAATTTTTTAAAATGGATTAGTATAACTTCCTCGTTTACTCATGTCATCACCTTGAATAGATGTTGTCATATCACTAGTAATTAACTTGCTATCTGAACAATATCGTAGTAAATAGGGCTTGCGCAACAAAAGAAAAAGTTGTATAGGTGACCTCCGTTCGATTGAATACCGAAGGTTGCACACATCGTAAAACTGTGTTTTTGCACGCGATACTGATATTAACATTGGCGACGTGATCTCAATGGTTCGAAAATGTATTCACATTTACCCAAAGCCCAAGGTGGCCAAGTCAAAATACGCTCTACGAGTACCGACATTGACATAAGTGAAATTAATCTATTTTTGAAATTTATAAAAGCTCAAATGTGATTTAATTAGTAGCATGTGATGTACTCAATGCATCAGATAATCTCAATTATCTTCCGCACAGAAACTTGAGTGAGAAGGATCTAGAAAGTTTCATTTGAATTTTTTCAAGCAGGGGAAATAGTGGAAGAAAAATCGGGCGAAATTGGAAATAGTTAATTTCCTCCTAACCCACAGACAAATTAAATTATATATTCTCTAAATCAGCTACAATATTATGTTTTTTGAGTCAGGCACTCCAAGTAAAATGAAAGAACTTACCAACCAAAATCTCCATCAAATGTGATGGATTAGCAATGCATCCTTGTCCACCTCCACCGCGCTTCTTGCCATCACCATGATAACCCTTTGGGCACGAACAAGTATAATTCCCAATAACATTATGGCAAATTTTCTCACACTGGTTCATCTTTGGATCCGCACATTCATCAATATCTACATAAATTAAATGCACATTTCAAATGTATCTAATCTTCTCAGATCATATCAATACAAAGGCCAAGTTAAAGAATGTCAATGTAATCAACGTACCCTGACAACCATTCTCGAGGTAAGGATTGCCTCGGTAACCATCTGGACAAGTGCACTTGTACCCATATCCGTTTCCAGCGTCGGTGCAAATGGAGTTCCTGGTGCACATGTAGCTTGTCCTGTTTTTCTTAGCATCCTTGCATGTTTGTTTCCCTATAGCCCAATCGAGAACTAGAATGGATTGGTTAAACTTAAGCTGTGAAAGATCGTCAATTGAGAAGTTGTAGAAGTCAGTTTCGGCGACGAATGCATAGCTGCAAGGATTGAACTGCAGCAAATCGGAATGATTAGAAATGCTCTGAATGGATATGTTGAAGCCGAAGATGTTCCTTGGGATGCTCGTTTGGCAGCAACCGATACCGGAACACGACCCGCTGCTGACATCTGATAGGTTGCTGCACGAAGACATACAACCGAAAGAGAAATTCCTATAGCGGTCCTGGAAAATAGCTAAAATGTCGCAACCAACTGCGGTGAACTTGTTCTTGGTGCTGGATATGGGGAATTCATCAGCTAGTCTGAGCCACGGATAACCGCTCGAATACGTATCTTTCCCGGAAGAGTTATAGCAATCTTGACCGATCGAAACGTTAACACGCAGCTCATGGTCCTCGACAGAAATGTGAAGTATTTCAATGTTAGATTGTCTGCTCTCCTTGTAAAGTATAGGAGGGTTGGTAGAGTTATCACAATCGACCATAAACGAGCGCTTGATGCGGCAGTGGGGATCACTGTCACTCAATCCGAAGGGGTATGGAATCGAGAGGTTTCCGCAAGTACTTCGGCATCCGGACTTGCTCAACGAATCATCGGCTTCTGCTATGTGGATGTGGTATGGACCCAATAAAGCCCCAAGCACCACAACCTTCAAGAGAAGCCTATGGATGGCCATGGTTCTTCCTTCAACTCTCTTCAAATATGTTCTTTTTTTGGATGAATTAACTCGATGGGTCGGGGGGATTATAAGGAGAAGTAAGATGGGTTTCTTCTTCTGCTTCTTTTTTCTTTGGGCAAGTAAGTGTAGTTATGGGTTGATGAAAAGAAGTCCAACAGTAAGTCAAGTTGTGGAGTCAACGTGAGCTGGACCTAGCCACTTGCTTGAGACGATTCCATGATAATTCCTCGTGTGACGAATCTAGTGCACTGCAGTGCAATCATCATAAGAACACATGCCTATTTATCCTATATTTCTTAGAGAATCAACACCTGTGATAACAATTAACAACATGAAGTCTTGTTTATCATTACATAATGTAGTTGAGTTAATTAGATACTAATCTATTATGTATCTATCTTATCTTTCATGGTGAAGCAACATCAGGCATAATTTTTATTTATGACTTTTTTCGAAGTGTTAGGTAACTTGTTTTGTTTAGTTTCAATTCATTTTTATCATTTTATAATATTCATTCAATTGTAAATATGTGCTAACTAAAGTATACTTTATTGGGAGAATATCTTCAAGACTTATCGAAATCCAAACAACACAAACGCATTTCAATTATTTTTTTCTGTATCCGTCCGATTTGTAGCAGAATTGTACCCAAAAGCAAAGGGCTTTTCCATTAAATCTTGTTTGATAATGCCAATTTCACGCAGTGACTCCATATCAGTTAATAGTTTTTCGTTGTTTTCTCTTGTTGTCAGCAAAACTATTCAGAGCATCACTCCTAGTAGTTGTAGAAGTCTTCTTTATCAAAGATAGTAAGCGTGAAATGGATTGAAATTATCTTAAACTGTGGATGAATTAAGGAGTGTTGAGTCTTATATCATGTCATAACGACGAAAATAAACATATTCTCCATTAAAATTTCCCGTAAAATTTTTTTGCTAGAGGCAGCAACATGTTTTGCAAATCATGTTATAGGCTAAGGTAGGAACACTTCACAAATTAATTTTTTGTAACTGTTTAGAATTTCACGGACCACTTAGCTAGAACTTGAAAATAACGTAAGTTTGTGAGGGATGATCACAGAATAAGTAAAAAAAAGGAAACATGGGTTCATCATGCAAATTCATGTTTTTACCTCAGTCAACATCGTTGGCGAAATTCTCAGAAAAGCGTCTTTAGCAAAAAGATATGGTCCACCTTCGAGAGGCACACCAAAATCGACACCTTTTTCATGGAATTTCATACAAAAATGTTTGAAATCTAACAGACATAGAGACAACTTTTATAAAGTCTCTTTGTCAACATATTGCTACTTTAGTTCTCAGATAAGAGTTGTAGGGTATATAGTTCTCTGATGACAGTACCATTTTTACCTCGTTATATTCGGCAAAGAAAACTTTAACTATTTTGCTATATTTATCAAGGAAGTTGGAAATTCCTACAATCGATTGTAACATCCCAACGGGAATCACGTTCCTGATAAAAGCGAACCCAAATAATTGAAGTTCATAGAGATATGAGCTGGCCATGCTAGTGACTGCTTGGCTTTTCAGGTCAGGGTCAACATCGTGTCACCAGTGTGTTCGGATCATAGAGATATGAGATGGCTATGCAAGTCGTTGCTTTGCTTTTTAGGTCAAGGTCGACGTCAATTGCATCTGATGCTTCGGACAAGGAATGGCACTGTATATATCTTTGTTTTAAGCTCAAGGAGCAAAGGAAGTTGCTTTTCTTTAGAGAGTTAATATCATGAGCAATAGTGGTCGTCGTTCACTTTTAACTTTTCCTGATGTTATTTGGTTAAAATCAAATATGGCTACAAAACGAAAAATTTTAAAAAAAGGGATCCTTTTGGTTTTATTAACTGCTACAGCAAAGTATGTCTAGGTCAATAAACTATACACAATTAATATTTTAGTATTAACCTAATATATTAATGTTACTATTAGGCTTTATTTATTTCACGGAAAACAACTCTTAAGAAAAGGTTTTCTGGATTTTCAGACATTTGATTCCTAGAAAATAAATGGGAAGGGGGGCGGTGGGGGAAGCAACAGCGTGAAGCAGAAGCACCGGCAAAGCAAAGGCAGAAACAACGTGGGGGAGGGCAGCGGGGAAAGAGGAGGAAGTTAGCGGCGTGGGGGAGGAGAGAGAGAAGAGAAGAGAGGGAAGGGGGTTCAAACATTATCTCCACATAATAATTTGTCCACAAAATATTTTGCCCAATTTTCCTTTTTCCACATTGCCGATCAACTCGACGATTAACCACGTTTAATGAGACAACGTCCGACAAATTAGTCTTGGAAATCTTGAAACTTCGACGCCCAATTCGGATTCTAATTAATTGCCAAATTCAATCGAATGCGACTTTAGCGTATCTCGAACTAACGGATGGCTTTTAAGAATTTACGCATATCGAATCGTGGCCAATTTGATATCGAGCCACATCTAAGTTTATTCGAGCCGTGGCAACCTTGGTTGTCATGTAATTGCGAGAGTCAATCACTAGTTTCGAATGACGCGATCATTCGGATTAGGTTCAGGATTGTTCAAAATTCATACAATGGCCAAGCGGAATCACCTGCGATCCAATTGCACGATATTTGTGAATTATTCCATAGCCATCCTTGGATCGGCCTTTAATGGCCCAAAATATTTCTTTGTCAATCCTTATGGTCGAAGTGTCAATCCATGGCCAAGTTCTTAGGTCCACGTACTTGATTCTTAGCTAGCCATTTCCTAACAGTTAGTCTACTCGAGAGTGATCAATTCCGTGCAAGATTTACTGAAAGCGCATTGAAGAAATACTCATTTCATAAATCTCGAAAATTGATCGAAATTCAGAATGTCACACTAGCAGCAGGTGAGGTTGTGGCCCTCACCCAGCCTCCCCCAGATCTGGGCAAGGCGACCTTGCCGGCCACGGTAAAAAGAAAGAAAAAAATAAAAAAAAAGAAAAGAAAAATTATAAAAAAATTATAAAAAAATATATTCAAAGGTTTAGGATTGAATTGGCGCAATTAGTACAATTAAAAGGTTTACAACTAAATTGGCAAAAGTACAATAGGTTTAGGACTGATTTTCTACTTGATTAGGGTCCTCGAATGAGTCACTGTATTTATGATACATGTTATCTGGATAAAATATAATGTCTATCCAAAGTCCCACGGGTCCTGAGAGAAATAAATAGACTCTGGTTGATTGTGCTCGTGTTCTTCTAGAGTCTGGCGGGTTCCATTTCTAGTGGCCTCCTGTGCTTGGAAATCATACCTCAGCATTACTTCTTCATGTGCATTGGGCCAGAAGAATTTTGGAACAGTTTGATTGCATTCGCTGAGGATGCACCAGACTTCTCTGTAATGTCCACAAAATTTTCGAATGTACAATTAAAGTGTGAACTTCGGGACTAGGGGCTCTGCATTTTAGCTTTGTGGAGAACAGATATTGCCAGCTGGATAGAGGATGAAACCACTTTAATACCTCTGCAAAAGTGCTTGAGATGATGACTCAAGTATCCTTCGGTAAGGAAACTACTAGCTGAGGCGATAGACAAGGAAACTCGACTCCAATTGTATGGTTATGGAACAACTATGGATTGTACCACTTAAGTTCGCCAGGAAAAGCCACGACAGCGAAAGCCATGATCACCTAATAACTAAGGCGGGATACTTCAAAATAAATCAATTATTCTTATTATTGAAGGATTTGTACGTCTCAGACTTTAAGTCTGCATAAGCCAAAACTAGAAAATAACATAATTTTACCACCTTCATTAATTACAAGCCGATTAAGGTTACAAACAGGTTCAACATGATAATTATATGCCGTTGCCTCAGCCAACACCATCGATGGAATCTTCTGAAAGCTTTTTCGGTGATGATAAACATGCTTCATGATCCACCGTTGACAGGCAAACATTATAATCTAACACCTTTTTTGTGGAATTTAATGCCAAAATTGGTTGATAGTGGACATCACCATACATAGATAGCTTCTGTGAAGTCTCTTGTTGACGATATATAGCGCCATTTTTACTTTCTTAAATAGGATATTGAAAACTTTAACTTGCTTTCTGCCACAATGAATACGAAGATTTAATATTAATCAAAGTAGCTAGCTTTTTTTTATAAAGATCCCCACTTTTACTTCTTTTTTCTTGCACGCATGACAGATGGTTGGCACCATGTATCCAAAGAGAAGCATTGGCAGAGAGTTCATTTATCATATCACGAGCAAAAGCTTGTAGATTCCAAGCGTTCGTAGCCTCAAATACGTAAATCTGTTGCAAATCGAATCTGAATGCGGTTGTTAACTGTCAAATATTGCTTGTACGAAAAAGTGACTAGGAACTTGCTTACTTAATCACATGTCAACTAGTGTGGTTACCGACGATTTTGAAGTTACTAACTTTTATTCGAAATTGCCAACCTCAATTTGACTAAAGTATCGACAATCATCAAATTAAGAAACCAACTAATTATAGTAACATACCAACTTTTTATCTTTTGCTTAGTTTTGAGAAGTACGGACATTTCTTTCTACTTCCATGATTATCAACTACTTTAATAATCTACCAACATTTGTTCATGTGGTTATCGACACCTTTAAAGTGATTTGGTATGTCAATCAAATTAAGGTTGGTAATTACAAATGAAAGTTAGTAAATTCAAAGGTCTTTGTAAGCACAAGTATAAACGTTGATATTATTAAAACAGTTGGTCATCCTAAGTGTGAAGAAATGTTGGTATTTTTCAAACCGAAGCAAAATAAAATGTTGGTATGTGACCGAAACTAGTTGGTATTTTAATGTGATGATTGTTGGTACATTGGTCAAATTAGCAATAATCTATATGGGATATAGCGAAGAAAATATACATAAAAGGAGAAGCAATTGCAAAAAGAATAATCTCTAGGATTTTCGATTAATCAATTGCAAAAAGAATAACTGGCCAATATCTCCCCTTTATCGGATAAACTTAAGATAAGCTGAATAGAGTATATTCAAGATGACCGACCAGTTGATCAACCCAATCAGTTGCACTTGCTCTAATGTGATAATAACTACCAAAATTACAAAGAATTAGGAGGATCTCAAGACTAATTATCGGTTTTATATATGGCAAATGGCCGCATTCGATGCTAGTTAATGCATATCATAAATTGAATAGCTTTTTTTTTCTGGTGGAAAGATCCGCCTTAGGAAAGTGAATCCTGCACCTGTGAACTACGTACTTTTATTGGACTTTATTTTCCTCCATCGCTAATAGTAAGAAATGCTTTTGCTTGGTTGATTATTAATATGGACATTAACTACATTAAAACTTGACTACAAATAGATATAGATGATCTTCATAAATTCAACAAGGCAAACATGACCGTAGCCCATTGCTCGTATGGACGAGCAACACACGAGCAAAAGTCAAACGTGAAATTCAATGAGGTTGGTGGTGTATGGAATTGAAAATATACCATTCGTGTAATTGACACACGAAAGTTTCATTGTATTGCTAAGGCAAAACAATGGAATTGCCCTCCAAGTTGGACAAACTACATCGTCGAGCAAACACAAAGATGCAGTTCCATATCATTTTAACTTCGGTACACTCAAAAGACAGGAAAGCTCCCAAATCTCAAAAACACCACCAAGAAACGGTAGAAGGAGGAAGCCATATTTACATCCTCTCACTGAGTTCGATCCAAAGCTTTCTAAAGCTAAATTATCCTGCATTCACACAAACACTTATTGAATCACTAAACCGACTTTATTATGAGGCTAGACTTTTCAAGAGTTCTCTTCCATGCATAGAAACCATTTGGTGAACTAGTTTCAACGTGAAAGAACCCAATGACCAGGGCAGTCAATGGAGACCTAGTGCAACCATAACATCCAACACAGCATACCCAGATATATATCGATAACCTGTTATTGCCATCTCCCACTACTAACTAGTGGCATGACATGGTTTTTCATGTTTCCGTATATCCAATGCCCGTGATCACAATACTATCCATGTGCACATCGGTCTTCTCTCCCGGTAAACGAACCGTTTCTTCTGGATTCACATCAATACCACTGACCCGTGGATGCTTAGCCATTGCTATGAGTCCCTCCAATTCCATTGCTACTTCCTTCATGGTCGGCCTCTCCTTGCCTTCTATTCTCAAGCATCTCTCGGAAAGATTGGCAACTTTCTTCACCTGCTCATTGTTTCCTTCGTTTGCAATAACTTCGTCAACAATCTGAAACAATTTGTCATTTTTCAATGATGAAAGAAAGTATGTTGCCAAGCAACATTGTTCTTCCGGTCGGTCAAAAGAAAGCGCCTTCTTCCCTGTCAGTAGCTCAGCTAGCACAACCCCGAAGCTATAAACATCACTCTTTTCTGTCAATTGGCTTGTGTGAAAGTATTCAGGGTCTAAGTATCCCAATGTTCCCTGAACCATAGTGGATAATTGCGTTTGATCAAGTGGGACTAATCTTGAAGCTCCGAAGTCAGAGACTTTCGTGGTGTAGTTAGCATCCAAAAGGATGTTTGCTGATTTGACATCTCGATGGATGATGGGAGTGAAAGCCGTGGAGTGCAAGTATGAGAGGACTCCAGCAGTTTCCGAAGCAATTCTCAACCGGGTCTCCCAAGACAGCTTCAATGATTTGTTGTGGATGTGGTCAAAGAGAGTTCCATTGTCGACAAACTCGTACACTAATAAAGGCACCTCTGTTTCCAAACAACATCCCAAAAGCTTGACCACGTTACGATTATTAATTTGAGAAAGCACAATGACTTCATTGATGAACTGTTCGATTTGGCTTTGGTCCACGAGCCTCGACTTCTTAATCGCAACTACCGTATTATTTGGCAACAACCCTTTGTAAACGGTACCGTATCCTCCTCGGCCGATTATTCTGCTCTTATCATAATTGTTGGTGGCCTTCTCTAGCTCTTCGGCACCGAACAGTTTCACAACTTTTGTGGTTCTGTCACATTCATGCAATTGTTCCTGCAAAAGCAAGCCACCATTTTGCTTGAAGTAATGTTCTTTGAGCTTGATGAGCTTCCTTTTCTTGTATCCGAAATACAAAAAGCCTATACTGAAAAGCAGCACTATTATGCCCACAGCAACACCTGCATACAACACCGGTTTTTCAGAATAATTAATCACACGATTAACTGCATGGCGAATCATTACACCAAGTAAAAGCAGCCACGCATTCAAATTTCCTGTAGAATTATATCATGAGGTTTCTTCAAAAAAACTTAGTAGTTTTGGGACAATTTGAATCTGAATCAGGACAACAGATTTGGTTAAGCTAATCTACAAAAAAGGAAGAAGCACAATTGTCCTAGTCTTGATTGAGATATTATCTTAGAACATGTGAGATATACATGCAATTTTAAGAGATATGGATAATCAACTGAAATATTGTAATTATCTCTAACCTATGAAAATATCCTAGCGAAATCCCTAATATCTCTAACATCCACTCAAACTCAAGGTGACTAAGTCAACTTGAGTTTGAAATCAAGTGAAACTGTGCCATGACAACTTGTTTCTTCATGAAATCAACGCTCATCGGATCCAAGGCGAGGCGGCGTGTGGTGGCACGTATGATTGCTCCAAGCTTCCGTTGACGACGAGATTTCAATATGTTGCTTGTTTGACGGTAGCGAGTTTGGTGGTAGTGTCGGCTTCTCGAAACGAGAAGTAAAAAGTTGAGAAAATCAAAGGCTAACAACATGCATCCTTTGCGGTTGACTTTGCTATTGAAGCTGACCACTGTGCATCCTTTGTTGTCGTAATAGTAACAGCCAATACGATTGGCATGGCTACAACAAGTGAAATAAGCTAGGCTTTGCTGAGTGAAAGTTACTGTGATTTTTGCGGCATAAAAAAACCTCTGTGAAAAGGAAAAGTTCGACTTGACGACACGTCACCGACGTCGTAACACAACCATCACGTCTCTTGGTTAGACGCGAATGAGGCACTCAAGTGAACACTGTCGGACGATGGGATGGATTTATTTTGCTACGGGATGCACCAAGTGCACTTAGGGTTTCCTTAGGAATAGTGGCTCTTGTATGAAGTGAGATTTTGTGGGATAATTGCAAACTATTCTTAAAAATTTAAGTTATTAGATGAATGCGTGGTTTAGTACTTAAATATTCTATCATAGACATTGACAAGAGTGAAATTATTCTACTTTTGGATTTTAAAAAAGCTCAATCATGATATTAATTAGTAACACGTGATGTACTTATTGCATTAGATGATATGCATTAAAAAACTTCAGTGAGAAGGACTTAGAAAGTTTCATTTTCGATTTTTTTCAAGCAAGGGATATAGTGGAAGAAAAATCAGACGAAAATATAAATGTTTAATTTCCTCCTAAACGTCGGAAAAGTTAAATTATATGTTCTCGAAATCAACATAGAATAGTACAATTTTTGAGTCAGGAAGTCTAAGTAAAATGAAAGAACTTACCAACCAAAATCTTCATCAAATGTGATGGATTAGCAATGCATCCTTGTCCATGTCCACCGCCCTTCTTGCCATCACCATGATAACCCTTTGGGCATGAACATGTATAACTCCCCTCAATATTATGGCACTTTCCCTCGCACTGGTTCAACGTTGGATCCGCACATTCATCAATATCTACATAAATTAAACACTCCCACACATCAAATGTGTCTATCTTCTCTGATCATATCAATACAAAGGACAAGTTAGAGGATGTCGATGTTATCAACATACCACGACAACCATGCTCGAGGTAAGGATTGCCTCTGTAACCTTCTGAACAGCTGCACTTGTACCCAGATCCATTTTCAGCGTCGGTGCAATTGGTGTTCTTGGTACACATGTAGCTCGTGCTGTTCTTCTTGGCGTCCTCGCATGTTTGATTTCCTATTGCCCAGTCAAGAACTAGAGGGGCATCTTTAAATTTAAGCTGCTTAAGGTCACCAACTGTAAAGTTGTAGGATCCAATTTCTGTGACGAAGGCATAGCTGCAGGGATTGAAACCCAGGACGTCGGAATGATTGGAAAAGCTCGAAATCGAGATGTTGTAGTTGAAGGAGTTCCTTGGGATGCTCGTCTCACAGCAACCAATACCGGTACACGACCCATTGCTGACGTCCAAAATGCTGCTACACGAAGACATACACCCGAAAGAGAACTTCCCACGGCGGTCTCGAAAGGAGGCTGACGTGTCGCAGCCAATGGCAGTGAACTTGTTCTTGGTGCTGGATAAGGGGAATTTAGCTAGCCTTAACCAGCTTGAAGAATCATCGCACCCGCAAGAGTTATAGCAGTCTCGAGCAATTGGAGCGCTAATGCGCAGCTCGTGGTCGTCAACAGAAATGTGGAGTATTTCGATGTTACTACTTGTGTTCTCCATGTAAGGAACAGGATGGTTTGTGGAGTAATCACAATCGACTCTAAATGAGAGCGAATCGATACGGCAGTGGGGATCACTGTCGCTCAATCCGAAGGGGTATGGAATCGAGAGGTTTCCACAGGAACTTCGGCATCCGGGCTTAGTCATTGAATCATCAGCTTGTGCTATCTGATTGTGGTATGGACCCAATAAAAAGGCCCCAAGCACGGCAACTTTCAGGAGAAGCTTATGGATGGCCATGGTTCTTCCTTCAACTCTCTTCATATGCATATAACTTTCTTGATGATTTAAATTGAGTGGTTGGTGAGGGTTATATAAGGAGAAGTAAGATGGGCCTTTTCGTTGTTTTTTTGGGATGCTCCTACTTTCCAAATAATCTCCAAAAGAAATCTGGGTTTCTTGAGTCAAAGAACACGTCCCTCCCTCCGTGGGAAAGAAAACGTCTGCCCCTCTCCAATCGAATTCTGATACACAACTGGCCCCCACCAATTTAGAAAGTGGTAGGAATTATCTTCATCAACTATAAACTAATAGGAATTATCTTTAATAATTAATTTAGTCATATATGAATAAAATTCAAAGTAATGAGCCCTCAATTTTGTTATCTACTTTTTGACGTGCAATTTCCAAATATAAGTATTAAAAAATATCTTGTTAGAGTTATCATCAATTATGCATTTAATAAGAGAGTCATTACTAATTATGCATTTAGTCTATTACTTGATGAAATATGGACATTGTGTAATTTATTAAAAATAAATTTTCCTCTATAAACTTGATTTAATTATGGTTTTTATAGTTTCTAAATCGATTTTTATTTTATTTTTACTATTCATTTATTTTAGAAAAACATTGTGCAAGTTTCATATAATTCTTTAATATCATTTCATTCATCAAACGTGAGCTATCATGTGAAGTTGCACTTTACATGAGAAATATATGAGTGTAGAATAATTGTCAAAACTTTTAAAAACTTTAATACTTCCCATTACGAGTAGGCTGGATTTTAACCTAGGGTCCAAGTGTCGAACCATATAATTGGAGAACGCGTAGAAAACTGAAAAGATCTAAATTCAAGATCTCTTACTCTAATATTATGTAATATTTATAGAATTAGCTCTAACAATTGTAAAATTTAAACTGTTAGATGAGTGCGTAATTTTTAATATTTAAATACTTTGTCATGTATTGTCACATCCCATGGATAATGCATAAATACAATCCCACCGAAGAAACTGAAAACAATAAGCAGTGTTGCATTTAAAAGTCTTGACCGTCACCGTCGTACATGTCAGAAAATCATTTCTTTTACCAAAATGAAATTTTCAAGAACAGGATATCTTTGTCAGTTGAAATGATCATCGAAAAAGACAAATCATTTCAACTATTGTTTTCTCTTTTCTTATCTTGTTTGATTGAGCCAATTTCACCCAGCGACTCCATATTAGTTCATTTTTTTTTGTTGTTTTCTCCTTTTGTCAGCCAGATGATTCAGATTAGAGGTGTGCATGATCCGGGTGGTCCGGGTGGGCTGTTCCCACCCCGGAGCCGTGGACCGCCCGCTACAGGACCGGTTCCAAAAATTGGAATCGAGAACCACTTGTCGATTCCATGGACTCGCCCGAGAACCGGATCGCCAGTCCGATCCGATTCTTGGGCGGGTCCATGGAACTGGTCTCGACAAGTTTTCCTAGATAAATAAATAAAAATCTATGGACCAACAACGGATCGACAAAACAAAAGGAAAAGAACATAACTTTTCATACAATTCCTACACTATGATCGATTATATTAACCACGTCATCCATAAATCAAGTGAGTACGTATTAATTATTGGAAAAAATGACCAAAGGTATTCCAACTACACAAGAGTTTTAGACATGATAACAAATTTTCTTCTTTTTTTTAATTTTTTTTGTCAGATTTTTTAATTAAAAATTAAAAAATATATATTATTATTATATTATCGGTCCAGTCCGGGTGGGCGGGTGGGCGGTTCTACACCGGAAACCGGGAACCGGCCCAAACAGTACCAGTTCCAAAAAATTGAAACCGGGAATCGGATCGATTCCCTTGGAAACCACCTGTTCCGATCCGGTTCCGGGCGGTCCGGGCGGATCCCGGTTCTTTTGCACACCCCTAATTCAAATCATAACTCCTAGTAGACGAAGAAGTCCCCTTCATCAAGGACAGTAAGGATGAAATGAATTTGAATGAATCTTGGAAATTATCTTATCTGTGGTAAAAATAGTGAGTGGTAGTTATATATCTTGTCACAACGACGATAATTAACATATTCTGCATTAAAATTTCCGACAAAATTTTTTAGCTAGAGGAAACAACAGGTTTTGCAAATCATGTTACAGGCTAAGGTAGGACAATTCACATGAATCAATTTCTTGTATCTATTTAGAATATCGGTCACATGAGCCAAATTTTGAAAATAACATAAGTTTGTGAGGGATCACGTTGAATGAAAGTTTAAAATTACAAATTAAAATCACAGAATAATTATAATAAAAAACATTGGTTCATCGTGCAAAGTTATGTTTTAACCTCAGTCAACATCATTGGTGGAATTTTCGCAAAAGCGTCTTTAGTAAAAAGCATGCTATAAGGTCCATCTTAGAGAGGCACACCAAAATTGACACCCTTTTCATGGAATTTCATACGAATTGTTTGGAATTTAACAGACATAGAGACAACTTTTATAAAGTCTCTTTGCCGACATATTGCTACTTTAATTCTCCAATGAGAGTTTTAGGGTATAGTTCCGCCTGGGTGGCGCTGCTGGAGCGCGCACTCTTCCTCTCACGAAAGGTTGAGTGTTCGAATCCCGGGCGCCGCAGGGTGACTTAACCGGTGGCACGTGTGTGGTGGCTAGCACGTGTCGCTCCCAGGGTTTAATCCCCGGCTATCAGCCGTGCGGGGGTTCCCTGGGTTATCAAAAAAAAAAAAAAAAAAGACAGTACCATTTTTACCTTACTATATTCCACGAAGAAAACTTTTTAACAAATTTTCTATATCTACCAAGGAAGTTGAGAAATTAATATCAATTAAACTATCTTCTTTATCAAGAATCCTACTTTTACCTTTTCTTCCTTTCATTTCGAGTTAGGTTAGATTCGTCACACACGAGCCAATTGAATCCTTAATTAGTGCAAGTCTCTATTCAGGTTTCAAATCAGTTTGAAAATTTCCACAATCGATTGTAACATCACAAACGGGAATCGCGTTCCTGATAAAAGCGAACCCAAATCATTAAAGCTCATAGGCAATATGAATTGTGGAGATATCAGTCGGCCAAGCAAGTCGCTGCTTGGCTTTTCAGGTCAAGGTCAACATCGTGTCGCATGGCGTTTGGATCGTAGAGACATGAGTTGGCTAAGCAAGTCATTGCCTTGCTTTTCAGGTCAAGGTCGACGTCAATTGCATTTGATGCTTTGGACAAGGAATTGTAATGAATATATCTTCGTTTACAGCTGAAGGAGCCACGAAAGTTGCTTTTCTTAAGAGAGTTAAAATCAAGAGCAATAGTGAAAGATTTTTTTTACCTTAATTTTTCATAATGCTATTTAGTTAAAATCAGGTATGGTTACTAAATGGAAAACAAAAAGATCAAAGGATTCTTTGAGTTTTATTAATTGCTACAGCAAAGCATGTTTTCGCTAATAAACTATGCACATTAATAACTAAGTGGTAACCTAATCAATTAGGACTCCATATTAGTTCATATGTTTTTGTTGTTTTCTCTTCTTGCAAGCCAAATGATTCAGATAATTACTCCTTGTAGACTAAGAAGTCCCCTTCATCTAGGACAGATGAATCTTGGCAATTATCTCAACTGTGGATGCAATAGGGAGTGGTGAGTTATATATATCTTGTCACAACGACGATAATCAACATATTCTTCAGTGAAATTTCCAAACAAAAAATTTTAGCTAGAGGAAGAAAACAGGGTTTGCAAATCATGTTATAGGCTAAGGTAGGACACTTCACAGGGAAAATTACCAAAAAAGTCCTAAACCTTTTGCAATTGTGCCAATTCAGTCCATCCGGCCACTTTTGGCCGGCTGGCACTGACGTGGACGCCGGTCGGCTGACGTGGCAATTTTTAATAATTTTTTTATTATTTTTCAATTTTTTTATTTTTTTCTCTTTCTTTTTTTTTTCTTCTGGCCTATCTTCTTCCCCGGTCATCGGTCCAGCGACTGGCGAGAGGCTGAGGCCGGCGAGATCCACCACGCCGACCATGGGCGAGGCTGGCCCTCGCCGGCACTGGTGAGGGCCAGCCTCACCGTCGCCAGGCGAGGTCGACCTCGCCCATGGCCGGCAAGGTCGACCTCGCCAGATCTGGGCGAGGCCTCGCCCGGCGACAGCGAGGCCGCCCAGATCTGGCGAGACCTCGCCAGGCGACGGTGAGGCTAGCCCTCGCCAGTGCCGGCGAGGGCCAGCCTCGCCCATGGCCGGCGAGGTCTCGCCAGATCTGGTGGCCTCGTTGTCGCACGGGCGAGGTCTCGCCAGATCTGGGTGGCCTCGTTGTCGCCGGGCGAGGCCTCGCCCAGATCTGGCGAGGTCCACCTCGCCGGCCTCAGCCCCTCGCTGGTCGCCGGACCGGCAACCGGGGAAGAAGATATGCCAGAAAAAAAAAAGAAAGAGAAAAAAATAAAAATAAAAATCGAAAAATAAAAAAAATTTATTAAAAATTGTCACGTCAGCAGACCGGCGTCCATGTTAGCGCCAACCAACCAAAAGTGGCCGGATGAACTGAATTGGAACAATTGCAAAAGGTTTAGGACTGAATTGGCACAATTACAAAAGGTTTAGGACTTTTTTGGCAATTTTCCCCACTTCACATGAATCAATTTCTTGTATCTGCTTAGAATTTCACAGTCCACCTGAGCCAAAACTTGTAAATAACATGATTTTGCGAGGGATCGTGTTGAATGGGAAGCTTGAAATTACAGATTAAGATCATAGAACAATAATTAAATAAAAAAAAGCATAGGTTCCTCGTGCAAATTTATGTTTCTACCTCGGTCAATATCGTCGGTGGAATTTATAAGAAATGTGTCTTTGGTAAAAAGATATGCTATATGGGCCACCTTCGAGAGGCACACCAAAATTGACACCTCTTTCATGGAAGTTCATACGAAATTGCTACTTTATTTCTCCGATGACAGCTTCTATGATGATAGTACCATTTTTACCTTATTATATGCAGCAAAGAAAACTTTTAACTCTTTTGCTTTATCTACCAAGGAAGTCGAGGAATTAATACTAATCAAACTATCTTCTTCATCAAGAATCCTACTTTTTTTCTTTTTCTTCCTTTCTTTTTGAGTTATGATATCTTCATCACATCGAGCATATTGAATCATTAGTGCAAGTCTCTATCCACGTTTCAAATCAGTTTGGAAATTCCTACAACCGATAGTAATGTCACAATGTGAATCACCTTCCTATAATAAAAGCGAACCTCAAAATCGGGATCGGTCAAATTACTAAGAGAAAATGACATAGATGATCCCTAAACTTTAGTCCAATGTGTAATATGATCCATAGATTTTTAATCTTTTCAATGTGGTCCTTAAACTGTTAGTAAATATTCAATGTAGCCCTTTCGTTTCCTTTCGTTTGCTCAAACGATAAATTAGATGTTATTTGATTATGTGAATAATTATATGCTGACTTGGATTTTTAAAAATGACGAGTTAACATGTCCATCTTTTTATATATCTACATTAGAAAAGAAAAGAAAAATTAGGGAGTTAAATGTCCATCGTAATTTGATGATGTGGATTATTATATCATATTTTGATATGAATATCTTACATAGATAATCCACGTGTAACTTTTTTCCTATTGTTCAAACTTAATGGATTTGAAGCCACATCGGTAAATTCTATTTAACTTTAATTAACGGAATGACGACATTGAATATTTTTATATAATTTATAGATTAAATTGAACATTTACCAACACTTCAGGGACCACATTGAACAAATTAAAAGTCCAGAGACGATATTGCACATTGAACCAAAGTATGAACTATTTGTGTCATTTTTTCAATTATTGAAGCTCACAGGCCGTTCGAATCTTATAGATATCTGTTGGCCATGTAAGTCGTTGCTTTGCTTTTCAGGTCAAGGTCGACGGCAATTGCTTCTGATGCTTTGGACAAGGAACAGCACTAAAAATATCTTTGTTTTAAGCTGAAGGAGTAAAGGAAGTTGCTTTTTCTTTAGAGAGTTAAAATCGAGAGAGATAGTGATAGATATTTAACTTTAATTTTTCCTAATGTTATTTGGTTAAAATCAGGTATGGCTACTAAACGGAAAAAAGAAAGAGAAGAAAATCAAAGGATCTTTTTGGTTTTATTAACCGCTACAACAAAGTATGTCTAGGTTAATAAAGATAAGTTGTAATGTGGTCATAAAATCTCATTCTAATCACTTTGATATTTGTATGTTAGATCCTATCATCCTGACGTAACATTGAAGTTGTAGGGTTTCTGATCCAACCAGATATTTTTCCCCCCCCCCCCCGCCCCCCCCCCCCCCCCCCCCCAAAAAAAAAAACAAACCTTTTATTTAACTCTATAATTTGATACGTGGTATTTGTCTCATTTCTTATACATTCCTTTTTTTTTTTTGGTCAAATTATACATTCCTTAATTACCCTCACATAAAAATATCAAAAAAATCAAACCACCTAGTACAACCAATTCATTAAGTGACCATCAAATTCACTAATATCTTATGTCTACCGATTACATCTACTCTATTACGTGACCATCGAATTTTTCCAAGATTGATTTCTTTTATTTCTCTTTAGATATAATCACTCAAAATTTTAGTGAGTGGCTCAACGCTAGCAGCTATACAATAACATGATTAAATTACATTTGATGTATGACAAATTCTTCTTTTTGAATACATCAAATTTTCCTGCTATTTGCTATGTTCCATTTCTCAAAACATTATATAATGATGAATTGAAGGAAAACAAGAAATAACATGGATATCACCAGGAGTTAGTGGGGGCTAAAGTCATCAAGAAGAAGAAGATTTTATACACAGGCCCTTCCCTCGGCAATCAAAATTGGACTGCCTTTTAGTCTTCAAATCTCATTAAATTGGTCACCTTAAAACTCAAAAAAATCAGTATTAGTTTAGCTTTTTGATCCACAGGATCACTTTGATTGGTAAAGTAGCTAGAAAGCATACTTGCTTCACCAAGAACCATGTATCACACTATTAAAGATTTATTCCTATCCTTCAAATAACAATATGCCTAGAGAACGACAAAGTTTACAAGAACATGATGGAGAAAATTCACTATCATTTTATCAGAAGTCTTTATCGCCTTTTATAACTAAAGGCAAGGGCATTACATGAATTACATAAGGCCTTAAATGGCCAATTAATATGATCATTTTTCAAAAATTCATTGGGAATAGATTCCCTTATACAAGACGGACAGTTGTAAAGTGACACTAGCACAGTAAACTGGGAAGATTCCTGCATAAAATTACAAAGCATAAAGCTCACCCATTGACAATCTGACGAAATTCCTTCACTTATTGATGGGTTCATGGTGCACAACTGGATTAGGGTCTTCGAACAAGTCATTGTATTTATGATACGTGTTATCTGGATTAAAAAAATATGTATATCCAAAGTCCCAAGGGTCTTGAGAGAAATAAATGTGACTCTGGTTGAACATGCTCGTGTTCTTCTAGAGCCTAGTACATTGCATCTCCAGTGGACTCATGTGCTTGGAAATAAAAACCTCAGCATTACTTCTTCATATGCACTGGGCAATAGGAAAGTTGGGACAGATCGATTGCATTCGCAGAGGATGCACTGGACTTCTGTATTGTCCACCAATTTCTCGAAAACTGCATCCATGGGACCTATATAATTTTGGGTGGTGGTCGTCCAGCAAACTTCAGAATTTAGAGGCTCTGCATTTTAGCTTTGTGTAGAACAGATAATGCCAGTATGATAGAGGATGAAACCACTTTAACATCTCTGCAAAGAGCTGCAAAGAGATGAGATGATGATTTGAGTATCCTTCAGTAAGAAAACTAGTAGTGAGGCGGCAGACAGGGAAACTCGACCCCAATTGTATAGTTATGGAGCAACAAACGATAGAACCACTTAAGTTCAACAGGGAAAGCGGCAACATCGAAAGCCGTGACCATCTAATACCTAACGCGTGACGCTTCAAAAATGAATCAAATACTCGTATATAAGGAAAGATTTGCACTACTCATGATTTTAGTCTGCATAAGCCAAACCTTAAAATAACATAATTTACCCACCCCATTAATTAAAAGCTGGTTAAGGTCACAAATAGGTTCATCATGATAATTATAAGCCGTTGCCTCGGTCAACATCATTGATGGACTTTTCTGAAAGCTTCTTTAGTGATGATAAACATGCTACATGATCTACCTTTTGAGAAGCATACATTATAATCTAACACCTTTTTGTGGATTGCAATGCCAAAATTGGTTGACAATGGACATCACCGCACATAGATAGCTTCTGCAAAGTCTCTTATCGATGATATGCAGTACCCTTTTTACTTTCTTACATCTTGCTTTCTACCACAAGGAATTCGAAGATTTAATATTAATCAAAGTAGCATTTTTATAAAGATACCCACTTTTACTTCTTTTTCTTGCACACGTGACAGATAGTTAGCATCATATATCCAAATAGAAGCATTGGTCGATAGTTCATTTATCATATAACGTGTAAAGGATTAGTAGATTGCAAGCGTTCGTAGCCATAAATACAGAACTCTGTTCCATCATCCATGATGGTACATAGCGAATCTGAATGTAATTGGTAACTCTCAAATATTGCTAGTAACAAAAAAGTAACTGGAAACTTGCTTACCCAATCACGTGTTAGTAACTTACCAACAAATTGTGACAAGTAACAACATATATATACTTAAAAAAATACAAATTATTTTAATGGTCTACCAATTTTTACATTTGTGGCCAATGAATGCCTTGAAAGTTACCGGCTTTTATTCGAAATTACCAACCTGAATTTGATTGATGTACCGACATTCATTACATTAAGATACCAACCAATTTTAATCACTTACAAACTTTTTTTGTTAGGTTTTGATAAATATTAACATTTCTTTATACTTTCAAGATTAGCAACTACTGTGGTTACCTAAGTCTTTGAAATTACTAGTGTAATATTCAATATTACCAACCTCAATTTGACTAAAGTACCAACATTCATCAAATTAAGATACCAACTAACTACAGTCACATACCAACTTATATAATCTTTTGCTTCGTTTTGAGAAGTACGACAATTGTTTGTACTTCCGAGATTATCAACTAAATTAATAATCTACCAACGTTCATTCTTGTGGTTCCCGACGCTTTTAGAGTAATTTGGCATGTCAATATGACATATGTTGGTAATTTCCAATGAAAGTTAGTAAACTCAAAGGTCTTTGTAAGCACAAGTATAAATGTTGATATATTATTAAAACGGTTGGTCATCCTGGAAGTGTGAAGAAAGATATTTCTCAAACCGAAGTAAGATAAAATGTTGATAAGTGACTTAAACTAGTTGGTATTTTAATGTGACGATTGTTGCTACTTTGGTCAAATTAACAAATAATTGATTCGAGCTTTAGCAAAGAAAAGGCATAAGGACATTAGAGTGCCAAAATTTTTGTACGGTGCTTGGTGCCCACTTTGGTCTCAAAATTTTGTGCCGGATCATTTTAGTGTCACTTTTATAAAAAAAAAAAAGATCACTCGGAGTTATCGGAAATCTGGCGTGATAATATTTTATTAATTTATCCAACTTGCGTGGCTTGCTAGCATGCCCAATCAGCATATATACTCCTAAGCAATGTTATCTACATGTTTTGCCCCGAATATAAATCCTAAATCGAACAATCAAGCATTGTCCCAAATTCGAAACACTAATTTGGTTTTCCCCCAAAATTAACTCCATTTGAAGATGTTATGAGAGAATCAAACAGACATGTCTCAGTTTAGATGCACGATAATCCCATAAGCACTAATACGAAAGGATATTTCTCAAATTCGTGGACCGACTTCACTCCGGAAAATCGACAAACACATGATGATCAGTTCCAACGAAGTTTATAGATGCAATGTCAAAGCACTAATTCAGATCCAGAATATCAAAGTCACATCAGAGTACATTTAGATTACTAGTTGATGCTTAACCAAAATCAATTTCACACAAACTTCAACCATAGCTCTCGGACCTATGCTCTCCAAAACAGAGCAAGGAGGCGTTGGCCTCGAATCGGTGTTCAAACCAGAGAGCAAGGATCCCCGAAGCATCTTCGCTGGCGAAGAAGGACCAAGCGAGCTTGAAGTATTTCAAGCTTCCCGGCAGAAAAACAGAGCAAATCAGCGGGATTTGCGGCGCGGTTTTGGAAACAGTGAACGGCAATAACAATGATGGCTATTAGTGGCCTGAAATCCATGAAGGAGATCTGCAACTCAAAAAGTGACTCCCTTTTTGGGACCGATATCTCCGCAACTCAAAAAAATGAATCTCCCTTATTGTGACCGAGCTCCCTATTTCAGTTGTGGCCAAGCTTGAGGTGACTGGCGATAGATACATGATGGTGACTGTTGGTGATCGGAGACGGCAAGCGGTGTCAAGAGGGTAATGGAGATGAAGGAGCCTTCTCAAATCCAATTGAGACTTTCTCTATGTTGAGACCGGCTTCGTACACGTAGTTTAAGCGAGCTAGCCACCTCAGAAGTCCACGTTGGACTCCTTTTTAATATAAAAAAGCCATGTTAGATTAAACATTTTTATTATAAGAGCCACGTAATATTTTTGGTAGAATTTATCACCGGAGACACTTAGGCTGCGTTTGGTCGACCGGATAAAAGTCGGGATAGGATATGTTTTATCGTATCCTGTGTTTAATGGTGGTCCAGGATAAGATAAGGTCGGATATAGACCGGATATAGACCGGATAAAAAAATCCGAGGATGGAGGTGGGATAGACCCGGATAGGATTTCTAATGCTTATTTTTCTAGAAATCCTACGCTCCACTTGCCATCATCTTCATCCTCACACCTTGTGCGCTTTCACCAAAAAAATTTCTCGGCTTTTTTTCCTTCACCAACTACTCCGGACCCCGTGAATAGCAAAAAAATAAAATAAAAATTATCATATCTGACTTTAAATCCGTAGTCCACCAAACAGTGGACAGGCTATGAAGAAATCTCAGGATTTCTTATCCTATCCTATCCGGTCCTATCCTGTTTAGAAGTCCGGACGATCAAACGCAACCTTAAGTGATTGTTTTTTCTCTGATTTGGCACTTAAGTGAGCCGGCGAATACTTGTGGCATAAAAGTGAATGCGGTATAAAATTTCTGTCAATTTTAGTGTCCTTATGCCCAAAGAAAATATACATAAAAGAAGAATCAATTGCAAAAAGAATGATCGCTAGGATTTCCGGTTAATCAATGGGAAAAAGAATAACTCACCAATATCTTCCCTTTATCTGATAAACTTAGGTTAAGCTGAATAGAGTAGCCGATCCAAGATGACCAACCGGTTGATCAACCCAATCAGTTGCACTTGCTCTAATGTGATAATAACTATGATATACACATATATGCTTCCCCACCATAATTACAAAGAATTAGGAGGATCTCAACACTAATTCTCGGTTTTCTATATGGCAAATGGCCGCATTCGATGCTAGTTGATGCTTATCATTTACTTAATTGCTTTTTACCGGTTGACATTTGTTGTCTTGTGCCCAAGAAAAAGCATTCCCTTTTTTTTTCTAGTTAAAAGATCTCCCTTAGGTAAGTGAGTCCTGCAACTGTATAATACGTACTTCTATTGAACTTTATTTTCCTCCATCACTAATCAGAGGAAATATTTTTGATCGGTTGATTATAAACATGGACATTAACTCCATAAAAACTTGACTACAAATAGACATAGATGATGTTCATAATTGTAAATCAATAAGGCAAACATGACCGTACCCCATTGAATGTATGGATGAGTAACATACGAGAAAAGTCAAACGTGAAATTCATTTCGGTTTGTGGTATATGGAAATGAACATAGATCATGCTTCTAATCGATACATGAAAGTTTCATTGTATTACTAGTAAGGCATGATCATGGAATTGCCCAGTTAAAACTATTCATCCAAGTTGGACATACTACATCCTCGAGCAAACAGAAATCTGCCCTTCCGTATCATTTTAACTTCGGAACACTCAAAGACAATATAGCCGCCAAATCTGATAAGCTCCACCAACAAACAGCAGGAGTAAACCATCTTCACATTAAGTCACTAATTTGAATCCAAAAGCTTTCTAAAGCTAAATTTTGCTGCATCGAGAAATACACTTATTAAAGACAAATTACACGCTTAGCAACCATTTAATGAACAAGAAGCAACCCAAATGCTCCCACCTTTGAACGTGAAAGAACCAAATGAACCAGTGCAGTCCATAGAGACCTAGTGCAACCATAACATCCATCACAACATACCCACACACAAAAAGATATATATATATCGATCACCTTATTATTGTCATCTCCCACTACTAACCAGTGGCATGACATGGTTATTCATGCTATCAGTGTACCCAGCGTTCATGGTCCCAATACTAGCAATGTACACATCGGGCTTCTCTCCAAGCAAATGAACCGTCTCTTCTCGATTCACATCTGTACCACCGACCCAAGGATGGTTAGTCATTGCTCTAAGTCCCTCCAATTCCATTGCCACTTCCTTCATGTTCGGCCTCTCCTCGCCTTTTATTTTCAAGCATCTCTTTGCGAGATTGGCAACTTCCTTCACCTGCTCGTTGTTTCCTTCATTTGCAATAACTTTCTCAACAATCTGAAACAATCTGTCGTTTTTCAATGATGAGAGAAAGTACATTGCCAAGCTTCTCTCTTCTTCTGGTCGGTCAAAAGAAAGCGCCTTCTTCCCTGTCAATAGCTCGACTAAGACAACCCCGAAGCTATAAACATCACTCTTTTCTGTCAATTGGCTTGTGTGCAAGTATTCAGGGTCCAAGTATCCCAATGTTCCCTGTACCATAGTGGACATTTGCATTTGATCAAGTGGGACTAATCTTGAAGCTCCAAAGTCAGAGACTTTTGCGGTGTAATTAGTCTCCAAAAGGATATTTGTCGACTTGACATCTCGATGGATGATGGGAATGGAAGCTGCAGAGTGCAAGTACGAGAGTACTCCGGCAGTATCCGAAGCGATTTTCAACCGGGTCTCCCAAGACAGCTTTAGTGATTCGTTTGGGTTGTGGATGTGATCGAAGAGAGTTCCGTTGTTGACGAACTCGTACACTAATAAAGGCACCTCCGTTTCCAAACAACATCCCAAAAGCTTGACCACGTTACGGTGATTAATATGAGAAAGCACAATGACTTCATTGATGAATTGTTCGATTTGACTATGGTCCACAAGTTTGGACTTCTTAATTGCAACTTCCATATTATTTGGCAACAACCCTTTGTAGACGGTACCGTATCCTCCTTGCCCGATTATTCTGCTCTCATCAAAATTGTCGGTGGCCTTCTCTAGCTCTTCAGCACTGAAGATTTTCGCAGCTTTTGTGGTTCTGTCACGTTCATGTAATTGTTGCTGCAAAAACAAGCCGCCATTTTGCTTGAAGTATTGTTCTTTGAGCCTGATGAGCTTCCTTTTCTTGTGTCCCAAATACAGAAAGCCTATGCTGAAAAGCAGCACTATTATGCCCACAGCAACACCTGTATACAACACCGGTTTTGTCAGAATTATGAACCATACTATTAACTGCACAGTAATCATTTGTACCATGTAAAAGCAGCCACACTTTGAAACTTTCTTTATAATTATATCGCAAGGTTTCCTTGAAAACTTAGTAGTTTTGCGACCATTTCAGTCCGGATTAGGACAATGGATTTGGTTCAGCTAATCCACAAAGAAGTGTAAAAAGAACAAGTGCCCTGGTCTACAAAAAAATGTCATCAATTTAACAGGTTTAATTCAACAGGAAAGAAGTTTTAAAGTATAAACTCAAACTAACTACAAGAGTACTTATCTTTTCCTCCTACAGTATACTTGCTTACAGTTTTCTAGGTCTTACGGAATTAAATCCACGTCATTACATAAAATCAATAAAAGTCCCATCTCAGCCATTTCCCTTTTAATAACATGAAAATGGCAAGGACTGGTAAATTTTTTAAATGGATTACTATTTGGTCAGAAGGCCGCGTACAACTTCCTCTTTGACTTGTATCATCACCTTGGATAGATGTTGTCATATCGCTAGTAGTCAACTAGCTATCTAAATAATATCGTGATAAATATGGCCTTTGCAGAAAGTAAAAAGAGTTGGATAGGTTGTGTACCGCACTTAAAAGAAAGACGAAATAGCCATTGAACCATTTTTTTGAGTTCTCAGATGCTAGTCAAAACTTCAGAGAGGAAAGAACAAGTTCGACTTTTAGGAGCAAAAAAAAAAAAAAAAGATTGGGACTCTCTAATTAGATTAAAAATACATGCAAATCCACATTTGAGGTCAGTCACCGTGAAAAGAACAAGTTTAATTCAAAAAGCCTAATTCATGATTGTAAGAAGATCGAAACAAGGAACAAAGGAAAGGAGTAAAAGAAGTGTCACGGGTAATAAAGAGATAATATCGGCATGCTAGAACTGTGTAAAAATTCAAAGCTAATGGCATATTAGATTTGGGATAACTGTCAAAGTTGGGGCTTTATGTTGGCTAGTTTGAAAGTTCGGGCCAGAATTAGGTGAATCCCTATAGTTTGTGCGGAATCAAGCTGTATTTACTATATAAAGTTTTCAAGGTTAAATGAGAAAACAATTTAGGTAAAAACACTAAAGCTAGATAAAAACAATTAAGGAGGTTAGCATACAATTATGATAGTACACAAAAGATTTACAACATCATGTTATGAGCGCAGAACTTTGTAAAATGTCAATTTTATCGTAATCAAGTAAATGATATAAATTTCATTTTCTTTGTTTTATGAGATGTAGACATTTCAGAATTTACCAAGCATAAAATGTTGTAGAATGTGAATATTTCATTTAACGAGCTTGTGAACAAAATGCAAAATTGAGTACACACAAAAAACTTACTATACTGCAAGACTATTCACAGAGGAAAGACGGGATGAAGATTGAGATCCGAGAGGTGTAGTCAGGAAGAAGAAAGAATAGTTAATTTTCAGTTTCTTCTATGGGAATTGTCTTATCTTCTTTATAAAAAGCAGTCGAACAGATTGTAATCATTCAGTGGCTCATTTTTTCTTGAAATTGTGGTAATGGCTCATGATACAACATCATTTTGAAGTAATAACAGTACCGTTATATTAGCATTGCTCATAATTAAAATACGATATGATACAGAGAGCCTACTGACCGAATCATCGACATGCTGCAAGTCTTCTATACATACATAAAGAAACGGCAATTTTGTGACCTGTGTGGTTTTCAGGTCAATATTTTGACTAATTCAATTCCACAACCTTGCCACTCTGCGCTAGATGTGGCAATGAAGATCACGCAACTACAAGTCATATGGTTCCAATATCAACATTCGCAACTTGATCTCAAAGATGTGTTCACAATTACTCAAAGCCCAAGGTCACCAAGTCAAAAGATGCTCGAAGAGTTCAGACAGCGACAAGAGTGAAATTAATCAAATTTTGAATTTCAAGAGTCGTTAATTTCCTCCTAAGCCACAGACAAATTAAATTATATATTCTCGAAATCAGCTAGGGTGGTATGTTTTTGAGTCAGGCACTCAGGCACTCCAAGTAAGATCAAAGAACTTACCAACCAAAATCTTCATCAAATGTGATGGATTAGCAATGCATCCTTGTCCATCTCCACCGCCCTTCTTGCCATCACCATGATAACCCTTTGGGCATGAACATGTATAACCCCCCTCAGTATCATGGCACTTTCCCTCACACTGGTTCAACGCTGGATCCGCACATTCATCAATATCTACATAAATTAAACACACACATCAAATGTATCTATCTTCTCAGATAATATCAATACAAAGGACAAGTTAGAGAATGTCGATGTTATCAACGTACTTTGACAACCATTCGCAAGGTAAGGATTGCCTTGGTAACCTTCTTTACAAGTGCACTTGTACCCGGATCCGTTTTCAGCGTTGGTGCAATCCGTGTTCTTGGTGCACATGTAGCTCATACTGTTCTTCTGGGCCTCCTCGCATGTTTGCTTCCCTATTGCCCAGTCGAGAACTAGAGCGGACTGATTAAATTTAAGCAGCGAAAGATCACCAACCGAGAAATTGTAGAAGTTAGTTTCGGCGACGAATGCATAGCTGCAAGGATTGAAACCCAGGACATTGGAATGATTAGAAAAGCTCCTAATGGAGATATTGTAGCCGAAGATGTTCCTAGGGATGCTTGTCTGGCAACAACCGATACCGGAGCAAGACCCGCTGTTGACATCCGATGGGTTGCTGCACGAAGACATACAACCGAAAGAGAAATTCCCATGGCGGTCTCGGAAAATAGCTGACGTGTCGCAACCAACTGCGGTGAACTTGTTCTTGGTGCTGGATATGGGGAATTTGGCTAGTCTGAGCCGCGGATAATTGTTCAAAGACCTAACTTTCCCGAAAGAGTTATAGCAATCTCGACCAGTCGAAACATTAATGCGCAGCTCATGATCCTTGACAAAAATGTTGAGTATTTCGATGTTTGTATCTTTGCTCCCCATGTAAGGTATGGGAGGGTTGGTAGTGTTATCACAGTAGACAGTAAACGATGGGCTATCAATGCGGCATTGGGGATCACTGTCGCTCGATCCAAAGGGGTATGGAATCGAGAGGTTTCCGCAGGAACTTCGGCATCCAGGCTTGGTCATGGAATCATCAGCTTCTGCTATGTGATTGTGGTATGTGCCCAATATAATGGTCCCAAGCACCACGACTTTCAAGAGAAGCTCATGGATGACCATGGTTCTTCCTTCGACGCTCTTCATATATTTTTGTTGTTTAGGTGAATCAATTTGATGGGTTCGAGGGTATATAAGGAGAAGTGAGATGGGTTTTTTTTTTCTTTTTTCGCTGTTTGTCGGTCAAGTAACTGTAGCTATTGTCTAAGTTCAAGTTGCGGAGTAGACATCACGTGGTCATAGCACGAGAAGATTCGACGAAATTCCTCGTGTGACGAAGTCTTGCGCAGTACAGTGCACGCTATGTGACACTTTTCCTGAATCTTTCTTCGCTAATCATCGAGAAGACGAGCTATTCTGAGCCGGAGAGACTGGAGTACTCTTGTCATAGAATGAGCTGCTCTTACTTTTCAAATAATCTCCGAATGATTAATCTAGGATTGCAGAGTTTAAGAAAATACCTCTCACTTTGTGGGAAAGAAAAAGTCTAGTCTTCCTTTCCCTACCGGATGTTACTTCTGTGCATGGCAATTCTTTCTTTTGGGGAAAAACTTAAAAGTTGATGGGGAAAGGAGAAGACTTGACCCTTCGTTTTTTACGAAGAAAGAATGACTCCTTGGTAAACTCTATAACACAACAATTCCAAAACAAAACAATTCCTTTAATGAATCTCATTCGTTTGAATGACAAGAACTAATGATAACCTTAGAAATTTCTCTCCACAATATCTTTAAATTTCTTTATAGATCTTTGAAAATTTCAAACTGCCTTTGTTATCGGATGACGCATTGGTAAATGATGTGTGTCCCAACTCATTAACTTATTATTCAGGGCTCCCACTCTAGCCACCACAAGCGTCTACGAGCTTTTTTATTAGGGCCCTTGGGTTTTGATTTCTTATAATAGAACAAAACTTCACTTATTATCTTTTCTAATAAACTTAAAGTAATTGTCCAATTTTGAAAATATCACGAAAAATTACATAAAATCCTGTATTAAATTGATATATTTCAAATTTTTCTAAGAATTTCGCATATGATAAAAATTGGAAAAACTTTGAAAAAATGAAAAAGAAAATATTTAAAATCATGGGCAAAAGTCATTAAAAACCCCATATTGTGCCCACTACGACACATTACTATAAAATGTTTTTGGGGGACACCAAAAATCTCAAATTTGTATCCATGTGACATATTTACTCTCCATCAAGATTTTATCAATGAGAATCATTAAAAATATGCTTACATGAGCGACAAAAGGCAAACAATATTGACATGGCGCCTATGTGGCTTAAGTGAAATAAAAGCGAAGTTGTTTTAGTTGGAAAATTATTTGATGGGAACCTTGACAGAGGGCAAATGTCTCATGTGGATACAAGTTTGGGGTTTTTGATGTCACTAGAAAATTTTTAGTATAAATATATCACTGTAGACATAGTTTGGAACTTTTAGTATCATATGTTCAGGGTAAATATATCACAGTAGGTATATTTTAGAGTTTTGTTATTTTTTTTTTCTAAAATCATTCAAAACATTGTGTAGAATCTTACCTACATCTCCCAAGAGACTTTGATTTAGATTTATCAGTTAAGGCGCCAAATTCCTTAAACTGGCTTACTTGCCGAAAACAGCTTTAAACTCAACGAATTGCATAGCTCCCAACTATTGACTGAACTAGTAAGATGTTGGGGCGTTACACGGGTCTAAGACTATATTTGTTATATTATTGAAAATATTAATGTTGACATGAATTTCACAAAACATTTTAACATAATATCATAACGAGGTTCTCCATAGTAAACGGGGACTATGTCAAGGCCTCTCCTTTCGTGGAAAGAAAAAGGTATGCTCTTCTCGTTAATTTCCCAGTCAACTCTTCTTAGTAGATTTTGGAAATTTTACTTATTGGCGCGGGCAATCACATGCGATGCATGGCTTTCAAGATATGTTGATTTAGAACTTTGTTTTGTTGCCTATATGTTGCATTGCCAAATACACAAATAAATCACAACACCGTATGCAAGACATCTATCTAAGCAATAATGCACGTTCTTCATTTAATTTATCCAATGGGAAATTAAATAGCAGCATTGTGTTGCCGATTGGAGAGCTTACCTTGTACTAACAATTATAGCGCACATAAATAGATATTATTTCTTTTCGATAGAGTAATTCTAGAATAGATAGAATTAATGAATATAATATCTTTTGATACACTGTCCTAGGGGTAGCATGGCGGAACTTCAATTAGATACAACCAACGTGATTGTTTGTCGACAAATTACCCTAATCTGAACCTGTCGACCCATCCCAGCAAGAAATTATTGATTCGGGTCAGTTCGGGTTTCGATTCAAAAACTGAAAAGAATAAAGACGAACCAAATTATTTACTAAAGAAGAACGAAATCCGCGGTGTTTGAATCTGCAAAACAAAAAACATAATCCTCAAAACCAAAATTACATCTTCCAGTTTAGAGTAGAGCCACTGATATGTTCCGAGATCTTATCATTGCTAAGTAAAAAGGACTTTGGGAGCTCGAAATTGATTTTCGGAAATTTCTTGAGGGTCACTTGTAAAGTTTTAGGTAAATGCTAAGTCAACCAGGGCTCGGTCTCCTCGACAATTTCTCATGTACGATAATATGTCTCGTCAGGATCGATAATTGCCCACCAACTTTGACTTTAATATAGTTAGACAGTATCATGGACCTGAGCTGGTCCTCGTTTCATTTAATAATTGCCCACCAACTTTGACTGCATCATTGACAGAGAGGATCAATGATGCTGCAGGGTGCATTCGTTACATTGCCAAGACTTGAGAAGTCAAGCAAGACAGTAGTAAGCGTATGCAATGAGAGATCACAACCCCAAGATAGGAGAATGAGAAAGAGAAAAATCAACAAGAGCAGACTGATTTGAGCTGGTGATTGTATCATGAATGCGTGAAATGTGTTTCAAGGTGGATGGGCTTATACTCGAAAAATTGCATTTTTCTGTTTTTAGACTATATATATATATATAACGTGCAGCTTCAAGATTTACCTTCAAGGCAGTAAAATACAAACTTTTTCAATTGTTGTGTAAATTAAGATTTCTAAATTAGATTTCATCATATATTTTTAAATTAAGACAAGATATGCCACACGTGGATTTTTTTTCCTTTTTCTAGGCTAGAATTTCTGATTAATATGGATTGCAGTTAATACGTATTTGCGGAGAATTATCATCATAAAATGCTGGATATGGGGAATTCAGCTAGGGTGAGTTAAAGACCCATCAAGAAAAAAAGCTATTCTTGTCACAAAATGAGCTGCTCTTACTTTTCAAATAATCTCGAGAGATTAATCTATGATTTTAGAATTTAAGGAAATGTCTCTCGTTCCGTGGGAAAGAAAAAGTCTGGTATTCTCCTTTCCCAATCGATTTTTCATAGTGTGCATGGCAATTTTTATCTTTTGGGGCGTTGATTAGTGCAAAATTGAAAGTTGATTGGGAAACGACAAGACCTGATCCTTTCCTTTTGACAAAGAGAGAGAGTTCTTGTCAAACTCTATGTTTGAACAATTCCAAAACATGATTTTGCACCGTAACTATTAGCCGTGAAACAACAACGATCGACAAAAAAAGCCAACTAGTTAACAAATTTCATCAGTTGAATGATAACAACGCATGACAACCTTAGAAATTTCTCTCTACAATATTCTAAGATTTCTTTTAGGGTCCTTGAATCTTAAACAAAACAACACTTCACGTATTAACTTTTCTAATAAATTCAAAACAAATCTTATATTTTGAAGATGATTATGAAAAATTATATTTGATCGTATATTTAATTTGCATATTTCAAAGCATTTTAAAAACTTCGCTTTTAATAAAAGTCAAATTGTGAAAATGGAAAGACTAAAAAAAGTGAGCAAGCAAATACTAAAAATCATTCAAACAATTTGCACAATCTGTCCGAAAATACTAATAAAGATATGTCATTTTCTACTAGGGTTAAGGCACCAAATTCCTTAAATTACCTTACTTGCTCTAAACAGCTTTAAACTCAATGAGACTCAAGGCTCCCAACTATTAACTAAACTAGCAAGATGGCGGTACGTTGCACAGGTCAATGAATCTTCACATCAATTAAGTTTTCTACTGGAGTTTCCACGGAGTTTTCCTCCAATTGAAAGAAGATATGCTTGTAAATCGTTATTACATATATTTTCTATCTTTAGAGTCGTCAACGAGAACGGACGGTTGTATAGAGCCAAATATTCGCATTACGTGTGTTTCACGAAACATTGCATTCTGCAAATTAATGATGTATATCATCAATCAAAACTCGAAGAAGAATCTTATCTTGCTTCACATATTAGTAACAATGAAACCCAATGGTTACCTAGAGTAATTTTAATGAGTTAATTAGCTAACTCAGCTTTGCTAAGCAGTGTTACATGTCGCACTCGTATCGTACACTTTAATTGGATCTGTTTATCATGTGAAATATAGTTTTAACCAATATTTTCCCTTTATCGAATAAACTTAGGATTAGCTGATAGAGTAGCCGAGTAGGAGATGACCAACCCTTTGATCCCAATGGAAAGACCCGCCTTAGGTAAGTGAATACTGAGCCCAAGAAATACGTATATTCATTGGATTTTATTTTCCTCCATCACTAATTGAAGGAAATGTTTTTCTATTGGTTGGTTAAAAATATGGATATTATACTTCATAGACTTAATTAGAAATAAGTATAGATGATGTTAATATCTATAATTTAGTACATACAAGACGGATTAGAGAAAAATATGGCCCAAACATGAAACTCATTTTGGTTGGTAGTGTGTGGAATCGAACATATGTCATGTGTATAATTGACACGCAAAAATTTCGTTTTATAACTAGTAAGGCAAGAGGCAAGACCATGGAATAGCCCAAGAAAGATATTCATCCAAGTTTGACAGACTATATCCTCGAGCAAACTTAGAGACAGGATAGCTCCCAAATCTCAAAAGCATCACCAACAAACGATAGAAGGAGTTAGACCATTTTTTTACATCATGTCACTGAGTTAGATACAAAAGTCTTTCTAAAGCTCAAATCACGCATAGCAACCATTAGATTAACAAGAAACAACCCAAATGCTCCTACCTTCAACGTGAAAGGACCAATTGATCTAGTGCAGTCCATGGAGACCTAGTGCAACCATAACATCTATCACAATAGACCCAGATACGTATAGGTAACTTGAATATTCTCATTTCCCACTACAAACTTGGGTTAATACCATAAAAACCTCAAATCGGTACACCTATGACAAATTTACTCCAAACTAATTTTTTGACCTTCAAAAACTCCAAACTGGTACATTGTGACAAATTTATCCTCCATTAAATTAGATTAATATCACGAAAAATTATAAATTGATAAACACGTGACAAACAAACAGCTAAAACCTTAAACTAGTATACCAGTCAACTGCCACATGTGATCAAACTTAGCAATTTGGCTGTAAAATTTAACGGAAACTAACGGAGGGTAAATTTATACGTAGGTGTACCCGTTTAAGGTTTTTGGTGGTCAAAAAATTAATTTGGGGTAAATTTGTCATAGATGCATCAGTTTGGAGTTTTTCATGGTATTAACACAACTTTTTAATTAGGGCCCTTCAGTTTTGATTTCTTAAAATAAAACAGAACCTTAGTTAATAACTTTTCTAATAAACTCAAAACAAATTTTATATTTTGAAGACTATCATTGAAAAATTATATTCGATCCTATATTTAGTTTGTGTGCTTCGAAACATTTTAAAAATTCTCATTTAATAAAAGTCAAATTGTGAGATTGGAAAGATTAAAAAAAGTGGGAAAGCAAATAGTAAAAATCATTCCAAACATTGTGCACAATTCCACTTACATGTCCGAAAGTACTTTAATAAATATATGTCATAATCTACTAGGGTTAAGGCACCAAATTCCTAAAATTAGCTTACTTGCTCAAAACAGCTTTATACTCAATGAGACACAAGCCTCCCAACTATTAACTAAACTAGCAAGATGGCAGGACGTTGCATAGGTCAATGAATCTTCACATCAATTGAGTTTTTCGCTAGAGTTTACACGGAGTTTTACACAAATGGATCCGACCCTATCATGTAGATATGTCCTTCGATTGAAAGAAGATATGAATTACAAAATTGCAATATCTATTGAATTATAATGTAAGTACATGCAACAATTCGAGCATGCAAAATAATACCAATACGAACGTTAAATGATAAAGTAAAAATGTAAATCCTCTTTTTTTTTATAGGTTTCGTCCATTTGTTGGGAGTCTACACTTTTGCCATCGGTCTTGTGCGGCTGTTATCGAAATCTTTGTGATGAGGTTTTGTTTTAGCCCGAGATTGCATGTGTAGATTAATAGTCAAGCCGAGGCTTGTGCAAGTGGTATTGTGCATGTATAACACCTACATATATGCTGGACCACCATACTAACGAAGAATTAGGATTATGTAAACACAAATTCTCGGTTTTTAGATATGGCAAATGGCCGCATTCGATACTTCTGTTGTGCCCAAAAAAAAAGCAATGAAAAGACCTGCCTTAGTTAAGTGAATACTGAGCCCATGAAATACGTATATTCATTGGACTTTATTTTCCTCCATCACTAATTGAAGGAAATGTTTTCTATTGGTTGGTTAAAAATATGGATATTATACTTAATTTGAAATAAGTACAGACCGCATTAAAATTTGTAATTTAGGGACCATTTGACGGATTGGAGGGAATATGACCCTACCCCACTGATGTTTTGGACGAGAAACATAAACCTAAGTCTCTAGATGGAAGACCCACACGTGAAATTCATTTTAGTGGGTACTGTGTGGAATTGAACATAAGTCAAGTGTATAATCCACAGGCAAAAATTTCGTTATATTACTATTAAGGCAAGAGGCAAGACCATGGAATAGCCCAAGAAAAATATTCATCCTAGTTGGGCAAACCATATGCTCGAGCAAACTCAGAGACTAGATAGCTCCGAAGTATCAAAAGCATCACCAACAAACGGTAGGAGGAATTAGACCATTTTTTACATCCCGTCACTGAGTTAGATCCAAAAACTTTCTGAAGCTAAAACACACGCATCGCAACCATTTGATGGACAAGCAACAACCCAAATGCTCCTACCGTTCAACGTGAAATAAAAAAATGATTTAGTGCAGTCCATAGAGACCCAGTGCAACCATAACATCTATCACAAGACATACATATATGTATCGGTAACTTAAATATTCTCATCGCCCACTACTGACTATTGACATGACATGGTCTTCCATGCTATCTGTGTACCCAGTGTTCACGGTCCCACTGATATCCATGGACGCATTGGTCTTCTCTCCCGACAAATGAACCGTCTCTTTCCAATTCACACATGTACTACTAACACCAGCATGGTTAGCCATTCCTCTAAGCCTCTCCAATTCAATTGCTACTTCTTTCATGGTCGGTCTCTCCTCTCCTTTTATTATCAAGCATCTCTTTGCAAGATTGGCAACTTCCATCACCTGCTCATTGATTCCTTCCTTTGCAATAACTTCCTCAACAATCTTAAACAATTTGTTGCTTTCTAGTGATGAAAGAAAGTGTATTGCCAAGCTCCTCTCTTCTTCTGGTCGGTCAAACAAAAGTGCCTTCTTCCTTGTCAATAGCTCGACTAGCACGACCCCGAAGCTATAAACATCACTCTTTTCTGTCAATTGGTTTGTGTGCAAGTATTCAGGGTCTAAGTATCCCCATGTTCCCTAAACCATAGTGAATAATTGCGTTTGATCAAGTGGGACTAATCTTGAAGCTCCGAAGTCAGAGACTTTCGTAGTGTAATTAGCATCCAAAAGGATGTTTGCCGACTTGACATCTCAATGGATAATGGGAATGGAAGCTGAGGAGTGCAAGTATGAGAGGACTTCGGCAGTTTCGGAAGCAATTCTCAACCGGGTCTCCCAAGACAGCTTCGATGATTTGTTTGGGTTGTGGATGTGATCAAAGAGAGTTCCATTGTTGACGAACTCGTACACCAATAAAGGCACCTCTGTTTCCAAACAACATCCCAAAAGCTTGACCACGTTACGATGATTAATTTGAGAAAGCACAATGACTTCATTGATGAGCTGTTCAATTTGGTTCCGGTCCATGAGCTTGGGCTTCTTAATCGCAACTACCATATCATTTGGTAATGATCCTCTGTAAACGGTACCATATCCTCCTCGGCCGACTATTCTGCTCTCATTATAATTGTTGGTGGCCTTCTCTAGCTCTTCAGCGCTAAAGATTTGCACGGCTTTTGTGGTTCTTTCTTGTTCATTTAATTGTTGCTGCAAAAGCAAGCCCCCATTTTGCCCGAAGTATTGTTCTTTGAGCCTAATGAGCTTCATTTTCTTGTGTCCCAAATATAGGAAGCCTACACTGAATAGCAGAGCTATTATGGCCCCAGCAACACCTGTATACAACACCGGTTTCTTTTAGAATAATTAACCATATGATTAACTGCACAGTAAATCATCGCACCTTGTAAAAGCAGCCACACTTTGAAACTTTCTGCAGAATTATATCATGAGGTTTCCTCGAAAACCCTAGTAGTTTTGGGACAATTTGAGTCTGAATTAGGACAATGGATATTTTTTTTTTATAACTGAGTGGATATTTTTTTTTTATAACTGAGGTGTCCGCGCGGCCGGCGAGTTAGAGCTCAAACCAGCGGTGATACCCGACTAGTCCTCAAGGGGGGCTAGCGTAGCATCCCACTGCCACGACCCCCCACTTAAATCACCGATGGGCGAGTTTGAACCCAGGACCTCTCGTGAAAGGAACTGAGTGCAAACCAACGCGGCCACCGATAGTTGGGTAGGACAATGGATTTTGTTAAGCTAATCTACCAATAAAAAAGGACAATTTCCATGGCCTATAAAGAATGTCATCAATTTAACAGGTTTAAATCGATAAGAAAGAAGTAATAAACTGAAACTAACCACAAGAATTACGTATTGTCTTTTCCCATGGTACTACGGTATATACTTGCTTATAGTTTTCTAGGTCTTACGCAACCAAATCCACATCATTTAAAGCATGCACGTATAGAGACTTTTTGGTTGAACTATGCATGAGTCTAAATAACTCAATACAAGTCCTATCTCTATAACCAGCTATATCCCTTTCGACGACATGAAATTGGCAAGGACTAGTAACTTAGAAGAAATTTTTAAAAATGGATTAGTATAACTTCCTCTTTTACTCATGTCATCACCTTGAACTGATGTTGTCGTATCACTAGTAATTAACTTCCTATCTGAATAATATCGTGGTAAATATGGCTCGTGCAAAAAAAAAATTGTATAGCTGAATAATATTGCTCGTGGATCACACATAAAAGAAAGACAACATAATTGAATCATTTGTATCGGTTCTTAAATGCTGATCAAAACATGAGAAAGAAAGGAACGAGTTTGACTTTTAGGTGTAAAAATAAAAAAAAGAGCACATGCAAATTCACAATTCAATCAATCACCTTCTTCATTTTACCGCTTACGGCATCTGGGTAAAGGGGACTCTAAAGAAAGAAGCAATTGAGCATGTACATGCGGAACGCAATGAGGTGGGGAGGGATGCGGGACACGGGCGAGGTGTACGTTGCCCGCCCCCCACCATAAAGTTAGTAAAGATGTTCCATACCAACCTCGTGCCTCATGTGGAAAAAAAGTGTTCACATCCCATCATCATTCTCGCGATATTATCAAATTTCAAAAAAATTCGACAAGCACGATGCATGATTGTAACAAGATAGAAACGACATAAGGAGGAAACAAATAAAAGAATGTGTCATGGGTAGTAAAAAGATAATAATGACGTGCTAGAATGATGTAAATATTTAGAGCTAACAGAGCGCCCGATTTGAGATTATTATCGAAGTTAATGCTTTATTAATCTAAGAAGGCTAGCCATATCCATTCCTCACCTTGGCCTGGATGTGGAGCATAAAAATATTACCCAATCTCGGCCACAAAGTCCATTCATCATGGGTTTTCAGTCATTATTTGGGACTCGGAAGTAAGGATATCCTCTTGGGTCAATAAAATAGCCATCCCTAAGCGTACGTCTCTTGGAAAATGTTTTCACATTTACCCAAAATCCAAGGTCACCAAGTCAAAAGATGCTCTACGAGTACAGACATTGACACGAGTGAAATTAATCTTTTCATGAAATTTAAAAAGCTGAAATGTGATGTAATTAGTAGCATGTGATGTACTCAATGCATCAGATAATGTCATTTATCTTCCGCATAGAAACTTTAGTGAGAAGGATATAGAAAGTTGCATTTTGAATTTTTCCAAGCAAGGGAAATAGTGGAAGAAAAATCTGGCGAAATTGGAAATAGTTAATTTTCTCTTAAACCACAAATAAATTAAATTATATCTTCTCTAAATCAGCTAGGATATTATGTTTTTTGAGTCAGGCACTCCAAGTGAAATGAAAGAACTTACCAACCAAAATCTCCATCAAATGCGATGGATTAGGATTATGTAATGGATTAGGATTAGCAGTGCATCCTTGTCCATCTCCACCGCCCTTCTTGCCATCACCCTGATAACCCGCTGGGCAGGAACATTTATAACTCCCGTCAACATTATGGCACTTTCCCTCACATGGGTTCTTCTCTGGATCCGAACATTCATCAATATCTATAAAAATTAAACATGCATCAGATGTATCTAATCTTCTCAGATCATACCAATACGAAGTACAAGATAAAGAAAGTTGATTTTATCAACGTACCTTCACAACCATTCGCAAGGTAAGGATTGCCTCGGTAACCTTCTTTACAAGTGCACTTGTACCCCGATCCATTTTCAGCATCGGTGCAAATGGTGTTGTTGGTGCACATGTAGCTCATGTGGTCCTTGGCGTCCTTGCATGTTCGATTCCCTATTGCCCAGTTGAGAACTAGAGTGGATTGGTTAAATTCAAGCTGTTTAAGATCACCAACCGAGAAGTTGTAGAAGCCAATTTCGGCGACAAAGGCATAACTACAACGATTGAAATCCAGGACATATTGATGACTGTAAAAGCTCCCAACGGCGATCTTGTAGCCGAAGGAGCCCTTGGGGATGCGCGTCTCGCAGCAACCGATACCGGAACACGACCCGTTGCTGACATCCGAAACAGTGTTGCAAAAAGACGCACACACAATAGAGTAATTCCCATCATGGCGATGAAGTGAGGCCCACGTGTCGCAACCGACAGCGATGAACTTGTTTTTGGTGCTGGATATGGGGAAATCAGCTAGGGTGAGCCATGGGCTGAAGCTCGAAGACCCATTGCGCCCGTAAGAGCTATAGCAGTCTCGACCGGATGAAACGTTTACTCGCATCTCATGGTCCTCGACAGAAATGTCGAGTATTTTAATGTTACTACTTCCATTATCCAGGTAAGCTACCGGAGGGTCAGTAGAGTTGTCACAATTGACAGTAAAAGATGAGTCATCAATGCGGCAATCAGAGCTGCTGTCCCTCGATCCAAAGGGATATGGAATTGAGAGGGTTCCGCAATCACCTCGGCATCTGGGCTTCGTCATCGAATCAGCAGCTTCTGTTATGCGATTGTGGTATGAACCCGACAAAGCCCCAAGCACCACTAACCTTCAAGAGAAGCTTATGGATGGCCATGGTTCCTCCTTCAACTCTCTTGAAATATGTTCTTTTTTGATGAATTAAGTCGATGGGTTCGGGGGATTATAAGGAGAAGTAAGATGGGTTTCTTCTTTTTTGTTTTTTTCTTTGGTCAAGTAAGTGTAGTCATTGGTTGATCAAAAGAAGTCCAACAGTAAGTCAAGTTGTGGAGTCAACGTCAGCTGGTCCTAGCCACTTGCACGAGACGATTCCATGATAATTACTCCGGTGACGAATCTAGTGCACTGCAGAAGAACACAAGCTAACCTGAGCCAGAGACTGGAGCACTCTTGTCACAAAACCATATTCTCTATCACGTCCTAAAAACCTTTTAAAGCAACTGATTTCTTCAACAAACTATGCGCACTATTCAATTCGTGCGTGTAAAGAAATTCGCAATAATTTTTTCCCCAAGAAGGCATATCTAGAATTTCTTTTATTTATTTTTAGAATAAGAATATTCAAATATTCATTATAGTGAATAATTTGTTTCTCAACTTTGTGAAGTTTAATTTGGTTGCATCATCGTTGGTGATTAATCTTTTTTCCTTACTTAATTTACCATCTTTAATATATTATATAGACATTCATGCCATAATAGTGTGTTAAATATGTATTGAATTTTATGTACTCAGTCCGGTTCATCACCCGACCCGATATATTTTTTGTGCGACCCAAAAGTGGAGAAAAAAAGTTTAGATTTAGTTCGTGACGCGGAGGGTTGGGCCGATAGGCCCAAGCTGGAGCAAGCGAACAAATCTTTATAGCGATTCGCCCAAGCCGGAGTAAGCGAACAAATGTCTCGGGGGGTTCAGGAGCATAGCCCTCGAGGAAAATTTTTTGGGGAGTCCTATTTATACTGCGACTAGATTTTTTCATTGAAAAAGAGAGATTTTCGTTTTGAGAGAGTGTCGCGACCTAAAAAAATCGAGTTTCGATCTTAGGCTAATGGATTACTAGATCAATTAAATTAACTAACCTAGCTCGAGTTCTCCCAAACTCTACCAAATCGCAACTTAGGTCCAATTGTGAGCATGCAAACATTTTCAACGGGAGTCGCCACTAATCATTTAGGGTAGGTTGATTAGAGACCTAAATAAAATAGTGGGAGTACTATTTTATTTCTACGAACCAGAAATCATAAATTCGGGACTTGGTTACGTTAGATTCCCTAACGCCCTTTCGGTACCAATTTCGAGAAAAATACTCAATTTGACAATTTTGATAAATCCTAACTTAGAGTTCAAAGGTGCAGAAATCTCTTTTTTGATTTTTATTTGTTTAAATGAAAGCTAACCTATATGTAATGACGTGCAAAAATTGACATGCGATTAATGCAACCTAACATGCAAACTATATGTCATGCGACGACGTGACCTATTTCTAATGACGGGCACATTATTTTTTTTGTATTTTTTTAATGAAATTCGGAATTAAAAAATGCCAATTATCTAAACATGCAATTTTAAAATAAAGAAATTGACCTAATCTAAAGCAATCTTTTTTTTGGTATTTTTTTTTATCAAAATTCGAAATTAAAATCAAGTAAAAAATATAATCGCGAAATCTTTCGAATTAAGTTTCGATCTGAAGCCTGACAGATCGACCCTAAAATTCAAAATTCCCGCTATGGAAATAACTCTATCTAAAGCCTGATAGATAGATTTATTTCCACGTTTGCGGTTGCGGATTAGGAAATTTTCCTAATCGATCACATCTTGAAAAAAATTAGATATCTCAAATATTTTGGATATATTCAAAGGATTTTGAAAATTCTAAATTCTATCCAAATTTGGTATGTAATAGATATCTAAGATTTCAAAAAAAAAGGAAATAAATCCTAAGTGAGATATTGCCTATTATCTAAATATGCAGAATTAGATATCAATGAGCACAAATTAGGCAATAAAATATTTAAATCAAATCAAGATAAGATAATTACCTGATTTGCAGATTTCTTTCCTAATTTGAATTTGCAGCGGATCGGGATTGCGAATCGGCGGTGCGTCGGGAGTGGCGGTTCGGTGTCGGGAGCGGCGGTTCGGTGTCGGGAGCGGCGGTGCGGCGTCGGTGGGCTCACTCACGGTCGTGGTTGACGGATTGTGGCACGGCCAAGATGGGTGCTCAACGGTGAATGGTTCAAATCACGCGGCAGGTTTGTCGAACGAGGCTCGCCGATGGGCTGTCTCTCCGTGGTGCTCGGCGATCAGTAATGAGGAGGAACTCTTAGCCTTTGCTACTGGTGGATGGTGCTGCCCGAAGATGGCGGGGACAGGCTTGGAATGTCAGGATTGTCGGACAAGAGGAGGAAGAAAACTCGTGCTCACGGGAAGCCCAAAACGAAACCAAAAACCGTGACCTCCAAGTGTGGGTTTCTCAAGTCTGGGCGTCTCCACTCTTTTGTTTTTATTTATGTTTCTTTGCTGGCACCTTTCACTCAATCTGTTTGAGTGCTCTCTTCTTTCTTTTGCGCAGAGACCACCAAGGATGAAACTTACCGCTTGACCTTGGCTAGTGTTGACTAGATTTCGTTGCTTTGGCAGTAGGTCTTCAATGGCTAAATCTATCGCACGCTGGAAGTGTTGGCGGCAATGATGGATGGTTGCAAAGCACAGGAGGAACCACCGCAGGAGAGAGAACTTTTCTTCTTTTTCAGCTGTAAATCTCTCTCTCTCTCTCACCTTTCTCTCTTTTGGCCGTGAATTCTGAATTTGTGTGGCCTCAAAAATCGTGTTCTGAAAATTGTGAGAGTCCCCCTTGATTATGAAGCAAAAACATGTATTTATATTGCAAACCTAGGTCAACTAGCCGGGCTTTCTAGTCCTAATGGGCTTAGGTTTAGGCTTTAATTTAATTCTAAATGGGCTGAATTAATTTGGGCTTTTCTTTAATTAAGCATAATGGGCTAATTTAAGCTCAAATTAAGACAACCAAGCCCTTTCGTGTGTGATTTTCGGCCCGCGTCTTCCGAGTGAGCCGCGTTTCGTTCGGTATCCGAGCTCGATTTACGTGATGAATTTTAAGCTCGCTTGCCACCGCCGATCCGATGCGGAATGCAATTAATCTATATGACCCTAAACTATATGCTATGCAATTTTAATATTTTTGTTTAGGGGTTAAAAATTTAATCCCTAATTTTCTATGCAATTAACACTAAATGATGCGCAAAAATTTAGGTGTCAACAGAGAGTTTTGTGAGCCGTGAGGTTTTGTTAAATCGTTTTTCGACTTCTGAAAACTGTACTCTCTTTGATTATAGTGAAATCTTGTTTTGCCTCGCCCGTGGACGTAGATCACCTTATGATCGAACCATGTAAATTCTCGTGTTCTGTTTTTGTTTTTCCGCGTTTGTTTCCAACATAGTGGAATATCAACGTCCCCAAACTTTAACATCTTTATGATAAAAAGTTGATGTTGAATAAAGAAGAGTATGAGATATCAAAATAGACAAACGCATGTTAAAAGATCTTTTTCTTTTTTACCCAAAAAGGAGTTCTCACGTAAGGGATTCCCTTGACAGTTGAAATGTTAATCAAAATAGACAAACGCATTTTAATTATTTTTCTATCTATCCGTCCGAATTGTAGCAGAATTGTACCCAAAAGCGAAGGACTTTTCCATTAAATCTTGTTTTATAGTGCCAATTTCACACGGTAACTCCATATCAATTCATAGTTTTTCATTATACGGGTGAAATGGATTGAAATTATCTTAACTGTGGATGAGTTTAGGAGTGGTGAGTTATGTATCATGTCATAATGACGAAAATAACTATATTCTCCATCGAAATTTCCAACAAAAAAATTTAGCTAGAGGCAGAAACATGTTTTGCAAATCATGTTATAGGCTAAGATAGGACACTTCACATGAATTAATTTCTTGAATCTGTTTAGAATTCATAGACCACATGAGCTAAAACTTGAAAATAACATAAGTTTGTGGGTGATCGCGTTGAATGGAAGCTTGAAATTACAATTTAAGATCACTGAGTAATTATATATATAAAAAAAAGGTTCATCATGCAAATTCATGTTTTTACCTCGGTCAACATCGTTGGTGAAATTCTCAGAAACACGTCTTTAGTAAAAAGACATGCTCGATGGTCCACCTTCAAGAGGCCCACCAAAATTGACGCCCATTTCATGAAAGTTCAAATGAAATTGTTTGGAATTTAACAGATATGGAGACAGCTTTTATAAAGTCCCTTTGTTGATATATTGCTACTTTAATTCTCCGATAAGAGTTGTAGGGTATAGTTCTATGATCACAGTACCACTTTTACCTTATTATATTGGGCGAAGAAAACTTTTAGCTATTTTGCTATATCTACCGAGGAAGTTCAGAAACTAACATTGATCAAACTATCTTCTTTATCAAGAGTCGTACTTTAACTTTTTCTTGCTTTTCCAGAATAGCAAATTGAATTCTTAGTGCGAGTCCTTATTCACGTTTCAATTCAGTCTGGAAATTCCTACAATCGATTGTGACATCACAACGTGAATCGTGTTCCGAATAAAAGCGAACGCAAATCATTAAAGCTCATAGATCGTGGAGATATCAGTTGGCCAAGCAAGTCGCTGCTTGGCTTTTCAGGTCAAGGTCAACGTCGTGTCCCAGGCGCGCTCGGATTGTAGAGAAATGACTTATCGAAATCCAAATAACACAAATGCATTTCAATTATTTTTCTCTCTATCCGTCCGATTTGCAGCAGAATTATACCCAAAAGCAAAGGACATTTCCATTAAATCTGCCAAATTCACATAGTGACTCCATATCAGTTAATAGTTTTTCGTTGTTTTCTCTTTTTGTCAGCCAAACTATTCAGAGCATCTCCTAGTAGACGAATAAGTCTTCTTTATCGAAGACAGTAAAGGTGAAATGGATTGAAATTATCTTAACTGTGGATCAATTAAGGACTGGTGAGTTATACATCATGTCATAATGACGAAAATAAACATATTCTCCATTGAAATTTCCCATAAAATTGTTTTGCTAGAGGCAGCAACATGTTTTGCAAATCATGTTATAGGCTAAGGTAGGACAGTTCACAAAATAATTTTTTGTATCTGTTTACAATTTTACAGACCACATAGCTAGAACTTGAAAATAACATAAGTTTGTGAGGGATGATCACAGAATAAGTAAAAAAAAGAAACATAGGTTCATCATGCAAATTCATGTTTTTATCTCAGTCAACATTGTTGGTGAAATTCTCAGAAAAGCGTCTTTAGCAAAATGACATGCTATATATATGGTCCACCTTCGAGAGGCACACAAAAATCGAAACCTTTTTCGGGGAATTTCATACGAAAATGTTTGAAATTTAACAGACATAGAGACAGCTTTTATAAAGTCTCTTTGTCGACATATTGCTACTTTAGTTCTCAGATAAGAGTTGTAGGGCATGTAGAATCATGATGACAGTACCATTTTTTCCTCATTATATTCAGCGAAGAAAACTTTAACTATTTTGCTATATCCACCAAGGAAGTTGGAAATTCCTACAATCGATTGTAACATCACAACATGAATCACGTTCCTGACAAAAGCGAACCCAAATAATTGAAGCTCATAGAGATATGAGTTTGGCCATGCAAGTGACTGCTTGGCTTTTCAGGTCAAGGTCAACGTCGTGTCACAAGTGCGTTCGGATCGTAGAGCTATGAGATGGCTATGCAAGTCGTTGCTTTGCTTTTGAGGTCAAGGTCGATGTCGATTGCATCTGATGCTTCGGACAAGGAATGGCACTGTATATTTCTTTGTTTTAAGCTGAAGGAGAAAAGGAAGTTGCTTTTCTTTAGAGAGTTAATATCATGAGCAATAGTGGTTGTTTTTCACTTTTAACTTTTCCTGATGTTATTTGGTAAAAATCACATATGGCTACAAACGAAAAATTAAAAAAAATATGGATCTTTTGGGTTCTATTGTTTCACGGAAACCAACTCTTAAGAAAAGGTTTTCCGGACTTTCTGACGTTCGGTTCCTAGAAAATAAATAAGTCAATGAAAACATTTTCCGTCAATGGAAAAAACACCTTCAAAAGTGAGGAAAATGATTTCATCTTTTTTCACCTAAACCAAGCACGTTCTCCTCTGTACACTCCTTTCAATAAATTTTTATTTTATTATTTTAAAAATCAAATTTTGATTTTTTTTTCTTCTCTATTTTTCTTTTCTTTCTTCTTTGGCCAACCATGGAGACGGCCAGCGACGAGCGACAAGCAAGGGATGAGCTCACCCAAGGGCAGCGAGGCATGAGCTTGGAGGAATTTGGTGACGCTTGAGCTCGCCGACCTTGGGCAAGCTCAACCTTATTGGATCCGGCGAGCTCGAGTCTCACCTAGCTGTGGTGAGGCTCGAGCTCACTTGTAGCGGATTGTCGGTTGTCGCCGTGGCCAGTGATCGGTTGAAGAAAAAGGAAAAAGAAAAAGAAAGAAAAGGAAAAAACTAAAGAATTAATTTAAAATTCAATTTAAAGAAAAGAAAAGAAAAATATAAATATAAATAAAAAATTATTAAATAGAATGCACGGAAAATCAAATCAAGTTTTCCATACCAAATAACGAAAAATATGTTCTGGTTCATTTTCAAGTTTTAACCAAATACTGAAAAATATCTTTTAGACATGTTACATTTTCCCCAAAGAAATGGCGGACAAGTTTCATTTTTTCTAACTAAAGTACATAATAGCAATTATAAAGCTATGTTGTGATGCGGTCATAAAATTTCAATCTAGTTGCTATGCTAGATATATGTTAGACCCTATCATTCCAATGTAACATTGAAGTTTAAACCTATTGTACTTTTGTCAATTCAGTTCTAAACTTTTTAATTATGCCAATTAGAGCTTAAATCTTTTCACGTTTTGCTAATTGAGTCCATCCTATATGACATGACAAGCGTTGATGTGGACAATTTTTTCATTATTTATTTATATTTTATTTTTCCTTTTTCCTTTTATTTTTTTCCTTCTTTTCTATTTTTTCTTACTATGGTCGTCAAGGGTTGCCGAGCCCTCGCTAGTAGTAGGTGAGGTTGTGGCCCTCACCCAGCCTTCCCCAGATTTGGGCAAGGTGGCCTCGCCGGCCAAGGTAAAAAGAAAAGAAAAAAAAAGAAAAAGAGAAGAAAAGAAAAAAAAGGACATGGAAAAAGAAAGAAAATTTAATAAAAAATTATAAAAAATATATTAAAAGGTTCAAGACTAAATTGACACAATTAGTACAATTAAAAGTTTAGGACTGAATTAGCAAAAATATAATCGGTTTATGATTGATTTTCTACTTGCTTAGAGTCCTCGAATGAGTCACTGTATTTATGATACATGTTATTTGGATATAATGTAATGTCTATCCAAAGTCCCACGGGTCCTGAGAGAAATAAATTGACTCTGGTTGATTGTGCTCGTGTTCTTCCATCCCTAGTGGCCTCCTGTGCTTGGAAATCATACCTCAGCGTTACTTCTTCGTATGCATTGGGCCAGAAGAATTTTGGAACAGTTTGATTGCATTCGCTGAGGATGCACTGGACTTCTCTGTAATGTCCACAAATTTTTCGAAAACCGCATCCACAGGACCTGTACAATTAAAGTGTGAACTTCAGGACTTAGGGCGGCTCTGCATTTTAGCTTTGTGGAGAACAGATATTGCCAGCAGGATAGAGGATGAAACCACTTTAACACCTCTGCAAAAGTGCTTGAGATAATGATGACTCAAGTTTACTTCGGTAAGAAAACTAGTAGTTGAGGCGGTAGACAGCGAAACTCGATTTCAATTGTATGGTTATGGAACAACTATGGATTGAACCACTTAAGTTCGCCAGGAAAAGCCACGACATCGAAAGCCGTGATTACCTAATTACTGAGGCGGGATACTTCAAAATAAATCAATTATTCGTATTAATGAAGGATTTGTACGTCTCAGAATTTTAGTCTGCATAAGCCAAAACTAGAAAATAACATAATTTTACCACCTTCATTAATTACAAGCCGATTAAGGTCACAAACAGGTTCAACATGATAATTATACACTATAAAAAAATTAGGTTTTAGCAACGAATTTTGCCACGAAAAATTTGGCAAAATTCGTCGCTAAACGAATTTGGGACGAATTTAGCGACGGAAAAAATTTGTCGCTAATACATCATCGCAAAATTTTGAGACGAAAAATTTCAATTTTTGTCGCTAATTTGTGACGAAAAAAAATTCGTCACTAATTTTTCGTGACAAAATTCGTCGCTAATTTACGACGAACTTTATTCGTCGCAAAATTCGTCGCTAATTATTCGTGACAAAATTCGTCGCTAATTTATCACGAATTATATTTGTCGCTAAATTCGTCGCTAATTATTCGTGACAAAATCTGTCGCTATTTGCCACGAACTGTATTCGTGGCAAAATTCGTCACTAATTTGTCAAGAATTTTTTTTTTGGTTAGTAATTTGCAATGAACTTATTCTTGGCAAAATTCGTCGCTAATTTGTCACCAAAAATTTTTACTTTTGCCATGAACATTATTCATGAAAGAATTTAGTGATGATTTTTTATTAATTCTTTAGCAACGAACTCTACAACGAATAGCATTTAGGGACGAAATTAATGACAAAATTTTGTTTTTGCAACGAACTTTTGTAATTTATGATCGTACGATAAAATCATTTATTTTATTTTTTGATTTTAAACCTAATTAAAAGCAAAACTAATTTTTCGAATTTATATTTAACATTAATTAAGCACTTAATATCCTCAAAATATTATAATAATATGAAAATGAAATGTGTTCTACATTTTCCACAAGAATGACATAAATATTTTTCTTTATAGTACACATAATGAGAGAATAAATAATCTTGCACAATAACTAATGTTGCACAATAAATAATGATAACAGAAATGAATCAAAAAAGAATATCTTGCTTTTAGCAACAATCCCCATCATATAAATACTAAACAAAACTAAAGACACGGTCCATGTGAGATGCTCACTTCCTGCTCCAGTTTTAACAAATGCTGGTTGAAATGTTGTTGCAACCTCTCATTTGCATAACTTATGCAGAATTGCTCAAAGCTGTTTTTCTACAAAACATTGTCTGGAATTAGACACAAAATTAGTGGCATTGTTCCCACATCAAATGTTAATATATTCAGCTTCTAAAGGATACATAATGACTGTGAAGCAAGCAATCTTAATTAAGTAAAGCAACGAAGGTAATTGAAATGTAGAGGAAAAAGGTTGAAGTTCACTTTCAGTGATAAATCTAAAATAAGTGAAGAAACAAAGGTGCAACGTAGGTGATCCAAATTGGTTCACTGTCCACAACTGCACACTTCCACCACAAAAAAAAAACATTTATGTAAGTGACATGAACAAAATAAAGAATGATATTGGATGCTATTTATCTTTTAGCTACCACAAAATACCTGACAACACTGCACACTTCCACCATAATGAAGTGGAGTGCTTCCAGCACCTGCAACGTGCAAAGAACAATACACATGACTTTCCACAAATGCATGATTCTAAGCAGGTATCACTGCATTCAAATAATCAATCATTTTGAATGAAGCCATAATTCTCCCACAAGGTATTTTGAAAATTCCCCCAGAAAAGGATGCACAGTTTCTACAATAAAGCATGATCTACCACGCAACCAAAAAAGGTTAGAATGCCAAACAGAATTGTACCTTGGCTTCATAATCTAAATACTCCCCGAGATGTTTCCTGGGGTGAACTACTTTAGACTCCTCGTTTCCCACGCTAGAAATGACCTCAGAACTGTAGTATCCAAAGGCAGATTACATACTTGACCCAAAATAGGCGGAGCAGATAATAAAACAAGCCAAAATATGTCATAAACATCTTGTTATGCCAAAATCAAATTACCCTTCACTCAAGTTCTTTAAGTTCTCCACAAATTTTCGAATACGGCTTATAGCAGGTCCCAGCTCTTTCTGCAAATCATAACAAATTTGTCAGAAAGGATAACTACAAGTTTGTGGATGAGAAGAAGAGAATGCACAGATAGATTAAGCTCCTTCAAGAAGAAAGGAAAACAAAAGCTCCTATAAGATTCTGCTTAGATAACGACACTTAGAAAATCAGAACATATCGAGTACCTTGTAAGTGGAAAGGAGCTGAACAGCCAAGTTCACAAAATAGTCCTCGTGTCTCTCCAATTCATCACTATGAGTAACAGTCGAAAACCAAAAATATCCCATGTAAAGATGGATATATGCGATAAGATACCAATATTGCACTTTTTAATTCTGCTAATAAACCCTCAAGTTGGGAACAAAAGAACACAAAGAACCTAATTGACAGGAGAGAGAATCTGAAGTCCATACCTGACCTGCTTCTCCCTCACTTCTGCATATGAACATTGGAGAACCCAAGTATCTTCCAGAAAATTAATCCACGTACTGAGAACCTCAGCTTCAACCTTCCATTATGTGATGGTTTTTGACAGCTCATCTTCCTAAAATATAATCACCAGAAAGTCAAAAGGGAGTTCAATAATAATTAAGGAAACTCGACAATCAAATCAAACAACATAGCCTAAACCTTAGTTTTTAAGTGCACAACAATTTGATTGTTTGCTTCATCAAATTGGTCTCTCTCTTCCACAATATTGCGAAGGCGAGCTTGAGCAGCAGCCAAGGAGATATTAACCTACAAATATGCTAGTTATCAAAGTATCCAATAAACGAAAAAAGAAAGCACAGTAATTACAGAGTTACAAGAGAATGAATACATTCACAGACTGATTAGATGGAGTTGACCAGAATCTAAAGCAAGTAAAATTTCAGTATTCCACTATGCGTACATTAATTCAGTTCGAAAACAACAGTTTCCATTTTCCACATCTTTTCTCTGAAAGTAGAATAAATCTAGGAACAAACCGAACATCTTTTTTTAGCCACGCAAAGGAATCATGTATCAAGCAAAGTCCATTTATCTCCCCTTGAGCTTATGCTGATTAAGTTGTCAAAAGGTACTTGCACAGAAGATCATGAAATAAGGGCCTCTCTAGTAGAAATACGTGTGCAATCAGAAGTAGAAATAACATCCACACAGCTCATTATACAAGCAGGACCATTATCAGCAGACATGGTTGTGTCTTGGACTTCATTGATGCAACTTTTTGTGAATAGGCAATATCATAACACCACAATAACCATCAATCCAACTCATATTGCACAACTACAATGAAAGCGAGTTCGTCCTGTCCAGTCAAATTTAAGACGTCAAGATATTTTACAAGATGATCACAGATTGCCCAAATAGAACTTCCCAGATCCCAACTAATTTTGAATTCGCTGGTATGAACAGTCAGTACCCAGTAGTCCCAAGAAGAATAGCATTTTTGGGACCCAATGAACGAACCACCAGAGAAGCCACCAAGGAGAAGAATGCGAAGGACAAGTACAGTATCCCAAGCGAGGTCATGCCCAAATTATCCGCCTACAACAAAAATCAAGAAACTCATCAAACCAAAACGCAACGTCAAACGAACCAAAAATACATTCCTACAAGCAACCCCAGACCCAAAAGTGCAAAATCTGCCTCTAGGCTTTCATCTCACGACCGTCGATTTCTTCTCTCAATTTACCCAAAATTCCAACGAAATCGACTCGGAAAACTCACGGTGTTCACGGTGCTCTCGAGATTCTGAGCAGCACCGTAGGCCGAGAAGATGAGCAGGAACCCGCAGCTCAGGATATGGACATCACGGGCATGGCCTCTCGGAGGCAACCAGCGGAGCCTCCTCGTCGGAAGCCTCGGCCTCCCCCTCCGGACGGCGATCTCTCGGTCCTCTTGCTCCGCCTCCTCCGCCTCTAATTTCTCGGGGAGCTCCTCCTTGCCCTCGATGGGGGAGGAGCCGCCGCCCCTTCGCGCTCCGCGGCCTCTAGGGCTCCGGAGGCCATGGCGAGGAGTCGCGGGAGGAAGCGCGGGTGGGGGAAGGGGGTACCGAAAACCCTAGCGAGCGCGAGAGGTTTGGGGGTGTGGGGGAGGGAAGAAGGAGAAGGAGAAGGAGAAGCGGAAGCAGATCAGATCTGATCGAGAGAAACCAAAGAGGGAGAGAGAGGGAGAACAGCGAGCGCGGTGGGAGGGGGGATCTGAGGAATCAGGAGAGAGAGAGAGAGAGAGAGAGAATGGGGGAGAGGGCGGGCAAATTTGGAAAAAACGGGGAACGCGAAATTTGCAACGGACAAGAAAGTCCGTCGCTAATTTTCAACAGAATAAAGAAGTCCGTCTCAAATTTTAGCGACCGGACCAAAACATTCATCGCTAATTTTCCATGGCTTAATTCAATTTTTATATGTAATTTTGCAATGAATTTTAGTCCGTGGCTAATTAGCGATGGATTTAGCCACGGATTTAGCGATGAAAATAAAAATAATTGGGAAAGTGAAGCGAGAGTGTATTTCTGTCGCTAAATCCATCGCTAATTAGCCACGGATTTAGCAACGAAAATAAAAATAGTCAGGAAAATGCCGCAAGAGTTTATTTCATGGCTAATTTAGCCACGGATTTAGCGACAAAAATAAAAATAGTCGGGAAAGTGAAGCGAGAGTGTATTTCCGTTGCTAAATTCGTGGCTAATTAGCCATGGATTTAGCCACGAATTTAGTCACAGATTTTAGTCCGTGGCTAAATCTATAGCTAATTAGCCACGGATTTAGCGATGAAAATAAAAATAGTCGGGAAATGCCGCAAGAGTTTATTTCGTTACTAATTCTGTGGCTAATTAGCCACGGATTTAGCGACGAAAATAAAAATAGTTGGGAAAGTGAAGCAAGAGTTTATTTTCGTCACTAAATCCGTGGCTAAATTAGCCACGGATTTAGTAACGAAAATAAAAATAGACGGAAAAATGCCACAAGAGTTTATTTTCGTCGCTAATTCCGTCGGAAATTAACCATGAATTTAGCAACAAAAATAAAAATAGTCAGGAAAGTGAAGCAAGAGTTTATTTTCGTCGTCAATTCCGTCGCTAATTAGCCACGGATTCAAATCTATCACTAATTTGCGACGGAATTAGCAATGGCGACGACCTTTCATATTAACAATTCATCAGATAAAAAATTTTCCGACGAATTCAGTTTGTCGCTAATTAGCGACGACCTTTTAACAATTCAACAAATAAAAATGTCGCAAATATCATCGCTAATTTTGTCAATTAGTGACGATCCAAATCTAATGGAAAATAAAATATCGCAAATGTCATCGCACGAATAGTATTTGACTTGTCGCCATTTAGCAACTAATTTTTCAACGACCTATTACATTAACAATAATAACAATAATAATAATAATAATCAACAACAACAACAACAACAATAATAATTATAACAACAACAATAAACACATGTCGCAATAGTAATAATAATAATTACACATAATTAGTAAAAAGTCTCAAAAATCATAATCTTCATCTTCATCTTCATCTTCGTTTTCACCTCCGTCTTTGTCTTAATCTTCATCTTCTTCATGAGCATCATCTCCATCATCTGTCTCAAAATCAGATTCTGCAAATACCTTCTAAATTTGATTCGCGAATTTCAGTTAGATCCATATTTGTCGCGACCGACCTCCCGGACCTTCTTATTGAACAACATGCAAAAAGAAGGAGGGCTCGCCTGGTACGTGTTAAGTCTAGGTTTAGGACTTAACTCGGGCTCTCCCAAGCCCATACCATATCGCGACTTAGGGTTTAAATTTTTAACATGTAAGTGATTTTCATCAAGGAGTCGCCACTAATCGATTTGGGATAGGTCGATTAGAAACCCAAATAGGGTGATGGGAGAAACACCCTATTCCTACGAACCAGAGATTAACTGCGTTCGGGGACTTGGTTACACTAGTTGGATAACTAATGCCCTTTCGGTACCTTTTTACCCCGTTCATTTCATGAAAATATTTATCAGGCAATTTGGATTGATTTTAGGACCTTTCTCCTAACATGTGAGGTGATCAAACGAGTGCATAATCATAACCGATCAGCAGTCAGGAACACAATAATTCGTGCAGCCTAAAGTTCTAACCTTAACTAAGTCAGATGACATTAAAAAATACCACAGCTCATGCAATTGTATTAAAAATATGCATAATAATACAACGGTAATAATAAAAAATGACATGCAAAATACTACCGCATAACATAGGCTTGTCTAATTTAAACAAGACAATAACATGCATAATAATACAATAAATAAATCAAAACACTTAGATATATCACATAATAATAATAAAAAACTTTTCTTAAAAAAATTTTTTTTGAAATTTTTTTTTCGAAGAAAAAAAATAATAATACAGAAGAATAAAAATAAAATTAATTAAAAAATTTAAAAAAATTTAATTTTTTTTAAATTTTTAATTAATTTTTTTTAAAATAAAAAATAATATAATAATATAATATTAAAACCGGATCGGGTCGGGTCCGACCCAGGTCAACGGATCCGACTCGGGCGTTGACCCGGGTCGGTTCGGCTGATCCGGGTCGGTTCGGCTGATCCGGGTCGGGCGGAACTAACCCGGGTTAATGGATCCGACCTAGGCGTTGACCTGGGTCGGATCTGTTAATTCGGGTCGAATCCGACCCGAACAAACAGACCCGCGGGGGGAACACCGACGGAGCCAAAATTGGCTATCCGCCGGCCGGCCCAGGCCAGCGCCGCCCCCAAATCGCCCGACTAGGGCCGCCCCTGGGCTGTACCACTCACCTGAGCCACTGTCGGACCGCCGTTCGCCGGCCGGCGACGGAACGAAAACCAGCCCGGTTGAAGCATTTCGTCGAACGCCTGGCGGGCGCATGGAAAAACGGGGGATTCTGACCTCCTCCGGCGATCTGGCCGACTCCGACGACTGAGGCTTGATCCCAACGGCGAGTGGAGGCCGGGACCGATGACTGGTATGGACCGGGAATCGCGCGACATGGCCAGCGCGAGTCCCGGCCACACCGGACACCGAAACAGGGGAAAACAGAGGCAGGGACTCGGCCGGGTGAGCTCACCGGTCCACGGTGCGTCTGGGTGGCTTTTCGGCTACTCCGTGGGTGATGGCGACGCTGTTGGTCGTCTTTCTTTCTCCGGCGTGGCCTCAGTTTGCTCTCTCTCCCTCTCTATTCTCTCTCTTCTCTCTCAGTCTCTCTCTGCTCTGTTTTCTCTCTCAAAATGGCCGACTGGGGCTCTCTCTCTCTCTCACTGTGTCGCCGTCGTCGGCTCGGCGACGGGAATGGATGACTGAGGTGCGGTGGCCGCCGGAGGCTCTCTTTTCTCTCCCGGCTCACTCTCTATCTCTCTTTTTTCTCTCAAAACCGAACCAGCCTCCTCCTTTCTCTCTCCTCTTGCTAGTCTGTATAGACGACGACGATAACGATCCTGCTTCTTCGCGTCAGCTGACGATGGCCTGCATCGGCCTATCCTGGCCTGCAACTTTCGCGGCCCTTTAGGCCGGTGCAGAGCAGAGGGGGGGTCTGGTTCAGCGAAGCAGCAGAGGCGAACAGGAGGGAGAGGGAGGCTGCGAAAACAGGGAGGACGGGACTGGCAATTAATGCCAGTCCCGTCGGCGTGCTCCTTCGGCCTTCCTCTGGTCGGATAGCGACGGCGAGAAGCGGCGCCACCGTGCGTCACGCTTCCGTCGCGAACAGGGGAGAACAGGGGCAAGGAGAGCGATCGCTCGGCGCAGGGGGGAAGAAGGAAAGAGAAGGGAAGCTGGGTCGGGCTGGGCCCAGCTGCGCGGAGAGGAAAAAAAAGGAAAACGGGCTGGGCCGCGCGGGGAGAAGAAGAGGAAAAGGGAGAAAAGAAAGAAAAAAAAGGAAGAGTGGGCTGAGGCCCACGCGAAAAAAAGAAAGAAAAAGGAAAAAGGGCCGGGTCGGCCCGGCCCCGACCCGGCCCAACTCGATTTATTTATTTTTAATGAAATTTTTTTAAAGCTAACTCTAATAGCCATATTAATGCAAAATGTCTAATTCTATATGCAATGCATTTAAATTGAAATATATTATTTTGTTTTAGGAATTAAAAAATTAATTCCTAAGTTTTGTGCAATTAATTTTGGGCAAATTAAAAATAGGTGTCAACAGATGCCCCTTTTTGAAAGTGAGCTCGCAGAAGTTACGTTCAAAGATAAAATGACACCTAAATTTGGCCCATGCATGCTCAATGAATGTTATTTTTTGTGAGACTGTGAGTCCCATTTTTATGATGCAATATAAGATGATGCATGCTAAAACAAATAAAAACATACCTGGGGTTACTTACCTTGCCGAAGGGTAGAGTAATTCCAAATAGTTGATATTGTGTGTCGAGGACCCGAACCTATCTTCGGTCGCCTTGACGAGGGAAATGGTTTGTCTAGGACCCGAACCTTTCTTCAGTCGCCTTGACGGGGATTGCTATTGTCTAGGACTCGAACCTTTCTTCGGTCGCCTTGACTGGGGAAATCGCTTGCCTAGGACCCGAACCTATATTCGGTCGCCTTGACTGGATTTCATTGGTCTAGGACTCGAACCTTTCTTCGGTCGCCTTGACTGGGGAAATCGCTTGCCTAGGACCCGAACTTATCTTCGGTCGCCTTGACTGGATTTCGTTTGTCACGGACCTGAATCTACCTTCGGTTGCCGTGACTGGGGAAATCATTTGCCTAGGACCCGAACCTTTCTTCGGTCGCCTTGACTGGATTTTATTTGTCTAGGACCCGAACCTTTCTTCGGTCGCCTTGACTGAATTTTGCCTAGGATCCGAACCTTTCTTCGGTCACATTGACTGACTGGATTTTGTTTGTCTAGGACCCGAACCTTTCTTCGGTCGCCTTGACTGACTGGATTTTGTTTGTCTAGGACCCGAACCTTTCTTCGGTCGCCTTGATTGACTGGATTTTGTTTGTCTAGGATCTGAACATTTCTTCGGTCGCCTTGACTGACTAGATTGTTTGTCTAGGACCCGAACCTTTCTTCGGTCGCCTTGACTGACTGGATTGTTTGTCTAGGACCCGAATCTTTCTTCGGTCGCCTTGACTAACTGGATTGTTTGTCTAGGACCCGAACCTTTCTTCGGTCGCCTTGACTGACTGGATTGTTTGTCTAGGACCAAAACCTTTCTTCGGTCGCCTTGACTGACTGGATTGTTTGTCTAGGACCCGAACCTTTCTTCGGTCGCCTTGACTGACTGGATTTGTTTGTCTAGGACCCGAACCTTTTTTCGGTCGCCTTGACTGAGATTGCTATTGTCTAGGACCCGAACCTTTCTTCGGTCGCCTTGACTGACTGGATTTTGTTTGTCTAGGACCCGAACCTTTCTTCGGTCGCCTTGACTGATTGGATTTTGTTTGTCTAGGACCCGAACCTTTCTTCGGTCGCCTTGACTGACTGGATTGTTTGTCTAAGACTCGAACCTTTCTTCGGTCGCCTTGACTTACTGAATTGTTTGTCTAGGACCCGAACCTTTCTTCGGTCGCCTTGACTGACTGGATTTTGTTTGTCTAGGACCCGAACCTTTCTTCGGTCGCCTTGACTAACTGGATTTGTTTGTCTAGGATCCGAACCTTTCTTCGGTCACCTTGACTGAGATTGCTGTTGTCTAGGACCCGAACCTTTCTTCGGTCGCCTTGACTGACTGGATTTTGTTTGTCTAGGACCCGAATCTTTCTTCGGTCGCCTTGACTGAATTTTGTCTAGGACCCGAACCTTTCTTGGGGCATCTCTTTTGGGATGATAATAAGGGCTTCTCCAGCGCTCGAATTTTGTGTTCTATCACTGGGGATTAGAACTCTGAGCTGTCAAAGACGATTAGCGCAAACATGCATGCATTGATCAAGAATAGTCAAGCTAGACTATTCTAGAAGATGTATTTGAAAGCTCATGCATGATGATTTTGCTATGTTTGCATCACCAAAAAATCCACCGAGGGTCAATCAAGATAATTTTCGCTCGCGAGGTGGACTTTCTCGAGATGCTGAACGAGGGACCTTCAATCAAAAAGGACTTTCCACTCGCTCTCATTGAAAAGGGTTGTTTGTCCCGTCCATTAATGCGGGAACATCGAAAACACTCAATCTGACCTCTATCATATCAACAAGGGTCTGAGTTTTCTCGCAAGCGATACGACACTGCCAATCTGAGAAGTTTTTTTCAAGGTCGTATTGCTGGCTTGGTCAATGTCTCAACAAAGGTGACTGTCCAAGTCAAGGCCATGAAAGAAAATATGCTGTAATCATCTCCAGGTTTACAAGTCAAGAACCCTGCAAAACGAGATAGAAGTAATCTTGCTCGCACTTCCTCGAGCGATGTTTATAAGCATTTGAAATTCCACGTTAATTCAACTGCCCTAGTCAGAAGAGACTTCATGAGATATGTAACGTGGGCTTGATTTACAGGTTGAGAAACGAAATGATAGTTAGGCTCAAAAATGTGTGTAAGGGTGAAAAATTGGTGATCATCTAGCATTGTCACCAGTCTTCTTCTCCGCCGTCAGGATCCTTTTGGCAGACTCCCTAGGTAATCTTGTGTTTTAGCATCTTTGATAACTTTTTCTTGAGGAGCTTCTGTGTCAAGCATTTTCCTGAATACCATTCTATCTCTGCCCCAATTGCTTTCTCAAGAATAGGTTCATCTTCATCTGTCATGTGGCAGATCTTTGCCAAGACAAAGTTCCTAAAGTAGGAATTTACATCGAAGAAGAACTCAAGTTCAAACCCTTTGGGGTCGTCTATTCTATACCACTTAATGTCTTTGAGATATTTGAGAGCGCTTTCATCACTCTCATAAATCTCCATTCATGGGCATTGGCCTTGCTTTTACCAGGCACACTGCTTTTTCATGCTCCAAGTTTTCAGCATTTTTTTGCTGTTCTTTTAGTGTTGTCAGGTCTAGCTTAAACGAGTTTGAAATCTTCCTCTTGATTTGGTGCTTTGGACCCTGATGCTCAAATTGTGGTGACTTTTGCCTTGCCCCAGTGTGGGGGATGATCACCAACTGGGTTCGTACGAAATGAAATTGCCGGCTCAATTGGGCTAGCAAAGGATATAAGTGTACGGGATAGAAAAAGAATTGCTCTTCATCATCCTAAGGCACTTAAATTATCGTGAGAGTTCATCTGCAATAAAACACTCAAAGATTAATGCAAGTGAGAGTAAGAAAACTTCTATTCATCTTTTCACCTTGTGTGATCTGTTACAGTTGATGATCATAGAAAATTTTAGATATTACAAACTCCTTATCCTTCTTGTCTTGCTTAGTGAAAACATCGTTGTTATCAATAAGATTGACATTTTGGACAGGCTTTAGTTTGCTGCTCCTCTCTTGACAAAGACCTCTTAGTCTCGACCGTCCGGGCGTCGATGGTGTGCTTGTCTTAGAGGACTCTGTCGAGGACCGCCAGACCTCAAGCTGCCCCAATGTGAGGTGATTCTTGACATGGGTGATTTAAAAAGAACTCCTGAGTGTATGGGCTCAAAATGGTTAAGCAAATGATTAATGGTAGTGTATGGGGCAAAGAAATGAACTGCCTCTCGTCGTTTCGGCTACCGTATCTTATGCGAGAAATCCCTTTACCTTGTAGAAATGAAACCTTTTCGCTCATCTTGCAAGGGTTTGGTACTTGAGAACATGTATAAATCAAGGATTGCCTCTCATCATCCCGACACACCTCGTTCAATACATCGGAGCCGTTCGACACCATTCGTCGATTTGTCAAAATTTTCTCAGGGAATTGATGAATTAAACAGGTAAAATTACCATGCAAAATTACTTTCCGCGTAATGTACTTGAGGAAGGAAGTAGTGTCCATTTTCTTTAATTATTTCTTCCTTCTTGTTTCTTTCTATTCTTATGAGAAGAGTTTGGGAAAAGGATACTTACTTACGCCGCAATAGTAGAGCAAACCTGCAAGGCAATAAGGAAAACAGTGTTAATGAACGGTCCTTTAAGGGACAAGAATTGGGAACGATACAACATTACCCTTCGTGATTCCCTTCATTTGAGATTAAATCGATAACTCCTTGAGTTTTCTCGGATGTTGATAATTCCCTTCTGACAAAAACATGAGTTTATGTTAGAAATGAGGCGATTGAAGGTAAATTGAGAACGATACAAATTACCCTTCTTCCATTTTGCCTTCCAAGCTAGCAGAGTCTTTTATCCTCTTTACTTTGTTCAGCCTTCTCTGTCTCAGTCTGCTCCTCCATACTCTTGATCTCGAAACTAGAATGAAATCCTCTATTATTAGGGATGCTTCCAAATAGAGGGTTCTATTATCTGCGCATGTTGTGTCAATGCGGCTCCGGTATGTCGGGGATTTTCTCGGGAATTACATGATTCCTGACATGCACAGGGCATGTGCAATTGCTTGCATGGGGATCTTCGCAGCAAAGCTAATCTCTACTTTGAAGGTCTTTGACGGGCATGGGCGTAACTACTATCGAGACTTCTGTGGTTGTCAAGATTGGCTTCGACGCCATTTTGTCATATGCAAAGTCCTTTCCAGCTGCTTGCATCATAAGTGTTGTTTACTCAATTTTGTCCTATATAAAAGGAAAAGATATGTCATTTCTATGCTAAAGTGGATGAACTTTAGGAACGAAATACACCCTTTTTAATGGACTGGGGGATTGCATGCCCCCTAGTCTATTCTTCCAATTAAGCACTTCTTCGTCATGCTTCATTCGAGAGGTCCTAACATTGGCGTTTTATCCAGCTTGCTAGCACATCAGAATCTAGCATGTTTCCCAGTTCATTACCTGCAAAAGAAAAAGGATAGCATGTTATTTCCAAAATTTGTTAAGGAATGAGACATACCTTTTTCTTTCAAAAGGGGCAATCTTTTCTTGATCTGTCCCCAATTTTTGTACGAGATGATGTTTCGCTTATTATGGAATCAAGGAATGCTCATCATTCTCATTGACTTTCTGGGGCTGATATCATCCGCTGGTAGTAATGAGATTTGCCCCATGTTTCGTTTGAAGATTGGATGATCTTCGCTCGGACTGCCCCTATTAGATGAGTTGGTCCGCTAACCTCATCAGGGTCTGATGTGCACTTCAGTTTGTGTCATTTTCAAATATCCCCTTTTGTAACAAAAAATGAGTATGCTCTGAGACACGAAGTGAGCAAGTTAGAAAGACAAACAGGGCTATGAGCATGCATGCTTTTTCACCGCCATTTTTGACCTTTTTGAAAAATGATAAAACGTTTGTTTTATTTTCAAAAGCTTAGAAACGAGGAAACATGAGGAAGCCTGGGCCTCATAACACTTTCCTTTACATGGCTGGATATCATCAATGGGCCGGTTTGGTATACTACCTCATGCCCTCAAAACATTATTTGTTTACAAAACATGGATTTACAATCTCAGAAGAGGGAGAGTTTAAAAAGACATTTCTTCCAACAGAAATGACGACAAAAAGCAAAATACAAGGATAGCCCCTTTTCCAGGGATTCATGCAAAGGGATGAGAGGAGTTCTACTCAAGCAGGCTTGCGCTCATTCCCTTCTCCGGTCTCGAATGAGAAATTCTTGGTGTCCAGCAGGTTTTGAATTCGGTGCTTAAGAGTATAGCACCCATCAGTTGAATGCCCCACCTCGCCCATGTGATAATCACATTTTTTAGACGGATTGTAGTTTGAAAAACTCTCAGGATTCAGTCGCTTTGGTTCAGTGGAGAGCAGTCCCTTTTCCCGGAGTATTGTCAGTATCTGAGACGGAGATCCTGGGAGGGGAGTGAACTGTCTCCGGTTGTTTCTCTTTTGTGACGGAGGGATATTGGGTTTGTATTGTTCACGTTGCATGAACTTTGGGTATAGGGTGCTCAATTCCTTAGAATCAAGGGACTCGTGGACATTGTCAGCTATGACATTTTTACCCTTTTGGTTGACGCTGGAGGGCTCCATTTGAATCATCACCCCTTGTCTTGGATAGCAAAACGAAGTCATGGTAAGTTGGTCCAAGCGGACCGACAGGTGTTCTACTTGTTTCGAGAGTTGTCGAAGAAAGGCGAAGACTTGCTTTATTTCAGTCTCCATGTCCGCCATACGAGTTGTCATATCTTTTTCGGCCATTTTTATTTGGCTGGTTGGTATAATTTGTAATTACCTGTTAAAAAAATGGCAACGAATGAGTATAAAATCTCATAAATGATCAGTCCATGACTTAGTCTAGTATTGCATATGTCTATCATGTATTTTCTTTATTTGCAAAAAAAAAATCAGAAGCAAAAAAGGTTTTTATTTATATAAACATTACAGGCAGCGTCCTCGGGATTCGAACCCCAGTCGCCTCGGACCTTTACGCCTCACCCCCAGATACCACTGGGCCAAAGGCCGCGGTGGTGTCTTTAAGGGGCAAAAAATTTTATTTAAAGCATAAAAAGCGGCCCGAGTTATATTAACATTAGTACGACCCAAAAACACTTTAAAGATGAAAATCAAAACCCCTAAACATAAATACTAGGACAATATAAAAGACAGGGGTTTTTAACAAAAAGGGCGCCATTCCCGGATACTCATTCTATAAACGATGGGGAAGCTATAGTCTCTCAGGACGGCTTATTTTTGCGGACAAGCCCTGCAATAAGCGTATCCCTCGTCTCGTCGGTCCTACCATGCCAGAAACTCTTTCTTAGGAGCGGGGATGGATTTGATATCAGTTCTTGCCATCGTATATAGAATACAATCAATTGGTGGCCTAACAGTGACAAATCAATTGAATAAGTAGGCCATATAAAAAAAAAGGGATAGAATTATATACCTTTCCTTGAACCATGGCAATCACAACAACATGCACATGAGGAGTGAGGTTCGATTTCTATCTAGACTGGCTCAGCAAAATGAAATTAAAAGGGTGCCTGACCGTCGCAGTCTCACGTTGGTGTCAAGTCCTTTTAACCTCGGCCAAATCGAAAAGAATATCTTATAGTCACGCGAATAGCTGCTAAAGATATTTCTTGACGATTTTTTTTAGAAATAAATTTCGGGAAAAGAAAGGCAACCTCTACATCACAGGCTCGCGTTCGAGGTCGTATCTTTCTTAACACCATCCTAAAAAGCCCTATTGCGGCCCAGGTCCGGCAGCGTGGTTGTGTGTGCAATAGTGTAGTGCTAAATCATTAAAGCATACACAATAATTTATAAACAATCAATTTGAACCTGCAAGAACAAATAACACCTTAATGTCAGGCTCATACCTGAAGTCCTTGCTGCCAAACAAAATTTTTTTTTGAACAGGATAAAAATTTTTGGCCTAAGTCCACTTTAAAAATGCAGGATTCCCCAGCGGAGTCGCCAGTCTGTCGCGACCGATCTCCCGGGCCTTCTTATTGAACAACATGCAAAAAGAAGGAGGGCTCGCCTAGTACGTGCTAAGTCTAGGTTTAGGACTTAACTCGGGCTCTCCCAAGCCCGTACCATATCGCGACTTAGGGTTTAAATTTTTAACATGCAAGTGATTTTCATCAAGGAGTCGCCACTAATCGATTTGGGTAGGTCGATTAGAAACCCAAATAGAGTGATGGGAGAAACACCATATTCCTACGAACTAGAGATTAACTGCGTTCGGGGACTTGGTTACACTAGTTGGATAACTAATGCCCTTTTGGTACCTTTTTACCCGGTTCATTTCATGAAAATATTTATCAGGCAATTTGGATTGATTTTAGGACATTTCTCCTAACATATGAGGTGATCAAACGAGTGCATAATCATAAACGATCAGCAGTCAGGAACACAATAATTCGTGCAGCCTAAAGTTCTAACCTTAACTAAGTCAGATGACATTAAAAAATACCACAGCTCATGCAATTGTATTAAAAACATGCATAATAATACAACGGTAATAACAAAAAATGACATGCAAAATACTACCGCATAACATAGGCCTGTCTAATTTAAACAAGACAATAATATGCATAATAATACAATAAATAAATCAAAACACTTAGATATATCACATAATAATAAAAAAAACTTTTCTTAAAAAAATTTTTTTTGAAAGTTTTTTTTCGAAGAAAAAAAATAATAATATAGAAGAATAAAATAAAATAAAATAAAAAATTTTTAAAATTTTTTTAATTAATTTTTTTTAAAATAAAAAAATAATATAATAATATAATATTAAAACTGGATCGGCTCGGGTTCGACCCGGCTCAACGGATCCGACCCGGGTCGGTTCGGCTGATCCGGGTCGGGCGGAACCGACCCGGGTTAATGGATCCAACCCGGGCGTTGACCCGGGTCGGATCTATTGATCTGGGTCGGGCGGAACAGACCCGAGTCAACGGATCCGACTTGGGCGTTGACCCAGGTCGGATCTGTTGATTCGGGTCAAATCCGACCCGAACAAACAGACCCGCGGGGGGAACACCGGCGGAGCCAAAATTGGCTGTCCGCCGGCCGGCCCAGGCCAGCGCCGCCCCCAAATCGCCCGACTAGGGCCGCCCCTGGGCTGTACCACTCACCTGAGCCACCGTTGGACCGGCGTTCGCCGACCGGCAACGGAATGAAAACCAGCCCGGTTGAAGCATTTCGTCGAACGCCTGGCGGGCACGTGGAAAAACGAGGGATTCTGACCTCCTCCGGTGACCTGGCCGACTCCGATGACTGAGGCTTGATCCCAACGGCGAGTGGGGGCCGGGACCGATGACGGTATGGGCCGGGAATCGAGCGACACGGCCGGCGCGAGTCCCGGCCACACCGGACACCGAAACAGGGGAAAACAGAGGCGGGGACTCGGCCGGGTGAGCTCACCGGTCGACGGCGCGTCTGGGTGGCTTTTCGGCTACTCCATGGGCGACGGCGACGCTGTTGGTCGTCTTTCTTTCTCCGGCGTGGCCTTAGTTTGCTCTCTCTTCCTCTCTATTCTCTCTCTTCTCTCTCAGTCTCTCTCTGCTTTGTTTTCTCTCTCAAAATGGCCGACCGGGGCTCTCTCTCTCTCTCACTGTGTCACCGTCGTCGGCTCGGCGACGGGAACGGATGACTGAGGTGCGGTGGCCACCGAAGGCTCTCTTTTCTCTCCCGGCTCACTCTCTATCTCTCTTTTTTCTCTCAAAACCGAACCAGCCTCCTCCTTTCTCTCTTCTCTTGCTAGTCTGTATAGACAACGACGATGACGATCCTACTTCTTCGCGTCAGCTGACGATGGCCTGCACCGGCCTATCCTGGCCTACGACTTTCGCGGCCCTTTAGGCCGGTGCAGAGCAGAGGGGGGGTCCGGTTCAGCGAAGCAGCAGAGGCGAACAGGAGGGAGAGGGAGGCCGCGAAAATAGGGAGGACGGGACTGGCAATTAATGCCAGTCCCGTCGGCGTGCTCTTTCGGCCTTCCTCTGGCCGGATAGCGACGGCGAGAAGCGGCGCCGTCGTGCGCCACGCTTCCGTCGCGAATAGGGGCGAGGAGAGCGACCGCTCGGCGCAGGGGGGAAGAAGGAAAGAGAAGGGAAGCTGGGCCGGGCTGGGCCCAGCCGCGCGGAGAGGAAAAAAAAGGAAAACGGGCTGGGCCGCGCGGGGAGAAGAAGAGGAAAAGAGAGAAAAGAAAGAAAAAAAAGGAAGAGTGGGCTGAGGCCCACGCGAAAAAAAGAAAGAAAAAGGAAAAAGGGCCGGGTCGGCCCGGCCCCGACCCGGCCCGACTCGATTTTTTTTTAATGAAATTTTTTTAAAACTAACTCTAATAGCCATATTAATGCAAAATGCCTAATTCTATATGCAATGCATTTAAATTGAAATATATTTTTTGTTTTAGGAATTAAAAAATTAATTCCTAAGTTTTGTGCAATTAATTTTGGGCAAATTAAAAATAGGTGTCAACAATATTTATCATTGCTCCACGTGGATCTCTTAAAGTTGGAATATTATATTCTTCAGTTTCAACCGTGTTACAAATTTCCTCTTATTAATATGTTGTATCATTCCAATGTTTCTCGATTTTTCTTCGTGCTTTGGTTCTACATACAACCCACCAATCAGTTTTATCACGTTTCAAACTAGGATATGATGCATAATATATTTGAATGGCTTGTTGTGCCGAGACAAATAGTTCATATTTCATATACCTTTTCTTGTGATTTATTTCAACCAAATTAAACTTCATATACACCTTCATTTGTCGCAAATTCCGTCACAAATTAGTGACAAAAAATAAATTCGTCACTAATTCCATTGCAAATTAGCCACGGAAAAATTTTTGTCGCAAATTAATGACGAATTTTTGTTTCGTCACAAATTCCATCACAAATTAGCGACGAATTTTTTTTTCATCGCAAACACTACAAAAAAAAGTTGGTTTTAGCAACGAATTTTGCCACAAAAAATTTGGCAAAATTCATCGCTAAACGAATTTGCGATGAAATTAGCGACGGAAAAAAATTCATCACTAATAGGCCGTCGCAAAATTTTGTGACGGAAAATTTCAATTTTCGTTGTTAAATTGTGACAAAAAAAAATTCGTTGCTAATTATTCATGGCTAATTTGCCACAAACTATATTCGTCGCAAAATTTGTCGCTAATTATTCGTGGCTAATTTGCCACAAACTTTATTTGTCACAAAATTCGTTGCTAATTATTCATGGCAAAATTCTTCGCTAAATATTCGTGGTAAAATTTGTTGCTAATTTGTCACGAACTATATTCGTGGAAAAATTCGTCGCTATTTTTTTTTGGAAATTTTTTGTTGTTGGTCGCAAAATTACAACGAAATCTTTTCGTGACAAAAATCGTTGCTAATTATTTGTGGTAAAATTTATCGCTAATTTGCGACGAACACATTTCGTGACAAAATTCGTGGCTAATTTGCCACCAAATTTTTCTTGGTCAGTATTTTGCGACGAACTTATTCGTGGTAAAATTTGTTGTTAATTTGCCACGAACACATTTTGTGGCAAAATTCGTGGCTAATTTGCCACCAAATTTTTTTTTTGGTCAGTATTTTGCGACGAACTTATTCGTGGCAAAATTTGTCGCTAATTTGCCACGAAAAATTTTGACTTTTGCCATGAACATTGTTCCGAAACGAATTTGGCAACGAATTTTAATGAATAATTTAGCGACAAAGTCTACAATGAATGTTGTTTAGGGATGATTTTGACTTGAAATCTAATTAACAACAATTATAGAATTTATATTTAACATTGATAGAATCACAGTCAAGATAAGAACAAATGCAAAAAAGAAAGAAATGGAACAAAGCACTAAATTTGTATGAAAAATCCTTGAGAGGATCCAACAAATTCAACTGCTTCAAATCCGGTTCGCTCTCTTGTTGCAAACTATTGATCTTGCCAAGAAGTTCTTTTACATAGTCATGTAGTCTATAGTGTCTCTAAGAATCGAAGTCCTGTCCATATGTAGCGCAAACAGAAGACATCACAAAATCAAACTCCTAACCTCTTTTAATTTTTTCACATCTATTCAACAGCAGAAAGAGGGGTGTTCAAAAAAGAATATATTAGGCTATGCTCACACAAAAGACCAATTCCAGAGGGCATGTATACAAACCGAACGCTTATTGTCACGTAGCATAAAGAATGATAGAAATACCTCTTGCAGTAACTTAGTGAACACAGGGCACAATTCTCTGCGAATTGACTCGTCAAATATCTAATCCAAAGTGATATCTTGTAAAGCCACCAAAAGTGGTCTCTAATATGTCAAGTCCTGCCTGGTTTGCAAAGACAAAAACTGGAATAGACTGCCAAACCAAAAGGAAGACCGTCATTAATCATTCCTAATAATATACATGGCAAAATTCACTTTTAACAATTTTGAGTAACACAAATAACAGATAACAACACAATATGGCATCATGATCATTCCAAAGGTTCTTCAAAGAATCAGTGCCAAGTAATTTAGATCCCAGCAACTCTGTTCCTAGAATGCACGTGCGTGCATGAACATGGGAGAGAGATAGCCGAGCATCAGCTTGATTAGTCCATTGTCTCTCGTGTACATGTGCAAAAACTCAACATGAACAGTTGTTGAACTTTTAACGGAATCGATACATGTGCGTTGAACAAATGCAACAACTAATAACTTGTCCTATAAATAGATAATGCTGAAGCAAGCTTACCCTCGAGTTTGGAAATTTTAACTAGCAAGGACCGACAAAATGATCATCATCATCAGCAATCTCATTATCATTGAGTCACTCATCATTGTGCCCATCACCTACTGGATTAGTGGGAGGTACATGAGGAACGTCATCGTGATCGAGGATAAGGTGTCGCATGATCAATTGCAAATGTTGTTTCATTCCTCTTATTTCTTCGCCCTTCTGTACAAGTAAATGTTTCAATTGGCTCAATTATTGGGTCATTTGCTCCTCGTGTTGTGTCCTCCTTGAAAAAGCCGCATTGGAGGATGAAGTTGCAGCAGCCTATGTTGTGTATATCCTTGACAAAGATCCCATTCCAAATATTTGACCTCTTCTCATTTCACCCGATGCCTCCACCCATAATGCCATACTATCAACCAAAGGCTCGGACGTAGCAACACCACCACCATCACCATTAGCATCACCACCACTAGCAGTAGTACTCATTATAAGTTCATCATATTTTTTCTATATGAACAATATAAATGAAAATAAAATAACTTTATATATATAACTACCATAAAGTCCAAAGTATAACCTTACGTACCTTAATAGCTTTTGTTCGATCGCCAGTCCATGTCTTATCTTTTTTCTGAAATGTGCATTCAAATGTAGCTATAAAATGTCGGTTCCGTCCCCAATTCATCTGCCTACAAAATATAAACATAAATGAGTAATCATTGAATTAACTTATAACATGTTTAACAAACTTACCATTCTTTTTCTATGCTCCCCGATGTTGATAGAACCCCTAGCATATGTGGCAGACCCTTCACTAAAACTAGAAGCTCGATTATTCTTATTTTGTTCATTGATTTGCTTATGCTTTTCGGTCTCCCAAGTTCTCTTAATTTCTGTCCAATTGTCAGCTGTAATAAAATCCTGCTTTTCTTGACTTCTCTTTGCTTTATTCATCACATTTTGCATGTGATCATCGGCTTTCTTCTTAAAAATTCTTCTAACTTCTTTCTCTTCCGCTTCATCTCACCTGAACTTCCACTGTAATCAATAGAAAAACAACTATACACTCACTATGCTACACCGAACTTAGTTTGTGAGAAAATAGAAGGACAAAACTTACCTTGAACTCATTCCACCACAAGTCCTTTACTTCTTTTGGAGCAGTGGTCCAACTAGTACACTGCCCCATCCAACAGTTATTGATTATTTTATTAAATTTCCTCATAACATACGTAGCATCCGTGAATCTACAAACAGGTTATAACGATGTCAACATACGTAGCATTCGTGAAGCATACGGACAATTCAGTTGACATCCATAATAATTTACATATACTTAAAAAAATAAAGTACTTACGAATCTCCAAATGGGCATATCATGAATCGGCTATCTTCTTTATCATTCGAGTGTTGCACTGAAGAAGAAGGTGGAATCGAAGGCGATGGAACTGAAAGAGATGGAACTAAAGTAGATTCAGTTTGCATTTGAGGGTCGGAGGAAGGGCCAATGTGTCCATCAGCATGTACTAGTTGAGAGTTAGATGAAAGGGCAGGGGAAGAGGAAAGGGACGGGGGATGATGTAACAGTCTGAATTTTCGATCATTTTCCCGGGATTTAAGGAATGAAATTGATCAATCCACTATAGTGAGATCTCGCCCGGAACAGTGCACTTTCGGGATGCTAACCGTAGGGGTAGGGCTATTACGGGATTGAGTTCGCACGATCAAAGAACTCGACCTTGGTTCGATCTTCGACCATATCGATTGTTGCACTGAAGAAGAAGGTGGAATCGAAGGCGATGGAACTGAAAGAGATGGAACTAAAGTAGATTCAGTTTGCATTTGAGGGTCGGAGGAAGGGCCAATGTGTCCATCAGCATGTACTAGTTGAGGGTTAGATGAAAGGGCAGGGGAAGAGGAAAGGGACGGGGGATGATGTAACAGTCTGAATTTTCGATCATTTTCCCGGGATTTAAGGAATGAAATTGATCAATCCACTATAGTGAGATCTCGCCCGGAACAGTGCACTTTCGGGATGCTAACCGTAGGGGTAGGGCTATTACGGGATTGAGTTCGCACGATCAAAGAACTCGACCTTGGTTCGATCTTCGACCATATCGATTGATGAGGGAATGTTTTGAGCCAACCGAGACCGATCTATTTGATTGATCGTGTTCGAAGGGCACTAGTGACAGACCCTCACAATTATATGACAATCGAGGTCGCCTTGGTTCGAGCAAACTTAAACGTGATTGGACTTAGTGTCGGTCACGGGTCGAGAGCGCGTAATCCTAACGAGCCACCCGTTAGCAAGAGATAAGCTAAAGTCGCGGTTGTTCGATTTTAGTCATTTCTTGGAATTCGGGCCCGGGAATCGAGAATTTTGAAAGTGACAATTTTGGACGGACGATGACGTTTTTGGCTTGGCCAACCTTGGGGCCACCCATTTCTGCAAAAAAATGGATTTTGGTTAGGGATCGGGGAAATTACGATTTTGCCCCTCTAGACCCCGATATCGATTCTGAGGCCGTTTGAGGTTATTTTTCAAGGCCGATGTCGTTTTAGGGTGGCCACGCATATTTGGAGTGGTTACGGTCAAAAATTGGAATTTTGGCTCGGAAGTGAAAAATAATATTATTTTATTCTCAGGACTTTGCAGTCGATTTTCGAGGGCTTAAGAAGCTATTTTCGCGATTCCGATGCCATATTATGTTGGCCACACCCATATGGAACCCGTATGTGCGAAAATTGGAATTTCGCCCCGGGACCGAAAAATTACCATTTTGCCCCTGAACCCGGTATTGAGAATTCCGAATTTTGGAAAATTTTGGGCAATAATTGAGGACTAAAATAAGTGAAAAATAAATTGGAATTATTGAATTACCACTTCACCCTTGAATTATTGGATAAAGACGAACGAGGACCGTTGGATCAAGGGTATTTTGGGAAAAATTGCGGATCGCCGACATGTGTCCCCACCAGCCCACTATTTCTGACCTCTCTCTCTCTCCTCCCCCTCATTCTGACCAGAACCCCCCTCCCACGTTCAGCCTCACTCTCTCTCTCTCTCTCTCTTTCTCATTCTCTTCATTTTTGTTTCCTCTCACCACCATTGGTGTTGCTGCTGCTGCTGCTGTTCCGCACCATCCCAGCCCCGTTCTGTCTCGCTTTTTAGGTAAGTGACCTCCCCAAATGTCGCCTAGGAGCTCGGGTATTGTTAGGCTTGTTTAGGGCTTGGTTTAGGGTGAATTTAGTGGCTGGTTTGCTCGGTGGTGTGTGTTGGCTGATTTCCAGTTGGGTTGCTGCTGCGTCGCTGGTTTTTGTTATTTTTACTGTGACTTATGTGGCCCGAATTTGAGGAAGTGTTCTTCATGAAAGTTGTTCCTAACATCTTGAAGTATAACATATTTTAATTTGGGAATTTTTGGAAATCATTTGATGCTATTCGGAAGTCCATCTTTGGACCGAAATAAAACTGCCCGATTTACTGTTCACCCGACCTTCGGGTCTGTTCGAATTTTTATAAAATTTTCCAGGCCTATTTTCAAAATACTTCCTTCATGAGAATTGTTGGAGACATTTGTGGATATAACATATAAAAATTTCAGGATTTTCCAAAATGATTTGGGTACCGAATGAGTTGTATTTTGATGGCCTGAGGGGCTGTCCGAGTGAACCGGATTTCGTCTGACTTTGAGTGTCAAAAAGATGTGCTTCCAGTTGGAACTGAGTTTCGAGTTCTCATGAAAAATGTTCAGCAGGATGTTTTACACAATGTGTTCAAATTTTAGAATTTTTGGAGTTCGTTTACTATTTATTTTGATGGGATTTCGGTCACTGTTTAGGGTTCGGTTTAGGGAATTTTGTAGCTGATTTGGGACTGATTGAATGGCTGGCTGTTCGGAGGTTACGGACTGATTTGGCAATGAATTTTCGAGGTTTAGGAAGCTTGGTTAGGACTGAGATGTTGCGGATCGATCGGGGATTAATTGCGTGATTGATTGCAATTATTGTGGCTTGAATGGGTTTATTGGAAGGTTTGTTTAGGTTGTGTTTGTGGGCTGATTGAATGGTGTTCTGGATTGTACTTGAGCTGAATGTGGCGTGACTGTGTACCGTGTGTATGTGGCCGTGTAGTGTGGTGGTGTGGTAGTGCGAATTTGTAATGAGCGCGTGTGCTGGAAATTGCTGTGGGCTGATTATGCGTGACCGTGTGTGCTATGTGAGTGGCCGTGAATTGTGGTGGTGTGCCGCGTGTATGTGGCCGTGTAGTGTGGTGGTGTGGTAGTGTGATTGTGCATTGAGTTCGCGTGCCAAGCGTGGGTGTTTGTGTGGTGTTTGGGTGACGAGGTTGTGTAAATGTGAAATGGGTGTGAAGTGTGTATGTTTGGTACTGTGTTTGTGTGGTGGCGTGGAACGTGTGGAGAGTGTGGAATTAAGGTACGGAAATGTAGGATTGAGTGGAAAAGTGATACCCTGAGGCGTGTTCGTTTACGCAGGGTAAGGTCCGTCCTGAGGCGTGTTCGTTTACGCGGGACGATGCCGTCCCTGACAAGGTGACGATGCCCGGCCCGACGGGGTGACGATGCCTGACGTGGTCAGAAGACCGTTGGCCTGATGCGTTTTACGCGGGCGCGGTAGAAGGAAAGTGTGTGTAGGATTCTGTCCTGAGGCGTGTACGTTTACGCGGGACGATGCCGTCCCTGATGAGGTGACGATGCCCGGCCCGACGGGGTGACGATGCCTGACGAGGTCAGAAGACCGTTGGCCTAATGCGTTTTACGCGGGCGCGGTAGTGGTGGAAGAGTTGAGAATGAGTGGAAATTGGCTTGAGGTGCGAGGTTTGATAAAGTGACGCATGGTGTGAGTTAGTGTGCGAGTGTGTTTGTATCGCTTGATGTGATGCTTAATTATGGGGTAGAAACTGCTAGGCACGGTATGGGACGTGCCCAAGTGGTTTCTGTCTTATAATTGAGGCACGCGCGCATCTGTGATGTATTGCTGTGATGTGCTGGCTGTGTGGTTGACTAACGTGCAGGGACGTGTATGATGGATTCCAGGTAGGGTCATGTGTGATTGTTAGATTGATTGATCGTGGTGTGTTATGTGTGTTTTCGTCTGGCGGTAAGTGAGTGCCTACGTGGGGTTTGGGGTTGTACACTTATTGAGATTCGTCTCACGGTTGTATAACCGCCACTTTCAGACCCCCAGTCTTAGACCCAGGAGGCCCGCCTCCTCTTTTTGGAGTTTTGAGGAGTCGCCCAAGGAGCCCAGTGGAGTTGCAGGCAATGCCTAAGAGGTCTTCCGGAGGATCGAACCAAGCGAAGTGGGAACATGAAGGAAGGAGGCGATCCTTAGGTTTTTCCCTAGGGTATTTTAGGGGTTGTGTAAATCGGATTGACCCATAGGGAAGTTAAGTTAACCAGACCCTGATATTTTGTTATGACGGTGATTTCGAATGTTGGTTTGCCGTATATGTTTGTATATTTGGTGCTGTATGAAGTTGTGGTTTGATTGTTATGGAGTTCTACCCCGTTGTCGTCATATTTCTGTCCGGGGTTGTTTTATTCGCTTCCGCATGTGGCTCTGATGTTTGGGTTGGGTCGGCGACGTTCCTGGGACGTCGCATCATTTCGACCGCAGTAGGGGATGTCGCGAGCTCGGTGGGGTTCGGGGCGTGACATCCCCGTTTTGAATTGGTATCAGAGCAAGGTCAGCTCGGTCCAATCTGGTCGAGACTTGGAGTGATAAGGAGCGACGACTTCAGGGTAGTTAGTTAGGGAGCCCTTTGTAGAATGTGTGTTTATGTTGGTTATGCATGTCCATGAGTACGTGCCTGTGATTGCTGAGTGATTTATTGTGATTGTGAGGTTGGTTGAGACGAAGGTGCGGCAGGACTGGAGGTGAGTACGAGAACTCTGTTGAGTGCTTGGTGATGTTGGCTTGATGTTAGGTGATCGGTTTGATGGTGGGTTGTTGGTTGTCGAGTGCTGGTTGCCGAGTTTTGTGCCATTGATGAATAAGATATGCATGTTGTTGGAATGTTCAGACTGTGAAGTGGTGTTTGGTGGTGTAGAGAACGGGATAGGCTGTGTTGACCATGTGTGATTTTGAGATAGTCGTGGGCCTGGATTGGTTAGTTAAACAGAATGCTGTAATGGAATGTAGCATTAGGGTGATTCAGTTTAGTCTGGCTGGACACCTTAGATTTGAGGTTGTAAGGAGTCGAGAAGGAACATCGATAGTTGCACTGTTGACAAGATTTAAGTAAGAGATTTTTATTGGACGGCCAGTCTGGACGGACTATACAGATTTGAAAGGATATGTGGGGAGCATGTATATTGGATTTTAGGGGCAAATGGGAAGGAACAAGTTTTAAGGATTAAGACGGTCCCCGTTGGTCTAAGTTGTGTGGGTGTATTACAGGAATAAGGATAATGAGACGCCATCACCCCCATCTGTTTGGATAGCAAGTATGGTTGCAAATTTCGAGGACGAAATTTTTACTAGGGGGAAGAATTGTAACAGTCTGAATTTTCGATCATTTTCCCGGGATTTAAGGAATGAAATTGATCAATCCACGATAGTGAGATCTCGCCCGGAACAGTGCACTTTCGGGATGCTAACCGTAGGGGTAGGGCTATTACGGGATTGAGTTCGCGTGCCAAGCGTGGGTGTTTGTGTGGTGTTTGGGTGACGAGGTTGTGTAAATGTGAAATGGGTGTGAAGTGTGTATGTTTGGTAGTGTGTTTGTGTGGTGGCGTGGAACGTGTGGAGAGTGTGGAATTAAGGTACGGAAATGTAGGATTGAGTGGAAAAGTGATACCCTGAGGCGTGTTCGTTTACGCGGGGTAAGGTCCGTCCTGAGGCGTGTTCGTTTACGCTGGACGATGCCGTCCCTGACGAGGTGACGATGTCCGGCCCGACGGGGTGACGATGCCTGACGTGGTCAGAAGACCGTTGGCCTGATGCGTTTTACGCGGGCGCGGTAGAAGGAAAGTGTGTGTAGGATTCCGTCCTGAGGCGTGTTCGTTTACGCGGGACGATGCCGTCCCTGATGAGGTGACGATGCCCGGCCCGACGGGGTGACGATGCCTGACGAGTTCAGAAGACCGTTGGCCTGATGCGTTTTACGCGGGCGCGGTAGTGGTGGAAGAGTTGAGAATGAGCGGAAATTGGCTTGAGGTGCGAGGTTTGATAAAGTGACGCATGGTGTGAGTTAGTGTGCGAGTGTGTTTGTATCGCGTGATGTGATGCTTAATTATGGGGTAGAAACTGCTAGGCACGGTATGGGACGTGCCCAAGTGGTTTCTGTCTTATAATTGAGGCACGCGCGCATCTGTGATGTATTGCTGTGATGTGCTGGCTGTGTGGTTGACTAACGTGCAGGGACGTGTATGATGGATTCCAGGTAGGGTCGTGTGTGATTGTTAGATTGATTGATCGTGGTGTGTTATGTGTGTTTTCGTCTGGCGGTAAGTGAGTGCCTACGTGGGGTTTGGGGTTATACACTTATTGAGATTCGTCTCACGGTTGTATAACCGCCACTTTCAGACCCCCAGTCTTAGACCCAGGAGGCCCGCCTCCTCTTTTTGGAGTTTTGAGGAGTCGCCCAAGGAGCCTAGTGGAGTTGCAGGCAATGCCTAAGAGGTCTTCCGGAGGATCGAATCAAGCGAAGTGGGAACATGAAGGAAGGAGGCGATCCTTAGGTTTTTCCCTAGGGTATTTTAGGGGTTGTGTAAATCGGATTGACTCATAGGGAAGTTAAGTTAATCAGACCCTGATATTTTGTTATGACGGTGATTTCGAATGTTGGTTTGCCGTATATGTTTGTATATTTGGTGCTGTATGAAGTTGTGGTTTGATTGTTATGGAGTTCTACCCCGTTGTCGTCATATTTCTGTCCGGGGTTGTTTTATTCGCTTCCGCATGTGGCTCTGATGTTTGGGTTGGGTCGGCGACGTTCCTGGGACTTCGCATCATTTCGACCGCAGCAGGGGATGTCGCGAGCTCGGTGGGGTTCGGGGCGTGACAGATGAGGACGAGGAAGGGGAAGGGCCTGGTCTTCTTTGTGAAGCTACAGTACGACGCATGTGACCTTCACGTTTATACTAACAAGTTAGAAGGTTAGACAAATATGTTAAAAAATATGAACATGTATTAGAGACACATAATGACGTACGTCGTGAAGCTTATCATTTTGTTTTTAAGAGCAAGAGATAAACTTAAGAAAATGAAACAAACTTGCTATCACCATTGATAAAAAGCAAGCTGTCCGGAAATGTCTACGAGCTTAATTTTTTAGCTCGTATTTTGCCATAAATAACAGTTGTGGTAACTGTCTACAAAAACATTCAACAAGCACTTAAATATTAGCTATTTTCTGGTGATCATTATGTAAGAAGAAAACATGAGTGAGGCAGGCCTACGGAAAGGTTAAAAAAAAACAAGAATCTAGATAATTTAGAGTTGAGCATATAGCTGGCGGATGCTCAAAAATATTGTAACTCACAGTTTTTTCTCCTGAAGAATTTATACACTCCACACTGAATCCAATGTCCTGACAGATGGAAGAACATATATCAAAAGATATTCTTGCAATAATCTCTAGCTTGCATACCAAAAAACTAATACTCTGGACCATGCATTCATTTTGATTCTCCTAATTCAATTGCCGAATTCAACGTCCTGTCTGATGTGTATAAAAAGAGGCACTCATTTCAACTACCATCATCAAATTGAAAAAAAAAATACCCAAGCCTAAAAAATTCAACCCACAACCAAATTCAAGAAAGGTGTTTGTTTGACTCAAGATCAAGCCTATAGTCTATGACTTGAAGAACTTGTCCATATAGTCGAGCCAAATGCAATTTAATATCAAGTTAACAAAGCCAAGGACATGGCAACAATGGGTAAGGGAGATGGTAATCGGTAATCTCTCCGTAAACAAGGCTGGTTTGGTCAGTCTTGGGTCTGCAATTGTAATCACAAGCCAGTGAACATGTTGAGGTCATGCACAAGAATACTCGCTTTTAGTCAAAGCTAAATGGCTGCAGCTACTTCTCAGTGAATAGGAAAGTTTCACGGAAGTTTGAAATTACTGGGGCAATTGGCCTTCCACTTTGGGATTTTGGTTTACAAATCCCATTAGTTTCCACATGAATGATCTTTTCAACTTGGTAAAATAACTCCATGTTTGCACGGCCTTATAAAGGGAGGATGTTGCTGCAGGAATATACTTTTTTCTCTGTTAAAAATTCATTAAATGGTTCAGTATGAACTATTCAAGCTAATACTATTAACTCTTATACCAACATATCCCTCTGTTCTTCTTTCAGCTGCATCAAGCAATTGTGGTTAAAGAACGGTTGATGAGGGCGAAAGATTGAAAAATCATGAGGAAAAGGCAAACACAAACAGCTTGCCACCTCCCTTAGATGATGGGCCACCCAATACATAGTCTTAAATGAAAGATGACTGTCAAGTAAAAAAAAAATCCTACTAAAGCAAGAAGAGCAAAATTTCTTGCAGAATAGTACAGATGATTCAACAACCACGGGAAAGAAAGCCTCATGACTTACTAGGTTAATTTTGCCTTGTACCAGGGCAAAATCCCATGCAATGTATGAGTTCAACGAATCCACCATCAAGGAAACCTAGCATAGAGTCCATGATGAAGCATAAAAAATTTTGGAACCAAAACAGCATCATCGAGGTTACAGCAGGAGCAAAAAAGTTACCAATAGACAAGATAATTCTGTGGCCCATAACCAGATACTTTGAGACACGAATTAACCCAGTTGATTTGTGATTCTGAAGCACAGCAATCCCGTTGTTTTGTGCAATATACATGGACTTGGACAAAGTGCAAACCATAAGTATCACAAACTGACAAACTCCTCATCCTACAGTTCCTCGAGAGTCTTATCCGGTCAAATGAACGTTAAATGCTGAACTTTTGTGCGAGGATGACAGGGTGAAGCAAGCAGAATCCAAAGTTTCATCAAGATGATGGACTTATTTATTAGGAGGGCACAACAAAGGAAACTAGAAGGCATTGTTCTGGCTTGTGTTAGGGAAGAACCCACAAAGGACAAAAACTTTCAAAGGGATACAGATATTGCTTCTAACCATCAACATAAAGTTGTCTACTGTGTTCTTCTTTGGACCAATTGGGAATTTAGCTATCGAATCTCATCAATCTCTGGAGTTTCTTAAATTTCTGAATCAACAAAACATATCTAGCGTAGGAGTTAGATCTATAACATATTTTATACCATATGGCGGGCACCCTTTTGGTAGGAACCATGATTAGGAAATCAAGAAGAAAACCAAAAATAGAATTATAAACTACAAATCATTAAAAAAATTACATAAGAACATGCTACCCAATTATAAAAATTCAAAAGAAACAGTAATCGATTATTTTCAAGCTTATAATTGTAAGAATCAACAGCTCTTGATCATCTGCATTCAGAGTCTAAATTCTCGATTGAAAATCACTAGCTATTCGATCAACGAAGAATAATGTTCCGTATAACTTGTATATAAGTAGAGATATGTATCGGTTTATTAATAAATGTAGAAAATCTCATTTCAAATACAAATCCGTCTCTACTCTATGAGCTGATTCAACTGCTTATAACCCATCAGCTATGCAGTCAGGGTCGACTCAATGATGCCACAAAAGATAACTTGGTACAAAGAAAATATGTAGCTTACTTCAAATGCTGTCATTTGACAAGGTTAAAAGCATACCTCATGAGTTTTACCAGCTGGTATACTTATTTCTTTATAGTCATCATTTTCCCTGCAGAAAATAACCGGATGCTTGAAAAGACACATCAGGGTTATGTAACAGAGAGGTAAGAATGAGACTACGACAAAATTACCCTTCTATTGCGCCTGCTTCCTCGCTGATATGAAAACTCATTTTTCGTGAAATGAACGTCGAAAAATCCGAATGAAACGTTTTCCTGAAATTTGCTTTCCGTAAAACGAATGGAGCCTAAGAGTAGCCACAAATTATTAGTAGGTCGATAGGGAACATAAAATCCTTAGTTGTTAGAGGAAAGTCAACTAATCACCTAGGGTCAATTGATCTCCTAAGACTAAATATCTAGATCCAAGGATTCGATTAAATGTGAGGTAAGAGTTAGCAGCTCCCACATCACCCTTTTGGTACCAAATTCCTCGATTAAGTTGTGTCATGCAATATCATAGAATTTCCTAATTTACATATATCTTTCTGGTTTTGAAAACATAAAAATTTCTGCGATCGCCCTCAAGTCGCATTGTTGATAGACAACTACTCGACTCCATTGTAGTCATTCAAAAAATACACAATGCATTCAAAACAAATCCAATTCATGTCAAACACGCATCCAAATCGGAATGACATTCAAACAAAACAGGACAGAATCCAACCCAAACAACATGCACAACCTATACACCTTGTGTATGTTCTAAATTGTTAAAAGCTGGGACGGATCCAATCCATCATGTAATATAGACAACTCTAAATCAAACAGGGTGTCGCAACCTGTAAATACACTAATCACTAATGGCGATAAATCTAATCCCAAAATTCAATTTGAATATCAGCGTGCATTATCCTACAACATGTAATCTCATAACAACCCGCGATTTTGTCACATCAGCATGTATCCTCATAATCATAACATGCGGTCTTAATTCACATGAAATTTTATCATGATGGTAAGCAATTCAAAGTCAGCATGGATTTCCAAAGCAATGCATGTGTTAATACATCATGCATTTAACATGCTATTCTGTGCATTAATGTTATGGGTTAATACCACGGAAAATCCTAAACTGGTACATCTGTGATAATTTTACCCTAAATTATTTTTTTGACCACAAAAATCTCAAATTGGTACACTTGTGACAAATTTACCTTGAAGTATTTTTTTGACCACCAAAAACCCCAAACTGGTATACTTGTGACAATTTTACCCCAAACTATTTCTTTGACCATCAAAAACCCTACACTGGTACACCTGTGATAATTTTACCTCCGAACTAATTTTTTTACCACTAAAAACCCCAAACTGGTATATTTGCGATAAATTTACCCTCTGTTAGTGTCCGTTAAATTATATTAATATTACAAAAAATCACAAATTGGTAAACTTGTGACAAACAGAGGGATAAAACCCAAAACCGGTACGCATGTCAATCACCACGTGTCATTAAACTTCGCAATTTGATAGTAAAATTTAACGAAAACTAACGGATGGTAAATTTGTCATAGGTGTACCAGTTTGGGGTTTTTGATGCCCAAAAAATTAGTTTGGGGGTAAAATTGTCACAGGTATACTAGCGTGGGGGTTTTTTATGGTCAAAAAAATAGTTCGGGGTAAAATTATTGTCGCGACCTAAAATTTTCTCAAGCTAATGGATTATTAAGTTTAAGCTTAACTCGGGCCCTCCCAAGCCCTACCAATTCGCAACTTAGTATTTAAGTTTTTAACATGCAAAAGTTTTTATGCTTGGAGTCGCCACTAATCTATTTGTGGTAGGTCGATTAGAAACTTAAATAAAACATAGAGAGATATGTTTTATTCCTACGAACCAGAGATTCTAAGCTCGGGAACTTGATTACGTTAGATCTAGTCTAACGCCCTTTCGGTACCTTTTATTTTCAAAAATGTTTATGCAGGCAGTCTGAATCTATTTTAACTTAGTCACTAGCATGTGAGGTGATCATGCGGGTGCGCAAACCACCAAAGTAACACCCAATAATCAAAACATTAAACAAATAGCAAGATTGGGAGAATTACTTACCTCGAAGCAACGTAAATATCTGCGTTGTTAGCTAGAAAATCACATCAACAATCCTAATATGATTTCTAATTAACAAGTAGTTCACTCAATATTTTTTAGGATTTTCACTTATTTAAATGAAAGCTAACCTATATGTAATGACGTGCAAAAATTAACATGCGATTAATGCAGCCTAACATGCAAACTATATGTCATGCGACGACGTGACCTAATTCTAATGATGGACAAATGATTTATTTTTGGTATTTTCCAATGAAATTCGGAATTAAAAAAATATCTAAAATAACATGCAATCTAACGATTCTTTTTTTGATATTTTTTGTTAAAATTCGAAATTAAAATCACCCCAAAACAAATTATCGAGATCAGGATAATATCTAAATTAAACTAGGAAATAAATTACTCTAATTCCTAATTTAAATAAAAAGGTTATCCTATTAACTTATTCAAAGAAGTTATCCTAAACCTATCCTAAACATGCCTCGTTCTTTTTGGGATTTTTGAATCAAATCAAAACAAAGATTCAAACCAAAGCCAAAGATAGCATCCAATCACCCAAGATATCATCCATATCCATTCAAATTTGGAAAATAAATTGACAAATCACATCTCGGGCATGAGGATCGGATTGGCCAATTTTCAATGCAATCGCGAATCGTATCTCGGGCGGGAGATCGGATTGACGATTTTCCGTGCAATCGCGAATCGTATCTCGGGCAGGAGATCGGATTGACGACCATAGCACGTTATGAAATTAGGAAATAATTCCTAATTTAAATCTGCTTGAGGATTTCATTGATATGAATAATATTTGAAGATTCAAACAATAATGCAATTTCACAAATTAGACAAAAAAATATATGAAAATCGAATTAATGAAGATTCTTACCTAATTCGCAATATTTGCTTTCCAAGTTTGGACCGGCGGATGGTGGCTCGCGATGCTAGACGATGGATCACGGCTCGTCTTGATGGTGGTTCACAGTAAAAAATGGCCTGCAATGTGGATGCTCACGGTGAAGGATGCTCACGGAGACCTTGGCGGAGTTAAGCGTGAAGCTGCTACTTCATGGCTTCGTCATTAGAGGGAATCACAATAACCGACAAGGAAATTTATCGGACTTCCCGGCAAGACCAAAGAAACCTGCAGATAACTCAAATTGGATCCAACGAATTCTGTTGACTTCGTTGGACCCACTGAGCAAGGAAGCAAGACCAAGTGAACGTCACAGAGGCATGATGGTGGAAGCAAAGATTCACTAGACCCGATACTAAATTGGAGAGCGCACTGGAAATTCAACGGCAGAGAATCTACTGGACTTGACTGGGACTCGGCTGCTGGAACTGGCTGGAGCGTGCTGTGACCAGCGCAAGTCAAGGTCGAGAAACTTTGATGCTCGTTGGATTCAGCGAATGTCCTGGATGAGCAGCTCTCGGTGGCAGGTGCAGCGTTGGTTCAGGTTGGCTATGAGCACTAGTTCTGCTGGGCTGCTGTGCTGAACGTCAGAGAGGATGGGCTCGTCGAGAATCTGCAGAAAATTGTTTGGAATTACTGGAAACCGTTGGCGCTTACTCGCTGGTATCTCTAGGTGCTCGCTGACTGTTGGAGTAGCGTTTGAGGCATGAAGGGCTGAGGCAGGGACAACTTCGGACGTTAGAAGCGTGGTGGTGCAGAGTGGCCAGCAGCAAAGGGGCTCATAGTAATAGTGATGAGCAGTTCGGCAAGGGGTATCACTGAGTTGGACTTCACTTGGACGTAGTATATTGACTCCGTCAACAAAAGCCAACCTTGGCTGAACCTGCAAAATCAGAGAAGATCGAGCCAAACAAAGAAGTTCAGATCTCGGTTAGGTTCACGGCAAGGATAGCATCAAGTGAGGGTGAAAAAGCTCGTGGGCAGCGGCTCCTTGTCGTTGTCGAAGGTGGGCATAGCAGCAGCAACTTCTTCACGGACTGCTACTGACTTACTTAAGTGACACAGCGATGAGTGGAGGAACAGCCATGAGGAGGCATGAAAGCAGCAAGAAATAGAGTCTGGTCGTGGAGCTCTCGGTCGTGATCGTGTAGACACACGCCCAAGGAAGACGACGACTCTTCTCTCCCTATGAACTTTCTTGTTTTCTCTCTATGTTTCTTGTGTGTCTTCTCTATTGTCAAGAAACCACCTACTGATCACGATCTTTTCTCTCTGTAAGGTGCTCTCTCGGAATTGTGGCCAATGTTTCAATTCTGTGCCTCCCTCAAGGAAAAGCCAGAGAGCCCCTTTTATACGCAAAGGCGCATAACCCATCAAGGAAAGAAACAAAATTTCTTTCCTCTTTTCTTCATTAACCAGATTCTTCGTAGGGGGAAAGATCTATCTTTTTATACGCCCACTTTCCTTTCTTATCTGAATTCCAGCTTTGTCCATTCTTTCACGTGTATTTCTCTAAGGAAGTTGGATTTCCAGGAAGATATCTCAATATATTATGCCCTTTTCCGCTGAACATTATTATCTTGTGCCTAAATCCTTCCTTCTTCATTTATTTGATCATACCGTGGAGAAGAAATCTCTAGGGCCACCAAACTTTCGGCCATAGCATGGGCTTTTGGCTCGCGGGCTTAGTTCAATTAAGCGCAGAACTATTCATTTAAGTCCATTTGCCATCGGTCCGAAAAATATGCAATTAATGTAATTAAACTATATGATAAATGCTCCTAAAAACTATATGTTATGCCATCTAATTATATATATATTTTTTGTTTAGGGATTCTAATTTTCTATGCAATTGTTCCTAAATGACTAGTTAAAATTTAGGTGTCAACAAATGTCACAGGTGTACCAGTTTAGGGTTTTTTGTGGTCAAAAAAATAGTTTGGGGTAAATTTGTCACAAGTGTACCAGTTTGGAGTTTTTCATGGTATTAACCCTAATGTTATTCATGCATATGGCCTAATTTTGTCATCAACGTATCCAAACATTCAACATGCTATTTTGTGCATTAATGTTGATTTTAAAATCCTTGACAAGCTTATGTACATTGAAAACATTCATCGTCACATTATAATCCTACATGACATGATCACATTATAATCCTACATGACATTTGTCATCACATTATAGCCTATTTTTTATTGGTTTCAATATTCAAACCTAAATATAAATAAAACAATAATGAAACGACTCAGAAACGCAAAAAAAAACTTAAACCGAACTGAAATCACTGTTCAAACAAAATGGTTTTTTGCTTAAAAACCTATGTGAACGACTCCGAAACACCAAAAAATGACATGCATCACAGCCAAAGGCTATGAATAGTGATCAGCTGGCCGTTTCTACTTGACCGAGCAAATTTTAGCTCATTCCGACCAAATTTCAGCTCATTCTGACCAAATTTTACCTCATTCTGACCAAATTTCAACTCAAATCCGACCAAATTTCAGCTCATTCCGACCAAATTTCAATCCAAATCCGACCCAGCCCATTTCCACTCGGCGAACAGAATAAATTCGTCGGAAATTCCAATTACGGCTAATAGAACAATTCCATTTACCACGAACAGAACAATACATTCAACCCGAGATAAGTCGAATCAAATTCGCCACAAATTGAAAGTTAATTCCAGTTACCATGACTAGAACAATACTTAAGCAAAAGCAGCAGACCTAACATAATTCGTCCAACGTCCAACAGAAGCAAAAGCAGCACACCCAAGCTAATTCGTTCAACAGAAGCAAAAGCAGCAGACCCAACATAAACAACAAAAGCAAAAGCAGAAGCAGAAGCAAACGTCCACATAATGCTACTAACGTCCACATAATTCGAAAAAATTTAGAGAACGTACCTCTAAAACTCTTGGACGATGATCCTCACGGTAGGTCGTTGCAGTTGCGTTGGGTCTAGGTCTGGGTCCTCTTGCTTGAACTCACGCTAGGTCCTCGTGCGCTGGGTCCTCGCGCTTCCCAGCATCCGCTGCCAAAAAACGCCGAGAATCACGCCGAATCCAAATCTGAAGGTCGCCGAGAATCGATCGAGAGACAGAGACAGAGACAAAGAAGAGGGAGAAGAGGAAGAGAAAACCCTAAATTGAGTGATCGAGACAGAGGAGAGACAGAAAAGCCTAATACTAGTTCTACCCGCAAATGAAGACAACGCCGTTTTGCTAATTTCCGTAGAAATTAGCCACGGATTCAAATTCGTGGCTAATATCGTGAAAAATTAGCCACGAATTCAAATTCATGGCTAATTCCGTCGCACATTAGCCACGAATTTTAATCCATGGCTAATTTGCCATGATATTAGTCATGAATTTTAATTTTGTCATGGCAAATTCGAATCGAACTATAAAATTGTTGCAGCAAACCCTAATATTTTTTCCGTGGCTAAATCCATGGCAAATTAGCACGAATTTCAATTCTCCTCCCACATGCATGACTAATTCTTTTTTTTCAAATTCGTGGCTAATTTGCTACGAATTTAGCCACGAATTTCAATTATACTCACCCACACGCGACTAATTCTTTTTTTTTTTTCAAATTCATGGCTAATTCTGTCGCTAATTTGCCACTGCTTTAGCCACAAATTTCAATTCCCCTTGCCCACATGACTAATTCATTTTTTTCAAATTCGCGGATAAATCCATGGCTAATTTGCCACGGATTTGGCCTCGAATTTCAATTCTACTCACCCACACACGACTAATTCTTTTTTTTTGTCAAATTCGTGGCTAAATCCGTGGCTAATTTGCCATGGATTTAGCCACGAATTTCAATTATACTAGCCCACACATGACTAATTCATTTTTTTTTTCAAATTCGTGGCAAATTAGCCACGGATTTAGCCACGAATTTCAATTCTACTCGCCCACACACGACTAATTCATTTTTTTCAAGTTCGTGGCTAAATCCGTGGTTAATTTGCCACGGATTTTGCCACGAATTTCAATTCTACTCACCCACACATGACTAATTCATATTTTTTCAAATTCGTGGCTAAATCCATGGCTAATTTGCTATTGATTTAGCCACAAATTTCAATTCTACTCACCCACACACAACTAATTCATTTTTTTTCAAATTCGTGTTTGCCATGGATTTAGCCACGAATTTCAATTCTCTATGCCTACACACAACTAATCCTTTTTTTTTCAAATTCGTGGCTAAATCCGTGCTTAATTTGCCACGAATTTCAATTCTCCTCTCACACGCACGACAATTTTTTTTTTCTTTCAAATTCGTGGCTAAAACCATGACTAATTTGCCACGGATTTAGCCACAAATTTCAATTCTCCCCCCACACGCACAACTAATTTATTTTTTTTCAAATTCGTGGCTAAATTCGTGGCAAATTTGCCATGGATTTAGCCATGAATTTCAATTCCCCTCCCACACGCATGACTAATTCATTTTTTTTCAAATTCGTGGCTAAATCTGTGGCAAATTAGCCACGAATTTCAATTCTACTCGCCCACACACGACTAATTCATGTTTTTCAAATCCGTGGCTAAATCCGTGGCTAATTTGCCACGGATTTTGCCACGAATTTCAATTCTACTCGCCCACACACGACTAATTCATTTTTTTCAAATTCGTGGTTGCCACGGATTTAGCCACGAATTTCAATTCTCCTTGCCTACACATGACTAATTTTTTTTTTCAAATTCGTGGCTAAATCCGTGGCAAATTTGCCACGGATTTAGCCACGAATTTCAATTGTCATCGCCCACACACGACTAATTCTTTTTTTTCAAATTCATGGCTGAATTCGTGGCTAATTTGTCATGGATTTAGCCACGAATTTCAATTCTCCTTGCCTACACACGACTAATTCTTTTTTTTTTTCAAATTCGTGGCTAAATCCGTGGCTAATTTGCCACGGATTTAGCCACAAATTTCAATTGTCATCGCCCACACACGACTAATTCTTTTTTTTCAAATTCGTGGCTAAATCTGTGGCTAATTTACCACGGATTTAGCCACGAATTTCAATTCTCCTCGCCCACCCATGGCTAATTCTTGTTTTTTCAAATTCGCGGCAAATTTGCCATGGATTTAGCCACGAATTTCAATTCCCCTCCCAGACGCACAATTAATTCATTTTTTTTTTGAATTCTTTGCTAGTCCGTGGATAATTTGCCACGGATTTAGCCATGAATTTCAATTCTACTCGCCCACACACGACTAATTCTTTTTTTTTTCAAATTCGTGGCTAAATCCGCGGCTAATTTGCCACGGATTTAGCTACGAATTTCAATTCTCCTCGCCCACACACGACTAATTCTTTTTTTTCAAATTCGTGGCTAAATCAGTGGCAATAGCCACAGATTTAGCCACGAATTTCAATTCTCCTCGCCCACATACAACTAATTCTTTTTTTTGCAAATTCATGGCTAAATCCGTGGCTAATTTGCCACGAATTTAGCCACGAATTTCAATTCTCCTCGCCCACCCATGGCTAATTCTTTTTTTTTTTCAAAGTTGTGGCTAAATCCGTGGCTAATTTGCCACGGATTTATCCACGAATTTCAATTCTTCTCCGACGTACATGACTAATTTATTTTCAAATTCGTGGCTAAATTCGTGGCAAATTTGCCACGGATTTAGCCACGAATTTCAATTCTACTCGCCCACACACGACTAATTCATTTTTTTTCAAATTCGTGGCTAATTCCACGGCTAATTTGCCACGGATTTAGCTACGAATTTCAATTCTCCTCGCCCACACATGACTAATTCTTTTTTTTCAAATTCGTGGCTAAATCCGTGGCAGATTTGCCACAGATTTAGCCACGAATTTCAATTCTCCTCGCCCACACACGACTATGGCAGATTTGCCACAGATTTAGCCACGAATTTCAATTCTCCTCGCCCACACACGACTAATTCTTTTTTTTTTTCAAATTCATGGCTAAATCCGTGGCTAATTTGCCACAAATTTAGCCACGAATTTCAATTCTCCTCCCACATGCACGACTAATTTTTTTTTTCAAATTCGTGGCTAAATCCGTGGCAAATTTGCCACGAATTTCAATTCCCCTCCCACACGCACGACTAATTCATTTTTTTTTCAAATTCATGGCTAAATCCATGACTAATTTGCCATGGATTTAGCCATGAATTTCAATTCCCCTCGCCCACACACGACTACTTCATTTTTTTTTCCAGACAATAACGTTTCAGTGACAATAATAACAATAATAGCAATAATAATAATAATAATAAAAAACAACAACAACAACAACAACAACAGTAACAACAATAATGATAATAATAATAATAACAATAACAATAAACTCATGTCGTAATAATAATAATAAAATAATAATTACGACATAATTAGTAAAATATCTCAAAAATCTTCATCTTCTTCATGAGCATCATCATCATCATCATCATCATCATCATCATCATCATCTTCATCCTTTGTCTCAAAATCAGATTCTGCAACATCTTCTTAATTTGATTCGCGAATTACCGTTAAATCTACATTTATCATTGCTCCGCATGGATCTTGTAAAGTTGGAATGTTATATTCTTCAGTTTCAACCATGTTACAAACTTCTTCTTATTGATATGCTGTATCCTTCCGGTGTTCTTCGATTTTTCTTCGTGCTTTGATTTCACATACAGCCCATCAATCAGTTTTGTCACGTTTCAAACTAGGATATGATGCATAATATACTTGAATTGCTTATTGTGCCAACACAAATGGTTCATATTTCATATACATTTTCTCATGATTTATTTCAACCAAATTAAACTTCGTATGCAACTTCATTTCTTTGATAAGGTCGAACCATATGCACTTAAATAACATAACCCACATTAATGGTCTAGGGTACTCTATCTCTATGATTTCATCCAACAAGCCATAAAAATCATCTTTTAAACTACCACCATTGGATAACTGAACACACACACCACTATTCATTGTAGCTTTTCCCATTCCATATTCTTGAGTGTGAAAATTATACCCGTTTATGAAATATGCTGGCCAAGTTCGTACTCTTGACTTTGGACCCCATGACAGATGATATAGCAATCCTTGCTTTTCAACTTGATTATGATTACTGTGAACCTAAGGTCACACACACAAAGTCAATAATATATATTTTAATAAATGATGTATAATATATTAATAACTTGGTTTTTGTCCATAGGCAACTTATATATGTTTTGAACCATACTGCAAATTGTTCATCGCACGAACGGTCGAACTCATTTGGTGGTAGTCCATACATTAAAGTTTGAAAAATCCTATTAACAATTTGCATTTATATATTAGTAAATATTTGACGTGCAATACATATATTTGCAAATATACACATACTCGAAGTATGGCTCCACTTCTGGACAGTTCAGTAAAATATATATAGGCTGCCTGCTGTATTTTGCTTGTTAAGCAACAAAACTTACATGCGCCGCTTGGTCAATCGAGATAATTGAAAATAGAGAATGATTTGTAATTGGGATCAATGAGACCCTCATCATTTCTTCCTGCTCTCCACCTCTTGTACTACTAGTGCGATTCAAAATAGTATGATGCAAATGTTATCATTTCTTCCACAATATATGCATTACAATTTGAAGTTTCAACACATGCCTTATTCTTCACCTTTTTCTTTAAATGATGGGTTAATACTACAAAAAACCCTAAACTGGTACATGTGTGATAATTTTATCCCGAACTTTTTTTTAACCACTAAAAACCTTAAACTGGTACACCTATGACAATTTTACCCCAAACTTTTTTTATACCACCAAAAATCCCAAACTAGTACACTTATGATAATTTTACTCCAAACTGATAAACCTGTGACAAATTTACCCTAAATTATTTTTTTGAGCACAAAAACCTCAAACTGATACACCTGTGACAATTTTACCCCGAACTAATAATTTTTAATATTATTTTTTTTATTTTTTCTTTTCTTTTCTTTGCTTTTTTTCTCTTCATCTTCAACCTTTGGTCAGTCGATGAACCGGCGATTGGCCAGAGACGGAAGCCGACGAGGTCAGCCCCGCCGGCTACTGGCGAGGGCCGCCCTCGACAGCGTCGGGCGAAGGCAACCCTCGCCTGAGTCGAGCGAGGGTTGCCTTTGCCTGAGTCGGGCGAGGGTTGCCCTCGCCGGCGTTGGGCGAGGGCGACCCTCGTCTGAGTCGGCCGAGGGCTGCACTCGTCGGATCTGGCAAGATTGGCCCTCGCCGGCATTGGGCGAGGGTTGTACTCGCCCGCCCAGGCGAGGTCGGCCCTCGCCGGCGTTGGGCTAGAGCTGTACTCGCTCGCCCAGGCGAGGTCGGCCCTCGTCGGCGTCGGGCGAGGGCTGTCCTCACCCGCCCAGGCGAGGTCGGCCCTCGCTTGACTTAGGCGAGGGCCAACCTCGCTTGGGTAGGCGAGGACAACCCTCGCTCGACGCCGACAAAGGCCGACCTCGCTTAGGTTGGTGAGGATAGCCCTCACCTGATGTCGGCGAGGGCTGACCTCGCTAGATCCGACTAGGGTAGCCTTCGCCCGACTTAGGCAAGGGTCGCTCTCGCTCGATGCCGGCAAGGGTCGCCCTAGCAGTCGATGGGGCCGACCTCGCCAGCTTCCGCCTCTAGCCGGTCGCTGGTCCAGCAACCGGCCAAAGGTTGAAGATGAAGAAAAAAAAAAGAAAAAAAAATTAATAAAAATTTGAAAAATAAAAATATAATATTAAAATTTTAGTTCAAGGTAAAATTGTCACTTATGTACCAGTTTGGAGTTTTTTGTGATATGTTCAGGATAAGATTGTCACAAGTATACCAGTTTGGGGTTTTTTGGGATATGTTTGAGGTAAAATTGTCACATATATACCAGTTTGGGATTTTTAGTGGTAAAAAAAAGTTCGAGATAAAATTGTCAGACATGTACCAATTTAGGGTTTTGGTGGTATTAACCCTTAAATGATATAAGAACTTAGCTGTAATAGAAAGAAGTTTATCAGAACATAATATATAATAAAGTATTTTGAAATTTATTTTAAAAAATTTTTTACCTCTCAAATGGATATATCCATCGAAATTAGACGTAACCTGCAACTTTGACCTCATAAGGGAAGTGAACTAAGAGATGCTCCATTGAATCAAAAAATAATGGAGAAAATATCATTTCTAAGTTGCAAAGAATAATTGGAATGTCTCTATTTAGTTTCTCCATGTGTGATGCTTTTAACGCTGTTGAGCAAATTTCATGAAGGAAATTACTTAATTTTGTAATGGTGCTCCATACAAAGTTTGGTAGAAATTCCTTGGAAGCTATTGAAATTAGTTTTTCCATAAATATGTGACAATCATGACTCTTTAATCCTATTAATTTGCATTCGTTCAAATCAACACATCTCAAGATATTCGAAGCATATCCATCAGGAAATCGCGTAGATTTCAACCATTGATAAACAACTCGCCTCTGCTCCTTATCTAATGTATAAACTGCTTTTGGTTTTGGTTCCTTGCTACTTGCATCCACATCTAGTGTTGGCCGAGCACAAATATCTCTCAAATCTTTTCTCGCATTCAAGTTGTCTTTTATTTTTCCAATGACATCCATAATAGTATTTATGACATTGTCAAAAACATCCCTTTCAATGTACATGACGTCAAGATTATGACGAATAAGATGGGCCTTTCAATATGGTAGATCCCAAAATATACTGCGTTTAGTCCACTTATGTATACTTCCGTACGCAATAGTTGTGCCATGAGGATTTTCAACAACAGTTAAAAAGTCATGCACTCGCTCCCAAATTTGATCACCAGTCAACCTTAATGGTAGAGGTGTTCTTTCAATCCTATTCTTAATGAACTCTTTTTTATTCCTTCTGAATATGTTATTCGTCGGCAAAAATTATCTGTGACAGTCAAAATAGTTAGGCTTCTTACCATGTCTTAATCTGAATGACTTCGATCTCTCCAAACATATCGAACATCCTAAGATCCCAGCTATACTCCATCCAGATAACATTCCATAAGCTAAAAAGTCATTTATTGTCCAAAGAAGAGCAGCCTTCATTATAAATATTTGGTCAGTAGAAACATAATACGTAACGACATATTCATCCCATAGCCATTGTAAATCTTCAATCGATGGTTGTATATAAATATCTATCAACTTTTTCCGATTTTACGGGCCAGTCACAATTAATATAAAAAACATATAAGGTGTCCTCATGCATATACTGGGTGCAAGATTGTATGGAGTTAAAATAACTGGTCAACATGAATAACTTTTTCCTAATTCTCCAAATAGGGCAAATCCATCAGCACAGAGACTTAACATGATATTTCGAAGCTCTATCGCAAACTCAGGGTATGTTCTATCAAAATGTTTCCATGCATCTGCATTTGAAGGATGACATATTAGATCTTTTTCTATTTCATGATTTACATGCCAAGTCATATATTCAGCAGTGGCTTGAGATACATAAAGCCTTTGCAATCTGGGAATTAATGGCAAACAAAACATTTGCTTGCATGGTCTATGTTTCTGATTACGACCCTGCCTCCTGTTAATCTTGTACCTAGGTTGGCTACAGAATTTGCAAGATTCTGCATTTTCATCATCTCTCCAATATAATATACAACTCCTACTACATACATCAATCCTTTCAACTGGAAAACCTAAGTTATCCATTAACTTCTTCATATCATAAAAATCACTTGGCATGATGTTATCACGAGGCATTGTTTCCTGCATTACTTCAACAAAAGAGTTGAAGCAATTCTTAGACACATTATGCTCTGCCTTGATATTTAACAGTCTTGCTATCACTTATAACTGAGTGTGATTATCACAATCTGCCCATAAAGGTTCATCTGCTGCTTTCAACACTTCCCAGAATTGGTTAGATGGAAAAGTTTCATTACGCACATTCTCATCAAAACTTGTTATTCCTATCTCTTCCAATTGTTCAAGTGTAGGAGTAAAACTAGTACTTGTATGGTTCGAATCTAAAATAAAATTCTGACCAGCTGCATCAATTACCATCCTTTGGTATGGGTTCAATTGGTCATAATAGCTATATTATTCCCTAACTGAAAATTGATCACTTTTTCGATATCCTTCATCAGATATAAATGGTTCACCATGGCAAGTCCAATTATAGTAGTTCGGAGTAAACCCAAATCTATAAAGATGTTCTTTAACTTTATCACACACATGAAATTTACCATTACTGCACTTGTTACATGGACACCGTAACTTATTTCTATCCATTAACTCATATTTATTACTAGCAAAGTCCAAAAATAGTTTCAACCTAGTACAAAGCTCATCGGTCAATCCTCGACGTCCAGGTAAGTTCTTATTATACATTCAAACTCTGTCTCTTTGCATTGTGTCTATATAAAAATAAAAAAAAATCTCGTAAAATATTAAAAATATCATATCTACTATTTAATATTCTTAATTAAAACCATAAAATTCTAAAAATTAAAATTTTGTTTTTGACGAAACAATTACTTTGAAATTGAAAAAATTACCATGTCAAGAAGACTTATCCAAGTATTTGACTGAAATCTTTGTAGTATAAAGTGCTCAATTTGATGAGAATTGCAATGTTCACTTCATCCGTGAGACTTTCAAATGGGACACGTACCTAAAAAAAATGACTTCAAAATTTTTTTTAAATAATTTTTTTTTCAAATTGTTTTTGAATTTTTTTTTAAATGACTTTCAAATGGCCATGGCCACCGCCGTTGCGGCAACGTCAAGCGACGGCCATGGCCGCTGGTCCTCGCCTAGATCTGGGTGAGTCTAGCAGCCTCGCCTGTGGCTACAGCTCAACCTCGCCGCAGATCTATGCGGCGAGGTCGAGCGACGGCCATGGGCGAGGCCGCTGGACCTCACCCAGATCTGGGTGGCGAGGTCCAGCGGCGGCCTCGCCCATGGCTAGCGAGGTGACCTCGCCCATGGCCATGGCGAGGCTGCTGGACCTCGCCCATGGCTGGCGAGGTCCAACTCGCCGGCCTCAGCCGGTCGTCGATCGTCGGCGAGGCTGCTCGGCCTCGCCCATGGCCGGCGAGGTCTCGCCGGTCGCTATACCGGCGACTGGCGACGAAGTTAGGAAAAAAAAAGAGAAATAAAAAGTCAATAAAATAAAACAAATTCGAATCCAGTAATGAATAGTTTTGCAACGAACCGTCTTCGTCACCAATTAGCCACGAAATTAGTCACGACACTTACCGGCAGAAAAGCTTTACCTAGACTGATTTGCACACGTGCAAAAAGGTTTATCAAGAGAAATGAAAGAGAGAGAGGGAGGGAGAATATTAAAAAGAGATATGAGGAATTAGCATGGAGAGAGAGAAATTGGGGGAGGGATATATTACAAGTAGCAAGAGGGACAATTAGCGACTAATTTATTTTCCGTCGTAAATTAGCAATGAATTTATTTTTCGTTGCAAATTCCGTCGCAAAATTAGTGACAAAAAAAAATAAGTCACTAACTCCGTCACAAGTTAGCAACGAATAATTTTTCGTTGCAAATTAGAGACGAATTTTTTTTCGTTGCTAAATTCTGTCGCAAATTAGCGATGAATTTTTTTCATCACAAATTCCGTCGCAAATTAGCAACGAATTTTTTTTCGTCGCAAATTAGCGACGACATTTGTTTTTGTCGCAAATTAGCAACGGAAAAAAAATTCATCGCTAATTCCGTTGCAAGTTAGCGATGAATAATTTTTGGTGGCAAATTCCGTCGCAAATTAGAGATGGATTTTTTTCCGTCGTAAATTAGCAACGAATAATTTTTCGTAACTAATTTCCGTGGCTAAATCCTTATTTTTTTGTAGTGAAATTCTGTCGTAAATTAGCAACGAATAATTTTTCGTCGCAAATTAGCGACGAAACATTTTTCATTGCTAATTTTCTGTGGCTAAATCCTTATTTTTTTGTAGTGATATGCCGTTGCCTCAGCCAACACCATCGATGGAATCTTCTGAAAGCTTTTTCGGTGATGATAAACATGCTACATGATCCACCGTTGACAGGCAAACATTATAATCTAACACCTTTTTTGTGGAATTTAATGCCAAAATTGGTTGATAGTGGACATCACCATACATAGATAGCTTCTGTGAAGTCTCTTGTTGACGATATATAGCGCCATTTTTACTTTCTTAAATAGGATATTGAAAACTTTAGCTTGCTTTCTGCCACAATGAATTCGAAGATTTTATATTAATCAAAGTAGCTTTTTTTTTTATAAAGATCCCCACTTTTAGTTCTTTTTCGTGCACGCATGACAGATAGTTAGCACCATGTATCCAAAGGGAAGCATTGGCACAGAATTCATTTATCATATAGGGATAAATGCACCAGAAGCCTTAAAACTTATCACAAAAGTGCAATTGAGTCCTAAAACTTACAAAAAGTGCAATCGAGTCTTAAAACTTGTCACGAAAGTGCAATTGAGTCTTAAAACTTGCAAGTTGGTGCAATCAAGTCCTTCCGTTAGCTCCATCTAATTAGACTAACGGAAAATGCTGACGTGGCTTATTTTAACAATTTCTTGCTCCTACGTGGCAAAAAATTTGAAGCCCATATTCCACATATGCAAAATGTTGTCATTTTGGACCATTTACATACCAAAATCAGCGTCATTCTCCTTTTGCCCCAAACTTGCCTTCTCTCTTCATCTTCTTTGTCCTCTTTGTTCCCTGTCTTCCCAAATTCCAAGTTTTGAGCCCTAAATCATAGGCGTGTTCGTGTGAGCCCCAAATCAAAGCTATGAGGTATCATCTTTTTCGATCGCGAGTTCGTGCAAGCCCTAAATTGAAGCTATGGGGTATTTTCTTCATTGACCGTGAGTCCGTGCAAGCCCTAGATCGAAGCTTTGAGATATCTTCTTCGTCGATCGCCAGTCCGTGCAAGTCGTCCCTTGTGGTAGCAAATCGAAGGCCGGTGTCAAATCTCTTCTCGTTGCATGCAAGTCATCCTGCGGAAGCGTGTCTATGCAAATAGTGACTCATGCAAACCCTAAATTGTCATTCGTGCAAGTCGGAGGTCGACATTCAATTTCTTCCCATTTTGTGCAAGTCATATTGATGGAGCGAGTCTGCGCAAGTTGTCTATTCTCATTTTGCGGTGTCGCGGTGGCAAATCAAAGGTTGGTGTCAAATCCTTCTCATTGCTGCTTCTTTTTTATTTCGGAGACAAATTTGGAGGTAAGGAAATTGGAGAATATCTTTGTCAAACATTGGCTTAGTAGAGGATTGAAGCCAATTGGTCACCGACTGCTCATTTTGTAGCTAATTCAGTAAAGTTGTCCACAATTTGAATCCAAAAGATCAATGTCTAATTTTGTAGCTTATATTGCTCGATGGAAATGCAACTTCCATGTAGCTAATTTTGTAAAGCTGCCTAGGATTTGAATACAAAAGATTAGTGTCCAATTTTGTAGCTTATATTGCTCGATGGAAATGCAACTGTCGTGTAGCTAATTTTGTAAAGTTGTTCAGGATTTGAATCCAAAATATTAGTGTCTAATTTTGTAGCTTACATTGCTAGATGAAAATGCAACTTTCGAGTGGCTAAATTTGTGAAGTTGTCTTGGATCAGAATCCAAAAGATTAGTATAAAAAATAGATAGCATAGATGAAATCTCTTGTTCTTCTCAATTCCTTATTCAAAACTAAAATGCTATTTATTTTTGTCCCCTTGCAGGTCCAATGGCCAACAACAAAGTCCCTGCTACTACTTTCTTTGGAGGTAAATTTCAAGTTGGACCACCCTTGAAATACATAGGTGGAAGGGTCAATTTTATCGAAATAGATGTAAGCAAGGATTCGTTATCTAATATAACTGGAGTTATTGAGGCTTTGGGTGGGTGCAAAATAGAGAAACTCTATTACAGAGTTCCTACAAGTAGTGTTGTTGAAAATTATCTTAGATATTTATGGGATAACTTTGCTGTGATAGATCTCTTCTATGATCATGTATATTCTGAAATTATTGAACTATATGTAGAGTATGTTGATGATGAAGAGACATTTGTTGAGATAGAAAATGAAGGTCTTTATGATGTGGATGTAGAAAGAGTTCATAATGTGACTTGTGTAGTGTTCGAAAATGTAATCGGAAATCCTGATGACATGAATTGGGTTGAGGTTGGTGATAGAGATCTGGATGAGAATGAGGATGCTAGTAATGTGTTTAAAAATGTAATTGGGAATACTGATAACGATGGAAATCGGGTCGAGGTTAGTATTCGGGATCTGGATGAGGATGATGATAATGCATATAATTTGGTAGATGTGGAACACTCGAGTGACGATGATCATCTTGAACTAATTGAAGCAAGGGCAAAGTTAAAGGAACATTTAATGATGCATAGGCTCATAACTGGGGTTAACATTAAGGCAGCTGGTACTTCCCAATAAGATGTTAACTTACCATCAGAGTCAGTAGCTTATCCTCAGTTTGTGGATGATTCTGGGTATGAAACAGAATACTATAATTCAGATTAGGAAGAAAGTCTTCATTTGAGTTCAAATAATGAGGGTGAAGAGGAGGAAGAAGTTGTTCTTTTAAGGAGAGGAAGTAGGTTCCCATCATATATTCAAAATGATAAAAATCCAATACTCATTGTTGGCATGACGTTCGAGGATGCAGCTGAGTTTAAACATGCAATTTTAAGGTATTCAGTAGCTGAGCAAAGGGCAATTAAATACACCAAGAATACTACCAAATTTGTAAGAACGAGGTGTGCGCAAACCAATTGTAAGTGGATGATTTATGGCGCTCTTGATAGCAACACCAGATCATTCCATTTGAAAAGGTATGTGGATGAATATATATGTAGTATCACTTTCAAGAATAAGAGAGTATCCAATGGCTACTTAGCCAAACATTTTACGACTCTAATTTCTGTAATGCCCAAAATTAAGGTACCGGAGTTGAACAAACTAGTTAGGGAACAGCTGGCGGTGGATGTTACCGTGAGCCAATGTAGGAGAACAAAGCTAAAATTGTTGAAGGAATTGCAAGGCAATCATAAGAAGGAGTATGCACAGATGTGAGACTACTTGGTGGAGCTTTACACTGCATCCCTTTCAAGCATTTTTAAAATAAAAGTTGAAAGGCCTCTACCAAATTCCCTTCCATTATTTGATAGGACTTACTTTTGCTTTGATTCATGCAAGAAAGCATTTTTGGCAGGATGTAGAAAGATCATTGGACTAGATGGATATTTTTTGAGGGGCTTAATCAAGGGTGAGTTGTTGTGTGCTATAGGGAGGGATGCTAACAACCAAATGTATCCAGTGGCATGGGCAGTGGTAAGAATTGAGAATAAGGACACATAAACTTGGTTTATGGACTTGTTGAGGTCAGACCTCGATATGGGTAATGGCAGTGGTTGGGCTTTGATAAGTGACCAACAAAAGGTATGCAATATTTCATTATCACTCATCTTGAAATTTTTGGTGACGCTTTATGCAATGTGGATCAGTTTTAATGTTTTTCCTTCTGTCTTATGTATTTGTCAGGGTCTCATCCCTTCAGTTGTTGAACTTTTACCAAGTGCAGAACACAGGATGTGTGCAAGGCATATATATATTCCAATTGGGGTAAAAAATATAAAGGAAAACAATTGATGAAACAATTTTGGAAATGCGCCAAGAGTACTAACATGGCAGATTTTGAGGTGCATAGACAGAGGTTGAAGGAAATGACTCCACAAGGTCATGATCATTTATTCCAAATTGAGCCAAAACACTAGTGCAAAGCCTTCTTTGACACCAACATCAAATGTGATGTTGTTGATAATAATCTTAGTGAAGCTTTCAATGGTAGGTGCATCGAAGCTAGGTGCAAAGCCATTGTGAATATGCTTGAGGATATTAGAATCATGGTTATGAATAGAATGCATAATCAAAGAGATGCATGTGCTAAGTGGACAAGAAATTACGGTCCAAGGATTGTGAATAAGTTAAATCAAAAAGCAAGTGCTAGTAGGTATTGCCATTTGATATGGCTAGTAGGTATTTCCATTTGATATGGAATGGAGATCAAGGATATGAGATTATGGAAGGTGGTGACAAATATGTGGTTGACTTGAATTTGAAGACTTGTTCTTGTAGAAGTTGGGATGTTAGTGGAATTCCATATTGTCATGCCATATGTGCAATACACCATAAGCAAAATGATCAAGGTGATTACTTAGCTGAGTGCTTCAACAAGGATAAGTACCTAAGTGCTTGTCAATTCATGATGCCAACCATGAGAGGACAAAAATTTTGGAAAAAAACTAACAAAGATGCTCTTCAACCTCCACCAATCAAGCAGATGCTTGGAAGGCCAAAAAGAAACAGAAAAAAGCAATCAATTGAGCTTGTAAGAGGTGACAAAATGATTAAAGAAGGTAGACAAATGACTTGTCTACCTTCAATGCGGTTGGACATAATCGCAAGAGATGTCCATTGAAAAAGGTATTTGTTCATGTTGATGTTGATTTTGTTATCAGGTCATGATCATCAATTAATGCTTGCTATGTCCTTCTTAGGCCAATGCTCAAGCTAATGTATGTACATCGAGTGCCAGTGCCAATGCACCTGATTCTACAACTAAAAGAAAACAAGTAAGTGATTATGATTATGATATGCCATATATGTTTATGTCAATGTTTCATTTAATGACAATAAATATATATTCAAACTAAAGCTAAAGCAATGCCAAGTACGACTGAAGGAGGATTTATACGCCAGGCCATTGCTTCTGTAGAGGCAAGTGCAGAATTTGGTGGGCAAGCCAATGCTTCTGCTCAGGTTTGTGGCGATGGCAATGCTTTTGCCGAAGTCACTATTGATCAAGGACAAGGAATTTATTCTGCTCAAGCCAGTGTAATAGTTGAGAATAGACCTCAAAAAATCCCAGCGAGTAATACCTCAATCCCCATGCATTTATGTGTTGTCATTTGATTCTTATGTCCAATGTTTTTTCCAGTTTAAGAGACCCGGAACTGAGAAGGAAAAGATGCAAGGGCAATCACAACCAAAGAAGAAGAAAATGGTAGGGTTTGGTGTTTACACAAACCCTAGGACAAACCTTCAAATTCTCAATGTGAGTGATGTTTTAACATTTTATAATAACAAGTCATTGTCTCCTTGAGCTTAAATATGTCAATTGTTATGTAGCCTGGAATGCCTGGTGCAAGATTATTGAGCCTACCGGACAAAGGAGTAGTTGCAAGAGCTTCCAAGAAAAAGGCATCATCACAAACCCAAGCCAGCGCGCAACCTCTATCATTAACAACTTATTCTCAAAAGCATGTTGCTACAAAGGAAAAGACATCATCACAGCCTCAGGCCAATTCCCGACCTCAATTGTTAACAACTTTTGCTCGAAAGCAAGTTGCTACAAAGGCAAAGGCGCCATCACAGCCTTAGGCGAGCTCCCAACCTCAATCGTTAACAAGTTTTCCTCGAAAGCATTTTGCAATAAAAGCAAAGGCGCCATCATAGCCTTAGGCTAGCTCCCATCCTCAATCGTTAACACCTTTTACTCAAAAAAGTGTTGTTGAAAAGATCTAAACTTGTGAATCAAGTGAGGGCCAAACCTGCAGAACCATCAGAGTTCATAGACTTGGATTTATGTATTTTTTGCATTTTTTTTAGCAAGATTGTTTTCGGTGAAGTTTTTGTTTCTATAGGTTCCCCATTTATGATGATGTAGATATGGGATTCGGTGTCCCAGTAAGATGATGGAGGAACGATCATTTTTTGTTTTTTGGTAACCCAGGGAACGATCATTTTGATATCTAAGAAAATCAAATTAGTTGCTGTATTTTCTACATTTTTCTGTTGAGCAAGATTATTTTTGGTGAAGTTTTTATTTATGTAGATTCCCCATTTATAATGATGTAGATATGAGATTCGGTGTTCCAATAAGATGATGGAGGAATGATCATTTGATATCTAAGCAAATCATTTTAGTTGCTTCATTTTAATACCTCAATCCCCATGCATTTTTGTGGCTTTTGAGTTGCATTCTACCTGAATACTTATTGGCCATAGAATGAGTTCGTTTACGTAAGTACATATGTGCAACTCTCAATGGATTCTTTACAAAGTTGTCCAGAATTAGTTCTTCCAAATATGAAGCAACTTAATGTGAACATGATAGGGCGCACCAGAATTCTAATCATGACACATTCATCTCATTAATCCGCAGCCACATTTACAAATTACAAACTAAGAAACAGGATACTATGGAAGACTTAGAAACTTCCCACCAAGTCTCACGTTACATATAATCCACAGAATGATAGAACACATGCACAACACAAATGCCATTTGATATAGCATCTTTTCTTTCTTCACCCGTGTGAGCTCCTCCTTTAAATGTCTATGCTTTGCCCTTTGAGTCTTAATTTCAGCTAACAATGAGCCCACTTTGACCTCATCGTGCCTCGATTGGCTTGATTCACACAGTGGTTGATTCCTTTCGAGGAGGTTGACTATCATGTCCCTTGCTCGATCTGATATCTTCGGATCAACCCACATAAAGAAATTGCAGGAACCTAGACCATCCAACTTAGCACATCCATGGAACCTTCTTCCTGCATTTTTCCTTGTCTTTGCCACAAGAATTGGTGATTTAAGACCACAATAGTAGGTTAGCTCCGACTCGACCTCCTTAGGATTTACCCCACTTGATTTAGATGTCGTCGGCCTCAATCTTTTGGTCGTCATTCTTTGATTTGGCAATTGAAGATTTGGACAAATTGACCACACTAAATCAGGAGAATAGATATAAGTTGATTGATTGGGAAGTACCATTAAAAACAAATCCTGTGGAACAATATAGACCGAGACTCATGCCCCCAGCAATATTTTCATTTGTGCATGCGGCAAAGGGACAAACTAGAGAAAGCAAATCAAGATTCTATGAATATTAAAGACCATGCCTATTGTAAAACATTGTAAAACTAGTCGGTGACCGGTCGGCTTCAATCCTCTACTAAGCCAATGTTTGACAAAGATATTCTCCAATTTCCTTACCTGCAAATTTGTCTCCGAAATAAAAAAGAAGCAGCAATGAGAAGGATCTGACGCCAACCTTTGATTTGCCACCGCGACACCGCAAAATGAGAATAGACAACTTGCACAGACTCGCTCCAGCGATATGACTTGCATGAATGAGAAGAAATTGAATGTTGACCTCCGACTTGCACGAATGACAATTTAGGGTTTGCACGAGTCACAATTTGCACGGACACGCTTCCGCAGGATGACTTGCACGCAATGAGAAGAGATTTGACGCTGGCCTTCGATTTGCCACCATGAGGGATGACTCGCACGGACTGGCGATTGACGAATGTCGCGACCTAAAAATCAGGTTTTTTGATCTTAGGCTAATGGATTACTAGATCAATTAAATTAACTAACCTAGCTCGAATTCTCCCAAACTCTACCAATTCGCAACTTAGGTCCAATTATGAGCATGCAAATATTTTCAATGGGAGCCGCCACTAATAATTTAAGGTATGTTGATTAGAAACCTAAATAAAATAGCGGGAGTACTATTTTATTTCTACGAACCAGAGATTATAAATCCGGGGACTTGGTTATGCTAGATTATCCTAACGTCCTTTCGGTACCAATTTCAAGAAAAATACTCAATTCGGCAATTTTGATGAATTCTGACTTAGAGTTCAAAGGTGCAAATTTTTTTTTGATTTTTTTTTGTATTTTTGATGCATTTTCGAATTTAAATTTAAGTCGCAAATCTTTTAGTAGAAAGATTATAACCACTAAATCTTTCGAACTAAGTTTCAATGTGAAGCCTGACACATCGATCCTAAAAATTCGAAATACCCTCTATAGAAATAACTCTATCTACAGCCTGATAGATAGGTTTATTCCCATGTGTGCGATTGTGGATTAGGAGATTTTCCTAACCGATCACATCTTGAAAAGATTTTGCTATCTTGAATATCTTGGATATATTCAAAAGATTTTGAAATTTTCAAATTCTATCCAAATTTGACAAGTAATACACATCTAAGATTTCCAAAGAATATTCAATTAAATCGCAGTTTTTAAATTAAGCGAGGCAATAAAATCCTAGTTAGATAATGCCCCGATCACTCAAAATCACATTAGCATCAAATAACCTAATTTAGATAAATGAAATATGGAGACCAAATTTGGCTCGAGAAAATGACCTAGTTAGGATGATTTGCTTCCGAAATAGGACCGGCGGATGATGACGGACTTGATGGTGGCTTCACTGCGCGGACACCCACGAATTTGCTGGACGTTGCTGGAGTTCACACGAAATTGCTGACTTCACTAGTCAACCTGCAAATAATTTACCAAGGAATTCAAAGAATTTGTCCCAAGTTTGGTGTAGTATCACCTGGAGCCGCACACGATGAAACACAGCGCTGCAAAGGTGTAGAACAGTAGCTTGGGTGGCAGTGGGTGATGCTCAATGGCTTCGCGGCACAGCAAATTAGTCACCGTTGGCTTAAACTATTGCGGAACGGAGCAGCGGGTTCCCGACTGATTACTATAAATGCCAGTCCAATGCAAATGCAACTATATGAGCCAATTACTATAAATACTCCTAAAATCTATATGCAATTTAATTATTATTTTTGTTAGGGACTAAAATTTAATCCCCAATTTTCTGTGTAATTAATCACTAAATGGTTAGTCAAAATTTAGGTGTCAACAATGACTAAAAAAAATAGCTAAAATTTAGGTGTCAACAACGAAGATGATATCTCAAAGCTTCGATCTAGGGCTTGCATGGACTCGCGGTCAATGAAGAAGATACCTCATAGCTTCGATTTAGGGCTCGCACGGACTCGCGATTGACAAAGATGATACCTCATAGCTTCGATTTGGGGCTTGCACGAACACGCCTGTGATTTAGGGCTCAAAACTTGGAATTTGGGAAGACAGGGAACAAAGAGGACAAAGAAGACGAAGAGAGAAGGCAGGTTTGGGGCAAGAGGAGAATGACGCTGATTTTGGTCTGTAAATGGTCCAAAATGACGACATTTTGCATACATGGAATATGGGCTTTAAATTTTTTGCCACATAGGAGCAAGAATTGTTAAAATAAGCCACGTTAGCTTTTTCCATTAGCCTAATTGGACAGAACTATTGGAAGGACTTGATTGCACTAACTTGACAAGTTTAAGGACTCAATTGCACTTTCGTGACAAGTTTTAAGACTCGATTGCACTTTTTGCAAGTTTTAGGACTCAATTGCACTTTTTGTGACAAGTTTTAGCACTCGATTGCACTTTTTGCACATTTTAGGTGTGACATTCCGAATTTCGACCTATTTTTGGGATTTATAGAACGTATAATTCGTCAGTGTGCTTATGGTAAAAATCTCACCCGGGGACTGATCACTCCCGGTTATTATTTTAAAATTGAGATTTCGCTAGAATCGCACTCGATCGAATTTGGCCGTTATTTAGACCCCAAACTTGGCAGTCGATTTTCGGGAGTTTCGGGACGAAATAAATTGGACGGTGTCGATATTATTGTGGTCAGCATCGGTATTGTCAGGAATATGTGAGAAGTGGATTTTTGACCGGGTGCGAATTTGGACTAGTAGACCTCCATCGTAGTGTGTTTTGAGTTGTTTTATTTTGGCCCTTTGCCCTATATTATTATTTGGGATTTTTCGTGGACTGTTAGATCTTTTTCCGAATTTGAATCGCGACCGTTAAATCGATTTTTAGTTTGAACCGTGTCTGTTGAATCACGCTCGACAACAAAAATTTACTTTTATTTTCTCTCTTTTTCTCTCTCCTCTCTCCTCTCTCCTCTGGCACGTCCATGCTACGCACGCCCTCTCTCTCTCCTCATTGCGTCTGCCCCTTCCCCTTTTCTCTCTCTCTCTCTCTCTCTCTCTCTCTTCCTTTCTTTTCTTCTCTGGCCGCGCACGTCTTTCCCCCGTGCAGACGTCCATCCATCAGACCAATTTCCCATGCACTCTCTCTCTCTCTCTCTCTCTTCTCTCTCCCTTTTCTTCTTTCCTTCTTCTTTCTTTCTCTCCTCCGTCGCATCTGGTTCTGCTTCGCTCCGCCCCTGCTCGCCCAGCCGACGCCGCCCGAGCCCGCCTGATCGCCGAGCGCCGCTGCCGTCGCCAGCTAGCCCGGCCGCCGTGCCGCACCGTCCTCCAGCCGTCGCCCCGACCTCCCTCTTCTCTTCCCTCGCGCACGCAGCAGCGAACTCACGTCGCTGCCCGTCGCGCCCGGCGCTGTCCAGCCGCGCCTGGCCGTCGCCGCCGTCGTCCCAGTCGCCGCCGTCCGTCAGCCACCGCACCCGACTGGCTATCCTCTCCCATCTCCTTGTTCGCATGAGCCGTGAGCTCGCCCCCGTGACCGCCGCTGGCCCAGCCGTCCCCGTCGTCGCCGCTCCGCCGTCCAGCTCGCCGCCGTGCTGCCCCGTCGCCGCCGCTCATCGCCGCCGCCGCCGCCGGTCGCCGCCCCAGCCAGCCAGCCAGCCCCGGCCAGCCAGCCCAGGCCGTGGCCGGCTCGCCGCCCACGCGACCAAGCCGCGCGCCCGTGCCCGCGCCCCTTGCCCGTGCCCGAGCCTGCTCGCCCGTCGTGCCCATTGCCTTGCCCGTCGCCCAGGCGCGTTGCCCGTTCAGCCGGCTCGTCGCCCGGGCACGTTGCCCGTCCGGTCGCCAGTGCGCCCCCAGGCACGCCGCACGACCACCGCGCCCGCGCGCCAGGCACGCCGTTCGGCCATTGTGCCCGTGTTGGCCGGCCACCGCGCCCGTGTGGCCCGCGTCCCCGCCTAGTCCGACACTGTTCACTCGGGCCATTTTGGGCCCGAGCCGATTTTCTCCGGGCCAAAACTTGGTAAGTGACTTCCTAAACCCTACCTAGTATTTTGGGTACTTTATTGACTTGTTTCGGTTAGAACGGCTAGGGCGTGTTTTAATTTAATCTCATTGTGTTATAATTGCGTTAGATTAAATGCTATGCTTGACTTGAATAATTGTGTGTGGCCGACTTGAACTTCGGGTTCGTATGTTGAGGTGGCGAATTGTGAATTGGACTGAGTTGTGAATGTGGATTGTTTGATGCTAGTGGCGTGGAATTGATTGAGTTGAATGGCGTGTGCTTGCTTGTCGATTTTGAGCCCGGATCGATCGGAGGGCTACGGACTTGGGACGTGTTGACGGCGGTCCGTGTGAAGGTATGAATGGCCGATGTGCCAATTGGAAGCGGGCTTGAGACGTGTTGACGGTGGCCCGTTAAAGGTGTGTTGGACCGGGACGTATTTACGTCGGTCATTGGGATTGCTCGAACAGTGTGGCTTGGGACGTGTTGACGACGGCCACTGGAATTGATTGAATGGTGTGGCTTGGGACGTGTTGACGGCGGCCACTGGAATTGATTGAATGGTGTGGCTTGGGACGTGTTGACGGCGGCCACTGGAATTGATTGAATGGTATGACTTAGGATGTGTTGACGGCGGCCATGAGAATTGAGCGAATTGTGTGGCTTGTATGCCTGTAAGACTGGACTTGAGACGTGTTGACGGTGGTCCGTGAGAGGAAGGTTGACTGGGCACGTGTGTGTGATGTGACTGATTGGATTGGCTAAATGTGCGTGTGGGTGCTTGGTTGGATTGGCTGATTGAGCGTGTGATTGAATTAGTTGGTTGAGCGTGTGATTGAGTTGGCTGGTGGAGCTTGTGATTGAATTGGCTGGTTGAGCGTGTGATGGAGTTGGCTGGTTGAACGTGTGATCGAATTGGCTGGTCGAGCGTGTGATTGAATTGGCTGGTTGAATTAGTTGGATTGATTGGGTGCAAATGTGGTCGGTATTTGAGTAATTATGATGTGTTATTTAATTGCTATTATTGCATTATCACATGACGACTAATGTGCAGAGTTGGCATGGGCCTGATAACGAGGTAAGTACAATGTTGCGAATTTTATATGTTATGGGGTAGATTGCATGTACGACTTGTCTGGGTACGCATTGGCCTACGTGGGGTATAGGGGGTTGCTTATTGAGACTCGTTCTCACGGTTATTATATAACCATTTCAGATTCGCGACCATGAGTGATTGGAGACGCTGCAAGGGTATCTCGGAGATCGAGGACGGGTCAAGTATACTGTATTTTGAGTCCCCCTTTGTAGAGGAGTTAAGTTTGTGAACCTTTGTCCCTTGTGAGGAATGTGGGTATGTTGTTGTAACCTAGTGTAGGAATTACAGTTATTGTTTCCTGCTTTTGCTACTCCTTTGTTATTATTAATTGTCCGGGTTGTTTCTATTGTTTCCGTGCATGCCTAATCTCTGATGTTTGGGTTGGGTCGGCGATGTGCCTGGGACGTCGCATTCAATGATCGACCATCGAGGGGTGTCGCGGGCCCGTTAGGATTCGGGGCGTGACATTAGGACTTAATTACATTTTTGTGATAAATTTTAGGACTTCTAGTGCATTTATCCCAATCATATAACGAGCAAAGGCTTAGTAGATTGGAAGCATTTGTAGCCTCAAATACGTAAATCTGTTACATATTGAATTTGAATGTGGTTGTTAACCGTCAAATATTGCTTGTGCGAAAAAGTGACTGGGAGCTTGCTTACTTAATCACATGTCAACTAGTGTGGTTACCAACAATTTGAAGTTACTACCTTTTATTCGAAATTACCAGCCTCAATTTGACTAAACTATCGAAAATCATCAATTTAAGAAACCAATTAATTATAGTAACGTACCAACATTTTATCTTTTGCTTCGTTTTGAGAAGTACGGACATTTCTTTCTACTTTCATGATTATCAACTACTTTATAATCTACCAACATTTGTTCATGTGGTTTGGTATATCAATCAAAATAAGGTTGGTAATTACGAATGAAATTTAGTAAATTCGAAGGTCTTTGTAAGCACAAGTATAAACGTCGATATATTATTAAAACAGTTAGTCATCCTAAGTGAGAATGTTGGTATTTTTCAAACTGAAGCAAAATAAAATGTTGGTATGTGACCGAAACTAGTTGGTATTTTAATGTGACGATTGTTGGTACATTGGTCAAATTATGAAATAATCTATATGGGATATAGCGAAGAAAATATACATAAAAGGAGAAGCAATTGCACAAAGAATAACTGGCCAATATCTCCCCTTTATCGGATAAACTTAAGATAAGCTGAATAGAGTAGATTCAAGATGACCAACCAGCTGATCAATCCAATCAGTTGCACTTGCTCTAATGTGATAATAACTATGATATCCACATATATGCTACACCACCATAATTACAAAGAATTAGGAGGATCTGAACACTAATTCTCGGTTTTATATATGGCAAATGGCCGCATTCGATGCTAGTGATGCATATCATAAATTGAATTGCTTTTTACCAGTTGACTATTGTTGTGCCCAAGAAAAAGCATGCCCTTTTTTTTTCTGGTGGAAAGATCCGCCTTAGGTAAGTGAATCCTGCACCTGTGAAATACGTAGTTTTATTGGACTTTATTTTCATCCATCGCTAATAGTAAGAAATGCTTTGGATTGGTTGATTATTAATATGGACATTAACTACATTAAAACTTGACTACAGATAGATATAGATGATGTTCCTAATTGTTAATTCAATAAGGCAAACATGACCGTAGCCCATTGCTCGTATGGATGAGCAACACACGAGCAAAAGTCAAACGTGAAATTCAATTTGGTTGGTGGTGTATGGAATTGAAAATGGCAAAATGACACTATAAGTACCATAATTTGTGTACGGCGCTCACTTTAATGTCAAAAGTTTTCACTGGCTCACTTAAATACCAAATCGGAAGAAAAACGATAACTTAAGTTCAAAAAGTTTTTTTTTGATCGCTTTATTGCTAAAATTTTTGAAAACGATCACTTAAGTGCTAAAAAATCTGAAAAAAAATCATTTAAGTGCTAAATTTTTTTAAAAACGATCACTTAAGTGTCAATCTCCGGTGAGCCACGTCAGCTTCATAAATTAATAAAAAAAAATGCCACGTCGTATTTCCGGCGATAAATTATGTACGGCACCATAGTTGGCACTTAAGTGATCGTTTTTCAAAAAATTTAGCACTGAAGTGATTGTTTTTCAAAAATTTTAACACTAAAGTGATCTAAAAAAAACTTATGGCACCAAAGTGAGCGCCGTGCATAAGTTATGGCACTTGTAGTGTTCTTTGGCCAATCGAAAATATATCATATGTGTAATTGATACACAAAAGTTTCACTGTATTGCTGTAAGGCAAGACGATGGAATTGCCCTTCAAGTTGGACAAACTACATCGTCGAGCAGACACAAATATGCAGTTCCATATTATTTTAACTTCGGATACACTCAAAAGACAGGAAAGCTCCCAAATCGCAAAAACACCACCAAGAAACTGTAGAAGGAGGAAGCCATATTTACATCCTCTCACTGAGTTCAATCCAAAGCTTTCTAAAGCTAAATTATCCTGCATTCACACAACCAATTATTGAATCACTAAACTGACTTTATTATGAGGCTAGACTTTTCAAGAGTTCTCTTCCATGCATAGAAGCCATTTGGTGAACAAGTTTCAACGTGAAAGAACCCAATGACCAGTGCAGTCAATGGAGACCTGGTGCAACCATAACATCCAACACAGCGTACCCAGATATATATCGATAACCAGTTATTGTTATCTCCCACTACTAACTAGTGGCATGACATGATTTTTCATGTTATCTGTATGTCCAGTGGCCGTGATCACAATACTATTCATGTGCACATCGGTCTTCTCTCCTAGTAAACGAATCGTTTCTTTTGAATTCATATCGATGCCACTGACCCATGGATGGTTAGCCATTGCTCTGAGTCCCTCCAATTCCATTGCTACTTCCTTCATGGTCGGCCTCTCCTTGCCTTCTATTTTCAAGCATCTCTTGGTAAGATTGGCAACTTCCTTCACCTGCTCATTGTTTCCTTCGTTTGCAATAACTTCATCAACAATCTGAAACAATTTGTCATTTTTCAATGATGAAAGAAAGTATGTTGCCAAGCAAAATTGTTCTTCCGGTCGGTCAAAAGAAAGCGCCTTCTTCCCTATCAATAGCTCAGCTAGCACGACTCCAAAGCTATAAACATCACTCTTTTCTGTCAATTGGCTTGTGTGAAAGTATTCAGGGTCTAAGTATCCCAATGTTCCCTGAACCATAGTGGACAATTGCGTTTGATCAAGTGGGACTAATCTTGAAGCTCCAAAGTCGGAGACTTTCGTGGTGTAGTTAGCATCCAAAAGGATGTTTGTAGATTTGACATCTCGATGGATAATGGGAGTGAAGGCCGTGGAGTGCAAGTACGAGAGGACTCCAGCAGTTTCCGAAGCAATTCTCAACCGGGTCTCCCAAGACAACTTCGATGATTTGTTGTGGATGTGGTCAAAGAGAGTTCCATTGTTGACAAACTCATACACTAACAAAGGCACCTCTGTTTCCAAACAACATCCCAAAAGCTTGACCACGTTACGATTATTAATTTGAGAAAGCACTATGACTTCATTGATGAACTGTTCGATTTGGCTTTGGTCCACGAGCCTTGACTTCTTAATCGCAACAACTGTATTATTTGGCAACAACCCTTTGTAAACGGTACCGTATCCTCCTCGGCCGATTATTCTGCTCTTGTCATAGTTGTCGGTGGCCTTCTCTAGCTCTTCAGCACTGAACAATTTGACAACTTTTGTGGTTCTGTCACATTCATGTAATTGTTCCTGCAAAAGAAAGCCACCATTTTGCTTGAAGTGTTGTTCTTTGAGCTTGATGAGCTCCCTTTTCTTGTATCCGAAATACAGAATGCCTATGCTGAAAAGCAGCACTATTATGCCCACAGCAACACCTGTATACAACACCAGTTTTTCAGAATAATTAACCACATGATTAACTGCACGGCGAATCATTGCACCATGTAAAAGCAGCCACGCATTCAAACTTCCTGTAGAATTATATCGTGAGGTGTCTTCGAAAAAACTTAATAGTTTTGGGACAATTTGAGTCTGAATTAGGACAATGGAAGCTAATCTGCAAAAAAAGGAAGAAGCACAATTATCCCGGTCTTGATTGAGATATTATCTTAGAACAGGTAAGATATATATGCAATTTTAAGATATACGGATAATCGACAGAAATATTATAATTATCTCTAACCTACGAAAATATCCTAGTGAAATCCTTAATATCTCTAACATCCCCTCAAACTCGGTGATTAAGTCAGCTTGAGTTTGAAATCAAGTGAAGCTGTGCCACGACAACTTGTTTCTTCATGAAATTAGCGCTCATCGGATCCAAGGCGAGGTAGTGCGTGGTGGCTGTGATTGCTCCAAGCTTCTGTTGACGATGAGATTTCGATATGTTTTTCATTTGACGGTGGTAAGTTTAGTGGTGGTGTCAGCTTCTCGAAACGAGAAGTGAAAAGTTGAGAAAATCGGAGGCCAACAACATGCATCCTTTGCGGTTGACTTTGCTGCTGGAGCCGACCAGCGTGCATCCTTTGTTGTCATAATAGTAACAGCCAATACTATTGGCGTGGCTACGGCAAGCGATATAAGCTAGGCTTTGCTGAGTGAAAGTTATTGTGCAAAGATGTCTTTGCAGCATAAAAAAAATGTCTATGTAAAGGAAAAGTTCGACTTGCCGATTCGTCGCCAACGTCGTAGCGCAATCATCATTTCTCTTGGTCAGACGCCTATGAGGCACTTGGGTGAACACTATCGAACGGTGGGATGGATTTATTTTGCTATGAGGTCCACTAGGTGCACTTAGGGTTTCCTTAGGAATAGTGGATCTTGTACGAAGTGAGATTTTGTGAGACCACTACTAACTATTCTAAAAGCTTAAACTATTAGATGAATGCGTGGTTTAATACTTAAATATTTTATCACAGCCATCGACAAGAGTGAAATTATTCTACTTTTGAATTTTAAAAAAGCTTAATCATGATATAATTAGTAACACGTGATGTACTTATTGCATTAGATGATGTGCATTAGAAAACTTCAGTGTGAAGGACTTAGAAAGTTTCATTTTCGATTGTTTTCAAGCAAGGGAAATAGTGGAAGAAAAATCAGACGAAAATGTGAATGGTTAACTTCCTCCTAAACCACAGAAAAGTTAAATTATATGTTCTCGAAATCAGCTAGAATAGTACAGTTTTTGAGTCGGGAAGTCTAAGTAAAATGAAAGAACTTACCAACCAATATCTTCATCAAATGTGATGGATTAGCAATGCATCCTTGTCCATCTCCACCGCCCTTCTTGCCATCACCATGATAACCCTTTGGGCATGAACAAGTATAATTCCCAATAACATTATGGCAAATTTCCTCACACTGGTTCATCCTTGGATCCGCACATTCATCAATATCTACAAAAATTAAACGTATGCTTCAAATGTATCTAATCTTCTCATATCATATCAATACAAGGACAAGTTAGAGAATGCCGATGTTATCAATGTACCATGACAACCATTCGGTAGGTAAGGATTGCCTCGGTAACCTTCTGAACAAGTGCACTTGTAACCAGATCCGTTTTCGGTGTCTGTGCAAATGGTGTTATTGGTGCACATGTAGCTCGTGCTGTTCTTCTTGGCCTCCTCACATGTTTGATTCCCTATTGCCCAGTCGAGAACTAGGGGGTGATCATTAAATTTAAGCTGCCGTTGGTCACCAACCGAAAAGTTGTAGGATCCAATTTCTGCCACGAAGGCATAGCTGCAGGGATTGAAATCCAGGACATCGGAATGATTGGAAAAGCTCGTAATCGAGATGTTGTAGCTGAAGGAGTTCCTTGGGATGCTCGTCTCACAGCAACCGATACCGGTACACGACCCATTGCTGACGTCCAAAACGCTGCTACACGAAGACATACACCCGAAAGAGAACTTCTCATGGCGGTCTCGAAAGGAGGCTGACGTGTCGCAGCCAATGGCAGTGAACTTGTTCTTGGTGCTGGATAAGGGGAATTTAACTAGCCTTAACCAGCTTGAAAAACCATTGCACCCGCAAGAGTTATAGCAATCTCGAGCGATTGGAGCACTAATGCGTTGCTCATGGTCCTCGACAGAAATGTGGAGTATTTTGATGTTACTACTTCTGTTCCACATGTAAGGAACGGGAGGGTTGGTAGAGTAATCACAGTCGACTATGAATGAGGAAGAATTGATGCGACAGTGGGAATCACTATCGCTCAATCCGAAGGGTTATGGAATCAAGAGGTTTCCACAGGAACTTGGGCAACCGGGCTTACTCAGTGAATCATCAGCTTGTGCTACGTGATTGTGGTATGGACCCAATAAAAAAGCCCTAAGCAACGCAACTTTCAGGAGAAGCTTATGGATGGCCATGGTTCTTCCTTCAACTCTCTTCATATGCATATAACTTTCTTGATGACTTAATTTGAGGGGTTGGTGAGGGTTATATAAGGAGAAGTGAGATGGGTCTTTTCGCTTTTTTTTTTTGGGCTTCTCCTACTTTCCAAATAATCTCCAAAAGAAATCTGGGTTGCTGGAGTCAAAGAACATGTCCCTCCCTCAGTGGGAAAGAAACGTCTGCGCCTCTCCTATCCCAATCGAATTCTGATACACAACTGGCCCCCACCAATTTACAAAATGGTAGGAATTATCTTCATCAACTGTCAACAAATAGGAAATTTTTTTAATAATTAATTTGATCATATCTGAATAGTTTAAAATTCAAAGTAATGAGCCCTCAATTTTTTTTGTCTACTTTTTGACGTGCAATTTCCAAATATAGGTATTAAAAAAAATATCTTGTTAGGGTTATCATCAATTATGGATTTAATAAGAGAGTCATTACTAATTATGCATTTAGTCTATTACTTGATGAAATATGGACACTGTGTAATTTATTAAAAATGAATTCTCCTCTATAAACTTGATTTAATTATGGTTTTTATATTTTCTAAATTGATTTTTATTTTATTTTTACTATTCATTTATTTTAGAAAAACATTGTGCAAGTTTCAAGTAATCCTTTAATATCATTTCATTTGTCAAACGTGAGCTATCATGTTAAGTTGCACTTTACATGAGAAATAGATGGTTGTAGAATAATTGTTAAATTTTTAAAAACTTTAATTCTTCCCATTACGAGTAGGCTGGAATTTAACCTAGGGTCCAAGTGTCGAACCATATAACTGGAGAACGCGTAGGAAACTAAAAAGATCTAAATTAAGATCTCTTACTCTAATATTATGTAATATTTGTAGAATTAGCTCTAACAATTGTAAAATTTAAAATGTTAGATGAGTGCATAATTTTTAATATTTAAATACTTTGCCATATATTGTCACATCCCATGGATGATGCATAAATACAATCCCAACGAAGAAACTGAAAACAATAAGCAGTGTTGCATTTAAAAGTCTTGACCGTCACCGTCGTACATGTCAGAAAATCATTTCTTTTACCAAAATGAAATTTTCAAGAACAGGATATCTTTGTCAGTTGAAATGATCATCGAAAAAGTCAAATCATTTCAACTATTGTTTCCTCTTTTTTTATCTTGTTTGATTGAGCCACTTTCACCCAGCGACTCCATATTAGTTCATTTTTTTTTTTGTTGTTTTCTCCTTTTGTCAGCCAGATGATTCAGATCATAACTCCTAGAAGACGAAGAAGTCCGCTTCATCAAGGACAGTAAGTAAGGATGAAATGAATTTGAATGAATCTTGGAAATTATCTTATCTGTGGTAAAAATAGTGAGTGGTAGTTATATATCTTGTTACAATGAGGATAATTAACATATTCTGCATTAAAATTTCCGACAAAATTTTTTAGCTAGAGGAAACAACAGGTATTGCAAATCATGTTACAGGCTAAGGTAGGACAATTCACATGAATCAATTTCTTATATCCATTTAGAATATCGGTCACATGAGCCAAAACTTGAAAATAACATAAGTTTGTGAAGGAGTGCGTTGAATGAAAGTTTAAAATTACAAATTAAAATCACAGAATAATTATAATAAAAAACATTGGTTCATCGTGCAAAGTTATGTTTTAACCTCAGTCAAAATCATTGGTGGAATTTTCGCAAAAGCGTCTTTAGTAAAAAGCATGCTATAAGGTCCATCTTAGAAAGGCACACCAAAATTGACACCCTTTTCATGGAATTTCATACGAATTGTTTGGAATTTAACAGACATAGAGACAACTTTTATAAAGTCTCTTTGTCGACATATTGCTACTTTAATTCTCCAATGAGAGTTTTAGGGTATAGTTCTACGATGACAGTACCATTTTTACCTTACTATATTCCCCGAAGAAAACTTTTTAACAAATTTTCTATATCTACCAAGGAAGTTGAGAAATTAATATCAATTAAACTATCTTCTTTATCAAGAATCCTACTTTTACTTTTTCTTCCTTTCATTTCGAGTTAGGTTAGCTTCGTCACACACGAGCCAATTGAATCCTTAGTGCAAGTCTCTATTCAGGTTTCAAATCAGTTTGAGAATTTCCACAATCGATTGTAACATCACAAACGTGATTCGCGTTCCTGATAAAAGCGAACCCAAATCATTAAAGCTCATAGGCAATATGAATTGTGGAGATATCAGTCGGCCAAGCAAGTCGCTGCTTGGCTTTTCAGGTCAAGGTCAACATCATGTCGCATGGCGTTCGGATCGTAGAGATATGAGTTGGCTAAGCAAGTCATTGCCTTGCTTTTCAGGTCAAGGTCGATGTCAATTGCATTTGATGCTTTGGACAAGGAATAGTAATGAATATATCTTCGTTTCCAGCTGAAGGAGCCACGAAAGTTGCTTTTCTTAAGAGAGTTAAAATTAAGAGCAATAGTGACAGATTTTTTTTACCTTAATTTTTCCTAATCCAATTTAATTAAAATCAGGCATGGCTACTAAATGGAAAACAAAAAGATCAAAGGATTCTTTCAGTTTTATTAATTGCCACAGCAAAGCATGTTTTCGCTAATAAACTATGCACATTAATAACTAAGTGGTAACCTAATCAATTAGGTCTCCATATTAGTTCACATGTTTTTGTTGTTTTCTCTTTTTGCAAGCCAAATGATTCAGATAATTACTCCTTGTAGACTAAGAAGTCCCCTTCATCAAGGACAGATGAATCTTGGCAATTATCTCAACTGTGTATGCAATAATGAGTGGTGAGTTATATATATATCTTGTCACAACGACGATAATAAACATATTCTTCAGTGAAATTTCCAAACAAAAAATTTTAGCTAGAGGAAGCAAACAGGGTTTGCGAATCGTGTTATTGGCCAAGGTAGGACACTTCACATGAATCAACTTCTTGTATCTGCTTAGAATTTCACAGTCCACCTGAGCCAAAACTTGTAAATAATATGATTTTCCGAGGGATCGTGTTGAATGGAAAGCTTGAAATTACAGATTAAGATCACAGAATAATAATTAAATAAAAAAAAGCATAGGTTCCTCGTGCAAATTTATGTTTCTACCTCGGTCAATATCGTTGGTGGAATTTATAAGAAAAGTGTCTTTCGTAAAAAGATATGCTATATGGGCCAGCTTCGAGAGGCACACCAAAATTGACACCTCTTTCATGGAAGTTCATACGAAATTGCTGCTTTATTTCTCCGATAACAGCTTCTATGATGACAGTACCATTTTTACCTTATTATATGCGGCAAAGAAAACTTTTAACTCCTTTGCTTTATCTACTAAGGAAATCGAGGAATTAATACCAATCAAACTATCTTCTTTATCAACAATCCTACTTTTTCTTTTTATTCCTTTCATTTCGAGTTAAGATAAGCTTCGTCACATTGAGCAAATTGAATTATTAGTGCAAGTCTCTATCCACGTTTCAAATCAATTTGGAAATTCCTACAACTGTTAGTAACATCACAACGTGAATCACGTTCCTAATAAAAGCGAACCTTGTGTTGACACCTATTTTTAATTTGCCCAACATTAATTGCATAAAATTTAGGAATTAATTTTCTTTAATTCCTAAGGAAAAAAATGTTTTTATTTAAATGCATTGCACATAGAAATTAGACACATTTGTATTTAATAGGGCCTATTAGCATGTCAATTTTAAAAAAAGAGAGAATAAAATAAAATTCGAGTTAGGCTGGGTCGGGGCTGGACCGACATGGCCCTTTTCCTTTTTTCTTTTCCTTCCCCCCCCCCCCCGGCGCGTGCCCAGCCCGCTATTCTTTTTTTTCTCTTCTTTTTTTTCCCCGCGGGCCCAGCCCGTTCTTTCTCCTTTTCTTTCCCCTTCATGCGAGCTGGGCTTGGCCCGACCTAGCTCCCTTCTCCTCCTTTCTCCCCCGCCGGCCGTCGCTTTTGCCTCCCCTGTTCGCCCCTGTTCTCGCCGTAGGGTGAGGCACGGCGGCGCGGCCTCACCCCATGCCTATCTGGCCAGGGTAGGGCCAGGGCAGCATGCTACCGGGACTGGCCATTAAGGCTAGTCTTGTCTTCCCCATTTCCCAGGCTCTCTCTCTCTCTCTCTCTCTCTCTCTCTCTCTCTCTCTCTCTCTCTCTCCTTCTTCCTCTGCCGCTCCTCACATAACCGGCCCCCTTGCGCCGGCCTAAATGGCCGCGAAAGTCGCGGGCCAGAGTAGGCCGGTGTAAGCCGTCATCATGCGGACGTAACGAAGTAGGGGGCAACATCGTCGCCGACTATATATAGCCACAGAGAGAGAGAGAGAGAGAGAGAGAGAGAGAGAGAGAGAGAGAGAGAGAGAGAGAGAGAGAGAGAGAGAGAGAGAGAGAGAGAGAGAGGAGGGTCGGCCATTTTCAGAGAAACAGAGAGAGAGGGAGAGAACCGGGAGAGAATAGAGAGAGAAAGAGTGAACCGAGCGTTCGCCGGAGCAAGAAAGACAACCAGCAGCGTCGCCGACGTCCCCCGAGTAGCCGGAAAGCCACCTAGGCGAGCCGTCGACCGGTGAGTTTGCCCCTAGGTCCTTGCTGCTCTGTTCTCCCCTGTTTTCCCATCCAATGTGGTTGGGACTCATGCCGGCTATCTCGCGTGAATCCCGGCCTATACCGTCTTTGCTCAAGGTCCAAGTATCGCCATCGAAGGTAAGCCCAGTCGCTAGAATTGGCCAGAGTCCGGAGAGAGGTCGGATGTCCCTATTTTTGTCGACGCACGCCAGATGATTGACAAAATGCCTCAAAGAGGCCGGTTCTAATCTGGTCGTCGGCCGGCACGCAGGTGGTCGGACGACGACCCAGGTGGGAGGCGAAGCTCGGTGATGGTCTAGGGGCACGATTTGGGGTCGATGCCGGTCTGGGTCGGCTGGCGGAAGGCCAATTTTGGCTCTGCCAGCATCCCCGCGTCTGGGTACCCGGGTTAAACCCAACCCGGGTCAGCCGATCCGACCCGGGTCAATGCCTTGGGTCGGATCCGTTGACCCGGGTCGGTTCCGACCCACCTGGATCAGCTGATCCGACCCGGGTCAATGCCCTGGGTCGGATCCGACCCGACCCGATTTAATATTTTATTTTAAAAATTTTAAAAATCTAAATTTTTTTAAATTTTTTTCTTTTTCTTTTTCCGTATTTACCTTTTTTAAAAAAAATTTAAAAAAATTTCAAAAAAATGTTTCTTTTTCTTTTATTTCTCGATATCTTTTTTTTAAATTCCGAAAAAAAAAAATTCTAAAAAAATTAAATTTTTTTTAAAAAAGGTTTTTTTTATATGGTTTGTTTGAGTGTTTTAATTTATTGTTGTATTACTATGCATGTTGTTATAATTCCATTTTTAAATTAGACAAGCCTATGGGGTTATGCGGTAGTATTTTGCATGTTATTTTTATTACTGTTGTGTTATTATTATGCATGTTTTTAATTAAAATGTAATTGCATGAACTGTTGTGTTTTGAATGTCATCTAACTTAGTTAGGGCTAGAACCATAGGTTGCATGATTGCTCATCGTTATGATTACACATTCGTATGATCATCTCACATATTAGGAGAAAGGTCCTAAAATCAATCCAAGTTGCCTGATAAATATTTTCAGAAATAAACAGAGTAAAAAGGTACCGAAAGGGCATTAGTTATCCAACTAGTGTAACCAAATCCCCGAACTCAGTTAATCTCTGGTTCGTAGAAATTGGATGATTCTCCCATTACCCTATTTGGGTTTCTAATCAACCTGCCCCAAATCGATTAGTGGCGACTCCTTGGTATAAATCACATGCATATTAAACACTTAAACCCTAAGTCACGATATGGTATGGGCTTGGGAGAGCCCGAGTTAAGTCCCGAACCTAGACTTAGCACGTACCAGGCGAGACCTCCCTTTTTTGCATGATAAAAAAAAATAGGGAGGTCGGTCGCGATAGACTGGTGACTCCGCTGGGAAAAAAAAAAGAAAAAAAGTGGACTTAAGCCAAATTTTTATCCTGTTCAAAATAATTTTTGTATGGCAGCAAGGACTCTAGGTATGATCCTGACATTAAGGTGTTATTTGTTCTTGCAGGTTCAAATTGATTGTTTATAAATTGTTATGCATGTTTTAATAATTTAGCACTACACTATGGCACACACAACCACGCTGCCAGACCTGGATCGCGATAGGGCATTTTAGGATGGTGTTAAGAAAGATACGACCTTGAACGCGAGCCCGCAATGTAGAGGTTACCTTTCTTTTCTCCGAAATTTATTTCTAAAAAATCGTAAAGAAATATCCTTAGCTGCTATTCGCGTGACTATAGGATATTCCTTTCTATTTAGCCAAGGTTAAAAGGACTTGATACCAATGCGAGATTGTGACGGTCAGGTACCCTTTTAATTTCATTTTGCTGAGCCAGTCTAAATAGAAATCGAACCTCACTCCTCATGTGTATGTTGTTGTGATTGCCATGGTTCAAGGAAAGGTATATAATCTATCCCTTCTTATTTTATTATCCAGCCTACTAATTCAATTGATTTGTTACTATTAGGCCACCCGTTGATTGCATTCTATACACGATGGGAAGAGCTGATATCCAATTCGTTTCCGCTCCTAAGAAGGAACTTTTGGCTTAGTGGGACCAACTTGATCGGAATGCCCAACAGTATGTCAAATCAAGAATAGGACGCATACTTCCACTGCTCAAAATCAACATCCATTTTGGCATGATGCAGGCATTAGGACATTTCCGTTGCCCACAGACATCCACTTTCATATTTGGTAAGTTTGAGATGACCCCGATTTTGGAAGAGTATAGTGCTGTCATTGGAAAGCCTTTGGGATCTGACCTCATTAAACCACTTTTGGGTGTGCCCCCTCTACCCGAATTATCCCAGTTTTTGCGAACCAAGAGTGATACTGTGAAGAGAGTCGTTAAAGCTCATTGTAATGCGTGCCTCTGATTTTTCTTAAACGAATATTTTGAAAGCCAACCCATGAGCCAAAAAGCTAAGATTTTTATCCTTGCTTTTATCGGGTGTGTCCTTTTCCCCCATCGCAAAAATTCAATAAATCCCTCGATTGCATATGTGGCCAAACAAATTTGCATAGGCTTGAGTTATGTTAATTCGGTTCTGGTAGAAATATTTTTGTCTCTAAATCGTTTTAAACAAAATGATGATAAAATCATGCGGGCCGCCCCTAAAATTTTACAAATCTGGTTTTTATCCCATTTGAGAGGATTTGGGCACCTCATGTAGCTTTTTGAAATCAACGACCTCATGCACCCGATACAAAGATTCGAGGTCTTAAAAAATAACTCCCCCGATAAGGATTACACTACCTAGATAAATTTTTTAAAAGACCTCGATCACAAGGCATTCTTATGGCATACTAAATGGTTTCATGATGGTTAGGCTCGTTATGCCCACCAGTTCCATAACCCTGTTCAGCTGCTCGGTCTATTTGGCGTCACTTCATACTACCCTTACCGAGTAGCCCGCCAGTACAGGGCCCTTTAGGAGGTCTCGCCACCTCTCAAGATAGACATGTTTCGAGTTCGATTCTCTTGCTCGAACTACAATTACGCGGACGAAATTCGTGCCATCCAAGGGATATGGACTGAATGTCAGCTTGAGAACATTCTCGTCCCTAGGCTATTGAAGGGGCAAGAAAGGATCCACCATGCCTCTCTGTTCTACATCCTACATCATCAAATCCCAGCAGATCTACAGCCAAAAGTCCAGGATGTAACCAAAAGCCCGGTCGCCAAGCACAGATCGACCATCTCGAAAGGACAGTGAGGACGAAGGATACGCTTATTGCGGAGCTTGTCCGTAAAAATAAGCGGCTCTGAGAGACTATAGCTTCCCCATCGTCTATAGAATGAGCATCCGGGAAGGGTGCCCTTTTTGTTAAAAGCCCATATTTTGTATATTTTCCTAGTATTTATGTTTAGGGGTTTTGGTTTTCTTCTGCAAAAGTATTTATGGGTTGTACTAATGTTAATATAATTCGGACCGCTTTTTATGATATAAATAAATTGTTTTACGCGTTAATAACAGCACCGTGGCCTTCGGCCTAGTGGTATCTAGGGATGAGCAAAACGGTCCGAGACGACTGGGGTTCGAACCTCGGGGACGCCGCCTGCAATGTTAATATAATAAAAACCTTTTTTCTCTTGCAAATAAAGAAAATATGCAATAATATTATGATTAGGCCATAAAATGATTGTTTATTAGGCATTATACTCATTCATTTCAACGTTTTCACAAGTAGTTGCAAAAATGGGTGAAGAAAACGTCCGTCTTGATAATATGGAAAACGAAATGAAGATGGTTTTTAACACACTGGAAAACCTCATCAAACAAATAGAATCCATCAATGGCAAGCTCACACCCACGCCTGCAGCAATTGAGGTGGTGCTACCACCACCATCTACTGGAAAAGACAAAGCCTCCGCCAACGACAGCAAAATACCTCTGCTAGAAGATGATCTGCTTCCTCTGGCCGTCAGGAAGGCTGAACCTGAAGGTGCACCGATGACAGAACATGACAAATGGCTTGCAAAGGTCGAGGAGATGCTGAAACAGTTATAAGGGCCGTAACATGCTGTCCTAATTGACCTGTATATATACAAATGTGTCAAAGTACCAGAAAAGTTCAAGATGCTAGAATTCGAGAAATATGATGGCACCTCATGTCCCAGATACCATTTGCACATGTATCATGTGCTGATGACTAAGTACGTTGACAATGAACCCCTTATGATTCAAACTTTTCAAGCAAGTCTGATTGGGCCAGCTTTGACATGGTATATGTCAAAAGATGTTGATATCTTTAAATCGTGAGATGATGCTGCTGATGTATTTCTGAAGCAGTACCTTGACGTCACTTTCACTAGTGACGATCTAGAGCGTACTGAAAAAAAGAAGAGTGAGTCCTTCAAGGAGTATGCCACCAGATGGAGAAACTTGGCCGCCCAGATTACCCCGCAACTTACTGATCATGAACAAGTAAAATTATTCATCAAGTCTCTTCCGTATAAATACAGACACCGCCTGGTGGGTGCCACTACTGAATTCCTTAATCGTCTAGTTCCTATGGGCGAACGAATTGAAATGGGATTACGTGACGGATGGTTCACAGACCCCGCTTCCACAAGCAGGAGACTTAACACGAGAAAAGAGAAAGAATCCCTAACGGATGGGAACATCGCATATAACCACACTGTTCATCCTCCTCGAACAGTCCAAGTGAGTAATGAGCAGTAGCCGACCTCAAGTCACCAACCACCGAAGCGATACAAAAAAAGGCAATTCACTCCACTGCCTAGATCCCTTTTTCAAGTTCTGGCCATACTCTGGAAGAAAAACCTGCTTTCTACAAAGCCAAAATGTCCCAACGCAGAAAGTTTTTCGAATTATGATCCGTCCAAAAAGTGTGATTATCACATGGGTGAGATAGGGCATTCGACGGACGACTACTATACCCTCAAACACCGAATCCAAAACTTGCTCGACACCAAAGCCTTTTCATTTTAGACATCGAAGCCAAATATCCAAAACAACCCGCTACCCGAACATGAGAACAGAATCAATGCCATATCTACTTTCGACACTGATCGAATTAAGAGTAAGAGGATATGCACTATTGACGTTTATAACGCCCTAGTGAAAGCGGGGTATTATCCTACTGGTGAAATACTGCCCCTGGCCATAATGAAAGAAAGGGTTGCCAGTATGGCGAAAGCAGGTTTGATTGTGTATACCGACCACACCGGTATAGTGGCCACCATCTCTGAGGTTGTCATCGACTGGGATAAAGAACTCTTAGTATTGAATGCAGAAATAAGTGGATCTATCCTCGCACTTGTGAACGAATCTTTGTCTGATAACCCAGACGAGGAGGAGGAGTTGACGATTGAGGTACCCTTACCCAAGGAGCACATATTAATTGAGATAGCTCAGCCTTATCGGTACGAGAATGACAAAGCAGTCTCATGGTCCTACGAACTGGATGTTGACCTAGTTACTAGGTCCAGATGAACGTATGCCCAAGCTGATGCGTAGCCTCTGAAGCCTGTCACCGACAGAGAAGTAAAAGAATTCCTGACCATTGTCAAAGCCAGTGAATACAATGTGGTAGACCAGCTACGCAAATTGCCTGCTCAGATTTCTTTATTGGAACTACTCTAAACGTCCATGAAGCATCAAAAATCCCTAATGAAGGTACTCAGCGAAGTAAACGTCCCAGAGACTATTGACCATGACAAGTTAGAAGCATTTGTGGGGTCCATCCTTTTGAAAGATCAAATAACATTCTCGGAAGATGAATTTTCCACTGAAGGAAGAGGACATACTAAAGGTCTCTATATCTCCGTTAAATGTAGAAACTCTCATGTAGCTTGAGTTCTGATAGACAATGGGTCTGCGTTGAATATTTACCCGCTGGCAACCTTACGACGTCTTAATGTGGATATGTCTAAGTTTCGTGCCTCCAAAACATCCGTATGAACATTTAACGAGATGAAGAAAGACACAGTGGGCGAGATCGACCTTGATATCCAGATTGGCCCAATAGTATTAAGTATTGTGTTTCAAGTAATGGACATTCCTACTGCATTTAGCTTTCTGCTGGGTCGTCCATGGATTCACTCTGCTGGAGCTGTACCTTCAAGCCTTCACCAAAGCGTGAAGTTTGTTGCCCAAGGGAAATTGATTGCAGTCCTTAGAGAGGAAGACCATCGAATCTACCAAAAAACTACCATCCCCTATGTTGAACCAAGTGGCAAGGTGGAATCTAGCTATCAGTCCATTGAACTCGTGTCAATCGTACACGGATATCGAAGAACGTCTCCCCTCGTCCCTGATATGTCAAAAGCCTCAATCATATTAGGAAAATTTATGATTGGGAATGGCTTCACCCCAGGTCAAGGACACGGCAGAGGAGGCCGGGGCATCTGAGAGCCTATTCAAGCCGTCAGAAATCACCGTACAGCTAGCCTAGGGTATCGTGGAGGAAACCCACAAGTCAACAAAGGGCATGTGAAGAGCCAAGTTGGTTTGTTACTCCCCCATATCCGGGAGACTTTTCTGCCGCTTGCTAAATTCTTGCAGGATGAAAAAATTTATCTCAACCTCTTAGAACAATCTGGTGAGGGGTTTAAGCAGCCTGCCAAATGTTCAAGTCACCCGAGCTCCTCGACGCTTCCTGTAAATGTTGCTGTTGACCGACATCGGAACTCGAACAAGCTACTAATTGAAGAAGATTATGGATGAGAAGAAACGCTGGATAGTGTAGTCACCCTATTGGATGACATCTTCGTAGGGGCCATACATGAAAACTCGACCTCAGAAACGAGTGCAAACCCGCCTGATTTGTTTGCACGTTTGCAATATCAATTAGGCGAGCTACGAGATTTTCTCACATCCCTAGTGGATACCATTGGCCAAATCTCAGACATGTCATCGCCATTGCCCGATCAGGAGCAGGTGACCCAAGTAAATGGTCTAGGAGGAAACCCACCGTCAGGAGTCCTTCCCGACATGATTTGGCGAAGTGTCCAACTCTTACAATGGCAGGGCAATATATGATGATACTCGTCGGTTCCTAAATCTATGAATGTGATCTTCCTATCCTTTTGCGAAAGGGGCTAATCACGAGGAGGCCAAAACACCCTACTCCTGAATTCTTCATTAACTATGATCCTTCCAAATCTTGTGATTATCATTCGGGAGAGATCGGGCACTCACTAGATGATTGCGATACTCTGAAGAATAGAGTTCAAGACTTACTGGACGATAGGGCATTCACTTTTCGTGCCTCATAGCTGTGTCATGATGAAGATGACCTCTTAGCGGTATCCAACATTCGTGCGGCTGCTCCTGTGCTTTCTGATAAGATGCATAGGGGAAAAGCGATTATGGATACCTTGGGTGAGCCCAGTGGTAAGTTTTACTATTACGTTGACTATCAGGTGCCATCAAGTTTTTATAAAGACCAGTAGAATAGCACTCCTAGTAGATGGGACGACATGGAAAAGTTGACACTAGCCAAGAGAGGAGCTGATGAGCTGGATTTCTGGAACGAAACTTTCGAAGATTTCTTCATTGGTGCAATAGGCGAGGGACCGGTGGAGGGAATGGACGTAAGCCCTCTTGAGTAGAATTCCTCTCCTCTCCTTTGCATGAATCCCTGGAAAATGGGCTATCCTTGTATTTTGTTTTTTGTCGTTTTTTCTACCGGAAGAAATGTCTTTTTTGAACTTTCTCTCTTTTGAGGTTGTAAATCCATGTATTATAAATAAATAATATTTTGAGGGCACGAGGTAGTATTCCAAACCGGTTCGTTGATGATATCTAGCCATGAAAAGGAAAGTATTCTGAGGTCCAAGCTATCTCATGCTTCCTCGTTTCTAAAAATTTTCGAAAATCAAAAACATTTTACTTTCCTTACCAAAAAAAAAAAAAAACATTTTACTTTTTCTTCAAAATGTTTTAAGAGAAGGACAATGAAAAATCTATATCCTCGTTTCTATTTTTTATTAATTTACCCCATGTTCCAAGCACAATCTTGCGACTTGCGAGGGAGTTAGTGTGGTCCAACCTGATGATGTACATACTGACAGAAGCGATTCTGACTATTCAAGTGATGACCCCACTAAAATTCGAAGAAATTGGGAGCAATATGAACAATTCAAGCCCCTTACAACCGAAGATATTGTTACTAACAATTTGGGTGGTACTCAGGATCCAAAAGAGATGAAGATAGGGGCCAACCTTCCGGAAGAGAAAGCCGTACGTTTGATCACTCTCCTCAAAGATTATCAAGATGTCTTTGCATGGTCTTATTTTGATATGTCAGGACTAAACCTTCGGATTGTCGAGCATAATTTGCCTACCAATCCCGACGTGTCTTCCAAAAAGCAAAGGTTACGAAGGACCAAACCCTAGCTGTCGAAAAAGATCGAAGAAGAAGTGATGAAGCTGTTGAAAGTGGGATTCATCGAGGTTTCACAATACCCTAAATGGGTAGCAAATATCGTACCAGTGAAGAAGAAAGATGGTCGAATTCGAGTTTGTGTTGATTACCGCAACTTGAATAAGGCCAGTCCAAAAGACGACTTTCTGCTCCCCCACATAGATGTCCTTATGGATAACACTATTGGATTCGAATTATTTTCTTTCATAGATGAATTCTCTAGATACAATCAAATAAGGATGAACGATGAGGACAAGGAAAAAACGGCATTCATCACTCCATGGGGGACTTTTCACTACAGGGTTATGCTTTTTGATTTGAAAAATGCCGACGCAACGTACCAACATGCTATGGTCACTCTTTCTCATGACCTGATGCACAAAGAAATTGAAGTCTATGTCGATGATATGATCGCCAAGACCAGATGCAGAGAGGATCACATTGAAGCCTTGAAGAAACTATTCAATCGGTTGCACGAGTTCAAATTACACCTGAACCTGCAAAGTGCATGTTCGGGGCAACCTCTGGTAAGTTACTCGGATTCATCGTGAGTAGCAAGGGGATCGAGGTTAACCCCTCAAAAGTCAAAGCGATATGCGAACTGCAACCCCCATCCACGGTGAGGGAGGTCAGAAGCCTTTTGGGAAGGTTGAATTACATCACTCGGTTCATCTTCCAACTCTTTGAGACTGCACGTCCTTTCTTCAAACTTCTCAAGAAAGACGCTCAGATCAACTAGGATGAAGACTGTCGGGAAGCGTTTGAAAAGCTGAAGCAGTATTTGATGAATCCCCCGGTACTAGTTCCACCAGTCCCAGGACATCCTCTAGCTCTCTATTTAACGATTCACAGTGAATCGTTAGGAGCCCTGTTGGCTCAGAGCCACCCCAATGATGGAAAAGAACGAGCCATCTATTATCTGAGTAAGAAATTCACCATTTCGGAACAGAATTATTCCAAAACAGAAAAAACATGTGTCGCATTAGTGTGGGTATTGCATAGGTTCCGACAATATACTTTGCATCACTAGACGTTCCTTGTAACTGAAAATGATCCTATCCGGTATTTGCTTAACCGACTAGCTTTAGTGGGAAAATTAGCCAAATGACAAATTCTAATTTCAGAATTTGACATCCAAATATCATCACAAAAATAAGTGAAAGGTCGAGTGATCATTAATATGCTAACTGAATGTCCTGGGGAAGCACATGAGGACGATCTCCTAGAGGATCGCAATTTATCAACAGAGGAACAAGCATCGACTATGTTTTTTGATGGAGAGTAAACCTGTCTTACTCTGGCACTGGGGCAGTCTTGATATCCCCATATGGACAGCATTAACATGTAGCTGCGAAATTGGTATTTCCTTGCACCAATAATATAGTCGAGTATGAAGCATTTACTCTCAGTTTATAAGTGGCTAGCCAAACTAAAAGTGTTCAGTGATTCAACCTTAATCATACTCCAGACTGTGGGTGGGTGGAAGACTAGGGATACTAAACTAGTACCCTATCATGACTATCTGAAAAATTAGTTTCAGAATTCGACGAGATCTCGTTTGACTACCTATCTAGATCTCATAACCAATTCGCCGATGCACTGGCTACACTATCATCCATGTTGCAGGTTACCAATGGTTTGGAAGTAGAACCTCTGAAGATTGAAGTCCTTACCATACCGGCCTATTGCTTGACTGTAACTGAGGAACTCGATGGTAAATCATGGTATTACAATATCATGAACTACATCAAGGAACAGCAGTTCCCTGAAGGGATCAGCTCTACAGACAGAAGATACATAATGAAGATGGCGACGAAGTTCTTCGTCGATGGTGAGAGCTTATACAAGAGGTCCTGTGACTTTGTTTTACTAAGATGCGTGGATGCGACCGAAGCAACTCGAATTATGCGGGAATTGCATGAAGGAGTATGCGGTCCACACATGAATGGACACATATTGGCCAGGAAAATAACCAGATTATGCTATTACTGGCTTTCCTTAGAAAGTGATTGCATCCGACACGTTCGAAATTGTTATCGTTGTCAGATCCATAGAAACAAGATAAATGTCCCACCAACTGAATTACACCAGTTATCTGAGTCATGGCCATTCTCAATGTGGGGCATCGATGTGATCAGCCCAATTAATCCGAAAGCATCAAATGGACATCGCTTCATCCTAGTCGCAATTGATTATTTTTTCAAGTGGATCGAGGCTGCGTCATATGCCAATGTCACTGCTCGGAATGTTATGAAATTCATCAAGTGAGACATAATCGCCCATTATGGTGTCCCTAAAGCCATCATTACAGATAATGGGACAAATTTGAATAACAAGTTTGTTGACGATTTACTTAGTGAATTCAAAATCTGTCATCTGAATTCGTCTCCTTATCATCCCCAAATGAACGATGCTATTGAGGCTGCCAACAAAAACATCAAGAAGATCTTAGCCAAAACTGCTGAGAACTACCGAAATTGGCATGAAAGATTGCCTTTTGCATTAATGGCATACCGACCATCAATTCGAACATCTACCGGGGCAACCCCATTTTCCTTGGTGTATAGCATGGAAACAGTCCTGCTTGTTGAGGTAGAAATCCCCTCGCTGCGAGTTTTGTCCCAAGTGAAACTGTCTGATGCAGAGTGGAAGCAATAAAGATTGGAGCAGCTGAATATGATTGATGAAAAGCGATTAAAAGCTCTTTGTCATAGACAATGCTATCAACAAAGGGTAGCCAGATCATTCAACCGAAAGGTGTGCCCAGGACACTTCGAAGCAGGCGATCTTGTCCTGAGAAAAGTACTGTGAGGTAAGTTCGCTCCAAACTATAAGGTTCCTTATGTCGTGAAAAAGACATTCCCTGGAGGAGCTCTGATTCTGACTGAGATGGATGGATGCCAATTCTCCAACCCGATCAACTCTGATGCTGTGAAGAAGTACCACCCCTGAAATAATTTCTCTCTTCCTGTTGATAACAAGGGAATTAGCATAAAAGTTATTGATAGGGACACTCCTAGTGGCAAGTCTATCCGGGAAGAATTTCGCACATGACAAAATGGTGTCAAGGCCGATCCTGACCACCATGGAAGTCTCAATGGTAGTCATGCCCATATCCGTCAAAGACCTTGAAAGCAGAAATTAGCTTTGCTGCGAAGATCCCCATACAATCAATTGCATATGCCCTGTGCATGTCAGGAATCACAGGATTTACAAGAAACATCTCAACATGCAGGGACCACGTTGACGCCGCATGCGCTGATAGTTGGCCGTCTATTTGGGAGTACCCCTAATTATAAAGGATTTCATTCGAGCTTCGAGACCAAGAATATGGAGGACCAGACTGAGACAAAGAAGGCTGAACAAAGTAAAGAGGAGAAAAGACTCTGCTAGCTTTGAAGGTAAAATGGAAGAAAGGTAATTTGTATCGTTCTCAATTTACCCTCAATCATCTCATTTCTAACATAAGCTCATGTTTTTGTCAGAAGGGAATTATTGACATCCGAAAAAACTCAAGGAGTTGTCAATCACGAAGGGTAATGTTGTATCACTCCCAATTCCTATCCCTCATAGAGCAGTTCATTAACACAGTCTTTCCTATTACCTTACAGGTTTGCCTCACTATTGCAGCATAGGTAAGTATCTCTTTCCCTAAAAACTGTTTAATCTTCCTCCAAGTGCATCGCATGTCTTTTGAAAAGAAATTTGCATGGTAATTTTTCCTGTTTAATTCACCAATTCCCTGTGAAAATCTTGACAATTCGACGAATGGTGTCGAACTGCGCCAACGTATTGAACGAGGCGTGTTAGGATGATGAGAGGTAATCCTTAGTCTATACACATTCTCAAGTACTAAACCCTTGTAAGATGAGCGAAAAGGTTTCATTTCTACAAGGTAAAGGGATTTCTCGCATAAGGTACAGTAGCCAAAATGACGAGAGGTGATTCATTTCTCTACCACATACACTACAGTTTATCGTTTGTTTGACCATTCGAGCCCACACACTCGGAGGTTCCTTTTAAACCACCCCGTCAAGAACCACCCCACATTGGGGTAGCTTGAGGTAAACCAGCATCACAAAGAGGATTCGAATTCAAAGGGAGCAGGAAGAGCATCCCCCCCTTTTTTAGTCACCGCCCCCGTGACTTCGGCCTTGTCATCTTCACGGATTCGGTGGTCCTCAACAGAGTCCTCTAAGACAAGCACTCCATCGACGGCAGGACGGTCGAGGCTAAGAGAACTTTGTCAAGAGAGGAGCAGCAAATTAAAGCTTCTTCAAAATACCAACATATCATTGATAACAGTGATGTTCCCACCTAAGAACTGAGCAAGACAAGAAGGATGAGGAGTTTGTAATATCTAAAATTTTCTACATTCATCAGTCACAGTAACTCGCACAAGGTGAAAAAGTGAATAGAAGTTTTCTTGCTCTCACTTGCATTAATCTTTGAGTGTTATTATTAGAGATGAACTCTCATGATAATTTAAGTGCCCTAGGATGACAAAGAGCAATCTTTCTTCTATCCCATACACTTATATCCCCTGCTAGCCCAATTGAGCTGGCAGCTTCATTTCGTACGAACTCAGTTAGTGATCATCCCCCATACCTAGGCAAGGCAAAAGTCACCACAGTTTGGGCATCAGGGTCCAAAGTACTGAATCAATATGAAGACTCCAAGAGCCTAATAACATTGTTCTGTTCAAACTTATTTAGGCTAGTCCTAACAATACCAAAAGAACAACAAAAAAATTGAAAGCTAGGGGTATGAAAAAGCAGTGTGCCTGGTAAAAGTAAGGCCAATGCCCATGAATTAAAAAAAACAAAGAAAAAGAAAAGGAGAAGAAGAAAAATGATGACAAAGATGAAAAGAAATGAGTCCCAAATTTCTGGGTAATGCTATGAAAAACAATGAAGTTTTAGCTGAGGAGATATCTGAGCGTGATGAATGTGCTCTCAAATACCTTAAAGTTGTTAATTGGTGTAGAACAGATGACCCCAAAGGGTTTAAACTTGAGTTCTTCTTCGATACAAATTCCTACTTTAAGAACTCTGTCTTCACAAAGATCTGTCACATGATAGATGAAGACGAACCTATTCTTGATAAAGCAATTGGGACAGAGATTGAATGGTATCTAGGAAAATGCTTGACGCAGAAGCTCCTTAAGAAAAAGCTGTCCAAGAAGTTAAAGCACGGGATTACCCAGGGAGTTTGCCAGAAGGATCCTGACAGTAGAGAAGAAGACGAGTAACAATGCTAGATGATCATCAATTCTCACCCTTACACATATTTTTGAGCCTAACAATCATTTCGTTCTCCAATCTATAAACCAAGCCTATGTTACATCCCTCATAAAGTCTCTTCTGACTAGGGCACTTGAATTAATGTGAAATTTCAAATGTTTATAAACAACGCTCGAGAAGGTGCGAACAAGACTACTTCTATCTCATTTTGCAAGGTTCTTGACTTGTAAACCTGGAGATAATTACATAATATTTTCATTCATGGCATTGACTTGAACACTAACCTTTGTTAAGCCATGGACCAAGCCATCATTACGACCCTAAAAAAGACCTTTTAGATTGGCAGCGTCGTACCGCTCGCAAGAAAACTAAGACCCTTGTTGAAGTGATAATGGTCAGATTAAGTGTTTTTGTTGTTCTCGCATTAATGGTTGGGATAAGCAATCTTTTTCGATGAGAGTGAGTGGAAAGTCCTTTCTGACTGAAGATCCCTCGTTCAACATCTCAGGAAGTTCACCTTGCGAGCGAAAATTGTCTTGATTGATCCTCGATGGATGTTTGGTGATGTAAACATGGCAAAATCACCTTGCATAAACTTTCAAATACACGTTCAGGAATAGCCTAACTTATCTATCCTTGATGAAGGCATGCATATTTGTGCTAGTCGTCTTTGACAGCTTAGAGTTTCAATCCCTAGTGATAGGACATGAAAACTCGGGCATTGGAGAAGCCCTCATTATCATCCCAAGGGAGATGTCCCGAGAAAAGTCGGGTATTCAGCAGATGATATATCAAACCTCTAGATAAGAATCCTTGGGTATTTCATTAGGATTCTTTTCAAACTACCCAGAAGGTAAACAGGATGTTTCTTTGAAAAAGAAAAGCATCTTGACTTGCTAGTTAAGATATTTCATACGATATTCTAAAATAGCCTCAGTTATCTATTTCTCCGATGAATACGTATGTATTTGCAGGAACGTGCCCAGGTAAGTACATTCTACCCTTGCCTGGTTACAAAATTATGAATTATTTTCAAACTACCCAGAAAGTAAACGGGGTGCTTCTTTGAAAATGAAATGCATCTTGACTTGCCGGTCAAGAGATTTCATATAATATTCTGGAATAACCTTAGTTGTCTATTTCCCTAATGAATGCATATGTCTTTGCACAACTTGTTTGAAAGGAGACATGCCATTAAGAGGCAGGAACGTGCCTAGGTACCCCTGATAAGATGCAGGTACTTTTGAAAAGCGAAATTCAGTCAAGGTGACAGAAGAAAGGTTCGGGTCCGAGACAAATGAAATCCAATCAAGGCGACCGAAGATAAGTTCGAGTCTTGTGCAAGTGATTTCCCTAGTCAAGGCGACCGAAGAAAGGTTCGGATCCTAGACAAACAAAATCCAATCAGAGCGATCAAAGATAAGTTCGAGTCCTATGCAAGCGATTTCCCCAGTCAAGGCAACAGAAGGTAAGTTTAGGTCCTTGTTAAGCGAAATCCCGTCAAGGCGACCGAAGATAAGTTCGGGTCCTAGGCAAGTGATTTCCCCAGTCAAGGCGACCGAAGAAAGGTTCGGGTCCTAGACAAACGAAATCCAATCAAGGCGACCGAAGATAAGTTCGGGTTCTAGGCAAGTGATTTCCCCCAGTCAAGGCGATCGAAGAATGGTTCGAGTCCTAGACAAATGATTTCCTTCGTCAAGGTAATCAAAGATAGGTTCGAGTCCTAGACGAGTGAAATTCCGTCGAGCTGACCGAAGATAGGTTCGAGTCCTCAACACATGATACCAACTATCTGGAATTACTTTACCCTTCGACAAGGTAGGTAGCCCTAGGTATGTTTTTATTTATTTTAGCGTGCATCATCTCATTACATTATAAAAATGAGACTCACTGTCTCGCCTAAACTAGCATTCATTGAACATGCATGAGTCAAAATTAGGTGTCATTTTATCTTTGAATGTAATCTCTATGAACTCAACCTCTACGAGTTCACCTTCAAAGAGAGGCAGCTGTTGACACCTATTTTTAATTTGCTCAATATTAATTGCATATTAATTCCTAAGGAAAAATATGTTTTTATTTAAATGCATTGCACATAAAAATTAGGCACATTTATATTTAATAGGGCCTATTAGCATGTCAATTTAAAAAAAAAGAGAATAAAATAAAATTCGAGTCAGGTCGGGTTGGGGCCGGGCCGACCCGGCCCTTTTCCTTTTTTCTTTTCCTTCCCCCCCACGCAGGCCCAGCTCGCTATTCTTTTTTTCTCTTCTTTTTTTCCCCCGCGGGCCCAGCCCGTTCTTTCTCCTTTTCTTTCCCCTTCACGCGAGTTGCGCCCGTCCTGGCCCAGCTCCCTTCTCCTCCTTTCTCCCCCGTCGACCGTCGCTTTCGCCTCCCCTGTTCACCCCTGTTCTGGCCGCAGGGTAAGGCATGGTGGCGCGGCCTCACCTCGTCCCTATCTAGCTCGAGCAAGGCCAGGGCAGCACGCCACTAGGACTGGCCATTAAGGCTAGTCCCGTCTTCCCCATTTCCCGAGCTCTCTCTCTTTCTCTCTCTCTCTCTCTCCTTCTTCCTCTGTTGCTCCTCACAGAATCGGCCCCTCCTCTGCACCGACCTAAATGGCCGCGAAAGTCGCGAGCCAGAGTAGGCCGGTGCAAGCTGTCGTCATGCGGACGTAACGGAGCAGGGGGCAATGTCGTCGCCGGCTATATATGGCCAAAGAGAGAGAGAGAGGAGGGTCGGCCATTTTCAGAGAGAGAGAGAGAGAGAGAGAGAGAGAGAGAGAGAGAGAGAGAGAGAGAGAGAGTGAACCGAGCATCCGCCGGAGCAAGAAAGACAACCAGCAGCGTCGCCAACGTCCCCCGAGCAGCCGAAAAGCCACCCAGGTGAGCCGTCGACCGGTAAGTTTCCCCTCGGATCCTTGCTGCTCTGTTCTCCCCTGTTTTCCCGTCCAATGTGGCCGGGACTTCCGCCGGCCGTCTCGCGCGAATCTCGGCCCATACCATCTTTGCTCAGGGTCCAAGTATCGCCGTCGAAGGTAAACCAGGTCGCTAGAGTTGGCTGAAGTCCCGAGAGAGGTCAGATGTCCCTGTTTTTGTCGACGCACGCCAGATGTTCAACAAAATGCCTCAAAGAGGCTGTATCTAATCCGGTCGCCGGTCGGTGAGCAGGCAGTCGGACGGCAACCCAGGTGGGAGGCGAAGCTCGGTGATGGTCTAGGGGCCCGATTTGGGGTCGGCGCTGGTTTGGGTCAACCGGCGCAACGCCAATTTTGGCTCTGCCAGCGTCCTCGCGTTTGGGCACGCAGGTTCGACCCAACTCAAGTCAGCCGATCCGACCCGGGGTCAATGCCCTGGGTCGGATTCGTTGACCCGGGTCAGTTTCGACCGACCCGGATTAGATGATTCAAACCGGGTCAATGCCCTGGGTCGGATCCATTGACTCGGGTCGGATCCGACCGGACCCGATTTAATATTTTATTTTATTTTATTTTATTAAAAAAATTAAAAAAATATTTTTCTTTTTCCGTACTTACCTTTTTAAAAAAAATTTCAAAAAAATTTAAAAATTTAAAAAAAATTCAAATTTTTTTCTTTTTCTTTTATTTCTCCATATCTTTTTTTTAATTCCGAAAAAAAAATCTAAAAAAATTAAATTTTTTTAAAAAGTTTTTTTTATGTGGTTTATCTGAGTGTTTTAATTTATTGTTGTATTACTATGTAATTTGTTATAATTTCATGTTTAAATTAGACAAGCCTATGGGGTTATGCGGCAGTATTTTGCATGTTATTTTATTACTGTTGTGATATTATTATGCATGTTTTAATTAAAATGTAATTGCATGAACTGTTGTGTTTTGAATGTCATCTGACTTAGTTAGGGCTAGAACTATAGGCTGCATGATTGCTCATTGTTCTGATTACGTATTCGTCTAATCACCTCACATGTTAGGAGAAATGTCCTAAAATCAATTCAAGTTGCCTGACAAATATTTTCAGAAATGAACAGAGTATAAAGGTACCGAAAGGGCATTAGTTATCCAACTAGTATAACTAAGTCTCCGAACTCAATTAATCTCTAGTTCGTAGGAATAGGGTGATTCTCCCATCACCTTATTTGGGTTTCTAATCAACCCACGTTAAATCGATTAGTGGCGACTCCTTGGTATAAACCACATGCATGTTAAACACTTAAACCCTAAGTCGCGATATGGTATGGGCTTGGGAGACCCCGAGTTAAGTCCCGAACCTAGACTTAGCGCGTACCAGGCGAGACTCCCCTTTTTCGCATGATAAAAAAAAAATAGGGAGGTCGGTCGCGACACCTCGGAATCGGGATCGGCCAAATTACTAAGAGAAAATGACTTTTGTTGTGCCCAAGAAAAAGCATCCCTTGTTTTTCTGGTGAAAAGACCCTCCTCAGGGAAATGAATCCCGCGCCTGTGAAATAAGAACTTTTATTGGACTTTATTTTCCTCCCTCGCTAATTGAAGGAAATGTTTTCGATCGATTGATTATTAATATGCCCATTAACTACATAAAAACTTGACTACAAATAGATATAGACGATGTTTAAAATTGTAACACAATAAGGCAAACAGACAATGGCTGCCCAGGTGGTCGCATGACCCAGGCAACGGTCGCTTGAGGTCGAGCAACCTTAGGCAAGGTTGCTAGCACCAAATCTAGCTCGCCGATAGCCAGATTTTTGCCTCACCGGAGTCTCACTAGAAGCTCGCCGACCACCTGCCAGCCGCTAGTCCCTCACTGGTTTTGAGTTGTTTTTTTTTTAGAAAAAGCAAAAGTGCTTTGCAAATCGTGATTTTTCCGAACACCATTTAAGTCAAAATTGTTTCTCAATGCACTTTTAAATTACAATTGACCAAACACTACTTGTATTTCACAAAATCCCTTTTAGGCATTTTCTCAAAGGTTTTACCCCAAAGCCAAACCAAATGCACCATACATCCTCGATCAAACAGAAATCTGCACTTCCATATCATTTGAACTTCAGTACACTCAAAGACAATATAGCTCCCAAATCTCAAAAGGACCAAGAAACGGTAGGAGGAGGAAACCATATCTACATCCTCTCATTGAGTTGGATCCAAAGCTTTCTAAAGCTAAATAATACTGCATTCACAAAAACACTTATTGAATCACTGCACTGACTTTATTATAAGGCTAGACATTACAAGAGTTCTTTTCCATGCATAGAAACCATTTGGTGAACTAGTTTCAACGTGAAAGAACCAAATGAACCAGTGCAGTCAATGGAGACCTAGTGCAACCATAACATCCAACACAGCATACCCAGATATATATCGGTAACCTATTATTGTCATCTCCCACTACTAACTAGTGGCATGACATGGTTTTTCAAGCTATCCGTGTAACTAGTGTTCGTGATCGCAATACTTTCTATGTATAGATCGGTCTTCTCTCTCAAGAAACGCACCGTCTTTTCTGGATTCACATCGATGCCATTGACCCATGAGTGATTAGCCATTGCTCTTAGTCCCTCCAATTCCATTGCTACTTCCTTTATGGTCAGCCTCTCCTCGCCTTTTAATTTTATGCATCTCTAGGCAGGATTGGCAACTTCCCTCACCTGCTCATTGTTTCGTTCGTTTGCAATTACTTCCTCAACAATCTCAAAGAATTTGTCAGTTTTCAATGATGAAAGAAAGTACGTTGCCAAGCTTTGCTCTTCTTTTGGTCGGTCAAAAGAAAGTGCCTTCTTCCCTGTCAATAGCTTAACTAGCACAACCCCGTAGTTATAAACATCACTCTTTTCTGTCAATTGGCTTGTGTGAAAGTATTGATGGTCTAAGTATCCCCATGTTCCCTGAACCATAGTGGACAACTGCATTTGATCAAGTGGGACTAATCTTGAAGCTCCGAAGTCGGAGACTTTTGCGGTGCAGTTAGCATCCAAAAGGATGTTTGCTGACTTGACATCTCGATTGACAATGGGAAGGGAAGCTGTGGAGTGCAAGTACGATAGGACTCCAACAGTTTCTGAAGCGATTCTCAACTGGGTCTCCCAAGATAGCTTCAACGATTTGTTTGAGTTGTGGACATGGTCGAAGAGAGTTCCATTGTTGACGAACTCATACACCAATAAATGCACCTCTGTTTCCAAACAACATCCCAAAAGCTTGACCACGTTACGATTATTAATTTGAGAAAGCACAATGACTTCATTGATGAACTGTTTGATTTGGCTCTGGTCCATGAGCTTGGACTTCTTAATTGCAACCACCATATTATCTGGCAACGACCCTTTGTAAACGGTACCATATCCTTCTTGCCCGACTATTCTGCTCTCGTCATAATTGTTGGTGGCCTTCTCTAGCTCTTCAGCGCTAAAGATTTTCACAGCTTTTGTGGTTCTGTCACGTTCATGTAATTGTTGCTGCAAAAGCAAGCTGCCATTTTGCTTGAAATATTGTTCTTTGAGCCTGATGAGCTTCCTTTTCTTGTATCCGAAATACAGAAAGCCAATGCTGAAAGCAGCACTATTATGCCCACAGCAACACCTGTATACGACACTAGTTTTTCAGATTAATTAACCACATGATTAACTGCACAGCGAATCATTGCGCCACACATTCAAACTTTCTGTAGAATTACATCGTGAGGTTTCCTCGAAAAACTCCCTAATTTTGGGACAATTTGAGTCTGAAACGGGACAATGGATTTGGTTAAGCTAATCTACAAAAGGTGGAAGAAAAGCACAGTTGTCACGATCTACAAAAAATGTCATCAGTTTAACAGGTTTAATTCGACGTGAAAGAAGTCAGAAAAGTATTAACTCAAACCAACTACAAGGATACTTATCTTTTCCTATGGTCCCACAGTGTACTTGCTTACGGTTTTCTAGGTCTTATGCAACCAATTTCACGCCATTTAAAGCGTAAGTTTATAGAGACTTTTTCGTTAGAACTATGCATGAGTTTAAACAACTGAATACATGTCCCATCTGTATATCCGACTCATCCCTTCTCATGACATGAAAATGGCAAGCACTAGTACCTCTGAGTAATTTTTCAAAATGGAATAGTATTCGGTGCGAAGGCCGCTTTTATCTTCCTCTTTTACTTGTATCGTCACCTTGGATAGATGTTGTCATGTCGCTAGTAAGCAACTAGTAATATAAATGATAACCTGATAAATATGGCTTGTGTAGAAATTAAAGAGAAAGAACAAAAAGATATCTGCTTGGATTGGTAAAATAGCCATCCCTATGTGTAGGTCTCCACCAGTTTTTCGCCAACACAAGTCCCCGCTCCCTCTTTGTAAAGGTACACATGCGGGCGCGCGCAGAGAGAGAGAGAGAGAGACTTGAGGTGGTGTTGGATGTTTCGGTGGCGCCCGGTGCTAACTTCACCGGAAGTGGTGGCTACGAGCAACAGAGGCGGTGATGGATGGAGCTTGTGGGCAGCGAAGGAGAGATAACAGAGAAATTAAGTTTATGATCTGTGTGTGATTATTCATGAAAAGTAAGTGTATTGTGATAAGATCGTATTTTCATTATACGGCTTAATATGAACCTTGTATTGTTTAATTGCTCAATGAAGACACATTTTACACATTTTTCATCATTTGGTTCTAGCTTTGTTTTGCCATTCTCGACAATAGAATTCAGAATAATGCTTAGCTAACGGTGCCGTTAGCTTGGAAAATATGCGGACAAATCTCAGCCAAGCATTTTCCATGCTCAAAATGGGAGACTTAGGTTGCGAATGGTAACCCTTCTGTTTCTCTATTTCTAGAAAGAAATAGATTTGGAACAGAAATCCGTTTGGTAATAAAATTTCTATTTCTATTTCTGGAACAAATTTTTCTTCCAGAAATAGATTTGGAGCAGAAATCAGAAGTTAAAATTTTTTGCTTTTCTATTTCTGAAACAAAAATAAGAAACAAAAATTTTTTGTTCTTCTCATCACTTTCTCTCGCTACTAGCCGATCGCTCACCTGCCGCCCATCGCCAGCCTCCGTCACCCACCAACCGTTGCCACCCACTGCCAGCCACCTCCCATCGCCGGCCACCGTCTCTTGCCGTCGCCTACCCTCCTCCTCCTATGGGCGGCCTTCGGCCACCACCCACCACCAACCACCGTCTCCTACAGCCACTGGCCTCCCACCCTTGGCCTCCCTCCTCCCGCCATCGCTGCCCGCCTTTGGCCATCGCCCACCTCCCACCATCGATCGTCGTGGGCCACCAGCCGCCATAGGCCGGCCACCGTCTCCCGCCGCCACCCGCCTCCCACCCCCAGCTTCTCTCCTCCCACCACCGCCGCCCACCTCCTACCGTCGGGTGCTGTCCACCGGCCACCATCTCCCACCGCCGACTGCCCTCCTCCCACTGCCATCTGCCTCCCACCACCGGCTGTCGTCGGCCGCCACCCGTCGTCCACCGGCCACCATCTCTCGCCGTCCACCAGCCACCGTCTCCTGCCATCGACCGCCCTCTTTTGGCCACCACCCACCTCCCACCGCTGGCAGCCGTTGGCCGCCGCTCGCCATCCATCGGCCACCATCTCCCACCGTTGGCCGCCGTCCTCCTGCCGCCGCCTGCCTCCCACCGCCGGCCATCGTCTCCCGCCATCACCCGCCCTCCTCCCGCCACCATCCACCGCCCGCTGACCACTCGAAAAGAAGAAATTTTGTACCGTTATCAAATAAATTTCTATTTTTTGAACAGAAATTTTGTATTGTTATCAAACGTATTTTTTTGCTCAGAAACTTCTCCAGGACCAGAAATAGAAAAATCAATTTCTGGCCAGAAATAGATTTATGAAACAGAATGGTTATCATTCACAGCCTTAGCTAACATATTTCTTTTTTTTATTTATTAAAATGCATTTTCCATGTAAAAAAGCCATAAGAAGAGAACGATTTTCTTATCTTAGGCTGTGTTCGTTTCCGGAAAAATATTTTTCCGGAAAACATTTTCTGCATCTTCCGGTGTTCACGGGAGGAAAATGTTTTCCGTGGGAAAATATTTTCCTTCCCCACCCCCAAATCCTTTATTGTTTTGAGGAAAATGATTTCCTCTTTTCACAAAGATGAAATCATTTTCCTCCAAAGTGAAGGCAAAATTGCTCATGGGAGGGAAAATGTTTTCCGTGGGAGAGGAAGTTGGCCGTCGGCCGCCGCCGCCGCCGGCTGCCGTTGCCGCCGGCCGCCGAACGCCGCCGCCGCCGCTGCCGAACGCCGCCGGCCGCCGAACGCCGCCGCCGCCGCTGCCGAACGCCACCGGCGCCGGACGCCGCCGGACGCCGCCGGATTGGCGGTCATCGAATACCAGACAATATTTTCCGAAACTTTTTCAGATTTTAGCCGAACACCAGAAAATTATGTTCCAGAAAAATATTTTTCAGGAAAATGACTTCCGGGAAAATATTTTCCAAAAGGAGAATATTTTCTGCCAAACGAACGGAGCCTTATCGAAGGAAACAAATCAAAGTGATAATATTCAAATAATAAGATATATATGAAGAACTCAGCCGCAACTTTTAAAATAGTAAATATTATTCTCCGGCAAAAGAAAAAGATTATGTGGATATTATTCCCAAAATAAAATTAAAAAAACTTAACAACCGAAAAAGATAAGAATGTAATTATCTTGTATACTTTGAATTTCCAATTATCGTAGGATTTGTATTCGATTAAGAGGTATTCATGGTCGTCAACAATGATTATGTGATAGGACCGTCATTCTCAAGGATGACGGTTCTCTCGCCACCTCAAATAGTTTTTAGCCAACTTGAGGAAAGATTTAGCTAGTTTGAGAGCACATTCCGTTTAAGATCTAGTGATTTTACTTGGTCACCGGTAGACCAACTAACAAAAAATAATTATTAGGACATTTTGCATTTAATTTTATAAATGTAGCTCATAAAATGAAAAGAAAAAAACATAAGATTTGTTTTTCTATATTTAACGATATTCTATAAAGATTTATAATGTTTGATCATAATTTAGCGCAAAGAATATCATAAAATGCATTATGTTTTAGATTTTGAATTGTTGCACCAGCATTGACGACATTTTATCATAGATGAGTGCAGCATACTAAAAAAGTTGTCAAAAAATGTGAATTTTTATAAATTACAATTAGGGTTAATACCACGAAAAACCCTAAACTGGTACATCTATGACAATTTTACCCTGAACTATTTTTTTGACCATAAAAAACCTCAAATTAGTACACCTGTGATAAATTTACCCTGAACTATTTTTTTGATCACAAAAAATTCTAAACTGGTACACTTGTGACAATTTTACCCCGAACTATTTCTTTGACCACCAAAAACCCCACACTAGTACATCTGTGATAATTTTATCTCCGAACTAATTTTTTTACCACAAAAAATCTTACACCGGTACATCTGTGATAATTTTACCCCCGAACTAATTTTTTGACTTCTAAAAATCCCAAACTGGTACATTTATGACAAATTTACCATCTGTTAGTGTCCGTTAAATTATATTAATATCACAAAAAATCATAAATTGGTCAACTTGTGACAAACAGAGGGGTAAAACCCAAAATCGGTACACATGTCAATTACCATGTGTCATTAAACATAGCAATTTGACAGTAAAATTTAACGGAAACTAATGGAGGGTAAATTTATCACAGGTGTACCAGTTTGGAGTTTTTGGTGGCCAAAAGATTAGTTCGAGGGTAAAATTGTCATAGGTATATCAGTGTAGGGTTTTTTATGGTAAAAAAAATAGTTCGGGGTAAAATTGTCATAGGTGTACCAGTTTAGGATTTTTTGCGATTAAAAAAATAGTTTTGAGTAAATTTGTTACAGGTGTGCCAATTTGAGGTTTTTCATGGTATTAACCCTTATAATTACGACAGCATACAAAAGATTTATGTCACGTCATGAGTGTTAATTTTTTATTGATGATAATTGCTTCATTTTATTGTAAACCAGTGAATGATATAAATTTCATTTTTATTTTATTTTATGAGGTACAGACATTTTAGCATTTACCAAGGGTAAAATGTTGTAGTATGTGAAATATTTTTATTTTATGAGGTTGTGAACATAATGCAAAATTCAGTACAAACAAAACACTGATTATACTACAAGATTGTTCATAGAGAGAAGATGGCATGAAGATTGAGATTCAAGAAATGTAGTTGGGAAGAATAAAGAATAGTTTTTAATTTTCAGTTTCTTCTCAGAAACTGTGTTGTTGTTGTTATTATTATTATATATAGAAACGGCACTTTTGTGACTTGTGTGGTTTTTCAGGTCAATATTTTGACTAATTCAATCCCACAACATTGCCACTCCGCTCTAGAAGTGCGACATTCCGAAATTCCACCAATTGGAATTTATTGAATAATTGAATTTTTTGAGATGTGCTCATAGTAAGTTCTCACCCGGAACTGATCATTCCTGGGAATGCTAATCATTAGGGAAAGGCTAATATGGGAATTAAATTCGCGCGACTAAAGGAAATTCGATCGTGAATGGATTTCGACCATTTAAATCGCGTAAGTGATATTTTGAGCCACTGTTGGCCGATCAAGGATAGTTAGGGGTCAGTTCGCCACTGTCCTAGTAGTGGATCGCGGGTGATTCCGTTGGACCACGAAACGACTTGACGAATGATTCTGAAATTATACCGAACGATCGCACCTCTCGGATCAAGTGATTGATCTTCGCGATTTTAATGACAACCGAGGTCGTCATGCACCGGACGAACTTGCACGTGACTCGATTTAGTATCAGTCATGAGTCGATTCAGCGAATTTCCCCAGCAAGCCGCCCGTTAGCTCGAGAAACGCTCGGTTTGCGTTTAATAGAATTTAATTATGGAAATTTTGCCCAAATTGGACATCGGAGAATTAGGAAGTCGCGACGGAACGTTAGGACGACGTTGCACGTGACACGTGTCAATTTTTGGTGTGCTCAATTCCTTCGGAAAAATTTGATTTGAGCAAGAAACGGAGAATTGGACCATTTTACCCTTGAGGATTTCAAAAGGGTTAGTTTGAGGGCAAAGGGCGTTTTGGTCATTTTCGCCATTGGTCAAAGTGAACACTATTTGGTCCAAACTCATTTCTCTCTCTTCTCTCCCCTCATTTCTTCTCTCTCCCCCATCGTGAAATCCCTCCCCCCTCACCGTGAGACCTCTCCCCCTCCACCGATCACTCTCCCTCTCCCTTTGCCGTCGCCGCCGCGCCGGACCGCCGATCGCTGGTCACGCCCGCAAGCCGCCGCCGTCCGCTCGCCGAACCACACCACGTTGCCCCCCCAAGCTGCCGTTCTCTTTCTCTCTCCCTCTCTTGGTTTCTTTTCCTTTTGGCCGTGAGCCAAGCCGCCGGACCGCCGCCGTGCAAGCCGGAAGCCACCGTGAGTTGTTCGCCGTCGCCGTAGTGTGCCGCCGCTCCCCGTTCTAGCCGTTTTAGCCTAGAACGCGGTAAGTCATACTCTAATCCCGATTTAGGATTTCGGGTATCGCCGAACAATTTGATTTTGGGTGAAATTGGACTTGTGCGGGTGCGAAATGTTGGGGCTTTAGACCGGGAATGTATGGCGGGCCTTAGGGAATTAATTTGGAATTTTTGGAGGACGATTGGAGGGAATTTTAAGCTAAGAATCACTGTTCACGAGCTGTGATTCACTGTTCACGAGGCTGTGATTCTCGGTTCGGGACGCAAGTTGGATTTCTAGAACCGAGATTTAATTGTGAGAAAGTTCCGTGAAGGACCGGAATCAATTTGGCATCGTTTGGTGGGAGAAAAATAGAAATTTATGTGTTTTACGTGTGTTTTAATTATAATTGAGTTGTGGTGGTAGAATTGTGTGTGCATTTGTGCAATGGGCTGGTGTAAATATGTTTGATTCGTGCACGTTTGGGTTCAATTGAAATGATTGTTCAATTGACCAGGTGAGATGTTGAGTTAGTCAACGTGGGTAAGTCGCGCCTAAACCTAATTTAGGACTTCGGGTATCGACGGGTAGTTTCGGACAAAATCAGTATGGAATTAGGTGCGGAATTACATGGATTGGTAGTGGAAATTTTATGGCGGGCCTTGGGATTTAATTCGGGCATCAATTATTGGAAATTCAGAAAATGGGGACTGCGAATTACTGTTCATATGCTGCGAAATACTGTTCATTAGCTGTGAATTACTGTTCATGGGGCTGTGATGGTCCGATTGGGATGCAAGTTGAAATTTTGGAACCTAGAAATTATGGCGAGAAAGTCCCGTGAAGGATCGGAATTATTCCGATGCCACTTGGCTGGAGAAAATTAGCAATTTACGTGTTTTGGGCAGGTTTGAATTATTCTGGATGGGGTTGAATTAATTAAGTGTTTATTTGTGTGATATATGAGGTAACTTGAGAATGAAATGAGGATATTTCGAGGCTGGAGTGAGACTGACTAGAGTGTCGGATGTTGTGGAATGGAATTGGCGAGCTTAGGGCTCGATTTAAGGACAAGTGGTGTCGGTTTGGTGTGTGGTAGTATGGTTGGATTGTGGTGTTTAATATGCTCGGAAATGCCGAAATTATGCCTATGAACGTGGCTGTGTTTGTGGGTCTATGAGTGGCCTTGTGTGTTTATTGAACTGCGATTGATGGATTGAAATGTGTTTGATTATGTGCACGCGTGGGCCAGATTAATTTAATTGTTGAGATTGGCCATGTCGAATGCTGAGTGAGCACGTTGTACGTGTTAATTGATGCGTGCATAGGCCGCGTGCGATGGGCCAGTTGAGTGTGGTAAATGCTTGATGGGCATGTGCATGAGTAAGAAAGAAAAGTAGTGTGGCATGTAATTGTGGAAGTTATGTGAAGATGTGTAAGTGCGAGGTTGGGATCGGGCCGAGTATCATAAACTCAGGCAGCGATTACGTAGGTCTGATGCATTTGGCACAGGCTGAGGCTCGAAAGAGCATGATTGAGTTCGGTCCGAGGCACGATCAGCTCGGGTGAGACCGGGATTGGACCGAGGCATTATAAGCTCGGGTTTCGATCATGTAGGTCTGTCGCATTTGGCGCGGGCTGAGGAAAGTGTGAATGTGGGATCGGACCGAGGCGTGTGATGCTCGGGGCGCGATCGAGGGGCCTGAGGCGTGAACGAATACGCGGGGCGGATGTGGTGAGTGGTCGCAGTGTACCTGAGGCGTGTACGTTTACGCGGGTCACTGGCGAAGAATAAGAAAGAGGAAATGAGAATGGACGGAATAATGGGATAAGAGTGGTACATGCGCGTGTTTACATATGACATGATTGAGTTTGAATGATGTCGTGCGCATGTTTGAGCCTGACAATATTATTTGTTGTACCTGCGATGTGATGTTTTAGCGTGTGTGAATATATGTATGTGATTGTATAATTGTCTGGAGGTACGTGATAGCCTAGGTTGGGTTTAGGGGTGAACTTGCTGAGAAGTGTTCTCACGGTTGTTTCAACCGACAATTTCAGAACCCCGACCAGAGCTATGAATCCACCGCCGCAGCCACCAGAGCGTTTTGGGGTACCCGTACACTCCGAGGTGGATGTTGTAGGGTTTCCAATGGAAGATAATTTTACCTGGATTAGATACACAACCACAGTGTTCGTAGAAGTAGGCTTACCGCTTTATGAGGAGCATAGATATACCGCTTGGTTTTTCCGGGATCAGGACGGGGCTGAGTTCGGACCCGTTAGGGGTTTTGATGTCCCATTCGATTTAGTAGGGGACTGGGATCCGACAGCTGTTCCTCCGATAGATGGTGAGCTGACGAGTACGGAGGTTAGTGTGGCACAATCAGGGTTGCACCCAGCAGCTGCTGCTCAGGGATCGTTAGAGGCCGAGTACGAACCCGGGCCTGAGGCATCGCAAGTTGAGGACGATCCTATGGATATAGATCTAGAACCAATCCCAGAGGAAGAACCGGAGGAAGCGGAGGACGAGGCTGAACCTGAAGTGGAGCCTGAAGCGGAATCTGAGGATGAACCTGATGATCCCGAGGAGCCCGATGAGGAGGCTGGTTACGCACAACCATATGCGGAATACATGGATCCCAATTACGTACCTTAATTTAATTTCTTCGACTTTCTGACTGAGGAATATCAGAATGCGGCTCCAGCCGAGTCGGGTGATATCAATCATCCAATTGAGATTGAGGCGGAGTCGGAAGCCTCTAAGGAGCAGACGGATCCAGAGAATTCTGATTCGGTTGGCGAAGAGTCGGACTCGGAATGGACGCCAAGTAAAGGGGCGTAAGGGCTAGTCCAGGGGTGAGTAATAGAATGTGGATGGGTACCATTTTTGGATAAAAAGTCAGGTCACCAGTTGTTTTTGTTTTTGTGTTATCGACAGTGGGTATTTTGGTGGAAAGGTATGCGATGGTGTTATGGTGGGGTGGATTGTAAATTGTAAAGTGTAAGTTATAAGCTGTGAATATTTTATAAGTTAGAATGAAGTAGTTGTATATTCTCTCTGATGGTTTCCCCAGTTTTTAATTGTCCGGGTTTAATTGTTGTTATCCGCTGTGGTAGTAAATCTCTGATGGAGTTTTGAGGTCAGCGATATTCCTGGGACGTCGCTTGAATCGACCAGAGGCGGTGTCGCATGCCGTAGGGGTTCGGGGCGTGACAAGAAGTCCAAGGTCATATGGTACCTAAGTCATCATTCGCAACTTAATCTCAAAGATAAATTCACATTTACTCAAAGCCCAAGGTCATCAAGTCAAAAGATGCTCGAAGAGTTCAGACATTGACAAGAGTGACATTAAATCTACTTTTGAATTTTAAGAGAGCTCAATCGTGATGTAAATAGTTAATATCCTCCTAAACCACAGACAAATTAAATTATATATTCCAAGTAAAATGAAAGAACTTACCAACCAAAATCTTCATCAAATGTGATGGATTAGCTATGCATCCTTGTCCATCTCCACCGCCCTTCTTGCCATCACCATGATAACCCCCCTCAGTATCATGGCACTTTCTCTCACACTGGTTCAACGTGGATCCGCACATTCATCAATATCTACAAAAATTAAACACACACATCAGATATATTTAATCTTCTCAAATCATATCAATACGAAGTACAAGACAAAGAAAATTGATTTTATCAACGTACTTCGACAACCATTCGCAAGGTAAGGATTGCCTCGGTAACCTTCTTTACAAGTGCACTTGTACCTGTATCCGTTTTCAGCGTTGGTGCAATCCGTGTTCCTGGTGCACATGCAGCTCATACTGTTCTTCTGGGCCTCCTCGCATGTTTGCTTCCCTATTGCCCGGTCGAGAGCTAGAGTGGACTTGTTAAATTTAAGCCGCGAAAGATCACTAACCGAGAAGTTGTAGAAGTCATTTTCGGCAACGAAGGCATAGCTGCAAGGATTGAATTTTAGGACATTGGAATGATTGGAAAGGCTCCTAATGGAGATTTTGTAACGAAGTTGTTCCTAGGGATGCTCGTTTGGCAGCAACTGATACTGGAACACAACCCATTGCTGACGTCCGAATCATTGCGGCACGAAGATATACAACCAAAAGAGAACTTCTCATCGCGGTCATGGAATTCAGCCAACGTGTCGCAACCGACTGTGGTGAACTTGTTCTTGGTGCTGGATATGGGGAACTTCGCTAGTGTGAGCCCTGGATAATAGCCCGAAGACCTACCGGAAGAGTTATAGCAGTCTCGACTGCTCAAAACGTGAACGCGCAGCTCGTGGTCCTGGACAGAAATGTCGAGTATTTGGAAGCCACTACTCTTTGTATTCACGTAAGGTGTGGGAGGGTCGGTAGAGTCATCACAAACGACTCTAAATGAGGAAGGACTGATGCGGCAATGGGGATCACTATCGTTCGATCCGAAGAGGTATGGAATCACGAGGTTTTCACAGGAACTTTGGCATCCAGGCTTGGTCATTGAATCATCAGCTTCTGCTATGTGATTGGGGTATGGACCCAATATGATAGTCCCAAGCACAACAACTTTCAAGAGAAGCTCATCAATGACCATGGTTCTTCCTTCAACTCTCTTCATATATTTTTGCTGTTTTGGAAAATCAATTTGATGGGTTCGCGGGTATGTAAGGAGAAGTAAGATGGGGTGTTCTTTCTTTTTCGCTGTTTGTCGGTCAAGTAACTGTAGCTATTGTCTAAGTTCTGTTAGCGAGAGCTGTCAATTAGCTAATTGATTTATTTTAGGAATAGATTAGCACCAAAATTAGAAGAAATCATTTTGTTAGTTGTGTATATCCAGTTACCATATTTGTAGGAGGAAGTTTAGGCCAAACATGTATATGTATCTCCATTCTGTCATTGGAATAGATGAACAAGAACGAATTCTTTTCCTCATGGTATCAGAGCATCAATCCTAGGACCTACCGTGTGCCATGGAGGGACGGGAAATAGCAACAACATCATCCAGTGAAGGATCGACAGCCACAATGATCCTTGAGAATCTTATAGCTGCGATGAAGCAGCTTGTAGCACAACAGAATCCACCATCATCGACAGAAAACTTTGCCCCTACAATCGCCATTAAGTTCAACGGCATGAACTATGGCTTGTGGTCCCAAGTTGTCGAGATGTATGTCTCCGGCAAAGATAAATTGGTATACTTGACTGGTGACATTCCACAACTGGCCCAGATTGACCCTGCTCTTTGGAAGTGGAAAATTGAAGATGCCACCGTGAAAAGTTGGCTCATAAACTCAACGGAACCCGCATTGATTGGAAATTTTATAAGATTCCCAACCACAAAAGCAGTATGGGAGTCAATAGCAACAACCTATTTTGAAGGGACTGATACGTCCCAAGTATATGATCTGAAGCGGCAAGTGTCACGATTAAGCAGAACGGAGGACCAATTGAAACCTACTATAACAATCTTCAGGCTCTTTGGAGAGAAATCGATTTTCGAAGGCCAAATCCCATGACGTGTGCTAATGATATTGCGAGATATAACTCAACAGCTCAAGAAGATCAAGTGTATCTCTTCCTTGATGGACTGGATGATCGACTCGACAAGGTTAGAGCTGATGTACTACATATGCAACCATTCCGCATTGTAGAGCATGCGTATGCTCGGGTGAGACGGGAAGATATTCGACAGACGGTGATGCTCTCATCTAGAGAACATGGAGTCTCAGGTGGGGCTATGATCTCTCGACGTGAGGGACAAACTCTCGACTCCGTTTGACGACAGGGGGAACACCGAATCGGGATGTTCGATAAAAAGGAAGTGCACAACAACCTACCGTTGTCTCTGGAGGGTGTTCTCATTGTGAGAATTCACAACACACGAAGGATACTTGTTTTAAACTCCACGGGTATCCTGAGTGGTGGGAAGAATTACAGAAAAAGAAGAAGGCAGAAAAAAGGGTAGGAAAAGGAAGTGCTCAAGCAGCTTTAGTCTCCGGAGGTACTGAATTCTCGTTATTACCAGATTAGAGACCAATTAAAGAAACTGAAGGTAATTCGGGTTGTGTTTTTTCTGTCTCTCACATGGATAAGAACGTTGGATGGATTATTGACTCCGAGGCCACCGATCACATGACCTTTGACTCCCAAGATCTTCCAACAACTTCTCCAAGGTGGGACTGGATTACAAATGCAATGGTCACAGCTCCAGTGTATCTAGAGCAGGAGATGTTACACTTTCTAAATCTCTCTCTTTCAAATACATTGCTAGTGCCTCTAAATCAAATAAGTTACTGTCTGTAGGACAACTTACCAAAGACTTACAGTGTTATGTTCTAATGTATCCTGATTTTTGTCTTTTCAAGGACATTCGCATGAAGGAGATTATTGGACGTGGTACTAAGAGGGATGTATTATATTTTTTGGATGATTTTGGGTCGGGGTCAGGTCATGTTTTACATATTCATGGTCATCTTGACAAAGAAAGAAACTTGGTTTGGTTATGGCACCATCGACTTGGACATCCTTCTTTTGGTTACTTGAAGATTTTATTTCCTGAATTATTTCATCATTTTTCAGAGTCATTATTTACATGTGAAACTTGTATTCGGGCAAAAAGTCACCGTGTTAGTTTTCCTCCTAGTATCAATAAAAGAACAAAAGCATTTGCCTTAATTCATTCTGATGTGTGGGGGCCATCTCCGATCTCTACAATTTCTGGTTTTAGATGGTTTGTTACATTTGTGGACAACTGCACTAGGATGACTTGGCTATATCTAATGAAACACAAGGATGAGGTTATCGCTATATTTGAAAAATTCCATGAAATGATTAAAACACAGTTTGATGAAAAGATTCAGGTACTTCGAATAGATAACCGGGGAGGGGGGGGGGAGGAATATGTGAACAACAAACTTGGTGCCTACTTTTATCGGCATGGCATCATTCATGAAACCTCTTGTGCTCAAACACCACAACAGAATGGAGTAGCCGAGCGAAAGAACCGACATATTCTTGAGACCGCAAGAGCTCTTCTCATAGGGGGTCATGTTCCAAAAAGGTTTTGGGATGCTGCTGCAGTAACTTTAGTGTATCTAATGAACCGAATGCCATCGCGGGTGTTGAATTTTCGAACTCCATTGCAAAGCCTTGCCGACTATGTGGTGCTTCCTGGTGTTTTGACTCTACCTCCGAAAGTCTTTGGATGTGTGGCTCTTATTCAGTTACGTAAAAATCAACGGACCAAACTGGATCCATGTGCAAAAAGGTGTGTGTTTATTGGATACGGATCAAACCAGAAAGGATACCGATGTTACAACCCCAATACCAAGAAGATCCATGTCACACTTGATGTTACTTTCATTGAATATGAGTTCTTTTATCCAGCATCACAATTGAGTATTAGTATCGAGAGAGAAGAGCTAGACAAAAATTGGTGGGATGTTCCCAATATACCGTTGCCTGCGGTAAACATCCCAGAATCGACACTGTAGCCCACAATGGAGAGCAGTATACCAACGTAGCTAGCAGTGGAAGTACCGCACCTTGCAATAGATGAACAAACAAAATCAAGCAATGGTGGGGTTCAAGCAGAGCTTCAGGAGGTTTCAGGACAAATTGATTCAGAAAAAGACCATATTGGTGCTACTGAACAAACTCTTATCCATCCATCTCCCTCTTTAGTATCCGACCAAGCTCCTGCGAATGATCCTGAGGTAACCATTTCTTCTCCACTCTGCGATAATAGTTGCAAGACGTATGTTCTCCCTGACAGGCACAACAGGGGGAAGGCACCTGGCAGTTACTCTCTCGAAGTCAAAAATCGAAAATCCAAGTATCCTATAGCCAACTATGTGTCAACAAGAAGATTATTAGAAACATACAAAGCTTTTATCGCCAATGTCTCAGCTGAGCCCGTTCCCGAGAGGGTGGAGGATGTTATGAAGGATCCTAAATGGGTGGCAGCCACGAAAGAGGAGATGGAGGCTTTAGAAAAGAATGGAACTTGGAGACTAGTGACTCTTCCACCAGGGAAAAAGGCAACGGGTTGCAAGTGGGTTTTCATGATAAAATATAAGTTGGATGGGTCCATTGAGAGATATAAGGCACGGTTCGTGGCAAAGGGGTATACACAGACATATGGAGTTGATTACAAGGAAACATTCTCTCCAGTAGCAAAATTAAACACTATGAGAGTTCTGTTATCCTTGGCAGCTAATTTAAACTGGCCCTTACATCAGCTCGATGTAAAGAATGCATTTCTTCATGGGAATCTAAAAGAAGAAATTTACATGATAGTCTCACCTGGATATAGGTGTGATGGCAACCTGAATGTTGTATGCAGATTGGAAGGGTCACTCTATGGACTGAAACAATCCCCCCGTGCATGATTTGGAAGATTTTGTTTAGCTATGAAGTGGTATGGATATAAGCAGAGTAATACTGATCATACCTTGTTCCTAAGGCGACGCAATGAGAAGGTAACTCTTCTTATTATATATGTTGACAACATCATTATTACAGGGAATGATCATGTAGAGAGTACAAGTATCATGTCTAGATTGAATGATGACTTTGAAATGAAGAATCTTGGAGAGTTAAAATATTTCCTGGGAATTGAAGTAGCAAGATTGAAAGAAGGAATTTTCTTGTCTCAACGGAAGTACGTGCTAGATCTTCTTGTCGAAGTCTAAATGCTGGAGTGCAAACCAGCTGATACTCCGATAATACAGAATCATAAGCTTCACGAAAGTCCAGACTAGACTCTTGTAAATAGAGATCAGTACCAACGTCTTGTAGGAAGACTAATCTATTTATCTCATACCAGGCCTAACAATGCATACACTGTAAGTATGGTAAGCCAATTCATGCACGCTCCCAAAAAGGATCACATGGATGTGGTTGTTAGAATCTTGCAATATTTAAAGGCTGCTCCGAGAAAAGGTTTGTTTTTCGGAAAGCATGGTCGCCGGGATGTAGAAGGGTATACTGATGTAGATTGGGCAGGAAATGTTACTGATAGGTGGTCAACTTCTGGTTATCTTACTATGGTAGGAGGAAATCTTGTTACATGGAGAAGTAAGAAGCAAAAAGTCGTGTCCCTTTCGAGCACAGAAGCTGAGTTCAAAGGAGTTGCAAAAGGGGTATGTGAACTGATTTGGTTAATGTCACGACCGACCTTCGAGTTTTGACATCAAAATGGGGGTCTCGCTTGGTATGCGCTAAGTCTAGATCTGGGACTCTTGCATATAGAGATCAATACCAACGTCTTATAGGAAGACTAATCTATTTATCTCATACCAGGCCTGACAATGCATACGCTGTAAGTATGGTAAGCCAATTCATGCACTCTCCCAAGTAAGATGACGAGAGAATCACCTTACTCCTACGAACTAGAGATTAAATAAGTTCGGGGACTTGGTTATACTAGTTGAATAACTAATACCCTTTCGGTACCTTTTTACCTTGTTCATTTGAGAAAATATTTATCAAGCAGTTTAAATTGATTTTAGAACGTGTCTTCTAACATTTGAGGTGATTAGACGGGTGCACAATTATTAAATGATTAGCAGCCACACTGGATATGCAACTTATGGTTTTAGCCCTAACTAAGACGACAACAATCGAAGTACGACAATTGATGCAATAATAATGCAACATCAATTTAAAACATTCAAACATGTCACATAATTTAGCAAAATATCATACGATACTATATCTAAATTATATCCTAATTTTAAAAGAAAATAAAAAAATTTCGAAAAATCTATTTAAAATTTTTTAATTTTTTTAAAATAATATTTTTGATAAAAATATTAACATATTATTAAACTGGGTCGGGTCGGTGGATTTGGATCGGACTTTCGGATCTGACTCAGGTCAGGGTCAACCCAGGTTGTTGACCCAAGTCCTGAACCAGATCAGGCTCCTCACCTGACCTAGATCCGACTCGACTTCATAGACCCGAATTTCCCCCTGTTTTAGAGCTTCGCTCAGCCGGGCAAAAATCCAGCGATTTGCCAGCTGTTCTGCCCGGTCATTGGTCCCTATCTCCTCAGCACTTCAAGCTGAAGAGATTGGGGGCGACGGCTCGCCGGATGGCCAATCGGAGTGGTTGCCGGTCAAGCTCCAACTAAGGCTCGTTGAGCCCAAACGTCGGTCGGAACTTGGCCGGTCGACCCAGGTCATACTTTGACTTGTTCCGACTTCCAATGGCCGTCACAAAGCCGCTCAAATGGCTCAAAGGTCGCTGGACAGCCTGTACATTGCCGGCCGAGGATCGTCTCAAACGGACTTCACGTGGGCATTTCATCGAACAAGTGGAGTGCATGATCGAAACAGGGGAGTTTTGACCTATTTCGAGGTTCCAGCCTGCTCTGACGACCATGTCTTGCTCCTGATGGTGACTATGGACCAGGAGGAGGATCGGTATGGGCCGAGATTCGCGCCTAATGGCCGATGCGCGTCCCGGCCAACCTGCACTTTAAAACAGGGGAAAGCAGGGTACAAAAAAGGCCGAGAAGAACCTACTAGTTGGGGGGGTGCTTCCGGGAGTCACCGGTCGGCTTGCTGGCATTGGCGAGGCCAGCTGGCTTCGTCTTCAGCTCCTGTAAACGCTCGACTCTCACTTTTGCTCTCGGTTTCTCTCCCAGATTCTCTCTTCTCCTCTTTATGCTCTGTTTTTCTCAAAGGGGTTCGACTGACCGCGGTCGTGGCTGGGGGGTCGTCGCCGGTCGATTTGCTGGCGCCAGCAAGGCAGCTGGCCTCCTCCTTAATCCCTGCAAACCAAAAAAATGACTCTCTCTATTTCTCTCTTTTCTCTCTCAGTCTGCTCTGTTTCTGCCCTCAACCAACCGACGCTAGCTGCCCCTGCGGCTCTCTCTTCTCTAGCCATTTTATGGTCGACGACCACCATCTTCTGCTTCATTAACTTGCCATTAACTCGTCTGCACCGGCCTACTTTGAGTCCTTGATATTTGTGGCCATTTTAGGCCGGTGCAGCGGAGATGTTTGCTCCTTTGTGCCTCGCTTCCATGGCAACGGGGAGGAGAAGAGGAGAGAGGGAGAGGCTGAGTTGGGCCGGCTGTGGGCCCAGTCCCACGTGCGGGTCAGAGGAGAAAAAGGGGGTTGTGCCGGGCCGGCCTTGGCCCAGCCCAATCTGATTTTTTTAATAATAAAATTTTTTAAATTTTTTATTTTTAAAAATAATAACAAAATAAAATAGATTCTAATAGTGCAAAATGTACCTATGTCTATATGTAATGCAATTAGTACTAATAATTTTTTTGGTTTAGGAATGAAAGACATTAACCTCTAAATTTTGTGTAATTAACCTTGGGCAATTAAAAATGGGTATCAACAGTTAAAAAGGTTGATGACAGAACTGGGTTACCCTCCAAGGACAGGAATGAGACTCTTATGTGGCAATAAGGCATCTATAAGTATCTTTGAATATCCCGTGCAATATGACCAAACTAAACACGTGGAGATTGATCGTAATTTCATCAAAGAGAAGCTGGAAGAAGGGGTCATTCAAATCCTGTTCATAAAATCAGGTGATCATCTGGCAGACATGCTAACTAAAGTTGTATTTGAGAGGGACTTCAAAAGCTCACTTTTCAAGTTGGGTATCAAAGACATTTTTTCACCCACTTGAGGGGGAGTGTTGGCGTGAGCCGTCAATTAACTGGTTGTTTTATTTTAGGAATAGATTAACACCAAAATTAGAAGAAATCATTTTGTTATTTGTGTATATCTAGTTACCATATTTGTAGGAGGAAGTTTAGGCCAAACATGTATATGTATCTCCATTCTGTCATTGGAATAGATGAACAAGAACGAATTCTTTTCCTCAAGTTCAAGTTGTGGAGTCAACATCACGCGGCTATAGCCACTTGCACGAGAAGATTCGACGATAATCCCTCGTGTGACGAAGTCTTACGCAAAACAGTGCACGTCTCTTTATGAAAGTTCGCAATGTAAATTCGATAAACTTTTCCTGAATCTTTCTTCGCAGCTCATCGAGAAGACAAGCTATTCTGAGCCGGAGACAGGATTGCTCTCGTCACAAAATGAGCTGCTCTTACTTTTCAAATAATCTCCGAATGATTAACCTAGGATTCTAACGTTTAAGAAAATGTCTGTCCCTCCGTGGTAATGTGAAAAGGTCTGGTCTTCTCCTTTCCCTATGGGATGTTACTTCTGTTCATGGCAATTTTTTTTTATTTTGGAGCGTTCATATTAATGCAAAAACATAGGGAAAGGACAAGACCAGACGCTTTCTATATTTGAGCATTTCCAAAACACAATATTGGACCGTAACTGCTAGTCGTCACATGGCAATGACTGATGAAAAAAGCCAACTTGTTGACAAATTTCATCAGTTAATAATCTTAGAAATTTCTCCTTATAATATTCTTAGATTTCTTTTCATAGACCGTTTGAAAATCCGAACTGTCAACTTAATTGGATGATGCATTGATATATGATGTGTGTCCCAACTCATTAACTTATTAACTAGGGCTTCGACTCTCACCGTCACAAACATCTACCAACTTTTTAATTAGGGCCCTTGGGTTTTGATTTCCTATAATAAAACAAAAGTTGCTTGTTAACTTTTCTAATAAAATTAAAATAATTTTTAAATTTTCAATCCTATATTAATTTATATTTAAGAACATTTTAAGAATTTCGTTTTTAATAAAAGTCCAGTAAATTTTAAAAAGCTGATAAAGCAAATAGTAAAAACCATTAGAAACATTGTGCAGAACTCCACTTACCTCTCCGAAAAGACTTTAATTTGGATTTGTCATTTTCGACTAAAGTTAAGGCTCGAAATTCCTTGAATTGGCTTGCTTGCCCAACAGCTTTAAAAAATGAAACGCATAGCTCCCAACTATTAACTAAACCAGCAAGATGGTGGTGCATTGCTCGGGTTAAAGACTATATTTGTTATATTACTCTAAATGTTAATGTCGACATGAATTTTTACAAAAGTAATTATTTGAGAAAAATCATAACAAGCTTCACATCAATCAAATTTTCCGATGGAGTTTACATGAAATTTTATTAAAGCGAATCCAAACCCCATCATGTAGGTGTATCTTTTGATTAATAGAAAACATATTGCAATATTTAATGGATTGTAATATAAGTACACGCAACATTATCAGCAAGTAAAAGTAATATGAGTCAATACGAACATGAAAATATCAAGTATGAATGTAAATCCCATCTTTTGAAAGCTTTCCTCCATTTGACAGAATCTTCACCTGTTGACTTGGTGTCCAAAAGGCGAGCAGGGTGTTAGTGTAGAATCTTCTATGAGAGTAGAATGGTTCTCTCTTCGCCATTTTCTCAACTTTATTTATGGAGAGCTATAGATAAAATTATTCAAAATCATATTCCAATTCAATATATTTCAGTTTCTTTTTTTAATTCCTGATCATTTTTGTAATGATGTCTATCCTTTTGTTTTGACAAGAGTAGATGGAAATCCCTTCATCTATGGCATTGTACCACAAAAAGAACTATTGGACATGTGCGGAAATATGCAATATCCGGTTTATATATTTAAAGAAATGCTCCATATTACTTTCCGCAAAAATGCATATCTAAAATTCCATTGGTTTATATTATGATAAGAGTGCCAACATTCCCTTCTCTTATGAGAATTTTGTCCCCAACTTGTGATTGTCAATATATATATATATCTTACGATATGATGGCCCCAAGCACCATAACTTTCAAAAGAAGCTCATGGATGACCATGGTTCTTCCTTCGACTCTCTCCATATATTTTTTCTTTTCGATGAATTAATCTGATGCGTTCGGGGGTATATAAGGAGAAGAAAGATGGGTTTTTTTTATCTTTCGGGTCAAGTAGCTGTAGTTATCGGCTTAATTAGTTCAAGCTGTGGAGTTAACATCTGCTGGTCCTAGACACATGCATGAGACGATTCCATGATAATTCGGCGTGTGACGAAGTCTGGTGCGGTGCGTTGCACGGTTGTATCTTCCAAATGCATGATTTATTCAACATATTTTTCTCGAATCTTTTGTTGCTACTCATCGGGAAGAACAAGCCATTGTGAGCCCGAGACTGGAGTACCCTTGTCAAAAAAGAGCTGCTCTTACTTTTCAAGTATAATCTCTGAAAGTATTCTTAGGATTCTAGAGTTTAAGGAATTGTCTCTCCCTCCGTGGGAAAACGAAAGTCTTGGTCTTCTATTTTTCCAATCGATTTTTTATTGTGGGAATATTGGGGATGTTACTTCTGTGCACGGCAATTATTTTTCTTTTGGGGTCAGACTTAAAAGTTGATGGAAAGGAGAAGACCAGAGCCCCTCGATTTTTTACAAAGAAAGAGACTGCTTGGTAAACTCTATAATACAACAATTCCAAAACATAAAATTAGACTGTAATTCTCGGTCTTTAAACGACAATTCCTTTGTCTTTTTAATGAATTTCCTCAGTTGAATGGCAAGAACTATTTCAAGTAGATAGATATATTTTCTTGCATTCATATACAACAGCAAAGATAGATAAATAGATAGATATAATTCAAGTAGAGGCTTCAATGAAATCTCCGTTGCACCGACACGTGGTGAATCCTTGACCTGGCAGTTGCCCTCAACTATGAGACGTTTTTTCAATATATTTTTTTCTTTTATTTTCAACATCATATGCCAATCTACACATGCCTTCCTAGGGTTGTTGCTTCTTCTTCTTTCTTATTTTTTTGCGATCTACCTTTTAGTTCTTGTTACATTTTGCACTTACAAATTCATACATGTTATATTTTGCACTAAAAAATTCATACATGTCTGGGCGGAGACGCGGAGACCTAATACGAAACTATTGTTCGAAACTTTTTTAAGAGCTCAGCTCTTACTGAACACAATCTGCCCATGACGAGCCTAGTGGATAACAATAGATCCGTTGAAACGCAATGTGCAGATATTTGCACTTAAATATTTTGTAAATATCTATTGTTGAGACGTAATATGAAACTTAAATAGTTCAAAATTTTTCAAAAACTTATAATGAATACAATATGTCCATGATGAGTCCACTATGGATATTGGAACGCAAGGCACAGGTACAATATGTCTCTTGAACTTATATATAGTTCCCAACCTTATATAAATTTGGATAAAACATGATGAGACCATCACTTATAAACTCGATTTGCGTTTATGTATATGATCTATTGAGCTTACCCAATAAGTATATGAGAATCATCGTAAAAGTAAAAGAAATATACATGTCAATTTTGCGTATGCTGTAATCTAAGCGAATCATTATGGATGCATTAGAATGAGGGAATCTACTCATAAATTTAACGGCAGACATGCACTAGGGAACTTGAGCTCGTTGATGGAGTAGGTAAAAAGCACACGTAAAGTACTTTCAACGCATAATAAGTTTTTTTTTATCAGAAATAAACTTAGCTATTAATAAGCAGAACTTAATACATATGAAATGACCGATGGAATTGAGTTCGGGAGCCGCAAAAAACAAGAAGTAGACGAAAGAAATCAGTTGAATTAGTATGAAGTACAATTGTTGAAATAATCAAATCAACATTTTCCTTGTAAAAGCCATACAAACATATTCCATATGCTCATTAATTTACATAGACCAGTAAGAGTGCACACACCTCGCGTTTATATAGAAATCCACATTAGAAATATTTTTTGTTTAAATCACCTTATTGCTAAATATTTGGATTATCAATCAACGGAAAGGAATTATTGATACAATACGAAGAAATGGGAAATACATATACGTGGAAAGAGACCAATATTTCAATATCGAAGTACATGGCTGATAAAGCATTGATAGAATATTTCTAAAACAACTAATTAGGGGTATTTTTGGTAAGGGGGCTATTTTCTGGATATAATAGTAAACCCCAGTGAAAAGCTAAAGCAAATTAACAAGAAATTTAGAAGAGACAATATAGTCATCACTGATACTAGACATACAAAGAGTACATCAAAAGATTCATGAATCTAGTATATTGTTTATGGGCACTTCTTAGTATAATCAACATTATTCCGCAACTCACGTATAAAGGAAAATAAAGAGATTGCAATGTCTCATATCACAGAAATTTGGACAGAGACAACCAAATGCATCTTCATCTCGGTGATAAGAGTGACTGATCCTCCTCCACTGAAGTCAGCTCCACTTCTGGTTCCAATCGCATCAACATGGGAATCGAACTCGAAGGTTGGATAGATCCAGTTCTAATGCGATCAATCTCTTCTTCATTTTGCCGGGCGACCGTGGGATTTCGCAGTGACTGTACTCGCTCCAATTCCATCGCCACTTCCTTCATTGTAGGCCTGTACCTTCCATGAAGTCCTAAGCATCTTTTCGCCAAGTTGGACACTGTAATAATTTCTTTTTTCTCGCCAAGGTCTAATACCTCCTTATCAAGAACATCGAACAAGCGGTTCTCGTCCATCGAAATGATGAAGTACGAGGCTAGATTTTTGCACTCTTCTTCCCTTAGTTGAGAAATTGGCTTTTCTCCAGTTAGTAGCTCAACAAGGACAACCCCAAAGCTATAGACATCGCTCTTGTCCGTAAATTGACTTGTTTGGTAGTACTCAGGGTCCAAGTATCCGAAAGTTCCTCGCACCATTGTGGTCAAGTGTGTTTGGTCGATGGGAATTGATTTGGAAGCTCCAAAATCTGCCACTTTGGCGTGATATTTTTCATCCAAAAGTATATTTGATGACTTGATATCACGATGATAAATCGGAATGGCCGCATCAGAGTGCAAATATGAAAGAGCCCTAGCAACTTCACTGGCAATTCTTAACCGCATTTCCCACGAGAAAGGAAATTCTCTATCTGGATCATGAAGATATTGGTAGAGAGTTCCATTGGGGACAAATTCATATACTAGAAGGGGGACTTCACTCTCTAGACAGAATCCCAATAGCTTGACCACATTTCTGTGATTGATTTCAGAGAGAATAATGACTTCTTTAACAAACTGTTCGACTTGTCCAACATCAATAACTTTGGATTTCTTGACCGCAATGATCATTCCGTCTATCAACATTCCCTTGTAAACAGTTCCTTGACCACCCTGACCCAATATTCGATTCTCGTTAAAATGATCCGTAGCCGTGTCTAACTCCCTTGAAGCAAATAACTTACCTTTCTCCATGTGATTGTCTTCAATAGAAAATAGGCGTTGTTGCAAGAGAAGTCCGCCATTACGTTTGAAGAATTTTTGTTTGAGTTTTGCCTCACGCCTTCTTTTGATGTATTTGTACAACCACCAACAAAGCAAAAGCAACACTATAGCTCCCATACCCGTGCCCACTCCTGTGTCAAAAAAAGTCAATGGGAATTGCTACGTAACCAATTTCTCCTTCATAGTCAACCGCTAATTTAAACAAGTGCTTTCATGCCTTGAATAGAGAAAGACAAAAAGGTGAATTCGCTCAACAAAATAAATCGCAAATATTATGCATCATTTATGGGTGAGAAACAAAGATACAATCAAACTGTTAAATGTATAGACTATGAAAATACAGGTAAAATTCTCTAAAAAGTCATAAACCTATTATACAACCGTTAATTCATTCTTAAGCCTTTCAATTGTGTCAATTTAGTCATAAACATTTTTACAACTTGCCAATTTAGACCTAGACTTTTCAATTATACTGTTTTGTCCAAAACCTTTTGATAATTTGCCAATTTAATCCTAAACCTTTTAATGATTTTCCAATTTAGTCATTCTAGTCAATTTTGGCCCGAAATCGCTGACTTGGCAATCTAGTCAGCACTAGACATCCTACATGGCATGGCCAGTGCTAAAGTGGATATTTTTCAATTTTTTTAAAATTTTTGATGAATTTTTTTCTTATTTTCCTTTTCTTTTATTTTTCTTTTTTCTTTTTCCCTTCGCCGTCCTTGAGCAAGCGACGCTCGTGCCTGCGCTGCCCTCGCTAGTCCAAGCACAGGTGTCCATTGCTCAAGTTTGGCAACCTCCGTCAATCGTCACCGAGGCCCGGCGAAGGGAAAAAGGGAAAACGAAAAAAGAAAAAAAGAGAAAAAATTTCAAAAAATTACAAAAATTATCCACATCAACACCGACCGTGCAACATAGGATGGCTGGCACTGACTAGATTGCCATGTCAGTGATTTCCGATCAAATTAACTATCCACATAGAAACTTCAGTGAGAAGGATATAGAAAGTTTCATTTTGAATTATCCCAAACAAGGGAAATAGTGGAAGAAAAATCGAGCGAAATTGAGAATAGTTAATTTTCTCCTAAACCACAAAGAAATTAAATTATATATTCTCTAAATCAGCTAGAATATTATTTTTTTTGAGTCAGGCACTCCAAGTAAAATGAAAGAACTTACCAACCAAAATCCCCATCAACTGTGATCGATTAAGATTAGCAATGCATCCTTGTCCATCTCCACCGCCCTTCTTGCCATCACCATGATAGCCCTCTGGGCAGGAACATGTATAACTCCCATCAACATTATGGCACTTTCCCTCACATGTGTTCTTCTCTGAATCCGCACATTCATCAATATCTACAAGAATCAAACCCACACGTTAGGTGTATCTGATCTTCTCAGATCATATCAATACGAAGTACAAGTTAAAGAATGTTAATCTTATCAACATACCTTGACAACCATTCGCAAGGTAAGGATTGCCGCGGTAACCTTCTTTACAAATGCACTTGTACCCGGATCCATTTTCAGCATTGGTGCAAATGGTGTTGTTGGTGCACTTGTAGCTTGTGCTGTTCTTCTTGGCGTCCTTGCATATTTGATTCCCTATTGCCCAATCGAGAACTAAAGTGGATTGGTTAAATTCAAGTTGCTGAAGATTGCTAGCCGAGAAGTTGTAGGAGCCAATTTCGGCGACGAAGGCATAGCTACAAGGATTGAAATCCAGGACATTGCTATGATTGTCAAAGCTTATAATGGAGATCTCATAGCCAAAGGAATCCCTAGGGATGCTTGTCTCGCAGCAACCAATACCGGAACACGACCCGTTGCTGACATCCGAAACGTTGCTGCACAAAGACATACACCCGAAAGAGAACTTTTCATCACGGTCTAGGAATAAGGCCGACGTGTCGCAACCGACAGCAATGAACTTGTTTTTGGTGCTGGATATGGGGAAATCAGCTAGGGTGAGCCGTGGGTAGAAGCTCGAAGACCCATTGCGCCCGTAAGGGCTATAGCAGTCTCGACCGGATGAAACGCTTACTCGCATCTCGTGGTCCTCGACAGAAATGTCGAGTATTTTAATGTTACTACTTCCATTATCCAGGTAAGCTACCGGAGGGTCAGTAGTGTTGTCACAATAGACAGTAAAAGATGGGTGATCGATGCGGCAGTCAGACCAGCTGTCCCTCGATCCAAAGGGATATGGAATTGAGAGGGTTCCGCAAGCACCTCGGCATCCGGGCATCGTCATCGAATCAGCAGCTTCTGTTGTGTGATTGTGGTATGAACCCAATAAAGCCCCAAGCACCACAACCTTCAAGAGAAGCCTATGGATGACCATGGTTCTTACTTCAACTCTCTCAAATATGTTCTTTTTTTGATGAATTAACTCGATGGGTTCGGGGGATTATAAGGAGAAGTAAGATGGGTTTCTTCTTTTTTGTTTTTTTTCTTTGGTCAAGTAAGTGTAGTCATTGGTTGATCAAAAGAAGTAAAACAGTAGGTCGAGTTGTGGAGTCAACGTCAACTGGTCCTAGCCACTTGCGCGAGACGATTCCATGATAATTCCTCGTGTGACGAATCTAATGCACTACAGTGCACTCGTCAGAAGAACACAAGCTACCCTGAGCCAGAGACTGGAGCACTCTTGTCACAAAATCATATTCTCTATCACGTCCTAAAAACCTTTTACAGCAATTGATTTCTTCAACAAACTATGTGCACTATTCAATTCGCGCGTATAAAGAAATTCGCAATATTTTTTTCCCCAAGAAGGCATATCTAGAATTTCTTTTATTTATTTTCAGAATAAGAATATTCAAATATTCATTATAGTGAATAATTTGTTTCTCAATTTTGTGAAGTTTAATTTGGTTGCATCATTGTTAGTGATTAATCTTTTTTCCTTACTTAATTTACCATCTTTAATATGTTATAAAGACATTCATGCCATAATAGTGGAATATCAACGTCCCCAAACTTTAACATCTTTATGACAAAAAGTTGATGTTGAATAAAGAAGAGTATGAGATATCAAAATAGACAAACGCATGTTAAAAGATCTTTTTTTTTTACCCAAAAGGGAGTTCTCAGTTAAGGGATTCCTTTGACAGTTGAAATGATAATCAAAATAGACAAACGCATTTCAATTATTTTTCTCTCTATCTGTCCGATTTGTAGCAGAATTGTACCCAAAAGCAAAGGACTTCTCCATTAAATCTCGTTTTATAGTGCCAATTTCACACGGTAACTCCATATCAATTCATAGTTTTTCATTGTACGGGTGAAATGGATTGAAATTATCTTAACTGTGGATGAGTTTGGAAGTGGTGTGTTATATATTATGTCATAATGACGAAAATAACTATATTCTCCATTGAAATTTCCAACAAAAAAATTTAGCTAGAGGCAGAAACATGTTTTGAAAATCATGTTATAGGCTAAGATAGGACACTTCACATGAATTAATTTCTTGAATCTGTTTAGAATTTTACAGACCACATGAGCTAAAACTTGAAAATAACATAAGTTTGTGAGGGATCGCGTTGAATGGAAGCTTGAAATTGCAATTTAAGATCATTGAGTAATTATATTAAAAAAAAAACATAGGTTCATCATGCAAATTCATGTTTTTACCTCAGTCAACATCGTTGGTGAAATTCTCAGAAACACGTCTTTAGTAAAAAGACATGCTCGATGGTCCACCTTCAAGAGGCCCACCAAAATTGACACCCATTTCATGGAAGTTCATATGAAATTGTTTGGAATTTAACAGATATGGAGACAGCTTTAATAAATTCCCTTTGTTGATATATTGCTACTTTAATTCTCCGATAAGAGTTGTAGGGTATAGTTCTATGATCACAGTACCATTTTTACCTTATTATATTGGGCGAAGAAAACTTTTAACTATTTTGCTATATCTACCGAGAAAGTTCAGAAACTAACATTGATCAAACTATCTTCTTTATCAAGAGTCGTACTTTAACTTTTTCTTGCTTTTCCAGACGAGCAAATTGAATTCTTAGTGCGAGTCCTTATTCACGTTTCAATTCAGTTTGGAAATTCCTACAATCGATTGTGACATCACAACGTGAATCGTGTTCCGAATAAAAGCGAACCCAAATCATTAAATCTCATAAATCGTGGAGATATCAATTGGCCAAGCAAGTCGCTGCTTGGCTTTTCAGGTCAAGGTCAACGTCGTGTCCCAGGCGCGTTCGGATCGTAGAGAAATGACTCATCGAAATCCAAATAACACAAATGCATTTCAATTTTTTTTTCTCTCTATCCGTCCGATTTGCAGCAGAATTGTACCCAAAAGCAAAGGACATTTCCATTAAATCTTGTTTGATAATGCCAAATTCACACAGTGACTCCATATCAGTTAATAGTTTTTCGTTGTTTTCTCGTTTTGTCAGCCAAACTACTCAGAGCACCACTCCTAGAAGACGAATAAGTCTTCTTTATCGAAGACAGTAAGGGTGAAATGGATTGAAATTATCTTAACTGTGGATGAATTAAGGACCCGTGAGTTATATATCATGTCATAATGACGAAAATAAACATATTCTCCATTGAAATTTCCCATAAAATTGTTTTGCTAGAGGCAGTAACATGTTTTGCAAATCATGTTATAGGCTAAGGACAGTTCACAAAATAATTTTTTGTATCTGTTTACAATTTCACAGACCACATAGCTAGAACTTGAAAATAACGTAAGTTTGCGAGGGATGATCACATAATAAGTAAAAAAAAAGAAACGTAGGTTCATCATGCAAATTCATGTTTTTACCTTAGTCAACATCGTCGTTGGTGAAATTCTCAGAAAAGCCTATTTAGCAAAATGACATGCTCTATGGTCCACCTTCGAGAGGCACACAAAAATCGAAACCTTTTTCAGGGAATTTCATACGAAAATGTTTGAAATTTAACAGACATAGAGATAGCTTTTATAAAGTCTCTTTGTCGACATATCGCTACTTTAGTTCTCAGATAAGAGTTGTAGGGTATGTAGAATCATGATGACAGTACCATTTTTTCCTCATTATATTATGCGAAGAAAACTTTAACTACTTTGCTATGTCCACCAAGGAAATTGAAAATTCCTACAATCGATTGTAACATCACAACGTGAATCACGTACCTGAGAAAAGCGAACCCAAATAATTGAAGCTCATGAAGATATGAGTTGGCCATGCTAGTGACTGCTTGGCTTTTCAGGTCAAGGTCAGCGTCGTGTCACAAGTGCGTTCGGATCATAGAGATATGAGATGGCTATGCAAGTCGTTGCTTTGCTTTTTAGGTCAAGGTCGACGTCAATTGCATCTGATGCTTCGGACAAGGAATGGCACTGCATATATCTTTGTTTTAAGCTGAAGGAGCAAAGGAAGTTGCTTTTCTTTAGAGAGTTAATAAAGCTCGTAGATACTTACGGTGGTGAGAGTGGGAGCCCTAAATAATAAGTTGATGAGTTGGGACACACATCATTTACCAATTCGTCATCCGATAACAAAGGTAATTTGGAATTTTCAAAGGGTCTATAAAGAAATTTAAAGATACTGTGGAGAGAAATTTCAAAGGTTATCCTTAGCTCTTATCGTTCAATTGACGAAATTCGTTAAAAAAATTGAAGAAATTGTCGTTTAACGATCGAGAGTTACGGTGCATTATTATGTTTTGGGATTGTCGTATTATCGAGTTTTCCAAGGAGTCTATTTCTTCGTAGAAAACGAAGGGTCAGGTCTTCTCCGTCCCTATCAACTTTTAATTCTGGCCCCAAAAGAAAAAAAATTGCCATGCACAGAAGTAACATTTCCAATGTTCCCACTATCAAAAATCGATTGGGAAAGGAGAAGACCTAGACTCTTGGTTTCCCACGGAGGGAGAGACATTTCCTTGCACTCTAGAATCTTTAGAATCCGGTCTCTGGCTCACCATGGCTTGTTCACATGCATTTGGAAGATGTAAACGTGCACCGCACTTCACGAGACTTCGTCGCACGCGGAATTGTCATTGTCAATCGTCTCAAGCAAGTCTCCAGGACCAGCTGATGTTAACTCCACATCTTGAACTAAGCCGACAACTACAGTTGCTTGACCAAAAGAAGAAAAAACGAAAAAGATAAAAACCCATCTTACTTCTCCAATATAATTGTAAAACAAATCAATGGAATTTTAGATATGCATTTTTACAGAAAGTAATATTGAGGATTTCTTTAAATATATAAACTGGATATTGCATATTTCCGGAACACGTCCAATAATTCTCTTCGTGGTACATCATCATGGATAAAAAGATATCTATCGACTCTTGTCAAAACAAAAGGATAGACATAAGATCGTTACAGAAAAGATCAAGAATTAAAAAAGGAAACTGAAATATATTGCATTGGAATTTGAAGAAATTACCTCTGGCTCTCCATAAATAGAGATGAGCAAATGGCGAAGAGAGAACCATTCTACTCTCATAGAAGATTCTACACAAATAGTTTGCTCTCCTTTTGGACACCAGCCAACAGGTGAAGTTTCTGACAATTGGAGGAACGCTTTCAAAAGATGGGCTTTAGATTCATACTCGATATTTTCATGTTCGTATCGACTCATATTATTTTTACTGGCCGGAAATGTTGCATGTACTTATATTATGATTCATTAAATATTGCAATTTTATGATTCATGTTTTTTTTAATCAAAAGATACTCCTAAATGGTGAGGTTTGGATTTGATTTAATAATTTTCGTAGTAAACTCTACTGGAAAATTTGATTGATGTGAAGTTTGCTATGATTTTTTTCAAATAATTACTTTTGTGAAAATCCGACCCTAACATTTAAAGTAATGTAACAAATATAGTCTTGTGCCCGTGCAAATTAATTGCATTGGACTCAACGAGAACTTAGAAAGAAAATACTCATTCTCGGTTTTTTTTTATCAGCATTGACTATTTGGGGCATAACCTCCTCTATAAAACTCCAAAATGCATGAAATTGTGATTCATTTGAAACTAAACACATGGGGATTTCCAATTATATATAAAAGAAGATTGGAGCAATGAAACCCACTCAAATATCTAGAGAAAGTAACCTTTCGAATTCTGTCAGCATAGATGAACTAATCCTCTAAGCAATTTTGCATCAAATGTTGGATAAAGCTCAATCCTCTCGAAATGATCCTTTATCATCTGCAATTATTGATAATGTACGCACTCACTTGCCAAAACATTGAATTCTGATGAGACATCGTCAGATGAGAAAATGTCGAGGACAGACGACCTCATTGACTCCGCGTCGATCTGAGCATAGGGTCTTCTTTGAATAAGCCATCTCTCCTACAGTTTTTTTTTTTTTTTGTCAGAATCTAACCTACACTTCGAAAGCCATACTACTCGCAACGTATATTCTTACAAGTCGGATTGAAAAGAAAAGTCCGCTTATTAATGGAGGGCATACAATAAATTGAAAAACACGCGCACGTCGTCACCTAAGCGTCACCTAAACCCCCATCATTTATGTGCGAAATGCAAAAATGATTCAATTGTGTCTAGAATCAATGATAGGTGTGAGATTTGGTGGGATTAATGCTAGTTATTTTAAAAAGTTTAAGTTATTAGATGAATGCGTGATTTAATATTTTAATTACTCTAACAATAGGTTTTCTTGGAGGAGAATTACTAAAAAAGTTGTAAACCTATTGCAATTGTGCCAATTTAGTCATAAATATTTTTTTTTGCCAATTTAGTCCTAAATCTTTTTCATTTATGCCAATTTAGTCTATACGATCAATTTTGACCGAAAATCGCTAACATGGATGCACTCGCCAGCGACGACGAGGTCAAGCCTCACCAGTCTCACTGGCACTTGCCTCTGGCTAGTCTCTGAGGTCCAGCGACTGGCTAGAGGATGAAGATGAAGGGAAGAAAAAAAAAGAAAGAGAAAAGAAAAAAAAGGAAAAAGAAAAGAAATTAAAATATTATTAAAAAATATCAATGGCAGCGCCTGCTGCGCCAAGTAAGACTGGCCGATGTCCATGTCAGGGATTTCCGATGAAAATTGGCCGGATGGACTAAATTGGCACAAATACAAAATGTTTAGACTCAATTGTAAAAAAAAAGGTGTAGGATAGAATTGACATAATTGTAATAAGTTTAGGAATTTTTGGGTAATTTTCCTATTTTCTTGGTATTCTTGGCATTTTTGTTGACAAAAAATCTTGGTGAAGTCCTACCTAGATCGGCTTCTAAGCACTTAATTATTTGGATGAAACAGAATCTTTCTTGTCATGTATGATTATGAAAGTATAGCCCGATAAAGTGGAATTATATTGGTTCGATTTATATTCACATGATAAATAAAGTTAAGTAAGGTGTGTGACACACATGTGGCACGTCACATTTGGACTAAGGTCCAATATGAGTCACACTATTACGATGGTAATTTACTTAGCTTGGTGTCTCCAAAATGACTTTTGGTAACCATGATTGCGTTTCCTTGTTACCGTAATGGTTGTAACAGCCTGAATTTCGATATAATTCCGGGACCAATAAAATTGATATTATTTCATGTTTCATTTTAGTAAGTCTCGCCCAGAGCTGATCACTCTCGGGATACTAACTAATAGGGTATGGCTAACTAGAAAATGATACGTGGACCAGGGACCCGATCGTGAAATGGATACCGATCACGAGAGATGCTGAGGGAATATTTTGGGCCAACGTGAACCGATCTTAGGAAAGAGTAATGGATTGGATTTGGCCAAGGCCAACGATGTACAATCGGATCGCAGGTGATTCTGCAAGATCGAAAGTGCACGTGGCCAACCAATCTTGAACTTGAACCGAATGATCGTGACCTTTGGAACTGGTAATAATTTCTCATTCTCTCAATGATTGAGACCATCATGATACGAATAGCCCTAGGTCGATACACGTAACCTCTAAACAGCCGCCCGTTAGTGAGAGACCTTGAAATTTAAAGTTTAGCGAGTTTTGTTCACGGAATTGGGCCTGGATTTTGATGTCGATTTTTCGAAGGCTTAAGAGACTATTTTTGGGAATCTGACGTCATATTATGCTGGCCACACACGTTTGGAGTTAGTACGAGTAAAAATTGGAATTTCGGTCCGGGGGTGAAAAATTACGATTTTGCCCCTTGGGACGCCAGCATTACTTTTCGAGACCAAATGAGGTTATTTTTCGAGGCCGACGTCATTTTTGGGTGGCCATGCATACCAGGAGTCGTTATGGCCAAAAATTGGAATTTCGACAAAAATTGGAAAAATTTACGATTTTGCCCCTCAAACTTTGGCGTGGATTTTCGAGGGCTTGCGCGATGAATTTTGCGATTCCGACACCACATTATGTTGGCCACGCACATGGAGGATTGGTACGGGCGAAAAATGGAACTTCGCCCCGGGACCGGAAAAATGACGGTTTTGCCCCTGGGCTATTTTTGGTTCCGAATTTTGGGGGATAATTAAGGAAATTAATTAAAATTGGACTTATCCTAATTATGGCAGCAAAGGACCAAAATACCCTTGAATTATTAGATAAGATTTAATGGTGGCCCTCGGATGAGGGGCAAAATGGTCATTTTAGGCTAGATTTGTGACACTTGGCACCCTAGGCCCTAATATTTGATCAAGATAAGACCCTCTCTCTCTCCTCTCACCCTCATCTGGCCGGACCACTCTCTCTGTGTCTCCCGATTTCCCTCTCTCCCTCTTGTTCTCTCTCGGTTCGCCTTGCCGGAGCTCATCGCCGGCCACTGGAGCGCCGCCGCCGGCCACCGTGCCTCACCGTCAAGCACCACAGCCCCCAGCCACAACCTTGCCCCTGTCCGACCCATTTCTCTCTCCCTTTCTCTCTCCCTTTCTCTCTCTTTCTCTCCCTTTTTCTCTCCCGGGTTAGCGCCGCCGCGCTGGAGCCGCGCCGCCACCGCGCCGGAGCTCGGATTGCCGTTCCGTCGCCACCCAGCCATCTAGCCGCACTGTACGACGCGCGACGATACCTGTCCGTACAGTGTCCCGTACAATAGGTACTGTAGCAGAGTACGGTCCTTCGTCCGTACGGCTGTCGCGCCGGCCACCGCCACCTCGCCGGCCACTGACCTTCGCCCATCCGTACGTGTCCGTACGGTTCCGTACAGGTCCGTACGTCGCCCCCGTCCGTACACCGCCGGCCACCGTCCGTACCATTCGTCGGGAACGCCGCCGCCAGTTTCACCGTTTATCAGTGATCGGTCGCCGTTTCTCGTCGCCGTGGTCTAAAAATTAAGTGAGTAAAATTCCTAAACCCAGATTAGGACTGATAGTGTATTTTCTGGACTGGTTTAGAAATGCTAGTACAGGCAGAGAAAAATTTGTGTACCGATTGATAGGAATTATTATCGAGAAAAATGTAGTGGATCAATGAGAATTTATTGGGGAGAGTAATTAGTTTGATTGGCCAATTTAGGAGCCCATTGGTGGAATTGCCGGGTATGTCCGGATTGATTGATTGTATGTAATTCGTGCTTAATTGTGATTGATTGCGTACTGCCATTTTACATGTTGTGTGGCTGATTATTGTGGTGTGCGATTGGCCACTGTTTGGCTTGCAAATAATTGCTTATTTGTGAATCGCACATTAGGCCATACGGTATTAATTGGGCCAATTGGGCACTTGTTGTGACATTGAATATTTGAATTATATTGGTGCTCGTGATGCATTGCATTGCATAACATGGACACGCATTGTGTATGCCAAGAGTGAGGCATGTGGTGAAATTGTACGAGAATGCGTGCCTGCCATGAGCATGTGATCACCTAAAATACCCTGAAGCGTTATACGTTGGGTTCATATAATAATGAGTTGTGTGATCACCTAAGGACCTTCGGGTCGTGACCTTCGGGTCGATACCGTCCTCATGCACTTTGAAGCAGGACGATGTCCGGTACGTCCGGAAGACGACCATCCTCATACACTTTGAAGCAGGCTAGAGACACTGGGCCAAATCGGTTGCTGCGCCTCATGCACTTTGAAGCAGACTAGATGCACCGGGCCGTGAATATTGTTGACTCGAGTCGTAATAAATAATAAATTGGGCGATTGCCAGTGTGCCAGTGTGGGCCAGTGGGCCGGGAAATGCATATGACATGTCGACAACATTTGCATGCATGAACATGCATGGACTGGCATGCGAGTGTGTGATACTCGGTGCATGAGCATGTGATTGGCGTACGTGTGACAATGCGTGCCGCATATATACCGTGATGGTTATATATTGAATTATCTAACCTGCAGGGTCAGAGAGTTATTTGATTGTTGTTGCAATATGGTTTTAAATATTTGTTTCCGGTCAGGAGATTGCTTGCTAGCCTAGCCTAGGTTTAGGGTTGAACTCATTGAGATTCGTCTCACGGTTGTGTAAATCGAAACTTTTCAAACCCCCGGCCGTGAGGATGGAGAGACCACCGCCTCTTTTTGGGATCACTATGTAGATCCAGCAGTATACCAGTACCTACCCCTCAAGAAATTGAGAGGTTTTTGTGAGGTATCGATCAGAATTGATTGTGAATATAGGCGAGTATTTTTACCAGAAGCAGAAGTACGTGGCATGGTGCCACCGGGATGTCAATGGGAATGAGGGAGAGCCCCTCAGGATCTTTGATATTACGATCGATGGTACTGGGTTGATGCAGCCAGTTATAACTGATGGTGAGGTGATAGACCCTGAGGTCACGCCCGGGTGGATGAGGCAGGAGGAAGAGATGGATGAGGAGCCCAATGTACTAGTGGAAGACCCCGAGCCTATGGATGAGGAGGAGGATGACGAACTCGAGGCTATGGAGCAGGACGTAGAGGAGGATGGAGAGGTTGTAGAGCTGGGATCAGACGAGGAGGGGTTCGAGCTTTACCTTGACCCAGAGTTGGAGCTGGACTCCGAGGATGAGCGAGCCTAGGCCATGGATTCGGAGGAGTCAGGGTCTAGTGAGAATGCCTCCGAGGAGTTGTCAGATGATTCTACCGAGTCGTCTGACCCTGATTGGGAGCCTTAGGGTCACTCCGTGTCCTTAGCTAGTAGTGAGGGCCACTACTTTTTGGACTGTAGCCCTCTTCCCAAGTTTTAGCCTGACCTCCCTAGCTGCTTACCACTTTTTTTTAACCAAGTGGCTACTGATCGTGTGTACCTTTTTGTTTGTACTTGTAAATACTGTACAAATGGTTTTAATAGCAATATAAATGTGTAATTATTTTCTACGATGGTGTTTGATGTATGGCTATCCTTGGCTCATATTGTAGTTGTTTGGGTTTTGTTTATTTATTACTTCCGCTTGTGCTTGATCTCTGTTGGGCGTGGGTCGGCGACGCATCTTGGGAGTGTTGCACTATAATCGACCGCTGAAGGATGTTTGCGCTTCGTGGGGTACGGCGCGTGACAATGGTAGCGAGATAGAATTTTCCTCAAAATTATGAAAATGCAAAAAAAAATTTTCAAAGCGCATACCAGATTGAAGGAAAAATAAATTCCTTGGGATGATAATTCTCCACGAATACGAATCGACCACAATCCATATTTGTAATTAGAAATCCTAGCCCATCAACCAAAGTTTTTTTTTTCTATGTTCGACGTATCTTGTCTTAATTTAAAAGTATGTAATGGAATCTTATCTAGCAATGGAAAATGTTTATTATTTACCTCTTTGAAACTAAATGATTGATAACTCTGAAGATGCATTTCTCTTCCAGAATGCAATAGATATTTCAAACTTAGGAGCATAAACCCAATCACCACGAAACACATTTCGTGCGCGCGACCACCAGCTCAAACCAGTATGCTCTTGTTGATTTTTCTTCCTTCTCATTCTCTTGTTTTGGGGTTGTGATCTCCCACTGCAAACGCTTCGTATTTGCTTGCCTTTTTCAAGTCTTGGCAGGATAATGAAAAAATAATAAGAAATAATTCGGAAAACAAAAAAATAGAAAAAATTGGTTGGAGAAATAGGCCTCGATTGGGTTGAAGAAAGATAGTGTTAAAACTTTTGGTGATGGACAGCCCTGTCGTCAGAGAATTGGACTTACGGGACATCTAAAGCTGGGTCGATGCAAGACACATGCATGTCGTCGCCCAAACCCCCATTGTTTCCGTGAGAAAAATGAAAACATTATTGCATTATGACTTTTGGTAACCTTGATTGCGTTTGTCTGTTACCCCGGTGATAGCAAGATCGGATGTTCCTCAAATCTATGAAAACGTAATAAAATATTTACAACACGGATACTAGATTAAAGGAAAAATAAAATTCTTTGCAGTGATAATTCTCCCGCAAATACATTGATTCCCATAAAAAGGAAAAAAAATCCTCGTGCGACGTGTCTTGTGTTAATTTAAATGTATATTATGGAATCTTATTTAGAAATCTTAGTTCTATAACACAACAGTTGAAAAAGTTTATATTTTACCTCTTTGAAGATAGCTGATTAATTATTATAAAGCTGGATGTTATTCTTTTTCATAATGCAGGTGTAGTCTAAAAACAGAAAAATATAATTTTTCGAGTATAAACCCATCCACCTTGAAGCATATTTCATGCAAACATGATACAATCACCAGCTCAAACTAGTCTGCTCCTCCTTTTGATTTTTCTTCTTTCTCATTCTCCTGTTTTGGGGTTGTGATCGCCCCCACTGCATACGCTTGCTAGTGTTTTGCTTGACTTCTCAAGTCTTGGCAATGTAATGACAGCACCCTGCATCATTGATAGTATCAATGATGCAGTAAAAGATGGCGGGCAATTACAAATCCTGATGAGACATATTGTCGAACATGAGAAATTGCCGACGAAATCAACCCTATTGACTTAGGGTTTACCTGACAGGTGACCCTCAAGAAATTTCTGAAAATCAATTTCGAACTCCCAAAGTCCTTTTACTAAGCACTGATCATTATGTCGGATCATATATGCGGTTTTTCTCTAAACTGGAAGTGTAATTTGGTTTGAGGATTATGTTTTTTATTTTGCAGATTTAGACACCGTGAATTTCGTTCTTCTTCAATATATAGTTTGGTTAGTGTTTGTTCTTTTCAGATTTCGAATCGAAACCCGAACCGACTTGAATCAACAATTTCTTGCTGGGGTGAGTCAACCGGTTCGAGTCAGGTTAGTCTGTTGATGGATAATTACGTTTGTTATATCTGATTAAAGTTCTGCCGCGCTATCCCTATGACAGTGTATTAAAAGATATTACGTTCACTAATTCTATCTATTCTAGAATTAGTCTATCGAAAAGTAATATTATCTACTTGTGGGTGCTATAATTGTTAGTGCAAGGTAAGCTCTCCAATCGGCAACACAATACTACTATTTAATTTCCCATCGGATAATTTGAATGAAGAACGTGCATTATTGCTCAATTAGACGTCTTGCCTGCGATGTGGTAATTTATTTGTATATATAGCAATGCAACATATATGCAACAAAACAAAGCTCTAAATCAACATATTTTTAAAGCCATGCATCGCACGTGATTGCCCGCGCCAATAAGTAAAATTGCGAAAATCTACTAAAGGCATGGATGATAATGATTATGTTTATCGGTTTTTCTATTTTTTTATTCCCGGGAATAGGTTTGAAATTGAAATTCCTTTCGAAATGCAACTTCATTTTTTTATTTATTTTCCGGGATAGATTTTTAGCTTAGAAATAGGTTTCGAACAGAAATGAGAAGTAGATTTTTTTTACTTTTATATTTCTAGAACAAAAACAGAAATAACAACTCTTCTTATCGCCGCCCGCCCACCTCCTGCTGTCTTCCGGGAACAAAAATTTAAGAATAACCTATCAAATAAATTTCTATTTCGGGAACAAAAATTTTATGGTGTTGCTAAATGCTACTTTCTACTTAGAAATTCATTCAGGGAAATGGAAATTTTTTCTATTTTTAGTTAGAAATTGGGCTAGGGAAGAGAAGGGTTTTCATTCATGCCCTAAGAAGAGTTGACAGGGAAATTAATTAACAAGAAGAGCAAACCTTTTCTTTTCCACGAAAGGAGAGGCCTTGACATAGTCCCCGTATACTAAGGAGAACTTGGTTATGATATTATGTTAAAATGTTTTGTGAAAATTCATGTCAACATCAATACTTAGAATAATATAACAAATATAGTCTTAGACCCATGCAACGCACCAACATCTTACTAGTTCAGTCAATAGCTGGGAGCTGTGCAATTAATTGAGTTTAAAGCTATTTACTGCAAGTAAGCCATTTTAAGGAATTTGGCGCCTTAACTCCAGTAGAAAATGACAAATCCAAATCAAAGTCTCTCGGGAGATGTAAGTAAGATCTGCACAATGTTTTGAATGATTTTAGGAAAACATCTACCAAAAACCCTAAAATATGCCCTTTAAGATACATTTACGTTGAACTTTTTTTTGTGACATTGAAAACTCCAAACTATGTCTACTATAATATATTTACCCTTAAATTTTTCTCGTGACATCAAAAACCCCAAATTTGTACCCGCATGAGACATTTATCTTCCGTCAAGGTCCCGTAAAAAAATTTTCCAACTAAAATGTCGTTTTTATTTCACTTAAGTCACGTGTGCGCAATGTTAACACCGTTTGTCTTTTGTCGTTCATGTAGGCAGATTTTTAATGGTGCTCATTGACGAAACCTTGATGGACGGTAAACATATCACGCAGGTACAAATTTCGGATTGTGTCACAAAACAAAAGTTTATAGTAAATGTGTCATAGTTGGTATAGTTTGGGTTTTTTTTTTATGGCTTTGCCCATGATTTTAACCCTTTGCTTTTTATTTTTTTATTTTTTTAAGCTTTCCCAAACTTTTATCAGACGCGAAATTCTTAGAAAAACTTGAAATATATCAATTTAATACATTTCGTAAGTAATTTTTTATAATATTTTCAAATTTTAGATAATTACTTTAAGTTTATTAGAAAAGATAACTAGTGAAGTTTTGTTCTATTTTAAGAAATCAAAACCCAAGGGCCCCAATCAAAAAGCCGGTAGATACTTGTGGTGGTGAGAGTGGGAGCCCTAAATAATAAGTTAATGAGTTGGGACACACATCATTTACCATTGCGTCATCCGATAACAAAGGCAGTTTGGGATTTTCAAAGGGTCTATAAAGAAATTTAAAGATATTGTGGAGAGAAATTTCAAAGGTTATCCTTAGTTCTTGTCGTTCAATTGATGATCGAGAGTTACGGTGCATTATTATGTATTGGGATTGTCGTATTATAGAGTTTACCAAGCAGTGTCTTTCTTCGTAGAAAACGAAGGGTCAGGTCTTCTCCTTTCCCTATCAACTTTTATGTCTGGCCCCAAAAGAAAACAATTGTCGTGTAGTAAAGTAACATTTCCAATGTTCCCACTATCAAAAATCGATTGGGGAAGGAGAAGACCAAGACTTTTGGTTTCCCACGGAGGGAGAGACATTTCCTTGCACTCTAGAATCCTTAGAATCCGGTCTCTGGCTCACCTTGGCTTGTTCACATGCATTTGGAAGATGTGAACGTGCACCGCACTGCACAAGACTTCGTCACACGCGGAATTGTCATTGTCAATCGTCTCAAGCAAGTCTCCAGGACCAGCTGATGTTAATTCCACATCTTGAACTAAGTCGACAACTACAGTTACTTGACCAAAAGAAGAAAAAACGACAAAAGAAAAAAACCCATCTTACTTCTCCAACATAATTGTAAAACAAATCAATGGAATTTTAGATATGCATTTTTGCAGAAAGCAATATTAAGGATTTCTTTAAATATATAAACTGGATATTGCAAATTTCCGCAACATGTCCAATAATTCTCTTCGTGGTACGTCGTCATGGATGAAAAGGTATCTATCAACTCTTGTCAAAACAAAAGGATAGACATCAGATGGTTACAAAAAAGATCGAGAATTATAAAAGGAAACTGAAATATATTGAATTGGAATTTGAAGAAATTACCTCTGGCTCTCCATAAATAGAGATGAGCAACTGGCGAAGAGAGAACGATTCTACTCTTGTAGAAGATTCTACACTAATAGTTTGCTCTCCTTTTGGACACCAGTCAACAGTTGAAGATTCTGACAATTGGAGGAAAGGTTTCAAAAGATGGGCTTTAGATTCATACTTGATATTTTCATGTTCGTATTTGTGAAGACTTACGAACCCAAAGAAAAGAACAATGAGAGAAGAAACAGAGAGAAAAGAAACAGAGCTTTTGGATTTACTTCATTCTGAATACAAGGAAGATTTCTTTTCATCAAAAACCCACCTGCACGGTTTTCACTTTCTTGTATTTATATTATCCAAGACTAATACTAAAGATCCACCACAGATCGTTTTACAGCTCATCTAACAAACTAACAGAATAACAGAAAAAGAAAATAAAGTTGTTCATTCAGTTAAAACAGAGTAACGGTTCTTCAGTGGAAGAGTTGAACACGTGAAGCTGGTGGAAGGTTTACTGTTGACTTCATCTCTTGCTTTTCTGGTTGAATCAGCAACATCTTCATTTCTGTTCTTTGTTGAAACAGATTGAAGGTTATTCACCATATGATTCTTAACATCCCCCCGCAAATTGGGAAAGGGTCGAAATCCTATACCCAATTTGGTTCTGATAGTAATATGAGCCAAACGTGATAAGAATTTGGTAAAAATATCAGCAAGCTGATGAGCACTGGGAACATAACGCACACTTAGAGAACCTGAGGAAACTTTCTCTCGAACAAAATGGAAGTCAACTTCGATGTGTTTGGTGCGAGCATGTAGAATAGGATTGGCAGTGAGCGAAATGGCAGACTTATTATCACAAAACAGAAGTGTTGGTGAGGAGAGACAAAAACCAATGTCACGTAGAACAAAGCTTATCCATGTAAGATCAGCAGTAGTAGATGCAAGTGCTCGATATTCAGCTTCTGTAGAAGAACGAGACACAGTAGGTTGCTTCTTAGCTGCCCACGAAATGAGATTAGAACCCAGATAGGTACAGAAACCAGTAGTTGAGCGTCTGGTATCAACACAACCAGCCCAATCAGCATCGGAGAATCCATATAAATTCATTGAACTGTGAGAACGAATAGAAATACCAAGATGAATGGTTCCTTTAACATAGCGAAGAACCCTTTTCAACTTATGAAAATCTCCAACCGTTGGCTGCTGCATCTTCTGACATAATAGATTTGTGGCATAGGCAAGATCAGGGCGAGTTATAGTTAGATATTGAAGACCACCAACTAGACTTCTATATTCAAGAGGATTGGCAAGTATAAGCGCATCATTTGTCATGACAACTGATCTTTGGGACAGAGGAGTGGAAACAGGTTTACATTCTGTCATGTGAGCTTTAGTCAGAAGATCAAGAGCATACTTAGTTTGACAGAGAAAAAGATCAGTAGTGGTGCGTTTGGCTTCAATCCCTAAGAAGTAATGGAGATGGCCGAGATTTTTCATGTGAAATTGAAGACTGAGTGAATGAATCAGTTTAGTGAGTAGCTGATCTGAGCTACCAGTCAATATAATATCATCTACATAGAGCAACAAAAGCACTATGTCTTGTCCATCATGAAGCACAAAGAGTGAGGGATCAGCAGTACTGCAGAAAAAACCAGTTTCAAGAAGAAAATTGCTAAACTTGTCAAACCAAGCACATGGCGCCTGACGAAGACCATATAAAGACTTCTTGAGAAGACATACAAATTGAGATTGCTGAGGATGCGTAAAACCAGGTGGCTGCTCCATATAGACTGTCTCATTTAATGTTCCATGTAAGAAAGCATTTTTAACATCAAGTTGATGTATTGGCCATTGCTTCATCATTGCCACTGAGAGCACTATACGGATGGTAGCATGTTTGACAACAGGACTAAATGTTTCTGTAAAATCAACTCCCTCTTCTTGGTGAAACCCCTTAGCCACTAAACGAGCCTTCAATCTATCAAGACTTCCATCAGGTGCTAGCTTAGTTTTAAACACCCATTTACATCCTATAACATTCATTTGGTTAGTTCGAGGAACTAACACCCATGTCTGATTTTCATGTAGAGCATCCATTTCATCTTGCATTGCTTTATGCCAGCCTTCATCAGCTAAAGCTGATTTAACTGAACGTGGTTCAAGAGGAACTTTGTATTTAGCCAAACATGCATATCTGGGATTTGGCTTTACAATGCCAGATTTTAGTCGAGTTTGCATAGAATGGGTAGAAAATGTACCTTGTGAAGTTGGTGAAGTATTTTGCTGAGTTTGATCGATAAGAATTTCATCTGATGTCGCAGTTGTGAGAGGAAGAACTTCATGTTCGTTAAGGATTGAAGCAGACTGCAATTGTAAATGTGGTGAAGTCGATGGCATAACAACAGGATGAGATGTATTTAAGTGACCAACTTTCAAGAGTCCACTATCAAGCAAATGTCCGAGATGTCCATTTGAGTGATACTGCACCTGTTCTGTACTTGTAGAATCCATAAAATTAACTTCTTCTGCCCATTGTCGATACAGAGTAGTATACTGATTATACTCTGTTGTTAGTTTCCTAGTGAAAGGAAAGAAACTTTCGTCGAACTGCACATGTCGACTAATGTATATACGACCATTAGCAGGTACAAGACATCGATACCCCTTATGACGGTCACTATATCCCAGAAATACACATGTGAGTGATCGTGGATCAAATTTATGTTGAGCATATGGTCTAAGACAGGGATAACATGCACATCCAAAGACTCTTAGATGTTCATAGCTTGGCTCTTGTTTATAAAGTTTGCTGTAGGGTGACTGCAGGTGTAACTTTGGTGTAGGAAGTATATTGACAATGTAGTTAGCTGTCATGAATGCATCAACCCAGTATTTTAATGGAATTCTAGCATGATAGAGCATAGCTAGTCCTAGTTCAACCACATGGCGATGTTTTCTTTCAGAGATCCCATTCTGTTCTGGTGTATGAGGACAAGAAACGCATTGTTTGATGCCACAATTTTGTAAGTGACCCTGAAATTTATGGCTAGTAAATTCTCCTCCACCATCACATTGAAAAATTTTGATTCTACGATCAAACTGATTCTCTACTTGCTTCTGAAACATGACAAATATGTCATAGAAGTCTGACTTCAATTTCATTGGATAAAGCCAACTATAACGGGAGAAGTTGTCCACAAAGATGACATAGTACTTGAAATTCTGAAAGGAATTGACTGGTGATGATCCCCAAATATCACAATGAATCTTTTCTAAAGGAAAAGTAGACACAGATTCGGATAAAGGAAATGGTAATGCAGTACTTTTGGCAACTTGACAGCTTCTACATATAGCTTGAGGTCTTGTAGTGCAATGAATCAATTGCTGAGTCTGTAGATACTTCAATGTTTTTAAGTTGGTATGAGCTAACCGCTGGTGCCACACATCTTCATCTACAGCTTTATGTCTTTGAGTGAAGAAGGCCTCTGTGATTTGTGAATCCATTTGGTAAAGTCCTCTAATTTTCCTTCCGAGCATTACTGTTGTGTTGGCATGATTGTCCTTTATATAAACCCCATTTTTATCAAAAACAAATGAGCAGGGGTAATCATCTGTTAGTTTTGATACTGAAAGAAGATTCTTTTTGATTTCAGGAACAATCAGCACATCATTTAGAGGTAATGAATTGATTTCAGTATGTAACACAGCATCACCAATATATGTAATAGGTAGACATGAGCCATTCCCTATCATAACTGTATCAGTTCCATTGTACTTAGAGGAATTAAGAAGAATACCCGAATCTGCAGTGATGTGAGCAGTCGCACCAGTATCTGGATACCATTCACTGCCTTTAGAATCTTCAAGATGGATTGCTGCTAGGGCTATTGGAATCTCCTCAGCCTGGTATGAATTATCAAATCGATACCAGCAATGAAGTGCATCATGTCCTGGACGTTTACAGATTTGACACTCCAGTCGAACAGTATCTGTTATTTTCTCATCCTGCACATGTTTGTTAGATGTTAAACTTGGAGAGGGATATGATTTGGTATCTTGATACGGTTGTGAAGAACCTGCATATGAGCGAAATCCTTGACCAGAGCTAGAAAAATTATTGAACTGCTTAAAATGCTGATTTTCCTGATTCTGATGTAAGCTATTTGGCCTGTAACTCTGATTTCTTCCAGGATATCCATAACTGTAATTTCTACTGTTAAATGGACGTCCTCTGCCATAACTACGTCCTCCGCGATTACTACCTCTTTGACCTCCAAAACCAAAGTTTTGCTGAACAGGTTCTCTATCAGATTCCACCTTCTGCTGAACTTCAGTTTTTCTTTGTCCATAGTAGGCTAGATGAGGATTGTACTGGCTTGAGGAATAGCTCTGTAATCTTGTTTCGAACCTTTCTAACTGTGATATTACTTCATCATATTCTGGTTGAGGTTTTAAGCAATACATGGTGGTTCTGAAACTCTCATATTCAGATCCTAATCCCTCAAGAACACCAAACATCTTAGTTATCTCATCTATAGGCTTCCCAATAGCATTTAGCTGATCACAGATTGATTTGTATTATCTGAGATACACAGATAATGCTCGATCCTGTTTCTGACAGACTTGTAGTTTCCCTCGTAGTTCAAATTCTCTCGCTACAGATTTTTGTGTAAATCGATTAAGTAAAGTTTGCCATACCTCATATGAAGTTTCCAAACCAATGATCAAACTCAGAATACTCTCAGATACAGCTCCACTGATCCATGATGATACAAGTTGATCTCTTCTTACCCAATCTGTATAGTCGGGATTCACAGCTTCAGCTTCTTCATTACCTTCAACTTCAACCTGTAATGTTTGTGTAGGTGATGGAATTTCACCACTAATGAATCCAAATAGTTCTTGGCTTCGCAAGAATCTGTGGAACTGTGCTTGCCAAAGAAGAAAATTATCTTCAGCAAGCTTGATCGTGATGAAGTTAGAGATGTTAACATGAATCGGGAAAGGATATTTCTGCGCTCCGGTTGCCATTCTCGTGCTCTCAGATGAGGCTCTGATACCATGTGAAGACTTACGAACCCAAAGAAAAGAACAATGAGAGAAGAAACAGAGAGAGAAGAAACAGAGCTTTTGGATTTACTTCATTCTGAATACAAGGAAGATTTCTTTTCATCAAAAACCCACCTGCACGGTTTTCACTTTCTTGTATTTATATTATCCAAGACTAATACTAAAGATCCACCACAGATCGTTTTCCAGCTCATCTAACAAACTAACAGAATAACAGAAAAAGAAAATAAAGTTGTTCATTCAGTTAAAACAGAGTAACGGTTCTTCAGTGGAAGAGTTGAACACGTGAAGCTGGTGGAAGGTTTACTGTTGACTTCATCTCTTGCTTTTCTGGTTGAATCAGCAACATCTTCATTTCTGTTCTTTGTTGAAACAGATTGAAGGTTATTCACCATATGATTCTTAACAGTATTGACTCATATTACTTTTACTTGCTGGAAATGTTGCATGTACTTATATTATGATTCATTAAATATTGCAATTTTATGATTAATGTTTTTCTTTTAATCAAAAGATAACTCCTAAATGATGAGGTTTGGATTCGCTTTGATAATAATCCAAGTAAACTCTACGGGAATATTTGATTGATGTGAAGTTTGTTATGATTTTTTTTCAAATAATTACTTTTATGAAAATCCATGTTGACACTAACATTTAATGTAATATAACAAATATAGTCTTGTACCCGTTCAATGAAAATTTGATGGAGTGCCTTTGCCGATATATTCTAGGGAATAGGCTTTTTTTGATAAAATTTTAAGTTCGACGTGACTATTTGTTATCAAAAAAGGCAAATGAGGATTAATTAGGAATTTAATTTCCGTTTGTTTAGCGAAAAATGAATAATTTGAAAAATAATGATTACTTGTAGCACTTGAAATAATTAATTAATGAAAAATATTTTCATTATTGATATCAATTTTTGTCTAAATATTTTCGTGAATGATGGAAACAATTTTCGTTCATTTATTTTTGTAAGAGATACAAGCAATCATATTTAGAAACATGTATGTGTTTTCCAAATCATTTATTTTCCGCAAAATAAATGGAGCCCGAGACTACTCTAAATAATCAATAATGTTAAGAGCAATGCCAAAAAGTACAAAGTCTAAGGGAAGAAGACAAAGGAGTATTGGTAAGGGATCAAGATAATCGTCAATCAACTAGATTAAATTCATGGTCAACAACATTAAAGTCTAAAGGAAGAAGACAAAAGAGGGTTGATTGGGAATCAAGATAGATAATTCTAACTAGTGAGATAGATTAAAATCAAAGCCAAAAAGTTGAACATGTGAACGTGCTTTCTTTCTTGCTTTGTCGGCAATCCTGAAGTTGACATATTTTGTAATAAAAAAAACTATCACGCCTCGTATCCTACAAACATGTAACATCCCGCCACGATCGTTAAGAACGCAACTCCCAGGATTCGTCACCGACCCGTAACCATCGAAATAAGAGAATATACGCAGAAGCCAAACGAACACTCCATTCAACAAACATTCAAACGGGATAACAGAGAGAGAGAGAATTTAAACAAACCGACAAACCATTTTATAAACTTAACGTTACATGCAGCGATAACATATACAAGCCTTCCTAAAGGCCACAAACCCAAACCACGCAACCTTGAAAAGGGATAGGGTGGTCGATCTGCTCCATTACTCTAGTTAAAAGAGGAGCTCCAAAAAGATAGGGATCTCTAACCCTATCAAAAACCTCCACGGCATCTTGGCGGTGCTCCTGGCGAAGCCGGGTCAGATGCCTCGCTATAAGAACCAGACGACAAAGGCTCTGATTCAAGTTCTGACCCCTTGGACCACGCTGAGGGCTCCGTAACCATTGGTTCGGACTCAGGATTAACTACAGCTCCATCAGGGGGATCAATCTCCATAAGATCCCACATTCCCAAACCATCGTCAGGGGGAATATTAAATCCCTGGAGAGGACCAAAAGTCTGAGCTCCCTCCCTTAGAAATCATGTCATATACTTGTGAGCTGTCAAGTACTGCTCCCCATCATCGACCCAAACCGTACTCTCATATTTTCGATACTCCCTATCGTCACCAACTGGGTACTCAGTCACCCAATGCTCTATCTCCGTTGGTACCCCGAAACGTAGCGGAGGCTCAGTCATAATCAAGGTCGAGGGACTGAAATGTTTTAAAATGGGGAATGGAATAAAATCTCAATAAGTAAACTACCTAAGTCTCGACTAGGGCAATACGTACCTCCGGCACCCTAATCATGCAATTCTAACCAATAGGGTAAATTTCTATCAAACGAACAATAATATCACATACTATGCAGAGTCTCGAATTGCATCACAACCATGGCATACTATCAATATGCATAACAGCAATAATAATAATCCGGACATACTCAATCATTCACACGAGTCTCGACTATAAGATAAAATCACTTCGGCCCGTCCCATATCATGCCTCACGATTTTATCCCATAATCAAGTGCAAAGCATACCATATGCACAAAACACTCGAAATTGTCCAGATTATTAACAACTCACCATAGGTCACACCGAGTTTCCACCGGTCTTCCGGCATAGCCAGGTATCACCCCACTACTTTGGGTGTGGTAACATCCAGGATCGAACCCCCCCGACAAGTCAGGTACCGAACGACATTCCATTTAGGAGCATCGATCTGGCCTCCACCGCGATTGGCAATGTCTAGGATAGAACTCCCCCGACAAGTCGGGTACCAGACAGTATCCGAACTTCCGCCGAGCGTTGTCTAGAACTCGTCTTAGACGGAACTCATCATGGCCACACACGTAAATAACCACGCATTGCCAATTTTAATCTTCCTTAATTAGCCAATGCAAGTGTTTATGACGTGCAATGTACTACAAATAAATATGCCATGAATCGCACTCGTTTTCGTATCAAACATCAATATATGATCACGATATGCTATGCCAAGCCAACAATAGCCATAATTGACCACATGATCCGCTTTCAAAGTCCTACGATTATTCATCAAGTGCAAGATCAACCATGAAACATCAATTTCAACCATACGATCTTCGTTCTAGGCCACGAAATCATCATTCCAACCACACGATCAAGCTGCAGTCAACTACTCAGCCAAGATTAAATAAATTAACCATATGATTAAACCATTTAACCATACGATCGGCATTAAACAACTAATCCACCACACGATTGTCATTAAACCTTTAATCGACACATAATCAACTAATTAGCCATGCGATTATCATTCAAAGTCACCCGATCAACTTCAAATATCTAATAAGCCATATGATTAACTTTTATCACATTCTAATTTAATCTAAGCCGTATGATCAAAATTAGCACATAATCATGATAATTAAGCCCTAAAATTAACCTTAACCAATCTAGAATTAATGGGGGCCATATGATCAATGTCCAAATCATCCAATTCAGCCTCTACCACATGATTATTGCAGCCACAAGACTAACCCACGAATTTAATTAAAACAACCACTAAACAATCATAAATTAAGCACAATTAACAACATTAAACATGTGATCAAGCTCAAGTCACATAATCTACCTATCTTAACATTCAAATCGGCCATAAAATCATCAAATACAGCCACCAACAAATCCTCAATTCAGCTTCTATCATAACCCCTAAATTAACTCCTAAAATAACCACTAAATTATCCTAACAACCCCTAAACACTATCCATTGGTAATCTACTAACCTAATCAAGGTTTAGGGAGTTACTTACCACTAATCTAAGCTAGAAATCAAGGCCAAATAGCAGTAGCAAGTCACGGCCATATCTGGAATTTCCGGTGACCGGCGGCGGCCAAATAGCAATTCAGCGAACGGCGGCTAATCCGGGCGTGATCGGCGGCTTGGGGCTGGCTCACGGTGGTCCACGGTAACCAAGGGATGTAGGCTGAGGTGTTGGTGGGTGGTGGTGAGGCTCACGGCCAAAAGGGGGAGAGAATGAGAGAGAAAATAAAGAGAGAGAACAAGAGAGAAAGTGAGGAGAAAGAGAAAGAGGGCTGAAACTTCAATCAAGATCATGGATTGAGATGTGTTCTTAATGCCCAAGCAAAAATTTAAAGGCTAGGATCAAGTCTTGCTCTCCAAGTTCTATCCAAAGGCCAAGATTAAATCTTGCAAAAAGGTTTCTAGAAGGGCATTTTTGTAATTAACCAAAAAGGGCAAAGGCAAAGTTATCCAAGAGGATTTTTGGCCACTAGGGGAAAAAAACCAATATGTCCTTCCACTCAACAAATATACTCTAGAACACATAGGGGCAAAATCGTCTTTTCTAATTTCCGAGCCAAATTTCCCTTTTTCGTGAATTTCTGAGTAAACCGATAATAAAGCGAGCTTAACGCGGCGTCGTCCAATATAATAATTTTGATATCCTTGAAAGTTCGATACCCAAGGTCGGATTTTAATTTGTGGCCAAAATCGATCAAACGTGACTTTCGTGTATCTCAAACTAACGGGCGGCTTTTAGGGTTTACGTGTGTCGACCCGTGGTTGATTTGATATCAATCCACGTTTAAGTTTACTCGAGCCATGGTGACTTCGGTTGTCATGTAATTTTGAGGGTTAATCACTAGTTTCGAATGACACGATCGTTAGAAATTGATTTTGGAACGTTCGGAATGCATACAACGATTAAACGGAATCACCCATGACTCAATTGTATAACATTGTTAAATTATTCCATAATCATTCTTGGATCAGCTTATAATGGCCCAAAATATCCCCTCGTCAATTCTTATGGTCGAAGTGTCGATCCAGATTTGAGTTCTTGGGTCGTGCGTACCGAAATTCTAACTAGCCGTTCCCTAACGGTTAGTATTATCAAGAATGACCAATTCCGAGTGAGATATAACAGAAAGTGCATTGATGATAATATCATTTCATAAATCCTGAAAGTAGGTCGAAATTCAGAATGTCACAACTCTTCCCCCCTTATAGAAATTTCGTCCTCGAAATTTACAACAAAACCAAACTATTCAAACAAATGAGGGTGCTTACGCCTCATGATTTCTTCACTTTCCCACGTGGCTCCTTCCGTTCCATGATATTGCCAGACTACTTTGACCAACGGGATTGTCTTATTCCGTAGAACTTGTTCTTTTCTGTCTTCTATCCGAATAGGTTTTTCCACGTACGACACCTTATCGTCCACGTCTATTTCTTCATAATTCAGCACGTAGGTTAGATCTGGTTCATACTTCCTCAGCATGGACACGTGGAATACATTATGAATCTGAGATAAATTCGACGGCAAAGCAAGTCGATAGGTTAAAATTCCAATTGTTTCCAATATCTCAAACGGACCTACGTACCTCGGGCTTAACTTCCCTTTCTTACCAAACCGAGATGTTTCTCGCATTGGTGATACCTTGAGGAAAACATGATCTCCTTCTTGAAACTCCAAAGGTCTACGCCGTTTATCTACATAATTTTTCTAATGACTTAAGCAGTTTTTAGTCTTTCTTGAATGATTTTAACTGCCTCGACTGACTGTTCTACCAATTCTAGACCCCGTAATATTCCTTTCACTAACTTCATCCCAACAAACCGGTGTCCTGCACGCTCTACCATACAACGCTTCAAATGGTGCCGTTTTGATGATTTGCTGATAACTGTTATTATAGGCGAATTCAACTAAATGTAACTGTTCTTCCCATCCACCTTTAAAATCTATCACACAAGCTCGTAACATGTCCTCGAGTGTCTGAATTGTCTTTTTAAACTGACCATCTGTCTGCGGATGATAGGCCGTACTATACTGTGAAATCCTTTTGCACTGCCAGAAAATGTGCCAACTTAATCAATATGTCGACGATAACCCAAATGGAGTCATGACCTCTCTGGCTCCTCGGTAATCCCATAACAAAGTCCATTGTGATATGCTCCTATTTCTATTCGAGAATTTCTAGGGGTTGCAACTATCCATCGGGCTTACAATACTGTGCCTTCACTTGTTGGCATGTCAAACACTTGGCCACATACTTGGCTACATCCATTTTCATTCCGTTCCACCAGTAGTGCTAACGCAAATTTTGATACATCTTTGTGCTACTCGGATGAAAGCTGTAGTTACTACGGTGAGCTTCTGCTAGGATTTCCTCCTTAAGCTCTGCATCATCGGGCACACACAAGTGTCCACGAAACTTCAAGATTCTGTCCTCGGATACTTGAAAGTCAGTCTTTCTCTTAGTTTCGTCCATTTGCAGAATCTTTTGAATCTCAGGATCCGTATATTGTAATGCCTTAATTTTAGCCTGAATCTCTGGTTCAATCCTTAAAGTGGCTAACAAGCTTGAGAGGTGACCTACCTCAAACTTAAATTTAGAATCTCGTACTCCTTCGAGTAAAATCCACTCTTTAATCATCAATTGCGCGATACTCGATTTCCGACTAAGTGCATCCGCTACTTTGTTAGCCTTTTTCGGGTGGTATAAGATGTCGCAGTCCTAATCATTTAGAAGTTCCATCCATCGGCGTTGTCTCATATTCAATTCTTTTTGAGAAAATAAATATTTTAAACTCTGATGATCCGTGTAAATTTGAAACTTTTCTCTACATAAATAATGTCTCCAAATTTTAAGTGCAAAGATGATGGTCGCAAGTTCCAAATCATGCACCGGGTAGTTCATCTCGTGAGGTCTCAACTGTTGTGATGCGTATGCAACAACTCTTCCATGTTGCATTAAAACACATCCTAATCCCTTCAGCGACGTATCACTATAAATCTCGTATATTCCAGGACCCGAGGGTATCATTAATACTGGTGCGGTAGTCAGCTTATGCTTAAGCTCTTGGAAACTTCTCTCGCACCTATTCGTCCATTCGAACTTTGCTTCCTTCTTTAATAAGTGAGTCAAAGGAGCGGCTATCGCGGAGAACCTTTTCACGAATCTTCTATAATAGCCAGTTAGTCCTAGGAAACTCCGAACTTCCGTCACTGTCGTAGGTCTCGGCCAATTCGTAACCACCTTAATCTTAGTTGGATCCACTAAGATTCCATCCACAGAGATCACATGTCCAAGAAATGCTACTCGATTCAGCCAGAACCCACACTTACTAAACTTGGCATAGAGTGCGTGTTCTCTCAAGGTCCATAGAACCATTCTTAAATGTTGCTCATGCTCCTCGGGACTTTTCGAGTATATCAATATGTCCTCGATGAATACTATAACGAATAAATCCAAGAATTCCTTGAATACCCGATTCATCAAATTCATAAAAGCAGCTGGGGCATTAGTCAATCCAAACGGCATAACCATAAACTTGTAATGTCCATATCTTGTACGAAATGTCGTTTTCAGTATATCCTCATTTTTAATCTTTAACTGATGGTAGCCCGTTCTTAAGTCTATCTTGGATAATATCGAAGCACCTTGCAGTTGATCGAATAAGTCATCTATTCTTGATAATGGATACTTGTTCTGGATGGTCACTTGGTTCAACTATCGATAGTCGATGCACAAACACAACAAACCATCTTTCTTTCTGACGAACAACACTGGTGCTCTCCATGGTGACGCACTTGAACGAATGAATCCCTTGTCTAGTAGCTATTGCATCTGAACTTTCAACTCCTTCAATTCTGATAAGGCCATTCTGTAGGGCGTTCTAGAGATTGGCTCCGTCCCAGGAGCCAACTCAATTACAAACTCCACTTCCCTTTCATGTGGCAATCCCGGCAATTCCTTAGGAAATACATTGGGAAAGTTACACACCTTTTCTATGTCCTTTAGCCTTGGCTCCTCAGCCAATGAGTCAAATATAATCGCTAGGTAACCTTGGCATCCTTCATCCAATAGCTTAGTCACCTCAAGCAACGAAATCTAAGGGATCGAGGTTCCCCCTCGGCTTCCCACAAATTCATATCGAGGATGACCAACAAGATTAAATTGGATCACCCTACTGCTACAGTCCATCACAGCCCTTTGTTTTACTAGCCAATCCATACCAATAATGACATCAAAATCAAACATAGCCAATTCCGCCAAATCAATTAATTCCTTTCTACCATCAATGACTATCTGACAGTTCAAACATCCTACTGAGATTAGCACTTTATCCTTTAGAGGAGTAGTAACATGCAACATTACTTCTAACAATTTCGGTTCAATCCTAGTCAATTTAACAAATTGCTCTGACACAAATGAATGCGATGCTCCCGGATCAAACAAGGCATAAGCAGCATGATCACATAAAGAGACCGTACCTGTGACCACGCCAGACGCATCCTCCGCCTCTTTGTGAGCCATAGCATAGATTCTTCCTTGTGCTGGGGGTCGGTTCTGATTATTCTGCGAAGCGGTTCCAGCCTGATTCCCCATCCGAGGTTGTTGCGGCTGAGATGGTGACCTAATTTGTCGATTCGAGCAATCCTTCACTTGGTGACCGTGCTGGCCATATCCAAAGCAAGTTCCATTCCTGCCAGGGCAAGAGCCATTCCCATGCCTTCTCCCACTAAATTGACATAGAGTTCCAAAATAGTAGGTCGACTTTACGATATTCTTTTTAACTGGAGGGACAAACTGCCTGTTCCCATTCATAGGTTTCTTTCCAAAGTTACGATTATCTCTAGCCGGTATAAACCGCAATTCAGATGCGGCATTCCTCTCGGTCATATCTCTCTCAATCATTTGAGCCCGCTCATAAAGCTCGTTGTAATCCCTAAGGTTCAGGGGTATCAATCGGCTGTAAAGTTCCGACTTTAAACCATCTCGGAACCTTCTTGCCTTATCCAGAGGATTCTCAACCATCTTCGGTGTGAACTTTGATAAACCTAGCAAATTCCGCCTCATACTGATCCACAGTCATCTGATTCTAGCGAAGCCGTAAGAATTCTGCCATCTTTTGTTCTTGACCACTCTCAAAAAAGTACTTTCCATTAAAGCATCAACGAAGCCGGTCTAGTTCGGCATCGTGCCCATCGAGAAAATCCTTTCTCGGGTGACTTCCACCAATCATTAGCATTATCTTGAAGTTGATACATAGCCAAAGTCACCTTTTCCTCCTCCGTGCACCCTAGAAGTGCAAAGGCCTTTTTCAATTCCTCGACCCATCGAGTGGCAGCCTCGGGATGACCTTTCTCGTCGAACTTTGATGGCTTAAGTTTTAAGAACTGCTCTACCAACTTGTGCATTTGGCGATTCTCATTTCCATTTCCATTCCCCGGATTATTCTGAGCGGCAATGGCAGTAGCCTCAGTAGCAGTAGCAGCAGCAGTTCGTTCTTGAGTCTGTAAGCCTATCAACTGTCCAATCGCCTCTAGAGCCCTTAAAACTCCATCAACTCTAGGATCCTATGCTGTTCTGGCTCACAAACTCGATGCACCTCTAGTTCCTCTACCCTGGGTGTTCATCCTCACAGAAATCACTCTAAACACCTAAGCTTGCTATAATTCCACCATGGAATTAAAGACTTAAACCAACTACTCGACTTAAACATTTCTAGGCAACAAACCACAGCAAACAGTTGTAAGCAAGCAATCACCCCAAACAAGCATCATAAGTACACACTTAGCAAGGTTCTAGATCTTACCTTGGAGCGCCTGCAACATTAGTAATAGCACTAAACCACTCAGCACTCATAAGCAGATAATCGTATGATGCACATTCAAACCTACCAATCACAAGCACATATTCTCAAAGCACGCACAAAGCGTCACAAACTTGTGATCAAGGCAAGTCTCTCTAACTAACTACCCCAAAGTCATCGCTCCTTATCACTCTAGGTCTCGACAAAACATGGATCAAGCTGACCTTGCTCTGATACTATTTAAACGGGGATGTCACGCCCCATACCCTATGAACACGTAACATCCCGCCGCGGTCGTTAAGAATGCGACTCCCAAGATTCGTCACTGACCTGTAACCATCGAAATAAGAGAATACACGTGGAAGCCAAACGAACACTCCATTCAACAAACATTCAAACGGGATAACAGAGAGAGAATTTAAACAAATCGACAAACCATTTTATAAACTTAACATTACATACAACGATAACATATACAAGCCTTCCTAAAGGCCACAAACCCAGACCACGCATACTCAAAAAGGGATAGGGTGGTCGATCTGCTCCACTACTCTAGTCAAAAGAGGAGCTCCAAAAAGATAGGGATCTCTAACCCTATCAAAAACCTCCACGACATCCTGGAGGTGCTCCTGGCGAAGCCGGGTCAGATGCCTCGCTATAAGAACCAGACAGCAAAGGTTCTAATTCAGGTTCTGACCCCTCGGACCACGTCGAGGGCTCCGTAACCATCGATTCAGACTCAAGATTAACTACAGCTCCATCAGGGGGATCAATCTCCATAAGATTCCACACTCCCAAACCATCGTCAGGGGGAATATTAAATCCCCGGAGAGGACCAAAAGTTTGAGCTCCCTCCTTTAGAAACCATGCCATATACTTGTGAGCTGTCAAGTACTACTCTCCATCATTGACCAAACCGTACTCTCATATTTTCGATACTCCCTATCCTCACCAATTGGGTACTCAGTCACCTAATGCTCCGTCTCCATTGGTACCCCGAAACGTAGCGGAGGCTCAGTCATAGTCAAGGTCGAGGGACTGAAATGTTTAACAATGGGGAATGAGATAAAATCTCAATAAGTAAACTACCTTAGCCTCGACTAGGACAATACGTACCTTCTAATCAATAGGATAAATTCCTATCAAACGAATAATGGTACCACATACTATGTAGAGTCTCGAATTACATCACAACCATGGCATACTATCAATATGCATAATAGTAATAATAATCATCCAGACATATTCAATCATTCACATGAGTCCCAACTATAAGATAAAATCACTTTGGCCCGTCCCATACTGTGCCTTACGATTTTATCCCATAATCAAGCGCAAAGCATGCCATATGCACAAAACACTTGAAGTTGTCTAGATTATTAACGACCCACCATAGGTCACACCGAACTCCCGCCAGTCTTCCGGCATAGCTAGGCATCACCCCACTACTTTGGGCGTGGCAACGTCTGGGATCGAACCCCCCTCCCCCCCGACAAGTCGGGTATCGGACGGCATTCCATTTAGGAGCATCGATCCGGCCTCCACTGTGATCAGCAATGTCTAGGATCGAACCCTCCTGACAAGTCGGGTACCAGACAACATCTGAACTTCCGCCGGGCATCGTCTAGAACTTGTCTTAGACAAAACTCATCATGGCCGCACACGTAAACAACCACGCATTGCCAATTTTAATCTTCCTTAATTAGTCAATGCAAGTGTTTATGACGTGCAGTGTACTACGAATAAATATGCCATGAATCGCACTCATTTTCGTATCAAACATCAATATATGATCACAATATGCCATGCCAAGCCAACAATAGTCATAATTGACCACATGATCCGCTTTCAAAGTCCTACGATTATTCATCAAGTGCAAGATCAACCATGAAACATCAATTTCAACAATACGATCTTCGTTCTAAGCCACGAAATCATCATTCCAACCACACGATCAAGCTACAGTCAACTACTCAGCCATGATTAAATAAATTAACCATACGATTAAACCATTTAACCATGAGATCGGCATTAAACAACTAATCCACCACACGATTGTCATTAAACCTTTAATCGACACATAATCGACTAATTAGCCATGCGATTGTCAATCAAAGTCACCCGATCAACTTCAAATCTCTAATAAGCCATATGATTAACTTTTATCACATCCTAATTTAATCTAAGCCGTATGATCAAAATTAGCACATAATCATGATAATTAAGCCCTAAAATTAACCTTAACCAATCTAGAATCAAGGGGGCCATATGATCAATATCCAAATCATCCAATTCAGCCTCTACCACATGATTATTGCAGCCACAAGACTAACCCACGAATTTAATTTAAAAAACCACTAAACAATCGTAAATTAAGCACAATTAACAACATTAAACATATGATTAAGCTCAAGTCACATAATCTACCTATCTTAACATTCAAATCAGCCATAAAATCATCAAATCCAGCCACCAACAAATCCTCAATTCAGCTTCTACCATAACCCCTAAATTATCCTAACAACCCCTAAACACTATCCATTGGTAACCTAATAACCTAATCAAGGTTTAGGGAGTTACTTACCACTAATCTAAGCTAGAAACCAAGCCCAAACAGCAGTAGCAAGTCACGGCCAAATCTGGAATTTCTGGCGAACAGCGGCGGCCAAACAGTGATCCGGCGAACGGCAGCTGATCCGAGCGTGATCGGCGGCTTGGGGCTAGCTTATAGTAGTCCACGGTGACCAAGGGACGTGGGCTGAGGTGCTGGTGGGTGGTGGTGAGGCTCATGGCCAAAAGGGGGAGAGAATGAGAGAGAAAATGAAGAGAGAGAGAACAAGAGAGAAAGTGAGGAGAGAGAGAAAGAGGGCTGAAACTTCAATCAAGATCAAGGGTTGAGATGTGTTCTTGATGCCCAAGCAAAGATCTAAAGGCTAGGATCAAGTCTTGCTCTCCAGGTTCCATCCAAAGGCCAAGATTAAATCTTGCAAAAAGGTTTCTAGAAGGGTATTTTTGTAATTAACCAAAAAGGGCAAGGGCAAAGTTGTCCAAGAGGATTTTCGGCCACTAGGGGAAAAAAACCAACATGTCCTTCCACTCAACAAATATACTCTAGAACACACAGGGGCAAAATTGTCTTTTCCAATTTCCGAGCCAAATTTCCCTTTTTTGCGAATTTCTGAGTAAACCAAAAATAAAGCGAGCTTAACGCGGCGTCGTCCAATATAATAATTTTGATATTCTTGAATGTTCGATACCCAAGTTCGGATTCCAATTCGTGGCCAAAATCAATCAAACGCGACTTTCGTGTATCTCAAACTAACGGGCGGCTTTTAGGGTTTACGCGTGTCAACCCGTGGTTGATTTGATATCAATCCACGTTTAAGTTTATTCGAGCCATGGTAACTTTGGTTGTCATGTAATTACGAGGGTCAATCACTAGTTTCGAATGACACGATTGTTAGAAATTGATTTTGGAACGTTCGGAATGCATACAACGATTAAACGGAATCGCCCGTGACTCAATTGTATGACATTGTTAAATTGTTTCAAAATCATTCTTGGATCGGCCTATAATGGCCCAAAATATCCCCTCATCAATCCTTATAGTCGAAGTGTCGATCTAGGTTCGAGTTCTTGGGTCGTGCGTACCAAAATTCTAACTAGTCATTCCCTAACGGTTAGTATTCTCAAAAATGGCCAATTCCGAGTGAGATATAACAAAAAATGCATTGATGATAATATTATTTCATAAATCTCAAGAGTGGATCGAAATTCAGAATGTCACAAAAACAAAGTTGACATATTTTACATTTTAATGTAGACCAAAGAAACGATTTTAAATGACTGACACATGAATGCTTATTGTGATTACCTAATTTTATGGATGTTATTTAGCGTCATAGGTGCAAACAAAAATTAACCAACCAATGAAAATGAAACAAAGACGCAGATTCGTGTGAACGTCCTATTAAATAAATAAATAAAGAACACAACTTGCTATGGAGAGTTTGATTGTTGAGCTGCATTATTGCTATTGCTGATTTCTATATTAAGATTCCGTCAACAATGGTCATTTGTGTCACGATAAACTTTTGATTTTTTTAATGTGATCCGTATTAATACGTTATAACACTTCGTATTGAAGTAAAAAACAATGCATAAGAAACAATGCATCACTACTAAGGAACAGTCCTTCTTGCTGGTTTATTTAATAGTTGGGAGCTTTGCATTTCATTGAGTTTAAAGCTGTATTTAGCAAGTCAGCTAATTTAAGGAATTTGGATCCTTAGCTCAAGTGAATTTTGTTAGTAATTAAACCAAATTTATTGAAGTTGCCATTATGCAGAGAGGTTACCGATTAACTAAACAAGTTGTTGATTTTAATGGTTGTCAACCAGCTACTTGATTGTCGACGTACAAGTTTAATGTTGATGTCTATTCGGCTTTCATGACTGGTGCACGAATTGAGAAAAGTCTTTATTGTAGATTGCAGTATTGTTTTCAAGAGTCTGTTCATGTTTCTATGTTTAGTTAATGTTTTGTAAATTCTTATGAATCTATCTACTCGGATTGCTAGATATATTTATGAGTCATGCAACAAAGTTTATTTATAAACAAGTCTTGTAATCGTTTCTGAAATACAAAAAAGCGGAACACAAAAAGCCTTTTCGCCTCCTTCTCTTACTTGAGTTGTGTGACTTGTGATCATTTTCACCTTCAAATTATCACATCAAATTTGAAGTCTCTTTGGAGATGCAACTGGAGTTCTGCACAATGTTTCGAACGATTATATCTATTTGATTTCACATTTTTTAAAATTTTGCCAGACTTCAAGAAATTCTCAAAATGTTTTGAAGTACACAAATTTACTATAGGAACGTATATAATTTCTCATAGTATTTTCAAATTTTAAATATGATTTTCATCCAATTTAGTTGGCAATTGGGATTCTCAACAGTTTATCAAAATAAATATAAGGCTATTGTAGAGCAAAATTTATAAGGTTTTTAAATGACGTTGTCAATCAACTGATGAAATGCGATAGCTAGTTAACTTTTTATCAGTCGGTGTCGTTCAACAACCAAGATTGACGGTGCAATATTACACACACTTTAACAAGAAGTCTCTTTCTCCATGAAAAAAAAAGGGTTCAGGTCTTCTCCTTTCCCTATCAACTTTTAATATTGCATTCCAAAAGAAAAAATTTTCCATGCATAGAAGTGACATCCCTATTACGAATTGGTGGATCCATGGGAATCTGAGGAAAGAGAGCTTTCATGGCGTTAGGAATTCCACTGAGAAAGGAGAGGAGCAGACTTTTTCTTTCCCACGGAGGGAGAGACATTTTCTTAAACTCCAAAATCCGAGATTTCTTTAGGATATTATTTGAAAAGTAGGAGCAGCTCATTTTGTCACAAGTAGTCCGGTCTCTGTTTAAGCAAAAAAAACAAAAAATAGTCCAATCTCTGGCTCAGAATAGCTCGTCTTCTCGATGAGTACCGATGCAAGATTACAGAAACATATGTCAAACTTAGGTCACCAACTTCCATAAAATAGTGTTGGAACATTTCTTTAACATAAATGATGGACTCTCAAATGAATAATGCATTTGGAAAATGGAATGGGCACTGCACTGCACTGCACTGCACAAGACCTCGTCACACGGTGAATTATCATTGGATCGTCTCATGCAAGTGGTTAGGACCAGCTGGTGTCAACTCCGCAACTTGAACGTAGCCGATAACTACAGTTAATTTGACCAAAAAAAAAAAGAAAACGAAAACGAAAACGAAAACGAAAAGACCCATCTTACTTCTTCTTATATACCCCCCAAATCCACCAAATGAAATCATCAAGAAAATTATATGTACATGAAGAGAGTTGACGGAAGAACCATGGTCATCCATGAGCTTCTCTTGAAAGTTGTGGTGCTTTGGGCTTTATTGGGTCCAGACCACAATCACGTAGCAGAAGCTGATTATTCAATCACGAAGCCTGGATGCCGAAGTTCCTGCGGAAACCTCTCGATTCCATACCCCTTTGGATCGAGTGACAGCAGTTCCGACTGCCACTTTGTTAGAAGAAAATTTTAAATACTATTGTATTCGCTTGTTCTTCTTCTTCATTTAAGGATTACAAGACGCACACATATATATAGGATTAACACACGACTCTACGTTTACTTTAGTCACATGAACAGACACGTCTAGATTCATAACATTAAATGCTATCTTAAAAGACACAACCACTTAGGTAACAACTTTCTAGATTCCAAGTTTCAAGATGAACTTGGATTACGAAGAGTCTCCTTGAGATCTGAAAAATCCTTTGCGATTTCCAACAGCCTCCCTTAAGCCGAGTTCATCTTGACCATGCCGATCATTCTCTTAAGTTTAAGGAAGGAATCTATCTTCAACGGCTTAGTAAACATATCAGCGACTTGATCTACCGACTTGCAATACCGTAGCACAATCTCCTCGGACTTCACCAGATCTCGAATGAAGTGGTATTTTATATCAATGTGCTTGCTTCTTCCATGGAAGACTGGATTCTTTGCAAGGGCAATTGCTGACTTGTTATCACAATAAATCACCGTCGAATGCTCCTGCTTATGCTGTAACTCAGCGAGCATCGAACGCAGCCAAACTGCTTGAGTAGCACAATAAGCTGCTGCTATGTATTCCGCTTCTGCACTGGACAAAGCAACCACCTGCTGCTTCTTTGAGGACCAAGAAAAAATTCCATTTCCTAAAGAGAAAACATAACCAGAAGTACTCTTCCTTTCTCCAATATCACCTCCCCAATCACTGTCTGTATATCCCACAAGCTGAAAATTATCAGAAGCAGTGTAGAATATACCATCATTCACAGTACCTTTAATATATCGCAGAATTCTTTTCGCTGCCTGAAAGTGTGATTGTCTAGGGTGCTCCATAAATCTGCTTACCATCCCAACACTAAAAGCAAGATCTGGCCGAGTAGAAGTCAAATATCTCAAACTTCCAACTAGCCTCTTGAAATATGTGGGATCAATTTCGGAACCACTTCCGTCTTTTGTCAACTTCAACCTTTCTTCCATGGGAGTGCTGATTGGTTTACAAGTAGCCATCTTGAAACGCTCAAGAATATCCTTGGCATACTTTTGTTGACAAATAAAAATACCATCCTCCGATTGTGTAACTTCTAGGCCGAGAAAATAATACATCAGACCCATGTCTACCATCTCAAACTCATGAGTCATAGCCTCCCTGAAATCACAAATCATTTCTTGACAATCTCCAGTAAATATGAGATCATCGACATATAAGCAAGTAATGAGCATCTCACCATTCAAGCCATTCTTAACATATAAAGTATGCTCATAAGGACATCGACTAAAACCATGATTCAGAAAATAAGAGTCAATTCTGGCATACCACGCTCGCGGTGCTTGCTTAAGGCCGTAAAGAGCTTTCTTCAATTTGTAGACAAAGCCCTCTTGTCCTTTCTTGACATAACCTTCAGGTTGATCCACATACACTTCCTCCTCAAGTACGCCATTGAGAAATGCGGACTTGACATCCATCTGGTGTATTTTCCAATGTTTCTGAGCAGCCAAGGCAAATATCATACGAATGGTATCCATTCTAGCAATCGGAGCAAATACCTCAAAATAGTCAATCCCGGGTTTTTGTTTGTAACCCTTGACTACGAGACGAGCCTTCAACCGATCAACATCACCATTAGGCTTGTACTTGGTCTTATAGACCCATTTCACACCGATGGACTTTTTGCCTTCCGGGAGAGATGTGAGCTCCCACGTATCATTTTTCTCAATCGCGTGGATCTCATCATTCATCGCGTGAACCCAACCATTATCTTGGGAAGCCTCCTGAAACTTTGTCGGATCACAATCTGCAAAGAGAGCAAAATTGACAATTTCTTCATCAGAGGGATCATCATCATTGGACAAAACACAATCCTTCAAACGAGCCGGTAAAACTCGTTCTCGCCGTGGACGTGAAGAACTTTCAGCATGATTTTCGATAGGATTTTCAACAGAATTCGATGAAGTAACTGCTGTCGAAGTCTCTACTATCGAATCTGGTTCAACCGAAGCCGCTACTGGTTCATATTGACTATATGAATCGGGCTGAACCGTCTCATCCTCATCTAGGACAAAGCGAAACTGCTTCTTTTCTTCCGTGTTCCAAGTCCACTCACCTTCCTCGTTGAAGGTAACATCTCGACTGATTATCACCTTTTTCGTTATCGGATTATACAATCGATAACCCTTGGTTTCATTGCTATAACCGAGGAAGATGCACTTCTCGCTCTTCTCATCAAGCTTCTTACGAAGCTCATTTGGCACATGGACATAAGCAATACACCCAAACACACGAAGATGCTGAATTGAAGGGATTCGACCAGTCCACACCTCCGTCGGTGTCTTGAACTCAAGACCTTTAGTGGGACATCTGTTCAACAAGTAAACAGCACAAGCAACCGCCTCCGCCCAAAAATGCTTCGGCAAATGTTTAGAACAAAGCATAGTACGTACCATTTCGATAATAGTGCGGTTTTTTCTCTCCGCTACTCCGTTCTGTTGAGGAGTATATCGTGCTGTCAATTGATGCTTGATGCCGCATTGCTTGAAGAAGTCGTCACCAACCAAATATTATGTGCCACGATCAGTTCGGAGAATCCGAATTTTGTGCCCACTTTGGTTTTCGACATAGGCTTTGAACTCCTTGAAAGTATAGATGGTGTCGGATTTTTGCTTCAAGAAATAAACCCATGTTTTTCTGCTAAAGTCGTCGATAAAGGTAACAAAATACCTATACCCGCGATTCGACGATTCACTAAGTGGTCCGCATAGATCGGAGTGAACTAACTCCAATGGCTTTGACGCTCTCCATGATTTTCCTGAAGGAAAGCTTTCTCTGGACTTCTTCCCAATGACGCATGGTTCACATATCTCCTTTGGAGAAGAAATTTCGGGCAAACCTCGCACCATCTTCTTTCGACACAACAGCTTCAAGCTGTCGAAATTCACATGTCCGAACCGCTTGTGCCAAAGCCATGAAGAATCTTGCACTGAGGCAATAAAACATGACGTAGCATAATTAATATACAAAGGAAAAAGGCGATTTCGGGCCATTTTTACCTTCGCAATCAATTGTCCTTTTCCATCATGAATCGTGCAAACCTCATCCTTGATGATCATGCGATAGCCTCGCTCGGACAACTGTCCCATGCTCAAGAGATTCTCTCGAAGACCGGGAACATAATGAACGTCGGAAATGCTTTGAATCGACCCATCCTTCGCCTTGATTTTAATGCTCCCCTTTCCTATGATAGGAAATTTTGCATTATTCCCGAACCTCACCTCCGAACGAAAGGTGTCATCGAAATTCGAGAATAACTCCTTCTCGCCACACATGTGATTACTGCATCCGGTGTCTAAGTACCAAATATTCTTCTGGTTCTCCACTGAAGCATTACACGTGAATAAAAGAGCATTACCATGCTCATCATTGCTTTCAACAAATCTATCGACAGAACTTGCTACTTTGGCATGAAACTTTTGACCACCAATCCTTTTGTTTCGACACTCAGATTTATAATGCCCATACTTTTTACAGTTAAAACACTGAATATGGGACTTATCTGTTTGTTGTCGAGGTTGCTTTTCCTGTCGCCTTTTATCTTTCTTTTGAGTAGAAAGATTTTTCTTTTCATCGGGTAACACCCACTGGCTTTGTAGAGCCTCCTCCACCGTCTTGGACTTCTCCTTGAGTCGTTGCTCATGCATTTGTAGAGAGCCAATCAACTCATCCACGGTCAAAACTGAGAGATCACGGGATTCTTCAATGGAAGTCACAATATATTCGAACTGCAACGTTAGCGTTCGAAGAATCTTCTCGACGATCTGTTGATCACTAAAAGTCTCACCATTGGCCTTCATTTGATTGACAAGAGCCAATACGCGTGAGAAATAGTCAGAAATGGACTCCGACTTTTCCATTTGAAGGAGCTCGTATTGTCGACGAAGAGTCTGAAGCCGAACCTTCTGGACCTTCTCAACGCCTTTGTAAATTTTGATGAGAGTATCCCATGCTTCCTTCGCCGTCTTCGAATTCGCCACTTTTTCAAAGATTGATGAATCTATCGCTTGAAAGATGTAAAAGAGAGCCTTACGATCTTTCTTACGATTTTCTTTTATTGTCCTCTGCTCCTCCGTTGTCAAATCTGCCGCTGCTTCTGGCTCGACGAATCCTTCTTCGATAATCTCGGTCAGCTCCTGGAATCCGAACAGCACCTCCATCTGGATCTTCCAATGCTCAAAATTCTTCCCATCAAACCTTGGGAGTTGAGGTTGGACATTCCCGGCACTACTCACAGAAGCCATCTGACTCGAGATCTTTCAAAACTTAGCCAACTGGCTCTGATACCAAATGTTAGAAGAAAATTTTAAATACTATTGTATTCGCTTGTTCTTCTTCTTCATTTAAGGATTACAAGACGCACACATATATATAGGATTAACACACGACTCTACGTTTACTTTAGTCACATGAACAGACACGTCTAGATTCATAACATTAAATGCTATCTTAAAAGACACAACCACTTAGGTAACAACTTTCTAGATTCCAAGTTTCAAGATGAACTTGGATTACGAAGAGTCTCCTTGAGATCTGAAAAATCCTTTGCGATTTCCAACACACTTCAATCTCCCATCGTATATTGTCGATTGTGACAACTCTACCGACCCCCCCCCCCATACCTTACATGGAGAACAGAAGTACTAACTTGCAAATACTCAACATTTTCGTCGAGGACCACGAGATGCGAATAAACATTTGGACTGGTAAAGATTGCTATAACTCTTCCGGATATGATGGGCCTTCAAGCTATTATCCGTGGCTCACACTAGCTGAATTCCCCCTGTCCAGCACCAAGAACAAGTTCACCGCCGTTGGTTGCGACACGTTAGCTGCCTTCCAAGACCGCCGTGTGAAGTTTTCTTTCGGGTGTATGTCTTTGTGTAGCAGCATTTTGGACGTCAACAATGGGTCGTGTACCGGTATCGGTTGCTGTGAGACGAGCATCCCAAGGAACACCTTCAACTACAACATCTCGTTTTGGAACTTTTCCAATCATTCCAAGGTCCTGGATTTCAATCCTTGCAGCTATGCCTTCGTCGCAGAAATTGGATCCTACAACTTCTCGGTTGGCGACCTTAAGCAGCTTAAATTTAAAGATCGCCCTCTAGTTCTCGACTGGGCAATAGGGAATCAAACATGTGAGGAGGCCAAGAACAGCACGAGCTACATGTGTACCAAGAACACCAATTGCACCGACGCTGAAAACGGATCTGGGTACAAGTGCAGTTGTTCAAAAGGTTACCGTGGCAATCCTTACCTTGAGAATGGTTGTCGTGGTATGTTGATAACATCGACATCCTCTAACTTGTCCTCTGTATTGATATGATCTGAGAAGATAGATACATTTGATGTATGGGTGCGTTTGATTTATGTAGATATCGATGAATGTGCGGATCCAGCGTTGAACCAGTGTGAGGGAAAGTGCCATAATATTGAGGGGAGTTATACATGTTCATGCCCAAAGGGTTATCATGGTGATGGCAAGAAGGGCGGTGGAGATGGACGAGGATGCATTGCTAATACATCACATTTGATGAAGATTTTGGTTGGTAAGTTCTTTCATTTTACTTGGACATCCCTACTCAAAAAAATATTCTATAATCCTAGCTGATTTCGAGAATATAAAATTTAATTTGTCAGTGGTTTAGGAGGAAATTAACTATTTACATTACGATTGAGCTCTTTTGAATAGATTAATCTCACTCTTGTCCATGTGTCACGACCGAACTCTCCCGAGCCTCTTTTTAGGACGACATGCAAAAAGAAGGAGGGCTCGTCTGGTACGTGCTAAGTCTAGGTTCAGGACTTAACTCGGGCTCTCCCAAGCCCATACCATATCGCGACTTAGGGTTTAAGTTTTTTTTACATGCAGATGGTTTATACCAAGGAGTCGCCACTAATCAATTTGGGGTAGGTCGATTAGAAACCCAAATAGGGTGATGGGAGAATCACCCTATTCCTACGGACTAGAGATTACGGGGACTTGATTACATTAGTTAAATAACTAATGCCCTTTCGGTACCTTTCTACCCTGTTCATTTCATGAAAGCATTTGTCAGGCAATTTGACTTGATTTTAGGACCTTTCTCCTAACATGTGAGGTGATCAAGCGAGTGCATAATCAGAAACGATCAGCAGTCAGGAACACAATAATTCATGCAGCCTAAGGTTCTAACCTTAACTAAGTCAGATGACATTCAAAATACAACAGCTCATGCAATTGTATTAAAAACATGCATAACAACAGTAGTGAAAAACACATGCAAAGTACTAACACAACCTCAGGTTTATCTAATTTAAACAAGACAATGACATGCATAATAATATAACAATGGATTAAAACATTTAGATAACCCACCTAATAAAAAAAAACTTTTCTTAAAAAAAAATTTTTGAAATTTTGAATTTTTTTTTTTCGGAAAAAAAAAAATAATAATAATACCGAAAGAAAATAAAATAAAAATAAAACATGTTTTAAAAGCTTTTTTTTTTAATTTTTTAGAAATTTTTTTTAGAAATTAATTTTTTTTAAAATTTTTATTTTTAATTAATTTTTAAATAATAAATAATATAATAATATAATAATATAACCGGGTCGGGTCGGGTCCGACCCGGGTCAACGGACCCGACCCGGGCGTTGACCCGGGTCGGTTCGATTGAGCCGGGTCGGGCGGAACCGACCCGGGTCAACGGATCCGACCCGGGCGTTGACCCGGGTCGGTTCGGTTGAGCCGGGTCGGGCGGAACCGACCCGGGTCAACGGATCCGACCCGGGCGTTGACCCGGGTCGGATCTATCGATCCGGGTCGGGCGGAACCGACCCGGGTCAACGGATCCGACCCGGGCGTTGACCCAGGTCAGATCTATCGATCCGGGTCGGTTGAGACCGACCCGAGTCAACGGATCCGACCCGTGCGTTGACCCAGCTCGGATCTATTGATTCGGGTCGGATCCGACCCGAACAAGCAGACCCGCATGAGAGGGACGCCGGCGGGGCCAAAATTGGCCGTCCGCCGGCCGACCCAGACTAGCGCCGCTTGCAGACCTGCTTCCCGGCTGAACACCGAGCCACGCCACGACCTGGGCTCGCCGTCCGGCCATCTCCTCGCCGGCCGGCGACCAAAACAAACCCGGCCTCACTGAGGCATATCATCGAACAGGTGGTAGGCGTAACAAAAATAAACGGTTTTCGACCTACCTTGGGGATCCGGCGCACTCCGACGACCTACCTTGCTTTCGAAGGCGGCGTATGAACGGTGGGGGACGACGGTATGGGCCGGGATTCGCGCGAAACGGCCGGCGCGAGTCCCGGCCAAACCCGGAGCAAAAACAGGGGAAGACAGAGCAGCTCGGACCGGGGGGTGCGACTCACCGTCGACGACGCGTCTGGAGGCTTCCGGCTTCGGGGAAGGGCGACGGCGACGCTGCTGGGGGACCTGCAGAAACCAGGCTCCCTCTCTTTCTCTCTATCTTCTCTCTCTCTGTTTCTCTCACTCTCTCTGTTTCTCTCTCTATTTGGCCGACCCGGGGGTCTCGCTTCCTCTCCGGTTTTTTTATGGTCACAGTACGAGCACAACGGTCGCCGGAAAAGCTCTCGGTCTCTCTATTTTCTCTCTATTTTCTCTCACTGTTCCCTCTCTGTTACTGTTTCGCCGGCCGGCCTCCTCCCCAAAATTGGCCGACCGGCGCTCTCTCTCTCTCTCTCTGGCCTTTTATAGGCCGCGTCCCCCGGCTCCGTGCGTCAGCAATGACGACGGCCTGCACCGGCCTACGCCGACGAGGACTTTTGTGGCCATTGTAGGCCGGTGCATGGAGGGGGCTCTGACGGTGAAGCAGAACAAGGAGCCGAGAGGGAGGAGGGGATAAGGGCAGCCGGGAAAACGGGGAGGACGGGACTGGCCTTAATGGCCAGTCCCTGTGCGTGTTTGTCTCGGCCCTCCTCTGGCCGGATAGCGACGGCGAGAAGCGGCGCCGCCGTGCGTCACGCTTCCGTCGTGAACAGGGGAGAACAGGGGCAAGGAGAGCGACCGCTCGGCGCAGGGGGAAGAAGGAGAGAAAACTGGGCCGGGCTGGGCCCAGCCGCGGGGGGGGGAAAAGGAGAGGAAGAAAGAAAAACGGGCTGGGCCGCGCGGAGGAGGAAAAAAGAAAAAAGAGAAGGGACCGGGCCGGGGGCCCGCGCGCGGAAAGAAACGGGCCGGGTTGGCCAGCGCGTGGAAAGAAACGGGCCGGGTTGGCCCGGCCCCGTCCGATTCGATTTTTTTTTTTTAATTAATATTTACTCTAATAGCCCTATTAATGCAAAATGTGCCTAATTCTATATGCAATGCATTTAAATTGAAATATTTTTTTTGTTTTAGGAATTAAAGAAAATTAACTCCTAAATTTTGTGCAATTAATTTTGGGCAATTCAAAAATAGGTGTCTACAGCTGCCCCTCTTTGAAGGTGAGCTCGCAGAGGTTAACCTCGCAGAAGTTACATTCAAAGATAAAATGACACCTAAATTTGACCCATGCATGCTCAATGAATGTTATTTTTGGTGAGACTGTGAGTCTCATTTTTATGATGTAATATAAGATGATGCATGCTAAAGCAAATAAAAACATACCTGAGGCTACTTACCTTGCAGAAGGGTAGAGTGATTCCGGACAGTTGATATTGTGTGTCGAGGACCCGAACCTGTCTTCGGTCGCCTTGACGAAAAAATGGTTTGTCTAGGACCCGAACCTTTCTTCGGTCGCCTTGACGGGGATTGTTGTCGTCTAGGACCCGAACCTTTCTTCGGTCGCCTTGACTGGATGTATTTTGTCCGTCTAGGACCCGAACCTTTCTTCGGTCGCCTTGACTGACTGGATTTTGTATGTCGAGGACCCGAACCTTTCTTCGGTCGCCTTGACTGATTGTACTTTGTTCGTCTAGGACCCGAACCTTTCTTTGGTCGCCTTGACTGACTGGATTTTGTATGTCGAGGACCCGAACCTTTCTTCGGTCGCCTTGACTGACTGTATTTGGTACGTCTAGGACCCGAACCTTTCTTCGGTCGCCTTAACTGGGGAAATGTTGTTTGTCGAGGACCCGAACCTTTCTTCGGTCGCCTTGACTGGTTGGATTTTGTCCGTCTAGGACCCGAACCTTTCTTCGGTCGCCTTGACGGAGATTGTATTTGTCTCAGACCCGAACCTTTCTTCGGTCGCCTTGACAGGGAAAATCGCTTGCCTAGGACCCGAACCTTTCTTCGGTCGCCTTGACTGGATTTCGATTGTCTCGGACCCGAATCTACCTTCGGTTGCCGTGACTGGGTTGTGTCTGTCTAGGACCCGAACCTTTCTTCGGTTGCCTTGACTGGATTTCGATTGTCTCGGACCCGAATCTACCTTCGGTTGCCGTGACTGGGTTGTGTCTGTCTAGGACCCGAACCTTTCTTCGGTCGCCTTGACTGACTGGATTTTGTACGTCTAGGACCCGAACCTTTCTTCGGTCGCCTTGACGGAGATTGTATTTGTCTCGGACCCGAACCTTTCTTCGATCGCCTTGACGGGGGAAATCGCTTGCCTAGGACCCGAACCTTTCTTCGGTCGCCTTGACTAGATCTCATTTGTCTCGGACCCGAATCTACCTTCGGTTGCCGTGACTGGGGAAATCGCTTGCCTAGGACCCGAACCTTTCTTCGGTCGCCTTGACTGAATTTCGATTGTCTGTCTAGGACCCGAACCTTTCTTCGGTCGCCTTGACTGACTGGATTTGTACGTCTAGGACCCGAACCTTTCTTCGGTCGCCTTGACGGAGATTGTACTGTTTGTCAAAGTACTTGGAGATTCTTGCCCAAGGATTTGACGATTTGCCTGATGGGTCCTCGCCAGCAGGTCTTGAAAAGGCTCAAACGATGAGCACCTGGGGGTCCTCGCCCTAGGATTTGATGTATCATCTGCTGAATACCCGACCTTTCTTCGGGGCATCACTTTTGGGATGATAATGAGGGCTTCTCCAACACCCGAATTTTGTGTTCTATCACTGGGGATTAGAACTTTGAGCTATCAAAGAGGATTAGCGCAAACATGCATGCATTGATCAAGAATAGACAAGTTAGTCTATTCTAGAATGTATATTTGAAAATTCATGCATGATGATTTTGCCATGTTTGCATCACCAAAAATCCACCGAGGTTCAATTCATACAATTTTCGCTTGCGACGTGGACTTCTCGAGACGCTGAACGAGGGACCTTCAGTCAGAAAGGACTTTCCACTCGCTCTCATTGAAAATGGTTGTTTGTCCCGTCCATTAATGCGGGAACATCGAAAACACTCAATCTGACCTCTATCATATCAACAAGGGTCTGAGTTTTCTCGCAAGCGGTACGACACTGTCAATCTGAGAGGTCTTCTTTAGGGTCGTAATGTAGGCTTGGTCAATGGCTTAACAAAGGTGACTGTCCAAGTCAAGGTCATGAAAGAAAATATTTTGCAATTATCTCCAGGTTTACAAGTCAAGAACCCTGCAAAAGAGATAGAAGTAAACTTGCTCGCACTTCTTCGAGCGGTGTTTATAAACATTTGAAATTTCACGTTAAATCAATTGCCCTAGTCAGAAGAGACTTCATGAGGGACGTAACGTGGGTTTGGTTTACAGGTTGAGAAACGAAATGATCGTTAGGCTCAAAAATGTGTGTAAGGGTGAGAATTTGTGATCATCTAGCATTGTCACCAGTCTTCTTCTCCGCCGTCAGGATTTTTCTGGCAAACTCTCTGGGTAATGCTGTGTTTTAGCATCTTTGACAACTTTTCTTGAGGAGCTTCTGCGTCAAGCATTTTCCTGGATACCATTCTATCTCTATTCCAATTGCTTTCTCAAGAATATGTTCATCTTCATCTGTCCTGTGGCAGATCTTTGCCAAGATAGAATTCCTGAAGTAGGAATTTACATCGAAGAAGAACTCAAGTTTAAACTCTTTGGGGTTGTCTATTCTACACCACTTAATGTCTTTGAGATATTTGAGAGCGCTTTCATCGCGCTCATAAATCTCATTCATGGGCATTGGCCTTGCTTTTACCAGGCACACTGCTTTTTCATGCCCCCAATTTTCAGCATTTTTTTGTGTTAGGACTAGCCTAAACGAGTTTGAAGTCTTCATCTTGATTTGATGCTTTGGACCCTGATGCTCAAATTGTGGTGACTTTTGCCTTGCCCCAGTGTAGGGGATGATCACCAACTGGGTTTCGTACGAAATGAAATCGTCGGCTCAATTGGGCTAGCAAAGGATATAAGTGTATAGGATAGAAAAAGAATTGCTCTTCGTCATCCTAGGGCACTTAAATTATCGTTGAGAGTTCATCTGCAATAAAAATACTCAAAGATTAATGCAAGTGAGAGCAAAAAAACTTCTATTCATCTTTTCACCTTGTGCGAGCTGTTGCAGCTGATGATGATAGAAAATTTTAGATATTACAAACTCCTTATCCATCTTAGTGAAAACATCGCTGTTATCAATAAGATATTGTCATTTTGGACAGGCTTTAGTTTGCTGCTCCTCTCTTGACAAAGCCCTCTTAGTCTCGACCGTCCGGTCGTCGATGGTGTGCTTGTCTTGGAGGGCTCTGTCGAGGATCACCAGACCTCAAGTTGCCCCAATGTGGGGGTGGTTCTTGACAGGGTTGATTTAAAAGAAACCGCTGAGTGTATGGGCTCAAATGGTTAAGCAAAGGATTAATGGTAGTGTATGGGGCAGAGAAATGAACTGCCTCTCGTCATTTTGGCTACCGTACCTTATGCGAGAAATCCCTTTACCTTGTAGAAATGAAACATTTTCGCTCATCTTGCAAGGGTTTGGTACTTGAGAATGTGTATAAATCAAGGATTGCCTCTCATCATCCCGACACACCTCGTTCAACACCTCGGAGCAATTCGACACCATTCGTCGAATTGTCAAAGTTTTCTCAGGGAATTGGTGAATTAAACAGGTAAAATTACCATGCAAAATTACTTCCCACATAATGCACTTGAGGAAGAAAATAGTATCGATTTTCTTTGATTATTTCTTTCTTCTTGTTTCTTTCTACTCTTACGAGAAGAGTTTTTTTAGGGAAAGAGATACTTACCTATGCTGCTATAGTAGAGCAAACCTGCAAGGTAATAAGGAAAAAAGTGTTAATGAAGAGTTCTTTGAGGGATAGGAATTGGAAACGATACAACATTACCCTTCGTGAATCCCTTCATTTGAAATTAAACCGGTAACTCCTTGAGTTTTCTCGGATGTTGATAATTCCCTTTTGACAAAAACATGAGTTTATGTTAGAAATGAGGCAATTGAGGGTAAATTGAGAACGATACAAATTACCCTTCTTCCATTTTGCCCTCAAAGCTAGCAGAGTCTTTTCTCCTCTTTACTTTGTTCAGCCTTCTCTGACTCAATCTGCTCCTCCATACTCTTGGTCTCGAAGCTCGAATGAAATCCTCTATTATTAAGGATGCTTCCAAACAGAGAGTTCTATTGTCAGCGCATGCTGTGACAATGCAGCTCCGGTATGTTGAGGAGTTTCTCGACTCGATTCTTGACTGCACAGGGCATGTGCAATTGCTTGCATGGGGAGCTTCGCAGCAAAGCTAATCTCTACTTTAAAGGTCTTTGACGGGCATGGGCGTGACTACCATCGAGACTTCTGTGGTTGTCAAGATTGGCTTCGACGCCATTTTGTCATATGCGAAGTCCTTTCCAGGTTTGATCCGCCGACAGGAGTGTTCCTATCAATAACTTTTCTGCCAATTCCCTTATTATCAATTGAAACATAAAAGTTATTTCAAGGATAGTACTTCTTCACAGCATCCGAGTTGACCGGGTTGGAGAATTGGCGTCCATCCATTTCAGTCAGAATCAAAGCTCCTCCAGGAAGTGTCCTTTTCATGACATAGGGACGCTTATATTTTGGAGCGAACTTACCTCCAAGCTCGGGAGGTAGTGGTAGCACTTTTCTTAGGACAAGATCGCCTGCTTCAAAGCGTCTGGGGCGTACCTTCCGATTGAACGATCTAGCTATCCTCTGTTGATAGCGTTGTCCATGACAAAGAGCCTTCAGGCGCTTTTCATCAATCATATTCAGCCGCTCCAATCTTTGCTGCTTCCATCACGAGTGTTGTTTACTCAATTTTGTCCTATATGAAAGGAAAAGATATGTCATTTCTATGCTAAAGTGAATAAACTTTAGGAACGAAATACACCCTTTTTGATGGACTGGGGGATTACATGCCCCCTAGTCTACTTTTCGAATTGAGCACTTCTTCGTCGTGTTTCATTCGAGAAGTGCTAACATTGGTGTTGCATCCGGCTTGCTAGCACATCCGAGTCTAGCATGTTTCCCAGTTCATCATCTGCAAAAGAAAAGGGATAAAATGTCATTTCCAAAATTTGTTGAGGAATGAGACGTACCTTTTTCAAAAGGGGTAATCTTTTCTTGATTTGCCCCAGATTTTTGTACGAGATGATGCTTCGCTCATCATGGAATCAGGGAATGCTCAGCATTCTCTTTGACTTTCTGAGGCTAATGTCACCCACTGGTAATAGTGAGATTTGCCCCATGTTTCATTTGAAGATTGGACGATCTTCGCTTGGACTGCTCCTATTAGATGAGTTGGTCCGCTAATCTCATCAGGGTCTGATGTGCACTTCAGTTTGTGTCATTTTCAAATGTCCCATTTGTAATAAAAAATGAGTATGCTCTGAGACATGAAGTGAGCAAGTTAGAAAAACAAACAGGGCTATGAGCAATGCATGTTTTTTACCGCCATTTTTTGATCTTTTGAAAAATGATAAAAAATTTGTTTTATTTTCAAAAGCTTAGAAACGAGAAAACATGAGGAAGCCCGGGCCTCAGAACACTTTCTTTTATATGGCTGGATATCATCAACGGGCCGGTTTGGGATACTCCCTCATGCCCTCAAAACATTATTTATTTACAATACATGGATTCACAACCTCAAAAGAGGGAGAGTTTAAAAAGACATTTCTTCCAACAGAAATGACGACAAAAACAAAATACAAGGACAACCCCTTTTCCAGGGATTCATGCAAAAGGATGAGAGGAGTTCTACTCAGGCGGGCTTGCGCTCATTCCCTTCACTGGTCTCGAATGAGAAAGTCTTGGTGTCCAGTAGATTTTGAATTCGGTGTTTAAGAGTATGGCACCCATCAGTTGAATGCCCTACCTCGCCCATGTGATAATCACATTTTTCAGACGGATTGTAGTTTGAAAAATTCTCGGGATTAGGTCGCTTTGGTTCAATGGAGAGCAGTCCCTTTTCCCGGAGTATTGTCAGTATCTGAGACGGAGATCCGGGGAGGGGAGTGAACTGTCTCCGGTTGTTTTGCTTTTGTGATAGAGGGATACTGGGTTTGTATTGTTCACGTTGAATGAACTTTGGGCATAGGGTGCTCAATTCCTTAGGATTAGGGGACCTGTGGACATTGTCAATTATAACATCTTTACCCTTTTGGTTGACACTGGAGGGTTCCATTCGAATCATCACCCCTGGTCTTGGATAGCAAAACTGAGTCATGGTGAGTTGGTCTAAGCGGATTGACAAATGTTCCACTTGTTTTGAGAGTTGTTGAAGAAAGGCAAAGACTTGCTTCATTTCGGCCTCCATGTTGGCCACGCGAGTTGTCATATCTTTTTCAGCCATTTTTACTTAGCGGGTTAGTATAATTTGTAATTACCTGTAAAAAAAATGGCAACGAATGAGTATAAAATCTCATAAATGATCAATCCACGACTTAGTCTAGTATTGCATCTGTCTATCATGTATTTTCTTTATTTACAAAAAAAAATCAGAAGCAAAAAAGGTTTTTATTTATATATTCATTACAAGCGGCGTCCCCGGGATTCGAACCCCGGTCGCCTCGGACCGTTACGCCTCACACCCGGATACCACTGGGCCGAAGGCCGCGGTGGTGTCTCAAAGGGGCAAAAAATTTCATTTAAAGCATAAAAAACGGCCCGAGTTATATTAACATTAGTATAACTCAAAAACGTTTTTAAGGAAGAAAACCAAAACCCGTGAACATAATTACTAGAAAATATAAAATATATGGATTTTTAACAAAAAGGCGCCCTTCCCGGATACTCATTTTATAAATGATGGGGAAATCACAGTCTCTTGGAGTCGCTTATTTTTATGGACAATTTTCGCAATAAGCGTATCCCTCGTATATAAACTGCAATCAATGGGTGGCCCATTAGTAACAAAACAATTAAACAAGTAGGCCGTATGAAAAATGAGAAGGGATAGAATATATACCTTTCCTTAAACCATGGCAATCACAACGACATGCATATGAGGAGTGAGGCTCGATTTCTATCTAGACTGGCTCAGCAAAATGAAATTGAAAGGGTGCCTGACCGTCGCAGTCTCGCGTTGGTGTCAAGTCCTTTTAACCTCGGCCAAATCGAAAGGAATATCTTATAGTCACGCGAATAGCGGCTAAAGATATTTCTTTACGATTTTAAAAATAAATTTCGGGGAAAAGAAAGGCAACCTCTACATCGCGGGCTCGCGTTCGAGGTCGTATCTTTCTTAACACCATCCTAAAAAATCCTATTGCGGCCCAGGTCCGGCAGCGTGGTTGTGTGTGCAATAGTGTAGTGCTAAATCATTAAAGCGTGCACAACAATTTATAAACAACCAATTTAAACCTGCAAGAACAAATAACACCTTAATGTTAGGATCATACCTGGAGTCCTTGCTGCCAAACAAAAATTATTTTGAACAGGATAAAAATTTTGGCCTAAGTCCACTTTTTTTAAAAAAACAAGTCCCCAGCGGAGTCGCCAGTCTGTCGCGACCGAACTCTCCCGAGCCTCTTTTTAGGACGACATGCAAAAAGAAGGAGGGCTCGTCTGGTACGTGCTAAGTCTAGGTTCAGGACTTAACTCGGGCTCTCCCAAGCCCATACCATATCGCGACTTAGGGTTTAAGTTTTTTTTACATGCAGATGGTTTATACCAAGGAGTCGCCACTAATCAATTTGGGGTAGGTCGATTAGAAACCCAAATAGGGTAATGGGAGAATCACCCTATTCCTACGGACCAGAGATTAACTGGGTTCGGGGACTTGATTACATTAGTTAAATAACTAATGCCCTTTCGGTACCTTTCTACCCTGTTCATTTCATGAAAACATTTGTCAGGCAATTTGGATTGATTTTAGGACCTTTCTCCTAACATGTGAGGTGATCAAGCGAGTGCATAATCAGAAACGATCAGCAGTCAGGAACACAACAATTCATGCAGCCTAAGGTTCTAACCTTAACTAAGTCAGATGACATTCAAAATACAACAGCTCATGCAATTGTATTAAAAACATGCATAACAACAGTAGTGAAAAACACATGCAAAGTACTAACACAACCTCAGGTTTATCTAATTTAAACAAGACAATGACATGCATAATAATATAACAATGGATTAAAACATTTAGATAACCCACCTAATAAAAAAAAACTTTTCTTAAAAAAATTTTTTTGAAATTTTGAATTTTTTTTTTTTTTCGGAAAAAAAATAATAATAATACCGAAAGAAAATAAAATAAAAATAAAACATGTTTTAAAAGCTTTTTTTTTTTAAATTTTTTAGAAATTTTTTTTAGAAATTAATTTTTTTTAAATTTTTATTTTTAATTAATTTTTAAATAATAAATAAAAAATAATATAATAATATAACCGGGTCGGGTCGGGTCCGACCCGGGTCAACGGACCCGACCCGGGCGTTGACCCGGGTCGGTTCGATTGAGCCGGGTCGGGCGGAACCGACCCGGGTCAACGGATCCGACCCGGGCGTTGACCCGGGTCGGTTCGGTTGAGCCGGGTCGGGCGGAACCGACCCGGGTCAACGGATCCGACCCGGGCGTTGACCCGGGTCGGATCTATCGATCCGGGTCGGGCGGAACCGACCCGGGTCAACGGATCCGACCCGGGCGTTGACCCGGGTCAGATCTATCGATCCGGGTCAGTCGAGACCGACCCGAGTCAATGGATCCGACCCGTGCGTTGACCCGGGTCGGATCTGTTGATTCGGGTCGGATCCGACCCAAACAAGCAGACCCGCATGAGGGGGACGCCGGCAGGGCCAAAATTGGCCGTCCGCCGGCCGACCCAGACTAGCGCCGCTTGCAGACCTGCTTCCCGGCTGAACACCGAGCCACGCCACGACCTGGGCTCGCCGTCCGGCCATCTCCTCGCCGGCCGGTGACCAAAATAAACCCGGCCTCACTGAGGCATATCATCGAACAGGTGGTAGGCATAACAAAAATAAACGGTTTTCGACCTACCTTGGGGATCCGGCGCACTCCGACGACCTACCTTGCTTTCGAAGGCGGCGTATGAACGGTGGGGGACGACGGTATGGGCCGGGATTCGCGCGAAACGGCCAGCGCGAGTCCCGGCCAAACCCGGAGCAAAAACAGGGGAAGACAGAGCAGCTCGGACCGGGGGGTGCGACTCACCGTCGACGACGCGTATGGAGGCTTCCGGCTTCGGGGAAGGGCGACGGCGACGCTGCTGGGGGACCTGCAGAAACCAGGCTCCCTCTCTTTCTCTCTATCTTCTCTCTCTCTCTGTTTCTCTCACTCTCTCTGTTTCTCTCTCTATTTGGCCGACCCGGGGGTCTCGCTTCCTCTCCGGTTTTTTTATGGTCACAATACGAGCACGACGGTCACCGGAAAAGCTCTCGGTCTCTCTATTTTCTCTCTATTTTCTCTCACTGTTCCCTCTCTGTTACTGTTTCGCCGGCCGGCCTCCTCCCCAAAATTGGCCGACCGGCGCTCTCTCTCTCTCTCTGGCCTTTTATAGGCCGCGTCCCCCGGCTCCGTGCGTCAGCAATGACGACGGCCTGCACCGGCCTACGCCGACGAGGACTTTTGTGGCCATTGTAGGCCGGTGCAGGGAGGGGGCTCTGACGGTGAAGCAGAACAGGGAGCCGAGAGGGAGGAGGGGATAAGGGCAGCCGGGAAAACGGGGAGGACGGGACTGGCCTTAATGGCCAGTCCCTGTGCGTGTTTGTCTCGGCCCTCCTCTGGCCGGATAGCGACGGCGAGAAGCGGCGCCGCCGTGCGTCACGCTTCCGTCGCGAACAGGGGAGAACAGGGGCGAGGAGAGCGACCGCTCGGCGCAGGGGGAAGAAGGAGAGAAAACTGGGCCGGGCTGGGCCCAGCCGCGGGGGGGGGAGGAGGAGAGGAAAGGAAAGAAAAGAGAAGCGGGCTGGGCCGCGCGGAGGGGGAAAAAAGAAAAAAGAGAAGGGACCGGGCCGGGGGCCCGCGCGCGGAAAGAAACGGGCCGGGTTGGCCCGCGCGCGGAAAGAAACGGGCCGGGTTGGCCCGGCCCCGTCCGATTCGATTTTTTTTTTTTAATTAATATTTACTCTAATAGCCCTATTAATGCAAAATGTGCCTAATTCTATATGCAATGCATTTAAATTGAAATATTTTTTTTGTTTTAGGAATTAAAGAAAATTAACTCCTAAATTTTGTGCAATTAATTTTGGGCAATTCAAAAATAGGTGTCTACACCATGTCTGAACTCTTCGAGCACCTTGACTTGGTGACCTTGGGCTTTGGGTAATTGGTGAATACATCTTCCATCTACTGAGATCAAGCTGCGAATGTTGATATTGGTACCATATGACTTGTAGTTGCGTGATCTTCACTGCCACTTATAGCGCGGAGTCGCAAGGTTGGGGGATTGAATTAGTCAAAATATTGACCTGAAAAACACAAGTCACAAAATTGCCATTTCTATATATATGTATAGAAGACTTGGAGCGGGTCAATGATTTGGTCAGTAGGCTTTCTATATCATATCGTATTTTAATTATGAGCAGTGCTAATATAGCGGTACTGTTATTGCTTCAAAATGATGGTGTGTTATGAGCCATTACCACAATTTCAAGAAAAATCGGACGCCGAATGTTTACAGTCGATTCAACTGCTTTTTATAAAGAAATTAAGACAATTCCCTGATAAGGAAATGAAAATGAAAATTATTCTTTGTTCTTCGTGACTACATCTCTTGAATCTCAATCTTCATCCCATCTTTCTTCTACGAACAATCTTGCAGTATAATTAGTTTTTTGTTTGTACTCAATTTTGCATTTTGTTCACAACCTCATAAAATAAAAATATTCACATTCTACGACATTTTACCCTCGGTAAATGCTAAAATGTATGTACCTCTTAAAATGAAATTTATATCATTCACTTGATTACGATAAAATGAAGCAATGATCATCAATAAAAAAAAATTTATAAAGTTTCGCACTCATGACGTGAGGTTGTAAATCTTTTGTATACTATCATAATTGTAATTTATAAAAATTCACATTTTTTGACAATTTATATAGTATGTTGTACTCATCTATAATAAAACGTCGTAAAAGCTGGTGCAACATTTCAAAATCTAAAACATAATGCATTTTATGGCATTCTTTGTCTCAATTATTATCAAACGTTATAAGTTTTTATAAAATATCGTAAAATAAAGGAAAGCATATCTTATGTTTTTTTTTTCTTTCGTAGAGCTAAATTCATCAAAATTAAGTGAAAAATGTCCTAATAATTTCTTTTCGTTAGTTGGTGTACTGATGACCATTTAAATTCACCATATCTCATTATCAAAAAGGATCTAGTAAAAACAATTTCAAAGAAAAAGAAAGAATAGAAAGCCATGAAAAAAGGAAGATGAAAATAGGAATGTGCTCTCGAACTGGCTAAAACTAGAGTTTCTGTTGTCGAGAATGGCAAAACAGAGCTAGAACTAAATGACGAAATATGTGTCATCATTGAGCAATTAAACAATACAAGGTTCATATTAAGCCCCATCTTGAAACTACGATCTTATCATAACACAATTACTTTTTGTGAATAATCACACACTCTAGATCATAATCTTAATTTCTCTCTTATCTCTCCCTCCCTGCCCACAAGCTCCATCCATCGCCGCCACCACTTCTGGCGAAGCCAACATCGGCCACCGCTGAAACGACCAACACCGCCTCAAGTCTCTCTCTCTCTCTCTCTGTGCGCCCGCCCGCATGTGTACCTTTAGAAAGGGGGGCGGCCCGGGTGGGGACTTGTGTTGGCGAAAACTGACGGAGACGCTAGTTTACCAATCCAAGTAGATATCCTAACTTCCTAGTCCCAAATAAAGTGAGTGAAAGCTCGTGATCAACGGATTTTGGGGTAGGGACGTGGTAAAATTTTTTTGCTCTAGATCCAGGCGGGAAAACTACCAAAACAGTCATAAACCTATTTCAATTATGCAAATTCAAAACTAAACCTTTTTTTGTACCAATTTAGTTATAAACCTTTTGCATTTGTGTCAATTCAGTTCATTTGACTAATTTTGGTTAGCCGTTGCTGACGTGGATGCCGGCCATCCGGCTAACGATGAAGTGGTAATTTTTAAATATTTTTTTCGAATATTTTTATCAATCTTTTTTCTTTTCTTTGCTTTCGTTTTTTTTTTCTTCCTTTCATCTTCAACTAGCCGGTCGCCGGTTTCGGCAACCCGCCAAAGGCAGGTCGATATTATCTCCTTATTACCTATGGCACTTCTTACTCTTTTACTCTTTACATCGTTTCTATCTTCTTACAATCAATAACCAAGCTTATTGAATTTTAAGACTTGATTTTATTGTGCGGCAGGATAAAATAATTCTTAAATCTGCATACTTGCAAGGACAGTTCTGACCAGCATCTAAGAACTGATAGAATTGGTTCAATGGCTATTTCGCCTTTCTTTTGATGTGTGACACACAACCTACCCAACTCTTTTGAATTTCTGCACAAGCCAAGTCGTCACGATATATATCATTTAGATGGCTAGTTGATCACTAGCGACATGACAACATCTAACCCAGGGGACGAGTCAAGTGAGAGAGGAGGATATAAGCAGCCTTCGCACTGAATACTAGTGCATTTAAAAAATTTCCTCGAAGGTACTAGTCCTTGCCATTTCATGTCATCAGAAGGGATCAAGCTGGAAAGAGGGATTGGACTTGTATTGAGTTATTTAAACTCATGCATAGTTAAGCCAAAAAGTCTCTATAAACGTATGTTTTAAATGGCGTGAATTTGGTTGCATATGACCTAGAAAACTATAAGCAAGTATACTGTGGGACCATAGGAAAAGAAAAGTATACTGTGGGACCATAGAAAACTGTAAGCAAGTATACTGTGGAACCTCATGATATAATTCTACAAAAATTTTGAATGCGTGGTGCAATGATTTGCTGCAGATAATCATGTGGTTAATTATTCTGAAAAACTGGTGTTGTATATAGGTGTTGCTGTGGGCATTATAGTGCTGCTTTTCAGCACAGGCTTTCTGTATTTCGGATACAAGAAAAGGAAGCTCATCAGGCTCAAAGAACAATACTTCAAGCAAAATGGCGGATTGGTTTTGCAGCAACAATTACATGAACATGACAGAACCACAAAAGCTACCAAAATCTTCAGCGCTGAAGAGCTAGAGAAGGCCACCGACAATTATGACGAGAGCAGAATAGTCGGGCAAGGAGGATATGGTACCGTTTACAAAGGATCATTGCCAAATAATATGGTAGTTGCGATTAAGAAGTCCAGGCTTGTCGACCAGAGCCAAATTGAACAGTTCATCAATGAAGTCATTGTGCTTTCTCAAATTAATAATCGTAACGTGGTCAAGCTTTTGGGATGTTGTTTGGAAACTGAAGTGCCTTTATTGGTGTACGAGTTTGTCAATAATGGAACTCTCTTCGACCATGTCCACAACCCAAACAAATCATCGAAGCTGTCTTGGGAGACCCGATTGAGAATCGCTTCAGAAACTGCTGGAGTCCTATCGTACTTGCACTCTATGGCTTCCACTCCCATTATTCATCGAGATATCAAGTCAGCAAACATCCTATTGGATGCTAACTACACTGCGAAAGTCTCCGACTTTGGAACTTCAAGATTAGTCCCACTTGATCAAACGCAATTGTCCACTATGGTTCAGGGAACATTAGGATACTTAGACCCCGAGTACTTTCACACAAGCCAATTGACGGAAAAGAGTGATGTTTATAGCTTCGGGGTTGTGCTAGTTGAGCTATTAACAGGGAAGAAGGCGCTTTCTTTTGATAGACCGGAAGAAGAGCGGAGCTTGGCAATGTACTTTCTTTCGTCATTGAAAAATGACAAATTATTTCAGATTGTTGACGAAGTTATTGCAAATGAAGGAAACAATGAGCAGGTGAGGGAAGTTGCCAATCTTGCCAAGAGATGCTTGAAAATAAAAGGCCAGGAAAGGCCAACCATGAAGGAAGTAGCAATGGAATTAGAGGGACTCAGAACAATGGCTAAGCATCCATGGGTCAGTGGTATTGATGTGAATCCAGAAGACACGGTTCGTTTACTGAGAGAGGAGACTGATATGTACATGGATAGTATTGCGACCACGAGCACTGAGTACACGGATAGTATGAAAAACCATGTCATGCCACTAGTTAGCAGTGGGAGATGACAATAATAGGTGATCGATATATATCTGGGGATGTTGCGAAGGATGTTATGGTTGCACTATGTCTCCATTGACTGCGCTGGTTCATTTGGTTCTTTCACGTTCAAAGGTAGGAGCATTTGGGTTGCTTTTTTTTTCATTAAATGGTTGCTGTGCGTGTGTTTTATCTTTCATAAGCGTCTTTCTCAATGCAGCATAATGTTGCTTTAGAAAGCTTTTGGATTCAAATCAGTGACAGAATGTGAAAATGTTACTCCTACTGTTTGTTGGTGGAGCTTGTGAGATTTGGGAGCTATCTTGTCTTTGAGTGTACCGAAGTTAACTTGATATGGAAGTGCAGATTTGTGTTTGCTCGAAAATAGTTTGTCTATGGCCTTGACTTACTAATTAAAGAATGAAATTTTTGGGTGTCGATTATACTACGCTGGTTCAATTCACAAGCCACCAACCGAAATGAATTTCACGTTTGGGTCGCTCATCCAACGACTTTGCTCACGTAATACTCGTCCACAAGATCAGAGGGGTTGAGTTATGTTTTCCCCGAACCAATTTTGTGACTATTGAATTACAAATATGAATATAGTCTATATTTATTTCTAATTAAGGTTTTATCTAGTTAATGTCCATATTTGTAATCCACATTCCGTTCAATTAGTGATGGAGGAAAATAAGGTCCAATGAAGATACATCATAATTTGTGGCAGCTATAAGTAAAGCTGCCGTACTTATAAGTAAGCTGGAGTCACGTACTTATCTAATGGTGTTATTTAATTTTTCATATATAAAATATAAAAATAACTTCAAAGCCAATTACAGTAGGAATTTTATTCTATCCATGTCAGGTAACATAATCTATTTTTACCTTCAATGTTGAGATCTTGCCATGCGTGCAATTTAATATATATTTATTCTATCCATGTTAGGTTTAAACTATGCATTTGTCCAGATACTAGCCCCGTATTTGAAAGAATGGTTTTTCCACCCTTTGTGAACATTATAATTACTCATCAAAAGCTATAATAGAATCAATAGATAGGATGTGGTTCTCAACTTCTGTCTGATACCTTTGCCTTTTGAATGCAAAATCAAGTGAAGTGTTAAATGTAGGAATACAACGTACTATCGTCTATATTCCTATCACTTTCTAATGGAAAAAAAAATGCTTCTACTACTTTCTTTCTTTTTTATAACTCGGGGCACAACTGCGATATAAATTTATTATATTCTATCTTTCAATTATGGAAAAATGCAATTTAAGTATGGACTTCCCATACAGGGGAAGAACACTAAAGTGCTAAAATTTATGTACGTCGCTAATTTGCAACGGAATTTGCGACGAAAAATTTTCCATGGCTAATTTGCGACGAAAAACACGGATTTAGCTACGGAAATAAATATAGTAGGAAAATACCGCGATACTTAATTTCGGTGGCTAAATCCATGGTTAATTAGCTACGCAAATAAATATAATAGGAAAATGCTACGATACTTAATTTCCGTGATTAAATCCATGGCTAATTAGCCATGAAAATAAATGTAATAGGGAAATGCCGCGATACTTAATTTTCGTTACTAAATTCATGGCTAATTACCCATGAAAATTAATATAATCAGGAAATGCCGCGATATTTAATTTTCGTGGCTAAATCCGTGGCTAATTTAGCCACGGATCGCTAAATTTTTTATCTATCTTATTAGCTTCGGATTTAGCCACGGATCGCTAAATTTTTTTATATACCCCCCTCACCCCATTCTCTCTCTCTCTCTCTCTCTGTTCTCTCTCCCTCTCCCCACCCCCAAACCTCTCAATTCGCCCTGATCTCCAAAATCCAACCTCTAATTTGCTCGCGTCTCCGGCGAATTCGACGCCTCATCGTCGCGAATTCGCAGGTCCGATCCCGAATCCGGCGCTGCTTCTTGCGGTCTCCGGCGATGGCCACACACGCCTAGGGTTTTCCCGGCTCCAAACCCGATCGATTCGGCGGCGCTTCCGACGATGGACGGCAACTATATTCCCCTCCCCCTTCTCGCATTGTTCTCGCCTCTCGCCGGTGGTTTCCGCCCCCTCGGAGCTCGGAATCAGTGGTTTTCCAGTTCGTTATCTCGAGTTTCTTCCAGCGGTTCGCCTGAATTCGGCGAGGTGCGGTCGAGATTCGCCATGGCTAGCTCCGGCGATGGAGAGAACGGCAAGAACCGCCGGACGTGACCGGACCGCCACGAGCCCGGCGATCCGTCGTCGATCGAGGCGTCCACGGTGGAGTGCGAGCCGAGCTCGAGGGTTTCGAGGGGGGCAGCCGAGGAGATTGGGATGGCTGAGAGGCTGACTGACGTCTTCATCGGGGGAGGCGACGGAGATCTGTTGATGCAGCGGAGCAATCGGGAGGATAGGGTTCTGCAGGCGCTCGATATGCAAGTGGTTGGGGCCTGCCGCGCGGATGAGAGATTGAAGCCGTTGTTGAAGTCGAGTGGGTCGAGCAGCGCGGCTAAGGATCGGTCGTTGGCTCACCCCAGTCGGGTACTTATTATTTCGATCCGGATTAAGTGTCTATCTGGCTCGTAGCGTTAGGACTACGACTCGTTTCATTCACATTTGATATCTCGAGTCCAAAGGGACAAAAGCAGAGTGGGCTGTTTCATGTCTCAGAATGAGATCATGATGACTGTCTTCCCCATGTTCCAACAGCATATCGAGCCCCATCTTGTTCATGCACATGTAAGCGAATCTGGGATTATAAGGCCGAAATGTTTAATTTTAAGTGAATTTTTCCTAATTTGCTCTATCATTTAGATAATTTACCTTGGAGAAATATGAACTGTTAGATGCTCCTTTGTTCTGATTGTCTTCTTTGAGGGTTAACTTTGGTCCTGCATTGCAGCTCACAATTCGGAATGACTTTGACCCGGTACTTTCTCCTGAGAGTTCACTGTTTCTTTTTTTTAGCAACAAACAAGTAATAGCACTACAATGGCTCTGTTGCTCCTATCTTGAATATTTATTTGTTATGTACAATGAAATAAAATTCCCTTCTATACTAGTGGCTTATCAAGATATTCTAAAAATTCTGGACCGTGCAAAGATCTGCAGTTCTGCTCAAAATTTCATTGATATATACTTGCGGCTTCCTGGAATTCCTGCTAATGGACAGTTGCAAGAGAGTGACTGCATAAGAGTCAGGATATGTGAGGGCAGATTCGCCGTACTGATACGGGAGGTTTGTGATGAAGTTGCAATTATCATCTTTGTACTTCCTATAGCTAACGGAAATACTAGCTTCTCATTCTCTTCTAAACAATATATGTCAGCCTATAAGGGAAGGCAATTTCATTATTCAACCCAAAGTAGATTTTGATATCAGCGTCAGTACAGTTACTGGTCTCTTGAGCCTTGGGTGAATTATATAATAGCTGGTCTAATTTACTAACTCCTTTGTTTACTGCAGAATTTTATATCAATTGAAATTTAAGTTTTGTAAGATCTTGTAATGTATCCTTATTCTCGTGATCTAATGCTAGTGAGCTTGATCAAGCTGTGGCATATATCGAAGCTTCGGCCTTCATATATCAAGATGGGAAGGTTATAATAGCTGACGACCTTTTATTTTCCTTTCCTTGCTGGGTACAATAGTTGACAGCTTATTAGTAGGCAAAACTTCTTGCGTCTTTTATATGTGCTCAATTTGATATGTTCACTAAGTGGCATTTGATCTATGTGTAATTGGGGTCCTTCCATTTTGCTAACTTTTGGAGCTTGCTTATTTAGTCCTGTTTTCTCTGTATGTGCAAATTCTATGCAGTTAATCTCGCGAACAATCTCTGTTTGTTTCACAGAAAAAGAATGATTTGAAAAATATTTTTTAAAAAATGATTGTTTATATCGCTTGAAATAATTAGCCACTGAAAAATATTTTCATTATCGACAATAATTTATGTCTAAATATTTTCATGAATGATAAAAAAAAATTGTCCATTCCTTTTGTAAGCTATATATAAACGATTATTTTTAGGAAAATGTTATCATTCAGTTTCAGTGAAAGAAACTGAGTCTTAGTTGCAGCCTTCTTTTTGCTACTTGAATTTTGCGACGAATACAATTCGTGGCAAATTAGCCACGAATTTTTTTTTTATAAAAAAATAGAAATTTTTTTTTGTTTTTTTGGGGCAAATTAGCGACGAATACAGTTTCTTTCCAAATTAGCCACGAATTTTTTTTATAAAAAAAATTAGAATTTTTGTTTTTTGTTTTTTTGGGATAAATTAGTGACGAATTTTGCGACGAATACAGTTTGTGGCAAATTAGCCACGAATTTTATCACGAATTTTTTTTATAAAAAATAGAATATTTTGTTTTGTTTTTTCGGGGCAAATTAGCGACGAGTTTTGCAATGAATACAATTAGTGGCAAATTAGCCACGAATTTTTTTATAAAAAAATAGAATATTTTTTTTGTTTTTAGGGTTTAATTTAGTGATGAATACAGTTCGTGGCAAATTAGCCACAATTTTTTTTATAAAAAAAATAGAAATTTTTTTATTTTTTCGAAGCAAATTAGCAACGAATTTTGCGACGAATATAGTTCGTGACAAATTAGTCACGAATTTTTTTTATAAAAAAATAGAATATATTTTTTGTTTTTTCGGGGCAAATTAGCGACGAATACAGTTCCTTTCCAAATTAGTTACAAATTTTGCCACGAATTTTTTTTTGAGACAATTTTTTGTTTTTTCGGGGCAAATTAGCGACGAATACAATTCGTGGCAAATTAGCCACGAATTTTTTAATTTTTTTTAGGGGCAAATTGCTAATAATACAGTTCATGGAAAATTAGCCACGAATTTTGCTGCGAATTTTTTTATAAAAAAATAGATTTTTTTTAGGCAAATTAGCGACGAATTTTGCGACGAATATAGTTCGTGGCAAATTAGCCACGAATTTTGCCACAAATTTTTTTATAAAAATATAGAATATTTTTTTTGTTTTTTCGAGGCAAATTAGCGACGAATACAGTTCCTTTCCAAATTAGCCACGAATTTTGTCACAAATTTTTTTATAAAAAAATTAGAATATTTTTTTTGTTTTTTCAGGACAAATTAGCGACGAATTTTGCGACGAAAACAGTTCGTGGCAAATTTGCCACGAATTTTTTTATAAAAAAAATTTGAATATTTTTTTTTGTTTTTTCGAGGCAAATTAGCGACAAATTTTGCGACGGATACAATTCGTGGCACATTAGCCACGAATCCTTTTTTATAAAAAAAATAAAATATTTTTTTGTTTTTTAGGGACAAATTAGCCACGAATTTTGCGACGAATACAATTCGTGACAAATTAGCCACGAATTTTTTTATAAAAGAATAGATTTTTTTTTTGTTTTTTCGAGGCAAATTAGTGACGAATATAGTTCGTGGCAAATTAGCCACGAATTTTGCCACTAATTTTTTTTTATAAAAATATAGAATATTTTGTTTGTTTTTTCGGCGCAAATTAGCGACGAATACAGTTCCTTTCCAAATTAGTCACGAATTTTGTCACAAATTTTTTTTATAAAAAAATTAGAATATTTTTTTTTGAATTTCAGGACAAATTAGCGACGAAAACAGTTTGTAGCAAATTTGCCACGAATTCTTTTATAAAAAAATAGAATATTTTTTTTTATTTTTTCGAGGCAAATTAGCGACGAATTTTGTGACGGATACAATTCGTGGCACATTAGCCACGAATCTTTTTTTATAAAAAAAATAGAATATTTTTTTTTGTTTTTTCGAGGCAAATTAGCGACGAATACAATTCGTGGTAAATTAGCCACGAATAATTAGAGACGAATTTTGCCACGAATAATTAGCGATGAATACAATTCGTGGCAAATTAGCGACGAATTTTGCCACGAATTTTTTTTCGTCGCAATTTAGCGACGAAAATTGAAATTTTTCGTCGCTAAATTTTGCGACACCGTGTTAGCGACGAAATTTTTTTCATCACAAAATTCGTCGCAAATTCATTTAGCGACGAATTTTGCCAAATTTTTCGTTGCAAAATTCGTGACTAAAACCTTATTTTTTTGTAGTGGGTCACCGGCCAAAGGTAGAAGAAGAAATAAAAGAAAAAAAGAAAAACATCAGAAAAATATTTAAAAATATCGAAATATACACATGGAAATGCCACGTGGACTGATTTTTTTTAAAAATAAAATCCAACTCAGATTAAAATTTTAATTATAAAAACCACAAATTAATTTGGTCGGAATTTCTTGCCGTTAGCACTTAAGTGATCATTTTTCCTCCGATTTGACACCTAAGTGAGTCAGCAAAAATTTTTGATACTAAAGTGAACGCCATACATAAATTTTGACACTTCTAGTGTTCTTCCTCCCTTCCCATACTAACTGTAATGAAACCTTTATGGTTAAATCCAAAAGCTAAACTAAAATAGGCTCCATGTTAGCACTCTGAGAAGTCCTAACCCAACTAAAGTCATGAAGCTGAAAGTCATTACGTCCATGTTTGTAGAGAACTTTGTAGGATGTTCAAGCTTCCCCAAAGAGAACTTTTTCAAGCAAACTCATCATCTTTTGCCATAGAGCAACAATAATTTGAATCAGCTGATATGGGCTCCAAGTAGAACTAATTAATTCACACAATAGTGGGTATAAGGCCACAAAAGAATAAACATTCTTTGTTGTGCTTCAGGAATAACGTCAAACAGGTTATATGCACAATTTGGATATTCTGGAGTTCGACAGAAGTTGAAGCTTCGGGGAGTAGGTTGAATCGAGAATATGGACTACTCACATCAAAGTGGACTGATGGGTTGTGGAATAAAGAGTTATTTACCGGATTGCAGGAATCAAAAGAGGACGTCTATGTGTGGGACGAGTCACTGAAAATTGAAATTTTGTGAAAATATCATGGCAATAACCTTAATCTAGGCAGTAGTGACATTTTTCTTAGAACTTAGTGTGAGTTTTGCCAAAGAAGTTAGCAGATCCTCGTACATTAGGTCACTATTACGAATTTTAAGATCACGTGATCAAATACTAGGCTTCTAATATTTTAATCATTATGATTATGGCTTGAGTTTGAGGCACCAACAAGACCCAACCCTGATTGAATCGCAGGGAAGCCCGATCATTATTGAAGGAAAGTTAGAGAATTGGACTTACGGGACATCTAAAGCGGGGTCGATCCATTCATGCAGTTACCCAAACCCTTATTGTTTCCGTGCGATAAATGAAAATATTGTTAGATTATGACTTTTGGTAACCATGATTGCATTTTTTTTTTACCACTAGATCTATTAAATGGGTGGGTTGGACAGGTCGGGTTTGGGTCGGGTCATAAATGGTCCGACCAAATTGATCTATTAACCTGTTTATGACTCATTTATTTGTAATGTAAATATCCCGACCCATACCTAATCCATACTCGACCAAACCCATATTGCTAAAATACTTTTATATTTAATTCAATATAAGAAAATTTGTTTCTTATGACTTTTTTTAAAAAATTATACTACTAAAACATTTTCATACAATACAAAGCTAGTGATCAATTTTTATAATCTTTTTTTTAAATTGAGGCTTTGTTTGTTTCGCGACAAATGCAACATTTTTATAAAATATTTTTCATGAAGTTATTATCCAAAAAAATAAAAAAATTTTCAGTGTTTGGCTGAAACCTAAAAATGAACTAGAAAATTTTTTTCGACGTTTGGTGTATAAAATCTAATTTGATTTTACTTCATGTATTCATTTTAATATATTTAAAATTCAATTTTTAATTATTTTTATTTTTTTATTTTTCCTTTATTTTTGGCTGATGGCCGACCACGACAACAGCCAGCATCCGGCCACCGGTCATAGGCGAGGACGAGCTTGCCTGATTTCGATGAGCAGAGCCTCGCCAGATGCTTCACCTCGCCAAATCCGGCGAGGCCAGAGCCTCTCCATAGGTTGGCTCGGCCTTGGGCTTGTCGGAATCGGGCGAGCTCGGCCTCACGACCTATGGCGAGGCTCCGGTCTCAAGTGAGGGGCGAGCTCGACCTCTCTTGAGGCCGACGAGGCCTCGACCTTGCTAGATCAGCAAGCTCGAGGCTCGCCAAATCAGTGAGCTCGAGCTCGCCCAATTCCGGCAAGGTCGTTCCTCCCCTATGGCCGGTGGTTGGTTGCTAGCCGTCGCCGTGGCCAGCCACCAGTTGAAAATAAAGGAAAAAGAAAGAAAATAAAATAAAAATGAAAAGAAAAGAAAAAAATACAAATACAAATATAAATAATTTCGATTTAAAAAATATATTTTTATAAAAATGGGGTGGGCTTAATAGGTGGATTGAAAATGAATTCCACATTCAACCAATTAAGACCAATTTATAATAGGCTTAAAACTTTAAAACCCATTTAAAGTGGACTCTTCAAAGTTGTATTGACCCATTTATTTTTTAAATGGGTCATATATGGATTTTAAGACCCATTTAACAGGTCTAATTACCACAATGGTAGCAAGATAGGATGTTCTATCAAATCTATGAAAATGTAATAGAATATTTACAACATGGGTACTATAGATTAAAGGAAAAATAAATTCTTTATGATGATAATTCTCCACAAATACGTATTAACTGCAATCCATATTAATTAGAAATTCTAGCCTAAAAAAAGAAAAAAAAATCCACGTGTGGCGTATCTTGCCTTAATTTAAAAATATATAATGGAATCTAATGTAGAAATCTTAATTTACACAACAATTGAAAAAGTTTGTATTTTACCGCCTTGAAGCTACACGTTATAGTTTTTCAAAATGCGTGCGCGAGTGCGGGCGCACACACATATATATGAAATTTGGATTCTTGCAAATACAAATACATGAAAAGGATAAATATAAAACTGCTTTCATTATCCCAATTGGATAATATGAATGAAACATCATGTCCTTTGGTTTAAAAAATGCCCCATCAGAATTTCAAAGAATAATGAATGATATTTTTAATCCATATTTTGTCTATATCATAGTATACATAGACGATATTCTCATATTTTCTCCAAATACTGACCAACATTTTAAGCCAATCACCTTAAAGTTGCTCTGCTTTCTTTGTCAACAAAAATGCTAAATTAGAAAGAGGAGTTACTAGATTAGTCATCAATGATAAACCATTAAATACTTCTTTAAAATTTTTCGTTTTATTACCATGTTCTTTTTTAATACTATGTTTATCTTTTTTCTTTATAAATTTTCTTTTGTGTCTTTTTTCTCTACTTTCTCGAGAATGTTTGCCTGAACATTTTGATTTTAAAGGTTTTGAAATTTTGAAAGTAGGGTTATATTGAGCACAAAAATCTCCTTATCTTTTGTTAGAATTCTTTTGTTCTTTCTTGACCTGTTTTTGTAAATGAATATTGGTACATAATTGTGTTCCTATTTTATAAACATAGGAAGTTAACTCACTATAAGAAAGGAGATCATATGGAATTTGTTCTCTATACTCTTCTCTTATCTTATTGCAAACTTGTTCTCTTATCAATTTTGGTAGATCGGCCAGGAATTTCTCTTTCCAAAAAGATTGGTTACAATCTGTTCTATGTTATGAATTGTTTATAGAGTTTATTACAAAATTATGAATTTTGCCTTTGGTAGCAAAGCTTTCAAAATTACTTCTAGCCATCGAAAATTTACTCCAAACGCTGTCAATACTTTAATATATTCTACGACTGCTTGTTCAGTAACTCTATCGAAAAATTTAAAATCATCCTATCACTTAACCTTGAATTTTCTGATTAAGACGAGGGTATTATTGGTTTCTATGTTTTTCCTATAGTCAAAGTTCCAAGCTGTTACCCAAGATACTTCGAAGTATATGAAAAAGAGCATCAAAGTAGGATATTTGGCTTCATATGAAAGGGGTGTGAATTGGTTAGCAAATATTTTATAGCTAGGCTGTATTGTTGGATGTAGCATTTCGCCAAATGGGTCCAAAATGTTCCCACCATCTGGTAAACCATAATGGTACCATGCGAATATCAAGATTTTCAAAGAAAAATAGCCAAGTGTGGGAATTGTTGGCATTTTTTCTCTAAAAAATATTCCACCATGCTTGTTGGTAATCAAAATATGAATAAACAGATCTGCATAGCAGAGGTTCAGTTATTTTGGTATCGAATTTGATAAGGGTTATTGGGGTTGGTTTCCACTAGGAAGGATGGATTACTTTGTGAATCCTTGCCGTAGAATATTTTTTTTTTTGATAACCCAGGGAACCTCCGCACGGCCGACAGCCGGGAGGTAAACCCTGGGGGCGACACGTGCTAGCCACCACACACGTGCACCGGTTAAGTCACCCTGCGGCGCCCGGGATTCGAACACTCAACCTTTTACGAGAGGAAGAGTGCCCTCTCCAGCAGCGCCACCCTTTTATGTGACATTTTTCTAAAAAATGTCTAAAAGTGGTAGACTTGATATCTGCCGAGATTTTTTAATAAAATTCTATTGTTTTATATGGATCATATGGAGTAAAATTGAAATTATTGAAAAACATATTTTTTGCAAAAATGATTGGTCCTTCATGATAAAACTCATTTTCAACGGTACATATATTTTGAAATATGATTTTAGGAAAAAAATTTGATTTTGGAGGAATTGCCATTGTAAGAATAGACGACCCTTGTCGGGACACTCATACTTTGATAATGAAGATAGAGAAATCTTTGTTAGATTTTTGCGATTTTCAAATCTTACTTTAGCATCTTTCATACTTTTTTACTGTATCACTGTACATCTTTTCCTTTTCCTGTTCACTCAGACATCGAGCACAGTTATCGCATGTGAAACCAACCTTTTCTAAAAGCAACTTTTCTCTCTCTGCAAGGACTTTGGCCTACAAAACGACCACCATTCCTCAGGAGAAGGGAGGTCTTGCTTACACACCTCTCTTTCGTACTCTCCTACACACCTTCTTACCCGATCATCTTCTTCCTTTTCACACCTCTTTTCCAGATTTGAAACCGGACCTTCTCTGGAACCAAGCACTTGGTTCTGTTCATACCTAGTAAGCTTTTATAAATCCTAGAACTCCTTCCATACCTATATTCCTATCAGATCTAAGATTATAATATATATATAATCTAAAAACAGAAAAATACAAATTTTCAAATATAAGATAAAGAAATCTTCGTCAGATTTTTGAGATTTTCAAATCTTACTTTAGCATCTTTCATACTTTTTTACTGTATCACTGTACATCTTTTCCTGTTCACTCAGACATCCCGCATGTGAACCTTCAATAACGGCTTACCTTTTCTACAAGCAACTTTTCTCTCTCTGCGAGGACTTTGGCCTACAAAACGACCACCATTCCTCTAGAGAAAGGAGGTCTTGCTGACACACCTCTCTTTCATACTCTCCTACACACCTTCTTACCTGATCATCTTCTTCCTTTTCACACCTCTTTTCCAGATCTGAAACCGGACCTTCTCTAGAACCAAGCACTTGGTTCTGTTCATACCTGGTAAGCTTTTATAAATCCTAGAACTCCTTCCATACCTATATCCCTGTCAGATCTAATATTACAATATATAGTTTCAAGGTGGATGGACTTATATTTGAAAATTTGTATTTTTCTATTTTTAGACTATATATATAATCTAAAAATAGAAAAATATAAATTTTCAAGTATAAGTCCATCTACCTTGAAACACATTTCATGCATTCATGAGACAATCACCGGCTCAAATCAGTCTTCTCTTGTTGATTTTTCTTCTTTCCCATTCTCCTGTCTTGAGGTTGTGATCTCCCACTGCATACGCTTACTACTGTCTTGCTTAACTTCTCAAGTCTTGGCAATGTAATGAGAGCACCCCGCAGCATCATTGATCCTCTCTGTCAATCATGCAGTCAAAGTTGCTGGGTAATTATTATAAATCCTGATGAAACGAGGACCTGCTCAGGTCCATGATTCTCTCTATCGATGATAAAGTCAAAGTTGGTGGGCAATTATAGATCCTGACGAGATATATTATCGTACATGAGAAATTTTCGAGGAGACCGATCCCCGTTGGCTCAGCATTTACCTGAAAGTTTACAGGTGACCATCAAGAAATTTCTGAAAATCAATTTCGGGCTCTCAAAGTCTGTTTTACTTAGCAATGATAAGCTCTCGGAACATATCTGTGGCTTTACTCTGAACTGAAAGATGTAATTTTGGTTTTGAGGATTATCTTTTCTGTTTTGCCAATTCAAACACCGCGGATTTCGTTCTTCTTTAGCATATAGTTTGGTTCGTCTTTATTCTTTTCAGTTTTTGAATCGAAACCTGAACCGATCCGAATCAACAATTTCTTGTTGGGATGGGTTAACAGGTTCGGATTAGGTTAATCTGTCGACGGACAATTACGTTGGTTATATCTAATTGAAGTTCCGCCACGCTACCCCTAGGACATTGTATTAAAAGATATTATATTCATTAATTCTATATATTCTAGAATTGCTCTATCAAAAAGAAACAACATTTGTTTATGTGCGCTATAATTGTTAGTACAAGGTAAGCTCTCCAATCGGCAACACAATACTGCTATTTAATTGCCCATTGGATAATTTAAATGAAGAACGTGCGTTATTGCTTAGATAGACGCCTTGCATACGATGTTGTGATTTATTTGTGTTTATAGCAACGCAACATATATGCAACAAAACAAAGTTCTAAATCAACATATCTTGAAAATCATGCATCGCATGTGATTACCCACGCCAATAAGTAAAATTTCTGAAATCTACTAAGAAGAGCCGACTGGTAAAATTAACGAGAAGAGCCGACCTTTTTCTTTCCATGGAAGGAGAGGCCTTGACATAGTCCCCGTTTACTAAGAGAACCTGGTTATGATATTATGTTAAAATGTTTTGTGAAAATTCATGTCAACATCAATATTTAGAATAATATAACAAATATAGTCTTAGACCCATGTAATGCCCCAACATCTTACTAGTTCAGTCAATAGTTGGAAGCCATGCAATTCATTGAGTCTAAAGCTATTTTCGGCAAGTAAGCCATTTTAAGGAATTTGGCGCCTTAACTCTTGTAGAAAACGATAAATCTAAATCAAAGTCTCTCGGGAGATGTAAATAAGATTCTACACAACGTTTTGAATGATTTTAGGAAAAAAAATAACAAAACTCTAAAATATACCCACTGTGACATATTTACCCTGAACATATGATACTAAAAGCTCCAAATTATGGTCACTGTGATATATTTACACTAAAACTTTTCTAGTGACATAAAAAATCCTAAATTTGTACCCGCATGAGACATTTACCTTTTGTCAAGGTTCCTGTCAAATAATTTTCCAACTAAAACAACTTCGTTTTTATTTCACTTAAGTCACATAGGCGCTATATATGTCAACATTGTTTACCTTTCGTCGCTCATGTAGGAATATTTTTAAAAGTTCTCATTGACAAAACCTTGATGAAGGGTAAATATGTCACATATGTATAAATTTAGAAATTTTGGTGTCACCAAAAATATTTTATAGTAATGTGTCACAGTCGGCACAATATGGGGTTTTTAATTCCTTTTGCCCATGATTTTAAATTTTTTTTTTGGTAAGAATGATTTTAAATTTTTTTCTTTTTCATTTTTTCAAAGTTTTGCCAATTTTTATTAGACGCGAAATTCTTAGAAAAATTTGAAATATATCAATTTAATGCAGGATTTTATGTAATTTTTCATGATATTTTCAAATTTGACAATTACTTTAAGTTTATTAGAAAAGATAATAAGTGAAGTTTTGTTCTATTATGAGAAATCAAAACCCAAGGGCCCTAAATAAAAAAGTTCGTAGATGCTTGTGGTGGTGAGAGTGGGAGCCCTAAAGTTAATGAGTTGGGACACATGTCATTTACCAATGCCTCATTCGATAACAAAGGCAGTTTGAGATTTTCAAAAGGTCTATAATTGTGGAGAGAAATTTCTAAGGATATCATTAGTTCTTATCATTCAAACGGATGAGATTCGTTAAAGGAATTATTATGTTTTGGACTTGTTGTATTATAGAGTTTACTAAGGAGTCCGTCTCGTTCTTCGTAAAAAACGATGGGTCAGATCTTCTCATTTCCCCATCAACTTTTAAGTTTGGCCCCAAAAGAAAAAATTGCCGTGCACAGGAATAACATCCCCAATATACCAACTACCAAAAATCGACTGGGAAAGGAGAAGACCAAGACTTTTGTTTTCCCACGGAGGGAGAGACATTGCCTTAAACTCTAAAATCCTAAGAATCCTTTCAGAGAATATTTGAGAAGTAAGAACAGCTCTTATTTGACAAGACTATTCCAGTCTCTGGCTCACAATAGCTTGTTATTCTCGATGAGTAACGATGAAAGATTCGAGAAACATATGTGGAATAAATCATGCGTTTGCAAATTGTAACCGTGCACCGCACTGCACTGCACAGGACTTCATCACACGCGGAATTGTCATTGTCAATCGTCTCATGCAAGTGTCTAGGACCAGCTGATGTTAAACCCCACACTTTGAACTGAGCCGATAAGTACAATAACTTGACCAGAAAAAAAAAGAAAAAGAAAAAAAGAAACCCACCTTACTTCTCCTTATATACCCCTGAACCCATCAAATTAATCTATCAGAAGAAAAATAAAATATTATATGCAGAGAGTTGAAGGAAGAGCCATGGCCATCCACATGCTTCTCTTGAAGGTTGTGGTGCTTGGGACCATCGTATTGGGTCTATACCACAATCACGTAGCAGAAGCTGATGATTCAATCGTGAAGCCCGGATGTCGAAGTTCCTGTGGAGACCTTGAAATTCCATATCCCTTTGGACGGAGCGACAGCAATTCTGACTGCCGCATCGATCGCCCATCATTTACTGTCGATTGTGATAACTCTTCTAACCCTCCCACACCTTATATGTATAATAAAAATAGTACCATGAAAATATTGAACATCTCTCTCAAGGATCACGAGATGCAAATAGCCATGTGGGTCGGTCAAGACTGCTATAACTCTTCTGGGAGTGACAGCTCTTTGAGCAGTTCTACAACCTTCCAACAACCTGAATTCCCCATATCCAGCACCAAGAACAAGTTCATTGCCGTCGGTTGCGACACATCGGCCTTCTTCCTAGATGGCAGTGGGAAGTACGCTTTTGGATGTATGTCTTTGTGCAGCAACATTTCGGATGTCAGTGACGGGTCTTGTTCCGGTGTCGGTTGTTGCGAGACGAGCATTCCTAGGGACTTCTTCAACTATGACATTGTCATTGAGAGCTATTCTAATCATACTGACATCTTGGATTTCAATAATTGCAGCTATGCCTTCGTTGCCAAAAATGGCTTCTACAACTTCACGGCTGACGATCTTTCGCAGCTTAAATTGAAGCAGTCTACTCTAGTTCTCGATTGGGCAATAGGAAATCAAACATGCGAGGATGCTAAGAAGAACAACATGAGCTACATGTGCACCAAGAACACCAATTGCACCAATGCCAAAAACGGATCCGGGTACAAGTGCAATTGTTTAGATGGTTACCGAGGCAATCCTTACCTCGAGAATGGTTGTCATGGTACGTGATAACATTGACACACTCTAATTTGTCCTTTGTAAAGATATGATCTGAGAAGATTAGATACATTTGGTGTGTGTTTAAATTTTGTAGATATTGATGAATGTGCGGAGAAGAAACCATGTGAGAGAATTTGCCATAATATTGAAGGAAGTTATACATGTTCATGTCCATAGGGTTATCATGGTGATGGCAAGAAGGGCGGTGGAGATGGACAAGGGTGCACTGTTAATCCATCACATCTGATGAAGATTTTGGTTGGTAAGTTCTTTCACTGTACTTGGAGTGCCTGACTTAAAAAATATACCATCCTAGCTGATTTCGAGAACATATAATTTAATTTCTTTGTGGAGTAGGAAAACTTAACAATTCACATTTTCACCCAATTTTTCTTCCACTATTTCCCTTGCTTGGAAAAGTTCCAAATTAAACTTTTCTATGCCCTTTTCACTGAAGTTTCTATGCAGAAGACAAATGAGATTATCTAACGCATTAAGTACATCATAGGTTACTAATTATATCGCAATTGAGCTTTCTTAAAATTCAGAAATAGATTAATTTCACTCATGACAATGCCTGTACTCTAGCATTTTATTTTTCATTTTTTGACTTGATGACATTGGGCTTTGGCTATATGTGAGTACATTTTCCATCAATTGAGATCGCCTTACGAATATTAATATCTCTACTGCATGACTTGTCAATGCGTCATCTTCAGTGCTATTAATCGTATAATTATAGCGTGGACACGCCTGGTTGGGGGATTGGGTTTGTCAAAATGATGACCAGGAAAATATCACAAGTGACAAAATTGCCGTTTCTACAGATAGGTATAGAAGACTTGGAACATGTAAATGATTTGGTCAGCCGCCTTCCTATATCACAAATCTTAATTATATTGTCGAGAATGGTAAAGCAAAGCTAAAACTAGATAGAGAACCGTGTGTCATCATTGATCACCAAAACATGATCTTAACATAATACACTTACCATTTTGGATGGAAACATTGTCCAAACATTTTCATATTTTGCCAATTGAGTCCATCCGGCTAATTTTGACCGAAAATTGCTGAGGTAGACACCGGTCGTCCTACGTGGCATGATCAGTGTTGATGTGAATAATTTTTAATAATATTTTATTTTTATTTTTATTTTCCTTTTTTATTTTTTATGTGCCGGCAAGGGTCGCCGGAGCTGGGGGTGAGGGCCTCCGCGGTCCCGCTGGCCATGGGTGAGGGCACGAGACCCTTGCCAAATCTGGGCGAGGGCCGCCTTGCCCACAGCCGGTGGGGCCGCAGTTATTAGCTTATTACTACCTGTGATACATTCTTTAATTCCTTGCCTCTTTATGCCGTTTCTGTCTTCTTACAACCATGAATTGTGCTTATTGAATTTATGAAACTTGGTATTATTGTGGGGCCGGATAAAATGGTAAGGAAATCAGAAAAAGACTTTGCTCCACATGAGGCATGAGGTGGGCATGCAACATCTTCACTAATTTTAAGGTGGCGGCGGGGGACGTAAATCTCACCCTCACCCCGCTCCACCTCTTTGCCGTCCCCAGTATTTGCTTAAACTGCATTCTTTCCCGAGTCCTCCTTTCCCAAATGCAGTAAGTGGCAAAATGAAGAAGATGATTGATCAGATTGTGGACTGACATGCTCTTTTAATCTAATTAGGGTGGATTGTGTTCTCATTTTAAGAGGTAAAATAAATGTAAAACATACCCACATATTAAAGAATCCTAATCCTTTTCTTAACTCCTAAAAGTCAAACTTGTTCCTCTCTCTCTAATGTTTTGATTAGCATCTAAGGACTGACAGTAATGATTGGATGATTGTTTCGTCTTTCTCATATGTGTGATACACAACCTATATAACTTTTTCATTTTTTGCACAAGGCATATTTATCATGATATAATTTAAATAGAAAGTCAATTACTAGCAATATGACGATATTTATCCAAGGTCATGACACGAGTCCAAGAGGAAGTTATACACAGCCTCTGTACCATAAACTAATCCATTTGAGAAGATATTTTCAAAGTTTCTAGTCCTTGCCATTTTCATGTCATCAAAAGGGATATAGCTGGATATAGAGATAGGACTTGTATTGAGTTATTTAAACTCATGTATAGTTCGACCGAAAACTCTCTATACTTGCATGCTTTAAGATGTGGATTTGGTTGCATAAGGCCTAGAAGATGATTGATCAGATTGTGGTTAGTTCGACTTTATACTATATATCTTCTTTCATGTCGAATTAAACCTGTTAATTAATGACATTTTTAATATGCCTTGGCTGTTGTACTTTTCCTTTTTCGTAGATTAGCTTAACCATATCCATTGTTCTAATTCAGACTCAAATTGTCCCAAAACTACTAAGTTTTCCAAGGAAACCTCGCGGTGTAATTCTATGGAAAATTTCAAAGTGTGGCTGCTTTTACATGGTGCAATGATTTGATGTGCAGTTAATTCTGTGATTAAACATTCTGAAAAAAATCGGTGTTATACACAGGTGTTGCAGTGGGCATAATAGTGCTGCTATTCAGTATAGTCTTTCTGTATCTCGGACACAAGAAATGGAAGCTCATTAGGCTCAGAGAACAATACTTTAGGCAAAATGGGGGCTTGCTTTTGCAGCAACAATTAGATGAACCAGAAAGAACCACAAAAGCTGCGAAAATCTTTAGCGCTGAAGAGCTAGAGAAGGCCACCAACAATTATAATGAGAGCAGAATAGTTGGCCAAGGAGGATATGGTACCGTTTACAAGGGATCATTGCCAAATGATATGGTAGTTGCGATTAAGAAGTCCAAGCTCGTGGACCGGAACCAAATTGAACAGTTCATCAATGAAGTCATTGTGCTTTCTCAAATTAATCATCGTAACGTGGTCAAGCTTTTGGGATGTTGTTTGGAAACAAAGGTACCTTTATTGGTGTACGAGTTCATCAACAATGGAACTCTCTTTGATCACATCCACAACCCAAACAAATCATCAAAGCTGTCTTGGAAGACCCAGTTGAGAATTGCTTCGGAAACTGCCGGAGTCCTCTCATACTTGCACTCCGCAGCTTCCATTCCCATAATCCATCGAGATGTCAAGTCAGCAAACATCCTTTTGGATGCTAATTACACTGCAAAAGTCTCTGACTTCGGAGCTTCAAGATTAGTCCCACTTGATCAAACGCAATTGTTCACTATGGTCCAGGGAACATGGGGATACTTAGACCCTGAATACTTGCAGACAAGCCAATTGACAGAAAAGAGTGATGTTTACAGCTTCGGGGTCGTGTTAGTCGAGCTATTGACAGGGAAGAAGGCACTTTTGTTTGACCGACCAGAAGAAGAGAGGAGCTTGGCAATGTACTTTATTTCATCATTGGAAAATGACAAATTGTTTCAGATTGTTGAGGAAGTTATTGCAATCGAAGGAATCAATGAGCAGGTGAGGGAAGTTGCCAATCTTGCAAAGAGATGCTTGACAATAAAAGGAGAGGAGAGACCGACCATGAAAGAAGTAGCCATTGAATTGGAGCGCCTCAGAGGAAAGGCTAACCATCCTGGTGCCAGTAGTACAGATGTGAATCGAGAAGAGATTGTTCATTTGCCGGGAGAGAAGACTAACGTGTCCATGTATGTTAGTGGGACCGTGAACACTGGGTACACAGATAACATGGACCATGTCATGCCAATTGTCAGTAGTGGGAGATGAGAATATTTAAGTTATCGATACATATCTGCATGTGTTGTGATGGATGTTATGGTTGCACTAGTTCTCTATGGACTGCACTAAATCATTTTGTTCTTTCACGTTGAAAGGTAGGAGCATTTGGGTTGTTGCTTGTCCATCAAATGGCTGCTATGCGTGTATTTTAGCTTTAGAAAGCTTTTGGATCTAACTCAGTGACAGGATGTAAAAAAATGGTCTAATTCCTCCCACCGTTTGTTGGTGATGCTTTTGATACTTCGGAGCTATCTAGTCTCTGAGTTTGCTCGAGCATATAGTTTGCCCAACTAGGATGAATATTTTTCTTGGGCTATTCCATGGTCTTGCCTCTTGCCTTACTCGATATATAATGAAATTTTTGCGTGTAGATTATACACGACATATGTTCAATCGCACACACTGCCAACCGAAATGAATTTCACGTTTGGGTCTTTCATCCAGTGACTTATACTTATGTTACTCGTCCATAACATCAGTGGGGCAGGGTCATGTTCCCTCCAACCCGTCAAATGGTCCCTAAATTGCAAATTTTAATATCGCCTGTACTTATTTCTAATTAAGTCTATGAAGTATATAATATCCATATTTTTAACCAATCAATAGAAAACATTTCCTTCAATTAGTGATGGAGGAAAATAAAGTCCAATGAATATACGTATTTCATGGGCTCAGTATTCACTTAACTAAGGCGGGTCTTTTCATTGCTTTTTTTTTTGGGCACAACAGAAGTATCGAATGCAGCCATTTGTCATATCTAAAAACCGAGAATTTGTGTTAACATATTCCTAATTCTTCGTAAGTATGGTGGTCTAGCATATATGTAGGTGTTATACATGCACAATACCACTTGCACAAGCCTCGGCTTGACTATTAATCTACACATGCAATCTCGGGCTAAAGCCGCACAAGACCGATGGCAAAAGTGTAGATTCCCAACAAATGGACGAAACCTATATCAAAAAGAGAGGATTTACATTTTTACTTTATCATTTAACGTTCGTATTGGTATTATTTTGCATGCTCGAATTGTTGCATGTACTTACATTATAATTCAATAGATATTGCAATTTTGTAATTCATATCTTCTTTCAATCGAAGGACATATCTACATGATAGGGTCGGATCCATTTGTGTAAAACTCCGTGTAAACTCTAGCAAAAAACTCAATTGATGTGAAGATTCATTGACCTATGCAACGTCCTGCCATCTTGCTAGTTTAGTTAATAGTTGGGAGCCTTGTGTCTCATTGATGAGTATAAAGCTGTTTTGAGCAAGTAAGCTAATTTTAGGAATTTGGTGCCTTAACCCTAGTAGATTATGACATATATTTATTAAAGTACTTTCGGACATGTAAGTGGAATTGTGCACAATGTTTGGAATGATTTTTACTATTTGCTTTCGCACTTTTTTTAATCTTTCCAATCTCACAATTTGACTTTTATTAAATGAGAATTTTTTAAATGTTTCGAAGCACACAAACTAAATATAGGATCGAGTATAATTTTTCAATGATCGTCTTCAAAATATAAAATTTGTTTTGAGTTTATTAGAAAAGTTATTAACTAAGGTTCTGTTTTATTTTAAGAAATCAAAACTGAAGGGCCCTAATTAAAAAGTTGTGTTAATACCATGAAAAACTTCAAACTGATGCATCTATGGCAAATTTGTAGACACCTATTTTTTATTTGCCCAAAATTAATTGCACAAAATTTAGAAGTTAATTTTCTTTAATTCCTAAAACAAAAAAAATATATAAATGCATTGCATATAGAATTAGGCACACTTTGCATTAATATGGCTATTAGATTAAAATTAATTAAAAAAAATCGAATCAAACGGGGCCGGGCCGACCCGGCCCGTTTCTTTCCGCGCGCGGGCCGACCCGGCCCGTTTCTTTCCGCGCGCGGGCCCCCGGCCCGGTCCCTTTCTTTTTCTTTTTTCCTCCGCGCGGGCCCACGGCCCACTCTTTTTCCCTTCCTTTTTCTCTCCTCCGCGCGGCCCAGCCCGCTCCCCATTTTTTCTTTTCCTCTCCCCGCGCACGACCGGGCCCAGCCCGGCCCAGCTTCCCTTCTCTCCTTCTTCCCCCTGCGCCGAGCGGTCGCTCTCCTCGCCCCTGTTCTCCCCTGTTCGCGACGGAAGCGTGACGCACGGCGGCGCCGCTTCTCGCCGTCGCTATCCGGCCAGAGGAGGGCCGAGACAAACACGCACAGGGACTGGCCATTAAGGCCAGTCCCGTCCTCCCCGTTTTCCCGGAGTCCCCTTATCCCCTCCTCTCTCCCGGTTCTCTGTGCACCCCTCTGCATTCATGAACCGACGCCCCCTCTGCACCGGCCTATGGCCGCGGAATTCGCGGAGCCTAGGCCGGTGCAGGCCATCGTCACCAGACGTAACGGAGCTAAGGGCCATCGTTGTCGCCGGCTATATATATGGCCAGAGAGAGAGGGGAGCGCCGGTCGGAAAAATCGGGAGAGAAACAGAGAAACAGAGAAACAGAGAGAGTGAGAGCAAATAGAGAGAAAGAGAGGAGAGTGATTCGTTTTACAGGTCCTCAGTCGCGTCTTCGTCGCCTCCTGGTCAGCCGGAAGCCTTTCAGATCGCACCGTCGACGGTGAGTCGTCCCCCGGTCCAAGCTGCTCTGTCTTCCCCTGTTTTTGCTCCGGATTTGGCCGGGACTCGCACCGGCCGTTTCGCGCGAGTCCCGGCCCATACCGCCGTTCCCCGCTGTCTGTGTGTCGCCGTCATGGATGAGGTAAGTCATCGGAGTCGACCGGCTCGCCGGAGGAGGTCAGAATCTCCAGTTTTTCATCACGCCCCCCACCTGTTCGACAAAAAAACCTCAATGAAGCCGGTTTTTGTTTTGGTCGCCGGCCGGCGAACGGCGGTCAAATGGTGACCCCAGAAGGTGGAGAGGTCTGGTTTCGGTTCCAGAAGTCGAAGTGGGGGTGGCGCCGGTCTGGGCCCGCCGGCGAAAGGCCGATTTCCGGCCTCGCCGGCGACTACACTTATTCGGTTTGGCCTGACCCGGTTCAGCCGACCCGACCCGGTCAATGACCGGGTCGGATCCGTTGACCCGGGTCGATTTAACCGATCCGGTTTAACTAATCCGACCCGGGTCAACGAATCGGGTCGGATCTGTTGACCCGGGTCGGTTTGACCGACCCGATTCAGCTGATCCGACCCGGGTCAACGACCGGGTCGGACCGGGCCGACCCGGATACGCAGCCCGACCCGGTTTCATTTTATTTTATTTTATTTTATTTTATCTTATTTTATTTTTTTAAAATAATAATAATAATAATAAAATTTTAAAAATTGAAAAAAATTTTAAAAATTGAAAAAAAAATGTAAAAAAATTTTATTTATTTATTTATTTATTTTATTTTCTTCGGTATTATTATTATTGTTTTTTTTTTCGAAAAAAAATTTCAAAAAAATTTTTTTTTTTAGAAAAGTTTTTTTTATGTGGGTTATCTAGGTGTTTTAATCCGTTGTTGTATTATTATGCATCTTATTGTCTTGTTTAAATTAGATAAACCTGAGGTTGTGTTAGTACTTTGCATGTGTTTTTTGCTATTGTTGTTATGCATGGTTTTTAATACAATTGCATGAGTTGTTGTGTTTTGAATGTCATCTGACTTAGTTAAGGTTAGAACCTTAGGTTGCATGAATTATTGTGTTCCTGACTGCTGATCATTTATGATTATGCACTCACCTGATCACCTCACATGTTAGGAGAAAGGTCCTAAAATCAATCCAAATTGCCTGACAAATGTTTTCATGAAATGAACAGGGTAAAAAGGTACCGAAAGGGTATTAGTTATTTAACTAATGTAATCAAGTCCCCGAACCCAGTTAATCTCTGGTTCGTAGGAATAGGGTGAGTCTCCAGTCACCCTATTTGGGTTTCTAATCGACCTACCCCAAATCGATTAGTGGCGACTCCTCGGTATAAATCACCTGCATGTTAAAAACTTAAACCCTAAGTCGCGATATGGTATGGGCTTGGGAGAGCTAGAGTTAAGTCCTGAACCTAGACTTAGCACGTACCAGGCGAGCCCTCCTTCTTTTTGCATGTCGTCCGATAAAAAGGCTCGGGAGGTTCGGTCGCGACAGACTGGCGACTCCGCTGGGGACTTGTTTTTTTTTAAAAAAAGTGGACTTAGGCCAGATTTTTTATCCTGTTCAAAATGATTTTTGTTTGGCAGCAAGGACTTCAGGTATGATCCTAACATTAAGGTGTTATTTGTTTTTGCAGGTTCAAATTGGTTGTTTATAAATTGTTGTGCATGCTTTAATAATTTAGCACTACACTGTTGCACACACAACCACGCTGCCGGACCTGGGCCGCGATAGGGCTTTTTAGGATGGTGTTAAGAAAGATACGACCTCGAACGCGAGCCCGCGATGTAGAGGTTGCCTTTCTTTTCCCCGAAATTTATTTCTAAGAAAATCGTAAAGAAATATCTTTGGCCGCTATTCGCGTGACTATAAAATATTTCTTTCGATTTGGCCGAGGTTAAAGGGACTTGACACCAACGCGAGACTGCGACGGTCAGGCATCCTTTTAACTTCATTTTGCTGAGCCAGTCTAGATAGAAATTAAACCTCACTCCTCATGTGCATGTCGTTGTGATTGCCATGGTTCAAGGAAAGGTATACATTCTATCCCTTCTCATATTTTTTTATATGGCCTACTTATACATTTGATTTGTTATTTTTAGGCCCCCGTCGATCGCATTCTATACATGATGGGAAGAGCTGATGTTCAATTCGTCCCTGCTCCTAAAAAAGAACTTCTGGCATGGTGGGACCAACTCGATCAAAATGGCCAACAGTATGTCAAAGCCAGAATTGGTCGCCTACTTCTATTACTCAAAATCAATATCCATTCTGGCATGATGCAAGCATTAGCCCATTTCTGGTGTCCACAAACATCCACTTTCATATTTGGTAAGTTTGAGATGACCCCGACTCTGGAAGAATATAGTGTTGTCATCGGAAAGCCTTTGGAATCTGAGCTCATCAAACCACTTTTGGGCGTGTCCCCTCTACTTGAATTATCCCAGTTTTTGCGAACTAATAACGATACTGTGAAAAAAGTTATTAAATCTTATTGTAATGCCCGCCCTTGGTTTTTCTTAAATAAATGTTTTGAAAGTCAACCCATGAGCCAAAAAGCTAAGATTTTCATCCTTGCTTTTGTCGGATGTGTCATTTTTCCCCACCGCAGGAACTCCATAAACCCCTCCATTGCGTATGTGGCCAAACAAATTTGCACCGGTTCAGGTTATGTCAATTCGGTTCTGGCAGAAACATTTTTATCTCTAAACCGTTTTAAACAAAATGATGATAAAATCATGCGGGCCGCCCCAGAAATTTTGCAAATCTGGTTTGTATCTCATTTGAGAGGATTTGGGCACCTCATGCAGCTTTTTGAAGTCGATGATTTTATGCATCCGATACAAAGATTTGAGGTCTTAAAAAATAATTCTCCTCATAAGGATTACTCCACTTGGATAAACTTTTTAAAAGACCCCGATTCCAAGGCTTTCTTATGGCACGCTAAATGGTTCCACGAGGGTCAGGCTCGATTTGCTCACCAGTTTCACAACCTTGTCCCGTTACTTGGATTATCAGGTGCCACTTCATATTATCCCTACCGGGTAGCCCGTTAGTACAGGGCCCTTCAGGAGACCCCACCGACTCTTAAAACAGACCCGTTTCGGGTTCGATTCACCCGCTCGAACTACAATTATACCGAAGAAATTCGCGCCATCCAGAGGGTGTGGACTGAGTGTCAGCCTGAGAACATTCTCGTGCCCAGACTATTGAAAGGACAGGAAAAGATCCACCATGCTTCCCTATTCTACATTTTACATCACCAAATTCCAGCCGAACTACAACCGAAAGTCCCGGATGTAACCAATAAGCCCAGTCGCCAAACACAGATTGACAATCTTGAAAGGACTGTGGAGACGAGGGATACGCTTATTGCGGAGCTTGTCCGTGAAAATAAGCGGCTCCGAGAGACTACAGCTTCCCCATCGTTTGTAGAATGAGCATCCCGGAGGGGCACTTTTTTATTAAAAGCCCATGTATTTTATGTTTTTTTTAGTAATTATGTTTAGGGGTTTTTGATTTTCTTTTGTAAAAATGTTTTTGGGTTGTACTAATGTTAATATAACTCGGGCCGTTTTTCATGCTTTAAATGAATTTTTTGGCCCCTTTAAGACACCACCGCGGCCTTTGGCCCAGTGGTATCCGGGGGTGAAGCCTTAGGGTCCGAGGCGACCGGGGTTCGAATCCCGGGGACGCCGTTTGTAATGTTAATATTAATAAAAACCTTTTTCTCATTTTTTTCTTTGCAAATAAATAAGTTATGCAATGATAATATGACTAGGTCATAATATAATTATTTATTAAGCACTATACTCATTCATTTCAACGTTTTCCCAGGTGGTTATAAAAAAAATGGCCGAAGAAAACGTCCGTTTCAATAATATGGAGGACGAGATGAAGATGGTTTTCAACGCGATCCAAAATCTCACAAAGCAAGTGGAATCTATTCAGAACAAGCTTACGCCCACCCCTGCAGCAATTGAGGTAGTGCTACCACCGCCGTCCACTGGAAAAGACAAAGCCTCTGCCAGCGACAATAAAATGCCTCCGTTAGAGGACGATCCGCTTCCCCTTGCTGTCAGGAAGCCTGAACCTGAAATTGCATCAGTGACAGAGCATGACAAATGCCTTGCAAAAGTCGAGGAGATGCTGAAACAGCTACAAGGCCCGCAGAATACTGTACCACTTGACCTGTCCATATATAAACGGGTCAAAGTACCAGAAAAATTCAAAATGCCGAATTTCGAGAAGTATGACGGTACCTCATGCCCCAGACACCATTTGCACATGTATCATGTGCGGATGACCCAATACATTGAAAATGAACCTCTTATGATTCAAACCTTTCAGGCTAGTTTGACGGGTCCAGCCTTAACATGGTATATGTCAAAGGATGTGGATGCTTTCAAGTCTTGGCATGATGCTGCTGATGCATTCCTCAAGCATTATCAGTTCAACCTCGATGTCACCTTTACTCATGACGATCTGGAACGCACTGAAAAGAAGAAGAATGAGTCCTTCAAGGAGTATGCTACCAGATGGAGAAATTTGGCCGCCCAGGTTACCCCACAACTCACTGATCATGAACAAGTGAAGTTGTTCATAAAGTCCCTTCCGTACGAATATAGACACCGCCTAGTTGGTGCCACCGTTGAGTCCCTTAATCGTCTTGTTCCTGTGGGTGAACGAATTGAAATGGGTTTGCGTGACGGATGGTTTATAGACCCCTCTTCCACAAGCAAGAGACTCAGCGCGCGAAAAGAGAAGGAGCCCCTGATGGATGGGAACGTTGCATATACCTAGACTATTCATCCTCCTCGGACAGTCCAAGTGAACAGCGAGCAGCACCCGACCTCAAGCCGCAAGCCCTCCAGACAATATAAGAAAAGGCAATTCACTCCATTGCCTGGATCCCCTTCTCAAGTCCTAGCCATACTCCGGAAGAAAAACTTGCTTTCTACTTGAAAAGAGAATTTCTTATTATCATCAAATTGTGATTATAGGGTTACAAATATATATATATATATATATAAGTGCTTAACCCTACTCACAAACTAGATTACTATTCTACCCTTAATATTCACAAAGTTCCCAACACTCCCCCTCAAGTTGGGATGTAAATATCAAATAATCCCAACTTGTTACATAAGAAGCTCACTCTATTCCCCCGAAGAGATTTAGTAAAAATATCTGCTAATTGATCTTCCGTCTTTGTGTGTTGAAGAATAATCTCATCTTTTTGAACTTTTTCTCGCACAAAATGACAATCAACCTCAATGTGCTTAGTCCGCTCATGGAAGACGGGATTAGATGCAATATGAATAGCAGATTGATTATCACAATACAGCACTGATGGAGTTGACGGTGACATTCCAATCTCTGATAGTAACATCCTCAACCATACTAATTCACTTGTCACATGTGCCATAGCTCGATATTCAGCTTCAACACTTGATCGAGAAACAACATGTTGTTTCTTGCTTTTCCACGTAACTAAATTGTCTCCCAGAAACACGCAATAACCTGAAGTAGATCTCCTATCCATAGGGCATCCAGCCCAGTCGGCATCAGAGAAGCCTGCAGTGTTTAGATGACCATAATTCTTAAACTGTAGTCCTTTACCTGGTGCTCCCTTCAAATATTTGACAATTCGAAGCACAACATCCCAATGAGTAGTACGTGGAGAACTCATGAATTGACTTACTACACTAACAGCGAAGGATATATCAGGTCTTGTGATGGTAAGATAATTTAACTTACCAACTAATCTCCGATACTTCGCTGAATCATGTAATAATTCTCCATGTTCTGCGTCAAGCTTTACATTAGGATCCATAGGGGTATCAACTGGCTTTGCTCCAAGAAATCCAACCTCACTAAGAATGTCAAGTACATACTTCCGTTGTGATAAATTGATACCAGCATGTGAGTAGGATACTTCAACACCAAGAAAATATCGAAGACGTCCCAGATCTTTAGTACTGAATTCTATATGCAGGAATTGCTTAAGTTTTTTAATACCATCTGAATCACTTCCAGTAATGATGATATCATCCACATATACAACTAGAAGGATACATCCAGTTGAAGAGACAAAGCTGAAAACTGAATGATCTACCTGACACCGCTTTAATCCAAATTTGATAACCGCATCACTAAATCTACCAAACCAAGCACGAGGAGATTGTTTAAGTCCATACAAAGCCTTGTGTAAACGACATACCACATTCTCCCCCTGAGCAACAAACCCAGGTGGTTGCTCCATGTAGACCTCCTCAACCAGATCACCATGTAAGAAAGCATTTTTGACATCCAACTGATGAAGGAGCCAGCCAAATCGCGCAGCCAATGAAATAAAGACACGAACAGATGGTATTTTGGCTACTGGAGAGAAAGTGTCATCATAATCGACACCATAAGTTTGAGTATACCCCTTTGCAACTAACCGTGCCTTCAATCGATCAAGAGTGCCGTCCGGGTGAATTTTAACAGTAAAAACCCAACGACAACCAATAGGTTTCTTATCAATAGGTAAGGAAGTAAGCTCCCATGTTCGGTTCTCCATAAGTGCTGTCATTTCATCCTCCATAGCACGACGCCAACCCGGATGAGCAAGAGTTTCAGCAACACTGCTAGGCACAGAAATAGAAGACAACGACGAGACAAATGCAGAGAAGGTGGGAGATAAACGATCATAGGATAGAAAATTAGAAATAGGATGACGTGTACGGACACAATCAGAAAGACCGGAATAAGGAGCATATCGGTCAACAGGACGACCAACACAAGAACGTGTACCTTTTCGAGAAGCAATGGACTGATCATGATCAGAGGCTGGTACTGTGACTGATGGGGGAACAAATGAATCAGGTTCTGATGAAGACGTTACTGTCATAGTCGGAACAGTACTGCGTCGTTGATATGTTCGTTCAGCAAATTGAAAATCTGTGGATGTAGCTGGAGAAATGGAAGGTAGTGGAAGTGTCGGGAGGACACAACTATCACCATCACCATCCCTAGATGTCATTGTGACCATCGAAGAAGAAAAATATGACTGATCTTCAAAGAATGTTACATCTGCGGACACGAACATACGACGGCGAGTAGAATTGTAACATTTGTATCCCTTCTGAGTCCGAGAGTATCCCACAAAGACACATTTTTCAGCACGAGGATCTAGTTTATCAAGACCTGGAGTAAGACAATGTACAAAACAAACACACCCGAAGACCCGAAGAGGTAATGAAAAGAGAGAACGATTTGGATGTAAAATAGAGAATGGTGTCTCCCCCTGAAGAACAGAAGTTGGAAGCCTATTAATTAAATAACATGCTGTGAGAACAGCATGGCCCCAAAAATTTTTAGGTAGATGCATATGAAACATAAGGCAACGGGCAACATCAAGAAGATGCCGATTTTTACGTTCGGCTACACCATTTTGCTGGGGAGTGTATGAGCAAGAAGTCTGATGAATAATACCATGAGATTCAAGAAATGGCTGGAAACCAGAAGTTGTAGCAAGATATTCTCTAGCATTATCTGACCGTAAATATTTGACAGAGATATTATATTGATTCAATACTTCAAAAAAGAACAATTGAAAGCAATGAAAAATCTCTGTACGGTCTTTTATTAGGAATAACCAAGTCATTCGGGAAAAATCATCCACGAATGTAACAAAATATCTTAATCCAGAGACATCAGACACACGACATGGACCCCATACATCTGAGTGAACTAGTTCAAATGGACTAGACACACGACTCTGAATACGGGAAGGAAAAGAAGTTCTATGATGTTTACCAAACTGACACGCTTCACACTGAAAGGAACTCACAGACTCAGACTCAGGAAATAGACGCCGAAGTATGTTTAGTGGTGGATGACCAGCACGACAATGCATTCGGTATACATCAATGGATGTACGCTTTACAGCTGCAGCAGCTAACACCTTCTTATCAAGATAGTACATGCCATTTGATTCATGTCCCCCACCAATCATCTGTCCAGTCCTCAGATCCTGAAAGACACAACGAGAAGAGGAAAAGGTTACGGAACAATTTAGTTCTTTAGTTAACGAGCTAACGGAAATCAAATTATAAGGAGATTTTGATAGGTGAAGAACAGATGACAGAGAAAGTGAGGGACTCAAATGTGCAATTCCTGTACCAATAACCTGAGATTGTGAGCCATTTGCTAATGTAACTGAGTTTGATAATAAAGGAGATGTAGAGTGAAATGAAGATAGTAGGTTAGAGTTACCAGTCATGTGATTGGTAGCTCCAGAGTCTATAACCCAGGAGTCAGATGCTGCAGACAACAAACAAGATGAACTACCTTTGGAGGATTGTACTAGAGTTGCAGTAGGAGCTGAAGATCCTGTCATCTGTTGAGAGCGAACCAATGTATCATACTCAGCACGTGTTAATGTAACTGAATCGCCTGTATCCTTCACATTAGTTGAACTTAGTGGACCTATTGAGGAAGGAACAAGAGAATCCTCAACTTCTGCATATGCAGCCAGGGGTGGTCTGAGTTCTGGGTGATGTATAACAATAAGCTTCTGTATGTCCAGCTCTTTGACAATGATGGCAATAGCGTGAGCCACGACTATTCCCAAAATTCATGGTACCACGAGTACTAACTCCCCCATCACGGCCTCCACGACCTCCACTATGAACAAAACTGCGTCCACGACCTCGGTAACCACGACCTCGACCTCCACGTCCGCTAGGACCATGGGAAAGCATAGCACTCATCTCCACAGCCGGCGTGGAAGAAATCTTCTCAGGAATTGTGGAACGAAGCGCTTGGGAGAAGACTTCATCCACTGTAGGAAGAGAACTCTGAGATGTAATATGTTGACGGAGAGATGAATACTCGGGCCCCAATGATTTAAGATATAATATTACCCTCAAATCCTCTTGGCATTTGGCCAAAACATCTGGATCATTCGAGGCAGGAAGATAAGTATCCAGTCGTTGGCAAAGGGTCGTGAACCGAGCATAATGATCAGATAAAGATTGATCTCCACGCTGAATATCAAACAGCTTTTCCAACATGTCACACACTCGCATCATATTATTTTGCCCCGAATAGAGTAATGCACATTTATCCCAAACTGCCTTAGCAGAATCACACTGAATAAAGTGAGGACTGACCTTAGGATCCATGCTATTCCACAATAAAGTCCAAATCATCGCATCTCCTGCAACCCAATCAGCAGCTTTACTCTTATCAGACGGTACTGTAGTTGTGAGATAGTCAAGTTGCCTAGTGGCAGTAAGATAGACCTCAACAACTTTAGACCAGGATGGATAATTAGTGCCATCCAACTTAATAGATGTTAATTGAAAATGACCAAAAGGGGATCCTGATCCTGAAGTCGTTCCACTGTTCACCATTAGTGAAAGAAATAGTGTGATTGGGCCCAAAAAATTAACTTCACAGTAACCAGCACTTCAATTCAGTAATCCAATCAAATACGCAAGTAATTCCCAACATAAAAGTTCTCAATCCAATTGCCACCAGTAGTTCACCGACACTTCATAAAATCATTACTTCTATCAGTGGGTAATAACATAAATTACCAAACCACCAGCAAACTTATTCTCACTGTTCCCTTCGATTCAACGTAATATAGCGCACATAAACACTTAAGTCAGCAGCAAAAGGAATTTCAATGGAAAACAAAGAATACGTCACTTTCAAGGAGAGGAGTAGCAACTTTATCCTCTGCAGGAGCCATAAAATCCAAGCAACAGTGATATTTATGAAGAAGACGAGATTTCCTTGCGTATTCAGAGTCAGTCTCGGTCGGACATCGCTGGATTTGAGATGAGCTAGGTCCAGCGACTTCGGAATGGCTTACACAGTGCTAGATCTGGTCACCAAGGTTGAGCGACAGCAATCACAGAGTTAGGCGACGCCGGGAGACTCGAACGTCGCCAGATTTGAGTCATCGGGGCTCAACAATGGCTACTCGTGGGTCGCCAAGTGTCGGCGACGGCTCGCCGTGAATCGCCGGGGTTCCGCGACGGCTACGTGTGGGTCGCCGGGGTTCGGCGACGGCTGCTTGTGGGTCGCCGGGGTTCGGCGACGGCTGCTTGTGGGTCGCCAATCGGCGACGGTTGGTCGTGGGTCGCCGAGGCTTGAATCACCAAGGCAAGACCAGATCTGGGTTGCTAAAGATCAGCAACGAGGTTGCTGAGGGTCGGCGATAAAGTCGCCGGAGTTCGCGTGCCGCCACCCGGCGGCGGTAGGGGGACTTCACCGGTGACGGAACAGTAGTTTCCGGCGATCTGGCGGCTAGGGTTTTTTTATTTTTGCGTGTAGGCTCTGATACCATGAAAAGAGAATTTCTTATTATCATCAAATTGTGATTATAGGGTTACAAAAAAAAAATATATATATATATATATATATATATATATATATATATATATATATATATATATATAAGTGCTTAACCCTACTCACAAACTAGATTACTATTCTACCCTTAATATTCACAAAGTTCCCAACACTACTGAACCAAAACGACCCAACTCGGAAAGCTTTTCGAATTATGATCCGTCCAAAAAATGTGACTATCATATGGGCGAGGTAGGGCATTCGACAGATGACTGTTATACTCTTAAACACCGAATCCAAAACTTGCTCGACACCAAAGCTTTTTCTTTCCAAACGCCAAAACCAAATGTCCAAAGCAACCCCCTACCCGAACATGAAAACAGAATCAATGCCATATCCGCTTTTTATGCTAGTCGAATCAAGAGTGAGAGGGTATACGTCGTTGATGTTTATAACGCCCTAGTGAAAGTAGGGTATTATCCTACTGGTGAAGTACTGCCTTTGTCCCTAATGAAAGAAAGGGTTACCAGCATGGCGAAAGCAGGTCTGATCGTGTATGCCAACCGTACCGGCATAGTAGCCACCATCTCTGAAGTCATCATCGATTGAGACAAAGAACTCTCAACATTGAACGCCGAAACGAGTGAATCCACCCCCACACTAGTGAACGACCCCTTGTCCGACAACCCAGACGAGGAGGAGGAGCTGATAATTGAGATACCCCTACCCACAGAGCAAATAGTGATCGAAATACCTCAGCCCTACCGGTACGAAAATGACAAAGCTATCCCTTGGTCCTACGACTTGGATGTGGATCTAATCACCAGGTCTGGACAAACGTATGCCCAAGCCAACACCCAGCCTCCAAACCCTGTCACCGATGAAGAAGCCAAAGAATTCCTGGCCATTGTCAAGGCCAGTGAATATAATGTCGTGGATCAATTACGTAAATTGCCTGCCCAGATTTCTCTGTTAGAGCTGCTCCAAACGTCTGTGAAACATCAGAAAGCTCTTATGAAGGTACTTAGTGAAGTAAACGTACCAGAAACGATTGAGCATGACAAGCTGGAAGCATTCGTCGGGTCTATCCTTTTGAAGGATCAGATAACGTTTTCAGAAGAGGAATTTCCCGCTGAAGGAAGGGGACACACTAAGGGCCTCTACATTTCCGTTAAATGTAGAAATGCCCACGTAGCTCCGAGTTCTGATAGACAATGGGTCTGCGTTGAATATTTGCCCGTTGGCAACCTTGCACCGCCTTAACGTGGACATGACTAAACTCCGCACCTCCAAGACATCCGTTCGAGCGTTCGATGGAATGAAGAAAGACACTGTGGGTGAAATTGATCTGGATGTCCAAATTGGCCCAACAGTATTCAATATTCTATTTCAAGTAATGGACATCCCTACTGCTTTTAGTTTTCTGTTGGGCCGTCCCTGGATTCACTCTGCTGGAGCTATACCTTCAAGTCTTCACCAAAGCGTGAAGTTCGTAGTCCAAGGGAAATTGATCATAGTTCTTGGAGAGGAGGATCACCGGATCTACCAAGAAACTGCCATCCCATACGTCGAACCAAGTGGCAAGGTGGAATCCAGCTATCAGTCCATCGAACTCGTTTCAACTGTTCACGGGTATCGAGGAAATTCTTTCCCTGTCCCTGATATGTCCAAAGCCTCAATCATGGTAGGGAAGGTCATGGTTGGGAATGGTTTCACCCCAGGCCAGGGACTCGGCAGAGGAGGCCGGGGCATCCGAGAACCTGTCCAGGCTACCAAGAATCACCGTACAGCTGGTCTAGGGTATCGCGGAGGAAACCCACATGCCAACAAAGGGCACACGATGGGTCAAGTTGGTTTGCCACTTCCCCATATCCGGGAAACTTTTCCGCCACCTACTAGGCTATTACAGGATGAACAAATTTATCTTGACCTCTCAAGACAATCCAGTGATGGGTTCAAGCATCCTGTCAAATGTTCAAGTCAGCCAAGCTCCTCGTCACTTCCTGTAAATATCGCTGTCGACCGACATCGGAACCCAGACAAGCTACCGATTAAGGAAGATTGCGGACGAGAAGAAACGCTGGATGGTGTGGTCACCTTATTTGACAACATCTTTATAGGAGCCATACACGAAGATTCGACTTCAGAAACGAGTGCGAATCCACCTGAGTTGCTTGCACGTTTACAGTATCAGTTAGGCGAGTTGCGAGATTTGCTTACCCCCTTAATAGATGTCATTGCCCGAATCTCAGACGTGTTACTGCCACTTCCCGATCATGAGCTGGTGGCCCAAGTAAATCATCCCGAAGAAAACTCACCGTCGGGAGCCCTTTCCGACATGATTTGGCGAGATGTCCAACTCCTACAGTGGCAAGGCAATGTGCGACGATATTCGCCAATTCCCAAATCCATGAATGTGATATTCCCTATCCTTTTACAGAAGGGATTGATCACAAAGAGGCCAAAACACCCTACTCCTGAATACTTCATTAACTATGATCCCTCCAGGTCTTGTGACTTTCACTCAGGAGAGGTCGGACACTCGTTGGATGATTGTGACGCTCTGAAGAATAGAATTCAAGACCTACTGGATGCTAGGGCATTTACTTTTCGTGCCCCGTGGTTGTGTCATGGTGAAGATGATCTTTTGGTGGTACCTAACCTTCGTGACGCTGCCCCTGAGCTTTCTGATAAGGCGCGCAAGGGAAAGAAAATTATGGATACCCTGGGCCAGCCCAGTGGTAAGTTCGACTACTATGTTGACTACCAGATGCCATCTAGTTTTTATGAAGACCAACAGAACAACGTTTATGGTGGATGGAACAACATGGAAAAGCTGACACCAGTGAAGAGAAGAGCCGATGAGCTGGATTCCTGGAATGATGATTTCGAAGATTTCTTCGTCGGCGCAATAGACGAAGGACCAGTGGAGGGAATGGGCGCAAGCCCGCTTGAGTAGATTTCCTCTTATCCTTTCTGCATGAATCCCTAGAAAAGGGACTATCTTTGTGTTTTGTTTTTTTTTGTCGTCATTTCTACTGAAGGAAATGTCTTTTTAAAACCCTCCCTTGTTTAAAGTTGTAAGTCCATATTGTAAATAAATAATGTTTTGAGGGCGTGAGGTAGTATACCAAACCGGCCCATTGATGATATCCTGCCACGAAAAGGAAAGTATTCTGAGGCCCGAGTTATCTCATGCTTCCTCGTTTCGAAATTCTTTCAAAAATCAAAGACGTTTCGCGATTTCTTAATGTTTTAAGTGGAAAAGGCCAATGAAAAATCCATATCCCCATTTATCTTTCTGATTAATTTACCCTGTGTTTCAGGCATAATCTTGCGACTTGCGAGGGAATTAGTGCGGTCCAGCCCGGTGATGTAAATACTGACAGCAGCGATTCTGACGATTCAAGCGATGACCCTGCTGAAATCCAAAGAAATTGGGAGCAATACGAATAAATCAAACCCCTTACAATCGAAGATACTGTTACCGTCAATTTAGGTAGTACCCAGGATCCAAAAGAAGTGAAGATCGGGGTCAGCCTTCCTGAAGAGAAAGCCATACGTTTGATTGCTCTCCTCAAAGAGTATCAAGACGTCTTCGCATGGTCCTATTCTGATATGCCAGGATTAGACCCTCGGATTGTCGAGCACAGCTTGCCTACCAATCCCGACATGCCTCCCAAAAAGCAAAGGTTACGAAGGACTAAACCCGAGCTGTCAAAAAAGATCGAAGAAGAAGTAATGAAGTTGCTGAAAGTAGGGTTCATTGAGGTTTCCCAATACCCTGATTGGGTAGCAAATATTGTCCCAGTGAAGAAAAAAGATGGTCGAATTCGAGTTTGCGTCGATTATCGCGACTTGAATAAAGCCAGTCCAAAAGACGACTTTCCGCTTCCACACATAGATGTCCTTGTGGATAGCACTGCTGGATTCGAACTATTTTCTTTCATGGATGGATTCTCTGGGTACAATCAGATAAGGATGAACGATGAAGACAAGGAGAAGACGGCGTTCATCACTCCTTGGGGGACCTTTCACTATAGGGTTATGCCTTTTGGTTTAAAGAATGCCGGGGCAACGTACCGACGTGCTATGATCGCTCTTTTTCATGACCTAATGCACAAAGAAATTGAAGTCTATGTCGACGACATGATCGCCAAGACTAGGTGCGGAGGAGACCACATTGAAGCCTTAAAAAAGCTATTTAGCCGGTTGCGTGAGTTCAAATTACGCCTGAATCCTGCGAAGTGCATTTTCGGGGCAACCTCTGGTAAGTTACTCGGATTCATCGTGAGTAGCAAGGGGATTGAGGTTGACCCCTCGAAATTCAAAGCAATATGTGAATTGCAACCCCCGTCCACAGTAAAGGAGGTCAGAAGCCTTTTGGGAAGGTTAAACTACATTGCTCGATTCATCTCCCAACTCTCTGAGACTGCACGGCCTTTCTTCAAACTCCTCAAGAAAGGCGCTCAAATCAGCTGGGATGAAGACTGTCGGGAAGCATTCGAAAAGCTGAAGCAGTATTTGATGAGTCCCCCGGTCCTAGTTCCACCTATCCCGGGGTATCCTCTAACTCTCTATTTAACGATTCACAATGAATCGTTAGGAGCCCTATTGGCCCAAAGCCATCCCGACGATGGAAAAGAACGAGCCATCTATTATCTGAGTAAGAAATTCACCAGCTCGGAACAGAATTATTCCGAATCAGAGAAAACATGTGTCGCATTGGTGTGGGTGTTGCATAGGCTCCGACAATATACTTTGCACCACCAGACGTTCCTTGTAACTGAAAACGACCCTATCCGGTATTTGCTTAACCGGCTGACATTAGTGGGAAAATTAGCCAAATGGCAAATTCTAATTTCAGAATTTGATGTCCAAACATCATCGCAGAAGTCAGTGAAAGGTCGGGTGATCGCTGATATGTTGGCTGAATGCCCTGGGGAAACATATGAGGACAATCTTCCAAATGATCGCATTTTATCAACAGAGGAACACCCATGGACCATGTTCTTCGATGGAGCAGTAAACCTGTCTGGCTCGGGCACTGGGGCAGTTTTGATATCACCAGATGGGCAACATTATCCTGTGGCCGCGAAATTGGTGTTTCTTTGCACCAACAATATAGCCGAGTATGAAGCGTGTATTCTCGGTCTACAAGCAGCAATTGATAGGAAAATATCCAAACTGAAGGTGTTCGGCGATTCTGCCTTAATTATACTCCAGACTGTGGGTGAATGGAGGACTAGGGATGCTAAACTAGTACCCTATCATGATTATCTGGAAGAATTGGTTTCAGAATTTGACAAGATCTCGTTTGACTACCTGCCTAGATCTCATAACCAATTTGCCGATGCACTGGCCACGTTATCATTCATGTTGCAGGTTACCAATGGATTGGAAATAGAACCTCTGAAGATTGAAGTCTTGACCAAATCAGCCCATTGCATGACCGTGACCGAGGAGCCCGACGGTAAACCATGGTATTACGATATCATGAACTACATCAAGGAACAGCAGTTCCCTAAAGGAATTAGCTCTGCGGACAGAAGGTATATAATGAAGATGGCGACGAAGTTCTTCGTCAATGGTGAGAATTTGTACAAAAGGTCCTATGATTCTGTTTTGCTAAGATGCGTGAATGCGACAGAAGCAACGCAGATTCTGCAAGAATTGCATGAAGGAATATGTGGTCCACACATGAATGGACACATGTTAGCTAGAAAAATAACGAGACTAGGTTATTACTGGCTTTCCTTAGAAAGTGACTGCATCCAACACGTTCGAAATTGTTACCGTTGTCAGATCCATGGAAACAAGATAAATACTCCTCCAACTGAATTACATCAATTGTCTGAGTCATGGCCATTTTCAATGTGGGGCATCGATGTAATCGGCCCAATTAATCCGAAAACATCAAATGGACATCGCTTTATCTTGGTCGCAATTGATTATTTTTCCAAATGGATCGAGGCCGCATCATATGCTAATGTCACTGCTCGGAATGTGATGAAATTCATCAAGCGAGATATAATCGCCCGTTATGGCATCCCTGAAGCCATCGTTACAGATAATGGGACGAATTTAAATAACAAGATTGTTGATGATTTACTTAGCAAATTCAAAATCTGCCATCTAAATTCGTCTCCTTACCGTCCCCAAATGAACGGAGCTGTTGAGGCTGCTAATAAAAATATCAAGAAGATCTTGGCCAAAACCGCTGAAAACTACCGAAACTGGCACGAAAGATTGCCTTTCGCATTAATGGCCTACCGAACATCAATTCGGACATCTACCGGGGCAACCCCTTTTTCTTTGGTGTATGGCATGGAAGCAGTCTTGCCTGTGGAGGTAGAAATTCCCTCACTTCGGGTATTGTCCCAAGTGAAACTATCTGATGCAGAATGGAAGCAGTAAAGATTGGAGCAGCTGAATATGATTGATGAAAAGCGGCCGAAGGCTTTTTGTCATGGACAATGCTATCAACAGAGGATAGCTAGATCGTTCAATCGGAAGGTACGCCCCAGACGCTTTGAAGCAGGCGATCTTGTCCTAAGAAAAGTGCTACCACTACCTCCCGAGCTTGGAGGTAAGTTCGCTCCAAACTACAAGGGTCCCTATGTCGTGAAAAGGACACTTCCTGGAGGGGCTTTGATTCTGACTGAAATGGATGGACGCCAATTCTCCAACCCGGTCAACTCGGATGCTGTGAAGAAGTACTATCCTTGAAATAACTTTTATGTCTCAATTGATAACAAGGGAATTGGCAGAAAAGTTATTGATAGGAACACTCCTGTTGGCGGATCAAACCTGGAAAGGACTTCGCATATGACAAAATGGCATCGAAGCCAATCTTGACAACCACAGAAGTCTCGATGGTAGTCACGCCCATGCCCGTCAAAGACCTTTAAAGTAGAGATTAGCTTTGCTGCGAAGCTCCCCATGCAAGCAATTGCGCATGCCCTGTGCCTATCAGGAATCATATGATTCCCGAGAAACTCCTCAACATACCGGAGCCGCATTGACGCAACATGCGTTGACAATAGAACTCTCTGCTTGGAAGCATCCCTAATAATAGAGGATTTCATTCGAGCTTCGAGACCAAGAGTATGGAGGAGCAGATTGAGGCAAAGAAGGCTGAACAAAGTAAAGAGAAGAAAAGACTCTGCTAGCTTTGAAGGTAAAATGGAAGAAGGGTAATTTGTATCGTTCTCGGTTTACCCTCAATCGCCTCATTTCTAACACAAACTCATATTTTTGTCAGAAGGGAATTATCAACATCCGAGAAAACTCAAGAAGTTGTCAGTTTAATCTCAAATGAAGGGATTCACGAAGGGTAATGTTGTATCGTTCCTAATTCCTGTCCCTCAAAGAACTGTTCATTAACATTGTTTTCCTCATTACCTTGCAGTTTGCTCTACTATTGCAGCATAGGTAAGTATCTCTTTCCCTAAAAAACTCTTCTCATAAGAGTAGAAAGAAACAAGAAGGAAGAAATAATCAAAGAAAATCGATACTATTTTCTTCCTCAAATGCATTACGTGGAAAATAATTTTGCATGGTAATTTTACCTGTTTAATTCACCAATTCCCTGAGAAAACTTTGAAAATTCGACGAATGGTGTCGAACTGCTCCGATGTATTGAACGAGGTGTGTCGGGATGATGAGAGGCAATCCTTGATTTATACACATTCTCAAGTACCAAACCCTTGCAAGATGAGCGAAAAGGTTTCATTTCTACAAGGTAAAGGGATTTCTCGCATAAGGTACGGTAGCCAAAATGATAAGAGGCAGTTCATTTCTCTGCCCCATGCACTACCATTAATCATTTGCTTAACCATTTGAGCTCATACACTCAACGGTTTCTTTTAAATCAACCCTGTCAAGAACCACCCCACATTGGGGCAGCTTGAGGTCCGGCGATCCTCGACAGAGTCCTCCTAGACAAGCACACCATCGACGACCGGACGGTCGAGACTAAGAAGGCTTTGTCAGGAGAGGAGCAGCAAACTAAAGCCTGTCCAAAATGACAATATCTTATTGATAACAGCGATGTTTTCACTAAGATGGATGAGGAGTTTGTAATATCTAAAATTTTCTATCATCATCAGCTGCAACAGCTCGCACAAGGTGAAAAGATGAATAGAAGTTTTCTTGCTCTCACTTGCATTAATCTTTGAGTGTTTTTATTGCAGATGAACTCTCACGATAATTTAAGTGCCCTAGGATGACGAAGAGCAATTCTTTTTCTATCCCATACACTTATATCCTTTGCTAGCCCAATTGAGCCGGCGATTTCATTTCATACAAACCCAGTTGGTGATCATCCCCTACGCTGGGGCAAGGCAAAAGTCACCACAATTTGAGCATCAGGGTCCAAAGCATCGAATCAAGATGAAGACTTCAAACTCGTTTAGGCTAGTCCTCACACAAAAAAATGCTGAAAATTGGGGGCATGAAAAAGCAGTGTGCCTGATAAAAGCAAGGCCAATGCCCATGAATGAGATTTATGAGCGCGATGAAAGCGCTCTCAAATATCTCAAAGACATTAAGTGGTGTAGAATAGACAACCCCAAAGAGTTTAAACTTGAGTTTTTCTTCGATGTAAATTCCTACTTTAGGAACTTTGTCTTGGCAAAGATCTGCCACATGACAGACGAAGACGAACCTATTCTTGAGAAAGCAATTGGGACAGAGATAGAATGGTATCCAGGAAAATGCTTGACACAGAAGCTCCTCAAGAAAAAGTTGTCAAAGATGCTAAAACACAAGATTACCCAGGGAGTTTGCCAGAAGGATCCTAGCGGTGAAGAAAAGACAGGTGACAACGCCAAGATGATCACCAATTCTCACCCTTACACACATTTTTGAGCCTAACGATCATTTCGTTTCTCAACCTGTGAACCAAACCCACGTTACATCCCTCATAAAGTCTCTTCTGACTAGAACAATTGAATTAACGTGGAATTTCAAATATTTATAAACACCGCTCGAGGAAGTGTGAGCAAGACTACTTTTATCTCTTTTGCAGGATTCTTGACTTGTGAAGATAATTGCAAAATACTTTCTTTCATGGCCTTGACTTGGACAGTCACCTTTGATAAGCCATTGACCAAGCCTACATTACGACCCTGAAAAAGACCTCTTCGATTGGCAATGTCGTACCGCTTGCGAGAAAACCCAGACCCTTGTTGATATGATAGAGGTCAGATTAAGTATTTTCGATGTTCCCGCATTAATGGACGGGACAAACAACCCTTTTCAATGAGAGCGAGTGGAAAGTCCTTTCTGACTGAAGGTCACTCGTTCAGCATCTTGAGAAGTCCACCTCATGAGCGAAAATTGTCTTGATTGACCCTCGGTGGATTTTTGGTGATGCAAACATGGCAAAATCATCATGCATGAATTTTCAAATACATATTCTAGAATAGCCTAACTTGTCTATTCTTGATCAATGCATGCATGTTTGCGCTAATCATCTTTGACAGCTCAGAGTTCTAATCCCCAGTGATAGAACATAAAAATTCGGGCGCTGGAGAAGCCCTCATTATCATCCCAAAAGAGATGCCCCGAAAAAAGTCGGGTATTCAGCAGATGATGCATTCAACCTCCGGGTAAGAAATCCCAGAAAATTTGTCTGACAGGAGATACGCCCTTAAGAGGCAGGAACACACCCAGGTGCTCATCGTTTGAGCCTTTTCAAGGCTTGCTGGCGAGGACCCACCAGGCAAATCATCAAATCCTCGGGCGAGGACCCCCAGGTGCTCATCGTTTGAGCCTTTTCAAGACCTGCTGGCAAGGACCCACCAGGCAAACCATCAAATCCTCGGGCGAGGACTCCCAGGTGCTCATCGTTTGAGCCTTTTCAAGACCTGCTGGCGAGGACCCACCAGGCAAATCGTCAAATCCTTGGGCAAGAATCTCCAAGTACTTTGACAAACAATATAATCAGTCAAGGCGACCGAAGAAAGGTTCGGGTCCTAGACGTACAAAATCCAGTCAGTCAAGGCGACCGAAGAAAGGTTCGGGTCCTCGACGTACAAAATCCAGTCAGTCAAGGCGACCGAAGAAAGGTTCGGGTCCTAGGCGGACAAACAATACAATCAGTCAAGGCGACCAAAGAAAGGTTCGGGTCCTAGACGTACAAAATCCAGTCAGTCAAGGCGACCGAAGAAAGGTTCGGGTCCTAGACAGACAATTGAAATTCAGTCAAGGCGACCGAAGAAAGGTTCGGGTCCTAGACAGACAATTGATTTCCTCAGTCAAGGCGACCGAAGAAAGGTTCGGGTCCTAGACAACAGCAATCCCCGTCGAGGCGACCGAAGAAAGGTTCGGGTCCTAGACAAACCATTTTCCTCGTCGAGGCGACCGAAGATAGGTTCGGGTCCTCGACACACAATATCAACTATCTGGAATTACTCTACCCTTCGGCAAGGTAAGTAGCCCCAGGTATGTTTTTATTTGCTTTAGCATGCATCATCTTATACCGCATCATAAAAATGAGACTCACAGTCTCACCAAAAATAGCATTCATTGAGCATGCATGGGCCAAATTTAGGTGTCACTTTATCTTTGAACGTAACCTCTGCGAGCTCAATCTCTGCGAGCTCACCTTCAAAGAGGGGCAGCTGTAGACACCTATTTTTTATTTGCCCAAAATTAATTGCACAAAATTTAGAAGTTAATTTTCTTTAATTCCTAAAACAAAAAAAATATATAAATGCATTGCATATAGAATTAGGCACACTTTGCATTAATATGGCTATTAGATTAAAATTAATTAAAAAAAAAATCGAATCGAACGGGGCCGGGCCGACCCGGCCCGTTTCTTTCAGCGCGCGGGCCCCCGGCCCGGTCCCTTTCTTTTTCTTTTTTCCTCCGCGCGGGCCCACGGCCCACTCTTTTTCCCTTCCTTTTTCTCTCCTCCGTGCGGCCCAGCCCGCTCCCCATTTTTTCTTTTCCTCTCCCCGCGCACGACCGGGCCCAGCCCGGCCCAGCTTCCCTTCTCTCCTTCTTCCCCTGCGCCGAGCGGTCGCTCTCCTCACCCCTGTTCTCCCCTGTTCGCGACGGAAGCGTGACGCACGGCGGCGCCGCTTCTTGCCGTCGCTATCCGGCCAGAGGAGGGCCGAGACAAACACGCACAGGGACTAGCCATTAAGGCCAGTCCCGTCCTCCCCGTTTTCCCGGAGTCCCCTTATCCCCTCCTCTCTCCCGGTTCTTTGTGCACCCCTCTGCATTCATGAACCGACGCCCCCTCTGCACCGGCCTATGGCCGCGGAATTCGCGGAGCCTAGGCCAGTGCAGGCCATCCTCACCAGACGTAACGGAGCAGAGGGCCATCGTCGTCGCCAGCTATATATATGGCCAGAGAGAGAGGGGAGCGCCGGTCGGAAAAATCGGGAGAGAAACAGAGAAACAGAGAAACAGAGAGAGTGAGAGAAAATAGAGAGAAAGAGAGGAGAGTGATTCGTTTTACAGGTCCTCAGTCGCGTCTTCGTCGCCTCCTGGTCAGCCGGAAGCCTTTCAGATCGCACCGTCGACGGTGAGTCGTCCCCCGGTCCAAGCTGCTTTGTCTTCCCCTGTTTTTGCTCCGGATTTGGCCGGGACTCGCACCGGCCGTTTCGCGCGAGTCTCGGCCCATACCGCCGTTCCCCGCTGTCTGTGTGTCGCCGTCGTGGATGAGGTAAGTCATCGGAGTCAACCGGCTCGCCGGAGGAGGTCAGAATCTCCAGTTTTTCATCACGCCCCCCACCTGTTCGACAAAAAAACCTCAATGAAGCCGGTTTTTGTTTTGGTCGTCGGCCGGCGAACGGCGGTCGAACGGTGACCCCAGAAGGTGGAGAGGTCTGTTTCGGTTCCAGAAGTCGAAGTGGGGGTGGCGCCGGTCTGGGCCCGCCGGCGAAAGGCCGATTTCCGGCCTCGCCGGCGACTACACTTATTCGGTTTGGCCTGACCCGGTTCAGCCGACCCGACCCGGTCAATGACCGGGTCGGATCCGTTGACCCGGGTCGGTTTAACCGATCCGGTTTAACTAATCCGACCCGGGTCGGACCGGGCCGACTCGGATACGCAGCCCGACCCGGTTTCATTTTATTTTATTTTATTTTATTTTATTTTATTTTATTTTAAAAAAAAAATAATAATAATAAAATTTTAAAATTTGAAAAAAATTTTAAAAATTTTTAAAAAAAATTTAAAATTTTTTTATTTATTTATTTATTTATTTTTTCTTCGGTATTATTATTATTGTTTTTTTTTTCGAAAAAAAAATTTCAAAAATTTTTTTTTTTAGAAAAGTTTTTTTTTATGTGGGTTATCTAGGTGTTTTAATCCGTTGTTGTATTATTATGCATGTTATTGTCTTGTTTAAATTAGATAAACCTGAGGTTGTGTTAGTACTTTGCATGTGTTTTTTGCTATTGTTGTTATGCATGGTTTTTAATACAATTGCATGAGCTGTTGTGTTTTGAATGTCATCTGACTTAATTAAGGTTAGAACCTTAGGTTGCATGAATTATTGTGTTCGTGACTGCTGATCATTTATGATTGTGCACTCGCCTGATCACCTCACATGTTAGGAGAAAGGTCCTAAAATCAATCCAAATTGCCTGACAAATGTTTTCATGAAATGAACAGGGTAAAAAGGTACCGAAAGGGCATTAGTTATTGTCGCGACCTAAAGTTTTTCCTCTCAGGCTAATGGATTATTAGGACTAAACCTAACTCGGGCCCTCCCAAGCCCTACCAATTCGCAACTTAGGGTTTAAGTTTTTAACATGCAAATGCTTTCATGCTTGGAGTCGCCACTAATCTATTTGTGGTAGGTCGATTAGAAACCTAAATAAAACATAGGGAGGTATGTTTTATTCCTACGAACCAGAGATTCTAAGCCCGGGGACTTGATTACGCTAGATCTAATCTAACGCCATTTCGGTACCTTTTCTTTTCAAAAATGTTTTGGCAAGCAATCTGGATCCATTTTAACTTAGTCACTAACATGTGAGGTGTTCATGCGGGTGCACAAACCACCAATTTAACACCCAAGAAAGCATTAAATAAATTGCAAGTTGGGAGAATTACTTACCTCGAAGCAACGTAAGCATCTGCATTGTTAGCTAGAAAATCACATCAACAACCTAATATGATTTCTAATTAACAAGAAATTCACTCAATTTTCGGATTTTCGCTTATTTAAATGAAAGCTAACCTATATGCAATGACGTGCAAAAATGACATGCAAGTAATGCAACCTAGCATGCAAACTATATGTCATGCGACGACGTGACCTAATTCTGATGACGGGCAAATGATTTATTTTTGGTATTTTCTGATGAAATTCGGAATAAAAATATGTCTAAATTAACATGCAACTTATGATGACTTAACATATCCTAACATGACTTATTTTTGAGGTTTTTGTTAAAATTCGAAATAATAAATTACTTAAATTAAGAATGCAATCTATCCTAATCTACCATAAAACAATTCATTCTTTTTTTTTTGGGTTTTCATGAAAATTCGGAATTAAAAAAATAACCTAAATAATCTATTAAGATTAGAATATTACTTAATTTAAACTAGGAAATAGATTATCTCAAGTCCTAATTTGAATTAAATAATTACTCTATCGTCTAGATATATTTAGGATTCCTAAACATGCAAAACTCAAATTCAAATCCTAACTGATATTTTTTTGAATTTTCTTTTTTTATTTGAAAAGGAAAAACAATTTAAACAAAGACATCATCCACATTTAAAACAGCCACGCAATCCACAAGATTCGTTTCAAACTCGGATTAAGCACAAAAATCGAACTATCGGTCATATCTATGGGGTTATAGATATTGACGGAAAGTCGATCATTCAAATTTGGAAAGCAAATAAAATCTATTATCGTATCCAAATGATGATGGATAAGATAACGATTTTCCATATCGCCGCGTATCGTACCTTAGGGATAAGGTAGGATAGTCGTCCAGATACGTTGCAAAATTAGGAAAATTTCCTAATTTTGAATATTTTAAAAAATATTGCAGATATCAGATAATCATCCTAATATATCTAATATTCCGCACGATATTCATACAATATTCAAACATCCAAATTAGTAAATTAGATATTCTGAAAAATATCAGATAATGTTCAATTACCTAATTTGTAGATAATTTCCAAATTCGAACTTGCGGATCAGGATGAGACGAACGGCGGACCGGCGGCGCGGTGTCGGGATCAACGGCGGCTCGCGGTGGCATACGACGGAGAGCGGCAACAGCAAACGGTGGCGCGTGACGGGAGGAGCAGCAGCAGCGGGTCGGCGTGCGACGGAACAGCAGAGGCGCCGGCGTGCGACGGCTTCGGCAGCGGCGGTGCACAGCGATAAAGGGCAGCAGCGACGTCGGCGGGAAGCAGCGGCGGCACGGCAGGGAGCAGCAGCGTCGCAGCAGCGTGCGGCGGCATCGGCGGCAGCGGCCTCACCGGCAGCAGGCGGTGATGTTCGGCGACGGAACAGCCGCAGCAGCAGTGGGTGGCGACGGAGGAGCGATAGCAGCAACGATGCGCGGCAATGAGAGGAGCGGCGAAGGCGCGCGGCGTGAGGCAGCGGCGGCACGGCAGGGAGCAGCGGCAGCAGCCGCGGTGGGGAGCGGCGACAGGAGGCTCAGCAGGGAGCGGCGGCAGCAGCAGCGTCGGCGTAAGGCGCGGCGTCGGCGGGAGAGGCGGCAGTACGCGGCAGCAGGAAGCAGCAGCAGCGACGTCGCACGGCAGCAGCGGCGTCGGCGAGAGGCGGCAGCTGCAGGCGCGGTGGCGGCGGGAGCCGGTCTTCTTCTCTCCCTCTCTTACTCTTTCTCTCGCTCACGTGTGTCTCTCGTGCCCTCAAAAATTCTGTTCTGAAAATTTTCTCTCTAAAATTCTGACCTAATGAAGTATATATAGCCCTAATCTAGGTCAATTAGATGGGCTCTCTAGTCCTAATAGGCTTAGACTTGGGCTTAGATTTTAATTTAATTTAAATGGGCTGAATTAATTAAGGATAAATGGGCTGAATTAAGCTCAAATTAAAACAACCAAGCCCGTTTGACTTGTAATTCCCGGCTCTTGCATTCCAAGCGAGCCGAGTCCCATTCGATGAAATTTAAGCTCGTTCATTCACCGCCGGTCCGATGCAAAATGCAATTAATCTAAAATGAATTTAAACTATATGTTATGCAATTTAAAATATTTTTTTGTTTAGGGGTTAAAAATTTAATCCCTAATTTTCTATGCAAATTACACTAAGTGATGCGCCAAAATTTAGGTGTCAACATCTATTTAACTAATGTAATCAAGTCCCTGAACCCAGTTAATCTCTGGTTCGTAGGAATAGGGTGAGTCTCCCGTCACCCTATTTGGGTTTCTAATTGACCTACCCCAAATCGATTAGTGGCGACTCCTCGGTATAAATCACCTGCATGTTAAAAACTTAAACCCTAAGTCGCGATATGGTATGGGCTTGGGAGAGCCAGAGTTAAGTCCTGAACCTAGACTTAGCACGTACCAGGTGAGCCCTCCTTCTTTTTGCATGTGGTCCGATAAAAAGGCTCGGGAGGTTCGGTCGCGATAAAATTTATCCCAAATTAATTTTTTGACCACCAAAAACCTTAAACCGGTACACTTATATATAAATTTACCCTCCGTTAGTTTCCGTTAAATTTTACAGTCAAATTGCTAAGTTGGATCACATGTGATAGTTGACTAGTGTACTAGTTTGAGGTTTTAACTGTTTGTTTGTCACATGTTTATCAATTTATAATTTTTTGTGATATTAATCTAATTTAATGGAGGATAAATTTGTCACAATGTACCAATTTGGGATTTTTGGAGATCAAAAAATTAGTTTGGAGTAAATTTGTTATAAGTGTACCGATTTGAGGTTTTTATGGTATTAACCTAAGTTTGTAGTGGGAAATGAGAATATTCAAGTTACCTATACGTATCTGGGTCTATTGTGATAGATGTTATGGTTGCACTAGGTCTCCATGGACTGCGTTAGATCAATTGGTCCTTTCACGTTGAAGGTAGGAGCATTTGGGTTGTTTCTTGTTAATCAAATGGTTGCTATGCGTGTATTTGAGCCTTAGAAAGACGTTTGGATCTAACTCAGTGACAGGATGTAACAAAATGGTCTAACTACTTCTGTCGTTTGTTGGTGATGCTTTTGAGATTTGGGAGCTGTCCTGTCTCTAAGTTTGCTCGAGGATATAGTCCGTCAAACTTGGATGAATATCTTTCTTGGGGTATTCCATGGTCTTGCCTCTTGCCTTACTAGTTATAAAACGAAATTTTGCGTGTCGATTATACACATGACATATGTTCGATTCCACACACTACCAACTGAAATGAGTTTCATGTTTGGGCCATATTTTCCTCTAACCCGTCTTGTATGTACTAAATTATAGATATTTACATCATCTATACTTATTTCTAATTAAGTCTATGAAATATAATATCCATATTTTTAAACCAACCAATAGAAAAACATTTCCTTCAATTAGTGATGGAGGAAAATAAAATCCAATGAATATACGTATTTCATGGGCTCAGTATTCACTTACCTAAGGCGGGTCTTTCCATTGGGATCAAAGGGTTGGTCATCGTCTCCAATCGGCTACTCTATTAGCTAATCCTAAGTTTATTCGATAAAGGGAAAATGTTGGTCAAAACTATTTTTCACATGATAAACAAATCCAATTAGAGTGTACGATACGAGTGCGACAAGTAACACTTGCTTAGCAAAGTTTTGAGTTAGCTAATTAATTCGTTAAAATGACTCTAGGTAACCGTTGGCTTTCATTGTTACTAATATGTGAAGCAAGACAAGATTCTTCTTTGAGTTCTGATTGACGATACACATCATTAATTTGCAGAACGCAAATGTTTCGCGAAACACACGTAATGCAAATATTTGGCTCTATACAACCGTTCTTGTTGACGACTCTAAAGACAGCAAATATACGTACTTACGATTTACAAGCATATCTTCTTTCAATTGGAGGAAAACTCCGTGGAAACTCCAGTAGAAAACTTGATTGATGTGAAGATTCATTGACCTGTGCAACGTACCGCCATCTTGCTAGTTTAGTTAATAGTCGGGAGCCTTGTGTCCCGTTGAGTTTAAAGCTGTTTAGAGCAAGTAAGGTAATTTAAGGAATTTGGTGCCTTAACCCTAGTAGAAAATGACATATCTTTATTAGTATTTTCGGACAAATTGTGCAAATTGTTTGAATGATTTTTACTATTTGCTTTCTCACTTTTTTTAATCTCTTCATTTTCACAATTTGACTTTTATTAAAATTGATTTTTTTAAAAATTCTTTGAAATAAGCAAATTAAATATACTATCAAATATAATTTTTCATAATCATCTTCAAAATACAAAATTTGTTTTGAGTTTATTAGAAAAGTTAATACATGTCGTGTTGTTTTATTTTTAGAGATAAGGGCCCTTAAAAGAAATCTTAGAATATTGTAGAGAGAAATCTCTAGGGTTGTCATGCGTTGTTATCATCAATCGATGAAATTTATTAACTAGTTGGCTTTTTCCGTCGATTGTTGTTGTTTCATGAGTAATAGTCACGGCGCAAAATCATGTTTTGGAATTGTTCAAACATAGAGTTTGACAAGAACTCTCTCTTCGTAATAAGGAAAGGGTCAGGTCTTGTCCTTTCGCAATCAACTTTCAATTTTTGCACTAATCAACGCCCCAAAAGAAAAAATTGCCATGCTCACTATGAAAAATCGATTGGGAAAGGACTTTTTTAGACTCTAAAATCCTAGATTAATCTCTTGAGATTATTTGAAAAGTAAGAGCGGCTCATGTTGTGACATGAATAGCTTGTTCTTCTTGATAGGTCTTTAACTCACCCTAGCTGAGCTCCCCATATCCAGCACCAAGAACAGGTTCATCGTCGTCAGTTGCACACACGTCACGTCAGCCTCCTTTTGTCGATCGCTGAGGGAAGTTCTCTTTCGAGTGTATGTCTTCGTGCAGCTGCATTTCGGACGTGGACCTGTTTGAAACGGGCTCATGCTTGGCGCGGGCCTAAACGGACCGGGCCATAGGCATGGCCCATTACCCACCTCTAGCACAGAGAGAGAGAAGCAGGAGAGGTTTGACTTTTGGCGGAATCTTTGACCAATTGCCTCGGGCAATTTGCCGGTCTTAGTAGACGATTTCTTTTTTTTTTTGGTCGAATAATAGACGATTTCAGAGAGCTCAAAAAAAATGAGAAAGGGTCAAATCCAAGTTGATTCACGCTTCCTTTCTTTTATAAGGAATCGTCGATTTGCCGCTCGTGTTGGATGGGAAAGTCGAACCGTTCTTTTGTACCCGAATTTGTGACAATTTGGTCCTTGAATCGATAAAATCAGTTCGCTTTACCTGAACTCGCCGTAGTCTAAATAAATAATTCCAGACCGTCTTCACTTGCTTAGCTAATAGAATAAAACACAAAAAAAAAAAAAATTCTTTGCACCGCAGTCGAAACTTATCCTATTTGCTATTATAAGTAGGCAATGTTAACAAATTTCCATTTCAAACTGTACGAGCAAACTGAACAAATTTCGTGGAGTAGGTCTTCATACATATTGGACGAAAGGAGCAATGCGACATTGCAATGACTTTGAGGGTTGATATTGGCATTTCTATTCTCTTTTTAGGCCTAGTTGAGTTGGGAGACATTAGGTACACCCTCATATTGTGTTTTATCTTTAAACTTTTCCTAGTTTGCAAGTGCAATTCGTTGAAATTTTTTTCTCATAGCGATAGCATGCGTGAATTTTATATGAACGTCACCGGATGTTATATGATGCTCTAGCTATTATGCTCCAATTGTAAAGGAATTTGGGTATCGCACCGGACTTAATTAATCGACAGTAAGCAAGTAACGCAAGGCCGAATAGGAGCTTTCTAACCATTTTTTGTTACTTGTGGCAACATTTTGGGATAGAAATGGAACTGCCCATTAATACTTGAGGGAAAAAATAGAAGAAGAATTGAATAGTGGGACGTAAAATTGGACAAATCCCAAACTTCTGGGGCAAGGGTGTAGTTAGCGGTGGATCTTTTGAAACGCCAAGTCAATGATGCTCTCTCAAACAAGAATATGAGAAATTTCAAGGCTTGTGTGCTTTGTCAATGAGCAAACGCGTTCCTTCGTTATAAGAACACACAGCGATACATGTTCCATCATACCACAAATTAACAGAGAGAGAGAGAGAGGGGGGGGGGGGGGGGTGGCATGGCTTCAAAGTGGAATCCTTTGGCGATGATGATGTTAACGGTTGGACAGTTATTACTAATGTTGATGCCGTCGGCGTCGGCATCTCAAACCGTATCTTCCAACTGCCAAGAGACTTGTGGAGACGTCGCTGTGCCGTACCCCTTCGGCATTGGGAAAGGGTGCTACTTGAACGATTACTTCTCCATCCGCTGCAACGTCACCGACGACGCTGCCTCCACCCCCAAGCCCTACTTATGGGATTCCAACATCGAAGTCCTTAACATATCGCTCGACGGCGAGCTCCGCATCTACACCTACATCGGCAAGGACTGCTACACCGAGTCCAGCATAAGCCAACAGCCGCGCACTTACCCCTACACCGTCCTCCCCGCGTTCGCTTTCTCTAACACCAAGAACAAGTTCACGGCCATCGGGTGTGACAAGGTCACCATGATCGTGGGATCCAATGGCCAGGGCTTCTCGAGAGGCTGCCACTCGGTGTGCACCGGGATGGACGATGTGACCGACGGGGCGTGCGATGGCATCGGGTGTTGCCAGACCACTATATATACCGAAGATGCTCCTTAATTACAACGCCCGTGTGGTCAGCCTGAACAACCACACCAATGTGTGGAGCTTCAATCCCTGCAGTTATGCGTTCTTAGCCGAAGAGAAGTCCTTCAATTTCAGTAGGGAGGATCTTAATGGCATGAGGAACAGGACGGTGGTCCCCTTGGTGCTCGACTGGACCGTTTGGAATGAGACTTGCGTCGAGGCGGTGAAGGTCGACCCGACGTGCTTCGCTTGTAAGGCGCACAGCGAGTGCTTCGATTTTACTGACGTGCCCGGCTACCGATGCAATTGCTCTTCTGGGTTCGAGGGGAATCCATACCTTGGTTGTGTAGGTTGGTATATATTCGAGTGCTTCATGATGATAATTTGATGCTATTGTTTTTTTATTTAGAGTTAACATTTAATGTGTGTTTAATTTGTGCAGATATTGATGAATGTGCTAATCCAGAGAATTACCCATGTTGGGGAATTTGCCATAACCTTGATGGGAGTTATGCATGCTCATGCCCAAAGGGTTATCATGGTGATGGCAAGAAGGGTGAAGATGCACAAGGATGCATTGCTAATCCTAAGTCATCACATTTGGTGGTGATTTTGGTTGGTAAGTTCTTTCAACTCTTCAGCTGATTTTGGTGATGATTCCGATTTTAATGCGGCTTAAGAGAAAATACTATTCATATATTTAGTCCGATTTTCTTTTATATTTCCCTTTCTTGCAATTGCTCTGAAAAAAAAAATCTATCCAAGTAGATTAAGTGTCAAATTGGGTTACTAATTCCAAGTAGCTATTTTAAAATTTAAAAGGTAAATTTCACTCATGAATCTTTTGTCATCGACGACTCAATGATATGGGGTCAATGTGAAAACATTTTCCATGAATCACATAGTGATTGTGACCCTATGACTTTGTACATGGTTACGTGATATTCAATATTTGTTATTGGAAAACTATTGTAGCACAGACACGCCAATATGCGTAATTGAATTAGTCAAGATGACTATAAGAAATACAGATGTAGCAAAATTGGAGTTCTATATTATTGAAATCTAGAACCATGGGCGGCCTGGAACATGTCAATGATTTGGGCAGTCTCATTTGCTAATGCATCACATTTGATGGAGATTTTGGTTGGTAAGTTCTTTCATTTTACTTGGAGTGCTTGATTAAAAAAAACACACTGTCTTAAATTATTTCGAGAATATATAATTTAATTTTTTTGGGGTGTAGGAGAAAATTAACTATTCACAATTCCACCCGATTTTCCTTCCTCTGTCCTTTGTTGGAAAAATTCAAAATGAAACTTTCTATATCCTTCTCACTGAAGTTTCCATGCGGAAGAGAAACGAGATTATCTGATACATTGAGTACATCAAGTGCTACAAAGTGCATCACAAATGAGCTTCCTTAAAATTCTAAAATAGATTAAGTTCCCTCATGTCAATGTCTGTACTCTTAGAGCATCTTTTGACGTGGTGACCTTGGGCTTTAGGGAAGTAAAACATTTCCCAACGATTGAGATCCCGTCACGAATATTAAGGTCAGTACTGTCCATAAAAACACCCGGTTTTACGACATGTGTGACTTCGGAATTCAATCGGAGGGAAATCACCTGTCTCAAGCAACCAGAGATTTGTTGTTGGCACATTGCCGAGGACTTGTGTCGGCGAAAACTGGTGGAGACGTACTCTTAGGAATGGCTATTTTATCGACCCAAGAGGATATCCTTACTTCCTTGTCCCAAATAAAATTAATAAAAACCCATGATCAATGGATTTTGTGGTCGAGATTTGGCAAAATATATATGCTTCACATTTAGGCCAGGGGGAGGAATGGATATGCCTAGCCCTCTTTTCCTTTTGTTCATTCTTTATTCCTCCTAAAGATTTCCTAGTTTAAGTGCTATTGGATATATTCATTCCTTTACATAATAAAGCGCAGCTTGACACCGCACAAACTGTAGAGATTGACCCAATTATGGCCCGAGATTTCAAACGTGCCAAAATAGAACACTAACTTTGACAGTAATCCCAAATTTGGCATGCTGTTAGCTTTAAATATTTACACAATTCTAGCACGCCAATATTATCTTTTCACTACCTGTGACACATTCTTTTGTCCCTGTCCTCTTTACGTCGTTTCTGTCTTCTTACAATCATGAATTGTGCTTATCGATTTTTTTTAAAAACTTAACATTATCGGGAGAATGGTGATGGGACAAAGAAACTTTGTCCTACATAAGGCATGAGTTGGGTATGGAACATCTTTACAAGTATTAAGTCGGGAACGGGGGTGCGTAAACCCCGCCCCTGACCTGCCACACCTCATTGCGTTCCCCAAATACATGCTCAATTGCTTCTTTTTCTGGAATCCCCTTCTCTCAAATGCAGTCAGCGGTAAAATGAAGAAGGTGATTGATTGAATTGGGGATTTGCATGTGCTTTTTTTCTTTTTCGCAAAATTGTCCAAAAAGTTCTAAACTTATTTTACGGCGGCTAATTTAGTCTAAACACAATTGTGCTAATTTAGTTTAAAACATTTTGACAACTTGTCAATTTAGTTATAAATCTTTCAATTGTGTCAATTTGATCGTAAAACTTTTATGATTTGCTAATTTAGTTCTTTTGGTCAATTTTGATAGAAAATCACAATCGTGACAGTCTAGTCAGTGCCAACCGTCCTACGTGGCACAGCTGTCGCGACCTAAAAAAATCGAGTGTTTCGATCTTAGGCTAATGGATTGCTAGATCAATTAAATTAACTAACCTAACTCGAGTTCTCCCAAACTCTACCAAATCGCAACTTAAGTCCAATTGTGAGCATGCAAATATTTTCAACGGGAGTCGCCACTAATCGTTTAGGGTAGGTTGATTAGAAACCTAAATAAAATAGCGGGAGTACTATTTTATTTCTACGAACCAAAAATCATAAATTCGGGGACTTGGTTACGCTAGATTCCCTAACGCCCTTTCGGTACCAATTTCGAGAAAAATACTCAATTTGACAATTTTGATAAATCCTGACTTAGAGTTTAAATGTGCAGAAATTTCTTTTTGATTTTTACTTATTTAAATGAAAGTTAACCTTTATGTAATGACGTGCAAAAATTGACATGCGATTAATGCAACCTAACATGCAAACTATATGTCATGCGACGACGTGACCTATTTCTAATGTCGGGCATATTTTTTTTTGTATTTTTTTAATGAAATTCGGAATTAAAAATGCCAATTATCTAAGCATGCAATTCTAAACTAAAGAAATTAACCTATTCTAAAGCAATCTTTTTTGGTATTTTTTTTATGAAATTCGAAATTAAAATCAAGTGAAAAAAATATAACCGCTAAATCTTTCGAATTAAGTTTCGATCTGAAGCCTGACAGATCAACCCTAAAATTCGAAATTCCCGCTATGGAAATAACTCTATCTAAAGCCTGATAGATAGATTTATTTCCACGTGTGCGGTTGCGGATTAGGAAATTTTCCTAATCGATCACATCTTGAAAAAATTTTGATATCTTAAATATCTTGGATATATTCAAAGGATTTTGAAGATTCTAAATTCTATCCAAATTTGACAGGTAATAGATATCTAAAATTTCAAAAACAAGGAAATAAATCCTAAGTGAGATATTGCCTATTATCTAAATATGCAGAATTAAATATCAATAAGCACAAATTAGGCAATAAAACATTCAAATTAAATCGGGATAAGATAATTACCTGATTTGCAGATTTCTTTCCAAATTTGAATTTGTAGCGGATCGGGATGGTGACCGGTGGTGCGTCTGGAGCGGCGGCTCGACGACGGGAGTGGCGACGGTGGCGTAGGGGTGGCTCTGCTAGGCTCTGAGCTCACGGACGAAGCGGCGACGGTGGGCTCACTCCCGGTCGTGGTTGTGACTCGAGAGATTCGTGGCTTGGGACGCTTCGTGGTGATACTCGATCAGCTAGTCATCTCGGTTTACAAACTCGCTAAAGAAATTGTATGTGAATGGGTGTTGTGCTTGCCAGCTTCTCCCTTGCAAATTTTCTTCACGGTTAGTGGATGATCAAGAGAGAAAAAAAAAATTTCAAAGTGGGGTCATGATGGTGAAGGTCTGAAGGCGTGGATCTCTCTCGAAGTAGGTCGTGAAGATCGTGGTTTGGGAGAGCGGTCTTCCTCTTGTGCCTCCAACGTGTCACTCGGGATAGTCGCTGATGCTTGGCGAGACAAGGAGAGGTGCGACTGGTACAGGGGCTTCTCGGTTATGCGCGGCATCGCAGAGCAGGGAAGCAGCAGATCGATGGTGCAGCTTTGTCTCGACAGCCTCGTCGCCGTCGTTGTCGGATAGAGACTTGTGGTGTAGCTGTTTCGCAGGAAGAAGCAACGAGGCTATGCGGGTCTCTAAGATGAAGAACCGGTGTGGAAGAGAGTTCGTTGATGCCGGATTCACCGTGGAGAATTGCTTTGACTTTGCAGAACGTGTGTGGTGAGACAGCAGCTCAATGGTGCACCTACGTGGAAGGAAGCTCCCTCTCTCTTTTCATGTATAATTGTTGCACTTTCTCCTCCCCAACCACTTCTTTCTCGTCTTTTGAATAATGGCCGTGTGTTTCTCGTGCTATCAAAAATTGTGTTCTGAAAATTGTGAGAGCCCCCCTCATTATGAAGTATAAACATGTATTTATATAACAACCCTAGGTTAATTAGCCGGGCTTCCTAGTCCTAATGGGCTTAGAGTTAGGCTTTACCATTTAATTTCATTCTAATTTCAAACGGGCTAAATTAATTCGGGCTGATTTTTCAATTAAACTTGATGGGCTAATTTAAGCTCTAATTAAGACAACCGAGCCCTTTTTGACTTGTGGTTTTCGGCCTTTGCCTTCCGAGTGAGCCGAGTCTCGTTCGATTCCCGAGCTCGATTTACGTGATGAATTTTAAGCTCGCTTGCCACCGTCGATCCGATGCGGAATGCAATTAATCTATATGAACCTAAACTATATGCTATGCAATTTTAATTTTTTTTGTTCAGGGATTAAAAATTTAATTTTAATTTTCTATGCAATTAACACTAAATGATGCGCCAAAATTTAGGTGTCAACAATAGCCAGCACCAACGTGGACAATTTTGTCATTTTTTGAAATTTTTTCTCTTCTTTTCTTTTTTCTTTTTCTCTTTTTCCCTCCATCGGGCCTCGGTGATGGCTGGCAGAGGTCGCCGACCCCGAGAGATGGACATTTGCACTTAAGCTGGCGAGGGTAGCCCAGGCGCAAACGTCCCTCGCCCAAGGCCGTTGGAGAGAAAAATAAGAGAAAAGGAAAAAAAGAAAGAAATTAAAAGCAATTGTAAAATACCAACGTTAGCGTCGGTTGTGCCACATAAGACGGCCAATATTGACTAGACCACCATGTTAGTTATTTCAGGTCAAAATTGGCCGAAATGACTCTATTAGAAAATCATTAAAAGGTTTAGAACTAAATTGGCAAATCATCAAAAGATTTAGGATTAAATGGCACAATTGAAAGGTTTAGGACAGAATTGGCGCCGTATAATAGGTATAGGACTTTTTAGACTATTTCATCTGTATTTTCATAATATGTGCGTTTAACAATTTGATTGTATCTTTGTCTCTCACTCATAAATGATGCACAGTATTTGATTTATTTTGTTGAGCGAATTCACCTTTTTGTCTTTCTCTTTTCAAAGCAAGAAAGCACTTGTTCAAATTAGCGGAAGCTAATTTGTTGATGATGAAGGTGAAATTGATTACCTAGCAATTCCCGTTGACTTCTTTTGACACAGGGTTGGGCGGCATCGGAGGCATAGTGTTGCTTTTGCTTTGTTGGTGGTTGTACAAATACATCAAAAGATGGCGTGAGGTAAAACTCAAACAAAATTTCTTCAAACGTAACGGCGGACTTCTATTGCAACAATGCCCATTTTCTATTGAAGACAATCACATGGAGAAAGGTAAGTTATTCGCTTTAATGGAGTTAGACACGGCTACGGATCAGTTTAATGAGAATCGAATATTGGGTAAGGGTGGTCATGGAACTATTTACAAGGGAATGTTGATAGATGGAACGATCATTGCAGTTAAGAAATCCAAAATTATTGATGTAGGACAAGTCGAACAGTTCATCAATGAAGTTGTTATTCTCTCTTAAATCAATCACAGATATGTGGTCAAACTATTAGGATTTTGTCTAGAGATCGAAGTCCCTCTTCTAGTATATGAATTTGTCCCCAATGGAACTCTCTACCAATATCTTCATGATCCAGATAGAGAATTTCCCATCTCGTGGGAAACACGGTTAAGAATTGCCAATTAAGTTGCTAGGGCTCTTTTGTATTTGCACTCTGATGCGGCCATTCCGATTTATCATCGTGATATCAAGTCATCAAATATACTGCTGGATGAAAAGTATTGAGCCAAAGTGGCGGATTTTGGAGCTTCCAAATCGATTTCCATTGACCAAACACACTTGACCACAATAGTGCAAGGAATCTTCGGATACTTGGATCTTGAATACTACCAAACAAGTCAATTTATGGACAAGAGTGATGTCTATTGTGACATTCTGAATTTCGACCCACTTTTGGGATAAATGAAATATGTATATTCTTTAATGCATTTGTAGTTAAATCTCGCCTGGAGCTAATCATTCTCGAGATACTAACTTTTAGGGAATGGCTACCTAGGAAAATGTACGTAGACCTAAGAACTCGATCATGAGTCGACCTTCAGTGACGATCGAGGTCGCCATGACTTGAGTAACCGCGGGTTGAAACGTATAAACCCTAAAAAGCCGTCCGTTAGTCAAAGATACACTAAAGTCGCGTTTGAGTGAAATTGGCCGTCATTTGAATCCAAACTGGGATGTCGAATTTCTTGAAGTGTCACAACTAATTTATTTGGACGATGTCACATAAGCATGGCCAACCTTAAGGTTTATTGGATTTATTGGAAAGTGAAATTTGGGCCGGGAATTGGAAAAAGACCATTTTACTCTTGGGATATTTGAATTTCTTTGAAGGGTTGAAGGGTAAATTGGAAATTGGCATTTTCCCTCCAATGGCCAAAGCTAGAGAACCATTGTGCCCCTCCCTCCTTGTATATTTCTTTTTCTTGCAATTTATTATTTTGGGTAATTGGTTGAGAGGAATTTTGTGAGCCCTAGGATCTTGTCTTGCCCAACAAGATGCAATGTGAGCCTTTGGATGTGTGAATGGGGGTGGGTGATGGGGTTTTTAGTGGGATTAGTAGAGAAAAATCTGATGAAGTCTCTCTCTCATTCATTCTCTCTCTCTCTCTTCTTCTTCTTCTTTTCCTTCTGCTTCTTCCTTCTATTGCTGCTTCCTGCGTTGGCTTCTTCTGCTTCTAGCTTCTGCTGCTGCTTCTTCCATTGGCTTCTGCTCTACTGCTATTATTCTAGGCCTGGTGCTGCCCTCCTTGCTTGGATTTGGTTAGGTTTTTCCCTAGTAAGTGGTATTCTAAACCTTGTCTAAGCTAAGGGGTTACCAATGGGCTTATTAGGGATTGATTAGTGGCTATGGTTAGCTGGTTTAAGGGCTAGACAAGTAGATTTACTTGTTAGTTGTATTCTCAAATTTTGTTACTGCTGTGTCGCCAAGTATTGCTATTTTTTCCGAGACCTGTGTGGGCCGAATTTGGGGTAATGTTCTTCATGAAAGTTGTTCAAAAATCTTGGAGTATAACATAATTTAATTTGGGAATTTTTGGAAGTCATTTGAGGCTATTCGGAAATCCATCTTTGGACCGAAATTAGTATGCCGGAAACAATCTTCCTCCGACCTTCGGGTCTGTTCGAATTTTTATAAATTTTTCCAGATCTATTTTCAAAATACGTCCTCCACAAAACTTGTTGGAGACATTTGTGGCTACAACATATAAAAATTTCAAAACTTTCTAAGGAGATTTGGTTACTTCTTGAAATGCATTTTGAAAGTCGGATGGCCAGTCCGAATGAAATATTTTATATCCGACTTTGGATGATAAAAAGAGATGGTTCTAGGCAGAATTGGGTTTTGTGTTCTTCATGAAAAATGTTCATCAAGATGTCTTCTAGGACATATTCAAAATTCATAATTTTTGGAGTTGAATTAATGTTTATTTTAAAACGAATCCCAGAACTGTGCGCTGGCCCAGAATTGCTCCAAATATGTGTATTCGGTTTTCCCTTGTTTCTTGTGGCTGAGTTGTGGTGCTTGGTGGCTGAGTTGATTGTAGTGATGCTTGGTAGCTGAGTTGAATGTTGTGATGTGTGGATTTATGCCATTGAGTATATAGGTTGACTTGTGGTTTGAAAGGTGTTGGAATGATTGGGTGATATGGTTGAGCTACATTGCTGCCCTTGTAAATGGATTGGTTGGGCTAAGTTGCTGATTTGGAATTGAGCATGTTTGTGTGTGATTAGGGCATGTAGATGTTGTGTGAAGGGGATGAAATGCGTATCGCGTATGATCAATAGGCCCTAAGGCGTGTTGACGCGGGGAAAAGGCATGAAATTAAATGAGGATGTACATTTAATCCTATAATCCTTGAGGCGTGTTTACGAGACGAATTGGATTTGTCTTGAGGCATGTTACGCGAGACAATGCCCGGATAAACCGGAGGACCGTCGACTTGATGTGTCTTTACACGAGTCGTGCCGTAGACTTGATGCGTGTTACGCGAGTCGTATGATGAGGTGGGCCTGAGGCGTGTTACGCGGGTTGACATTGATCGGGGTGGACACATGTGTGTGTCGGAAGTTGAAAGATGTAAGCATGTGTCGAGATTGAGGTTGGAATAGATTGGAATGTTATTATGGATGCATGTGTAGAAAATTGATTGTATCTTGGAGTGCATGTGCATTGAGAAGTTGGTTTTGTTGTCGTGATTCGACTAACATGCACGGTTGAATACATTTGCCGAGGTAAGGCTAGGTGCCTTTAAACGTTATTGCATGTGATTGAGTATGTTTGGTATTTACTTTTGTCTGGAGGTACACATCAGCCTAGGTGGGATTTAGGATGTTTGCTTATTGAGACTCATTTTCATGATTATTATATAACCATTTCAGACCCCCGATCCCGACCATGAATGGTCTGTCACAGCGTTTTGGGATCCCGAGGAAGAGCCGATGGAGCAAGACCTCAAATAGGAGCCCATGGAGTTGGTGGACCCTTTTTGTATAGCTAGGCTAACCTACCCGATCACTTGTCCCTTTTTTATGATGGTGGTTTTAACCCTAGTGGCCTTTTGTATGTAAGGTTTGATTTTGTAAATACGTGCCGTTGAATGAAGTATGTAATTGATTTGTTCAAGTGTTCTCCTACTACCCTTGGTCTTTAAAACTTGTCTAGGTGTTATAATTGCTTTCGCGTGCGTTCTATGTTTTGAAGTTTCGTTTGGGTCGGCAACGAATCTTGAGACGTCGCATTCGAAATACGACCACGGAGGATGTCGCGGGCTTGGTGGGGTCCGGGGCGTGACATCTATAGCTTTGGGGTTGTCTTAGTCGAGCTACTAACCGGAGAAAAGCCAATTTCTCAACAGAGAAGAGAAGAGTGCAGAAATCTAGTCTCGTACTTCATCATTTCAATGGACGGGAACCGCTTGTTCAATGCACTTGATAAGGAGGTATTAGACCGTGGCGAGAAAAAAGAAATTATTGCGGTGTCCAACTTGGCCAAAAGATGCTTAGGAATTCACAGAAGGTATAGGCCTTCAATGAAGGAAGTGGCGATGGAATTGGAGCGAGTATGGTCACTACGAAATCCCAAGGTCGTTTGGCAAAATTAAGAAGAGATCGATCGCATTAGAACTGGATCTATCCGTCCTTCGAGTTCGATTCTCATGTTGATGCAATTGGAACCAACGGTGGAGCTAACTTCAATGGAGGAGGATCAGTCACTCTTATCACCGAGATGAAGATGCATTCGATTGTCTCTGTCCAAATTTCTGTGATATGAGACATCGCAATCTCTTTATTTGCCTTTATTCATGAGTTGCAGAATAATGTTGGTTATACTAAGAAGTGCCCATAAACAATATACTAGATTCATGAACCCTTTTTGATTTACTATTTGTATGTCTAGTATCAGTGATGACTCCATTATCTCTTCTTGATTTCTTGTTAATTTGCTTTAGCTTTTCACTGGGGTTTACTATTATATCAAGAAAATAGCCCCCTTACCAAAATGCCCCTAAACAGTTGTTTTAGAAATATTCTATCAATGCTTGATCAGCCATGTACTTCAATCTTCAAATATTGGTCTCTTTCCACGTATATGTGTTTCCCATTTATTCGTATTGTCTCAATAATTACTTTCCATTGATTGATAACCCAAATATTTTGCAGTAAGGCCATTTAAACAAAAAATATTTCTAATGTCGATTTCTATATAAATGCGAGGTGTGTGCACTTTTACTGGTCTATGTAAATCAATGAGCATATGGAATATGTTTATATTTCAACAATTGTACTTCATACTAATTCAACTGATTTCTTTCGTCTACTTGTTGTTTTTCGCCGCTCCCCAACTCAATTCCATCGGTCATGTCATATGTATTATGTTCTTCTTATTAATAGCTAAGTTTATTTCTGATAAAAAGAACTTATTATACATTGAAAGTAATTTACATGTGCTTTTTACCTGCTCCATCAACGAGCTCAAGTTCCCTCCTGCATGTCCGCCATTAAATTTATGAGTAGATTCACTCACTTTAATGCATCCGTAATGATTCGCTTAGATTATAGCAGACACAAAATTCACACGTATATTTCTTTTACTTTTACGATGATTCTCATATATTTATTGGGTAAGCATAATAGATCATATACATAAACGCGAATCGAGTTTATAAGTGAGGGCCTCATCATTTCTTATCCAAATTTATATTAGGTTGGGAATTATTTATAAGTTCAAGAGACATATTGTACCCGTTCCTTGCGTTCCAATATCCATAGTGGAATCAACATGGACATATTGTATTCATTATAAGTTTTTCCAAATTTTTGATCTCAACATTAGAAATGTGCAAAATATTTAAGTGCAAATATCTAGACATCACATTACAACGGATCTATTGTTATCCGCATTAGGCTCATCATGGGCAGATTGTGTTCATTAAGAGCTATTGAAAAAGTTTTGAACTATAGTTTCATATTAGGTCTTCGCATACATGTATGAATTTTTTAGGGGTAGGATAGGTTATGATATGAAATTCAAGGATTTTGCTATATCCTATCAACTGTTCGGTGAATCGCAGTAATAAAACCGAATATTTTCGCATCCTATCATCTCTATTGTTTGGTATGAACGGCATATCATTCTAAATGAACCTAAAAATTGCACAAACAGAGATGATAAGAATCTCTTGACACTCTTGCCTACATTTTGGTTTGCTTATTTTTTTTATTATTTTCCCTCTCTTTTTTTTATTTCTTTTTTCCCATTCCATCATTCCCTAATAAAATTTGATTAAATAGTAAACTATACTAATATACCTAAAATACTAAAATACCTAAGATATGTAATAAATACAAATACTAAATAAATATTTATATATACTGAAGATAAATTATATATATTGAAGAAGAAGTTATGGTCAAATGTTAAGAACATTGCATAATCACCACCACTTTGAATACCCAAGATTTTTTATTGTCATTTTTTTTGGCCAAAATTGAGAAAATTAGGGCCTGTTTGATAATGCTCCAAATTTTTTGTTCTTTGTTCTTTTGTTCCCCGGAATAGAAAAAGAACAGAAACCGGTTTGTGTACATTAGTTATTTTTCTATTCCCTGGAATAGATCAGTAGCCAGGAAATAGATTTTGAATAGAAAAAAGAAGTAAAGAAAATCTATTTTTCTGTTCACAAAAAACAAAAGGAGAAACAAGGTCATTTTAAAGAAACAAACTCAGCGTAATCTAAACCCTAGATCTTATACCCTAAACCATACACCCTAGACCCCAAACCCCATATGATACACCCTAGACCCTAGACCCTAGACTTAAACCCTATACTCTACACCCTAAAGCTCACGAGGTTTATGCACCTATTTATTGTAATGCCCAAAGATTTACTGTCAACCTCTTCATATTATGAGTTATAAACCAATGGAACTCTCTACCGCCATTTCTAGCCATCCATCTTTGACTAACTATTATATTGGATTTTCTAAGGCCATCTTAAAATATCTTGATCAATTAAGTTCTTACAAAAGTCCAGTTTTATTCAAACATAAATTGTTTAGTCTCCATTGACATTTTTATAATTAAACAAAAAAATTGGAAATGGAAAATTTTAGAGTTGTACCAAACGCATTTCTATTCTTTTTCTATTTCGGAAATAGAAATTTTGTGCAGTTACCAAATGTGTTCTTTTACTCAGAAACTTGTCCGGGGAAAAAACTATTTCTGAACAAAAATTGTTCTCAGGAATAGAAATTTTACAATACGCACTCTTACCCTCCGTCAAGGTTTCATTAGATGATTTTCCAACCAAAACAACATTGTTTCTATTTCATTTAAGCCACGTAGGTGCTATGTCAATACCGTTTGCCTTTTTTCATTCATGGAGGCAGATTTTAAATGGTGCTCATTGATGAAACCTTGATAGAGGGTAAATGTGTCACACGGATTCAAGTTTGAGGACTTTCGGTGTCACAAGAAAAAAGTTCGTAGCAAATGTGTTATTGTGATATTCCGAATTTCGACCCACTTGGAATCTATGAAATACATGATTTCATTAATGCACTTGTAGTAAATCTCGCCAAGAACTGATCATTCTTGGGATACTAACCATTAGGGAAAGGCTAATTAGGGAATTAGATTTGCGCGATCAAAGAACTTGATCATGGACTGACTTTTGACCATAAGGATTGTCGAGGTGATATTTTGGGCCAGTATAAACCGATCCAAGGATGGTCACGGATCGATTTATTAATATCATATAATTGGAACATGGGTGATTCCGTCTTGCCATAATATGATATTGGCGAACGACCCTAAACTTATTCCGAACGATCGCGTTCTTAGGAACTAGTGATTGATCCTCGCAATTACATGACAATTGAGGTCACCATGGTTCAAGTCTACTTAACGTGACTCGATTGAGTATCGATCACGGGTCGAATATTTGAATTTTCCCGAAAGCCGCCCGTTAGTTTGAGATATGCTCAAGTCGCGTTTATTTGGATTTAGCCATTAATTAGAGATCGAGTTTGGGTATCGAAAATTTCGAAAGTCATGACAATTAATTGGACAACGTTATTATTAGCGTGGCTAGCTTCGGATTTGTTCAGATTCGTCAGAAAATTGAAATTTTGACTGGAAGTGGAAAATGACCGTTTTACCCCTGAAACTTTGTGAAGGCTAAGTATAAAAGTGAAAGGCCATATTGGACATTTCACTCCCACTTTAGAAGCCATAATTTTTGGACAATTTTGCCCCTACCCTTTTTGTTTAATTCCCGTTTTAACCTTGGATATTTTTTGTGAGAGTTGATCTTGGCCGTCGATTTTAAGATAAGATTGAATCGTGGCCATCGGATGGAAAGTTAAGAGGAGGGCAAGACGGTAATTTTGCTTGGAGTAGACTTTGACTAGCTTTTTAGTTCTTTTTTTCTCTCTTTTTCTCTCTCTCCCCCTCACTTCTCACGCCTCTCTCTCTCTCCGTCTCTTCTTGGCCGAACCACCCTCCCGCTCTCCTTGCCGTGCTTGTGGCCAGCCGGCCACGCCAACCACCGCCACCATCCACCGTCGCCGCCGCCGTTTTGTTCGTGGCCGCCATGAGCTGCCGGTACTCTTCTTTGTTCGGAGCTACCGCGGCTGCTGTTTTCTTCTCGTTCAACCTTCTTTGAGTGCTTGATCTCGCGTAGGACCTCGTGTAAGTGATATCCTAAACCCCGCTTAGGATAATGGGTAAATTCGGGTTAGTTTGGGCGCGATTTGATGAAATTTTAGGGTTGTTCGAAGTTAATTTAGCGGACTGAGTTGGCTGTGATGTTTGGGTGAAATTGTGATATTTTTAGAGGTTAAATCGAAATTAGAATAGGTTGATTTGATCGTTGGATTGATTAGAAACAATTGTAATGAGCATAGCATGGAAAATGAGCTCAAAAGTGACGTTTTGGTGATTCACGTGGCGTGGCTGAATTGATGTGTTTAGCGTGGTTAGATTGAATGCGTGAATATGTGTGAAATGCATTGCGTAGTGAATCGGGGTTGATGGCGTAAGTGTGACCATTCTTGATTGATGAAATATGGTGCAAAATGCGAAAATTGTGTTAATTGTGCTCGTGCAAGTTGAAGTGGTGAAATTGTGAATTAATGTGGCTCGTTGGTAGCTTGAATATCTTGGGTGACATGTGCAAATTGATTGTATGAGATTGATATGTGATCAGATGCTTGATGTGTTGCACGAACATTAAACAACCTGAAGCATTTTTACGCGGGGTCCAGATAATAAATGGAAAATATGTGTACGTGTGATCACCTAATCCCTGAGGCGTGTTTATGCGGGGAATGGAACCTATCCTGAGGCGTGTTACGTGGGACGTTGCCCGGTTTTACCAGAAGACTATCAGCCTGAGGCATCTTTACGTGGGTTGTGTAGTAGACCCGAGGTGTGTTGACGCGGGTCGAGATTGATTGATCGTTTTTTAGCCTGAGGCGTTTTGACGAGAGTTGTGGAAAGAGATTGGACCAGAGACGTGTTGACGCGGGTCGAGAATTGATTGATCGTTTTTTAGCCTGAGGTGTGTTTACGCAGGCTGTGGAAGGATTGGACCTAAGGCGTGTTTACGCGGGTCATAAATGAGTTGGACACGTGTGCTCGATTGTGATGGTGAACGCAATATATGTGTTGACAATTGAAAGTAATCAAATTGTTATGCGAACTTTGGTACGGATATGGATTTATTGGTATTGATAAGTGCTTTATTATGTTGATTTCTGAACGTTATGTTTGAGATCGCATGTAAGGTTTCGTGTGTATTAAAGAGAGATGTTTGTGCCTGCGATTTTATGGCATGCTGATTTTATGATCTGAGTGTTTAAACTGGTCCGGAGATACGTGTTAGCCTAGGTAGGGTCTAGGGTATTCGCTTGCTGAGAAGTGTTCGCATGATTTTATTTAAAATCATTTCAGACCTCAGACCTGGACCATGAACAATCCACCACTGCAGCGTTTTGGTATACCGATGCAATTAGACCACGCGTCGGTACAGTACCTTATAGATGACCAATATACTTGGATTAAATATACTAGTGTGGTTCGGGTAGACATAGGTGTTCAGGAGTGGCAGTCTCATAGTTACACTACTTGGACCTTTCGAGATGGATTAGATGAGTTTGGGCCAATTCGAGGTTTCGATACCCCCTTTGATGGAGTCGGTGATTAGGATCCATCGACCGTTCCTCCTCCTGATGGTGAGCTGACTAGTGCTAAGACGGGCCCTGTGAAGTCAGGCCCTGCACCTGCACCTGCACCTGCACCTGCACCCATGGACCCTGAGCCTATAGAGGTCGAGCCTGACCTGGAGCCCGAGGAGTCACACCAGGGGGGGCAGTCCCTATGGAGCCGGAGGTTGAGCATGAGCTGACTGAAGAGTTTGAAGACCCCAAAAAAGAGTACGAGGAGCTTGAAGAAGAGTTTAAAGAGGAGCTTGAAGAAGAAGAACCCGAGAAAGAACCACCGATTGAGGTTCCATTAGAGTCAGGATTTGAGGATAACCCGATTGAGATTGAGGCTGACTCCGAGTTGTTTATTGAATGGGTGGATTGGGAGAAGCCTAACACCGATTCTAGGGGGATTGACCTCGAGTGGACACTTTCTAAGTCTCGTAGGGGTTAGTAAGGGCTTGTTGTCATAACCATTTTTTAGTATGCTCTATTTTTGGTATAGAAGTTAACCTACCCAAATCACTTGCCCCTTTTTTATGATAGTAGTTGCTAACCTTGTAAGCCTGGTTCTTACAAAAAAAAAACCCTTGTAAGCCTGGTCTGTTTTGTAAGAATGGATATTGTATGTATGTCTCGTGTTATTAAAAGTTATTCGTTTGGTTGTGTGGTTGTTCTCCCTATTACCCCTCTTTTAATTCTTGTTCGGGTGTTATACTTGTTTCCGCTTGTATTTGATCTTTGATGATTTGGGGTTGGGTCGATGACGAGCCTGGGACATCGCATTCAATTCAACCAACTTATGGGTGTCGCGCACTTATTGGGGTTCGGGGCATGACAGTTACAGTAGACATAATTTGGGTCTTTTGATAGCTTTTGCCCATGATTTTGACTATTTGCTTTTTCAGTTTTATAAAGTTTTGCCAAATTTTGTCAGAAGTGAAATTATTTGAAAAATTTAAATTAGATCAATTTAATACATGATTGTATGTAATATTTCATAATATTTTCAAAATTGGACAATTACTTTAAGTTTATTAGAAAAGATAATAAGTGAAGTTTTGTTCTATTTTACGAAATCAAAACCCAAGGGCCCTAATTAAAAAGATTGTAGATACTTATGGTGGTGAGAGTGGGCGCCCTAATTAATAAGTTAACGAGTTGGGACACGCCTCATTTATCAATGCGTCGTTCGATAACCTAGGCAGTTTGGGATTTCCAATGGGTCTATAAAGAAATTTAAGGATATCGTGGAGAGATATTTATAAGGTTATCATTATTTCTTATCATTCAACCAATGAATTTCGTTAAAAAAATGGACTTGTTGTTTCAAGACCAAGAGTTACAGTCCAATATTAAGGCTCCATTCGCTTCACGGAAAACAAGTTTCAAGAAAATGTTTTCTAGATTTTTGAACGTTCCATTCACAGAAAATAAACTACTCAAGGAAAACATTTTCCCTCAATGGAAGAAATACTTTCAAAAGTGAGGAAAATGTATTCCTCTCTTTGAAGAGAGAAAATGATTTTCCCTCATTCTTTTTCCACTATTCATTTAATTTTTTTAATTTTAATTTTAATTTTTTCTTTTTATTAAAATTCTAATTTTTAATTTAATTTTTTTAACCTTCTTCTCCGGCCGATCACCGGCCACGGCGAAGGCTGGCAATCGGCCACAGGCGAGCTCGAGCCTCGCCACAGGGCTACGAGGCTTGAGCCTCACCAGAGATCAGCGAGCGAGCTCGAGGCCTCGTGAGTCATGGTCTAGCGAGCTCGCTCATCGTCGACCCGCGAGTCACAGCAAGCTCGCCGCTCGAGGCCTCGAGCCTCATTAGATCTGGCAAGCTCGCCGCCCTCTGGTGACGCTCGAGCATCGCCGATTTGCGAGGCTCGAGCCTCGCCAACCTATGGCAAGGCTCGAGTTCACCTGTGGCCAGTCGTCGGCCTTCACCATGGCCAGGGACCGACCGAAGAAGAAGGTAAAAAAAGGAAAAAAATAAAAATAAAATAAAAAAGATAATTCAAAATATTTTTTATAAATTAATTAAAATAGATTTTAAAAAATAAAAAATTATTGAAAGTAATGCATGAAGGAAAATCTATTCTATGCCAAATGGCGAAAAATATTTTTCAGGTCATTTTCAGATTTCAATCGAACACTGGAAAATTATGTCATTTTCCTCAAAGACTTTCTAGAATTATCATATTTATCGCGAAACGAACAGAATCCTTTATATTTTGGAATTGTTGTATTATAGAGTCAGTCTCTTTCTTCGTAAAAACCAAAGGGTCAGGTCTTCTCCTTTCCCTATCAACTTAAAAGAAAAAGTTGCCGTGCACATAAGTAACATCCTCAATATTCCAACTATAAAAAATCTATTGGGAAAGGAGAAGACCAAGACTTCTGGGAAATGAGAAGACCAGACACTTGTTTTCCCACGGTGGGGGAGACGTTGCCTTAAACTCTAGAATCCTTTCAAAGAGTATTTGAAAAGTAAAGAGAAACTCTTTTTTGACAAGAGTACTCCCGTCTCTGTCTCCCAGCGGCTTGTTCTTCTCGATGAGTAGCGACAAAAGATTCAAGAATAATATGTCGAATAAATCACGCAATTGAAAACTGTAGCCCTGCACCGCACTGCACGAGACTTCGTCACACGCGGAATTATCATGGAATCGTTTCACGCAAGTGTCTAGGACCAGCTGATGTTAACTCCCACAGCTTGTTCAAAGCTGACAACTACAATTACTTGACCCTTTGTGAACATAATAATTACTCATCAAAAGCTATAATAGAATCAATAGATAGGATGTGCTTCTCGATAAATCTTCTTCTCAACATCTGTCCGATACTTTGACTTTTGAATACAAAATCAAGTGGAAGTGTTAAATGTAGGAATACAACGTCTATCGTCTATATTCCTATCACTTTCTAATGGAAAAAAAATGCTCCTACTATTTTTCTTTTTCTTTATAACTCAGGACACGACCATGATATAATTCTGTTATATTCTATCTTTCAATCATAGAAAAATGCAATTTAAGTGTACTACCTGTAATGAAACCTTTATGGTTAAAGCCGAAAGCTAAACTAAAATAGGCTCCATGTTAGCACTCTGCGAAGTCCTAGCCCAACTAAAGTCATGAAGCTGAAAGTCATTACGTCCATGTTTGCAGAGAACTTTGTTGGAGGTTCAAGCTTCCCCAAAGATAACTTTATCAAGCAAACTCATCATACTTTTGCCATAATGCAACAATAATTTGAATCAGCTGATGCTTGGGCTCCAAGTAGAACTAACAATACACACAATAGTGGGTATAAGGCCACAAAAGAATAAGCATTCTTCATTGTGGTTCAGGAATAACGACAAACAGGTTATATGCACAATTTAGATATTCTGGAGTTCGACAGAAGTTGATGCTTCGGGGAGTGGGTTGAATCGAGAAAATGGACTATTCACATCAACTTGGAGTGATGGGGTCTAGAATGAAGAGTAATTTACCGGATTCCGGGGATCAGAAGAGGACGTCTAAGAAGATGGTTTTGCTAATAACCTTGCGGTTATTAGCAGAATCGGACTCTATACAGAATATCCAACATTAATAATAACAATAAATCAACAAAAGGATATATCGAAAATATGCCTATGACAAGAAGTTCCATGGAAAGAACGGGCCAGCGACTTTAACGTAGGTGTGATGCGTGGGATGAGTCACTGAAAATTGAAATTTCGTGAAAATATCGTGGCAATAACCTTAATCTACGCACTAGTGACATTTTTTCTTAGAACTTAGTGTGAGATTTGCCAAAGAAGTTAACAGATCCTCGTACATTAGGTTACTATTATGAATTACAAGATCATGAGATCAAATTCTAAGCTTCTTATATTTGTATTGTCATGATTATGGCTCGAGTTTGAGCCTACAAACAAGACCCAACCTGGATTGAAACGTAGGGAAGCCCGATTATCATTGAACGAAAGTTAGAGAATTGGACTTACGGGACATCTAAATCTAGGTCGATCCATGCATGTAGTTACCCAAACCCTCATTGTTTCCCTGTGATAAATGAAAATATTATTACATTATGACTTTTGTTAACCATGATTGCGTTTTTTTATTACCGCAATGTTAGCAAGATAGGATGTTCTATCAAATCTATGAAAATGTAACAGAATATTTACAACATGGGTACTATAGATTAAAGGAAAAAGAAATTCTTTATGATAATAATTCTCTGCAAATATGTATTAACTGCAATGCATATTAATTAGAAATTCTAGCCTAGAAAAAGAAAAAAAATCCATGTGTGGCTTATCTTGTCTTAATTTCAAAATATATAATGGAATCTAATTTAGAAATCTTAATTTACACAACAATTGAAAACGTTTGTATTTTACCACCTTAAAGCTAAATCTTGAAGCTACACGTTATTGTTTTTTAGAATGTATATATATATATGTATATATATATATATATATATATATATTTCATGATATAATCATCAGCACAAATCAGTCTGCTCTTGTTGATTTTTCTTCTTTCCCATTCTCCTGTCTTGGGGTTATGATCTCCCACTACATACGCAGTCTGCTCTTGTTGATTTTTCTTCTTTCCCATTCTCCTGTCTTGGGGTTACGATCTCCCACTGCATACGCTTACTAATGTCTTGCTTGACTTCTCTAGTCTTGGCAATGTAATAAAGGCACCCTGTAGCATCATTGATCCTCTCTGTCCATGATGCAGTCAAAATTGGTGGGCAATTATTATAAATCCTGATGAAACGAGGACCTGCTCAGGTCCATGATAGTCTCTATCTATGACAAAGTCAAAGTCGGTGGGCAATTATAGATCCTAACGTGACATATTGTCTTACGTGAGAAATTGTCAAGGAGAACGACCCCCATTGACTTGGCATTTACTTGAAACTTTACGGGTCACTCCCAAGAAATTTCTAAAAATCAATTTCGGGCTCCCAAAGTCCTTTTTACTTAGCAATAATCAGATCTCGGAACATATTCGTGGCTTTGCTCTGAACTGGAAGATGTAATTTTGGTTTTGAGGATTATGTTTTCTATTTTGCAGATTCAAACACCGCGGATTTCATTCTTCTTCATCATGTAGTTTGGTTCGTCTTTATTCTTTTCAGTTTTTGAATCAAAACTCGAACCGACCTAAATCAACAATTTCTTGTTGGGATGGGTCAATAGGTTCGAATTAGGTTAATCTGTCGATGGACAATCACGTTTGTTATATCTAATTGAAGTTCTGCCATGCTACCCCTAGAACAGTGTATTAAAAGATATTATATTCATTAATTCTATCTATTCTAGAATTATTCTATCGAAAAGAAACAATATCTATTTATGTGCACTATAATTCTTAGTACAAGGTAAGCTCTCCAATCGGCAACACAATACTGCTATTTAATTTCCCATTGGATAATTTAAATGAAGAACGTGCGTTATTGCTTAGATAGACGTCTTGCACACAATGTTGTGATTCATTTTGTGAAGTTTAGAAATTTTTTTATTTTATTATTATTTTTTAACTTTTTCGGCACCTACAAAAATTTAAATTTCGGTCAAAGTGGGTGGCCACAGTTATTATAAGACATTCTATGAAGTTTTGAATTTTTGAATTTTTTAAATTTTTATTGGGCAGCTAAAAAAATGTAAATTTCACTCAAAGTGGGTAGCCACAGGTATTCTAAGCCATGTTGTGAAGCTTTGGAACTTTTTTATTATTTTTTTTGGGCACATAAAAAAATTTAAATTTCACTCAAAGTTGGTGGCCACAGATATTTTAAGTCATTTTGTAAAGTTATGAAAATTTTGATTTTTTAATTATATTTTTTGTGCAACTAAAAAAAATTAAATTTCACTCAAAGTGGGTGGCCATAGGTATTTTATGTCATTTTGTGAATCATATTTTCCAAAATAAATTCGGAAATTAATTATTTAATAATATCTGAAAATAATTTTTTTTCCAAAATTTAAAATATTTTCTCGAATCATAAACATTCAAATCATTTGGTAAAAATGCCAACTCATACGGCAAAATCCAATATTGGCATCACAATTTGACGTTAGAAATTTTTCGAAAATAATAAAATTTAATTTCGAAAATTAATTATTTAATAGTAAGATATTAATATTTAAATCGAAAATAATTTATTAAATAGTAAAATAATAATTAATTCCGAAAATAATTTATTTAATAAAATAATCAATAGTAATAGAAATAATTGATAACTTATCAACAAATACACGATAGCTTATCGCAACCCAACAATAGCCTATCAAACAATTACCGATAACTAATCAATCAATCCCCAATAACTTATCGCCAATTTTACCGATAACCTATCACATAATCTCACTTAATTAACCATAAATTTAAACTACACCACCCTGAGCAAGTTTAACACTCTAAACACGGGATTAGAGGTTAACTTACTTGGCTAACAACGGCGACGACACTAGGACAACGGCGACGATGAGGGCGGTCCACGGTGGTTTCCGGCTCGGGCTCGACGGCCAGCAAATAGAGGACAAATCGGAGCGACGACGGGAGCGGCTGATGTGGGCTGTTCTCAGCAGTTGGGATAGCGGTGGCGACGGTCGCCGGTCCAATGGGCTGGGCTGGTGGACGGTGGGAGCAACGGCTTGGACGGCGGTGGTTCACAGCGACGAGCAGAGCTCGGCAAGGGTGAGCTTGGTCCGGTGAGCTGTGGACTGCAATATGGGCTCGTGGCGGCGATGGGCGGCGCAGCGGTGTCCCAGGCAGCAGGGTAAGGCCGGACAAGCTGGCCGGCGGCGTGGCGGAGCCTGGCCATGGCGGCGAGCTGCTGTGGCTGCTCGGTGAGAGGCAAAACAGAGGGAGACGGTGCCCGGACGGACGGACGCGAGGGAAACAGTGGCCGGATGGATAGCGCGGCGGCTACACGAGCGGCGGCGTAAGGCAGACGGCGGCGGTGGCTGGGCTGGTCTCGACGAGTAGCAAGCAAGAAGAAGGAGCACAACCAGAAGCTGGTCACGGCGTTGGGGGGAAAGGAGGAAGAAGGAGAGAAGGAAGAAAAGAAAAGAAAAGGAGAAGAGAGAGAGAGAGAGCGGTCAGCGGGGGAAAGAAGAGAGAGAGAGAGGGCTGAAAAATTTCGAAAATTTTTGCGAATGGTATTTTTTCGTCGCAAAATCCGTCACAAATTTACGATAGAATACGACGGAACCCTTATTCCGTCGCAAATTTGCAACGAATTTTGCGACAGACTCAAAAAATTGCCGCGAATTACAATGATAATAACAATAACAATAATAACAAGAACAATAATAAAAATTATGACAACCAAAATAACATATGTCGCAATAATAATTATACAACATTAGTGTTTTATCGAAAAAATTTTAATCTTCATGTTCGTCTTCGTCTTCGTCTTCGTCTTCGTCTTCGTCCTCGTCCTCATCTTGATCTTGATCTTCATCTTCTTCATGAGCATCATCTTCATCATCTGTCTCAAAATCAGATTCTGTACAATTTTCTACATTTAATTCGCAAATTTCAGTTGGATCCACATCTATCATTGCTCCACATGGATCTCGTAAAGTTGGAATGTTATATTCCTCAGTTTCAACTGTGTTACAAACTTCGTCTTGTTGATAGACTCTATTCTTCTAGTGTTCCTCGATTTTTCTCCGTACTTTGATTTTAAATACAGTCCACCAATCAGCTTTGTCACGTTTCAAATTAGGATATGATACATAACACACTTGAATTGCCTGTTGTGCCAAGACAAATGGTTCATATTTCATATATTTTTTCTCGTGATTTATTTCAACCAAATTAAACTTCGTATGCACCTTCATTCCTTTGACGGGGTCGAACCACTTGCATTTAAATAACACAACCCGCATCATTAATGGTCCAGGGTCCACTATCTCTATGATTTCATTCAACAAGCCATAAAAATCATCTTTCGAACTGCCACTATTGGATGACCGAACAGACAAACCACTATTCATTGTGACTTTTCCCATTTCATATTCTTGAGTGTGAAAATTATATCCATTTATAAAATATGATGGCCAACTGCGTACCCTTAACTGTGGATCTCATGACAGATGATATAGCAATCCTTGCTCTCCAAGTGCATCATGATTACTGTGAACCTAAGGTTACACACGCAAAGTCAATAATATATATTTTAATAAATGATGTATAAAATATTAATAACTTGGTTATGGTCCATAGGCAACTTATATATGTTTTGAACTATGCTGCAAATTGTTCATCGCACAAACGGTCAAACTCATTTGGTCGTAGTCCATACATTGAAGTTTGGAAAATCCTAGTAATAAATACCATTTAAATATTAGCAAATATTTGAAACATAATACATATATTTGTAAATTTACACTTACTCGAAGTATGGCTCGACTTCTGGGCAGTTTAGTGGAATATATGTATGGGCTGCATGCCATTCTTCGCCTGTTAAGTAACGAAACGTACATGCGCCGCTTGGTCTATCCAGATAATTGAAAATAGAGAATGATTTGCATTTGGGATCAATGGGGCCCTCATCATTTCTGCCTGCTCGTCGCCTCTTGCACTACACGTGCGGCTCAAAATAGTATGATGCAAATGTTATCACTTCTTCCACAATATATGCATTACAAATTAAAGCTTCAACACATGCCTTATTCTTCACTTTTTTCTTCAAATGATATAAGAATCTAGTTGCAATAGAAAGAAGCTTATTACAACATAATATATAATAAAGTAATTTGAACTGAATTTTTTAAAAAAACTTACCTCTCAAATGGATACATCCATCGAAATTGGATGGGACCTGCAACTTTGGTCTCATAAGGCAAGTGAACTAAGAGATGTTCCATCGAATAAAAAAATGATGGAGGAAATATCATTTTTAAATTGCAAATAATAATTGGAATATTTCTCTCTAGTTTCTCCATGTGTGTTTCTTTTAACACTATCGAGCAAATATCATGCAGGAAATTACTTAACTCTGCAATGGCATCTCATACAAAGTTCGGTAGAACTTCCTTGAAAGCTATTAGAATTAGTCTTTCCATAAATATGTGACAATTATGACTCTTCAAATCTGTCAACTTGCAGTCATTCAAATAAACACATCTCCTGAGGTTTGAAGCATATCCATCAGGAAACTGTACAGATTTCAACCATTGACAAACAATTCGTCTATGCTCCTTATCCAATATATAAATTGCTTTTGGTTTTGGTCCATTGCTGCTTGCATCCACATTTAGTGTTGCCCGATCACAAATATCTCTCGGATCTTTTCTTGCGTTCAAGTTATCTTTTGTTTTTCCGGTGACATCCATCACAGTATTTATGACATTGTCGAAAATATTATTTTCTATGTATATGATGTCAAGATTATGATGAATAAGACGGGCCTTCTAATATGGTAGATCCCAAAATATATTGCGCTTAGTCCACTTATATGTACTTCTGTACGCAATAGTCGTGCTGTGAGGGTTTTGAACAACAGTTGAAAAGTCCTGCACCCACTCCTAAATTTGATCGCCAATCAACCTCAACGGTGGAGGTGTTCTTTCAGTCCTATTCTTGATGAACTCTTTTTTATTCCTTCTAAATGTATGATTTATCGGTAAAACTTGCCTGTGACAGTCAAAATAGCTGGACTTCTTCCCATGTTTTAATCTAAATAACTTTGATCTCTCCAAATATATTGGACATCCTAAGATCCCAGCTGTACTCTATCTAGATAATATTTCGTAAACTAAAGTCATTTATCGTCCAAAGAAGAGCAACCTTCGTTACAAATATTTGATCGATAAAAACATCATATGTAAGGACACCTTTATCCCATAGCCGTTGTAACTCTTTAATCAATGGTTGCATATAAACATCTATTAACTTTTTCGGATTTTGCGGGCCAGTCACAATCAATGTCAAAAACATATAAAGTGTCTTCATGCACATACCATATGGAAAATTATACGGCATTAAGATAACTGATCAACATGAATAACTTTTTCCTGATTTCTCAAATGGGGCAAATTTATCAGCACAGAGACCTAACCTGATATTTCGAGGCTCCATCGCAAACTCAGGATATGTTTTACCAAAATGTTTTCATGCCTCTACATCTGAAGGATGACACATTAGACCCTCTTCTATTTCATGATTTGCATGCCAAGTCATGTGTTCAGCGGTGGCTTTAGACGCATTAAGCCTTTGCAATTTAGGGATTAAGGGCAGATAAAACATTTGCTTGCATGGTCTACGCTTTTGATTTCGACCCGGCTTCCTGTTAATCTTGTACCTAGGTTGACTACAGAATTTCCAAGATTCTATATTTTCATCGTCTCTCTAATATAACATACAACCCCTACTACATACATCAATCCTTACGACCGGAAGACCTAAGTTATCCACTAGCTTTTTCATATCGTAAAAATCACTTGGCATGATGTTATCACGAGGCATTAATTCCTGCATTACTTCAACAAAAGAGTTGAAGCAATCCGCAGACACATTATGCTTTGCCTTGATATTTAACAGTCTTGCTGTTATCGACAACTTAGTGTGGTTCTTACAACCTGCCCATAAAGGTTCATCTACTGTTTTCAACACTTCTCAGAACTGATTAGATGGAAAAGTTCCATTACAAACATTCTCATCAAAACCCGTTACTCCTATCTCTTCCAATTATAATGCATGACTAGTACCCACTTATTCAAGTGTAGGAGTAAAACTAGTACTTGTATGATTCGATTCTGAAACAAAATTCTAATCAGCTGCATCAATCACCATCCTCTCGTATGGGTTCAATCGATCATAATAGCTACATTCTTCCCTAACTAAAAATTAGTCACTTCCTTGATATTCTTCATAAGATATAAATGGTTTACTATGGGAAGTCCAATTATAATAGTTCGGAGTAAACCCAAATCTACAAAAATGATCTCTAACTTTATCACACACCTGAAATTTACCATTACCGCACTTTTTACATGGACACCTTAACTTATTTCCATCCATGAATTCATATTTACTATTAGCAAAGTCTAAAAATAGTTCCAACCTAGTACGAAACTCATCTGTCAATCCTCGACGTCTAGATAAGTTCTTATTATACATCCAAGCCTTTTCTTTTTGCATTGTGTCTGTATAAAAATAAAAAGATCTCGTAAAATATTAAAAATATCATATCTACTGTTCTTAATTAAAACCATAAAATTAGGAAAATTAAAATTTTGTTTTTGACGCAACTATTACTTTGAAATTGAAAAAAAATGAAAAAATTACCATGTCAAGAAGACTTACCCAAATTTTGACTGAAATATTTATAGTAGAAAGTGGTCAATTTGATGAGAATTGTACCGTTCACTTGGATTGCGAGACCTTCAAATGGATACGTACCTACAAAAAAAAATCACGAAAGATTCATTTTTTAAGAATTTTTAATTTTTTCCAAAATTTTTATTAATTTTTTCTCTTTTTCCCCCAATATGTTTCTCCGATCGACGGTCCAGCGACCAGCGATTGGCCTAGTCGACCTCGCCATCGTCGAGATCTAGGCGGCGGCGAGGTCGACTGGCCGCCACGGATATCCAGTTCGTCGAAAATTTGCGACGGAATTACGTTTCCGTCGCAAATTTGCGACGAATAACTAAAAGTTCCATTGCAAGCTCAGCCTCCCCCTGTGGCCGGTGAGGCCGCTCGACCTCCCTCCATGGCCAGCGAGGTCTCGCTGGTCGCCGGTCGTTGGACCGGCGACGAAGTTATGAAAAAAATTTACAAAAAAAGTTCATAAAATAAAAAAATTCAAATCCAGCGATGAATAGTCACAAAGTTAGCTATGATACTTACGGGTAGAAAAGCTTCATCGAGATTGATTTGTGCGCACATGGATAGATTTATTGAGACATATGAAAGAGGGAGAAAAGTAAGAGGGATATGAGGAATCAGTACAGAGAGAGAAATTGACGGGTGGGGTGGAATATCACAGAAGTCATTTGCCTTGATAAACTACAAATTAGCGACGAATTTGTTTTTGTAGCAAAATCCGTTGCGAATTAGCGGCTAATTTTTCTAACCGTCGCAAATATACGACGGAAAATATATTCCATCGCAAAATCCGTCGCTAATTTGCGACGACCACTTTCCGTCGCAAATTAGTGATGGATTTTGCGACGGAATATATTTTTGCGATGGAAAATATATTCCGTCGCAAAATCTGTCACTAATTTGCGACGATTAATTTTCGTCGCTAATTTGCTACTGATAATGAAATCCGTCGGAAAGTTTGTCGCAAATTTGCGATGATAAATTTCCCGTCGCAAATTTTCGTGGCAAAATCCATGTTTTTTTGTAGTGTCCCTGTCACTTTTTCGTACAAGCAATATTTTGACAGTTAACAACAACATTCAGATTCGATATGTAACAGATTTACGTATTTGAGGCTATGAACGCTTGCAATCTACTAAGCCTTTGCTCGTTATATGATAAATGAATTCTCTGCCAATGCTTCTCTTTGGATGCATGGTGCTAACTATCTGTCATGCGTGCAAGAAAAAGTGATGTCCATTATCAAATTCATTGTGGCAGAAAGCAAGTTAAAGTTTTCAGAATCCTTGTTAAGAAAGTAAAAATGGCGCTATATATCATCGAAAAGAGATTTCACAGAAGCTATCTATGTACGGTGATGTCCATTATCAACCAATTTTGGCTTTAAATTCCACAAAAAAAAGGTGCTAGATTGTAATTTTTGCCTTTCAACGGTGGATGATGTAGCATGTTTATCATCACTGAAAAAGCTTTCAGAAGATTCCATCGATGATGTTGGCTGAGGCAACGGCATGTAATTATCATGATGAACTTACTTGTGACCTTGATCAGCTTTTAATTAATTGAGGTGGTAAAATTATGTTATTTTTCTAGTTTTGGTTTATGCAAATTAAAATTCTGAGACGTACAAATCCTTCATTAATACGAATAATTGATTTATTTTGAAGTATCCCACCTTCGTTATTAGGTGATCATGGCTTTCGATGTCGTGGCTTTTCCTGGCGAACTTAAGTGTTTCAATCCATAGTTGTACCATAACCATACAATTGAAATCGAGTTTCCCTGTCTACCGCATCAACTACTAGTTTTCTTACCGAAGGATACTTGAGTCATTATGTCATGCCCTGAACCCCAACGGGCTCGCAACAACCCTTCGACGGTCGTATTCAATGCGACGTCCCAAGACGCGTCGTCAACCCAAACGAAACACCCAACGACATGCGCAAGCGGAAGCGGAAATTAGACAATCCAAATAATAAACAATGACCAAGGGATAATACTTGTACAAATCAATAAACGCACAACAAGCTTGGCAATTACCTACAGCATTTACAATTACACAACATCAATGCTTGGCTACTAACTTCAAACCACGATCATCAAAAGGGGGCGGTGGGTGGGTAGCCTACTTCACTATACAAAAGGGAGCATCCAAAGATGAAACGAAGCCTCAAATACCCAAGGTCACTCCCGGTCTCTGAACCGCACATAACGACTATCCGTCACTCCAAACCTGAAAATGTTTAACAACGGGGGATGAGATAAATCTCAATAAGCAGACCCCTAAACCCCACATAGGCCAATGCATACCCAAACCAGTCTCCACATGCAATCTAATGACCGACGAACTAGAATTCACAAAGACATACTTATCTCGCCTCAAATCACACGCCAACTCTGCATATTAGTCACATTATTATAATGTAATAATAGCCCAAGAACATATCACAATTACTCAAGCGCCACACACACATACATTCATCCAATTCAACCAAATACATTGCACATGCATATCCATCCAACTTTCTCATGACCCGGGTCAACACCCCTTAGGCCCTTTCAAACCACAATCCGCGTCAACACGCCTCAGGTTCATTCTCACGACTCACGTAAACATGCCTCAGGTTCGATTTTCTTTCCACAGCCTGCATAAACACACCTCAAGCTCATTCTCACAACTCGCGTAAACACGCCTCAGGTCTTACTTTCCTTCCACAGCCCGCGTAAACACGCCTGAGGCTCAACATCCTCTAATAACCCGTGTAAACACACCTCAGGTCTTACTTTCCTTCCACAGCATGCGTAAACACGCCTGAGGCTCAACATCCTCCAATGACGCTCGTAAACATGCCTTAGGTCTTACTTTCCTTCTACGGCCTGCGTAAACAGGCCTCAGGCTCAACATCCTCCAATGAACCGCACAAACACGCCTCAGGTTTTACTTTCCTTTTATGGCCCGCATAAACACGCCTCAGGCTCAACATCTTCCAATGACCCGCGTAAACACATCTCAGGTCTTACTTTCATTCCACAACCCGCGTAAACACTCCTCAAGCTCAACATCCTCCAATGACCCGCGTAAACACGCATTAGGCCTTACTTTTCTTCTACGGCCTGTGTAAACACGCCTCAGGCCAATTAGACAAGCACATACAAGGATATCCGATCAACCACAATACAATTCACCATACATGCGCACCAAAATAACCACGATTTCACCAATTAAAGTCATACTCGCGCACTCACAAATAGTCATTCAAGGATAGCCATTACCCGTCATCAAATCATCACTTGAGCACATAATATCAAGCACTGAATCAGCCCATAATTCAAATAACCACCGGCCACACTTAGCTCGCCATTCCGATACAATAAGTCCCATATTTTACTACAAAACTTGTCCAATATCGGTCCATCGGACTAGCTAATGTCGCCTTAAAACCAGCCAATAACTTGCCCAATGACGTCCCCAAATCAACCTCTAATTCAGCCACATATAAACAACATGAACAATCACCAAATCGGACATTGAATCACACACGAACAATCAATAAACTTGACATAAATTTCCAGCATTATACAACCTCCAAACCAGCCATAAAATCAGCAATCAACCGCCTCGATTCAGCCAACATTTTAACCCAATCACCCATCTCGAACTCACCACCATTTCCTTCACTAAACCGCAACAAAACAGCCACCCAATCCGCACCAAACAGCCCATAACAGCCACCATTAACACTCCAAACAACCCTTAAACAAGTTTATTAATACCCAAAGTCCTAGACAATGTTTAGGGTGTCGCTTACCTCGGGCCTAAGCGAGAACGGTTAAGCGTGGAGGGTAGCAAGACCGACGGAATGGAGCAGCAGTGGCATCGGCACAGCAACGACTCGGCGGGCGTTCGGCAATTCACGGCGACGACGGCAAGGAGGCAGCTCGTGCGGCTAGCGTCTCTGCTGGACTGGCTGAGCAGCTATGGCGAGCTGCTGGCAAGGGTGGCGACGACGAGCCAGTGGCAAAGACAGAGGCAGCAGCAGCTGTGTCATCACCGGAGGGATGGCAGGGGTGATGGAAACAGGACAGGGGAGGGCCAAAACAGGGGATGGAGTTGCAGAGGGAGGTCTCATTGGAACAGCAGCGGCGACAGCGACTAAGGGGGGAGCGGGGTGGCGATGGCGATAGTGGTCAGCAGCGACGGCGGCGATCGGTCGATCAGGCGTGACGACGGCTGGCGGCGAAACAGGGGAAGGGAAGCTAGAACAGGGGAAGGGGAGTCGGGTGGCGGAAATGGCGGGGCCGGTGACGGTCGGAGGCAGCACGGCGAGGTAGGACGGGCCGCCTGGCGACTGGGCAGCACCGGGCCACGGCAGACGCAATGGCGAGCTTGCTGCTCTCGTGAAGGAGAGGACAATCAGGTCGAGGAGTTGGCTTGACGGACGACAGTCCTACGAGTGGCGTGCGACGGTTAGATGTGCGGCGACGTCGGTGCATGATGGTGGCAGCTGATTTGGGCAGAGGGCAGCACTCGCGGTGGCTTGGGTGGACCAGCGACGAGCAGTGGCGTGGATCGGTTGGGGTAGAATCGAGGTGGTGGCGGCTCGTCGGTGAGAAGGCGGCGTGCGGCGGCAGGTCGAACAGCGTGCAATGGCTAGGCGGTGAGAGAGAGGTGAGCAGTGAGCAGAAGCAGAAGAAGGAAGCAAAGGTCACGGTCGAAGAAGGAGAAGAAGAAAAGAAGAAAAGAAGAAAAAGGAAGAGAGAGAAGAGGGAGGGTAGGTCTGCATGGAGAGGGAAGGGGAGACGTGATCGTGGAGGGGCGAGAGAGAGAGAGAGAGAGAGAGAGAGAGAGAGAGAGAGAGTCAATCGCAATCCAACGGCCCACGTTCGAACTCGAAGTCGATCCAACGGTCCAGGAAAAACCCTAATTATAAATTAAGAAAAGGCCAAAAGATACTAAATAAACTAAACCCAGAGGGAAGTCTACTAGTTAAAATCCGCACCAGGTCCAAATTTCACTTTTCGATAATTCGGGGCAATATCGACGCTGGCCACAATAATATTGATACTGTCCAATTAAATTCGTTACGAAATTTCAAGAAATTCGATACCAAAGTTTGGACTCTAAATAACGGTCAAATTCAATCCAATGCGATTCTAGCGAAATCTCAAATTTAAAATAACCCGAGAGTGACCAATTTTAGGCAAGATTTAACTATAAGCACACTGATGAAATACATATTTTATAAATCCCAAAAATGGATCGAAATTCGGAATGTCACGCATCATCTCAAGCACTTTTGCAGAGGTATTAAAGTGGTTTCATCCTTTATCCTGCTGGCAATATCTGTTCTCCACAAAGCTAAAATGCAGAGCCTCTGTTGACACCTAAATTTTGGCGCATCATTTAGTATTAATTGCATAGAAAATTAGGGATTAAATTTTTAACCCCTGAACAAAAATATTAAAATCGCATAGTATATAGTTTAGGTTCATATAGGTTAGTTGCATTTGCATTAGACTAGCGGTGGATGGACTCGAGTGAACGGCTATGAACTTAATGAAATTGGACTAAGCCCGCGTTCAAGAAAATTCTTGGCCAAGCCCATGAACATTATAAGAGCTAAAATTTTCGTTGGAAAATGTCGAGTTGAAAAATATTGGTTTGTTAATCTTGATATTATCACGATTCAAATTGAATGAATTGATATTATCACAGAGATATTGCAATATTTTCTTTGAATCAAAATAGGAAATAATTGCAAGCAAAACAAAAAACCTAAAATTTACCTATAAATACATTCAATGAGAATTCTCTCGGGGGGCTCTCATAATTTTCAGAAGACAATTTCTTATAGAAAGAGTGAAACACGTGAGAGAGAGAAGGGGAGAAAAAAGTTTTCATTTCTTCCTGCTGGTTCTGGAGGTCAGCAATTTTTGAGAGAATTGAGAAGCCGCACCGTACAGACGAAGGAGAAGAATTCAAGGCCAAGACAGAGAGTTCTCAATCAGGAGAGCACTCATACAGAAGTCCATTGGCCGAGGGGGACACTTTCACTCACTGCATGAAGAATAAATGTTCACGTTGACATGCAAGATGCCAGAGCCAATATGGTGAAGTTGGAAGTCCAAGTTCAGGCGTGAGGACAAACCACACTTTGACTTGTTTACTCATTGCACATATTCAACATACAGCCCCGCACGTTGCTGTTCCTTTTCTCTGTGTCGCACCCACGACAAATCCAAGAGATCCCCGTCTGCAATAAGTGAGCTCACCACCATCACCGCAACTTAGCGAGTTTCCACAAATTTTCGCAAAAGTTGCGAGGATCATTGCAGGCCATCGTTCCACCGTGCCAACCACGACCGTGAGTGAGCCCACCGTCGCCGCTTCGTCTGTGAGCTCTACTGCAAGCCGCCACACCGCCGCTGCTATCCCCGCCGTGTCGTTACCGCAAGCCGCCGCCATTCCCGACACCGCGTCGCCGCCGCAAGCCGCTGCACGCCCGCTGCCGTGACACCGCCGCTGTACCGCCCACGTCGATGCATCGCCGCTGTCCCGACGCCGCCGATCCCGACGTCGCACTGCCGCTCCCGACGCATCGCCGATCCGCAATCCCAATCCGCTGCAAGTTCAAATTAGGAAAGAAATCTGCAAATCAGGTAATTTTCTTATCCCGAGTTAATTTGAATATTTTGTTGCCTAATTTGTGCTTATTGATATCTAATTCTGCATATTTAGATAATAGGCAATATCTCACTTAGGATTTATTTCCTTTTTTTTTGAAATCTTAGATATCTATTACTTGTCAAATTTTGGATAGAATTTAGAATCTTCAAAATCTTTTGAACACATCAAATATATTTAAGATATCGAATTTTTCAATATGTGATCGATTAGGAAAATTTCCTAATCCGCAACCGCACACATGGAAATAAATCTATCTATCAGGCTTTAGATAGAATTATTTCCATAGCGGGTATTTCGAATTTTAGAGTCGATCTGTCAGGCTTCAGATCGAAACTTAATTCGAAAGATTTCGCGGTTATATTTTTTTTACTTGATTTTAATTTCGAATTTCGATAAAAAAAATACCAAAAAGATTGATTTAGATTAGGTCAATTTCTTTAGTTTAAAATTGCATGTTTAGATAATTGGCATTTTTAATTCCGAATTTCATTAAAAAAATACAAAAAAAAATAATGTGTCCGTCATTAGAAATAGGTCACGTCGTCGCATGACATATAGTTTCCATGTTAGGTTGTATTAATCGCATGTCAATTTTTGCACGTCATTACATATAGGTTAGCTTTCATTTAAATAAGTAAAAATCAAAAAGAAATTTCTGCCCCTTTGAACTCTAAGTTAGGATTTATAAAAATTGTCAAATTGAGTATTTTTCTCGAAATTGGTACCGAAAGGGCGTTAGGAAATCTAGCGTAACCAAGTCCCCGAATTTATGATTTCTGGTTCGTAGAAATAAAATAGTACTCCCGCTATTTTATTTAGGTTTCTAATCAACCTACCCTAATGATTAGTGGCGACTCCCGTTGAAAATATTTGCATGCTCACAATTGAACCTAAGTTGCGATTTGGTAGAGTTTGGGAGAACTCGAGCTAGGTTAGTTAATTTAATTGATCTAGTAATCCATTAGCCTAAGATTGAAAAACTCGATTATTTTTTAGGTCGCGACAGCTTGGCGACTCCGCTGGGGACGTAACTTGAATTTTTTTGAAAATTTAAGAAAGACTTAAGCCAAAAAAAAATTTTCATGGAAAAAACCACTCGATTTGATAAAATTTGATTGAATTCTCATTCTTAGGTGTTAAATGGTTTTGCAGGATGGGAGTTATAAGGGGAGTAGTGATTGGCTAACCCTTTGTTTTGCAGGCTTGGTGGAGTGGAATCGCGATTTAATTTTTGCACTATTGAAGCGGTGTTTGCATATAATTGTTATGCATGATTTACAGTATTTACACTACACCACACACAACCTGTGACCGGACCTGGGTCACACCCATAGTTCTAAGATGGTATTTAGATGGTTCTTTAACCTTGGCGGTAAAACCTCGCTAAAGGTTATCCCATTTGAATCCCGAAAATTTTTCAAAAAATGGCTCAAGGGTCGTCCTCATGCACGTGAGGTTACTACGCATGGAGGTTCCCTTGTCGACCGAATCAAGCCGAAGTGATTGGACCCGACTAGTCATGACTATTGTATGCGAGGCTGCGGCTAGTCATGATGAGTGTGCACGAGGCTGCGACATGTCGTTCCGTTCATCACTTCATTTTGCAAAAGCCTTTAGGATAGATAGATTAAGGTTTAAACTCACGATTCATGTGCATGTCTCTGTTATTGACATTCTCTCCCCAAGGATGGTAATTTCTCGAGTTTTTTTTTTTAGTTTTCTTTATCTTATTTTGGGTCGGTCCATGATTTAGGTTGAGTCATTTGGCACGTGGCCTCTAAAAAAGGGAAGACCGTCTAATTTCTTGTTTAGTTTAGGGAGTTTTTCTTTCTTTTTAGGAGGAAATGTTAGCTTACTATTAATGTGTTCTGTAATAAATGTCGTTTCTGAACGATTTTTATAAGAATTCTTTTCAGACATCTTCCATCTTGGGCAATTCAATGAAAAGCAATAAGCTATGATTTGTAAATTTTGGAATTAGTCCAGGTTTTTATTGAATAAAGCAATTTGGAATTTTGGGATTTACTGGACGAATCGGTCTTTCGAAAGAAATTTCATCTTGAGGGTCTAGAGGATGTCATGGACCGACTCGTTATTCTTACTCGTTGTATTTATTCCTTCGTTACTTTTGCAGATAATTTACCACGAATCCCCCTCATCCTCATAATACTCGATCGGTGACCAAAAGAAGGATGGCCAATCACGCTGAGATTGCGGTCATGATTGACGAAAAGCTGAAAGAACACATGAACATAATCAATGAGCAGATCGCGGCTGCCATGTCCAAAATGACGAGTGATCTCGTGGCCAAGCAGCAGCAGATCAATGCTGCCTCTCAATCGGAGATTCCACCTCCAGCCCGTCAAGGCCTTCGCCTTGACAAAACTCCTGCAGTGAATACTAATCCCACCCTTCAACTGGATGATGTCATTCTGACTGACACTAGTGCGTCTTCAGCGGCCTATGTTCTTCATCCACCCCCAAATGATGAGAATGCCAGGTTGCTGGCTAAGATCGACCAGAGGTTACGCGAAGTGGAGGGAACTCAAAGTTTTCCTTCTATTGATCTGTCTATTTTTGCTCGGGTCCAAGTGCCCGATAAATTCAAGATGCCAGCCTTCAAGAAGTATGATGGCACCTCAAACCCAATTCAGCACATCGAGATATACCAGGGGCTCATGAATAGATATGTTTCTAATAGACCTCTAATGATCCAAACCTTCCAAGCAAGCTTGAAGGATGCTGCGATGAGGTGGTATACTAACCACCAGATCAATCGGAAAGACTCATGGGAAGAGGTGGCAAACCTTTTCGTCAAGCACTTCAAGTTCAATCTCGATGTTACCATTACAAGGGAAGACCTGGAAAGAGCTGAGCAGAAAAAGGGCGAGACTCTAAAGGAGTACGTCACTCGCTGGAGGAACATGGCGGGACAGATCATGCCTGAACCCTCAGAACGTGACTTAATGAAGTTGTTCGTATCCACTCTACCGCAGCTGGTTCGTTCACGAATGTTAGTGACGACCGCCCAATCTTTTGGCCAACTGATAGCCATGGGTGAAGAGATTGAGACCGGGCTCAAGAAAGGATGGTACAGTGAGTCTGGTTCATCAGGCAAGAGATTTACTAGTAAGAAGGACAAAGAGCATGTCCCCGAAATCAATATGACCTATGTACAGAAGACGCCAGCTCAGGCCTCGAAACTACAATTTAGCACTCAGCAGACAACCTCTTATGAACGGCAAGGCCAGCAGGACTCGCGCCAGCAGGACTCGCGCCAGCAGCGCAAAACTCGCCAGTTTACTCCACTTCTTGGGACGTTATCTCAGGTACTGGCGGTGCTAAGGAAGAAGAACTTGCTGAATTCAGAGCCACAAAGATCTAATGCTGCTGGCTATGCAAGATATGATCCGTCGAAGAAACTGTGGTGATCAACCTTGGCGACACGGAGAATCCTAGAGAGGTGAAGATTGGGGCATGTCTTCCTCAAGATGTGGCCAAACGCCTGACCCAGTTGTTGAAGGATTATCAAGACATCTTTGCCTGGTCTTATGCTGACATGCCGGGTCTTGATCGATCGATCGTCGAACATTGTCTACCGACTGATCCTTCAGTTGAGCCTGTGAAGCAAAGGCCGCGAAGAGCTAAGCCAGAACTGGCAAAGAAGATCAAAGAAGAGGTCATTAAACTTCTTGACGTGGGATTCATTGAGACTACCCAATACTCAGAATAGATCGCTAATATAGTCCCGGTGTTGAAGAAAGACGGTCGGGTTCGAGTGTGTGTTGACTACTGAGATCTGAACAAAGCTAGTCCCAAAGATGATTTTCCACTCCCGCACATTGATGTGCTTGTGGACAGTACAACTGGGTTTGAACTATTCTCCTTCATGGACGGTTTCTCAGGTTATAACCAGATCTTGATGAACGAGGATGATAAGTTGAAAACGGCATTTACCACTCCATAGGGGACATTTCATTACAAGGTGATGCCCTTCGATCTCAAAAATGCTGGGGCAACTTACCAGCGGGCAATGGTCACGTTGTTTCATGACATGATGCATAATGAGATTGAGGTCTATATTGATGATATGATTGCAAAAACTCGGCGTGGAGAAGATCACATAGAAACCTTGACGAAATTATTCGACAGGTTTCGTAAGTTCAAATTACGCCTCAATCCGACAAAGTGCGTGTTCGGGGCAGCCTCTGGCAAACTACTTGGCTTCATTGTTAGTAACAAAGGGATTGAGATTGACCCGTCGAAAGTGAAGGCTATTTGTGAAATAAAATCGCCCTCTTCGGTGAAGGAAGTTCGTAGCTTGATGGGTAGATTGAACTATATAGCCAGATTTATTTCTCAGCTATCTGAGACAGCGAAGCCTTTCTTTAAACTCCTCAAGAAGAATGCGCTAGTTAGATGGGATGAAGAGTGTGAACTGGCGTTCGACAAGATTAAGCACTACTTGATGAATTCGCCGGTGCTTGTTTCATCAATGCCGGGGCAATCTCTGATCCTGTACCTCACAATCCACAGTGAGTCCTTAGGTACCATGCTCGCTCAGAAAGGTAAAGAGGATGGAAAAGAAAGTGCAATTTATTATTTGAGTAAGAAGTTCACCGCCTCTGAGATGAACTATTCCGAGGCAGAAAGAACGTGCCCAGCATTGGTCTGGGTGCTACACAGATTGAGGCAATACACTTTGCACTATCAGATATTGCTTGTAACAGAATGTGATCCAATCAAATACTTGCTCAATCAACCCGCTTTGGTTGGAAAACTAGCAAAATGGCAGATTCTCATCTCAAAATTTAATGTTCAATTCATGTCTCAGAAATCAGTCAAAGGACGAGTAATTGCCGATGTCTTGGCTGAAAATCCTGGGAAAAATGACGATCTGGATCCGCTAGAGGATAGAGTCATGCCAATTGATGAGTATGTATGGACCATGTACTTTGATGGGGCCGTAAACTTGTCAGGGTCAGGTATCGGGGCAGTTTTAATATCCCCGGGAGGACAACATTATCCGGTCGCAGCGAAACTGATATTTCCCTGCACGAACAATATCGCTGAATATGAAGCATGCATCCTCGGGTTATAAGCTGCAATCGAAATGGGAGTAGCTCGACTTAAGGTGTTCGGGGATTCAGCCCTCATTATTCTTCAGACCGTTGGCAAATGGCAAACTAGAAATGCTAAGTTACAATCCTATCATGTCTATTTGGAGGAGTTGGTGGAAGAGTTTGAAAACATTTCGTTTGAATACTTGCCAAGGACTCAAAACAGTTTTGCCGATGCTCTGGCTACGTTATCGGCAATGCTACGAGTGACAAGTGATTTAGAAGTTGAACCTTTGAAAATAGAGGTCTTACAGAAACCGGCTTATTGCATGGCCACAACAGAAGAGCCTAACGGCAAGCCGTGGTATCATGATATCAAGGCATATCTTCAAACACAGGAGTTTCCTGAGAAAAGTACCGCATCTGACCAAAAGTATATCAGGAAAATGGCGTCGAAGTTCTTCTTGAACGGAGAATGCCTATACAAGCGGTCCTATGATTCGGTTTTATTAAGGTGTGTTGATTCAACTGAGGCTGTTCACTTGATGCTAGAAGTGCATGAGGGAGTATGTGGTCCGCACATGAATGGTCATATGCTGGCGAGGAAGATAATGAGGATGGGTTATTACTGGCTCACTTTAGAGAGTGATTGCATTCAGCATGTCCGAAGTTGTCACAAATGTCAGATCTATGGTGACAAGATTAAAACTCCTCCAAATGAATTGCATCAAATGTCTTAACCATGGCCATTTTCTATGTGGGGCATTGATATGATTGGCCCAATTAATCCTAAAGCGTCGAATGGACATCGGTTTATCTTGGTCGCTATCGATTACTTTTCGAAGTGGATCGAAGCCATGTCTTATACGATAGTGACGGCCCGGGTTGTGGTGAAGTTCATTCGTCGGGACATCATTGCTCGATATGGTGCACCTGAGACTATAATTACTGACAATGGGTCAAATCTGAATAACAAATTGGTGGATGAACTGTTCAAAGAATTCAAGATCAAGCATCTGAATTCCTCTCCATATCGTCCGCAGATGAATGGAGCGGTCGAAGCAGCCAACAAGAATATCAAGAAGATTTTGGCTAAAACAGCCGAAAACTATCGTGATTGGCATGAGAGATTACCTTTTGCACTTATGGCATATCGGACTTCTATCCGGACATCTACAGGGGCAACTCCATATTCTCTTGTGTACGGTATGGAAGCAGTGCTACCTGTTGAGGTTGAAATTCCTTCGTTACATATCCTTTCACAGGTACAATTGTCAGAAGTAGATTGGATCCAACAGAGATTGGACTAGTTGAACATGATAGATGAGAGAAGGCTTAGAGCTTTATGTCATGGCCAGTGCTACCAACAACGAGTTGCTAAATCTTTCAACAAGAAAGTCAAGCCTCGATATTTTCAGGTAGGTGACCTTGTCCTGCGAAAGTTATTGCCGATAGTTCCTCTTGCAGAAGGAAAATTCCCCCCAAATTATGGCGGCCCGTACATTGTGAAGAAAGTCATTCCAGGAGGTGCTTTGATTTTGGCCGAGATGGATGGTCGTGTTTTTTCCAGTCCAGTTAATTCTGATTCTGTGAAGAAATAATACACTTGATTTATACTTATTCTGACTTTGTTTCTATCAAGTATCAAGTTGAATTTTTATGAATCAATTGATGTTACTAAGTTTTGTTTGAGGAAGGCTTTTAATTTGGCAATCTATTTCTGTCCTAATGAAGCGATCATATTGCATGAGAGATTTCAAGATGACGAAAGGCAAAACATTTCCATACACGTCCTGAATAATAATCCCTAGTGCGAGTCGAGTGAAAATCCCATGCTGACAAGGTAAAGGATTATCTCACGAAAGGTATGACGACCAACATGATGAGAGGCATTCATTTCCTCTATCTAAACACTACAGGTTATCATTTGCTTAACCCCTTTGAACAGAGTTTCATTTCTTACCCCTGTCAAGAACAATCCCATACCGGGGCAATTTCTTAGAAAGTTCAAAATGGTTAGAATTTTTTTGCTTTCACTTGCATCAATCTTCAAGTATATTTATTGCATGCAAGTTCTGTGTTAGCTCGAGTGCCTTAGATATGACGAAGAGCATTTCTTTCTATATCCCTACACATTATACCCTTTGCATACCCAATTTGAGCGGTGAATTCATTTCAACCCAATTGGTGATCATTTTTGTGATAAACAAATGAAATCATCTCAAGACAAGTTCAAGGTGACTTGGGGCAAATAGAAGCTCGAAAGAAAATTCATCAGAAAGGATGCAAAAGAACTCCATCAAATCGAAGTTCTCTCTCGGAAAAATCTCTCGAAGAAAAGAAAATCTCTCTCAAAAAAAAAAGAGAGAGAGAGAAAAAAAAAAGAGAGAGAAAAGCTTCAACAAGAACTGAGTCGATATACAAGATCATTCTTCAAAGAAAAGACCATTTAAAGGTTCATTTGTGGAGCAATTGCTAGAAGGGATGATCACCAATCTCCATATTCATAATATCCCTTTTGATGGAAATAGGCCATTCATTTCAAGCCTACCCGAACCTACGTTACAACCATTACCGAAGTCTCTTCAGAATAGGGCACTTGAGTTAACGTAGAATTTCAAATGCTCATAAATGTTGCTCGAAGAAGTGCAAGCAAGATTTTTCTATCTCATTTTTGCAGCATTCCTGACTTGTAAACCCGAAACAGCTGGTGATATCAATTCTTTCAATAGCCTCGACTCGAAGAGCCCCTTTTGTTAAGCCATTGACCAAGCTCATGTTTTAGTCCTTATAAAGATCTCTCAGATTGGCCAAGTCATACTGATTTTGAGAACATCCGGACCCTTGTCAAGCACGATGAAGAGAGTTCGAGTGATTCTTATACCCGCATCAAAGGTCGGGTCAAAAGCCTTTCATTGAAAGTGAGTGAAAAGTCCTTTCTGATTAAAGGTCTCTCATTTAATATGATCAAAATGTCAAAAGGACGAAATGGTTGTTCTTATTAATAAATTCCCTAGTAAAGCTTGGTAATGCAAGCAGATTCATGAATTATATTTTCTCTGTCTCTGCGCATGTGTTATTTTAACCTTTTCTCAGGTAAAAACAGGAGCGATGCCATTGGCTCTGTCATAAGAAGAATTCAGGTACGTCTGCTAATTATTCTTCATTATTTTTCTCTCCGGAATAGGAGAAATTATCTCTCTCATATGTTCACAAAGTGAAACAGGTGACATTTGGTATTGCTAAGTGGAGTACGCAGCACACCGTATTCTCATGTTTGCCCAGTAGGACAGACGATATAATTTCTCTTTCGGTGTTGCTAAGTGGAGTACGAAGCACACCCCATTTTATGTTCGCCCAGTAGGATAGGCGATATAATTTATCTTTTGGTGTTGCTAAGTGGAGTACGCGGCGCACCCCATTTTATGTTCGCCCAGTAGGATAGGCGACATAATTTCTCTTTTGGTGTTGCTAAGTGGAGTACGCGGCGCACCCCATTTCATGTTCGCCCAGTAGGACATGCAACATAATTTCTCTTTTGGTGTTGCTAAGTGGAGTACGAAGCACACCCCGTTTCATGTTCGCCCAATAGGACAGGCGACATAATTTCTCTCTTGGTGTTGCTAAGTGGAGTACGAAGCACACCATTTCATGCTCACCCGAATGAAAGAGGTGACATGATCCTTTTCGTGATTGTCCAGTGGTATAGACAACACATCCGATTCTTTCTTCATATCATGCGCTATTTCGCATCTGTAGGAAACTACAGGTAACAAATAGGCAATCAGGTACCTTGAGAACCTTACTTCCAGTGGACTAGAAGTTTGGAAATCGAGGGAACTCAAAGCATTATAAAGCTTTCCCCCACTTGGACACTTTTTGTGCGATCCATATGTAAGACTCTTTCACCGCTCCACATGAAGTGAGAAGCCTTAGCATACGTTCCTTATTGATTGCATATCATGCATCATTAAAAAAAAATCGTCATTCATCATTTTTCATGGTTTAAATTTAGGTCTCAGTCTTTGAGCGAAACCTCTGCGAGCCTCCACTCAAAGAGGGGCAGCTGTTGACACCTAAATTTTGGCGCATCATTTAGTATTAATTGCATAGAAAATTAGGGATTAAATTTTTAACCCCTGAACAAAAATATTAAAATCGCATAGCATATAGTTTAGGTTCATATAGGTTAGTTGCATTTGCATTAGACTAGCGGTGGATGGACTCGAGTGAACGGCTCTGAACTTAATGAAATTGGACTAGGCTCGCGTTCAAGAAAATTCTTGGCCAAGCCCATGAACATTATAAGAGCTAAAATTTTCGTTGGAAAATGTCGAGTTGAAAAATATTGGTTTGTTAATCTTGATATTATCATGATTCAAATTGAATGAATTGATATTATCACAGAGATATTGCAATATTTTCTTTGAATCAAAATAGGAAATAATTGCAAGCAAAACAAAAAACCTAAAATTTACCTATAAATACATTCAATGAGGATTCTCTCGGGGGGCTCTCATAATTTTCAGAAGACAATTTCTTATAGCAAGAGTGAAACACGTGAGAGAGAGAAGGGGAGAAAAAAGTTTTCGTTTCTTCCTGCTGGTTCTGGAGGTCAGCAATTTTTGAGAGAATTGAGAAGCCGCACCGTACAGACGAAGGAGAAGAATTCAAGGCCAAGACAGAGAATTCTCAATCAGGAGAGCACTCATACAGAAGTCCATTGGCCGAGGGGGACACTTTCACTCACTGCATGAAGAATAAATGTTCACGTTGACATGCAAGATGCCAGAGCCAATATGGTGAAGTTGGAAGTCCAAGTTCAGGCGTGAGGACAAACCACACTTTGACTTGTTTACTCATTGCACATATTCAACATACAGCCCCGCACATTGCTGTTCCTTTTCTCTGTGTCGCACCCACGACAAATCCAAGAGATCCCCGTCGGCATTAAGTGAGCTCACCACCATCACCGCAACTTATCGAGTTTCCACAAATTTTCACGAAAGTTGCGAGGATCATCGCAGGCCATCGTTCCACCGTGCCAACCACGACCGTGAGTGAGCCCACCATCGCCGCTTCGTCTGTGAGCTCTACTGCAAGCCGCCACACCGCCGCCGCTATCCCCGCCGTGTCGTTACTGCAAGCCGCCGCCGTTCCCGACGCCGCGTCGCCGCCGTAAGCCGCTGCACGCTCGCTGCCGTGACACCGCTGCTGTACCGCCTATGTCGATGCATTGCCGCTATCCCGACGCCGCCGATCCCGATGTCGCACTGCCGCTCCCGACGCATCTCCGATCCGCAATCTCAATCCGCTGCAAGTTCAAATTAGGAAAGAAATCTGCAAATCAGGTAATTTTCTTATCCCAAGTTAATTTGAATATTTTATTGCCTAATTTGTGCTTATTGATATCTAATTCTGCATATTTAGATAATAGGCAATATCTCACTTAGGATTTATTTCCTTTTTTTTGAAATCTTAGATATCTATTACTTGTCAAATTTGGGATAGAATTTAGAATCTTCAAAATCTTTTGAACACATCAAATATATTTAAGATATCGAATTTTTCAATATGTGATCGATTAGGAAAATTTCCTAATCCGCAACCGCACACATGGAAATAAATCTATCTATCAGGCTTTAGATAGAATTATTTCCATAGCGGGTATTTCGAATTTTAGAGTCGATCTGTCAGGCTTCAGATCGAAACTTAATTCGAAAGATTTCGCGGTTATATTTTTTTTACTTGATTTTAATTTCGAATTTCGATAAAAAAAATACCAAAAAGATTGATTTAGATTAGGTCAATTTCTTTAGTTTAAAATTGCATGTTTAGATAATTGCATTTTTAATTCCGAATTTCATTAAAAAAAATACAAAAAAAAATAATGTGCCCGTCATTAGAAATAGGTCACGTCGTCGCATGACATATAGTTTCCATGTTAGGTTGTATTAATCGCATGTCAATTTTTGCACGTCATTACATATAGGTTAGCTTTCATTTAAATAAGTAAAAATCAAAAAGAAATTTCTGCCCCTTTGAACTCTAAGTTAGGATTTATCAAAATTGTCAAATTGAGTATTTTTCTCGAAATTGGTACCGAAAGGGCGTTAGGAATCTAGCGTAACCAAGTCCCCGAATTTATGATTTCTAGTTCGTAGAAATAAAATAGTACTCCCGCTATTTTATTTAGGTTTCTAATCAACCTACCCTACGGCTGCATTTGGTCGACCGGATAAAAGTTAGGATAGGATATGTTTTATCCTATCCGGTGTTTGGTGGTGGTCTAGGATAGGATAAGGTCGGATATAAACCGTATATAAACCGGATAAAAAAATCCGAGGGGGGAGGTGGGATAAACCCGGATAGGATTTCTAATGCCTATTTTTCTAGAAACCCTACGCTCCACTTATCGTCGTCTTCATCCCCACACCTTGTGCGCTTTCACCAAAAAAATTTCTCGGCTCTTTTTCCTTCACCAACTCCTTCGGACCCCGTAAATAGCAAAAAAATAAAATAAAAATTATCCTATCTGACTTTAAATCCGTAGCCCACCAAACAGTGGACAGGATATGAAGAAATCCCAGGATTTCTTATCCTATCCTATCTGGTCCTATCCTGTTTAGAAGTCCGAACGACCAAACGCAGCCTAAATGATTAGTGGCGACTCCCGTTGAAAATATTTGCATGCTCACAATTGGACCTAAGTTGCGATTTGGTAGAGTTTGGGAGAACTCGAGCTAGGTTAGTTAATTTAATTGATCTAGTAATCCATTAGCCTAAGATTGAAAAACTCGATTATTTTTTAGGTCGCGACAACCCCTAGTCCTGAAGTTCACATTTTAATTGTACAGGTCTTGTGGATGCGGTTTTCAAAAAATTTGTGGACATTACAGAGAAGTCTAGTGCATCCTCAAGACCTCGGCAAATGCTATCAAACTGTTCCAAAATTCTTCTGGCCCAATGCATATGAAGAAGCAATGCTGAGGTATGATTTCCAAGCACAAGAGGCCACTAGAAATGGAACCTGCTAGGCTCTAGAAGAACACGAGCACAATCAACAAGAGTCAATTTACTTCTCTCAGGACCCGTGGGACTTTGGATAGGCATTATATTTTATCCACATAACATGTATCATAAATACAGTGACTCATTCGAGAACCCTAATCAAGTGGAAAATCAATCCTAAACATATTATACTTTTACCAATTCAGTCTTAAATCTTTTAATTATGTTAATTACGCCAATTCAATCCTGAACCTTTTAATATATTTTTTATAATTTTTATTTACTTTTCTTTTCTTTTTCCTTTGTCTTTTTTTCTTTTCTTCTCTTTTTCTTTTTTTCCTTTCGTTTTACCGTGGCCAATGAGGCCACCTTGCCCAAATCTGGGGGAGGCTGGGTGAGGGCCACAACCTCACTTGCTGCTAGCGAGGGCCTGGCAACCCTTGCCAGCCACAGTAAGAAAAAATAGAAAAGAAGGAAAAAAGAATAAAAGGAAAAAGGAAAAATAAAATATAAATAAATAAATAAATAATGAAAAAATTGTCCACATCAACGCCAGTCATGCCACATAGGATTGCCGACGTCCACGTTAGTGATTTCCAACATAAAATTGGAATGTACTCAATTGGCAAAACGTGAAAATGTTTAGGCTCCAATCGGCATAATTAAAATATTTATAACTAAATTGGCAAAAGTACAATAGGTTTAAGCTTCAAAGTTACATTGGAATGATTGGATCTAACATATACCAAGCAAAGCGACTAGATTGAAATTTTATGACCGCATCACAACATAGCTTTATAATCAGTATCATGTACTTTAATTAGAAAAAATGAAACTTGTCCTTTGTTTCTTTTGGGAAAAATGTGACATGTCTAAAAAATGTTTTCCGGTATTTAGCTAAAACCTAAAAATGAACCATAACATATTTTCCGTGCATTCTATTTAATAATTTTTTTATTTATATTTTCCTTTCTATTTTCTTTTCTTTAAATTGAATTTTAAATTAATTCTTTAGTTTTTTATTTTCTTTCTTTTTCTTTTTCCTTCTTCTTCAGCTAATCGCTAGCCACGGCGACAACCAACAATCCACTACAAGTAAGCTTGAGCCTCGCCATAGCTCGACGAGACTCAAGCTCGCCCGATCCAATAAGTGGAGCTTGCCCAAGGTTGGCAAGCTTGAGCCTCACCAGATTCCTCCGAGCTCAAGCCTCACTGGCCTTGGGTGTGCTCGTCCCTTGCTTGTCGCTGGTTGCTGGCCGTCTCCATGGTTGGCCAAAGAAGAAAGAAAAGAAAAATAGAGAAGAAAAAAAATAAAAATAATCAAAATTTTGATTTTTTAAACAATAAAAATAAAAAATTATTAAAAGGAGTGTATAGAGGAGAATGTGCTTGATCTAGAAGACAAAAGAGGAAATCATTTTCCTCACTTTTGAAAGTGTTTTTTCCATTAACGGAAAATGTTTTCATTTTCCTCACTTTTGAAGGTGTTTTTTTCCATTGACGGAAAATGTTTTCATTGACTTATTTATTTTCTAGGAACCAAACGTCTGAAAATTTGGAAAACCTTTTCTTAAGAGTTGTTTTCCGTGAAACAAACAAAGCCTAATAGTAACATTAATATATTAGGTTAATACTAAAATATTAATTGTGTATAGTTTATTGTCCTAGACGTACTTTGCTATAGCAGTTAATAAAACCAAAAGGATCCATTTTTTTTAATTGTTCGTTTTCTAGCCATATTTGATTTTAACCAAATAACATCAGGAAAAGTTAAAAGTGAAAGACGACTACTATTGCTCATGATACCCTTGGGTTTTGATTTCTTAAAATGGAACAAAACTTCACTATTTATCTTTTCTAATAAACTTAAAGTAATTATCAAAATTTGAAATTATTATGAAAAATTACATACGAAATGTATTAAATTGATATATTTCAAATTTTTCTAAGAATTTTGCGTCTGATAAAAGTTTGGGAAAGCTTAAAAAAAATAAAAAAGAAAATGGTTAAAATCTTTGCCATAAAAAAACTCAAATTATACCCACTATGACACATTTACTATAAACTTTTGTTTTGTGACACAATCCAAAATTTGTACCTATTTGACACATTTACCCTCCATCAAGGTTTTGTAAATGAGCACCATTAAAAATCCGCCTACATGAATGATGAAAGGCAAACGGTATTGAAATAATGTCCACGTGGTTGAAGTGAAATAAAAACGATATTTTAGTTCAAAAATTATTTGATGGGAATCTTGACAGAAAGTAAATGTCTCATGCAGGTACAAATTTGAGATTTTTGATGTCACGAGAAAAATTTAAGAGTAAATATGTCACAGTAGACATAGTTTGAAGTTTTCAATGTCACAAATAAAAGTTCAAGATAAATGTATCTTAATGGGCATTTTTTAGGATTTTTGGTAGCTTTTTTCGTAAAATCATTCGAAACATTATGCAGATCTTACTTACATCTCCTGGGAGACTTTGATTTAGATTTGTCATTTTCTACTAGAGTTAAGGCGCCAAATTCCTTAAAGGGGCTCACTTGCAGTAAACAGCTTTAAACTCAATGAATTGCACAGCTCCCAGCTATTGACTGAATTAGTAAGATGCTGGTGCGTTGCATGGGTCTAAGACTATATTTGTTATATTATTCTAAGTATTGATGTTGACATGAATTTTCACAAGGCATTTTAACATAATATCATAACCAAGTTCTCCTTAGTATACGGGGACTATGTCAAGGCCTCTCCTTTCGTGGAAAAAAAAAAAGGTATGCTCTTCTTGTTAATTTCCCTGTCAACTCTTCTTAGGGCGTGAATGAAAACCCTTCTCTTCCCTGGCCCAATTTCGAGCTAGAAATAGAAAAAATTTCCATTTCACTGAATGAATTTCTGAGCAGAAAGTAGCGTTTAGCAACGACATAAAATTTTTGTTCCTGAAATAGAAATTTGTTTGATAGGTTATTCTTAAATTTTTGTTCCCGAAAGACGGCAGGTGGTGGGCAAGCGGTGATAAGAAGAGTTGTTATTTCTGTTTTTGTTCCAGAATTATAAAAGTAAAAAAATCTACTTCTCATTTCCGTTCCAAACCTATTTCTAGGCTAAAAATCTATCCCAGAAAATAAATAAAAAAATGAAGTTGCATTTCCAAAGGAATTTCTATTTCAAACCTATCCCCGGAAATAAAAAAAATAGAAAAACCGTTAAACATAATATTTATCATTCGCGCCTTTAGTAGATTTTCGCAATTTTACTTATTGGCACAGGCAATCACGTGCGATGCATGGCTTTAAAAATATGTTGATTTAGAACTTTGTTTTGTTGCATATATGTTGCATTGCTATATATAAAAATAAATTACCACACCGCAGGCAAGACGTCTAATTGAGCAATAATGCACGTTCTTCATTCAAATTATCCGATGGCAAATTGAATAGTAGTATCGTGTTGCTGATTGGAGAGCTTACCTTGTACTAACAATTATAGCCCCCACAAGCAGATAATGTTACTTTTCGATAGACTAATTCTAGAATAGATAGAATTAGTGAACGTAATATCTTTTAATACACTGTCATAGGGCTAGTGTGGCAGAACTTTAATTAGATATAACAAACGTAATTGTCCATCGACAGACTAACCTGACTCGAGCCGGTTGACTCACCCCAGCAAGAAATTGTTGATTCAAGTCGGTTCGGGTTTCGATTTGAAATCTGAAAAGAACAAAGACTAACCAAACTATATATTGAAAAAGAACGAAATCCGCGGTGTCTAAATCTACAAAATAAAAAACATAATCCTCAAACCAAATTACACTTCCAATTCAGAGAAAAACCACATAAATGATCCGAGATAATGATCAGTGCTTAGTAAAAGGACTTTGGGAGTCCAAAATTGATTTTCAGAAATTTCTTGAGGGTCACCTGTCAGGTAAACTCTAAGTCAATGGGGTCGGTTTCGTCGGCAATTTCTCATGTTCGACAATATGTCTCATCAGGATTTGTAATTGCCCGCCATCTTTTACTGCATCATTGATAGAATCAATGATGCAGGGTGCTGTCATTACATTGCCAAGACTTGAGAAGTCAAGCAAAACACTAGCAAGCGTATGCAGTGGGGGCGATAACAACCACAAAACAGGAGAATGAGAAAGAAGAAAAATCAAAAGGAGGAGCAGACTGGTTTGAGCTGGTGATTGTATCATATTTGCATGAAATATGCTTCAAGGTGGATGGGTTTCTACTCGAAAAATTGTATTTTTCTGTTTTTAGACTACACATGCATTCTGAAAAAGAATAACATGCGGCTTTATAATAATTAATCAACTATCTTCAAAGAGGTAAAATATAAACTTTTTCAACTCTTGTGTTATAGAACTAAGATTTCTAAATAAGATTCCATTATATACTTTTAAATTAAGACAAGATACGTCGCACGAGGATTTTTTTTCCTTTTTATGGGAATCAACGTATTTGCGGGAGAATTATCACTGCAAAGAATTTTATTTTTCCTTTAATCTAGTACCCGTGTTGTAAATAGTTTGTTACGTTCTCATAGATTTGTGGAACATCCTATCTTGCTACCATCGCGGTAACAAAGAAACGCAATCAAGGTTACCAAAAGTCATAATGCAATAATGTTTTCATTTTTCTCACGGAAACAATGGGGGTTTGGGCGACGACATGCATTTGTCTTGCATCGACCCAGCTTTAGATGTCCCGTAAGTCCAATTCTCTGACGACAGGGCTGTCCATCACCAAAAGTTTTAACACTATCTTTCTTCAACCCAATCGAGGCCTATTTCTCCAACAAAATTTTTTCAATTTTTTTTATTTTTCGAATTATTTCTTATTATTTTTTCATTATCCTGCCAAGACTTGAAAAAGTCAAGCAAGTACGAAGCGTATGCAGTGGGAGATCACAACCCTAAAACAGGAGAATGAGAAGGAAGAAAAATCAACAAGAGCAGACTGGTTTGAGCTGGTGGTCGTGCGCACGAAATGTGTTTCATGGTGATTGGATTTATGCTCCTAAGTGTGAAATATCTGTTGCATTCTGGAAGAGAATAACGTGCATCTTCAGAGTTATCAATCATCTAGTTTCAAAGAGGTAAATAATAAACATTTTCCATTGCTAGATAAGATTCCATTACATACTTTTAAATTAAGACAAGATACGTTGAACATAGAAAAAAAATTTGGGTTGATGGGCTAGGATTTCTAATTAAAAATATGGATTGTGGTCAATTCATATTCGTGGAGAATTATCATCCCAAGGAATTTATTTTTCCTTCAATCTGGTATGCGCGTTGAAAATTTTTTGTTGCATTTTCATAATTTTGAGGAAAATTCTATCTCGCCACCATTACCATAACAAGGAAATGCAATCATGGTTACCAAAAGTCATTTTGGAGACACCAAGCTAATTAAATTACCATCATAATAGTGTGACTCATGTTGGACCTTAGTCCAAATGTGACGTACCACACGTGTGTCATACACCTTACTTAACTCTATTTATCATGTGCATATAAATCGAACCAATATAATTCCACTTTATTGGGCTATACTTTCATAATCATACATGACAAGAAAGGATTATGTTTCATCCAAATAATTAAGTACTTAGAAGCCGGTCCAAATAGGACTTCACCAGGATTTATTGTCAACAAAACTACCAAGAATACCAAGAAAATAGGAAAATTATCCAAAAAATCCTAAACTCATTATAATTGTGTCAATTCTGTCCTACACTTTCTTTTTTTTTGACAATTGAGTCTAAATATTTTGTATTTATAACAATTTAGTCCATCAGGCCAATTTTGATCGGAAATCGCTGACATAGACATCGGCTGATCTTACGTGGCACAGCAGGCGCTGACATTGACATTTTTTAATAATATTTTAATTTCTTTTCTTTTCTTTTTCCTTTTTTTTCTTTTCTCTTTCTTTTTTTTTCTTCCCTTCATCTTCATCCTCTAACCAGTTGCTGGACCTCGGCGACTAGCCAGAGGCGAGTGCTGGTGAGACTGGTGAGGCTTGACCTCACTGTCGCTGGCGAGTGTGTCCATGTTAGTGATTTCCGATCAAAATTGGTCGTATAGACTAAATTGGCACAATTGAAAAAGATTTATGACTAAATTGGCAAAAAAAATGTTTATGACTAAATTGACACAATTGCAATAGGTTTAGAACTTTTTTAGTAATTCTTCTCCAAGAAAACCTATTGTTAGAGTAATTAAAATATTAAATCACGCATTCATCTAATAACTTAAACTTTTTAAAACAATTAGCATTGATCCTACCAAATCTCACACCTATCATTGATTCTAGACACAATTGAATCATTTTTGCATTTCTCACGTAAACGATGGGGGTTTAGGTGACGCTTAGCTGACGACGTGCATGTGTTTTTCAATTTATCGTATGCCCTCCATTAACAAGCGGACTTTTCTTTTCGATCCGACTTGCAAGAATATACGTTGCGAGTAGTATGGCTTTCGAAGTGTAGGTTACATTCTGACCAAAAAAACAAAAGTGTAAAGAGAGATGGCTTATTCAAAGAAGACCCTATGCTCAGATCGACGCGGAGTCAATGAGGTCGTCTGTCCTCGACATTTTGTCATCTGACGATGTCTCATCAGAATTCAATGTTTTGGCAAGTGAGTGCGTACATTGCCAATAATTACAGATGATAAAGGATCATTTCGAGAGGATTGAGCTTTATCCAACACTTGGTGCAAAATTGCTTAGAGGATTAGTTCATCTATGCTGACAGAATTCGAAAGGTTACATTCTCTAGATATTTGAGTGGGTTTCCGTGCTCCAATCTTCTTTTGTAATATATAATTGGAAATCCCCATGTGTTTAGTTTCAAATGAATCACAATTTATGCATTTTGGAGTTTTATAGAGGAGGTTATGCCCCAAATAGTCAATGCTGATAAAAAAAAACCGAGAATGAATCTTTTCTTTCTATGTTCTCGTTGAGTCCAATGCAATTAATTTGCACGGGTACAAGACTATATTTGTTATATTACTTTAAATGTTAGCATCGGATTTTCACAAAAGTAGTTATTTGAAAAAAATCATAACAAACTTCACATCAATCAAATTTTCCGGTAGAGTTTACTAGGAAAATTATTAAATCAAATCCAAACCTCATCATTTAGGAGTATCTTTTGATCAAAGAAAACATGAATAATAAAATTGCAATATTTAATGAATCATAATATAAGTACATGCTACATTTCCGGCAAGTAAAAGTAATATGAGCCAATACGAACATGAAAATATCAAGTATGAATTTAAAGCCCGTCTTTTCAAAGCTTTCCTCTAAATGTCAGAAACTTCGCCTGTTGGCTGGTGTCGGCAAGTAAAAGTAATATGAGTCAATACCAACATGAAAATATCAAGTATGAATTTAAAGCCCGTCTTTTCAAAGCTTTCCTCCAATTGTCAGAAACTTCGCCTGTTGGCTGGTGTCCAAAAGGAGAGCAAACTATTCCGCGTGTGACGAAGTCTTGTGCAGTGCGGTGCACGTTTACATATTCCAAATGCATGTGAACAAGCCATGGCGAGCCAGAGACATGATTCTAAGGATTCTAGAGTGCAAGGAAATGTCTCTCCCTCCGCGGGAAACCAAAAGTCTTGGTCTTCTCCTTCCCAAATCGATTTTTGATAGTGGGAACATTGGAAATGTTACTTCACTGCACGGCAAGTTTTTTTGCTTTTGGGGCCAGACTTAAAAGTTGATAGGGAAAGGAGAAGACCTAACCCTTCGTTTTCTACGAGGAAAGAGACTCCATGGTAAACTCTATAATACGACAATACCAAAACATAATAATGCACCGTAACTCTCGATCGTCAAACGACAATTCCTTCATTTTTTTTAACGAATTTCATCAATTGAATGACAAGAACTAAGGATAACCTTTGAAATTTCTCTCCACAATATCTTTAAATTTCTTTATAGACCCTTTGAAAATCCCAAACTGCCTTTGTTATCGGACGACGCATTGGTAAATGATGTGTGTCCCAACTCATTAACTTATTATTTAGGGCTCCCACTCTCACCACCACAAGTATCTACCAGCTTTTTGTTTAGGGCCCTTGGGTTTTGATTTCTGAAAATAGAACAAAACTCACTAATTATCTTTTCCAATAAACTTAAAGTAATTATCAAAAATTTGAAAATATTATGAGAAATTACTTACGAAATGTATTAAATTGATATATTTCAAATTTTTCTAAGAATTTCACATCTAATAAAAGTTTGGCAAAGCTTAAAAAAAAGCAAATGGTTAAAATCATGGGCAAAGCCATCAAAAAACTCAAACTATACCCACTATGACACATTTACTATAAACTTTTGTTTTGTGACACAATTCGAAATTTATACCTGTGTGACACATTTACCCTCCATCAAGGTTTCGTTAATGGGCACCATTAAAAATCTGCCTACATGAACGATAAAAGGCAAACTGTATTGACATGGCGCCCACGTGACTTAAGTGAAATAAAAAACGACATTTTAGTTAGAAAATTATTTGATGAGAACCTTGACGGAAGGTAAATGTTTCATGCGGGTACAAATTTGGGGTTTTTGATATCACGAGAAATATTTAAAGGTAAATATGTCATAGTAGACGTAGTTTGGAGTTTCCAATGTCACAAAAAAAAATTCAAGATAAATGTGTCTTAATGGGCATATTTTAGGATTTTTGGTAGCTTTTTTCGTAAAATCATTCGAAACATTATGCAGATCTTACTTACATCTCCCGAGAGACTTTGATTTAGATTTGTCATTTTCTAGTAGAGTTAAGGCGCCAAATTCCTTAAAATGGCTTACTTGCAGTAAACAGCTTTAAACTCAATTAACTGCACAGCTCCCAGCTATTGACTGAGCTAGTAAGATGTTGGTGCGTTGCATGGGCCTAAGACTATATTTGTTATATTATTCTAAGTATTGATGTTGACATGAATTTTCACAAAACATTTTAACATAATATCATAACCAAGTTCTCCTTAGTATACGGGGACTATGTCAAGGCCTCTCCTTTCGTGGAAAAAAAAAGGTATGCTCTTCTTGTTAATTTCCCTTTCAGCTCTTCTTAGGGCACAAATGAAAACCCTTCTCTTCCCTGGCCCAATTTCTAGCTAGAAATAGAAAAATATTTCTATTTCCCTGGATGAATTTATGAGCAGAAAGTAGCGTTTGATAACAACACTAAATTTCTGTTCTCGAAATAGAAATTTATTTGATAGGTTATTCTTCAATTTCTGTTCCCGACAGACGGTAGGTGGCAAGCAAGCGGCGATAAGAAGAGTTGTTATTTCCATTTCTATTTCAGAAATATAAAAGTAAAAAAAAAATCTACTTCTCATTCCTGTTCCAAACCTATTTCTGGGCTAAAAATCTATCTCGGAAAATAAATAAAAAAAATGATGTTGCATTGCCAAAGGAATTTCTATTTAGGTATAAAAAAATAGAAAAACCAATAAACATAATAGTTATCATCAACGCCTTTAGTAGATTTTCGCAATTTTACTTATTGGCGTGGGCAATCACGTGCGATGCATGGCTTTAAAAATATGTTGATTTAGAACTTTGTTTTGTTGCATATATGTTTCATTGCTATATATACAAGCAAATTACCACATCACACGCAAGACGTCTCATTGAGCAATAACGCACGTTCTTCATTCAAATTATCCGATGGGAAATTGAATAGCAGTATTGTGTTGCCGATTGGAGAGCTTACCTTGTATTAACAATTATAGTGCCCATAAATAGATAATGTTACTTTTCTATAGACTAATTCTAGAATAGATAGAATTAGTGAACGTAATATCTTTTAATACACTGTCATAGGGGTAGTGTGGCAGAACTTTAATTAGATATAACAAACGTAATTGTCCATCGATAGACTAACTTGACCCGAACCGGTTGACTCACCGCAGCCGGAAATCATTGATTCAAGTTGATTCGGGTTTCAATTTGAAATTTGAAAAGAACAAAGACTAACCAAACTATATATTGAAGAAGAACGAAATCCGCAATGTCTGAATCTGCAAAATAAAAATCATAATCCTCAAACCAAATTACACTTCCAGTTCAGAGAAAAAGCCACAGATATAATCCAAGATAATGATCAGTGCTAAGTAAAAGGACTTGGGGAGTTCGAAATTGATTTTCAGAAATTTCTTAAGGGTCACCTGTTAGGTAAATTCTAAGTCAACGGGGTAGGTTTCCTTGACAATTTCTCATGTTCGACAATATGTCTCATCAGGATTTGTAATTGCCCGCCAACTTTGACTGCATCATTGACAGAGAGTATCAATGATGCAGGGTGCTTTCATTACATTGCCAAGACTTGAGAAGTCAAGCAAAGCACTACCAAGCGTCCGCAGCGGGGAAGATCACAACCCCAAAACAGGAGAATGAGAAAGAAGAAAAATCAATAGGAAGAGCAGACCGGTTTGAGCTGGTGATTGTATCATGGTTGCATGAAATGTGTTTCAAGGTGGATGGGTTTATTCTCGAAAAATTGTATTTTTCTGTTTTTAGACTACGTATATGCATTTTGAAAAAAAATAACATACAGCTTTATAATAATTAACCGACTATCTTCAAAAAGGTGTAATATAAACATTTTCAACTGTTGTGTTATAGAACTAAGATTTCTAAATAAAATTCCATTATATACTTTTAAATTTAGACAAGATACGCCGCACGTGGATTTTTTTCCTTTTTCTGGGAACCAACGTATTTGCGGGAGAATTATCACTGCAAAGAATTTTATTTTTCCTTTAATCAAGTACCCATGTTGTAAATATTTTGTTACGTTTTCATAGATTTGAGAAACATCCTATCTTGCTACCATCACGGTAACAAAGAAAATCAAGGTTACCAAAAGTCATAATGCAATAATGTTTTCATTTTTCTCACGGAAATAATGGGGGTTTGGGCGACGCCATGCATGTGTCTTGCGCCGACCCAGCTTTAGATGTCCCGTAAGTCCAATTCTCTAACGACAATGCTGTCCATCACCAAAAGTTTTAACACTAGTTTTCTTCAACCCAATCGAGTCCTATTTCTCCAACCAATTTTTTCAAATCTTTTTATTTTCCGAATTTTTTCATTATTTCTTATTATTTTCTTGGAAATAGATACTCGGGCTAGGCCCAGCTTGGACCCCGCAGGTCGAGGTCACAGAAAACATGAAAGGCATTATAAACAAAAATGGGCTTATTTGTTCAAGTCCAAATTTAATCCTAACCAGAGTCAAGCACGAATTCTCTTAAAGCCGAAGCAAATCCAAATTTATCAAACCTATTCAAAGCCCAAAAGCTTATTATTAAGCCTAAATTAAAACCAAAACCTTACTAATCCGACTAGAAAACTAGACAAGCCCAACCTCAAACCCATTTGTCATTCTCTTATATCTTTTTTCTTCTCTTTTTATCCACGCTGTTCTTCCTTTTCGCCGAGTCTCTCCATTACACCTGTTTTATTTTATCTCCTTTTTTTTTACTTCTATTTTCTATTTACCCCATCCATACATAATTCTACTCGTCCTTGATTTAAATAGTAGTAGTAGCAGACTTAACGGAAGCCTTAGGGGTGATGATGATGGTGAGAGGTAGGGGAAGCCAAGCTAAGCAATTCAGAGATTGATTGGAACTTGTAACAGAATAAAGTACAACATTCCACCAAGCGAAATTCATTAAATATTTTGAACAAAAAAAAAGAATTCATCACATAAAACCCTTGAATGCATTTCTCTGTCGCAGCAAACCAGCAGAAGCAAAATCGTCTTCAAATCGAACGAACAATCTCACTGATTCATTTCCGCGGATGGCTAACCAGACCAAAGCAAAGCTCTGATCTTCGCCCAGGCTTTTATGCTACCCCCGATCTTCTCGTTCTGTTCCAGCGAGGTGCTCAACATTTCGATCGCAACTCTTCCGGGAGCACGATGAGTCTCGGCATTTCTGTCGAGGACCATAAGGTGGGCAATATCGTTTCGATCGTAACGCTTCCAGGCACGATGAGTCTTCGAGCAATTATCCGCGGCTTAGACTAGCTGAATTCCACCGACCAAAAAAAAAAATTCTAGCTGAATTCCCAATTTCAACCAAAAAGAACAAGTTCACTGCAGTTGGTTGCGACATGCCGACTATTTGCTGCGACTGACCGTCCGCTATTTGCCGAGAGCAAGTTCACCGCAGGCGGCCTTGGCATATAGCCCATGTGTCGCGACCAACTGCCATAAACTTGTTCTTTCTGGTTGATATGGGAATTCAACTGGTCTGAGCCGCAGCTCGAGGACTCATCGTATCTGGAAGGCTCAAAGACTCATCTTAAGGAAGGGGTAGGGAGGGGCGGAGGAGGAGGGGAAGAGCAGGCACGGGTCATAGAGTGGAGTGGAGCAGAGGTGAAAGAGGGTGAGACGAGAGGCGAGATGTGTATGGCGACCATGAGGTGGAGCAGGAGTGGAGGGTGGGTAGAGAGCGGGAGCGAGAGGCGGGTTTTATGCAAGGGTCAAAATCAGGTGTCGAGTGACAGAGTGAAGATGGTGGAGAGAAAGATCTACATCTCTCTTGAGAGAAAGAATAGACGCAAACAGTGAAGGATAACGGACATTGGTTCGAGGTTGACTTGCTCCAACGAGGCTATGCAAGATAATGGACGCAAACGGTGAAGTATATTCAGAAGAATGGAGAAGACTTTTTCTTCGAAGGTTCTTGGAACCCAACTTAGCGAGAATGAAGAAACCGTCATGAACGTAGTTCTGTTTGTAGAGAGAGAGAGGAGCGATCATTCAAGGTCTACTTTTTTCTGAAAGAGGAGAGAGAGCGCCATATTAATTGAAGAGAAAGAGGAAAGTGGAGAGAGAGATGGTGGTCGATCGTGCAAGACACAAAGGAGATAAAGAGAGAGGAGAGAGCGCTGCATTGATTGAAAAAGAGAGTCTAGTCCGAGAGAGATGGTGGTTGATCGTGTATGACCATTTGTGTTCAGTTGAGTGTCAAAGCAGATTTGCCTCAGAAGAAGTAAATACAGCTCGAAGCTTACCATATCGAATAAAACCCAACAAAAGCCAGCTTGCCACCTTTTAGCTCCTCAGTCTCTCTTTCAATCGCCAAGCAGCGGTGAAGGAATCTTTGGTGAGTTCTTGGTTTTCACCTCCATGCACTTTAAGATAAAGGTTGCTAGCTGGTGGATTAATCATGGTATGCTGATCAAACGTTAAGGTAACTCTCTCTGATGGAAACGATTCTGTATCTTGCCATGTCTATGCCATGCTTATTAAGGTGTTTGCTTTGGCCTGTGGTCATGCATGATGTTTTCTGAATTGCCAAGTTAAGATAGTTTTTTTTTGGGGCAGCATAATATTCTTCTGTTGCTAGAAAGGTCTAGTGAGAGTTTCATTCTTGAAAGATGATGCAGTTTTTCTTTGTATATCATGCAATTCGAGTTATTTAAGTTGAAGCTGACTTTGGTGAGTGCTTTCTATAACGCCAAGTTGCATCTTATTGCGTTAATATTTGCGTGTCTAGTTGTTTATATTGTTGGAAAATTGGTGAATAATGAAAATATGGGGGAAAAGTATGAAAAATGTCCTAAACCTATTACATTAATACAAATTTAGTCATAAACTTTTCAATTGGACCAATTTAGTTATAACATTTCACATTGGTACCAACTCAGTCCATCCAATCAATTTAGGTCGGAAATCATTGACATAGAAGGCCGTCTTACATGGCACGGCCGGCATACGATTGATGCTGATGTGGATAATTAAAAATAATATTTTAATGTTTTGTTTTTACTTTTTTTCCTTCTCTTTCCTTCCCCTTCCTTGGGCCTGTGGTTGGTACCCGGCCATGGCCAACAACTGGCCACAAGTGAGGGCGACCCTCATCGGATCTGGCAAGGGTTGGACCCTCACAGCCTAGGCAAGGGTCGCTCTCGCCAGATCCAATGAGCACTGCCGTTGCCCAGGCTACGAGGGTCCAGCTCTCGCCCTAGCCTGTGGCCGACAAGGGCTGTGACGCCCTTGTCGACCTTCGACTGTGGCTGGTCGCTGGCCATGGTCGAGCATTGACCATAGGCAAAGGAGAAGGAAGGAAAAAAGACGAAAAAAGGGAAAAAAAGAAAATATATTTAAAATTTTAAAATATTATTAAAAATTATCCACGTTAGCGCTGGCCGTGCCACATAAAACGGTCGGTGTCCACCTCAATGATTTTCGGCCTAAATTGACTGAATGGACTGAATTGGTACTAATGTGAGCAAGTTTAGGACTAAAAATCAGTCTAATTGAAATATTTAGGACCAAATTGATATCAATGTAATAGGTTTATGACTCTTTTGGTACTTTTCCGGAAAATATGGAAATGCTCTCTACCAATCGTATCCATGGAGGCCTATTTAGGCAGTGATTAATTTCATCTTAAAAATCAGATTGAATAATTTTTAAAAAGTTGGAGAAAAACTAATTTTGTGGCATATGAAAATAGGGTTTTATTGGTTGTATGCCTGTTAATTGATAGAATGACGGATTATGTCAAATAATTTATGTTTTCCTACCTTAAAAACAATAAAAATATCTGACAGCTTTTCTATCTTGCATGGAATTTATTCGAGCTTTTTCAAACCTAAGTTTGTTGAGGTGTCATTTTGTGTGGTCCCAACGTAATTGTTTCCCAGAGAATTTTTCCAATTGGGCATTGAATCTACAATATTGGTCAATTGTCTTATTCTCCCTAAAAAGCAGCTCCTTTTGCTTTGTTATTTTTATCCAAATTTTTTTTTAAGTGGACAATGACATTTGCACAAAGATTAATCGTTCGTTGTGAGACCACTATCAATTTACTTAAAAAAGTAAAAATATATTAGATGAGAGCATTATTTAAATAATATAAGGCATCTTATTAATGGAACCCCATGGGGTTGTTTTTTTTTTTTTTTGGTCGATAAAACTCATACTTTCATTGCTAAGAAGGACTTAAACAGCAAGATTGTCCGAGATCATAACATAATGGCGACCAAAAGGAGTGGGGGATTTTTAGTCAGCCAATTCGGATCAAGAGAGTCATTCCGACGAGCCTTCGCCACCCAGTCCGCGGCTTGATTTCCATTTCGGGAACAATGGACTATGGAGGCGGCACTTGGTCGGGCCATAATCTATTGGCAATCCATCACAATAGACCCAATGGGCCAGGGACTATCGGCCCAGCCCAGAACATAAGAAACAGTTGATAAGCTATCAGAGCTGATGACCACCCCGCAGATCAGACTGAACTGACCACGGATCAGTTTCTTGCTCCCTCTTTCTCCCATGTCTTCTCCACGCACGACAGTCCCTCTCTCACCGCAACGCAAGGGTTTCCGCTACCAGGGCCGAAGAGGCGTGTATTTTCTTGGCAAATCCATCTATGAGGATCCCATGGGAGTCTCTACAAACCCCCCGGCGATCGCTCCCTCCCGCGACCCACCGCACCAGGAGGCATCGACATTCATCAACCAAGAACCCTCAGGTGGCGGGATCCAGTGGTCGGGAGGTTAGGCATCCTGCCCTTTATGCTTCTTCTTGCTATGATTCCATTTTTCGAAGAGCTTCTGTGAATTAAACGCTTCCTCGACTAACTGGCTGGGTCTCGGCTTCCTGTTCCTGAAAACCCACGCGTTCCTTTCCTCCCAAATCAACCATATTACACCGGCGAGTATTGCCGTGGAGGATGGGCCAGCTCGGGAAGGTAAGTTTTCCAATATCCACTTGTCGATCCTGGTTATCTTTTCCGGTGAGGTGTTGAGGTTCAACCGAGAATCTGACCAGATTTTTTTTTGTCCAGTCACAAAGAAGGAGGAGGTGCTCAGGAGATTCTGGGGCTTTACGGCACACCGGGTAAAGAGGGTCAGGTACCATTCCTCTTCTATAAAGGTTTTCCTTTGTAGGAATTGCGTTGTCGCATACACTCCATAGGAAAAAAAACCCGGAACTTTCGGGTACGAGTGAATTTGCCAAATTGCGGTCCATAATGATCGGGGAGGCTGATATGATGAAGACGCCTGGTTGGTGTTTAATTTCTTGTCCTGGGGGCATAGTTTGTTGTAGCCACTTTTTACCGAATAGGACCCCGCACTATTTCCAGTCCAAACTAGCTTATCGGTCACGGGATTATGACTAAGTGGAACTGAAAGTATCTCTTTCTCCATGTCCTCGTCAAAAGGTTCATTTAGTTTCTGGATTTTCCATTCCTTTGTTTCCTGGTTAATCAGCTCGTCAACGAGATGGGGGTCGTTTAGATTCGCTGGGCCACCAATTTGGCCTATAGATAGCCATTTGTCTTCTCTAACTTTAATCTTCTTGCTGTCTCCCACTATCCGACTCACTTCAGGCTCGATCACTTCCCTCCCCGCGAGCAAGCTTTGCCACCCCCAAGAGGGGCGATGGCCTTTGTTTACATTCCAAAACTCTCCTCGTGGGTAGTAAATTCCTGTCATCAGCTGACTCCAAAGGGCAGTAGGTGTTTGTGTCAAGCGCCAAGCCTGTCTCCCAACCGTAGCCTTATTAAAGGCAGTGAGATCTCTGAAACCTAAGCTCCCCTCGTCTTTCCTGGTCTTCAACACATCCCATCTCCTCCAATGGACACCTTTTTTATTCACGTTTTGTTTCCACCAGAAAGATGCAATTCTCTTTTCAATCGATTTGCAAATCGATATGGGAATCTTAAAAATCGACATTGCATACTGTGGAAGGACCTGGACAACAGTTTTGATAAGAATCTCCCTTCCCGCTTTTGTCATCGGTTTCTCTTTTCATCCCTCCAACTTTGCGTTGACCCTTGCTAAAACCCATGCAAACATTTCTTTCTTCGATTGCCCCCAGTCCGAGGGAATACCTAAGTATTTACCAGTCTTATTTATGGTTGGGACTCTCAATTCACCTGCCATATTCCTTTTCAATTGTTCAGGGCATCCTTGGCTAAAAAAGATGCCGGACTTGTTAAGGTTAATAGCTTGTCCCGACGCATAACAATACTGGTTGAGGATGTTTGCCAAATTTTGGCATTCCTTAACCGTCCTGTCCAAGAAAAAGATGGCATCATCATTGAACAATAGGTGGGATAACTTCAGACACCAGCTATTCATTTTAATCCCTCTTACACTGCCGTCCAATATCGCCTTGTTTAGTAACGAGGAAAGTACGTTTGCCAAAATGATGAAAAGATAATGCGACAGTGGATCCCCTTGTCTAATACCTCGTGAAAGCCGGAAATATTGAATAAATTCCCCATTAATTCTCACACTAAAGGAAACCGTGTTATACAATTATAAACTAGCCAGACCCAATCCTCACAAGATCCCATTCTTCGCATACAATCACACAGAAAATCCCATTCAACTCTATCATAAGCTTTTTGCATGTCCAGCTTAAGGATCGCCTGGAATTTCCTTTCCCTTTTACTAATACGCAATTGATGAAGTACCTCCTGAACTATTAGAATATTATCTTGAATTTGCCTACCTCCCACGAAGGCACTTTGTTCCGTGGCAATAAGGTAAGGGAGCCAGGGTTTGAGCTGATTAGCCATAACGTACGATATGACCTTATAGCTAAAGTTGCATAAGCTAATAGGCCTGAATTGGGTGATGCTCTCTGGGTTCATCATCTTCGGGATAAGGACAATATGCGTATTATTAAGATTAGGATCGAAAGTACTTGTAGTGAAGAAGCTGTCCACCATCCTAAGGATATCATGTTGAATGTCCGCCCAATAGTGATGGTAAAATTGCCCATTTAGTCCATCGGGGCCAGGTGCCTTAGTAGCACGCATTTGAAATGCCGCTTCCTTTACTTCCTCAAGAGTCACCCTTTTCATTAAAGCCACATTCATTTCATCTTCTACGAGGCATGGGCACTGGTCCAACACAGGCTGAAAATTTCTATGACCCACGGTGGTATATAGAGATTGATAGAATTGGCCAATGTGTTGCTTTAGTACTTCGGGGTCATGGCTCCAGCAGTTATCATCCACTTTCAGCATTGAAATTCTATTCCGTAATCTACATTGGATCGCAGTGGCATAGAAATATTTAGTGTTCCTATCTCCCCTCCTCAAGCCAATTTATATGAGATCTCATACTCCAATACGTCTCTTCCTGCCTCCAAAGTTTTTCAATGTGCTCTTTTATTCACTGGGTCTCCTCCCTATTCCCATCCACATCAGGGCTATTGGTCAGCTCTGTTAATTGCCTCATTGAGTGTTCGATTTGTCAATGAGCATTGGAGAATTTCTTCTTGCTCCAGCCCACCAACGCACTGGCCACCCTTCTTGTTTTCCTCACTACATCTACCTGAGCGTTATTTTGGTCATTCCAAGCCCTTTAATAATATTCTAACATTCCGGGTCCTCTAGCCAATACGCCACAAATCGAAATTCCTTTTTTCCTTTAGACTTTGTCTGGTGCATAGAAATAAGGAGAGGACTGTGATCGGAACCTATAGCCGGCAAGGCATAGGCCTCCGCATTGGGAAATAACACTCTCCATTCAAGATTGCACACGGCTCTATCTAATGTTTTCCTCACCAAGGCCTCCCCATCTCTATTATTAGCCCATGTATAGGCACAGCCCTTACTCTCGATGTCCATGAAAGAGCAGTCATTCAACATTTCTTGGAAAGCCACTATTCTATAATTATCCGCCTCTCTTTTCCCAGCCTTTTCCCAGTAGTAAAGTATCTTGTTAAAGTCTCCCATGCAAATCCATGGTAGGGTGTTAGCAAGATGGATGGACCGCAATTTCTGCCATAAGAGGAGTCTATCTTGGAAATCAGTAGGTGCATGAAGGAAGGTGATCTGCATAGTCACACCACTAACGAGGTCCCGACAAGTGATATCAATTAGCTTCGCTGAACACTCCTCCACACTCACCGACAACTCCTCATCCCACATAACCACTAGTCCCCCTGCGATTCCATTCGGATCGATCATCACGGACTTCTGGAACTGAAGCCGATTTATAGCTCTATCTACCACTTCTCTTTTATTCTTAGTTTCCATGAGGAACACCAAGTTGGGCCTATCTTGAGCCACTAAGGCTCTAAGATGCTGGAATGTCAGGGTAGAACCCAACCCCTGACAATTCCAGCTCAAAATTTTCATCTATCGCCCGGTGGCTTTTTCTTGAACACTTTGGCTACAACATCTTTTGACCACATTCTCCCCAATCATTTACATAGAACAGCAAGTCTAAGCACCTTATTTACTTCATTCTCTGCCTTATGATAATCTCCTTCACAGGACTAAGTCACAGCACTGGGACAACCACAACAGAATCAAGCCAAGAAAACCAGACCGTGACTTACTAGCAATATAGGCACAAGTCAGACTATCAGAGCATCACCGGGTTGCAAAGAGCAGTAAGCAGCGTCCCTCTCCTCTGTGACTGGATGGTATTAAGAACTGAAGGAAGGCGTTTAAAATAGGATAAGTGGCTATGGGCGTAACACTCCAAAACTGGAAGAAGGAAGGTAATGGGGATCTGAACCGAGACAAGGTAAAAGGGCGAAACCTAGTGAGGAGGATGAATTCCAGGGGGGGAGAAGGTAAATGAGAATGTAAGGAATTGGTGTAAACTTCATGACTGTATGAGAGTTGAAGGTAAATAGGGCTATCTAGGGTTAACTATCACCATGGATAGAGAAAGCTCTTACTAGAAGATAGAGAAGCTCTTACAAGAAGAGAGAAGCTCAGTATAGAGCAAAATCAATAACCCCATGTGGTTGTCGAGTAGTTGAGAAATGGAAATGGGTGCATATACTAGAGACAAGACACAAGTTCGATTCCTTTTACTATCGAGTGTAAACGATCTCATATTTTGGTCACTTTATTCGGATTTTGGTTTGCATCTTCAAATATTCGTGGTGAGCAAAATCTATCTACCGAAAGATGTAGATTTTCTCGTCATGAAATAAAGGGTTAACTACAGATTTAATCCTTTGAATTTCAACATTTGTGCAATTTGCCCCTATAACTTTAAATTTGTTTAACCAAGTCCTCTAACTCTTTATGATTTGTATCATTTAGTCCTCTAGGTTTCATTTTATGCAATCAAATCTCTAATTTTTTTTTCAATTTATGCAATCAAATCCTTCAGTCAACCATTCTAACTAAACTTTCAGATTAGTTAATGACATGACACTGCATATATGATAGAGAGTGACACGTGATGCTAACTTGGTGCCAAGTGAGCAGAAACAAAAGAAAAAAAAAGTAAAAAGAAATCCTAATTTGTCGATATTAGCAACATTGGGTGAACAAAAAACTTAATTGCACAAATTAGAAGGTTGGAGGATTTGATTGCACAAAACAAAATTCACAGGACCAAATTGCACTAATCCAAAAAGTTAGTGTATATAGCGGAAGGTTGAATCTGCTGTTTCTTCAGAAATTGTGTGATGGGCAGAGGATGTTGCCCGGTGGAACGAAGAAGTTATGGTCAAATGTGAGGAACATTGCATAATCACCACCACTTTGAATACCCGAGAATTTTTATTGTTATTTTTTCGGCCAAAATTGAGAAAATTAGGGTACGTTTGTTTCGTAAAAAACTTAATAATAAAGGAAAATGCTTTTTAAGAAAGCATTTTCCAGGAATACAGTTAGTTTTTCTACGTTTGGTGATATGTAATCGAAAACGTTTTTTGGTGTTTGCATATCATTTGGAAAATAATTTCAATCTCCTAATTTTATCTCAGACCAAAAAAAAATTCAAGTATTTTAATATTTTTTAAAAAAATTCGATTTTTTAATTATTTTTTAATTACTTCTTTCCTTTTTTGAAAAAACTCGAATATTTAATTATTTTTCTTTTTTCTCTTTTCTTTTTCTTTTTTCTTTTCTTTCATTTTCTTTTTCCTCCTACCTCCGCCGTGACCGGGCGGCGATGGCCACAGGCGAGCCTGACGCTTGCCCGGCGATGACCACAGGCGAGCTTGAACTCGCCGAGATCGGCGTAGCTCGAGCTCGAGCTCGAGCTTGCTGGGACCGGCTGAGCCCCAAGCTCGCTGTGATTTGGCGAGCCTTGAGCTCGCACGAGGCCAGCGAGGCCTCGCTGCGAAGTTGAGGCTCGCCGGTGCGAGGTCGGCGAGCTCGAGCTTGCAAGACGCCAGCGAGGCCTCGCCAAGAAGACGAGGCTTGCCGAGGCGAGGTTGGCAAGCTCGAGCTCGCCAGATCCCGGCTAGCCTCGACCTCATGCCGGCAAGGCTAGTCGAGGCTCGTCGGCGCCAGGTCGGGGCTCGCACAGGGCTGGGGAGTCACGCGACCCTTCCCGTGGCCGGTCACCGGCCGGCGACCAATAGAGGGAGGAAGAAGGAAAAAGGAAGAGAAAAGAAAAAAATAAAAAAAGAAAGAAAAGAAAAGAAAAGATAAGAAAAAGTAAAATATTAACAAAATCAAAATAAGCAATTCAGGAAAGTGTTTTCACCTTTTTAAATTAGGAAATTGATCGGAAAGTGTTTTCTTGATCAAAAAGTGTTTTCAATTGACTAATCATTTTCCGTGAACCAACGGGTGAAAGTCTGGAAAACGGATTTCGAAAAAATTCGTTGCCTCAAACAAACACACCCTTAGTAGCTGGGAGCATCGGATATGGAGAAAAAAAATAGAGAAATTAGTCCCACAGCTTTTAATATAAATACTAAATTGTTAGTAGGCCGGTTCCCTTTGTAAATTATAGATGTAAGATACTAAAAATTTTCTAAAATGTTTAGTTGATAATTCACAAGCACTAGCTGCTTCAAGGGATCTCACTTCTTAGGTCTTACGTATCGCACTTTTGATTGGCTTGTTACTCCACTTGTCATTATCACAATAGTATAACCATCGCATGAAATACTCATTAATAGATATTTCAATGATCAATCCCTTGGATTTGATTCATTTTTGCGACTATGAATTAAAAGTACTATAACATATATGGATCACTTGACCATTATATGAGTTCACATTTGAAAGTAAAAAGCCGCACAAGAGTACCTAACAATTTTCTGAAATTCAAATTTGAAATGTTGAGATCCATAGATTACTTAACTATTTAGTTACGCTGGTTATCATAAATTACGATTTTATCTATCAATAATTCAATGGTTTAAGTTTTGTTATACTTATTATTCCTCACTATTTTTATATCTATACTGGTTATTTGTAAATGCAAATCATATTCCTTTATTGGACGATTAAATCCATCTATCGTTGCATAAACAATGTAAAAGCGTGGATGTACTTGGGATCTGGCTCCAACTCATGCTAAAAGGGGTCATGACGTGGCTTTTTCAAAGACAGGTCTCTGCAGCAGTTGAAGTGGGAGTGAGTGATTCCACTATCTTGTACAGTGCAACCCGTGATCTTCGAACCCGACATTTGCCGAAGGGGTGCGACAAAAACTGGTCCGACACGAGAGACAGAGACTTCCAACGTTCATGCAATGCATAAGATCCGTCATGGGTCAGATTTAATGATGGCATGGGAGGATCTGCCTCTTGCCACCCAAATTACTGACTGATCTTTTTGATGTTCTGTTGATACGTTTCCTTATCCTCTAAATTGATTTTATCTTTTGATTTATTTGAAGGAAGGCACTTGCCTAAAGTCATCGAGGTCGAGGTGTCTTGTCTTACATTTTGGTGAAGTATTCTATTTTGAGCCAGCTTAACCTAAACTGGAGGATCAATGCAGAATCGTTAATGACTAGGAGCAATGTAAATGCACACAAATGTTACTGATAGCATTGAATTGTGCATGTGTTGCACAATATTCAATCCCATTTATAATCTTTATAGACGGATTTTTGAGGTTTAACCTTTTAGGATCAAACCCAGACGCTGAAAACACTTATAAATATATTGCCAATTTTGGGTTGTTCAGCCATTAGAGAGACAGACTTACTTAAAAAAAATTGATATGTAATTACTTAGCAAAAGCATTCATATTGAAAAGAGTCTTAACACACTCTAAGCGGTGCATCTATCATGCAAATGCGTGGGTCGTTATTGTTCAAAACCTAGAAATTTGCTATTGTTCCACTAATTAGTAGAACCACTGCGTCCATCTGACTAAGGGAAATTGTAATTGGAATTCAAATGTTGCCGCACATATTTGATTAATTTCAGCTTTCACAATTAGCGTGAATTTACTCCAACAGCAACTCCTTAAATTCGAGTACCAGTGCTTCGAGCTTGAACCAGGACTCCAAGCTCTGACCAACTGGTTAAATTCCTCAAACGTAGCCATCTTGTCGAGGTCGTCTCTTGTCCTTCCCTTCTCTTTCAAATGACATCCCATCTCTTTCAGCTCCTCGGCTCGGGACGGCGCAATGGCGTGACTCCACCTTCAAATCATATAGCATACTCTGTAGCCTTTTGTACACCGTCCTATCTCCTTGAGCTCATTGTCATCCCTTGGTGCCTCCACAAAGCATGCATCAGCTCCTGCCTGCAAGTTTTATTACAATAAAGAACTTCAAGAAACCAAAAAACTGTTTTCAATTATTCATTTGAAACGAAGTTTTATCAATGCTTTAGGACCCTATGCTCCATCTTGTAGTCTTGAAAGAACCAATAAATATTGTCCAAACAGCTTGATCATCCAGCGAATGCTAAGAAACGATGATCGGATTCATATAGTAAAATGAAAATTTGACAAGAATCATCATGCTGTTAAGATATGAAATCTTTTTAATATCTTTTTGAAATTCAAATTAGCTTACCAACTATAGATGAGTTGGCATTCCTTGATTTTTGCTCTGCCAAAGATTGTATTTTTTCTTCTCTTTATAAATGTGTACAATTTGTAAATGAATTGTAACGAAAATCATTCTCAAACGTTGAGCTTCTATATGGTATCAAAGCATTCTGCTCCTAAGAGCCTTTTTTGATCCGGCCATTCTACATTTTTTTTGGCAACCTTCTGCATCCTCTAGCCATGGAAGTTACTTCAAAATCAGTTCACGCCACCTCAAATTCTGGTTCCAATTCCATTGGGACAGCCGCACCTAATGGTTTGATTTCAAGCTCTCCGCTGCCAATTATCCCTCTTGGCGCACTCAATTTCAGGCGTTGCTCATTGGTTATGATTTAATGGGATTCGTTGATGGGACTTCCGTCTGTCCACCTCTCACCGTTTCAGCTGAAAATCAAACGGTGCCAAATCCAGCTGCAACAACCTCGATTCGCCAGGATCAGCTCTTGCTTCATGCAATTTTTGCATCCGTATCCGAAGCCGCGATTCCTCTCATTGCCTCTTGCAATTCGTCACACGCTGCCTGGACAAAACTCATGAATTTATATGCAAATAAATCCCGCTCAAGTGTTATGCATCTCAAGGATCAGCTCTCTACCGCTCGTCGAAACTCATGTTCTGTTTTAGATTTTTTGCAGGAACTTAAAGCCCTTGCGGATGAATTAGCAGTCATTGACACTCCTCTCTCTAATGATGATTTAGTCATTCATGCACTTCGGGGACTTGGAACCGAATACAAAGAAATCGCGGCAGCGATTAGGGCTCGCGAAAACACAATCAGCTTTGAGGAAATGCATGACAAGTTAGTGGCCTATGAAACCCAACTGAAGTTAGAAGAAATCAGACTTGAAGCAGCACCAGTCACGGCCCTCTACAGCAACAGAATCCGTGGTACCGGAAGCAACTCCCGCTAGCCAAACAATCGCAGCAACCGTCATCAAAATTATTCCCGATCTAACCAACATTGTGGATCCTCTCACAAAAGGTATTCTGATCGGGATAACAGAGAGCCTCGTCGGACATGTCCGTTTTGCGACCAATATGGACACTCAGCCAAATCTTGTTTTCGAATCCGAAACAATAGCCGCGAGCCTACTGCTCATGTTGCAACAGCTCCACGTCAAGAAAACGGCTAGTTACTAGACTCGGGCGCATCACACCACGTCACAAGCAACCTCAACAATCTCACCACTCACTCAAAGTACGAAGGCCCCTACGAGATCGTCATTGGTGATGGCACAGGTTTGCGTATTAGTCACGTTGGTTCTACTCGTTTATCCTACCCGAACCAAACTTTTAAATTGTCCAATGTTTTATGTGCAACTCATTGTGCAAAAAATCTAATTTCCGTCTCACAATTTTGCCGCAATAACTACTCATCTATCGAATTTTTTGCCAATTATTTTTTGGTGAAGGACCTTCGCATGGGGGCGACGCTGCTTTGAGGAGGGCTTAGCAATGGTGTGTATCGGATGCCTCTCACATACACATATCCAAAATTCACAGCTTTTGTTAGTGAGCGGACAAAACCAATGGTTTGGCACAATAGACTAGGTCACCCTTCATTTCGTATTCTAAGTCATGTTCTTAATAATTTTCCAACTCATTCGTCTTCTGAGTCAATCGTAGGTTCTAAGTTATCATGTGATGCTTGTCAGTGCAATAAGAGTCACAAACTTCCGTTTGGAGTATCAACTCTTGTGAGTCATTTTCCGCTTGATATTATTTTTTCCGATGTTTGGGGTCCCGTGTCAACTGCTTCAATTGATGGTTTCAGTTATTATCTTATATTTGCTGACCACTATACAAAATACACTTGGCTTTATCCTATAAGAAAAAAATCGGATGTTACCCAAATTTTTAAACAGTTCAAAAGCTTGGTTGAAAAACAATTTTCTGTCTCCATTCGAAACTTATACTCGGATGGTGGCGGAGAATTTCAAAACCTAAAACCTTTTCTTACAAAACACGGAATTTCTCATCTAACCACACCACCACACACACCGGAACACAATGAAACCGCAAAAAGAAAACACAGACACATAGTTAAAATCGGACTTGCCCTATTACACAAAGCAAACCTACCACCCTCTTTTTTATCATATGTGTTTCAAACTACTACGTACCTAATTAATCGTTTGCCAACACCCGTTCTAGCCATGCACTCACCATTTCAAACACTATTCCAAATGACTCCCAATTATAAAAAACTTCGCACATTTAGTTGTTTATGCTAATCGTGGTTACGTCCATACAACACAAATAAACTTATGCCCCGTTCTCGACAATGTATATTCTTAGGGTATTCGTTGTCACAAAGTGTGTACAAATGTTTTGATCCACAAAATAATTGTCTTTATATCTCGTGTCATGTTGTGTTTGAAGAAAACACATTCCCGTACCAAACACTTCTCAATTCTAAGAGTGTCTTGTTATCCTCTCAAAGTTCACTTCTTCAACCTACTGTTTCTCTCCCGGTCTTACTGCCAAACACCGGACCACCTGCACAAGCACCCCCTTAGAGCAGCATTCCAGCCCATGCCGTATCCCCATTGGTTTCCCAAACTTCAGATCAATCCTAACAAATGCCACCTCTTGGAAACCTACCCTGTGCATCTGCATCTATTGCCCCAAATCAACCTGCAACAAACATCCAAAATTTTACTCCTTCCAACTCACCCGAAACTCGACTTGCCACTATCAACAATGACCAAACATCAGAACCCATAAATCCACATACATGAACTCATAAAATGACCACTAGATCCCAAAATAATATTTTCAAGGCCAAACAAATCAACCACATCTCCACCAAACATCCACTTCCACCAACTCTAGAACCAACGGGAATTACACAAGCTATGTGCGATCCTCAATGGCGTGAAGCAATGTCGATGGAGATCAATGCCCTTATTTGTAACGGGACTTGGGAACTAATACATTTTGATCCATCTTTGAATGTTGTAGGTTGCAAATGGATTTATCGGATAAAAAGACGTGCGGATGGCAATATTGAGAGGTAAAAGGCACGTCTTGTGGCCAAATGTTTTCACCAACGACCAGACCTTGATTACACCGATACATTTAGCCCGGTCATCAAACCAAATACCATTCGGGTGGTCTTATCATTGGCTCTAATGCGTGGATAGATATTGAGACAAATGGACGTTAACAATGCCTTCCTCCAAGGAACTCTCCAGGATGAGGTCTACATGTCGCAACCGCCTGGTTTTAAAGACCCAGAAAAACCAACACATATTTGCAAACTTCGGAAAGCTATATACGGGTTAAAGCAGGCTCCGCGGGCTTGGTACAATGAGCTAAGTTCATTCCTTCTCACAAATTCATTTGTCAATTCAAAGAATGACAGTTCACTATTCATTTACTCTCATGGTGGCATTCAAGCCTATTTTCTAGTGTACGTAGATGACCTCATTATCACAGGAAGTGACCAGAATTTTGTTTTGGACTTCATCACGGATCTCTCTAATTGGTTCTCAATTAAAGACTTGGGGCCACTGAATTTCTTTTTGGGAATTGAAGTCATTTCTACAAAGACCGGCTTACTTCTTTCTCAACATAAATATATCAGAGAGCTACTTGAACGCTTCAAAATGGAAGACACAAAAGATGTCGGGACACCATTAGCCACGGGTCAGTCCTTTTCAGTCCATGACAAAGAACCACCGGCTGATGCTACAAAATTTAGAAGCCTCATTGGTGCACTTCAATACCTCAACATTACTCACCCGAACATTGGTTTTGCGGTAAACAAGCTATCTCAATTCATGCATAAGCCGACCACAACCCACTGGATAGCCGCAAAACGGCTCTTACGCTATCTTAAGGGAACATTATTCCATGGGTTGCACTTGAGACGCAACACAAAACCTGTACTTTATGCCTACATTGACGCAGATTGGGCAAGAAACATTGATGATCACACATCTACTTCGGGTTTTGTCATTTATATTGGGGTCAATCCTATCTCCTGGAGTTCTCAGAAGCAACGATCGGTTGCACGATCATCTACTGAAGTAGAATACCGAGCCATTGCCACGGCCTCGGCTGAACTCATTTGGGTAAAATCTTTGCTTCATGAACTTGGCATTCACATGGACACCGCACCAAGCTTGTATTGCAACAATATAGGCGCTACTTATGTTTGTGCAAATCCCGTCTTCCATTCCCAAATGAAACACATTGAGATTGATTACCATTTCGTTCGGGAACTTGTTAAAGCCGGCAAGATGCGAGTCTCCCATATTTCCACCCATGATCAACTTGCCGACATTCTCACAAAACCGTTATCAAGGCCGCAGACAATACAATTACGAGACAAGATGGGCGTTTCGGATGGAACGTCCATCTTGCGGGGGGGTGTTAAGATATGAAATCTTTTTAATATCTTTTTGAAATTCAAATTAGCTTACCAACTATAGACAATTTGGCATTCCTTGATTTTTGCAACTATAGATGAGTTGGTATTCCTTGATTTTTGCTCTGCCAAATATTGTATTTTTTCTTCTCTTTATAAATGTGTACAATCTGTAAATGAATTGTAACGAAAATCATTCTCAAACGTTGAGCTTCTATACATGCAAACATTTGAACGGTTAGGATATGTTGCTGATATTTCCATCCCTTTTCCTTCTTTAGACAGAGCATTAGACAACATATGTCTCGACAACTCTAGCCATCGAGTGAAACAACTAAAAGATCTGGGCTAGGCTGCCTTGTCTGCAATCCTTGCCCAGAAAGCAATCACAGCTGCGAGTGAGGCTGCCTCTCCATGGCCTTGGCGACCGTAAGCGATGCCGCCTTCACCCTTGGCCGGCGAGGTTGGCCTTCCCCAGATCTAGGTAAGGGTCGCGCGACCCTTGCTCGCGCCCGGAGAGTTTCTGGCCTAGCAACCCTCGCCGGCCTAATCCAGTGGCCGACGAGGACCCATTGACCCTTGCTAGCCACGGTTGAATAAAAAAAAAAGGAAGGAAAACAGGAAAACAAGAAAAAAAGAGGAAAAAATATAAATAAAAGATACGAAAAATATTAAAGTATTAGTCAAAATTGTTCACATTAGCATTGGCTGTGCCACGTAGGATGTATATCATTCACGTCAACAAATTTCGATCAAAATTGACCAAATGGACTCAATTGGCAAAATGTGAAAATGTCTAAGACTCAATTGTCAAAATTGAAAGGTTTAAGATTGAATTGGCAAATGTGCATTAAGTTTAGGACTTTTTGGACAATTTTTCCTTTGGAGAGCTTGAGGTAATTTCTTCAAAATCATATTCCGATTCAATATATTTCAGTTTCTTAATTCCTAATATTTTTTTGTAACCATTTGACATCTATCTTATTATTTTGACAAGAGTTGATGGATGTCTCTTCATTCATGACAACGTACCGAAAGGGGAATTATTGGACATGTTGCAGAATTATGCAATATTCAGTTTATATTTTTAAAGAAATACTCAATATTACTTTATGATAAAATGCATATCTAAAATTCCCTTGATTTATTTTAGAATAAGAATGCTGAATTTCCTTTTCTTGTGAGAATTTTGTCCCCAACACCTGACTGTCAATGTATCCTTCAATTATTGATGCTTAAGGTAGTTATTTTTCCATGTTTTGTAAATTTTAAGTTGGTTGTATCGTGATTATTGATCATTTTTTACTTATATTACTATATTTAATATGTTATATAGACATTCATGTTCTAACAGAGAAATTTTGGCGGTTCAATACTTTAACATCTCCATGAGACAAAAAATGGGTACTAATTTAAAAGGAGCGTGAGATATTGTTGAGAAGTTACAATAGAGTTCCTATAACATATATCATGAAGTACGATGCGGACTATGCTTTGACCTTGTTGCTGCCGCAAAAGTATCATTGGAAGTAGTAATATTAGTTAAACAAAAAACATTCCAAAACTATAAAAAAAAATTATCACCAGAATGCAATAGATGGTTACAAATATCTTCAGTGTGTTGACGCGCTCTATCTGGCACATTGGATGTCGACTGGTATTGTTGAATCACTTGACATAGTTCATCGAAATTACCTTATTTTCCATTCAATGAGGCCAAACACTTGTTCATTCATCTAATATTTCTTGTAGAAGCAACACCGGTGATGATAACTATCATAAAGTCTTAGTTCTCATTATTAAATGTAGATAGGTTGATCAGATACTGATCCAATATTTGATTATCTCATCTTTTTTGGTGAAACGTCTAGGCACATATTTTTCCTTTACAACTTTTCTGAACTAATAGGTAATTTTTGTGTTGATTTTAAATTCCTTTTTAACATACATGTCGTATTAGTTGACAAAGTAGAAATATATATTCAATTTTCATTTGCAACCTATATGTTATCATCAAAAATTCGCATGTGATGAGAACCACAATTCAGTACTACTTACGTCACCTATACACAAAAAAAAATTGACACCATCTTCTGTTCTGTTCAAAGAAAGCTTTCATCGTCGGTCCAACCAAAAGCGTAAAAAAATTTAATTTTGTCACCATAAGTTCGAAGTTTTCCCTCTCCGGTGCCACTAAAGTTTCAATGTTGTCACTTAAGCCTAAACCTAAGCCGACAAAATCATAATACTTTTTCGTTTTATGTCCGACATAAGGCGACAAAACCATTATATTATTGGTTTAGGCCTGACATACGGTGACGAAATTTCATATACGTCGCCATAGAATTTAAAATTGTGCCAACTTTGATTGATCCAATATCGACAAAGTACGAGTGTTGTCACTTAAGTTTGACAACAAAACTCAACCATGTGTCCCCTCTGGTTGACCCGAAGGCGACAAGAAAATAAATTTTGCCGCCATTATTTAAGGATTTAAAGCAACCTAGGCTAATCCGGTATGTAATTTTGCTTTACGACCATTAGTCATTCCTTTAGAAAGCAAATAGAAAAGTCCATTTTTCCTTACCAAAAAAAAAATAGAAAAGTCCATTTTTCTGAACTAAAGTCGTTTTATCAATGGTCTCAAATTCATAGTGTGTCCTAAAATCAAAAGTTTCTTTTTCCTCATTTCCATATGATGTAAATCTATCCGAGGTATATTGCAATCTTCTAGGCTTTTTTTCAACATCCTTAATTATTATTTTTTCAGAGTTCTTAAAGAGTACTCTGATCTCTTCCAGAACTAAAATCTATCCATGAATCCAATATTCCCGCCATCAATTGCATCTCTAATTAACACTAGTCTGGTAATGCATCATATGTTATCTCTCAATTGCTACCCTCTTTTCCTGCGCTGATATAATTCTAGTTTTCAGAAGACGGGTCACGCGACTTGGTTGATAAAGATTGACAGAGGGCCCGTTTGAGTTAACTTTTCAAATACTACTCGGGGGAATACAAATACCTTAGGTTAAAGTCCCTTGGGAAAATGCAAGTGGCGTTTGGTAAAAAATCATTTGTAAAGCTACTTTGGACCTAGTAGTATTTGATAATTTTTTTTTGCAAAAAGGCTTTGGGAATTATTTTTTTTATTTAAAAAAAACCTACCCTACCCTTTGCCGAAGCCGGCGAAGGCCTACGGCCACCGGCAAGCTAGATCTGGCGCCGGCAGCCGTTGCCCGAGGTCTGGCGACCACCGGCAAGCCAGATCTGCCGTCGGTGGCCGTTGCTCGAGGCCAAGTGACCCTTGGCGAGGGTCGCATGACCTCAGGCGGCCGACACGAGGGTCGCGTGACCTCAGGCGGCCGTCGCCTGGGTCGCACGACCTAGGCGATCGTCGCCTGAGGTCGAGCGACCCAGGTGATGGCTACCTGAGTCGCGCGACCCAGGCGGCAGACGGCCTTGCGCGACCCAAGCTGGCGGCGCTTGGGCAATCGCGCGACCTCAGGCGGTCGTTGCCTAGGTCATGCGATCTCGCCAGCCCGATCTGGTGTCGGCTGCCCTCGCCGGCCTACCTCGCCGGCCGCCTCACAAAGAAGATGAACAGTAACAAGAGGGACAAAATCGGAATAAGTCAAAATAAGTAAGGGTAGTTTGGGGACAAAAAATTTAGATTTAGCATTTGTGGAATGCCAAAAGCCCAAAGCTGGTCAGACCAACTTTGGGCTTTCAGCATTCCAAATGTTAGGTTGAATGCTGAACCAAATGGTTCTACATTTTGGAAAGGGGCTTTCGAGGCCAAAAGCTCCTTCCCAAAGTTGAACCAAACGCCGAGAGACTAATGATAATTGTAGTTCGCTGACGGTGTCCCTATTAATCTCTGGGTAAATTCTAATCGTTAAGAATTATAGAATGGAGGGAAAAACAGTAATTCAAGGGCAGTTTATTGCAGTTTTGCTTTTGGACCAGAGTGCGAAAATTCCGCGGATTAGTGCGAATCCACGTGGTACTTGGAACGGGCACCAATATATTTTCCGCCATGAAAAAGCTTCGTCAAAGTTGGACAAACTTTCTCCTCGAGCAAACACAAAATCTGCACCTGCGTACCATTCGGACTGGTTTATGCCAACACACGGAGAAAAGAGGAGGAAACCGTTTCTACATTCGGTCACGAGTAGATCCAACGCTTTCATAGCAGCCAAATGATCCTGCCTTGACAATATGAAGAACCACACCATTTCCACTTATAAATCACAGCACTGACTTCATTACAATGTATAGGAACTTTAGATCCAAAGTAAAGAAAAAGACTCGGCCACAGCAGCCAAAATATAACTCCATTAGTATGCCATCACCAATAATATGCCTACAGTACGAGGCCACATAGCATCTATGGTAAGTTGGTAAGAATCTCTTGATGAAGAAGAAACAACCCATTATCGTTCTCATCTACCACTATTAACTAGTGGCATGACATGGTTTTTCATGCTATCCGAGGGCCCGGTGTTCATGGTCTCAGTACTATCTATGTACACGGTGAGGTCGGTCGTCTCTCCCAGCAAATGAATCGCCTCTTCTCCATTCAAATCGACACTACTCATCCATGGATGGTTAGATTTCGATTTGAGCCCCTCCAGTTCAATTGCCACTTCCTTCATGGTCGGCCTCTCCTCGCCTTTTACTGTCAAGCATCTCTTTTGCAACATTGGCAACTTCCGTCACTTGCTCGTTGTTCCCTTCATTTGCAATTACTTCGTCAACAATTTGGAACAATTGATTGTTTTTCAATGACAAAAGAAAATGCATTGCCAGGCTCCTCTCTTTTTCAGGTCGGTGAAAAGAAAGGGCCATCTTCCCGGTTATCAGCTCGACAAGCACAACTCCGAAGCTGTAAACATCGCTTTTTTCTGTCAGTTGGTTTGTATGCAAGTATTCAGGGTCCAAGTATCCCAATGTCCCCTGAACTAGAGTGGATAATTGAGTTTGATCAAGTGGTACTAATCTTGAAGCTCCAAAGTCAGAAACTTTCGCGGTGTAATTGTCATCTAGTAGGATGTTTGTCGACTTGACATCACGATGGATTATGGGAATAAAAGCCGCAGAGTGCAAGTATGAAAGGACACCGGCAATGTCTGAAGCAATTCTCAATCGGGTATCCCAAGACATCTTAGAGGACTTGTTGCGGTTATGGATGTGGTCGAAGAGAGTTCCATTGTTCACAAACTCATACACTAACAAAGGCACTTCGGTCTCCAAACAACATCCCAAAAGCTTGACCACCTTACGATGATTAATATGAGAAAGCACTATGACTTCATTGACGAACTGTTCAATTTGGGTCTTGTCCACTAGTTTGGACTTCTTGATTGCAACAACCGTGTTATTTGGCAACAACCCTTTGTAAACCGTACCATATCCACCTCGGCCGACTATTCTGCTCTCGTCATAATTATTGGTGGCCTTCTCTAGCTCTTCAGCTCTGAAGATTTTCGTGGTATTGGTGGTTCTGTCACGTTCATGTAATTGTTGCTGCAAAAGCAAGCCACCATTTTGCTTGAAGTACTGTTCTTTGAGCTTGATGAGTTTCTTTTTCTTGATTCCCAGATACAGAAATCCTGCGCTGAATAGCAGCACTATTATCCCCGCACCAGCACCTGCATGACATAACCAGTTCTTTTATAAATACCACTGATTTTATGATTGCACCATGTAGAGGAAGCTATAATTTTAAAACGTTTCTTTAGACAACATTATACAGCTTCCTCATTGAAAAACCAATGAAGTATGAATAACCGTACATACGAAAAGCCTATCCCATTTCAGTGTATACAATTATTTATTTTATGATATACATGATCAATTTTTTAGAATCGAACTATTTTCTGTTGACACCGTGTTTGCAATCTCCATCTAGAGGTCGTCACAAGACGAGAACCATCCTACATGGTATTTGGTGATAGAACTTTGGAAAAAGGATGGATCCTCGTAGAACGTTGGACAACTACACCGGACCGACAAAAATAATTAGGAATGAATAATCCCTTTTCGATCTGAGCTGTGCTGCCATAAATGCTGTCGGTGTCGCCGCTTGTGACCACCGGGTGATGGTTACGGCTCCCAAGAGACCGCCCCATGGTGGTTGTGACTCTCAAGGAACATCGTCGACGGACTCTCTCTCCCTCTCTCTTTCTCTATGGGTTAGTTTCTTTTTTCAACTACTAATGTTTTTTTGACATCCTTCTTTACAGTTTTGAGTTCTCCTTAATGTGGTAGACAGATTAGTTTATCATCAAAATCAGCAGACTTAAATATTGTTGTTTGAGGCAGACACCCAAGTAAAATGAAAGAACATACCAACGAGCATCTGCACCAAATGTGATGTATTAGCATTGGCAGTGCATCCTTGCCCATCCTTCCTGCCATCGCCATGATAACGCTTTGGGCATGAACAATTATAACCCCCATCAAAGGTATGGCAAATCCCTTTGCACTGGTTCTCATTTGAATCAGCACATTCATTAATATCTGCAAAAAGCACACACATATCCAAAGTGATGAACTTGAGAAGAAATGAAAAGGATAATAATAATTAACATTTAATCTTCCCAGACAATATCAATAGAAAGGACAAAGTAAAGAATGTCAATGTGAAAATACCTTGACAGCCATTCGGGAGATACGGATTGCCATGGAAACCTTCTAAACAAGTGCACTTGTACCCCACTCCATTTTCGGCGCGGTACAATGGGTGTTCTCGGTGCACGTGTAGTTCGCACTGTTCTTGACAACCTCGCATTTTTTGTCCCCTATTGCCCAATCGAGAACTAGGGGCGCCTTCTCAAGTGCAAGTTGCAAAAGATCACCAGAACTGAAGTTGTAGAAACCATTCGCCGCAACGAAAGCATAGCTGCAAGGGTTGAAAGCCAGGACTTCTGTATGGTTTCTATAGCTATCAATGGAGATATTGTAGTCGAATGAGTTCCTGGGTATGCTCGTCTCACAGCAACCAATACCCGAGCACGAGCCATTAGTCACTTCAGAAATGTCATTGCATGTCGACATACATCCAAAGGCGAAATTGCCTTCTCTGTCCAAGAAGTAAGCATACGTATCGCAACCAACAACAATGAACTTGTTCTTGGTGTTGGATATGGGGAAATCATGGAGGGTGAGCCTGGGAAAGATGCTTGAATTAGCATCATACCCTGAAGAGTTATAGCAGTCTCGGCCCGTCCAGACGGCTACTCGCATCTCGTGATCCTCGAGGGAGATGTTGAGTATTTGCAACTCAGTACCTTCATTGTCCATGTAAGGCGTAGGAGGGTCAGTAGAGTCATCACAATAGACTCTAAATGAGGAAGGTCCGATGCGGCAGTGGGATTCACTATCGCTTGATCCGAAGGGGTATGGAATTGAGAGGTTTCCGCAAGAACTTCGGCATCCGGGCTTCGTTATTGAATCATCAGCTTCTGCTATGTGGATGTGGCATAGACCCAATATGATGGTCCCAAGCACCACAACTTTCGAGAGAAGCTTGAAGATGAACATTGCTCTTCAACTCTTCAAATATCTTTTGAAAAATTTAACTTGATGGGATCGAAGGCATACACATAAATAGAAGTAAGATGGTCTTTTTATAAATAAAAAAAAGAAGTAATTGTAGTTATGGTTCACTACAAAAAAACGATTTTTTTCCGACAAAATTTCCAACGAAAAATTCTGGAAAATTCGTTGGAAAAAGAATTTCCAACGAAAAAAAATTCGTTGGTAATTCGTCGTCGGAAAATTTTCCAACGAAAAATTTGAATTTTCGTTGGAAATTTGCGATGAATTTTTTTTCGTTGGAAAACTCGTAGCTAAATTCGTTGGAAACGAACTTTTTTTTCCGACGAATTTTTTTTCGTTGGAAACTACAATTTTTTTTTGGTCGAAAAATCGTGGAAATTTTTTTCCATCGAAAAAATTTTTTTTGGTCGAAATTTTTTTTTTTGGTCGAAATTTTTTTTTTGGGCGAAAAATAGCCCTCGCCGCCGGCGAGGGCCAGCCTCGTCGCCGGCGAGGGCCGAGCTCGCCGGCCATGGCAAGCTCGGCCCTCGGCATGGCCGACGAGGGCCGGCCTCGTCGCCGGCGAGGGCCGAGCTCGCCCAGATCTGGGCGAGCTCGAGCTCGCCGGCCATGGCGAGCTCGGCCCTCGCCATGGCCGGCGAGGGCGAGCTCGTCGCCGGCGACGAGCTCGCCCAGATCTGGGCGAGCTCGGCCCTCGCCGACGACGAGGCTTGCCCTCATGGCCGGCGAGGCTGTTGCACCTCTCTTGTTCTGGAAGAACAAGAAGATGAAGAAGAAGCAGCAGCAGCAGCAGGGGCGAGAGCAGGCTTCGGGGTCGCCGCCCGTCGTCATCTCCTAGCCTCGCCGGCGACGAGGCTTGGTGGCGTCGGGGGCGTCGGGGGCGTCGGAGGTTGGAGTCCATGGCGCCGGAGCCGGAGCCGGAGCCGGAGGAGGAGGGGGGGCGGCGGGGGAGGAGGCGGAGGGGGAGGCGGAGAGGGAGAAGGACAGAGAGGGCGAAGGCGAAGGAGAGAGGGTGAAGGCGAGAGAGAGAGAGAGAGAGAGAGAGAGAGAGAGAGAGAGAGAGAGAGAGAGAGAGAGAGAGAGAGAGAGAGAGAGAGAGAATGAATGTTCAAATTGGAATAATGAGCGCGAAAATATTGGATTTTTTTTGTAATTCGTTGGAAAATTCGTTGGAAATTTCCAACGAAATTCGTTGGAAATTTCCAACGAATTTTCCAACGAAAATTGTACACACTGAATTAATTTTCCGGAAAATTGAAATTCGTTGGAAAATTCGTTAGAAATTTCCAACGAATTTTCCAACGAATTACAAAAATGTGGGTTTTTTTGTAATTCGTTGGAAATTTCGTTGGAAATTTCCAACGAATTTTCCAACGAAAATTGTACACACTGAATTAATTTCCCGGAAAATTGGAATTCGTTGGAAAATTCGTTGGAAATTTCCAACGAATTACAAAAATGTGGGTTTTTTTGTAATTCGTTGGAAAATTCGTTGGAAATTTCCAACGAATTTTCCAACGAAAAATGTGCACTCTGAAGTAATTTTCCGGAAAATTGAAATTCGTTGGAAAATTCGTTGGAAATTTCCAACAAATTTTTTTCGTTGGAAATTTCCAACGAATTTTGCGACGAAAATTTTTTCGTTGGAAATTTCCAACGAATTTTGCGACGAAAATTTTTCGTTGGAAAATTTGTCGCAAATTTGCAACGAAAATTTTTTCGTCGGAAATTTTCGTGGCAAAAATCAAGTTTTTTTGTAGTGGTTATCCAAATAAGAAGTCCAAAGACCTAGTCCACGTCGCAATAAATGTTGAGTATTGACTAAACTAAGATAGGTCACTTTCCTTGATAATTTCCAAATGAATGATTCGTGAGTATTTAGAATAAGAAAGATCATTCTGTCCAACAATGATGGACAAAAATATGTTTAAAAAATTTATTAACAAGATGTCCCCTTCTCAAATTATGTGACACTTTCTCATCTTGAAAAGTCTGTCACAAGACTAACTTGATATTATGAAGCAATCACATTGCATGTATGATATGTATATATCTTGATCAATTTGCATTCGAACAACCATATAAACTCTCCCATTTAATTTTTTAAATAAGAAAAAGTAATTGTGGCTGTGGTTGTCCAAATAAGAAGTCCAAATACCTAGTTCACGTTGCAATAAGTGTTGAGTATTGACTAGACTAAGATAGGTCGATTTCCTTGATGATTTGAGAGTATTTAGACTAAGAACGGTCATTCCGCCCAACATGGATGGAGAAAAATGTGCTCGAAAATTTTATTGACAAGGTGTCTCCCCTTCTCAAATCATGCGACACTTCCTCCCCTCATAAGAGTCTCTGTCACATGGCTAACGTGGTGTTATGGACGACCTGAACTGGCCAGCCCACCCTAGCAAGAAACTGTTGATTCGGGTCAGTTCGGCTTTGGATTTGAAAATCGAAACAACACCAACCAACCCTTGTATAGAAGATGAACTACAACGAAATCTGTGGAGTTCAGATATGATCATTGCTAAGTACAAACGACTTCAGGAGTCCGAAATTGATTTTGAGAATCTTCTCTCACTCGCCTGTAAAGTTTCAGGTAGATGCCAAGTCGCCGCGGTCGGTGTCCTTGGCAATTTCTCATGCACGACAATATGTCTCATCAGGATTTGTTATTGCCCGCCAACTTTGACTGCATCATTGGTAGAGAGTATAAATGAGGCGGGGCTCCTTTCATTATCCTGCCAAGGCTTGAAAAAGTCAAGCAAGCACGAAGCGGACGCCACGGGAGATGACAACCCCGCAACGGGAGCGTGGGAAAGAAGAAAAAATCAACAAGAGGAGGGTGGTTTCAGCTGGAGGTTGTGAGCATGAAATGTGTTTCATATTAATTGGGTTTATGCTCCTAAGCGTGAAATATCTGTTGCATTCTGGAAGAGAATAACGTGTATCTTCAGAGTTATCAATCATCTAGTTTTAAAGAGGTAAATAATAAACATTGTCCATTTCTAGATAAGATTCCAACACTTTTTTAACCTAAGACAAGATACGTCGCGCATATTTTTTTTTTAAGGTTGCTGGGCTAGGATTTCTAATTTAAAATATGGATTGTGGTCGATACGTATTTGTGCAGAATTATCATCCCAAGGAATTCATTGTTCCTTTCATCTAGTATCCGAGTTGTAAATTTTTTGTTGTAGTTTTATATTTTTGATAAAAATCATATCTCGCTACCATCATTGTAAAAAAGAAACGCAATCATTATTACCAAAAGTCATTTTGAAGAAACCAGGCTAGTTGAATTACGAGCATAATTGTGTCTCTTATTGGGCCTTAGGGAAAATGTGACATACCACACATGTATTGGACACCCTAATTAACTCTAGTTGACATGTGAAAATAAATCTGACCAATGTATACTCCCTTTGTCGGGCTAAACTTTCATAATCATACATGACAGGGAAGATTATGCTGCCCGCAAATAATTAAGTACTTAGAAGCTGGTCTAGGTAGGACTTCACCAAGATTCATTTTTATAAAAAATTCCTATAATACCAAGAAAACCTATCAATCAATTTAGGTGGCGGACATAATTCAATCATATTTTCATTTCGCTGATAAACGATGGGGGTTTGGGTGAGACGTGCATGTGTTTTTCAGTTCATTATATGTCTTCCATTAATAGGCCGATCTTTTCTTTCCAACACTACCTGCATAAAAATATTTTAATGCCAATAATGAATAATATAAAAACTATGCTAACACCGAGAGTGCAAAACAACCCAAACTTCTCATCGATGAATCTAGTTCCATATTGTTGACACCTAAATTTTAGTGACCATTTAGTATAATTTGCATAGAAAATTAGGGATTAAAATTTTTAACCCCTAAACAAAAAATATTTAAATTGCATAACATATAGTTTAAATTCATTTTAGATTAATTGCATTTTTGCATCGGACTGGCGATGACGAACGAGCTTAAATTTCATCGAATGGGACTCAGCTCGTTTGAAGTGCAAGGGCCGGGAATTACAAGTCAAACGGGCTCGGTTGTTTTAATTTGAACTTAATTCAGCCCATTGTCATTAATTAATTCAGCCCATTGTCATTAATTAATTCAGCCCATCATCATTAATTAATCCAGCCCAATAAAATCTAAGCCCATTAGGACTAGAGAGCCCATCTAATTGACCTAGATTAGGGTTATATATACTTCATTAGGTCAGAATTTTAAAGGGGGGACAATTTTCACAACACAATTTTTGAGGGCACGAGAGACACACGTGAGCGAGAAAGAGTAAGAGAGGGAGAGAAGGAGACCGGCTCCCGCCGCCGCCGCGCCTGCCGCTGCCGCCGACGCCGCTGCTGCCGTGCGACGTCGCTGCTGCTGCCGCGTGCTGCCGCCTCTCCCTGCCGCGCCTCACGCTGCTGCTGCTGCTGCCGCTTCCCACCGACGCCTGCTGCCGCCGCGCCTCACGCCGCTGCTGCCGCTTCCCGCCGGTGCTGCTGCTGCCGCGCCCTACACCGCCGGAGTCACCCTTCGTCGCCGTGCCCCGCCGTTGCTGCTTCCTGCTGACGCCGCACCTGCCGCCGTTGCTGCTTCCTGCTGACGCCGCACCTGCCGCCGTTGCTCCCCTGCCGACGCTGGTGCTGCCGCCGCTTCCCACCGACGCCTGCTGCCGTCGCGCCTCACGCCGCTGCTGCCGCTTCCCACGCCGACGCTGTTGCTGCCGCTTCCCGCTGGTGCTGCTGCTGCCGACGCCACTGCCGCCGCCGCTGCCCTCTGTTGCTGTGTGCTGCTGCCGCCGGAGCCGTCTCACGCCGACACAGCCGCACCGCCGCTGCCGCCGTCCTCGTGGTCGCGCCACCGCCGGTCCGCCGTTCGCCGCTCATCCCGATCCGCGAGTTCAAATTTGGAAATATTTCGAAATTAGGTAAGGATGTTATCCGATATTTTCAGAATATTTGATTTCTTAATTTTTAGATGCTTGAATATTCTGTGAATATTGTGTGGATTGATAGATATCTTAGGATGATGTTTGCCTTGTTCGCAATATTCGAAAATATTCAAAATTAGGAAAACTTTCCTAATTCAGCAACGTATCTGGACAACTATCCGACCTTATCCCTAAGGTATGATACGTGGCGATACGAAGAATCATTATCCTACCCATATTCACTTGGGTACGACAATGAATTTTATCTGCTTTCCAAATTTGAATGATCGAATTTCCGTCAATATCTATAACCCTATAGATACGACTGATAATTCAATTTTTGTGCCTAATCCGAGTTTGAAACGAATTTTGCGGATTGCGTGGTTGTCTTAAATGTGGATGCTATCTCTGTTTAAATTGTCTTTCCTTTTCAAATAAAAAAGAAAATTCAAAAAATATCAGTTAGGATTTGAATTTGAGTTTTGCATGTTTAGAAATCCTAAATACATCTAGACGATAGAGTAATTATTTAACTTAAATTAAGACTTGAGATAATCTATTTCCTAGTTTAAATTAAGTAATTTTCTAATCTTAATAGATTATTTAGGTTATTTTTTTTAATTCTGAATTTTCATGAAAACCCCAAAAAAAGAATGAATTGTTTTATAGTAGATTAGGATAGATTGCATTCTTATTTTAAGTAATTTATTATTTCGAATTTTAACAAAAATCTCAAAAATAAGTCATGTTAGGATATGTTAAGTCATCATAGGTTGCATGTTAATTTAGGCATATTTTTATTCCGAATTTCATTAGAAAATACCAAAAATAAATCATTTGCCCGTCATTAGAATTAGGTCACGTCGTCGCGTGACATATAGTTTGCATGCTAAGTTGCATTACTTGCGTGTCATTTTTGCACGTCATTGCATGTAGATTAGGTTTCATTTAAATAAGCGAAAAGCCAAAAATTGAGTGAATTCCTTGTTAATTAGAAATCATATTAGGTTGTTGATGTGATTTTCTAGCTAACAATGCAGATGCTTACGTTGCTTCGAGGTAAGTAATTCTTCCAACTTGCAATTTATTTAATGCTTTCTTGGGTGTTAAATTGGTGGTTTGCGCACCCGCATGAATACCTCACATGTTAGTGACTAAGTTAAAATGGATCCAGACTGCTTGCCAAAACATTTTTGAAAAGAAAAGGTACCGAAAGGGCGTTAGACTAGATCTAGCGTAATCAAATCCCCGGGCTTAGAATCTCTGGTTCGTAGGAATAAAACATATCTCCCTATGTTTTATTTAGGTTTCTAATCGACCTACCACAAATAGATTAGTGGCGACTCCGAGCATGAAAACGTTTGCATGTTAAAAACTTAAACCCTAAGTTGCGAATTGGTAGGGCTTGGGAGGGCCCGAGTTAGGCTTAGTCTTAATAATCCATTAGCCTGAGAGGAATTTTTAGGTCGCGACACATATAATTGTTCACGACTTGTTGCTCTTTCGTTGTGTAAGACAATATGAATTCTTTAGCTCTAGGTTTATTTTTGTAGATGCCTCAATATATTGATGAGCGCTCCACGTATGAACGTCCAAATAATATGGCTTTTGAATTGTAGGTAAGATTTTGACCCAAATAATTAATCGACTAGCTTCAAAGAGGTGAAATATAAACTTTTTCAATTGTTGCGTTGCAAAATTGAGATTTCTAAATAAGACTCCATTATATACTTTTAAATTAAGACAAGATACGCCACACATGGATTTTTTTTTCCTTTTTCTAGGCTAGACTTTTTGATTAATATGGATTGCAGTTGATACAAATTTGCGGAGAATTATCATCACAAAGAAGATTATATTTCCTTTAATCTATAGTACCCGTGTTGTGAATTTTTTGTTGCATTTTCATAATTTTGAGGAATGTCCCGTCTTGCGACCATCGTGATAACAAAGAAAAGCAATCACGGTTACCAAAAGTCATTTTGAAGAAACTAATATAATTGAACTACGAGCATAATAGTGCTGACTCATATTGGATGACATATCACACGTGTATGATACACCCTAATTATCTCTATTTATCATGTGAAAATAAATCGGATCAATGTATATTTCCCCTTTGTCGGGCTATCATTTCATAATGATGCGTGACAAGGAAGATTCTATTCCATGCTCATAATTAAGTACGAAGAAGCTAGTCTAGGTAAGACTTCACTAAGATTCAGTTTCAACGAAATGCCGAGAACTCCAAGAAAGCCTATCATTCATTTAAGGTGGGGGACATAATTTAGTAAAATGATCACTTGTATACCTTTATTATCCGTATAAGGCATTGGAGGGTCAGTAGAATCATCATAATTAACTCTAAATAAGGAAAGACCGATGCGGTAGTGGCATTCACTGTCGCTCAATCCAAAGGGGTACGGAATCGAGAGGTTTTCGTAAGTACTTCCGCATCCGGGCTTTGTTATTGAATCATCAACTTCTGCTATGTGGATGTGCTATAGACTCAATATGATCGTCCCAAGCACCACAACTTTCGAGAGAAGCTCGTGGATGAACATGGTTCTTCAACTATTCAAATATCTTTTGATAAATTAACTTGATGGGATCGAGGGAATTGACATAAATAGAAGTAAGATGGTCTTCCACCCAACATGGATAGAGAAAAATGCGTTTAAAATTTTTATTAACAATGTGTCTCCCCTTCTCAAATCATGCGACACTTCCTCGCCTCGAAAGAGTCTCTGTCACATGGCTAACGTGACCTTATGATGACCCGGACCGGTCGACCCACCCAAGCAAGAAACTGTTAATTCGAGTCAGTTCGAATTTAGATTTGAAAATCAAAACAGCACCAACGAACCCAAATATAGAAGATGAATTTGAATGAAATCCGTGGTGTTTAGATCTGATCATTGCTAAGTAGAAGGACTTTGGGAGTCCGAAATTGATTCTGAGAATCTTCTCAAACTCGCCCGTAAAGTTTCAGGCAAACTCTAAGTCAATGCGGTCGGTTTCCTCGACAATTTCTCGTGTATGACAATATGTCTCATCAGGAGTTGTTGCCCACCAACTTTGGGTGCATCATTGGTTGAGAGTATAAACGAGGCAGGGTCCTTTCATTATCTTACCAAGACGTGAAAAAGTCAAGCATGTACGAAACGTATGCATTGGGAGATCACAACCCTAAAACTGGAAAGTGAGAAAGCAGAAAAATCAACAAGAGCAGACTGGTTTGAGCTGGTGGTTGTGCGCACGAAATGTGTTTCATGGTGATTGGGTTTATGCTCCTAAGCATGAAATATCTGTTGCATTCTTGGAAAAGAATAACGTGCATCTTCAAAGTTATCAATCATCTAGTTTCAAAGAGGTAAATAATAAACATTTTTCATTTCTAGATAAGATTCCATTACATACTTTTAAATTAAGACAGGATACGTTGCACATAGTTTTTTCTTGGTTGCTAGGCTAGGATTTCTAATTTAAAATATGGATTGTGGTCGATACGTATTTGTGCAAAATTATCATCCCAAGGAATTTATTGTTCCTTTCATCTAGTATCCGAGTTGTAAATTTTTTTGTTGTATTTTTATATTTTTGAGATAAATCGTATCCCGTTCCCATCGTCGTAAAAAAGAAACGCAATCATTATTACCAAAAGTCATTTTGAAGAAACTAGGCTAGTCGAATTACGAGCATAATAGTCTCTTATTGGGCCTTAGGGAAAATGTGACATACCACACATGTATTATACTAGGGGTGAGCATGGTCCGGGTTGGGCCGGTCCACCCCCTAACCCTAGGACCAACCCGCACAGTGTTGGTCCTCAATTTTGGGATCGAGGACCGCCTGTCGGTTCCATGGACCCGCCCGAGAACCGAACCGCCGGTCCGGTCCAGTTCCCAGGCGGGTCCATAGAACCGGTCGCACTAAGTTTTCCTAGACAAATAAAAAAATATATATGTGGACCAACATCGGATCAACGGAACGAAAAGAAAAGAACATAACTTTTCATACAATTTCTATACTATGATCGGTTCTATTAACCACATCATCCATAAAATCAAGTGGGTACCCGTCAAATGAGTGTCCAGAGATAAGAGAGCAGAGAGTTATGATTGTCTAGTTACGTTTTTCTTTTTATTTTTTTGGTCAGATTTTTTTAATTTAAATTTTAAAAAATAAATATATTATTATTATATTATTTGTTCGGTCCGGGTGGGCGGGTGGGCGGTTCAACACCGAAAACCGGGAACCGGACCGATACCCACCGGTTCCAAAAAATTGGAACCTGGAACCGGACCGGTCCCGTTGGGAACCACCGGTTCTGGTCCGGTCCCGGGCGGTCCTGGGCGGTCCTAGGTTTTTTGCAGGGAGATCACAACCCTAAACTGGAAAGTGAGAAAGCAGAAAAATCAACAAGAGCAGACTGGTTTGAGTTGGTGGTTGTGCGCACGAAATGTGTTTCATGGTGACTGGGTTTATGCTCCTAAGCATGAACTATCTGTTGCATTCTTGGAAAAGAATAATGTGCATCTTCAGAGTTATCAATCATCTAGTTTCAAAAAGGTAAATAATAAACATTTTTCATTTCTAGATAATATTCCATTACATACTTTTAAATTAAGACAGGATATGTTGCACATAGTTTTTTCTTGGTTGCTAGGCCAGGATTTCTAATTTAAAATATGGATTGTGGTCAATACGTATTTGTGCAAAATTATCATCCCAAGGAATTTATTATTCCTTTCATCTAGTATCCGAGTTGTAAATTTTTTTGTTGTATTTTTATATTTTTGAGATAAATCATATCCCGTTCCCATCGTCGTAAAAAAGAAACGCAATCATTATTACCAAAAGTCATTTTGAAGAAACCAGGCTAGTCGAATTACGAGCATAATAGTCTCTTATTGGGCCTTAGGGAAAATGTGACATACCACACATGTATTATACACCCTAATTAACTCTATTTGACATGTGAAAATAAATCTGACCAATGTATATTCCCTTTGTCGGGCTAAACTTTCATAATCATACATGACAGGGAAGATTATGTTCCCCGCAAATAATTAAGTACTTAGAAGCTGGTCAAGGTAGGACTACACCAAGATTCATTTTTATAAAAAATTCCCAGAATACCAAGAAAACCTATCAATCAATTTAGGTGGCGGACATAATTCAATCATATTTTCGTTTCGCTGATAAACGATGGGGGTTTAGGTGAGACGTGCATGTGTTTTTCAGTTCATTATATGTCTTCCATTAATAGGCCGATCTTTTCTTTCCAACACTACCTGCATAAAAATATTTTAACGCCAATAATGAATAATATAAAAACTATGCTAACACCGAGAGTGCAAAACAACCCAAACTCCTCATCGATGAATCTAGTTCCATATAATTGGTTCACGACTTGTTGCATTTTCGTTGTGTAAGACAATATGAATTCTTTAGCTCTAGGTTTATTTTTTGTAGATGCCTCAATATATTGATGAGCGCTCCACGTATGAACGTCCAAATAATATGGCTTTTGAATTGTAGATAAGATTTTGACCCAAATAATTAATCGACTAGCTTCAAAGAGGTGAAATATAAACGCTTTCAATTGATGCGTTGCAAAATTAAGATTTCTAAATAAGACTCCACTATGTACTTTTAAATTATGACAAGATACGTCGCATGTGGATTTTATTTTTCCTTTTTCTAGGCTAGACTTTCTAATTAATATGGATTGCAGTTGATACGTATTGCGGAGAATTATCATCACAAAGAAGATTATATTTTCTTTAATCTATAGTACCCGTGTTGTGAATTTTTTGTTGCATTTTCATAATTTTGAGGAATGTCCTATCTTGCTACTATCGTGATAACAAAGAAAAGTAATCACGGTTACCAAAAGTCATTTTGAAGAAACTAATCTAATCGAACTACGAGCATAATAGTGCTGACTCATATTGGATGACATATCACACGTGTATGATACACCCTAATTATCTCTATTTATCATGGGAAAATAAATCGGATCAATGTATATTTCCCCTTTGTCGGGATATAATTTCATAATGATGCCTCACAAGGAAGATTCCGTTCTATGCTCATAATTAAGTACGAAGAAGCTAGTCTAGGTAAGACTTCACCAAGATTCAATTTCAACGAAATGCCGAGAACACCAAGAAAGCCTATCATTCATTTTAGGTGGGGGACATAATTTAGTAAAATGATCACTTGTATACCTTTATTATCCATATAAGGCGTTGGAGGGTTAGTAGAGTCATCATAATCAACTCTAAATATGGAAAGACCGATGCGGTAGTGGGATTCACTTTCGCTCAATCCAAAGGGGTATGGAATCGAGAGGTTTTCGCAAGTACTTCCACATCCGGGCTTCATCATTGAATCATCAGCTTCTGCTATGTGGATGTGCTATAGACTCAATATGATCGTCCCAAGCACCACAACTTTCGAGAGAAGCTCATGGATGAACATGGTTCTGCAACTATTCAAATATCTTTTGATAAATTAACTTGATGGGATCGAGGGCATACACATAAATAGAAGTAAGATAGTCTTTTTATAAATAAAAATAAAAAGTAATTGTAGTCATGGCTATCCAAATAAGAATTTCAAACACCTGGTCCATGTTGCAATAAATGTTGAGTATTGACTAGACTATGATAGGTTGCTTTAATTTCTTGATATTTCCAAATGCATGATTTGAGAGTATTTAAACTAAGAAAGGTCATTCCACCCAATAACGATGAACGAAAATATGCTTAAAAATATTTATTAACAAGATGTCCCCTTCTCAAATTTTGCCACACTTTCTCGTCTTGAAAAGTCTGTCACACGGCTAACGTGATATTATGGACCATGATATGTATATTTTTGATGGATTTGTGTTTGATTATCGATATAAACTCTCCCATCTTAGTTTTTTAAATAAGACAGTAATTGTGGTTGTGGTTGTCCAAATAAGAAGTCCAAATACCTAGTTCACATTGCAATAAGTGTTGAATATTGACTAGACTAAGATAGGTCGCTTTCCTTGATGATTTGAGAATATTTAGACTAAGAAAGGTCATTCCGCCCAACATGGATGGAGAAAAATGCGCTCAAATTTTATTAACAATGTGTCTCCCCTTCTGAAATCATGCGACACTTCCTCGCCTCGAAGGAGTCTCTATCACATTGCTAACGTGACCTTATGATGAACCGGACCGGTCGACCCGCCCAAGCAAGAAACTGTTAATTTGGGTTAGTTTGGATTTGGGTTTGAAAATCAAAACAGCGCCAACCAACCCAAATATAGAAGATGAATTAGAACGAAATCTGAATTAGAACGAAATCCATGGTGTTTAGATTTGATCATTGCTAAGTAGAAGGACTTCGGGAGTCCGAAATTGATTTTGAAAATCTTCTCAGACTCGTCCGTAAAGTTTCAAGCAAATGCTAAGTCAATGCGGTGGTTTTCCTCGGCAATTTCTCATGCACGACAATATGTCTCATCAGGAGTTATTGCCCACCATGCATCATTGGTAGAGAGAATAAACGAGGCAGGGTCCTTTCATTATCCTGCCAAGACTTGACAAAGTCAAGCAAGTATGAAGCGTATGCAGCGGGAGATCACAACCCTAAAACTGGAGAGTGAGAAAGCAGAAAAATCAACAACGGCAGACTGGTTTGAGCTGGTGATTGTGCACACGAAATTTGTTTCATGGTGACTGGGTTTATGCTCTTAAGCGTGAAATATCTATTGCATTCTTGGAAAAGAATAACGTGCATCTTCAGAGTTATCAATCATCTAGTTTCAAAGAGGTAAATAATAAACATTTTCCATTTCTAAATAAGATTCCATTACATACTTTTAAATTAAGATAAAATACATCACAAATAGTTTTTTTTTTGGTTGCTGGTCTAGGATTTCTAATTTAAAATATGGATTGTGGTCGATACGTATTTCTGCAGAATTATCATCCCAAGGAATTTATTGTTCCTTTCATTTGGTATCCAAGTTGTAAATTTTTTGTTGCATTATCATATTTTTGATATAAATCCTATCTCGCTACCATCGCGGTAACAAAGAAACGCAATCATTATTACCAAAAACCATTTTGAAGAAACCAGGCTAATCGAATTATGAGCATAATAGTGTCTCATATTGGACCTTAGGGTAAATGTGACATACCAAACATGTATTATACACCCTAATCAACTCTAGTTAACATGTGAAAATAAATCTGACCAATGTATATTCCCTTTGTCGGGCTAAACTTTCATAATCATACATGACAAGGAAGATCATGTTCCATGCAAATAATTAAGTACTTAGAAGCTGGTCTAGGTAGGACTTCACCCAGATTCTTTTTTTTTTAAAATGCTGAGAATACCAAGAAAACCTATCAATCAGTTAGTTGACGAACATAATCAATCACATTTTCATTTCGCTAATAAACGATTGGGGTTTAGGTGAGACGTGCATTTGTTTTTCAATTGATTATATGTCTTCCATTAATAGGTGGATCTTTTCTTTCCAACAATACCTGTATAAAAACTATGCTAACACCGAGAGTGCAAAACAACTCAGCCTCCTCATCGATGAATCTAGTTCAATATAATTGGTTCACGACTTGTTGCTCCTTCATTATGGAAGACAATATGAATTCTCCAGCTCTAGGTTTATTTTTGTAGAAGCCTCAATATATTGATGAGCGCTCCACGTATAAACATCCAAATAACAAGGCTTTTGAATTGTAGGTACGATTTTGACCCCAAAAAAAATTGTAGGTAAGATGGCTTATTCAAAGAAGACCCTTGGCTTAGGTCAACGCGGAGTCAATGTGGTAGTCCGTCCTTCACAATTTCTAATGTGACAATGTCTCATCGGGATTCAATGCTTTGGCAAGAAATTGGGTACTTTGCCATTAATTGAAGACGATGAAGAATCACCTGGTTGAGATACATATGCGAGTTGTATTAAAATAGTTCCACATTGAAGAATTGGTGTGGTGCAGAGTAATTAATATGTTCTAATTGGTTCATAACTCATTGGCTTAAAATTTTGAGTCGATGTGGATCCAACTGAATATATTGACGAGCTCGAACTTTGACTTCTTTTTGGTGATCTGTGATATTCCAAAATTTGACCCACTTGGGATTTATGAAATGGATGAGTTTATGAACGTGCTTGTAGTTAGATCTTTATGAACGTGCTTGTAGTTAGATCTCGTCCGGAACTGATCACTCCTAGGATACTAACCATTGGGGAATGACTAATTAGGGATTTAAATTCGCGTGACCAAAGAAACTTGATCGTGAGCTGACTTTCGATCATAGAAATTATCGAGGTGACATTTTGAGCTAATGTAGGCCGATCTAAGGATAGCTAGGGATCGATTCGCCACTATCATAAGAGTGTATCACGGGTGATTCCGTTTAACCGCGAGATGAATCGACGAATGACCCTAAACCTATACCAAACGATCGCGCCTGTCGGAACTAGCGATCGATCCTCGCAATTACATGACCACCGAGGTCGTCACGATCCGAGTGATCCTAAACGTGGCCTGATTTAGTATTGACCACGGGTCGAAAATACGAATTTTCCTGAGAGCCTCCCGTTAGTTTGAGATAAGCTCAAGTTACGTTATTTAAAATTTAGTCATTGATTTGAGATCAAGTTGGGCATCAGAAATTTAGAAAGTCACGACATGATAATTGGACAACGTTGTTATTGGCGTGGTCAGCCTTAGAATTGTCCGAATCCTTCACAAAAATCTAATTTCGGCAAGAAATGGAAAATGATCGTTTTACCCTTGGGACTTTGTTAAGGTCAAGTATAATGGGAGAAGGGAATTTTGGTCATACCAACTATAGAAATAGAAATTTTTGGATAATTTTGCCCTTGAACTTTTTGTGAAATTTCCATTTTGCCCTTGGATATTTTTAGGAAAGATTTGATCTCGGTCGTCGATCTCAAGATAAGAATGAATCATGGCCGTTGGATGGAAAGTAGAGAGGAGGTAGGATGGTCATTTTGCCAAAAGGGACACCAATTATTGGTATTTAGCCTTTTTTTCTCTCTCTCTCTCTTTCACCCCCTCACTCTCTCTCCCTCTCGACAACCTCTCTCCCTCACCCTCTCCGGCCGATCACCTCCCCTCTCCCCCTTGCTTGCATGGCCGCCGTCCCCGACCATCGTTCGCCTCATTGCCGTTCCGCTGGAGCCGCACCACCACCCGTATGCCACCGTCTCTCTCTCCCTCTCTCTCTCTCGGCCGATCTCTCTCTCCCCCTCCCCTCCCGTGACCGTGGCCAACCAGCCAAAGCCGCCGCCGTCGTCGCCGATTGCCGCCGTTCGGCCACCGCCATAGCCGCCGTGTGATCCGTCGGCTCACCACCCCTCCCTCTTACTTGAACGTGCCTAGGATTTCAATTAAGTTACACCCTAAACCCTATTTAGGATATCAGGTATTAACAACTCGTTTAGACACGGTTTAGTGTATTTTAGGGGATGTTTTGGATGACGAGTCGTATGGACAAATTTGTGGCATTTTGGTGGAAAATTATAGGCCAAATAAGGGCTGAGATTGGTTGGTTTGAGTGCTGTAAATTTCTGTTTGGCGCGTAGAATGGATAGTTTGATTTGGCAATTAATTATGTGAAATTGTCATGTAGTGCCGTGATTGTTGTGCAATGGTTTTTGCAATGAAAAATGGCATGTTGTATGATGGTTGTATGCTTGTTATATGGGCTGAATTGTGATGGTCGAATTGGGTGCATTTGAGTACATTTAATTAATATCCGAGTATGTGAACGTGTGAGATTTTAGGCGTGCGATGTGCGTGTGATCACTAAAAAGCCCTGAGGCGTGTTTACACAGGGTACAGATAAAATATGGCGTGCTGGCATGTTCGCGTGATCACTTAATCCGTGAGGCGTGTTTATGCGGGGAATAGAACCGGCCTGAGGTGTGTTTACGCGGGTCGTGATACAAATGTGGAGCCTAAGGCGTGTTTACGCGGGCTGAGAAAAGAGATTGAGAATGAGACGTGTGATGTGGCAAGTAAAGGTGAGATCCGACCTGAGGCGTATTTACGCGGGTTGTTGGTAAGTGTAATGAAAATGGTGTGACAATGCATGAATGAGTGTGAAATGCGGAGTTTGGGAATGTCATGCGTGCGACATTTGCTTTTGGGCATGAGAATAATTTGGAAAGTGCATGTGGTTTGAAATTTGTGGAATTGAGACTAACGTGCAGATTGTGTATACCGAGAGCCCAGGTAAGTGCATTGGTGTGCATGTTATGTGTTTATTGAGTGATATTGTGTTTAGACTTGTCTGGAGGTACATGGTAGCTTAAGTGGGGTTTAGGCTGTCAACTTATTGAGATTGGTCTCATAGTTGTATAAATTAACCATTTCAGAACCCCGGCCCGAATCATGAACCTCCCACCGCCGCCGCCCTAGCGTCTTGGTATACCGATGCACACCGAGCATTCAGTTGTAGAGTATCCAATAGACGATAATATGACTTGGATCAAACATACCACCGTAGTCTGGGTAGACATAGGGCAACCCCTCTGGCAAGCCCACACTTATACCGCCTAGTGTTTTCGAGATGGTTTGGATGAGTTTGGCCCTGTTCGATGTTTTGATGTACCTTTTGACGAAGCGGAAGACTGGGACCCGTCGGCTATACCCCTTCCCGATGGTAAGATGACTAGTTTAGACACTAGCCTCACACAGTTAGGACATCAGCATGTTCTTGTAGCGCCTGAGCCTATAGTGGCAGAGCCAGATCCGGAGCCGGAGGAGTCGCAAGCCGGGTACGACCCAATGGATGTGGACTTAGGTGCAGAGCCAGACGAGGAACCTGTAGAAGAGCAACCCGAAGAAGAAAATGAAGAGGTACCGGAAGAGGAACCAGAAGAGGAGTCAGTGGATGAACCAGAAGAGGAATCGGACGATGATTTGGAGGAGTCTGAAGCAGAGGAACGAATTGAGGTTCCATTAGAGTCGGGAGATGAGGATAACCCAAATGAGATCAAGGCGAACTCCGAGTCTTCTGAGGAGCAAGTGGCTCAGGGAGATTTAGATTCGGATTCCGGGGAGAGTGACTCAGAGTGGACGCCGTTGAGAGGGTGTAAGGGCTAGTTTAGGGGTATATGAACCTTTTTGAAGCGTCCCATTTTTGTAGTTAGAGTATACCCGGACTACTAATCCTTTTGAGGTTGACGGTGTGATCTATGGAAGCCAGTTCGTGTGTGTATTATAGGTTTGATGTAGATTTGGTGAGTACAGAAAGTGACTAGTTGTTGTGTAATGGATGAGAATGGATATTGTACATATATCGAGGTGTAATATAATGTTTGGTGGCTTGGTGAATTATCTCTCCCTATTACCTCTTGATTTTACTGTCAGGGTTTATGTTCTTGTTTCCGCCGTGTGCAAATTCTGATGTGATTATTTTGGTCGGCGACATTTCCTGGGACGTCCCACTAATTCGATCGAAGAGGGATGTCGCGAGCTTGATGGGATTCGGGGCGTGACATCCAGCGCTGATTTGGTATCAGAGCAATGACAGCTCGATCTAAGTTGGTCGAAGCGTAGAGTGATATGGAGCAATGACCTTTGGGGTAGTTGGTTAGGGAGATCTTAGTGAGTCATAGGTGTTGGATAAGCTACGCGTGCCTCCAGACTGTTTGTTGTGATTGCTGAGTGAATTGAGTGCTTTAATGGTGGAGGTGCAGGTGCGTCTGGACTCGAGGTAAGTACCCGAAACTTATTGATTGTGATCTCGTGTTGTGGTGATTGATTGCCTGCTAAGTGAATTATTATCGTGATTCACTGCTTAGGACTAAATTGGTATAGTTGACCTAGGTCTCTTATTCCTGTATGGAATTATAGCAGGTGGGTGAGTAATAGAAATTGTGAAAATGAGTAGCCAAGGAAGAGGTGTAGGAAGGGGAGCAGGAAGAGGTGCAGGAAGGGGAGTAAGAGGTCGAGATGGTGCTCGAGCTAGAGCTGTAAAAGACCCCAGAGTTGATACTAGAGCTATAGAAGACCCCAGAGTTGATGGAATTTTAAGGGTACTTGAGGAAGTTGAAACTTTGATGGGTAGGTAGACTCAGGAGCGAGCTGCCACTATTACCCAAGCTGCTAAGGCCGCTGCAGCCGTTGCCATCAATTACAACAATGGAAATCAAGGGCAAGGACAAGTGAATGTGAATAGGCAGATGCATCAGCTAGTTGAGCAGTTTTTGAAATTAAAGCCCCCTAAGTTTGATGGTAGAGGCTATCTTGAGGTTGCATCGCTTTGGGTAGAGGAGTTAGAAAAAACCTTTGAGGTATTAGGGTGCTCGGATTGCAAGATTGTGATTGGTGATAGGGAGGAAAGGATAGATCTAGCGGTTTTAGTTATGTTTGACTTCGATATGATTGTGGGTATGGACTGGTTAGTTAAGCAGAGGGCTGTTATGGATTGTAATAGCAGGGTGATCCAATTTAATCCGGTTGGACATCCTAGATTTGAATTTGTAGGAAATCGAGGAGGAACCTCGATTCCCTGGATTTCGTCACTAGAAGTGATTAAGTTGTTGGACGAAGGATGCGAAAGATTTTTAGCGGCAGTGGTTGATTCCACAATTGAGGAACCAAGGTTAGAGGACATAGCCGTGGTGTGCAACTTTGTCGATGTTTTTCCTCAGAAATTGCCGGGATTGCCACCAGAAAGAGAAGTGGAGTTTGTAATCGAGTTGGCCCTTAGGACTGAGCCAATCTCGAAGGCACCCTATAGAATGTCATTGTCAGTGTTAAAGGAGTTAAAGGTGCAAATGCAAGAATTATTGGACAAATGATTCATTCGTCCAAGTGCATCTCCATGGAGAGCGCCAGTTTTATTTGTGAGGAAGAAGGATGGGTCATTAAGATTATGTATTGATTACCGGCAGTTGAATTAAGTGACGATTAAGAATAAATATCCCCTGCCAAGGATAGATGACTTGTTTGATCAGTTACAAGGGGTTTCGGTATTTTCTAAGATTGATTTAAGGATGAGATATCATCAATTGAGGATTAGGAAGGAGGACATACCGAAAATGGCATTCAGGACGAAATATGGATATTATGAATTTACAGTAATGCCGTTCGGATTAAAAAATGCCCCTGCTGCCTTTATGGACTTAATGAATCGGGTGTTCAAGGAGTTTTTAGATCAATTTGTCATAGTCTTCATAGACAACATATTGGTGTACTCGAAGAGCCTGGAAGAGCATGAGCTCCATCTGAGTAAAGTTTTGCGGACTTTAAGAGAAAATGCACTGTATGCTAAGTTTAGTAAGTGCAAGTTCTGGATCAACGAGTAGCATTTCTTAGACACGTGATCTCTAGGGAAGGAATCTCTGTAGATCCAACAAAGATTGAAGCGGCAATGAAATGGCCAAGAACCATGACGGTAACAGAGGTTCGAAGCTTTCTGGCTTTGACAGGATATTACCGATGCTTCGTGGAAGGGTTTTCGGCAATAGCAACACCATTGACACATTTGTTGAAAAAGGAAATAAGGTTTGAATGGACCGACAAATGTGAAAGGAGTTTTCGAGAATTAAAGCATAGATTGACAACGGCGCCGGTGTTAACTACTCCATTAGGATCGGGAGGATACGAAATTATAGCGATGCGTCATTGAAAGGATTTGGGTGTGTACTCATGCAAAATGGACGAGTAGTAGCCTACGCATTGACACAATTAAGACTGCACGAGTTGAACTACCCGACGCATGATCTGGAATTAGCCGCAATAGTATTCGCCCTTAAGATTACACTCGCCCAGCCGCTTGCCCGTCGTGCCCAGCCACTCGCCCCCGCACCTGGCTGCTCGCCCGACCGTGGCCGAGGGCTATGACGAGCCGTGGCCGAGCTGTGCCCTCGCTCGCGTCGAGCCGCCGCTGCCCTAACCAACCATTTAGCCCCCTTGCCGGTTTTCCTTGGGCCAAAACCTAGGTAAGTAACTCCCTAAACCCTACTTAGTACTTTGGGTATTATTAGACTTGTTTAGGGGTGATTAGTGTTAGTTTAGTGACTAAGTTAGGTATGGATTAGTTAATTGAATGTGATTGGTTATGGATTATGTGGTGGTGATTTTGTGGCTAAATTAGTGATCGATCGAGATGAGTTCAATGACTGAGTTGTCGTGGGGTTTGTGGGTGAGATCGATGTCTGAATGGGGCCGACTTGAAGGTCGGATTGATGGGCTACTATGGTGAGCATAACTTGAAATTGAATAGTATGACGTGTTAGATTGATATTGGAGAATTGTATTATGGTGTATGTACATGAGGAATGTCCTGAGGCATGGTTGTACGGGACTAAGCCCGGATTGATTGGAAGAATGCCAACCTGAGGCGTAGTTACGCAGGTGTGGCTAGAAAGGCAAGAAATGACCTGAGGCGTGGTTACGCGGGTCGAGAGAAATGTCCTAAGGCATGGTTACGCGGGACTGAGCCCGGATTGATCGGAGGGCTAGACCTGAGGCGTGTTGACGCGGGTCGTGGATAGTTGATTGGACACGCATGCGAAATGTGTTTGGTTGAATTGGGTGAATGTACGTGGTTATGACGCTTGAGTGTTTATATTATGTTCTTGAGCTATTATTGCATTATTGTGATTTGACTAATGCGCGGAGTTGGCGGGTGATTTGAGGTGAGGTAAGTGTGCATGAGAATTCTATTACGTCGATTGCTTGATTGCATGCTGGGTCTCGTCTGGGTACGCATTGGCCTAGGTGGGATTTAGGTTATCTGCTTGTTGAGATTTATTCTCATTGCTGTAATGTAAACCATTTCAGATCCTCGACCCTGACCTTGATCATGCCGCCACCTCGATGTTTTGGGGTCCCTATGCATACGGTGCATGAGGAGACCGAGCATCCAATAGGTCCACATTATACTTATATTAGGCACCTCACTATGATCTTGGTAGACATAGGCCTAGACGACTTGCAGTGTCACACTTATTTGGCCTGGTTTTATCGGGACGGGTTGGAATTAGTTGGCCCAATCCGGGGTTTTGAGGGATAGCAGCACGGCAACGAGGATGTCGTGGATTGGGAGCCCGAGGACGTGTATGCTTCTGATGGTGAGATTCTGGACTTCGAAGATCCCCCGGAGAACCTTGGTCCCGAGCCCAAGCCCGTACCAGAATCTGTAGCGCCTGTGGATCTCGAGCTCGAAGAGAAATTTGAGGAGTCCGAACCTGAAGAAGATCTCGAGCCTGTGCCAAAGCCCATGGAGTCCGAGCCTAAGGAGGAGCCAGGTAATGAGGAAGAGCCTATCGAGATAAACTCTGACACGGAGTCGGAGTCTTTAGGGTCTGATTCAGATTGGGCATCGTAGGAGCGTTTGGGTGCTAGGCTTAGAAGTTTTTTGGTAAAGCCATTTTTGTGCAGCTAGCTAGCTTATCCAACCACCTGTCCTTTTTTGATGATAATGGTGGATGTTAACCCTAGGAGCCTAATGTCTGATTGTCTAGCCGAATGTTGTAAGTGACTATTTTCCATTGTTGTGAAATTATTATTTTGTGCTGTTACTATCCCTTTGTCATTGTCTATTGTCTGGGTTTTTATATTTCGTTTCTGCTTGCGTATACATGTGGGTGTTTCATTTGGGTCGGCGATGCGTCCTGGGACATCGCGTTTGATACGACCATCGTAGGAGTGTCGCGAGCCCGTTAGGGTCTGGGGCGTGACACGGCGCTTCTGGTTCCAAAGAAAAATGGTTAATGGCAAATGTGTCTCGATAATAGATTGTTGAACAAGATAACCATCAAGTTTCGATTTCCTATTCCTCGCCTTGATTATTGCTTGATCAACTTCATGGAGCTTATGTGTAAGTGGCTATCATCAAATACGGATGATATTGGGAGATGAATGGCAGACCCCTCTCAAAACTAAAAACGGTCTTTATGAATGGATGGTGGTGCCCTTTCGCCTTTCTTATGCTCCAAGTACTTTTATGCGTCTTATGAATCATGCTTTTAAATATTTCATTAGCAAGCTTATTGTCGTGTACTTTTATGACATCTGGATCAATAGCATGACGCATGTGGAGCATTTGGAACATCCACAACAAATTCTCGAAGTGCTATTGGAGCAACGCTTGTATGCTAACTTGAAGAAGTGTCACTTGTGCACAAGTAGCCTGGTTTTTTTTCTTTTTTCTTTTGGTCGAAAAGTAGCCTGGTTTTGTTAGGCTATATTGTCTCCAAGGATGGTATTAGAGTAGATACCGGAAAGTTGGCCAGTTCCTATAGCTCGCTCACTGGGCTTAATTTAGGTATATATTTGGCAATTTTCTATTTTCTTTTTGTTTGAAAACTGTCCAAATGTTATGCTACACAAAAATAAAGGCCAGGCAATCTATTTATATGTAGCATCTGAACTTTGAGGACATAGAACAAGCAACTGAAAGAAAACAAAAAACAAAAGAAGACAAGGAAATATAAAAAAGAACACGAATTATAAAACAAGGGCCAACATTGCCATGAAATCTCATCTTCCACTTTCAAGTTCGAAGGGCGCTTGGTTACTTATGCTATTATCATTTCCTGATCCAGTGCTTTTGAGGATGCCATCACATTTGCTTGATATCTCACCAAGCAAGTGCTCGGCTTCTTCAAGGTCGCTGCTCTGATTCACCCATGGATGCCTGTCCATCACCCTCGTCAGTCCCCCCAATTCCGTTGCCACTTCCTTCATGGTCGGCCTATCATCGCCTTTCACCCTCAAGCATCGGTTCGCCAGCATCGCGACTTCCTTGATCTCTTCAGGGTTCCCCTCGTTCAGCACCCTCCGGTCAATGATTTCCAAAAACCTCTCCCCCTCTATTGCTGAAGCAAAATACATGGACAAATTCCTCTCATTCTCAACCCGCTCGAACGACAAGGCCCTCAGTCCAGTCAGCAACTCGGCCAACACAACCCCGAAGCTGTAGACATCGCTCTTCTCAGTCAATAGGCTTGAGTGGAAGTACTCAGGGTCCAAATACCCGAGCGTGCCTTGCACCAGCGTGGTCAGCTGCGTCCGGTCGAGGGGGACTAGCCTGGAGGCTCCAAAATCGGAGACCTTTGCGGTGTAGTTTTCGTCCAACAATATGTTTGTGCTCTTTATGTCTCTGTGCAAAATCTGAGTGGATGCATCGTGGTGCAAGTACGAGAGGGCGCCTGCTGTCTCCCCTGCAATTCGCAGACGAGCCCTCCATGATAAGGTGGACTCGTGGCCGCGCTTGTGTATGTGGTTGGCAAGGGTGCCATTGTTCACGAACTCATAGACTAATAGCGGGACCTCCGTCTCGAAGCAACACCCAATTAGCTTAACCACGTTGCGGTGATTGATTTGGGAGAGGATGATCAGCTCGTTGATGAAATCTTCGACCTGACTTCGGTCCAAAATCTTGGCCTTCTTGATGGCGACAACTGTGTTGTCCGGTAAGATCCCCCGGTATACCATTCCCTGGCCTCCTTGGCCTAAGATTCGGCTTTCATGGTAGTGGTCCGTGGCCTTCTTGAGCTCTTCGTCCGTAAATATTTTCACCGATTCAACGGAGCCTTCATGCTCCGAAAGAAGTCTTTGCAACATGAGGCGGCCCCCATTATCTAGGAAAAACTTCTCTCTCTGTCTGCTGATTCTTCTTTCTCTAAGCCCCCAATATAACCAGGAAACGCCCAAAAGAATCAGTAGGAAGGTTATGCTCATACCTAGGAAAAGACATTACATTCAGTGAACAAACAAATCGGTTGTCCATCACACTACATATGTTTCACACAACCAGGAAAAGAAAAAAACATTTTTTTTTTGTAATAGAAATATGCTTAACAATTTCTTTTTCATTACTCAAACAATCTTGTGTTAATTAACTTCTCTGTCCTATTTTCTTTTTTTCTCCATCAACTTGAAGCTTTTTCATTAAGACAAACCTTGATAATAGCTAATTATATCTAAATATATAATTATGCTGAGATTATCTTATAATAATAGGAATGATTCAATGTATGAAGTGGATAAAACGTGCTTGATTCTTTTTCAGCAACAAAAGAATAAGCGGTTGATTTTATTTATATCAAATTGAATAACTTGAGATGACAATACATGTAGATAATATCAATTTAATTCACGGACTCTACTAATTCAAAGAGACGGATTTACATTCCAAAAATCTCGACAACTAACAGCAAAAGATGGAACGATGACATAAGAACAGCATTCAACAAATGTGAATAATTTATAGGATAAAAAAAGTTTTTATGATGAAAAAGATCGAGCAATGTGTACAACTTACTAACCTAGTACAACATTGGTTAAGTGAAACCTCTTATCCTGGGTGATAAGAGTACAACCATTGCCATCTTTTCTTCCATCTCCTTGGTATCCCACGTGACATGAACAATTATACGATCCCGGCAAGTTCGTACATATTCCATTGCAAGGTTGTAAAACCACGCACTCATTGATATCTGAAAAAATATATTCAAAATAGAAGAAGCAAATCAGACGTCATTTCAATTGGAAGAAGCTTGAAAACGTTAAATATCCATGATTTGGCAATACTTTCAATTTTGAGAGGAAATATTGAATCAAATTGCTTTTTCTGAGATCACGATACATCACCACAATTTTTGGGCGATGGGTCGTTATCCCGAGAGCCTGACTTTAGTCAAGCACTTGATCTTAGTTTAGAATACAAGACTTACGAAATATTCAACAAATTCGTGCCTTGACCACTGAGAACAACAATTAGATGGAAAGCAATTAAAAAATAATTGTCTATAAAATACAGAATAATGCTGGATGTATTAGCATCAATACATGAAATTGATTTACAAACTAATTTGACCGACTCATATTGAGGGTTCAGTATGGATCATTTGTTTAAAAAACTCAAATACAGTTGACCACATTAGTTTGCAAAACAATTTTGCGTACTAAACTTAAGAGAGAAGAATGTCTAGCTTTATGAGCAATGATTACTGTGAAAATTTACAGATTATTTCTAAACGCTTGATAGGTCATGTTATATTTCAACTAACGAAAATTTGTGAATCCGAAAAAAAAAAACGATCGCATTCTACGGCCTAGATTGTTATGATTTTTAAGATAATAGATTTTACGGGATCACTTCGAGAATCGTTTAAAACATGTCCCATTCATCAAGTCAAAACTTGGTCCTCTGACTGTAAGTTTTTGACAATTTCTTTCTCTAGGTTTTTTATGCAATCGGATCCATTCAACATGCTCGCCCTTATTGAAATAATGATCCACGATTCTATACATGAACAGTGAACACTCGTTCGAAAGTGAGGTAGGTTTAATGAAAAGACTAGAGAAGGTACCTTGACAACCATCTCGGAGATAGGGGTTCCCTTGATAACCCTTTAAGCACTTACACTGGTACCCCCTTCCATTCTCAGCATCTGTACAATTGGAGTTCTCTTGGCACATGTAGGTCGTTGTATTCTTCTTTGCCTCGTCGCATGTTTTGTGTGGAATTAACCAATCAAGAACTATAGGGACCTCGTCGTCGGGTGGATTGTATAGATCATCGGTGGAGAAGCTAAAGAAGCCACCTTTGGCAACGAAAGCGTACCCGCACGGATTGAATCCCCAGACGCGGACATGATTGTTGCTGCTAGTGACAGAGATGCTGTATCGGTAGGCGTTTCGCGGTATGCTAGTCTCGCAGCAACCAATGCCTGAGCACGACCCGTTAATCACGTCCGATATACTCTCACATGAGGACCAGCACCCAGTCGCATACGTGCTTCCTGTAAAATTTGCGTACGTGTCGCATCCCACCGCAGTAAATTTGTTCTTGGTAGGAGATATGGGGAATATGGCAAGAGCGAGCGAAGGATCATTGTTTTCTGTGCTTCCACCGGACGAATCATAGCAATCTTTGGCCACAAACATCGTTACACTAATCTCGTGATTCTCAATAGATATATTGAGTATTTGGAGATTAGAACTTTTATTGGACATATAAGGAGTAGGAGGATCAGTCGAGTTATCACAAAAGATGAGGAAAGAATTTGATTTTACTTTAAAGTAGCAGTCGTTGCCGGTGTTGTTCATCCCGAAAGGGTACGAGAAGGTGAGGTCGCCACATCTACTCGCGCATCCGGGCTTTGTTGTTTGAACTACATCTGCCGAAACTATTGAGAATAGAGCCACCAATGTGCACAACAACAGTACAACTCTCAAGGGAAGTCTATGGAGCAACATGGATTCACCCATATTCTTCCTGAAATGAGATGATGTTTTGCAACACGATGATGAGCTTCATAGCTTGATGACAACCTTTATAAGTGATGATGAAGCTTTTAAAAAGCTAAATAGTATATACATCATACACGACTAACGTGATATTATGGACCAATTAGATTGCCCGTATGATATGTATATATCTTGACCGATTTGCATCCGAATTTCGAATTAAACTCCCCCATTTTAGTTTTTTAAATAAGAAAAAGTAATTGTGGTTGTGGTTGTCCAAATAAGAAGTCCAAACACCTAGTTCACGTTGCATTAAGTGTTGAGTATTGACTAGACTAAGATAGGTCACTTTCCTTGGTGATTTGAGAATACTTAGGATAAGAACGGTCATTCCACCCAACATGGATGGAGAACAATGTGCTCGAAAATTTTATTGAGAAGGTGTCTCCCCTTCTCAAATCATACGACACTTCCTCACCTCGTAAGAGTCTCTATCACATGGCTAACATGGCGTTGTGGACAACCCGAACCGGCCGGCCTACCCAAGCAAAAAACTGTTGATTCGGGTCAATTCCGCTTTGGATTTGAAAATCGAAACAGCACCAACCAACCTTATATAGAAGATGAATTACAACGAAATCTGCGGTGTTCAGATCTGATCATTGCTATGTACAAAGGACTTCGGGAGTCCGAAATTGATTTTGAGAATCTTCTCAGACTCGCCTGTAAAGTTTCAGGTAAATGCGAAGTCGACGCGGTCGGTGTCCTCGGCAATTTCTCATGTACGATAGTATGTCTCATCAGGATTTGTTATTGCCCGCCAACTTCGACTGCCAAGGCTTGAAAAAGTCAAGCAAGTACGAAGCGGACGCGGTGGGAGATCACAACCCCACAACCGGAGAGTGGGAAAGAAGAAAAAATCAACAAGAGTAGGCTAGTTTGAGCTGGTGGTTGTGAGCACGAAATGTGTTTCATGGTGATTGGGTTTATGCTCCTAAGCGTGAAATATCTGTTGCGTTCTGGAAGAGAATAACGTGTATCTTCAGAGTTATAAATCAGGTAGTTTCAAAGAGATAAATAATAAACATTTTCCATTTCTAGATGAGATTCATTTCTAGATGACTTTTATCGGATTGATAAGGAGTGGGAGGATCGGTTGAGTTATCACAAAAGATGAGGAAAGAATCTGTTTCTTCTTTGAAGTAGCAGTCGTCGCCGGTGTTGTTCATCCCGAAAGGGTACGAGAAGGTGAGGTTGCCACATCTACTTGTGCATCCGGGCTTTGTTGTTGGAACTACATCTGCCGAAACTATAGAGAATAGAGCCACCAATGTGCACAACAACAGTACAACTCTCAAGGGAAGTCTATGGAGAAACATGGAGTCACCCATATTCTTCCTGAAATGAGATTATGTTCTGCAACAAGATGATGAGCTTCATAGCTTGATGACAACCTTTATAAGTGACGAAGAAGCTTTTAAAAATCTAAATAGTATATAGATTGACTTTGCGGTGATTACTGTTAAGAATCATATGGTGAATAACCTTCAATCTGTTTCAACAAAGAAAAGAAATGAATATGTTGCTGATTCAACCAGAAAGGCAAGAGTTGAAGTCAACAGTAAACCTTCCACCAGCTTCACGTGTTCAACTCTTCCACTGATTAGAACCTCTTCAACTGTCCAGGAACAGCCAAAAGATCACGGACTTTCCCATGCCACTGATTAGAACATCTTCATTTCTTTTCTTTGTTGAAACAGATTGAAGGTTATTCACCATATGATTCTTCACATAATGTTGCTGATTCAACCAGAAAGGCAAGAGTTGAACACGTGAAGCTGGTGGAAGGTTTACTGTTGACTTCAACTCTTGCCTTTCTGGTTGAATCAGCAACATCTTCATTTCTTTTCTTTGTTGAAACAGATTGAAGGTTATTCACCATATGATTCTTAACAATTACATCATTACTAATTAATCATACGGTATCAAGTGAATATATAAACAAGTAAATCACATACAAACCACAAATCCCCCTACCGTGAGCTCGTGCATATGAAAATTGCGGACGGCCTTGTCCGACAACGGATCCAAGCATTTTGTTTGTCAGCCGTGGGGTCGTGCATGTCGTTGGCCGTTCAATCTAAAACTTGTAATCATCGACCGTAAGATTTGAGCATGGCAAATTTGCAGCGCTTTAAGCCCGCAGCCGATGTTACAGACAGATTGTTGAAGTACCAGAATTGATTTAGCAAACGAATTTTATAAGACCAGCTAACAAAGAAACCCGCAGGCAGTGCAGTGGTGACAAAGCTGAAGTTACAGACAGTTGATGACGCGAGGAGGGCCAGCAATTGGCAGTGTAAACAAAACCCGATTGGTCAAAGATCGTAGCATAACGAGTGAAGAAAAGGTCAGGGCATAGCAAAGACCAGGGCTGAAGCTGATCAAGTGGGACTTGGAACGAGTCGGTCAAGCCAACGAGGATGGCGCAAGCAGAATTAACTGAAGTTGGGTTGACATTTTGAAAGGGACATTGCTGAATACTGATTCCCGGCGGCCTCATCCACAATTTCTCATCCTTAGATTTAATACAAAACTAGTTAGCACGCCCGTACTTTGGCCGTGTTCACTCTAAAAGATCCATCAAAAAATTTGTTTAATTATAATAGGTATCGATTATCCATTATCAGATGCTCATCACAAAATAATTTTCTTTAAAACATTTAGGGACCCATGATAGAGAAGTAATAACTAATCTATTATATATATAAAGAAACCGGAGATGACGGAATGTTCACACATGACCCATAACTAAAACAGATAAAAAGAAAGGTATATGAAAAATTTATCTGCTGTTGAGATTATGCTTGAAAAAAGGATAAATTAGAAAGGGTACTTCCAAAAGAATATCCGTATTCTGTCTCTTGTCAAGTTAAAACTTGAAAAAAAAAAGATTAATTAGAGAAAGTATTTTATATTATACTCTTCACAGACATGGGTAATTATGAATGTAGTTCCTTAAAAGAAAGCTTAGTCTTCCTTGGACGCTACGTACTTATATCGACATGACACAACGGAGAAGGAAAGCAGGAGGGGCTAAAACCCTGCTACCGCAAGCACAAGCACCGCTACAAGATCTCAATTGAGAACAATTCACCAGACAAAAGAATATGCACTGTTTCACTTTTGAATACCTGAGCCATGAATCAATAAGGCAAAAAGAGCGCAGACCCAACAGCAGAAAAATGTCAGATATGCATAAACTGTAAGGATCCAAAGCAAGCAACTCTTGAAATTAATTGCCGTTGACCACCCTCACAACATGGCTTCACTGCAACATGAACTTAGCCTCACTATCATGAACATCAAAGAGAATAACAAAGAGAGCACGCATAAAATGGACATTGTTGCATTTTATTGAGAGACTGGGTCCATGATATTGAAGTACCACGCGTAGAGTAGAACTTCCACGCTACAAGAATTCTGTATCACGGGGGTGAGCAACAAAGCAGTGTCTCCACCAAGATCAGAAATGTAAATTCACAGGTTGATGTCTCAAGGGGGGAAAAAAAGAGCTTACTCTTCTTGATGTTGAAGGAAAAAATGTAGCTGGACAGTTATTCTGTTACAACATATCTCAGGGAGTAATCAGCTTTTTGATGCTATCATGGTACAACTAAATGCACAACAGGGTACAAGCTTCGGAAACTACAACAGCTGTTGCTAGAACAAAAACAACAAAAGAGTTAGCACTATTTCCTCATCACCTTCATATTCCGTTGTCGTTGAATTGAGAGCTACTGTCAGATAATGCACAGCTTTCACGATGATATGCCACCCAATGTTGCGCAACCAGAAGTCAGCAAGACCCCACAAAAACTCCTGAATATCACTGATCATCCTAAATGCACATTTTCAGAAAATTGGTTGCTAGAGTTACAAAACTGACTCAATCAATGATACTGCTCCTCCCAAGACAAAGTCAACCATATCAAGTTCTCAACAATTCATCTCTACACCAGCCAATTTCTCCTCGTAATTTAGAGTGTTGGCCGCAATTAAAAGCATGTCCATTCCACCTCTACCTTTGTCCGTATCCTCTTCACCTTTCTCGTTTGGCTTCTTGTCCGGTGTCCGGCATTCCCCGTTCTCTACAACTTTCCTCCTCTGTTTATTTTCAATATTCTCATATGCCTTCTTAGCCCTGCGTATTGCTTGAATCCCAGCGTCACATTTTCTACAAAACCATTTTCCCCTTGGAATTGAGGTGCGTGGCGGTTTCATGCAATAGATATGATAAGCTTGATCACAACCATCACACAAAACAATCTTATCATCATCTCGATCTGTGAGGCAGGCTCTACACAAACAAGAAGGACAGTACCAACGGGAACTGTAAGACTTCAACTGCTTAGTTGTCAAGCACCTCCTATGATAATACTTACTGGGACAAAAAGCATGCTCGCACATCCTGAACTTATCCCCGTTTTCAATCTGGTTCCCGCATATTTTGCAGGTACTCGAGATTTGGGTCTCTTCAAATGGGTTAATCCCCAAATCTGAGCTGCAATTTGCATCTTCCATCGTGGTAAGAGCTTCTTCATCAGCAAACCCATTGACAGCACTCCTGGAAGCATTCAATCTCTCGCAGACAACACAGTTCTCATGAGGAGACGTGATTCCACTTTCCGTGCAACTAGCACAGTACCAACTTCTAGGTGGAATCTCTTTCACTGCAGGCTCAATGCAAGAGACATGGTATATTTCCTCACATGAATCACAAACTAAACATTCCATTCCATCTGCCTTCAGTTCACAATGCCGACAGATGCTAAGATTATATGCACCACATTCCTCTGTTTGCTCCAATTTAGCATCAACGAGAGTATTCCTACCAGAGACCTATTCAATATAAACGACTTGCCAAGTCATAATCAGGATTGACAAATCATCATTTCAATAACTCAGGTCCGAGAAGATTCAATAAGATCCTGATAATAGCTTCTGCTAAAGCTCTAGATATACTAATCATGTAGTGCAAATACCATAAAACATCAAGGTGAACAAACTATTAGATTCATCAATAAGTTTCTAATTCACAAACTGCACAAGCTAATCTCCTAGATAGAGGCATCAAAGATTACAAAAGGAATACAATAGCAGTGAAAGTACAAAAGAAAATAAAAAGCAAACAGTGACAGAAAAAAGTCAGATAGCAACATCAATACTCCACCCTAACCCGCAAACACTAATGTTTTGTGCAAAACAACAAAGCAAAGTTGAAAACAGTTAGAAAAGGACGTATTCACTGGTCCAGATCAAAGAATGAAAAAAATTCAATGGCCTCCAATCATACAGAATTACAACATGCACGAAAGGCTTCCATATAACAAATCCATGGCCTCCAATTATACAGAATTACAGCATGCACGAAAGACTCCCATATAAGGAATCCACATAAATGCCATTTCTTAGCAAACATGGAAATTGAGGAAGTGATTCATCGTGCTTTAAGCATCTTCTGTCAGTCTGTTTGTGTACAGAAAATACAGAATGGAAAAATCTAATCTACAAAGACAATTATTTGAAAAACTTAGTCCAATATATTTATGCACCTGCACCAGCAAAATGCACCCAAAAAATTTACACGGCAATTCAGAAAAAGTTACCTCAAATTTTCCACCATCAGAAGAGCTTTTGTCTGCATTTGCCCCCTGGGAGAAAAAGAGAACTTCAGACTTACCTTGGAAGAAAAAATGACAGCAAAGACTGTTGAAATACATATTTCAAAATACTACGACAATCTCACATATTTGCAATACTCCTTAGATATGTCAGTGAGACTCTTTGCCAAAGAAGCTAATTCGGTGCCAATCTCTTCAAGCTTCCTCCAAACCTGCAAAGTTTTACCAGGTTTAAGATATGCCATGCAGCTTACACAACAGGGTAACTTTTAGCATACAAGTTAGATAATAGGAAGTTTAGAAGTCCGCTACTATGAATCAAAAACTGCAACAGATATTCGAAGAACTGGCAGAGATCACACATCCAAATCAAGATGCTCAATAACAAACATCAGAAGTCACGAAGAATGAAGTAACTCAAAAGAATCTAGGGAAGAACAAAGCACCAAGGACATAAAATGTCGTTGTATCCAATGGAGAAACCTTAGAAGAGCATGCAGTAGTAACTGCACTTAGGACCCAACTATTCTTCGCAAGTGTTCAATTTTGGAATCGGCTTAGTACCTTCATTGCAGCAAACATATTGAGTGAATTACCCTAATAATTTAATTAAATCACATATTGGAGCTACTTCCAAGTAAAACTTTCAGCAGACAACCAAATTTTCCAAGTATAGTGCAGTGGTATATCTATCTGGCATTGTTCAAATGTCAGTGGTAATGGTATTAAAGAAATTTCACAAGCCACTGACAGGAAAGGGACAGGAAAGAAGCCAAGATTAAAATAAAGGATAAAACTGAAAATCCTTCCTGAAGCATACATTCAACAGAACCACCCTTTGGAGTTCAGACACTATTAGGCAAAGGATTTACAAAATGTAACTCAGAAAAAAGAGTTTGAGCTTCAATAAAATCAACTGCAATGCACTCTGTTTACGCTGTCTCTAACATAGAGCAGATCCTTATTAATCTGACTCTACAGAAAAATGACATGAATGGGACTATAACGTGTCGTAAAAGTTCGACTTCCAGCGGACTCTTCTACATAGCTCCTGCATGAGTAGTACATTTTCAACTGGCAGCTTTCCCACCCTTTAGATCATCACAGCTCACTACAATTACCTTCCATTCTCCTATACATCCCAGCAAATCCATTAAAGCTACTATACCAAGGCATTTCCTTCGAATATCTTCTCAAAGACTTAATTTAAATCTAATCTTACAGCAATAAAGAAAGTACTATAATAATCTGAAGTCATGACCCAGTCAAAATGTAACAATTTATATTTCATGACTAGATTCTCTCTGAAAGTCGTACAAAAAAAAGTTGCATTTGTAAACAAAATCATCAATTGTTTTACACTGGACATTCATCTATACCAACATGGGACCTTCATTTTGCATTATAGAACCACAACTTAAGTTTACAAGAATATAAAGAGATTGAAAATATGCTTCAAATTTTTTAAAAAGACATGGAAAAATGCAATCCATTGGGTTCAATGTAAGACCCCCTACAATTCTACAGCACAGAAGGTGCAACACATAGCAGAAAACTGCAGCTGGTTCTGACAAAGACTACATTTATGTTGACCCATATAAATTGAACCTTAAGTTCGAAACTTGAGCTGCTACTTGGAGACAGAGATTTAAGAATGTAAAAACCTTAAATAGAAGCTTGACAATTTACTTAATCTAGATATAACTCACTTAGGACATCAGAGGAAAAAAGATGGTAGTGACACATTGGAAGGAAGATCGCAAAGAAGGGTTTCGTCACGGAAAAAAACACCAGTAATGCATATCCCAGCTGTTGCACGTTGGCACCGCAGTTACAAAGGCGCCAGAGAATTGGAGAAACGATTCTTTAGAATGCAACCGATCTTTATAAGGCATATCTGGATTTTACTGTTATTCTACCAGGTGAAAAACATTGAATATTCTATCTAGTAAGAAGGGAAGGAGAAAAAAAAATATTGTTTCTATCCAAAAAAATCTCTAAGCAAATAGAGAATTCTCCCAATATCAAGCACTAAAATCAATCGGGATTTAAGCTAAATAATGAATGGTCAAAAGTTCATTTAGTTTTAGAAAACAAAAGGAGTGGATGTACGTGATAATGACAAATAGCTGTCTAAGCTTCTCAGCTGTTGACCAGCAGAAAGAATCCATACTAGATCAGCTTTAAGCACTGCTCACAGAAGAGGAAGACAACCAAAAGAAGTGCAAATTCCTCTCCAAATTTGATATTCAATCAACTACATCCAAAGCAGTTACTGGTCAGCTAAAGTCAATGTGACAGAGCATACGAAGTGGAAATTCTTTCAGTACATCGAATAACCAAAAGATATAGCAGGACTGCAATTTTAAACAATTGAAGGATTTCTTAGTGTATAGCATGAGACCACAAATCGATTTGCCAACATATATATTGAACAGTCTCACATGAAACGCGTCAACACGTTCATGTCAAGATACTTTGCTGCAATTAGCAATACATCTGTTCTACCAATGGTATGATACCTGTAACATGTCCGAAGAGAAAAGCACTTGGGACTGTTCATAAGCTCCCTCCTTCATCCGTGAGTTAATGAGGCGAAAATCCAACACCCTGTCAATCTTTGTTTCTGGAAAGTTTTCACAGAGAAGCTTGCATAATTGGCTGAACTTTCCTGAAATTATTATGTTGTAAAATGCACATTGACTCAGTTCAGTGATCATCTCATGATTAGATCCATTCATAGAGGCCTTAGATGTAAGGTCGGCACCCTTGGCAGCAATTCCATTCTGCATCCCTGTAGCTTGGGTAGAGGTGCCCAGCCTATACTGATCTTTCAACTGAGTATCCTGCTTAGAAACCAAAAAAGCGGCCACCAGTTAAAATGAGATAAGCAATGTAGGATTAGATGTAAGGGACGATAAGTAAATAGTAGTTTTGATGGCAACAGAACCTTGACTTTCATATTATCAATTTCTGTAGCATGACGCGCCAGGGCATTTTGGATGCACCGTCCTATACCACCTTCATCACTCAACGACTGGAATATGTGCTCCAACACAATCCTACTGCATTGGCTCTGTGAGTGCTCATTGCGATCATTTTCAACAGCATGATGGACCGCAGAAGGAACATGAAGCTGCTCAGATACGTGAAACTCTGAAGCTCCAGCTATTGGTTCCCTTAAAATCTACAATAAACCAAATAAGCGGCCGAGAGAAGACTATAAGCACCATAAATCAAAATCTAACCAGGCAAAGTCACGGCTCTTTCAATTACATTCAAACCAAATGACTTGCATGTATTATTTCATCAAACTTGTGGGAAGTGTCTCAATAGTATGCAGAAAGCAATAAACACCACCACTTGTTCAAGACAGCTGTCCCACCTAAACATGACAAAAATCAATCCAGGACACCCTGCAAGTCTGCAGACTGGGCCATGGGCCAGGAAAACTTATTCATTTAGCTGTGAATCTGTTACATGCTAACCTAATCTGAGAAGCTTTGGAAAAAGTTATTCAAGTTATAGTTATCTATCTTTTTCTATTGGTTAACAAAGCCACAACTAACTAATAAAATAGCTTTACTCAATAGTATAAGTTGTAGAGACACAGAAAAAGTTTTATACGCAGAAACATTTAGATAACATCCATCTCAACCAATGCTTCAATTCACCTAATGAGAAGACCATCACAAAGATCAAAATTTAAAGTGTTACTAAAAAGTAAATGTCTGCACTAGAAGTCATGGAATCATCAAAGGGTAAGTTACTTCAAATGAAAGGAAAGCAGGGAGTACAAAAAGGAGCTGCAACCCTGAGATGGAAAGGCACTGGAGACTTGTAAGTCATAAATTAAGTCTCAATCAAAAATTCAAGAACGAAGAGATGAAAAAAAAATTATTTTTCCACTTTGATCTTTAAAAATAAAAACACTTCATCAAGAGCAAGAAAATAAATTTCTGTCAGCCTATGTTATGCTTCCCACATAACTTCTAACTGTCCATTAGAGGATTTTTCACCAGCAAAAGTGCCTTCTCAAACACGTAGAAGGCAGTATTTTCATGCTTAAAAATTTCTTTTACTAACAAAACAACCAAAAGAAAATATACCAGTGAACTCTGAGGTCAGATAGCAAAGTTTTGAGTTTGGTCCCTATAATAGAGCAACCAAAAATACTCAAATGGATGGTACCAAACCTCTGAAACGGCTTTCGCTAGTAAAATGAAAATTACTCCCCAAAGCCAAAGTGATCAATAATCATCTGAATATCTCCAATTGTTGTAGGAAAAAGATTATTAAGACTAAGAAACCCCTCCTTCCTCATCGATATGAAATTCTTCTCTACCGCTGTACCTTAAACCATACTAAGATCTTCAAAACTAAAATACTAACTAGTAGCACCATTAGCATATGCAGCTTCAAGAAATTCTCCTCAAAATCATTCCATCACAATCAGAACTAAGATAGCCCAACCAATCCCAATGAGCTCCCAAAACCCACTTATATGACCTGATAAATAAACCCTTTGGAGAATAATGACATGCAATGATCATTCATCAGAACAACAAATGTAACAAATTTTCATATAGATTTCATCTATAATGCACCAACTGAATTCCAATTCTCTACCCTGACAAACAATTTTCAAACTATCATAGTATGTGCATCATTTTTACTTGATAAGAAGCAAAAAATGTAAGTACAGGTACCGGCAAAATTAGGTTGAGACATTCCATGTGCAGCACAGACAATAAATCTGTGACAACAGATAGAATAAAGGTACAGGACAAACCTGGTTTGCCGAAATAGTTGAAGCTCCCGAGGTAGCTCTCTCATCCTCTCCACTTTTACTTTCCAATTTCACTTGTTTTCGCCTCTTGTAAGTCCGAACACACTCACTACCGCCTGAACTCCCCTCGGCCACATCACTATCGTGGCCATTGGCAAAACCATTACTCATTTTCCCACCCCTCAAACAAGAACTCTCAGCATCGCGGTTGCTGACCAAGACAGGTTTCCCTCCCTCTATGCCATTGTCATCATCACCCATTGGAAACCTGAATCCAGAACTCCTAACCCTAAGCGTCAGATTAGGGCTCAAGGGAAAACCTCAAACTTCAAATTTCCAAAGCAAAAGTCAATACATTCACACGTTTCCAGTGAAAAAAATACCTAATTCCATCAATATCCAGAAAATTCAGCCGGTCAATTCATCCTATTGCTCTTCCCAGCAACAAAAAAGAACACTTCAAGCAGAGAAAAAAAATTCACATTTCGCAGTACCATGCCAAGTTCGCCGCAACGACGTCTTCTCATTCAATTCAAACGAAGACCCAATTCACGAAACGCGTTAATTTGAGTTAGAAACTCGAAAAACTTTGGCGGAAAGCGATGCAGGAACCAATGCATAATGTATTGACAAAACCCAGATGAACCACAATTCGTCCCAGCAACCACAAACTCCACCCATGAACCGAAACGAACAGGGCAGTTTGACGAGCACAGTAACATGGAAGAAAGGAGAGAACTTTCTCACCTTCGCGTCCTCGGAGAGCGTGGGTTGAATCTTCAGGAGGAGAAAGTTTTGTAACTGGTACTTCGCTTTTCAGTTTCTGGGCCTCTCTCTCTTTCTGCAACTTCAACTGCATTTTCCTCTCTCCTTCTTCCGTTTTTATCCCCGCTTCGCTTCAGCCGATATTGTTTTTTTCGGAAATAAAAAGAATATATGGAAAATGGAAACCGCTTTTTGGTTTCCTCCTTTTCGTTTTCCGGTTTTCGGCCATAAGGGAAAGAAGGGAGGCGGTGGATCTGTGCTGTAATCTATTTCTCTAAACGATTCTCTTTTCTCGTAAATGCCCATTTCTCTTTTCGGTAGTTCAGTTATTATTTTGTCCATCTTATTGCGCTGTGCTTGGATCTTGGGGGTGAAATTGGTTTGAACTTCCCGGTTAAACACCACCGCCACGTGGCGCTCCTGGCCACCAATAGGGAGTGGTCAAAGGCCAGACTTGGAAGAGAGACAGATAGTGTATAATTCATGAATTCTATCGATTGATTTGGGACCCTTGGGAAAGCCTACATAGGTTTTATTTCTGTGTGTGTTGTAATGTTATTATCAACCAAACCCCATGATAACTTCGATATATGAGTTAAATATACATAATTTTATATTAAGTAGCGAAGTGAGTGCATCGCGAATTTGAAGTAATACGGCGCTATGATTAGAAGCTTTCTATTTCTTGAATTGCGCCGTCGTAAATGTTTAATCTTGAAGACGATCCATGAAGTAGTTGAAATCGTTCCTTCCTAATATGACATTTCTCTAATTACGTCATTTTTTTTCCGTAATGTGTAACGGTTTACGACGGTGCTCTACTGAACTTTAGTGATCAATAATTACATTTCCTCAAATGTATAAATTGAATCGTCGTTGTTTTGAACTGCGCCGTCGTAAATGTTTAATCTTGAAGACGATTCATGAAGTAGTTCAACTAGTTCCTTCCTATTCTGATGTTTTCTAACTACATCGGCAATTTACAACATATCGTTATAGAACTTGAGTGATCAATAATTGCATTTATCTAGAATGTCCGAATCGAATCGTCGTTATTTAATTTTGTATATATCGCCACCGTTAAATTGTCTCATAGACTTATATATAAAATTCGTTCAACTCGTTCCTTCCTAATCTGATGTTTTCTAACTACGTCGGCAATTTACAACATTCTGTTACCAAACTTTAGTGATCAGTAATTGCATTTGCCCAGAATGTCCAAATCAAATCGTCGTTATTTAATTTTGCATATATTGCCACCGTTAAATTGTCTTATATACTTATATATTAAATTCCCCTTTTTTCCTTCTAAAAGTGAAATTAGATAGGCAATGCCAATAATCAATTTAATGAAATTAGTAAATGCAAGTCATTACTAAAAAAAAAATTGGTCAAAACCCAGAATCATGTGACGACTCTATTATGTACAAGAACTTAAAAGAAAAATGAAAATGCAAAGCAAATAAGAAGATCAAAATTGAATAATTCGCTTTTCATTAATTTTCATTTCAGTTAACTTTTCCAATTTATCTATTTTTCTTCACATTATTTTTCTTTCTTTAAAAATTTAAACGGTTTTTAATACTTAGGTTTACTTAAGCGATTCTCAATTGTGATAATTAACCACATCAGTCACTATGTCATCAATTTGACTAACATGTGTGATATGTCAATTACTCATTATTTGCTTTCCGATTATCACCTAACTTTGTTATGGCTATATCTTTTATTCTAATAAAAACACAATTGTACGCCTTTTCCAATCCTAACTTCTTCTACACTAACGTCTATGAATAAAGCTCAAAATAGGTTTTAATCCTTAAAAGATCAATAAAAATTATCTTGCTAGGAAAACTTTAATCATGGTTACAAAATTTTAGTCATTGCGATTTAACTTGGGGGAAATTTATTCACGTCACGTGAAATATATCCATTTAATTTTTTTTGGTCGAAAAATATATATCCATTAATTAAGGTATCGATACTTTTAACTAAACAATATTCTTATAACCTATAAATATGTCACTTCTTACCTTTCCATTCTGTTGTATTATAAATTAATTAGATTGCCATAAGCCAATTGCTTTAATTGCTTCGAATGAAAGGAAAGAAAACGAAAGTAAGTTTGTACTTCTATGGTTACATAATCAATTTGGTAGAGGGTATTTCAGTCTTTATAATCATTAATAATATTTATGCAAATTAATTGTGGCTGAATTTCAAGGGAGAAATTAATCAAATCAAAATAGAGATTTGGAAAAACAGTCGTGGTAGAATCCTTTCAGTTATGGAAATATTAATTCCGTAATTATAATTATAAGTTTCATTTTTTCTTTTTTCATTTAGTACGTTTTTTACTTGCACAGACATTGACAAACGTGCGCTGCAAATGACATGAGTACGAGAAAAAGTGGAGGGGTTTCGCAGAAGAATCGGCTGTCTCGCCCAGCAAATGCAGCGATCGTGCGCGAGGCAGCATCACATGGAGGAGGGGGAGACCGAGTCGGAGACCGATTCGGAGCCCGAGTCCATGCGGTGCATATCCTGCAAGGTGGAGTACGTCACGCGCGACGCCGGCACTTGCAAGGAGTGCTACGAGGAGGCCAGCGAGACCGAGGAAGAGCTCAAGCGAGAGATCAGGGACTTGGAGGCCAAGGTCGCCTTCTTGAAGTTGTGTTCTCCGACCGACCACCACCACCACCAGCTCGGTGGCCGCTCCGATGGATCTGGGTTCACCGACATCGTCTTGGTCGCCGCCGAGGACGGTCCCGACGGCGGCCCGTCCATGCCGGTGCCGGCTCACAGGGCCATTCTGGTGAGCACGGCCTTTTGCTCGGTGAATTGATTTGGTTGCTGGTTTTTCTTTGATTTGAATTTTGGGTGTTTCTTTTGTTTTTGCTCTGATCTCCGATTAAATTTGGGAATTTCAGAAGGGACGACAGTGTTTAGTGCACAGTGGTTAAGCTTCGATTATTTTGTAGCGAATTTGCGGGTGGGTGTAAATGTTCTGCTCCTTGCTCCAAGTTCTAATTGTGGGCATGTCTCATACGGTGGTGATAAATTGTGCCTCGATGGTAAATAAGTGGTCAATTACGGCGTGGAGAAATTTTGCAATAATTCTCCGCGAAGGAGTAGATTAGATTCGGGAACACTTCCTTTAAGAGTTTTCTTTCAGTCATTGGACGACGAAGGCGCGGAGAATCACTGTATGCTGAACCTTTGTTCGGTAGTCTTGATTTATGGAAAGTGGAGGCGCTCGACCGTGAAATGATGCCCGAATGAAGCGAGAAATGGAAGGAAAGATGCTCTTTTGGGAGAGCTTATATTTGATATGGATGGTCTAAAAAGGGGATTGGTCAGAGCGTAGCTATTAAGGTTTCTCAGATCTTTCATTTTAGTTGAGGCAGAGAGGAGTTATAAGAGAGTGAAAGAGTAATGCTCATAGAGGATTTCTTTAGAAGTTTTATCTTCGTTTGGCCCTTATGTGCATTCCTTTGAACAATTGTTATTGAGAAATTTGTGCAAATAGATTTAAGGAGGAGACACCTACGGAGAATTCGGAGTTGGACTTTAAGATGACTTTTATGTGTGATAATTCGGTAACTCCATGGGTGGGCTAACACAGTGGTACCTGTGGCTCACTAGTTGACAGCGAAAACTCTTTGCCCTTGCCACTTGAAGTCCATGATATGGTGGCAGTTTCAGTCTGGAAACAAAGAGTGCCCCAGAAGTGATATCACTTGAGGATAATGAGTTAGCTTGATTGATTAAATGCTTCTGATGCTTCGAGCACGCCTATACCACTAGCTCACCATCTTAAACCATCGTGCTGTCATTTTCCTTAAGAACAGTACTTGTATTATTTATAGCTGAATAAAGTCCTCTTTCTATCTCCTGCTCATGAGATTAAGTCAATCTTATAATCACCAAAAGTCAGCCTTCATATCTTCTTGTGCTTGAGAATATCAAGTAGAAGGCAGCCATTCTAGACTCGGCAAGGTGGCAACCATGTAATGTAACAAACATCCTGTAGTTAATGACTATGCTTTGCTGCAAAATACTCTTCAGAGATGCTTGGATAGAGTGTGGGATCAAGTAAATGATTCGAACAATTACAATCCTAATTGTCGGGTACTGGAGAAAAGCTAACCAAATGAATTCTCTTGGATCACTTCCTTCCTCCATAGACAATTCCTGACTAAATCGCCGTGACTTTATTAAACATATGCATTCAACAAATCTATTCGGTGATCTGGCCTTGAAAAAGTATGTTGGGCCGCCTTCTTCTTTTGTTTCTGGCCTCAATGATTTCTTGGATTGGTCTTGGTCTTCTCTCTTCTTTAGCCTAAACTTAACCTTCTTATGTTTACTCTAGTTTTCAAGATGTAATGCCAAAGTTTAGGCAGATTAAATAGTTGTGCATTGTCAAATCAATAAGAATTTCTGCCACTCTTTATTTAGAGACTTGCTGTAAAATTTTGCCACTGTACATGCTTCTGACTAGATTATATCTGGTGATAACGGGGGTTGCATCTGCTTTTGGAACTGCATGCTGGTAAAGTTGCACCTACATAAGACATTTCCACTAACAGATTATTTCTTTTACTTTCTAGTCTGTTATTAAACTCTCTCTTAGGTTGATCTTGAAGTTTTTGAATTAGCTTTCATCTATTCAGGCATTAGAACTACCATATTTGTTTGGTTGGACTAGATATCTAAGTCAGAGAGATTCTCAATTTTTTTATGCAGATCATGATTGATTCTTTTTATTTGCTTGGAATTAGGCTTAGTTGAGTTCAGTGGAATAATTGGTAATTGAGTTGCTGGATACTTTAGTAATTACGACTTTCTTTGACAAGATTTGATTAAAGCATTTCTTGACCCACCAGATATGCATTTTGCCTGCCGCAATGTAATTTCATTGGAGTTATCAACTTGAAAATTACACAAGCTTGAGTTCTGAAGTTTTTCGCTTGGCATAGGGGACTTATGAGCAGTTTTCATAAGTTTTGTAATTGATAACGTTAGCATGGACATGGTTAAGAGCTTTGCTCACAAGCTCCGTAAAATTCATATGAGGTGTTCCTTCAATTTAGAAAACTTGGACTAAAATTGATCAGATGCACAAACATCTCCTATCAAACTGTTGAGTTTTCTCACACCGCAAGTTTTTGAGTCCTCTTCGATTTTGTTTTTACAATCAGGCTAACCGGTCCCCAGTGTTTAAAGCAATGCTTGAGAATGAGATGGAAGAAAGCCAAAGCGGCACCATTAAGATAAGTGATGTGTCATATGATGCCCTTCGAGCATTTGTCAACTATCTTTGCTCTGCCGAAGCATGCCTCGATGAGCAAATGGCTTGTGAGCTTCTAGTATTGGCAGAAAAGTACCAGGTGGAGCACCTCAAAGCTTATTGTGAGAAGTTCTTGGTATCCAAATTGAACTGGGACAACTCAATTGTAAACTATGCCTTTGCGCACCAGCACAATGCGAAACTTCTCCTTGAGGCCGCCTTGTCGTTAATCTTGGACAATATGGATAAACTCAGAAAATGTCAAGAATATTCGGAATTCGTTGAAAAGCACCCTGCCCTCGTGGTGAAGATATATGAAAAATGTCTTGCAAAGCAGGAAAACACTGCAGCACCTAAGGATACTTCTGCAAAGACCTAGTCTTGTCTTGTTTTTATTTTTGGTCATATAGTCGTCTTGTACGGGTTAACTGTTGACGAGAAAAATCATTTTATATAATTTTGAGTTTGATGCAACAGAAGTGTGATAACTTTTCTGCATGGTTTGTTGATAGATTTCATTGCCTTTGTGTTAATCAGGGATACAACCTCCGGCATCGTCGCATTGGTATCGTTTCCCAATTGAAGTGTTTTCAGCTTCAATAGTGAACTTTTATTGATTCAAAGTATGTATCCATTGATCAATTTCTAGACGAGTGACTAAGATCGCATTGATTTCGTCTACCACCTACTGACATTTATGTCAAGAACTCTCTAGAATCCTGGCACAATTACCGTCTCACCTGTCCTTGGTAATGTTTCGAAAGCTCCACTAGGATTTGGTCGAGCATTATTTGATGGTGCACGGTCTTCGCTGTTAGAAAATCTCTCGACGGTGACACTTGTTTGGGAAATTTCGGACGAACCAAATGCTTGCCAATAACAGAGACTACATTTCACTTCAGGGTTTTATATACATTAGGGTCATCGAATTCGTTCTTATTTTCATCTAGCGTATATTCATCTTTTTAAATTTTCTTTTTATTTATATCACTAAACTTTGACTTGGCCTTCAATTAGTTCATTGGACCTTGGATATTCCGGCCAACAACCAACCCAAAACTTTCTTTGGTCATTGAGCTTTGATGCAAGTAACGTCCAGGAGACATTCAACGAAAGTGGAGACAGAGGATACATCTCATTAGCTTAAGACTTGCAACTGCCATTCTTTGGGCAATTAACTGTTTGGAGGTTTCTTAGGAAATTAACGCCCTCTTTCAAAAGTTTTTTGAAATTTCTTGTAGTTTGATGAGATGAATTTGACTTGCTACAGGTCATCACCGTCGCATAGAATTGACTTTTCCATTTGAAGCACAATTTGGCAATTTGCCCGTCTTTGTATTTTTTTCAAAGCGCGGATGACGCGCAAGTCTCGATAATAATCCACTCATGTATGCTTAGTACGTGCCTTTAATGAATGAAATCTATAGGTTAAGATCACCTGTCACGTTTCAGAAAGTATTTGATACATCAAATGCATCACATATCATTTTAATCACAGTTAAACTTGTTTAAATCTTGAAAACAGGATGCCCCCAGTCAAAATGAGATAAGCCACGTAAGATTAGGTTTAAAGCGACAATGCGTAAAGAGTAACTGTAATGGCACCAGAACATTGACTTTCATATAATCAATCTATCAAAGAACGAAGTGCCATTTTGGGTGCACTGTCCCATACCACCTTCATCACTCAATGACCGGAAGATGTGCTCCAACACAATGCCACTGCATTGATTCTGTGAGTACTCATTGCGACCGTTTTCAAGAACACGATGAACCACAGAAGGAACACGAGGGCGCTCAGACACATGAAAATCTGAAGCTCCAACTATCGGTTTCCTGAAGATCTGCAATCCAAATAAGCATCTAGACAGCTGTCCCAGCTAAGCATGATAAAAACCAATTCGGGACACCATGCAATCCTAAAGACTGAGCCATGGGGGAGCTTGTTCACTTAGTTGTGAATCAGTGACGCGTAGATGGGGAAAATTACCAAAAATGTCCTAAACCTTTTGCAATTATGCCAATTCAGTCCTAAACCTTTTTTTTTATCAATTCAGCCCTAAACCTTTTGCAAACCAGCCAATTCAATCCTTTTGGCCAGCTGGCACTGACGTGGCCGCCGGCTGGTTGACGCGGCGCCAGCCGGCGTCCACATGGCAATATTTTAATATTTTTTTTAATATTTTCGAATTTTTTTTACTTTTTTCTTTTTTTTTTCTTTTCCTTCTCCCCTTGGCCTGTCCGGCCAGGGGGAGGCTCGCCGGTGAAGGCCCAGCTCTGGCGAGGCGAGCTGGGCCCTCGCCGCCACTGGGCGAGGGTGGAGCTCGCCCAGCTCCGGCGAGGTAGAGAGCTTGCCTTGGCTGGGCGAGCTCGCCCAGCCATGGCGAGCTCACCCAACTTCGTCAAGGTGGAGCTCACCTTGGCTGGGCGAGCTGGGCCCTCGCCGGAGCTGGGCGAGCTCGCCCAGCGGCGGCGAGGGCCTAGCTCGCCTCGCCGGAGCTGGGCCCTCACCGGCGAGCCTCCCCCCTGGCTGGGCAGGCCAAGGGGGAGAAGGAAAAAAAAAGAAAAATAAAAAAGGAAAAAAATTCGAAAATATTAAAAAAAATATTAAAATATTGCCACGTGGACGCCGGCCGATGCCATGTCAGCCGGCCGGCCAAAAGGACTGAATTGGCTGGTTTGCAAAAGGTTTAAGACTGAATTGGCCAAAAAAAAGGTTTAGGATTGAATTGGCACAATTGCAAATGGTTTATGACTTTTTTGGTAATTTTCCCCGCATAGATGCTTACCTAATCTGAGAACCTTTGGTAAAGTTATTCAAGTCATCTTTTCTATTCATTAGCAAGGCCAGAACTAACCTCAGCTCAACGGTATAGGTTGTAGAGACATATATCAAGTTTATGTGCAGAAACATTTGGATAACATTCATCTCAACCAATGCTTAAGATCACAAAATGATAAATAACATCACACAGATCAAGATACAAAGTATTGCTAGAAAACAAATGTCTGCACTATAAGTCGTGGAATTATCAAAGGGTAAGTTACTTTAAATGAAAGGAAAGCAGGAGAAAAAATAAGAACTTGCAACCCTAAGTTGGAAAGACAACGGGAAGAAACATAAGTTGTCTCAATCAAAAATACAAGAATGAAGACAATTTTTACTAGTTCTCTTTGATCCATGAAATAAAATGCACTTGCATCAACAAGAAGCTAATAAGTTTCTGTCGGGCTATATTATGCTTCCTACATAGCTTCTGAATGTCCATTAAAGGATTTCTTCACTAGCATAATTGCCTTCTCAAAGAAGTAGAAGGCAAGATTTTCAGACTTAGAAACTTCTATTACTAACCAAAGAACCAAAAGAAAAAAGACAAATGAACTCCGAGCCCAGATGGCAAAGTGTCAAAGTTTGGTCCCAATCCTACATCAACCAAAGTAACTCAAATGGATGGTACCGAACCTAAAGAGTGGCTTTCACTAGTAAAATCAAAAAGTTCTTCCCAAATCCAAAGTCAGTCATAATTATCCGAGAATCTCCTATTGCTGTAGGAAAAAGATTATTGAAACTAAGAAAACCCTGTGATACGAAATTCTTTCTCCAGACAAGACTATTATTTCGCAGAAGTATCCTCAGCATCTTTAAGCCGCTTTCTAATATATACTTTGCATATCCCCACCACAAGGCCTGGGTGCTTATTAAGGAGTTCCGAGAATTCTCGATGACTTATGAGCCTATGCGAGCTGTCCATGAAGAGGGACAAGGTGGCCTCGAAGAGAAGGTTCGCATTGTGCTGGTGCGCAAAGACATGGTATCTGATCGAGTTGTCCCAGTTTAATTTGGATACCAAGAACTTCTCACAATGAGCTTTGAGGTGCTCCACCTGGTACTTTTCCGCCGATACCAGCAGCTCACAAGCCATTTGCTCATCAAGGCATGCTTCGGCATAAAGAAAGATAACAAATGCTTGGAGAGCATCATATGACATGTCACTTATCTTAATGATGCCGCTACGGCTTTCTTCCATCTCATTCTCGAGCATTGCTTTAAATACTGTGGACCGGCTAGCCTGATAGTAAATAGAAAATTGAAGAGCAATTAGAAAGTGCATTGCAGTGTGAAAACTCAATAGTTTAATAGCTGATGCGTAGGCATCTTATCTGTAAGAGTCAGGGTTTGCTAAATTGAAGAAACTCCTTATATGAATATTATGAGCATGCGAGCAAAGCTTTTGAACATGTCCTTGCTATCGTTATCAATTACAAAAATTATGAAAACTATGTTATGCTCATAAGTGCCCTATGCCAAGGGAAAGACCATAACTCAAGCTTTTGTGATGTTTGAGTCGATAACGCCAATGAAATGCACATAGCAGCGGGCAAAATGCATATCCACTGGCACAAGCATCGCTTAAATCAAATCTTGTGAGAGGGTCATAATGAATGGAGTATCTTGCAACTCAATTACTAAATATGTCGCTTCATATAGAGATTAATATTCCACCCAACTCAATTAAGCCTCATTCCAAACAAATAAAAGGAAACAATTACCTGCAAAAAAATAAAATCTGAGAATCCTTTTGATTTAGAAATCCAGTCCAAGCAAGCAAATATTTACTTCTAATGCCTGAATAGATAAAAGCTAATATGTAAACTTCAAGATCAACCTAAGAGAGAATTTAACAACTGCATAGGAAGTAAAAGACATAATCTGTTAGTGGAAATGTCCTATGTAGGTGCATCTTTAGCAGAATGCAGTTCCAAATGTAAATGCGACCCCAATTTTCACCATATAGATCCGACCACAAGCATGCACAGTCGCAGAATTTTACAGCGAGTCTCTAGATAAAGAGCCGCAGATATTCATATTGAGTTGAAAAGCTGATTATACACGCACAACTATTTACTCCGCTAACTTTGGCATTACATCTTCAAAACTCAAGTAAACATAAGAAAGTTAAGTTTAGGGTGAAGAAGAGAGAAGATCAAGGCCAATCCCGGCAATTATTGAGGCCAGAAACGAAAGAAGGAAGAGGTCCAACATCCTTTTTAGAAGCCAAATCTCAGATGATTATGACGGCTTGGGCTTTGGGGAGCGAAGTAATAGTCTCGTTTGGAGAAAGCAATTTCGTATCCACAAGGAAAGGGGGCTTTGGTAGTTTTAATAATCTTTTTTCCTACAGCAATTGGAGATTCTCAGATGATTATGACGGCTTTGGCTTTGGGGGGCATTTTTTGATGTACTAGTGAAAGCCATTCTTTAGGTTCGGTACCATCCATTTGAGTTACTTTGGTTGATGTATGATAGGGACCAAACTTTGAAACGTTGCCTCCTGAGGTCGGAGTTCATTTGTCTCATTTCTTTTGGTTCTTTTGTTAGGAAACGAAGTTTCTAAGCCGGAAAATCCTGCCTTCTACTTCTTTGAGAAGGCAATTATGCTAGTGAAGATTTCATCTAGTGGACATTTAGAAGCTATGTAGGAAGCATGATATAGGCTGACGAAAACTTATTATCTTCTTGTTGATGCACGTGTTTTTTATTTCGTAGATCAAAGAGAACTTGTAAAAATTCTCTCCATTCTTGTATTTTCGATTGCGACAACTTAAGACTGTTCCCATTACCTTTCCGACTTAGGATTGCAACTTATTTTTTTGACTCCTGCTGTCCTTTCATTTAAAGTAACTTACCCTTTGATAATTCCGCGACTTCTAGTGCAGACATTAGTTTTCTAGTAATACTTTGGATCTTGATCTGTGTGATGCTATTTATCATTTGTGTTGGAGAGCACTCACGGAACCAATGCGGTAGCATTGTGTTGGAGCACATCTTCCGGTCCTTGAGTGATGAAGGTATTGCGGGACTGTGCACCCTGCACTTAGTTCTTGAGAGATTGACCGGGAAAATTGTTCAAAAAATCCTACACCTATTACGTTTTTACCAATTCAGTCATAAACCTTTCAATTTTACCAATCCAATTCTAGACATTTTGCATTTGTGCCAATTCAGTATATCCAATCTTCTTGAAGCCGCCTTGTCCTTAATCTTGGACAACATGTATGAACTCGAGGAACATCAAGAATACTGGGAATTCGTTAACAAGGACCCAGGCCTTGTGATGAAGATATACCAAGCATTTGTTGCAAAGCTGTTTGATCGGAAACGACAAATCAGTTGGTGAGTTTTCAATTTTCTGATCCCACTTGATGGAATAATGAGTTTCAGATAACTTTTCTGCCTGGTTTGGTGATAGATCTTATTGCCTTTTTCTTATTCAGGGATGCAATTTGAAGTGTTGTCAGATTCAACAGCGAACTTTTGTTGAATACTTGATGGATGTAATAATGGCTTTTACAAGTTACAATATACTTCTTTTTATTTGTAGGAACAAGCAACTTATGCTAAAATCTGTCATGATATTTATCTATTCTATGATTTAGATGAATTTGAGCATTGTTCAAGAAGTTTTAGACAAACCAATTGTTTGCGGATAAGAGAGACTATATTTCAGTGTAGGGTTTATATTTGGATTGCATTTGGTCGTTTAGACTTCTAGCTAAGATAGGACTAAATAAAATAGGATATAAAATTCAGAGATTTCTCTATATCTTATATATTATTTGGTGAATCGCAGTAATAAAACCGGATATTTTCACATCCTATCATGTACATAATGAACCTAAACATTGCCTACTTCATTTTTATTTACTTGTTTTTTCATTATTGTAACCTCTCTTTTTTATTTCTTCTATTTTTTTCTTTTTTTCCCTTCCATCATTCTCTAATAAAATTATATTAAATAGTAAACTATGCTAATATACCTAAAATATGTAATAAATAAAAATGCTAAATATATATGTATATATATTCAATTTATATTATAAGATAGAAATAAATTCTAATATATAAGTAAAAATTGGAATAAATAAATTGTTGTGATTTTGAAATTTTTATATCAGAATTCAAATATTATTTTAACTTTATTAGTTTAAAAAGTTTGTTATTTGAGAAAAATAAAATTTATATTATGTACATTAGAAACTATATTTATCTTTATTCCACCTTCCCCGTAAGACAATTTTATTCGGGTTATATCCTTATTATATCCAACTTTATTATGTTTTGGAAGGAACCAAACATATAATCATATCTTGAATTTTATCATGACTATTAAATGTAGCCTTGAAGTTATCAAACTTTATTCCTATTTTCATTTAAGGTATATTGCATTTCGATTTTTTTTTTCAATAGTATCACTAAATTTTGACTTTGCTCTCAATCAGTTTATTGGATGGCCAAGAAGCAACTAACCCAATAATTTATTTAGTCATTTAACTTTGATGTAAGTAAGGTGCCGAAGACATTCAAAAAAGTCAAAACTAGACATGGCCACGGTTTAGGAACTGCCGGTTCCGGTTCGTAGCCATGTGTGAACCAGAACTAGAACCACAAGGGGCGGTTCCTGTTCCGGTTCGAAATCGGCAGTTCCGAGCCGGTTCCAGTTCCGGCCGGTTCCAGTTCGTAATTTAAAAATTAATAAAATAAATTATAAAATAAAAATTGCAAGCCTAGTCCTCCGTTGGTTGTCGCTTGGGCTTCGTGGCCTTGGCCACGGTGGCAGAGGTAGGGTTCAAGGCGGCGTGGAGATGAAGCGGGAGACGGGGGCGGCGGCGAGGGGGAGAAGGAGGGGGCCGAGAAGGGGACGGGGACAGGGAGGAGGAGTGGGGGGTCCTCCTCCTCCGGGGGCTGGGCGTGGTCTGGACAAGGGGGCGTCGGCGTTGGCAGCTGCGGCCATGGGTGGCGGCGGCGGCGGCGACGGCAGGGGTCAAATCTGGGGAGACGGGGGACGGGCGGAGGAGAAAAGGGGAGGAGGCGCAGGGTAGCGAGGGGAGAGGAGGAGGGGGCGTCGACATCGTCGGCTGCGGCCATGGGCGGGGGCGACGGCGACGGCGGCGACAGCGGCAGGGGTCAGATCTGGGAAGACCGGAGGAGGCGCAAGGGAGAGGGGGGAAGGAGGGATTTGGAGGAGGAGGACTGGAGGTGGGCATGGGTGGGCGTGGGAACGTGGGGTTGCTGTGCAGCAGTAGTTTTTTTTTTTTGGAACCGAGTCAGGAAATGCCGGTTCCGGGCCGGTTCCAAAATTATTGGAACAGGAATCGGGCCCGTAGGCCACGGGCCGGTTCTGGTTTCCAACCGCGGGCCCAGTCAATGGGCCGGTCCCGGGTTTCACCGGGCCGGTTTCGGGCCAAAATCGGCCTGTGGTCATGTCTAGTCAAGACAGATAATACATTTCAACTGTTTGGAAGTTTCCTGGAAACTTGCCGCCATCATCTTTTATAATTTCTTGAACAATTTGCGCGGATAACATGATGTTTGACGAGGCCAATTTTATTTCCTCCGGCCCGAGTCATCGCCATCGTATATAATTGGCTTTTCCATTTGAAATACAATTTGGCCATCGGCCCATCTTTGTAATTTTTTAAAGTGAGAGTGACATGCAACTCTTGAGAGACCGGACATCCATGCTTAGTTTATGTTTGAATGGATCGATAGGTTAAGATCATCTATCACATATCAAAAAGTATTTCATGCATCATTAACCTAAGTTTAACTTGCTTAATCATTTTAAAACACGGTATCCACATTTTCTATTTCATAGGCAGAATGACATGCAACTTCTTTCCCCCTTTTTCCTCCAAATGTCTATATGATTTGGCTCTCTAGACTCCATTTGAGATGCTAATTAAGTTAATATATTCCAAAAGTCCATTTGCAAACCCTCAACCACGATAATCTTGTTTTTTTAAGACATGCTAAAGGGCATTGCTTGAGAGTTCTCGACCTTGGGGCAAATAAAGTAAAGATGTACTAAGATTGACTTACAAAATTGATATTTTAAGTCACCCAAAAGACTTTTATCGCGAAATATCTAATGCATGTAAGTTGAATGAGTCCACCCAGAATTTTTTCCTTCTTTCTTGGTGAAGAGATAATAAGTAAATGATTGTTGGCATGTGTGGCAGCTCGTCAATAATTCTTGCTTGGAGCTGGATTGAGTTGAAATTTAATTGAAGGTCGATGTCCATAACACTAACGACACATCCAACATTCTGTCCACATTTCATTGGACATATACATAACAGCGGTACAACACATGTTTTGTCTATAAAGCAAACAATTATTGCTGGCACCAATCGTATGCATTTGAGCTCATCTGTTGGATGTGAGAGATTGAGTCAATTGGTAGTCCCGTGGAGCTTTATGTACAATATATATAGGGAACTTTTGGATTTGGCGTCCACCATCAAATTCATTAGATCACCCTTAAAATTGTATGATTCTCATAATACTAAAGTCTAAATCGCTCATTCGATGCATTTATTTGACTTGGTAGTTTTATTGGTAACGCCAGAAGTAAAATTCGTAAGGACAACATTAGGCAACATCTTTTTTGCCCTCCGGACTAATTCCCTGTCGTTCGAGGCACAGCTGTCCCAGCAAAGCATGATAAAAACCAATACAGGACACCTGCATTCCTAATGATTGAGCCATGGGCATGGGGGAACTTGTTCATTTAGCTGCGAATCAGGGGCGCGTAGATGCTTACCTAATCTAAGAACCTTTGGTAAAAGTCATTCAAGTTATCATTTTCTATTGATTAACAAGGCCATAACTAACTTCATAAAATTGCTTTACTCAATGGTAGAGGTTGCAGAGACATATATCAAGTTTATATGCAGAAACATTCAGATAACTTCGATCTCAACCAATGCTTCAGATCACAAAATGATAATACCATCAAACAGATCAAGATCCAAAGTATTGCTAGAAAACAAATGTCTGCACTAGAAGTCGCGGAATTATCAAAGGGTAAGTTACTTTAAATGAAAGGAAAGCAGGAGTTAAAAAAAAAAAAGTTGCAACCCTAAGTCGGAAAGGCAATGGGAAGAGTCATAAGTTATCTCAATTTAAAATACAAGATTGAAGAGAATTTTTACTAGTTCTCTTTGATCTATGAAATAAAAAACACTCGCATGATTGCCTTCTCAAGGAAGTAGAAGGCCGGATTTTCAGGCTTAGAAACTCTTTTCAATAACAAAAAAACCAAAAGAAAAGGGACAAGCGAACTCCGAGATCAGATAGCAAAGTTTCAAAGTTTGGTCCCTATCATACCAGTTTATGATCGAGTTGTCCCTACCAAGGAAACTCAAATGGATGGTACCAAGCCTAAAGAATGGCTTTCACTAGTAAATCAAAAAATGCTCCCCAGAGCCAAAGCGGTCAATAATCATATGAGAATCTGCTATTGCTGTAGGAAAAACATTATAAAACTACGAAAGCCCCCTTTCCTTGTGGATACGAAATTCCTTTCTCCAGACAAGACTATAACTTCGTAGAAGTCTCTTTAGGTGCTGCATCATTTCCCTGCTTTGCAACACATGCTTCATATAACTCCACCACAAGGCGTGGGTTCTTTTCAACGAGTATCGAGTATTCTTGACGTTTTCTGAGTTTATCCAAGTTGTCCTTGATTAAGGACAAGGCGGCCTCAAGGAGAAGTTTCGCGTTGTGCTGGCACGCAAAGACATAGTTTATGATCGAGTTGTCCCAGTTTAATTTGGACACCAAGAACTTCTCGCAATAATCTTTGAGGGGCTTCACCTGGTACTTTTCAGCCGATACCAGAAGCTCAGAAGCCATTTGCTCATCAAGGCATGCTTCGGCATATAGATAGCCAACAAATGCTCGGAGGGCATCATACGACATGCCGCTTATCTTGATGGTGCCACTTCGGCTTTCATCCATCTCATCCTCGAGCATTGCTTTAAATATTGGGGACCGGCTAGCCTGAGAATTAATAGAAAATTGAAAAGCACTTAGAAAGGCAATGCTTGTAGTGTCAAAACTCATTAGTTTGATAGGAGATGTTTATGCATCTTATCTATAAGAGTCAGAGTCTGCTAAATTGAAGAAAATGACTATTATGAGCATGCAAGCAAAACTTACAAATATGTCCTTGCTATCGTTATCAATTACAAAAATTATGAAAACTATACTGTGCTTATAAGTGCCCTATGCCAAGTGAAAGACCATAACTCAAGCTTTTGTGATGTTTGAATTCGTAAAGCCAATGAAATGTACATAGCAGCAGGCAAAATGCATATCCGGTGGCTCACTTAAATCAAATCTTGTGAAAGAGTCATAATGAATGAAGTATCCAGCAACTCAATTACTAAATATGTCACTTCAAATAGAGATTACTATTCCACTCGACTCAACTAAGCCTCATTGCAAGCAAATAAAAGGAAACAATTCCCTGCAAAAGATAAAAAATTGAGAATCTCTCTGATTTAGAAATCCAGTCCAAGCAAACAAATATGTACTTCTAATGCCTGAATAGATGAAGCTAATATAAAAACTTCTATATCAACCTAAGAGAGAATTTAACAACTGACTAGTAAGTAAAGGACATAATCTGTCAGTGGAAATGTCTTATGTAGGAGCATCTTTAGCAGCACGCAGTTTTCACCATATATATATATCCAGCCACAAGCATGTGCAGTGGCAGAATTTTATGGCGAATCTCTAGATAAAGCGTTGCAGAAATTCATATTGAGTTGATAATGCTGATTATACACGTTCAACAACTATTTACACTGCTAACTTTGGCATTACATCTTGAAAACTCAAGTAAGCATAAGAAAGTTAAGTTTAGGCTCAAGAAGAGAGAGGACCAAGACCACTCCAAGCAATTATTGAGGCCAGAAACGAAAGAAGGAAGAGGTCCAACATCCTTTTTTGAGACCGGATCACCATAAAAATTGATCATTGAATACATATGTTTAGAACTCTCAGTGATTTAGTCAAGACTTGTCTGACGAGGAAAGAAGCCATCTGACAGAACTTGCTTGGTAGGTACCTGCTTGATAAAATTTAAAGTGAACAAAAAGGCATAAATCTAAGATGAATAATTTCAGTTTCTTTTTAATTGGTTAGTTTTGCTCCGGTACACAACAATTAAGGTAGTAATTATGTGAATCATTTACGCGACCCTAGACTCTATCCAAGCAGCTCTAAAGAGTATCTTGTGGCAAGCATAGTCATTGACAAAAGGAAGTCTATTACATTACAAGGTTGCCAATTCTAGAGTGGCTCCCTTCTAATTGATATCCTCATGCACAAGAAAATATGAAGGATCGCTTGACTGACACAACCCAACGAGTAGGAGATAGCTAGAGGATCTCATTCAGCAATTAATAATATAAGTACAGTTCTTGAAGAATATGACAGCATGAAAGTTCAAGATGGCAAGCTAGTTAAAGGGGTCATGCAGGCCTCCTCTGGGGCCTAATTTAGGCATTGAATCATGCAAGCCCTAACTCATTATCCTCTAGTAATATCACTCTTGGGGGCACTCTTTGCTTTCAGACTGAAACTACCACCCTTTCATGGACTTCAAGTGGCGAGGGCAAAGAGGGATTGCTGTCGACTAGTAAGCCATAATTACCACTGTGTTAGCACATCCCATGTCCAAATGTCGCATTACAAATTTTCATGAACACATAAAAAAAAAAATCTTAAAATCCAACTGCAAATTCACTGTAGATTTCCCTTACTTAAATCTATCGGCACAAACTACCATTGCAGTGGCCTTTTCTCAATAACAATTGTTCGTAGGAATGCCCACGAGGGCCAAAGGTAGATAAAACTTCTAAAGAAATCCTGTACGAGCATTTTTGTTTCCCTCTCTTATAACACTTTGACCAACCCCGTTTTCAGACCAATCATATATCCACTACAAGCCCTCCAATAGAGTATCTTGTCTTCCCTCCCCGGCATTATTTCACAGTCAAGCACGTTAATTTTGCAAGAACAAAAAAGATTCAGCATACGATGGTTTGCCGACAGAGAGAACTCATAAAGACCGTGTTCCCGCATCTTATCTTCCCCACTTTCACCAAGAATTAGTCTAAAATTTGTTCATGACTGTAATCGACCACTTATTAACCATTGATCACACAATTTATCACCACCCCTACGAGACGCGGCCGATATTGGAACTTGGAGCAAGGAACAGAGCTTACGAACCGTCCCAAAAAAAAATATATTAACTACAACATCGATGCTTTAACCGCTCTGCACTAAACCCTCTCGCCTCTTCCGGAATTTCCCAAATTCAAAGGGAGAAAATTTAAACCAAAAGCAAAAACAAAAGGCAATGCAGCTCACCAGAATGGCCATGTGAGCCAGGACCGGCATAGAGGGGCCTCCGTTGGGCTCGTCCTCGGCGACGAGCAAGACTACGTCGGTGCCATGGGGGTGGTCGAGGCCGGTCGGAGACCAGATGCTCAAGAAGGCGACTTGTGCCTTTAAGTGCTCGATCTCTCGCTTGAGCTCTTCCTTGGTCTGTTTGGCCTCCTCGGAGCACTCCTGGGCATCGAGCGTGACGCGCTCCTCCTCGCAGGAGGTGCGGTCGGTCTCCTCCTCCTCGTAAGGTCGCTGCATCATCGGCTGAGGGAGGGAGAGCTACCTCGCTTTGGGAAACCGCTCGGACTTCTGCGACAGAAAGGGGCTCGATAAGGGAATGAGCAGAAGACGTGTCGGGAAGTCAATCAAATCAAATCTAGGAATAAGTGAATCTTAAAGTTTATGAATAAAAATGTAATTTAATTCTAAAATTTTAAAAAAATTATAATTAAAGTATCAAATTTATCCAATAAAGCCTTTTTTATTATATTTTTGAAAATTTTAAGACTCAATTATATTTTTGTGATAAATTTTAAAATTTACTTATACTTTTTAAAAATTTTCTAACTCAACGACACTTTTATAACAAATTTTAAAATTTTATTATATTTTTCAAAATTTTTAAAATTTTATTATATTTTTATAATAAATTTTAGAACTTCCTCTCATTTATTTCCTATAAAATCTAAGTGGGAAATCTTTTGCAGAGCACATGGTCTCATCCTGAAAACGTGCATAACGACAAACAAAAAATAATGATTATGATTGTGGAAAGTATTCCCCCACAACAGCTCTGAATCTATTTTTGATTTAATTAATTTCCATGAAAATTCTTGAACAATTGTGAAGACAAAATGCCTCTTTCTTTAATATGATTTTTTTTCTGTTCTCTATTGGTACAAGGCATGCACGAAGTGATTACAGCAAAAAGCAAAAAGTCACTTGTCCCCGCGAAATCTAAGTGGGAAATCTTTTGCAGAGCACATAGTCTCTTCATGAAAACGTGCATAACGACAAACAAAAATAATGATTATGATTGTGGAAAGTATTCCCCCTAAACAGCTCTAAATCTATTTTGATTTGGTTAATTTCCGTGAAAATTCTTGAACAATTGTGAAGATAAAATGCCTCTTTCTTTAACATGATTTTTTTTTGTTCTCTATTGGTATGAGGCATGCACGAAGTGATTACGGCAAAAAGCTTATGGCAATCTATTTACATATATGTTATATAGATATACTGTTTAGTTAAAAGAATCGCTTCCGTAAATAAATTTTCCAAACGTGAAAACGATATATCTAAAGCGAAAGAGTATCGATTATTGAAGCGAAGTGCACGCGCATCGTTATCACGATTGATAAACGCTTGATGGATGTAATAATGGCTTTTTACGGGTTTCAATATGCTTTCTTTTTTTCTTTCGGAAATCGATCGTCTATGCTATGATTTAGGTGAAATTTGAGCAAAGTCCAAGAAATTTTAGACAAGCCAAATGCTTGCAGATAAGAGTTTGTATTTCAATTTAGAGTTGTTACATTTGGGGTTATCAAACTTTGTTCTTATTTCCTGCCGACAAAAAAAACTTTATTCTTATTTTCATTTAGGGTGCGTCTGTTTCATGAAAATATTTTCCAGGAAAATACTTTCCTGTATTTTCCGGCGTTTGATTTGCATAAGAAAATGAGTTAACGGAAAATATTTTCCTAGTCAACGAAAAAGATTTCCTTATCAAAGCTTAAATTCAGGAAAATGATTTTCTCTTCGAAAGAACTGGAAAACATTTTTCAAAATATGACTAGCTATCAATGCTTGGACTCAAAACTCTACACTTAGGCACGAAAATCCCAACGTTGGTTCCCAAGTCGCAACATTCAAAATCAAGTCTCAGCGATCAGGCTTGATTCCCAAGTCGCAACATTCAAAATCAAGTCTCAGCGATCAGGCTTGAGACCTCAGTGTCCAAGGCTCAGGCCCCCGACGCCCACGCCCAGGCCCATCTAGATTGAGCCCAAACCCCTGGTGCCCGTACCCGAACTTGAATCCATAAAGGCCGTACTCAAGTCTCCGATGCTCGAGCTCTAGTCATGACCCTCTTGCCCGAGTCCACAAAGGCCGTGTATAAGTTCTCGGCACTCAGGCTTGGGTCCTTAGTTAATGAAACATTTGTTATTATAAAAGTGAAGATAAAACAAACAAAAGACTTATCTTATTGCTACAACGTTTATATATAATTTTAAGTATGCCTTATTCTGACTAATGGAACAAATTTTACTAAATAAATTTATCTCATCTATGAAGAAAGCCCAATTAATAATAAATATAAGACCGTTGAAAAGAGTCATCTTTATAATTTAAATGGAGAAATGGAATAAATAAATATATATTACTCACAAAACACGTTACTTATAATTTAGAGAACATGTCATTTTAATTAAGTAATGAATACCGAGTAACAAAGATATTCGATTGATTTTACAAATAGGTCGAATAAAATACGGCTGATAGTTTGTTGTTTATTTTGAATAATTTATGCTTAAATTTAGGGGTTAATACCATGAAAAACCCCATACTGATACATTTGTGACAAATTTATCTCAAATTAGTCTTTTTACCAACAAAAATTTCAAACTGGTACACCTGTGATAAATTTATCCTCCGTCAATTTCTATTAAATTTTACCGTCAAATTGCTAAGCTAATTGCACGTAGCATTTGACGGGTGTACTAGTTTGGGGTTTTACCGCTCATTTTGTCACAGATTTACCAGTTGTGATTTTTTGCGGTGTTAATCCAATTTAATGGAAAGTAAATTTGTCACAAGTATATCGGTTTAGGGTTTTTAGTAGTTAAAAAATTAGTTTGGGGTAAATTTATCATGATTGTCCCATATTAAGGTTTTTAGTGATAAAAAAAATTAGTTCTGAGTAAATTTATCACAAGTATATCGATTTTGGATTTTCCGTGGTATTAATCCTAGATTTAATCCTTACCAAAAAAAAAATCCTAGATTTAATCGATTTTGAAGAATATGGGGTTCTTCTTTTTTCTAAATAACTTTTGACAATTAATATCTAGATGGATAAATATAATTACTCTTGGATTAAAACAATATCAAATAATCAAGATATGTACAATAAAAAATGGTAGAAACAAAAAAGAAGAGGTGAGCATTTTTTATTGTACATATTATTGCTCTTTGACTATTTGCTCGATTTGGTATAGAATATGTTTTCTTTATAGTTTTCAAGAATCTTTCATGAATAATGTGCGTGAGATTTAAGTAGGGGTGAGCATGATACCCTGGAACCTGAGAAGAGGACCGGTAGGAATAAATTTTATTATGTATGATTTGTTCAATAGTCAAATAAGCTAAACTTAAAATTACGAATAGAGGTTTTAGTTAGAAGATAAGTTTTAAATTTGTTTTATTTTCGATTTACTCTAGCGAGATACATATCTCTAGATTTTTCCATGATTGTTTAATAATCGGACTTATGGACCTCATTCAAATTATGTAAAACATATCCATTTAGTTAGGCACGCGATATGTACTTATAACCTACATATATATATTTATTGTTAAATTAAATGGATTGCCATAAGCCACTTGCTTTATCACTACGTGCTCGCCTCGTGGATGAGTTTTAAAGCTAAATTAACCTAATAAAATATAGAGAATCCACCGACAAAATAATAATAATAATAATAAAGAATCGTTTTGGCTAGGGAAATATTATTTCCTAAGCTATTGATTAGTTTCCTTTATACACGGTTTTACTTGCATACGATCCGAGTACGAGGTTTCGCAGACGAAGTTAGCTCTCTCACTCGGCAGATGCCGCAGCGACCGTGCGCGAGGCAGGAGCACCCGGCGGAGACCGAGTCCATGCGGTGCATGTCGGCGGAGCACGCCGACGCCGGCGCCGACACGCGCAAGGAGTCCTACGAGGAGGAAGTGGCGAGCGAGACCGTGGAAGAACTCGAGCGAGAAATCGAGCACTTGAAATCCAAGGTCGCCTCCTTGAGGTCCTGGTCTCCGACCGACCACCACCACCGCCTCTCCGGACCCGGGTCCACCGACGTCGTCTTGGTTGCCGCCGAGGACGGCAACGGAGGCCCGTCGATGCCGGTGCCGGCTCGCAGGGCAGTTCTGGTGAGTATTGATTTGGTTGCTGGTTTTTTTTTCGATTTGAATTTGTGGATTTTTCTTTGTTTTTGCTCTGTTATCCATTGAAATTTAAGATTTTTATTTGTTTTTTTCTCTGTTCTCCCATTAAATTTGATTTTTTTCTCTGTTCTCCGATTAAATTTGAGATTTTCAGAAGGGGCGAGAGGTTTAGTCAACAGTGGTTAAGCTTCAATTAGTTTGTAGTTGATTTGTGAGTGTTCAGATGTTCTGTTCCTGCTCCAAGTTCTAATGGTGGGCGTGCCTCATGGGGTGGTGTCTCGAATAAGTGGTCAATTACGTCGTGTAGAAATTCTGGAATAATTCTTTGCCAAGGGAACACTTCCCTTATGAGTTTTCTTTCATTCAGTCATTGGACGACAAAGGGTGCGGAGAACCCTTTATATATATGTGAATTATAAATTTAGGAACACTTCCCTTATTTAGTAAAAATTCGATTATATATATATATATATATATATAATAATATTTTTTAATTAAAAATAATAAAAATATTACTATAATATTCAATCAGGTTGGGTCAGGTCGACGGGTCGGGATCGGGTCAGAATCGACCCGAGTCAACGGACTCGACCCAAAGTCGTTGACCCGAGTCCTGAACTGGATCGAGCTCAGTTAGGGCCTAGTCTGGTGGAAAATGCCAAAATAGGACGGGTCCCAATCGAATCGGCCCCATTTGGCATGCAGATCGGTCCGACGGGTCTGCCAGCCGGCCCTGGCCCAGCCCAATCTGATTTTTGATTTTTTTTAAATTTTTAATTGATTTTAATTTTAATTTTAAATTAAAAAACTAATTAAAAGAACGAAATTATATTCTAATATTGCAAAATGCACCTAGTGTCTATATGCAATGCAATTAAAGGAAAAAAAATTTGTTTTAGGAATTAAACTTTTAATTCCTAAATTTTTTGCAATTTAATTGGGCAATTAAAAATATAGGTGTCAACATTCGTTGATACAAAATTCGTTTCTCCAGATGCAGTAGTAACGCAAATCATACTAAGACCTTCAAACCTCAAACTAAGGACCAGCACCATTAGCATATTCAGCTTGAAGAAAATCTCCTCAAAATCATTCCATCCCTGTCCAGAACTAAGGACGAGCTTCCAAAACCCACTTATGTTACCTGATAGATGACCCCTTTGGAGAACAATGCCATCCAATGATCATTCATCAGAATAGCGATTGAAACAAATCTTCAAAATATAGATTTGATCTGTAATGGACAAACTAAGTTCCAACTCTCCACACCAACCACCAAATTTTCATACTATCCCAGTATGCACATCATGTTTACTTGCTAAGAAGAAAGCAATTCAAGTACAAATACTGGCAAATTAGGCTGAGATATTCCATGTCAAGAACAGACCATAAATCTGAGAAAAGAAACAATTAAACTTGCAACAACCTTCACGCGTAGAAACAAAAACAAGCATAGGACAATTGTGAAATAGTTGAAGCTCCTGTGGTAGCTCTCTCATCCACTCCACATTTACTTTCCGAACACCCTCACTGCCGCCTGAAATCCCTACTCACATCGCTATCATGGCCATTGGCAAACCCATTACTCATTTTCCCACTCCTCAGACAAGAAATCCTCGTCATCATGGTACAGGTTTACTCTCTCTATGCCATTGTCCTCATAACCCATCAGAAACCTTAGGATTGTGATCAAAACAATTCTAAAACTTGCATTTAGTTGTTTCATTATATTGGATACTGACATGATTGCGTCACGGCCCGAAGAATTAGATCGTTCCTGAGGTTTTCTGGACGATGGACCGTGACCGACCCTTGGACGAGAAGGCGGGTCCCAAGTGTTCTAGTACTAGGGTTTTCTTGATATCTTCTAGAATACTCCTTAGGGCGGGCGATACGGTAATTGTACCATTCCGTAATAAATGCGGTAGGTGGGGTAGTTGGGAGAGTACGATCTCGACCGTTGAGATCAGGGAGAGATCTACGGATACGGTCAGCCCGATACTTGTATATAATGGGGTCTTCTCCCCCTCTCTTTATCATATCTTATTTCCAAGAAGCAATACAAAGTTCAGAGCTTCTCTCTCTAGAGTTTCTCTCTCTAAAGTTCTTGCGAGTGTGAGTGTAGGAAGGCTTAGTTGGGGAGAAATTCCTAAGGCCGCACGGGCGTGGGAACGCTAAATCGATCGACCCGTGACAAGTAGTATCAGAGCAGGATTCCTCCAGTAAGTGAGTGAGTCACAAAAAAACCCGTGGACTACCCGAAAAGAATTGATTCCTCACTGAATAGGAAAACGTTCCTGGATCGATTTGACGAGTCTAAAGATGGGTCTACTATCACGTTATCAACAAGGGGAAAAACCTCCATTGGTCTGCCGAGATCATGAGAATTCCGAAGTAAGCGAAGAATGGTGCTGCAAAAGATGCAGTTGGCGACAATGCCACACTTGTCAGGAAAAGCGCAAGTGATCGAGGGTGATGAACGGCTCTGATCAAGAAAGCCATCCAAGATGATTGACAAGGCAGCCTCCAGGAGAATCTTCGCGTCTTGTTGGTGCGCAAAGGCGAACTTTTCGCAACTCTTTGAGGGGCATCACCTGGTACATTTCTGCCAACACTAGGAGCTTTTCAGCTATTTGTTCATTAAGGCATGAACACTCGAGACCGGCTAGCCTGTAAATACAAAGTCGAATAGGACTCAGAAACGCAAATTCAAACGGAGACCACAACAAAAGCAAGCAAAGCCCAAAGTTCAAATTTGATCAAAATCAGCAATGCAATACTCACCAGAATGAAACGGTGAGCCGGGACTGGCGTCGCCCTCGTCAGTCACCATCCAAGAACTCAGGAAGGAGTTCTTGGCCTCCAAGTTGTCCACTCAGCTTGGCAGAACTTGTCGTAACATTCTTTGCAAAACCAGGCGTCTTGCATGAAGTGCTCCACATTGCATGACCGGCAACGCAAATAATCGATGTCCTAGAAGAACTGCATCCCGCCAAGTCGCGGCAGCGGCAGCATTTTGTTAAAATGCGTAGATGAAAAAGGCGGCGGCTGATTGCAAACATAAAATCCATTAGTACCCAACATTGAATATTTCATAATTTACAAGAATAGGCATGTAAAATAAACCAACTTCCTCAATCAAAAAGAGTTGAATATGTATATTTAAATTCAACCGCCAAAATCACATTGTTCAAAGGTTTATATATTTAAGATGAGTTGCATGAGTGGTTCAACTAAAACCAAACTCAAAGGCAGCTGCGGTTTAATGTGAATCATAGTCATACAAAAGCTTACCACTGTAAGCCTATCTACTGAATTAGCATCTCGCCAGTTACATAGCAGGAAGTTCCACAACAGAATCAGAAAGATGAAAAAACCAACTTACCAACGATCTACTCCAGCAACATATACATGACGAAGAGTTTAAACAAAAAGATGCCTTATCGGCCACTGTATCAGACGATTGAAGCCACGCACAAGTGGAGATAAACCACAATAAAGAAAATATTACCTCACTATTTGAGAAAAGCTGAAGCTGAAAGTTGAATCTTCGCAATGTCCTACAACAAAGAAAGAAGAAATAGAGAATATAAGAAAGCCCCACAAAAAGAACAAACAGCACAGGTAGCATGCAGCGAACAACATTCTACAAAATCGACCTTACAATGCTAAAAGATAAAACAAAGCCACACAAAAAAGAACAAACAGGAAAAAAAAATCTCGAACAACAAAAGGATACAACTCACCATCTTCGGATGTCAAGAGAGAGTGAAACTACAGACCATTACCAAACCAACAAAAACAAAAAGGAGCTTGAAAGAAACTACTAAAGAACCCAAAAAAATTAAAAAAAACGAAACAATCCGAAGTACTTGCCACCGATCGAAAGAGCAAACCAAAAAATCACAAAATAGGTCCAAACCAGAGCAAAACTAGAGCAGCATTTCGAAAACCCAAAAGAAAGCGGACAGGAAATCAATCCTTCGAAAACACCTTCCCAATCGCATATAGTTGAATTAATTAACTCAACAACATGTATATTTAAATTCAATCACCTAAATTACGTTGTTCGACGTTCTCAAGCACAGCCACATGGATGTCGAAGGTTTATAAAATTATAATGCGTTGCATCCGTAGTTCAATTAAAACCAAACTCACGAAACAGGCTTGAACCAGAGCAAAACTAGAGCAGCATTTTGAAATCCCAAAAGAAAGCGGACAGGAAATCAAGCCTTTGAAAACACCTTCCCAATCGCATATAGTTGAATTAATTAACTCAACAACATGTATATTTAAATTCAATCACCTAAATTACGTTGTTCGACGTTCTCAAGCACAGCCACATGGATGTCGAAGGTTTATAAAATTATAATGCGTTGCATCCGTAGTTCAATTAAAACCAAACTCAAAGGAAGCAGCAGTGTAATGTCAATCATAGTCATACAAAAGCTTACCACCTAAGCCAATCTACTGAATTAGCATCTTGCCAGTTACATAGCAGGAACTTCGGAAACGAAATAAGAAAGATGACAAAACCAACTTACCAACGATCTACTCCAACAATATATACTGGGGAAGAGTTAAATGAAAATATGCCTTATCGGCCACTGTATCAGTCCACTGAAGCCAAGCGCGAATGGAGATAAACCACATTAAAGAAAATATTACCTCACTATTCGTGAAAAGCTGAAGCTGAAAGTCGAATCTTTGCAACATCCTACACCAAAGAAAGACGAAACAGAGAATATAAGAAAGCCACACAAAAAGAACAAACAGCACAGGTAGCATGCAGCGAACAACATTCTACAAAATCGAACTTACAATGCTAAAAGATAAAAGAAAGCCCCACAAAAAGGACAAACAGGAAAAAACAAAAATATCGAACAACAAAAGGATACCGCTCTCCTTCGGATGTCCAGAGAGAGTGAAACTACAGACCATTAGCAAACTGACTAAAACAAAAAGGAGGTTGAAAGAAACTACTAGGCAACCCAAAAAATGGAAAAAAAGGGAAAACAAAAGAAAAGGAAACAATCCGAAGTTGTCGCCATTGATCGAAAGAGCAAACCAAAAAATCACGAAATAGGTCCAAACCAGAACAAAACTAGAGCAGCATTTCGAAAACCCAAAAGAAAGCGGACAGGAAATCAAGCGCTCAAAAACCCCTTCCTCAATCACATATAGTTCAATTAACTTCATCAACAGCATGTATATTTAAATTCAACCGCCTAAATTGCGTTGTCAGACGTTCTCGAGCACAGCCAGATGGATGTGGAAGGTTTATAAAATTAAGATGAGTTGCATCAGTGGTTCGACTTAAACCAAACTCAAAGGCGGCTACGGTGTAATGTGAATCATAGTCATACAAAAGCTTACCACCGTAAACCTACCTACTGAATTAGCATTTGCCAGTTACGTAGCAGGGACTTGGGCGACCAAATAAGAAAGATGACAAAACCAACTTACCAACGATTACTCCAACAATATATACATGGGTAAGAGTTAAATGAATATATGCCTTATCGGCCACTAGATCAGTCCACTAAAGCCAAGATAAACCACATTAAAGAAAATATTACCTCACTATTCGTGAAAAGCTGAAGCTGAAAGCCGAATCTTCACAATATCCTACACCAAAGAAAGACGAAACGGAGAATATAAGAAAGCCGCACAAAAAGAACAAACAGCACAGGTAGCATGCAGCGAACAACATTCTACAAAATCGACCCTATAATGCTAAAAGATAAAAGAAAGCCCCACAAAAAGAACAAATAGGAAGAAACAAAAACCTCGAACAACAAAAGGCCACGGCTCTTCATCTTTGGATGTCGAGAGAGAGAGTGAAACTACAGACCACTAGAGAACTGACTAAAACAAAACGTCCCTTGCAAGAAACTGCTAAGGAACCCAAAGAAATGGAAAAGAGGGATGAAAAGGAAACAATCCAAAGTTGTCGCCGCCGATCGAAAGAGCAAACCAGAGAATCACGCAACAGGTCCGAACCAACCCGACCCGAGCCAAGACCCAAATAGTATATACGGAGGAGTGTCAAAGAAAATAAAAGTTTCATTGATTAAGAAGCTAAAATTAATTTTAAATGACATGATTGGCAATAAATAAAATTTCGTATCCATGATCAAAGTTTGCCGAGCAAGATAGTTTTATTGATCTTCTGTAAATTAAAAACCTATTTTGAGCTTTATTCATAGACGTTAGTGTAGAAGAGGTTTACGATTGGAGAAGGTGTACAATTGTGTTTTTATGCGCAAATGAAAGGTATGGCCATAACAAAATTAGGTTGCAATCAGAAAGCAAATACAGAGTAATAGATATGTCACATATGTTAGTCAAATTGATGACATGGCGACTAACGTGGTTGATTGTCACAATTGAGAATAGCTTAAGTAAACCTAAGTAATAAAAAATTGTTTAAATTTTATAAAAAAAGAAAAATAATGTAAAGAAAAATAGATAAATAGAAAAGTTAATTGAAATAAAAAAATTAAAGAAAAGGGAATTATTCAATTTTGATCTTCTTATTTGCTTTGTATTTTCATGTTAAGTTCTTGTATTATTCGGAATTTCCATCTTTTTTGATAGCCCGGTCTTGAGTTCTTTTTCTTCCTGCCTAAGTGCCTATGCAAAATGACCAAAAATAACATAGTAATTATGGAAATTGATATTTTCATTGACTCAAAACTACAACTTCTTCGAAATCTCTAAAGATTGGATTTGATTAGTTTTCCCTTGTAAGTCATCCACAATTAATTTCCGAGGAGTATCTTAACAGCTATAAAGAAAAAAGCACCCCCTACCAAATTGAGTATGTCATAAAAAATACTACAATCTTACTTTTGTTTCCTGGTTGCTTCCCTATTTTCCTTTTTCATTTCAAGTATCTTCGTTTCTTGACATTAGGGGTGTGTAAAGAAACCGGGAACCGCCCGGAACCGGAATCGAAACCGGACCAAACTGGATCGGATTGGATCGGACTTAACTGGAACCGGCGGTTCCCATGGGGACCGATCCAATTTCCGATTTCAATTTACTAGAACCAGTGACTAATGGTTCGGTTCCCGGTCCTAGGTGTGAACCACGTACCCATCCAGATCGAACCGGTAATATATATAATTTCGAAGAAAGATTTCCAACCAAAAAAAAACATTTTAAGAAAAATGAAAACCCTAAAATCCATAAACTAAAACTTAACGTTCATCAACTAAGTGATAGTCTTGTTTCACTCTCACTTTGTCTGATTTGTCTCTCTATCTCTCGTTCATGGTCTCGACTCTTAAGCTCATCACCCATCGATTCACGGTCTCAACTCTCAACTCCCATCAAATCACGACTGCATTTTCGACCGTTCATCGCCTCCCCCTCTCACTCTCGACCACCTCTATTTGCGTAAAGTTTGGTGGGACCGGTTCCATGGACCCACCTGGGAATCAGACCGGACGGGCGGTCCAGTTCTTGGATGGATCCATAGAACCAATGGGCAATTCCCGGTTCCATGGTGGAAACTGTCCACCCGAACCATGTTCATCCCTACTTAACACAATTGTCTTTTTTGTGTGCTTTTTTGCACTCGACCATGTGACAATATGAAATGAAAATGTAAATAATAAAATACACATAGGTTATAAATATATTGTCCAGTAAGGAGTATCGCTTATTTAAATAAATTTCACATTAGTTTAATTATTATAAGAAAATTTTAGTCGTCGAAGCAAATTAGAAATGCGTATCTTGCTAGATTAAAAGTGAAGATAAAGCAAATGAAAGACTTATCTTATTGCTACGACATTTATATATAATTTTAAGTATGCCTTATTTTGACTAATTGAACTAATTTTACCAAATAAATTTATCTCATTAGCGAAGAAAGCGCAATTATTAATAAATATAAGATAGTTGAAAAGAGTTATCTTTATAATTTAAACGGAGAACTGAAATAAATAAATATATATTACTCACAAAACACATTACTTATAGTTTATAACACAGATAGAACCTAGGTAGACCCTATAACCAATCTTGAATCAGTGACAGGATACATTCTAGGTTTCAAAATATTTATAGTAGGTTCTCGATATAAAAAAAATTGGGAACCTATTTCGCTTACCCCTAATTTTAAAGGACAATTCAGTCCAATCAACTAGTAACCATTATGGCCATTTATATGTTTTACTCAATTTATTTGTAGAATCGATCGAATATCTTTGTTACTTGATATTTATTACTTAAAATGACCTATATTTCGACTTATAAGCATTGAGTTTTGTGAGTAATATATGCTTGGTTTTTCCATTTTTTCATTTAAATGGAAAAAAATGAGTCATTTTAACAGTCTTATATTTATTTTTAACTGTGCATTCTTCGTTGATAAGAATAAATTTATTAAGTATGATTTGCTCATTAGTCAAATAAGCCACACCTAAAACTATGAATAGACGTTTTAGTAATAAGATAAGTTTTAAATTTGTTTTATTTTCAATTTACTCTAGCGAGATAATATCTCTAATTTTTTCAATGATTAATTAATAATCAGACTTATGGACCTTATTCAAATTATGTAAAACATATCCATTTAGTTAGGCACGCGATATTTACTTATAACCTACATGTATGTTTATTGTAAATTAAAAGGATTGCCATAAGCCACTTGCTTTATCACTACGTGCTCGCCTCGTGGATGAGTTTTAAAGCTAAATTAACCTAATAAAATATAGAGAATCCACCGACCCAAAATAATAATAATAATAATAAAGAATCGTTTTGGCTAGGGAAATATTATTTCCTAAGCTGTTGATTAGTTTCCTTTATACACGGTTTTACTTGCATACGATCCGAGTACGAGGTTTCGCAGACGAAGTTAGCTCTCTCACTCGGCAGATGCCGCAGCGACCGTGCGCGAGGCAGGAGCACCCGGCGGAGACCGAGTCCATGCGGTGCATGTCGGCGGAGCACGCCGACGCCGGCGCCGACACGCGCAAGGAGTCCTACGAGGAGGAAGTGGCGAGCGAGACCGTGGAAGAACTCGAGCGAGAAATCGAGCACTTGAAATCCAAGGTCGCCTCCTTGAGGTCCTGGTCTCCGACCGACCACCACCACCGCCTCTCCGGACCCGGGTCCACCGACGTCGTCTTGGTCGCCGCCGAGGACGGCAACGGAGGCCCGTCGATGCCGGTGCCGGCTCGCAGGGCCGTTCTGGTGAGTATTGATTTGGTTGCTGGTTTTTTTTCGATTTGAATTTGTGGATTTTTCTTTGTTTTTGCTCTGTTATCCATTTAAATTTAAGATTTTTATTTGTTTTTTTCTCTGTTCTCCCATTAAATTTGATTTTTTTCTCTGTTCTCCGATTAAATTTGAGATTTTCAGAAGGGGCGAGAGGTTTAGTCAACAGTGGTTAAGCTTCAATTAGTTTGTAGTTGATTTGTGGGTGTTCAGATGTTCTGTTCCTGCTTCAAGTTCTAGTGGTGGGCGTGTCTCATGGGGTGGTGTCTCGAATAAGTGGTCAATTACGTCACGGAGAAATTCTGGAATAATTCTTCGCCAAGGGAACACTTCCCTTATGAGTTTTCTTTTGGTCATTGGACGACAAAGGGTGCGGAGAACCGCTGTAGTAGGCTTGATTTATGTTAAGTTGAGGCGCTTGACTGTTAACTGATGCCTAAATGAAGAGAGAAATGGAAGGAAAGATACTCTTTTGGGAGAAGAGAGCTTATAGTGGATGGTCTGAAAACGGGGTTGGTCAATTGTCTGGGTCGAGCTATTAAGGTTTCTACTCTCACAGCAGCTAGGAGTTATGAGAGAGTAAAAAAGTAAGGCTCATAGAGTATTTCCATAGAAGTTTTGTGTTCGTTTGGCTCTTATGGGCATTCCTTTGAACAACTGCTACAGAGAAACGACCATTGTAACGGTAGTTTGTGCAGATAGATTTAAAGAAGGGAGACCTACGGAGAGTTTGCACTTGGATTTTTAAGATGAGTTTTACATGTTCATGAGAATTCGGTACTCGACATTGACCTGGGCGAGCTATCACAGTGGTTCTTTTGGCTTACTAGTTGACAGCCATCACTCTTTGCCCTTGCCACTTGAAGTCAGTGACAGGGTGGTAGTTTCAGTCTGAAATCAAAGGGTGCCTCCGATTAATGCTTCTGAGTTAGGGCTTGCATGATTAAATGCTTCCGATGCCTCCGAGGAGGCCTACATGATCCCTTTAATTGGCTCCCCATATTGAACTTTTATGCTGCCATATTCTTAAAGAACAGTACTTATGTTATTAATAGCTGAATAAAATCCTAGCCATCTCCTGCTCGTCAGGTTGCGTCAGTCAAGCCAGCCTTCATATTTCTTGTGCATGAGGATATCAAATAGAAGGCAGCCACTCTAGAATTGGCAACCATGTAAATATTACAAACTTCCCGTCATAAATGACCACGATTGCCGCAAGATACTCTTCAGAGATGATTGGATAGAGTGTGGGGTCATGTAAATGATTTTCATAATCACTATCCTAATTGTTGTGTACTGGAGCTAAGCTAACCAATTAAAAAAAAAACAACAATTATTCATCTCAGATTTATGCCTTTTTGTCCACTTTAATTTTATCGAGTGGGCCGCTACCAAACAAGTTCTGTTAGATCTCTTCTTTCCTCCTCAGCCAAGTCCTGATTAAATCAGCAAGAGTTCTAACCATATGTATTCGATTATCAATCTTTTGGTGATCCAGCCTAAAAAAAAAAGATGTTAGACCGCTTTTTTCTTTTGCTTCTGGCCTCAGCAATTGCTTGGAGTGGTCTTGGTCTTCTCTCTTCTTGAGCCTAAACTTATGTTTACTTGAGTTTTCAAAATATGTTATGCCGAAGTTTAGGTGGATTAAATAGTTGTTGAGCGTATATAATCAGCATTATCAACTCAATATGAATTTATGCGACTCTTTACCTAGAGACTTGCTGTAAAATTCTGCCACTGTACATGTTTGTGGCCTGATATATATCATAGTAACGGGGGTTGCATTTTCTTTTGGAACTGCATGCTGCCAAGGATGCACCTATATAAGATATTTCCACTAACAGATTATGTCATTTACTTGCTAGTCTGATGTTAAACTCTCTCTTAGGTTGATCTTGAGGTCTTTTTTACTAGCTTTCTTCTATTCAGGCATTAGAAGTACATATCTTTGTTTGCTTGGACTGGTTTCTAAACCAGACAGATTCTCAATTTTATTTTACAGGTAATTGATTTCTCTTATTTGCTTGGAATGAGGCTTGTCGTGTTGAGTGGAATGTTAATTTCTATTTGACGTGACATGTTTAGTAATTGAGTTGCTGGATACTTCATTCATTATGACTCTTCCACAAGATTTGATTTGAGCGATGCTTGAGCCACTGGATATGCATTTGGCTTGCTTCTATGTACATTTCATTGGAGTTATCAGCTGAAAACACTGCACAAGCTTGAGTTATGGTCTTCCCCTTGGCATAGGGGACTTACGAGCATACATAGTTTTCATAATTTTTGTAATTGATAACGATAGCAAGGACATGTTTCAGACGCTTTGCTTGCATGCTCATAATATTCATATCTGGACTTCCTCCAATTTAGCAAACTCTTACTCATATAGATGTGATGCATAAACATCTCGTATCAAACTACCGAGTTTTCGCACTGTAAGAATTGCGTTTTTGAATCCTCTTTAATGTTCTATTTTCAATCAGGCTAGCCAGTCCCCTGTATTTAAAGCAATGCTCGAGAATGAGATGGAAGAAAGCCGAAGCGGGACCATTAAGATAAGTGACATGTCATATGATGCCCTCCGGGCATTTGTTGACTATCTTTATGCTGAAGCAGGGCTCGATGAGCAAATGGTTTGTGAGCTCCTAGTATTGGCCGAAAAGTACCAGGTGGAGCACCTTAAAGCTTATTGTGAGAAGTTCTTGGTATCCAAATTAAACTGGGACAACTCGTTAAAAAATTATGCCTTTGCACACCAGCACAAGGCGAAGGTTCTTCTTGAGGCCACCTTGTCCTTAATATTGGATAACATGGCTAAATTCCCAAAACATCCTAAATATCCAGAACTCGATGAATCGCGCCTTGCGAACGAGATATACATAGCATTTGTTGCAAAGTGGCTTAATTGGTAACGACGAATCAGTGGTTGAATGTGTTTTCGATTTTCTGTTCTCACCTGATGGAATAATGAGTTTTAGATGATTTTTTTTTCTTTTTTTGGTCTGTTTAGATGACTTTTATGTTTGGTTTGTTGATAGTTCTCATTGCCTTTCTCTTAATGAGGATGCAATTTGAAGAGTTTTCAGATTCTATAGTAAACTTTTATTGAAGCAGAGTGCGCGCGCAATGTCATGACAACAGCTTGGTCTTACTCAATGATTGTTTGACGGATGTAAAAATGGGTTTTACAGGTTCCAATGTGCTCTCTTTTTTATAGGCACAAACTCTCTATGGTGAAATCAGTCATGATATTCATCTATACTATGATTTTACGGATGAGAGAGATTATATTTCAATTCAGGGATTTTACGTTTGGGTTATCAAATTTTATTTTTATTTTCATCTAGGGTATATTGCAATTTGATTTTTTCAAAATGTATCACTGAATTATGATTTCGTTCTCAATCAGTTTATTCGACCTTAGATATTTCGGCCAAAAACCAACCAACCCATAAATTTTTTTGGCTAGTCAACTTTCATGTGAGTTATGTGCAGAAGACATTAAAAAATGTCAAGACAAATAATACATTTCAACTAATTGGTGTCTCCTAGAAAATTTACGTCCCTTCCATCTTTTATAATTTCGTGAACAATTTGCGCGAAGAACATGATGTTTGACGAGATGAATTTTATTTGCTCCTGTCAGGGGCATCACCATTGTATATAATTGGCTTTTCCATTTGAAACACAATTTGGCAATTGGGTCGATCTTGGTAATTTTTCAACATGTGGGTGACATGCAACTCTTGATAGTCCTTGCGGGCATGCTTAGTTCGTGTTTTGAATGGATCGATAGGTAAGATCATTTATCACGTATCAAAAAGTATCTCATACATCAGACACATCTCGAATCATTAAAGGTTAAAGTTTAACTTGTGTTTTTTTATCGAAAAAATTTAACTTGCTTAAACATTTGAAAACGTGGTGCCCACATTCTCCATTTCATCGGCAGATTGAGATGCAACTTATTCCCTCTTTTTTCCTCCAAATGTCTATATGATTTGGCTCTCTAGACTCCATTTAAGATGCCAATCGAGTTAATCATATTCCAAAAGTCCATTTGCGAACCCTCAACCGCAATAATCTCTTTTTTTTAAGAAATGCTAAAGGGCATTGCTCGAGAGTTCTCAAGCTTGGGGCGGGTTAAGTGAAGATGTACCAAGACTAATTTACAAAATTAATATATTAAGTCACCCGACAGATTCTCATCGCGCAATATTTAGTTCATGTAAGCTAAATGAGTCTACCCAGAAATATTTTGTTCTTTCTTTGTGAAAAGATAATAAGTAAATGATTGTTTGCATGTATGGCAGCTCGTAAATAATTCTTGCTTGGAGCCAGATTGAGCTGAAATTTTAATTGAAGGTTGATGTCCATATAACTAAGGACGGGAAAAGTGTCAAAAAAGTTCTAAGTCTATTGAATTGATGCCAATTGATCTCTAAACGTTTTTTTTATGCCAATTCAGTTATAAATCTTTTGATATAGTGTCAATTCAGTCCTTCAGCTAATTTTGGCCGGATTTTGTTGACGTGGATGCCGGCCGGCCTACATGACACCACGGGAGCTGAAGTAGATAATTTTTATTAATATTTTAATGTTTTAATTTTTTTTTTAATTTTTTTGTTTCTTTTCTTTTTTTTCGTCCTTCCTTCCTTCTCCCTTTGTCGGTGACCGACCACAGGCCACAGGCGATGCCCAAGCGGGTTGCCCTCACCTAGGCGAGGGCCGGCCGAGCTACCCTTGCCTAGGCGAGGATCGCCGTCGGTCGACTAGGCGAGGCCCGGCGTGGCTTGGGCAAGCCCCGGCGAGGGCCAGCCTCACCAGATCTGGCCTAGCCTGCCCGAGGGCAAGTCCCAGTGAGGGTTCCCCTTGCCAGATTTGGTGAGGCCGGCCCTGGCCTAGGCCATGCCGAGCCTCGCCCAGTCGCTCGGCTAGGTGAGGCTCGGCATGGCCTAGGCGAGGGCAACCTCCCTTGCCATCACCTATGGTCGGTGGCCGGTCACCGGCAAAGAGGGAAGGGAGGAAGAAAGAAAAAAAATCATAAAAAATAATTAAAAAACTCAAAAAATATTAAAATATCATTAAAAATTGTTCGCGTCAGTACCGGTCGGCGCCCATGTCAGTAAAATCCGGCCAAAATTAGCTAGAAGGACTGAATTTGCACTATTTCAAAAGGTTTAGAACTAAATTGACACCAAAAAAAGATTTAAAACTCAATTGGCACAAATGTAATATGTTTAGGACTTTTTTGCGCTCTTCCCAACTAAGGACACATCCAACATTCTGTCGACATATCATTGCACAAATACATGCCACCGGTACAAAACATGTTTCGTCTCTTTCTTCCTCCTATAAAGCAAACAAGTATTGCTAGCACCGAACGTATAAATTTGAGCTCCTTTGTGGTACGCGAGCGATTGAATCAATTGATACCCATGTGGACCTTTATGCACACCATATATAGGGAACTTTTGGATTTGGCGTCCACCATCAAGTTCATTAAAACATCCTAAAAATTTCATGATTCTTATAATACTAAATCTAGATTGGTCATTCCATGCATTTGAGTGGCTAGTTTTATTGGCCCTGGTCAGTCACTTTCTCTAAAATCACTCCCCGAAAACACGTACAATATAATCGGATTCTCTTCATTCTTAGGCACAAACGTAATGCATGTACTACAGGCTTGTCTAATCTAAGACAAAAGTCACTCTCATCTCATTTTCTCTTTCCAAATTTACCCGTGTCGATCTCTTGAATATCATTCGGAAATGTTTGATAATGTAGACTGTGAGATTAAGCACGAGTGCGCGCGAAGACTAATACTGTTGAATGAAAAATATGTGTTGGACTCATCCGCATCCAGTGCATGTAACATTAGCTTCGCATATTTCAAACTAGGAATTGTATTGACAATAGGTATAGAGAGACGGCCATAACACTGGCTAGAAGAATAGCACGAGAGAGAGCTAAATTAGCAAGAGAGAGTAATGGTAGAAGCTACATAAAAGAATGGAGCTAGAAATGTTTATCGAACCAGCAAGATGTCTGAGAGCAAATCCGACTCAAGACGGATCACGTTCTTGAAGATATCATCAAGAGATTGTAATCAACATCATGCTCTTGAATTCCTCAAAATCGAGCCTCCCATCGCTGTTAGTATCGTACACGCGAATCATGCTGTTGCAGTCTCTCCCACTTCTCTCGTCCCATAACCCTAGTCTCGAGAGGACGCTCTGGAGTTCCTCGCAAGAAATGAAGCCGTCCTCGTTCAAATCGAACACTTTAAACGCCTCGGCAAGGTCGGCCTCTTGATCGTCGTCTCCTTCATTGCCCTCCGGCGATTCTAATCCGCCGCCCCTCGTGGTTCCTCCCATCGATATAGAGTCGTAAAAGTGTAAGAACTCGTCAAAGTCGAGGCTCGGTTTCCCTATAGACGATTCGAGCTCATCCACGTTGTGATGGACACAGATCTTCTCAAGCAGCCAATTGAGCTCCTCGAGGCTCACCTGGCCATCGCCGTTCCTGTCGAGGTTCTCGAAAATCCGACGCAAGTCTCCGGTTCCGAGGCGGCACATTACGGATATAATGAAGAAATATGTGCAGATGCCGGTGGCGCCAGAGGGAGGAGGACAATTTGGATTCAAAGCCTGCTTGGTGGAGCTTCCTTTCTCCTTATATAGTTCATAGAACTTACGTCGTACGGATCATTACGTACGCGCGTGGCATGACTTTGAAGAAACTCGTGGTTTCTAGGGTTTCGTGGAAGTCGGGAAGAAGCATCGTGGAAGAACGACATACGAAAGCCCAATTGATATTTTCTTGAGGTGGAATGTTCTCGACTTTAGCTTGAGAAGACAATAGGAAGGTTAACATGTTTTTGGGTCTTTTATCTTTCTCGAGTCTTCGCCCGCTATTAATGTATACTATTATTGTTCTCTAATTTGATCAATCACGCCGTCTCTCTTCCGAGACAATTCTTGGAAGGAAGACTCGTCCTTCGTAGCCACGCTTTTGACCCTGAAAAACGTGACCCGAGCCACGGGTCTAAGGTCTAGAACTAATCAAAGTAAATTCTGCCGTGCTCCTTCCTGTTGTTCTGATTGGTTTCGTGGGTCTCGCTCGCGTCTTTGCCGGGTTCGTTCTTTCAGTGGATTGGAATGTTGATCGGCACGTTGGTTTAGGACAAAGCAGGAATCGAGTTATGTAGTAATGAATGAATGGTCTTTGGGACTTGTTGCGTACAAATGTGGTCGGGGAATGTTGGGAATCACTTTGTATTCTTTGTTTTGTACGTATGGCGCTCGTATTTGAGACGTGGGAAGATGGGATTCGCACGCGTCGCTCTCGGTCGATATGTGTGGGGGAGATTGGTTGCGTTGAGATTTCAGCCGATTTGTGATTGCATCATCCCCATGCAATAATCTTTGACCATGACCGATGCTTAATCGAATTTCATAATAGCTTTTGCACTTTAAGTAATGATACTGGTAACATCACCCGTAGCCTCTCTCTCTCTCTCTCTCTCTCTCTCTCTCTCTCTCTCTCTCTCTCTCTCTCTCTCCATGTGTTTGAAAGAGTATCTACTACTTTTGGACTGATGAAGTTAATAAACCTTTCTCTTAAGCCCAACAATTTTCATATTATTCAAACTCTATGGAGAAAATTGCATCGCAAGTCCTAAATTTTATATATCGAATGTAAAAGGTCCTAACCCTTTTAATTGATTCAGTCAAATTATATATTTTCACAGAAAAATGTAATCGAAGTCTAAAACTTTCAATGATTCAATTGAATTCTAAATATTCATTGGAAAAATTCAATTAAGGCTCAAAATTTATGCTGAAAAGTGCATATTTAGGGACATCGCAAGCAACTTCTAAGCTACACCTAGGCCATTTAAGGCATTCTTCGTCGAAAGGATTTGATTATACTTTTTAAAAAAGGTTTAGTAATTAATGGAGCCAACCGAAAAGTTTAGGACTTCACTGTAATGCGTACATAAGGTTAAAAACTTCCTATGCACTTTTGGTAAAGAAACTAAAACTTTTTAATATTCAGTACTTACATTTTTTGGCACTTGTTTTTCTGTTTTATCAAACGAGCCCAAGGTAACCCCTTCCTTGGTTATCCGATCGAGTGATTTTTTTGAGTCAATTGAATTTTCTAAGTCAACATTCGTTATATTGAGCAAACAAGCTTATAACAAGCTTAATCTCATTAAATGGATGAACTTTGAAATTTATAGCCTTGATTGGGTTATCAACAGGCCCTAAGTGATGTCACTTAAGTAGGTACAAGGAGTTGGAATCATTGAATCTTTAAATATCAATAAGAATTTGTCACCTCACTTAGAGCTCGTATGATAAAACTATAAATAAGTGTTGAAAATTTAAGCACTTAGTTTCAAGAGTTAATAACATAAAAAAATCTCAAATTGATACATCTGTAATAAATTTATTTTTCGTTAGTTTCCGTTAAATTTTATCGTCAAATTACTGAGTTGGATGAGACGCGACAGTTGACTAGTGTACCAATTTGTGGTTTTACCTCTTTTTGTCACAAGTAATCCAATTTAACGGAAAACGAAGGGTAAATTTGTCACATATATACTAGTTTGGGGTTTTTGGTAGTCAAATAATTAGTTTTGAATGAATTTGTCACGAGTTTACCACTTTAGGTTTTTGGTGATCGAAAAATTAATTTGATGTGAACTTGTCAGATGTGTAATTGTTTGAGATTTTTCGTGATATTAACTTTTGTTTCTAACCCATTGTCGAAGACATTCATTCTCTCGAGACAACTCCATAAGCGCAGATTTGCACTAATGTGCTTATTTAGCATACTTAGGATGAGGAATCGTCCTATTCGGTAATAATATTTTGATCGTTAAGACGTGCGCGATCCCAATTATAGATAAATGATATGTATTATTTGCCTCCATAACAATTATTAAGAGATCAAATACTGAAGCTGGTCATTTTTCAAGGAGCTAATTTCTTTTGTTAGTTATGCCCATAATCATTGATTTGAGAATTTTCATTTATTATGGGTGCCCTCGTAAGTTCGTATAAACGGGGTTCTAATTTGTGGGGCGAATTTCCACACCGACACCGATCACGAAGCCGAAACGGCGAGCAAGGCTGTCGTTTTGGTCGTACGTTGCTTTCCCCATCTTTTCGACTCTCTCTCTCTCTCTCTCTTCCTCGAGATTTGCTGGATCGCCGCCGTCTCTTCGTCGGTCGGCGTAGAACCTCGTACTGTCGTGTCCGGCTCGCCGCCGCGTCACGTTCGCCGGACGAAGCCCGGAGCCCTTCGGTTCCGTAGAGGACACGGCCTGGCCTTCGCGTTCGCCTGTTCGTCTCCTCGCGTGCCGCGGGAGTCCTCTTGTACCGAGAGAAGAGATCGTCCGGTTTCGGTCGGGTTGAGAAGGGACCCTTCGGTTCGTCTTCCCTTTTCGTTCTCCTGTTTAAGACCCACTAAAGGAAGCGCCCGAGTTCTTGGGAATTCCTGATGGGCTGTGTTCTCTGTTTTCTCTTGCTTGAATTTCTTGTTAAATTCGGTTTGTCTGGCCCTCTTTTCATAGCGACTCGCGACTCGGAACATGTTTTTTTCTTCGCCTTTTTCCCGTTTGTAGCTGATGCTCCGCGCAAGTTTTGATTTTGGACTGAACGGAATGATTAGATGGAAGAAATTTCTCGTGCCGCATTGTTGAAATATCTGCAATGCTGTTGTTTTGGTGTCTTTGGTTTAAGAAAGTGCTGATTTTTTTGGCCCAGAGTATCCCTAATTTTTTGGAATCTAGTCTTGTTTGGTCTTAATGTGGCATATAAGCACGTCCATGCGCATTCTTATGTAGTTCCCTCTCCTTTATTTTATTGGCATCTTGCAAGCAGGGTTTGCATATGGGCTGTACGGGAGTGGGTGCCTCTATGAAGGAGATTCTTCATGTAGTGGTAAAGCGAGAAATTTTGGAGCTGTTTTTTGATAGTTAAAATGGGTGTGACGTGCATGGAGGTCGATACTGATAGAGAAAAGCAACTGGAAAGGCGACGGAAGAGACGGTGCTTGCGTGACCCCGTTGTAATGGCAACTTCTTTACAGAATGGTGCTCCTGAGAGAGCTCCACAAAGAACTGATAGGGTCGACTTCTTCGGAGACGAGGAATATGTGAATTTCTTGAAATTTTATCACGACAATTCTGGTTTCGTGCCTTCGGAAGCTTATAGATGTGGCAGCAGTAGTGGTAGCGATGATTTATTGGATCCACAGTATAAGATTTTCTTTGAAAGTCTGAGAGTAACCGGGAAGTCATACGAGCTTGAGGTACAAGTAGACATTGGAACCAGTATACTTCTCAAGTATAACATTGAAGACCAGCCATATGAAGGATTAATCTTTAAAGATTTGAAGAGTCGAACATTGAATAATACTGCAGATACGGTGAGAAGCTTGAGGAATGCTGTGGGAAGAGAAAAGGACAAAGTTGCTGCTCCGACGAGGAAAGAAAATGAGAAGGAAAGAAGAATCCCGAGAAATGTTTCCGGAAGGGAGAAGGAGAGCCTGCAAATTAGCAAAGCTGCTGCAACAAGCAAAGGAATTTGCAACTTGGATATAGAAGCCCAACCTGCAAATCTTGGTTCTAATCAGGCAACTAGACAGTCCCCTGGGGTATTGCGTCCCGAGGTTCGACAAGCACCTGAGCATGAGGAGGAGACATGCGATGAAAGCTACCTAGCCCTTCTGAATGGTGCAAAAGATGATGGTAACATTCTTGAATTTACATTTGATAATGGTAAACAAACTACCAAAGCTGCTGCAACAAGCAAGGGAAATTGCAACCTGGATAAAAGAAAGAGAGAAGCCCAACCCACAAATCTTGGTTCTGATCGGGCCATTAGATGGTCCCCTAGGGTATCGCCTCCAGAGGTTCGACAAGCACCCGAGCATGAGGGGGAGACATGTGATGACAGCTACCAAGCCCTTCTGAATGGTGTAAATAAGGATGGTAACATTCTTGAATTTACATCTGATGATGGTAAACAAACTACTAAAGCTGCTGCAACGAGCAAAAGAAATTGCAACTTGGATAAAAGAAATATAGAAGCCCGACCCGCAATTCTTGGTTCTACTCGGGCCATTAGACGGTCCCCTAGGATATTGCATCCAGAGGTTCGACAAGCACCCGAGCATGAGGAGGAGACATGGGATGAAAGCTACCTAGCCTTTCTGCATTGTGCAAAAGAGGATGGTAGCATTCTTGAATTTAGATCTGATAGTGGTAAACTAATTAGATATGAGGAGGAGGATGATGAGGAAAGTTCATGTGAAGTGGAAATGCTTGCTGGAGAAGATATATCTAAATGTGAAGAATTTGTGACTATGAATTTATCTGAAGATCCGGTATGTACCAGCTCTTTCCCTGCTATTATGTGATTAGTTTCATATGGCTCCTAAATCTCAATAATGATATTTGCTGAAATATTTTTCTGCTCCCCACAAAAAAAAAAAAAGATAACCATTGACAGTAAGCACTTTGCTGATGATGCTGGAAGCAGCAGCAGTACCGTATTCAGGAAGAAACTCATGGGTGTACTTCAAATGCCCTATGACGTGAAGGAGCATGAAGACCTTTCCCGAAGAGTAAGACATAAAAGGCAAAAGACGGTGGAAAAAAGTCTGCGTCAAGGACGGGATTTCACCTCTTCATTGGGGGAGCGCTGCAAATCATATCTTGAGCTGTACAAGGGTAAGATCATATATGCCACTCTCTTCCCCAATTAGTCTCTGTTTTTTTTTTTTATCATGATACTGTTATTCAATACTATTTATTTTCCTATGACCAAATGCTTTTTTAGTTAAGAATTTGGCAGAGATGCGCCAATCCCTGCACTGCCTTTTGAGAGATAGTGAATCGTTGGTGTATCAAACCGTGCAAAATTTAATGACAGTATCAACAAGATCTAGGACTTCATATATGTATTGTATCTTTGCATTATTGCAAAGTACAGAACCATCTAAGGAGAGAAAAGCTTGACTCTCTTCATTGAGAAGTTCTCCATGTATTTCTACCCTCCAAACTAACTGAAAGATACAGGTTACTGAAAAAATGCATTCTGTGTGTATCACTTGCATGAACCATGTACAGGGAAGTGGTGGCATTATGCAGCAAAACATCTTATAATCAACATCACATGTTACCTATTTTCTTTTTTTTCCTTTTTCAATCATGATTACCTTTCTATTAGCCAAAAGAGCAATTCTTGTGGGGACTGCTGATACCATCATTCATACTGGAGAATCTTACGAGATATTTAGCACCACTTTTCCCACATGACTATGTTGTCCTATAGCTGTAATCCGGTGAATAAGAACCATCAAGTTGTCTCTCTTTTTCTCTTTCAATGGATCTCTTCTGAGATGAAAAATTAGCCCTTGGATTTAAGAGAATCAGACAAGACAAGGTGTTTATTCTTGAACAGTAGAAGTGGGAAGACACTGAAAGCGTGGGGATACTGCTTATTGTTTTTAACATCTGTGGACTGGGAAAGGTTGTGAATAAACTCAGACAGCCACTGAGGATGAGACCATCTGTGATTCTTCGCATTCGGATGCTGTGTTCACCTTATTCAGTCTTGATTTTCTTCCCATTATCTCCACTGCCAATTCAAGGATACATATTGGCTGGCTGGAAATCTTCGTGTCTGTATTTTTCGAATTTTTTTCTCGCATATTTGCTTAGGAGGTTTATTTAGGTTTCCTTACCACAAAACTTTAGTCTTTGGTCTTTTGTTTTACTTGAGGTTATTTTTTAATGCATTTGACATATATGAAATGGTATGCTCCTTTTGTTCTTTCTGTTTAATTTTGTGAGAGAAGACTTATGAAGGTTGGATGTTTTCTCTATTGTTAATGGTGTGTGAGCGAGCAAATTGACAATGAGAGGCGAAAAGTTGAATATAATTTGATACTCAAGGCCTTGATTTTTATTGTCATCTTTTTTGCAGATTTTGCAAAAAAACTCAAGTCGGTTCGAGGTGATCGTCACCGGAATTTGAATCTCTTACGTGGATTTTTCTTTTGGTTGGAGGTGAGTTTCATGTGTTGAATTGGCCTTTTTGGTCCAATTTGTTCTAAATCTAATTCTAATTCACTTTACAGTTATTCTCAGAGATAGGGGGAGAGGGAGAGGGAGAGGGAGAGGGAGAGGGACGAGGAGGGGGAGAGAGAGAGAGAGAGAGAGAGAGAGAGAAGCTGATCGTTTGGCTAGCAGAAAGGTTAATATCAATCTTTGAGCACAAAATAGTTTTCCGAGAATCATGAGTTGAACTGCAAAAGATAAGCTTCCTTGACAAGAAGCAGGGCTGGTGTAATTCATAGATAAGTAAACACTTTCACTGGGTATATTTGAAATGGTCAACAAAGTTGGCGTGCTAAGTTGTGAGGTAGATTGCATGGAGGCATATAGGCCACATTTGATGCGCATCATGAGGCCGCCACAAAATCCTTACAAGTTGTTTAGTTGTGCATCGACCATCTGTGATCGGTTTGTGGTACACATACATATTTGGTTATGGTTGCTCGGGGAGGATGACGCATTGATAGTGGCTTTACACAGAACCCTAGCCCACTCATTTTCGTTGGTTTTGCAGTCTCTTATTTGGAATTAGCTGAGATGATAATTCCTAAACTAAATCCTTCTGGTCTCCTTTCTTAACAGAACGTACCCAAGGAAGGAGCATTTAAGCCTTGGTTGGATCCAACTTGTTTGAAAGTGTTACCTACACAGGCAGTTAGGAGGGTCTAACGTGAATATTTCTCCGACCCCGACAAGAAAGCATGCAAAACCTGGAAATGTGCTGCAATGTTTATTCAGTATGTCGATGTCCTAATTCTTGTCAAGATTTTGGTAATACGCAGTGAATCTGATGGTTGTGCGTCATTCCTCATCCCCAAGGTGGGATTTGGGGACTACATCAAGGAACATGCTTTTCTGTATTTCAGTCACTTGCGAATGCAAGCAGATCTTTTTGTACTGCGAAAATCATGTTTATCGAAATGTGCAGCTCTCTGTGCTTGAATTCCAGACGAAATTTAGTTCGTCTACTTAGCACATTTTAATGCTTTTACCAAGAACTCCGACATTTTGCAAGACAAGCATGGGGCAAGCGCAATGACGCGTGAGTGAAAAGTAGTATTGGAAATTGAAAGCATGCCTCTTTCTGCTTAGAAAGCGGGTTCGAAGCAACACCTGCATGCTTGGCTTTGGTTCAACAATCTGAAGAAACCACGCAAGTCATGCACTTTTTGACTGAAATGTGTAGTACATACAAAATTGAAGGGCATGCCATCAATAAGCAGGACATGACCAATCTGTCAAATCGCATGTTTCAGTTCGTTTTAATCATCATAAGGTCGTTTTGCAAGTTGGGCACTTGAAATCTTAGATTTGGACCAAACTCTGTTGTCCTGTGAAATCATTTGTTTGTCCAAATTTTTTTGTCTCCTCTCAGTCAGAGAAATGGAGGATCGGTCATCATGTCCTTCAGTTCGTCAAATCTTATTCCACGCGCACGCAAAAGCGTCTTCTTTTCTTATTCTTCACCCGTGTAATTGAAGGTGATTGTATCGTATACGAAAGTAAGAGAATTATATAAGAATCATGTTAATAGAAACTCTTAAAGGTATTTCTGCATGTTTATTTAGAATAATTCAACTTTAAACTATTAATCACAAAAATGACGAACCCAATTAGTGCATTGCGAGCTGCACAATTTCGTTGATTGATTACCTCTTTTTTATTTTTGGTTTGTCGATTGATTACTTAAATGGCCCTAAAATATTTGTTAACAAAACCGATGAGTTATTACGGGCTATAAATCGATAAGGACTAGCAATTTGCTTTGTTAGAAACTTAGAAACGTGTAGACGTCGGTTGCTCCTCCCTAAGAGGCTCTAGCTTCTTGGACTCTCAAAGTCACGTGACAAAATACTAGCGAGAACTTACAGCATGACCCCCGCATCTAAATCTTAAAAGTGGCTCATGAATCACAAGGCATTACCAGGCGTAGAATTCTCATCTTAGTCGATGAGATGAGATGGCTCTGGTAACATTAAGGGATTATGGTACGGACTAATGGTAATCTGAGATAGGTATGCTATTCCAAGAACACGGTCCTTCTCTTAGGCTTCAAAAAGGACCGCCTTTTTGCCTCTAAGTACCATTAATCTATACTACAAGACACCCATGCCACAGAAACTTTTCTGATCCGCAGAATACACAGATTAATAACAAGTGGAGTGCGTAATTGTGGAACCAACTATTCGTGGACTGAAAAGATAATTCTAACCAGTGGGAATTTGCATTTTTTTGCTCCAACTATTTTTGACTTTGCTCTGCTCCCGGGAAAGCCGACTGACTAAGCAGAATTCATTGTAATAGGGAAAACAAAATCATAAAAGGTAAAACCAAAACGCCAACTTCTATATCACTGAGCACCAAAAATGGGCCACTTGCTACATAACAATTTCATTGTTCTGTTAACATAATATTATTTTCTTGTATACACACATGTACACTACCATATAACCCCAGAAAGCGACCAGAAAATTTCTATAGGAAAAGGGAAATGGGGCGAAAAGGAGAAAACAAAAGCTTCAAATCCTAGGAGGAGGAGAAAAAATATGTTGTTGAAGTCATCCTCTGCTTAGTCATCAAATCTGCGCTCACTCAGATGAAATTCCCGGATCAGCATATAAGTCTCACCACAAGCAAGAAATTGTCTCAAAAGTCATTCCTTGCCACCATGAATATTAGTCGAAGTGAGAAGTTCAGAAGATGAGTAAACTTGCTCAAACACTTGATCCAAGGACGAGGGGTAAGAGAGAGCTACCCAGTCTGGAGGGGATTACATTGCCGGCATCCTGTCCATGATGCGTATTGGCTTAATTTGCTCATCCAGATCATCCAATCGTACATCCAAAGGATCGATTTCATCAAATATCATGGGGTCATCACTTTCTCTCTCTTCGTCATCACTACCATCAAGGCTGATATAATCAGAAAAGACAGTATTGTCATCATTATCTTCCACACAGACCCTTTCAGAAGCTGCTGTTCCTTGCTTAGATAATCTGATTGTCATGGACCCAAAGTAACGACCTAAACTGCTCTTTTCACCTGATCGATTTCTTTTCTTTCCCTTAGTACGGCCTTTCGGGTGGTGAAGCTTGCATTTGGATCCTTGCTGACATCTGCCAGTTGCTTCGAAAGTTGGGCATATGTAGCTGTGCTTCTTCCGACACTGGGAGAGCAGATGGATGCATTTCATTTTCTTCATGCTACCATTTTGAGAATTTACGTTTGGAGGAAGGGAAAATTTCTTTATCATCTTTTTTTCTCTCCTTGTCTAACAGAGGGGAGGGAAGAAGATTTTGGCTAGTTTATAAAAAGTGGTGGTTCTTAAAGATTAATGCAATACCATTACGCTGTTCTTGAACTTAAAGAAGAAAGGGAAAGTAATCACAAAAGACAAAGCCTACTGAAGCAACCAACAAGAATCAGAAATCATGAATTGGCTCTAAACAGCTCATAACTTTCAGTTTGATTTGCAAAGCCCAATTTATAAGTCAAATGAACTCGTTTAACTTTCTGCCATGAAATCCCATCACATATCCATCACATGAAGTAAATATTCAAAAATGGCATGCAGAAAGTGCTATTATCTCTACTAACTTTTGCAGACAGGCGAACATTGGAAGAGAAGCACAAAGTAGCGAGTCCAACTATCAAGTGAAGAATTTTGTTGGCTTAAAAGAAGAGTGTACTGTACAGGGAAACGATGCATGCATGGGCATATGCACAGAAAGGTGCAAGTGCATAGTTCGTGCTGGTGAAAATATGTGAAAATTTCACAATCATAAGATTGGGGAATAGAAGCTTCAAGAAAGAAAAGCAGTACCTCATTCCCATCAGGACAATAGCCCCTAAGAAATGCTTGGCATGTAGGGTTATTCTGATTGACATTCACATGCCTATAGGGACAATTTTTGTTTGTGCACAAACCTGCCAGTTGTCATAAAGTGTTTGTTTAATCTATAAGCAAGAAATACTCAACCCGCTAAATTTAAAAAGGGAGACAATATGGAAGTACCTTGCAGAAAATAAGAGCAATCTGGCATTCTTTCAGGAATGACCTGCATAAAAAAAGGGTAAATCAGAGACAAATCAAGCATGGGACTCTTTGATGTTGGACCACCAAATTTCAGCAAACAGGATAGTAGTAAACCTCATGAGTCAACTTGCAATCCTTATTTGAACATGACCCGTTTATAAATTTTGTGCAAACTGCAATTTTGGAGGGATCATGAATATAGGGACATTTTCCATCATCCTTGTTGCATTTTCCAAATCTGGTAAAAAACTGACAGTATTTCCGCTTTTTAGTCAACCGCAATCTGGCAGTATGCAAACTCCACCGCACTTTCTCACTTGCCAAAAGCCGAGTTCGTTTCTTTGGATCTCGAATAAGCTGGTTCCCGTTTCCAATCCTTACATACCTGCCAACAATTATGAGCATCTACAAAAATACCTCTGGCACTACAGCGAAAGTTAAACCTACTGTAATACAACTCTTCAACTAAAATCACCAACTTAGCAATTAGGGCATTTGTGCAACCAAAAGAAGGGGTAACATACTCATCGTTGCCAATCACTAATCTCCGCGGAACATATGACTTCCTAGTATCATCTTTTGCTTGGGAAACAGAAGAGTAAGCCGATTCATCATCTGTAATAAGAAGAGAAATCAATGCATAAATAGATAACAAACTCCCGCTTTAATGATATTAATAAGGCAAATGAAAAACAAAATAAGGCTGCCCGTAATATGTCACTCAACTTGGCACCCACCTTTGAATTAATGAAATAAGCAATGAACTAAAAAGGCTTGAGATCTTTATCTCTGGTGAATGCTCAAGCAAGGTTGCAACCATAACATGAAAGATTACTAAAAATAAACAGTTCCCACAAGAAAGAAACGATAATTCTACAAATTCTGGATAAAGACTCCGTGTTTCCAGCAAGCCACTGCTACATCCGTTTCATTAGGGATTGATCATCTTTTCACGATAGCATGACAAAAGGGATCGATGGCATGAAGAAACTCACATGATCTATCTGCCACAATAGAAGTACCTTGATGTCTTAAATTCAGAGATAGAAGATCCAAAAGCAGATGAGGACCCAAGAGAATTATGTTTTTTTGCATCTTTTCAAACATAAGCTCAAGCCATAATTATCTTTACTGTGCTTCATCAGACAGGTGAGATAAATAGAGCACTGAAGCCTACATAATAATATCATGATCAGCTTTAAGAAAGTTCGTCCTCTCCTTCCTAAGATATGAATCCAAGAAAAAAAGTTTGCTAGCTTCACTATATCACTGTTACAGATTCTCAGACACAATACAAAAAAAAATTACATCAAAAAGACGATTCATAAACTCAACTGACATAAGCTCTAACGCTATTTCACATAGTTAACATGACTGCAAGTAATTGGGGAAGTCCTGACTTCGTTTTGAACGTTCAATGCAGATGCTCCTGCAATGTATTTCTTTTCTAATGAAGTCCAGCCAGAAGAACTTTACATAGTTTTTCCTAACAGAAAGGCAAAACCCACTAAGACATTCAAAAATTAAGGACGCTAAGGTCTCTGACCATCCAAGCACTGCATCATGACCAACTTTGAGTATTAATATTACAAGGGAGAAATACATAATCTGCTAGCAGCAACTGTTTCCATCGAGAGGGATGCCATTACCATAGCATTTCTAAATGCAGAAAGCAATTATTTGGGAATCTGAGGCAGCAAAGTATCAACAGAACAATCTAAACCCAGAAAGTCAAAAGATATACCATATGAGCCAGAGATATCAAAATTCAAGACACTTTCAGTCAAACCTCTTTCCAAAAGCACATTTGCCATAATGGATATAAAAGTGGATTCATTCTCTGTAAAACGGACTTAGGCTTGGTTTCCCTACTGGTGTCTATTTCATCAGAAAAGGTTCTCACTTAACTTACCCAAAAGAACAAGGAACTTATGGTCACATTTCCAACTTATGAAAAGAAACATGTTCAACAGGTACCGAGAACAGATCATTAAAATAAAGCAAAAAATGGGAACCTGAAATTCTCTGTAGTGTCCTTTTTGAAGCATCCATTTTGTATCGAACAGAACCAATCCGGAATACACGCTCTCCCACTCCTGCAATACCATCTATTCTACATCAGACCAGAAATAAGGAAATTTCGGCCCAACAAACATCCATAATTGTATCTGGAACCAGGGAATCATCTTTGCATAAGGATTACAAATTGTCCTAATCAATTCCATATTGTAATCTGACTTACGTGATGAACGAAATTTGCTTTTTGTTCTGGAGGACACTGGTAAACTACCATTCTGTTCTTTTTTCTCTCTCTCAGCCGCAACAACAGCTCGTGTTGCATCCTGTGTTAAGAGACGAGAGATTTTGTGTTATAACCTCACAATTCTAGAGGAAATTGACCAAACTGCAACATGGAAGGAATAACTGACCTCATTAGCTTTCTTTGATTGCCTTTCAATGGACTTCGACCACTTTAAACTTGCCCCACCAACACTTAGCACCTTAGATTTTCTAAGTGATAACCCATGAGCTGACCTAACATAGACAGTATCCCTCTTCCTCAACAGCATTAATCTTCTACTGAAAGAACAATCAACGAGTGCAGTTGTAAATGTAGTTATGATTAAACTGAGCTAAAAACGTAAAACAAAACATGAATGCCAGTGAACCTGATTGCAGATGAAGATTTATCATCCAGACTGCAAGTTGCCTGCATATATCTACGCCAGTATGTTGCTCTTTTCCAAGGGAACAGCTGTGGAAGGACCTTTTGGTAACATTTTTGATGATGCAATGGATCTCTGTAACTTTTCGACAGCTTTGAACCCCACAGAGTCCACACTAGAAAAAATTTTGAAGGTTCAAATGACTTAAATCTAACTGCACTTTATATTTACGTCTCCATATAAATGTATGCATGTGTAGATGCTAGCTTGAATAACACCACAAACTTTGCAATAGTAGCTAAAACAGCCAGTCATAGCATTAGCACCTTCTGTGGTAATTTTAATAGCTAAGGCCGAGTATTCCTGATAAATATCAGCCAAGCCAAAATAATAACTAGATGAAAATATCCGACAATTATCTGAAATAATATAAGACAGTTAATCTAAGTCAAGGTCAAAGAACTGCTCCATTAATTAAAATGAAAACAAAAGATTAAGAAACGGGGTGAATGAAAGTAAGAGAAAGCTAGAAAAATAGTGTTGAAGAAAAGCAAAATGCAACGAAAGCATGCATCCAGGGGGAAACACCCACATCTAAATGCAATTTTAGATCTGCCACATGAATGATAGCCAGAAGACATGTAATGAGTGAAAATGTGGGACAACTGTGACACAACATCATCCAGCAATTCTTTCAAATGATACTGAAGTTCACAAGCGTAATGCACAATTAAGACAGTTAAACTGTAGGTACATTAATATTATGAGTGTGCCCTAATAGCCAACTCCATTTAGAACATAGGAGTTTATCTATGAATGCTCCAATCTTTCAACCAATGCATCGTTTTGAATAGGTAAACTGAATGCTCTCAAGAGCTTGTTAATAGGATTTAGTAGGACCCATACCTAAGTGCCTTAATGAAAGAATAAGAATTACTGAACATCTTAACATTTTCAAAAAGAGAATAAGCCCCACTTACTGAAATGATTCAAGCTTCTAAAATGCTAGCACTTCACCATAGATATGCCTTTGAGGAAAAAAAACGAGGGCCTAAAGCAGATCAAAAGTGGCACATTTGGGGAAGCATCAATCCTATGAACAAGGCACACTGAGATAAGAACACAATAAACATACCTTTAGAAGATAGTCCCCTGTTAAGTCTTCTTCCACGTGAAACTGCCGGAGCCCCCTGCACCTCTGAATTTCGACTGTGTACAGGCAGGGCAGACATCTGCTTCATTATAGTGCCCATCGAAGTCCTTATAAGCTGATTTTTATTCCGTTTGAAGTAGCCATCAGAGGATAAGACTTGGGTCTTATGAACAATCTGGGTCGGCAGATCACATGATTCTGTTGTTGCAACCAACTGATTTGATTTGCGCTTCACGTATGTTATCTTCTTCAAACCTGATGTCGTCAAACTTTCATTGGGCAGTTCTTTTATTTGTTCCAACTTATTTGCCAAACAAAGTTGGTCTTCACGAGTTTCAGAAATCTTCAATGCATCCTTGCTGGTGTCTAGCTGATCACTGCTTAATGTACAATCCACAGAATCTAATCTAATACCAAAGCAACCATCAAGTGAAGGTCCAACTGAGTTTAAAAATGTGCAGTCCTCTGAAGACATGGCAGTGTTATTGGGCAGATTATGACCACTTGGTAATAAAGATGTCTTTGGCTTCTCAAGAGAAGCATTCATTCCTCCCGTTCCTAACAGATCTACCTTGTGATTAAGATTATCAATTTTTCCAGTTCCTATGCTCCTCTTCAAGTCATCTTCACCAGATGAATTTATTCTGTCTGCAGCTGAGCTTGTAACATGACGGATCTGGGATTGGCAAGTATCTACACCTGGTTTTCTGACCAGACTATTACCTTTTCGGATATAAAGCTCCCCAGTATCTACTGTAAACTGCCTTTTGACAGCTACTATGCTAGAAACCGGCTTCTTTCCTGAGAGAGAAACTGATGAATTGCTTGGCCGATACCATGTATTTGATTTTGTGGTACCATTAGCAGAAGAGATCATCTTTGAAGTCTTGGAAGCAAAGGACGAACGACCTGGGAATGATCTCTGCATAACACGATTTGGTTGATTCCACATACCATATGGTTCTGCATTCTTCAGACTGTATTCAGTCTTTTTCAAACCTTCTGATGACAAAATTACATCCTTCTCAGGGCTAATGCAATCAGTTTCCATTCTATGATCTGATATCCGACTGACTTTGGTACTATGCGAAGACAAAGTAAGGACAGATATCTCTGAACCTCGACCAACCATGAGGTTCTCTTTTTCCTGAGCATCCTTAACACCTAACCTTCCAGGAGGAATTTCTTCTATAGATGATTTCCACCTGGGAATCTGCGTTACTAAGTAATTAGATATATTTTCTGGAGAACTCATATCAGATATTGGATGAAGCACAGAATCTATTCCTTCATCATTGGAGTTAGAATTGTAGATTCCGTCACCATCGGCAGATGACGGCACATATGTTGACACGGAGGGTGATTCTTCCACTTCATGAATGTCACTATCAGTTTTCCTGACTGCAATGAGTGCTCCTGATTCCTGAGTCAAAACATGGGCTCCTGAAGATCTGCAGTCAGCCATCTCACCCAACCCCATCACTTGCGCTTTTACAGAATGTAAATCCACTTTCTTTGCCCTATTTTTTTCTATATCGAGAACCCCATTAAGATGATCACTTGTGGCTTTAACTGGAATGTTATCTTTCTGGTTTTCCTCCATTATCGATTGACTGAGTGAAAACTCATTTCGGATGCTTGATGCCCCTACACCGAGCAATCCAGAATCAAAAACTGATTGCGGAAGTTGGAGTGGGTCATGAACGGACCTATTTGCAGCAGACCTGACAGCATCCACAGATTTCATCGAAGAAATATCATTTGCTATCCAACTCGGTGATGAATTCGTACCATGCAGAGTATTCATAGGAGGTGTTGCAACCTCTACGTCAGGTTGTTTGAGACTGTTGCAAGCAGTTAATTGCATCTCTGAGCAAGATGCATGGCTATCAGCCAGCAGACCCATATCATTGCTCTGGTATGTTGCCAAATCAGAGAAACCAGGATGAGAAGAAGTAGTTCCTCTCTTTTTATAAGTAGATGGATTTCCATATTCATCAGCACCAATACCCTTCTTACTTAAATCCTTTGAATCAGAAAGTTCATCTATCGATTCATTTCCATGTGAAACATCATGCCTACGTGAACCAGAGGGTAAGCCAGAGTCCAGACATCCAACATGAGAGGCTGTAGCTATTAGGAGCCCAAAATCCTTGACAGGCAGATTTATGCAGATGTCTAAAGCATCTGCAGGGCTACAGCATGAAATATTTACAGTCTCCCTGCAGGTTTCTGCTGTGTTTGAACTTGGTAAATCTAGTTGAGAGACCCCATCTTGTCTAATGTCTATTACGTTTGTGGTACGTTTTTTTAAAACTTCAATGGGAGACTCAGCTATCGATAAACTCCCTTTGCTGTCATGAATATCAAGTGACGCAGGGAGATCTACTGAAGATGATTGCCTCAAATCATGAAAAATGGTGCTATCCTTGAAGGTCATGTTTTCATCTAAATTAGCAGAAGAAGTGGCAGGATTGCAGCCAGTACTGCTACCTGCAAATTTTGAGGAATTGCCTCCAGCTACTTGCAAATCTGATGCACTAACTTGATTATGATAAGAGTTACTGTCAGAAGCATCAGGAACTCTCAGACCTGAAGCAGCACTTGGATCTTGAGATCTAACTAGGAATTTATCAGAACTTGAGACAGTAATTTCCCTCCTGGAAGGGACAGTATTACCTGTAGAAACCCCATGAATGCTCATGTCCTTTAAACTTGACAAACTAGGAAGGCCATTGCCCAGCATATAAGATGGTCTGGCTGCATCATTCTCATGCATCGAACTGAACTTCTCTATACCAGTCTCAAAAGTATTTTTAGATGGCGGTGCAGGAATATTCTCAAAGGAACTTGAATTGGTATGCAGGCACCCCAAAAAACTGTCAGAATTGGTATGACATGCCTTTATTTCTTCAACCACAGAGGAATGCATAGGACAAGATGCGCCACAATTCTCTCCAATATCTTGAGGTAGAGATGTTTCCAAAATAATAGGATCACGGCCACATTCCCGCAATGGAACACCTTGAAATTTTCCTTTCACATCATTTGTCTGGAGCAGATCAGACACTTCATTGGAAACATCATTTGCTCCTACATCATGAAACATTTGCATTGCAGAACAAGTAGTATCTTCTTTTGAAGGATTAGCACCCTCATCAAACCCTGTCACACCAGGACTATCTGTTCTCATATGATCATCATTTCCATGCAGATGCTTCGAAGTCATCATCTCTGAATGAGGTTTAATTTTTTTCACTGCTCTGACTCTCTTAACTGCTTTCTTAGTGACTTTTTTCTTCTTCTCAATCTTTACAGTAGGTGACTTATTGGCAAGAATGTTATCGTTTTCTATGCCTCGAATATTACCACTATCAGATCCAGAAGCTATACCAGTCTTGAAAGAAATTCCCTTGCCATAACTCGTACTCGTATCAACTTTATAGGAATCTAAATTCATCTCAGAATGTGTCTCATTAACTTTTCCACCAGAAACTGCCATAATTCCAGATTGAAGGACAAGACTATCTTGATCTAGAAGTGGAGTGTAGTAAGGCTTATACGCCTTACCCCTACCAACTGAGCTAGAGGTTCCCTTGGAACAGGGTTGATTGTTGATCTTACTCCCTGTATCAGATGCTGCAACAACTCCCTCTTCTGATGGTTTTGAATCCTTCAAAGTACAATTGGCAAACTCGGGAGGTCTGGTTAGATATACCATGCTCTTGTCAGGTTTGTTAATGAGTGAACTGGTAAAACCCCCATTCAATGCATCAATACTCTTCAATCTCTTGGTCCTTGGAGTCAAATCTTTGTCAGGAGTAGTCAATGAACTTGTTGGTGCAACAACTGCTTTGGCTACCAAGGAATTGGATTTGAAAGAAACATCAAGCTCCACTGATCTTCCTTCTCTCTTTTCTTTCATGACATGATCAGGAAACACAAGCGGCCCTTTACCTCTAAAGGAACCAGAACCGCTCTCATCACGATGATTAAAACTGTGCAACCTCCCATCGTCCCCATTCCTTCGATCAGCTCTCGGCAATTGAAGCCTCAGAAAAGCACTCTTTTTCTGCACCTGTTTCTTTGGCGTGACAATATATTCATGAAAACCTACCCTGCTTCTTCTAGTACTGCTGCTATATCTTCCCCGATCAGACTCATGAACCTGTGATTCTCCAGAAACATATGGCATGCCATCGACATCGCTAATCTCATGATCCCTAGTCTCGAAAACTAAGTCATGCAAACCTACAGATGGAACCTGCCTATGACTATACCTCCTGTGTTTTTCACTCAATAGATCCATCCTATCATTACTAAAAAGTTCGCCGTCTTCAATCAGTCCACGAATGTTAGCAGAACTTGATACAGAGCTCCTGAAAGAGCCATCATAAATGACAGACCGCATCCGCGCGAAATCATCTTGCCGACGGGATTCAAACCCATCCACGCCGTCGTCCCTAAATCTAGGAATCGCATCCGCATTGCGCTTAACGTGGTAACGAGAGTCCCGATCCAAATCGACTTGCACGTACGGACTCGAAACGTGATTATCAGCCACAATCGCCAATTCCGGGCGGCGGACATCGCTGAGGCGATTGCTGTTGTGGGGACAAACCGATCGTCGACGGCGATCGTCGTCGATCGGGTTGAACGTCCGAAAGGTGAACGGCGATTGCGGCGGCGGGGGAGGTAGGGCTGGAGGAGGGGGCGGAGCAGCGGGAAGGGGGTTATAGGACTGCGACGGCGGATGTGGCTGCAGCGGCGGCGGCGGCGGCGGCGGCAGCGGCAGCGGTTGTGGGGGGAGCAGCAGCTGGCGGCTCTTGTGGTGATCGTGGAGGTGGTGGTGGTGGTGGTGATGGTGGCGGTGGTGGGGGATGTAAACGCTGGGGTCTTCGGGGAAGTGAGGACGGTGAGGAGGAGGAGGAGCAGGAGGAGGCGGGGGAGCGAACATCGGCGGCTCGCGGCGGCGGTGGTGGTGGTGGTGGCGGTGGTGGTCGGCGTAGGGAGGAGCCTCCATGGGTGGACGACAATTCATCGATCCTCTCTGGTGTATGTTCTTGAGGAACGATGATGTTTAGGTCGTAAGATCGAGAGCCAATCAACATTAATTGCCTAACAGGAAACTCCCAATTATCTTATTATTATAAAAAAAAAATTAAATCATTTTTTTATTCCTGATCAAATAAAAAATCTAATTTTGACCAAAAAAATTAAAAATAAAAAATCTAACATTTATTTATTTAGTTTGATTAAAAGAAAGTGTGCATTAGTCAATCAGTCAAAAACATGTCCTTGTAATTATTTTTATCTTAATAATCTTAGCATACCCAAATTAACAACAAAAATGTCTATCCATATAGAAAATCAATTGATCATAAAAATGCTATTTAAAATGTCATTCGCGAAATCTCTTGTAACGATAGTGCTAAAAAGCAAAATCGCCCGGTAATTAATCATATTATTACTTTTTGTTTGGTAATATACCAAATGAACTCGTGATGAAACATCATAAGTGGTTGAACTTAAGTAAAGCGAGATATCAAAATATTATACGATAGACACTCTTTACCGTGCAAAAAGTGAGGAGCGATATGCACGATTGGAAAGGAGGAGAATAAAGTTACAATTAAAGTTAAAGTTCTTATGTGGTAGGCTAAAGCTTACGTAGAGCTTTATTTAAAATCATCATAAAGTTTATTCTCTTATTAAAAGAAACACGAGGCATAAATTTATTATATTATTTAATAATTTTAAGGGAAAATTTCAAAAAGAGGCTCAGAGTAGAGTCATTTTTTCAAATAAGGGCTCGAAGTGGACTTTGTCTTAAATAAGGACATGAAGTGTCATCATTTTTTCAAATAAATGCATGAAATGAATCTTATCTCAAATAAAGGCCTAAAGTGGCCATATCAGTCTTAAATAAGGACTTGATCTCACCGGCTAAAGGGTATTTTCGTCTTTTACTTTTTTGAATTTTCTTTCTTTTTTCCTTTTCCTTTTCCTTTTGTTTTTTTCCCCTCTTCCCTTCGCCGGCCATCACCAGGTCCGGTGCAGGCTGCCCTCGCCTAGGCAAGTGAGGGTTGCCCTCGCAGGATCTGGTGTGGGTCACCCTCGGCCCCCTAGCCTAGGTGAGGCGACCCTCGCCCAACGCGAGCTGGGGGCCCCTTGCCCAATGCAGGCGAGGGTGGCCCTCGCCCGCCAAGCCTAAGCAAGGCAACCGTCGCCCAACGCCGGCGAGGGCCACCCTCGCCTGAGGCCGGTGGAGGTCGCCGACCAAGCGTAGTAACGGCTAGGGAGGAAAGAATAAAAAAGGAAAAAGAAAAAGGAAAATAAAGTAAAAAAAATCAAAAAAATATACATATAAATTTTTTTGACTAAAATACCCCTTTTCCGGCGATGAAATAATCACCGGCCAACCCAAGGTTCTTATTGGAGACGATTTAGCCACTTTTGGCCCTTATTTGAAACGATTTAGCCACTTCAAGCCCTTATTTGAAATAATGTCCACTTTAAATCCTTATTTAAGAAAATGACTCCACTTCGAGTTCCTTTTTGAAATTTTTCCTAATTTTAAGTACACACAATATTTCAAAAACACTAAATAATATTAATGTCTGATTAATGAGTTTGACAATGGGATATACATAGTAACTTGTTTTAATTTCTTATGTGGTGTCAAGTAGGCGCCATAAAATCAACATAATTTATTTTTCGACACTCGAGGGCTACGGCACCACCGCTTGCCACCACCCCACACGAGAGTCACAATGCTCAAGGCATGTGACCACCTCTCCCAATGGTCGCTCTGGGGCGACCCTCGAGCGATAGCGGTCGCTTCTGGATCTAAGTTCGTAGATCTACGAGAGAGGGAAGAGGCAGCTCACGAGGCGAGCACCCAAGGCAACTACAATAACCACCGCGCGACGACTGCGCCGATCGAGGCAACGGCCTCATGAGGAAACGGTGTGGGGGTAGCAGACACGACGGGGATTAGCTACCGAGTAAAGATCGACGCCTCTCGTGAGAGAAGCCTGCGGTTTCCCTATTAGTTTATCTACACCAAACCATTTAACATTCATGTATTTACGAGCCTAACCTATCTTTTATCATTGGTGATCTCGCGCAAATCAATTGACCCGTTTCCTTTGAGTTTGTGATTTGACAGAAAACGGACGTTTACATGCAGAAATAGGGAACTGCGAAGCCATAGCTGCGACCCAGATTCGCGGCATTGCAGCAATAATTCACCCTAAAAGGGGAGAAGAAGAGAAGAAGACCCTCCTGACCGTCGGTGGGCAGTGGAGTCGTTGAATCTGTCAAGACAAGGACTCTTTACCAAGCAAAGCTAAAAAGGGCGGTGGCCGTACTGTAGTCTTTTGCGGTTCAAAAGTGGGCACTCGTGGACTTTGAAAATGACGGGATTTGCACAGAAAGTGAGGACCCAACCGAGGGACGATGTTGATGGGGGCCTCAAAAGTTAGGCCAAGTCAATCCATGGCTCTGAATGAGAAAATTCACACGGAAGAAAAGTTCAAAGTTCATCACTAGTTCCATGCCGCCAGAATTGACCATTCGCAGTTCATCATTCACCAGACCAAACAATTTGAATTCAGCCACGGACTGTAATAATACCAGGTGCTCGACGAATCAAGGTGGACGGTAACATTATGAGATGCAACAGTTCAAAAATCGATTTTATTGGCCTTTCCGGCAGATAAAGATGGATGTATAGTGAACTTATCTCACTTCCCCCACATTCCCCACCTTGATTCACGGGAAATGTGTTATGACTAATGCCTAATGTAAGGGGAGGGAGGAGGACTAACCCACAAAACTACCTCTCATCCAACACCCACCTAATGAGTAAAAAACCCAGAGAAAGACAACTGAAAACCAATGGGAATATGGTCATGGATCTAAAAGCATATACAAAGAGAGAAGGAAGAAATGCAGAGCGTGCTCGCGTTCTGCGTGAAATAATTGATTAGTCGAAGCTCGATGAACGGCTCCATCGGCCTTTCAAATAGTCCTCCAGTGAGACGTTGGAGTCGATGATGCTCACGGACGATGAATCATCCTCCATGTCGTGCAGCGCAAGGTTCAGGTGGGACTGGATGTTAGGGTGAGCACAAGCTTCATCATCCACCACATCAGATTGGTCACAAGAGACTTGAAGCCGTGCCCACTTCACTATATCAGCGTCGCCATGGAGGAGCTTTACCACCTGTACTTATTTCCCAAAACGAAACCGAAAACTAGAATCCATTATAAGGAGAAGCTATAACATGTAGCAAAAAATTCACAATCGCTTCAATAACTTCGACACATGGTATGCTGTTCCACTAGTGACTGGAATAATCACCGTGATTTAAAGCAATAACTATCTATGAACGTCTTTTCGGCCTTTTCCCAAAGCTTTAGTTCTTTTTTAGAAATCCAAGTAGACAAAGACGTGTACAAACATCATTTCTTTATCAATCTTTAATGCTTGAAGCAGAGACTCGAGAAAATTAATAGGTAATTATGGGCGCAAGAGCTAACCTGAAACACCACCAGACCATAATGCCAGAGACAAATTACAAAGAAGAAAAAGACAAATGCCATGCGGAGAAATCAAAGATATAGAATCAACTCACATGGTTCATTTGGGGCCTAGCTCGAGGTGCACGTCTGACACAAAGTGTGGCAGCTAAAACCATTCTCTCCAACTGTTGATGATCGCAATTTTCACCCAAGCTCGGGTCTAATAGTTCGGATATTTTCCCACCATTAAGAATAGGTCTTGCCTGGAAAAACGCATCTATCGTCTTTTAGTATCTAACATGTAAAATATGAGAGCCAAAGTTGATATTTACATAAAGCAAATGACAGAAGACATACCCACATAACCAGGCTCTCTTGGCCGTTTGGAAAGTCATTGCTTATGGGCTTTCTACCAGAAAGAAG